>OU452243.1:15000-2515000 GCA_911728495.1 Furcula furcula
CTTTGACGACGGTTGGCAGCGACAGGTCAGCCCCCACCACGGCGCGCAGTGTATTCCGCTCTGCCGTCCACGCTGGGCACACCTCTAGTGCGTGCTGCGCCGTATCCTCGGCGCAGCCACACTCGTGGCAGGCCGGGGTCGCTTCCCTTCCAGCTATCTTGTGGAGATACCTGCCGAAGCAGCCGTGCCCCGACAGGACCTGCACGAGCCGGAAGGTAAGCGTGCCGGTTTTTCGGTGCACCCAGTCTTTTAAGACAGGGCGCACCGCCGATATGGTCAAGTGGCCAGCGCTGGGCTCAGCCAGCCGCTCTTGCCAATCTTGGAGGGCCACTTCCTGGGCCTCTCGCCGCCAACGCTCAACTTCTCCTGGAGGTACGCCGCCCCGGCTCTGCGCTTCTGCACGTCGCTGGTGTAGCTTGGCAAGCACCTCCGCCTCCAAATCCCAGGGTGGGGTCCCCGCCATCACGCACGCAGCCTCGCATGATATGGTGCGGTATCCGCGTATCACCCTGACTGCCATGACCCTCTGCGCTCTGCGCAGCAAGGTCTTAGTTTGGGCAGTCAGGGTTTCCGCCCACACTGGCGCGCCGTATAAGGCCATCGACTTCACCACCCCGGAATACAGTCGTCGGCAGCTCGAGCTCGGGCCCCCCAAGTTGGGCAACAGCCGCGACAATGCCCCAGCCGCACGGACCAACTTCGGGGCTAAACCCTTGAAGTGGTCGACGAATTTCCACCGCGAATCGAGGACAAGACCCAGGTACTTCATATGGGCCCTGACCTCGATCGCGGTGCCTCCAACACTGATTTGCGATCCTGAGGGCGGTCTCCTCCGAGGCCCGTGAAAACACAACGCCTCGGTTTTTTCTAGGGCCACCCTCAGACCCAACCGCCGAATTCGGTCGACCACTTCAACGACGCCTTCTTCAGCAAGGCTGGCTGCTTCCCCGAAGTTGTCCCCCGCCGCACAGACCAAAGTGTCGTCGGCGTAACATACGAGCTGGAGCCCGCGGTGTAGATGGCCGCGGAGCACCCAGTCGTATCCGATGTTCCACAGGAGAGGGCCAAGCACCGAACCCTGTGGAACACCGCACACCACGTGACGGCGCAATAGGCGACCGTCACCGTCGACGCAGACGACACTTCGGTCCTCAAAGTATGCCCCCACGACTCGCCGCAAATACATAGGGACCTGGTGATATCCCAGGGCCTCCGATACGCAACTAAAGGGTAGTGTGTTGAAGGCGTTGGCAATATCCAGAGATACCGCCAACAACACACCACCCTGAGAAACTGCCTCGTCCGAGAGGGCCTTGACGCAGAAACCTAACCTAACCTAACCTAACCTAACCTAACCTAACCTAACCTAACCTAACCTAACCTAACCTAACCTAACCTAACCTAACCTAACCTAACCTAACCTAACCTAACCTAACCTAACCTAACCCAGTCGCATTTCCGCTCCCCCGGTGAGCAGATCACTTTTTACTCGCTCCGCGCTTTTAAATCGCTAGAAAATCGAAAAGTGTTCCGATTTGGCCGGGAGTGGTGTCAAACGACGGCGCTTGGAAAGAGCTGTAAAACGAGGTGTCATACGTGGTGATTGAGCTCCTAGGACGCGAGTTCTCCCACGAAAACACCCGTTTTCAGGTGAAAACAGACACAGAAACGCTTTTTAGTGAAATTGGTGATAGTGACACATGTTACAGTGTAGAGGAACACAAGACCTTTTGATAGAGACTCTAAGTCTCGAAATCGCGACTGTACACGAGGTACAGTCGCGGTTTTAGTGTGCGGAATTACAATACCTCTTCATTTTCTGTGTATAACTCTGGATTAAGATCGACGACCCCAGTGTTTTGGATTGCAGTTTTGTGCGCCCTAGTGTCCTCTGCAGTTGGACACAAAAACTGGATTTTTCAGGTCAGTCTTCACGGAGATAGAACAATTTTTGTCTACGTCAGCCCGGAGGACGACCTGACAAAAGGTGCCCAAAAACACTAGAAATTAACACGGCTGGCTAGCCCTTGCTCGTCTGATCACGAATCTATAATTACTTTTTCAATAGTGTAAACAAGTGCGGAGTAAAGTCCAAAAAAAACAAGAGTGACAAGTGACTTTCGGACCAGGTACTTTTTCTTTCTGTAATAACTTTTTATTGTGACGTATGACAGTGACATTTTTTGTGTTTAGATTATAGAAGAGTGAACACTCTATAGGATTATATTTAGATTTTATTTATCCCACGTCCTGATCACTCGCTCCTGCCAAAACAAACTTTTTTGCGGTCGAGCGAGAGATTTGGAAAAGTGTTTCCCCCCATTTACTACAGACCTCCCCCTCCAAAATCGTTCAGGGTTGCAAAGGACAGGGCCCGAGGTATCTCATACCAAAAGCCCTAGCTACCACGCCCCAGGACACCAGTTCCAGAGCCAAAGGACTTACGGAAGTCAATTGCCACGGACCGCAAATCGCGCCTCTCTAACGTGGTAATTGACTACGTAACTTGGAAACAAGCTTTTTTGTTCGCATACTTTGAGGGGTTCTGCTGGACTAAACCGAAAGGGGACACTCCAAAACCATTTTGGACGTCGTCAAAATTGGAATCCCAGGTCTACAGGGGAAGATATAGGGATATTAATAGTACATTAATAATATAATAATAGTATATTTTTAAGAGTGCTGCCATCAAGGAGAGAGCGGCAGGAATTAAACGCGCATTCTTGCCGGGACTGCGACCCCCCACCGACCTCCGACCGCCCCGTACGCCGTGCGTCGACGGTGGCGCCGACGGCAGATTGATGAAACCGGCCCTCCGAAAACCTTACGATATTTTCGCGAGAAGAGGTGACAGGGCTCAAAAATCGTAAGGATTCCATCACAAATAAATAGGCGCATGTACCTGACCTATTAGATCCCTGCACCTGCTGCTGCTGACGGCGTGACGACGAAAGTTGGCAGGTGGTTGGGAAGCGAAAACTCGGCAAATTACGTGGCTGGGTCATTCCGTCCGGGAAACTTTGAGGAAAAAGACAATCCAAACCGCCGCCAAACCCGAACCCTATTAAACCGTGTTAAGATCGCGACACATGCTGTTAGTCATGAGCCGGACCTCATTACGGAGGGGTTCGGATTGGCGATGGGGAGTCCCAACCTCGAAGGGGCCCCCGGAGGGCATGGCCCCATAGCTAATACACAACGTAATGCAGCAGAAAACACAAATATAGGATTAAATACAACTATATTTAATATGCGCGGGCGCCGTCTCGCAGCCCAGCTGTCTGTAATCTGTTATATAGTGGCTGCTAAAATAATAGACAAGAAAACAAAGATGACAAAAAATGCTAGACATATATAATTATATATATTATCATAGCATAAGTAAAATAAGAAAATAAAATGTAACAATGTTGTGAAAGTAGCTAAAATAGAAAAATAGAATAAGTAAATAATAGAAATAGTGTTGTAAAAGTAAGCAAATAAGAAAACAGTGTCGTAAAATTAAGTAAATAATTATAATAAACTGTGAATAGATATTTAATTAGTAAAATAAGGTAAAACAAGAAAATATAAAATAGAACACAGATGTACTGACAATCTATAAAATTCCCATAGTAAACAAGTGTACATCCCATTATTTTCCCTCCCTGTTTATGCATGTTATATATAAAAATAGAAATTAAATAGAAATCCTAAATAGTCTAAGAACATTTTGTTAATAAATAAAATCTAAACAAGAGCCCTAATAATGTTAGGGGGATTCGCGGGCCGGGCCGAATGCGCCCGGACATAAAAAAAAAAAAAAAAAAATAAAAAAAAAAAAACCTAACCTAACCTTTTTTTTTTTTTTTTTTTTTTTTTTTTTTTTTTTTTTTTTTTTTTGTTGACGCTGGGAAAAATGCGTTACGCATACCCTCCCGTTGGGGGACGAGAGGGTTATGTGGGACTCCCCCGGCTAGCCCGGGTATACCCACTAAACGACCCAGCGGCACTCCCGCATCGTCTTCATGGAGGGGAACTGGGAAACTGGCAGAGCCTTATCATCCAGTCCCCCGCCGACGACCGCCCGCTTTTACAGCGGGGCCCGCACGCCCCTCCCTACGAGGAGGGGCCCGGAAATGACCGCGAGTGCTCGGTCATTCCCGCCGACGGTGGTGGTGAATTGTGCAGTGCAGGAGAAGGCGCCCCCGCGCCAGTCTCCCGCTATTCACCACCGGGGAGGAGGAGACGCTCGTACAGCCGTCTCACTCTTCCCCTTCTCCGCCTGCGGAGCGGCGCCGCGAGGGGATCGTCCTCCCGCGCGCGCTCCGCTGCCTCTTTCTGCGAGATCACGTCCTCGCAGAAAGAGGCGACCGCCGACCAGGCCGCCTCGCCCCCCAGCATGGACAGAACCACGCCGGGCAGCGAGAGGTCCGGCCCCACCACCGCAGTCAGGCCGCGGCGCAGCTCAGACCAGGCCGGGCACACCTCGAGGGTGTGCTGTGCCGAGTCCTCCGCCGCGCCGCAGTCGTGGCACGCGGCGGCCTCCTCCCTCCCAATCCGATGCAGGTACGACCCGAAGCAACCATGCCCGGTCAGCACCTGCACCAGACGGAACGAGAGGAAGCCGTGGGGCCGCTCGAGCCATCCCTGAAGGACTGGCCCGAGCGCGTCCAACGTTCGGCGGCCGAAGGTGGCAGAGGCGAGGTCCTCGGTCCAATGATGGACGATTGCGGCCCTCGCCTCCCGCCGAACGGCCTCCCGCTCCTCCGCGGCGGGGGGCGCATTGAGCGCCCTACGCCGCGCCGACCACTCGTACACCCTAGCCAGTACCCACGCCTCGATCTCCCAAGGAGGCGTGCCGGCCAGGGCGCACGCCGCCGCGAACCCCACCGAGCGGTAGGCCCTCGCCACCCGCTGTGCAATGGCCCTTTGGGGCCTGCGGATGGCGGCGGCGTTCTCCCTCCTGTGGAGGGAGTCCGCCCAGATAGGGGCCCCGTAAAGGGCCATACTCTTGAGGATGCCGGCATACAGCTGCCGGCATCGCGCCTTCGGCCCTCCCAGGTTCGGGAGGAGCCACGAGAGGGCCCCCGCTGCCTTCAGCAGGCGCGTCGACAGCCCGCTGAAATGCGGGCCGAAGCGCCACCTGCTGTCCAACACTAGGCCCAGATATTTCATATGGGCCTTCACCTCTACTTGGACGCCCGCTACAACAATGCGGGCGTCCGGGGCGACCCGCTGCCGAGGCCCGTGGAAGAACACGGCCTCGGTCTTACGCAGGGCCACCGACAGCCCTAGGCGGCGGATCCTTCCTGCGACTAGGGATCCGCCAGCCGAGGCCAAATTGGCCGCCTCCCTGAAGCTCCCTCCTCGGGCAGTGAGGAGAGTGTCATCCGCATAGCAGATGACACTCGTGCCACGAAGGAGGGACCCGCGCAGAAGCCAGTCGAAGGCTATGTTCCACAGGAGTGGACCTAGGACCGACCCCTGTGGAACGCCAGACTCCGCCCTGTACCGCCTCAATCTGGCAGACCTGTCTACGAGGAGGACCGCTCGGTCCTCCAAGTAGTCTGCCAAGACGGCCCGCAGATATTGAGGCACTCCGTGATAGCGGAGTGCCTCTAAGATGGTCGAGTGGGGAACGGAGTTGAACGCGTTGGCGATGTCGAATGACACCGCCAACACTCCGTCCCCTGCCTCGACCGCCTCCCTCACTTGGCCCTTCAAAAGGGCCAATGCGTCGACCGTCGAACGCCCCTTCCGGAAACCGAATTGGGCGTCCGACAGGTCCGGCCCCACCTCCCGCAGGAGGCCATTCACCCGGGTGGCGATGATCCCCTCAAACAATTTTCCGACCTCGTCGAGCAGAACGACGGGCCGGTATGCCGAGGGGGAATCCACCGGGCGTCCCTCCTTCCGAAGGAGGCATAATCGTCCCTCCTTCCACGGTTTCGGGAACCTCCCAGTCGTAAGACACGCACTGAAGAGGTCCCGAAACCTTTCCTCCATTTGGGTGGCCGCAATGGCCACCACCGCTGCGGGGACGCCGTCCGGTCCGGGGGCCGTCCTCTTCCCGCGGAGGCGTAAGGCCGCCGCGCGGAGCTCCGCCACCGCCACTGGAGGGATCTCCTCCTCCGGCGGGGCCATCCCCCGCGGGGGGTGCATCACTGGAGGGGTGAAATCGGTCCTGCACGGGAACAGGGACCGAACCACCCCATCCAGCAACGCCGGCTCCAGGGTCTCCGTCAGTGGGGGGCCACAGGGGCGCAGTTTGTTCCGCGCCGCCTTGTATGGCCTCCCAAATGGGTCCCCATCGAGACCCTCCAGCATCTCGGCCTTCGCCGAGTCGTCGGCAGCACGCATCTGCGACCTGAGAACCTCCTTGGCCTCCACGTACGCGGCGTAGAGGATGGCCTCGTTGGCGAGGTCGCGAAAGCTGCGCCGCCGACTCCGCGCGTAGGCCCTTCTGGCCGCCACGCAGGCGGCCCGGAGCCCCGCCAACTCCTCCGTCCACCAATAAACGGCGCGACGGGGAGGCGGGCGGCGAGACCGAGGCATGCTGGTGTCGCACACCTCGGTCAGGGAACCCCGCAGTTGGACCGCTGCGGCGTCCACGTCCAGGACTTCGACAGGAGGCGCGAGCCAGTCCTGCACTAACGCCGCCTCCTCAGCCGCCTCGCGATCCAGGCGGGTGAGGGACCACCGCGGGAAGGGGGACTGACCCGAGTGGGCTGTCCCCCGAGGGCTCCCGGTGGAGACGTCGAACCGCACGTAACGATGGTCGGACAACGTCTCCACCATCTCCACCCGCCAGTTCAGGACGCGGGCGGCCAGCACGGGGGTGGCGAACGAAACGTCCACCACTGACCCTCCCCGTTGCCGCACACACGTCTGAACTGTCCCTCTGTTTAAGAGGGACACGCCTGTCGACGCCGCCCAAAACTCGACGGCGCGACCCCGGACGTTGCAAGTCGCGGCCGGGTTGCCCCAGGCCGCCGACTTGGCATTCAGGTCGCCCAACACGGCGACCTGGCGTGGCGCCGCCCGACCGACCACTGCGGTGAGGACCTCGAGAAAGATCTCGAAGTCCGCAAGGGGTCGGTTAGGGGAGAAATATACGCCCACCAGGGCTATCTCTCCCCACGCGGCGGCCACGTATCCCGGTCCCCTCTCTAAGAGCGAGAGGGGTGGGGAGTCCGTGGAAGACCGCGCTAACAATGCCACTGAGCCGTCCGGATCACCCAGCCACCTGCCAGGGACCGAGTACGGCTCAGCGACCACCGCTACGTCCACCAACCACTCGGCCATGGTCTGCATCAGCAGATCCTGGGCCGCTCTGCAGTGGTTGGTGTTGGCCTGAAGGATGCGATGTTCGGCCCTATCCATCAATCGGACATCGCACCCCCCTCCGCAGCCGCCGATGTACTGGGCACCGGATCGGCGGTGGCAACGGCAGGCCGGGTCGGCGCCTGCACTTTGCCCTTCTTTGGGGGAGGCTTGCAGCTCCTCCCCTTCATGACGTGATCCGCAGGGCGGCCACTGGCGGCGCACACGGCACAGTGCGGCGTGGTGGCCTCGCAAGCGGCGGACTTGTGTCCGACCTTGCCGCAGCGGTAGCATGTGTCCCTCCTTTCTTCCGCGGAGGGACACAGGGCCCGGGCGTGTCCAACTCCGAAGCACTTAAAGCAGCGCAACGGCGACTCCTCAAGTGCCCGGACCACACCCGTGCTGAACCCGACAAGAAGCCGTCCCTTGGCGAGGACGGCTTTGGCGGCGGCGACCGGGCACTCAAGGCGCATGGTGCCCATGCCGCCGCGGCCGGGTCTGATGCCCCGACCTTGAACTGCTGCGGCGCTGCAGCCTCCAGCCGCCGCGACCGCCGCCACCACCTCCTCCTTGGTGACCGAGTCATCCAAGTCGGACACTTCCAGGCCTGCGGACTTCACAGGCCTGACCACCTTCGCCACGTCCGCGATGACCTCCTGCAGTTTTTCTGCGAAGAGGTCCGCATTGGCGCTGCCCTTAGCCCCCGGGAACTCGAATATTCGAGCCCCGGTTTGGGTTTGGCGGCACGCGATCTTCTCGATCCCCAGCTGGGTGGGATCGGCGTTGGCGCGCGCACGCGTCATTATTGACGCGTACGTTTCGCCGCGCTCCTCAGCCTCCGCGGTGAGCGTAACCACGACGGCAGCGGATTTGGGAGCAACCAATTTGGGTTTGCTCCCACCGGCGGGGGCCCGTTTAGCTGCGGGAGCAGCGTTTGCGGGTTTGGGGGCCGACTTTTTGCCTTTCCCCTTCCCCTTTCCCTTGCCCGTGGACTGAGACGGGCCGGGAGGGGCGGGGACGGCAGGGACGGCGGTCGCCTTCTTTGTCGCCTTGCCCTTCTTCTTTCCAACCACCTTCGTCCACTTTGGCTGGTTGGACGGGGTGGTGGAGGGCAGGAGGGCGTCCTCTGCTTGTGAGGACGGCGCCGGCTCGCGCGGCTTGACTGCCGCGGGCATCCGCTCGCGCGGCTTTGCTGCCGCGGGCGGCCGCTCGCGCGGCTTGATTGCCGCGGGTGGCCGTTCGTCCGCCGCAAGTGGCGGGCGAAGCCGCTTTTCCGGCAGGAGCCGGTCCTCGATACCTGCGAAGCAGGCACGAGTGAAGGCCCTTTCCTCCATCACGACCTTGCGGATGATGTCCTCAAGGTTGGAGGGGGGGAGGGCCTCAGCCGCAGGTCTCGGCTCGGCTTGTTGAGGCCGGGCCGTGGCTTTAACCGCGGGCCTCGGCTCGGCTTGTTGAGGCCGGGCCGTGGCTTCAGCCAGCTTGTGGTGTAGCTGGCTGACCTCCGACTGCAGGCGATCCAGTTTCGCCTGCAGCTGCCGCGTCTCGTCGGTGGCTGTTCGCCCCACCAACTCCGCGACGATGCCGCGCATGCTCGCGGCCCTGCATTTGAGGGCCTTTTGGAAGGTCCCCTTTAGGTTGGAGGACTTCGAGGCCTAACCTAACCTTTTTTTTTTTTTTTTTTTTTTTTTTTTTTTTTTAACGTGGGGAAATCCATTACGGATACCCGCACCGCCACGGGGGTAGCGGTGCGGGTTATGTCGGACTACTGACAGAGTGCCAGCTACCGACTAAAACCCACGGTGTCCTCATCCCGCTTGTGTGGCGGGCCCCGGGAACGTACGTTGTACTCATCCGGTTCCCGCCAGCGGCCGTCTGCCTTGCGGCGGACCCTTCCTCAGGGTCTGTGGATGTATAAAGCCCACAGACCAGTCCGCGGGTGTATAAAGCCCGCGGACTCCTCATCCAGGAGGCGTGCCGGGACAACATCAGCACGCCTTCCTACATTAGGGCGATCTTTGTGCAGGCAGCAGTCCACCCGTTCCTGCTGCCCGCACGCCCTTTCTACGGAGGCATGAGGTCGGCGTGGGCACGCCTCCTGCGCCCGGGCCTCCTGCGCCGGCGCGGATCAGCGAGAGGATCGTTCTCTCTGATCCGCTCCGCCGCCTCCTTCTGCGACATGACACGTTCGCAGAAGGAGACCACCGCCTCCCAAGATCTCTCGCTGCCGGTCATGGCCATGACGACGGCCGGCAGCGACAGATCGCCTCCGATCACGGAGCGCAGTGTGCTGCGCTCCGCCTCCCACGCCGGGCAGACCTCGAGCGTGTGCTGCGCCGTATCTTCGGCACAGCCACACTCGTGGCAGCCAGGGTTCGCCTCCCTTCCGGCTATTTTGTGCAGGTATCTGCCGAAGCAGCCGTGCCCCGACAGCACCTGCACCAGGCGGAAGGTAGGCGTACCGTATTCTCGGTGCACCCATTCCTCGAGGACCGGGCGCACCGCCGATATGGTCCAGTGGCCGGCGGTAGGTTCCGCCAGCCGCTCCCGCCATCTCACGAGGGCCAACTCTTGGGCCTCCACTCGCCAACGCCGGACTTCGGCTAGAGGCGCTCGGCCGCCCCGGCTTCGCGCTTCTGCGCTCTGCCGGTATAGCGTTGCCAGCACCTCTGCCTCCAGATCCCAGGGTGGGATTCCCGCCAGTACGGTCGCCGCCTCATACGATACGGTGCGGTAGCCCCGTATCACCCTGACCGCCATGACCCGCTGCGCTTGGCGCAACAGGGTCTTGGTCCGGGCGGTCAGGGCGTCCGCCCACACAGGCGCGCCGTACAAGGCCATCGACCTCACCACCCCGGAATAAAGGCGTCGGCAAGTCGAGCCCGGGCCTCCCACATTCGGCAGGAGCCGCGACAGAGCCGCCGCCACCCTCACCAACCTCGGAGCGAGATCCCCGAAGTGGTCCACAAACTTCCACCGCGAGTCGAGGACGAGACCCAGATACTTCATCCGGGCCCCGACCGCGACCGCGGTGCCGCCGACGATTATTCGGGCCCCTGAGGGAGGCCTCCTCCGAGGTCCGTGAAAACACAGGACCTCGGTTTTTTCCAGGGCCACCCTCAGGCCCAGCCGCCCAATCTTCTGGACCACCTCGGCGGTCCCGCTCTCAGCCAGACTGGCCGCCTCCTCAAACGTGCCCCCTGAGGCACAGACAAGAGTGTCGTCCGCGTAGCAAACGACCTGGAGCCCGCGGTGTAAATGGCCGCGGAGCACCCAGTCGTATCCGATGTTCCACAGGAGTGGGCCGAGCACCGACCCCTGTGGAACACCGCACACCACGTGACGGCGCAATAGGCGACCGTCACCGCCGACGCAGACGACACTCCTTTCCTCAAAGTATGAGCCCACGACTCGCCGCAAGTAATCAGGCACCCGGTGATAGACCAGGGCCTCCGACACGCAACCATAGGGCAAGGTGTTGAACGCGTTGGCGATGTCAAGAGACACCGCCAACAGCACCCCGCCTCCCGCAACCGTTTCCTCCGAGAGGGTCTTGACACGTAAGATCGCGTCAACTGTCGACCGACCCCCTCGGAAACCAAACTGGGCGTCGGAGAGCCCCGGTCCAACGTCGTCCAGGTGCCGGACGATACGGGCAGCGAGCACACGCTCGAAAAGCTTGCCCGCCTCGTCCAGCAGCACTATCGGCCTATACGCCGACGGCAAGTCGTGGGGTCGTCCTTCCTTCCTCAGGAGCACCAAGCGTCCCTCCTTCCATATTTTCGGAAACTGCCCGGACACTAAACAAGCGTCGAGCAGTTTCCGAAATCGCTCGCCAAGGGCATCCAGGGCAGTCGCCAAGACCTGTCCAGGAACACCATCCGGTCCCGGTGCCTTCTTTGTCTTAAGCCTCAGGACTGCCGCGTCGAACTCATCAGTTGTTATCTCCGGAATTACTTCGACGCGGCTTATACGGTCCTGCGGCTCGGCCATCACTGGTGGCTCATGGGCCGGTCTGGCCGGGAATAGGGCAGACACTACTTCTGTCAGGAACGCCGGTTGCAGCGACTCGACGACAGGAGACGTCTGGCCGCGCAGCTTATTGCGCGCAGCCCGATATGGACGTCCCCAAGGATCTCCGTCGAGTCCAGCCAACATAGCCTCCCTGCCTTCCTCCTTTGACTTGAGGATGGCCAACTGCAGCGACTCCTTAGCTGCTTTGAGCAGCTCATGCAGTCGGTCTTCCTCATTCAGGTTTCGGGGGCGGCGCCTACGCTGCCGTGTATAAGCCCGGCGCGCCGCAACGCACGCCCTACGAAGTTCTGCGATTTCCGCCGACCACCAATACACCGCCCGCTTCCGGGGTATGTGCCCGGTGCGGGGCATGGCGGAATCGCAGACACTGAACAGTGCCCCTCGAAACCATTGCGCCTCCTCGTCTACCTCCACCTCCCTAGGCAGTGTGACCCACGCCTGGACAATTGAAGCCTCAACAAGGGCCTCTCGGTCCAGGCGGCTCTGGCTCCACCTAGGGAAGTAGTCCCGGCCTCTGCTACGCTGGATGTTCCCGGTCCCTCCCGGGGTGGAGACGTCAAACCGAATATATCTGTGGTCGGATAACGTCTCCTCTCCCTCTAGGACCCGCCACTCTCTGACTCGCCGTGCAACTACAGGGGAGGCGAACGAAACGTCCACTATCGAACCCCCCCGCTGTCGCACGCATGTGAGGGCGGATCCACGATTCAGAATGGAGAGGCCGAGAACCGCCAGCCACTCCTCCACCACTTCGCCCCGTGCGTCGGTGGCCACTCCCCCCCACGCCGTCGACTTGGCGTTAAGGTCCCCCAAGACGAATACCGGTAGCGGCGAGACACGTCTCACCGCCGCCCCAACCTCGTCCAGGAAGACCTCGAATTCGGCCAAAATCCGGTTCGGGGAGAAGTAGACAGCGACGATCGCGACGCCGGCCCACTCAGCCACCACAAATCCGCGACCTTTGTCCCGCGTGGACAGGTCAGCCGTCCCCACAATGGCCACGGTGCCCGTAATGTCCCCCGACCAGTTAGATCGGTCGGGGACGAAATAGGGCTCCGCGGCAACAGCGACATCAATCGACCACTCCGCCATGGACTGCAACAAGAGATCTTGTGCACCGGCGGAGTGGTTGAGATTACCTTGCAATATACGGTGGGGACGACTAAGATCCATCGACGGGCACCAACTCCATCTCAATGGACGCAGGTTCAGGCCTCACGGCTTTCTGTGTCCCCTTCACTTTAGCCCTAGCAGCAGGGCAACGCTTCGTGCCGGCTACATGCGCCGCCGGCTTTTTGGCGGCCGCGCATATAGAACAATGCGGGTCCGCGACACAATCTTTTGACAGGTGCCCAGGACGACCACATCGGTAGCAATCTTTGCTCCGGTCTACCCCTGCTGGGCAACAGACCCCTACGTGGCCAGTCTGCATACACCGGTAGCAGCGAGTCGGCCGTGCATCCAGGAGTGATACCTCCCTTCCGGCAATCTTGTGCAGATACCTGCCGAAGCATCCGTGCCCCGACAGGATCTGCACGAGCCGGAAGGTGGTCGTGCCGAACTTACGGTGCACCCAGTCCTTTAGGACCGGGCGCACCGCCGCTATGGTCAGATGGCCGGCGGTTGGTTCCGCCAGCCGATCTTCCCACTTCACGAAGGCGGCCTCTTGTGCCTCCTGTCGCCATCGCTGGACTTCAGCAGGAGATGCTCCGCCCCGGCTACGCGCTTCTGCGCGCTGCCGGTAGACCGCGGTCAGCACCTCCGCCTCCACGTCCCAGGGTGGTACCCCTGCCAGCGCGCACGCGGCCTCGCACGAGATGGTGCGGTATCCGCGTATCACCCTGACTGCCATGACCCTCTGCGCTCTCCGCAGCAGGGTCTTTGTTTGGGCAGTCAGGGCGTCCGCCCACACCGGCGCGCCGTACAGGGCCATGGACTTGACCACCCCAGTGTACAGCCGACGACAATTGGCACTCGGGCCGCCCAAGTTCGGCAAGAGCCGCGACAGGGCTCCCGCAGTCCGAATCAGCTTCGGCGCAAGACCCTTGAAGTGGTCGACGAACTTCCACTTCGGGTCGAGGACGAGACCCAGATACTTCATCTGTGTCCCGACCCCGACCATGACACCTCCGACGGTTATTCCGGCCCCTGAGGGCGGTCTCCTCCGAGGTCCGTAAAAACACAGGACCTCGGTCTTGTCCAGGGCCACACTCAGGCCCAACCGTCGGATCTTGTCGACCACTTCCTCCACACCGGTCTCAGCCAGAGTGGCTGCCTCGCCGAAGCTGACTCCCTGCGCACAGACCAGGGTGTCGTCCGCGTAACATACGAGCTGGAGCCCGCGGTGTAAATGGCCGCGGAGCACCCAGTCGTACCCGATGTTCCACAGGAGAGGGCCCAGCACCGAACCCTGTGGAACACCGCACACCACTTGACGGCGCAAAAGGCGACCGTCACCGTCGACGCAGACGACACTCCGGTCCTCGAAGTAGGACCCCACGACTCGCCGCAAATACGCCGGGACCCCGTGGTACTGCAGGGCCTCCGACACGCAACCGAAGGGCAGTGTATTGAAGGCGTTGGCGATGTCAATAGACACCGCCAACAGCACACCGCCCTGAGACACTGTCTCATCCGAGAGGGCCTTGACGCGGAGGATCGCGTCAATCGTCGACCGACCCCCCCGGAATCCATATTGCGCGTCAGAGAGCCCCGGACCAACATCCTCTAGGTGCCGGACGATTCGGGCAGCGAGCACCCGCTCAAAGAGCTTGCCCGCCTCGTCCAGCAGCACGATGGGCCTATAGGCCGACGGCGAGTCGCGGGGGCGACCTTCCTTCTGAAGGAGGACGAGTCTGCCCTCCTTCCAGATTCTCGGGAACTGCCCGGACACCAGACAGGCGTCGAGCAGTCCCCGAAAACGCTCCTCCAACTCCTCCACCTCCAGGGCTTGCACCCACACCCGGCCGGGGACTCCATCTGGCCCAGGGGCCTTCTTTTTTGCTCTGAGCCTCGAGACTGCTGCGCCGAACTCATCAGCTGTGATCGCTGGAACGTCGGCAGCAGCTTCACTATGGTCTCGAGACTCGAACATTTGTGGTGGCTCGTGGACTGGGCTGTCCGGAAAAAGGGCCGACACAACTTCAACCAGGAGGTTGGGCTGTAGGGACTCGGCAACAGGGGCCGTCTGGCCGCGCAGCTGTTTGCGCGCGGACCGGTACGGACGACCCCATGGATCTTGATCGAGTCCCGCCAGCATTTCCTCCCGGCCACTCTCCTTTGCACTGAAGATGGCCAGCCGCAGACTATCCCTGGTTGTTTGCAGGACGTCATGCAGCCGGCCTTCCTCCTCCAGGTTCCGAGGACGGCGCCTGCGTTGCCGCAAATAATCGCGGCGCTTCGCGACGCAGGCCCGACGTAAGTCCGCGATCTCCACCGACCACCAATACACCGCCCGCTTCCGGGGTATGT
Source organism: Furcula furcula (assembly GCA_911728495.1). Taxonomy (NCBI): domain Eukaryota; kingdom Metazoa; phylum Arthropoda; class Insecta; order Lepidoptera; family Notodontidae; genus Furcula; species Furcula furcula. The sequence continues at coordinate 29,809 of OU452243.1, forward strand.
GCCCGGTGCGGGGCATGGCGGAGTCGCAGACACTTGTCATTGCTCCTCGGAACCACTGTGCCTCCGTGTCGACCCGTACTTCCCGGGGCGGAGCGAGCCACGCCTGGACAATGGACGCCTCTTTGACGGCATCTGGGTCCAGGTGACTTTGGCTCCACCTCGGGAAGTAGTTCCGTCCTCTGAGCCGCTGGCTGTTCGTAGGCCCTCTCGGGGCGGAGACGTCAAACCGAATGTATCGGTGATCCGACAGTGTCTCCACCCCCTCGAGTACCTGCCACTCACTGACCTGCGCTGCGACAGCGGGGGAAGCGAACGTTACGTCCACGATGGACCCTCCCCACTGCCGCACGCATGTGTGGACAGTTCCTCGGTTTACTATGGAGAGGCCAAGAACAGCCAGCCACTCCTCAACAACATCGCCGCGCGCGTCGGTGGCGACTCCCCCCCACGCCGTTGATTTGGCGTTGAGGTCTCCCATCACGAATACCGGCAGCGGTGAGACACGTCTCACCGCCGCCCCAACCTCGTCGAGGAAGACCTCGAAATCGGCCAAGATCCGATTAGGGGAGAAATAAACACCGACGATCGCGACGCCAGCCCACTCCACCACCACATAGCCCCGGCCTCTGTCCCGGATGGACAGGTCAGCCGTCCCCACGATAGCCACGGTACCCGTAACGTCCCCCGACCAGTTGGACCGGTCAGGGACAAAGTAGGGCTCCGCGACCACTGCGACATCAATCGACCACTCCGCCATGGTCTGCAGCAAAAGATCTTGCGCACCAGCGGAGTGGTTGAGGTTGCCCTGCAGCATTTTACGGAGACGACTGAGGTCCATCGACGGGTGCCATCTCTACTTCTTGAGGCACCGGCGCAGGTCTCGGGATGACCTTCGCCGTGCCTCTAACCTTCTTAGCAGGGCACTTTTTGCTGCCCGCTAAATGGTCCGCTTGTTTATTTGCCGCTGCACACACCGAACATCGGGGCGCAGCGGCACACTCTCTTGCCTTATGTCCGAGTTGACCACAACGGTGACATTCTCCGTTGTGGTCCACCTCGGACGAGCAGCGGGCTCCCACATGCCCTAACTGCAGGCAACGGTAACAGCGGTCTGGTTTAGGCTGCAAGAGTGTTACTCGCGCCATATCCCAGCCCACTGTTACCTGACCTTTTTCTGCCACCTTTTTGGCGGCGGCCACGGGGCATCGGATCCAAGCGGATCCGATTCCTCGTCCTTCCCGGCGAATGGGCCCACAGGTTATCTCCTCTTTATGACATCCACCTGAGCGGGCAACTGCAGCGATGACTTCTTCGGCAGACACCGAGTCATCGAGCTCCGACACGCGAAGACCCACGCACTTTATGGGCCTCGCGATCCGCACGTCGTCGGGGCTCAGCGCCTGCCGCAGCTTGTCGGCTAGTGCGTCCGCTTTCGGGCCGCTTGTAGCCCCCGGGACCTCAAGGACTCGGGCACCAGTTGCCGCCTGCCTACAGTGAAGGCCGTCAATCTCAAGGTCGGCAATATTTATTTTTTGCCGGGCCTCAGACAGCACCCCAGCATAGCTAACGCCCCGCTCTTCCGCACCAGGCTGCAGCGTTATTACAACGGCAGCCGAGCTCGGATTGCGGAGCCAACGCTTCCTCCTCTTCCTTTTCCTCTTTTTCTTGCTGGGTGTCCCAGACGCTTTTGGCGTCGGCTGCCCAGCCCCCCCACTTTTCTTTTTACTTTTCCGCTTTTTACGGACCACTTCCGTCCAGCCACCTTCCTCGGACGCCATCTGGGTGTCAGATGGCTCCCGGTCAGCTGGAGGCACCACAGGCGGAGCTTTTTTGGCGACCCTCTTAGATGGCCCAGGTTTCTCATTAGAGAGCTGCTGGGCCCTCGACGGTCGCACAATCCCTTCTTGTCTTGACGGGCCTGGCTTGGGTGCCGCAGGCACACCCTTCTTAGGGGCGCTTGCAACAGGGCCCCGATTCGCCTCAACAACCCGGTCAGCGGTCCGGGAGTCCGCAGCAAGTGGCGGACGGAGTCGCTTCTCCGGGAGGAGGCGGTCCCCGAGCGCCTCGAGTCGTGCGTTCAGCATGGTCCCGACTTGGACCATCACCTCCCGCAGCAGCTCCTCCCGCTCCTGCCTGGCCACTTCAGGGGCCGGTTTCGGAGGTGGCTTCGCCACCGCAGCCCTACGAGCCTCAGTTAGCTCATTCTGCAGGCGCTTGACTTCGGCCTGCAGAATAGCAACTTCGGCCGGGACAGAGCGATCCCTGATTAGGTTCATCGCCGCCCTAGTCGAATTGGCGGCATCCTTAAGTACCCGCACAAATGTGCCCTTAAGGTTGCCGCTCTTGGCTGCAACGTCCAGCACCACACCCATCTCCTCGTCAACCAGCTTCTGCAAGGTCGCCAAAGAGGGCGCGCTGGTGGATGCAGAGGGGTCGACGCCCACCTCCGCTCTTCTGACCTGAGCCTCTGCAGCTCTCTTGGCGACCTGTTCTTCGGCCCGCCTCTTCATCCTAGGGTCAGCTTTTGCCACATCGGCAAAGCTCGCCCCTGACACCGTAGAGCCGATGGATATATCGGACTCGTCTTGGTCCATCGCTGCCGCCTCACTGGGAGGCGGCGTGCCCGGGCGCTTCAAAAAGCGACCCCGTAAGTCACGACCTTGGGTTGGCTTTGGCCCAACAGAAACTCGCCCTCGACCACTCCTGGCAGCAGACACTTTCGGTGCCGGGCAGTCCTCGTCCGCACTCGAGGCTGAGTTTGCCCCCGTGTGCGACGACCGGGATCGGTTACGCTTCTGCGCCGCCTCCCGCCAAAGCTTCCCCTTAGAGGTAAGCGCGTTGTCGGCGGAGTCAGACTCTGCCGCCGCACCCTCCTCCACACGATTTGCCTTCCGTGAGGCCTTCGGCCTCGACTTCTTGGCCTCCTTTGTGTTTCCACACGATCCTTGCTCAGGCTTTCCGCTACAGACGGTAGCCTTACCACCACTTCCTCCTACTTCGCCTCCTGCGTGAGGCGCGCCCTCAGACGCGAGACTGCTTTTGCCCCCCCCAGAATACGAGGGGCAGCCAGAACCTTCCACTGCCGAAGCAGCAGTCGGTTCTGGGAGGGATTCTCCGGCCTTGCCGGTACCCTCCTGGGGTAAAATCTTGAAGCTAGTCTTATCCATCTTTTCTTCTTCCTTTGAAGGGTGAGGTCCCATATGCTGCTAATGGCGGGGTTTAGCCCCCCCGCGTTTCAGGGTACTCGCGCAGTACTTTCCCCGTTGGGCAGAGCCGGCCTGTCTATCATCGCCGGCTGAAGCACACCCGCAATCACGCACACATTCACACACACACTCCCCAAAGACAATCCCCACACGAACCCCCCTCCCCGTCCCTATGCGTAAATACCCCAGTCGCATTCCACCTCCAGTCCTCTCTGAAAGCAGAGAGGTACCTTCAGCGCTCCCCCCCGCGACTCCCATCCTCGCCCCGGTTGACCTTTCGGTCCCCTACCCCCGTACCCCCCACTACCCACCCTAAGGCTTCGTTCGCCACCGAGCAACAGCTGTCCACCCCGAAGAGTGATCCGCCCTCTCCGGGAATAGACCCGAGACCACTACATCCACGATGTCAGGCGGTAGGGTCTGCGTTGTCGGCGGGGCCCACGGGCGCAACTTGTTGCGGACCATTCTGTATGGTCGTCCCCACGGGTCGGCGTCCAGGGTGGACAGGAGCTCCTCGCGGGAACAGTCTTTGGCCCTCACTATCGCCAATTGGAGTGCGTTCTTGGCTTCCCTATATACAGCGAGGAGCTCCTCCCCTCTCTGTTCATAGTCCGCCGGACGCAGTCGCCTTCTTCGGTGCCGGGAGATGTGCCGCTGTGCCACACCGCACATGTGACGGAGCTGGGCGATCTCGGGCGACCACCAACTAACTTGGCGCCTTCTACCTAACCCAGGCCGTGCTCTGGGCATCGCCGCGTCACATATTGACGTCATTGTCTCCCTAAACCAGTCGGCTTCTCGCTGGACGTCAATCGAGCCGCGTGGCAGCGGCACCCAGGACTGTACAACGGCAGCCTCCAGTAGGAGTTCCGAGTCCATTTTGGACAAACTCCATCGTGGCCCAGCCTCGCCCGCAGTGATTGGCCCCTGGCCGAGGGACCTGGCAGAGACGGCGAACCTAATATATTTGTGGTCCGACAGCGTCTCCGCTTCTTCGACCACATGCCAACCACGAACACAGCGAGCAAGACCAGAACTGGCGAAGCCTACGTCCACTATGGAGCTGCCGTTGCTCCGAACGCACGTCGGTGTATTACCTTGGTTCAGCACAGCCAACCCGTTCTGTGTGAACCATTCTCGAAGGAGTTCGCCTCTGGCATCTTCCACGGTACATCCCCATGCCGGGGACTTTGCATTGAAATCCCCCAGCACGAGAATCGGCCTTGGATGTGCATCGGCGACCAGAGTGTCCAGTCTTGACAGCATGCCCTCAAACTCCTGCATTGGCCTGCTCGGCGAACAATACACACCGACGATGTGTAACTCACCAATTTGGACGGCGACACATCCCCGGAACCGTCTCACATTTCCGAGCGTGAGTGAGCTCCCATTCGGAACGACCACCGCGACAAGATCATCCGCATCTCCCGCCCAGTTGGCGTTGGGCAGGATGAAATAGGGCTCGGCCACTATCGCCACGTTGATGGACCACTCTGCCATGGCCTGGAATAGGAGATCCTGGGCCCTGGCAGAGTGGTTCAGGTTTGTTTGTAGGAGATTAATGGGCCCACTATCCATTAACCTCCATACGTTCGACCGTCGGGAGCTGCGTTGTTGGCAGCGCTGTAGCTGGTCCCGCAATCGTGCGGCCTGCCTTTCTTCTGTTCACCCGCGAGGGGCAGGCCTTGGTTCCTGTTCGATGGTCCGCAGGCTTGCCCGCCTTTTGGCAGACCAGGCAGACTGCCACTTTCTGGCAATCGACGGCCTTGTGTCCATCTTCTCCACATCGGTGACACCGGGTTGTGTAGTCCACGCCGGTGGAACAACATACTCCCGCATGTCCGTCTAGGAGGCAACGGTAGCATCGCAGCGGTCTCATGTCCAAAAGGCGGACGTGTGCCGCTGACCAGCCGACGAGGAGTTTATTGTCCCCAGCCAGCTTTTTAGCCGCTGCCACAGGGCAGCTCACTACCGCCGAACCATACCCTTTCTGAGTGAACCGAATGATCCCCGACCTTACTTGGCTCAGCGGGCAGTCACCATACTTGGCTACCGCCGCCTCCAGTTCCTTCGTTGTCACCGACTCGTCAAGGTCGGTGACTCGAACGCTCGCGCACTTAGTTGGGCGCGTGATTTTAACCTCCTGCTCAGAGAGCAACTCCCTCAGTTTGTCCGCCAAGGCGTCGGCCTGCGGAGCGCTCTCTGCACCCGGCACCTGGAGAAGGCGGGCGCCGGTGGCTGTCGCACGGTACTGCACCGACTCAATGCCCAAGTCGCGGATGTTAAGCGCTGACTTGGCGTTATGGAGCAGGGCAGCGTAGGTGATGCCGTTCTCGACAGCCTTCGGCTGCAGCGTAAGGACAACTGCCGTGCTTTGTGGGACACGCAGCTTCCTTCGCGTCCTCTTCCTCTTCTTTTTGGCTGCCTTTTTGGCCGCCTTTTTGGCCCCCACCGTCTGCCAGCCCTCCTCCTTTTGGCGGGATACGCCCGCTTTATTGCCAGCAGTAGACGGCTGAGGCGCCGCTTCCTTAGACTTCTTTTTCTTCTTCCTCCTCTTTCTTTTTTCTTCACCCTCAGGAGCCGCTGCGGCAGCTGGCGCGGCCGGGGTTAGAGGAGGAAGTTTGGTCGGCTTTTGAGCTGCTTGCGCAGCTTTGGGAGCCGTCTTTGGAGCCTGGTGCTTCCTGGCCTGTTCAGCGTAGGTTCGCACCGGCTCTGCAGGCACCTGCATCGGTGGTTCTTCCGGAACGGTCACGACTGTCTCAGTCTCAGCTGGCGTCTGCCTTCGATCCGATGCCAGGGGCGGGCGGAGAATTTTGTTTTCGAGGAAGGCCACTCGTTGGAGGACCTTCCCGATTTCGTCCTTAAAGAGCTGGGTTAAAATTTGTGTTAACTCCGGCTCTTTTTGTTTGGGAGTTTCCGATTCTGCCGGTTTCTCCAATTCTCCCCCCGCCATTGCCTTTATGCAGGCATTCTCCTTGCTGAGGAGCTCGTTTTGCCTCCTCAATCGGGCAACCTCCACCTGGAGCCGGCGCATGTCGTCAGTCACAGGCCTGGATAGGAGTTCGTCCGCAACCTCCTCGATCGTCTGAACCGCCTGTTTGAGGGCCTTTTGATTGGTCCCCTTGAGACCTTTGGAGACCCTAGCCACTTCTCGCACGCTGGCGAGGGACTCGTCGAGCCGGGCCTTAAGGCCTTCCACAGGCAGTTCGTCTGCCCCCAGCTTCTCCGAGGCACGTGAGACCACTCGGGAGCCCCTTTCGGTGCTGGCCATCTCCGCAGCCTGCCGCTCCGCAGCCAAGATCCGCACCTCAGCCTCACTGGCCTGTTTGGCCGCCATCAGTTCCTTCTTGGCCTGCCAGAGACCAACATATTGGCCCGTTGACGGGGGCCGACCTCTGCCCCTCTTGACGGCCTTCGTGACGCCTTTACAGCGTTCTTCGTCAGAGCCAGAACCCGAGCCTGAGCCTCTAGCTCCTCGCCTCCTCTTCCTCAGGTACTTGGAGGCTTGGTTGTCCCCTTGTACCGAGCTTACGTCGGAGTCGACAATGGACATCGAGGTGTCGGACATGTCCATATCCCTCGCCAAGGACTCCAATGCATCCTTCATCATTTGCCTATTCGTCTCGTTCATTTCGCAGGCATATCCGTCAGTTACCGTTAAACTCGCCGTGGTCGTTGGGATGGAATCGATCATTTCCTTCCCCGAAAAACAATTGTTGCCCCCCCCAGAATACGAGGGGCAGACGGCATCCGAAGACACCGTGCGGGATTCTCCAACTGCTGAGCAGTCGGTACCCGCCTGGGGTAATTCTCTTTCAATTGTTAATTCTGCCATATTGTCGTTGTTCCTTTAAGGAAAAGGGACCCTTACTCCTCCACCTCGATGCTACTGACGGGCTTTACCCCCCGTCTTCCAGGCTTTCGGCACACCTAAACCTTAGCCATTGGGCCACTACCCCACCCACGGTGTGATTTTTGCAAGTGGTTGTCTCCACCGGACCCCCAGGATAGGAAAGGAAGAAGAAAGGAAGGAATAAGGAAGGAGGATAAGGAAAAGGATAAGAAGGTGGGAACACATGAGCCGCTTTGACCGAAGTCAGGGGCGCCTCGACCCTCGGGATTTGGTCCACGCCGACCGCTCACGCAAGTCGGACTCTCCACTCGGAGAGCTCCCCTATCCGCCACCCGGGGGACGCGCCACTGAGCGGACTCCCGAACCCTAACCTAACCTAACCTTTTTTTTTTTTTTTTTTTTTTTTTTTTGTTGACGCTGGGAAAAATGCGTTACGCATACCCTCCCGTTGGGGGACGAGAGGGTTATGTGGGACTCCCCCGGCTAGCCCGGGTATACCCACTAAACAACCCAGCGGCACTCCCGCATCGTCTTCATGGAGGGGAACTGGGAAACTGGCAGAGCCTTATCATCCAGTCCCCCGCCGACGACCGCCCGCTTTTACAGCGGGGCCCGCACGCCCCTCCCTACGAGGAGGGGCCCGGAAATGACCGCGAGTGCTCGGTCATTCCCGCCGACGGTGGTGGTGAACAGTGCAGTGCAGGAGAAGGCGCCCCCGCGCCAGTCTCCCGCTATTCACCACCGGGGAGGAGAAGACGCTGATCGTACAGCCGTCTCACTCTTCCCCTTCTCCGCCTGCGGAGCGGCGCCGCGAGGGGATCGTCCTCCCGCGCGCGCTCCGCTGCCTCTTTCTGCGAGATCACGTCCTCGCAGAAAGAGGCGACCGCCGACCAGGCCGCCTCGCTCCCCAGCATGGACAGAACCACGCCGGGCAGCGAGAGGTCCGGCCCCACCACCGCATTCAGACCGCGGCGCAACTCAGACCAGGCCGGGCACACCTCGAGGGTGTGCTGTGCCGAGTCCTCCGCCGCGCCGCAGTCGTGGCACGCGGCGGCCTCCTCTCTCCCAATACGATGCAGGTACGACCCGAAGCATCCATGCCCGGTCAGCACCTGCACCAGACGGAACGAGAGGAAGCCGTGGGGCCGCTCGAGCCATCCCTGAAGGACTGGCCCGAGCGCGTCCAACGTTCGGCGGCCGAAGGTGGCAGAGGCGAGGTCCTCAGTCCAATGGTGGACGATTGCGGCCCTCGCCTCCCGCCGGACGGCCTCCCGCTCCTCCGCGGCGGGGGGCGCATTGAGCGCCTTACGCCGCGCCGACCACTCGTACACCCGAGCCAGCACCCACGCCTCGATCTCCCAAGGAGGGGTGCCGGCCAGGGCGCTCGCCGCCGCGAACCCCACCGAGCGGTAGGCCCTCGCCACCCGCTGTGCAATGGCCCTTTGGGGCCTGCGGATGGCGGAGGCGTTCTCCCTCCTGTGGAGGGAGTCCGCCCAGATAGGGGCCCCGTAAAGGGCCATACTCTTAAGGATGCCGGCATACAGCTGCCGGCATCGCGCCTTCGGCCCTCCCAGGTTCGGGAGGAGCCAAGAGAGGGCCCCCGCTGCCTTCAGCAGGCGCGTCGACAGCCCGCTGAAATGCGGGCCGAAGCGCCACCTGCTGTCCAACACAAGGCCCAGATATTTCATCTGGGCCTTCACCTCTACTTGGACGCCCGCTACAACAATGCGGGCGTCCGGGGGGACCCGCTGCCGAGGCCCGTGGAAGAACACGGCCTCGGTCTTATGCAGGGCCACCGTCAGCCCTAGGCGGCGGATCCTACCTGCGACTAAGGATCCGCCAGCCGAGGCCAAATTGGCCGCCTCCCTAAAGTTCCCCCCTCGGGCAGTGAGGAGAGTGTCATCCGCATAGCAGATGACACTCGTGCCACGAAGGAGGGACCCGCGCAGGAGCCAGTCGAAGCCTATGTTCCACAGGAGTGGACCTAGGACCGACCCCTGTGGAACACCAGACTCCGCCCTGTACCGCCGCAAACTGGCCGCCCTGTCTACGAGGAGGACCGCTCGGTCCTCCAGGTAGTCCGCCAGCAATGCCCGCAGATATTGAGGCACTCCGTGATAGCGGAGTGCCTCTAAGATGGTCGAGTGGGGAATGGAGTTGAACGCGTTTGCGATGTCGAATGACACCGCCAACACTCCGTCCCCTGCCTCGACCGCCTCCCTCACTTGGCCCTGCAAAAGGGCCAATGCGTCGACCGTCGAACGCTCCTTCCGGAAACCGAATTGGGCGTCCGACAGGTCCGGCCCCACCTCCCGCAGGAGGCCATTCACCCGGGTGGCGATGATCCCCTCAAACAATTTACCGACCTCGTCGAGCAGAACGACGGGCCGGTATGCCGAGGGGGAATCCACCGGGCGGCCCTCCTTCCGAAGGAGGCACAGACGGCCCTCCTTCCACGGTTTCGGGAACCTCCCAGTCGTAAGACACGCACTGAAGAGGTCCCGAAACCTGTCCTCCATTTGGGTGGCCGCAATGGCCACCACCGCTGCGGGGACGCCGTCCGGTCCGGGGGCCGTCCTCTTCCCGCGGAGGCGTAAGGCCGCCTCGCGGAGCTCCGCCACCGCCACTGGAGGGATCTCCTCCTCCGGCGGGGCTACCCCCCGCGGGGGGTGCATCACTGGAGGGGCGAAATCGGTCCTGCACGGAAACAGGGACCGAACCACCCCATCCAGCAACGCCGGCTCCAGGGTCTCCGTGAGTGGGGGGCCACAGGGGCGCAGTTTGTTCCGCGCCGCCTTGTATGGCCTCCCAAATGGGTCCCCATCGAGACCCTCCAGCATCTCGGCCTTCGCCGAGTCGTCGGCGGCGCGCATCCCCGACCTGAGGACCTCCTTGGCCTCCACGTACGCGGCGTAGAGGAGGGCCTCGTTGGCGAGGTCGCGAAAGCTGCGCCGCCGACTCCGCGCGTAGGCCCTTCTGGCCGCCACGCAGGCGGCCCGGAGCCCCGCCAACTCCTGCGTCCACCAATAAACGGCGCGACGGGGAGGCGGGCGGCGAGACCGAGGCATGCTGGTGTCGCACACCTCGGTCAGGGAACCCCGCAATTGGACCGCTGCGGCGTCCACGTCCAGGACTTGAACAGGAGGCGCGAGCCAGTCCTGGACTAACGCCGCCTCCTCAGCCGCCTCGCGATCCAGGCGGGTGAGGGACCACCGCGGGAAGGGGGACTGACCCGAGTGGGCTGTCCCCCGAGGGCTCCCGGTGGAGACGTCGAACCGCACGTAACGATGGTCGGACAACGTCTCCACCATCTCCACCCGCCAGTTCAGGACGCGGGCGGCCAACACGGGGGTGGCGAACGAAACGTCCACCACTGACCCTCCCCGTTGCCGCACACACGTCTGAACTGTCCCTCTGTTTAAGAGGGACACGCCTGTCGACGCCGCCCAAAACTCGACGGCGCGACCCCGGACGTTGCAAGTCGCGGCCGGGTTGCCCCAGGCCGCCGACTTGGCATTCAGGTCGCCCAACACGGCGACCTGGCGTGGCGCCGCTCGACCGACCACTGCGGTGAGGACCTCGAGAAAGATCTCGAAGTCCGCAAGGGGTCGGTTAGGGGAGAAATATACGCCCACCAGGGCTATCTCTCCCCACGCGGCGGCCACGTATCCCGGTCCCCTCTCTAAGAGCGAGAGGGGTGGGGAGTCCGTGGAAGACCGCGCAACCAATGCCACTGAGCCGTCCGGATCACCCAGCCACCTGCCAGGGACCGAGTACGGCTCAGCGACCACCGCCACGTCCACCAACCACTCGGCCACGGTCTGCATCAGCAGATCCTGGGCCGCTCTGCAGTGGTTGGTATTGGCCTGAAGGATGCGATGTTCGGCCCTATCCATCAATCGGACATCGCACCCCCCTCCGCAGCCGCCGATGTACTGGGCACCGGATCGGCGGTGGCAACGGCAGGCCGGGTCGGCGCCTGCACTTTGCCCTTCTTGGGGGAAGGCTTGCAGCTCTTCCCCTTCATTACATGGTCCGCAGGGCGGCCACTGGCGGCGCACACGGCACAGTGCGGCGTGGTGGCCTCGCAAGCGGCGGACTTGTGTCCGTCCTTGCCGCAGCGGTAGCATGTGTCCCTCCTTTCGTCCTTGGAGGGACACAGGGCCGACCACACCCGTGCTGAACCCGACAAGAAGCCGTCCCTTGGCGAGGACGGCTTTGGCGGCGGCGACCGGGCACTCAAGGCGCATGGTGCCCATGCCGCCGCGGCCGGGTCTGATGCCCCGACCTTGCACTGCTGCGGCGCTGCAGCCTCCAGCCGCCGCGACCGCCGCCACCACCTCCTCCTTGGTGACCGAGTCATCCAAGTCGGTCACCTCCAGGCCTGCGGATTTCACAGGCCTGACCACCTTGGCCACGTCCGCGATGACCTCCTGCAGTTTAGCTGCGAAGAGGTCCGCATTGGCACCGCCCTTAGCCCCCGGGAACTCGAATATTCGAGCCCCGGTTTGCGTTTGCCGGCACGCGATCTTGTCGATCCCCAGTTGGGTGGGATCGGCGTTGGCGCGCGCCCGCGTCATTATTGACGCGTAAGTTTCACCGCGCTCCTCAGCCTCCGCGGTGAGCGTCACCACGACGGCAGCGGATTTGGGAGCAACCAATTTGGGTTTGCTCCCACCGGCGGGGGCCCGTTTAGCTGCGGGAGCAGCGTTTGCGGGTTTGGGGGCCGACTTCTTGCCTTTCCCCTTCCCCTTTCCCTTGCCCGTGGACTGAGACGGGCCGGGAGGGGCGGTGGCGGGGACGGCAGGGACGGCCGTCGCCTTCTTCTTCGCCTTGCCCTTCTTCTTCTTTCCAACCACCTTCGTCCACTTTGGCTGGTTGGACGGGGTGGTGGAGGGTAGGAGGGCGTCCTCTGGTTGCGAGGACGGCGCCGGCTTGCGCGGCTTGACTGCCGCGGGCGGCCGCTCGCGCGGCTTGCTTGCCGCGGGTGGCCGTTCGTCCGCCGCAAGTGGCGGGCGAAGCCGCTTTTCCGGCAGGAGCCGGTCCTCGATACCTGCGAAGCAGGCACGAGTAAAGGCCCTTTCCTCCATCACCACCTTGCGGATGATATCCTCAAGGTTGGAGGGGGGGAGGGCCTCAGCCGCCGGTCTCGGCTCGGCTTGTTGAGGCCGGGCCGTGGCTTTAACCGCGGGCCTCGGCTCGGCTTGTTGAGGCCGGGCCGTGGCTTCAGCCAGCTTGTGGTGTAGCTGGCTGACCTCCGACTGCAGGCGATCCACTTTCGCCTGCAGCTGCCGCGTCTCGTCGGTGGCTGTTCGCCCCACCAACTCCGCGACGATGCCGCGCATACTCGCGGCCCTGCATTTCAGGGCCTTTTGGAAGGTCCCCTTCAGGTTGGAGGACTTCGAGGCGACCTCCACAATGCCCTCCTGGTCCTCCACCGCCATCCGCTCCAGTTCCGCGACTGAGTGGTCCGCGTATAAAACGCGGGACGCACCGTACCCGGCCTTGGCTCGGGCAACGAGCGTCCGCTGCTCCTTGGCAGCGACCGTCTCTTCGAGGTCCTTCTGGACCTGCTCCCGCTTCGCCAGGTCGAACTGGCGTCGAGCGTCCGCTAAACCCACGTCGTGGGTGTCGGCCACTGCCGACTTTTTTGGCCGAAGCTTCTTCTTCGGCTTCCCCGTGGAGTCCGAGGAGCCCTCGGAGCAATCCTTTAAGAATCGCTTCCGGGCTCTAGACGACTCCTCGGCCATCGACATGGACGAACCGGCGTCCGAGTCAGACACCTCGTCCGTCCACCCACCAAAAACACTAGCCGCAGAAGGCGCGCGGCTAGCCTCCGACGCCGAAGCGCCATCGGCTGGTTGGCCCTGAGAAGGGCCTTTTTCCAAATCGTCCCGGGAGGGGCCCTTAGAAGGGCCTTTGAGGAACCTCCCGGACGAATCCCGCAGGGGTTTAGACATCGTCTTAGACCCGCAGGTATCGTAATCAACCGCAATAGATTACGACGTACAGCGCACTTTAGCCGTTCACTGATCTGCCACTCCGTTACGGTGGTCAGATCAGGACGTTGCCCAGGGAACACGACGAGGACGTAAGCGCTGTGGGGGGTTCCCCAACCTTTTTTTTTTTTTTTTTTTTTTTTTTGACGCGGGGGAAATCTTCGAAAGATCCCCGGGAGCTGTGGGGCTCGACCGGGGTATGTGGGATTCTTACCCACTAAAACCCCCCGCGGCTGTCGCATCGGCACATGAGAGGGGAGACCCCAGGGCTCTCCGGTGGGATCTGCACCAGGGGCCCCTCAGTGCCTTGCCTTTGAGCCCGCCGCCGGGGGGCGCATTGTAGCCCCCCGGGAACCTGTCACGGTGCTCACGGGGACGGGGGTCGCAACCCCGCCGCCGTCCTCCTCGGAGTCGCCGCCGTACTCAATGGACGCTCAAGGGGCCCACACCCCGAGCGTCCAGCGACTCCGAAGGTTGCCCATTGTTTATAGCCCCGGGCTCAGGGCTGGGGAGGGGGGGTTCCCCAACCTAACCTTTTTTTTTTTTTTTTTTTTTTGACGCGGGGGAAATCTTCGAAAGATCCCCGGGAGCTGTGGGGCTCGACCGGGGTATGTGGGATTCTTACCCACTAAAACCCCCGCGGCTGTCGCATCGGCACATGCGAGGGGAGACCCCAGGGCTCTCCGGTGGGATCTGCACCAGGGGCCCCTCAGTGCCTTGCCTTTGAGCCCGCCGCCGGGGGGCGCATTGTAGCCCCCCGGGAACCTGTCACGGTGCTCACGGGGACGGGGGTCGCAACCCCGCCGCCGTCCTCCTCGGAGTCGCCGCCGTACTCAATGGACGCTCAAGGGGCCCACACCCCGAGCGTCCAGCGACTCCGAAGTCCCAATTTTTTTTTTTTTTTTTTTTTTTTTTTTATTTTTTTTTTTTTTTTACGTGGGGAAATCCATTACGGATACCCGCACCGCCACGGGGGTAGCGGTGCGGGTTATGTCGGACTACTGGCAGAGTGCCAGCTACCGACTAAAACCCCACGGTGTCCTCAACCCGCTGTGTCGACGGGCCCCGGGAACGTACATGGTACTCGTCCGGGTCCCGTCAGCGGCTGCTCGCCTTCCGGCGAGCCCTTCCTCGTCCGCGGGTGTAAAGCCCACGGACCTGTCTGCGGGTGTAAAAGGCCCGCAGACTCACAACCAGGTGGCGTGCCCGGACACACCGGCACGCCATCCTCCGCGAGGGCGATATTATCGCTGTGCGCAGGCAGCAGTTCCCCCGTTTCCGCTGCCCGCACTACCTCGCTACGGGGGCACCATTTTTTTTTTTTTTTTTTTTTTTTTTTTTTTTTTTTTTTTTTTTTTTTTTTTTTTTGACGCGGGGGAAATCTTCGAAAGATCCCCGGGAGCTGTGGGGCTCGACCGGGGTATGTGGGATTCTTACCCACTAAAACCCCCGCGGCTGTCGCATCGGCACATGAGAGGGGGAACCCCAGGGCTCTCCGGTGGGATCTGCACCAGGGGCCCCTCAGTGCCTTGCCTTTGAGCCCGCCGCCGGGGGGCGCATTGTAGCCCCCCGGGAACCTGTCACGGTGCTCACGGGGACGGGGGTCGCAAACCTTTTTTTTTTTTTTTTTTTTTTTTTTTTTTGTTGACGAGGGGGAAATGCTCTTTCGCATACCCGTTGCCTGGGCGGAGGCAACGGGTTATGTCGGGCCGTCCGACTAAAACCCCCCCGGTGTCCACACCATGGCCTTGCGCTGTGGCGGGAGCGGACTCGGGATCACTCGCGCCTTCGCCGAGGTCCGTCTCCTTAGGCCTCAGCTCGCCTAAAAGGCAAGCTCCATCCTCTATAGCCATATTGGCTATTTCCGGCTATGTTCCGTCCGGGTGAGAGGCGCGCGCAGGACACACGCGCGCCGCCATCTCTGGCCTGTGCTCGGCCGACAGACTGCCCCACGTCTGTCGTCCGCAGGCCAATTACGGGGGGCGGAGGTCGTTGTTCCTCCGCCGCCTCGTGCGTCTCGTCCGGTGAGGGAGGTTTGAGGTTGCCTCCCTGAGCCGTTCTGCCTCCTCCTTCGCGTGCATGACGTGCTCGCAGAAGGAGGCGACGGCAGTCCAGTCCAATTCGCTCCTGACCATGGATAGAACCACGGCCAGGAGCGACAAGTCAAATCCGATAGTTGCCCTGAGGTCTCGGCGCTGCGCCTCCCAGGCGGGACACGCTTCGAGCGTGTGCTGCGCCGTGTCCTCAGGGCAGGTGTCACAATGGTGGCAGGCGGGGGTCGACTCACGTCCGATACGGCACAGGTACTTTCCGAAGCATCCGTGCCCGGTAAGCACCTGCGTCAGCCGGAACGTGAGGACGCCATGCCGTCTGCTTTGCCAGTCCGGTAGGGCCGGCCGAATCGCCGCTATGATGGGGGCTCCAGCGCTTGGGTGCGCGAGCCTCACCCTCCATTCGGCCTGGGACTCCTGCAGAAGCGCCACTCTCCGCTCCCGGATGTCACCGGGGGACGGTTGGGCACCCTCTTGCCGCTGTTCCTCGCGCCATGTATAGAGTGACGCGAGGGTCCTCGCCTCCAGGTCCCACGGCAGCGAGTCGGCCAGCAGTGTCGCAGCCTCGTACGACACCGTGCGGTAGCCTCTTATTATCCTGACGGCCATCGCGCGCTGTGGTTGCCGCAGCGCAGCGAGATTGCGGGCCGTCAAGGAATCCGCCCATATTGGGGCCCCGTACAGGGCCATGGACCGCACGATGCCGGAGTAAAGTCTCCGGGGGGCGCTGCCAGGTCCACCGGTGTTTGGCAGGAGGCGCGACAGCGCTCCTGCAGCGCCCATCAGTTTGGGGACTAGCCGCGCGAAGTGCGCCCCAAAGTCCCATCGGCCGTCGAGAATGAGTCCAAGGTATTTCATCGACGACTCAACGCCGATGCGGACTCCGCCCACCACAATGTGTGATCCTGCCGGCGGCCGATTACGGGGCCCGTGAAAACACAGGGCCTCAGATTTGTTCAAGGCCACCTGCAGACCCAGTCGCCTAATGCGGCCAACCATTTGGGCAGCTCCGGCGGTGGCACGCAAACTGGCCTCCCGGTGCGACCTGCCTCGCGCTGTGACAAGAGTGTCATCGGCGTAGCAGGTCACACTGACTCCGTTTATTAGGGCGCCACGCAGCGCCCAGTCAAATCCGATGTTCCACAGAAGGGGCCCCAGAACAGAACCCTGTGGAACACCGCACGACATCTGGCGTTGCTGCCACGCAGCGCGGCCCGGGAAGGACACCGTCCTGTCGGACAGGTAAGCCCCGACGATGCGGCGAAGGTAGGAGGGCACTCCATGATACCGGAGCGCCTCCATAATGCAGGCCCAGGGCAAGGTGTTGAAGGCGTTGGCGATGTCAAGAGACACCGCCAAGACGACCTCGCCCCGGTCTACCGCTTCCTCCGCCATGGACTTTACCCGCCCGATTGCGCCGATAGTCGATCGACCGCGGCGAAAACCAAATTGGGTGTCAGCCAGATCCGGGCCGACTGACTCGAGATGCTCGACGAGGCGACGAGCGATTATTCGCTCGAAGATCTTGGCCACCTCGTCGAGCAGAACTATTGGCCGGTACGCAGCTGGCGTATCCGGCGGGCGTCCCTCCTTCTTGATAAGGACCAGCTTCCCGGTCCTCCACCTCCGTGGAAACTGGCCCTGTTCCAGGCAAGCGTTCAGCAGGCCCATGAGGCGCGGCTCAAGACTCCCTAGAGCCAGGGCCCACGCACGTCCCGGGATACCGTCAGGGCCGGGAGCGGTATTCTTGGCCCGCATCTTCTGTACCGCACCCTTTAGCTCATCCCCAGTGATGGCGGGCACCGCGATGACTTCCTCTTGTGCCACTGATGAACCGTAGGTCATGGACGGTGGCGTGTGTGGAGCTCTATGTGGAAACAGAGCGGCCACAACTTCTTCAAGCACCTGGGGCTGGAGACTCTGGGTAATCGGCAGTGCCCAGGGACGGAGTTTATCCCGCACCATCCGATATGGTCGACCCCACGGATCGCGCTCCAAAGTCTCCAGCGAGCTTTCCCAGGCCTCGTCCCTAGCCTTCACTATGGCCAACTGTAAGGCCTTTTTTGCCGCTCTGTAATGCTCATAGAGCTCCTCCTCAAGGGCAGTTTGAGCCGCATCCTGGACGCGGTATCCGCGTCGCCGTCGATGTCGGGCGTACTGGCGCCGCACCGCAACGCAGTCCGCGCGGAGCTGTGCGATCTCAGCGGACCACCAGTACATCTCGCGTTTGGCTGGACGACGACGTACCCTAGGCATTGCCGCGTCACACACTTGCCTCATTGCTGCCACAACCTGTTCTGCCTCCTCTTCCGGATCCGGCCTTACTGGAACCGGCAGCCAAGCCTGCACGATTGCAGCTTCCAGTATGGCCTCCACGTTCAGGCGTTTCAAGGCCCATCTAGGACCTTCCTCAATCAGGGCTGAGGCTGGGTCCGCAGAGGTCTGGGCGGAGACGTCGAACCGTATGTAGCGATGGTCCGACAACGTCTCCACCTCCTCCGCGACTCGCCAGCCTTGGACACGGCGCGCTAGGACAGAGGTCGCGAACGAAAGGTCCACAATCGACCCACCCCGCTGCCGCACGCAAGTGTCAATAGACCCTTGATTGAGGACGACTAGGCCGGTCGTTAGCGCCCATTCTTGGAGTTCGTGACCCCGCGCATCCGTCGTCGGGGATCCCCACGCCACAGACTTGGCGTTGAAGTCCCCAAGGAGGAGCACGGGGTGAGGACGCCGTCTATGTATTTCCTGCCCCAGTTGGAACAGGAATACCTCAAATTCAGCCAGGGGCCTATTTGGAGAGAAATAGACCCCCAGCACCACAAAGTCTCCTATGACGGCAGATATGTATCCCCGGCCCCTGACCACACTGTCAAGGGGGGGAGAACCTGCCGCCGGTCGCACAATTAGTGCAACGGAACCATCCGCGTCGCCGACCCAGTTATCTCTAGGTGGCATGCGGTATGGCTCCGCGACCACCGCTACATGTATCAACCACTGCGCCATGCTCTGAAGTAAGAGATCCTGAGCCCTGGCGCAGTGGTTAATGTTCGTCTGGAGGAAGCGGAGGTGAACCATTATGATAGGTCCATTGCTCCCCCAACCGCCTCCTCCGCACGCGGTGCCTGCTGTTGAGAGGCTGCCGCAGGACGGACTGACTGCGAGGCGACGGTCGCCCCTGCAGTTTTTGCTCCTCCTCTTTTGCCTCTGCGCCCTTTGCGCCCTTTAGGCGGGGAGGCACAAGCTTTGGCTCCAACTCGGTGGCTCGCCGGCTTATTCCCAGCTGCACACACAGCGCAGTGTGGGTCGGCCGAGCAATCTGCCGCCTTGTGCCCCGATTGACCGCAACGCAAACAGAGGTCACTGCGGTCTGCTTCCGAGGTGCACTGAGCTCTGACGTGCCCGCCCTCCAGGCAGCGGAAACAGATGAGGCGTCTGGGCTCCAGGATCTTTACTTTGGCAGAGACCCAGCCCACCAGCAGGCGGTTGCCTTGCAACATTTTTGCCACGGTCACCGGACAGGTGACTATGGCCCAGCCTTGTCCTTTGGCGCCGCGCTTTACTTCCCCTGACCGTATGTCGTCCGTGGTGCAGGCGCCAAGTCTTGCGACGGCGGCGGCAACGTCCTGGGCAAATACGGAGTCATCCAATTCGGAGACCCGTACTTGCACCGTCTTTGTGGGCCTAGTGACTCGCACTACATCGTCACTAAGGCACTCCCGCAGCTTAGCCGCCAACGCGTCAGCTTTGGGTCCGCTGGTGGCTCCAGGGACTTCGAGTTTTCGGGCCCCCGTGGCCGCCGTCGTAATTCGGAGGCTCCTTATATCAAGGTCCCCCAGTTCGATCTTGGACCTAGCCTCCGCCAGGATGGTCGCATATGATATACCACTCTTCTCCGCCTCCGGCTGCAGGGTGAGTACCACTGCTGCCGACTTCGGAGGCCGGAGTTTGGGTGCGGCGGGCGTCTTTTTAGCAGGCTCTTTGCCCTGCTTTGGTTTTGGCGCCAGTGCCGTCGTGGCCCTCTTCTGTTTCCGACGCTTGCGTGTAACGGTCACCCAGTCACCTTCACTCGGCTTGGGGACCGTTTCCGATGCACTTTTGGGGGCGGGAGTCGGGGCTCGCTTCGCCACTAGCCGCTTCCGCAGTCTGCTAGGCCTGCTCTCCTTCTCCTGTTGCGCCTGAGGCGGGGCCCTGGAGGGACCTGCGACGGCCGCAGGGGCCGTGGGCTTTGGCTGAGGTGCCAGAGTCTTCGCTGCCGCAGGCTGCTCTCTTCGGCTGTCCGCTGAGAGTGGCGGCCGTAGCCTCTTTTCCGGCAGCAATCTGTCCGCGATCCCTGCCAGCTTAGCATCCATCATGCCCCCTATTTGGAGCATGACTTCACGCACCATCTCGTCCTTGTCCATGAGCGTGTTGGCAGAGGCTGGTATACGCTCTCTGCGCACTCGGGCGTCCACGTGGCCCTGCTGATGTTCGTGCAGGTCCGCTCGCATCTCCGCCAACTCTCTTCGCAAGAGCGCCACTTCAGCGGACAGGCGCGAGTTCGCCGCCTGCAGCTTCTGTGTTTCCTCTGTAGAGGTGCGGGAAATAAGCACCTCTGTGGCCTCCTTTATTGAGGCTACTGCCTTTTTTAGAGCACCCTGCATTTCGCCCTTGAGACCCTTGGAGATCCGGGCGACTTTGGAGATGGTCTCCGTTGCAGCCTCCAGCTGCTCACGCAGGGCGCCCGCCGTTTTTTCGTCCACGTCCATCATCAGGGGTGGAGGGGATTCGGCTTGACTGGCCAACCTCGACGCAGTGGCACGTTTACTTGCGGCGGCAGCTTGTGCCTCCTGCTCAAGCTGCGTTCGCTCTGCCTCTGCTAGGGCCTGCTTGGCTTTGTGCAGGCCTACATACTTTCCGGTAGTGGGCGGGCGGCCTCTGCCGCGCTTTGCCGACCCACTGTTCTCCTCTCCGGTAAGGGAGGCGACACTAGCACGAGAGTCATCCGTCTCTCCATCTTCGGCAGTGCCCTCCTGACGCTTTAAAAAGCGCCCTTGCGCGTCTCTTGACTGCGCCAATCGCGCCGCCCGAACTTTACAGGCTGGCTCCTCTTCGTCGCTCGAGGACGCGGGGTCCGAGCGGATCTCGCTTCTGGAGCGAGAGCGTTGACTCCATAGCCTGGAGTTAGGCCGCTGGGCGACCTCCATGCTTGGTCCCGCCGCATGATGAACAGCGCGGGGATTTGAGCCACTTTGGCTATCCACTTCGGTGGCCGAAGCCACAGGGTTTGGGTTTTTGTTTATTTCTTCCATATTGTTCCCACGAGTATGGGTGAAGAGTATCATCCCGCGCAGAGCACCCTGTACGCGGGAGGGTGGATTTAGCAGTTTTACGTGCCCCAGGGTCCACAGGTACCGGGACACGGACTCGCAGTAGCTGCCAGAACTCCGATCGGCCACTCATCCCCTCAGGCTGCGGCGCCCCTTGGGATTCGGGTATTTTTTATAGTGGTTTACGTCCACGCAGGCCCAGCCGATAAAGGCCAGGCCCCCCGGTCCGCGTAGGCCTCCTGCCAGGGGGTCGCAAACCTTTTTTTTTTTTTTTTTTTTTTTTTTTACGTGGGGGAATCCATTACGGATACCCGCACCACCACGGGGGTAGCGGTGCGGGTTATGTCGGACTACTGACAGAGCGTCAGCTACCGACTAAAACCCCACGGTGTCCTCATCCGCTTTAAGTGGCGGGCCCCGGGAACGTACGTTGTACTCATCCGGTTCCCGCCAGCGGGTGTCCGCCTTGTGGCGGACTCTTCTTTGTCTGTGGGTGTATAAAGCCCACAGACACGTCCGCGGGTGTATAAAGCCCGCGGACTCCTCCTCCAGGAGGCGTACCGGAACACTTCGGCACGCCTTCCTACGCGGGGGCGATTGTTCGCCGTGCACAGGCAGCAGTCCACCCGTTTCTGCTGCCCGCACTTCCCCGCTACGGGGGCATGAGGTCGGCGTTGGCCCGCCTCCTGCGCCCGGGCCTCCTGCGCCGGCGCGGATCAGCGAGGGGATCACTCTCCCTGATCCGCTCCGCCGCCTCCTTCTGCGCCATGACAAGTTCGCAGAAGGAGACCACCGCCTCCCAAGACCTCTCGCTGCCAGCCATGGCCTCGACGACAGCCGGCAGCGACAGATCAGCCCCAATTACGGCGCGCAGCGAGCTGCGCTCCGCCTCCCACGCCGGGCAGACCTCGAGCGTGTGCTGCGCCGTATCTTCGGCGCAGCCACACTCGTGGCAGCCAGGGTTCGCCTCCCTTCCGGCTATTTTGTGCAGGTATCTGCCGAAGCAACCGTGCCCCGACAGTACCTGCACCAGGCGGAAGGTAGGCGTACCGTATTTTCGGTGCACCCACTCCTTTAGGACCGGGCGCACCGCCGATATGGTCCAGTGGCCGGCGGTAGGTTCCGCCAGCCGCTCCTGCCATCTGTGGAGGGCCAATTCCTGGGCCTCCACTCGCCAACGCCCGACTTCGGCAAGAGGTGCACGGCCGCCCCGGCTTCGCGCTTCTGCGCTCTGCCGGTATAGCCTTGCCAGCACCTCCGCCTCTAGATCCCAGGGTGGGATCCCCGCCAGTACGGTCGCCGCCTCATATGATACGGTGCGGTAGCCACGTATCACCCTGACCGCCATGACCCGCTGCGCTTGGCGCAGCAGAGCCCTGGTCTGGGCGGTCAGGGCGTCCGCCCACACAGGCGCGCCGAACAAGGCCATTGACCGCACCACCCCGGAATACAGGCGCCGGCAAGTTGAGCCCGGGCCTCCCACGTTCGGCAGCAGCCGCGAGGGGGGGTCGCAAACCTAACCTAACCTTTTTTTTTTTTTTTTTTTTTTTTTTTTGACGCGGGGGAAATCTTCGAAAGATCCCCGGGAGCTGTGGGGCTCGACCGGGGTATGTGGGATTCTTACCCACTAAAACCCCCGCGGCTGTCGCATCGGCACATGAGAGGGGAGACCCCAGGGCTCTCCGGTGGGATCTGCACCAGGGGCCCCTCAGTGCCTTGCCTTTGAGCCCGCCGCCGGGGGGCGCATTGTAGCCCCCCGGGAACCTGTCACGGTGCTCACGGGGACGGGGGTCGCAACCCCGCCGCCGTCCTCCTCGGAGTCGCCGCCGTACTCAATGGACGCTCAAGGGGCCCACACCCCGAGCGTCCAGCGACTCCGAAGGTTGCCCATTGTTTATAGCCCCGGGCTCAGGGCTGGGGAGCGAGACGTTGGGCGGCCGCTTGACGCGGCCTGCGCCTTCGTCGCCGAGCGGGATCAGCGCGTTCGCGTTCCCGCTCAGCGGCCTCCTTCTGGGACATGACAGTCTCGCAGAAGGCGGCCATCGCTCCCCACGCCGCATCCCCGGACAGCATAGCCGACACTACGCTGCCCAGGGAGAGGTCCGATCCGATGACTGCGACCAGGTCTCGACGCTCCAACGACCACGCGGGGCAAGCCTCCAGCGTGTGTTGGGCGGAGTCAGACTGGTCGCAGTGGAAGCATCTCGTCGTCGCTTCACGTCCGATCTTATGCAGATAGTCACCGAAACAACCGTGACCGGTGATTATCTGCGCAAGCCTATAGGTGAGCCGTCCACTCCGTCGCTGAATCCAGGCTTCGAGAAGCGGCAGGAATGCCTCAACGACGCGTTTGCGCGCTATGTGCTCCGGCTGGAGCCGCTCGCGCCACGTCGCGAGAGCGATGTGTCGTTCCTGCCGCTTTATGGGTTCGAGCGCCACCGGCTCGCCTCCGCCACTCTGGCGGGCGATGCGGATCCGGTCATAGACCCTCGCATACATGCCCGCCAGGATGTCTAAGGGCGGAAAGCGTGCCAGTATGGTCGCCGCCTCAAAGGACACCGTTCGGTATCCTCGTGCAATCCGAAGTGCCATCCTCCGCTGGACGCTGTAGATTTTGGTTCTACAGCGTCTTATGGCCAGCCTCGGCGCCCAGATGGGCGCCCCGTAGAGGACTACGGATTGCACGACTCCGGCGTAGAGGCGGCGAACTTCCTCGCTCGGCCCCCCGAGGTTGGGGAGCAGCCTGTGCAAGGCCGCTGCAACCCTGTCGACTCGGGGGACCAGGCGCTCGAAATGCTCCTCGAAGCCCCAGCGACTGTCAAGGGTGAGACCAAGATATTTCATGTGCGGCCCCACCCTGACTTCCGACTCACCCACACGGACGCGCAAGTTGGGCGGTGGTTCCCGGCTCCTAGGTAGGCCGTGGAACCACAGCGCCTCAGTTTTTTGAGGCGCTATCTCCATGCCCAACTCGCGTATTTTCGCGACGACGATTTCCGCCCCAAGCTCGGCGAGCTCTTTGGTCCTCTCGAAGGTGTCCCCACCGGCCACGATTAACGTGTCGTCCGCGTAGCAGACGACACTTACGCCAGCAGGGAGATCGACACGCAGAACCGCGTCGTAGGCGAGGTTCCATAGCAAGGGGCCTAAGACTGACCCCTGCGGAACCCCTCGCTCCACTTCCCTCCGGATCCTCGTACCGTCTCGATCCACGTACAGGATGTACCTGTCGCGCAAGTAGTCCCTGATCAGGGCCTGCAGGTAGGGAGGCACTCCATGGTAGACCAGTGCCTCCCAGATCGCATCCCAGGGTAGGGAATTGAAGGCGTTGACAATGTCGAGTGACACCGCCAACGCCACGCCACCCCGGGAGACCGCCTGATCCGACAGGGCGCGGACGCGAGTTATCGCATCCACGGTCGAACGGCCCTGTCGGAAACCTAACCTAACCTAACCTTTTTTTTTTTTTTTTTTTTTTTTGACGCGGGGGAAATCTTCGAAAGATCCCCGGGAGCTGTGGGGCTCGACCGGGGTATGTGGGATTCTTACCCACTAAAACCCCCGCGGCTGTCGCATCGGCACATGAGAGGGGACCCCAGGGCTCTCCGGTGGGATCTGCACCAGGGGCCCCTCGGTGCCTTGCCTTTGAGCCCGCCGCCGGGGGGCGCATTGTAGCCCCCCGGGAACCTGTCACGGTGCTCACGGGGACGGGGGTCGCAACCCCGCCGCCGTCCTCCTCGGAGTCGCCGCCGTACTCAATGGACGCTCAAGGGGCCCACACCCCGAGCGTCCAGCGACTCCGAAGAACCTAACCTTTTTTTTTTTTTTTTTAACGTGGGGAAATCCATTACGGATACCCGCACCACCACGGGGGTAGCGGTGCGGGTTATGTCGGACTACTGACAGAGTGTCAGCTACCGACTAAAACCCCACGGTGTCCTCAACCCGCTGTGTCGACGGGCCCCGGGAACGTACATGGTACTCGTCCGGGTCCCGTCAGCGGCCGCTCGCCTTCCGACGAGCCCTTCCTCGTCCGCGGGTGTAAAGCCCACGGACATGTCTGCGGGTGTAAAAGGCCCGCAGACTCACAACCGGGTGGCGTGCCGAGAACATTACGGCACGCCATCCTCCGCGAGGGCGATAAATCGCTGTGCGCAGGCAGCAGTTCCCCCGTTTCCGCTGCCCGCACTACCTCGCTACGGGGGCATCAGGTCGGCATGGGCCCGCCTTCTGCGCCCGGGCCTCCTCCTGCGTCGCGGGTCAGCGAGAGGATCGCTCTCCCTGGCCCGCTCCGCTGCCTCCTTCTGCGACATTACGCATTCGCAGAAGGAGACCACCGCCGACCACGACCTCTCGCTGCTCACCATGGATTGGACCACGGCGGGCAGCGACAGGTCGGCCCCAACCGCGGCGCGCAGCAAGCTGCGCTCCGCCGCCCACGCCGGGCAAGCCTCGAGTGTGTGCTGCGCCGTATCTTCGGCGCAGCCACAGTCGTGGCAGCCCGGGGTCGCCTCCCTTCCGGCAATCTTGTGCAGATACCTGCCGAAGCATCCGTGCCCCGACAGGATCTGCACGAGCCGGAAGGTGATCTTGCCGAACTTACGGTGCACCCAGTCCTTTAGGACCGGGCGCACCGCCGCTATGGTCAGATGGCCGGCGGTTGGTTCCGCCAGCCGATCTTCCCACCTTGCGAAGGCGGCCTCTTGTGCCTCCTGTCGCCATCGCTGGACCACACTGGGAGGTGCTCCGCCCCGGCTACGCGCTTCTGCGCGCTGCCGGTAGACCGCGGTCAGCACCTCCGCCTCCAAGTCCCAGGGTGGTACCCCTGCAAGCGCGCACGCGGCCTCGCACGATATGGTGCGGTATCCGCGTATCACCCTAACTGCCATGACCCTCTGCGCTCTCCGCAGCAGGGTCTTAGTTTGGGCAGTCAGGGCTTCCGCCCACACTGGCGCGCCGTACAGGGCCATGGATTTCACCACCCCGGTGTACAAGCGACGGCAACTGGCACTCGGGCCGCCCAAGTTCGGCAAGAGCCGCGACAGGGCTCCCGCAGTCCGAATCAGCTTCGGCGCAAGACCCTTGAAGTGGTCGACGAACTTCCACTTCGGGTCGAGGACGAGACCCAGATACTTCATCTGTGTCCCGACCCCGACCGTAACACCTCCGACGGCTATTCCGGCCCCTGAAGGCGGCTTCCTCCGAGGTCCGTAAAAACACAGGACCTCGGTCTTGTCCAGGGCCACCTCCAGGCCCAACCGTCGGATCCTGTCGACCACTTCCTCCACACCGGTCTCAGCCAGAGTGGCTGCCTCGCCGAAGCTGACTCCCTGCGCACAGACCAGGGTGTCGTCCGCGTAGCATACGAGCTGGAGCCCGCGGTGTAAATGGCCGCGGAGCACCCAGTCGTACCCGATGTTCCACAGGAGAGGGCCCAGCACCGAACCCTGTGGAACACCGCACACCACTTGACGGCGCAAAAGGCGACCGTCACCGTCGACGCAGACGACACTCCGGTCCTCGAAGTACGACCCCACGACTCGCCGCAAATACGCCGGGACCCCGTGGTACTGCAGGGCCTCCGACACGCAACCGAAGGGCAGTGTATTGAAGGCGTTGGCGATGTCAATAGACACCGCCAACAGCACACCGCCCTGAGACACTGCCTCATCCGAGAGGGCCTTGACGCGGAGGATCGCGTCAATCGTCGACCGACCCCCCCGGAATCCGTATTGCGCGTCGGAGAGCCCCGGACCAACATCCTCTAGGTGCCGGACGATTCGGGCAGCGAGCACCCGCTCGAAGAGCTTGCCCGCCTCGTCCAGCAGCACGATGGGCCTATAGGCCGACGGCGAGTCGCGGGGGCGACCTTCCTTCTGAAGGAGGACGAGCTTGCCCTCCTTCCAGATTCTCGGGAACTGCCCGGACACCAGACAGGCGTCGAGCAGTCCCCGAAAACGCTCCTCCAACACCTCCACCTCTAGGGCTTGCACCCACACCCGGCCGGGGACTCCATCTGGCCCAGGGGCCTTATTTTTTGCTCTGAGCCTCAAGACTGCTGCGCCGAACTCATCAGCTGTGATCGCTGGAACGTCGGCAGCAGCTTCACTATGGTCTCGAGACTCGAACATTTGGGGTGGCTCGTGGACTGGGCTGTCCGGAAAAAGGGCCGACACAACTTCAACCAGGAGGTTAGGCTGTAGGGACTCGGCAACAGGGGCCGTCTGGCCGCGCAGCTGTTTGCGCGCGGACCGGTACGGACGACCCCATGGATCCCGATCGAGTCCCGCCAGCATTTCCTCCCGGCCACTCTCCTTGGCACTGTAAATGGCCAGCCGCAGACTATCCCTGGTTGATTGCAGGACGTCATGCAGCCGGCCTTCCTCCTCCAGGTTCCGAGGACGGCGCCTGCGTTGCCGCAAATAATCGCGGCGCTTTGCGACGCAGGTCCGACGTAAGTCCGCGATCTCCACCGACCACCAATACACCGCCCGCTTCCGGGGTATGTGCCCGGTGCGGGGCATGGCGGAGTCGCAGACACTTGTCATTGCTCCTCGGAACCACTGTGCCTCCGTGTCGACCCGTACTTCCCGGGGCGGAGCGAGCCACGCCTGGACAATGGATGCCTCTTTGAGGGCATCTGGGTCCAGGCGACTTTGGCTCCACCTCGGGAAGTAGTTCCGTCCTCTGAGCCGCTGGCTGTTCGTAGGCCCTCTCGGGGCGGAGACGTCAAACCGAATATATCGGTGATCCGACAGTGTCTCCACCCCCTCGAGTACCTGCCACTCGCTGACCTGCGCTGCGACAGCGGGGGAAGCGAACGTTACGTCCACGATAGACCCTCCCCACTGCCGCACGCATGTGTGGACAGTTCCTCGGTTTACTATGGAGAGGCCAAGAACAGCCAGCCACTCCTCCACAACATCGCCGCGCGCGTCGGTGGCGACTCCCCCCCACGCCGTTGATTTGGCGTTGAGGTCTCCCATCACGAATACCGGCAGCGGCGAGACACGTCTCACCGCCGCCCCAACCTCGTCGAGGAAGACCTCGAAATCGGCCAGGATCCGATTAGGGGAGAAATAAACACCGACGATCGCGACGCCAGCCCACTCCACCACCACGTAGCCCCGGCCTCTGTCCCGGATGGACAGGTCAGCCGTCCCCACGATTGCCACGGTACCCGTAACGTCCCCCGACCAGTTGGACCGGTCAGGGACAAAGTAGGGCTCCGCGACCACTGCGACATCAATCGACCACTCCGCCATGGTCTGCAGCAAGAGATCTTGCGCACCAGCGGAGTGGTTGAGGTTGCCCTGCAGCATTTTACGGAGACGACTGAGGTCCATCGACGGGTGCCATCTCTACTTCTTGAGGCACCGGCGCAGGTCTTGGGATGACCTTCGCCCCGCCTCTAACCTTCTTAGCTGGGCACTTTTTGCTGCCCGCTAAATGGTCCGCCTGTTTATTTGCTGCTGCACACACCGAACAACGGGGCGCAGCAGCACACTCTCTTGCCTTATGTCCGAGTTGACCACAGCGGTGACATTCTCCGTTGTGGTCCACCTCGGACGAGCAGCGGGCTCCCACATGCCCTAACTGCAGGCAACGGTAACAGCGGTCTGGTTTAGGCTGCAAGAGTGTTACTCGCGCCATATCCCAGCCCACTGTTACCTGACCTTTTTCTGCCACCTTTTTGGCGGCGGCCACGGGGCATCGGATCCAAGCGGATCCGATTCCTCGTCCCTCCCGGCGAATGGGCCCGCACTTGATGTCCTCTTGAGGACATCCGCCTGCCCGAGCAACCGCCGCGATGACCTCTGCGGCAGACACAGAGTCATCGAGCTCCGACACGCGAAGACCCACACATTTTATGGGCCTCGCGATCCTCACGTCGTCGGGGCTCAGCGCCTGCCGCAGCTTCTCGGCCAAAGCGTCCGCTTTCGGGCCACTTGTAGCCCCCGGCACTTCTAACACACGAGCACCGGTCGCCGCCTGCCTGCAATGGAGGCCATCAATTGCGAGGTCGGCAATATTAATTTTTTGCCGGGCCTCGGACAGCACCCCAGCATAGCTGATGCCCCGCTCTTCCGCGCCAGGCTGCAGCGTTATTACAACCGCAGCCGAGCTCGGATTGCGGAGCCATCGCTTCTTCTTTTTCCTCCTCCTCTTGCTTTTAGGCCGAGAAGCACTCGGCACCGGCTGACCAGTCCCTTTGCCTCTGCCCTTCCTTTTCGGACGCTTGCGGCGGACCACCTCCGTCCAGCCACCCTCTGCGGACGCCATCTGAGTATCAGATGGTCCTTGATCAGTAGATGGCACCACAGGCGGAGCTTTTTTGGCGACCCTCTTAGGCACAGATTTCTCCTTAGAGATCTGTTTGGCCCTCGATGGCCGCTCAGCCACCTCTTGCCCTTTTGACGGGCCAGGCTTGGGTGCCGTAGACGCATTACCTTTGGGGGCGCTTGCAGCAGGGCCCCGATTCGCCTTGTCACTCCGGGAGTCCGCCGCAAGTGGCGGACGGAGTCGCTTCTCTGGGAGAAGGCGGTCCTCAAACGCTTCCAGACGTGCGTTCAGCATGGTCCCTACTTGGACCATCACCTCCCGCAGCAGCTCTTCCCGCCCCTCCCTAGCCGTTTCAGGAGCCGGTTGCGGAGAAGGTTTTGCCGCCGCAACTCTGCGAGCCTCTGCCAGCTCGGTCTGCAGGCGCTTGACCTCGGTCTGCAAAATCGAGACTTCGGTTGGGACAGACCGCTCTCTAATCAGAGACATCGCCGCTGTGGTAAAATTGGCAGCATCTTTAAGGACACGCACAAACGTCCCCTTTAAGTTGCCACTCCTTGCCGCAACCTCTAGCACCAGCCCCATTTCCTCCTCAACCCTATCATGAAGGGTTGCCAACGAAGGGGCACCAGTGTATGCAGAGGGGTCAATGCCCACCTCCGCTCTCCTAATCTGAGCCTCCGCGGCTCTTTTGGCAACCTGTTCTTCGGCCTGCCTCTTCGTCTTGGAGTCAGGACGAGCTTTTGCCAACTCAGCAAAGCTCATCGCCGACGTCACCGAGCCGATGGATGCATCAGTCTCAACTTCTTCCATGGCTACTGCCTCACTGGGAGGTGGCGTGCCTGGGCGCTTCAAAAAGCGGCCCTTTAGGTCGCGAGCTGGAGCCGGTTTTAAACCAGCAGATGCTCGGCCACGTCCACTTCTGGCGGCGGGCACTTTTGGTGCCGGACAGTCCTCGTCCGCACTCGAGGCTGAGTCTGCCCCCACATGCGTCGACTGGGATCTGTTGCGCTTTTGCGCCGCCTCCCTCCACAACTTCCTCGCAGAAGTATGCTCGGTATCGGCAGAGTCAGACTCTACCACACCCTCCTCCACACGCTTTGCCTTCCGTAAAGCCTTCGGCTTTGACTTCTTTGGCTCCTTCACCTTACTACAGGATCCTTCATCGAGCTTCCCGCTTCCGACGGTTATCCCATCTCCACTACCAAGCCCGTTTCGGGTAGCTTCGCTACCTTCTACAGGCTTAACTCCGCCTCCTACAAGAGGCGCGTCCGCGGACGCAAGACTATTTTTGCCCCCCCCAGAATACGAGGGGCAGCCAGAACCTTCTCCTGCCGAAGCAGCAGTCGGTTCTGGGAGGGATTCTCCGGCCTTGCCGGTACCCTCCTGGGGTAAACTCTTAAAAATAGTCTTCTCCATATTTTGTCCTTTGATGGGTTTGGTCCCTTTGGGTGCTAGTGGCGGGGTTTAGCCCCCCCGCGTTTCAGGGTACTCGCGCAGTACTTTCCCCGTTGGGCAGAGCCGGCCTGCCTATCATCGCCGGCTGAAGCACACCCACAATCACGCACACATTCGCACACTCCCCAAAGACAATCCCCACACGAACCCCCCTCCCCGTCCCTATACGTAAATACCCCAGCCGCATTTCACCTCCAGTCCTCTCTGAAAGCAGAGAGGTACCTTCGGCGCTCCCCCCCGCGACTCCCACCCACGCCCCGGTTGACCTATCGGTCCCCTACCCCCGTCCCCCCACTACCCACCCTAAGGCTTCGTTCGCCACCGAGCAACAGCTGTCCACCCCGAGTGGAGAGATATTACCCGGTGCCCAGGGTACACCGTCCCAAGCCCATTGTCCTTCCTCCGAACGAATCCTCGGGAATTACAATGGGCCGGGCACTCGAGGAGGTGAAAGCCAGTACCCCCGAAGAACCTAACCTTTTTTTTTTTTTTTTTTTTTTTTTTTTTTTTTTTTTTTTTTTGACGAGGGGGAAATGCTCTTTCGCATACCCGTTGCCTGGGTGGAGGCAACGGGTTATGTCGGGCCGTCCGACTAAAACCCCCCCGGTGTCCTCATCCGCTTTGTGTGGCGGGCCCCGGGAACGTACGTTGTACTCGTCCGGTTCCCGCCAGCGGGCGTCCTTGCGGACTCTTCTTGGTCTGTGGGTGTATAAAGCCCACAGACACGTCCGCGGGTGTAAAAAGCCCGCAGACTCCTCCTCCGGTAGGCGTGCTGGGACACACCAGCACGCCTTCCTACGCGGGGGCGATCACTCGCTGTGCGTAGGCAGCAGTCCACCCGTCTGCTGCCCGCACTTCCCCGCTACGGGGGCATGAGGTCGGCGTTGGCCCGCCTCCTGCGCCCGGGCCTCCTGCGCCGGCGCGGATCAGCGAGAGGATCATTCTCCCTGATCCGCTCCGCCGCCTCCTTCTGCGCCATGACACGTTCGCAGAAGGAGACCACCGCCTCCCAAGACCTCTCGCTGCTAGCCATGGCCTCGACGACGGCCGGCAGCGATAGATCACCCCCGATCACGGCGCGCAGCGAGCTGCGCTCCGCCTCCCACGCCGGGCAGGCCTCGAGCGTGTGCTGCGCCGTATCTTCGGCGCAGCCACACTCGTGGCAGCCAGGGTTCGCCTCCCTTCCGGCTATTTTGTGCAGGTATCTGCCGAAGCAACCGTGCCCCGACAGTACCTGCACCAGGCGGAAGGTAGGCGTACCGTATTTTCGGTGCACCCACTCCTTTAGGACCGGGCGCACCGCCGATATGGTCCAGTGGCCGGCGGTAGGTTCCGCCAGCCGCTCCTGCCATCTTTGGAGGGCCAATTCCTGGGCCTCCACCCGCCAACGCCGGACTTCGGCTAGAGGTGCACGGCCGCCCCGGCTTCGCGCTTCTGCGCTCTGCCGGTATAGCGTTGCCAGCACCTCCGCCTCCAGATCCCAGGGTGGGATCCCCGCCAGTACGGTCGCCGCCTCATATGATACGGTGCGGTAGCCCCGTATCACCCTGACCGCCATGACCCGCTGCGCTTGGCGCAGCAGAGCCCTGGTCTGGGCGGTCAGGGCGTCCGCCCACACAGGCGCACCGTACAAGGCCATTGATCGCACCACCCCAGAATATAGGCGCCGGCAAGTTGAGCCCGGGCCTCCCACGTTCGGCAGTAGCCGCGACAGAGCCGCCGCCACCCTCACCAACCTCGGAGCGAGATCCCCGAAGTGGTCAACAAACTTCCACCGCGAGTCGAGGACGAGGCCCAGGTATTTCATCCGGGCCCCGACCGCGACCGCGGTGCCACCGACGATAATTCGGGCCCCTGAGGGCGGCCTCCTCCGAGGTCCATGAAAGCACAGGACCTCGGTCTTCTCCAGGGCCACCCTCAGGCCCAGTCGTCCGATCCTGTCGACCACTTCAGCGGTCCCGCTCTCAGCCAGACTGGCCGCCTCCACAAACGTGCCCCCCGAGGCACAGACAAGAGTGTCGTCCGCGTAACAAACGACCTGGAGCCCGCGGTGTAAATGGCCGCGGAGCACCCAGTCGTATCCGATGTTCCACAGGAGTGGGCCGAGCACAGACCCCTGTGGAACACCGCACACTACGTGACGGCGCAATAGGCGACCGTCACCGTCGACGCAGACGACACTCCTCTCCTCAAAGTACGAGCCCACGACCCGCCGCAAGTATTCGGGCACCCGGTGGTAGACCAGGGCCTCCGACACGCAACTATAGGGCAGGGTGTTGAACGCGTTGGCGATGTCAAGAGACACCGCCAACAGCACCCCGCCTTCCGCAACCGTTTCCTCCGAGAGGGTCTTGACGCGCAAGATCGCGTCGACTGTCGACCGACCCCCTCGGAAACCAAACTGGGCGTCGGAGAGCCCCGGTCCAACGTCGTCAAGGTGCCGGACGATTCGGGCAGCGAGCACACGCTCGAAAAGCTTGCCCGCTTCGTCCAGCAGCACTATCGGCCGATACGCCGACGGCGAGTCGTGGGGACGTCCCTCCTTTCTCAGCAACACCAACCGCCCCTCCTTCCATATTGTCGGAAACTGCCCGGACACCAAACAAGCGTCGAGCAGTCTCCGAAAACGGTCTCCGAGGGCATCCAGGGCAATGATTAACACCTGCCCCGGCACACCATCAGGACCGGGCGCCTTCTTCGCCTTCATCCTCAGGACGGCCGCGTCGAACTCGTCAGCCGTTATGGCCGGAATTTCGTCGACGCGGCTAATACGGTCCTGAGGCTCAGCCATCATCGGTGGCTCGTGTGCCTGTCCTGCCGGAAATAAGGCGGACACTACTTCATCTAAGAAGCCAGGTTGGAGGGACTCTACGACGGGGGTCGTCTGGCCGCGCAGTTTGTTGCGCGCAGCCCGGTACGGACGTCCCCAAGGGTCTTGCTCCAGTCCCGCCAACATGGCCTCTCGCCCTTCCTCCTTCGCCCTCAGAATGGCCACCTGCAACGACTCTTTGGCCGCTTTGAGCAGGTCGTGCAGACGTTCCTCCTCGTTCAAGTTCCGGGGGCGGCGCCTGCGCTGCCGGGTGTATGCACGGCGCGCCGGCACGCACGCTCGACGTAACTCTGCGATCTCCGCCGACCACCAATACACCGCCCGCTTCCGGGGTATGTGCCCGGTGCGGGGCATGGCGGAGTCGCAGACGCTGGACAAAGCACCCCGGAACCATTCCGCTTCTACGTCCACTTCCACTTCCCGAGGCTGAGTGACCCACGCTTGGACAATTGACGCCTCCAAGAGGGCATCTCGGTCCAGGCGGCTTTGGCTCCACCTCGGAAAGCGGTCTCGGCCTCTGAGTGGCCGGCTGTTCCCGGCCCCTCTTTGGGCGGAGACATCGAATCGGATATACCGGTGGTCCGATAGTGTCTCCACCCCCTCGAGGACTCGCCATCCTCTGACCCGTTCCGCTACAGCAGGGGAGGCAAACGATAAGTCTACGATTGAACCCCCCCGCTGCCGCACGCACGTGAGGACAGAGCCGCGGTTCAAAATGGAGAGTCCAAGAACAGCTAGCCACTCCTCTAGCACTTCGCCACGCGCGTCAGTGGCCACTCCTCCCCACGCCGTCGACTTGGCGTTGAAATCCCCCAAGACGAATACCGGCAGCGGTGAGACACGTCGCACCGCCGCCCCAACCTCGTCAAGGAAGATCTCGAAGTCGGCCAGCACTCGGTTCGGCGAGAAGTAGACACCGACGAGCGCAACGCCAGCCCACTCCACGACCACGTACCCCCGGCCTCTGTCCCGCGTGGACAGGTCAGTCGCCCCCACGATCGCCACGGTGCCCGTAACGTCCCCCGACCAGTTAGACCGATCGGGGACAAAATAGGGCTCCG
Source organism: Furcula furcula (assembly GCA_911728495.1). Taxonomy (NCBI): domain Eukaryota; kingdom Metazoa; phylum Arthropoda; class Insecta; order Lepidoptera; family Notodontidae; genus Furcula; species Furcula furcula. Next base: position 63,856 of record OU452243.1, read on the forward strand.
CGACTACAGCAACGTCGATCAACCACTCCGCCATGGATTGCAACAAGAGGTCTTGTGCGCGGGCGGAGTGGTTGAGATTTCCCTGAAGAATTCGGTGGAGGCGACTATGGTCCATCGACGGGCATTTCAACTTCCTCCATGGGTGTCGGCGAAGGCCTCAATATCGGCTTCGGAACCCCCTTCACTTTAGCCTTGGTGGCGGGGCAGCTTCTAGAGCCTGCCATGTGTCCCGCTGGCTTCTTAGCCGCCGCACACAGAGAACAGTGTGGCTCAGCAATACACTGCTCGGATTTATGTCCGGGGCGACCACATCGATGGCATTCGCTGCTGCGGTCTACTTCAGCCGGGCAGCAGACTCCTACATGGCCACCGTGTAGGCAACGGTAGCAGCGGTTGGGCCGCAAGGGTAGGAGGGATACGTTGACCATATCCCAGCCGACCGCCAATTTACCATCTGTGGCAATTTTCTTTGCAGCTGCCACGGGGCAGCGCACCCATGTGGTCCCCAGCCTCGCGGCCCTGTCATGCCTGACTGGCCCTACTTTAACTTCTGCCTCTGAGCAGCCACCCACACGCGCTACAGCGGCCGCCACCTCGGCAGCAGTCACCGAATCGTCCAGTCCCGACAGACGCAAAGCTGCGCATTTGATGGGTCTGGCGATGCGAACATCATCTGCATTCAGCGACTGCTTTAGCCGCTCTGCTAAGGCATCGGCCTTCGGCCCGCTGGTAGCACCCGGCACCTCAAGTATGCGAGCGCCGGTGGCCGCCTTGCGGCAACGGAGACCTTCTATACCGAGGCTGGCAATTTCTATTTTCTGCCTCGCCTCGGTTAAAACGCCCGCGTAACTAATGCCTCGCTCCTCCGCGCCAGGCTGCAACGTGATGACGACTGCAGTTGAGCGCGGAGCGCGAAGCCTTGTTTTGGCGGATTTGGGTGCTTTCGGTGCTTCAGATTTCTTGGCACCTCGACCCCCACGTTTCCGCCTTCGCCGCTTCCGACTCACTACAGTGGTCCAGCCATTCTCGGCGGTCTCCTGCTGTTGAGTCGTTTCCATCGCGGGCTTGGTCGCAGCAGGGCGAGTCCTTTCGGAGATCACCTGCCGCGATTGTGATTGCTGTGGCCGTTCGGACCGCAGTTGTTGCGGCCGTAGTGCCGTCTCCACTGGCCTTTGAGCCGTCGCTAACGGCATGTTTGCCGTTCGCTGACCTGACGGGCCAGGCTTCGGTGCAGCTGCTTTCTCCCTCTGGCCCTTTTTAAGTGGGGCCGCTATCGCGGGTTCTGTGCGCTCAGAGACGCGCTTGTCCGCGGCTAGCGGCGGCCGAAGGCGAGGTTCTGGGCTCTCCAACAAACCAATGCGATTTAGGACCACCTTTTGGTTATCCTCGAACGCTTCCAGACGCGCGCTTACCATGGTCCCAATTTGGACCATTGCTGCGCGCATCCATTCCTCCCAGCAGTCATTCCCGGTGGCTATGGGTGCCGATGGCTGCGACGGTCTGGCTTTTGTGAGCTCCGTCCGCAGTTCTCTCAGTTCTTGACGGAGGTCTGCCATCTCTGCCTGGTGTCGCTTGGCTTGGGCTTCAAGCCGATCATTTCGCGCCTGCAGAACGGCTACCTCCTCTGAAATGGACCTATTTTGAATTAGGTTGCCCGCCTCTTTTATGGAAATTGCAGCATTCTTAATTGCCCGTTGGCAGGTGCCCTTAAGATTGCTGCTTTTTGAAACTACCTCTAGAATGACGGCCACATCCTCGGCTTGCCTTTGGTGAAGGGCCGCCAGTGGTGGTGCGTCAAGGGGGGCAGTGGTGTTAATCCCTAATTCTGCCCTCTTCTTCTCTTCCTCTGTGACTACCCGAGCCATCTTCTCCTCCAGCATTTGCCTCCGGGCGTTTGCACCGGGGCGAGTCGTATTTGATGTCAACGACATATGTGACCGCTCAGATCCGCTCTCCGACATCACCATGGAAGGCGGTGTGTCTGGGTGCTTAAGAAAGCACTCCCGACGGTCTTGTGAGGTCGCCGAAGAGCAGCCTCTTCCTCTCCTTGATGTAGGCACCTTTTTAGGTGCCTTTAATGTGTCGGCACCCGACGCCGATTCATCCCCCGATCCACGTGCCCAGGAGCGCTTTGACCCCTTGTCAGCCCAGAATTTAGAGGGTTTTGAACCAATGACCGTGGAGTCAGTGGAGTCAGAATCTACCGGCATTGGGCTCGAGTATGGCCGTCTATCCCTCAATAGCTTCCCCTTGGATTTCCCTTTGGACTTCCTACCACCATTTCCTAATTCACTGTGCGAACTCCCATCTCCATGAAGTTCCGCAGTCACAACCTCTGGCATCCTGTGGAGCTTAACCATCCATTTCCCATTTCTGGCTAGAGCATCTACACTAGAGCTTCCTCCATCTTCTTTCACCTTCTCCTCCTCTCCGCCTCCTACTTGAGGCGCGTCCGCAGACGCAAGACGGTTTTCGCCCCCCCCAGAATACGAGGGGCAGCCAGAGCTAACTTCTGCCAAGGAGGCAGGAGCCGGCTCTGGGAGGGATTCTCCGGACGAGGGTTTCTCGCCGGTACCCTCCTGGGGTAATATCTTTAAACCAGTCTTCTCCATATTGTCCTTTACAAGGGTGAGGTCCCATATGCTGCTAATGGCGGGGTTTAGCCCCCCCGCGTTTCAGGGTACTCGCGCAGTACTTTCCCCGTTGGGCAGAGCCGGCCTGCCTATCATCGCCGGCTGAAGCACACCCACAATCACGCACACATTCACACACACACCCCAAAGACAATCCCCATACGAACACCCCTCCCCGTCCCTATGCATAAGAACCCCAGCCGCAATTCACCTCCAGTCCTCTCTGAAAGCAGAGAGGTACCTTCAGCGCTCCCCCCGCGACTCCCACCCACGCCCCGATTGACCTTTTGGTCCCCTACCCCCGTCCCCCCCACTACCCACCCTAAGGCTTCGTTAGCCACCGAGCAACAGCTGTCCACCCCGAGGAGTGGAGAGATATTACCCGGTGCCCAGGGTACACCGTCCCAAGCCCATTGTCCTTCCTCCGGACGTATCCTCGGGAATTACAATGGGCCGGGCACTCGAGGAGGTGAAAGCCAGTACCCCCCGAAGAACCTAACCTTTTTTTTTTTTTTTTTTTTTTTTTTTTACGTGGGGAAATCCATTACGGATACCCGCACCGCCACGGGGGTAGCAGTGCGGGTTATGTCGGACTACTGACAGCTTGTCAGCTACCGACTAAAACCCCACGGTGTCCTCAACCCGCTGTGTCGACGGGCCCCGGGAACGTACATGGTACTCGTCCGGGTCCCGTCAGCGGCCGCTCGCCTTCCGGCGAGCCCTTCCTCGTCCGCGGGTGTAAAGCCCACGGACCTGTCTGCGGGTGTAAAAGGCCCGCAGACCCACAACCGGGTGGCGTGCCCGGACACACCGGCACGCCATCCTCCGCGAGGGCGATTTAACGCTGTGCGCAGGCAGCAGTTCCCCCGTTTCCGCTGCCCGCACTACCTCGCTACGGGGGCATCAGGTCGGCGTTGGCCCGCCTTCTGCGCCCGGGCCTCCTCCTGCGTCGCGGGTCAGCGAGTGGATCGCTCTCCCTGGCCCGCTCCGCTGCCTCCTTCTGCGACATGACGCACTCGCAGAAGGAGACCACCGCCGACCACGACCTCTCGCTGCTCACCATGGATTGTATCACGGCGGGCAGCGACAGGTCGGCCCCAACCGCGGCGCGCAGCAAGCTGCGCTCCGCCGCCCACGCCGGGCAAGCCTCGAGTGTGTGCTGCGCCGTATCTTCGGCGCAGCCACAGTCGTGGCAGCCCGGGGTCGCCTCCCTTCCGGCAATCTTGTGCAGATACCTGCCGAAGCATCCGTGCCCCGACAGGATCTGCACGAGCCGGAAGGTGATCGTGCCGAACTTACGGTGCACCCAGTCCTTTAGGACCGGGCGCACCGCCGCTATGGTCAGATGGCCGGCGGTTGGTTCCGCCAGCCGATCTTCCCACCTTGCGAAGGCAGCCTCTTGTGCCTCCTGTCGCCATCGCTGGACCTCACCGGGAGGTGCTCCGCCCCGGCTACGCGCTTCTGCGCGCTGCCGGTAGACCGCGGTCAGCACCTCCGCCTCCAAGTCCCAGGGTGGTACCCCTGCCAGCGCGCACGCGGCTTCGCACGATATGGTGCGGTATCCGCGTATCACCCTGACTGCCATGACCCTCTGCGCTCTCCGCAGCAGGGTCTTAGTTTGGGCAGTCAGGGCTTCCGCCCACACTGGCGCGCCGTACAGGGCCATGGATTTCACCACCCCGGTGTACAAGCGACGGCAACTGGCACTCGGGCCGCCCAAGTTCGGCAAGAGCCGCGACAGGGCTCCCGCAGTCCGAACCAGCTTCGGCGCTAGACCCTTGAAGTGGTCGACGAACTTCCACTTCGGGTCGAGGACGAGACCCAGATACTTCATCTGTGTCCCGACCCCGACCGTGACACCTCCGACGGCTATTCCGGCCCCTGTGGGCGGTCTCCTCCGAGGTCCGTAAAAACACAGGACCTCGGTCTTGTCCAGAGCCACCCTCAGGCCCAGCCGTCGGATATTGTCGACCACTTCCTCCACACCGGTCTCAGCCAGAGCGGCTGCCTCGCCGAAGCTGCTTCCCTGCGCACAGACCAGAGTGTCGTCCGCGTAGCATACGAGCTGGAGCCCGCGGTGTAAATGGCCGCGGAGCACCCAGTCGTATCCGATGTTCCACAGGAGAGGGCCGAGCACCGAACCCTGTGGAACACCGCACTCCACTTGACGGCGCAAAAGGCGACCGTCACCGTCGACGCAGACGACACTCCGGTCCTCGAAGTAGGACCCCACGACTCGCCGCAAATACGTCGGGACCCTGTGGTATTGCAGGGCCTCTGACACGCAACCGAAGGGCAGTGTATTAAAGGCGTTGGCGATGTCAATAGACACCGCCAACAGCACACCGCCCTGAGCCACTGCGTCATCCGAGAGGGCCTTGACGCGGAGGATCGCGTCTATCGTCGACCGACCCCCCCGGAATCCGTATTGCGCGTCAGAGAGCCCCGGACCAACCTCCTCTAGGTGCCGGACGATTCGGGCAGCGAGCACCCGCTCGAAGAGCTTGCCCGCCTCGTCCAGCAGCACGATAGGCCTATAAGCCGACGGCGAGTTGCGGGGGCGACCTTCCTTCTGAAGGAGGACGAGTCTGCCCTCCTTCCAAATTTGCGGGAACTGCCCGGACACCAGACAGGCGTCGAGCAGTCCCCGGAAACGATCCTCCAACACATCGAGGGCCTGAACCCAGACCCGACCGGGCACTCCATCAGGCCCTGGGGCCTTTTTCTTTGCCCTGAGCCTCGAGACTGCTGCACCGAACTCGTCAGCAGTGATCGCCGGAATGTCGGCAGCAGCTTCGTTTTGGTCTCGAGGCTCGAACATCTGTGGTGGCGCGTGGACCGGGCTCTCCGGAAACAGGGCCGACACAACTTCTTCCAGGAGGTTGGGCTGTAGGGACTCAGCAACTGGGGCCGTCTGGCCGCGCAGCTGATTGCGCGCAGACCGATACGGGCGACCCCACGGATCTCGATCGAGTCCCGCCAGCATTTCCTCCCGGCCACTCTCCTTCGCACTGTATATGGCCAGCCGCAGAGTATCTCTGGCTGCTTGCAGCACCTCATGCAGCCGGCCTTCCTCCTCCAGGTTCCGAGGACGGCGCCTGCGTTGCCGCAAATAATCGCGGCGCTTTGCGACGCAGGCCCGACGTAAGTCCGCGATCTCCACCGACCACCAATACACCGCCCGCTTCCGGGGTATGTGCCCGGTGCGGGGCATGGCGGAGTCGCAGACACTTGTCATTGCCTCTCGGAACCACAGTGCCTCCGTGTCGACCCGTACTTCACGAGGTGGAGCGAGCCACGCCTGGACAATGGATGCCTCTTTGAGGGCATCTGGGTCCAGGCGACTTTGGCTCCACCTCGGAAAGTAGTTCCGGCCTCTGAGTCGCTGGCTGTTCGTAAGCCCTCTCGGGGCAGAGACGTCAAACCGAATGTATCGGTGATCCGACAGTGTCTCCACCCCCTCGAGTACCCGCCACTCGCTGACCTGCGCTGCGACAGCGGGGGAAGCGAACGTTACGTCCACGATGGACCCTCCCCACTGCCGCACGCATGTGTGGACAGACCCTCGATTGATTATGGAGAGGCCAAGAACAGCCAGCCACTCCTCCACAACATCGCCGCGCGCGTCGGTGGCGACTCCCCCCCACGCCGTTGATTTGGCGTTGAGGTCTCCCATCACGAATACCGGCAGCGGTGAGACACGTCTCACCGCCGCCCCAACCTCGTCGAGGAAGACCTCGAAGTCGGCCAAGATCCGATTAGGGGAGAAATAAACACCGACGATCGCGACGCCAGCCCACTCCACCACCACGTAGCCCCGACCTCTGTCCCGGATGGACAGGTCAGCCGTCCCCACGATGGCCACGGTACCCGTAACGTCCCCCGACCAGTTGGACCGATCAGGGACAAAGTAGGGCTCCGCGACCACTGCGACATCAATCGACCACTCCGCCATGGTCTGCAGCAAGAGATCTTGCGCACCAGCGGAGTGGTTGAGGTTGCCCTGCAGCATTTTACGGAGACGACTGAGGTCCATCAACAGGCGTCATTTCTACCTCCTGGGGCGCCGGCGCACGTCTTGGGTTGACTTTCGCGGTGCCCTTTACTTTTTTAACAGAGCAGCCTTTGCTGCCTGTTAAATGGTTCTCCGGCTTTTTGGCCGCTGCACACACCGAGCATCGGGGCGCAGCAGCACACTCTCCAGACGTATGTCCAATGTGGCCACAGCGGAAACATTCTCCGCTGTGGTCCACTTCAGACGGGCAGCGGGCTCCCATATGCCCTAGCTGCAGGCAGCGAAAGCAGCGTTCTGGTTTGGGTTGTATGAGCGATACACGCGCCATGTCCCAGCCCACTGCTAGACTCCCTCCGCTGGCTACCTTCTTTGCGGCAGCCACGGGGCACCTGACCCAGGTGGACCCAATGCCTCGACCTCGACCCTCTCGAACGATAGGCCCGCACTTGACGTCCTCTTTGGGACATTCCCCAGTACGAGCTACCGCCGTGACGACGTCTGCGACAGACACAGAGTCGTCAAGTCCTGACAGGCGAAGACCCACACACTTTTTCGGTCTAGCGATCTTCACATCGTCGGCACTCAGCGTCTGTCGCAGCCTCTCAGCCAGCGCGTCTGCTTTGGGGCCACTTGTGGCTCCAGGCACTTCCAATATTCGGGCGCCTGTTGCCGCCAGTTTGCAATGAAGCCCCTCAATGTTGAGGTCCCCAATCGCAATCTTTTGGCGTGCCTCAGCTAGCACTCCCGCATAGCTGACTCCCCTCTGTTCTGCACCCGGCTGCAGTGTGATGACTACAGCAGCCGAGCTCGGGTTACTTAGCCAGCGTTTGCCTCGATTTCTCTTCCTCTTCTTTTTTTTCTTTTTCTTTCCGCTGGGCGCCCCAGGCACCATCGGCGTTGCCTGCCCAGCCACCTTCTTTTTCTTATTTTTTCGGTTCCGCTTTTTACGGCCGACTACCTCCGTCCAGCCGTTCTCGGCGGAACCTTGGGTTTCAGCAGCCTGCGAAGGAGGCGGAACCTTAACCACAGTAGGCTGAGCCTTTTTAGTGGTCGAACGCGACGGTCTGGCCATATCGTTATGGGGCTTATGAGCTCCAGTCGACCGCGTGACGACATCGCCATCCCTTGATGGGCCCGGTTTAGGCGCCGCTTGTAGCCTCTCATTTGGGACCTCCTTGCTAGAGGCTCCCTTAACGCCGGCAACACGCTGAGCAGCGCGTGTGTCCGCGGCAAGTGGCGGACGGAGACGCTTCTCTGGGAGGAGACGGTCCTCGAACGCCTCGAGCCGTGCGCTCATCATGGTGCCAACTTGGACCATGACTTCACGCAAAAACTCCTCCTTGCCATCTATTATCGGACCCCCGCCCGGCTGCTGAGACAGTCTGGTCTCTACTACCTTGCGTAGGTCCGCCAGTTCGGCCTGCAGGCGCTTGTTTTCGGCCTGCAGGATTGCCACTTCGGCTGTAACCGTGCGGTCCACCGCCAAGGACATCGCTGCCTTGGTAGAATTGGCGACATCCTTCAGGGCGCGTACAAACGTGCCCTTAAGGTGGCCGCTCGTCGCCGCTATCTTTAGCACCGTCCCCATGTTTTCTTCGACCGTGTTCTGCAGGGCCGCTAACGATGGGGAGTTGGTGGGTGTAGATAGGTCGATTCCAACCTCTGCTCTGCTAACTTGAGCCTCTACCACACTTTGGGCGTGCTGAGCACCTGCCTTACTCTTCTTCTTGGAGTCAGGACGAGCCTTAGCTACCTCAGCATAACTCGTCACTGACATCACAGACCCAGACATATCAGAGTCAGCTCTGTCAGTAAGTGTCGCCTCACTAGGATGTGGCGAGCCGTCCTGCTTTAAAAATCGACCACGTATGTCGCGGGCCTGCGCTCCAGACAATTTTGTCGGAGCGCGACCTCGTCCACTTTTTCCGCTAGGCACCTTGGGTGCCGGGCGATCCTCATCATCGCTCGAAGCCGAGTCCAACCCCGCAAGTGACGGCCTGGATCGGAAGCGCTTTTCGGCCTTCTCCCTCCAGAGCTTTTTGCGAGCCCCAGTCTCCCGCACAGTATCGCTTGAGTCAGTCTCAACAGGCTTCTCCTCTCCATGTTTGACTCTTTGCAGAGCCACCACCAACTTCTTCCTCTGAACTGTTTTACTGGCTAGCCCACTTGGGCCCGCCGTCACGTCCGGTACACACTCCATCTCGTCGAGATTGACGAGGGATTGTTTGCCACCTATAGGGTGTGGCCCCCCCCTTCGCACCGAGGCTGCGGAGCCAGCAGAGAAATTCTCCACAGTCTGCGCAGCCTGGGACGGATAATCGTCACATCCTGTGGCGTCCTTAGACGCATGGCGGTCGGGTTCCCCCCCCAGAATACGGTGGGGAATGACAGCCCCCGAAGGGACTGTGCCGGATTCTCCGTCTGCAGAGCAGGCGGTACCGGCCTGGGGTAATGTGTTTTCGCGATTCGCCATTACATAGTTTTCCTTTTTTAAAGGGGTAGGTCCCTTCCTTTGAAGGGTTTGGTCCCTTTGGCTGCTAGTGGCGGGGTTTAGCCCCCCCGCGTTTCAGGGTACTCGCGCAGTACTTTCCCCGTTGGGCAGAGCCGGCCTGCCTCTCAACGCCGGCTAAAGCACACCCACAATCACGCACACATTCACACAACACGGCGTCCGGTGGCAGCAACGCTGCGTGCACTTGGCACATCACCGCACGCCTTCAACATGGGGGTCAGGACCCCTACACTGTCCGGTGGCAGCTACGCTGCGTGCGCCTGGCACAGCACCGCACAGATGGGGACAGAACCCCGGGAAACACAAAGGAAAGGGGAAAGGAAAAGATAGGATTTGGGTTCCCCGCATCACAAGTCCCCTCTCATCGTGAGAGGGATACCCGGAGCAGGGATAACCCTTGGGGATGGGAGAGGAGTAGAGGGATGGGAAAGGAAGGGACGTAGGCTATTCGCCATCGGGCAACAGACTTCCGAGGGAAACTCAGGAAGCTGTTGCCCGATGCCCAGGGTACACCACGTGGAGGTTGCCTACATCGTACCCCTCGAAGAACCTAACCTTTTTTTTTTTTTTTTTTTTTTACGTGGGGAAATCCATTACGGATACCCGCACCGCCACGGGGGTAGCAGTGCGGGTTATGTCGGACTACTGACAGCTTGTCAGCTACCGACTAAAACCCCACGGTGTCCTCAACCCGCTGTGTCGACGGGCCCCGGGAACGTACATGGTACTCGTCCGGGTCCCGTCAGCGGCCGCTCGCCTTCCGGCGAGCCCTTCCTCGTCCGCGGGTGTAAAGCCCACGGACCTGTCTGCGGGTGTAAAAGGCCCGCAGACTCACAACCAGGTGGCGTGCCCGGACACACCGGCACGCCATCCTCCGCGAGGGCGATATTATCGCTGTGCGCAGGCAGCAGTTCCCCCGTTTCCGCTGCCCGCACTACCTCGCTACGGGGGCATCAGGTCGGCGTTGGCCCGCCTTCTGCGCCCGGGCCTCCTCCTGCGGCGCGGGTCAGCGAGAGGATCGCTCTCCCTGGCCCGCTCCGCTGCCTCCTTCTGCGACATTACGCATTCGCAGAAGGAGACCACCGCCGACCACGACCTCTCGCTGCTCACCATGGATTGTATCACGGCGGGCAGCGACAGGTCGGCCCCAACCGCGGCGCGCAGCAAGCTGCGCTCCGCCGCCCACGCCGGGCAAGCCTCGAGTGTGTGCTGCGCCGTATCTTCGGCGCAGCCACAGTCGTGGCAGCCCGGGGTCGCCTCCCTTCCGGCAATCTTGTGCAGATACCTGCCGAAGCATCCGTGCCCCGACAGGATCTGCACGAGCCGGAAGGTGATCGTGCCGAACTTACGGTGCACCCAGTCCTTTAGGACCGGGCGCACCGCCACTATGGTCAGATGGCCGGCGGTTGGTTCCGCCAGCCGATCTTCCCACCTTGCGAAGGCAGCCTCTTGTGCCTCCTGTCGCCATCGCTGGACCTCACCGGGAGGTGCTCCGCCCCGGCTACGCGCTTCTGCGCGCTGCCGGTAGACCGCGGTCAGCACCTCCGCCTCCAAGTCCCAGGGTGGTACCCCTGCCAGCGCGCACGCGGCTTCGCACGATATGGTGCGGTATCCGCGTATCACCCTGACTGCCATGACCCTCTGCGCTCTCCGCAGCAGGGTCTTAGTTTGGGCAGTCAGGGCTTCCGCCCACACTGGCGCGCCGTACAGGGCCATGGATTTCACCACCCCGGTGTACAAGCGACGGCAACTGGCACTCGGGCCGCCCAAGTTCGGCAAGAGCCGCGACAGGGCTCCCGCAGTCCGAACCAGCTTCGGCGCTAGACCCTTGAAGTGGTCGACGAACTTCCACTTCGGGTCGAGGACGAGACCCAGATACTTCATCTGTGTCCCGACCCCGACCGTGACACCTCCGACGGCTATTCCGGCCCCTGTGGGCGGTCTCCTCCGAGGTCCGACAGGCGTCGAGCAGTCCCCGGAAACGATCCTCCAACACATCGAGGGCCTGAACCCAGACCCGACCGGGCACTCCATCAGGCCCTGGGGCCTTTTTCTTTGCCCTGAGCCTCGAGACTGCTGCACCGAACTCGTCAGCAGTGATCGCCGGAATGTCGGCAGCAGCTTCGTTTTGGTCTCGAGGCTCGAACATCTGTGGTGGCGCGTGGACCGGGCTCTCCGGAAACAGGGCCGACACAACTTCTTCCAGGAGGTTGGGCTGTAGGGACTCAGCAACTGGGGCCGTCTGGCCGCGCAGCTGATTGCGCGCAGACCGATACGGGCGACCCCACGGATCTCGATCGAGTCCCGCCAGTCGAAGAACCTAACCTTTTTTTTTTTTTTTTTTTTTTTTTTTTTTTTTTTTTTTTTTTTTTTTTTTTTGTTGACGCTGGGAAAAATGCGTTACGCATACCCTCCCGTTGGGGGACGAGAGGGTTATGTGGGACTCCCCCGGCTAGCCCGGGTATACCCACTAAACGACCCAGCGGCACTCCCGCATCGTCTTCATGGAGGGGAACTGGGAAACTGGCAGAGCCTTATCATCCAGTCCCCCGCCGACGACCGCCCGCTTTTACAGCGGGGCCCGCACGCCCCTCCCTACGAGGAGGGGCCCGGAAATGACCGCGAGTGCTCGGTCATTCCCGCCGACGGTGGTGGTGAATCGTGCAGTGCAGGAGAAGGCGCCCCCGCGCCAGTCTCCCGCTATTCACCACCGGGGAGGAGGAGACGCTGATCGTACAGCCGTCTCACTCTTCCCCTTCTCCGCCTGCGGAGCGGCGCCGCGAGGGGATCGTCCTCGCGCGCGCGCTCCGCTGCCTCTTTCTGCGAGATCACGTCCTCGCAGAAAGAGGCGACCGCCGACCAGGCCGCCTCGCCCCCCAGCATGGACAGAACCACGCCGGGCAGCGAGAGGTCCGGCCCCACCACCGCAGTCAGACCGCGGCGCGGCTCAGACCAGGCCGGGCACACCTCGAGGGTGTGCTGTGCCGAGTCCTCCGCCGCGCCGCAGTCGTGGCACGCGGCGGCCTCCTCCCTCCCAATCCGGTGCAGGTATGACCCGAAGCATCCATGCCCGGTCAACACCTGCACCAGACGGAACGAGAGGAAGCCGTGGGACCGCTCGAGCCATCCCTGAAGGACTGGCCCGAGCGCGTCCAATGTTCGGCGGCCGAAGGTGGCAGAGGCGAGGTCCTCAGTCCAATGGTGGACGATTGCGGCCCTCGCCTCCCGCCGGACGGCCTCCCGCTCCTCCGCGGCGGGGGGCGCATTGAGCGCCCTACGCCGCGCCGACCACTCGTACACCCTAGCCAGCACCCACGCCTCGATCTCCCAAGGAGGTGTGCCGGCCAGGGCGCACGCCGCCGCGAACCCCACCGAGCGGTAGGCCCTCGCCACCCGCTGTGCAATGGCCCTTTGGGGCCTGCGGATGGCGGCGGCGTTCTCCCTCCTGTGGAGGGAGTCCGCCCAGATAGGGGCCCCGTAAAGGGCCATACTTTTAAGTATGCCGGCATACAGCTGCCGGCACCGCGCCTTCGGCCCTCCCAGGTTCGGGAGGAGCCACGAGAGGGCCCCCGCTGCCTTCAGCAGGCGCGTCGACAGCCCGCTGAAATGCGGGCCGAAGCGCCACCTGCTGTCCAGCACAAGGCCCAGATATTTCATCTGGGCCTTCACCTCTACTTGGACGCCCGCTACAACAATGCGGGCGTCCGGGGGGACCCGCTGCCGAGACCCGTGGAAGAACACGGCCTCGGTCTTATGCAGGGCCACCGTCAGCCCTAGGCGGCGGATCCTACCTGCGACTAAGGATCCGCCAGCCGAGGCCAAATTGGCCGCCTCCCTAAAACTCCCCCCTCGGGCAGTGAGGAGAGTGTCATCCGCATAACAGATGACACTCGTGCCACGAAGGAGGGACCCGCGCAGGAGCCAGTCGAATCCGATGTTCCACAGGAGTGGGACTTCAAATTCTGCGAGGGTTCTGTTGGGGGAGAAGTAAACGCCGATGAACGCGGTTCTTCTCCATTGCACAACGACGAAGCCTCGACCCCTCTCAACAACAGACAGTTCTGTAGTCCCCACGACTGCTACTAAGCCACTAAGGTCCCCGGCCCAGTTATTACGGTCGGGGACGAAGTATGGCTCGGCTACTACTGCAATGTCAATCAGCCACTCCAGCATGGTTTGCAGAAGAAGATCCTGCGCACCAGCGGAGTGGTTGAGATTCCCCTGGAGAACTTGGTAAGGGCGACTATTGTCCATCGATTGTAGTCGCTATCCTCTCCTGTTGGGGCTCTGATGTAGTCTCACCAGCAGCTGTTGGTTTGTTAACCTTCCTCCGACCTTTTTTCGCACATTTGGTTATTGGGGCACCACATGCCCCTTTGCCCAGTATGTGATCTGCCGGCTTGTTGGCAGCTGCGCATATGGAGCACCGTGGTGCAGCCGTGCATTGCGCAGCTTTGTGTTCGGTGCACCCACAGCGATAACATTCTGCGCTGCGGTCATGTTCCGATCCGCAAAGCGCCGCCATATGCCCTTGTTCCAGGCAGCGGTAGCACCTGGTTGGTCTGGTCTTCAGGAGCTTCACATGTGCGCTCACCCAGCCAACCAATAACCTCCCGTTATCGGACACTTTCTTGGCCGCCACTACCGGGCAGCGGACCCATATTGACCCCCGTCGAATAGATCCAGTCTTGACCGTGTCGATTGCGCATCCTCCTGTACGCGCGATGGCAGTCGTGATCTCCTCAGGAGTCACAGAATCGTCCAACTCAGTGATGCGAAGTTCGGCACACTTAGTGGGTCTGGAGACCTTTACATCCTCTGCATTTAGGACCGGGCGCACCGCCACTATGGTCAGATGGCCGGCGGTTGGTTCCGCCAGCCGATCTTCCCACCTTGCGAAGGCAGCCTCTTGTGCCTCCTGTCGCCATCGCTGGACCTCACCGGGAGGTGCTCCGCCCCGGCTACGCGCTTCTGCGCGCTGCCGGTAGACCGCGGTCAGCACCTCCGCCTCCAAGTCCCAGGGTGGTACCCCTGCCAGCGCGCACGCGGCTTCGCACGATATGGTGCGGTATCCGCGTATCACCCTGACTGCCATGACCCTCTGCGCTCTCCGCAGCAGGGTCTTAGTTTGGGCAGTCAGGGCTTCCGCCCACACTGGCGCGCCGTACAGGGCCATGGATTTCACCACCCCGGTGTACAAGCGACGGCAACTGGCACTCGGGCCGCCCAAGTTCGGCAAGAGCCGCGACAGGGCTCCCGCAGTCCGAACCAGCTTCGGCGCTAGACCCTTGAAGTGGTCGACGAACTTCCACTTCGGGTCGAGGACGAGACCCAGATACTTCATCTGTGTCCCGACCCCGACCGTGACACCTCCGACGGCTATTCCGGCCCCTGTGGGCGGTCTCCTCCGAGGTCCGACAGGCGTCGAGCAGTCCCCGGAAACGATCCTCCAACACATCGAGGGCCTGAACCCAGACCCGACCGGGCACTCCATCAGGCCCTGGGGCCTTTTTCTTTGCCCTGAGCCTCGAGACTGCTGCACCGAACTCGTCAGCAGTGATCGCCGGAATGTCGGCAGCAGCTTCGTTTTGGTCTCGAGGCTCGAACATCTGTGGTGGCGCGTGGACCGGGCTCTCCGGAAACAGGGCCGACACAACTTCTTCCAGGAGGTTGGGCTGTAGGGACTCAGCAACTGGGGCCGTCTGGCCGCGCAGCTGATTGCGCGCAGACCGATACGGGCGACCCCACGGATCTCGATCGAGTCCCGCCAGTCGAAGAACCTAACCTTTTTTTTTTTTTTTTTTTTTTTTTTTTTTTTTTTTTTTTTTTTTTTTTTTTTGTTGACGCTGGGAAAAATGCGTTACGCATACCCTCCCGTTGGGGGACGAGAGGGTTATGTGGGACTCCCCCGGCTAGCCCGGGTATACCCACTAAACGACCCAGCGGCACTCCCGCATCGTCTTCATGGAGGGGAACTGGGAAACTGGCAGAGCCTTATCATCCAGTCCCCCGCCGACGACCGCCCGCTTTTACAGCGGGGCCCGCACGCCCCTCCCTACGAGGAGGGGCCCGGAAATGACCGCGAGTGCTCGGTCATTCCCGCCGACGGTGGTGGTGAATCGTGCAGTGCAGGAGAAGGCGCCCCCGCGCCAGTCTCCCGCTATTCACCACCGGGGAGGAGGAGACGCTGATCGTACAGCCGTCTCACTCTTCCCCTTCTCCGCCTGCGGAGCGGCGCCGCGAGGGGATCGTCCTCGCGCGCGCGCTCCGCTGCCTCTTTCTGCGAGATCACGTCCTCGCAGAAAGAGGCGACCGCCGACCAGGCCGCCTCGCCCCCCAGCATGGACAGAACCACGCCGGGCAGCGAGAGGTCCGGCCCCACCACCGCAGTCAGACCGCGGCGCGGCTCAGACCAGGCCGGGCACACCTCGAGGGTGTGCTGTGCCGAGTCCTCCGCCGCGCCGCAGTCGTGGCACGCGGCGGCCTCCTCCCTCCCAATCCGGTGCAGGTATGACCCGAAGCATCCATGCCCGGTCAACACCTGCACCAGACGGAACGAGAGGAAGCCGTGGGACCGCTCGAGCCATCCCTGAAGGACTGGCCCGAGCGCGTCCAATGTTCGGCGGCCGAAGGTGGCAGAGGCGAGGTCCTCAGTCCAATGGTGGACGATTGCGGCCCTCGCCTCCCGCCGGACGGCCTCCCGCTCCTCCGCGGCGGGGGGCGCATTGAGCGCCCTACGCCGCGCCGACCACTCGTACACCCTAGCCAGCACCCACGCCTCGATCTCCCAAGGAGGTGTGCCGGCCAGGGCGCACGCCGCCGCGAACCCCACCGAGCGGTAGGCCCTCGCCACCCGCTGTGCAATGGCCCTTTGGGGCCTGCGGATGGCGGCGGCGTTCTCCCTCCTGTGGAGGGAGTCCGCCCAGATAGGGGCCCCGTAAAGGGCCATACTTTTAAGTATGCCGGCATACAGCTGCCGGCACCGCGCCTTCGGCCCTCCCAGGTTCGGGAGGAGCCACGAGAGGGCCCCCGCTGCCTTCAGCAGGCGCGTCGACAGCCCGCTGAAATGCGGGCCGAAGCGCCACCTGCTGTCCAGCACAAGGCCCAGATATTTCATCTGGGCCTTCACCTCTACTTGGACGCCCGCTACAACAATGCGGGCGTCCGGGGGGACCCGCTGCCGAGACCCGTGGAAGAACACGGCCTCGGTCTTATGCAGGGCCACCGTCAGCCCTAGGCGGCGGATCCTACCTGCGACTAAGGATCCGCCAGCCGAGGCCAAATTGGCCGCCTCCCTAAAACTCCCCCCTCGGGCAGTGAGGAGAGTGTCATCCGCATAACAGATGACACTCGTGCCACGAAGGAGGGACCCGCGCAGGAGCCAGTCGAATCCGATGTTCCACAGGAGTGGGACTTCAAATTCTGCGAGGGTTCTGTTGGGGGAGAAGTAAACGCCGATGAACGCGGTTCTTCTCCATTGCACAACGACGAAGCCTCGACCCCTCTCAACAACAGACAGTTCTGTAGTCCCCACGACTGCTACTAAGCCACTAAGGTCCCCGGCCCAGTTATTACGGTCGGGGACGAAGTATGGCTCGGCTACTACTGCAATGTCAATCAGCCACTCCAGCATGGTTTGCAGAAGAAGATCCTGCGCACCAGCGGAGTGGTTGAGATTCCCCTGGAGAACTTGGTAAGGGCGACTATTGTCCATCGATTGTAGTCGCTATCCTCTCCTGTTGGGGCTCTGATGTAGTCTCACCAGCAGCTGTTGGTTTGTTAACCTTCCTCCGACCTTTTTTCGCACATTTGGTTATTGGGGCACCACATGCCCCTTTGCCCAGTATGTGATCTGCCGGCTTGTTGGCAGCTGCGCATATGGAGCACCGTGGTGCAGCCGTGCATTGCGCAGCTTTGTGTTCGGTGCACCCACAGCGATAACATTCTGCGCTGCGGTCATGTTCCGATCCGCAAAGCGCCGCCATATGCCCTTGTTCCAGGCAGCGGTAGCACCTGGTTGGTCTGGTCTTCAGGAGCTTCACATGTGCGCTCACCCAGCCAACCAATAACCTCCCGTTATCGGACACTTTCTTGGCCGCCACTACCGGGCAGCGGACCCATATTGACCCCCGTCGAATAGATCCAGTCTTGACCGTGTCGATTGCGCATCCTCCTGTACGCGCGATGGCAGTCGTGATCTCCTCAGGAGTCACAGAATCGTCCAACTCAGTGATGCGAAGTTCGGCACACTTAGTGGGTCTGGAGACCTTTACATCCTCTGCATTTAGGACCGGGCGCACCGCCACTATGGTCAGATGGCCGGCGGTTGGTTCCGCCAGCCGATCTTCCCACCTTGCGAAGGCAGCCTCTTGTGCCTCCTGTCGCCATCGCTGGACCTCACCGGGAGGTGCTCCGCCCCGGCTACGCGCTTCTGCGCGCTGCCGGTAGACCGCGGTCAGCACCTCCGCCTCCAAGTCCCAGGGTGGTACCCCTGCCAGCGCGCACGCGGCTTCGCACGATATGGTGCGGTATCCGCGTATCACCCTGACTGCCATGACCCTCTGCGCTCTCCGCAGCAGGGTCTTAGTTTGGGCAGTCAGGGCTTCCGCCCACACTGGCGCGCCGTACAGGGCCATGGATTTCACCACCCCGGTGTACAAGCGACGGCAACTGGCACTCGGGCCGCCCAAGTTCGGCAAGAGCCGCGACAGGGCTCCCGCAGTCCGAACCAGCTTCGGCGCTAGACCCTTGAAGTGGTCGACGAACTTCCACTTCGGGTCGAGGACGAGACCCAGATACTTCATCTGTGTCCCGACCCCGACCGTGACACCTCCGACGGCTATTCCGGCCCCTGTGGGCGGTCTCCTCCGAGGTCCGACAGGCGTCGAGCAGTCCCCGGAAACGATCCTCCAACACATCGAGGGCCTGAACCCAGACCCGACCGGGCACTCCATCAGGCCCTGGGGCCTTTTTCTTTGCCCTGAGCCTCGAGACTGCTGCACCGAACTCGTCAGCAGTGATCGCCGGAATGTCGGCAGCAGCTTCGTTTTGGTCTCGAGGCTCGAACATCTGTGGTGGCGCGTGGACCGGGCTCTCCGGAAACAGGGCCGACACAACTTCTTCCAGGAGGTTGGGCTGTAGGGACTCAGCAACTGGGGCCGTCTGGCCGCGCAGCTGATTGCGCGCAGACCGATACGGGCGACCCCACGGATCTCGATCGAGTCCCGCCAGTCGAAGAACCTAACCTTTTTTTTTTTTTTTTTTTTTTTTTTTTTTTTTTTTTTTTTTTTTTTTTTTTTTTGTTGACGCTGGGAAAAATGCGTTACGCATACCCTCCCGTTGGGGGACGAGAGGGTTATGTGGGACTCCCCCGGCTAGCCCGGGTATACCCACTAAACGACCCAGCGGCACTCCCGCATCGTCTTCATGGAGGGGAACTGGGAAACTGGCAGAGCCTTATCATCCAGTCCCCCGCCGACGACCGCCCGCTTTTACAGCGGGGCCCGCACGCCCCTCCCTACGAGGAGGGGCCCGGAAATGACCGCGAGTGCTCGGTCATTCCCGCCGACGGTGGTGGTGAATCGTGCAGTGCAGGAGAAGGCGCCCCCGCGCCAGTCTCCCGCTATTCACCACCGGGGAGGAGGAGACGCTGATCGTACAGCCGTCTCACTCTTCCCCTTCTCCGCCTGCGGAGCGGCGCCGCGAGGGGATCGTCCTCGCGCGCGCGCTCCGCTGCCTCTTTCTGCGAGATCACGTCCTCGCAGAAAGAGGCGACCGCCGACCAGGCCGCCTCGCCCCCCAGCATGGACAGAACCACGCCGGGCAGCGAGAGGTCCGGCCCCACCACCGCAGTCAGACCGCGGCGCGGCTCAGACCAGGCCGGGCACACCTCGAGGGTGTGCTGTGCCGAGTCCTCCGCCGCGCCGCAGTCGTGGCACGCGGCGGCCTCCTCCCTCCCAATCCGGTGCAGGTATGACCCGAAGCATCCATGCCCGGTCAACACCTGCACCAGACGGAACGAGAGGAAGCCGTGGGACCGCTCGAGCCATCCCTGAAGGACTGGCCCGAGCGCGTCCAATGTTCGGCGGCCGAAGGTGGCAGAGGCGAGGTCCTCAGTCCAATGGTGGACGATTGCGGCCCTCGCCTCCCGCCGGACGGCCTCCCGCTCCTCCGCGGCGGGGGGCGCATTGAGCGCCCTACGCCGCGCCGACCACTCGTACACCCTAGCCAGCACCCACGCCTCGATCTCCCAAGGAGGTGTGCCGGCCAGGGCGCACGCCGCCGCGAACCCCACCGAGCGGTAGGCCCTCGCCACCCGCTGTGCAATGGCCCTTTGGGGCCTGCGGATGGCGGCGGCGTTCTCCCTCCTGTGGAGGGAGTCCGCCCAGATAGGGGCCCCGTAAAGGGCCATACTTTTAAGTATGCCGGCATACAGCTGCCGGCACCGCGCCTTCGGCCCTCCCAGGTTCGGGAGGAGCCACGAGAGGGCCCCCGCTGCCTTCAGCAGGCGCGTCGACAGCCCGCTGAAATGCGGGCCGAAGCGCCACCTGCTGTCCAGCACAAGGCCCAGATATTTCATCTGGGCCTTCACCTCTACTTGGACGCCCGCTACAACAATGCGGGCGTCCGGGGGGACCCGCTGCCGAGACCCGTGGAAGAACACGGCCTCGGTCTTATGCAGGGCCACCGTCAGCCCTAGGCGGCGGATCCTACCTGCGACTAAGGATCCGCCAGCCGAGGCCAAATTGGCCGCCTCCCTAAAACTCCCCCCTCGGGCAGTGAGGAGAGTGTCATCCGCATAACAGATGACACTCGTGCCACGAAGGAGGGACCCGCGCAGGAGCCAGTCGAATCCGATGTTCCACAGGAGTGGGACTTCAAATTCTGCGAGGGTTCTGTTGGGGGAGAAGTAAACGCCGATGAACGCGGTTCTTCTCCATTGCACAACGACGAAGCCTCGACCCCTCTCAACAACAGACAGTTCTGTAGTCCCCACGACTGCTACTAAGCCACTAAGGTCCCCGGCCCAGTTATTACGGTCGGGGACGAAGTATGGCTCGGCTACTACTGCAATGTCAATCAGCCACTCCAGCATGGTTTGCAGAAGAAGATCCTGCGCACCAGCGGAGTGGTTGAGATTCCCCTGGAGAACTTGGTAAGGGCGACTATTGTCCATCGATTGTAGTCGCTATCCTCTCCTGTTGGGGCTCTGATGTAGTCTCACCAGCAGCTGTTGGTTTGTTAACCTTCCTCCGACCTTTTTTCGCACATTTGGTTATTGGGGCACCACATGCCCCTTTGCCCAGTATGTGATCTGCCGGCTTGTTGGCAGCTGCGCATATGGAGCACCGTGGTGCAGCCGTGCATTGCGCAGCTTTGTGTTCGGTGCACCCACAGCGATAACATTCTGCGCTGCGGTCATGTTCCGATCCGCAAAGCGCCGCCATATGCCCTTGTTCCAGGCAGCGGTAGCACCTGGTTGGTCTGGTCTTCAGGAGCTTCACATGTGCGCTCACCCAGCCAACCAATAACCTCCCGTTATCGGACACTTTCTTGGCCGCCACTACCGGGCAGCGGACCCATATTGACCCCCGTCGAATAGATCCAGTCTTGACCGTGTCGATTGCGCATCCTCCTGTACGCGCGATGGCAGTCGTGATCTCCTCAGGAGTCACAGAATCGTCCAACTCAGTGATGCGAAGTTCGGCACACTTAGTGGGTCTGGAGACCTTTACATCCTCTGCATTTAACGTTTTCCGTAGTTGTTCTGCAAAGAGGTCCGCCTTCTCGGCACTTGTTTTCCCGGGCACTTCTAGGATACATGCCCCAGTGGCCGCTTTCTTGACACGCAACGCTGCTATGTCAAAGTCAGCTAGTTTTATTTTTTGCTTAGCCTCGGTTATTATCGAGGCGTAGCTGGCTCCTCTAGTTTCAGCACCCGGCTGGAGTGTCAAAACTACCGCAGCTGAGCGAGGTGGTCGCAGCTTGACTGCTTTCGGCTCCTTTGAATTATTGGCTGGCTTGGACTTTTTGGCCCTCCGTCTTTTCTTCTTACGGGACTCCGCGACGGTCCAACCTTCCTCGTCGGGTTTTGATGCCTGCACTGATGTTGAAGCAGAGCCTTGTCTCTCAGGCCTTGTTGCATTTTCTGCTTGAGCCTTTGGACGCATGACCTTAGGTGGGTTCGCAGACGTGCTTTTGGCAACTGGAGCCGAAGCCGTTTGCGATATCACACTCGCTTGAGTCACATCCACCGCCTTCTTCTTTTGCGTTCCTGCCGCTTTACTATAGCTGCGGGGCTTCGCCACCTGCGTTGCGTCCACATCTATAGCATTCGCCGTAAGCGGTGTCTGAACACGCTTCTCAAACGCTTTGAGTTGCTCGCCCATTAGGTTCCGGACCTGAGCCATCACATCGCGGAGCAACTCTTCGCGTTCACGTTTCCTCTCCTCCGCAATCGACACTGGGGTCGATTGTTGTGACGATTTAGCCGCTACCAACTCGGCCTGCAGGCGCCGGTTTTCGGCCTGCAGTATCGCCACTTCGGTAGTAACTGACCGTTCCGCCACAAGAGTCATTGCCTCTTTGGTGGACAGAGCAGCATCCTTCAGAGCTCGCACGACAGTGCCCTTCAGGTTGCTGCTTTTCGAGGCCAACTTCACCACGAGGTCCATGTTATCCTCGACCTTATGTAGCAAGGCGTCTGACGATCGGCCACTTATAAGGGGCGGGGCACTGGTGCCCTCCTTCTCCCTTTCCGTGTTTGCCGGCAAGTCAAGCCGTGCCACCCTTACTTCTGCCACCTTTAGGTCGGGGATAGCCTTAGCCTTACCCTTACCTGCGTGGCTCGCCGCCGAAGTGCTAGATATAGCCGACCGTCGCGACGCATCCGATTCAACCTCCACTATTGTTTCAGGTGGTGGTGTGCTAGGACGCTTAAGAAATCGCCCTCGAGTATCACGCGCTGGCATTGAACTCGAAGACGAACGTCCACGTGTCCTTCTAGCCGCACGCAATTTTTTGGGCGCTTCGGTACTGGTGGCCGATTCTGACCCCGAGTCGCACGTCGGCAGCCGCTCCTCTCCTTTAGCCCAGAACTTTGATGTGCTAGTTGACCCTTTCAGGTCTGTCCTCTGTGCGATGCCAGGTGAACCAGCATCTGTCAGAGCCTCCTCTCCTGATTTGGCGTTAAACCAAATGTTCTCCTCCTTTTCCTCCTCTATCCTTACTCCTTCGTCTTCTTTTTGGGTTATTGAAATACTTTCCATAATGTTCCCACGAGCAGTAGGTAATTAAACGTCGACCGCAGCAGTGACCATGTACCACGGTAGCCCTATATACTCCTGGGGGTCGGGAAGTACCCAGGGTTGGCCGCTAGTAGCTGGACATCCTTCCAGCAGCTCTTTCGAGCACTCCGTCTTCCGCCCACACAAACGCCACGCACCGCAACGCCGGAGTTTTCCGGATTTTTTAAAGAGGTTGTCTCCTCGTAGGCCCAGCCGGTAAAGGCCAGGCCCCCCGGTCCACGTAGGCCTCCTGCCATCGTTGTGGATTACGGGTTGACCGGCGGTGGCCAGAAATAGGCCGTGTCCAGAGGCAGTGTAAGTGTACACCGGACCCGCCGCTCCTCCACAAATGCCCAGTTTGGGCCCTCGGGTGGGATAAAACCCGCTACGGGACAGAACCCCGTCCGTCCGGTGGCAGCAACGCTGCGTGCACTTGGCACAACACCGCACGGCCTTCAACGTGGGGGTCAGAACCCCAGCACTGTCCGGTGGCAGCTAGGCTGCGTGCGCCTGGCACAGCACCGCACAGATGGGGACAGAACCCCGGGAAACACAAAGGAATGGGGAAAGGAAAGGAAAGGATTTGGGTTCCCCGCATCACAAGTCCCCTCTCATCGTGAGAGGGATACCCGGAGCAGGGGTAGCCCTTGGGGATGGGAGAGGAGTAGAGGGATGGGAAAGGAAGGGACGTAGGCTATTCGCCATCGGGCAACAGACTTCCGAGAGAAACTCAGGGAGTCTGTTGCCCGATGCCCAGGGTACACCACGTGGAGGTTGCCTACACCGTACCCCAACCTAACCTTTTTTTTTTTTTTTTTTTTTTTTTTTTTTTTGTTGACGCTGGGAAAAATGCGTTACGCATACCCTCTCGTTGGGGGACGAGAGGGTTATGTGGGACTCCCCCGGCTAGCCCGGGTATACCCACTAAACAACCCAGCGGCACTCCCGCATCGTCTTCATGGAGGGGAACTGGGAAACTGGCAGAGCCTTATCATCCAGTCCCCCGCCGACGACCGCCCGCCTTTACAGCGGGGCCCGCACGCCCCTCCCTACGAGGAGGGGCCCGGAAATGACCGCGAGTGCTCGGTCATTCCCGCCGACGGTGGTGGTGAAGAGTGCAGTGCAGGAGAAGGCGCCCCCGCGCCAGTCTCCCGCTATTCACCACCGGGGAGGAGGAGACGCTGATCGTACAGCCGTCTCACTCTTCCCCTTCTCCGCCTGCGGAGCGGCGCCGCGAGGGGATCGTCCTCCCGCGCGCGCTCCGCTGCCTCTTTCTGCGAGATCACGTCCTCGCAGAAAGAGGCGACCGCCGACCAGGCCGCCTCGCTCCCCAGCATGGACAGAACCACGCCGGGCAGCGAGAGGTCCGGCCCCACCACCGCAGTCAGACCGCGGCGCGGCTCAGACCAGGCCGGGCACACCTCGAGGGTGTGCTGTGCCGAGTCCTCCGCCGCGCCGCAGTCGTGGCACGCGGCGGCCTCCTCCCTCCCAATCCGATGCAGGTACGAACCGAAGCATCCATGCCCGGTCAGCACCTGCACCAGACGGAACGAGAGGAAGCCGTGGGGCCGCTCGAGCCATCCCTGAAGGACTGGCCCGAGCGCGTCCAACGTTCGGCGGCCGAAGGTGGCAGAGGCGAGGTCCTCAGTCCAATGGTGGACGATTGCGGCCCTCGCCTCCCGCCGGACGGCCTCCCGCTCCTCCGCGGCGGGGGGCGCATTGAGCGCCCTACGCCGCGCCGACCACTCGTACACCCGAGCCAGCACCCACGCCTCGATCTCCCAAGGAGGGGTGCCGGCCAGGGCGCACGCCGCCGCGAACCCCACCGAGCGGTAGGCCCTCGCCACCCGCTGTGCAATGGCCCTTTGGGGCCTGCGGATGGCGGAGGCGTTCTCCCTCCTGTGGAGGGAGTCCGCCCAGATAGGGGCCCCGTAAAGGGCCATACTCTTGAGGATGCCGGCATACAGCTGCCGGCATCGCGCCTTCGGCCCTCCCAGGTTCGGGAGGAGCCACGAGAGGGCCCCCGCTGCCTTCAGCAGGCGCGTCGACAGCCCGCTGAAATGCGGGCCGAAGCGCCACCTGCTGTCCAACACAAGGCCCAGATATTTTATCTGGGCCTTCACCTCTACTCGGACGCCCGCTACAACAATGCGGGCGTCCGGGGGGACCCGCTGCCGAGGCCCGTGGAAGAACACGGCCTCGGTCTTATGCAGGGCCACCGTCAGCCCTAGGCGGCGGATCCTCCCTGCTACTAGGGATCCGCCAGCCGAGGCCAAATTGGCCGCCTCCCTGAAGCTCCCCCCTCGGGCAGTGAGGAGAGTGTCATCCGCATAGCAGATGACACTCGTGCCACGAAGGAGGGACCCGCGCAGGAGCCAGTCAAAGCCTATGTTCCACAGGAGTGGACCTAGGACCGACCCCTGCGGAACACCAGACTCCGCCCTGTACCTCCGCAATCTGGCCGACTTGTCTACGAGGAGGACCGCTCGGTCCTCCAGGTAGTCGGTCAACAGCGCCCGCAGATATTGAGGCACTCCGTGATAGCGGAGTGCCTCCAAGATGGTCGAGTGGGGAACGGAGTTGAACGCGTTGGCGATGTCGAATGACACCGCCAACACTCCGTCCCCTGCCTCGACCGCCTCCCTCACTTGGCCCTTCAAAAGGGCCAATGCGTCGACCGTCGAACGCCCCTTCCGGAAACCGAATTGGGCGTCCGACAGGTCCGGCCCCACCTCCCGCAGGAGGCCATTCACCCGGGTGGCGATGATCCCCTCAAACAATTTACCGACCTCGTCGAGCAGAACGACGGGCCGGTATGCCGAGGGGGAATCCACCGGGCGTCCCTCCTTCCGAAGGAGGCACAGTCGGCCCTCCTTCCACGGTTTCGGGAACCTCCCAGTCGTAAGACACGCACTGAAGAGGTCCCGAAACCTTTCCTCCATTTGGGTGGCCGCAATGGCCACCACCGCTGCGGGGACGCCGTCCGGTCCGGGGGCCGTCCTCTTCCCGCGGAGGCGTAAGGCCGCCTCGCGGAGCTCCGCCACCGCCACTGGAGGGATCTCCTCCTCGGGCGGGGCCACCCCCCGCGGGGGGTGCATCACTGGAGGGGCGAAATCGGTCCTGCACGGAAACAGGGACCGAACCACCCCATCCAGCAACGCCGGCTCCAGGGTCTCCGTGAGTGGGGGGCCACAGGGGCGCAGTTTATTCCGCGCCGCCTTGTATGGCCTCCCAAATGGGTCCCCGTCAAGACCCTCCAGCATCTCGGCCTTCGCCGAGTCGTCGGCGGCACGCATCTCCGACCTGAGGACCTCTTTGGCCTCCACGTACGCGGCGTAGAGGAGGTCCTCGTTGGCGAGGTCGCGAACGCTGCGCCGCCGACTCCGCGCATAGGCCCTTCTGGCCGCCACGCAGGCGGCCCGGAGCCCCGCCAACTCCTCCGTCCACCAATAAACGGCGCGACGGGGAGGCGGGCGGCGAGACCGAGGCATGCTGGTGTCGCACACCTCGGTCAGGGAACCCCGCAACTGGACCGCTGCGGCGTCCACGTCCAGGACTTGGACAGGTGGCGCGAGCCAGTCCTGCACTAACGCCGCCTCCTCAGCCGCCTCGCGATCCAGGCGGGTGAGGGACCACCGCGGGAAGGGGGACTGACCCGAGTGGGCTGTCCCCCGAGGGCTCCCGGTGGAGACGTCGAACCGCACGTAACGGTGGTCGGACAACGTCTCCACCATCTCCACCCGCCAGTTCAGGACGCGGGCGGCCAACACGGGGGTGGCGAACGAAACGTCCACCACTGACCCTCCCCGTTGCCGCACACACGTCTGAACTGTCCCTCTGTTTAAGAGGGACACGCCTGTCGACGCCGCCCAAAACTCGACGGCGCGACCCCGGACGTTGCAAGTCGCGGCCGGGTTGCCCCAGGCCGCCGACTTGGCATTCAGGTCGCCCAACACGGCGACCTGGCGCGGCGCCGCACGACCGACCACTGCGGTGAGGACCTCGAGAAAGATCTCGAAGTCCGCAAGGGGTCGGTTAGGGGAGAAATATACGCCCACCAGGGCTATCTCTCCCCACGCGGCGGCCACGTATCCCGGACCCCTCTCTAAGAGCGAGAGGGGTGGGGAGTCCGTGGAAGACCGCGCTACCACTGCCACTGAGCCGTCCGGATCACCCAGCCACCTGCCAGGGACCGAGTACGGCTCAGCGACCACCGCTACGTCCACCAACCACTCGGCCACGGTCTGCATCAGCAGATCTTGGGCCGCTCTGCAGTGGTTGGTGTTGGCCTGAAGGATGCGATGTTCGGACCTATCCATCAATCGGACATCGCACCCCCCTCCGCAGCCGCCGATGTACTGGGCACCGGATCGGCGGTGGCAGCGGCAGGCCGGGTCGGCGCCTGCACTTTGCCCTTCTTGGGGGGAGGCTTGCAGCTCCTCCCCTTCATAACATGATCCGCGGGGCGGCCACTGGCGGCACACACGGCACAGTGCGGCGTGGTGGCCTCGCAAGCGGCGGACTTGTGTCCGACCTTGCCGCAGCGGTAGCATGTGTCCCTCCTTTCGTCCGTGGAGGGACACAGGGCCCGGGTGTGTCCAACTCCGAAGCACTTGAAGCACCGCAACGGTGACTCCTCAAGTGCCCGGACCACACCCGTGCTGAACCCGACAAGAAGCCGTCCCTTGGCGAGGACGGCTTTGGCGGCGGCGACCGGGCACTCAAGGCGCATGGTGCCCATGCCGCCGCGGCCGGGTCTGATGCCCCGACCTTGCACTGCTGCGGCGCTGCAGCCTCCAGCCGCCGCGACCGCCGCCACCACCTCCTCCTTGGTGACTGAGTCATCCAAGTCGGACACCTCCAGGCCTGCGGACTTCACAGGCCTGACCACCTTGGCCACGTCCGCGATGACCTCCTGCAGTTTTTCTGCGAAGAGGTCCGCGTTGGCGCCGCCCTTAGCCCCCGGGAACTCGAATATTCGAGCCCCGGTTTGAGTTTGACGGCACGCGATCTTGTCGATCCCCAGTTGGGTGGGATCGACGTTGGCGCGCGCCCGCGTCATTATTGACGCGTACGTCTCACCGCGCTCCTCAGCCTCCGCGGTGAGCGTCACCACGACGGCAGCGGATTTGGGAGCAACCAATTTGGGTTTGCTCCCACCGGCGGGGGCCCGATTAGCTGCGGGAGCAGCGTTTGCGGGTTTGGGGGCCGACTTCTTGCCTTTCCCCTTCCCCTTTCCCTTGCCCGTGGACTGAGACGGGCCGGGAGGGGCGGTGGCGGGGACGGCAGGGCCGGCCGTCGCCTTCTTCTTCGCCTTGCCCTTCTTCTTCTTTCCAACCACCTTCGTCCACTTTGGCTGGTTGGACGGGGTGGTGGAGGGTAGGAGGGCGTCCTCTGTTCGTGAGGACGGCGCCGGCTCACGCGGCTTGACTGCCGCGGGCGGCCGCTCGCGCGGCTTGCTTGCCGCGGGTGGCCGTTCGTCCGCCGCAAGTGGCGGGCGAAGCCGCTTTTCCGGCAGGAGCCGGTCCTCGATACCTGCGAAGCAGGCACGAGTGAAGGCCCTTTCCTCCATCACGACCTTGCGGATGATATCCTCAAGGTTGGAGGGGAGGAGGGCCTCAGCCGCAGGTCTCGGCTCGGCTTGTTGAGGCCGGGCCGTGGCTTTAACCGCGGGCCTCGGCTCGGCTTGTTGAGGCCGGGCCGTGGCTTCAGCCAGCTTGTGGTGTAACTGGCTGACCTCCGACTGCAGGCGATCCACTTTCGCCTGCAGCTGCCGCGTCTCGTCGGTGGCTGTTCGCCCCACCAACTCCGCGACGATGCCGCGCATACTCGCGGCCCTGCATTTGAGGGCCTTCTGGAAGGTCCCCTTCAGGTTGGAGGACTTCGAGGCGACCTCCACAATCCCCTCCTGGTCCTCCACCGCCATCCGCTCAAGTTCCGCGACTGAGTGGTCCGCGTATAAAACGCGGGACGCACCGTACCCGGCTTTGGCCCGGGCGGCGAGCGTCCGCTGCTCCTTTGCAGCGACCTTCTCTTCGAGGTCCTTCTGGACCTGCTCCCGCTTCGCCAGGTCTAACTGGCGTTCAGCGTCCGCTAATCCCACGTCGTGGGTGTCGGCCACTGCCGACTTTTTTGGCCGAAGCTTCTTCCTCGGCTTCCTTGTGGAGTCCGAGGAGCCCTCGGAGCCATTCTTTAGGAAGCGCTTCCGGGCTCTAGACGACTCCTCGGCCATCGACATCGACGAACCGGCGTCCGAGTCAGACACCTCGTCCGTCCACCCGCCAAAAACACTAGCCGCAGAAGGCGCGCGGCTAGCCTCCGACGCCGAAGCGCCATCGGCTGGTTGGCCCTGAGAAGGGCCTTTTTCCAAATCGTCCCGGGAGGGGCCCTTAGAAGGGCCTTTGAGGAACCTCCCGGACGAATCCCGCAGGGGTTTCGACATCCCGCAGGTATCGTAGTCGACCGCAAAAGACTACGACGCACAGCGCACTTTAGCCGTTCACTGATCTGCCACTCCGTTACGGTGGTCAGAATCAGGACGTTGCCCAGGGAACACGACGAGGACGTAAGCGCTGTGGGGGGTTCCCCAACCTAACCTAACCTAACCTTTTTTTTTTTTTTTTTTTTTTTTTTTTTTTTTTTTTTTTTTTTACGTGGGGAAATCCATTACGGATACCCGCACCGCCACGGGGGTAGCGGTGCGGGTTATGTCGGACTACTGGCAGAGTGCCAGCTACCGACTAAAACCCCACGGTGTCCTCATCCCGCTTGTGTGGCGGGCCCCGGGAACGTACGTTGTACTCATCCGGTTCCCGCCAGCGGCCGTCTGCCTTACGGCGGACCCTTCCTCAGTGTCTGTGAGTGTATAAAGCCCACAGACCAGTCCGCGGGTGTATAAAGCCCGCGGACTCCTCATCCAGGAGGCGTGCCGGGACAACATCGGCACGCCTTCCTACATTAGGGCGATCTTTGTGCAGGCAGCAGTCCAAACCTTTTTTTTTTTTTTTTTTTTTTTTTTTTTTAACGTGGGGAAATCCATTACGGATACCCGCACCGCCACGGGGGTAGCAGTGCGGGTTATGTCGGACTACTGACAGCTTGTCAGCTACCGACTAAAACCCCACGGTGTCCTCAACCCGCTGTGTCGACGGGCCCCGGGAACGTACTTGGTACTCGTCCGGGTCCCATCAGCGGCCGCTCGCCTTCCGGCGAGCCCTTCCTCGTCCGCGGGTGTAAAGCCCACGGACCTGTCTGCGGGTGTAAAAGGCCCGCAGACTCACAACCGGGTGGCGTGCCCGGACACACCGGCACGCCATCCTCCGCGAGGGCGATAAATCGCTGTGCGCAGGCAGCAGTTCCCCCGTTTCCGCTGCCCGCACTACCTCGCTACGGGGGCATCAGGTCGGCGTTGGCCCGCCTTCTGCGCCCGGGCCTCCTCCTGCGTCGCGGGTCAGCGAGAGGATCGTTCTCCCTAGCCCGCTCCGCTGCCTCCTTCTGCGACATTACGCATTCGCAGAAGGAGACCACCGCCGACCACGACCTCTCGCTGCTCACCATGGATTGTATCACGGCGGGCAGCGACAGGTCGGCCCCAACCGCGGCGCGCAGCAAGCTGCGCTCCGCCGCCCACGCCGGGCAAGCCTCGAGTGTGTGCTGCGCCGTATCTTCGGCGCAGCCACAGTCGTGGCAGCCCGGGGTCGCCTCCCTTCCGGCAATCTTGTGCAGATACCTGCCGAAGCATCCGTGCCCCGACAGGATCTGCACGAGCCGGAAGGTGATCGTGCCGAACTTACGGTGCACCCAGTCCTTTAGGACCGGGCGCACCGCCGCTATGGTCAGATGGCCGGCGGTTGGTTCCGCCAGCCGATCTTCCCACTTCACGAAGGCGGCCTCTTGTGCCTCCTGTCGCCATCGCTGGACCTCACCGGGAGGTGCTCCGCCCCAGCTACGCGCTTCTGCGCGCTGCCGGTAGACCGCGGTCAGCACCTCCGCCTCCAAGTCCCAGGGTGGTACCCCTGCAAGCGCGCACGCGGCCTCGCACGATATGGTGCGGTATCCGCGTATCACCCTGACTGCCATGACCCTCTGCGCTCTCCGCAGCAGGGTCTTAGTTTGGGCAGTCAGGGCTTCCGCCCACACCGGCGCGCCGTACAGGGCCATGGATTTCACCACCCCGGTGTACAAGCGACGGCAACTGGCACTCGGGCCGCCCAAGTTCGGCAAGAGCCGCGACAGGGCTCCCGCAGTCCGAATCAGCTTCGGCGCTAGACCCTTGAAGTGGTCGACAAACCTCCACTTCGGGTCGAGGACGAGACCCAGATATTTCATCTGTGTCCCGACCCCGACCATGACACCTCCGACGGTTAATCCGGCCCCTGAGGGCGGTCTCCTCCGAGGTCCGTAAAAACACAGGACCTCGGTCTTGTCCAGGGCCACCTCCAGGCCCAACCGTCGGATCCTGTCGACCAATTCCTCCACACCGGTCTCAGCCAGAGTGGCTGCCTCGCCGAAGCTGACTCCCTGCGCACAGACCAGAGTGTCGTCCGCGTAACATACGAGCTGGAGCCCGCGGTGTAAATGGCCGCGGAGCACCCAGTCGTACCCGATGTTCCACAGGAGAGGGCCCAGCACCGAACCCTGTGGAACACCGCACACCACTTGACGGCGCAAAAGGCAACCGTCACCGTCGACGCAGACGACACTCCGGTCCTCGAAGTACGACCCCACGACTCGCCGCAAATAAGCCGGGATCCCGTGGTATTGCAGGGCCTCCGACACGCATTGGAAGGGCATGACCCTCCACCAACCCATGGCCCCACCGACCTTCCGGTCATACGGGCCGAATCGCGGGAGATGCGCGTGGTACTGCTCTTTGGCTCTGTCCACCACGCGCAATGCTTGACTCCCTACAAATTCTATTCCTCTCCTATGTCCCTTGGTCGTACTCTCCCCTTTCTGGGGCTGACACACACGTACAGCTTCGTCGTCAGGCTGTCCGGTTTTAGCTTATCTCTAGCTGGCTCCTTATAGCGTACCATGCATGCGCAAATTTCCGCAGTCTCGCAAAGTTTGCCGGCGTACTAACGAGATCGCCATAGTACAGCGGGCCCTCCTCATCACGCACGATTCCATCCATCATATCTTTCCTTATCCTGTCATACTGGGGGCAGGACCACAACACATGGTGTAGGTCCTCCTCTTCCATTCCGCACTCACACATGCTGTCATCTACCAGACCCATCTCCCATAATCTCTTTCTGAAACATCCATGGCCCGTGAGGATTTGGGACGTCTGATGATCAGGTTCAACCCACCGCGCCCGCAGTCTCACGGCTATATCGGGAAAGTACCGATACAGCTCCCTTCCTTTCTCCTCATATTCCCATCTGGCCTGCCATGCTTGAACCGCTTCGTCCCATAATTCGCGTTTTCGCCTGCTCAACTGCCCGGTCGCGGACTGGCGCTCCTCATCCAGCTTGCCAGCACGAATAACCTCCAGGTCCGCGGGTGGTAAAGCTGCCAATACTGCAAGCGCAGCCGTGCTGGTCGACCGGTACGCCTTGGTCAACAGTATAGGCTAGATCGCTGAGATCTCAGTAACGCGCTACGGACCACGTGGAGTGTCGCACGCCTATACCAGCAGGCCGCAGCATACGTTATCGTGGCGACGTATGTGCCCCTGTAGAGGATGCGCAGGCCGGGATATCGAATGCCCCAGGAAGATGCCGACACTCGAGACATCTTCCCAAAGCACTTGGCCGCGCGCTCCCCCATCGACACCGCATGCTGCGCGAAGGACAAGCTGCCGTCAATTACGACGCCGAGCACTGTGAACGACGCAACGCTCCTAACCGGCTGACCGTTGAGTTTTACTATTGGGGGCCTCTGGAGCTTCCCCCGGATCGTCATGGTGGCCGACTTCCCGGATGAAAACTCCAGTCTGTTACGGGCACCCCAGGCTGCAACCAAGTCCAAACTGTCCCGAGCTGACTGTTCGATCTGAGCCCTGGATTGGGCTTCGATCAGGAGCGTTACGTCGTCCGCATATGCCACCATCCTCACCCCCATTGGCAGAGGCAACCGAAGCAGGTCATCCATAAGTAGGTTCCAGAGAGCGGGACCTAGCACCGAGCCTTGGGGACAACCCATTGTAAGCGCCTTCCATTCCACCCGGTCCCCCACGAAGAGACCGACCCGGCGGGCGGTGAAGTAGTCCGCCAACATTCTAAAGATGTTGGGCGGACAACCACCCCGCTTTACCTTGGTCAGTATCATGGGCCACCAGGCGTTATCGAAGGCCCCAGAGATATCTAAGAAGATTGCCTGAACGTACTTAGATGCCGACTCTTTTGCGGTGCTTATGATTGCATTTAGCGCCGTTACGGTGGACTTGCCCGGAGAGAAACCGTGCTGGCACGGGGAGATCTGATTGCTGATCATTGGAGCGCATTGGAGCATGACGCGTTCCAGGATCTTACCCAGCACAGGCAGGAGCGTAATCGGGCGGTACGCCTTCGGGTCGGTCAGCGGTTTGTCGTTGCCTTTCGGCAAGACGAGCAGGCGACCCTCCTTCCATACATCCGGAAACACTCCCTCTTCCACACACTTTGCATACACAGCAGTGACCTCGGCAGAGGCCACAGCCCAGACATGCTTTATAATCCTTGCGCTCAGCCCATCTATTCCTGGCGCGGTGTTTTGAAGACTTTTCACAATCTGTCCAACCTCCTCCCGGGCCAGAGGATGCGCAGCCCGACCCGACGGTATGATAGTGGCCATGACGCGCACCTGCACATGATAGGGTGTGTCCTTGGACACATCATCATCCGGGCACAGCGCTTCCATCAGACTTGTCATGGATTCTCCCACCGTCTCGGAGTACCCCGATACGAGCTGAGTGCCATTAATAATATTTTGCGGTGGCCTACAAGTGCCAGCGGCGGCTCTGTAGGCCAAGCCCCATGGATCCTCATTACCCGAATCTGCCACTCGCTTGTAGTGGTCGGACTCCGCATCCTCCATTGCCTTTCTATAACTAGCACGCACTCTGTGAAATTCGTCTCTCGCTACCTCTTCCCTTCTGCCTCCAGTTCTCCTTGTACTCTGCCATTTGCGCCTCGCCTTACAATGCTGCCGCCTAAGTTTATCCAGTTCACTATTCCACCATTCATACCGGTTTTCCGTTGTCGACTCTCGCATACCCAAACATTGTTTCGCAGTCCTTTCAATAACATTCGTAAAATCCTTGCAAACAACGGGTGCCGGTTTATTAAAGTTTATCCGTCCCATTCGCGCATGAATCGTGTCGCGGAATCGGGCCCAAGGCACCCCGCGATCTCGGTAGCGCGCCGGCTCTAAGGGGCGATTGGCGTTTGATGCCGGCTTATTTAAAAATTTATTAGGCGATTGCGCGCACAGCGTGAACGTGATCATGCGGTGGTCGCTGACGCTGGCGTCCGGTTTAACACACCATTTCCCTACTGGGGAGCTCCGCGTACTTAAAGTTAGGTCGATGTTTGACTCACCGTTCGGGCCACTAAATGTAAATGGTTGGCCAGCCGCGTTGTGAACGATGAGCCCATGACTAGCGATGAACCCCTCCATTGCCGCTCTACGATGCTCAGCTTCATGGCCCCTGCCAGTATAATGTCGGGGGGCGCTGTGCCACATGGGTGAATGTGTATTAGCGTCGGCCCCAATTACGATCTTCTTGCCTCTCAGTACTGCTAGAACCTTGTCCAAGTGCTGCAGGTGACGGTCGATCGGCTCGCTGTACTGAAAGTACGCCGATATCATATAGGTGTCACGTTCGGCTATGTGTGCCACGAGACAGTGCTCTGTGCTGAGGTGTTGCAATATGGCACAGGCAAGATCCCGCCGTCGCAAGTATAGGCCTGCCTTCGGCTCCAGCCCGCATCCAATAATAAACTGGGCTCCGCGGTATTGTTCCTGCACGAGGACCGCGTCCAGGCCTAGTTCGTGCGCTACCGCTGGGAGCTCCCCGGTAGCCACCGCCGAACCAGCAAGGTTAAGCTGTCCTACTTTGAATATGGCCGTATTATCCATATCGAGTCATAGACAGCTCTCTTTGCTCTGCGTGAAGGCGTGCCGGGCATTCCGGAGACATAGTGAAATGACCGACGCAATCCTTTTTGCCGAATCGCTTGCATGTTGCGCAGCATTGGGTCTCCGCTTTGCAGTCTCCGGCTCTGTGGCCCGTTTCGCCACACCTGCCGCACGTTACCTCAGAGGCTCGGCAGTATTTCTCGGGATGCCCATACTGCTGGCACTTGGTGCAGCACGTGACAGCCAGCCAATCCGTCACCTCTACAGCGTCCCACCCAATGTAGACTCTTGTCCTTTCAATCAATGCTGTCCTTATTTGCGGGGTTGCGTAGAAAACTACCGTTGTTGCTTCCCCTCCTTTCCGAGATTTTTTGAATGCGCCCTGCAGTTCTTTCTTCATTCGTTCAAGAGGCCAATCCTCACGCTCGGCAAAGTTCTGTTCATGTAGCTTGCCAATTATCTCGTCAAACGACGGGTTCCCCTCGAGGTTTCTAAGGCAGACTAGCGGGCGCCTCTTAGTTGTCTCTGTAACGCGGAGCGATGCGGGTACTGCGCTCTTTAACCGTTCAGCCGACGACTGGTTTGTGGTTTGCACAACTACGCCAGCGTTGCCGACTCTTCTCACTTTGCTGACCTGTAAGTTTAGGGCAGTCGGGTCAACGCACTTTTTCAACTCCGCTTTGGTGTCTGATGCTGTCTTTAAAGTTTCATTCTCCGCTGCCGGGTATATAGCCAGTACCGGCCCGCTGGGCTCTGGCATTACCAGAGGTTCCGCCCGTTTTGGGAGTTTTAGTGCCGTAGCAAATGATATTTGCGGTGCCGGTGCCACGTACGTAGCGCTGCCATCTCCCGCTCGCGCCGCCAACTCCAATTCCATAGACGCGCACCTGAGCTTAACGGCCGTGGCCTCGTGCTGCGCGTCCGCCAGTCGCAGCTCGAGAGTCGCAACCACTGCCAGGACGTCCTGGCTGTATGCCGCAATGTTGCTCTTGTCGTTAATGTTGAGCTTGTTCGCCGCGTTCGCTATCTGCGCAATGCCCCGCAGGGACATGTGGACCTTCTCCAGCAGCGCTACCTTGCCCATCGACTCCAGTCCTGCGTTAGCTGCCTGTGTCGGTGCCACCGTTGCGGCCGCTTGCGGCGCAGCCGCGGGCACGGTCGCCTTTGCAGTTACGGGCGCCGGACCTGTGGAGTCCCCAGTTAGGATGCCCCCTACAGGCGGCATCTCTCTGCGCGCCGAGGCGCGCACGCGGCGTCTCACCGCTTCCTGCACTTCTTCGGGCGACCCGAGTGGGCGCTTGCCCGCCGCTGCCCCTGCTGCCGCGCTCGGCTGCTCCGGCTGCCCTTGGCTTGAGCCTTTAGGCGTGGCAAGCACCGGCGCCGGACTAAACCCGCTGGGCGGGGTGCGCGCAAGCGACTGGCGCGGCGCGAAGCCGCCCATCTCCGCCAGTGCATCCAGTTCTTGTTGCTTTTCAGCCATGGCCGCCTCAATGAGCTGCTGCTCGCGTATACGGGCCTCCTCCTCAGCCATCCTGGCGATACCGCCAGATGGCGCCCCTAAATCGTACTAAGTATATTTTCCAATAACTATTTATCCCTGGCAACACTGAGCACTCCCGTCAACTGTCAATAATGAAACCACTCACCCGCCAGCGACCGGTGACAGATGTCAAACACCCGTCAACCCCAGCCGACAGATGTAGGAGTGAGCGGGATAGAAATATGATGGTCCACTGAGCCGGTTCGTGCGTTAGTACAATAAACACACACACTGAAAAAGTATTCTCGATTGGACTCACAGAGTTCCTTACTGGACAACACAACACATGCACAGGTGTCACTATCACAGCGTGTTACACGCACACATAGAAAAAGTAATTGTTATTGGACTCACCGAGTTCCTTGGCTAACGAAGCACACACAAACACAGAAGGCAATGTCACTGTAGGCGTCAATTTCGCACTTACACAGGCAAACACTTACCAGCCGCAGCTGTCTCCTTCTTTTCCATACAGTTTTCCAAGATGGCCGCCGCCCCTTACGGGCAGCCCCCCACGAGTGAGCAAGAGCCACCGAGGATTGTTGCACAGCAACTTCACTCGGGGCGTGCTGCTTCTCGCTCTTCCCGGAACAAATTTAAAGATGGCCGCGGCCTCTTATGGAACACACCGCGCGAGTGACGAGGAGGTACCGATATTCGGCCACACTGCACTCGCCGACAACTTCACTACGGTTCGGAATAAACGAGCGCACGCACTGAAAACACGTCCGTCCCCTGCGAAAGCTGGCGACGAAGTATTGGAAGGGCAGTGTATTGAAGGCGTTGGCGATGTCAATAGACACCGCCAACAGCACACCGCCCTGAGACACTGTCTCATCCGAGAGGGCCTTGACGCGGAGGATCGCGTCAATCGTCGACCGACCCCCCCGGAATCCGTATTGCGCGTCAGAGAGCCCCGGACCAACATCCTCTAGGTGCCGGACGATTCGGGCAGCGAGCACCCGCTCAAAGAGCTTGCCCGCCTCGTCCAGCAGCACGATGGGCCTATAGGCCGACGGCGAGTCGCGGGGGCGACCTTCCTTCTGAAGGAGGACGAGTCTGCCCTCCTTCCAGATTCTCGGGAACTGCCCGGACACCAGACAGGCGTCGAGCAATCCCCGAAAACGCTCCTCCAACTCCTCCACCTCCAGGGCTTGCACCCACACCCGGCCGGGGACTCCATCAGGCCCAGGGGCCTTCTTTTTCGCTCTGAGCCTCGAGACTGCTGCGCCGAACTCGTCAGCTGTGATCGCTGGAACGTCGGCAGCAGCTTCACTATGGTCTCGAGGCTCGAACATCTGTGGTGGCTCGTGGACCGGGCTGTCAGGGAACAGGGCCGACACAACTTCCACCAGGAGGTTAGGCTGTAGGGACTCGGCAACAGGGGCCGTCTGGCCGCGCAGCTGTTTGCGCGCGGACCGGTACGGACGACCCCATGGATCTCGATCGAGTCCCGCCAGCATTTCCTCCCGGCCACTCTCCTTGGCACTGAAAATGGCCAGCCGCAGACTATCCCTGGTTGCTTGCAGGACGTCATGCAGCCGGCCTTCCTCCTCCAGGTTCCGAGGACGACGCCTGCGTTGCCGCAAATAATCGCGGCGCTTCGCGACGCAGGCCCGACGTAAGTCCGCGATCTCCACCGACCACCAATACACCGCCCGCTTCCGGGGTATGTGCCCGGTGCGGGGCATGGCGGAGTCGCAGACACTTGTCATTGCTCCTCGGAACCATTGTGCCTCCGTGTCGACCCGTACTTCCCGGGGCGGAGCGAGCCACGCCTGGACAATGGACGCCTCTTTGAGGGCATCTGGGTCCAGGCGACTTTGGCTCCACCTCGGGAAGTAGTTCCGTCCTCTGAGCCGCTGGCTGTTCGTAGGCCCTCTCGGGGCGGAGACGTCAAACCGAATGTATCGGTGATCCGACAGTGTCTCCACCCCCTCGAGTACCTGCCACTCACTGACCTGCGCTGCGACAGCGGGGGAAGCGAACGTTACGTCCACGATGGACCCTCCCCACTGCCGCACGCATGTGTGGACAGTTCCTCGGTTTACTATGGAGAGGCCAAGAACAGCCAGCCACTCCTCCACAACATCGCCGCGCGCGTCGGTGGCGACTCCCCCCCACGCCGTTGATTTGGCGTTGAGGTCTCCCATCACGAATACCGGCAGCGGTGAGGCTCGTCTCACCGCCGCCCCAACCTCGTCGAGGAAGACCTCGAAGTCGGCCAAAATCCGATTAGGGGAGAAATATACACCGACGATCGCGACGCCAGCCCACTCTACCACCACATAGCCCCGGCCTCTGTCCCGGATGGACAGGTCAGCCGTCCCCACGATTGCCACGGTACCCGTAACGTCCCCCGACCAGTTGGACCGGTCAGGGACAAAGTAGGGCTCCGCGACCACTGCGACATCAATCAACCACTCCGCCATGGTCTGCAGCAAGAGATCTTGCGCACCAGCAGAGTGGTTGAGGTTGCCCTGCAGTAATTTACGGGGACGACTAAGGTCCATCGACGGGAGTCATCTCCACCTCCTGGGGCACCGGCGCAGGTCTTGGGATGACCTTCGCAGTGCCCTTCACCTTTTTAGATGGGCACTTTTTAGTGCCCAGTAAATGGTCCGCCGGTTTTTTAGCCGCTGCACACAACGAACAACGGGGCGCGGCAACACATTCCCTAGCCATATGTCCGAGTTGACCACAACGGTGACATTTTCCGTTGTGGTCCACCTCGGACGGGCAGCGGGCTCCCACATGCCCTAACTGCAGGCATCTGAAGCAGCGGTCTGGTTTAGGCTGCAAGAGCGTTACTCGCGCCATATCCCAGCCCACCGCTAGACGTCCTAAATTTGCCACCTTTTTGGCGGCGGCCACGGGGCATCGGATCCAGGTGAATCCGATTCCTCGCCCTTCCCGGCGAATGGGCCCGCAGTTTATTTCCTGTTTAGGACATCCACCTACCCGGGCGACCACAGCGACGACCTCTTCGGCAGACACCGAGTCATCCAGCTCCGACACGCGAAGACCCACACATTTAATGGGCCTCGCGATTCGCACGTCGTCGGGGCTCAGCGTCTGCCGCAGCCTTTCGGCTAGTGCGTCCGCTTTCGGGCC
The DNA here is from genome assembly GCA_911728495.1 of Furcula furcula. Taxonomy (NCBI): domain Eukaryota; kingdom Metazoa; phylum Arthropoda; class Insecta; order Lepidoptera; family Notodontidae; genus Furcula; species Furcula furcula. Next base: position 103,022 of record OU452243.1, read on the forward strand.
ACTTGTAGCCCCCGGCACCTCCAGGACTCGGGCACCAGTTGCCGCCTGTCTACAATGGAGGCCGTCAATTTCGAGCTCGGAAATATTAATATTTTTCCGGGCCTCGGACAGCACCCCAGCATAGCTGACGCCCCGCTCTTCCGCGCCAGGCTGCAGCGTTATTACAACTGCAGCCGAGCTCGGACCGCGGAGCCATCGCTTGGTCCTCCTTTTCTTTTTCTTCTTCCTGCCCTTAGATGGCCCGGAAGCATTCGGCGTCGGCTGACCAGTCCCCTTACCTTTAGTCTTCTTTTTTTTCCCCTTTTTCTTGCGGCGGACCACTTCCGTCCAGCCACCTTCCTCAGACGCCATCTGGGTGCCAGATGGTTCCCGGACGGCTGGAGGCACCACAGGCGGAGCTTTTTTGGCGACCCTCTTAGATGGCCCAGGTTTCTCGTTGGAGAGCTGCTGGGCCCTTGACGGTCGCACAATCACCTCTTGGCTTTTTGACGGGCCTGGCTTGGGCACCGCAGGTACACTCTTCTTAGGGGCGCCTGCAGCAGGGCCCCGATTCGCCTCAACAACAACCCGGTCAGCAGTCCGGGAGTCCGCAGCAAGTGGCGGACGGAGTCGCTTCTCCGGGAGGAGGCGGTCACCGAGCGCCTCGAGACGTGCGTTCAGCATTGTCCCGACCTGGACCATCACCTCCCGCAGCAGCTCCTCCCGTTCCTGCCTGGCCGCTTCAGGGGCCGGTTGCGGAGGTGGTTTTACCGCCGCAACTCTACGGGCCTCTGCCAGCTCAGTCTGCAGGCGCTTGACTTCGGCCTGCAGAATGGCAACTTCAGCCGGGACCGACCTACCCTTGATGAGGGCCATTGCCGATCTGGTCGCATTGGCGGCATCCTTAAGTGCTCGCACAAATGTGCCCTTAAGGTTGCCGCTCTTGGCCGCAACGTCCAGCACCATTGTCATCTCATCCTCGACCAGCTTTTGTAAGGTCGCCAAAGATGGGGCGCTGGTGGATGCAGAGGGGTCAACGCCCACCTCCGCTCTCCTGACCTGAGCCTCTGCAGCTCTCTTGGCGACCTGTTCTTCGGCCTGCCTCTTCACCCTGGAGTCAGGACGCGCTTTTGCCACATCGGCAAAGCTCGCCGCTGACGTCGTAGAGCCGATGGATACATCAGACTCGACAAGGTCCATCCCAACAGTCTCACTGGGAGGCGGCGTGCCTGGGCGCTTCAAAAAGCGACCCTTTAGGTCGCGAGTTTGTGCCGGCTTTAAGCCAGCAGATGCTCGCCCTCGACCACTTCTGGCAGCCGGCACTTTTGGTGCCGGACAGTCCTCATCCGCACTCGAGGCTGAGTTTGCCCCTGCGTGCGACGACCGGGACCGGCTACGCTTATGCGCCGCCTCCCGCCAAAGCTTCCCCTTAGAGGTACTGGCGGTGTCGGCGGAGTCAGACTCAGCCGCCGCACCCTCCTCTACACGTTTTGCCTTCCGTGAGGCCTTCGGCCTCGACTTCCTGGCTTCGATCGTGTTCCCACACGCTCCTTCCTCCGGCTTTCCGCTACAGACGGTAGCCTTACCACCACTTCCTTCTTCTTCGCCTCCTACGTGAGGCGCGTCCTCAGACGCGAGACTGCCTTTGCCCCCCCCAGAATACGAGGGGCAGCCAGAACCTTCCACTGCCGAAGCAGCAGTCGGTTCTGGGAGGGATTCTCCGGCCTTGCCGGTACCCTCCTGGGGTAAAATCTTCAAGCTAGTCTTGTCCATCATTCGTTTTTCCTTTGAAGGGTGAGGTCCCTTTGCTGCTAGTGGCGGGGTTTAGCCCCCCCGCGTTTCAGGGTACTCGCGCAGTACTTTCCCCGTCAGGCAGAGCCGGCCTGCCTATCATCGCCGGCTGAAGCACACCCACAATCACGCACACATTCACACACTCCCCAAAGACAATCCCCACACGAACCCCCCTCCCCGTCCCTATGCGTAAATACCCCAGTCGCATTCCACCTCCAGTCCTATCTGAAAGCAGAGAGGTACCTTCAGCGCTCCCCCCCGCGACTCCCACCCACGCCCCGTTTGACCTTTCGGTCCCCTACCCCCGTCCCCCCCCACTACCCACCCTAAGGCTTCGTTCGCCACCGAGCAACAGCTGTCCACCCCGAAGAGTGGAGAGATATTACCCGGTGCCCAGGGTACACCGTCCCAAGCCCATTGTCCTTCCTCCGGACGTGTCCTCGGGAATTACAATGGGCCGGGCACTCGAGGAGGTGATAGCCAGTACCCCCAGCAGTCCAAACCTTTTTTTTTTTTTTTTTTTTTGACGCGGGGGAAATCTTCGAAAGATCCCCGGGAGCTGTGGGGCTCGACCGGGGTATGTGGGATTCTTACCCACTAAAACCCCCGCGGCTGTCGCATCGGCACATGAGAGGGGAGACCCCAGGGCTCTCCGGAGGGATCTGCACCAGGGGCCCCTCGGTGCCTTGCCTTTGAGCCCGCCGCCGGGGGGCGCATTGTAGCCCCCCGGGAACCTGTCACGGTGCTCACGGGGACGGGGGTCGCAACCCCGCCGCCGTCCTCCTCGGAGTCGCCGCCGTACTCAATGGACGCTCAAGGGGCCCACACCCCGAGCGTCCAGCGACTCCGAAGGTTGCCCATTGTTTATAGCCCCGGGCTCAGGGCTGGGGAGCGAGACGTTGGGCGGCCACTTGTGGCGGCCTGCGCCTTCGTCGCCGAGCAGGATCAGCGCGTTCGCGTTCCCGCTCGGCGGCCTCCTTCTGGGACATGACAGTCTCACAGAAGGCGGCCATCGCTCCCCACGCCGCATCCCCGGACAGCATAGCCGACACTACGCTGCCCAGGGAGAGGTCCGATCCGATGACTGCGACCAGGTCTCGACGCTCCAACGACCACGCGGGGCAAGCCTCCAGCGTGTGTTGGGCGGAGTCAGACTGGTCGCAGTGGAAGCATCTCGTCGTCGCTTCACGTCCGATCTTATGCAGATAATCACCGAAACAACCGTGACCGGTGATTATCTGCGTAAGCCTATAGGTGAGTCGTCCACTCCGTCGCTGTATCCAGGCTTCGAGATGCGGCTGGAATGCCTCAACGACGCGTTTGCGCGCTATGTGCTCCGGCTGGAGCCGCTCGCGCCACGTCGTGAGAGCGATGTGTCGTTCCTGCCGCTTGATGGATTCGAGCGCCACCGGCTCGCCTCCGCCACTCTGGCGGGCGATGCGGATCCGGTCATAGACCCTCGCATACATGCCCGCCAGGATGTCTAAGGGCGGAAAGCGTGCCAGTATGGTCGCCGCCTCAAAGGACACCGTTCGGTATCCTCGTGCAATCCGCAGTGCCATCCTCCGCTGGACGCTGTAGATTTTTGTTCTACAGCGTCGTATGGCCAGCCTCGGCGCCCAAATGGGCGCCCCGTAGAGGACTACGGACTGCACGACCCCGGCGTAGAGGCGGCGAACTTCCTCGCTCGGCCCCCCAAGATTAGGGAGCAGCCTATGTAAGGCCGCTGCAACCTTATCGACTCGGGGGACCAGGCGCTCGAAATGCTCCTCGAAGCCCCAGCGACTGTCAAGGGTGAGGCCAAGATATTTCATGTGCGGCCCCACCCTGACTTCCAACTCACCCACACGGACGCGCAAGTTGGGCGGTGGCTCCCGGCTCCTAGGTAGGCCGTGGAACCACAGCGCCTCGGTTTTCTGAGGCGCTATCTCCATGCCCAACTCGCGTATTTTCGCGACGACGATTTCCGCCCCAAGCTCGGCGAGCTCTTTGGTCCTCTCGAGCAGTCCAAACCTTTTTTTTTTTTTTTTTTAGCGATGGTGGAATCCTCATAGGATACCACGCGCACGACGCCTACCATGCGCGGGTTATGTCGGACTCTTACCGACTAAACCACCATCGGGCCTTCCAGCACCTCCGCTATAGTGGCGGGCCCCGGGAACGTACTTTGTACTACATCCGGTTCCCGCCAGCGGCCGTTCGGCTTTCGCCGAACCCACAACCGGCTCGACCAAAATGGCCAAGCCGGAGCCTTTGCAGGCTCTCCCCCCCATTGTCACGTGCGGTGCCCACTAGTCCACTCTGCTCAACAGAGAAGTACCAGGGGCGACCACAGTGACACACACCCTATAGCCTTTCGGCCCTACCCCCCCAATTGCACCGAGCTACCGGGTCCCATACCCCAGGTACTGCCGTCTGCCAGGTCCCATACCCTGACAGCACGGTTGCTGCGGTGCCCCCGCCCTAAGGCCTTGCGGCCCGACTCCCCCCTGCACCACCACCGCGCTCAACCGACGTAGTGCCCCATCGGGAACAGCGGCAGCGGCGCCCCCGCCCTACGTGGCCTTTCGGCCCTACACCCTCCCGCGCCTCGCTGCCGCTCAACCGGTACCCCCGTACCGGGAACAGCAGTTCGGCGCCCCCACCTAAGGCTTCGCCACCGAGCAACAGCTGTCCACCCCGAAGAGTGGAGAGATATTACCCGGTGCCCAGGGTACACCGTCCCAAGCCCATTGTCCTTCCTCCGAACGAATCCTCGGGAATTACAATGGGCCGGGCACTCGAGGAGGTGATGCCAGTACCCCAAGCAGTCCAAACCTTTTTTTTTTTTTTTTTTTTTTTTTTTTTTTTTTTTTTTTTTTTTTTTTTCAACGTGGGGAAATCCATTACGGATACCCGCACCGCCACGGGGGTAGCAGTGCGGGTTATGTCGGACTACTGACAGCTTGTCAGCTACCGACTAAAACCCCACGGTGTCCTCAACCCGCTGTGTCGACGGGCCCCGGGAACGTACATGGTACTCGTCCGGGTCCCGTCAGCGGCTGCTCGCCTTCCGGCGAGCCCTTCCTCGTCCGCGGGTGTAAAGCCCACGGACTAGTCTGCGGGTGTAAAAGGCCCGCAGACTCACAACCAGGTGGCGTGCCCGGACACACCGGCACGCCATCCTCCGCGAGGGCGATAAATCGCTGTGCGCAGGCAGCAGTTCCCCCGTTTCCGCTACCCGCACTACCTCGCTACGGGGGCATCAGGTCGGCGTGGGCCCTCCTTCTGCGCCCGGGCCTCCTCCTGCGTCGCGGGTCAGCGAGAGGATCGCTCTCCCTGGCCCGCTCCGCTGCCTCCTTCTGCGAAGCAGTCCAAACCTAACCTAACCTAACCTAACCTTTTTTTTTTTTTTTTTTTTTTTTTTTTTAACGTGGGGAAATCCATTACGGATACCCGCACCGCCACGGGGGTAGCAGTGCGGGTTATGTCGGACTACTGACAGCTTGTCAGCTACCGACTAAAACCCCACGGTGTCCTCAACCCGCTGTGTCGACGGGCCCCGGGAACGTACATGGTACTCGTCCGGGTCCCGTCAGCGGCTGCTCGCCTTCCGGCGAGCCCTTCCTCGTCCGCGGGTGTAAAGCCCACGGACATGTCTGCGGGTGTAAAAGGCCCGCAGACTCACAACCGGGTGGCGTGCCGAGAACACTACGGCACGCCATCCTCCGCGAGGGCGATAAATCGCTGTGCGCAGGCAGCAGTTCCCCCGTTTCCGCTGCCCGCACTACCTCGCTACGGGGGCATCAGGTCGGCATGGGCCCGCCTTCTGCGCCCGGGCCTCCTCCTGCGTAGCGGGTCAGCGAGAGGATCGCTCTCCCTGGCCCGCTCCGCTGCCTCCTTCTGCGACATTACGCATTCGCAGAAGGAGACCACCGCCGACCACGACCTCTCGCTGCTCACCATGGATTGGACCACGGCGGGCAGCGACAGGTCGGCCCCAACCGCGGCGCGCAGCAAGCTGCGCTCCGCCGCCCACGCCGGGCAAGCCTCGAGTGTGTGCTGCGCCGTATCTTCGGCGCAGCCACAGTCGTGGCAGCCCGGGGTCGCCTCCCTTCCGGCAATCTTGTGCAGATACCTGCCGAAGCATCCGTGCCCCGACAGGATCTGCACGAGCCGGAAGGTGATCTTGCCGAACTTACGGTGAACCCAGTCCTTTAGGACCGGGCGCACCGCCGCTATGGTCAGATGGCCGGCGGTTGGTTCCGCCAGCCGATCTTCCCACTTCACGAAGGCGGCCTCTTGTGCCTCCCGTCGCCATCGCTGGACTTCAGCGGGAGATGCTCCGCCCCGGCTACGCGCTTCTGCGCGCTGCCGGTAGACCGCGGTCAGCACCTCCGCCTCCACGTCCCAGGGTGGTATCCCTGCCAGCGCGCACGCGGCCTCGCACGAGATGGTGCGGTATCCGCGTATCACCCTAACTGCCATGACCCTCTGCGCTCTTCGCAGCAGGGTCTTTGTTTGGGCAGTTAAGGTGTCCGCCCACACCGGCGCGCCGTACAGGGCCATGGACCTGACCACCCCAGTGTACAGCCGACGACAATTGGCACTCGGGCCGCCCAAGTTCGGCAAGAGCCGCGACAGGGCTCCCGCAGTCCGAATCAGCTTCGGCGCTAGACCCTTGAAGTGGTCGACAAACCTCCACTTCGGGTCGAGGACGAGACCCAGATACTTCATCTGTGTCCCGACCCCGACCGTAACACCTCCGACGACTATTCCGGCCCCTGAAGGCGGTCTCCTCCGAGGTCCGTAAAAACACAGGACCTCGGTCTTGTCAAGAGCCACCTCCAGGCCCAGCCGTCGGATCCTGTCGACCACTTCCTCCACACCGGTCTCAGCCAGAGTGGCTGCCTCGCCGAAGCTGACTCCCTGCGCACAGACCAGGGTGTCGTCCGCGTAGCATACGAGCTGGAGCCCGCGGTGTAAATGGCCGCGGAGCACCCAGTCGTACCCGATGTTCCACAAGAGAGGGCCCAGCACCGAACCCTGTGGAACACCGCACACCACTTGACGGCGCAAAAGGCGACCGTCACCGTCGACGCAGACGACACTCCGGTCCTCGAAGTAGGACCCCACGACTCGCCGCAAATACGCCGGGACCCCGTGGTACTGCAGGGCCTCCGACACGCAACCGAAGGGCAGTGTATTGAAGGCGTTGGCGATGTCAATAGACACCGCCAACAGCACACCGCCCTGAGACACTGTCTCATCCGAGAGGGCCTTGACGCGGAGGATCGCGTCAATCGTCGACCGACCCCCCCGGAATCCATATTGCGCGTCAGAGAGCCCCGGACCAACATCCTCTAGGTGCCGGACGATTCGGGCAGCGAGCACCCGCTCGAAGAGCTTGCCCGCCTCGTCCAGCAGCACGATGGGCCTATAGGCCGACGGCGAGTCGCGGGGGCGACCTTCCTTCTGAAGGAGGACGAGTCTGCCCTCCTTCCAGATTCTCGGGAACTGCCCGGACACCAGACAGGCGTCGAGCAGTCCCCGAAAACGCTCCTCCAACTCCTCCACCTCCAGGGCTTGCACCCACACCCGGCCGGGGACTCCATCTGGCCCAGGGGCCTTCTTTTTTGCTCTGAGCCTCGAGACTGCTGCGCCGAACTCGTCAGCTGTGATCGCTGGAACGTCGGCAGCAGCTTCACTATGGTCTCGAGACTCGAACATTTGTGGTGGCTCGTGGACTGGGCTGTCCGGAAAAAGGGCCGACACAACTTCAACCAGGAGGTTGGGCTGTAGGGACTCGGCAACAGGGGCCGTCTGGCCGCGCAGCTGTTTGCGCGCGGACCGGTACGGACGACCCCATGGATCTTGATCGAGTCCCGCCAGCATTTCCTCCCGGCCACTCTCCTTTGCACTGAAGATGGCCAGCCGCAGACTATCCCTGGTTGTTTGCAGGACGTCATGCAGCCGGCCCTCCTCCTCCAGGTTCCGAGGACGGCGCCTGCGTTGCCGCAAATAATCGCGGCGCTTCGCGACGCAGGCCCGACGTAAGTCCGCGATCTCCACCGACCACCAATACACCGCCCGCTTCCGGGGTATGTGCCCGGTGCGGGGCATGGCGGAGTCGCAGACACTTGTCATTGCCCCTCGGAACCACTGTGCCTCCGTGTCGACCCGTACTTCCCGGGGCGGAGCGAGCCACGCCTGGACAATGGACGCCTCTTTGAGGGCATCTGGGTCCAGGCGACTTTGGCTCCACCTCGGGAAGTAGTTCCGTCCTCTGAGTCGCTGGCTGTTCGTAGGCCCTCTCTGGGCGGAGACGTCAAACCGAATGTATCGGTGATCCGACAGTGTCTCCACCCCTTCGAGTACCCGCCACTCACTGACCTGCGCTGCGACAGCGGGGGAAGCGAACGTTACGTCCACGATGGACCCTCCCCACTGCCGCACGCATGTGTGGACAGTTCCTCGGTTTACTATGGAGAGGCCAAGAACAGCCAGCCACTCCTCAACAACATCGCCGCGCGCGTCGGTGGCGACTCCCCCCCACGCCGTTGATTTGGCGTTGAGGTCTCCCATTACGAATACCGGCAGCGGTGAGGCTCGTCTCACCGCCGCCCCAACCTCGTCCAGGAAGACCTCGAAGTCGGCCAAAACCCGATTAGGGGAGAAATATACAGCGACGACCGCGACGCCAGCCCACTCTACCACCACATAGCCCCGGCCTCTGTCCCGGATGGACAGGTCAGCCGTCCCCACGATTGCCACGGTACCCGTAACGTCCCCCGACCAGTTGGACCGGTCAGGGACAAAGTAGGGCTCCGCGACCACTGCGACATCAATCGACCACTCCGCCATGGTCTGCAGCAAGAGATCTTGCGCACCAGCGGAGTGGTTGAGGTTGCCCTGCAGTATCTTATTGGGACGACTGAGGTCCATCGACGGGCGTCATTTCCACCTCCTGGGGCACCGCTGCAGGTCTTGGGATGACCTTCGCGGTGCCCTTCACCTTCTTAACGGGACACTTTTTAGTGCCCGTTAGATGGTCTGCCGGCTTTTTTGCTGCTGCACACACCGTGCAATGAGGCGCAGCAGTACACTCTTTCGCCTTATGTCCGAGTTGACCACAGCGGTGACATTCACCGGTGTGGTCCACCTCGGACGGACAGCGGGCTCCCACATGCCCTAACTGTAGGCAACGATAACAGAGGTCTGGTTTAGGCTGCAAGAGTGCTACTCGCGCCATATCCCAGCCCACTGTTATCCGCCCTTCGCTTGCCAGCTTTTTGGCGGCGGCCACGGGGCATCGGATCCAAGTGGATCCGATTCCTCGCCCTTCCCGGCGAATGGGCCCGCACTTGATGTCCTCTTGAGGACATCCACCTGCACGAGCAACCGCCGCGATGACCTCTGCGGCAGACACAGAGTCATCCAGCTCCGACACGCGAAGACCCACACATTTTATGGGCCTCGCGATCCGCACATCGTCGGGGCTCAGCGTCTGCCGCAGCTTCTCAGCTAACGCGTCCGCTTTCGGGCCGCTTGTAGCCCCTGGCACCTCCAACACGCGAGCACCGGTGGCCGCCTGCCTGCAATGGAGGCCATCAATGGCGAGGTCGGCAATATTAATTTTCTGCCGGGCCTCAGACAGCACCCCTGCGTAGGTGATGCCCCGCTCTTCCGCGCCAGGCTGCAGTGTTATAACCACCGCGGCCGAGCTCGGATTGCGGAGCCATCGCTTGGGCCTCCTTTTCCTCTTCTTCTTCTTACCTTTCGGTGGCCCGGAGGCATTTGGCAGTGGCTGTCCAGTCCCACTGCCTTTGCCCTTCCTTTTCTTCCGCTTACGGCGGACCTCCGTCCAGCCTTCCTCTACGGGTGGTTCCTCGGCAGGCTGAACCACAGGCGGAGCCTTTTTGGAGGCTCTCATAGACGGCCCAGGTTTCTCCCTGGCGGCCTTCTGGGTCCCCGACGGTTGCCCGGCTACCTCTGTCCTCCTTGACGGGCCTGGCTTGGGCACCGTAGGTGCTTGCTCCTTAGGGACGCTAGCTGCAGGTGCCCGCCTCGTTGCGAGACCCCGATCAGCAGCCCGCGAATCCGCAGCAAGCGGCGGACGTAGACGCTTCTCCGGGAGGAGACGGTCCTCGTACGCTGCAAGACGGGCGTTAAGCATAGTCCCGACTTGGACCATCACTTCCCGCATCAACTCCTCCCGTCCCTCTCTGGCCGCTTCAGGGGCCGATTGCTGAGCCGGCTTGGCCGCCGCAGCTTTCCGGACTTCCGCCAATTCATTTTGCAGGCGTTTTACTTCAGCCTGCAAAATCGCCACCTCCGTTGGGACCGACCGCTCCCTGATCATCGCCATCGCCGCTGTGGTGAAGGTGGCAGCATCCTTAAGGGCACGCACAAATGTGCCCTTAAGGTTGCCGCTCCTAGCCGCAACCTCCAGCACCAACCCCATTTCCTCCTCGACCCTATCTTGTAAGGTCGCCAGTGACGGGGCTGTAGAGGGGACGATGCCCAGCTCAGCTCTCCTAGCCTGAGCCACTGCAGCTTTTTGGGCGACCTGCTCTTCGGCCTGCCCCCTCACCTCCGAAACAGGACGATCCTTAGCCACATCAGCAAAGCTCGCCACCGAAGACATAGAGCCGTAGGACATGTCCGACTCTTCCCGCTCGATAACTGCCGCCGCACTGGGAGGCGGCGTGCCCGGGCGCTTCAAAAAGCGGCCCCGTAAGTCGCGACCTTGAGCCATGGAAACTCGGCCTCGACCACTCCTGGCGGCAGGCACTTTCGGTGCCGGGCAGTCCTCGTCTGCACTCGAGGCTGAATCTGCCCCCGCCTGCTTCGAATGAGGCCTGTTACGCTTTTGCGCAGCCTCCCTCCAAAGCTTCCTCACGGAAGTATCCGCAGTGTCAGTAGAGTCGGACTCTACAACACCCTCCTTTCCATTTTTTGTCTTGCGCAAAGCCTTCGGCTTCGGCGTCGACTTCCTTCTACCTTCCTTTGAACCTTTTCCTGTTCCCGATCCATTAATCCGATCCTGGGTTAGGTCCCGATCCTTCTCCTCTCCACTCCCAAGAACCTCGGGTCCACTCCCCTTAGGTCCCTTCCCTATCTTCCTACCTCCGCCTCCCACAAGAGGCGCGTCCGCAGACGCGAGACTGTTTTTGCCCCCCCCAGAATACGAGGGGCAGCCAGAACCTTCTCCTGCCGAAGCAGCAGTCGGTTCTGGGAGGGATTCTCCGGCCTTGCCGGTACCCTCCTGGGGTAAAATCTTAGAAACAGTCTTGTCCATCATTCGTTTTTCCTTTGAAGGGTGAGGTCCCTGTGCTGCTAGTGGCGGGGTTTAGCCCCCCCGCGTTTCAGGGTACTCGCGCAGTACTTTCCCCGTTGGGCAGAGCCGGCCTGCCTATCATCGCCAGCTGAAGCACACCCACAATCACGCACACATTCACACACTCCCCAAAGACAAACCCCAGACGAACCCCCTCCCCGTCCCTATGCATAAATACCCCACCGTCCCAAGCCCATTGTCCTTCCTCCGGACGTATCCTCGGGAATTACAATGGGCCGGGCACTCGAGGAGGTGAAAGCCAGTACCCCAACCTTTTTTTTTTTTTTTTTTTTTTTTTTTTTTTTTTTTTTTTTTTTTACGTGGGGAAATCCATTACGGATACCCGCACCACCACGGGGGTAGCGGTGCGGGTTATGTCGGACTACTGGCAGAGTGCCAGCTACCGACTAAAACCCCACGGTGTCCTCATCCCGCTTGTGTGGCGGGCCCCGGGAACGTACGTTGTACTCATCCGGTTCCCGCCAGCGGCCGTCTGCCTTGCGGCGGACCCTTCCTCAGGGTCTGTGGGTGTATAAAGCCCACAGACCAGTCCGCGGGTGTATAAAGCCCGCGGACTCCTCATCCAGGAGGCGTACCGGGACAACATCGGCACGCCTTCCTACATTAGGGCGATCTTTGTGCAGGCAGCAGTCCACCCGTTCCTGCTGCCCGCACGCCCTTTCTACGGAGGCATGAGGTCGGCGTGGGCACGCCTCCTGCGCCCGGGCCTCCTGCGCCGGCGCGGATCAGCGAGAGGATCGTTCTCTCTGATCCGCTCCGCCGCCTCCTTCTGCGACATGACATGTTCGCAGAAGGAGACCACCGCCTCCCAAGATCTCTCGCTGCCGGTCATGGCCATGACGACGGCCGGCAGCGATAGATCGCCTCCGATCACGGAGCGCAGTGAGCTGCGCTCCGCCTCCCACGCCGGGCAAACCTCGAGCGTGTGCTGCGCCGTATCTTCGGCGCAGCCACACTCGTGGCAGCCAGGGTTCGCCTCCCTTCCGGCTATTTTGTGCAGGTATCTGCCGAAGCAGCCGTGCCCCGACAGCACCTGCACTAGGCGGAAGGTAGGCGTACCGTATTCTCGGTGCACCCATTCCTCAAGGACCGGGCGCACCGCCGATATGGTCCAGTGGCCGGCGGTAGGTTCCGCCAGCCGCTCCCGCCATCTCACGAGGGCCAACTCTTGGGCCTCCACTCGCCAACGCCGGACTTCGGCTAGAGGTGCACGGCCGCCCCGGCTTCGCGCTTCTGCGCTTTGCCGGTATAACGTTGCCAGCACCTCTGCCTCCAGATCCCAGGGTGGGATTCCCGCCAGTACGGTCGCCGCCTCATACGATACGGTGCGGTAGCCCCGTATCACCCTGACCGCCATGACCCGCTGCGCTTGGCGCAACAGGGTCTTGGTCCGGGCGGTCAGGGCGTCCGCCCACACAGGCGCGCCGTACAAGGCCATTGACCTCACCACCCCGGAATAAAGGCGTCGGCAAGTCGAGCCCGGGCCTCCCACATTCGGCAGGAGCCGCGACAGAGCCGCCGCCACCCTCACCAACCTCGGAGCGAGATCCCCGAAGTGGTCCACAAACTTCCACCGCGAGTCGAGGACGAGACCCAGATACTTCATCCGGGCCCCGACCGCGACCGCGGTGCCACCGACGATTATTCGGGCCCCTGAGGGAGGCCTCCTCCGAGGTCCGTGAAAACACAGGACCTCGGTCTTTTCGAGGGCCACCCTCAGGCCCAGCCGCCCGATCTTCTGGACCACTTCGGCGGTCCCGCTCTCAGCCAGACTGGCCGCCTCCTCAAAAGTGCCTCCCGAGGCACATATAAGAGTGTCGTCTGCGTAGCACACGACCTGGAGCCCGCGGTGTAAATGGCCGCGGAGCACCCAGTCGTATCCGATGTTCCACAGGAGTGGGCCGAGCACCGACCCCTGTGGAACACCGCACACCACGTGACGGCGCAATAGGCGACCGTCACCGCCGACGCAGACGACACTCCTTTCCTCAAAGTATGAGCCCACGACTCGCCGCAAGTAATCAGGCACCCGGTGATAGACCAAGGCCTCCGACACGCAACCATAGGGCAGGGTGTTGAACGCGTTGGCGATGTCAATAGACACCGCCAACAGCACCCCGCCTCCCGCAACCGTTTCCTCCGAGAGGGTCTTGACACGTAAGATCGCGTCAACTGTCGACCGACCCCCTCGGAAACCAAACTGGGCGTCGGAGAGCCCCGGTCCAACATCGTCCAGGTGCCGGACGATTCGGGCAGCGAGCACACGCTCAAAAAGCTTGCCCGCCTCGTCCAGCAGCACTATTGGCCTATAGGCCGACGGCAAGTCGTGGGATCGCCCTTCCTTCCTCAGGAGCACCAATCGTCCCTCCTTCCATATTTTCGGAAACTGCCCGGACACCAGACAAGCGTCGAGCAGTTTCCGAAATCGCTCGCCAAGTGCATCCAGCGCAGTCGCCAAAACCTGTCCTGGCACACCATCTGGTCCCGGTGCCTTCTTTGTCTTAAGCCTCAGGACTGCCGCGTCGAACTCATCAGTAGCTATCTCTGGAATTTCTTCGACGCGGCTGATACGGTCCTGAGGCTCGGCCATCTCTGGTGGCTCATGGGCCGGTCTGTCCGGGAATAGGGCAGACACTACCTCCGCCAGGAAAGCCGGCTGCAGCGACTCAACGACAGGAGACGTCTGGCCACGCAGCTTATTGCGCGCAGCCCGATATGGACGTCCCCATGGATCTCCGTCGAGCCCAGCCAACATAGCCTCCCTGCCTTCCTCCTTTGACTTGAGGATGGCCAGCTGCAGTGACTCCCTAGCTGCTTTGAGCAGCGCGTGCAGCCGGTCTTCCTCATTCAGGTTTCGGGGGCGCCGCCTACGCTGTCGTGTATAAGCACGACGCGCTGCAACGCACGCCCTACGAAGTTCTGCGATTTCCGCCGACCACCAATACACCGCCCGCTTCCGGGGTATGTGCCCGGTGCGGGGCATGGCGGAATCGCAGACACTGGACAGTGCCCCCCGAAACCATTGCGCCTCCTCGTCTACCTCCACCTCCCTAGGCAGTGTGACCCACGCCTGGACAATTGAAGCCTCAACGAGGGCCTCTCGGTCCAGGCGGCTCTGGCTCCACCTAGGGAAGTAGTCCCGGCCTCTGCTACGCTGGATGTTCCCGGTCCCTCCTGGGGCGGAGACGTCAAACCGAATATATCTGTGGTCGGATAACGTCTCCTCTCCCTCTAGGACCCGCCACTCACGGACTCGCGATGCAACCACAGGGGAGGCGAACGAAACGTCCACTATCGAACCCCCCCGCTGTCGCACGCAAGTGAGGACGGATCCCCGATTCAGAATGGAGAGGCCGAGAACCGCCAGCCACTCCTCCACCACTTCGCCACGAGCGTCGGTGGCCACTCCCCCCCACGCCGTCGACTTGGCGTTGAGGTCCCCTAAGACGAATACCGGTAGCGGCGAGACACGTCTCACCGCCGCCCCAACCTCGTCCAGGAAAACCTCGAATTCGGCCAAAATCCGGTTCGGGGAGAAGTAGACAGCGACGATTGCGACGCCGGCCCACTCAGCCACCACAAATCCGCGACCTTTGTCCCTCGTAGACAGATCAGCCGTCCCCACAATGGCCACGGTGCCCGTAATGTCCCCCGACCAGTTAGACCGGTCAGGGACAAAGTAGGGCTCCGCAGCAACAGCGACATCGATCGACCACTCCGCCATGGACTGCAACAAGAGATCTTGTGCACCGGCGGAGTGGTTGAGATTACCTTGTAATATACGGTGGGGACGACTACGATCCATCTACGGTCCCCAACTCCATCTCATTGGACGCAGGTTCACGCCTCACGGCTTTCTGCGTCCCCTTCACTTTGGCCCTGGCAGCAGGGCAACGCTTAGTGCCAGCTACATGCGCCGCCGGCTTTTTGGCGGCCGCGCATATAGGACAGTGCGGCTCCGCGACACAGTCCTTGGACAAGTGCCCAGGACGGCCACATCGGTGACAATCCTTACTCCGGTCCACCTCTGCCGGGCAGCAGACCCCTACGTGACCTGTCTGCATGCATCGGTAGCAACGAGTCGGCCGTGCATCCAGGAGGGATACAGTGGCTATATCCCATCCTACGGCTAGCCGCCCAGCATTTGCCACCTTCTTCGCCGCAGCGACAGGACAGCGAACCCACGCAGTTCCCACGCCCGCTTCTCTAGACAGTTGAACTGGTCCAACCGTCACTTCCGCCTCCAAGCAGCCACCTACATGGGCAACCGCAGCCTTTACCTCCGCAGAGGTGACGGAATCGTCCAGGCCCGCCAAGCGCAAAGCTGCGCTCTTACTGGGCCTGGCGACACGAACGTCATCGGTATTCAGTGCCCTCCTCAATTGCTCTGCTAGAGCTTCCGCCTTAGGCCCACTAGCGGCGCCCGGCACCTCAAGAATGCGGGCGCCAGTGGCTGCTTTCCGGCAGCGAAGTCCCTCGATGCCGAGAGTGGAGATCTGAATCTTGCTCTTCGCCTCCGTAAGGACACTCGCGTAGGTAATTCCCCGTTCCTCCGCACCGGGCTGCAGCGTAATGACCACTGCAGCGGAACTTGGAGGACGGAGCTTCGCAATCGCCATCTTTGCCTGTTTTGGCGCCTGCGGTTTCGCGGCGCCACGACCCTTCCGTTTTTTACGGTTCCGGCGCTTCCGGCGGACCACCTTGGTCCAGCCGCCTTCAGCGGATTCCTGCTGGTCCGTGGCTGTTCCAGCAGATGCAGCAGGTGCCACAGCAGGCCGGGCCCTAACAGGCGCAGCGCGTCTTGTCTGTGGCGGCTGTGTCGCTTCCCGCAAGGACCCTTTGGCTATTGGGGCCGGCGCATTCTTCCTCGGTGGGGCAGAGGGCCCGGGTGCAGACTTCTCTTTCGGTGCCTTTTGGATTCGGGCCTCCGCAGCGACTGATGTACGCTTAGAAGCGCGCGCATCTGCCGCAAGTGGTGGTCGAAGACGAGGCTCCACGACTTCTTGAAAACCGAGACGCTCAAGGACCGCCGTTTGACGTTCCTCGAACGCCTCTAGACGCGCACTTACCATAGTTCCAATTTGGATCATGGCAGCACGCGTCCATTCCTCCCATCTTTCGTCTCCCGCCGCTTCAGGGGCCGATGACTTTGACGGGCAGACTCTTGTGAGCTCTGCCCGTAACTCCCTCATTTCCTGGCGTAAATCCGCCAACTCCGCCTGCTGGCGTTTATTTTGGGCCTCAAGCCTTTGGTTCTGGGCCTGCAAAATAGCGACTTCATCAGTGGTCGACCTGTTCCGGATTTTGTTGCCGGCCTCCTTAATAGCGATAGCGGCACTCTTAATGGCACGTTGGCACGTGCCCTTAAGATTGCCGCTCTTCGCAACAACTTCCAGAATGACGCTAGCGTCATTTTCAATCGTCTCGTGAAGAGCCAACAGAGTCGGACTGTCCGTAGGGGCAGAGGTATTTATGCCCACCTCTGCTCTCCTCTTCTCAACCTCTGTGGTCTCTCGAGCAACACGCTCTTCGAAGTCCTTCCGCTGCGAGTCTTTGTTTGGACGGGTTTTTGCCTTGGTGGCACCACTTGCTGTCGCCGTATTGTAGATCAGCGAGAGCCGTGACCGATCCGACCCACTTTCCGATAACACCGCAGGAGCTGGTGTGTCTGGGCGTTTGAGAAACCGCCCCCGTCCATCGCGCGCCGTCGAGGATGAGGGCACCGTAGAACGGCCTCGCCCCTTTCTCGACGTCGACAGCTTCTTGGGTGCCTTCAATGGGTTGGCACTGGATGCCGACTCGGACCCAGATATGCACCGCTTTGGGCCCTTATCAGCCCAAAATTTGGACTGATCAGTCGGGCCTGCCATCGTGGATTCAGCGGAGTCGGAATCCACTTGCTCTGGACTCTTACAACGCCGCCTCTCCTTCACCGGTTTTCCCTTCTTTTTGGGCTTTCTAGCCCCTATCGTGTTTGCACACGATCCGCCATCCTCCGAGAGTGCGGTACTCCCCACACTCATCTCTTCCCCACTTACACCTCCAGGTTTTCCCTTAGGAACCTTAAGTCCTTCACCTACTCCGCCTCCTACACGAGGCGCGTCCGCAGACGCAAGACTGTCTTTGCCCCCCCCAGAATACGAGGGGCAGCCAGAACCTTCCACTGCCGAAACAGCAGTCGGTTCTGGGAGGGATTCTCCGGCCTTGCCGGTACCCTCCTGGGGTAAAATATTTAGACTAGCCTTTTCCATCTTAATTCCTTTGTAGGGTTTGGTCCCTTTGCCGTTAGTGGCGGGGTTTAGCCCCCCCGCGTCTCAGGGTACTTGCACAGCCACTTTCCCCGTCAGGCAGAGCCGGCCTGCCTATCATCGCCGGCTGAAACACACCCACAATCACGCACACATTCACACAAAACCAGGAAACACAAAGGAAAGGGGAAAGGAAAAGAAAGGATTTGGGTTCCCCGCATCACAAGTCCCCTCTCAACGTGAGAGGGATACCCGGAGCAGGGATAACCCTTGGGGATGGGAGAGGAGTAGAGGGATGGGAAAGGAAGGGACGTAGGCTATTCGCCATCGGGCAACAGACTTCCGAGGGAAACTCAGGAAGTCTGTCGCCCGATGCCCAGGGTACACCACGTGGAGGTTGCCTACACCGTACCCCCCAGTACCCCAACCTTTTTTTTTTTTTTTTTTTTTTTTTTTTTTTTTTTTTTTTTTTTTTAGCGATGGTGGAATCCTCATAGGATACCACGCGCACGACGCCTACCATGCGCGGGTTATGTCGGACTCTTACCGACTAAACCACCATCGGGCCTTCCAGCACCTCCGCTATAGTGGCGGGACCCGGGAACGTACGTTGTACTTCATCCGGTTCCCGCCAGCGGCCGTTCGGCTTTCGCCGAACCCACAACCGGCTCGACCAAAATGGCCAAGCCGGAGCCTTTGCAGGCTCTCCCCCCCATTGTCACTTGCGGTGCCCACCAGTCCACTCTGCTCAACAGAGAAGTACCAGGGGCGACCACAGTGACACACACCCTATAGCCTTTCGGCCCTACCCCCCCAATTGCACCGAGCTACCGGGTCCCATACCCCAGGTACTGCCGTCTGCCAGGTCCCATACCCTGACAGCACGGTTGCTTCGGTGCCCCCGCCCTAAGGCCTTGCGGCCCGACTCCCCCCTGCACCACCGCCGCGCTCAACCGACGTTGTGCCCCATCGGGAACAGCGGCAGCGGCGCCCCCGCCCTACGTGGCCTTTCGGCCCTACACCCACCCGCGCCTCGCTGCCGCTCAACCGGTACCCCCGTACCGGGAACAGCAGTTCGGCGCCCCCACCTAAGGCTTCGCCACCGAGCAACAGCTGTCCACCCCGAAGAGTGGAGAGATATTACCCGGTGCCCAGGGTACACCGTCCCAAGCCCATTGTCCTTCCTCCGAACGAATCCTCGGGAATTACAATGGGCCGGGCACTCGAGGAGGTGATGCCAGTACCCCCCAGTACCCCAACCTAACCTAACCTTTTTTTTTTTTTTTTTTTTTTTTTTTTTTTGTTGACGCTGGGAAAAATGCGTTACGCATACCCTCTCGTTGGGGGACGAGAGGGTTATGTGGGACTCCCCCGGCTAGCCCGGGTATACCCACTAAACGACCCAGCGGCACTCCCGCATCGTCTTCATGGAGGGGAACTGGGAAACTGGCAGAGCCTTATCATCCAGTCCCCCGCCGACGACCGCCCGCTTTTACAGCGGGGCCCGCACGCCCCTCCCTACGAGGAGGGGCCCGGAAATGACCGCGAGTGCTCGGTCATTCCCGCCGACGGTGGTGGTGAATTGTGCAGTGCAGGAGAAGGCGCCCCCGCGCCAGTCTCCCGCTATTCACCACCGGGGAGGAGGAGACGCTGATCGTACAGGCGTCTCACTCTTCCCCTTCTCCGCCTGCGGAGCGGCGCCGCGAGGGGATCGTCCTCCCGCGCGCGCTCCGCTGCCTCTTTCTGCGAGATCACGTCCTCGCAGAAAGAGGCGACCGCCGACCAGGCCGCCTCGCTCCCCAGCATGGACAGAACCACGCCGGGCAGCGAGAGGTCCGGCCCCACCACCGCAGTCAGACCGCGGCGCGGCTCAGACCAGGCCGGGCACACCTCGAGGGTGTGCTGTGCCGAGTCCTCCGCCGCGCCGCAGTCGTGGCACGCGGCGGCCTCCTCCCTCCCAATCCGATGCAGGTACGAACCGAAGCATCCATGCCCGGTCAGCACCTGCACCAGACGGAACGAGAGGAAGCCGTGGGGCCGCTCGAGCCATCCCTGAAGGACTGGCCCGAGCGCGTCCAACGTTCGGCGGCCGAAGGTGGCAGAGGCGAGGTCCTCAGTCCAATGGTGGACGATTGCGGTCCTCGCCTCCCGCCGGACGGCCTCCCGCTCCTCCGCGGCGGGGGGCGCATTGAGCGCCCTACGCCGCGCCGACCACTCGTACACCCGAGCCAGCACCCACGCCTCGATCTCCCAAGGAGGGGTGCCGGCCAGGGCGCACGCCGCCGCGAACCCCACCGAGCGGTAGGCCCTCGCCACCCGCTGTGCAATGGCCCTTTGGGGCCTGCGGATGGCGGAGGCGTTCTCCCTCCTGTGGAGGGAGTCCGCCCAGATAGGGGCCCCGTAAAGGGCCATACTTTTCAAGATGCCGGCATACAGCTGCCGGCATCGCGCCTTCGGCCCTCCCAGGTTCGGGAGGAGCCACGAGAGGGCCCCCGCTGCCTTCAGCAGGCGCGTCGACAGCCCGCTGAAATGCGGGCTGAAGCGCCACCTGCTGTCCAGTACAAGGCCCAGATATTTTATCTGGGCCTTCACTCCCACCTCGACGCCCACTACAACAATGCGGGCGTCCGGGGGGACCCGCTGCCGAGGCCCGTGGAAAAACACGGCCTCGGTCTTATGCAGGGCCACCGTCAGCCCTAGGCGGCGGATCCTCCCTGCGACTAGGGATCCGCCAGCCGAGGCCAAATTGGCCGCCTCCCTGAAGTTCCCTCCTCGGGCAGTGAGGAGAGTGTCATCCGCATAGCAGATGACACTCGTGCCACGAAGGAGGGACCCGCGCAGAAGCCAGTCGAAGGCTATGTTCCACAGGAGTGGACCTAGGACCGACCCCTGTGGAACGCCAGACTCCGCCCTGTACCGCCTCAATCTGGCAGACCTGTCTACGAGGAGGACCGCTCGGTCCTCCAAGTAGTCTGCCAAGACGGCCCGCAGATATTGAGGCACTCCGTGATAGCGGAGTGCCTCTAAGATGGTCGAGTGGGGAACGGAGTTGAACGCGTTGGCGATGTCGAATGACACCGCCAACACTCCGTCCCCTCCCTCACTTGGCCCTTCAAAAGGGCCAATGCGTCGACCGTCGAACGCCCCTTCCGGAAACCGAATTGGGCGTCCGACAGGTCCGGGCCCACCTCCCGCAGGAGGCCATTCACCCGGGTGGCGATGATCCCCTCAAACAATTTACCGACCTCGTCGAGCAGAACGACGGGCCGGTATGCCGAGGGGGAATCCACCGGGCGTCCCTCCTTCCGAAGGAGGCACAGCCGTCCCTCCTTCCACGGTTTCGGGAACCTCCCAGTCGTAAGACACGCACTGAAGAGGTCCCGAAACCTTTCCTCCATTTGGGTGACCGCAATGGCCACCACCGCCGCGGGGACGCCGTCCGGTCCGGGGGCCGTCCTCTTCCCGCGGAGGCGTAAAGCCGCCGCGTGGAGCTCCGCCACCGCCACTGGAGGGATCTCCTCCGCCGGCGGGGCCACCCCCCGCGGGGGGTGCATCACTGGAGGGGCGAAGTCGGTCCTGCACGGGAACAGGGACCGAACCACCCCATCCAGCAACGCCGGCTCCAGGGTCTCCGTCAGTGGGGGGCCACAGGGGCGCAGTTTGTTCCGCGCCGCCTTGTATGGCCTCCCAAATGGGTCCCCATCGAGACCCTCCAGCATCTCGGCCTTCGCCGATTCGTCGGCGGCGCGCATCTGCGACCTGAGGACCTCCTTGGCCTCCACGTACGCGGCGTAGAGGAGGTCCTCGTTGGCGAGGTCGCGAAAACTGCGCCTCCGACTCCGCGCGTAGGCCCTTCTGGCCGCCACGCAGGCGGCCCGGAGCCCCGCCAACTCCTGCGTCCACCAGTAAACGGCGCGACGGGGAGGCGGGCGGCGAGACCGAGGCATGCTGGTGTCGCACACCTCGGTCAGGGAACCCCGCAATTGGACCAATGCGGCGTCCACGTCCAGGACTTGGACAGGTGGCGCGAGCCAGTCCTGGACTAACGCCGCCTCCTCAGCCGCCTCGCGATCCAGGCGGGTGAGGGACCACCGCGGGAAGGGGGACTGACCCGAGTGGGCTGTCCCCCGAGGGCTCCCGGTGGAGACGTCGAACCGCACGTAACGGTGGTCGGACAACGTCTCCACCATCTCCACCCGCCAGTTCAGGACGCGGGCGGCCAGCACGGGGGTGGCGAACGAAACGTCCACCACTGACCCTCCCCGTTGCCGCACACACGTCTGAACTGTCCCTCTGTTTAAGAGGGACACGCCTGTCGACGCCGCCCAAAACTCGACGGCGCGACCCCGGACGTTGCAAGTCGCGGCCGGGTTGCCCCAGGCCGCCGACTTGGCATTCAGGTCGCCCAACACGGCGACCTGGCGTGGCGCCGCTCGACCGACCACTGCGGTGAGGACCTCGAGAAAGATCTCGAAGTCCGCAAGGGGTCGGTTAGGGGAGAAATATACGCCCACCAGGGCTATCTCTCCCCACGCGGCGGCCACGTATCCCGGTCCCCTCTCTAAGAGCGAGAGGGGTGGGGAGTCCGTGGAAGACCGCGCCACCAATGCCACTGAGCCGTCCGGATCACCCAGCCACCTGCCAGGGACCGAGTACGGCTCAGCGACCACCGCTACGTCCACCAACCACTCGGCCACGGTCTGCATCAGCAGATCCTGGGCCGCTCTGCAGTGGTTGGTGTTGGCCTGAAGGATGCGATGTTCGGCCCTATCCATCAATCGGACATCGCACCCCCTTCCGCAGCCGCCGATGTACTGGGCACCGGATCGGCGGTGGCAACGGCAGGCCGGGTCGGCGCCTGCACTTTGCCCTTCTTGGGGGGAGGCTTGCAGCTCCTCCCCTTCATTAAATGATCCGCAGGGCGGCCACTGGCGGCGCACACGGCACAGTGCGGCGTGGTGGCCCCGCAAGCGGCGGACTTGTGTCCGACCTTGCCGCAGCGGTAGCATGTGTCCCTCCTTTCTTCCTCGGAGGGACACAGGGCCCGGGTGTGACCAACTCCGAAGCACTTGAAGCAGCGCAACGGCGACTCCTCAAGTGCCCGGACCACACCCGTGCTGAACCCGACTTGAAGCCGTCCCATGGCGAGGACGGCTTTGGCGGCGGCGACCGGGCACTCAAGGCGCATGGTGCCCATGCCACCGCGGCCGGGTCTGATGCCCCGACCTTGCACTGCTGCGGCGCTGCAGCCTCCAGCCGCCGCGACCGCCGCCACCACCTCCTCCTTGGTGACCGAGTCATCCAAGTCGGTCACCTCCAGGCCTGCGGATTTCACAGGCCTGACCACCTTGGCCACGTCCGCGATGACCTCCTGCAGTTTTGCTGCGAAGAGGTCCGCATTGGCACCGCCCTTAGCCCCCGGGAACTCGAATATTCGAGCCCCGGTTTGCGTTTGCCGGCACGCGATCTTGTCGATCCCCAGTTGGGTGGGATCGGCGTTGGCGCGTGCCCGCGTCATTATTGACGCGTACGTCTCACCGCGCTCCTCAGCCTCCGCGGTGAGCGTCACCACGACGGCAGCGGATTTGGGAGCAACCAATTTGGGTTTGCTCACACCGGCGGGGGCCCGTTTAGCTGCGGGAGCAGCGTTTGCGGGTTTGGGGGCCGACTTCTTGCCTTTCCCCTTCCCCTTTCCCTTGCCCGTGGACTGAGACGGGCCGGGAGGGGCGGTGGCGGGGACGGCAGGGACGGCCGTCGCCTTCTTCTTCGCCTTGCCCTTCTTCTTCTTTCCACCCACCTTCGTCCACTTTGGCTGGTTGGACGGGGTGGTGGAGGGTAGGAGGGCGTCCTCTGTTTGTGAGGACGGCGCCGACTCGCGCGGCTTGACTGCCGCGGGCGGCCGCTCGCGCGGCTTGCTTGCCGCGGGTGGCCGTTCGTCCGCCGCAAGTGGCGGGCGAAGCCGCTTTTCCGGCAGGAGCCGGTCCTCGATACCTGCTAAGCAGGCACGAGTGAAGGCCCTTTCCTCCATCACGACCTTGCGGATGATATCCTCAAGGTTGGAGGGGAGGGCCTCAGCCGCAGGTCTCGGCTCGGCTTGTTGAGGCCGGGCCGTGGCTTTAACCGCGGGCCTCGGCTCGGCTTGTTGAGGCCGAGCCGTGGCTTCAGCCAGCTTGTGGTGTAGCTGGCTGACCTCCGACTGCAGGCGATCCACTTTCGCCTGCAGCTGCCGCGTCTCGTCGGTGGCTGTTCGCCCCACCAACTCCGCGACGATGCCGCGCATACTCGCGGCCCTGCATTTGAGGGCCTTCTGGAAGGTCCCCTTCAGGTTGGAGGACTTCGAGGCGACCTCCACAATCCCCTCCTGGTCCTCCACCGCCATCCGCTCAAGTTCCGCGACTGAGTGGTCCGCGTATAAAACGCGGGACGCACCGTACCCGGCTTTGGCCCGGGCGGCGAGCGTCCGCTGCTCCTTTGCAGCGACCTTCTCTTCGAGGTCCTTCTGGACCTGCTCCCGCTTCGCCAGGTCTAACTGGCGTTCAGCGTCCGCTAATCCCACGTCGTGGGTGTCGGCCACTGCCGACTTTTTTGGCCGAAGCTTCTTCCTCGGCTTCCTTGTGGAGTCCGAGGAGCCCTCGGAGCCATCCTTTAGGAACCGCTTCCGGGCTCCTCTAGTAGACTCCTCGGCCATTGACATGGACGAACCGGCGTCCGAGTCCGACACCTCGTCCGTCCACCCGCCAAAAACACTAGCCGCAGAAGGCGCGCGGCTAGCCTCCGACGCCGAAGCGCCATCGGCTGGTTGGCCCTGAGAAGGGCCTTTTTCCAAATCGTCCCGGGAGGGGCCCTTAGAAGGGCCTTTGAGGAACCTCCCGGACGAATCCCGCAGGGGTTTAGACATAGTCTTTTTTTTTTTTTTTTTTTTTCTTTATTTGGTTCACAACTCGAAATATACACTTGATTATCTCTTATGGCTAGCTGAAACAAGAACTTTCACGGTGTAATTTCTAATATCAGTGAACACATCATGCAAAAGATAAAAGCCTGAACAGTGCTCGAAAAAACAATATATAAAAAAAGAACTAAAAACTCAATGTGCAAAAAAGATATGACAAGAAAAAGAAATTAAATAAATCATGCAAAACAAAACAAATAAAAACCAATATTTAAATAAGATTACGTATCATTAATGATTTTGTAGATAGTGGCCCTCGCCGAGGATAGAGAACCAGAGAATATGTCAAACTGTGATTTAATGCCATTGCAATGTGAAAAAGATCTGTATAAAGGAGAATGTTGACGAATATTTGTTCTACACCTTGGTAACCTGAAGCACCGTCTATTCAACAATCGGCTTCCTTGTCGTGGGACTTCCAAGTTAACATGCATTAAAAGTTCTGGGCAATCTACCAATCCATGAATTAGTTTAAACAAAAACATAATATCTGATACTTTACGGCGAACACTTAGGGACTTCATTTTATAAAAAGTTAATCTACTCACATAGGAGGGCAATACCTTACATTTATTATTTACATAAGATAATTGACCCGCAAGGTATCGTAATCGACCGCAATAGATTACGACGTACAGCGCACTTTAGCCGTTCACTGATCTGCCACTCCGTTACGGTGGTCAGATCAGGACGTTGCCCAGGGAACACGACGAGGACGTAAGCGCTGTGGGGGTTCCCCAACCTAACCTTTTTTTTTTTTTTTTTTTTTTTTTTTTGACGCTGGGAAAAATGCGTTACGCATACCCTCTCGTTGGGGGACGAGAGGGTTATGTGGGACTCCCCCGGCTAGCCCGGGTATACCCACTAAACGACCCAGCGGCACTCCCGCATCGTCTTCATGGAGGGGAACTGGGAAACTGGCAGAGCCTTATCGTCCAGTCCCCCGCCGACGACCGCCCGCTTTTACAGCGGGGCCCGCACGCCCCTCCCTACGAGGAGGGGCCCGGAAATGACCGCGAGTGCTCGGTCATTCCCGCCGACGGTGGTGGTGAACCGTGCAATGCAGGAGACAAGGCGCCCCCGCGCCTGTCTCCCGCTATTCACCACCGGGGAGGAGGAGACGCTGATCGTACAGCCGTCTCACTCTTCCCCTTCTCCGCCTGCGGAGCGGCGCCGCGAGGGGATCGTCCTCCCGCGCGCGCTCCGCTGCCTCTTTCTGCGAGATCACGTCCTCGCAGAAAGAGGCGACCGCCGACCAGGCCGCCTCGCCCCCCAGCATGGACAGAACCACGCCGGGCAGCGAGAGGTCCGGCCCCACCACCGCAGTCAGGCCGCGGCGCAGCTCAGACCAGGCCGGGCACACCTCGAGGGTGTGCTGTGCCGAGTCCTCCGCCGCGCCGCAGTCGTGGCACGCGGCGGCCTCCTCCCTCCCAATCCGATGCAGGTACGACCCGAAGCAACCATGCCCGGTCAGCACCTGCACCAGACGGAACGAGAGGAAGCCGTGGGGCCGCTCGAGCCATCCCTGAAGGACTGGCCCGAGCGCGTCCAACGTTCGGCGGCCGAAGGTGGCAGAGGCGAGGTCCTCGGTCCAATGATGGACAATTGCGGCCCTCGCCTCCCGCCGAACGGCCTCCCGCTCCTCCGCGGCGGGGGGCGCATTGAGCGCCCTACGCCGCGCCGACCACTCGTACACCCTAGCCAGTACCCACGCCTCGATCTCCCAAGGAGGCGTGCCGGCCAGGGCGCACGCCGCCGCGAACCCCACCGAGCGGTAGGCCCTCGCCACCCGCTGTGCAATGGCCCTTTGGGGCCTGCGAATGGCGGCGGCGTTCTCCCTCCTGTGGAGGGAGTCCGCCCAGATAGGGGCCCCGTAAAGGGCCATACTTTTTAGGATGCCGGCATACAGCTGCCGGCATCGCGCCTTCGGCCCTCCCAGATTCGGGAGGAGCCACGATAGGGCCCCCGCTGCCTTCAGCAGGCGCGTCGACAGCCCGCTGAAATGCGGGCCGAAGCGCCACCTGCTGTCTAACACTAGGCCCAGATATTTCATCTGGGCCTTCACCTCTACTTGGACGCCCGCTACAACAATGCGGGCGTCCGGGGGGACCCGCTGCCGAGGCCCGTGGAAGAACACGGCCTCGGTCTTACGCAGGGCCACCGACAGCCCTAGGCGGCGGATCCTCCCTGCGACCAGGGACCCGCCAGCCGAGGCCAAATTGGCCGCCTCCCTAAAGTTCCCCCCTCGGGCAGTGAGGAGAGTGTCATCCGCATAGCAGATGACACTCGTGCCACGAAGGAGGGACCCGCGCAGGAGCCAGTCGAAGGCTATGTTCCACAGGAGTGGACCTAGGACCGACCCCTGCGGAACGCCAGACTCCGCCCTATAGCTCCGCAATCTGGCCGACTTGTCTACGAGAAGGACCACTCGGTCCTCCAGGTAGTCGGCCAACAGCGCCCGCAGATATTGATATAGCGCACTCCGTGATAGCGGAGTGCCTCTAAGATGGTCGAGTGGGGAACGGAGTTAAACGCATTGGCGATGTCGAATGACACCGCCAACACTCCATCCCCTGCCTCGACCGCCTCCCTCACTTGGCCCTTCAAAAGGGCCAATGCGTCGACCGTCGAACGCCCCTTCCGGAAACCGAATTGGGCGTCCGACAGGTCCGGCCCCACCTCCCGCAGGAGGCCATTCACCCGGGTGGCGATGATCCCCTCAAACAATTTACCGACCTCGTCGAGCAGAACGACGGGCCGGTATGCCGAGGGGGAATCCACCGGGCGTCCCTCCTTCCGAAGGAGGCACAGACGTCCCTCCTTCCACGGTTTCGGGAACCTCCCAGTCGTAAGACACGCACTGAAGAGGTCCCGAAACCTGTCCTCCATTTGGGTGACCGCAATGGCCACCACCGCCGCGGGGACGCCGTCCGGTCCGGGGGCCGTCTTCTTCCCGCGGAGGCGTAAAGCCGCCGCGCGGAGCTCCGCCACCACCACTGGAGGGATCTCCTCGTCCGGCGGGGCCGCCCCCCGCGGGGGGTGCATTACTGGAGGGGCGAAATCGGTCCTGCACGGAAACAGGGACCGAACCACCCCATCCAGCAACGCCGGCTCCAGGGTCTCCGTCAGTGGGGGGCCACAGGGGCGCAGTTTATTCCGCGCCGCCTTGTATGGCCTCCCAAATGGGTCCCCATCGAGACCCTCCAGCATCTCGGCCTTCGCCGAGTCGTCGGCGGCGCGCATCTCCGACCTAAGGACCTCCTTGGCCTCCACGTACGCGGCGTAGAGGAGGGCCTCGTTGGCGAGGTCGCGAAAGCTGCGCCGCCGACTCCGCGCGTAGGCCCTTCTGGCCGCCACGCAGGCGGCCCGGAGCCCCGCCAACTCCTCCGTCCACCAATAAACGGCGCGACGGGGAGGCGGGCGGCGAGACCGAGGCATGCTGGTGTCGCACACCTCGGTCAGTGAACCCCGCAACTGGACCGCTGCGGCGTCCACGTCCAGGACTTGGACAGGAGGCGCGAACCAGTCCCGGACTAACGCCGCCTCCTCAGCCGCCTCGCGATCCAGGCGGGTGAGGGACCACCGCGGGAAGGGGGACGGACCCGAGTGGGCTGTCCCCCGAGGGCTCCCGGTGGAGACGTCGAACCGCACGTACCGGTGGTCGGACAACGTCTCCACCATCTCCACCCGCCAGTTCAGGACGCGGGCGGCCAGCACGGGGGTGGCGAACGAAACGTCCACCACTGACCCTCCCCGTTGCCGCACACACGTCTGAACTGTCCCTCTGTTTAAGAGGGACACGCCTGTCGACGCCGCCCAAAACTCGACGGCGCGACCCCGGACGTTGCAAGTCGCGGCCGGGTTGCCCCAGGCCGCCGACTTGGCATTCAGGTCGCCCAACACGGCGACCTGGCGCGGCGCCGCACGACCGACCACTGCGGTGAGGACCTCGAGAAAGATCTCGAAGTCCGCAAGGGGTCGGTTAGGGGAGAAATATACGCCCACCAGGGCTATCTCTCCCCACGCGGCGGCCACGTATCCCGGACCCCTCTCTAAGAGCGAGAGGGGTGGGGAGTCCGTGGAAGACCGCGCTACCACTGCCACTGAGCCGTCCGGATCACCCAGCCACCTGCCAGGGACCGAGTACGGCTCAGCGACCACCGCTACGTCCACCAACCACTCGGCCACGGTCTGCATCAGCAGATCCTGGGCCGCTCTGCAGTGGTTGGTGTTGGCCTGAAGGATGCGATGTACGGCCCTATCCATTAATCGGACATCGCACCCCCATCCGCAGCCGCCGATGTACTGGGCACCGGATCGGCGGTGGCAACGGCAGGCCGGGTCGACGCCTGCACTTTGCCCTTCTTGGGGGGAGGCTTGCAGCTCCTCCCCTTCATCACATGATCCGCTGGGCGGCCACTGGCGGCGCACACGGCACAGTGCGGCGTGGTGGCCTTGCAAGCGGCGGACTTGTGTCCGTCCTTGCCGCAGCGGTAACATGTGTCCCTCCTTTCGTCCTTGGAGGGACACAGGGCCCGGGCGTGTCCAACTCCGAAGCACTTAAAGCAGCGCAACGGCGACTCCTCAAGTGCTCGGACCACACCCGTGCTGAATCCGACGGGAAGCCGTCCCTTGGCGAGGACGGCTTTGGCGGCGGCGACCGGGCACTCAAGGCGCATGGTGCCCATGCCGCCGCGGCCGGGTCTGATGCCCCGACCTTGTACTGCTGCGGCGCTGCAGCCTCCAGCCGCCGCGACCGCCGCCACCACCTCCTCCTTGGTGACCGAGTCATCCAAGTCGGACACTTCCAGGCCTGCGGACTTCACAGGCCTGACCACCTTGGCCACGTCCGCGATGACCTCCTGCAGTTTTTCTGCGAAGAGGTCCGCATTGGCGCTGCCCTTAACCCCCGGGAACTCGAATATTCGAGCCCCGGTTTGGGTTTGGCGGCACGCGATCTTGTCGATCCCCAGTTGGTTGGGATCGACGTTGGCGCGCGCCCGCGTCATTACCGACGCGTAGGTTTCACCGCGCTCCTCAGCCTCCGCGGTGAGCGTCACCACGACGGCAGCGGATTTGGGAGCAACCAATTTGGGTTTGCTCCCACCGGCGGAGGCCCGTTTAGCTGCGGGAGCAGCGTTTGCGGGTTTGGGGGCCGACTTTTTGCCTTTCCCCTTCCCCTTTCCCTTGCCCGTGGACTGAGACGGGCCGGGAGGGGCGGGGACGGCAGGGACGGCGGTGGCCTTCTTTTTCGCCTTGCCCTTCTTCTTTCCAACCACCTTCGTCCACTTTGGCTGGTTGGACGGGGTGGTGGAGGGTAGGAGGGCGTCCTCTGGGTTTGAGGACGGCGCCGGCTCGCGCGGCTTGACTGCCGCGGGCAGCCGCTCGCGCGGCTTGCTTGCCGCGGGTGGCCGTTCGTCCGCCGCAAGTGGCGGGCGAAGCCGCTTTTCCGGCAGGAGCCGGTCCTCGATACCTGCAAAGCAGGCACGAGTGAAGGCCCTTTCCTCCATCACGACCTTGCGGATGATATCCTCAAGGTTGGAGGGGGGGAGGGCCTCAGCCGCAGGTCTCGGCTCGGCTTGTTGAGGCCGGGCCGTGGCTTTGACCGCGGGCCTCGGCTCGGCTTGTTGAGGCCGGGCCGTGGCTTCAGCCAGCTTGTGGTGTAGCTGGCTTACCTCCGACTGCAGGCGATCCACTTTCGCCTGCAGCTGCCACGTCTCGTCGGTGGCTGTACGCCCCACCAACTCCGCGACGATGCCGCGCATACTCGCGGCCCTACATTTGAGGGCCTTTTGGAAGGTCCCCTTCAGGTTGGAGGACTTCGAGGCGACCTCCACAATCCCCTCTTGGTCCTCCACCGCCATCCGCTCCAATTCCGCCAAGGAGTGGTCCGCGTATAAAACGCGGGACGCACCGTACCCGGCCTTGGCTCGGGCGACGAGCGTCCGCTGCTCCTTGGCAGCGACCTTCTCTTCGAGGTCCTTCTGGACCTGCTCCCGCTTCGCCAGGTCTAACTGGCGCTCAGCGTCCACTAAACCCACGTCGTGGGTGTCGGCCACTGCCGACTTTTTTGGCCGAAGCTTCTTCTTCGGCTTCCCCGTGGAGTCCTCGGAGCCCTCGGAGCCATCTTTTAAGTACCGCTTCCGGGCTCCCCGGCCTCGGGAAGACTCCTCGGCCACCGACATCGACGAACCGGCGTCCGAGTCCGACACCTCGTCCGTCCACCCGCCAAAAACACTAGCCGCAGAAGGCGCGCGGCTAGCCTCCGACGCCGAAGCGCCATCGGCTGGTTGGCCCTGAGAAGGGCCTTTTTCCAAATCGTCCCGGGAGGGGCCCTTAGAAGGGCCTTTGAGGAACCTCCCGGACGAATCCCGCAGGGGTTTCGACATCCCGCAGGTATCGTAGTCGACCGCAATAGACTACGACGCACAGCGCACTTTAGCCGTTCACTGATCTGCCACTCCGTTACGGTGGTCAGATCAGGACGTTGCCCAGGGAACACGACGAGGACGTAAGCGCTGTGGGGGGTTCCCCTCCCCAACCTAACCTTTTTTTTTTTTTTTTTTTTTTTTTTGTTGACGCTGGGAAAAATGCGTTACGCATACCCTCCCGTTGGGGGACGAGAGGGTTATGTGGGACTCCCCCGGCTAGCCCGGGTATACCCACTAAACGACCCAGCGGCACTCCCGCATCGTCTTCATGGAGGGGAACTGGGAAACTGGCAGAGCCTTATCATCCAGTCCCCCGCCGACGACCGCCCGCTTTTACAGCGGGGCCCGCACGCCCCTCCCTACGAGGAGGGGCCCGGAAATGACCGCGAGTGCTCGGTCATTCCCGCCGACGGTGGTGGTGAACCGTGCAATGCAGGAGAAGGCGCCCCCGCGCCAGTCTCCCGCTATTCACCACCGGGGAGGAGAAGACGCTGATCGTACAGCCGTCTCACTCTTCCCCTTCTCCGCCTGCGGAGCGGCGCCGCGAGGGGATCGTCCTCCCGCGCGCGCTCCGCTGCCTCTTTCTGCGAGATCACGTCCTCGCAGAAAGAGGCGACCGCCGACCAGGCCGCCTCGCTCCCCAGCATGGACAGAACCACGCCGGGCAGCGAGAGGTCCGGCCCCACCACCGCAGTTAGACCGCGGCGCAGCTCAGACCAGGCCGGGCACACCTCGAGGGTGTGCTGTGCCGAGTCCTCCGCCGCGCCGCAGTCGTGGCACGCGGCGGCCTCCTCCCTCCCAATCCGATGCAGGTACGACCCGAAGCATCCATGCCCGGTCAGCACCTGCACCAGACGGAACGAGAGGAAGCCGTGGGGCCGCTCGAGCCATCCCTGAAGGACTGGCCCGAGCGCGTCCAACGTTCGGCGGCCGAAGGTGGCAGAGGCGAGGTCCTCAGTCCAATGGTGGACGATTGCGGCCCTCGCCTCCCGCCGGACGGCCTCCCGCTCCTCCGCGGCGGGGGGCGCATTGAGCGCCCTACGCCGCGCCGACCACTCGTACACCCGAGCCAGCACCCACGCCTCGATCTCCCAAGGAGGGGTGCCGGCCAGGGCGCACGCCGCCGCGAACCCCACCGAGCGGTAGGCCCTCGCCACCCGCTGTGCAATGGCCCTTTGGGGCCTGCGGATGGCGGAGGCGTTCTCCCTCCTGTGGAGGGAGTCCGCCCAGATAGGGGCCCCGTAAAGGGCCATACTTTTTAAGATGCCGGCATACAGCTGCCGGCATCGCGCCTTCGGCCCTCCCAGGTTCGGGAGGAGCCAAGAGAGGGCCCCCGCTGCCTTCAGCAGGCGCGTCGACAGCCCGCTGAAATGCGGGCCGAAGCGCCACCTGCTGTCCAGTACAAGGCCCAGATATTTTATCTGGGCCTTCACTCCCACCTCGACGCCCGCTACAACAATGCGGGCGTCCGGGGGGACCCTCTGCCGAGGCCCGTGGAAGAACACGGCCTCGGTCTTATGCAGGGCCACCGTCAGCCCTAGGCGGCGGATCCTACCTGCGACTAGGGATCCGCCAGCCGAGGCCAAATTGGCCGCCTCCCTAAAATTCCCCCCTCGGGCAGTGAGGAGAGTGTCATCCGCATAGCAGATGACACTCGTGCCACGAAGGAGGGACCCGCGCAGAAGCCAGTCGAAGGCTATGTTCCACAGGAGTGGACCTAGGACCGACCCCTGTGGAACGCCAGACTCCGCCCTGTACCGCCTCAATCTGGCAGACCTGTCTACGAGGAGGACCGCTCGGTCCTCCAAGTAGTCTGCCAAGACGGCCCGCAGATATTGAGGCACTCCGTGATAGCGGAGTGCCTCTAAGATGGTCGAGTGGGGAACGGAGTTGAACGCGTTGGCGATGTCGAATGACACCGCCAACACTCCGTCCCCTCCCTCACTTGGCCCTTCAAAAGGGCCAATGCGTCGACCGTCGAACGCCCCTTCCGGAAACCGAATTGGGCGTCCGACAGGTCCGGGCCCACCTCCCGCAGGAGGCCATTCACCCGGGTGGCGATGATCCCCTCAAACAATTTACCGACCTCGTCGAGCAGAACGACGGGCCGGTATGCCGAGGGGGAATCCACCGGGCGTCCCTCCTTCCGAAGGAGGCACAGCCGTCCCTCCTTCCACGGTTTCGGGAACCTCCCAGTCGTAAGACACGCACTGAAGAGGTCCCGAAACCTTTCCTCCATTTGGGTGACCGCAATGGCCACCACCGCCGCGGGGACGCCGTCCGGTCCGGGGGCCGTCCTCTTCCCGCGGAGGCGTAAAGCCGCCGCGTGGAGCTCCGCCACCGCCACTGGAGGGATCTCCTCCGCCGGCGGGGCCACCCCCCGCGGGGGGTGCATCACTGGAGGGGCGAAGTCGGTCCTGCACGGGAACAGGGACCGAACCACCCCATCCAGCAACGCCGGCTCCAGGGTCTCCGTCAGTGGGGGGCCACAGGGGCGCAGTTTGTTCCGCGCCGCCTTGTATGGCCTCCCAAATGGGTCCCCATCGAGACCCTCCAGCATCTCGGCCTTCGCCGAGTCGTCGGCAGCACGCATCTGCGACCTGAGGACCTCCTTGGCCTCAACGTACGCGGCGTAGAGGAGGTCCTCGTTGGCGAGGTCGCGAAAGCTGCGCCGCCGACTCCGCGCGTAGGCCCTTCTGGCCGCCACGCAGGCGGCCCGGAGCCCCGCCAACTCCTCCGTCCACCAATAAACGGCGCGACGGGGAGGCGGGCGCCGAGACCGAGGCATGCTGGTGTCGCACACCTCGGTCAGGGAACCCCGCAATTGGACCGCTGCGGCGTCCACGTCCAGGACTTCGACAGGAGGCGCGAGCCAGTCCTGGATTAACGCCGCCTCCTCAGCCGCCTCGCGATCCAGGCGGGTGAGGGACCACCGCGGGAAGGGGGACGGACCCGAGTGGGCTGTCCCCCGAGGGCTCCCGGTGGAGACGTCGAACCGCACGTACCGGTGGTCGGACAACGTCTCCACCATCTCCACCCGCCAGTTCAGGACGCGGGCGGCCAGCACGGGGGTGGCGAACGAAACGTCCACCACTGACCCTCCCCGTTGCCGCACACACGTCTGAACTGTCCCTCTGTTTAAGAGGGACACGCCTGTCGACGCCGCCCAAAACTCGACGGCGCGACCCCGGACGTTGCAAGTCGCGGCCGGGTTGCCCCAGGCCGCCGACTTGGCATTCAGGTCGCCCAACACGGCGACCTGGCGCGGCGCCGCACGACCGACCACTGCGGTGAGGACCTCGAGAAAGATCTCGAAGTCCGCAAGGGGTCGGTTAGGGGAGAAATATACGCCCACCAGGGCTATCTCTCCCCACGCGGCGGCCACGTATCCCGGACCCCTCTCTAAGAGCGAGAGGGGTGGGGAGTCCGTGGAAGACCGCGCTACCACTGCCACTGAGCCGTCCGGATCACCCAGCCACCTGCCAGGGACCGAGTACGGCTCAGCGACCACCGCTACGTCCACCAACCACTCGGCCACGGTCTGCATCAGCAGATCCTGGGCCGCTCTGCAGTGGTTGGTGTTGGCCTGAAGGATGCGATGTTCGGCCCTATCCATCAATCGGACATCGCACCCCCCTCCGCAGCCGCCGATGTACTGGGCACCGGATCGGCGGTGGCAACGGCAGGCCGGGTCGGCGCCTGCACTTTGCCCTTCTTGGGGGAAGGCTTGCAGCTCTTCCCCTTCATTACATGGTCCGCAGGGCGGCCACTGGCGGCACACACGGCACAGTGCGGCGTGGTGGCCTCGCAAGCGGCGGACTTGTGTCCGTCCTTGCCGCAGCGGTAGCATGTGTCCCTCCTTTCGTCCTTGGAGGGACACAGGGCCCGGGTGTGTCCAACTCCGAAGCACTTGAAGCAGCGCAACGGCGACTCTTCAAGTGCTCGGACCACACCCGTGCTGAACCCGACAAGAAGCCGTCCCTTTGCGAGGACGGCTTTGGCGGCGGCGACCGGGCACTCAAGGCGCATGGTGCCCATGCCGCCGCGGCCGGGTCTGATACCCCGACCCTGAACTGCTGCGGCGCTGCAGCCTCCAGCCGCCGCGACCGCCGCCACCACCTCCTCCTTGGTGACCGAGTCATCCAAGTCGGACACTTCCAGGCCTGCGGACTTCACGGGCCTGACCACCTTGGCCACGTCCGCGATGACCTCTTGCAGTTTTGCTGCGAAGAGGTCCGCATTGGCGCCGCCCTTAGCCCCCGGGAACTCAAATATTCGAGCCCCCGTTTGAGTTTGGCGGCACGCGATTTTGTCGATCCCCAGTTGGGTGGGATCGGCGTTGGCGCGCGCCCGCGTCATTATTGACGCGTACGTTTCACCGCGCTCCTCAGCCTCCGCGGTGAGCGTCACCACGACGGCAGCGGATTTGGGAGCAACCAATTTGGGTTTGCTCCCACCGGCGGGGGCCCGTTTAGCTGCGGGAGCAGCGTTTGCGGGTTTGGGGGCCGACTTCTTGCCTTTCCCCTTCCCCCTTCCCTTGCCCGTGAACTGAGACGGGCCGGGAGGGGCGGTGGCGGGGACGGCAGGGACGGCCGTCGTCTTCTTCTTCGCCTTGCCCTTCTTCTTCTTTCCACCCACCTTCGTCCACTTTGGCTGGTTGGACGGGGTGGTGGAGGGTAGGAGGGCGTCCTCTGGGTTTGAGGACGGCGCCGGCTCGCGCGGCTTGACTGCCGCGGGCAGCCGCTCGCGCGGCTTGCTTGCCGCGGGTGGCCGTTCGTCCGCCGCAAGTGGCGGGCGAAGCCGCTTTTCCGGCAGGAGCCGGTCCTCGATGCCTGCGAAGCAGGCACGAGTGAAGGCCCTTTCCTCCATCACGACCTTGCGGATGATATCCTCAAGGTTGGAGGGGAGGAGGGCCTCAGCCGCAGGTCTCGGCTCGGCTTGTTGAGGCCGGGCCGTGGCTTTAACCGCGGGCCTCGGCTCGGCTTGTTGAGGCCGGGCCGTGGCTTCAGCCAGCTTGTGGTGTAGCTGGCTGACCTCCGACTGCAGGCGATCCACTTTCGCCTGCAGCTGCCGCGTCTCGTCGGTGGTTGTTCGCCCCACCAACTCCGCGACGATGCCGCGCATACTCGCGGCCCTGCATTTGAGGGCCTTCTGGAAGGTCCCCTTCAGGTTGGAGGACTTCGAGGCGACCTCCACAATCCCCTCCTGGTCCTCCACCGCCATCCGCTCAAGTTCCGCGACTGAGTGGTCCGCGTATAAAACGCGGGACGCACCGTACCCGGCTTTGGCCCGGGCGGCGAGCGTCCGCTGCTCCTTTGCAGCGACCTTCTCTTCGAGGTCCTTCTGGACCTGCTCCCGCTTCGCCAGGTCTAACTGGCGTTCAGCGTCCGCTAATCCCACGTCGTGGGTGTCGGCCACTGCCGACTTTTTTGGCCGAAGCTTCTTCCTCGGCTTCCTTGTGGAGTCCGAGGAGCCCTCGGAGCCATCCTTTAGGAACCGCTTCCGGGCTCCTCTAGTAGACTCCTCGGCCATTGACATGGACGAACCGGCGTCCGAGTCCGACACCTCGTCCGTCCACCCGCCAAAAACACTCGCCGCAGAAGGCGCGCGGCTAGCCTCCGACGCCGAAGCGCCATCGGCTGGTTGGCCCTGAGAAGGGCCTTTTTCCAAATCGTCCCGAGAGGGGCCCTTAGAAGGGCCTTTGAGGAACCTCCCGGACGAATCCCGCAGGGGTTTCGACATCCCGCAGGTATCGTAATCTACCGCAATTGACTACGACGTACAGCGCACTTTAGCCGTTCACTGATCTGCCACTCCGTTACGGTGGTCAGATCAGGACGTTGCCCAGGGAACACGACGAGGACGTAAGCGCTGTGGGGGTTCCCCTCCCCAACCTAACCTTTTTTTTTTTTTTTTTTTTTTTTTTTTTGTTGACGCTGGGAAAAATGCGTTACGCATACCCTCTCGTTGGGGGACGAGAGGGTTATGTGGGACTCCCCCGGCTAGCCCGGGTATACCCACTAAACAACCCAGCGGCACTCCCGCATCGTCTTCATGGAGGGGAACTGGGAAACTGGCAGAGCCTTATCATCCAGTCCCCCGCCGACGACCGCCCGCCTTTACAGCGGGGCCCGCACGCCCCTCCCTACGAGGAGGGGCCCGGAAATGACCGCGAATGCTCGGTCATTCCCGCCGACGGTGGTGGTGAATTGTGCAATGCAGGAGAAGGCGCCCCCGCGCCAGTCTCCCGCTATTCACCACCGGGGAGGAGGAGACGCTGATCGTACAGCCGTCTCACTCTTCCCCTTCTCCGCCTGCGGAGCGGCGCCGCGAGGGGATCGTCCTCCCGCGCGCGCTCCGCTGCCTCTTTCTGCGAGATCACGTCCTCGCAGAAAGAGGCGACCGCCGACCAGGCCGCCTCGCCCCCCAGCATGGACAGAACCACGCCGGGCAGCGAGAGGTCCGGCCCCACCACCGCAGTCAGACCGCGGCGCAGCTCAGACCAGGCCGGGCACACCTCGAGGGTGTGCTGTGCCGAGTCCTCCGCCGCGCCGCAGTCGTGGCACGCGGCGGCCTCCTCCCTCCCAATCCGGTGCAGGTACGACCCGAAGCATCCATGCCCGGTCAGCACCTGCACCAGGCGGAACGAGAGGAAGCCGTGGGGCCGCTCGAGCCATCCCTGAAGGACTGGCCCGAGCGCGTCCAACGTTCGGCGGCCGAAGGTGGCAGAGGCGAGGTCCTCAGTCCAATGGTGGACGATTGCGGCCCTCGCCTCCCGCCGGACGGCCTCCCGCTCCTCCGCGGCGGGGGGCGCATTGAGCGCCCTACGCCGCGCCAACCACTCGTACACCCTAGCCAGCACCCACGCCTCGATCTCCCAAGGAGGGGTGCCGGCCAGGGCGCACGCCGCCGCGAACCCCACCGAGCGGTAGGCCCTCGCCACCCGCTGTGCAATGGCCCTTTGGGGCCTGCGGATGGCGGCGGCGTTCTCCCTCCTGTGGAGGGAGTCCGCCCAGATAGGGGCCCCGTAAAGGGCCATACTTTTTAGGATGCCGGCATACAGCTGCCGGCATCGCGCCCTCGGCCCTCCCAGATTCGGGAGGAGCCACGATAGGGCCCCCGCTGCCTTCAGCAGGCGCGTCGACAGCCCGCTGAAATGCGGGCCGAAGCGCCACCTGCTGTCTAACACTAGGCCCAGATATTTCATCTGGGCCTTCACCTCTACTTGGACGCCCGCTACAACAATGCGGGCGTCCGGGGGGACCCGCTGCCGAGGCCCGTGGAAGAACACGGCCTCGGTCTTACGCAGGGCCACCGACAGCCCTAGGCGGCGGATCCTCCCTGCGACTAGGGATCCGCCAGCCGAGGCCAAATTGGCCGCCTCCCTAAAGTTCCCCCCTCGGGCAGTGAGGAGAGTGTCATCCGCATAGCAGATGACACTCGTGCCACGAAGGAGGGACCCGCGCAGGAGCCAGTCGAAGCCTATGTTCCACA
This sequence comes from Furcula furcula, assembly GCA_911728495.1. Classification (NCBI taxonomy): domain Eukaryota; kingdom Metazoa; phylum Arthropoda; class Insecta; order Lepidoptera; family Notodontidae; genus Furcula; species Furcula furcula. The sequence continues at coordinate 141,260 of OU452243.1, forward strand.
GGAGTGGACCTAGGACCGACCCCTGTGGAACACCAGACTCTGCCCTGTACCGCCGCAAACTGGCCGCCCTGTCTACGAGGAGGACCGCTCGGTCCTCCAGGTAGTCCGCCAGCAATGCCCGCAGATATTGAGGCACTCCGTGATAGCGGAGTGCCTCTAAGATGGTCGAGTGGGGAATGGAGTTGAACGCGTTTGCGATGTCGAATGACACCGCCAACACTCCGTCCCCTGCCTCGACCGCCTCCCTCACCTGGCCCTTCAAAAGGGCCAATGCGTCGACCGTCGAACGCCCCTTACGGAAACCGAATTGGGCGTCCGACAGGTCCGGGCCCACCTCCCGCAGGAGGCCATTCACCCGGGTGGCGATGATCCCCTCAAACAATTTACCGACCTCGTCGAGCAGAACGACGGGCCGGTATGCCGAGGGGGAATCCACCGGGCGTCCCTCCTTCTGAAGGAGGCACAGACGTCCCTCCTTCCACGGTTTCGGGAACCTCCCAGTCGTAAGACACGCACTGAAGAGGTCCCGAAACCTGTCCTCCATTTGGGTGACCGCAATGGCCACCACCGCCGCGGGGACACCGTCCGGTCCGGGGGCCGTCCTCTTCCCGCGGAGGCGTAAAGCCGCCGCGCGGAGCTCCGCCACCGCCACTGGAGGGATCTCCTCCTCCGGCGGGGCCACCCCCCGCGGGGGGTGCATCACTGGGGGGGCGAAATCGGTCCTGCGCGGAAACAGGGACCGAACCACCCCATCCAGCAACGCCGGCTCCAGGGTCTCCGCAAGTGGGGGGCCACAGGGGCGCAGTTTGTTCCGCGCCGCCTTGTATGGCCTCCCAAATGGGTCCCCATCGAGACCCTCCAGCATCTCGGCCTTCGCCGAGTCGTCGGCGGCGCGCATCTCCGACCTGAGGACCTCCTTGGCCTCCACGTACGCGGCGTAGAGGAGGGCCTCGTTGGCGAGGTCGCGAACGCTGCGCCGCCGACTCCGCGCGTAGGCCCTTCTGGCCGCCACGCAGGCGGCCCGGAGCCCCGCCAACTCCTCCGTCCACCAATAAACGGCGCGACGGGGAGGCGGGCGGCGAGACCGAGGCATGCTGGTGTCGCACACCTCGGTCAGGGAACCCCGCAACTGGACCGCTGCGGCGTCCACGTCCAGGACTTGGACAGGAGGCGCGAGCCAGTCCTGGAGTAACGCCGCCTCCTCAGCCGCCTCGCGATCCAGGCGGGTGAGGGACCACCGCGGGAAGGGGGACTGACCCGAGTGGGCTGTCCCCCGAGGGCTCCCGGTGGAGACGTCGAACCGCACGTAACGATGGTCGGACAACGTCTCCACCATCTCCACCCGCCAGTTCAGGACGCGGGCGGCCAGCACGGGGGTGGCGAACGAAACGTCCACCACTGACCCTCCCCGTTGCCGCACACACGTCTGAACTGTCCCTCTGTTTAAGAGGGACACGCCTGTCGACGCCGCCCAAAACTCGACGGCGCGACCCCGGACGTTGCAAGTCGCGGCCGGGTTGCCCCAGGCCGCCGACTTGGCATTCAGGTCGCCCAACACGGCGACCTGGCGCGGCGCCGCACGACCGACCACTGCGGTGAGGACCTCGAGAAAGATCTCGAAGTCCGCAAGGGGTCGGTTAGGGGAGAAATATACGCCCACCAGGGCTATCTCTCCCCACGCGGCGGCCACGTATCCCGGACCCCTCTCTAAGAGCGAGAGGGGTGGGGAGTCCGTGGAAGACCGCGCTAACAATGCCACTGAGCCGTCCGGATCACCCAGCCACCTGCCAGGGACCGAGTACGGCTCAGCGACCACCGCTACGTCCACCAACCACTCGGCCACGGTCTGCATCAGCAGATCCTGGGCCGCTCTGCAGTGGTTGGTGTTGGCCTGAAGGATGCGATGTTCGGCCCTATCCATCAATCGGACATCGCACCCCCCTCCGCAGCCGCCGATGTACTGGGCACCGGATCGGCGGTGGCAACGGCAGGCCGGGTCGGCGCCTGCACTTTGCCCTTCTTGGGGGGAGGCTTGCAGCTCCTCCCCTTCATTAAATGATCCGCAGGGCGGCCACTGGCGGCGCACACGGCACAGTGCGGCGTGGTGGCCTCGCAAGCGGCGGACTTGTGTCCGACCTTGCCGCAGCGGTAGCATGTGTCCCTCCTTTCTTCCTCGGAGGGACACAGGGCCCGGGTGTGACCAACTCCGAAGCACTTGAAGCAGCGCAACGGCGACTCCTCAAGTGCCCGGACCACACCCGTGCTGAACCCTCCCCAACCTAACCTAACCTAACCTAACCTAACCAAGCAACCCGTTTGAAAGCAAACACACCACAATACAAAGCAAGCAATTGGTTCACAACTTCATTAGAAATTGTAATCAATTACAAGCAAACAATAAAAAAGCAAACAAAAAAAAAGGAATGACAATTAAAATATTAGATACAACATTGCTGCGATCCAAAAAATGTATTATGGGTAGAAAAGTAAGGTATCAATATATATTAGTATAATATATGAATGTTTACCTGCAAAGGAAATGACGCATTGAAATAGGGGCGACTGACACGAAAAAACGTACAAATTAGTAAAAAATTAGAACATAAATCGAAATAATATAGTAATTTAAATTGCACAATATATAAAAAATTGAAAATTAGAATATGAAATACACATTAGTAAAATAAATATAATATATAGCAGAAAGCAAGAAACTATAGAAAATAAGATATAGATAAGGAAGAAGACACCCAAAGGGAAAAGGACTGAAGATAAGACTGAGGATGGAAGGAAGAAAGGAAGAAAGGCATGGAATGAAATAAATCTAGAAAAAGTAACTGCAACATGAAGTGGAAGAAAATAATTAACACACACAACACTAAAACATAACAAAATAAGCAAACAATTGAAAAATGTAAAAACAGGCTCTAACCACGTTAGAGGTACTCAGAAACCTACAAAAAAAAAAAAAAAAAAAAAAACCTAACCTAACCTAACCTACAAGAAGAAGGCAAGAAACCCACTTACGCATCACATCGTGGTGAGGACCTCCCCAAAAATTTGGAAACGGGTCACAGACTTGGGACAAGTACATATAGATTTACAAAATATTAGAGCCGAAGATCAGTCGCCCCTAGTTCAGTGCTCGCTCTGCCTGGGGTACGGGCATAGTAGAAAGTTTTGCACGGAGAGCGATGTGAGGTGTGGCCACTGCGGAGGCACTCACATGAGCTCGGACTGTGCAGACCGGCTGGCCGGTGCAGCACCAACGTGCTGCAATTGTGTGCGCGCCAAAATTAATTCGGCGGGCCACAATGCATTCAGCCGGGACTGCCCGGTCCGGGACAAGTGGGACGCACTGGCTCGCACCTCCATCGCCTACTGCTAAAGGCATGCTAAGCGTGAAGCAATCGCACGCAGTACCCCAGGTGGACAGAATGAAAATAGGAACGAAGCAATCTTTGGATCCCGCAAATCAAAAACATAATAGCAAAAACATAGTAAATAAAACAATAACAGTAAATACAAATAACAAGAAAACAAATAGAGGTCGGCTTCGTAAGAAACCGTCCCGTTTGAATAGCAAACATACCATAATACAATGCAAACAATTGGTTCCAACTTCGTTAGAAATTGCAATCAATTACAATGCAGACAATAAAATTAAAAGCAATAGGCGACATATAAATAAAATATTAGACAACATTGCGGTGACCCAAAGTGCCTAGGAAGAGATGCAAGGTATCAATATATATTAGCATAATATATAAATGTTTACCTACAAAGGAAAGGAGGCACTGAAGTAGTGGCGACTGACACCAAAAAGTATAAAATTATAATTATGAAATAGAAATGTAAATTATTTAGTCAACTGTACAATTTAAAGTAAATTTGAAAATTAGGATACAAATACACATTAGTAAAATAAATAGAATTTATAGCAGAAAACCAGAAACTACAAAAAGTAAGACACAGATACAGAATAAGACACTTGAAAGAAAAAGGAATGAAGAAAGAAAGAAGGAAGAAAGGCATAAAATGGAACAAAACCGGAAAAAAGAAACTGCAACATAAGGAAGAAGAAAAATACACACTCACATACACTAAAACATAACAAAACGAGCAACAAAGTGACAAAAGCAAAAACAGGCTCTAACCACGTTAGAGGTACAATTAAAAAAAAAAAAAAAATAAAAAATAAAAAAAAATAAAAAAAAAAAAAACCTAACCAAAACTAACCTAACCTTTTTTTTTTTTTTTGTTGACGCTGGGAAAAATGCGTTACGCATACCCTCTCGTTGGGGGACGAGAGGGTTATGTGGGACTCCCCCGGCTAGCCCGGGTATACCCACTAAACGACCCAGCGGCACTCCCGCATCGTCTTCATGGAGGGGAACTGGGAAACTGGCAGAGCCTTATCATCCAGTCCCCCGCCGACGACCGCCCGCCTTTACAGCGGGGCCCGCACGCCCCTCCCTACGAGGAGGGGCCCGGAAATGACCGCGAGTGCTCGGTCATTCCCGCCGACGGTGGTGGTGAACAGTGCAGTGCAGGAGAAGGCGCCCCCGCGCCAGTCTCCCGCTATTCACCACCGGGGAGGAGGAGACGCTGATCGTACAGCCGTCTCACTCTTCCCCTTCTCCGCCTGCGGAGCGGCGCCGCGAGGGGATCGTCCTCCCGCGCGCGCTCCGCTGCCTCTTTCTGCGAGATCACGTCCTCGCAGAAAGAGGCGACCGCCGACCAGGCCGCCTCACTCCCCAGCATGGACAGAACCACGCCGGGCAGCGAGAGGTCCGGCCCCACCACCGCAGTCAGACCGCGGCGCAGCTCAGACCAGGCCGGGCACACCTCGAGGGTGTGCTGTGCCGAGTCCTCCGCCGCGCCGCAGTCGTAGCACGCGGCGGCCTCCTCCCTCCCAATCCGGTGCAGGTACGATCCGAAGCATCCATGCCCGGTCAGCACCTGCACCAGACGGAACGAGAGGAAGCCGTGGGGCCGCTCGAGCCATCCCTGAAGGACTGGCCCGAGCGCGTCCAATGTTCGGCGGCCGAAGGTGGCAGAGGCGAGGTCCTCAGTCCAATGATGGACGATTGCGGCCCTCGCCTCCCGCCGGACGGCCTCCCGCTCCTCCGCGGCGGGGGGCGCATTGAGCGCCCTACGCCGCGCCAACCATTCGTACACCCTAGCCAGCACCCACGCCTCGATCTCCCAAGGAGGCGTGCCGGCCAGGGCGCACGCCGCCGCGAACCCCACCGAGCGGTAGGCCCTCGCCACCCGCTGTGCAATGGCCCTTTGGGGCCTGCGGATGGCGGAGGCGTTCTCCCTCCTGTGGAGGGAGTCCGCCCAGATAGGGGCCCCGTAAAGGGCCATGCTCTTGAGGATGCCGGCATACAGCTGCCGGCATCGCGCCTTCGGCCCTCCCAGGTTCGGGAGGAGCCAAGAGAGGGCCCCCGCTGCCTTCAGCAGGCGCGTCGACAGCCCGCTGAAATGCGGGCCGAAGCGCCACCTGCTGTCCAACACAAGGCCCAGATATTTCATCTGGGCCTTCACCTCTACTTGGACGCCCGCTACAACAATGCGAGCGTCCGGGGGGACCCGCTGCCGAGGCCCGTGGAAGAACACGGCCTCGGTCTTATGCAGGGCCACCGTCAGCCCTAGGCGGCGGATCCTCCCTGCCACTAGGGATCCGCCAGCCGAGGCCAAATTGGCCGCCGCCCTAAAATTCCCCCCTCGGGCAGTGAGGAGAGTGTCATCCGCATAACAGATGACACTCGTGCCACGAAGGAGGGACCCGCGCAGGAGCCAGTCGAAGGCAATGTTCCACAGGAGTGGACCTAGGACCGACCCCTGTGGAACACCAGACTCTGCTCTGTACCGCCGCAAACTACCTGTCCTGTCTACGAGGAGGACCGCTCGGTCCTCCAGGTAGTCTGCCAGCAGAGCCCGCAGATATTGAGGCACTCCGTGATAGCGGAGTGCCTCCAAGATGGTCGAGTGGGGAACGGAGTTGAACGCGTTGGCGATGTCGAATGACACCGCCAACACTCCGTCCCCTGCCTCGACCGCCTCCCTCACTTGGCCCTTCAAAAGGGCCAACGCGTCGACCGTCGAACGCCCCTTCCGGAAACCGAATTGGGCGTCCGACAGGTCCGGCCCCACCTCCCGCAGGAGGCCATTCACCCGGGTGGCGATGATCCCCTCAAACAATTTACCGACCTCGTCGAGCAGAACGACGGGCCGGTATGCCGAGGGGGAATCCACCGGGCGTCCCTCCTTCCGAAGGAGGCACAGTCGGCCCTCCTTCCACGGTTTCGGGAACCTCCCAGTCGTAAGACACGCACTGAAGAGGTCCCGAAACCTTTCCTCCATTTGGGTGGCCGCAATGGCCACCACCGCTGCGGGGACGCCGTCCGGTCCGGGGGCCGTCCTCTTCCCGCGGAGGCGTAAGGCCGCCTCGCGGAGCTCCGCCACCGCCACTGGAGGGATCTCCTCCTCGGGCGGGGCCACCCCCCGCGGGGGGTGCATCACTGGAGGGGCGAAATCGGTCCTGCACGGAAACAGGGACCGAACCACCCCATCCAGCAACGCCGGCTCCAGGGTCTCCGTGAGTGGGGGGCCACAGGGGCGCAGTTTATTCCGCGCCGCCTTGTATGGCCTCCCAAATGGGTCCCCGTCAAGACCCTCCAGCATCTCGGCCTTCGCCGAGTCGTCGGCGGCACGCATCTCCGACCTGAGGACCTCTTTGGCCTCCACGTACGCGGCGTAGAGGAGGTCCTCGTTGGCAAGGTCGCGAACGCTGCGCCGCCGACTCCGCGCATAGGCCCTTCTGGCCGCCACGCAGGCGGCCCGGAGCCCCGCCAACTCCTCCGTCCACCAATAAACGGCGCGACGGGGAGGCGGGCGGCGAGACCGAGGCATGCTGGTGTCGCACACCTCGGTCAGGGAACCCCGCAACTGGACCGCTGCGGCGTCCACGTCCAGGACTTGGACAGGTGGCGCGAGCCAGTCCTGCACTAACGCCGCCTCCTCAGCCGCCTCGCGATCCAGGCGGGTGAGGGACCACCGCGGGAAGGGGGACTGACCCGAGTGGGCTGTCCCCCGAGGGCTCCCGGTGGAGACGTCGAACCGCACGTAACGGTGGTCGGACAACGTCTCCACCATCTCCACCCGCCAGTTCAGGACGCGGGCGGCCAACACGGGGGTGGCGAACGAAACGTCCACCACTGACCCTCCCCGTTGCCGCACACACGTCTGAACTGTCCCTCTGTTTAAGAGGGACACGCCTGTCGACGCCGCCCAAAACTCGACGGCGCGACCCCGGACGTTGCAAGTCGCGGCCGGGTTGCCCCAGGCCGCCGACTTGGCATTCAGGTCGCCCAACACGGCGACCTGGCGTGGCGCCGCTCGACCGACCACTGCGGTGAGGACCTCGAGAAAGATCTCGAAGTCCGCAAGGGGTCGGTTAGGGGAGAAATATACGCCCACCAGGGCTATCTCTCCCCACGCGGCGGCCACGTATCCCGGTCCCCTCTCTAAGAGCGAGAGGGGTGGGGAATCCGTGGAAGACCGCGCCACCAATGCCACTGAGCCGTCCGGATCACCCAGCCACCTGCCAGGGACCGAGTACGGCTCAGCGACCACCGCTACGTCCACCAACCACTCGGCCACGGTCTGCATCAGCAGATCCTGGGCCGCTCTGCAGTGGTTGGTGTTGGCCTGAAGGATGCGATGTTCGGACCTATCCATCAATCGGACATCGCACCCCCCTCCGCAGCCGCCGATGTACTGGGCACCGGATCGGCGGTGGCAGCGGCAGGCCGGGTCGGCGCCTGCACTTTGCCCTTCTTGGGGGGAGGCTTGCAGCTCCTCCCCTTCATTAAATGATCCGCAGGGCGGCCACTGGCGGCGCACACGGCACAGTGCGGCGTGGTGGCCTCGCAAGCGGCGGACTTGTGTCCGTCCTTGCCGCAGCGGTAGCATGTATCCCTCCTTTCGTCCTTGGAGGGACACAGGGCCCGGGTGTGTCCAACTCCGAAGCACTTGAAGCAGCGCAACGGCGACTCTTCAAGTGCCCGGACCACACCCGTGCTAAACCCGATGGGAAGCCGTCCCTTGGCGAGGACGGCTTTGGCGGCGGCGACCGGGCACTCAAGGCGCATGGTGCCCATGCCGCCGCGGCCGGGTCTGATGCCCCGACCTTGTAGTGCTGCGGCGCTGCAGCCTCCAGCCGCCGCGACCGCCGCCACCACCTCCTCCTTGGTGACAGAGTCATCCAAGTCGGACACTTCCAGGCCTGCGGACTTCACAGGCCTGACCACCTTGGCCACGTCCGCGATGACCTCTTGCAGTTTTTCTGCAAAGAGGTCCGCATTGGCGCTGCCCTTAACCCCCGGGAACTCGAATATTCGAGCCCCGGTTTGGGTTTGGCGGCACGCGATCTTGTCGATCCCCAGTTGGTTGGGATCGACGTTTGCGCGCGCCCGCGTCATTACTGACGCGTAGGTTTCGCCGCGCTCCTCAGCCTTCGCGGTGAGCGTCACCACGACGGCAGCGGATTTGGGAGCAACCAATTTGGGTTTGCTCCCACCGGCGGGGGCCCGTTTAGCTGCGGGAGCAGTGTTTGCGGGTTTGGGGGCCGACTTCTTGCCTTTCCCCTTCCCCTTTCCCTTGCCCGTGGACTGAGACGGGCCGGGAGGGGTGGCGGGGACAGCAGGGACGGCCGTCGCCTTCTTCGTCGCCTTGCCCTTCTTCTTTCCAACCACCTTCGTCCACTTTGGCTGGTTGGACGGGGTGGTGGAGGGTAGGAGGGCGTCCTCTGCTTGTGAGGACGGCGCCGGCTCGCGCGGCTTGACTGCCGCAGGCAGCCGCTCGCGCGGCTTGACTGCCGCGGGCGGCCGCTCGCGCGGCTTGATTGCCGCGGGTGGCCGTTCGTCCGCCGCAAGTGGCGGGCGAAGCCGCTTTTCCGGCAGGAGCCGGTCCTCGATACCTGCGAAGCAGGCACGAGTGAAGGCCCTTTCCTCCATCACGACCTTGCGGATGATATCCTCAAGGTTGGAGGGGGGGGCCTCAGCCGCAGGTCTCGGCTCGGCTTGTTGAGGCCGGGCCGTGGCTTTAACCGCGGGCCTCGGCTCGGCTTGTTGAGGCCGGGCCGTGGCTTCAGCCAGCTTGTGGTGTAGCTGGCTGACCTCCGACTGCAGGCGATCCACTTTCGCCTGCAGCTGCCGCGTCTCGTCGGTGGCTGTTCGCCCCACCAACTCCGCGATGATGCCGCGCATACTCGCGGCCCTGCATTTGAGGGCCTTTTGGAAGGTCCCCTTCAGGTTGGAGGATTTCGAGGCGACCTCCACAATCCCCTCTTGGTCCTCCACCGCCATCCGCTCCAGTTCCGCGACTGAGTGGTCCGCGTATAAAACGCGGGACGCACCGTACCCGGCCTTGGCTCGGGCGGCGAGCGTCCGCTGCTCCTTGGCAGCGACCGCCTCTTCGAGGTCCTTCTGGACCTGCGCCCGCTTCGCCAGGTCTAACTGGCGCTCAGCGTCCGCTAAACCCACGTCGCGGGTGTCGGCCACTGCCGACTTTTTTGGCCGAAGCTTCTTTTTCGGCTTCCCCGTGGAGTCCGAGGAGCCCTCGGAGCCATCCTTTAGGAACCGCTTCCGGGCTCCCCGGCCTCGGGAAGACTCCTCGGCCACCGACATCGACGAACCGGCGTCCGAGTCAGACACCTCGTCCGTCCACCCGCCAAAAACACTAGCCGCAGAAGGCGCGCGGCTAGCCTCCGACGCCGAAGCGCCATCGGCTGGTTGGCCCTGAGAAGGGCCTTTTTCCAAATCGTCCCGGGAGGGGCCCTTAGAAGGGCCTTTGAGGAACCTCCCGGACGAATCCCGCAGGGGTTTTGACATCCCGCAGTTATCGTAATCGACCGCAATAGATTACGACGTACAGCGCACTTTAGCCGTTCACTGATCTGCCACTCCGTTACGGTGGTCAGATCAGGACGTTGCCCAGGGAACACGACGAGGACGTAAGCGCTGTGGGGGGTTCCCCAACCTAACCTAACCTTTTTTTTTTTTTTTTTTTTTTTTTTTTTTTTTTTTTTTTTTTTTTTGTTGACGCTGGGAAAAATGCGTTACGCATACCCTCCCGTTGGGGGACGAGAGGGTTATGTGGGACTCCCCCGGCTAGCCCGGGTATACCCACTAAACGACCCAGCGGCACTCCCGCATCGTCTTCATGGAGGGGAACTGGGAAACTGGCAGAGCCTTATCATCCAGTCCCCCGCCGACGACCGCCCGCTTTTACAGCGGGGCCCGCACGCCCCTCCCTACGAGGAGGGGCCCGGAAATGACCGCGAGTGCTCGGTCATTCCCGCCGACGGTGGTGGTGAATCGTGCAGTGCAGGAGAAGGCGCCCCCGCGCCAGTCTCCCGCTATTCACCACCGGGGAGGAGGAGACGCTGATCGTACAGCCGTCTCACTCTTCCCCTTCTCCGCCTGCGGAGCGGCGCCGCGAGGGGATCGTCCTCCCGCGCGCGCTCCGCTGCCTCTTTCTGCGAGATCACGTCCTCGCAGAAAGAGGCGACCGCCGACCAGGCCGCCTCGCCCCCCAGCATGGACAGAACCACGCCGGGCAGCGAGAGGTCCGGCCCCACCACCGCAGTCAGACCGCGGCGCGGCTCAGACCAGGCCGGGCACACCTCGAGGGTGTGCTGTGCCGAGTCCTCCGCCGCGCCGCAGTCGTGGCACGCGGCGGCCTCCTCCCTCCCAATCCGGTGCAGGTATGACCCGAAGCATCCATGCCCGGTCAACACCTGCACCAGACGGAACGAGAGGAAGCCGTGGGACCGCTCGAGCCATCCCTGAAGGACTGGCCCGAGCGCGTCCAATGTTCGGCGGCCGAAGGTGGCAGAGGCGAGGTCCTCAGTCCAATGGTGGACGATTGCGGCCCTCGCCTCCCGCCGGACGGCCTCCCGCTCCTCCGCGGCGGGGGGCGCATTGAGCGCCCTACGCTCGTACACCCTAGCCAGCACCCACGCCTCGATCTCCCAAGGAGGTGTGCCGGCCAGGGCGCACGCCGCCGCGAACCCCACCGAGCGGTAGGCCCTCGCCACCCGCTGTGCAATGGCCCTTTGGGGCCTGCGGATGGCGGAACCTAACCTAACCTTTTTTTTTTTTTTTTTTTTTTTTTTTTTGTTGACGCTGGGAAAAATGCGTTACGCATACCCTCTCGTTGGGGGACGAGAGGGTTATGTGGGACTCCCCCGGCTAGCCCGGGTATACCCACTAAACAACCCAGCGGCACTCCCGCATCGTCTTCATGGAGGGGAACTGGGAAACTGGCAGAGCCTTATCATCCAGTCCCCCGCCGACGACCGCCCGCTTTTACAGCGGGGCCCGCACGCCCCTCCCAGGAGGGGCCCGGAAATGACCGCGAGTGCTCGGTCATTCCCGCCGACGGTGGTGGTGAATTGTGCAGTGCAGGAGAAGGCGCCCCCGCGCCAGTCTCCCGCTATTCACCACCGGGGAGGAGGAGACGCTGATCGTACAGCCGTCTCACTCTTCCCCTTCTCCGCCTGCGGAGCGGCGCCGCGAGGGGATCGTCCTCCCGCGCGCGCTCCGCTGCCTCTTTCTGCGAGATCACGTCCTCGCAGAAAGAGGCGACCGCCGACCAGGCCGCCTCGCCCCCCAGCATGGACAGAACCACGCCGGGCAGCGAGAGGTCCGGCCCCACCACCGCAGTCAGACCGCGGCGCGGCTCAGACCAAGCCGGGCACACCTCGAGGGTGTGCTGTGCCGAGTCCTCCGCCGCGCCGCAGTCGTGGCACGCGGCGGCCTCCTCCCTCCCAATCCGATGCAGGTACGACCCGAAGCATCCATGCCCGGTCAGCACCTGCACCAGACGGAACGAGAGGAAGCCGTGGGACCGCTCGAGCCATCCCTGAAGGACTGGCCCGAGCGCGTCCAAAACCTAACCTAACCTAACCTTTTTTTTTTTTTTTTTTTTTTGTTGACGCTGGGAAAAATGCGTTACGCATACCCTCCCGTTGGGGGACGAGAGGGTTATGTGGGACTCCCCCGGCTAGCCCGGGTATACCCACTAAACAACCCAGCGGCACTCCCGCATCGTCTTCATGGAGGGGAACTGGGAAACTGGCAGAGCCTTATCATCCAGTCCCCCGCCGACGACCGCCCGCTTTTACAGCGGGGCCCGCACGCCCCTCCCTACGAGGAGGGGCCCGGAAATGACCGCGAGTGCTCGGTCATTCCCACCGACGGTGGTGGTGAATTGTGCAGTGCAGGAGAAGGCGCCCCCGCGCCAGTCTCCCGCTATTCACCACCGGGGAGGAGGAGACGCTGATCGTACAGCCGTCTCACTCTTCCCCTTCTCCGCCTGCGGAGCGGCGCCGCGAGGGGATCGTCCTCCCGCGCGCGCTCCGCTGCCTCTTTCTGCGAGATCACGTCCTCGCAGAAAGAGGCGAACGCCGACCAGGCCGCCTCGCTCCCCAGCATGGACAGAACCACGCCGGGCAGCGAGAGGTCCGGCCCCACCACCGCAGTCAGACCGCGGCGCAGCTCAGACCAGGCCGGGCACACCTCGAGGGTGTGCTGTGCCGAGTCCTCCGCCGCGCCGCAGTCGTGGCACGCGGCAGCCTCCTCCCTCCCAATCCGGTGCAGGTACGACCCGAAGCATCCATGCCCGGTCAGCACCTGCACCAGACGGAACGAGAGGAAGCCGTGGGGCCGCTCGAGCCATCCCTGAAGGACTGGCCCGAGCGCGTCCAACGTTCGGCGGCCGAAGGTGGCAGAGGCGAGGTCCTCAGTCCAATGGTGGACGATTGCGGCCCTCGCCTCCCGCCGAACGGCCTCCCGCTCCTCCGCGGCGGGGGGCGCATTGAGCGCCCTACGCCGCGCCGTCCATTCGTACACCCTAGCCAGCACCCACGCCTCGATCTCCCAAGGAGGCGTGCCGGCCAGGGCGCACGCCGCCGCGAATCCCACCGAGCGGTAGGCCCTCGCCACCCGCTGTGCAATGGCCCTTTGGGGCCTGCGGATGGCGGAGGCGTTCTCCCTCCTGTGGAGGGAGTCCGCCCAGATAGGAGCCCCGTAAAGGGCCATACTCTTAAGGATGCCGGCATACAGCTGCCGGCATCGCGCCTTCGGCCCTCCCAGGTTCGGGAGGAGCCATGATAGGGCCCCCGCTGCCTTCAGCAGGCGCGTCGACAGCCCGCTGAAATGCGGGCCGAAGCGCCACCTGCTGTCTAACACTAGGCCCAGATATTTTATCTGGGCCTTCACCCCTACTTGGACGCCCGCTACAACAATGCGGGCGTCCGGAGGGACCCGCTGCCGAGGCCCGTGGAAGAACACGGCCTCGGTCTTATGCAGGGCCACCGTCAGCCCTAGGCGGCGGATCCTTCCTGCGACTAGAGATCCGCCAGCCGAGGCCAAATTGGCCGCCTCCCTAAAGCTCCCCCCTCGGGCAGTGAGGAGAGTGTCATCCGCATAACAGATGACACTCATGCCACGAAGGAGGGACCCGCGCAGGAGCCAGTCGAAGCCTATGTTCCACAGGAGTGGACCTAGGACCGACCCCTGCGGAACACCAGACTCCGCCCTGTACCTCCGCAATGTGGCCGACTTGTCTACGAGGAGGACCGCTCGGTCCTCCAGATAGTCGGCCAAGAGCGCCCGCAGATATTGAGGCACTCCGTGATAGCGGAGTGCCTCTAAGATGGTCGAGTGGGGAATGGAGTTGAACGCGTTGGCGATGTCGAATGACACCGCCAACACTCCGTCCCCTGCCTCGACCGCCTCCCTCACTTGGCCCTTCAAAAGGGCCAATGCGTCGACCGTCGAACGCCCCTTCCGGAAACCGAATTGGGCGTCCGACAGGTCCGGCCCCACCTCCCGCAGGAGGCCATTCACCCGGGTGGCGATAATCCCCTCAAACCATTTACCGACCTCGTCGAGCAGAACGACGGGCTGGTATGCCGAGGGGGAATCCACCGGGCGTCCCTCCTTCCGAAGGAGGCACAATCGTCCCTCCTTCCACGGTTTCGGGAACCTCCCAGTCGTAAGACACGCACTGAAGAGGTCCCGAAACCTGTCCTCCATTTGGGTGGCCGCAATGGCCACCACCGCTGCGGGGACGCCGTCCGGTCCGGGGGCCGTCCTCTTCCCGTGGAGGCGTAATGCCGCCGCGCGGAGCTCCGCCACCGCCACTGGAGGGATCTCCTCCTCCGGCGGGGCCACCCCCCGCGGGGGGTGCATCACTGGAGGGGCGAAATCGGTCCTGCACGGAAACAGGGACCGAACCACCCCATCCAGCAACGCCGGCTCCAGGGTCTCCGTGAGTGGGGGGCCACAGGGGCGCAGTTTATTCCGCGCCGCCTTGTATGGCCTCCCAAATGGGTCCCCGTCGAGACCCTCCAGCATCTCGGCCTTCGCCGAGTCGTCGGCGGCACGCATCTCCGACCTGAGGACCTCCTTGGCCTCCACGTACGCGGCGTAGAGGAGGTCCTCGTTGGCGAGGTCGCGAACGCTGCGCCGCCGACTCCGCGCATATGCCCTTCTGGCCGCCACGCAGGCGGCCCGGAGCCCCGCCAACTCCTCCGTCCACCAATAAACGGCGCGACGGGGAGGCGGGCGGCGAGACCGAGGCATGCTGGTGTCGCACACCTCGGTCAGGGAACCCCGCAACTGGACCGCTGCGGCGTCCACGTCCAGGACTTGGACAGGAGGCGCGAGCCAGTCCTGGACTAACGCCGCCTCCTCAGCCGCCTCGCGATCCAGGCGGGTGAGGGACCACCGCGGGAAGGGGGACTGACCCGAGTGGGCTGTCCCCCGAGGGCTCCCGGTGGAGACGTCGAACCGCACGTAACGATGGTCGGACAACGTCTCCACCATCTCCACCCGCCAGTTCAGGACGCGGGCGGCCAGCACGGGGGTGGCGAACGAAACGTCCACCACTGACCCTCCCCGTTGCCGCACACACGTCTGAACTGTCCCTCTGTTTAAGAGGGACACGCCTGTCGACGCCGCCCAAAACTCGACGGCGCGACCCCGGACGTTGCAAGTCGCGGCCGGGTTGCCCCATGCCGCCGACTTGGCATTCAGGTCGCCCAACACGGCGACCTGGCGCGGTGCCGCCCGACCGACCACTGCGGTGAGGACCTCGAGAAAAATCTCGAAGTCCGCTAGGGGTCGGTTAGGGGAGAAATACACGCCCACCAGGGCTATCTCTCCCCACGCGGCGGCCACGTATCCCGGTCCCCTCTCTAAGAGCGAGAGGGGTGGGGAGTCCGTGGAAGACCGCGCTACCAATGCCACTGAGCCGTCCGGATCACCCAGCCACCTGCCAGGGACCGAGTACGGCTCAGCGACCACCGCAACGTCCACCAACCACTCAGCCACGGTCTGCATCAGCAGATCCTGGGCCGCTCTGCAGTGGTTGGTGTTGGCCTGAAGGATGCGATGTTTGGCCCTATCCATTAATCGGACATCGCACCCCCCTCCGCAGCCGCCGATGTACTGGGCACCGGATCGGCGGTGGCAACGGCAGGCCGGGTCGGCGCCTGCACTTTGCCCTTCTTGGGGGGAGGCTTGCAGCTCCTCCCCTTCATGATGTGATCCGCAGGGCGGCCACTGGCGGCGCACACGGCACAGTGCGGCGTGGTGGCCTCGCAAGCGGCGGACTTGTGTCCGACCTTGCCACAGCGGTAGCATGTGTCCCTCCTTTCTTCCTCGGAGGGACACAGGGCCCGGGTGTGTCCAACTCCGAAGCACTTGAAACAGCGCAACGGCGACTCCTCAAGTGCCCGGACCACACCCGTGCTGAACCCGACGGGAAGCCGTCCCTTGGCGAGGACGGCTTTGGCGGCAGCGACCGGGCACTCAAGGCGCATGGTGCCCATGCCGCCGCGGCCGGGTCTGATGCCCCGACCTTGTACTGCTGCGGCGCTGCAGCCTCCAGCCGCCGCGACCGCCGCCACCACCTCCTCCTTGGTGACCGAGTCATCCAAGTCGGACACTTCCAGGCCTGCGGACTTCACAGGCCTGACCACCTTGGCCACGTCCGCGATGACCTCCTGCAGTTTTTCTGCGAAGAGGTCCGCATTGGCGCTGCCCTTAACCCCCGGGAACTCGAATATTCGAGCCCCGGTTTGGGTTTGGCGGCACGCGATCTTGTCGATCCCCAGTTGGTTGGGATCGACGTTGGCGCGCGCCCGCGTCATTACCGACGCGTAGGTTTCACCGCGCTCCTCAGCCTCCGCGGTGAGCGTCACCACGACGGCAGCGGATTTGGGAGCAACCAATTTGGGTTTGCTCCCACCGGCGGAGGCCCGTTTAGCTGCGGGAGCAGCGTTTGCGGGTTTGGGGGCCGACTTTTTGCCTTTCCCCTTCCCCTTTCCCTTGCCCGTGGACTGAGACGGGCCGGGAGGGGCGGGGACGGCAGGGACGGCGGTGGCCTTCTTTTTCGCCTTGCCCTTCTTCTTTCCAACCACCTTCGTCCACTTTGGCTGGTTGGACGGGGTGGTGGAGGGTAGGAGGGCGTCCTCTGCTTGTGAGGACGGCGCCGGCTCGCGCGGCTTGACTGCCGCGGGCGGCCGCTCGCGCGGCTTGATTGCCGCGGGTGGCCGTTCGTCCGCCGCAAGTGGCGGGCGAAGCCGCTTTTCCGGCAGGAGCCGGTCCTCGATACCTGCGAAGCAGGCACGAGTGAAGGCCCTTTCCTCCATCACAACCTTGCGGATGATATCCTCAAGGTTGGAGGGGGGGGCCTCAGCCGCAGGTCTTGGCTCGGCTTGTTGAGGCCGGGCCGTGGCTTTAGCCGCGGGCCTCGGCTCGGCTTGTTGAGGCCGGGCCGTGGCTTCAGCCAGCTTGTGGTGTAGCTGGCTGACCTCCGACTGCAGGCGATCCACTTTCGCCTGCAGCTGCCGCGTCTCGTCGGTGGTTGTTCGCCCCACCAACTCCGCGATGATGCCGCGCATACTCGCGGCCCTGCATTTGAGGGCCTTTTGGAAGGTCCCCTTCAGGTTGGAGGACTTCGAGGCGACCTCCACAATCCCCTCTTGGTCCTCCGCCGCCATCCGCTCTAGTTCCGCGACTGAGTGGTCCGCGTATAAAACGCGGGACGCACCGTACCCGGCCTTGGCTCGGGCGGCGAGCGTCCGCTGCTCCTTGGCAGCGACCGCCTCTTCGAGGTCCTTCTGGACCTGCTCCCGCTTCGCCAGGTCTAACTGGCGTTGAGCGTCCGTTAAGCCCACGTTGTGGGTGTCGGCCACTGCCGACTTTTTTGGCCGAAGCTTCTTCTTCGGCTTCCCCGTGGAGTCGGAGGAGCCCTCGGAGCCATCCTTTAAGAACCGCTTCCGGGCTCCCCGGCCTCGGGAAGACTCCTCGGCCACCGACATCGACGAACCGGCGTCCGAGTCAGACACCTCGTCCGTCCACCCGCCAAAAACACTAGCCGCAGAAGGCGCGCGGCTAGCCTCCGACGCCGAAGCGCCATCGGCTGGTTGGCCCTGAGAAGGGCCTTTTTCCAAATCGTCCCGGGAGGGGCCCTTAGAAGGGCCTTTGAGGAACCTCCCGGACGAATCCCGCAGGGGTTTCGACATCCCGCAAGGTATCGTAGTCGACCGCAATAGACTACGACGTACAGCGCACTTTAGCCGTTCACTGATCTGCCACTCCGTTACGGTGGTCAGATCAGGACGTTGCCCAGGGAACACGACGAGGACGTAAGCGCTGTGGGGGGTTCCCCAACCTAACCTTTTTTTTTTTTTTTTTTTTTTGTTGACGCTGGGAAAAATGCGTTACGCATACCCTCTCGTTGGGGGACGAGAGGGTTATGTGGGACTCCCCCGGCTAGCCCGGGTATACCCACTAAACGACCCAGCGGCACTCCCGCATCGTCTTCATGGAGGGGAACTGGGAAACTGGCAGAGCCTTATCATCCAGTCCCCCGCCGACGACCGCCCGCCTTTACAGCGGGGCCCGCACGCCCCTCCCTACGAGGAGGGGCCCGGAAATGACCGCGAGTGCTCGGTCATTCCCGCCGACGGTGGTGGTGAACCGTGCAATGCAGGAGACAAGGCGCCCCCGCGCCAGTCTCCCGCTATTCACCACCGGGGAGGAGGAGACGCTGATCGTACAGCCGTCTCACTCTTCCCCTTCTCCGCCTGCGGAGCGGCGCCGCGAGGGGATCGTCCTCCCGCGCGCGCTCCGCTGCCTCTTTCTGCGAGATCACGTCCTCGCAGAAAGAGGCGACCGCCGACCAGGCCGCCTCGCCCCCCAGCATGGACAGAACCACGCCGGGCAGCGAGAGGTCCGGTCCCACCACCGCAGTCAGACCGCGGCGCAGCTCAGACCAGGCCGGGCACACCTCGAGGGTGTGCTGTGCCGAGTCCTCCGCCGCGCCGCAGTCGTGGCACGCGGCGGCCTCCTCCCTCCCAATCCGATGCAGGTACGACCCGAAGCATCCATGCCCGGTCAGCACCTGCACCAGACGGAACGAGAGGAAGCCGTGGGACCGCTCGAGCCATCCCTGAAGGACTGGCCCGAGCGCGTCCAACGTTCGGCGGCCGAAGGTGGCAGAGGCGAGGTCCTCAGTCCAATGGTGGACGATTGCGGCCCTCGCCTCCCGCCGAACGGCCTCCCGCTCCTCCGCGGCGGGGGGCGCATTGAGCGCCCTACGCCGCGCCGTCCATTCATACACCCTAGCCAGCACCCACGCCTCGATCTCCCAAGGAGGCGTGCCGGCCAGGGCGCATGCCGCCGCGAATCCCACCGAGCGGTAGGCCCTCGCCACCCGCTGTGCAATGGCCCTTTGGGGCCTGCGGATGGCGGAGGCGTTCTCCCTCCTGTGGAGGGAGTCCGCCCAGATAGGGGCCCCGTAAAGGGCCATACTCTTTAGGATGCCGGCATACAGCTGCCGGCATCGCGCCTTCGGCCCTCCCAGGTTTGGGAGGAGCCAAGAGAGGGCCCCCGCTGCCTTCAACAGGCGCGTCGACAGCCCGCTGAAATGCGGGCCGAAGCGCCACCTGCTGTCCAGCACAAGGCCCAGATATTTCATCTGGGCCTTCACCGCTACTTCGACGCCCGCTACAACAATGCGGGCGTCCGGGGGGACCCGCTGCCGAGGCCCGTGGAAGAACACGGCCTCGGTCTTATGCAGGGCCACCGTCAGCCCTAGGCGGCGGATCCTCCCTGCGACTAGGGATCCGCCAGCCGAGGCCAAATTGGCCGCCTCCCTGAAGCTCCCTCCTCGGGCAGTGAGGAGAGTGTCATCCGCATAGCAGATGACACTCATGCCACGAAGGAGGGACCCGCGCAGGAGCCAGTCGAAGCCTATGTTCCACAGGAGTGGACCTAGGACCGACCCCTGCGGAACACCAGACTCCGCCCTGTACCTCCGCAATGTGGCCGACTTGTCTACGAGGAGGACCGCTCGGTCCTCCAGGTAGTCGGCCAACAGCGCCCGCAGATATTGAGGCACTCCGTGATAGCGGAGTGCCTCTAAGATGGTCGAGTGGGGGACGGAGTTAAACGCGTTGGCGATGTCGAATGACACCGCCAACACTCCGCCCCCTGCCTCGACCGCCTCCCTCACCTGGCCCTTCAAAAGGGCCAATGCATCGACCGTCGAACGCCCCTTACGGAAACCGAATTGGGCGTCCGACAGGTCCGGCCCCACCTCCCGCAGGAGGCCATTCACCCGGGTGGCGATGATCCCCTCAAACAATTTACCGACCTCGTCGAGCAGAACGACGGGCCGGTATGCCGAGGGGGAATCCACCGGGCGTCCCTCCTTCCGAAGGAGGCACAGTCGTCCCTCCTTCCACGGTTTCGGGAACCTCCCAGTCGTAAGACACGCACTGAAGAGGTCCCGAAACCTGTCCTCCATTTGGGTGGCCGCAATGGCCACCACCGCTGCGGGGACGCCGTCCGGTCCGGGGGCCGTCCTCTTCCCGCGGAGGCGTAAAGCCGCCGCGCGGAGCTCCACCACCGCCACTGGAGGGATCTCCTCCTCCGGCGGGGCCACCCCCCGTGGGGGGTGCATCACTGGAGGGGTGAAATCGGTCCTGCACGGAAACAGGGACCGAACCACCCCATCCAGCAACGCCGGCTCCAGGGTCTCCGTCAGTGGGGGGCCACAGGGGCGCAGTTTGTTCCGCGCCGCCTTGTATGGCCTCCCAAATGGGTCCCCATCGAGACCCTCCAGCATCTCGGCTTTCGCCGAGTCGTCGGCGGCGCGCATCTCCGACCTGAGGACCTCCTTGGCCTCCACGTACGCGGCGTAGAGGAGGGCCTCGTTGGCGAGGTCGCGAAAGCTGCGCCGCCGACTCCGCGCGTAGGCCCTTCTGGCCGCCACGCAGGCGGCCCGGAGCCCCGCCAACTCCTGCGTCCACCAATAAACGGCGCGACGGGGAGGCGGGCGGCGAGACCGAGGCATGCTGGTGTCGCACACCTCGGTCAGGGAACCCCGCAATTGAACCGCCGCGGCGTCCACGTCCAGGACTTCGACAGGAGGCGCGAGCCAGTCCTGGACCAACGCCGCCTCCTCAGCCGCCTCGCGATCCAGGCGGGTGAGGGACCACCGCGGGTCCCCAACCTAACCTAACCTAACCTTTTTTTTTTTTTTTTTTTTTTTTTTTTTTTTTTTTTTTTTTTTTGTTGACGCTGGGAAAAATGCGTTACGCATACCCTCTCGTTGGGGGACGAGAGGGTTATGTGGGACTCCCCCGGCTAGCCCGGGTATACCCACTAAACAACCCAGCGGCACTCCCGCATCGTCTTCATGGAGGGGAACTGGGAAACTGGCAGAGCCTTATCATCCAGTCCCCCGCCGACGACCGCCCGCCTTTACAGCGGGGCCCGCACGCCCCTCCCTACGAGGAGGGGCCCGGGAATGACCGCGAGTGCTCGGTCATTCCCGCCGACGGTGGTGGTGAACAGTGCAGTGCAGGAGAAGGCGCCCCCGCGCCAGTCTCCCGCTATTCACCACCGGGGAGGAGGAGACGCTGATCGTACAGCCGTCTCACTCTTCCCCTTCTCCGCCTGCGGAGCGGCGCCGCGAGGGGATCGTCCTCCCGCGCGCGCTCCGCTGCCTCTTTCTGCGAGATCACGTCCTCGCAGAAAGAGGCGACCGCCGACCAGGCCGCCTCGCCCCCCAGCATGGACAGAACCACGCCGGGCAGCGAGAGGTCCGGCCCCACCACCGCAGTTAGACCGCGGCGCCGCTCAGACCAGGCCGGGCACACCTCGAGGGTGTGCTGTGCCGAGTCCTCCGCCGCGCCGCAGTCGTGGCACGCGGCGGCCTCCTCCCTCCCAATCCGGTGCAGGTACGACCCGAAGCATCCATGCCCGGTCAGCACCTGCACCAGGCGGAACGAGAGGAAGCCGTGGGGCCGCTCGAGCCATCCCTGAAGGACTGGCCCGAGCGCGTCCAATGTTCGGCGGCCGAAGGTGGCAGAGGCGAGGTCCTCAGTCCAATGATGGACGATTGCGGCCCTCGCCTCCCGCCGGACGGCCTCCCGCTCCTCCGCGGCGGGGGGCGCATTGAGCGCCCTACGCCGCGCCGACCACTCGTACACCCTAGCTAGCACCCACGCCTCGATCTCCCAAGGAGGGGTGCCGGCCAGGGCGCACGCCGCCGCGAACCCCACCGAGCGGTAGGCCCTCGCCACCCGCTGTGCAATGGCCCTTTGGGGCCTGCGGATGGCGGCGGCGTTCTCCCTCCTGTGGAGGGAGTCCGCCCAGATAGGGGCCCCGTAAAGGGCCATACTTTTCAGGATGCCGGCATACAGCTGCCGGCATCGCGCCTTCGGCCCTCCCAGGTTCGGGAGGAGCCATGAGAGGGCCCCCGCTGCCTTCAGCAGGCGCGTCGACAGCCCGCTGAAATGCGGGCCGAAGCACCACCTGCTGTCCAACACAAGGCCCAGATATTTCATCTGGGCCTTCACCTCTACTTGGACGCCCGCTACAACAATGCGGGCGTCCGGGGGGACCCGCTGCCGAGGCCCGTGGAAGAACACGGCCTCGGTCTTATGCAGGGCCACCGTCAGCCCTAGGCGGCGGATCCTCCCTGCCACTAGGGATCCGCCAGCCGAGGCCAAATTGGCCGCCGCCCTAAAATTCCCCCCTCGGGCAGTGAGGAGAGTGTCATCCGCATAACAGATGACACTCGTGCCACGAAGGAGGGACCCGCGCAGGAGCCAGTCGAAGGCAATGTTCCACAGGAGTGGACCTAGGACCGACCCCTGTGGAACACCAGACTCTGCTCTGTACCGCCGCAAACTACCTGTCCTGTCTACGAGGAGGACCGCTCGGTCCTCCAGGTAGTCTGCCAGCAGAGCCCGCAGATATTGAGGCACTCCGTGATAGCGGAGTGCCTCTAAGATGGTCGAGTGGGGAACGGAGTTGAACGCGTTGGCGATGTCGAATGACACCGCCAACACTCCGTCCCCTGCCTCGACCGCCTCCCTCACTTGGCCCTTCAAAAGGGCCAATGCGTCGACCGTCGAACGCCCCTTCCGGAAACCGAATTGGGCGTCCGACAGGTCCGGCCCCACCTCCCGCAGGAGGCCATTCACCCGGGTGGCGATGATCCCCTCAAACAATTTACCGACCTCGTCGAGCAGAACGACGGGCCGGTATGCCGAGGGGGAATCCACCGGGCGTCCCTCCTTCCGAAGGAGGCACAGTCGGCCCTCCTTCCACGGTTTCGGGAACCTCCCAGTCGTGAGACACGCACTGAAGAGGTCCCGAAACCTTTCCTCCATTTGGGTGGCCGCAATGGCCACCACCGCTGCGGGGACGCCGTCCGGTCCGGGGGCCGTCCTCTTCCCGCGGAGGCGTAAGGCCGCCTCGCGGAGCTCCGCCACCGCCACTGGAGGGATCTCCTCCTCCGGCGGGTCCATCCCCCGCGGGGGGTGCATCACTGGAGGGGTGAAATCGGTCCTGCACGGGAACAGGGACCGAACCACCCCATCCAGCAACGCCGGCTCCAGGGTCTCCGTGAGTGGGGGGCCACAGGGGCGCAGTTTATTCCGCGCCGCCTTGTATGGCCTCCCAAATGGGTCCCCGTCGAGACCCTCCAGCATCTCGGCCTTCGCCGAGTCGTCGGCGGCACGCATCTCCGACCTGAGGACCTCCTTGGCCTCCACGTACGCGGCGTAGAGGAGGTCCTCGTTGGCGAGGTCGCGAACGCTGCGCCGCCGACTCCGCGCATAGGCCCTTCTGGCCGCCACGCAGGCGGCCCGGAGCCCCGCCAACTCCTCCGTCCACCAATAAACGGCGCGACGGGGAGGCAGGCGGCGAGACCGAGGCATGCTGGTGTCGCACACCTCGGTCAGGGAACCCCGCAACTGGACCGCTGCGGCGTCCACGTCCAGGACTTGGACAGGAGGCGCGAGCCAGTCCTGGACTAACGCCGCCTCCTCAGCCGCCTCGCGATCCAGGCGGGTGAGGGACCACCGCGGGAAGGGGGACTGACCCGAGTGGGCTGTCCCCCGAGGGCTCCCGGTGGAGACGTCGAACCGCACGTATCGGTGGTCGGACAACGTCTCCACCATCTCCACCCGCCAGTTCAGGACGCGGGCGGCCAGCACGGGGGTGGCGAACGATACGTCCACCACTGACCCTCCCCGTTGCCGCACACACGTCTGAACCGTCCCTCTGTTTAAAAGGGACACGCCTGTCGACGCCGCCCAAAACTCGACGGCGCGACCCCGGACGTTGCAAGTCGCGGCCGGGTTGCCCCAGGCCGCCGACTTGGCATTCAGGTCGCCCAACACGGCGACCTGGCGTGGCGCCGCCCGACCGACCACTGCGGTGAGGACCTCGAGAAAGATCTCGAAGTCCGCAAGGGGTCGGTTAGGGGAGAAATACACGCCCACCAGGGCTATCTCTCCCCACGCGGCGGCCACGTATCCCGGTCCCCTCTCTAGGAGCGAGAGGGGTGGGGAGTCCGTGGAAGACCGCGCTACCAATGCCACTGAGCCGTCCGGATCACCCAGCCACCTGCCAGGGACCGAGTACGGCTCAGCGACCACCGCTACGTCCACCAACCACTCGGCCACGGTCTGCATCAGCAGATCCTGGGCCGCTCTGCAGTGGTTGGTGTTGGCCTGAAGGATGCGATGTTCGGCCCTATCCATCAATCGGACATCGCACCCCCCTCCGCAGCCGCCGATGTACTGGGCACCGGATCGGCGGTGGCAACGGCAGGCCGGGTCGGCGCCTGCACTTTGCCCTTCTTTGGGGGAGGCTTGCAGCTCCTCCCCTTCATGACGTGATCCGCAGGGCGGCCACTGGCGGCGCACACGGCACAGTGCGGCGTGGTGGCCTCGCAAGCGGCGGACTTGTGTCCGACCTTGCCGCAGCGGTAGCATGTGTCCCTCCTTTCTTCCGCGGAGGGACACAGGGCCCGGGCGTGTCCAACTCCGAAGCACTTAAAGCA
This sequence comes from Furcula furcula, assembly GCA_911728495.1. NCBI lineage: Eukaryota > Metazoa > Arthropoda > Insecta > Lepidoptera > Notodontidae > Furcula > Furcula furcula. The sequence continues at coordinate 165,713 of OU452243.1, forward strand.
GCGCAACGGCGACTCCTCAAGTGCCCGGACCACACCCGTGCTGAACCCGACAAGAAGCCGTCCCTTGGCGAGGACGGCTTTGGCGGCGGCGACCGGGCACTCAAGGCGCATGGTGCCCATGCCGCCGCGGCCGGGTCTGATGCCCCGACCTTGAACTGCTGCGGCGCTGCAGCCTCCAGCCGCCGCGACCGCCGCCACCACCTCCTCCTTGGTGACCGAGTCATCCAAGTCGGACACTTCCAGGCCTGCGGACTTCACAGGCCTGACCACCTTCGCCACGTCCGCGATGACCTCCTGCAGTTTTTCTGCGAAGAGGTCCGCATTGGCGCTGCCCTTAGCCCCCGGGAACTCGAATATTCGAGCCCCGGTTTGGGTTTGGCGGCACGCGATCTTCTCGATCCCCAGTTGGGTGGGATCGGCGTTGGCGCGCGCCCGCGTCATTATTGACGCGTACGTTTCGCCGCGCTCCTCGGCCTCTGCGGTGAGCGTCACCACGACGGCAGCGGATTTGGGAGCAACCAATTTGGGTTTGCTCCCACCGGCGGGGGCCCGTTTAGCTGCGGGAGCAGCGTTTGCGGGTTTGGGGGCCGACTTCTTGCCTTTCCCCTTCCCCTTTCCCTTGCCCGTGGACTGAGACGGGCCGGGAGGGGCGGTGGCGGGGACGGCAGGGACGGCGGTCGCCTTCTTTGTCGCCTTGCCCTTCTTCTTTCCAACCACCTTCGTCCACTTTGGCTGGTTGGACGGGGTGGTGGAGGGCAGGAGGGCGTCCTCTGGTTGAGAGGACGGCGCCGGCTCGCGCGGCTTGACTGCCGCGGGCAGCCGCTCGCGCGGCTTGATTGCCGCGGGTGGCCGTTCGTCCGCCGCAAGTGGCGGGCGAAGCCGCTTTTCCGGCAGGAGCCGGTCCTCGATGCCTGCGAAGCAGGCACGAGTGAAGGCCCTTTCCTCCATCACGACCTTGCGGATGATATCCTCAAGGTTGGAGGGGAGGAGGGCCTCAGCCGCAGGTCTCGGCTCGGCTTGTTGAGGCCGGGCCGTGGCTTTAACCGCGGGCCTCGGCTCGGCTTGTTGAGGCCGGGCCGTGGCTTCAGCCAGCTTGTGGTGTAGCTGGCTGACCTCCGACTGCAGGCGATCCACTTTCGCCTGCAGCTGCCGCGTCTCGTCGGTGGCTGTTCGCCCCACCAACTCCGCGACGATGCCGCGCATACTCGCGGCCCTGCATTTGAGGGCCTTCTGGAAGGTCCCCTTCAGGTTGGAGGACTTCGAGGCGACCTCCACAATCCCCTCCTGGTCCTCCACCGCCATCCGCTCAAGTTCCGCGACTGAGTGGTCCGCGTATAAAACGCGGGACGCACCGTACCCGGCTTTGGCCCGGGCGGCGAGCGTCCGCTGCTCCTTTGCAGCGACCTTCTCTTCGAGGTCCTTCTGGACCTGCTCCCGCCTCGCCAGGTCTAACTGGCGTTCAGCGTCCGCTAAACCCACTTCGTGGGTGTCGGCAACTGCCGACTTTTTTGGCCGATGCTTTTTCCTCGGCTTCCCCGTGGAGTCCGAGGAGCCCTCGGAGCCATCCTTTAGGAAGCGCTTCCGGGCTCTAGAAGAGTCTTCGGCCATCGACATTGACGAACCGGCGTCAGAGTCTGACACCTCGTCCGTCCACCCACCAAAAACACTAGCCGCAGAAGGCGCGCGGCTAGCCTCCGACGCCGAAGCGCCATCGGCTGGTTGGCCCTGAGAAGGGCCTTTTTGCAGATCGTCCCGGGAGGGGCCCTTAGAAGGGCCTTTGAGGAACCTCCCGGACGAATCCCGCAGGGGTTTCGACATCCCGCAAGGTATCGTAATCGTCCGCAATAGATTACGACGTACAGCGCACTTTAGCCGTTCACTGATCTGCCACTCCGTTACGGTGGTCAGATCAGGACGTTGCCCAGGGAACACGACGAGGACGTAAGCGCTGTGGGGGTTCCCCAACCTAACCTTTTTTTTTTTTTTTTTTTTTTTTTTTTTTTTTTTTTTTTTTTTTTTTTGTTGACGCTGGGAAAAATGCGTTACGCATACCCTCTCGTTGGGGGACGAGAGGGTTATGTGGGACTCCCCCGGCTAGCCCGGGTATACCCACTAAACGACCCAGCGGCACTCCCGCATCGTCTTCATGGAAGGGAACTGGGAATCGGCAGAGCCTTATCATCCAGTCCCCCGCCGACGACCGCCCGCCTTTACAGCGGGCCCCGCACGCCTCTCCCTACGAGGAGGGGCCCGGAAATGACCGCGAGTGCTCGGTCATTCCCGCCGACGGTGGTGGTGAACCGTGCAATGCAGGAGACAAGGCGCCCCCGCGCCAGTCTCCCGCTATTCACCACCGGGGAGGAGGAGACGCTGATCGTACAGCCGTCTCACTCTTCCCCTTCTCCGCCTGCGGAGCGGCGCCGCGAGGGGATCGTCCTCCCGCGCGCGCTCCGCTGCCTCTTTCTGCGAGATCACGTCCTCGCAGAAAGAGGCGACCGCCGACCAGGCCGCCTCGCTCCCCAGCATGGACAGAACCACGCCGGGCAGCGAGAGGTCCGGCCCCACCACCGCAGTCAGACCGCGGCGCGGCTCAGACCAGGCCGGGCACACCTCGAGGGTGTGCTGTGCCGAGTCCTCCGCCGCGCCGCAGTCGTGGCACGCGGCGGCCTCCTCCCTCCCAATCCGATGCAGGTACGAACCGAAGCATCCATGCCCGGTCAGCACCTGCACCAGACGGAACGAGAGGAAGCCGTGGGGCCGCTCGAGCCATCCCTGAAGGACTGGCCCGAGCGCGTCCAACGTTCGGCGGCCGAAGGTGGCAGAGGCGAGGTCCTCAGTCCAATGGTGGACGATTGCGGCCCTCGCCTCCCGCCGGACGGCCTCCCGCTCCTCCGCGGCGGGGGGCGCATTGAGCGCCCTACGCCGCGCCGACCACTCGTACACCCTAGCTAGCACCCACGCCTCGATCTCCCAAGGAGGGGTGCCGGCCAGGGCGCACGCCGCCGCGAACCCCACCGAGCGGTAGGCCCTCGCCACCCGCTGTGCAATGGCCCTTTGGGGCCTGCGGATGGCGGAGGCGTTCTCCCTCCTGTGGAGGGAGTCCGCCCAGATAGGGGCCCCGTAAAGGGCCATACTCTTAAGGATGCCGGCATACAGCTGCCGGCATCGCGCCTTCGGCCCTCCCAGGTTCGGGAGGAGCCACGAGAGGGCCCCCGCTGCCTTCAGCAGGCGCGTCGACAGCCCGCTGAAATGCGGGCCGAAGCGCCACCTGCTGTCCAACACAAGGCCCAGATATTTCATCTGGGCCTTCACCTCTACTTGGACGCCCGCTACAACAATGCGGGCGTCCGGGGGGACCCGCTGCCGAGGCCCGTGGAAGAACACGGCCTCGGTCTTATGCAGGGCCACCGTCAGCCCTAGGCGGCGGATCCTACCTGCGACTAAGGATCCGCCAGCCGAGGCCAAATTGGCCGCCTCCCTAAAACTCCCCCCTCGGGCAGTGAGGAGAGTGTCATCCGCATAACAGATGACACTCGTGCCACGAAGGAGGGACCCGCGCAGGAGCCAGTCGAAGGCTATGTTCCACAGGAGTGGACCTAGGACCGACCCCTGCGGAACGCCAGACTCCGCCCTATAGCTCCGCAATCTGGCCGACTTGTCTACGAGGAGGACCGCCCTGTCCTCCAGGTAGTCGGCCAAGAGCGCCCGCAGATATTGAGGCACTCCGTGATAGCGGAGTGCCTCTAAGATGGTCGAGTGGGGAACGGAGTTGAACGCGTTGGCGATGTCGAATGACACCGCCAACACTCCGTCCCCTGCCTCGACCGCCTCCCTCACTTGGCCCTTCAAAAGGGCCAATGCATCGACCGTCGAACGCCCCTTCCGGAAACCGAATTGGGCGTCCGACAGGTCCGGGCCCACCTCCCGCAGGAGGCCATTCACCCGAGTGGCGATGATCCCCTCAAACAATTTACCGACCTCGTCGAGCAGAACGACGGGCCGGTATGCCGAGGGGGAATCCACCGGGCGTCCCTCCTTCCGAAGGAGGCACAGTCGGCCCTCCTTCCACGGTTTCGGGAACCTCCCAGTCGTCAGACACGCACTGAAGAGGTCCCGAAACCTTTCCTCCATTTGGGTGGCCGCAATGGCCACCACCGCTGCGGGGACGCCGTCCGGTCCGGGGGCCGTCCTCTTCCCGTGGAGGCGTAAAGCCGCCGCGCGGAGCTCCGCCACCGCCACTGGAGGGATCTCCTCCTCCGGCGGGGCCACCCCCCGCGGGGGGTGCATTACTGGAGGGGCGAAATCGGTCCTGCACGGAAACAGGGACCGAACCACCCCATCCAGCAACGCCGGCTCCAGGGTCTCCGTCAGTGGGGGGCCACAGGGGCGCAGTTTTTTCCGCGCCGCCTTGTATGGCCTCCCAAATGGGTCCCCGTCGAGACCCTCCAGCATCTCGGCCTTCGCCGAGTCGTCGGCGGCACGCATCTCCGACCTGAGGACCTCCTTGGCCTCCACGTACGCGGCGTAGAGGAGGTCCTCGTTGGCGAGGTCGCGAACGCTGCGCCGCCGACTCCGCGCGTAGGCTCTTCTGGCTGCCACGCAGGCGGCCCGGAGCCCCGCCAACTCCTGCGTCCACCAATAAACGGCGCGACGAGGAGGCGGGCGGCGAGACCGAGGCATGCTGGTGTCGCACACCTCGGTCAGGGAACCCCGCAATTGGACCGCTGCGGCGTCCACGTCCAGGACTTGGACAGGAGGCGCGAGCCAGTCCTGGACTAACGCCGCCTCCTCAGCCGCCTCGCGATCCAGGCGGGTGAGGGACCACCGCGGGAAGGGGGACTGACCCGAGTGGGCTGTCCCCCGAGGGCTCCCGGTGGAGACGTCGAACCGCACGTAACGATGGTCGGACAACGTCTCCACCATCTCCACCCGCCAGTTCAGGACGCGGGCGGCCAGCACGGGGGTGGCGAACGAAACGTCCACCACTGACCCTCCCCGTTGCCGCACACACGTCTGAACTGTCCCTCTGTTTAAGAGGGACACGCCTGTCGACGCCGCCCAAAACTCGACGGCGCGACCCCGGACGTTGCAAGTCGCGGCCGGGTTGCCCCAGGCCGCCGACTTGGCATTCAGGTCGCCCAACACGGCGACCTGGCGCGGCGCCGCCCGACCGACCACTGCGGTGAGGACCTCGAGAAAGATCTCGAAGTCCGCAAGTGGTCGGTTAGGGGAGAAATACACGCCCACCAGGGCTATCTCTCCCCACGCGGCGGCCACGTATCCCGGTCCCCTCTCTAAGAGCGAGAGGGGTGGGGAGTCCGTGGAAGACCGCGCTACCAATGCCACTGAGCCGTCCGGATCACCCAGCCACCTGCCAGGGACCGAGTACGGCTCAGCGACCACCGCTACGTCCACCAACCACTCGGCCACGGTCTGCATCAGCAGATCCTGGGCCGCTCTGCAGTGGTTGGTGTTGGCCTGAAGGATGCGATGTTCAGCCCTATCCATTAATCGGACATCGCACCCCCCTCCGCAGCCGCCGATGTACTGGGCACCGGATCGGCGGTGGCAACGGCAGGCCGGGTCGGCGCCTGCACTTTGCCCTTCTTGGGGGAAGGCTTGCAGCTCTTCCCCTTCATTACATGGTCCGCAGGGCGGCCACTGGCGGCGCACACGGCACAGTGCGGCGTGGTGGCCTCGCAAGCGGCGGACTTGTGTCCGTCCTTGCCGCAGCGGTAGCATGTGTCCCTCCTTTCGTCCTTGGAGGGACACAGGGCCCGGGTGTGTCCAACTCCGAAGCACTTGAAGCAGCGCAACGGCGACTCTTCAAGTGCTCGGACCACACCCGTGCTGAACCCGACAAGAAGCCGTCCCTTTGCGAGGACGGCTTTGGCGGCGGCGACCGGGCACTCAAGGCGCATGGTGCCCATGCCGCCGCGGCCGGGTCTGATGCCCCGACCTTGCACTGCGGCGGCGCTGCAGCCTCCAGCCGCCGCGACCGCCGCCACCACCTCCTCCTTGGTGACCGAGTCATCCAGGTCGGTCACCTCCAGGCCTGCGGACTTCACAGGCCTGACCACCTTGGCCACGTCCGCGATGACCTCCTGCAGTTTTGCTGCGAAGAGGTCCGCATTGGCGCCGCCCTTAGCCCCCGGGAACTCGAATATTCGAGCCCCCGTTTGAGTTTGGCGGCACGCGATTTTGTCGATCCCCAGTTGGGTGGGATCGGCGTTGGCGCGCGCCCGCGTCATTATCGACGCGTACGTTTCACCGCGCTCCTCAGCCTCCGCGGTGAGCGTCACCACGACGGCAGCGGATTTGGGAGCAACCAATTTGGGTTTGCTCCCACCGGCGGGGGCCCGTTTAGCTGCGGGAGCAGCGTTTGCGGGTTTGGGGGCCGACTTTTTGCCTTTCCCCTTCCCCTTTCCCTTGCCCGTGGACTGAGACGGGCCGGGAGGGGCAGTGGCGGGGACGGCAGGGACGGCCGTCGCCTTCTTTTTCGCCTTGCCCTTCTTTCCAACCACCTTCGTCCACTTTGGCTGATTGGACGGGGTGGTGGAGGGTAGGAGGGCGTCCTCTGGTTGAGAGGACGGCGCCGGCTCGCGCGGCTTGACTGCCGCGGGCAGCCGCTCGCGCGGCTTGACTGCCGCGGGTGGCCGTACGTCCGCCGCAAGTGGCGGGCGAAGCCGCTTTTCCGGCAGGAGCCGGTCCTCGATACCTGCGAAGCAGGCACGAGTAAAGGCCCTTTCCTCCATCACCACCTTGCGGATGATATCCTCAAGGTTGGAGGGGGGGAGGGCCTCAGCCGCAGGTCTCGGCTCGGCTTGTTGAGGCCGGGCCGTGGCTTTAACCGCGGGCCTCGGCTCGGCTTGTTGAGGCCGGGCCGTGGCTTCAGCCAGCTTGTGGTGTAGCTGGCTGACCTCCGACTGCAGGCGATCCACTTTCGCCTGCAGCTGCCGCGTCTCGTCGGTGGTTGTTCGCCCCACCAACTCCGCGACGATGCCGCGCATACTCGCGGCCCTGCATTTGAGGGCCTTTTGGAAGGTCCCCTTCAGGTTGGAGGACTTCGAGGCGACCTCCACAATCCCCTCTTGGTCCTCCGCCGCCATCCGCTCTAGTTCCGCGACTGAGTGGTCCGCGTATAAAACGCGGGACGCACCGTACCCGGCCTTGGCTCGGGCAGCGAGCGTCCGCTGCTCCTTGGCAGCGACCGCCTCTTCGAGGTCCTTCTGGACCTGCTCCCGCTTCGCCAGGTCTAACTGGCGCTGAGCGTCCACTAAACCCACGTCGTGGGTGTCGGCCACTGCCGACTTTTTTGGCCGAAGCTTCTTTTTCGGCTTCCCCGTGGAGTCGGAGGAGCCCTCGGAGCCATCCTTTAAGAACCGCTTCCGGGCTCCCCGGCCTCGGGAAGACTCCTCGGCCACCGACATCGACGAACCGGCGTCCGAGTCAGACACCTCGTCCGTCCAACCGCCAAAAACACTAGCCGCAGAAGGCGCGCGGCTAGCCTCCGACGCCGAAGCGCCATCGGCTGGTTGGCCCTGAGAAGGGCCTTTTTCCAAATCGTCCCGGGAGGGGCCCTTAGAAGGGCCTTTGAGGAACCTCCCGGACGAATCCCGCAGGGGTTTCGACATCCCGCAAGGTATCGTAGTCGACCGCAATAGACTACGACGTACAGCGCACTTTAGCCGTTCACTGATCTGCCACTCCGTTACGGTGGTCAGATCAGGACGTTGCCCAGGGAACACGACGAGGACGTAAGCGCTGTGGGGGGTTCCCCTCCCCAACCTAACCTAACCTTTTTTTTTTTTTTTTTTTTTTTTTTTTTTTTTTTTTTTTTTGTTGACGCTGGGAAAAATGCGTTACGCATACCCTCCCGTTGGGGGGGACGAGAGGGTTATGTGGGACTCCCCCGGCTAGCCCGGGTATACCCACTAAACAACCCAGCGGCACTCCCGCATCGTCTTCATGGAGGGGAACTGGGAAACTGGCAGAGCCTTATCATCCAGTCCCCCGCCGACGACCGCCCGCTTTTACAGCGGGGCCCGCACGCCCCTCCCTACGAGGAGGGGCCCGGAAATGACCGCGAGTGCTCGGTCATTCCCGCCGACGGTGGTGGTGAACCGTGCAATGCAGGAGACAAGGCGCCCCCGCGCCTGTCTCCCGCTATTCACCACCGGGGAGGAGGAGACGCTGATCGTACAGCCGTCTCACTCTTCCCCTTCTCCGCCTGCGGAGCGGCGCCGCGAGGGGATCGTCCTCCCGCGCGCGCTCCGCTGCCTCTTTCTGCGAGATCACGTCCTCGCAGAAAGAGGCGACCGCCGACCAGGCCGCCTCGCTCCCCAGCATGGACAGAACCACGCCGGGCAGCGAGAGGTCCGGCCCCACCACCGCAGTCAGACCGCGGCGCGGCTCAGACCAGGCCGGGCACACCTCGAGGGTGTGCTGTGCCGAGTCCTCCGCCGCGCCGCAGTCGTGGCACGCGGCGGCCTCCTCCCTCCCAATCCGATGCAGGTACGACCCGAAGCATCCATGCCCGGTCAGCACCTGCACCAGACGGAACGAGAGGAAGCCGTGGGGCCGCTCGAGCCATCCCTGAAGGACTGGCCCGAGCGCGTCCAACGTTCGGCGGCCGAAGGTGGCAGAGGCGAGGTCCTCAGTCCAATGGTGGACGATTGCGGCCCTCGCCTCCCGCCGGACGGCCTCCCGCTCCTCCGCGGCGGGGGGCGCATTGAGCGCCCTACGCCGCGCCGACCACTCGTACACCCTAGCCAGCACCCACGCCTCGATCTCCCAAGGAGGGGTGCCGGCCAGGGCGCACGCCGCCGCGAACCCCACCGAGCGGTAGGCCCTCGCCACCCGCTGTGCAATGGCCCTTTGGGGCCTGCGGATGGCGGCGGCGTTCTCCCTCCTGTGGAGGGAGTCCGCCCAGATAGGGGCCCCGTAAAGGGCCATACTTTTTAAGATGCCGGCATACAGCTGCCGGCATCGCGCCTTCGGCCCTCCCAGGTTCGGGAGGAGCCATGAGAGGGCCCCCGCTGCCTTCAGCAGGCGCGTCGACAGCCCGCTGAAATGCGGGCCGAAGCGCCACCTGCTGTCCAACACTAGGCCCAGATATTTCATCTGGGCCTTCACCTCTACTTGGACGCCCGCTACAACAATGCGGGCGTCCGGGGGGACCCGCTGCCGAGGCCCGTGGAAGAACACGGCCTCGGTCTTATGCAGGGCCACCGTCAGCCCTAGGCGGCGGATCCTCCCTGCGACTAGGGATCCGCCAGCCGAGGCCAAATTGGCCGCCTCCCTGAAGCTCCCTCCTCGGGCAGTGAGGAGAGTGTCATCCGCATAGCAGATGACACTCGTGCCACGAAGGAGGGACCCGCGCAGGAGCCAGTCGAAGCCTATGTTCCACAGGAGTGGACCTAGGACCGACCCCTGCGGAACACCAGACTCCGCCCTGTATCGCCGCAATGTGGCCGACCTGTCTACGAGGAGGACCGCTCGGTCCTCCAGGTAGTCGGCCAACAGCGCCCGCAGATATTGAGGCACTCCGTGATAGCGGAGTGCCTCTAAGATGGTCGAGTGGGGAACGGAGTTGAACGCATTGGCGATGTCGAATGACACCGCCAACACTCCGTCCCCTGCCTCAACCGCCTCCCTCACTTGGCCCTTCAAAAGGGCCAATGCGTCGACCGTCGAACGCCCCTTCCGGAAACCGAATTGGGCGTCCGACAGGTCCGGCCCCACCTCCCGCAGGAGGCCATTCACCCGGGTGGCGATGATCCCCTCAAACAATTTACCGACCTCGTCGAGCAGAACGACGGGCCGGTATGCCGAGGGGGAATCCACCGGGCGTCCCTCCTTCCGAAGGAGGCACAGACGTCCCTCCTTCCACGGTTTCGGGAACCTCCCAGTCGTAAGACACGCATTGAAGAGGTCCCGAAACCTTTCCTCCATTTGGGTGGCCGCAATGGCCACCACCGCTGCGGGGACGCCGTCCGGTCCGGGGGCCGTCCTCTTCCCGCGGAGGCGTAAAGCCGCCTCGCGGAGCTCCGCCACCGCCACTGGAGGGATCTCCTCCTCCGGCGGGGCCACCCCCCGCGGGGGGTGCATCACTGGAGGGGCGAAATCGGTCCTGCGCGGAAACAGGGCCCGAACCACCCCATCCAGCAACGCCGGCTCCAGGGTCTCCGTGAGTGGGGGGCCACAGGGGCGCAGTTTATTCCGCGCCGCCTTGTATGGCCTCCCAAATGGGTCCCCGTCGAGACCCTCCAGCATCTCGGCCTTCGCCGAGTCGTCGGCGGCACGCATCTCCGACCTGAGGACCTCCTTGGCCTCCACGTACGCGGCGTAGAGGAGGTCCTCGTTGGCGAGGTCGCGAACGCTGCGCCGCCGACTCCGCGCATAGGCCCTTCTGGCCGCCACGCAGGCGGCCCGGAGCCCCGCCAACTCCTCCGTCCACCAATAAACGGCGCGACGGGGAGGCGGGCGGCGAGACCGAGGCATGCTGGTGTCGCACACCTCGGTCAGGGAACCCCGCAATTGAACCGCTGCGGCGTCCACGTCCAGGACTTGGACAGGAGGCGCGAGCCAGTCCTGGACTAACGCCGCCTCCTCAGCCGCCTCGCGATCCAGGCGGGTGAGGGACCACCGCGGGAAGGGGGACGGACCCGAGTGGGCTGTCCCCCGAGGGCTCCCGGTGGAGACGTCGAACCGCACGTAACGGTGGTCGGACAACGTCTCCACCATCTCCACCCGCCAGTTCAGGACGCGGGCGGCCAGCACGGGGGTGGCGAACGAAACGTCCACCACTGACCCTCCCCGTTGCCGCACACACGTCTGTACTGTCCCTCTGTTTAAGAGGGACACGCCTGTCGACGCCGCCCAAAACTCGACGGCGCGACCCCGTACGTTGCAAGTCGCGGCCGGATTGCCCCAGGCCGTCGACTTGGCATTCAGGTCGCCCAACACGGCGACCTGGCGCGGCGCCGCCCGACCGACCACAGCGGTGAGGACCTCGAGAAAGATCTCGAAGTCCGCTAGGGGTCGGTTAGGGGAGAAATACACGCCCACCAGGGCTATCTCTCCCCACGCGGCGGCCACGTATCCCGGACCCCTCTCTAAGAGCGAGAGGGGTGGGGAGTCCGTGGAAGACCGCGCTACCAGTGCCACTGAGCCGTCCGGATCACCCAGCCACCTGCCAGGGACCGAGTACGGCTCAGCGACCACCGCTACGTCCACCAACCACTCGGCCACGGTCTGCATCAGCAGATCCTGGGCCGCTCTGCAGTGGTTGGTGTTGGCCTGAAGGATGCGATGTTCGGCCCTATCCATTAATCGGACATCGCACCCCCCTCCGCAGCCGCCGATGTACTGGGCACCGGATCGGCGGTGGCAACGGCAGGCCGGGTCGGCGCCTGCACTTTGCCCTTCTTGGGGGAAGGCTTGCAGCTCTTCCCCTTCATCACGTGATCCGCAGGGCGGCCACTGGCGGCGCACACGGCACAGTGCGGCGTGGTAGCCTCGCAAGCGGCGGACTTGTGTCCGTCCTTGCCGCAGCGGTAGCATGTGTCCCTCCTTTCGTCCTTGGAGGGACACAGGGCCCGGGTGTGTCCAACTCCGAAGCACTTGAAGCACCGCAACGGCGACTCCTCAAGTGCCCGGACCACACCCGTGCTGAACCCGACAAGAAGCCGTCCCTTGGCGAGGACGGCTCTGGCGGCGGCGACCGGGCACTCAAGGCGCATGGTGCCCATGCCGCCGCGGCCGGGTCTGATGCCCCGACCTTGCACTGCTGCGGCGCTGCAGCCTCCAGCCGCCGCGACCGCCGCCACCACCTCCTCCTTGGTGACCGAGTCATCCAGATCGGACACCTCCAGGCCTGCGGACTTCACAGGCCTTACCACCTTCGCCGCGTCCGCGATGACCTCCTGCAGTTTTGCTGCGAAGAGGTCCGCATTGGCCCCACCCTTAGCCCCCGGGAACTCGAATATTCGAGCCCCGGTTTGGGTTTGGCGGCACGCGATCTTTTCGATCCCCAGTTGGGTGGGATCGGCGTTGGCGCGCGCCCGCGTCATTATCGACGCGTATGTTTCGCCGCGCTCCTCCGCCTCCGCGGTGAGCGTCACCACGACGGCAGCGGATTTGGGAGCAACCAATTTGGGTTTGCTCCCACCGGCGGGGGCCCGTTTAGCTGCGGGAGCAGCGTTTGCGGGTTTGGGGGCCGACTTTTTGCCTTTCCCCTTCCCCTTTCCCTTGCCCGTGGACTGAGACGGGCCGGGAGGGGCGGTGGCGGGGATGGCAGGGACGGCCGTCGCCTTCTTCTTCGCCTTGCCCTTCTTTCCAACCACCTTCGTCCACTTTGGCTGGTTGGACGGGGTGGTGGAGGGTAGGAGGGCGTCCTCTGGTTGAGAGGACGGCGCCGGCTCGCGCGGCTTGACCGCCGCGGGCGGCCGCTCGCGCGGCTTGATTGCCGCGGGTGGCCGTTGGTCCGCCGCAAGTGGCGGGCGAAGCCGCTTTTCCGGCAGGAGCCGGTCCTCGATACCTGCGAAGCAGGCACGAGTGAAGGCCCTTTCCTCCATCACGACCTTGCGGATGATATCCTCAAGGTTGGAGGGGGGGAGGGCCTCAGCCGCAGGTCTCGGCTCGGCTTGTTGAAGCCGGGCCGTGGCTTTAGCCGCGGGCCTCGGCTCGGCTTGTTGAGGCCGGGCCGTGGCTTCAGCCAGCTTGTGGTGTAACTGGCTGACCTCCGACTGCAGGCGATCCACTTTCGCCTGCAGCTGCCGCGTCTCGTCGGTGGCTGTTCGCCCCACCAACTCCGCGACGATGCCGCGCATACTCGCGGCCCTGCATTTCAGGGCCTTTTGGAAGGTCCCCTTCAGGTTGGAGGACTTCGAGGCGACCTCCACAATCCCCTCTTGGTCCTCCACCGCCATCCGCTCCAGTTCCGCCACTGAGTGGTCCGCGTATAAAACGCGGGACGCACCGTACCCGGCCTTGGCTCGGGCGACGAGCGTCCGCTGCTCCTTGGCAGCGACCTTCTCTTCGAGGTCCTTCTGGACCTGCTCCCGCTTCGCCAGGTCTAACTGGCGTTCAGCGTCCACCAAACCCACGTCGTGGGTATCGGCCACTGCCGACTTTTTCGGCCGAAGCTTCTTCCTCGGCTTCCCCGCGGAGTCCGAAGAGCCCTCGGAGCCATCCTTCAAGAACCGCTTCCGGGTTCTAGACGACTCCTCGGCCATCGACATCGACGAACCGGCGTCCGAGTCAGACACCTCGTCCGTCCACCCGCCAAAAACACTAGCCGCAGAAGGCGCGCGGCTAGCCTCCGACGCCGAAGCGCCATCGGCTGGTTGGCCCTGAGAAGGGCCTTTTTCCAAATCGTCCCGGGAGGGGCCCTTAGAAGGGCCTTTGAGGAACCTCCCGGACGAATCCCGCAGGGGTTTCGACATCCCGCAAGGTATCGTAGTCGACCGCAATAGACTACGACGCACAGCGCACTTTAGCCGTTCACTGATCTGCCACTCCGTTACGGTGGTCAGATCAGGACGTTGCCCAGGGAACACGACGAGGACGTAAGCGCTGTGGGGGGTTCCCCAACCTAACCTAACCTAACCTAACCTAACCTAACCTATTGTAGTTCTGAGGAGACTTGTTTGACATCAAAGTCCCCATTCTGTATACATTCTCGAATGAAGAAATGTTTAGCTTGATATGCTTAGTTCTCCTATGAAACTCGTACGGCGGCTTCTCAGACAATTTAATTGCAGACTCATTGTCAACATAAATAGCAGCGTTTTCCCTGAAAGAAAACGCATATTAAACTATAATTACTGACGACGGGCCCGTTGGTCTAGTGGTCAGACACCCTGCCTGCTAACCGATGGGTCGTGGGTTCGATTCCCGCCAAGTGTCTGGGTGTTGTTTATCTATTTAAGTATAGTATTTACAAAAAAAAAAAAGTATATAAGTATTAGTATCAGTTGTCTGGTTTCCATAGTACAGGCTCTGCCTAGTTTGGGATCGGATGACCGTGTGTGGATTGTCCCAAGATATTATTATTATTATTATTATTACTACTGTACAATAAAACAACGTTTTATTTAATTCGTATATTTCCCTATGCAAATATCCACGGATAATAATCCACGAGATAAAAAAAACTTCACAAATCCACATGTGCAATATGTGCTTTCGCCAAAATCCGCGTCCGACTTACCCGCTGATGGCTGACTTACCTAGTAGTCGCACGCGAGCTGTCGTTAAGGCGTTCACGCACACGGGCTGTGATTACGCCGGCCCGCTTGCCTATACTCCTGTGCGCCGTCGGGGCGTCCGCAGTGAGAAGGCCTATATATGTTTATTCACCTGCCTTACGACGCGCGCTGTACATATCGAAGTAGCCACGGACCTCAGCACTCCTAGTTTCCTTGCTGCGCTAAAACGTTTCCTTTGTCGACGTGGGCCCGTTCAGTTTATGTATTCTGACAACGGGACCAATTTTAGAGGTGCAAATTCGTATCTCCGCGACCTTTATCGTTTTCTTAATAACGAATATCGCCAAAAGCTCGAGCAAGAATATGCTGAGAGTCGCATTACGTGGAAATTTATTTGCCCTAATGCGCCTCATCATGGGGAAGCATGGGAAAGTATGGTCAAGGTGGTAAAGAATATATTTTTCCGCATTGTTGGACAGCAAATTCTTTCTTATCAAGAACTTTGCACAGTTCTTACAGAAGTGGAATGTCTTCTTAATTCGCGCCCGCTAACTATTCTTAGTTCAGATCCATCTGAACCCTCGGCTTTAACACCGAGTAATTTTTTGCACACAGCGCCTTTATTATCGTTTCCCGCGCCTGAGGTTGGGTCTGGCTCTATCAGCCTGCTTCATAGACACTCGCTATCGGACAAATTGGTTCAATCGTTTTGGGATCGCTGGAGGATGGAATATCTACACGGTTTACAAGTTAGGCAGAAATGGAATACTCCATCCGCACCTATCACTCCCGGGACTGTCGTGGTAGTGATAAATGATAATTGTCCGCCCCTAGCTTGGCCCTTAGCTGTTGTAGAGCAAGTTCATCTTTCAAAAGACGGCGTCGCACGCGTGGCGACCGTCCGAACTGCCAAGGGATATTATCTTCGTCCAGTTGTTCGTTTGTGTCCTCTACCAAAACAATAACTTTATATTTATATTATTAACGCATTTATTATTATATTTTATGTAATTTCTGCTTCACGGTCTTATACGTTTAATTAATAATCGCTTATTACCGATAGGTTTCCGCGCGCATTGAGCGCTATCTACTCATATCTCACCTTAAGTATGTTTGTTAATGGTGACCCATTAAGGGCGGGTGGAAATGGTTGCGCTAGATATCATAAAATTCTAAATTATACCATCAATTCCATGTCCACCTTCCAACCTCCTTTTTTCCTATCCTTTCCTATCCATAAACCGCTCGCACTGAAGCTCACGATGTCAAGATTGACGGCTGCCTGCAGTCAGTCCCGAAAAATATTGTAAAGATCCCGCACGTTCTTATATAATATCCGCGTTGTGAACATTTTTAAACCCGCAATAAAGTTCCGCGCCGTTATTGTGATATTCCCGCGTTTGTGTTATGTGTTAATAATAAACATTAACATTAAAGAAAAGGAAAGTGATCGCCCTCCGCGCCGCGCCAGGTCGACGTGTGTGCAGTGCTGTCTCGTTGTACGGCGAAAGGACTGAAGGCCTACAAGTAAGTGCGAGCCTTCCAAGACATTCCTTTCACCCTTTTCACGTCGACTGTAACATACAGTCCATTTTCGAATTCCCCTTTTGTCACCCGCATCATATTTAGCGCGATCATTTTTTGAAAATATTTTCAAATGCGAAATGATAATATGATATGATAAATAAACTACGTAGATATAATAATCTAAGCAGAAATACACATAAGAGTATGTTACGGGCGAAAATTAGGTGACTTTACGTAGTAACCTATGCGGGAATCACAATAACATTCGCAATGAATGTTTGGAAGATCGCTTATTAGGGCCTATAGAAGTATGCTAATAAGGGCGGGTCAAGGATAACTGATTATCCTGGGTCAGAAGGACCACAAAAAATGATCGCGCTAAATATGATGCGGGTGACAAAAGGCGAATTCGAAAATGGACTGTATGTTACAGTCGACGTGAAAAGGGTGAAAGGAATGTCTTGGAAGGATCGCACTTACTTGTAGGCCTTCAGTCCTTTCGCCGTACAACGAGACAGCACTGCACACACGTCGACCTGGCGCGGCGCGGAGGGCGATCACTTTCCTTTTCTTTAATGTTAATGTTTATTATTAACACATAACACAAACGCGGGAATATCACAATAACGGCGCGGAACTTTATTGCGGGTTTAAAAATGTTCACAACGCGGATATTATATAAGAACGTGCGGGATCTTTACAATATGTTTCGGGAACTGAAGGCTGCCGTCAATCTTGACAGCGTTTTTCTCTTCAGTGCGAGCGATTTATGGGTAGGAAAGGTTAGGAAACATGAGGTTGGAAGGTGGACATGGAATTGATGGTATAATTTAGAATTTTGCGATATCTAGCGCAACCACAAACTTTGAAATATCGAATGTGTGGGAGTTCCGACTCTTCTTATTTTACGTCCTCTATACTCTATATATGGTATTATACAATTGCAGTAGTGTCGAAGTCAAATTGGTGTGCTGCTGCGGTGTGGGGGTGTTAGCTTTATCCCTCTGCTTTTCGGTAGTCAGTCAGCTATCCTGTTAGATCATGTGAGGGTAGCATCGCTGGTCGTGGATGGTAGCGGCGGGAGTAATTAAACACATCGACACATACAATTACATTTTATTGATAGACGTATTTACAGGTTGGGCGTGGTTTGAGCTCACAGCTCGTTCGTCTCTCGATGACGATTGAAATGATTAGATAATTCGACCAAACTCATGTAGGTATGCTTTATTCACAGAACATTATCTTTTTTTTATATAGTAATTGAAAGAAAAATCATATTTCCTGGGATCGCAGTAACACCGACCACGCCGTACCGTCGCGTGCCTGTAGTGAGGTAGCCGTGCTCTATTTATTAATTTACAATTTCATTTCATGTAACGACATGAAAAACAAAATACGACAAAATACGATTTCACTTATTAACCGACTTCAAAAAAGGAGGTTCTGTATTCGACGCGTATGTATGTAATATTAATAAAAATGCGTAATATTCATATATGTTAGTCTATGTGGGCTTCTAAACGAATTTACCAAATTTCACGAGTGTATGTATGTATGTAGGTTTGTCCGCGGATTTCTCAGAAACTCAAGTCCGATTTCGAAAATTATTTTTGCAATAGTTAGAGTATCTTTCAACTTAGGGTAGAGTACAAATTTCATCAAAATTGGTCCAGTAGTTTAAGAGATATAAACTTTTTATGTTTTCAGTAAGTTACTGTAATGTAGACGTTCGAGTTGCGTGATAGTGCTGATACCTATCTTGGTAAAATAAGTCACTAAAAAGTGTTAAATAAACTATTAAAAAAAAAAACCGACTTCAAAGTAAATTATCTAAAAAGCATAAAATAACGAAAATATTATTGAAGTTGGTGCAGAATATACACAGCAGGTACGCTAACACCAACTTCAATAATATTTTCGTTATTTTATGCTTTTTAGATAATTTACTTTGAAGTCGGTTTTTATTTTTTTTTAAATAGTTTATAATTAACTAGCGACCCGCCCCGGCTTCGCACGGGTGTAATTGAGAAAAAAAGAAGTGAATAATTTAAAGTTACTGCCTTTGATTATAGAATTTCTTGTTAAATAATGTTTGTAGCTGACTTTTCATAACGCAATATGAACAAATTATGTATAGAAGTGACGCGTGAAAGGCCTGCAACGTTGAATCTCTGAGCTTGCGATTTGTTAATTGTATTTATAATTTTATTATAAACTGCAGACGTGTACCGGTGCACAATTTGGGTGGATTAAGAACAGGAACATGACACAATTTCTTTAAAACCAATTTATGGAAGCAATACGGGCTTCCTTGTTCGGTTTTATCGTTAAGACGTAAACGGGGGTCAGTCGGGGAATTCTTACCCACTAAAACCCCCGCGGCTATCACGTCGGCACATTAGAGGGCGGACCTGGGCTATCTGTCGGGATCTGCACCAGCTGATAACACACAGTGCCTTGACTTTGAACCCGCCGCCGGAAAGGCACATTATAGCTCCCTGAGAACCTGTCATGGTGCTCACGGTTACAGGGGCACGGGGAAGCCTTTAATGGGATTTACGGGACCCTGTTGGTGGTCAACCGGGTATGTAGGATTCTTATACACTAAACCCCCAACGGCAGTGCAATCAGCACATAAGAACCCCTTCTTGGGCTATCCGGTGGGATCTGCATCATGATACAGTGGCTTGCCTTTGACCCCGCCACCGGGGAGCACAATAAAGCCACCTGGGAACTTGTCACCGTGCTCACGGTTACAGGGGGGAAGCCTTCAATAGGTCCCTGGGACCCTGTTGGCGGTCAACCAACAGCACATTGTAAGCAGTTGTCCTCGCGAAAATTGTTCAGGGACTTGGCCAAACATATTCTATATTACATTTATGAGCGTGGATCAATAAATTAGAGACAAAACATTACAGGCTGCTGTGTTGTATTGTTATTTAAGTACACAATGCTTAACAGAGTCTGGACTTTAAGTTTTTAGTTGTATGAGGGGATGTTGGAGGGGATAGTTAGATCCGTATATAGTGTGTATGAACACAAACCTTGGGAACACTAAAAAAATATTGGTTGGGCCTTTTTTTTATTATTGACATAAATTCTGAAAAGATTACTGGTGTAATAGTAAGTGTTGATGTTTTTTGTTTTGCAAAATAAAACATGTTTGAAAAAATATATGCACAAGTAGCGCATTGCTACTTGTGCATATATTTTGTTTTAGAAATGGTTTAAAATCTTTGATAAACAAACTTAGTTGTGCGGTTTAGTCTTTTTGCTACCTGAGGTGTTAGATGAATAGGAAACTAACCCTCGGTGCGCAAATCCAGCTCGCTCTTGATCAGTATTTTTTCGAAGTGGACTCTGTACATTTCAGTATTTTTTCAATGAGACCTCGGTATAGATACAACTTATAAATTCAATTAATATTAAACCTTCAGTGAAAAATTAAAAAAAAATTGTAAAATGATCAAAAATAAAAAGTTTAAAAGTACACAAAAAAAAACAGAGATTTGAACCCAGTCCCTGCTGTGTTTAAAAGACGCTTCCGTAACCTCCAGACCACGGCTATTCTTCTTCTATTATTCGAATTACTTGATCATATTCTTGTTATATGTCTGCTCAGTCCCTAATGCGTGATAACCTTATGTATTAAAGTTATCCGTGTACAGTACCTAATTTACGTACTAAGCAAATCTGAGTGTGAGTGTGAGAACATTTGTACCGCCATCGGTTGAGTAATAATACTGCTTTTTAACCCTGTTAAGGGATAAATTAAAAAAAAAGATCCCCTCAATGGCTTGCCTTTGAGCCCGCCACCGGGGGGCACAATAAAAAAAAACCTGTCACCATGCTCAAAGTTTCGGGGACCACGGCTAGACCTCCAATAGGCTTCCAGGATCCTGCGGGCGGTCGACCGCGGTGTGTAGGATTCTTACCCAAAAAATATGGGGCTGCACCGGGTACCCCTCAGTGCAAGGCAAGGGGCCTTTGAAGCCGCTGCCAGGGGCGCATTATAGCCCCCCGGGAATCTGTCACCGTTGTCACAGTTAAAGGGGTGGTGGGGGGTACGTTTAATATGTCCCTGGGATTCTGATTCTTACCCACTAAAACTCTCGTGGCTGTCACATCGGCACATGAGAGGGGGTTCTCCGGTGGGTTGTGGGCTTGGGCGGTTAGGTTTAGTCAATGTAAGCTATGTAAGTTTATTTACTTAGATAAAACTTAAAACCTTCAATGAAAAATTAGCTAACCGATGGTGAAAATCGCTGCGTGGTTTAGGAGGTGCTATCGGATATAGTAGACAGACTCGGATAGCGGCTTTGTTTCACACTATGTAAAGATAATTTGACGTCGTTGGTCCCCAACACCAGCCAACCTATAGAAAAAACCCTGACTGACAGACAGACAATAATTCCAATAAAGTTTTGGCTTTTTTTTATATCATACGTACAATAGGTGCATGCATATTGTATTCCTACCCAAACAGACATTTTGAAAATATATTATCATTATTTTATTTTGTTATATTTGGGAAACAAACAAATGATACCACTTATTACTAAATATAAGATCCAATAGTACATAAAAATCAATTCAGTTTCCACTAATAACTAAATCATAACATTAGAGAGAAGTTAACTACGTATGCATGATTTTAAATTTTAAAAAATCATTAAATATAAAAAATATATTAGAGATAAAAAGTGCCGGAGTCAATATGAGTTAAATATTTAAAACATCGAATCTTAATATAAATAAAAAAATCAAAAACAAAGTTTAATAATACAAAAACAAAATTCGATCAGGGGTAGCGAACCCGGACAGTCCGTACTTAGAGGACGCTTCCGTAACCACTTGGCCAAGGAACTTTTATTTAATCTTTCAAATTATCGTATGTTATTGTTGTAATATATTTGTACTGCCATCGGTTGAGTAATAATACTTCTTTTTTACCCTGTAAAGGGATAAATTATAAAAAATATGAAATACTAATTCAATTAATTTACTTAACGAATGTCTGTGCAAAATTTCAAGTCAATAGAACCAAGGAATCGCGTTCTCCCATACAAACTTTGCCCCCCTGTTTGACCCCCTTAGAGGTTGAATTTCCCAAAATCCAGTCTTAGTGAGCACCTACGTCTTAAAAGGAACCCCCATGCAAAGTTTGAGACTCCTAGCACTTGTAGTTTCTGAGATTTCGTGATGAGTGGGTTTTTGTCTACTCTTTTATATAATAAGACTAGCGACCCGCCCCGGCTTCGCACGGGTGTAATTGAGAAAAAAAAGAAGTGAATAATTTAAAGTTACTGCCTTTGATTATAGAATTTCTTGATAAATAATGTTTGTAGCTGACTTTTCGTAACGCAATATGAACAAATTATGTATAGAAGTGACGCGTGAAAGGGCTACGTATAGCTGCCTGTCGCCTGTCCATGGGCAAAGTACTCAACGCTTAGGTTTAAGCCTGCAACGTTGAATCTCTGAGCTTGTGATTTGTTAATTGTATTTATAATTTTATTACACACATGCACACGTCTGCAGTTTATAATAAAATACCGGTAGTACCGGTGCACAATTTGGGTGGATTAAGGACAGGAACAGGACACAATTTCTTTAAAACCAATTTATGGAAGCAATACGGGCTTCCTTGTTCGGTATCATCGTTAAGACGTAAACGGGGGTCAGTCGGGGAATTCTTACCCACTAAAACCCCCGCGGCTATCCCGTCGGCACATTGGAGGGCGGACCTGGGCTATCTGTCGGGATCTGCACCAGCTGATAACACACAGTGTCTTGACTTTGAACCCGCCGCTGGAAAGGCACATTATAGCTCCCTGAGAACCTGTCATGGTGCTCACGGTTACAGGGGCACGGGAAAGCCTTTAATGGGATTTACGGGACCCTGTTGGTGGTTAAACGGGTATGTAGGATTCTTATACACTAAACCCCCAACGGCCGTGCAATCAGCACATAAGAACCCCTTCTTGGGCTATCTGGTGGGATTTGCATCATGATACAGTGGCTTGCCTTTGACCCCGCCACCGGGGAGCACAATAAAGCCACCTGGGAACTTGTCACCATGCACACGGTTACAGGGGTCACGGGGGAAGCCTTCAATAGGTCCCCGGGACCCTGTTGGCGGTTAACCGGGTTATGTAGAAGGAGTAGGAACTGCAGTCGATCCCCCCAGGATCCTGGGGGGATCGACTGCAGTATGTGTCCCCCACAGCTGCCCACACAAAAGAGTATGCACCGTGTATCCCTCAGTGCAAGGGCCTTTGAAGCCGCTGCCGGGGGCGCATTATAGCCCTCCGGGAATCTGTCACCGTTGTCACAGTTAAGGGAGTAGCGGGGGAAACATCCAATATGTCCCCGGGATCCCGTGGGGAAGTCAAACTGGGTATTTGGGATTCTTACCCACTAAAACTCTCGTGGCTGTCACATCGGCACATGAGAGGGAAACCTGGGTTCTCGGGTGGGATCTGCACCAGGTGTCCCTGAGTGCCTGACCTCTGAGTCCGCCGCCGGGGGGCAAGCATATTATATCCCAGATTTACCTTATATTATATGGAATGATACAATGTGACCAGATTCAGTATTTTAATACTTTTTCACTCTTTATTAACGTCGTTTTTGAAGATCTTTGAAAGTTACGTGTATTTTGCTGGAAGTCAGTATTTCTATTGGGGAAAAAAATATGCTAACATTGTAAGCAGTTGTCCTCGCGAAAATTTTTCAGGGACTTGGCCCTAGAATATGTTTTTCTATATTACATTTATGAGCGTGGATCAATAAATTAGAGACAAAACATTACAGGCTGCTGTGTTGTATTGTTATTTAAGTACACAATGCTTAAACAGAGTCTGGACTTTAAGTTTTTAGTTGTATGAGGGGATGTGGGAGGGGATAGTTAGATCCGTATATAGTGTGTATGAACACAAACCTTGGGAACACTAAAAAAATATTGGTTGGGCATTTTTTTTATTATTGACATAAATTCTGAAAAGATTACTGGTGTAATAATAAGTGTTGATGTTTTTTTTGGCAAAATAAAACATGGTTGAAAATGTGCTACTTGTGCATATTTTTTTTTAGAAATGGTTAAAAATCTTTGACAAACAAACTTAGTTGTGCGGTTTGGTCTTTTTGCTACCTGAGGTGTTAGATGAATAGGAAATTAACCCTCGGTGCGCAAATCCAGCTCGCTCTTGATCAGTATTTTTTCGAAGTGGACTCGGTACATTTCAGTATTTTTTCGATGAGACCTCGGTATAGATACAACTTCTAAATAAATTCAATTAATATTAAACCTTCAGTGAAAAATAAAAAAAAATTGTAAAATGATCAAAAATTAAATGTTTAAAAGTACACAAAAAAAACAGAGATTTGAACCCAGTCCCTGCTGTGTTTAAAAGACGCTTCCGTAACCTCCAGACCACGGCTATTCTTATTCTATTATTCGAATTACTTGATCATATTCTTGTTATATGTCTGCTCAGTCCCTAATGCATATAGCGTGATATTTTACCTTATGTATTAAAGTTATCCGTGTACAGTACCTAATTTACGTACTAAGCAAATCTGAGTGTGAGTGTGAGAATATTTGTACCGCCATCGGTTGAGTAATAATACTGCTTTTTAACCCTGTTAAGGGATAAATTAAAAAAAAAGATCCCCTCAGTGGCTTGCCTTTGAGCCCGCCACCGGGGGGCACAATTAAAAAAACCTGTCACCGTGCTCAACGTTTCGGGGATCACGGGTAGACTTCCAATAGGCTTCCAGGATCCTGCGGGCGGTCGACCGCGGTGTGTAGGATTCTTAACGTCTAAACGGCGGTCCGCAAAAAATATGGGGCTGCACCGGATACCCCTCAGTGCAAGGCAAGGGCCTTTGAAGCCGCTGCCGGGGACGCATTATAGCCCCCCGGGAATCTGTCACCGTTGTCACAGTTAAAGGGGTGGTGGGGGGCGCGTTTAATATGTCCCCGGGATCCTGTGGGGGATTCTTACCCACTAAAACTCTCGTGGCTGTCACATCGGCACATGAGAGGGGGTTCTCCGGTGGGATCTGCATCAGCTGTCCCTCAGTGCATTGCCTTTGAGTCCGCCGCCGGGGGGCGGGTATATCATATCCCGGATATTTACCTACTTTATAATAATATGGAATTAATGAAATTATCTAGTATTTGATTGTTAACTATAATATCTCTTTAGGTTTAGTCAATGTAAGCTATGTAAGTTTATTTACATAAATAAAACTTAAAACCTTCTATGAAAAATGATCTAACCGATGGTGAAAATCTCTGCGTGGTTTAGGAGGTGCTATCGGTTCTATAACCGATAGCACCTCCTATAGAGACAGACTCGGATAGCGACTTTGTTTCACACTATGTAAAGATACTTTGACGTCGTTGGTCCCCAACACCAGCCAACCTATAGAAAAAACCCTGACTGACAGACAGACAATAATTCCAATAAAGTTTTGGCTTTTTAGGGTTCCATACCTAAAAGGTAAAAAAGGAACCCTTATGGTGAGACTTCGTCTGTCTGTCTGTCTGTCACACCTATATATTTCAGGAACCGCTGACGCTATCGATTTGAAACTTGGAACAGTTTTAGATCTTTTTTACCCAACTTCATCGCAAATGAAAAAGAATATATTTTACCTTTTAGTTTTTTTTTAATGATAGTCGAAATGGGTCACCAAACTTTCAAAGTGAGACTACTATATCGAATGGGGTATCATATGAAAGGGCTTCATTTGTACATCTCAAAACAGATTTTTATTTTGGTTTATGTCACGTAGTTTTTGGCTGATAATAAAAAATGACAAAAAAAAAATACCGTCCCCCCTCCCCTT
The DNA here is from genome assembly GCA_911728495.1 of Furcula furcula. NCBI lineage: Eukaryota > Metazoa > Arthropoda > Insecta > Lepidoptera > Notodontidae > Furcula > Furcula furcula. The sequence goes on from OU452243.1 coordinate 190,315, forward strand.
ATCTCCGAAGTTTGTGCAGGGAAAAATCTGAAATAATTATGGGTAATACATATCTATCTATATTTTACAGGAAAAATAAAATGATCTTTCTAAATAGTACAGTTTTTTAGTAATCCTAAAAAAACCTCGACAAACAAACTTAGTTTTGCGGTTTGTTTTTTTTGCTACCTGAGGTGTTACATGAGTATTAAAATAAATTACCTTAATTCGTCCAAAGATGGCATTGATAGTGGCGATCAATATAACTTTCAACCATTAAAAATATGTGTTACATAAAATTAACATTATCATTGAACATAACAAATTATCCATTTTCACTTAAAATATTTTTTGCTGGCCGGCTGCCGACGCCGAGTTCAGCCGAACAAACCCGAACGCGAAAGCTGCGCGCCAAATCGAGTCAGCGAACCACTTTACGGCATTCAAATTCACAGAACACTTCAAAATTTCAGCTTTGTCACCCTGCACTATTGTAATTGAATTTAATTAGGTAGTTATCGATCGAGAAAGAAATTAATAAAACCACTGACTGAATTTACAGTTACTATCGACTCGGAGTGGGCGACAATGTACTCTGTGGTGTGGTGGGCGAAAAAATTTTGTTGTCGTTTATTTCAAAAAAGTTAAATATTTTATAAAACAAAACCATACTGCGTTATAATAATTGTACAGCGCCATCTATTAGAGTAATGAGAACAAAATCTTTAATTTTGGACAATGTTCATTCTAAGGAGCATGTTTATTTGCTGGCATATTTGATAAATTTATTCAACGATAGCTTAGTGATATTTTTAATTTAAGAAATCCTCATTCAGTTGAAAATAATAATATCAACTAATGAATGATAGATAATAGTTAGAAAACTTTCATACGTGCAATGTTTTATGATAGGAACCGGGACAGATTTAGAGTTGCCGCTCCGGCGTATTGTAAAAGACGATATTTGTACAATGCTTTAACAATTTAAATGGATTAGAAAACGTGGCATTAATAAGCAATGGTTTACCGTAATGAGTAGTTGAACCGTATTTGGTTTATGTCACGTAGTTTTTAGCTGATAATAAAAAAATGACAAAAAAAATAATACTGCTCCCCGCGTATCTCCGAAGTTTGTGGAGGAAAACATCTGAAATAATTATGGGTAGTACATGTCTATCTATATTTTACAGGAAAAATAAAATGATCTTTCTAAGTAGGTAGTAGGTACAGTTTTTTAGTAATCCTAAAAAACCTCGATAAACGGACTGGGTTTTGCGGTTTGGTTTTTTTTGCTATCTGAGGTGTACATGAATAGTAAAATTACTTTAATACGTCCAAAAATGGTATGGAACCCTCGGTGCGCGAGTCCGACTCGCACTTGACCGGTTTTTTTTATATCATACGTACAATAGGTGCATGCATATTGTATTCCTACCCAAACAGATATTTTGAAAATATATTTTCATTATCTTATTTTTATTTTGTTATATTTGGGAAACAAACAAATGATACCACTTATTACTAAATATAAGATCCAATAGTACATAAAAATCAATTCAGTTTTCACTAATAAGTTGGTTTAATACTCAAAGCTAATAAGTAACTAAATCATAACATTAGAGAGAAGCTAACCACGTATGCATGATTTCAAATTTATAAAAGTATTAAAAATATATTAGAGATAAAATGTGCTGGAGTTAATATGAGTTAAATATTTAAAACATCGATTCATAATATAAATAAAAAAATCAAAAACAAAGTTTAAAAATACAAAATGAAAATCCGTACACGGGTAGCGAACCCGGACACTCCGTGCTTAGAGGACGCGTCCGTAACCCCTTGGCCAAGGAACTTTAGTTTCACATATCGAATTATCTTATCTTATTTGTACCGCCATCGGTTGAGTAATAATACTCCTTTTTTACCCTGTTAAGGGATAAATTTAAAAAAAGCATGAAATACAAATTCAATTAATTTTCCCAACGAATGTCTGTGCAAAATTTCAAGTCAATAGGACCAAGGAATCGCGTTCTCCCATACAAACTTTGCCCCCCTGTTTGACCCCCTTAGAGGTTGAATTTCGCAAAATCCAGTCTTAGTGAGCACCTACGTCTTAAAAGGAACCCCCATGCAAAGTTTGAGACTCCTAGCACTTGTAGTTTCTGAGATTTCGTGATGAGTGGGTTTTTGTCTACTCTTTTATATAATAAGATTAATATTACAAACAATCAGTGGACCTACCTAACGATAATGAGTTGACCGCATATACTTACCTAGAGTAAACTTGTGTTAGCAAAACGGTCACATCATGTATCAACATAATCACCCTAAATCTATGCATGAGCCATTGGTACCACTTACTTACTATCGGATGGGATCTCGGTCAAGCTTGGGCTTATATGAGAAAACAAAATTCCGTCCCACAGGATAGCAGATAGTTCATATAGGTACCTAGTTTGGTCGAATCAGTTCTATAGTACATACTTACATATTGCTTATATTTACATATTTATCCAATATATTACAAATGATGAGTGGTCATCGTCGAATAGACACACACACACGCACATGGTATAGTACATATCGACATCGGCTCTCGTTGTCACCGAGTTGTATTGTATTTACAGTATAAAATAAATTAGGTATAGTTTTTAGTATACTCAATGAGTTTTCACACCGTCTAAGCACAATTCATCTTAAGAACTTTCACCGGCTAGGCGCGCACTTTTCAACGGTAACATTTTCACTATAATAGTTTCTTTTTTTAATGAATGTTATGTAAGAGTATATAATTATGGTGACCGTCGTCGTCGGCGGCGCGCAATTAGAAGTGTGAGCGCGCGTGTCCGTTCCAGCGCGCGTCGGAGAGCGCCAAGCTCGAGAGCTCGGTGACGGGCGCCGGGTAGTACACGGTGGGCGCGGCCCCCGCCGAGCAGCGGGCGCGCCCGGGCGCCGCGGGGGCCGCGGGGGCGGCGGGGGCGGCGGGGGCGGCGGGGGCGGCGGTGCAGGCGGGGGCGGGCGCGGAGCGGGACACGCGCGCCACCGAGCGGCGCAGCGTGCCATTGCGCGCGCGGCGCAGCGACACGCGCTCGCCGCACGCCGACGCGAAAGAGTCGTCGCGCGTGTGCTCCGGCGAGTCGCGCGCCCGCCAGCGCCGCGGCGCGCCGCCGCCGCAGAACATCTTGATGAATACGCGCTTGAACTTCTCGCCGAAGATCACGTAGATCACGAAGTTGACGCTGCTGTTGATCGTGACGAGCAGGTTGCTCGTCTTGACGAGCGGGTCGAGCCGGTCGAACTCGTCGCCGCCGAAAACCTCGCACGCGTTCGTCACGAGCGGCAGCAGGTTGCACAGGAAGAAGACGAGCACGACCGCGAGCAGCATGGTCGCGAGGCCGAGCTCGCGTCGCTGCACGCGCGAGAGCCGCGCGCGCTCGGCCTGCGCGCGCCGCACCTGCCGCACGATGCACGCGTTGAGCGCGGCCAGCGCCGAGAACGGCACCAGGTACATCACGATCATGTACATCGAGTGGATGTACACGACCACGTACGTGTCCGTGCGGAAGCGCTCGTCCGCGGTGACGCAGTATATGGTCTCGTTGGCGGCCGTGCGTTGCGCGACCACCTTCGCCTCGAAGAACTTGGGCGCGTTGTAAGCGAGCGCGAACGCGGCCGTGCCGAGCACGTACCAGCGCGCGCGCGCCGACGTACACAGCGCCTTCGCGCGGAACGGGTGGCACACCGCCACCCAGCGCTCGACGGTCACGATCAGCGTCAGGTAGACGGACATGGTCTGCGCGGCGTTGGCGAGCGGGTACGCGTAGGGCGTGAGCCGCGGGCACACGTGGTAGTAGTAGTAGCGCAGCCGGCCCGTGTACGGGAACACCGCCGACAGCCCGAACAGCAGCACCGAGGTGACGATGAGCACCGTGTCGCAGGCGGCGAGCCCCACGAGCAGGCAGTTCACCGAGGAGCGCATCTGCGGCCGCGACAGCACGAGCACGGCGAGCGCGTTGCCGAGCAGGCCGGCGGCGCCGATCCCGTTGAGCAGCACGCCGTGCACCACGAAGCGCACCAGCTTGTCGGCCTCCGCCACGAGCTCGTCGGCCTCGCAGTCGGCCGCCGGCGCCGGCTCCGACTCGTTGTGGCTCATGGCATGCCGGTGCCGCGCGACGCTCGCCGCGCCCGCTGCCGCTACCGCTCGCCACTCTGCACGCAAACATAATACGACGTCAATTATACCTTATACGATACAACTGTAGATTGAAAGACTTTCTGGAACCTTCCGAAGCGGTTCTGTTCGATGTAGTATACAACGACCCCCTGAAGCTGGCTCCTCATCTATACTTATAATAAAACTGTAACAGGTCCAATTCTGTACATTGAAGCTATTTTGAAAATTATATTTGGAGGGCATTCTATAACCGATACTGAGGCCGTAAAATGTATTTTTTTTAATTTTTGTCTGTTTGTCTGTCTGTCTGTATCACGGCTGCCCATCACGCCGAAACTACTGAATTGATTCAAATGAAACTTGGCATGATTTGAGATCTTACTACGAGGTAGGACATAGGATACTTTTTATCCCGTAATCTAGCACGGTTCTTTTAGGAGAGGGGATTAAAGTCAAAATGGGTACTTGGTTATACGCTTGGTCCGATTTTATCAATTTTTCTATATAATATAATAAATATTAGTAAGGGAACACTCATAGAGAGTTGTTATCAAGGTTTTGTAACCGATCGGGTTAAGCAACGTTAGGTAAGGTCATTAAATAGATGGGTGACCGTTTAACGCCATTTGAACTAAACGGGTCCGTGCTTCGGAGAGCAAGTAATCTGTTCTGTTCTGGGGCCAGTATTATTCAGTTTGTATTGTGCGGATATATTTAAATGTATTCAATCAAGTAATTATCATATATATGCAGATGATATACAAGTGTACATTTCTTTTAAGCCACACCAATATGAATCTGCTCTAGCTAATTTGAATAGTGATTTAATTAGGATAGGTCAGTGGGCAGATAGTAATTGTCAGTTGCTTAACCCATCAAAAACCAAGTATATGTTATTAGGTACAAATGGACAGTTGAATATTATACCACCTTCACTCAATGTAATGGTAAAGGATCAGCAAATAGAGAGAGTTTATGAGGTTCGTAATCTTGGTTTATGTTTTGATAGTCAACTTAGATTTGAAAAACACATTGCTTCGTCAGTTCAAAATTGTTTTTACCGTTAATTAATAATAAATTAAAAATATTGTATCGGATGAGACCTTATTTGTCTGAAATACTACGAGAGCAGCTAGTGGAGTCATTCGTTTTATCAAAATTAAATTATGCAGATGCAGTTTATGGCCCACGACTATTGAGTAGAACAAAGCGATTAATTCAAAGAGTGCAGTTCTTTTTGGCGTTATAAAGTATAAGGAGCCATTCTATTTATATGACAAGCTAAAATGGATCACTGATAGGAGAGAGTGTATGGGTAGGTAATGTGCAAACCAGCTATGTATACCACAACATAAATTTACAGCATTCAGGGGCAGTTTCAGTTGCGCTGCAGCCAAAATATGGAACAATCTACCACCACCTATTAGGCAATTAAACAGCATAATTACTTTTAGACATCACCTTCGTGAGTTTCTGTTCAAAGCACGGTGTGATGCAGGCAATTTAATCACAACTCTTTCAATTATTTAAATATGTTATATGTAATTTATTTAAATTGCAGTAATAATTAAATTTAATTAATATCATTCAATTCAATACAATTTATTTATTAAATGTTATAATATAATTAATGCAGTATGTATTTTTTTTTTATTCTTTTAACATTATTAATAAATAATATTAATCTAATTATAATTATGATGCATTTTGTATATGATTACCTATGTTATAATATAACTATTACTATAATATTATAACTATTATTTGTTTTTAGCCAATTACTAATTTCTTTTTTCACTCCTGTAGTAAATACCTATATATTTTTTTTTAATTAAAATATTTTTTCCCACTTAAGTTAAAATTATACTTATATCAACTGCTTGACATCCGTGGACCTACTAGGTCCAGGTGAAAACCAGCGCCAAGCTCTTTTGCTTGGCAATAAAGCTGATCTGGAACCTTTTTGGTCCAGCCATGGGGCACATTCTTGCAATTACTCTTTTGGTATATTTTTTTATGTTTGTTTTTTCTTTATGTGTAAGTATGTAAATTGTGTCTCATTGTTGCATGGCCAAATAAATGTCTTTGTCTTGTCTTTTTTTTTAATAAGTGGGTTTTAACCGACTATAAAAAAGGAGGTTATGTATTCGATGCGAATGTCTGTTATTAAAAGTTTAGTTAACGTAAAAATAGCGCAGGCGGAGCTGCGTGAGTCAGCTAGTTTGTAATAATATAGAGATGACGAAACGTGGACATAACGACGCCATCGCTTCATGAATGCAATTGGCACAGTTCAGCGGTATCAGTTGCCCGGTTATTATCCATAGCACTTGCGGCCTAGTTTGGGATCTGATGACCGTGTGTGGATTGTCCCAGAATATTATATTATTGAAGTGAAAACTTCTTTAGCGGTGCTGTGCACTTTTTTCTGATAGGGGAAAAAAATGATAAATTTGCGTCAGGACACGTGACTGAAAGACCTGATCGAATCATGCTCGCCATCGAAAGTCTTTGCTTGTGGCGGCTTCGTGTGGCGGATCACCCCCTTCCCTCTGATATGGTTGAGGGGAGTGATGGCTGCTGCTCGAGTCAACTCGTGCGCGGGTGCTGCTTGGGGGGACTGGTCCGACTACTATCCCTTTGGCCTTTTAGTTTGTTGAAATTTTTGTCGTAATTTATTGTTTTATTCTTTTCTCCTTTGCTTTATCTTTCGAACGGCAAGACACAATAATCGCTAATGTCGATTCATTTGTAACAAAACAATGTTTAAAATGACAAGCCCGCTGAGTTTCTTGCCGGATCTTCTCAGTTGAGGCCGCGTCGTGACCCGGTGGTAGCTTTTAAAAAATGACCATTCAAAAGTGCTAGCGTTAAGCCTATTTGAAATAAAGATTTTTGAGTTTGAGTTTGAGTTTGAAAAATCGTAAGGTAAGACGTAGGCGGCGCAGGACGCTTGCGTGAATGTTCGTGTGTGTTTGTGTTACAGCGTTGAAGAGGTTCGGGATCGTAGTTCAAACACTTTTTATAATTTTTACTGTTTATTCTACTATTAATTTTATAACACTAAAAAAAACCTCTAACAAATCTTCTTGTAATTTTTTTCTTAATTAACATAGACAAAAACTAGAGCAGGATATATACTTAAACTAGGGACGTGAAATTGCTATAAAAATAAACGATTACTATTAGGGATGTGAAACGCATTGAACGCATTGATTACTCAACACTCTCCCTCAATGCGCTTCTCATCCCGAACTCAAACATACAATTAATAAACTGACTCTTAGACAAAGGTTTCGTTAGAACATCTGCTAACTGATATTTAGTGTTAACATAACTAACAACAATTGAACCATCTTCTACTTTTTGTTTTACAAAATTATATTTTATATCCATATGTTTAAGTCGCTTCTGCTCGGGGTTATTAACAGAACTAATAGTACTTATGTTGTCTTCAAATATTATTACTTTATGACATTCAACATTTAAATCTTTTAATAATTTTATAAGCCAACTTGCCTCAACAACTGATTCACACAATGAGATTAACTCTGCCTCTGTAGTACTTAATGCAACAGTTGATTGTTTTTTAGTTCTCCAAATTACAGTGTTATTAAAAAGTTTAAACAAATATCCACTAGTTGATTTTCTATCTTTATCTCTAGCCCAATCAGAATCGGCATAACCAATCAAAGGTACAGAATCATTACAATTGTTTTTATCATATACTAATTCATAATTAACGGTTTGTTTTACATATCTTAAAATTCTTTTTAATGCTTTCCATAAAGACTCATTAGGTTTGGACTGAAATCTACTTAAATAACAAACTGCATGTGATAAATCAGGTCTGGTTCCTATAGTTGCATACATCAAAGATCCTATAAGTGATCTACATTTGTGTTCATAGCTCATATCTATTTCACTATCATCAAGTTTAAAATTTACATCCATAGGTGTGGTGTTACCTTTACAATTTTCCATTTGATATTTTTTAAGAACTGATAATAAATATTTTGTTTGATTTATGACAATGCTGTTTTCTTTTTTACAAATTGAAATACCTAAGTAAACTAAGTTATTATGTCCCATGTCTTTCATTCGAAATCGTTGTAAAAGAAATATTTTTACTTTATTTATTTTTATTATATCACCACCCATTAATAATATATCATCCACATATAATAGTAAGTATATATCTTCCATGCTGTACAGACAGTAATCATTTTCAGATCTTTTAAACCCATATTCCTTTACAGTGTTATTAAATTTTTCATACCAATATTTGGGTGACTTTTTCAGCCCATATAATGATTTAGTCAATTTTAAAACATAATCTTCTTGTATATTAAGTCCTTCTGGTGGTTTAAGATAAACTGTTTCCTTTATATCTCCATACAAAAAAGCTCCCTTCACATCTAACTGGTGAAGCTGGTAATCTCTACATGCTGCAACTGACAACATAACTCTTAAGGTCTGTAACTTTAAAACAGGTGAGTATATCCCTTCCAATTCTTCCTTTTGTTGATATCCTTTTACTACAAGTCTTGCTTTACATATTTCATTTGTTCCTACAGTTTTCCTTGTAAACACCCATTTAGTATCTATAATTTTTTCTTTATCTGGTTTTGGTACCACTATCCATGTTTTATTTTCTTCTAGAATATCAAATTCTTCTTGTATTGCCTTCTTCCATTCATTTCTATCTTTTCTGTATTCTATTTCCTCATAGCACGTCGGTATGTCTTCCTGGTTGGTTAATAATGCATACAATGCTTCATCATCGTCTTCATTAAAATCCGTAACATAATCATGTAAATATTTTGGTCTCTCTCTTCTCCTTTTTCCTCTTCCTCCTTGTATTTCTTTATTTTGTATATTTTCTGACTTCTGTATATCTATATTCTTCTCTGGTATATTTCTTCCCTCATGCATATGTCCTTTATCTAATTCTTCTTTCTGACTCATTTCTTGTATTGCTTCTTCATATATTTCTTCCTCATCTTCTTTAATATCTTCTTGTTCATGTGTCGTTGGTATGTATGTATATTCATCCTCTATAAACCGTTCATCAAATATTACATTTCTTGCATGCACCACCTTATTTGTTACAGGATCAAATAACTTATATCCCGCTGTACTGTATCCTATCATAATCATTTTCTTCCCTCTATTATCCAATTTCCTTCTTAACTCCTTTGGCACATGATTATATGCAGTGCAACCAAACACTCGCATATTTGACACGTTGGGTTTCCGTCCAGTCCATTCTTCGCTCGCTGTTAACTCTCTCCCTGCTGACGGACTTCTGTTGGTAACATAAACTGAATACAACACGGCATCACCCCAGAACTCCTTTCCTAACTTTGACTCTAATAATATTGTTCTTGCCTTTTCCATTAAGGTACGGTTCATCCTCTCTGCTACTCCATTCATTTCCGGATTGTAAGGCACTGTGTACTGTAGCGTTATTCCTTCATGTTTACAAAATTGGTGAAATTCATTTGTGACATATTCTCTACCATTGTCTGAACGCAGCTTTAAAAGGTTTGTATTAAAATGTTTGGTGACATAATAATAATATTCCTGAAATTTCTGAAAAGCCTCTGATTTATTTTTAATTAAGTACACCATAACAAAATGAGTATAGTCATCAATAAATGTTATGAAATACCTATGATCTTCTCTACTGGTTGGTGTAATTGGCCCACACACATCAGTATGTACTAGTTCTAAAGGTCGCTTGGCTCTATATCCAATCTTATTAAATGGTTGTCTTGTCATTTTACCTAAAAGACATGGTTCACATAATGTATGTTCAACTTTACTATTTTTTAAATCATCCAAACCATTTACCATGTTTGTTTTTACCAATAAATTTATATTGTTCATACCTAAATGGCCAAATCTCCTATGCCACAATTTTGCATGTTCATTACATTTCTGTTCAAGATAGTTACAGTTTGGTTGTACAATACCAGTTTCCACAGTATACAAATTATTATCTAAGTTGCCAATCATTATCATGTTATCATATCTATTAAATATTCTAACCTTACTTTGTGCAAATGTTGCTTTATATCCACTTACATTCATTTTAGATCATCATCATCATCATCATCAGCCGGAAGACGTCCACTGCTGAACATAGGCCTCCCCCTTAGAACGCCACAATGAACGACAATTGGCTATTTGCATCCACCGGTTACCTGCGACGCGCACAATGTCGTCTGTCCACCTAGTGGGAGGCCTGCCAACGCTGCGTCTTCCGGTTCGTGGTCGCCACTCGAGAACCTTTCTTCCCCAACGGTTATCGGTTCTTCGAGCGATGTGGCCTGCCCATTGCCACTTCAACTTGCAGATTCTGAGAGCTATGTCGGTGACCTTAGTTCTTCGGCGAATCTCCACATTTCGGATTCTGTCGCGCAAAGAAACTCCGAGCATAGCTCTCTCCATGGCTCGTTGTGTGACTCTGAACTTCTCTAAAAGGCCAGCCGTTAGAGACCACGTCTCAGTACCATATGTCATCACTGGCAACACACACTGGTTAAAAACCTTCGTCTTCAGGCACTGCGGTATTTCGGACGAGAAGATATCGCGTAGTTTCCCGAACGCTGCCCATCCGAGTTGGATTCTTCGGGCGACCTCTTTGTCGAAGTTGGACCGACCTAACTGGATAGTTTGTCCTAGGTATACGTAGTGGTCAACAACTTCGAGTGTATCGTTCCCAACAACTACCGGTACGGGTGCAACATGGACATTAGACATGATCTTCGTCTTGTCCATGTTCATTTTAAGACCCACCTGTTGGGAAACGCTACTGAGGTCGCTGAGCATCGTATTGAGGTCCTCCAGCGACTCTGCCATAATGACTATATCATCGGCAAAACGAAGGTGAGTGATGTATTCGCCATTGATGTTGATGCCGAATCCGTACCATTATTTCTTTATTTTGTATATTTTCTGACTTCTGTATATCTATATTCTTCTCTGGTATATTTCTTCCCTCATGCATATGTCCTTTATCTAATTCTTCTTTCTGACTCATTTCTTGTATTGCTTCTTCATATATTTCTTCCTCATCTTCTTTAATATCTTCTTGTTCATGTGTCGTTGGTATGTATGTATATTCATCCTCTATAAACCGTTCATCAAATATTACATTTCTTGCATGCACCACCTTATTTGTTACAGGATCAAATAACTTATATCCCGCTGTACTGTATCCTATCATAATCATTTTCTTCCCTCTATTATCCAATTTCCTTCTTAACTCCTTTGGCACATGATTATATGCAGTGCAACCAAACACTCGCATATTTGACACGTTGGGTTTCCGTCCAGTCCATTCTTCGCTCGCTGTTAACTCTCTCCCTGCTGACGGACTTCTGTTGGTAACATAAACTGAATACAACACGGCATCACCCCAGAACTCCTTTCCTAACTTTGACTCTAATAATATTGTTCTTGCCTTTTCCATTAAGGTACGGTTCATCCTCTCTGCTACTCCATTCATTTCCGGATTGTAAGGCACTGTGTACTGTAGCGTTATTCCTTCATGTTTACAAAATTGGTGAAATTCATTTGTGACATATTCTCTACCATTGTCTGAACGCAGCTTTAAAAGGTTTGTATTAAAATGTTTGGTGACATAATAATAATATTCCTGAAATTTCTGAAAAGCCTCTGATTTATTTTTAATTAAGTACACCATAACAAAATGAGTATAGTCATCAATAAATGTTATGAAATACCTATGATCTTCTCTACTGGTTGGTGTAATTGGCCCACACACATCAGTATGTACTAGTTCTAAAGGTCGCTTGGCTCTATATCCAATCTTATTAAATGGTTGTCTTGTCATTTTACCTAAAAGACATGGTTCACATAATGTATGTTCAACTTTACTATTTTTTAAATCATCCAAACCATTTACCATGTTTGTTTTTACCAATAAATTTATATTGTTCATACCTAAATGGCCAAATCTCCTATGCCACAATTTTGCATGTTCATTACATTTCTGTTCAAGATAGTTACAGTTTGGTTGTACAATACCAGTTTCCACAGTATACAAATTATTATCTAAGTTGCCAATCATTATCATGTTATCATATCTATTAAATATTCTAACCTTACTTTGTGCAAATGTTGCTTTATATCCACTTACATTCATTTTAGATCATCATCATCATCATCATCAGCCGGAAGACGTCCACTGCTGAACATAGGCCTCCCCCTTAGAACGCCACAATGAACGACAATTGGCTATTTGCATCCACCGGTTACCTGCGACGCGCACAATGTCGTCTGTCCACCTAGTGGGAGGCCTGCCAACGCTGCGTCTTCCGGTTCGTGGTCGCCACTCGAGAACCTTTCTTCCCCAACGGTTATCGGTTCTTCGAGCGATGTGGCCTGCCCATTGCCACTTCAACTTGCAGATTCTGAGAGCTATGTCGGTGACCTTAGTTCTTCGGCGAATCTCCACATTTCGGATTCTGTCGCGCAAAGAAACTCCGAGCATAGCTCTCTCCATGGCTCGTTGTGTGACTCTGAACTTCTCTAAAAGGCCAGCCGTTAGAGACCACGTCTCAGTACCATATGTCATCACTGGCAACACACACTGGTTAAAAACCTTCGTCTTCAGGCACTGCGGTATTTCGGACGAGAAGATATCGCGTAGTTTCCCGAACGCTGCCCATCCGAGTTGGATTCTTCGGGCGACCTCTTTGTCGAAGTTGGACCGACCTAACTGGATAGTTTGTCCTAGGTATACGTAGTGGTCAACAACTTCGAGTGTATCGTTCCCAACAACTACCGGTACGGGTGCAACATGGACATTAGACATGATCTTCGTCTTGTCCATGTTCATTTTAAGACCCACCTGTTGGGAAACGCTACTGAGGTCGCTGAGCATCGTATTGAGGTCCTCCAGCGACTCTGCCATAATGACTATATCATCGGCAAAACGAAGGTGAGTGATGTATTCGCCATTGATGTTGATGCCGAATCCGTACCAGTCCAAGAGCTTGAAAACGTCCTCCAATGCATTTGAGAACAGTTTCGGAGAAATAACGTCTCCCTGTCTCACACCTCGCTGCAATGGGATTGGTTTCGTGCTCTCGTCCTGTAGTCGGATCGACATGGTGGCGTTGCTGTACAAACACTTCAACACTTCGATGTACCTATAGTCAATGTGGCACCGCTGGAGGGACTGAGGGAGGGATTTTAGATACAGACATTAAATTTCTTCTTAGCTCCGGAACATAATAAACATTTTTTATTGTACATGGGAATATTTTCCTACCAACATAACCTAAAACTTGTATATTTCCTATACCTACTGCTTGCATCAATACCCCATGTTTAGCTGCTGCAATATTTTTAGGTTGCTTAAGTTCTAAATAATCTGAGAAATAGTCTTTACAATTTACTAAATGATCTGAGCACCCCGAGTCTATACACCAAATTATACTGTTTATATTTTGAGAACAATTGTTTACCATCGATTCATCAGTACATATATACGAATCACTTGCCTGTAGATTGTATGTCTGTTGTCCTCTCCCTTGAGTATAACCTCGCTGTCCTTGGAAGCCTCCTCGTCCTCTGTAAACTCCACGATGAAATACTTGTTTTTGTCTCTGGTAACTGCCTCGTCCGTGTCCCTGGTAACTGCCTCGTCCGTGTCCCTGGTAACTGCCTCGTACATGTTCCTGGTAACTGCCTCGTCCTTGTCCCTGGTAACCGCCTCGTACATGTTCCTGGTAACTGCCTCGTCCTTGTCCCTGGTAACTGTTTAGTCCTTGGTAACCGCCACGTTCTTGTCGATTCCAACACTGGAACTTTTTGTGACCTGGCTTCCCACATGAGAAGCATAGAAAAGCATTGCTTGATGGTATGGTATTTAATGAAATATTGTTTTTCTTTTTTTTCTCTTCTTCTCCCAATAATCTGCTTTTGACAAAGTCATATCTTAAGTTTTCAACCGTCTCCAGGGCTGTCACAATGCCCTCATAACTGTCAGGCATGGACAGTAAGAGGTAATTCACCTTTTCTTCTTCTTTTAGATCCGTCTCTGCTTCTTTTAGATCGGTGAACACTGATTCCATTTTAGTAATGTGGTCGAGCAATGACAAGCTCTCCTCGTATTTCATATCTGATAATTGTCGACGTATAAACAGTTTGGACCTTATACCTTTTGTTTTAAAATTGTCTTCTAAGGATTTTAACATTAAGTATGCCGATGTTTTTTTTAAAAGCTTTTATTTAACTTGCAATGTATGTATGTATGTATGTATGTATGTATCTATGTATGTATGTATGTAATTTGTTCGGGTGGAATCTTGCAACTCAATTTTCACCCACTTCTAGACGTTCAATTCGTTTCAAATTTTGTACATGTGTCAAGGACCGGTGACAATACAATAATATAGTATCATCGAGCTGATCTGATGATGGAGCTCGAAGGTGGATAAGGGAACCCTTGGATGGCTACTAGTAAACTCATCGAGTTTAGGCTCATTTGATTCGTCTTAGAGAGTTGTATTCACTTTACCTAATAATGAGGACCTGATGATGGAATTGTAAGGTAGGTGATGGAACCCTGGAATGGTTAATAGTAAACACATCGAGTTTAGGCTCATTTTATTCATCTTAATGAGTTCTATTCACATTTCCTAATAATGAGGACCTGATGATGGAATTGGAAGGTAGGTGACGGGACCCTGGAATGGTTACTAGTAATCAAATCGAGTTTAGGCTCATTTGATTCGTCATAAAGAGTTCTATTCACTTTGCCTAATAATGAGGACCTGATGATGGAATTGGAAGGTAGGTGACGGAACCCTGGAATGGTTACTAGTAAAAACATCGAGTTTAAGCTCATTTGATTCGTCATAAAGAGTTCTATTAATTTTTTGTAATAATGAGGACCTGATCATGGAATTGGAAGGTAGGTGATGGAACCCTGGAATGGTTACTGGTAAACACATAGAGTTTTGCCTCATTTGATTCGTTTTAAAGAGTTCTGTTCATTTTTCTTAATAATGAGGACGTGATGATGGAATTGGAAGGTAGGTGACTGGACCCTGAAATGGTTACTAGTAGACAATTGGCTATTTGCATCCACCGGTTACCTGCAACGCGCACAATGTCGTCTGTCCACCTAGTGGGAGGCCTGCCTACGCTGCGTCTTCCGGTTCGTGGTCGCCACTCGAGAACCTTTCTTCCCCAACGGTTATCGGTTCTTCGAGCGATGTGGCTTGCCCATTGCCACTTTAACTTGCAGATTCTGAGAGCTATGTCGGTAACCTTAGTTCTTCGGCGAATCTCCACATTTCGGATTCTGTCGCGCAAAGAAACGCCGAACATAGCTCTCTCCATGGCTCGATGTGTGACTCTGGACTTTTTTAAAAGGCCAGCAGGTTAGAGACCACGTCTCAGTACCATATGTTATCACTGGCAATACACACTGGTTAAAAACCTTCGTCTTCAGGCACTGCGGTATTTCGGACGAGAAAATATCGCGTAGTTTCTCGAACGCTGCCCATCCGAGTTGGATTATTCGGGCGACCTCTTTGTCGAAGTTGGACCGACCTAACTGGATAGTTTGTCGTAGTGGTCAACAACTTCGAGTGTATAATAATAATAATATTCTGGGACAATCCACACACGGTCATGTGATCCCAAAATAGGCAGAGCCTGTACTATGGAAACCAGACAACTGATACTAATACATATATACTTTTTTTTTGTAAATACATACTTATATAGATAAAACACCCAGACACTTGGTGGGAATCGAACCCACGACCTAATGGTCAGCAGGTAGGGTGTCTAACCACTAGACCAACAGGCCCGCCAACAAGTACCGGTACGGTTGTAACATGGACATTAGACATGATCTTCGTCTTGTCCATGTTCATTTTAAGACCCACCTGTTGGGAAACGCTACCGAGGTCGCTGAGCATCGTACTGAGGACGAGGTCCTCCAGCGACTTTGCCATAGTGACTATATCATCGGCAAAACGAAGATGAGTGATGTATTCGCCATTGATGTTGATGCCGAATCCGTACCGTCCAAGAGCTTGAAAACGTCCTCCAATGCGTTTGTGAACAGTTTCGGAGAAATGTCGTCTCCCTGTCTCACACCTCGCAGCAATGGGATTGGTTTCGTACTCTCGTCCTGTAGTCGGATCGACATGGTGGCGTTGCTGTACGAGCACACGTACAAACTTCAACACTTCGATGTACCTATAGTCAATGCGGCACCGCTGGAGGGACTGCATACTGTCCAGGTCTTGATTGTATCGAAGGCTTCCTCGTAGCCCACAAACGCTAGATATAATGACCGATTATACTCCTCGGTCTTCTGTATAATTTGGCGGAGCGTATTAATGTGGTCTACGATACTAAAGCCTTTTCGGAACCTGACTTGTTCGGGAGGCTGGAAGTCATCAAACCTGCGCTCGAGACAGTTCGTAAGAGTAACAGAGACAGTTCGTAAGAGTAACATGGAATGGCTACTAGTAAACCCATCGAGTTTGGGCACATTTGATTTGCTTTAAGGAGCTTCTATTCACTTTGCCTATATAAGCGGAATTGATAATAGACTTGGTAAGTGGGTGGGTGACGGGACGGAACCCTGGAACAGCCACTAGTACACCTATCGAGTTTGGTCGTCGTCAATACTATTATTGCAATTATTCAATAATTTCCAATACTTAGTTAATTATCTATACTTATAATAAAACTGTAACAGGTCCAATTCTGTACATTGAAGATATTTTGAAAATTATATTTGGAGGGCATTCTATAACCGATACTGAGGCCGAAAATGTAATTTTTTTAATTTTTGTCTGTCTGTCTGTCTGTATCACGGCTGCGCATCACGCCGAAACTACTGAATGGATTCAAATGAAACTTGGCATGATTTGAGATCTTACTACGAGGTAGCACATACGATACTATATATCCCGTAATCTAGCACGGTTCTTTTGGGAGAGGGGATTAAAGTCAAAATGGGTACTTGGTTATACGCTTGGTCCGATTTTATCAATTTTTCTTTATAATATAATAAATATTAGTAAGGGAACACTCATAGAGAGTTGTTATCAAGGTTTTGTAATCGATCGGGTTAAGCAACGTTAGGTAAGGTCATTAAATAGATGGGTGACCGTTTAACGCCATTTGAACTAAACGGGTCCGTGCTTCGGAGAGCAAGTAAAAAGTGGGTCCCAGTTTTTAACCGTCTATAAAAAAGGAGGTTATGTATTCGATGTGAATCTCTGTTATTAAAAGTTTAGCTAACGTAAAAAAATAGCGCAGGCGGAGCTGCGTGGGTCAGCTAGTTTATTAATATAGTAAATTGTAGATTTATATAAACAAATTTTTGCATACCTAATAATGTAGACCATAGAGGACATAATCAAAATAACAAAAACACCCATGTTAGTGCATACCTATTGTCAGCAAATAAAGATGATTTGATTTGATTTGAGAAACCTATCCAGCAATAACTAAAAAGTAAAAAATAAATTTATAGTAAAAAACTTTTTAAAGAACAAGCTTTTATTTAAATGCGCTAAAAAGAATAAAATAAACTTTTCCTTTAAAACTTTTAATATCTATTTATAACGTCATTACACAATTTATATGATATAAAAGCTTGTCCCGAGATTTACCTATAAGAATATAAACAAGAAAATTAATAATTAGATTTTATTGACTTAACATTTTCAAACTATGTAAGTACGAGGACTATAATCTCGCGACAAGCTTTTATATCATATAAATTGTGTAATGACGTTATAAATAGATATTAAAAGTTTTAAAGGAAAAGTTTATTTTATTCTTTTTAGCGCATTTAAATAAAAGCTTGTTCTTTAAAAAGTTTTTTACTATAAATTTATTACAAAGTCAATATGGCTGTCACTAACTGCGGCAATAATTAGGGCTTGCGCTCGGGCCTCGTTTTTCGAATTTTCTTTCTTATTTGCGTATTCAACATCTTTAATTGCTTCCAGGACCCCGCTTTCTTGTAAGATACTTTTAATTCGGAATGCCCATGTGTTAAAAATTTTTCCATCAAAGGGGACAATAGGAAACCGCTCACGTGCTGTACTTGAAGACATCTTGTTCCTTGAAAAACTTTATAACGACGCTCTGCGACCATTGAAGAGGTTCGGGATCGTAGTTCAAACACTTTTTATTATTTTTACTGTTTATTCTACTATTAATTTTATAACACTAAAAAAAACCTCTAACAAATCTTCTTGTAATTTTTTTCTTAATTAACATAGACAAAAACTAGAGCAGGATATATACTTAAACTAGGGACGTGAAATTGCTATAAAAATAAACGATTACTATTAGGGATGTGAAACGCATTGAACGCATTGATTACTCAACAAGCGTGCCACACGTATCCATGGATGGTGACTGCTGATGGCTCGACCGTCTATGTAGTTAATGTAAAATAAAATATTTAGAAAAAAATTGAACCGACTTCAATAACACGAATAAGTATAAAATAATTGAAATATTAAAGAAGTTGGTGTTAGCGTACCTGCTGTGTATATTTGGCACCAACTTCAAATAAAAGGTTAGGTTAGGTTAATATAATAATTTTCATAAGGATTCGAAAAGTTACTACAAAAATCGTAACAATCATTATATGCCAGATTCGAACAGTGAACATTACGATAGGAGACGGGTAACTTATTACAATCGGTCTATGCGAGCTACTGCACGTGTTCAGCCACCTGCAATTCGCGTAAACTCGACGCGTTCAATTCCGCGTATTAACATACACGCTGTGATACGATAAAAGAATACACTAACAATGCACCGAATAGTAAGTTTTTTCGTGCCCATAACGAATGAACCATTTATATTAAATTATAACGTAAATAGTATAGTGACTTTGAACTTAGATAATAATAATGTAGTAAACTTATTGGTCGATAGTGGAGCAAGTATTTGTGTATTAAAATATGAATGGTTGCAAAATAGCAAGTACTTAAAAAATATTAGCTTAGATAGGATACCGATATCAAAATAATTTTTACAAAAAAAAGAACCGCCTTCAAAATGCAACTAAAGAGCCTGAAATAATTTCTAAGAATTAGTGGTTTTTACATCTACATTGTTGGACTTGGACTACAACATATTATAAATACATATTACTATCAAAGACGGCGCCAAACTGGAAAACAGTTAGGTACCTACTGCCCTTGTAAGTATTTGCTAGACGTTAGGCGCCGACTTCGATAGTAATATGTATTTATAATATGTTGTAGTCCAAGTCCAACAATGTAGATGTAAAAACCACTAATTCTTAGAAATTATTTCAGGCTCTTTAGTTGCATTTTGAAGGCGGTTCTTTTTTTTGTAAAAATTATTTTTATTTTTTTCTTTTTAGTGGTTCCCTTGGTGTATTATTAGGTTAAGTTTTAACAACTTATATTTTATTCTGACAAACATCCAGTTTAATATTTATTTTAAAAACACCCACTACATAACACAACTATGGACCATCACTAAAATATTATAAGCTTAAGCAAAAAAATTAAAAAATGTACATGTGGCAATATCTTAATAAAACTAACCAATTGCCATAAACCGAAGATATCCAGGTGTTATGATCGTAGTTCTCGAGAACAATGGACTGCAAGCTCGGTGGGTCTACATTTATTTGTGCCGAGAACCCGTGTCCACCTTCTGACGATGGTCAGACCCTGATCACCATTTTTCTAGCAACTACTCATCGAGAGCTACCCAACGAGCCCAAACTCGGCAGATATACGTTTATTGGTACTGCTCCATCATCAGACCCTGATCTCCATTTTTCTAGCAACTGCTCGTCGAGACCTATCCAACGAGTCCAAATTCGGTAGTTCTACGTTTAGTAGGCACGGCTAGGATAGGATGGATTGTTAATTTTATTACAGAGTTCCGGTGGCCATCTATGGCCTTCTTCATCAGATCTACTTCACCAAATGATACTTTCTGAATGAAAATGCTTGACTAGTTTCTAAAAATACCAAAAACGCTATATGCATGCCTATAATATTTAAGGAGTTCCCTCAGTTACTCATGGTTCCCATCATCAGAACTTGTTTTTGAAAAAAATGGGACCAATCTGGAAGCATATAATTTTAATTAAAAAAATAATTTTCCAAATCGGTTCGTAAACGACAGAGTTCTGAGGTAACAAACATAAAAAGTAAAAAAAATTAAAATAAAAAACATACAACCGAATTGATAACCTCCTCCTTTTTTTGAAGTCGGTTAAAAAGGTGGCAGTGGACAACTGATATCAGAAGGATATGTTTATTTAGACTTAGAATATAACGGTATTATTTTTACACAGAAGTTTTATGTTTTTAAGAATTTATCGTGTTATGCGGACGGAATTTTAGGTGAAGATTTTTTTAAACGTTATAAGGCTACTATTGATTATAAAACAACAACCTTGCAGTTGTCGAATCATAATGAGTCTGTATGTATAAGTATTAATAGTAATAATAGGTTTATGTATTCGATACCACCACGATCTGAAGTTATCAAGTACATACCTTGCGTCTCAAGTGAGGATTCCGTTATTTTAGCAAATGAAATAAAAGATGGAGTTTTTGTAGCGGGAATGATAGCGAAACCGGAGAATGGTTATATCCCGGTACGAATTTTAAATACGAAGGATGAAGAGATTGTTATTGATTTATCAAATGTAAACATTCACTCTTTCGAAGTTTGTACTTTTAACGATGAGTATAATTCAGTAAATCGCGTTAAGTCATTATTCGATTTATTGGATCTTAGTTATTTGAATAAGGAAGACAAGATAAGTATTTGAGAACATATGCGCAAAGTACGCAGACGTTTTTCATTTACCAGGAGATAAATTGTCAACTACTAATTTAATGCAACATTCTATTATTTTGATAGATAACGTAGCGCCGGTTTAGGTTAAACCATACAGAATTCCTTACGCGCTAAGAAAAGAAGTAGACAAACAGATAAAGGACATGTTAGATAATGATATCATTGAGGAAACTGTATCGGAATGGTCAAGTCCGGTATTATTAGTCCCAAAAAAGTCGATTAATTCAAATGATAAAAAATGGAGGCTTGTAGTTGATTACAGGCAACTAAATAATTTAATTAAAGACGATAAGTTTCCATTACCTAATATATCAGATATTTTAGACTCTTTATATGGTTGTATTTATTTTTCAAAACTCGATCTTTCGCAGAGTTATTACCAATTAAATTTAAATGAAAATTCCAGAAAATATACGTCATTTAGTTTAAATAAAATGTATCAATTATCATTGGATGAGGATCCGCGTAATTGTACAGCGTTTTCCGCCGGAAAACAGTATCAAATGAAGCGTTGTCCTATGGGTCTTATGACTAGTCCAAGTGTTTTCTCTCGCCTTATGACAGTAGCAATGTCAGGCCTAAATTATGAAAAATGCTTCATATATTTAGATGATTGTATTGTGATAGGAAAATCGAGAGATAGTCATAATAACAATCTTATAGAAGTTCTTAACCGATTACGTAAAGTGAATTTAAAATTAAATCCAATTAAATGCGAATTTTTAAGACAGGAATTGATATATTTAGGACATAAAATCACGCCTGAAGGAATTTTTCCAGATACTAGTAAAATAGAGGTTAAACGTTTTGTTGCCTTCGCAAATTATTATCGACGATTTATTTCTCATTTTGCAGATATAGTTTACCCATTAAATTTATTAACTAAAAAAGGAACTAAATTTAAGTGGACATCCGAATGTCAATTAGCTCTTGATAAACTCAAATCAGCCCTTATTAATCCACCAATTTTGCAATATCCAGATTTTTCTGAAAACAATGTTTTTAAATTACAAACAGATGCGTCTAAAGTGGGTTTAGGAGCAATATTATCAAACAGCAATGGAAAAGTAATAGCATACGCTAGCCGAAACCTTAAACCAGCAGAGTCTAGATACCACGTGATTGAATTGGAATTGCTTGCCATTGTTTGGGCAATCCAACATTTCAGGCCATATTTGTATGGTAGAAAATTTAGAATTTGCAAGTTTGACGCCTATGTCCGGAGGTCTGTCTGTATGTATGTCTGTGGCATCGTAGCAGTCCAACCATTGAACGGATTTGAATGCGGTTTTTTATTTGTAAGCTAGTTTAATAATAATAATATTCATTTAATTAATTCTAATGTAACATGCTAAGACATTAATGTTTATAGTGTATGTGGTGCTAGCCTGTAAGTGATTGTTGCACTTATCATTGTATAAAAAACGTATGATTAGCGTAAGCAAGTAATAGTGTAAACAGTTGATGGCTGGCCTAATGTTTATAAATAAATAAATAAATTCGGATAACAGGATCCGGGTTAGTAACAATTAAATACTTAAGACTAATGTTAGTAATACAATATTGGACAATAACTTAAAAAATTAGTGGACCAATATCACCCAGACCAAGACAGGTAAAAACCAGTTACTTGACTGCATGCTGGTAACCCGCGTGCTAGCATTGGCTAGTCCCACCGGTCCACCAATGCACGCAGAATGGTGTTGGGGCTGTCGCGCATCCGCCGTAGTAGTGAGGCGCAGCGCTTGCGCATGATGGCAGCGAAACTACTCTCTATATTTTGTGGCGAAACTATCAGCGTGCGCCAATGCGAACATCAGAATCAGAATCAGAAATCATTTATTTGCAGAAGAATACAGGTTCATGAGATAATAATCTATCTTCTTACAGTAATAAAACTCAAAGAGCACTTTTTCTGTACATTGAATTTTTTTCCAAAATTTCTATGTGGGGATACTATACTATCGACATAGAGGCCAAAACAATTTTTTTTGGAATTATTGTCTGTCTGTCTGTCTGTCTGTCTGTCTGTCGTTCTGTTTGTCCAGGTATCATTTGAAAACCCGTGGATGGATTTTGATAGGACTTTCACTGATGTGTTGTGTAGAAGTCTAGGTATAAATTGGTATATAAAACATCACGCTATATTTCATAGGGGCTAAGCAGTGAAACATTACTTGCACATATTACCACGTAATTTCCTTTGTATGTGAATAGGGTAATTATAGACTGATCAGTTAATCATTAAGATATGTATTATTACGCTAAGTATATACAATAGGGACTGAGCAGACATTTAGTTTGCGTAAGATATTGCAGTGGCGAAGGGTCAATTTTTGCAAGGGGTAAGCCGGTCTGGTACACCCAGGAAATTTTCATTAGATTTCTGTATTGTTCTAAGTACTTTGCTGATAGGAATATGACATTATATCTTTGAAAAGTTAAAATCTGTAAAATCTGTCGTTCATGAAATTTTAATGAAACTCCCCAAGTCCAGGTAGTGTATAGGTATTGTATCACAGTCGCAACAATAAAAGATGTGAAAAATTAAGAACATTCATTATCGAATATCATTAAACAGTAATTTACGATGTTAGCGTGATTTACAATTATGAACAGCGCCATCTATCGGTGAAATTGAACATACAATCACTATAGAACTTTAATCTAGCTAAATAAAAGAAAGTCGTGTTAGTTACACTATTTGTAACTCAGGAACGGCCTAACCGATTCGGCTGAAAATTGGTGGGGAGGTAGCTTAGAACCAGGAAACGGACATAGGATACTTTTTATCCCGGTAGGTTAAAGTTAAGCAACGTTAGGTAAGGTCATTAAATAGATGGGTGAACCGATTTGTATGAAAGTGTGCATATCGGGTAGGTCTGAGAATAGGCCGTAAAGTATATTTCATGCCACTAGGTTAAGGTTAAGCAACATAAGGCAAGGTCATTAAATAGATGGGTGAACCGATATGTATGAAATTTTGTGTGCATATCGGGGAGGTCTGAGAATAGGTCATAAAGTATATTTAATGCCGCTGATACCATGATTGACGAGGATATATAGAACGAGAGGAGGGTGCAAGAGAGGAGAAAGAGGGAGAGGGGATTCGAGGAAGGGGTGATGGGGTGAGGGATCGGGGGAGTTAGGTGGAGTAAGGGGGAGTGAGAAGGAGCAAGTTCGTAGAAGAGAGAGGGGGAGAGGGTTCAGAGAGGGGACAACAGGGAGAGGAAGTGGGGGAGTGTGACGGAAACCGAAGCGGGAGGGGAAAGAGAGAGGAGAGAAAGAGCATATAATTCGATTTTTTTTATAAGAGAGAGAGATATGGAGAGAGATAAATCTAGGGAGGAGGGAGAAAAGGGGAGCAAAATGTAATAAAAGCGCGGGCGGAGCTACGCGGGTCAGCTAGTAATAATAATAAACCCGCAGGGCAGCTAGTGGCGAGCCGTTGGTGCGTAGCGACACCACGGACCCGAGTGCTCCAGAGAGTCGGTCAGGGCCCCCACCTCGGCGTGTCTTCGTCGGCCGAGTGGAAACCGAAGGGGGCCCGCAGGACTCTCAGCTCTGGCTTGCCTTAATTGGCCATCCAGAGAGGAGTTGTTAGAGCTATATGCTCCAGGGGTGGAAGTGTTAAGGGGCATAACGCCGCGAGTAACCACGGAGAAAGCGCAGCACACCTCTCGACACCCCTGAGCCACTCACACCGGCATCTTCTGACGGCTATATGGAGAGCCCATCTAGTGGGTGGCAAGTCACCGCTTGCTAAAATATAATTAGTACACTAATTATGGCAAGTGACCCCGGCCTATTGCAGTAGCCCAGTATTCAGTCCACCAAATGAATATAATATGAATAAAATCTAGAAATCTTTCCACATACTTACAATAGTCCCTACACCTGTCAGAGTCAACTGCTTTTTATATCTTATTTCCAGCAGTTGATCCTGGCAGGTGTGTTCCATACCTACCATTAACTTCTCTCAACAGGCCTCTACGTGTTGGATTCGTCCCCACGCAAGCCTTTTAAAAGTCCGGGTGTAAAAGCTCGTGTTATAAAAAAATCAAAAATAATAATAATAATAATATCCTGGGACAATCCACACACGGTCATCTGATCCCAAACTAGGCTTAGACCCAAACTAGAGCCTGTACTATGGATACCAGACAACTGATACTAATATTTATATACTTTTGTTTTGTAAATACATACTTAAATAGATAAACAACACCCAGACACTTGGCGGGAATCGAACCCACGACCCATCGGTTAGCAGGCAGGGTGTCTGACAATATAAATAGGAGCTATACCGTATTCTACCTAGCAAGGCATACAAACATGTTCAGGTTTCAGGTTATTATTAATTTGATAATTTGTTACTATAATATTACATTGTTACACATCATGTAAAATTTAATTCACAATTATTAATATATTATAAGTTTATTCGAACATGGCGGAGGCGCTGCTATAACGCGACCGCCCCACCACCACCCTGAATGCATTGTTATATTGTACGCTTAGGCGTAGGTCGCTGTATGCCCCCCGCGTATAGTTCACCCACAGGCCGCAGGTGTAACAGGATTGACAATAGGCTTTAAAAAGCGTGACCTTAACTTGCTCAGAAGACCTAGTAAATCTGCGAGCCAACATATTGCAGCGCACAGACAGCGACCTTCGCTCTCTCTCAATATCCAAATTATCCTTCATATCGTCTGTGCCCCAGTGACCTAAATAAAGCGCTCTACCGTTTTTAAGGGAGGACCACAAAGCGTAATATGCGGTATACTTGTGTAACGCCTGTGTGTGGTCCGGTCTAAATATCATAAATTCGCTTTTTACAGCATTGTAGCTTAGTCCCTGAGCCATCGCATACGACTCACAGATACGAAGGAGTCTTTTCAAAGCACCACTTGATGGGCTCAGCAGCACCATATCGTCCGCGTAACTGATATTTTTGATACAAACTCCATCTATGTGACAACCGATTCCTGGCCTGCTGAGCTCATCAATTAGTCCATTCATATATAAATTGAACAGCGTAGGAGAACTCCGACCCCCCTGCCTTACACCGCATTCCAATCTATATTCCTCTGAGAACTTGCCTGTCCTTCTTACACTGTTCTTTTGATTACTATACCAGGGTTTGAACAGTAATATAATTTCCTCCGGCAGATTAGTCTCAGATTACATTTTATTCCATAGAATGTCGTACGATACAAGATCAAATGCCTTGGATAAATCCAAGTAACAAGCATACGCTGGTGTCTTCCTTGCCGTGTAGTACTGGACAGTCTGTTTAAGGCACAGGATGGCACTCTCGGTGGAAAGACCTGCTCTGAAGCCAAATTGCGCATCATTTAGCGAGACCTGCTCATCCAAGCGCCTATCAAGCAGACTGTCCAGTACCTTCGCAATGACCTTGGCAAGGGAAATGGGTCTAGAATTGGACACATCCGTAGTATCACCAGTTTTGTTCTTTGTTATGGGTACAACTATAGTACGCATTACGCTTTCAGGTAAATACATATGCCCAACACACAAATTAAAAACAAAGCTAAAACTCTTGGCAAGTGAACCCCTGCGTGTTGCAAATGCTCGATGCTGAGATTGTTATATCCCGGAGATTTTTATTTTATAACTTTCTCGACCTCTCTGGCGGTAAAAAATACAATACTTTAAATTGCATACCTCAGCATCGCGCAGAAGTGATTCCACTTTGAAATGCTGCATAAATAAATTGGAAATATCACTGGGCTCGTGAAAACCAGCCACGCCCACGGGAAGACCACATGTAAATATGGCCAGATCTAGGTCTATTAAGATTCACCCACACCTGAAAACTAAGGCGAGCCCTGTCCTGTGCGCCGCTGACATGTTTATTCCAACCAGGAAGGTATTTTCCTTTTCGTTTATGTCTTACACTATGACTATCAACTGCGGCCTCCGAAAGTGTGGATATAATATTATCATACATTTTGTCTATCAATATTCTGTGATATTTATTACTACACAAACCATCACAACATTCCGCAAATTCCGCCTGAAAGTCTAATTTTCTTAATCTGGGATGACATTTATCACGATACATTGATGTTTGCTCATTGTCACGTTCCACCCAAGTAGGGTTGCCAGCTTCTGTTTTGTATTGTAGAGGATTTATCAGTAGAAATTATAGGACTCAGGACGGAATTAAAGGATATGACGTTATTTTAAGTAAAACGCTCTATTATGGTGTCAGTAGAGATATTTACTAATAAAAAAATACTCCTTATATTTTTTTTGATTAGCATTAATTTTATTAATTGCATATGTTTTATGTTTTTCTTTGTAGGAAAATTTCAAACACAATTGTAAAAGATTGTTTTATGAATAAACTAGCTGACCCACGCAGCTCCGCCCGCGCTGTGTTTACGTTTACTAAACTTTCAATAATATACATTCGCATAGAATACAAAACCTCCTTTTTTAAAGTCGGTTAAAAACTTGGACCCACTTTGTGCTTGCCCTCCGAAGCACGGAAGCGTTTAGTTCAAATGGCGTTAAACGGTCACCCATCTATTTAATGACCTTACTTAACGTTGCTTAACCTGATCGATTTCCAAACATTGTTAACAACTGTCTATGAGTGTTTCCTTACAAATATTTATTATAATTATAAAGAAAAAATGGTAAAATCGGACCAAGCGTATAACCAAGTACCCATTTTGACTTTAATCCCCTCTCCCAAAAGAACCGTGCTAGATTACGGGATAAAAAGTATCCTATGTCCTACCTCGGAGTATTAACTCAAATCATGCCAAGTTTCGTTTCAATCCATCCAGTAGTTTCGGCGTGATGCTCAGCCGTGATACAGACAGACAGACAGACAAAAATTAAAAAAATTACATTTTCGGCCTCAGTATCGGTTATAGAATGCCCTCCAAATATAATTTTCAAAATATCTTCAATGTACAGAATTGGACCTGTTACAGTTTTATTATAAGTATAGATAGATTAAACTAAAATATTACTGAATAAAAAAACCTTTAGCAATGAACCAAATTGTAAACCATTCTCGAATACCCTTGAACACACACACAAAATTTCATCCAAATCCTTCCAGCCGTTTAGGAGGAGTTCAGTGACATACACACGTACAGTAGAATTATATATATAAAGATATATATAGATATTAAAGTTCTATAGTGACTGTATGTTCAATTTCACCGATAGATGGCGCTGTTCATAATGTAAATCACGCTAACATCGTAAATTACTGTCTAATGATATTCTAAATGAATGAAAGTTCTAAGTTTTTCGCATCTTTTATTGTTGCGACTGTAATACAATATCTATACACTACCTGGACTTGGGGAGTTTCATTAAAATTTTATCGATTTTAACTTTTCAAAGATATAATGTCATATTGCTATCAGCAAAGTACTTAGAACAATACAGAAATCTAATGAAAATGTCCTGGGTGTGCCGGACCGGCTTACCCCTTACGAAAATTGACCCTTCGCCACTGCCATATCTTATGCAAATTAAATGTCTGCTCAGTCCCTATTGTATATAGCGTACTAATACATATTATCTTAATGATTAACTGATCAGTCTATAACTACCCTATTCACATACAAAGGAAATTACGTGGTAATATGTGCAAGTAAGGTTTCACTGCTTAGCCCCTATGAAACATAGCGTGATGTTTTATATACCAATTTATACCTTGACTTCTACACAACACATCAGTGAAAGTCCTATCAAAATCCATCCACGGGTTTTCAAATGATACCTGGACAAACAGTACGACAGACAGACAGACAGACAATAATTCCAAAAAAAATTGTTTTTTCCTGAATTTTCTTTGCTATAAACCTCACGGAGCCCGAGACCGTCCGGATTTCTTTGTATGTTTGAACTAAGCTTCCCTGTGCTTCGGAGCGCGCGAAAAAAGACGGTTCCGTATGTCGTAGACTGTAGTCGTTACCTTCGGAGTCGCCCTTGGACGTCCATTGAGTACGGCGGTGACTCCGAGTAGGACGGCGGCGGGATTGCGACCCCCGTTCCCGTGAGCACCGTGTCTGGTTCCCGGGAGGCTATAATGTGTCCCCCGGCGGCGGGCTCAAAGGCAATGCACTGAGGGGCTGGGGGCTCCTGGCGCAGTTCACACCGGAGAGCCCGGGGGTCCCCTCTCATGTGCCGATGCGACAGCTGCGGGTGTTTTAGTGGGTAAGATTCCCTCATATCCCGGTCGAGCGCCACAGCTCCCGGGGACCTATAGAAGATTCCGCGAAAAAAAAAGACAGTTGTCGTCATGCAGTCAGAGGGCCTAAGGGCAGCTTGAATAACTCCACTGACACCAGCTTGGCCACTAACCAAAAGACAAAAAAAATAAAACGGGTCATTACATGCACGTATACCTAATTAGTTTTGTAGTATTCATTTATATCTGTTACGATACTAAGTAATACGTAATACCTTCTAGTTGAATTATTCGTAAACTGTATGTCCAACTAAGCTCAGACACCTTGTTTGTATGCAGCTGCAATGGCTCAATCTGGATGTAGTATTCTATTTCACTGATTTTTATAAAACACTAGCTGACCCGCGCAGCTTCGCCCGCGCTTTTATTGTTTTTCTCAACTGTTCTTTAAGTATAACCAACCCTCGAAAATTTAAAAACAGTTGAACAAATTTTGATTTATTACTTCTAAGATTATTTTTTGGGATGCCCTTTCCAATATCTGTACCAAATTTCATCAAAATCGGTACAGTGGTTTAGGCGTTATATCATAACAGACAGACAGATGGAGTTACTTTCGCATTTATAATATTAGTAGGGAAGTATGTAAAACAAAACGATGACGAAATTACATACTAACTTTCATTCCCTATTTCAACCCCTTTAATCTTTTTTTTTTCGGATAAAAGGTAGCCTATGTCCATCCTTGAGGTCAAATCTATCTCTGTACCAAATTTCATCAAAATCGGTTCAGTGACTTAGGAGTTATAGCGTAACAGACAGACAGACAGACAGACAGAGTTACTTTCGCATTTATAATAGAAATTACATACTAACTTTCATTCCCTATTTCAACCCCTTTAATCTTTTTTTTTTCGGATAAAAGGTAGCCTGTATCCTTCCTTGAGGTCAAATCTATCTCTGTACCAAATTTCATCAAAATCGGTTCAGTGACTTAGGAGTTATAGCGTAACAGACAGACAGACAGACAGACAGAGTTACTTTCGCATTTATAATAGAAATTACATACTAACTTTCATTCCCTATTTCAACCCCTTTAATCTTTTTTTTTCGGATAAAAGGTAGCCTATGTCCTTCCTTGAGGTCAAATCTATCTCTGTACCAAATTTCATCAAAATCGGTTCAGTGACTTAGGAGTTATAGCGTAACAGACAGAGAGACAGACAGACAGACAGAGTTACTTTCGCATTTATAATATTAGTAGGGATGTACCATGTGTATCTTCTAAGTTGGGATAGTACCTACTTTACCCTTCGGAGTCGCTGGACGTTCGGGGTGTGGGACCTTAGAACGTCCATTGAGTACGGCGGCGACTCCGAGGAGGACGGAGGCGGGGTTTCGACCCCCGTCCCCTCGATCACCGTGACTGGGGCCACCGGGGGGCTATAATGCGCACCCCAGCGGCGGGCTCAAAGGCAACTCACTGGTGCAGATCCCACCGGAGAGACCTGGGTCCCCTCTCATGTGCCGATGCGACAGTCGCGGGGGTTTTAGTGGGTAAGAATCCCACATACCCTGGTCGAGCCCCACAGCTCCTGGGAATCTTTTGAAGATTTCCCCCGCGTCAAAAATATACCTACTTCACTGTTTGGAGTCATTGGACGTTTTGGGGTATGAGCCCTAGACGTCGATCGAGTAGGTACGGCGGCGACTCACAGGAGTACGGCGGCGGGGTTGCGACCCATGTCCCCGTGAGCACCGTGTCTGGTTCTCGGGGGGCTATATTGAGTCCCCCGGCGGCGGGCTCACAGGCAAGGCACTTAGGGATTCCTGGTGCAGATCCCACCGGAGGGCCCAGTCCCCTCTCTCATGTACTGTTGCGCCAGCCGCGGTTGTTTTAGTGAGTAAGAATTCCACATTTCCCGGTTGAAATCGGTGGGGACACGGGTCCCAAAAACTTGTTGAAGGTTGTTTCCGCGAGAACAAAAAAGTACCTCCTTCACTATTATAAATTGCATTGATTTGCATACAGCCGGGCCGTTTTTCCGTGATCAGACAGACAGAAATGTTAAAAGTAGCCAATATTGTGAACAAGAGAGAACTCTTGCTTATTTATTTCTAAAATTATAATTTACAGACTCAAATTATAATTTTCAACCTTTTCTGTTTTAGTCATGTTTTAGTAGATCATTTCGTCTTATCTTTAACAATTTATGCAGCGCACGCGAAGAAAGAACGGATTGACAATTTTAAATTCGAAGTATCTTTTGAACGGAATGTCCGATTTCAATAATAGAAATAGTAATGTATAGATATTGAAGCAGACTTGAATACAACATGATTTAATTGGATAAGGACTATTATAAAGGTATCAATAACATCATCTGAATGAAGACGGAACTTTTATCAACATTTAAAATATAAAATAGTACTTGTAGTGACATAACTCTAATAGTTAGACATATGGTATCGCGGACTTTTTTTGTAGATATTGATACGTTCTATAATATTGTAGAACATTTTTTTGTTGTATCATCAATAGTTTCCGCAGCGCATGCAATGACAGACATTTTATGACTAAGTTTTTCACACCTTGGGTTACATTATTTTAATTTTAGTAGGGATCCCTATTTTTTTTAAAATATGAAATAGCCTATGTTACTCAGTGAAGATGTAGCTTTCTAATGGTGAAAGAATTTTGGAAATCAGTTCAGTAGTTTTGGAGCCTATTCATTACAAACAAACAAATCTTTCCTCTTTATAATATTAGAGTAGAAGAGTAGAAGAGTAGATAGAGTAGAAGAGTAGAAGAGTAGATGTAGATAGTGTAGATGTAGATGATATGAAAAATCACTATTTAAATACGAAACAAAAATACAGTATAATAAAATCTTTTTAAAAAAAAATTGAACTTACTTCAATATCACTGAAAAGTATAAAATAATTTAAATATTATTGAAGTTGGTGTTAGCTTACCGGCTGTGTATATTTGGCACCAACTTCAATAATATTTAAATTATTTTATACTTTTCAGTGATATTGAAGTCGGTTCAATTTTTTTTAAAAAAATATTTTATTTTAAACTTTTTAGTGATATTTTCATATATAAAGATTGAACTATCGAAAACCGTAAAATTATCTAGATAGGTTATGATCACATTATCGTCTACATAGTTTTACATAATTCATGTTTCTTCAGAAAAAAATATCCGGTCGTAATGAAATTTGCATGGAATCATCATAGCA
Organism: Furcula furcula; assembly: GCA_911728495.1. Taxonomy (NCBI): domain Eukaryota; kingdom Metazoa; phylum Arthropoda; class Insecta; order Lepidoptera; family Notodontidae; genus Furcula; species Furcula furcula. The sequence goes on from OU452243.1 coordinate 222,786, forward strand.
GTTTACTCTCTCGAATAAAAAAAGAATCATCGCAATCGGTTCATAATTGTCAGAGCAATGTAATGGAGAATATCAGTTTTATGGTTTTTACCAGATAAATTCCTCCACATCGTTCATGTTCCTCCAGGAAGTTCTTATCCGGTTGTAATAAAATTCATACAGATTTAATACAGTGGTTTCTTCTTTCGAATAAAAAAAGAATCATTGAAATTGGTAAATATTTGCCAGAGTTATGACTATTTTTGTCCTTAAAAAGCGACATAAAGTCATCGATATAGGCTTACCTGCAGCTCTCAGTGCACAGTCACCACTCTTGTTTTTTCAGGAACTACTTATTACTACGCAATAATTTTTTTATGGGACCCAATCAATGGATTGAAGAATGGATGGAAGAAAGATTTTTTCAAATCGGTTCATAATTGACAGAGTTATGCGCGAACATACATAAAAAATAAAAAAAAAATATATATACAGACGAATTGAGAACCTCCTCCTTTTTTGAAGTCGGTTAAAAAACTCAATTATGTAATAATACGTAGTAGGTAAAGCAAAGACTAAATTATTTTTTTTACTGTTTATTTAGTACTTATTAGTTTAAAATAAAGAACGAATTATCGTCCTCTATACTTTTTTTTTTTAAATAGAGGACACTATCTATATTTAGTCCGCCAACCCGCACTTGTCCAGCGTGGTGGACTATGGAATAAGCCCCTTCACCTTGAAGGGAGGCCCGTGCCCAGCAATGGAACATAAACAAGGGCTGGTATTATTATTATTGATTTTTTATAACACGGGCTTTTACACCCGGACTTTTAAAAGGCTTGCGAGGGGACGAATCCAAAACGTAGAGGCCTGTTGAGAGAAGTTAATGGTAGGTATAGAACACACTTGTCAGGATCAACTGCTGGAAATAAGATATAAACAGCAGTTGACTCTGACAGGTGTAGGGACTATTGTAAGTATGTGGAAAGATTTCTAGATTTTATTAATGAGCATTTGGTGGACTGAATACTGGGCTATTGCAATAGGCCGGGGTCACTTGCCATAATTAGTGTACTAATTATATTTTGGCAAGCGGTGACTTGCCACCCACTAGATGGGCTCTCCATATAGCCGTCAGAAGACGACGGAGTGCAACACCGGTGTGAGTAGCTCAGGGGTGTCGAGAGGTGTGCTGTGCTTTCTCCGTGGTTACTCGCGGCGTTATGCCCCTTAACACTTCCACCCCAGGAGCATATAGCTCTAACAACTCCTCTCTGGACGGCCAATTAAGGCAAGCCAGAGCTGAGAGTACAGCGTGCCCCCTTCGGTTTCCACTCGGCCGACGAAGACACGCCGAGGTGGGGGCCCTGACCGACTCTCTGGAGCACTCGGGTCCGTGGTGTCGCTACGCACCAACAGCTCGCCACTAGCTGCCCTGCGGGTTTATTATTATTATCTATATTTTGAGCTGAAAAAGAGGACGTCCTTTAAATTAACCCCCAAGTGACTTTATTTACACAGTTATTGTTTGGAAAAATTATCCTCGAATTGATTACATTCAAATTACACTATCATTATTATTATTTTCTCTATTTTTCAGATGACCGTGTGTGAATTGTCCCAGGATATTATTATTATTATTATTATTATCAATACAAGGTAGTGATCCGACCAGTAAGTGTCATAAAGAATTGCTATAGAACGAACAGCGGGCCGGGCGGCACTAGTTACTAGACAGTGATCGAGCCAGCGGCCGCAACCGTGCGCATCACTCACGAACGTATAACTATCAGTTGGCAGCATGTCCATGTCCACACACGACCACAATTGCTCGGCGGAGAATGACAAAAGTTCTTTATTAAAAGACTCACCCGGATGCGCGTTATAGTCTCCCAACATAAAAACCGATTCCACGCTATGGCTCTCAATGATGGCTGTCATCTCACTGAGAGAATCAGTGAATTCCACTAAATTTTCACTAGAATTTGTAGGCATGTATACTGAGAAAATCATAACACAACGATCTCTAAGCGAGATGGTTCTTAGCTATGTTTCATGAAAATCGGTCCAGCCGTTTGAAGACCATCAGCTCTTTTCCGAGTCGAGGTAGGGCTATTTTGTATATAATAGACATTTTTCATAACTTCTGACAGTCCGAAAGATCTGAAATTTAGAACATAATAATATGTAAATTCGATGATACTAAATAAAATGGTAACCTTCACCAGGGTCTGATGATGATCAGCAAGAAGGTGGTAACAGGATCTCAGCCCCAATAAACGTAGAACCATCGAGTTGTGGCTCGTTGGATAGGTCTCGACGAGTAGTTGCTAGAAAAATGGTGATCAGGGTCTGATGATGGAGCATTAAAGTGGTCATGGGATCTCTGCACCAATAAACGTAGATCCACCGAGTTTAGGCTCGTTAGGTAGGTCTCGACCTGCAGTTACTAGAAAAATGATGATCAGGGTCTGATGATGGAGCAAGAAGGTGGTCACGAGACCTCTGTACTAATGTTTAATTGTTTATTGTTAATTAAAACGATATTTAAATCAGTTACATTAATTAACATAACTTCATAAATGTACAGTTATAAATAAATACTTATTTCATCATCATCATCATCATCACCAGCCGGAAGACGTCCACTGCTGAACAAAGGCATCCCCCTTAGACCGCCACAATGAACGACAATTTGCTATTTGCATCCACCGGTTTCCTGCGACGCGAACAATGTCATCGGTCCACCTAGTGGGAGGCCTGCCTACGCTGCGTCTTCCGGTTCGTGGTCGCCACTCGAGAACCTTTCTGCCCCAACGGTTATCGGTTCTTCGAGCGATGTGGCCTGCCCACTGCCACTTCAACTTGCATATTCTACGAGCTATGTCGGTGACCTTGGTTCTTCGGCGAATCTCCTCATTCCGGATTCTATCGCGCAAAGAAACTCCGAGCATAGCTCTTTCCATAGCTCGTTGTGTGACTCTGAGCTTCTCCAAAAGGCCAGCTGTTAAAGACCACGTCTCAGTACCATATGTCATCACTGGCAACACACACTGGTTAAAAACCTTTGTCTTCAGGCACTGCGGAATTTCTGATGAGAAGATGTCACGTAGTTTCCCGAACGCTGCCCATCCGAGTTGGATTCTTCGGGCGACCTCTTTGTCGAAGTTGGACCGACCTAACTGGATAGTTTGTACGTTGGTACGGGTTTAACATGGACATTAGACATGATCTTCGTCTTGTCCATGTTCATTTTAAGACCCACCTGTTGGGAAACACTACTGAAGTCGCTGAGCATTGTATTGAGGTCCTCAGCGACTCTGCCATAATGACTATATCATCGGCAAAACGAAGGTGTGTGATGTATTCGCCATTGATGTTGATGCCGAATCCGTACCAGTCCAAGAGCTTGAAAACGTCCTCCAATGCGTTCGTGAACAGTTTCGGAGAAATAACGTCTCCCTGTCTCACGCTTAATACTTATTTAGCTAAATTAGATTTAAAACTAACACAGAACAGTGGACAACCTCGCATATTTTCTCTCACAGAACGCCAGATACACTCGGATAATTTTCTTCCATTCATCAGCAAACACATCACATTCAGGGCAATCAAGAGGGCTTTGAAGACCTCAAGAGTACGAAACACCGGGGACTTTGCTCTGGCAACAGTATGGCACTTAGGCGGTGCAAACAATCTGTGCCGGCGGTTGCGACGGTGCGCAATGTAGTTAACAGGTACATACAGACGGTAATCTGCCGTCTTTGCCGGTTGTGAAGTTCAGGACAGTCAATACGTCCTCGAAGGGTTTTGCATGCCACTACAAGCTGATCGAGACCTCTCCTCACCTCCAATGAATTAAAGCCTAACATCCCCATAATATAGTTAGTCGGGTACATGTATGGAAAGAAGTAGTATATCATCTTGAATAGGTGCCTGAGGAAAGTTTTTTGAATCTTTTCGAGCATCAGTACTTGATTTGCTGAATGAGGATTCCAGACACAGGCACTACACTCGAGTTTACTTCTAACTAGAGCAGTATACAGAAGGCTGATGATTTGTGGGTTTTTGAAGTCTCGAGCATTACGCAAAACGAAACCCAAACGTCTAAAGGATTCCTTGGCAAGGGCAGAAATATGGTCTCTAAATGTCAGACGTTGGTCAAATGTTACTCCCAGGTCCTTGATGTTGGTTACACGAGCGATTGGCTTACCACCTAATGTATAATTATATAGTATTGGCCGCAACCCTCGAGTGTAAATCGTTAGACATATGTATACTGATCAGGGTCTGATTCTGATCAGGGCACAGGAAAGTCATTTTAAGAGTTAGTTTAACTACGTAGGGAGATTTTTTTAATTTTTTAATTTATACTTGTTTTACTAAACTGTAAAATAAATGTGCCAATCCATTTTCATTAAAAACTAATATATTAATATAGGTTCATGTCAACGTGAGCGTCGACCGGAGGATCAGCAGCTCTTCGCTCAATGAACAACGTTGTATGAAGTATAGAGCTACACAAGACGCAATCTCCCTCAATTCTAGAATTGAAGCAATAGTACAAAGGTGTACATTATTGTACCTGATCATTAGGATTATGACGTGCAAAACTGACAACCTAATACATTGGATACAATTTTATTGTAATAGTTAATAGTTTTAAAGCAGCGCTCGTTGGGTTTGGTCTGAAGGAGAAGGATGTTGGGCGGGAACCTCGAGTGCGAGTTCACTGCGTGGCTTACATTTAACCTTTCCCGCCTTAATAACAGAATCTGTAACAGAATACACTTAATGGTCCTTCGAGCTGTATAATTAACTGTTTAGGTTTCCTCAAGATGACTTGTTCTTCCACAAATCAGCCACCAGAACCCCGAAGACGTCGCTCTAACTAAGGTGATCTCACGAGACGGTTCGACGTTCAAACTAGTACTGAACTCCGATGTTCTTTGAAAATGACATCCGTCGCTTCTCCAACTACAACAACAACAACGAAAGCCTCGGCCGTGATCGCGAGTACATCGCAAACATCACAGTTGCCCAGAGGTGGTGGTGGTGGTTTTCGCAATTTGAGGTCATAATCATATTGTACTTACTTCAAAACAAGAAAAGATAACATAGTCGTCTCAAAACTGTTGAAGGAAGAATTCCGTCAGGTCAGTGATATCAAATCGTCACCCACAACTCTAAGCTTAATTTAGTTTTCCAATTTGTGAATCATTAGAAAAATACAAAACTATTCTCAAAAACAGACCTCGGTGACCAGAAACCATTGCGTGTACTATAATAGAGGAACTCGGACGAGAAAATGTTAACGTTTATCGTTCGACACCTTGTCGTTGACCTTACGATACGTGGATGAGGTCTCTACTAAATGAAAACACTAAATTTCTGCCAGTTTCCGTTGACTTCAGATAACCTGAGCGAAATGGCCGATATAGTATATAAGAAAACTCACGGACGATATCAACGCCGAAGAATACTAATTCAAAGGCATTATCGTTTGATTGACGCACATCGGAGCGATCGTCGTCATTTCCGCCAAAGTTGACCTTTATTGCAATAACTGGCGACTTTATGGGTGATTTTGGAATAAGAAAAATAGCTCTTTCACTACTGTACTGTGTTTCAGAAAACAGGTCCCTCCGAGAGCGTTTTAAAAATTATCAGTTCGTTCGTTACACAACAATGTGCATACCTCTTTATGTCGAAACATATTTTGTTTTTATAACCGAGTATTTCTTCGAATTCGATCTCCTTTTTCATCGCTTCGTAGTCGTTGTACTCGGCCGGCGAGACGATGAACGACGTTCTGCGTCACACGGCGCGCGTCGAGCGGACGTCAAGCGGGACAGCGCTGACAGCCGGCCGACAGCGTGAACCAGAGCAGCGGGGTGTAATGAACGATGAGAGCGTCGTTGCTGAGTATCGCGTTGTTAGTGACGACGGTGGCGGCGTCGACGGTGTCACCGGCGCAGAACGGCAGCCGCTACGGGTTCTACCGGTGGATGGGTCGACGGGGCGGGGGTGGCGGTGCGGGCACGAGGCGCGTGTTCGGCGGCGCGGCGGCCCCGCTGAGCACGTTCGGCGCGGCGTGCGCGCTGTTCGACCGCTACTGGACGCCGCGCTGCTCGGGCGCCGTGCTCGCGCCGCGCTGGGCGCTCACCGCCGCGCACTGCGTGTCGCCGCGCATCGCATACGTTAAATACAACGCGCGCCGGCCCGTCTCCGCCGAGGGCGACGTCGCGCCCGTGCACTACCTCTACAGGCACCCGGGGTGAGTGCGCCACGCGCGCGACCCTGCCGCCCACGCCACGTCATTTCACCGCCCGCGTGCCCCCGCAGGTACAACGTGGTACAGGAGGACGAGGGCCGCGGCATGGACGTGACGTTGCTGCACCACGACGTGGGCCTGGTGCGCACGCGCCGCGACATGGTGCTGCACGCGAAGCCGCCCGTCGACCCGCTGCGAGCGATGCGCCTCTACGATCCGCACGACATCAGGAACGAGGAAGTGCAGGTCACACGATACCGTTTTGTGATATACATCGGTGGTGCCGACGTCTCTCGTCTTCGTTGTGGAGTAGACCCGACGAGTTTAGTCTCGTTAGGCTTCGACTAATAATAGACGGTAGACAGACGATGAGCCGGGGCACAGGAACTCAGTTTTATTAATTACTTTTCAGAGTATGACTTCTGTCAGGAAATCGTACTTGTAAAATAGATATTGATAAATTATTATGGCTGACGTGGCCGACGTGTGTTGCATGTGTTACATTACGTGTCAGAAGTAGTCCCTAACTTTTTGGAGAAGTTCAGAGTGACACAACAAGCTATATGAAGAGAGCTGAGTTCGATGACTCTTTGCGCGATAAGACCCAGAATTAGTAAGTTGAAAACCGTTGGGAAAGAAAGGTTTTCGAGTGGCAACCACGACTCGAAAGACGCAGCGTAGGCGAGTGTCCCACTGGACGGACCGACGACATCGTGCGATTCGCCAATTGTCGTTCATCGTGCTGTTCCAGGGGGCTCATGTTTTGCAGTGGACGTCCGCTGGACGGTCGTGATGATATGATGGCTACGGTGAGCGTGCGCGTGTGCAGGTGCTCGGGTTCGGGCGCACGGAGGAGTCGTCGCTGGGCGAGGAGCTGTTCGAGGTGCGGCTGCGGCTCGTGTTCTGCGAGCGCGGCGCCTGGATGCACTGCGTGTGCGGCGTGACGGCGGGCGCGGCGCGCGCGGGCGAGGCGGCGGGCGAGGCGGCGGACGCGGCGGCGGGCGCGGGCGGTGGCGCAGGCGTTTGCTCGGGCGACTCGGGCGGGCCGGTGCTGTACCGCGGCGCGCAGGTGGCCGTCACGTCGATGGGTCCACTAGAGTGCGCGACGCCGCGCGCCTCGCCGCCCGCCGCCGCCACCAGCGTGTTCACCTCGCTCTACAACTACGCGGACGTGGTGAACGCGACCATCTACGACACGGAGGCAGCGCTGCGCATGAGCATGATCGGCGGCGCGCGCGAGCACGAGCACGCGAGCGCCGCGCTCCTGCTAGCGCTCGCGCTCGCCGCCGCCGCGTTATCCACCGAGAGGGTTGTCGCATGTTTACATGGCTCGACGTGAGATACGTTTCTGCCTCGTGAGCGAGTCGCTATCGAGATTATCTAGTTCGTTATTCTTAATTTATTTATGCGTAGTTTTAGTTAATAAATAGTATTATATGAGATTGCGTCTTCGTTGCTACCCACCATTCGAAAGTCGGCCGATGAAACCGCATGGATTCCTGGAACAATACAAACGGATCGTGGTTTGTGGCTGCTACCGAGAGTAACATAATAAAAATAAAGAGGTAGGTACTTCAAATTGATCTGGATCTGGTCTGGTACCACCCCTCCCGCTCAGGATCGGAACTGCCCTCGCGGGGAAGCACCACCATCTCACAGAAGCTCGCACTCAATCAATGCAACCCTCAAATGTCGTCGTTTTACTGCTGCGAGAGAGGCTGCCGGTGCTCTACGCGGAGTGGCTGCGCGGCGGTGGCCCCCCACCGGGGGAGGTCACCGTGGCTCGTCTTCCGACTTTTAGCTGCCGGAACAGGGATTCCTGACACCAGATCAAGTATTCCCGTCCCGGCAGCTCTCTGAGACGAGGTCTTTTACTTTATTTAACGTAGCAAAGAGAAAAGCGAGACTTTCGCCTGATGGTGAGCGATTCGCCTGCCTGTAGACAGACAGCTGCAATTCACTGTCACTCGTCACCCGAGGCGTAGTTTCACCAGCTACGGTGCCCTTATCATCGGAACTCTGCACTGCTGCTTGGTGGCAGAATTTCTGACACTGCGGCGGAACCTGGACGGTGCCTTGCACGCGGGGCCTACCACAACCGTTTGTTGTCCGTGGTACCACCAATAGTGGTACCACGGACAACTCCGTTGTACCACCAGAAATAAATTAATTAGATTTAAATAATATTTTACTATTTTCGTTCATTTTGTAATCGTTTACTTGGTATCTGTAACCAGAATATACTAGAGATGTTGTATTGAGTCAACCACATACTATGCGTACTATGCGTTTCAACTAAGAATGTGGCCGCCATGATGATCGCGACTGCGGAACTTCACTTTTTACGACGTTTTTTACGATTTTTGTACCGGCAGCAGAGTAAACACAAAATGAAATATTCGCTCCGGTTTTGATTATTTATTGTATAATGTCTTATTTTGCTATCTATTTTTGTTAAAACATCATTTTTAGTAACTTATTATATATTTGAAATGGCAAGATGGCGGCCACATTCTTAGTTGAAACGCATGTAAAGTCTTTGTTCTGTCAGCAATCCGACGAAGACTGCAATAATCATTTGTTTAAATTGAATGAAGTTACAATTTGATCACATTGCGGTGTCGATTGAGTGGTGGCCACAACCGTGCGGCGGTGGTGTGATCCTCACCGGTGGTGGTGTCAGTAGTGATACTGCTGGAGACAAGGAGAGATGATATGGTTCCAGTGGGGGTGCTATGCGAGGCGGGAGAGGGAGAGCACCGGCAGCGTCGCCTCTATCATTTGCATGATGAATTAGCGTATGCACGCACACTATGTGGTATGTCGGCGGCTCTGTCGGAGGCGAGTCACTCTCGGTGTTGGGTCCATTGTTGTCCATATCACGTCCAACAATGTGCGCGGTCCGCGGTGGACGGCTGGATGACCGCTAACACACTGTTTCGTGTATAGTCCTTGGCACGTAAGTTGGCAAGATTTTGGCATAGTGGAGAAAGTTCGCGCAAGTGCACTTAGTTGCAACAATACATGCTCAATATAATATATTGCAATTTTATTGCCATATTTTTAGTCATGTCATAAACATAAGGAAAACAGAGGAATTATTGAAATATAATGAGATGTAATAAATGAAATTCATAAAGTTTAACTTACTTAAGAAATGTATTTTAAAATAAAATATTGTGATAAAGTAATTACTGATTTAATGCTTGGCGGCCGGCAGGTTGCAGAATGAAAAGTCTGAATCTACTTAGAGTGATAAAATAGCATTTTCAAAAACTTGTAACAAATACTTAACAAAAACAAACAGGACTATTTTAGTGCACGCAAGTTTACTCGGGAGCGAACGGGACGTAGACGAGTTACAGGGAGCAAGGCTGGACCGGCTAACCAATAGCGCACCCGGAACGATGTTACCTTGTTCCCCGCGTCCCGCTTGATAACCAAAGAAACCTATAAAATGACTTCTGCGCATCTAACGAATCTTGCCAAGTTACGTGCCGATGGCTGTATACGTGTGTTAACAGCCGCCGCCGCCGCCGCCGCCGCCGCCGCCGCCGCCGCCGCCGCCGCCGCGGAGCGCCGGGCGCCGTCTCGCATTTTTAACAACGACAAATTACACTTGTACTATCGCAATCGTACATGCTATTATAAATGTATATTATGCACACGCGGCTACCTAGATTTAGCTACGAGCTGCGCTTTTTTTAACCACCACCCAAAAACGGCGAGTTATAAGTTTGACGCTTATGTCCAAAAGTCTATCTGTCGTCTCTGGCATCGTAGCGCCCCAACCAGTGGACTTGAATGATTTATTTGAAAGCTAGTTTATGCGAGATAGTTCTTAGCTATGTTTCATGAAAATCGGTTCACCCGTTTGAAGATCATCAGCTCTTTTCCGAGTCGAGGTAGGGATATTTCGTATACAATAGACATTTTTAATTACCTACTTTTATTAGTCTGAAATCTGAAATTTAGAACATGTAAATCCGATGATCTTCTATACTATAACAAAACTCAAAGAGCACTTTTTCTTTACATTGAATTTTTTTCAAAAATTTCTATGTGGGGATACTATACTATCGACATAGAGGCCAAAACTATTTTTTTTTGGAATTATTGTCTGTCTGTCTGTGGGTCCAGGTATCATTTGAAAACCCGTGGATGGATTTTAATAGGACTTTCACTGATGTATTGTGTAAAAGTGCGGGCATAAAATGGTATATATAACATCACGCTATGTTTCATACGGGCTAAGCAGTGGAACATTACTTGCGCATATTACCACATAAATTCTATTGTATGTGAATAGGTTAATTATAAACTGACCAGTTAATTGATAAGATATGTATTATTACGCTATATACAATAGGGACTGAGCAGACATTTAGTTTGCATAGATAATTTTACGCAAGTTAAGTAAGTTAACGACCACTTAAAAAAAAAACTAAAAAAAAATTGAACCGACTTCAATATCACTGAAAAGTATAAAATAATTTAAATATTATAGAAGTTGGTTTTAGCGTATCTGCTGTGTATATTTGGCACCAACTTCAATAATATTTAAATTATTTTATACTTTTCAGTGATATTGAAGTCAATTCAATTTATTTTTAAAAAGATTTTATTTTAAACTTTTTAGTGACATTTTCATAAATAATGATTGAACCATCGAAGACGGTAAAATGATCTAGGTAGGTTATGATCACATTATCGTCTACATAGTTTTACATTCATGTTTCTTCAGAGAAAAATATCCGGTTGTAATGAAATTTGCATGGAATCCTCATAGTAGTTTACTCTCTCGAATAAAAAAAGAATCATCGAAAGCAGCCATTGAGCTCAACTACAACAACGGCGGCGGACAACGTCGCGTTCAAGCTTGCGTTCAACTTTTATTGACTTTGCTTTATTATTTGCTTTGTAATGGCTTTGTCTTGATCTTGACTTGTCTTTTCTTATTTTTAGGGTTGCCAACATGTACGATCTCGCAATCGTGCATTATTACACATTTTATGCTCACGCAGCAACCTATATTTAGCCGCGTGCTGCGTGTTTTAGGGTATAAATAATATTTAATTTATGTTTATTATTTAGTACGACACAAACTATCAAGGCAAGATAAGCCACCAAAACTTACATTTATAACTTACATAATACTAACATATAAAACCTACTTTGGCATCTTCCTTACGTACTCCACATTTCCACAAGAACATCTCCACAAGTGTGCAGAGCCAACTGGACTGCACAGCCAAAGTTATGCGCGAACATACATAGAAAAAAAAATATACAGACGAATTGAGAACCTCCTCCTTTTTTGAAGTCGGTTAATAACATTCTTCAATCTATAAGACTAAAGCTCCTTCAGAAAGATTAAGGTGTGTGGCCCTAGATGTCCAACATGTACGGCAGCTTGCTTGGTGGCGGCGGGCTTAAAGGGAAGACCAGAAAACCCTCAGTTTTCTGGTGCAGATCCCGCTCCGGTGGGACGCGCCTCCACGCCTCCCGTCTCATGTGCCGATGCGACAGCCGTGGGTAAGAATCCCAGATACCCCGGTTGACCCCATAGGTCCCGGGACCTATTGAAGGTGTCCCCCGCGAGAACAAAAAGCAACTAGATCACGATATGCAGCTTGGCACTTAACGTATAGACAGCTTACAAACAAGATCAGGGTTACTTGAACAATAGATTTATGGATAATTCAAATAGGTGGTGTCAGTATTAGTAGGTACATACTTAGTTGTAAAATGGAAAAAAGAATTTAGGTAATATCAAAATACATTTTGTATTTGACATACCTACACATGACCGCCATCGTCGTTGTCATCATAATAATAATAATATTCTCCAAGCCCCTCAGTGCCTATCCGACGTATGGATCATCTTACTTTCCAGACAAAAAGGTCCGTCATTGTCCTAACCAGTAAGAAACAATTACACAAAGTTGTTGCTCCCTGCGGGAATGGAACCCGTGACCTCCGGTTTGCAAAGTAAGTGGTGCCCCGCTGACCGCTTAGCTAAGAGATTCTTTATCCCGACAAATTGAAGGGTTCCTGCAGGACGGGGCATCAAAATATAAGGGTAACACGCAAAATATAAACGATGATTTAGATATAATTTGTGTAAATCGATCGAGTCGGATCGGGTGGTCAGACGGGGTTGGATCGAGTCGGATTGAGTTCCTTCGGAGTCGCTGGACGTTCGGAGTGTGGCCCTTACTTAGGATGTCCATCCAGTACGGTGGCGACTGCTACGAGGATGGCAGCGGTGTTGTGACCCCCATCCACGTGAGCACCGTGACACCGTGAACGCTCAAATGCAAGGCACTGATCCCACTGGTGCAGATCCCACCGGAGAGCTTTGGTGTCCCCACTCATGTGCCGAAGCAACAACCGCGTGGGCTTTAGGGGTAAGAATCCCCTACAAAATTACCTACCTACTGGCTGCGTGCGAAGCCGCGGGTACAGCTAGTCTATATCTATACTTATAATAAAACTGTAACAGGTCCAATTCTGTACATTGAAGATATTTTGAAAATTATATTTGGAGGGCATTCTATAACTGATACTGAGGCCGAAAATGTAATTTTTTAAATTTTTGTCTGTCTGTCTGTCTGTCTGTATCTCGGCTGAGCATCACGCCGAAACTACTGGATGGATTGAAACGAAACTTGGCATGATTTGAGATCTTACTACGAGGTAGGACATAGGATACTTTTTATCCCGTAATCTAGCACGGTTCTTTTGGGAGAGGGGATTAAAGTCAAAATGAGTACTTGGTTATACGCTTGGTCCGATTTTATAAATTTTTTTTTTTTTTAATTTTTTTTTTTTTTTTTTTTTTTTTTAGTAGTTCCCATTTTGACTTTAATCCCCTCTCCCAAAAGAACCGTGCTAGATTACGGGATAAAAAGTATCCTATGTCCTACCTCGTAGTAAGATCTCAAATCATGCCAAGTTTCATTTGAATCCATTCAGTAGTTTCGGCGTGATGCTCAGCCGAGATACAGACAGACAGACAGACAGACAGACAAAAATTTAAAAAAATACATTTTCGGCCTCAGTATCGGTTATAGAATGCCCTCCAAATATAATTTTCAAAATATCTTCAGTGTACAGAATTGGACCTGTTACAGTTTTAATATAAGTATAGAAGATATTTGTAAGGGAACACTCTTAGACAGTTGTTAACAATGTTTGGAAATCGATCAGGTTAAGCAACGTTAGGTAAGGTCATTAAATAGATGGGTGACCGTTTATCGCCATTTGAACTAAACGTTTCCGTGCTTCGGAGGGCAAGCACAAAGTGGGTCCAAGTTTTTAACCGACTTTAAAAAAAGAGATTTGGATTCTATACGAATGTATATTATTGAAAGTTTAGTAATCGTAAACACAACGCGGGCGGAGCTGCGTGGGTTAGCTAGTTTATAATATGTGTCAATAGTTACCTGAAATAGTCAAAAGTCTTGACGAGTCTCGAGTCTTAATAGCAAATGTGTATCGCTCGCTATGTTTTTAATGTACCATCTTTATAAGCACCACATTTATGCAAATAAATTGAAATTGAGTAGTTGCTAGAAAAATGGAGATCAGGGTCTGATGATCGAGCAGTACGGTTGTCACGGGATCTCTGCAACAACTAACGTAGACTCACCGAATTTAGACTCCTGGTGGATAGGTTCTTATGAGTAGTAGGTAGAAAAATAATGATCAGAGTCTGGTGATGGGGGCAAGCAGGAAGGTGGTAACAGGAACTCGGCTCCATTAAATGTAGGACCCACCGAATTTGATATCTGTGCGTTACCATCCTAGATTGCGTCGCCACTTTCCATCAGGTGGGACTGCAGTCAATCACTGGCTTATAAGGAGTAAAAAATATCTATGGTTAAATCTTGACGAGTAGTTAGCCAAATACTGAAGTATTTAGGATTTTTATCTACTTACTAAAAACTCCACGAGCAAAGTTCAGTCCAATGGCCAAAGTAAGGGCGCATCAAGTTAAAAAAGACTGCCAAATTAATAATCGTAAATGCAAGCCATCCGTGACCACGGAGCCACGGAGCCACGGAGCCATGGGGAATATAAATCAGTGAGTTTTGTAAGAAGGGTCGCGTTACGGTTTATTGTCCATAAAATGTACCGCAGAAGGACACCTTGTGGGAGTCCAAGGACGGCCGTAATCTCTCGTCTCGAACATTATAATATACAGTGAGCTAGCGGCTTATTGTAATATCTTTGGCTACTCGCTGGTGATGATTGGTTTACAGTAGTCAGATTACCAGTCTACTATAGGTGGGTCCTCGTCGAAGATGACCTTCATGTACCTATACAAAACCCGGAACGTAAAAGTTAATGTCGGTGCCTACGTTGCGCCACCGCACCGCCACCGTCGCGCCGCCGTAGCGCCACCGATGCGTCCAAGTATAAAGGTTCAGTAATAACTGAACACATTAATTAAATTTTACTTTAATCCCCTCTCCCAAAAGAACCGTGCTAGATTACGGGATAAAAAGTATCCTATGTCCTACCTCGTAGTAAGATCTCAAATCATGCCAAGTTTCATTTGAATCCATTCAGTAGTTTCGGCGTGATGCTCAGCCGAGATACAGACAGACAGACAGACAGACAGACAGACAGACAGACAAAAATTTAAAAAAATACATTTTCGGCCTCAGTATCGGTTATAGAATGCCCTCCAAATATAATTTTCAAAATATCTTCAGTGTACAGAATTGGACCTGTTACAGTTTTATTATAAGCATAGAAGATATTTGTAAGGGAACACTCTTAGACAGTTGTTAACAATGTTTGGAAATCGATCAGGTTAAGCAACGTTAGGTAAGGTCATTAAATAGATGGGTGACCGTTTATCGCCATTTGAACTAAACGTTTCCGTGCTTCGGAGGGCAAGCACAAAGTGGGTCCAAGTTTTTAACCGACTTTAAAAAAAGAGATTTGGATTCTATACGAATGTATATTATTGAAAGTTTAGTAATCGTAAACACAACGCGGGCGGAGCTGCGTGGGTTAGCTAGTTTATAATATGTGTCAATAGTTACCTGAAATAGTCAAAAGTCTTGACGAGTCTCGAGTCTTAATGGCAAATGTGTATCGCTCGCTATGTTTTTAATGTACCATCTTTATAAGCACCACATTTATGCAAATAAAATGAAATTGAAATTGAGTAGTTGCTAGAAAAATGGAGATCAGGGTCTGATGATCGAGCAGTACGGTTGTCACGGGATCTCTGCAACAACTAACGTAGACTCACCGAATTTAGACTCCTGGTGGATAGGTTCTTATGAGTAGTAGGTAGAAAAATAATGATCAGAGTCTGGTGATGGGGGCAAGCAGGAAGGTGGTAACAGGAACTCGGCTCCATTAAATGTAGGACCCACCGAATTTGATATCTGTGCGTTACCATCCTAGATTGCGTCGCCACTTTCCATCAGGTGGGACTGCAGTCAATCACTGGCTTATAAGGAGTAAAAAATATCTATGGTTAAATCTTGACGAGTAGTTAGCCAAATACTGAAGTATTTAGGATTTTTATCTACTTACTAAAAACTCCACGAGCAAAGTTCAGTCCAATGGCCAAAGTAAGGGCGCATCAAGTTAAAAAAGACTGCCAAATTAATAATCGTAAATGCAAGCCATCCGTGACCACGGAGCCACGGAGCCACGGAGCCATGGGGAATATAAATCAGTGAGTTTTGTAAGAAGGGTCGCGTTACGGTTTATTGTCCATAAAATGTACCGCAGAAGGACACCTTGTGGGAGTCCAAGGACGGCCGTAATCTCTCGTCTCGAACATTATAATATACAGTGAGCTAGCGGCTTATTGTAATATCTTTGGCTACTCGCTGGTGATGATTGGTTTACAGTAGTCAGATTACCAGTCTACTATAGGTGGGTCCTCGTCGAAGATGACCTTCATGTACCTATACAAAACCCGGAACGTAAAAGTTAATGTCGGTGCCTACGTTGCGCCACCGCACCGCCACCGTCGCGCCGCCGTAGCGCCACCGATGCGTCCAAGTATAAAGGTTCAGTAATAACTGAACACATTAATTAAATTTTACTTGAATAGTTGCACAAACCACGTAATAAAATCTGCCACTTTCTATTTATATCTGATTTTTCTTGTTGTGGTGACAGGCAACCCTTAAGTCCTGTATGTTTTAAATAAATACTGCTTCATAAAAGCATGTAATATAAAATAAGATTCAAGCATGACAAGTCTTTTTGTTTTAAAGGTTTCAGAAGATCATATTACTTCAGTAAAGCACAAAAAAGTATTATTGGGTATTCTGGACAGTCACCGGTCAGTTTTTTAAGTGTTTTTATTTATTTTCCATGGGTAAAGTAGGTAATGAAAATTAATTAGCAGAATTTAGCAGAGTTTCGCATGGCGGCTAGCATAATGATTAATTTGAATCTGGTCACACTGCAAGCCACCGTTCACGATCATGTTACTCATCAATAGATACTACTGTTACGTTGTAACAACGTAAAATCATTAAAATTGTAAAATAAAAAATTTACGAACAAATAACTACAATAAATATTTTTATTATCGTACGGAACCCGCGCGACGCAACTAGTATTAGCGCTCACAGCGCTATTCAGTGTCAACATCGGTAACAGTCTAGAAATCATGTCTACAATTCTCACACCTTCACCGTCGAGATTCTTCTATGTATGCTCCTTCTCGCTCGGAAGCATTAGTGTTTTCCATTTCGTATCTCTGTCGCACTTGTTTTGTTGGCGGATAGAAGACATGGATCGGAATTCCATTCTAGTCGCGTCGTCCGCGCAGTAGGTTCGTCGGGATATATATAATTGAGTAGCTGACCCGGGAAGCGGTCATTATCATGTTTATTCTTTGTTCCGTGTATTTGATGTGTAAAAAAAAATGTGATCTAATTGTGATAGTGTTGTGATTAGGCGGTTGGAACCCCCTGGATTAGGGGTTCACCGCTAGGATTGCACCGCTAGGGTTGCACCGCTAGGGGTTCACCGTTCCCCGTGGAATTCATTGTTGGGACTACACCGTGCCCGCTTGGGAGTTCCCCGTTACACCGTTCACGTTGGGACTCCACCATTCACCGTACAGATTGACTGTACAAGCGGCGACGCTTCAGGCTGCACTGTAACACCCGAGCCACCGGTGCCCTTCAAGTAACCGAGTGTTGGCTGAAGGCACAACCGAAGACCCCCAAGCGTCAAGGAATCGGACGGCCAAAAGATAAGCCCTGCTCTATTATTTTGTCCCGACCAGATAACTTCCCTGTGCCGCGAATCCACACCCGTGTGTATTGTCTTAGTTTTAGAGACATTAGAGTTTGGTTCTAGTGCGATTTTTTAGAGACTTTAGAGTTTTAATTTAATTCCTGCCGGGTTAACGTATATGTTTTTATTTTCGATTCAATAAACAACTTGTAATTTTACTTGTTGTTTTTATTCTTGTACCTAGCCGTCAGGCGAACGTAACAGTAACGTCCAACGTACTGTCTACGTAACAGTGGCGCCCAAATATTAAAGGCAAAGCACAGGGAAGTTTTTTGTTTTGTGTATTATTGTGGTGTCGGTATTTTTCAGCTCCAAGTGGTAAGCCTTTTGTGGACGGAGGCTGAACGGGGGAGTACCACTGACCCGGTTCTCCTTAAAGAGGAACTGGTAGCCGATTATTGTTTTCTGGCTCCACAGGGTTATCCAATACCATCTCGGATTACCCACACACAGGCATAGTCTGCACAGTGGACTGATTTTTTTTCTTTCTCTTGCAATATTTTAGTGACAATTTCCTTTCAATTTTTTTTTTTTCTGTGCATACTGATTTTTGTGTATTTATATTTTGTGTTTTTTTTTTTTCTAGCATTTTGTATTTGCATTTGTGTGTGCGTAACTAACGTTCTTTTCAGAGATTTTAATTTTTCTTTTTTGCTGCAATTGTTGCATTAATTATTTTTTATTGTTGCAAAACATTTATTGTTTTGTGTTTTTTTTATTAATTTTTTTATTTCTTTTTGTGCTCTGAAAAGATAATAGTGGTTACGTACATTATTTTACTTACTCTTAATATATTTATTATTATTATTTATTTTTTTTAACTTTGCTCACATCGTGTCACATTTCATTGCGTATTGTTTTAAAATATTCAATTCTTTATTTTTAATTTCATTTAATTGGGTCACATTTTTTTTTCTTTAAAAATAATTCCGATCTACCTTATCATTTTAATTCCGCGCGTGGTTTCGTCTCACATTCTTCTTTTTTTTTTTTTTTTTTTTTGTTATTGTTGGTCGTTAATCAATATTGTGATACATTAGCATTCATTTTGTTTTATCATGAATAGGCAAATATTAATCTCAACATTATTTCGCGCAGTAGTTGATTGTGTTTGTCTTTAGCGGATTAAAACAAGCCTACACGAATTTTGATGTTTTGTTTGGGAGTTTTGTTTTTTGTGTTGTATGACTTCGTTATAGGTCTACACACGTTTATTTTATTTGCGTTTTGTTTTTTTTTAGCGGAGTATGACAGTTTCTTGGTATAGGTCTACTCGTCTGCTGTTCTTCTTTTTCGTTACAGCGGGTCGTGACTGTAACAAATTCGCTAAAGACTAGACATACTCACAATGCCGCTTAATTTATTTAATGTTGTTTATTCATATTTTACTTATAGTCATCATCATTATTGGTTCGACTCTTGTTTTTATTGATACATAGCTTTCGGAATTTGGTTTAATTTTTTTAATAAATTTTAATTGTTTGTTATTGCGTTTCGGTCTCTGTCTACATTGTCTTTGATGAATTCATTTAAGCCTACACGGATATTGATGTTTAGTTGGGAGTTTGTTGTTTTTTTTTGCGTTTTTCGCGTTCTAGCGGGTTAGTAGCCTTATATAGGCCTAATTCGTTTATTGTTTTGTTTTTTTGCGCATTTATGGCGCGTTGTGACCTTTGGTTTGGGTCTGTTTTGTATTTTGTTTTGCGTTTTGTGCCTTTAGAGCGGGTTGTGACTCTTTAAATAAGCCTTCACTAATCTTCTTGTTACAGCGGGTCGTGACTGTAACAAATTCATCAAAGACCAGTGTATTTCACAGTGCCGATTCGTCTATTGTTCACGTGTCAATATTCTTTCCCTTAGACGCTCCTTGTCACGCAGTGCTGTTCTTGAGTCCAATCTTTTAATAGAGTTGTACTCTAGTTGTATGGTAGTCTGTGGATTATAATTTTCCTCAGACAACTATGACAGGTCGTATGTTAGGTCGCATGGTAGGTATTTGGATGTGGAGGTATGAAAGTGAAGACAGTTACTGGGCGGTTCTGTTCTTCTTAAGCGCTTACCGCAGCGGATTTTACTACGTAAAATCCTTTCTCTGGGAGAGGGGGTATTGTTACGTTGTAACAACGTAAAATCATTAAAATTGTAAAATAAAAAATTTACGAACAAATAACTACAATAAATATTTTTATTATCGTACGGAACCCGCGCGACGCAACTAGTATTAGCGCTCACAGCGCTATTCAGTGTCAACATCGGTAACAGTCTAGAAATCATGTCTACAATTCTCACACCTTCACCGTCGAGATTCTTCTATGTATGCTCCTTCTCGCTCGGAAGCATTAGTGTTTTCCATTTCGTATCTCTGTCGCACTTGTTTTGTTGGCGGATAGAAGACATGGATCGGAATTCCATTCTAGTCGCGTCGTCCGCGCAGTAGGTTCGTCGGGATATATATAATTGAGTAGCTGACCCGGGAAGCGGTCATTATCATGTTTATTCTTTGTTCCGTGTATTTGATGTGTAAAAAAAAATGTGATCTAATTGTGATAGTGTTGTGATTAGGCGGTTGGAACCCCCTGGATTAGGGGTTCACCGCTAGGATTGCACCGCTAGGGTTGCACCGCTAGGGGTTCACCGTTCCCCGTGGAATTCATTGTTGGGACTACACCGTGCCCGCTTGGGAGTTCCCCGTTACACCGTTCACGTTGGGACTCCACCATTCACCGTACAGATTGACTGTACAAGCGGCGACGCTTCAGGCTGCACTGTAACACCCGAGCCACCGGTGCCCTTCAAGTAACCGAGTGTTGGCTGAAGGCACAACCGAAGACCCCCAAGCGTCAAGGAATCGGACGGCCAAAAGATAAGCCCTGCTCTATTATTTTGTCCCGACCAGATAACTTCCCTGTGCCGCGAATCCACACCCGTGTGTATTGTCTTAGTTTTAGAGACATTAGAGTTTGGTTCTAGTGCGATTTTTTAGAGACTTTAGAGTTTTAATTTAATTCCTGCCGGGTTAACGTATATGTTTTTATTTTCGATTCAATAAACAACTTGTAATTTTACTTGTTGTTTTTATTCTTGTACCTAGCCGTCAGGCGAACGTAACAGTAACGTCCAACGTACTGTCTACGTAACAGTTGGCACCCAACGTAACAGTTGGCACCCAACGTAACACTACGTAATAGAGTAAATAATTAGTGCGTTTTGAACTTAAAAAATCTATCTATCTAAACTAATATTATAAAGAGGTAGGCCTTTTTCGCGTGACTGACTCAACAATGCAGAGCCCAAAACTACCGAAGGACTACAAAATTTGGAGAAATGGTTAATTTTGTCGCCAAATGCAAAACGATTATCTGATTATATGGCGAATATCTGAGCTGAGTGAGACTCATTAATACCCCCACCGCAGGGCGAGTACTAATGTGATACACTGATTGTCCGATACGCTGACTGAGTAACTGATACACTGATTTTACACACACGCACGGGGCTGTTCCCCCAAAAGTGGCCTCCGTATACCTCCCCTATAGCCACCCCGATCCACGCTCAACAGAACTGATTCTGATAATAATACTGGTCTGATTCTGATACTGGTCTGTCTCTGATACTGGTCTGATACAACAGTCTGATTACTGTTAAACCAATCTGATCTGATTACTGATAAACCAATCTGATCTGGTTACTGATAAACCAATCTGATCTGGTTACTGATAAACCAATCTGATCTGGTTACTGATAAACCAATCTGATCTGGTTACTGATAAACCAATCTGATTACTGTTCGCAAACAGTCCGACGCATCGGATATTATTACACCTATAAATGACACAACAATAATAATACATGGCATAAATGGCACACAATAATAAATCTGATAATGCACTGAGAAATAAATCAAGCTCACTTACTGATGTTGCTTCTCTGCCAGCTGGTTCACTACAAGTGCGAAAATTGTGCCTGCGCACGCTTTTATAGCGGCGGCGGTACAGTCATTGTCGGTACACAAAATAAATAAATCTAAATCTACCTCACATTCGCGACAATATATCAAAGTACCTCCAATTCGCGACAGTCAATCTAAAACTACCTCGCATTCGCGACACTCCCGCCGAGAGAAGAAAAAATAAAAATTAAATTTAACTGAATTGATTTTTGTTAAGTTTTTAAATAAGTCAGTGTCCAAATCAATAACAAATCTGATTTTAATGATTACTATAGCAATTTAATCATAATTTCGGGTGCGCCACTGATCATTGATTCGTTACTGTTGCGGTTCGAATTTGGTATGAGATTATCTTCTAGTGACACTGTACTCATAATCATTTAATTTTAGAAGATACATGACCTATTAAACGCGTTCTGTATTTCCTCAGTATCAACTGATTTCACTCTTGCTACTCTGATCTGTCCATCCGAACCCTTAACTGACTACTATTCTACCAACCTTTCAGTGTGCCCTACTAGCATCTGATTTTAATTGAAATGACTGCTAATATTGGTGTTCTATCAACAATAACCCTTGGTTGTTAATGTTTGGTTACTTCGTTCACGAAGACTGTTCAAGTATTGATTAAACATCTTCGTAAATCCTGATAAAATAATTTGCCCACGCTTCACGAATCCATCTATCAGACTAGATTTAGTTAATGTAGTCGACTAATAGAACACTATCTGATAACCGAGTTGTCACTGGTCCCCCTACCCGTAAGAAATCTGCTGAGACTAAAACATGGTCCAACTCAGCACCTACTGTTGTTAGGGGTCTGGTATTTAGAATAGCCACAAGTTCTTTTAACACTACATAACTGGTTATGGTTAAATGAATATTGGTCTAAAGTTCTATTCATACTGTTTTTGTCTAACCCAATCAATAGTTCATAAACCTCCGAACTAAGGAGCAAATTCTAGTATTAATTTGCAACGCACGCTGTTTTCTATACATGTCTAAATGTTTCAAAAGGGCTAAAGTATGTGAAACACCTACACGATTGTTTTTAACCTGTTAGCCAGTGATAATTTGGTGCTACATACACCAAATAATAAATAAATGAATTTTATGAAAGAAAAATGGGTTCATTTGTTTTTATTGTCTGTTAAATCTGCATTCTTAACCTCGACTATACTCGTAATTAATCCATCCTGATCGTTATACAATGAAGATATCTTGATAAATTAGTTGAAGTACCAGAAACTTGACCTGAACTTACTTACTGACTAATATCCTTTTTACATTGTTATTTTTTGAATCCTGATTGTCTATAATTACTGGTTCGATATTCTCTGAATTTGATAAGCTTACACTATTCATTACTGTATTCGACAGACCCTCCCCACTTAAAGAGGTTTCCGTACCGACTGTAACCTATCTGTAAAACAAAACTTGGGCAATTGCTCTAAATCACTTGATAAGAAGTCAGAGTCATCTATCATAGGAGTCATTTTGTCTGTACTAGTACCTACTTCCGCGGGGCTAAGTTTGTTGGCACATATTGAACATTTATGGTCTTATATTGTTTTATTTTTTATTCGACATTAGAAATGGTAGAAGAAGCTTTTCCGATATAGCAATTAATAACTATTTGACTGTTAGTTCATAAGAATAGAGCGTTTACTTTTAGGCGCAAAAACGTTACAACGTAGCTGATAAGCCTGCAACCAATGAATACTCCCAGCAATTCTAATCTAGGAATCTGTAAATTATCTCAGGGGCATCAGTCTAGAAATTCCAATAACGAAACTAAGAACACTATTAGTTTGTAACAAATTGCGTAAATAGACCATCGCTGCGTAAGCGTCTTTATAAGTATCTGTGAAATAATGCAACTCATACTGATACTGATATACACATAGAAACTGTCTATTGAGATTAGTCGCGTAATACTGTTCAACATTGATACAAGACACTTTGACACTATAACGCTATCTGAACTGGTAGCCCGTCACTTAATTTGTCGTCCCACTTTATTTAGTATAGGGTAATACGGTATACTCAGGTTCCATAACTTTTGTAAAATTATTTTAGGAACTGCAAAGCCCGACCGAAGCCACGGTTTTTAATATATCGCGCTTTGAATTGACAGTCTCTAAACAATCACAATCAAATTTTGAACAAAATTGATTAGTATCTATTTTCCATATAATATATTTACTTTCTGATTCTTTAGTATTACTATTGCTCGGAATGTATCTGGTATAAATGCTACTAGCTCCCTTAAATTTGAATTCCATTCACGTAAGTTTATGAACAAACTGTCAAATTACTGTTTACATGTTGTATAAAGGCCTGCATCTGATCGGGTCTGTGCGACTGTCAATATGTTGTCCCAAAAAGAGTTGTTTGATCTTATTAAGCGTTACCCAATTATTACATTCCGTAGGAACGGACTCAAATAACGCTAAATGATACCCTACAAAAACGAAAATGTGCTATATTATCTGTGTGAAGACCTGTATTTATATCTTCAACCCAGAGGAATCGTGGCACGTTATCAAACTCTTGAAGCCCTAATACCCATAGGGCGTTCTCTAAATTTGATCAGTAAACCTGTCAACTCAAACATTAAAGGATCACGATATAAGCATTCGTTTAAACTATGATGATTCATTATCTCAGCATAGGCCTCATAGACAATTCGTAACTGATTATGATTATCTTGACTGAGCACAATGATGAGGGAGATAATGAACTGTATGTGTTAGTGGCTTCACAGGATCTGGTACTATTTCTATGATTCCTCCTTTGTAATTGTTCCCTGATAACTTGATCGTAAGATATAATCTGAAAATTATCTAAACGCTTCAACAGACTATTGAGATGACCCTAGGCTAGACCTAAATTATTAGGAAGGTCAGGGGGAAAGACAGTCCATGGCCATTGAACACAATATAATAGCGTTTGATTATGTACTGAATACTTTCATTAAACTGTTTTATAGCTTCTTCGTCACGACTAAATTTAGGGGCAGTCTGCGATACCTATTGATTCAAGGTCCCAAACTTTAACGGAAGATCAGGTTCATTCAATTTATTTATGAACTCTATTTGACTGGAAGTAAGTTAAAACGGTCAATTGGGCTGAATCACTAACTACATTGAATTTTCCAAACCATACCCAGCCAAAATCTGATTGATCTAAGAAAGGGTTCTGATTTATCAATAACTTCTGATGACATTCACCACATGAGCCATCATCAGTCTCTGTTCAATACCAGTTGTAATAAAAGATACTACGTTCTCGTACATACACCGGGCAACACCAGTCAGGGTTGTAATTTTAAATTAACCGTAGGACTTTCGATCTGATGTGGTATTTTTGAACAAAATGTAAATATTGACAAAGTAGTTACCTCAGCATTATGTAAGCTCAATGATATTTTCGCAATTGCCAGTGTTATAGGTATATGAACGCTGGCTATCACTATCAAGAAACATTCTACATTTAAGCAGCTTGGATTGACAATTAGAACAACTTACATTGGCAAAACAAGTTTGTAGCGATGTAGTGCTGATGTCAATGTGTGCTAACAGTCTGCATTGGCTTTACTTGCTGTGCTAAATTACTGGGACATAATGCTCTATTGTGAGCACCAAATTTTAAGCAATGCCTACACTCAATCTTGAAATGTCAAACGGCAGCCATATGCCCTACACTGAAACAAATATAACAACGGCTTCCTACTTGAGACTATCTTGGATAGTTTTATATGTTGAGCATTCATCGTTAAAGTGATCTTGTCTACAGAACATACACCTAATAGACTTTAGGTAGCACAATGGCCCTGTCAGGAGTTTCATTTGGTATTTTCGTATAAGCTTGTTTAGAGTTGTTAAACTGTTTAAAATCAAAATTTAGACATATTTTCTAACTGAAGTGAATCTGCGCTGTTTATTGAAGTGAAACTTCTTATGCGACTTCCAAAAATGTTATAACTTAACGCGTGAAACCTTAAGCGTTAAATTTGTTAAGGTTATGAAAGCGCTCACGTGACGCTGTCATTCAGTGTCGTTCAGTGTGACTGACTGAATGACAGACTGACTGATAGACTGACTGATAGACTGACTGATAGACTGACTGATAGACTGACTGATAGACTGACTGATAGACTGACTGATAGACTGACTGATAGACTGACTGATAGACTGACTGATAGACTGACTGATAGACTGACTGATAGACTGACTGATAGACTGACTGATAGACTGACTGATAGACTGACTGATAGACTGACTGATAGACTGACTGATAGACTGACTGATAGACTGACTGATAGACTGACTGATAGACTGACTGATAGACTGACTGATAGACTGACTTCCCTCCGCGCACGCACATTTTTTATTCATCAGATCTAACATGTAATGAATCTAATAATCTGATTTAGGTAATATTTATATTTTATATGCAGATTTCCCTTCTGAGATTAACGTTGTTACCTGTTCGAAGATTCTCTGTCTGATATAATGTATTCTAGATATTTCCCTAATACAATCAATAGAATCGTCACGTTTCTAGTCATTATCATTCCCTATTCATATAAAAGTTTCTCTGGAACTTTTTCTATAATCATAACTAAGGTGGTTGTGGTTAACATCTTCCCCTAAAGAACTCCGTACCCTAAGATGCCTTAATCTATACATACTTATAAAACTACTTGTCATGACTGACTGACTGTTTTATCAACGCACTGGCCAAACCACCGGACCCAGAAAGCCGAAACTTGGGCAGCAGATTCCTCCCATAATTCAAGCATAAGGGTTTAAATGGGGTGGAAAAAAATAATAATAGTAGGCCTAGCCGCAGGGAATTGCTAGTATGTCACTAAACACGAACCTACAGTCCTTTACTTGATTTGTTGAAGCCACTTTAATCCTAATAGGGCTACATAATATGTCAATTATTGCACTAGGTTTGCCATACCTCTCCTTCAATGTTTTTACGGCTATGCTATACTTTGTTTTGGATGTATCTAGCCCTACATTTCTCGCTTAGCTTCAACTTCAAGAGTTGTGTTACAGACTTCCGGTCTCTGCTCAACTTTGTGCACCTAGATAATTATATATTGATTATATTTGTGATTTAATTTGTTCTATAGCATGACATTATTTTGATTTGTGTTTAAATACTTGTCTGTAACTACCTACTAAATGAAATATAATTATGTCGCCGTGCGCTTGACAGCTTCCGGCGTAACAAAATACTGATTATGAGTAATATTTACATTAGTTGTGGTTTATATGTATTATTGATTGATAATTCTCCTAATTAAATCTCCAATCTAAATGGTATTAATTAATGTTAATTATGTAATAGTTTTTGTATATGTATGACTCTTGATTAGCTTATCTGTTTGCCTATATATACCGGTGTCACAACGTTCGAATTATTCATTCTGTCACCGTCGTTGAGAACAGTTGTAAGTGGAAACTCTGCACGATTGTTTATAAAATATAATTGACCGTCAAATGCTTATGTGTTGATTATTGTGACCATCCTGATTACCTGAAGTATTACAGTTGATTGAAGGTACAATAAATTGTCTACATTACTGATATTTACATTATTTCTACGGTCTACGTTTGAGGAAAACTGATCTCTGAATTGGCACGACCGAAGTATGTCACCATCAAATTAGGTATTTTGCTAACAATATTTATATCTAACTATTGGTAATGATATATTTTTCTGTTACTACTTCTTCGGCCTGAATTTCACTGATCGTGTACTGACTGATTTCGTCTATACTAAGAATGCTAACCGATATATAACAGATAACAATTGTGAATTTCTGATACAAATATATCCTTAGCACGCCTTAACTTAGACCAAAGTTCTTATTCATTAAAGTAGACCCCACTGTCTGGCAATTCTTTAAGAACACACTGTGCTAAAGTGAAATAAGTTTGGACAGATTCACACATTAGTTTCAAACGGGTTTGATGAAGTCTTCCATTACAAATACGTATTAACAAACAGCAAGACTTAATATTGATAACGCAGCTTTCACACCCTAAAACAAATCCTTATTTCTGATTTTCATTTATTGAAACTAAATGGGGTAACTTCAAAGAAATAATTATAAATAAATTTCGGGTAGGTAAGTAGGCAGAACTATTGGAACCAACGTAAAAATTCACTACACTTCCCACCAAGAAGAAATCATAATTGGCGCTATGTGAATGGAACTTTCTTTCAGATTTAATTATAAACATACATATAGCAACCAGGCCGGGCAACCAAACTACTATATGCATCAGCATTGCTGCCTAAACAATTAATAAATTATTACTAATTTTGATATTTTTAACATTTTATTCTACTACCTACATCACCTATTATAACTAATAATTTTACTTTCTATACTGGCCAGGATCCTCGATCCCAGCACCTCCACCATGTCGCCAAATGCAAAACGATTATCTGATTATATGGCGAATATCTGAGCTGAGTGAGACTCATTAATACCCCCACCGCAGGGCGAGTACTAATGTGATACACTGATTGTCAGATACGCTGACTGAGTAACTGATACACTGATTTTACACACACGCACGGGGCTGTTCCCCCAAAAGTGGCCTCCGTATACCTCCCCTATAGCCACCCCGATCCACGCTCAACAGAACTGATTCTGATAATAATACTGGTCTGATTCTGATACTGGTCTGTCTCTGATACTGGTCTGATACAACAGTCTGATTACTGTTAAACCAATCTGATCTGATTACTGATAAACCAATCTGATCTGGTTACTGATAAACCAATCTGATCTGGTTACTGATAAACCGATCTGATCTGGTTACTGATAAACCAATCTGATTACTGTTCGCAAACAGTCCGACGCATCGGATATTATTACACCTATAAATGACACAACAATAATAATACATGGCATAAATGGCACACAATAATAAATCTGATAATGCACTGAGAAATAAATCAAGCTCACTTACTGATGTTGCTTCTCTGCCAGCTGGTTCACTACAAGTGCGAAAATTGTGCCTGCGCACGCTTTTATAGCGGCGGCGGTACCGTCATTGTCGGTACACAAAATAAATAAATCTAAATCTACCTCACATTCGCGACAATATATCAAAGTACCTCCAATTCGCGACAGTCAATCTAAAACTACCTCGCATTCGCGACAAATTTTATGGCGTAGGGAACCAATAAGAAAGGATTTTTGTAAATTCGAACTCTAAGGGTGTGAGAGTTTGTATGGGATGGGTGTAAAAACAATGTCTTTTGACTTGAAATTTTGACTTAGACTTGTTTTCCTTTACCGAAAGCTGGTAACAATCGCACAATGACGATTCACACATGATTGATTAAAGAAATCATAGGTTTGAGCCGGGGTTCGAACCTGCACACCTTGTTTCCAAGGCAAGCTCTCGCCCACTGAGCTGTTGCTTTTTCAGAAACCTATTACTACCAATAAGATTTGAATTAAATTAACTTAGACTATAGTTTTTGTACATGAAGAAGGAATAAAATCATTAAAGTAAAATTACTGAATACACGACTTTTTTCTTCCAATTAGTGTTTTCATCCTCTATTTTACAACCTTAACTGACGAATTCTGAAAAACGCTGATACACGTGTCTTATTATTTTTGATAAAGAGTCTAAGTACAAAATTTCAGACATTGTTTTTACACCCATCCCATACAAACTCTCAACCCCTATTTCACACCCTTAGAGTTCGAATTTCCAAAAATCCTTTCTTATTGGTTCCAGGTTGTATCCAGGTATCATTTGAAAACCCGTGGATGGATATTAATAGGACTTTCACTGATGTGTTGTGTAAAAGTCTGGGCATAAACTGGTATATAAAACTTCACGCTATGTTTCATAGGGGCTAAACAGTGGAACATTACTTTCACATACTACCACATAATTTGCGTTGTATGTGAATAGGGTAATTATAAACTGGCAAGTTCATTATATAAAATGTATTATTACACTATATACAATAAGGACTGAGCAGACATTTAGTTTGCATAAGATAAGGTATTTTGCTCTGTTGCGTATGTGTTCCGTGGTCAAGTATTTACAAAAGCTTCTAGCGAGCGTAGGTTTCAGCTTCGGATCCGACGCTGGGTTTTTTTAAACTAAAATATAATTTTTAAATAGGTATTTTTATAATAAATTAATTATTCAATAAATTATTTAATAACGTATACTTTGCTTTTACTATTTTACGCAAGGTGGTGGTTTCAAACAATTTCAAACTGATGGCATGATAGTGTTAAAAAATACACTTCTCATCAGAAAAATCGAAACTCTATTGTGTTAAACAATACAGTTTTCATTCCATGAAAAAATCATATGATTGTATGGCTAGCATTGAAATCAAACTACTTTTACGGATTTTATCACGGTTTATTTTTTGATTTTACTATCCCGACGTTTCGAATGCTTTGCAGTACCCATGGTAACGGGAGAACTGAGATGTTGAACGTCCTTATGTCACAATTATGCCGGTGTACCCTCAGGTCTTCTTAGTTATTATTGTTGGTCCGATCTACGCAGTAAGAGCTTACAGTATAGGCCGTGCAGTGTTTTGATTGATATTGGATCAAAAGTAAAAAAAAACGTACGTAAAAGAAGTTTGATTTCAATGTGTAATATTCGCAAAGTAAAAGACAACATTATGAATAACTAGCAGTTTGGCCATTACAGTGATAAGCGAAAATTCAAAATTAGAATTTCATTTGTTTATCCTGTAGATTGCTTGTTTCAATAAGAAGTGCTCAATCCTTGCTGTCTTTTAAAGAAATGGTCAAAGACCATTATCTGAGCCTATAAATTCCTGATACTGTTCTAACTTTTTTTAATGTATATATTAATTACTATTAGATACTGTAATATATAACTACGTATACATGTAAGTACATATAATGTGTATAAGATGTACAATTTAAGATATGTACGAAGGTATGTACACCACTAACTACCCAAATAGTTGTTTCTTCTTTTTAAAGTTTTGGTTGTCTGGAAGAAATCGCTATTAGCGATAAGACCGCCATTTGTAACTAATTTAAGTTATTTTTAACCGACTTCAAAAAAGGAGGAGGTTCTCAATTCGTATGTATATATATATTTTTTTTCTATGTATGTTCGCGCATAACTCAGGCAATTATGAACCGATTTGAAAAAATCTTTCTTCCATCCATTCTTTAATCCGTTAATTGGGTCCCATAAAAAAATTATTGCTTAGTAATAAGTAGTTCCTGAAAAAACAAGAATGTTGACTGCGCAGGAAAGTTGCAAGAAAGCCTATATAGATGACTTTATGGTGCTTTTTAAGGACAAAAATGGTCATAACTCTGGCAAATATTTACCAATTTCAATGATTAATTTTTAATTGGAAAGAAGAAACCACTGTAATGAACCTGTACGAATTTTATCACAACCGAATAAGAACTTCCTGGAGGACCATGAATGATATGGAGGAATTTATCTGGTAAAAACCATAAAACTGATGTTCTCCTTTACATTTCTCTGACAAATATGAACCGATTCCGATGATTCTTTTTTTATTCGAGAGAGTAAACTACTATGATGATTCCATGCAAATTTCATTACGATCGGATAAAATGTTTAGGAGTTTCTGAAGAAACATGAATTATGTAAAAGTATGTAGACGATAATGTGAAAACATAATGATGTCATAACCTACCTAGATCATTTTACCGTTTATGTATGAAAATATCACTAAAAAGTATAAAATAAAATATTTAAAAAAAAAATTGAACCGACTTCAATAACACTAAAAAGTATAAAATAATGTAAATATTATTGAAGTTGGTGCCAAATATACACAGCAGGTTACGCTAACACCAACTTCTTTAATATTTAAATTATTTTATACTTTTTAGTGTTATTGAAGTCGGTTCAATTTTTTTTTTAAATATTTTATTGTAAGTTTTTCTGTATGTATTTTAATTTGGTGTGCAAATAAAGAGTATTCTATTCTATTATATTCTATTAAATGATTCACTGTTTTGAGACAAATGTGTGTTTAGAGGTGGTTAATCAAATTAACCACCTAAAAATTAGCGCTTATCTTAAAACTTTTGAGTCTAATAGACTTGAATCGGGTCGGATCGAGTCAGATCGAGACGGACCGAATCTGATCAAGTCGGATGCAGATGGATGGCGTGGTATGTCGAGATTGATTTTATGAGTTGGTATAACGCAAAGACTACCTACTTACTAGCTGCGTGCGAAGCCACGGGTACAGCTAGTATATTATATAAGTTATATAGCGAATTAATTTCAAAGTTATTTCTGTTAAAAACTGTACTTATTATAAGTACTTAGTTTATCATATTTCGTAGCACAGAGAACAAGCGGACGAGCTGCGCTGGATATGTTTATGTTGGGCATGAAGCTGTAGAACCTGCGTCTTATAGAACCGAACGCACATGTGTGGGCGAAGTGAAGAGTGTTCACCCTTATAGTTAGTATCGCTATCATTTGCCATAAAGGCCCCCCAGCCCCAGCCCCCACTGCTAAACGGGTTGATATTAAACATAATCAATTTGATGGAGCGTCGTTTCACGAGGCGGACCACTTGAGCCTACGCTCACTTGAATTTTAATTAACATGAACGGATCCACTAAACTCGATAGATACGATAGAGTGAGCGTGATGTGCTGTGTGCTGTGTGCTGGTGTTACAATGTTATTATCTTTTCTTATTTTCAGATTTCATCATATTTACGTCAAAGTGGACCTCGTTGCCAAAATGATTAAGGATTATGCTGAAGCTTATCAATATCGGCTTCATCACCATGTGAATGTCGAGGCTATCCGGCTCCAAGACAACACGGACATTGTGAGAAGACTGAAAAGGACAATACCTAGTTTACATATTAAATTAGTGTAGTGTGTAGTGCAGTGTAGAACACGATAACAAAGTGTCTTCGCCTTAATAGAGACAATAAGATAAGTGCTTTTGGAAACATTCTTAATTAAACGTTGGAAATATTTTAATTTATTCGTTTAGATCAAATTAATATTATCGACTAGTGTTTAGGACAAATAGTAAAGTATATGGTGTTACCTCAAGGTACGTGTCAAAGTGTTTTCAGTAATGTAGTATATACAAATCATTTCCATCAGGACCAGGACCACAGAATACATAACCAACCAGGACTACAGGTCCCGCGGTCTCCGGTAGCTCGCGGTAACTTTTTATTTAGCAACTTATTTGTACTCGATTTTAAATTTTATTACACAATAACACAACCCTCCCATAGCATACAACTGAACCGAACTACTGACGATTATAATTGTAATGACCTTGTAGCAATTGATATGCTGTCTCCACAGTATTGGGTCTCCCAGAGTATAGCAGGGGGTACCCAGTATTCAAAGTGCTACTTACGCTTATGTGCGACGTCGAGTAGGTCCGTATATTGTAGTGTATCACCTCATTTCATTCCTCATATATCAACCTCCATTGTCATACCTCATCTTTTTTATAAATATTTGTATTTATTTTTAATTCATTTTTAAAAATTTAAATTTAGTCAAGGAGCTGTCAAGTGGCAGGGAGGAGAAATAAAACGTCAGTCTGAGTCTGAAGTCTTGAGTCTAGAGACGAGTCTGGAGTCTGGAGACGAGTGGAAAGCCTGATGTCTACAGCCTAGAGTCGAGGGTCGAGAGTCTGAAGTCGCAAGACCGGAGGCCGAGCTGAACCTGGTCTTGAGCCGGAATCGGCCATTATCTACGCCAGAGGCCATGAATCTACGGGTGCTGCTGCTGTGGCGTGCTGACGCCCGCACCCCATTTCATCGGCCAGCCTGCTGGCTGACTGTCGTGGCCGGTGCTAAACCTGCCGGCGTCCAACGGCCTGGCTGCGGTTGTGCCATCAAGGCACGCCGCCAGGCTTCCCTGCGCCCAGGAATCTTTGCAAGCAAGTTACGTGAGCTAATAAGTGTCCGCGTTCCCGACCCGGTGAAACGAACTGCGTATCTTTAGAGAACTGTAAACGTTTTATCTGTAATAGGCATGATGACTGCAACGCAATACCAATAAATCTGTGGTTTTAAATATTAGAACAGATTGCACTGATTCCACAAATGCATCTCATTTTCATAATAGTAGAGAGATTTTCGTGATATTTAAGCAAATAAATTACTCAAATACAGCTAATCGCCATTTTGTAATAAACGCTGCTCAGAGTGAATGACGTCAATCCTGTGTAAATAAACAACTGTCAAACTGTCATCTCAACTTTTTTCTTTCATACAATGATTCACTTTTAACTTTTATACCTAGACAGATGTTTATTTACACCACCGTAGTGACGTCACAACATGGCGCCATGCACCGGCCATCGTTTTGGAACGAAATTCAAACTCTATTTTAAAATTTTTAAATATTGCTATTTATTGTAAATTTAATACAAAAATATGATTATTTTCGGCAATAGTAGACCCGTAAGTACATTATAGCGTATTTTTTCAAAATTAGTCATCATGCCTATTATAGTGTTATTGTAAGTCCTGAGTTCTCATTCTTTTATTGCTACTTCCCCTTTAGATACCTACCTGTCTTAGTAGCGGTCTCCAGGTTCTCTCTACGCTACTCTAAACCATCCGTAACGTGATAATATGGATGAATGAATAAGTCCAAAGCACAGGCACATAAGCAGTTTATTCATATGCACACAGAAACACATAAAATTAAGACGGAAGGGGAAATTACAAGCGATAGCAAGTTAGCACAGTGACGGGAAGGATAGCACGTAAACAAAGATTGCACGGAGAAAGTAAACAAAGCGTCTCGCAGCGATATCGGCCGGTAGCGGACCGCCCTGAACATCGCCGAGTGAAGTAGGGATGTACGTTACGATTCGATTTTTATGAAGATCGATTCAATTGAATACGATCTAGCGATTTTTTGAATTGATTCAATTCAATACGAGCTTCATTCGAATCGATTCATAAGTTAAGTGAATCGAATCCTTTAGATCGTAGGTATTATAAAGACATTAACGATAGATTAACAAGAAAGATAAATTACAAACGAATGCCGACACTATAATTATTTACATTATTAGTTTGCAATGTTTATGACGGTACAAAGCGAAGCAAGTCCATAGGCAAAAATAATGAAAAATGATGCAGGTAGTTCTAAAAAGTCCTCGTTGATTTTATTTTGCTTTGGTCGTTTGTGCCGTACGTATCACCGTGTTTCAATAATTGTGGCTATTGTGATTTTACCGATGGCTCCACCTATTAAGTCCAATCAAATGTGTGGTCCAATTTCATAAAGACTGATAGATATGATACATAAAAAAGAATGGAGGAAAATGGAAAATATGTCATTGTATCGTAAAAACAAAAGGTTACACCACAAACCTTTCTTTCCATATGAAAATACATCATCCTTTGTTTTCGTAAAGTAATGAAACGAAAAATCAAGATGAAAATGCATTGGATAATTTGGATACTACATTAACGGATCATGTAAATGTAAGTAACATAAAAATATGTTTTATTATACTAACGTAAATCGTAACTTGTCTTTATCATCGTTCTATAGATTGAAAAAAAAAAGTCAATTTTCAAGGCCAATGTTTTTCCCTAATTTCTTTAGTAAATTTCATTAAAGTTTGTATGCTGAAAAAATAAATGTTTTATTTGTTCAAATTATTGCAAATTTTGATTTGATTTTTGAATCGATTTTTAAGAGATCGATTCAACAGAATAAGATCCGATCCAAGAATCGATTCAGAGGCCTACGATCCATTACGATTCAAAAAATCGATTCAAAGAGAAAAATCGTGCATCCCTAGAGTGAAGGGGCGCACGCGCCGCTCGGAAAGGTTCGGTCAACGTCGTCGCTGCGTCGGTATCGTATCGAGCCGGTCTTGAGAGACCGGGCCGTGCGATCGCTAATATGAAATTAATATTTACAATGTGTTTGTCCGGCTGCTCGTTGGATACACAAAATAAACAAACTACATGACATAAAGATAATTAACTTGCGTAAACAATTATAAACACTAAGTACTAAGATTTAGGTTAGTAAAATAGTCTTAGGTTTAGATTAGGTCATAGGTTTAGCTGTAAGTCTAAGTGTTTAGGTTTAGGTATTACTTTAGATGATAGTTTACTTAAGGAATAAGTAACGAAATACTGCGTTAGACAATAATGGTAAATAAACCTATGTATCAGTAGCTCCGCTACAACCTTAATGATTTCTGATTTTTAAACCAATTTAGAATTATCAAAATCTGCGGTTTGTATATTTTCAATAAGTTAATGTTTATATCGCTATTGGTATTTTTAACCTCACTTCGTAATGTTGAAACGTACCTACATAATACAAGAGTTGTGTGTGTGAGATAAATCTCCAAGCTGCTCTGTTGACACGACGCGTGAATAAAACATACCAAACAATTGTAATAATACTCTTTTAAAAATAGTTTGATGATTTTAAACAATGCTTTAATTGATAGTACAGTACAGTTGAACAAGTAGACACACACATCATTTTAGGAACTTCGTTATGAACGTCCAAAAAGCTCTGAAGACTACTTAACGTTAATTTTACAATGAAATACAAAGAACCAAGAAGACACCTAGAATGATACTCGACATTTAGAATTAAAATGTTTTAATACTCATTATTAGGGTTTTCTGAAAAAGTTACGTAACATAGAGATATTGTTCAGTCAGTCGTGTAGCATCGTGTAGCATCGTGTAGCATCGTGTAGCATCGTGTAGCATCGTGTAGCATCGTGTAGCATCGTGTAGCATCGTGTAGCATCGTGTAGCGACCTGTAGCGGCCGAGCGACGAGGCTCGTGCACAAATATTAGTCGTCCGGGACACGAATCAATTGTCTGCTTATATTTGATCAATTCCGTTTGTTTACCGAGTCGTTATCCCAATAGATATAATCCCGAGGATCCGGGATGTAAGTCCACCGATTCACTGTGACGATGCAACGAGTTATTAAACCACCGTTATGGGGGGGGGGGGGGGGGGGGAGTTCGCTCGTGTCGACTTCGATACTGCGTCAGCCATGAGGTGCCTTCCTACTCTGTATTTTTCGGGTCAACACATCGCCAAGCGTGCACAGATTTGTTCTCACGAGTTTGTACTCGTATACGTAGTAAAATATGATCGAATTAACCTTCCCTTTCTAGAGTTCTGACTGAACTCCGTAGTTCAAATCTCACGTCATACAACAATTATGCACGCATACATTGATACATATTATTATAAGGTCCCGGCGCGTCGCGCGTCGCGCGTCGTCGTCATCGCATTACGCTTGCTGCTAGTACAGTACACTGGTACATTGGCATCGCATCGGCAATCTACAGTTACATATCTTTATATATATAATTCTACTGTACGTGTGTATGTCACTGAACTCCTCTTAAACGGCTGGACCGATGTTGATGAATTTTTTTGTGTGTGTTCAAGGGGATTCGAGAATGGTTTAGATTCACAATTGAAAGAACGCGAGCGGAGCTGCGCGGGTCAGTTAGTGTATAATATATATTTAATTATATATGTGACATATTCTCATCAGAAATTCCGCAGTGCCTGAAGACAAAGGTTTTTAACCAGTGTGTGTTGTCAGTGATGACATATGGTACTGAGACGTGGTCTTTAACAGCTGGCCTTGTGGAGAAGCTCAGAGTCACACAACGAGCTATGGAGAGAGCTATGCTCGGAGTTTCTTTGCGCGACAGAATCCGGAATGAGGAGATTCGGCGAAGAACCAAGGTCACCGACTTAGCTCTTAGAATATGCAAGTTGAAGTGGCAATGGGCAGGCCACATCGCTCGAAGAACCGATAACCGTTGGGGAAGAAAGGTTCTCGAGTGGCGACCACGAACCGGAAGACGCAGCGTAGGCAGGCCTCCCACTAGGTGGCGTCGCAGGAAACCGGTGGATGCAAATAGCAAATTGTTGTTCATTGTTGCGGTCTAAGGGGGAGGCCTTTGTTCAGCAGTGGACGTCTTCCGGCTGGTGATGATGATGATGATGAATATATATTTTCTGCAATAATAAAAACTAGCACATCATGAAAACTAAGACTAGCACGAGCTGACACCGACTTCAATATATTTTCGTTATTTTATGCTTTTTAGATAATTTACTTTGAAGTCGGTTTATATTTTTTTAAAAATAGTTTATTTAACACTTTTTAGTGACTTTTATTTTAGCAAAATAGGTATCAGCACTATCACGTAACTCGAACAACTACGTTACAGTAACTTACTGAAAACATAAAAAGTTTATATCTCTTAAACTACTTGACCGATTTTGATGAAACTTGTACTTGTTCTGTATTGCAAAAAGAATTTTTGAAATCGGACTTGTAGTTTCTGAGAAATCCGCGGACAAACCTACATACATACATACATATATACATACATACATACATACACTCATAAAATTTGGTAAATTTGTTTAGAAGCCCATATAGATTAACATATATTAATATTAGGCATTTTTATTAATATTACATACATACGCGTCGAATAGAGAACCTTCTTTTTGAAGCCGGTTAAAAATCGGCACCGGCACAGGCGCCGGGGCGCCGCGCGGCGTCCGCCGCCGGTTGAAAAGTTTAAAGTATAGAATCGTAAATTCGCAAGGCAGTGCGGCCGACCCTCCCTGCCCAACCCCCCCCCCCCCCCTGACATCCATGCATAGCATAATCTACTAGCATCTTAACAAACTTCATATTGTTTAGTGAACTTTTCTAAACTTTTCCGAACGACACGAACATAAGTGAGGATGATTATAATTAGTTCATATCGAAATGGATGGAAAACAGTTAATGATAAAGAATGTTTAGTGAAGGCAAAAGTTCTGTTGATTGAAGTCGCAGAACTTCCCGCGAAATAATATATTGCAACGAGACGAGCAGAATGATCATATATCAGATACAATCAGAAATTGTCCTTCACATGTTTGTGGCAAATTATCTCTGCGGTGGCAACTAGGAGTCAACCACCTCCACATAGTAAAGTTACAATAAGCAATTAATATGTCCAGCGAGGAGGAGGGCCGCGGCGCCGCGTCGCCGCGTCGCGCGTCCTAGAGGTCGCTACATTGTTTACAAGTTTACATGCACGTTATGTTGAATGACGTGCATGTCGGTGTGGTGGCCAGATACACTCGTGTGTGAGAGACGACACCGTACTGTGTGTGGTAAATGTACGATCGTTGTCAGCTAGTCGATGCTCTATGTCACATACTGTTGGTGCTGGAGCCTGCAGCGGCGATACATATTGTAAATATTGTAGTGCACTATCCTATCCACGATTGCATCATCGTTGTTTGTCATCAGCCAAGATTGTGGTCAAGCTTTAGCGTGCTGTGATCCGATGTGAAGGGCACTGTAGCTGGTGAAATTGCCAGACACAAGAGACTCAATAAGTAATGTCTCTGGTGACGAGCGACAGTGCAATGCAGCTTTCTATAAGCAGACTTCGTAATTAATTATACTACTTACTTGATGTCAGCTGCAGGAAGATTATAGTTTGGGGCTATCCCCCGGGGACCAAGTGTAATAGTGAGTGTCCGTGGGGTCCCAATGGTGGGTTCAAGAGGAAGGCACGGCAGGCGTATCGCTTACCATAGATAGGCGAACGTCTCGTGTTTGTCTCGTCTTGTTCTCGAGAGAAAGAGAGAAAAATTTGTGATTTTGATTTAGTGATCGAACCTACGACTATTACCCTACAAAGGGTTTAATATCACATATTGAACCCTACCAATTGTCTTTGGCTACATATACGATACATTAATTGTTCCGATTTGGATCTTGTAAAGAACAACAGGGTATTCAGGACTTGTGCAGGACTTTGTCTAGAATCATGATGTGAACTATTAAAAAAAAAAATGTGAGTGCGTGGAGTCCCTCCGCGCGGAAGAAGTGAAACTTCATTCTCGCTCTGTCTCTTTCTATTCCCCCTCCCCGCGACTGAATGACACTGAACGACACTCAATGACACTGAACGACACTGAACGACGCTGAACGACACTAAAATGACACTGGACGACACTGAACGACACTGAACGCCACTGAACGACACTGAACGACACTGAACGACACTGAACGACACTGAATGACACTGATCGACACTGAATGAAGGAATGACATAATGACTGAAGACTGAATGACTGGGTCACGTGAGCGCTTTCATACCCCCTCCATGGTAGCGTTTTACGTTTAACGCGTTAAACTTTTGGAAGTCGCATAAGAAGTTTCACTTCAAAAAAAGTAAACACATTTAGTCTTTTATTTAAATGACTGTTACTTTATTACAGGTTCTATCTGGTTAGAGATCAAAGAACCAAGCAAAAAACCGTGTATGTTTTCTTTATGTTATCATTATAATAAATCATGAATAAAAAATGTCTCCTCGTATAGTGACTTATATGATGTAGGTACTTAATCATCGCTATCACCACGTAGAGGCAGCGGGCGGTGCGTCGCTTAACCGCAGTCGTATAATCGTAATAGCACTATAACAGTCGACTTGCAGTTATAAACGCAGTAATAACTTACGACGAGTTCTCGGTTCGGTACATGCCTGAACACAATAATAACACTCGTAGAAGTGTTCAACTGTTCGCGCGTTCGCGCATACTGTACCTGAAAAATTCTGTCCTCAGGTATTCGTAGTCGTTCAAACATAATATTTTACTACCTATAGTTCCGCGGCACATAATTGTGGTCTACTGTTCCGTATACGTACTAGACACCCTTGGGGTCTACCTTGGAGGAAGGGTCTACTATCTACTATCAAAAAACTACTTTTAGACTTTCGCGTTCCGTTATCAAACTTTATTTTAATCGGGAATTAACGCGATTTACCTTATATTTCGGCTTGACGTTTCGGCCGGGTTGCACCAGCCGTGGTCACAAGCAGACTGAATTCCCGATTAAAATAAAGTATCAAATAACTATCTAATTTTTAGGTGTTAATTAGATGACTTGTGCTGTCTATAAACTGTGATCGTTAAGTTAACAACGTGCGCGCGTTTGTTGTAGCAGTAAACGGTGGCAGCAGTATTAATAGCGCACGCGTGACAAGCGCGAACAAACGGCGGCCAGTATTTAAATATAATGCATCAGCTGAGCGAGGCGAGGCCGCCCGCGCCCGAGCAGACGAGCGAGCGACGCGACGCGGCCGTTGCGCGACATGCGACGCCCGCAACACTCGCAACACGCCCGCGACGCCCGCCACACCCGCGACGTGCTGGCGATACACGGGTGCCCGTCACTGGCTGGACTGCGAGACAAGCTGCAATTAGTTTAGCTGGACCAGACAAAAGGTGCAATTCTGTTATTGAAATGTAATGTGCGGAACCGACTATCCTACTCACTGTGTTTTGAAACACTAATATTGTTTATGTGACCATTGGCAAACACCGCGAAACACACCAAGAATATTTCAAATAAAATGTGATTTATATAAATAAGTATGTGTGTACTACCCCCATCTCCTCCCGTTGGCTGTCCGTAAGCGGCGACTAAGGGGAATCAAGAAGACGGGCAACAGCGTCTTTCTATTGGATTACCTACCACCTATACTGCGATCTCCAAGATGCCCGCCAAGCGTGAGGATTATGGCAACCCGTCTCTTCTAAGGGCGAGGTCTTTGTTCAGCCGTGGACAAGTTTCGGCTGCTGCTGATGATGATATTTACTAAGAGCGGTTTAGTTGTCAAAATACTAGCGAACCGTTGCGACTTAGCCCAGCTATTATTTCTAAATTATTAAATAGTAGTTAAATGTCGTTAGCAATTACCTTCCGGAATAAGTTTTCTAAAATTATGGTGAAAATTGCATCAACGTTCATTGAGTAAGCGTCTAT
Organism: Furcula furcula; assembly: GCA_911728495.1. Lineage (NCBI taxonomy): Eukaryota > Metazoa > Arthropoda > Insecta > Lepidoptera > Notodontidae > Furcula > Furcula furcula. The sequence goes on from OU452243.1 coordinate 264,197, forward strand.
TTGTCTATTCGTCGAAGTGTCTATTACACGGATAGCAACTTTATAAGAGAAGAGACGACAAGTTGTCCGTAGGCTTGTCAATATATCGATATTTTCATCCAATATATAATTTTTTCGATATATCGATACATGGATATAAAATATTAACTATCGTAAATAAACGTATCGTATATTAAACGTATCAAAATCAATATATTTTTTTGTAACAGATTATAGGATGTTTTTTTTCTAATTTTATTTCTATAGATAAAAAGACCCCTTTATCACACAAGATCCGTATCATTTCTTTGCATCGAAGCCAGCCATACCACACACAAACCTTTTGCGTTAAATTCTCATTGGTTGCATCATAAATAACTCGTATTTATTTCGTTCGATAGTTCGTTGGTTTGTATTGGTAATCCAGTCCCTTTGGTTGCATGCATGGATACATTGTTTGTTATATATTTTGTTTGAATTTAAATGCGAATTTTTCTGGTACCTCAGTAGGATATAATTTTGTTCCCAATGTTCGTTTTTTTTTGGTATATCGAAGTCGATAACGATATATTTTAATAATTATCGATATATCGATACTTTTGGAAATTCCAACATCCCTAGTTTTCCGACCAACCGCGTCAACAACAACGACACGCTGACCGACCGACCGTGACGGTCAACACAACACACGCGACATTATTGTGAGATTCATAGGCTTCATTGTGATGTGAACTGCACAATGGCGACTAATTGCGGCGGCGGCGGCAGGTGGCGGCGTGCATTTCCAGCACATACAGTTTCTTGCTATTTTCGACCAATATTTAATTAAGGTTTTTTTAAATGCCAAATATAATTACTTACTTTTTTTTATACTACCAAGGTGGCAAGCAAGCATGCGGCCCGCCTGATGGTAAGCAGCCACCGCAGCCTATAGACGCTTGCAACACCAGAAGAATCGCTATAGCGCGTTGCGTAAAGACATTAGATATTAAGTATCTTGTGACCGGTAATTTCACCAGCTACAGTGCCCTTCACACCGGAACACAGCAATGCTTACACACTGCTGCTTGGCGGCAGAATATCTGACACGGCAGTGGTACCTACCTGGACCGCCTGGACGGTTCCTTGCACAATAAACCTATCACCTAGATTTATACCGCGTATATTTATGCTACAATACATTATTATATTTAGGCTGTGTCCTTAAGTCCTCATTGAAGACGTAATTAACTGTCGAACTAACTAAAGTAACTAAACTAGAGTCATCATACATTTATGACCACCACCGCCACCAGTAGCATTTCTTTCTGTAGGTGCATTACGCTGGCATCGACCGGCATGCGGCTGCGGTGCCTGTAACTTGAAACAAAATGTTTTGCAAACTTGTTGTAGTATTGAAATATACGGCTCAAGCAAGAAATAGTGAAACGCTCAAGAAGCACGCGTCATGTCCGGCGTCAGACCGGAGACGTCACTGCACTGCTCCGGCCGGCCTCAGCCCACCGCCTGCGTGCCGAGCCTACGTGGCATCTGAGTATTATCTCTGAATGCATCTTTCGCTATCGAAAATCGCAATACTTACGTCTTAACATTTAATTAATACTTATTATACAACATTGTGCCCATACCGTGCCAGTTATCCGAGATAATTAATCACTCCACATGTGTGTAGTGATTTATTATTGTAACGAAACGTCTTACAATAATACACACATGACGTGTGTTATTACTAGTATCAGTGAGAGCGCGCACCTGCCGCACCTGCCGCGGCGCGTCCGCTGCTCTTTACTGCACATAAAATTTGTTTTCACAAGTGTCATTATATTGGCCACACTCAATTATCGCAGAGATTTAACGATGACGACCCCGTCCGTGCCGTCCGCCTCCCACGTGCATTTCACTTCTATACAGGGTGTAAGGGACTACGTACCGAAAACTTTTATATAAGATTTCTCATATTGTCCATTACAACATTACAGAAACCATTTATATGGAAAATGACTAATGACTAACTTGTTAATTTTTGAGCATGTAATGAATACGTGCGGAATAATATTTATTTCTCAAATTACATTGCTAATTTCAATCAAGCGTGGAGATTATGACAACCCCTCCCTTCTAAGGGAGAGGCCTTTGTTCAGCAGTGGCATCATCGAACCGTGAATAATCGGGCTCTAAATAAATAAGCGTCCCTACTTCAAGTTTAGTACTCGCGTAGTACCTACAAGCCGCCGGAGGCGCAGACATCACCAAGCGGTGACAAGGGTGCGTTGGCGGCGGCGCGTGGCGGCCACGTGTGGACGACACGCGAGCCTCGCCTCCATTGCGGAGATCAAAGGATAAGCAACTAGGCCGCCGCCGCGCGCCCGCGGGTGCTTCCGTAGAGGGATTCCTTCAATTTACTAAACTTTAAACGATTTGCTGAACTATATGCCCTCAAGAAACCGATCACGGTACCGTTGGCATCAGATTTGGCGAAGTATTACATTAGAAAATTGCTTTTCCACTTGGAGAGTGTGAGAACGTGGCTCATCACTACTCCATGGTCACTTTGGCATATATTTACAGCTGCGTGTTCTCTTCCGATAGCCAGCCGACCACCATGGAGTAGTGATGAGCCACGTTCTCACACGGAATCAAGCACTGAGCTGTGACACTTGCGTCTGAGCAATTGTCAGTTGTTAACGGATTCATAACAATTGCAGCGAGATAGAAAAAATAATGTGTTTTGCCAAAGCAAGACATAGTTCGTTCGGCCGTTCAGCAAAAGGCGAGTAGCGACGTGAGATAATCCTGATGATGTTTTTGCTCGCCTTCTCCCCCGTATAGGTATAATATAGATATAATAAGCGGCGATAGCGATCACGGGCGCGACTTGTTAATATCTAGGGAGCTATTTAAATAAAACGATCTAGCCACGGTTACCGCGCAGGTGATAGATGATGTAGTGATTCCGTTCAACAGTTGGCGCGCAGAGCACGGCTCGTTATTAGTGTTGTCAGTCGTCGGTCGAGTGGAGCGGGCCAGCATGCAGGGCCAGCCTGCAGGGCCAGCATGCAGGGCCAGCCTGCAGGGCCAGCATGCAGGGCCGGCTGGCGGTCACGGGAGCGTGATTCAATCGGGCGGCCATTAAATTGTCAAAGCTCGCGACCGCACCGCGCCAAGTGGACTCGACGATCGTAGTGATTGAAAGGGGCCGGACGCGGGACGCGGGACGCGGGACGGTCCATTAGTTCAATACGTACTATGTCAACAACTAACTGACAAATAAAATAGAAACCTCGAGTGATTTCAAACGAGTGGGGAGGACTTCAATAGATTTCCAGATAAAAGGGAGAAGCTTTTTTTTTCTTATTAAAAGCTGGTGCTTGAATGCAATCCCACCTGATGGAAAGCGACGATGCAATCCAAGATGGTAAAGCACACTAGCTTATTATAAGCCTATTCACTCTAGCCTCGAAGACACCCACATTATAATCGGACGGGAAAACCGACGCAGGCTAACTATTATAGGGAAGGGCAGGGAAGGAAGCACGTTAGTTTATTAGCAAGGGAGGAATGATGGTTCCCTCTCATAGCATTGAACATTTGAATCTTTTGAGGCAGGACAACTTGGAGTGTTTCTGCGGGAAAGCAACATACAGAAGTGGCGGTAACTGGTTACGATGATCAGTATGGTGGGAGGTACTCCCCCGGTAGGGCTGCCTCTCATATAATTCCAAAGCAGTGGGTTTATTCCACAGTGAAACATTAATGTGCGGACAATTAATGCATCGTTAGCGATAATTGCTTGTAATGGTCCCCCGCCGCCGCGCCGCCGCGCCGCGCGCCGCCGCACCATCACATCGGTGCTGACTGCCGGCAGTCTGGCACACGAGCCTCCACGACCAACACAATGAACAGGTTTGCACGCACAAACAATGCGACCCTTGTTACTCATGTCACTCTGGTTAGTAAAGCTTCTTCACTTTCAAATTGCAGGTGAAATGTTGCACGTCGCGTCGCATTCCAAGTTTTTTTATGTTCTTTGCTACCGGTGACGTGGCGAGGTGATCGGTTCAATCAGTCATTTTTAAAGGGTTACGATTTCCTATCTTTTATCTAAAATACGTTACACAAAACTGAATAACGTGTAAACTGAATATTATGGTGAAATAAAACTCTCTAAGTACCTAGCCGTACTTTAAAACAAGAACGACAAAGGGGGGCTAAAAGCTTAAATCTGTGGTACTCAGTGAGAGACAGGATTTATTATCCGCGGCCATGCAAGGAGCTATAAACGTTTTAATTGTTTGTACGTTCTCGTTTGGTGTTCGACACACGAACACCGAGTTACCAACTCACTGACTGACTACTTATTTAACTGAATACAAAAATACAGAAGTAGTAATGTTAAATATGGAAATCGAATCTATGAAAATAGTGTGGATATTCAGCCAGTCTACGCTTCATTGACCGGCTACAGCAGCCGTAGTAAAACTGGGAGTCAAATGTGTATAACAACCACTATTTTCCATTAGAACAGACATTTTATAAGAATACTATGCGTTTCAACTAAGAATGTGACCGCCATCTTGCTATCTATCTATATCTATCTAGACTTATAATAAAACTGTAACCTTCAAAATATCTTCAATGTACAGAATTGGACCGGTAATAAAATCTTTTTAAAAAAAAATTGAACCGACTTCAATATCACTGAAAAGTATAAAATAATTTAAATATTATTGAAGTTGGTGTTAGCTTACCGGCTGTGTATATTTGGCACCAACTTCAATAATATTTAAATTATTTTATACTTTTCAGTGATATTGAAGTCGGTTCAATTCTTTTTAAAAAAGATTTTATTTTAAACTTTTTAGTGATATTTTCATATATAAAGATTGAACCATCGAAAACCGTAAAATTATCTAGGTAGGTTATGATCACATTATCGTCTACATAGTTTTACATAATTCATGTTTCTTCAGAAAAAAATATCCGGTCGTAATGAAATTTGCATGGAATCATCATAGCAGTTTACTCTCTCGAATAAAAAAAGAATCATCGCAATCGGTTCATAATTGTCAGAGCAATGTAATGGAGAACATCAGTTTTATGGTTTTTACCAGATAAATTCCTCCATATCGTTCATGGTCCTCCAGGAAGTTCTTATCCGGTTGTAATAAAATTCATACAGATTTAATACTGTGGTTTCTTCTTTCGAATAAAAAAAGAATCATTGAAATTGGTAAATATTTGCCAGAGTTATGACCATTTTTGTCCTTAAAAAGCGACATAACGTCATCGATATAGGCTTACCTGCAGCTCTCAGTGCGCAGTCACCATTCTTGTTTTTCCAGGAACTACTTATTACTACGCAATAATGTTTTTATGGGACCCAATCAATGGATTGAAGAATGGATGGAAGAAAGATTTTTTCAAATCGGTTCATAATTGACAGAGTTATGCGCGAACATACATAAAAAAAAAAAATATATATATACAGACGAATTGAGAACCTCCTCCTTTTTTGAAGTCGGTTAAAAAAATACATTTTTGTCCGCCTGTCTGTCTGTCTGTATCTCGGCTGAGCATCACGCCGAAACTACTGGATGAATTGAAACGAAACTTGGCATGATTTGAGTTAATACTCCGAGGTAGGACATAGGATACTTTTTATCCCGACATTCGGCACGGTTCCCTTGGGAGAGGGGACTAAAGTCAAAATGTGTACTTGGTTATACGCTTGCTCCGATTTTAACAATTTTTCATTATAATTATAATAAATATTTGTAAGGGAACACTCATAGACAGTTGCTAACAATGTTTGGAATTGTTTGTTTTTTATTTTTTTTTTTAAATTTTGTTTTGAATTTATTTTTTGAATTTTTGTATTTGAATTTTTTTTTTGAATGACGGAATGACTGCGTCACGTTAGCGCTTTCATAAGGTTAACAAATTTAACTCTTAACGTTTAACGCGTTAAGTGATAACATTTTTGGAAGTCGCATAAGAAGTTTCGCTTCAGAAAATGTATGCCCGAATAATTATTTTCTTTATACCTCGAATAGAACTTAAAATTAATATTTTTATATTATGGAACTTCGTTCCTATCCGGTGTCCCACGACACCACACGGTTTTTTTTCATCTTGTGTTTACTTTGCTGCCAGTATAAAAATCGTAAAAAACGAGTGAAGTTCCGCAGTCGCGATCATCATGGCGGCCACATTCTTAGTTGAAACGCATAGTACCTCCCGTTAGCGCTGCAGGCCAGGACCAGGCAGCGGGAGAAGTAATTTAAACTTCGAAGCGCCATCCGGTCTGTCGCATGGCCGGTTCAGTATAACATTGTTAAAACTCAGAACAATAGTCCAAAGTTGGAGTTGTCTAGTGAGTGCTCACATGGCGAGCAATTTGGTCGCAGTTTTCAACTGCGTGTGTCCGCTGCAGTTTCCAACTGCGTGTGTCCGTAATTAATATGTCTGGGAAAGTCCCTGAACATCGATATTCGCGAGGACAACGGCTTACAGTAGCACTAAAAATACTGACTTCCAGCAAAATACCGATAAAAATACTAATCTTCAAAAACGACGTAAAGATAGACTGAAAAAGTATTAAAATACTGAATCTGGTCACACTGGGCCACTGATCGACCTTTAGTAAACCGTGATGTTAGCACCGTGTCATCTGACCACTGTATCGCATTGTTGTGCACGCGCGCTCCACTAAACATTAAACACCCTGTCCGGGCTCCTGGACAGATCTATATTATCTGCTGCTCGTCTACATATATTAGTATGGCCACGGATTAAACTATTAACTATAACTAGTATTACAATAGAAGTAATACAATATAAGCTACGGCGGGCGTGAGAGCGGATGCGTCGCTATCATATCAGCTAATGCACCACTCCGGCTGGGAGCCGCCTTATCTCGCCGCACTTGTATTTATTTACATAAATGATTATGATATATATATATAAGATTTGCATATCACTCACGTTTATGGCGCCATTGAAAAATATATGCAACAAGTGCCGATAACACGTATCCGCTAATAGCAGGCGCCGGGTGCCCACGCATGGACTCCTATACGCGTACCAGGCGCCGGGTGCCCACGAATGGACTCCTATACGTGTGTGCGGCGAAGTATCCATGCAGTCACCGGGGGTTCCAAAGGAAGACCAGCGCGGCCTGCTTGCAAGCCGCCTTATGCTGAGTTGGAACCCTTTCGTTGCAAGCTTACTACTTATACTGTTTTCTTATGTTTTGAACTATGTATGTAACCTGTTTGCTTCGAATAAAAAGTTTTCTTCTTCTTCTTCTATACGCGTACCAGGCGCCGGGTGCCCACGCATGGACTCCTATACGCGTACCAGGTGCCGGGTGCCCACGCATGGACTCCTTTACGCGTATCAGGCGCCGGGTGCCCACGCATGGACTTCTATACGCGTACCAGGCGCCGGGTGCCCACGCATGGACTCCTATACGCGTACCAGGCGCCGGGTGCCCACGCATGGACTCCTATACGCGTACCAGGCGCCGGGTGCCCACGAATGGACTCCTATACGCGTACCAGGCGCCGGGTGCCCACGCATGGACTCCTATACGCATACCAGGCGCTGGGTGCTCACGCATGGACTCCTATACCTACACATGTTATGTACCTACAGGACGAATCTGCTCCTAAACGCAGCGATTGATTAGTTAGTGTGTAATTGTATGGCTTACGTCGCCCACTACGCCGCCGCAAGATATATGAGGTCGTCTCCCCGGCTGACGTACTATACGAAACCCATGATTATCTTTTGATTGCATTAATATGTATACGGTGAAATAAATTAAATCACTCAACCATTGGACCGTTGCAATTTATATGTGTTATCAGTGTATCGGACAGACCAGAAGCGGCGGAGCGGGGCGCTCCTGACGCCCGTTGCGAGGTCAGTTCTTAATCTGGTTAAATATAATGTAGAGCAATTGTAGGGCAAGGTGAAGCTGCGAGCACTCGTGTTTGTACGCATGGTGGCGACGACCATCAGCGCCCGTACCGGGGCACCGACCCGGCCGGAACGATGGCGGGCCGCGCGGCTGCTAGTAGTGCTAGTACATGTTTCATTGTCACGTCGTCCCGGCCGCGCACCTCTATCGTCGTATGCAGTCATTTTGGCGCCATTAGTTTAACGATCAAGCCGCACGACGGGGTGATGGGTGACGGCGCAAGGGCCGCCGAGGGCCGGCGTGTTACGGCACGTTCGCGCTCGGCGATGATTGATCCCATTCGATGAATGCTCCGACGATACAACGTTTTTTACTACACTCGTAAAGCACAAGTGCGTAAAGGCACAATGGCGCGCCGCCATAAATCAATATGTATGTGTATGTTCACCTAGCCATCTATTAGTGTGTTGTTTTTTATCTCGCACAGGAAGGTCTTCTTTTTTGAGCGATCGACGTCGTAAAGATGGTCGTTCGGAGGCGATGGAAGGCCTTTAGGGAGGATTCAATACACAGGCCGCACTCGGACGCAATTAATGTAGATGAGACCGCATCGCCGGTGTCCTATCGGCCTGTGGCGCGCTCAGGACGGGCATCGGCGCCACGAGCCGAACGGAAGGGGGTGTGTCATTGGCTTCCGCTCGACATTTACACTATAAATTTATCGTTACAATAAAGATGTTAACATTGCAACAATGAAGTGACGCACGCGAGCCTCGGCGAGAGGACACCAGTGCCAGCAGGCTTAGCACGATGTGCAAATCTTGACAGACAAGAGTGAGTATGACGTCACTATGACGTAGTATTTCACATTTTTGTATGGAGAATTGACATTTCGGTGTTGAAAACTACGTCATACTCCACACTGATCTGTCATGATTGCAAGTCATGCTAGGCCTGCTGTGCGAACATATAAATAAAATTGGTGACCGGCCAGCTCGCGCATGTATCCATTCATGAATTAAATTATAAATGGTGGTCTACGAGACATATTAGGATCATAAAGACCGGATCGATCCCGGGCCGCCACGAGTGTGGCTGCGTCGAATGCTCGCCGTGATCAATCCATGGTGGGCAGCGAGAGGTCGCGCGGTAGGCGGTCGCAGAAAGAGCTGGCAGAGCGGATCAGGAAAGCGATCCCTTCGCTGATCTGCGCGGGATTCGGAAGAGTACACAGCTGCGCCCTCGAGGCCCATCGACACAACGCCAACGCCGGGGCCCCTCAGCGAGAGCCTGACATAATGCAAACTCGCACAGCAAAAAAGGAGTGAGGATGTTATCCAGTCTGAAAGAGTAGCCATGGTGGAGCGCGCGAATCTCACACTTCAGGCAGTCTCCGAATGGGGTGATGCCAATCTTGTGAGATTCAATGCCACCAAAACTCAAGCGTGTCTATTCACCGTGAAAAGGAGTCCGTTCACCTTGGCTCCTACTTTTCAGAATGTATCCTTGGAATACACGGACCGCCTTCAGTTGTTGGGAGTTGAAATTTCCTCAAACCTCGACTTTGGGCGGTTCATTGAGTCCAAAGCCAAGGTAGCTGTAAGGAAGCTAGGTGTCCTTTCAAAGGTCCGCCGGTACTTCACACCGGGGCAGCTTTTGATGCTATATAAAGCACAAGTCCGGTCGTGTGTGGAGTACTGTACACATACACACACACATGGGCACATATGGGCTGGTGCTGCTAAATGTCATCTTGCAGCTTTGGACTTAGTGGAGAGGCGTGCTAAGAGGCTTATTGGTGACGCAGAGTTAGTAGCGGCCAATTTACAAAGCCTAGAGCACAGGCGCAGAGTAGCCAGCCTCTCGGTATTCTACAGGATGCATTTTCGAGAGTGTGCACAGGAATTGCATGACTTGATTCCACCATCACCCTTTCATCATCGGACGACGAGACGCACGGCACGTACACACCCTTATGTGGTGAAAGTGTCTTCAGTCCGGACTAAGCGGTTTGCTTCTTCATTTATAATAAGGACAGCTAAGGACTGGAACAGTTTGCCTGCGTCGGTTTTCCCGCCCGATTATAATGTAGGTGTCTTTAAGACTAGAGTGAATAGGCTTGTAATAAGCTAGTGTGTTTTGCCATCCTAGATTGCGTCGCCGCTTTCCATCAGGTGGGACTGCAGTCAAGCACTAGCTTATAAGTGTTAAAAAAAAAGAAGTGACCGTAGCGTGGGTCGCTCCGACCGCTCGGCTCGGCCAGCTGCCCGCACCGCCGCCACCGGTGACTGCGCGCGGCGCGACCTCTGCTCGTCGGGCGTTTTATGGCGGCAGTTATTGTCAACGTTAATATCTGCAGCGAGCTGAAATGTTTACATCTTACCTACTGAACTGAGAGACAGTTTCATTTGAGATGTTATTATTAACCTTGTTATTGTACATAATATATGTATGAATGCCAGTTGTTTATAAAGATAGCCGTTCAGGACGTTGAAAATAAGTGTCAAGGTGAACTCCAATTAATAGAACAACGGGATTTTGACTTGTTTGAAAAGTATAACGTAGTGACCTACGCAATGATTTATGATAAGTATATGAACTTGCAATCGGCGTTGATGGCCACTTTTTAAAACAAAACAGTTTGACAAACCAAAGCTGCACCGAAAGATAAGTGATTTGCACACACAGACAGAGAGAGAACTCTTGCTCTAGATCTTATTGAATGTTATTAGTATGATATGTCATAGGATATGATCGCAGACGCGTCCGGGGCGTGCATGCAGGTGCTCGCTGCGCCACCCAGCAATATTTAGATGGGGACGTGGACACGAACGGAATGAACTAAAATAACATAATTTGTAACCGACTTCAAAAAAGGAGGAGGTTCTCAATTCGTCTGTATATATTTTTATAACTCTGGCAATTATGAACCGATTCGAAAAAATCTTTCTTCCATCCATTATTTAATCCGTTGATTGGGTCCCATAAAAAAAGTATTGCTTACGAATAAGTAGTTCTTGAAAAAACACGAATGGAGACTGCGCAGGAAACCTGCAGGAATGCCTAAAAGATGGATTTGGCAATTTATTTGCCATTTGATTTTATTCATATTCATTTATTGCATTCTATATTTACATTAATTGGATGTCATTAAGTAACTTATAGTTGAGAAAACATAAAGACCCAGGGTAGGGCACAGCAATTTGAGATCCCTACCATCTCAAGTACACCGAAATTATACTAGTTATAAGATTTTTCGTTTAAATAATGAATGAATGTTAAAGTAATTAATAAACGCATTTGATGCTATTTTAATTCTATTATAAATAATTTTGTCTTTGTCAGGTAACTTAGTATATATGTATTTTAGCTGTGTATTTAATTTTGTCTGTGGTAAGCATAGGTTATGTGTATATCTACTAGGGTTTGAACTAAACTACATAAGTAAAACATATCATGTTATGTACCAGAAATGGATTTTGGTCACGAATCCTGGTTCAGTGAAGCTAGGTTTCAATAACGACCATACAAGACCGCTGTAATTTATATCTTTCCCTGAATCTGTTAGAAGCAATATTGCGTTTTTTTATGATATTAATGTACGTATAAATTTAAATGAGATCGCTTTTAGCGAGGTCATAAAATGCTCATTATTGCAATATGAGATACGCAGACCGACCGGGGAGACCGGGGAGATCAGGGAGACCGGGGAGAGCGGAGACCGGCAACCGTATAGTTGCAATGATATATTACAACCTTCTTTAAACATAACTGACAACCCTAGGAACTCAATTCATAAAAATCACGAGCTCTGTTTACCTTAGTCACCATTTACATATATCTACGGCGATTATATTTAGACCGTCGCCGGAACATAGATGATTTCATTATGTTGCTCGGTTCCATCCCCAGCCTCAGATGGGAGCCTCCGATGTGATTACTAAACGATAACTACGGCCAAATATCTATGGGGCATATCTGATCGAGCGGCCTAGCGGGTCGCAATCTAGTCATGCGGTTTATTTCGGCTTACACCAAAGCGATTACTTAAATATAATTATAGGCCATAGGGCGGCCAACGGGATCATTTTTTACACGTACCTACCACCTATTATCAATTCTCCAGTAAACATACAAAATTATTCAATAATTCAATTTTGTAATAGTGAGTATGTTTCCATATAAAAAAAAAATTGTCGGCTTAGTAGAGCGTACGCACGTTTCTACTGACATAATGCACGTGTAACAAGTTTCCGGGCCGCTTTTTTCCTAAGTAGGTAGTTAAATGTCTGGCTTACAACCTCTCCGAGAAGATAATGCAAGGAGTGTTCGTTGTTGGAACTATGTCACTTGATACTGAATGCATAGAAAACTTGTGAAAAGGTCTTTGTGAAAGCAGCCGGAAGTATTTGTATCGCAAGAGTGCCGCCCTCTCTCCGCACATAAAGGGCTACGATAAGATGCAGTTTACAACTCTCATAACGACACCATCAAATCTGAATAACTTTGAACGGCGTTATTGTAGAAAACTAATCTAGCAGAAGCTCTATAATGGAATGTATATTAATTTACAGTTTAATTATTTCAAAACGGTCGCGGTAATTACCGCTGTGGTAACGAATGCAGAGTTCCATTCCGCCAGCCGGGAGTCACCTCGACCGCATGAGCAATGATTTTAATAATAACTAGTTCCAGGACAAACAGCAGCGGTTCCCTGGACCGAGTCGCTTGCAATATGAATAGCGTTATACCCGGAGATGAAGACACACTGCACTAGCAAATTAGACATCTCCCCCTAGCTAGGTGCACGGTGACAGAGACGCGATGGCACCGACCGCGTGACGACTGCGACACGGGACGCGCTGAGAATAGTATAATGGCTGCGCTCCTTCGGATCAATTGATCGTGTGGACTATTGGACTTCCTGATGCTGTTGTAATGTCGCCGGCGGCCGGCCGCGGCGCGGCGGTGGCTCGCATGCCGCGCGGCGACAATACTCTAATAAAACAAATGGACGCGTTCAATTATCGCCATTATAATTGGCTAGAGAGCGACGCTGCCGCTATTAACGTTACAGTATGATAGATGAAATGTAAAAAAACAATGTCTTAGTTATTTTTTCACAAACGATGACGCGAGGCGTGATTAAGTGCGTCCGTGGCCGTCCGCCGCGCTGTACTTAAAAATAAGAGTGCATAATTAGTCAACGAGATAGTCTGGAGCGGCAATGAACTGGCGCGGCTCTATTGGTCGGGCGCGCACGCTCTATCACCGGTGCCCGCAAATAAACCTGGTGTAGAGCCAACACGACGCATCGACACACGGCGCGACACAGCACGACAATACCGCGCGACACTGCGCGACAATACCGCATGACACTAAGCGACACAACACGTCAATACTGCGCGACACTGCGCGACAATACCACGCGACACTGCAACGATACTGCGCGATAGTACCGTGCGACACTGCGCAACAATACCTATTGCGTGACAATACCGTGCGACACTATGCTACACAACACGACAATACCGCGCGACACTGCACGACAACACCGTACAACACTATGCGACACAACACGATAATACCGCACGACACTGCACGACAACACCGCACAACACTATGCGACACAACACGACAATACCGTGCGACACTGCACGACAATACTTCACTCACAATATCTTATTGGTAGAACGATATAATTGCAGTTAGCCTATACCTATTATATAATTACATTGTAATCACATGCATCCACTACACTACACAAGTACATAGTACATATAATTGGTACAAGCGGGAATAATCCGAAAATTAGGGTTGGCATCAAGTCTGTGTGGAATAATATGATGTATTATCTCTAGCGTCGCCGTCGTCGGTCAGATAACAGATGGGCGGATATTAGCGGCAACCCTCGCCGGAATATATTGTGTTGTACCTAAATATAAAGATATCATGCGTCTCCCGTTCGGTGGCACAGCGGCGCAGCGGCGGCACCGCAGAGAGTCAGCGAGTTAGCAAATAATTTGTATATGTTAAAATTAATATTATAGACATTGGATAGTACCACTAAGGTAGTATGTAGGATAATCCTCTCATAGGTGTGCAAATGACAGCACTGTTGGGAAGATATATGTCAAGTGCTTGGGCCAGTAAGGATATCGTTCAGTCCGAAAGAGAGATCATGGTAGAGCGTGAGAGTCCCACACTTCGTGCGATCTCCGAATGTTGCGATGCCAATTCTATGAGTTTCAACTACAACAAAACGTATGTATTTAATTTAACTCCGAAAAGTGTGAAAAAAGGAGGAGGTTCTCAATTCGTCTGTATATTTTTTTTTTTTTTTTATGTATGTTCGCGCATAACTCTGTCAATTATGAACCGATTTGAAAAAATCTTTCTTCCATCTATTATTCAATCCATTGATTGGGTCCCATAAAAAAATTATTGCGTACTACGCAATAAGTAGTTCCTGAAAAACAAGAATGGTGACTGCGCACTGAGAGCTGCAGGAAAGCCTATATCGATGACTTTATGTCGCTTTTTAAGGACAAAAATGGTCATAACACTGGCAAATATTTACCAATTTCAATTATTCTTTTTTTATTCGAAAGAAGAAACCACTGTATTAAATCTGTATTAATTTTATTACAACGGGATAAGAACTTCCTGGAGAACCATGAACGATGTGGAGGAATTTATCTGGTAAAAACCATAAAACTGATGTTCTCCATTACATTGCTCTGACAATTATGAACCGATTGCGATGATTCTTTTTTTATTCGAGAGAGTAAACTGCTGTGATGATTCCATGCAAATTTCATTACGACCGGATATTTTTTTCTGAAGAAACATGAATTATGTAAAACTATGTAGACGATAATGTGATCATAACCTATCTAGATAATTTTACGGTTTTCGATGGTTCAATCTTTATATATGAAAATATCACTAAAAAGTTTAAAATAAAATATTTAAAAAAAAAAATTGAACCGACTTCAATATCACTGAAAAGTATAAAATAATTTAAATATTATTGAAGTTGGTGCCAAATAAACACAGCCGGTAAGCTAACACCAACTTCAATAATATTTAAATTATTTTATACTTTTCAGTGATATTGAAGTCGGTTCAATTTTTTTTTAAAAGATTTTATTACTGAGTCAAAAGGAGCCCGTAGGCGGTCAAAACACACGCATTGAACTCGGATTTGAGTCATGTATTGATTTGAATATTTCTTTCTTGTACTGACGACAGTACCGAACGTTTCCTTAAACCTTAACTTAGGACAGTTCATTGAATTCAAGGTCAAAACAGCTTGCGAAGGTCCGGCGGGACTTCACACCGGGACAGCTTTTGATCTGATATCTATCTATATTAATAAAAGAGCAGGGTGTTTTCTAGGAATCACGATACAGCAAAAACCATATTACGTACAATCTTGAAATTTGGAATCAACATTATTCAAATAGTCTTGGTGAACAATAAGAACGGATTTTTCGAAATTCTATACGTGAGTGGGTCAAATGGGCTCCCAAAGTTTGTATGGAA
This sequence comes from Furcula furcula, assembly GCA_911728495.1. Lineage (NCBI taxonomy): Eukaryota > Metazoa > Arthropoda > Insecta > Lepidoptera > Notodontidae > Furcula > Furcula furcula. The sequence goes on from OU452243.1 coordinate 279,648, forward strand.
AAAAAAATTTTTTTCCTCACACGGACATGAAACTTTGTCAGTGTACTAAACAAAAGAAATAAAGAAACACGTGTATCACACTTTTTGAAAATCGACCCGTATAGGGATTTTAGCCTGGTTTTTGAGTATACAACGGGGAAAAAAATTTCATACTGCATTGCTGAAACTTTGCGAATACATTAATCAAATTATAGCAATCCAAGTGCAAATAATCATTTTTTGAAAATGAGCTCGTAAAGGGGTCCAAAAAATGTTTCTCGACCTACAGTCATAAAACGTAGTTTATATATTGCACACAAGAATCTAAGAAACCTATTTCCAGCATTTTTCAAAAAACTACCTCTAAGTTTTTTTAATGGGGTTTCAAAGTTTGCACAAAGAAGGATTTCCATTTCATCCTATGATGCAGCTAGAGTAACGAAACTCGGTAAATAAACTCAACACAACAATTGAAAAAACTAATTTTGATCATTTTTGTAGAATCAACCCCTAACTGGGTCAAATGGGCTCCCAAAGTTTGTATGAAAAAAAAAAATTTTTCGTCACACGGACATGAAACTTTGTCAGTGTACTAAACAAAAGAAATAAAGAAACACGTGTATTACAACTTTTTGAAAATCGACCCTTAAAGGGGTTTTTGAGTATGAAACGTGAAAAAAAAAAAACATACTTACTGCATCGATGAAATTTACGGATATATTTATCAAATTATTGCAATCTATGTGTAAATATGATGTTTTGAGAATCAACTCCTAAAAGGGGCCCAATTAGGGTCCAAAACATGTTTTTCGAGCTACAGTCATACGACTTAGTTTATATATTGTACACAAGAATTAAAGAAACCTATTTCCGGCATTTTTCGAAAAACAACCCCGAAGGTCATATCAAAGGGTTGAAAATTTAGCATCAAGAAGAATTGGGTCCAAAAAATGTTTTTTGTCCTACAGTCACATGACTTATTTTATGAATTGCACACAATAATCTAACAAACTTATTTAATAATTTAAAATTTAAAAGTCAATATATAAACTCAACTGACACTGCGGATGCATTCATGAAATTAAATAAATCCATGTGCAATTTTTTTTTAATTGACCCCCAAAAGGGATTAATTGGGGTCCAAATCATGTTTTTTTACCCTACGGTCACAAGACTCATTTTATGTATTGCACATAACAATCTAAGAACAGTGTTTCTTGAATTCATCGAAATACAACCCCTAAGGTCAATTAATGGTTTCTTAGTTTGCATGCAGAAGGATTTCTATTTAAGTTATAAGGCAGCTACAGTCACGAAACTCGGTAAGTAAACTCAACACAAGAATTTTACAAAATAATTTTCAGCATTTTTAACCGACTCCAAAAAAGGAGGAGGTTCTCAATTTGTCTGTATGTACATATATTTTTTTTCTATGTATGTTCGCGCATGACTATGGCAATAATTGCCATAATTATTATGAAACGATTTCAAAAATTCTTTCTGGTAGGCCGCTCCACTGATTGGGTCCCTTAAAAAAATATTACTTACGAATAAGCAGGTCCTGAAAAATCAAAAATGCCGACTCAGAAAAAAACTGTAGAAATATGATATTTTCATCGCTTTTTAAGGACAAAAATGGTCAAACTCTGGCATATATTTACCAATTTTAATGATTCTTTTTTATTCGAAAGAAGGAACCACTGTAATGAATAAGTATAAATTTTATCACAACCGGATAAAAACTTCCTTGAGAACCACGATTGATGTGTAGGAATTTATCTGGTAAAAAAAGAATATATACAGACGAATTGAGAACCTCCTCCTTTGAAGTCGTTTAAAAAACCATGAAACTGGTTTTCTCCATTACGTTACTCTGACAAATATGAACCGATTTCGATGATTCTTTTTTATTAAAGAGAGTAAACTACTGTAGTGATTTCATGCAAATATCATTAGGACCGGTTAAAGTGTGCAATGTTATATTCGAAAATCAACCCGTGGGACAAATGAGGTTGGTATCAAAGTTTGTATGAAAAAAAAAATTTTTCAAAGACCCGAAACTTTGTCAGTGTATTCATCAAAAAATTGAGAAACACGTCTAACACATTTGTTTTGAAAATCAACCCTTAACGGGGTTTTAGCACGGTTTTTGAGTATCAAACGCGAAAAAAAAATTCATGCTGCACTACTGACACTTTGCGGATACATTTGTCATATTGAAGTAATCCATGTAATATTTTTAAAATTACCCCCTAAAAGCGTTCAATTGAGTTCCAAAAAATATTTTATTCCTACAGCCACACGACATATTTTATGTATTGCATACAAGAATCTAAGAAACCGTTTCCGGCATTCTTCAAAAAATCCCTAAAGTTTTCGTGAAGAAAGATCTCCATTTACCTAATGCTATAATGCAACTATGGTAACGAACTCAGTGAATGAATTAAACAAAACTATTGAATAAACTAATTTCTAGCATTTTTCGAAAATCAACCGCTAAGGGCGTCTACCAATGGGGTTACCAAATGGTTTCCAATTAACAACCCCATAAGTTTTTTAATGGAATTGCAAAATAAGTACAGTATCTTTATAAATAAAGAAGTAAATATTTAAGAATTCCATTTCTTACACATATAATAATAGCTTGATACCTATTAGATCAGGGTTAATAAAAGTGTGAACAATATTGTTACATTAGTGTAAACAATATTTTAAAAACCTCGATCCATAATTCAAAACACGTTTGAGTAACAAACTAAACGCGAGCGAAGCCGCGGGCTACAGCTAGTTATATATAAAGTGAAAGGTGTGTAGTACAGAGGCGTACTATATTGTCCCTGGCGTACTGAGTTTTCTGTACATATTATTGGGACTGTGCGCAGGAATCAGAAGACTTGAATTCACCATTAGATTCTCCTTCTATCATCGACGATTGAAGGCCCTTCCTTTCTGAACGTTCCTTCAGTCCGGAATCCTGAGCGTTTTGCTTCTTTATTTATAATACTAAGGACCGGAACAGTTTGCCTGCGTCGCTATTTCCGCCCGATTATGTATACCAATAAGAATTATAAAACCTTAGGTTGCGTTCGGGACATATTCCAGCAAATAAATTTGCATACCTAATGAAAAAAGTCACCTCTTCAAATTGTGTAAATTGTGTGGTTATTGAGGATGTACAGCATATATTGTTGGAGTGTGTCCGGAATTAAACATTTAGAAATTTAAATTTTGGCTATAATAATAATGGCTTCATAGGACTCATAAATTCAATGTTATCTAGCCCAATGTCGAAAGAAGCCCAAATATTGATTAAGTTAGCAGCTTTAGGTTTAGGCGGTCGCTAATATGTAGTACACTTTTAATTTAAGTTTGAAAGATGTTGATTGTTTTTACGGGACGGCATCGTCGCTCAGTGACAAAGACCTTTCAATAAATGAAAAAATATATATAAAAAACTTAAATAAATTATATCTTATTTACTTTACACATTACGCTATGTGGCGTGGCCGGCGAGTCGCGCGCTCCACAGCGCAGCGTGGACTCACATAATCAAATGCTAATGAAATCCGGGAACGTTTGTTTCGTAACTTTGTAATAAAATTAAAAAATCCGAGCGGCCGTTTGACCAGCGGACCAGTGTTCTGCCCGTGTGCCGCCCGTGTTCTGCCCGTGTGCCGCCCGTGTCCCGCCCGTGTTCCGCCCGTGTCCCGCCCGTGTTCCGCCCGTGTTTCGTGCCACTGCCCACCACTGTTTGTAACAGCGCCTGTTTAAATCCCCACATAGCCGAGCTAAATTATTCCTTTAGTATTTAAATTGCTTCGAAACCAATAGGTTTATTACGCCCGTAGCAACTTCGTAATTATTCAGCTCGGAGAATAGTTTAGATGTCTAAAGTAGTCTACTACTCCATAGCTACGCTGAATCACTTAACTTGCCTTTTTGGATTACATTTTCAATGTAGCCAAATCGGCTTCGAAGTATTTATTAATTGATCACGGTAAATCACTACGCGTATCTATAATACATTATTTCAGTCAGGTATATATTTGCAATGACAGAGTTGCATATAGGTGACAAGATTACTCATACGTGTTGCCACTGAAGTGGGGCACCGTCCATAAATCTCAACTGGCCGGATTGGCAAATGACTGCCCTGAGATACATACATATGTCGTCCTACCGACAACGGACGCCATCCAACATCATTATGAATAACTTCAGGATGTCACATCTTACTCACATTAATACAGTGTAAGTGTGAGTATATAGTCTAGTTTATGACTGTATATATTGTTCAGTCACGAGAACATAATAATATTAATGTCGTATGGTAGCTGGTATGGTGGATGTTGGTCAGCACTCGTGTCGCTGTGCGCGAGTCAGGTCGGTTGGTGCAAGTTTTAATGAGGTGTAACATTGTCGCTGTTTCTTTAATGCACGCGAATACTGCAGTTTTATTGGTTTTTATTAGATTACTAGCTGACCCACGCAGCTCCTCCCGCGGTGTGTTTACGTTAACTAAAGTTTCAATAATATACATTCGCATAAAATACAAAACCACCTATTTTAAAGTCGGTTAAAAACTTGGACCCTCTTTGTACTTGCCCTCCGAAGCATGGAGACGTTTAGTTCAAATGGCGTTAAACGGTCACCCATCTATTTAATGACCTTACCTAACGTTGCTTAACCTGGTCGATTTCCAAACATTGTTAACAACCTGTCTATGAGTGTTCCCTTACAAATATATATTATAATTATAATGAAAAATTGTTAACCAAGTACACATTTTGACTTTAGTCCCCTCTCCCAAGGGAACCGTGCCGAATGTCGGGATAAAAAGTATCCTATCTCGGAGTATTAACTCAAATCATGCCAAGTTTCGTTTCAATCCATCCAGTAGTTTCGGCGTGATGCTCAGCCGAGATATAGACAGACAGACAGAAAGACAAAAATAAAAAAAAATACGTTTTTGGCTTTAGTATCGGTTATAGAATGCCCACCAAACATAATTTTCAAAATATCTTCAATGTACAGAATTGGACCTGTTACAGTTCTATTATAAGTATAGATAATTATAAATTCTATAATAATATGTTAGCGGCCGGAGCAGTGTCCGCCATGTTCAGCAGCTGTCAATAGCGCGGCCATCTGCGTCAACGTGGCGTCAACGTGGCGTCAACGCTGACATGTCACTCCGTCATTTTGAAATTTATTTTGTACTAGCTGACCCACGCAGCTCCACCTGCGCTATTTTTACGTTAACTAAATCTATATTACTAAAAGAGCAGGGTGTTTTCTAGGAATCACGATACAGCAAAAACCATATTACGTACAATCTTGAAATTTGGAACCAACATTATTCAAATAGTCTTGGTGAACAATAAGAACGGATTTTTCGAAATTCCATACGTGAGTGGGTCAAAAGGGCTCCCAAAAGTTTGTATTGAAAAAAAAAATTTTCCTCACACGGACATGAAACTTTGTCAGTGTACTAAACAAAAGAAATAAAGAAACACGTGTATCACACTTTTTGAAATTCGACCCGTATAGGGATTTTAGCCTGGTTTTTGAGTATACAACGCGGAAAAAAAAATCATACTGCATTGCTGAAACTTTGCGAATACATTAATCAAATTATAGCAATCCAAGTGCAAATAATCATTTTTTGAAAATGAGCTCGTAAAGGGGTCCAATTGGGGTCCAAAAATGTTTCTCGACCTACAGTCATAAAACGTAGTTTATATATTGCACACAAGAATCTAAGAAACCTATTTCCAGCATTTTTCAAAAAACTACCCCTAAGGTTTTTTAATGGGGTTTCAAAGTTTGCACAAAGAAGGATTTCCATTTCATCCTATGATGCAGCTAGAGTAACGAAACTAATTTTGATCATTTTTGTAAAATCAACCCCTAAGTGGGTCAAATGGGCTCCCAAAGTTTGTATGAAAAAAAAAATTTCGTCACACGGACATGAAACTTTGTCAGTGTACTAAACAAAAGAAATAAAGAAACACGTGTATTACAACTTTTTGAAAATCTACCCTTAAAGGGGTTTTTGAGTATGAAACGTGAAAAAAAACATACTTACTGCATTGATGAAATTTACGGATATTTATCAAATTATTGCAATCTATGTGTAAATATGATGTTTTGAGAATCAACTCCGAAATGGGTCCAATTGGGGTCCAAAACATGTTTTTCGAGCCACAGTCATACGACTTAGTTTATATATTGTACACAAGAATAAAAGAAACCTATTTCCGGCATTTTTCGAAAAACAACCCCGAAGGTCATATCAAAGGGTTGAAAATTTAGCATCAAGAAGGATTTCCATTTCATACTATGATGCAGCTAGAGAAACGAAACTCAGTAAATAAACTCAATATAACCATTGAACAAACAAATTTTGAGCATTTTTGTAAAATCAACACCTAAGTGGGTCAAATGGGCTCCCAAAGTTAGTATGGAAAAAAATCATACGGATATGAAATTTTGTCAATGTATTAAGCCAAATACAGAAACACGTGTATCACATCTTTTTCAATTCGACCCGTAAAGGCTTAATTTATGTAGTCTACACAAGAGTCTCAGAAAGCCTTTTCCGGCATTTTGCAAAAAACAAAATGGTCATTTAATGGGGTTGGAAAAATTACACGTAGAACGATTTCCATTGAATGTTACAATGCAGCTAGAGTAACGACACTCGATACACATTGTTTTGTTGAGTCTAACAAAACAATTTAACAAACTAATTTTCAGCATTTTTCAAAAATCAACCCCTAAGTTGGTCAATTATCAAAGTTACTATAGAAAAAAAAAATTAATCGCATGAACACCAAACTTTATCAGTGTACTGATAAAAAACACGTGTATCACATTATTTTCCTAATCAACCCTTGAAGGGGGTTAAGCATGGTTTTTGAGTATTAAACACGAAAAGAAAATTATGCTGCACTGATGAAACTTTGTGAATAAATTCATCAAGTTAAAGCAATTTATTTTGAAAATCAACCCCTGAAAGGGTCCAATTGGCTCCAAAAAATGTTTTTTGTCCTACAGTCACATGACTTATTTTATGAATTGCACACAATAATCTAACAAACTTATTTAAGAATTTAAATTTTAAAACTCAATATATAAACTCAACTGACACTGCGGATGCATTCATGAAATTAAATAAATCCATGTGCAATTTTTTTTAATTGACCCCCAAAAGGGATTAATTGGGGTCCAAATCATGTTTTTTTACCCTACGGTCACAAGACTCATTTTATGTATTGCACATAACAATCTAAGAACAGTGTTTCTTGAATTCATCGAAATACAACCCCTAAGGTCAATTAATGGTTTCATAGTTTGCATGCAGAAGGATTTCTATTTAAGTTATAAGGCAGCTCATCATCATCATCATCACCAGCCGGAAGACGTCCACTGCTGAACATAGGCCTCCCCCTTAGACCGCCACAATGAACGACAATTTGCTATTTGCATCCACCGGTTGCCTGCGACGCGAACAATGTCGTCGGTCCACCTAGTGGGAGGCCTGCCTACGCTGCGTCTTCCGGTTCGTGGTCGCCACTCGTGAACCTTTCTTCCCCAACGGTTATCGGTTCTTCGAGCGATGTGGCCTGCCCACTGCCACTTCAACTTGCATATTCTACGAGCTATGTCGGTGGTCTTGGTTCTTCGGCGAATCTCCTCATTCCGGATTCTGTCGCGCAAAGAAACTCCGAGCATAGCTCTCTCCATAGCTCGTTGTGTGACTCTGAGCTTCTCCAAAACGCCAGCTGTTAAAGACCACGTCTCAGTACCATAAGTCATCACTGGCAACACACACTGGTTAAAAACCTTTGTCTTCAGGCACTGCGGAATTTCTGATGAGAAGATGTCACGTAGTTTCCCGAACGCTGCCCATTCGAGTTGGATTCTTCGGGCGACCTCTTTGTCGAAGTTGGACCGACCTAACTGGATTGTTTGTCCTAGGTATACGTAGTGGTCAACAACTTCGATTGTATCGTTCCCAACAACTACCGGTACGGGTGCAACATGGACATTAGATATGATCTTCGTCTTGTCCATGTTCATTTTAAGACCCACCTGTTGGGAAACGCTACTGAGGTCGCTGAGCATTGTATTGAGGTCCTCCAGCGACTCTGCCATAATGACTATATCATCGGCAAAACGAAGGTGAGTGATGTATTCGCCATTGATATTGATGCCGAATCCGTACCAGTCCAAGAGCTTGAAAACGTCCTCCAATGCGTTAGTGAACAGTTTCGGAGAAATAACGTCTCCCTGTCTTACGCCTCGCTGCAATGGGATTGGTTTCGTGCTCTCGTCCTGTAGTCTGATCGACATGGTGGCGTTTTTGTACAAACACTTCAACACTTCGATGTACCTATAGTCGATATGGCACCACTGGAGGGACTGCAGTACCGCCCAGGTCTCGATTGAATCGAAGGCTTTTTCGTAGTCCACAAACGCTAGACATAATGGCCGATTATACTCCTCGGTCTTCTGTATAATCTGGCGGAGCGTATGTATGTGGTCTACGGTGCTAAAGCCTTTTCGGAACCCGGCTTGTTCGGGAGGCTGGAAGTCATCAAACCTGCGTTCGAGACGGTTCGTAATGACTCTCGAAAACAGCTTATATACATGGCTCAGGAGTGAGATGGGTCTATAATTCTTCAACAAGGTGTTATCACCTTTTTTGAAGAGAAGAACCACCACACTCCCGTGCCATGCTTCTGGCGTAGTACCCTGGAGTAAGACGGAATTAAATAACTTCTGGAGGACTAATAGTACCGGTTTTCCACCCGCTCTCAGAAGTTCTGTTGTGATTCCGTCTTCACCCGGCGCCTTGTTGTTCTTAAGCTGTTTGAGAGCCATTCTAATCTCGTACAGGCTGATGTCTGGGATGTCCTCAGTGTAGTGTCGGGTTAATTTGGCTCTGGTGTCCTGAGCTGTTCTGGCAATGGGTTCCTGTGTTGAGGTGTATAACTGTCCGTAAAACCTCTCGACACGATAAGGCAGCTACAGTCACGAAACTCGGTAAGTAAACTCAACACAAGAATTTTACAAAATAATTTTCAGCATTTTTAACCGACTCCAAAAAAGGAGGAGGTTCTCAATTTGTCTGTATGTACATATATTTTTTTTCTATGTATGTTCGCGCATGACTCTGGCAATAATTGCCATAATTATTATGAAACGATTTCAAAAATTCTTTCTGGTAGGCCGCTCCAGTGATTGGGTCCCTTAAAAAAATATTACTTACGAATAAACAGTTCCTGAAAAAACAAAAATGCCGACTCAGAAAAAAACTGTAGAAATATGATGATTTCATCGCTTTTTAAGGACAAAAATGGTCAAACTCTGGCGTATATTTACCAATTTTAATGATTCTTTTTTATTCGAAAGAACCGGACCGGTTAAAGTGTGCAATCTTATATTCGAAAATCAACCCGTGGGACAAATGAGGTTGGTATCAAAGTTTGTATGAAAAAAAAAATTTTTCAAAGACCCGAAACTTTGTCAGTGTATTCATCAAAAAATTGAGAAACACGTCTAACACATTTGTTTTGAAAATCAACCCTTAACGGGGTTTTAGCACGGTTTTTGAGTATCAAACGCGAAAAAAAAATTCATGCTGCACTACTGACACTTTGCGGATACATTTGTCATATTGAAGTAATCCACGTAATATTTTTAAAATTACCCCCTAAAAGCGTTCAATTGAGTTCCAAAAAATATTTTATTCCTACAGCCACACGACATATTTTATGTATTGCATACAAGAATCTAAGAAATCGTTTCCGGCATTCTTCAAAAAATCCCTAAAGTTTTCGTGAAGAAAGATCTCCATTTACCTAATGCTATAATGCAACTATGGTAACGAACTCAGTGAATGAATTAAACAAAACTATTGAATAAACTAATTTCTAGCATTTTTCGAAAATCAACCGCTAAGGGCGTCTACCAATGGGGTTACCAAATGGTTTCCAATTAACAACCTCATAAGTTTTTTAATGGAATTGCAAAATAAGTACAGTATCTTTATAAATAAAGAAGTAAATATTTAAGAATTCCATTTCTTACACATATAATAATAGCTTGATAACTATTAGATCAGGGTTAATAAAAGTGTGAACAATATTGTTACATTAGTGTAAACAATATTTTAAAAACCACGATCCATAATTCAAAACACGTTTGAGTAACAAACTAAACGCGAGCGAAGCCGCGGGCTACAGCTAGTTTTTAACAACAGACATTCGCATCGAATACATAACTTCCTTTTTTATAGTCAGTTAAAAACTGGGACCCACTTTTTACTTGCTCTCCGAAGCACGGACCCGTTTAGTTCAAATGGCGTTAAACGGTCACCCATCTATTTAATGACCTTACCTAACGTTGCTTAACCTGATCGATTACAAAACCTTGATAACAACTCTCTATGAGTATTCCCTTACTAATATTTATTATATTATAAAGAAAAAATGATAAAATCGGACCAAGCTTATAACCAAGTACCCATTTTAACTTTAATCCCCTCTCCCAAAAGAACCGTGCTAGATTACGGGATAAAAAGTATCCTATGTCCTACCTCGTAGTAAGATCTCAAATCATGCCAAGTTTCATTTGAATCCATTCAGTAGTTTCGGCGTGATGCTCAGCCGTGATACAGACAGACAGACAGACAGAAAGACAGAAAAAAAATAAAAAATTACATTTTCGGCTTCAGTATCGGTTATAGAATCCCCTCCAAATATAATTTTTAAAATAAATTAATACTTTAAAAAACTAAAAATACACGCTTTTATAAGGACTACTGCATTAAAAAGCTATAAATAAATTATCTAAACCGTGCTTTCTTTCTTTCTACCTCGTGTTTGTAATTTATGGATTATATTTGTGTGTAAAAGCGTGGGGCGCTTTTTCTCTGTAAATGATTTCAAATGATTGTCATGCGAATACAAATACTTAGCGTTCTTGAAATTTGACAAAAATGTTAAGCTGTTATTCAGGTAGGTATCTGATTGAGTTAGCGAAGTTTAAGAAAGCACTGCGTATTTACCCTTTAAACAGTCGAAAGTAAGCCAAAAGTCAATAGTTTTACAAGTAGTATTCAAGGGATATCTAATGGTATAACTGGTATTAACTAGTACCATTTACACCATTAATGGTACAATTCAATGGTATAACTGGTACGAAGCCGTTCCGTGGCTTACCAACCTTCCGGGTTCATCAACGTCCACGTTATTAGGCACAGTAAATATTACTCCTTAATACAAATCAAATGAGTCCAAACTACTCCCATCGAGGTTTACTAGTAATCATTACATGGTTCCGTCACCCACCTTCCTGTTCCATCATCAGGTTCTGATTATTGGGCAAAGTGAATAGAACTCTTTAATACTAATTAAATGAGTCCAAACTCGATGTGTTTACTAGTAGCCATTGCAGGGTTCCACCACCCACATTCCAGTTCCATCATCAGGCCCTCATTAATGGTCAAAGTGAAAAGAACTCTTTAAAACAAATCAAATGAGCCCTCACTTGATGTGTTTACTAGTAGCCAATCCAGGGTTCCGTCACCCACCTTCATATTCCATCATCAGGTCCTGATTAATGGTTAATGTGAACAGAAATCTTTAAAACAAATCAAATGGACCCAACCTCGATGTGTTTACTAGTAGCCATTCAAGGGTTCCGTCACCCACCTTCCAGTTCCATCATCAGGCCCTCAGTAATGGTCAAACTGAAAAGAACTTTTTAATACGAATGAAATGAGCCCAAACTCGATGTGTTTACTAGTAGCCAATCCAGGGTTCCGTCAGCCACCTTCTCCAGTTCCATCATCAGGTCCTCATTAATAGTCAAAGTGAAAAGAACTCTTTAAAACAAATCAAATGAACCCAAACTCGTTTAGTTTACTAGTAGCCATCCAAGGGTTCCCTTATCCACCTTCGAGCCCCATCATCAGATCAGCTCGATGATACCATATTATTGTATTGTCACCGGTCCTTGATACATGTGCAAAATTTCAAATGTTTTGGACGTGTAGAAGTGGGTCAAAATTGCATCGCAAGATTCCATTACCATCATAGTTACATACATTGTACATACATACAAGTCAAGCTAATAAAAGCGTGTTAATATCTTCAATGTACAGAATTGGACCTGTTACAGTTTTATTATAAGTATAGATAGATAGATGTAGTAACAACTGCTGCTGTTCGTTTAAACTTCGTTTAAATCGTTACGTATATTATTATTGTCGCCAGTCGCGATATCAACGTAGAGATTTACTGATCACTTTGAATCTGGCAATGATAGCATGTGTAAAATTGACAAACGTAAATACGAAATTACAATCTGGAGTAATTTCATGTCAACATGGAGACAAGAGGGACGTATTTAATCAATTAATATCGGCGAGTAATCCGAGCCCGTCGAGGCGGACATGGCGTCGCATTATTTATTGTGCCGAAGCGAGCGGCAAGTGGTCATTATCTCGGAGCTTTTCTCGACATCGCATTTATTATGTTCCTCCCATCTACGTCAGTATTGAAACCTCGGCGACGAGCCGTCATTATTTGACCGTTGACAGTGGAATTTTGAAGACATTGGAGTGTATAACAAATAATTGGCGAATGCAGTTTAATTGTCGGTCTATAGAAATCCGTGAACAATAATTAGACGTGTCACGAGGCGGAGTAGTCCACCGCTATGTGTTGCCATCGCCATTCGTCTACCATCCACCAACCAAGGCAATATTTCCCCTTTGATGGGCAATTACAATACATGGTTATGATGATGAGCGATGAGTACAATTTTGCAAATGCTTGATCACTGCGTTAATTATTGGTTTAATTTGGCATGCAGTACATAATATTTGATGTGTATGATGGCATGGATGGTACCGCGTATGGGTTTTCATCAAATTTTCATTTTAGCCGGAAAACAAAGCGTAGGCAGGCATCCCACTAGGTGGATAGACGACAGTGTGGTCGTCGACAGGTGGATTGTGGTCGTTCACTGTGGCGTTGTAAGGCCGCGACTTTACTTAGCGTTTACACGCTAAGTAAAGTCGCCGAGCCTATGCAAGAATTCGTGTTTATTTGTGTTTTTAACCGATTTCAAAAAAGGAGGAGGTTCTCAATTCGTCTGTTTAAATATATATTTTTTTTATGTATGTTCGCGCATAACTCTGGCAATTATGAACCGATTTGAAAAATTCTTCCTTCCATCCATTCTTCAATCCATTGATTGGGTCCCATAAAAAAATTATTGCTTAGTAATAAGTAGTTCCTGAAAAAACAAGAATGGTGACTGTGCACTGAGAGCTGCAGGAAAGCCTATATAGATGACTTTATGTCGCTTTTTAAGGACAAAAATGGTCATAACTCTGGCAAATATTTACCAATTTCAATGATTCTTTTTTTATTCGAAAAAAGAAACCACTGCATTAAATCTGTATGAAATTTACCACAACCGGATAAGAACTTCCTGGAGGACCATGAACGATGTGGAAGAATTTATCTGGTAAAAACCATAAAACTGGTGTTCTCCATTACATTGCTCTGACAATTATGAACCGATTTCGATGAGTCTTTTTTTATTCGTGAGACTAAACTACTATGATGATTCCATGCAAATTTCATTACGACCGGATATTTTTTTCTGAAGAAACATGAATTATGTAAAACTATGTAGACGATAATGTGATCATAACCTACCTAGAGTTTACGGTTTTCGATGGTTCAATCTTTATATATGAAAATATCACTAAAAAGTTTGAAATAAAATCTTTAAAAAAAAAATTGAACCGACTTCAATATCACTGAAAAGTATAAAATAATTTAAATATTATTGAAGTTGGTGCCGAATATACACAGCCGGTAAGCTAACACCAACTTCAATAATATTTAAATTATTTTATACTTTTCAGTGATATTGAAGTCGGTTCAATTTTTTTTTTAAAGATTTTATTTTGTTGCTACACACGAACTGTGTACACTACTTCTGACCAAGAAATAAAACTTGTCTGCGCCAGACTCGATGAGCGAATATTTTGTGGTCTTCTTGATTAGATCCGACAAAATTTCGTCTTTTCTGCAGCAAACACGGTGAAATATCTGAGCGTGTACACGTGGCCTAAGTGGGAGGCATATGTTAAGCAGTGGACGTCTTCCGGCTAATGATGATGATTCTAGCTTTATGTTAACATCGTAAATGAATAAAAATATTTAAATCAAGTAACTCCGCCGAGGTAAGATTGGTCTGATAGTTACTCACTAACGAACATCAAGTGCGGCCGGTGCTCGGTGCTCGGTGCTCGGTGCTCGGTGGAGAGCCATCTCGTTAGCAGTTAGCGCAACACTGGCACAACAGCGCAGCGCTCCGCTCGACGCTTGTAAAACTAATTAACTAGTAGTTACTGTTATCTATTTAATTTTGTTTATACGTGGCTCTGAAATGACATACCTACCACGAAGGAGTGTACTTATATTAAATGGACGAGCAAACAAGTCGAAATAATGGTGAAATAGCAAGTCACAATGGCCGCCCAACTAATTAACAGATAGTACCTTAGGGTATGAATTAGATGTTAGATGAATAGTGGTAAGTCATGTATTGCTGTCACTGTCTTCTGCTATTTACAACCCTATGGTTACAACTGTAGGCCGGTGTGAGACGCCATCGGGCGCTCGCTCGTGTTTTCCGCTTGTTCGTGTATTTTCTTCCATATCTGAATAATAAAACGTGCGGAGACAGCGACAGCTCGACACGGGCCGCGATTCCGAGGAATACATATGAGAATACAGATTTGACCACAATACCGCGACGGTTCCTTGGCAGGGAGGTGCCGCCCGGGGCAGTGGTGCGGTGGTGTGGTGGTGTGGTGGTGTGATGGTGTGATGGTGTGGTGGTGTGGTGGTGCGGTGGTGTGGTGGTGTGGTGGTGTGGTGGTGTGATGGTGTGGTGGTGTGGTGGTGCGGTGGTGTGGTGGTGTGGTGGTGTGGTGGTGCGGTGGTGTGGTGGTGTGATGGTGTGGTGGTGTGATGGTGTGGTGGTGTGGTGGTGTGATGGTGTGGTGGTGTGGTGGTGCGGTGGTGTGGTGGTGTGGTGGTGTGGTGGTGTGGTGGTGTGATGGTGTGGTGGTGTGGTGGTGTGATGGTGTGGTGGTGTGATGGTGTGGTGGTGTGGTGGTGCGGTGGTGTGGTGGTGTGGTGGTGTGGTGGTGTGATGGTGTGGTGGTGTGGTGGTGCGGTGGTGTGGTGGTGTGGTGGTGTGGTGGTGTGGTGGTGGGGTGGTGTGGTGGTGTGGTGGTGCGGTGGTGTGGTGGTGTGGTGGTGTGGTGGTGTGGTGGTGTGGTGGTGTGGTGGTGTGGTGGTTTGATGGTGTGGTGGTGTGGTGGTGTGATGGTGTGGTGGTGCGGTGGTGTGGTGGTGTGGTGGTGTGGTGGTGTGGTGGTGTGGTGGTGTGGTGGTGCGGTGGTGTGGTGGTGCGGTGGTGTGGTGGTGTGGTGGTGTGGTGGTGTGGTGGTGTGATGGTGTGGTGGTGTGTGGTGCGGTGGTGTGGTGGTGTGGTGGTGTGGTGGTGCGGTGGTGTGGTGGTGCGGTGGTGTGGTGGTGTGGTGGTGTGGTGGTGCGGTGGTGTGGTGGTGTGGTGGTGTGGTGGTGTGGTGGTGTGGTGGTGCGGTGGTGTGATGGTGTGGTGGTGTGGTGGTGCGGTGGTGTGGTGGTGCGGTGGTGTGGTGGTGTGGTGGTGTGGTGGTGTGGTGGTGTGATGGTGTGGTGGTGTGTGGTGCGGTGGTGTGGTGGTGTGGTGGTGTGGTGGTGCGGTGGTGTGGTGGTGCGGTGGTGTGGTGGTGTGGTGGTGTGGTGGTGCGGTGGTGTGGTGGTGTGGTGGTGTGGTGGTGTGGTGGTGTGGTGGTGTGATGGTGTGATGGTGTGGGCCGTATGGCACGGTAATGAGTGCAAGTTTCACACTACTGGTAATTACAATGTAAACCGATCATTGCCGCCCTTGAACAAACCACTATTAACCATTTTAAGTACTTTTGAAAAGTTTTCTAGGTACCGACGAACATTTGGGTACAAGGTTAAAATAAAGCTCATTTAATAAAGTATCACCAAGTTTGCTATCTCTGACTGTTCTAATTCAAATAGAGTAATCCTAAAGCCTGACAGTTAAAGAAACTGAATAAATAAGAAGACATTAAAATGTTCTTTAAAGAATTCTTTATTCCTTGGGTCAATGTAACACGAAAAGGTATACAAGGCCGTCTTCGTCGCTGGTATAAAATGAGTCTGGAATTCGGATAAACTTAATCATGTACCGAAAATAATAGGACAGAACTCGTTAGATCGAGGATTTGGCAAACAAAATGTTCTCGAGGCAACATCGGCTCCTCCCACGGTGGCTAGGAGCGCACTGTATGAGTCCTTTGTTCTAATTGTTCTAGTCGCCTTACTCAGTTGTAACTAAAGATTTGAATATTAACTAATTATTGGATAAAATACTGTACAGCAAAGCGATATACAGAGTGTTGCAAAACCTCTGTCCGATCCCTGAGGTACCTACTATTCGCTGGCTGTATCGAAACAAGATCAGATTTGTATCGCTGTTTGAGAATTTCAACAAATAAGTTCCATACATACTATTGTATCAACGAACAGTACCCTCAGTGTTCAGGCAGGGGTTCTTTAACACTTTATTTTTGTATACAACAATAATAGAGGAATAATAATTAAGTATGGTGTCGAGCAATAATTTGATTCGGTGTCATCGCACGTCGAGCCCTGGTCCGCGGGTATCCGGGTATTGAGCGCTAATTGTAAATGGGTCGTGTGTTTGTTGTCGCGACAAATCAATCGAGTTATGCGTGTAATCTGTACTCAACAAGCAGCCGCCATGTTGATTGTATTCAGCGATCCATTACTGTTGTTGTCCGCACATGTATACACACAAGCTTGTGAGTTTGCAACGCCGACCTAATGTGTACCTAACGTAGTAGATGACACTTCGCAAATAGATTATTTCAAAGAAGCTTTGAAGTTGCAGATTATAATATCTTTAGACGCAGCAGATTCAGTCATCCAGCATCATCTTATGTCATATAGACTAACATGGTTTGTGCGCCGGAACTGCACAGCTTGTGTATAATGCAGTAATGTCCTACCATTAGTACATACCAACTACTCTAGTACCTAGTTAATACATTCACCTCAATGATTTAGACATTACCGACCGTTATTTGTAAAAGTAACTTTTGTTTTATTACTCGTATTATGTGGTACTCCAACTTCCACATCGTCGCATTCTCATATAATGTATGTTCGCAATGTATTTATAGATACTTTTATTACCGTTCCGTTTCTTACTCGTGAATATTGAATTTATAAATCACGACAACAGCAGCATTGAACAGTAAGTGGACATATGTATACAAGTACATTATATTTGTTAGTATTTACAGTTATATATTGTAGATATACGCGAAGAATATATAATCGGTCAGGTATAGTGAGTAAGTACTCTATCAACGACACCGATGCCCGCGGAGTCTGTTAAATATAGATATTGTAAATGCTTATACTGATTAAGCTCTCGGACATCGCTTGAGGATGGTGCGATACAAATCATGCACTGCGCTGCAGCGCGCTAACTGTGTGTTCCTACTAGCACTACTCGCAGCCTCTGCCGGCGCGGCTCCTGCCGACTGCTCCCACTACTGCCCGAGCACGGGCCACGCTCGAGTGCCGCCACTTATCAATCTAATTCCTACACACAAAAGGCTAGTATCTTACTACATTAATTTTTAAGTAAATCGCCTCCGACTAAATCCAGGAATTTGGATACATATTCTCCACCTCAATGGTTGGTTGGTACCATATCAAACACACAGCTTCTTGCACTGGTGCCGTACATCCGAGCAAGACCGACGAAGAGAAGGAAGGAGGATTGAATGAGTATTACAATTACGAGCACTTGCATCTTGTGCGACCAGCTCGTATGGACAACACCGCAGCCAGCGATCGTGCCGAGGCCGAGGATGACCGCGCCGAGGACGAGGACGGCCAGCGTCCGGCTACGCTCGTTTGAATGATTAAATGTCCACATAAATTGGACACATTGAGAGCAGACACTCCGTAGGTAAAGAAACACGTCAATCTTTTCCAAACTTAAGCGAGTAGATCGATGGGATGTTGTTAGTGCGGGGAATGGTGATGGATCGCGCTGGATATTCGATCCCCGGCCGAGCACTCGGCGACCCCACCGATCTTAATACTTCATGTCAATGTACGTCAGACCTGTTCCACTGAATTCGTATTGTTACTGAGGGGAATCAGAGACATATTCAGCAAGAGTACAATCATAAGGTCTTCGTAGCGATAGTACTTATCTTTTGTAGCCAAAATTACAAAGGGAAACTTGTCAAAGCTGGTAATACAATTACTGCCAGATAAAATTATGAATTTTTGTACGGACCAGTTGAAAGGCCATTTTTATCAACTAAGTAAGTGGAACAGAGAGACATTGTCAATTTACTCGCCATTTTTAACCGACTTCAAAAAATAAGTTTTAAAAACTAAAACCCGACTACGGATAAAATCGCAGTCTAATAATGTGATATTATATAGCCTATAACCAGCGGACAATCAAGACGCTTCTAACGACACCCTACTTGTCAAATTATGTTAAGTAGATTAGAAGATATGCGGGAACAGATGAACATACATACATACATACATTCTTGTTAAAATCATAACCCTCCCTCCGTTCCGTAGTCGGGTAAAAAGAAGGAGGTTCTCAATTCGACTGTATATATTATATATTTATGTATGTTCGCGCATAAGAGAACTCCTGCAATTATGAACCGATTTAAAAAATATATTTCTTGTAAAATACGGATAGGCCGATCCACAGATTTGAATTAGATTAGATATCCCATAAATTATTACGTACGAATAAGTAGTTCCTGAAAAAACAAAAATGGCGCGTCAGAAAAATCTGTAAAAACGTCTAAAAAATTACATTTTTGTCGCTTTTTAAGGAACAAAAATGGTCATAGCTCTGGCAAAGGTTTACCAATCTGAATCTCGGCGGGCCCGTTGGTCTAGTTGGCAGACACCCTGCCTGCTAACCGATGGGTCGTGGGTTCGATTCCCGCCAAGTGTCTGGGTGTTGTTTATCTATTTAATTAAGTATGTATTTACAAAAAAAAAAGTATATAAGTATTAGTATCAGTTGTCTGGTTTCCATAGTACAGGCTTTGCCTAGTTTGGGATCGGATGACCGTGTGTGGATTGTCCCAAGATATTATTATTATTATTATTATTATTAAATGATACTTTTTTACCCCACTACGGAACGGAGGGAGGGTTATGATTTTAACAAGAATGTATGTATGTATGTATGTATGTTCATCAGTTCCCGAATATCTTCTAATCTACTTAACATAATTGGACAAGAAGGGTGTCGTTAGAAGCGTCTTGATTGTCCGCTGGTTATAGGCTATATAATATTACATTAAATTCAATGTGGCGCCATCTACAGGACAAAAACTTCTGAAGTAAAACAAAAATATTTTTTGATTAAGTTGAAATTAGGTACACGTGTGTATTTCTGTTGCCCTAGCATGATCGTGTAAAGTAAATAATCATCATCATCAATATATATAAAAGGAGATGTCCTGACTTATTGACTGACTGACAGACAACGCACAGCCTAAACCGCTGGCTCTAGAGACTTGAAATTTGGGAGGTGTATTCTTCTGAATACCTAAACGCACACTAAGAACAGAATTTTCAAAATTCGCATCCTAAGGGGTCCAAATAGGGGTTTTAAGTTTAATAAAAAAAGCGTTATAATTCATGAACGGTTGGTACTAGAGCCATGAATTTTCACACGCAGACGCCTCAAAGAAAATAAACAATTACATGTTTTTGCATTTCTAAGTAGAAGTCACAGGACCTCATTTTTTGTGAAAAATAAATATTTTACAATTTCTTAACACATTTTACTCTTTTCCGATACGATATGATAGATAGGATTAAGACAAAGTCATGTTTAAGAAATTATGGGGGTTTTAAGGTCAAAATAGGACCCCTAAGTTAAAAATCTCGTGTGTGGTGTCTTTTAAAAGGTAATTGAAAACCGTTTTTTTTTTATGATATAAGCGGTAGGCATGAGTTATATCATGGGTATTAAAACTAAAATATGACATCGATGTTTAAAATTTGAATCTGATATGATTTCAATAGTGATGGGAAAATCATATTGTTTAGATAAACTATTTTGTTAACTGCTGCGTTAGCTCGAGTGTGGCTTCTAAGTGCACGCAAGGTTTCAATTCAATAAGTGGCTGTCGAGAGTGTTGGCAAACGCACGTATCCTGCACCTCGCGCACCCGCATCAATATGACGTCTAAAAAAAAAAAGCTGCCGCATCGCTCCTCAGCCATAAGCCCGGACAAATAACGGGCAATCTTCGGAGTTGTCGGTTGGACGTTTGGGTTGTGGGCCCTAGATGTCCATTAAGTACGGGGCGTTTTAGTAGGTAAGATACTTCGGTTCGGAGCTAGGTACCGAATCAAACCAAAAAATAATCCGGTTTAGTGCGAGTCTGACTCGCGCATCGAGGGTTCCATACCTTCTTTGCACGTATTAAAGTTATTTTAATCATCAATCATCAATATGTATAAAAGGAGATGTCCTGACTGATTGACTGACTGACAGGCAACGCACAGCCTAAACCGCTGGCTCTAGAGACTTGAAATTAGGGGAGGTGTATTCTTCACAATACGTAAGTGCACACTAAGAACGAAATTTTCAAAATTCGCATCCTAAGGGGTCCAAATAGGGGGTTTCATGTTTTATAAAATAGCGTTATAATTCATGAACGGTTGGTACTAGAGCCTTGAAATTTCACACACAGATGCCTAAAAAAAAATAAACAATTACGTGTTTACGAAATATATTTAGTACTAGCTGACCCACGCAGCTCCGCCTGCGCTATTTTTACCTCATTTTTTATAGTCGGTTAAAAACTGGGACCCACTTTTTACTTGCTCTCCGAAGCACGGACCTGTTTAGTTCAAATGGCGTTAAACGGTCACCCATCTATTTAATGACCTTACCTAACGTTGCTTAACCCGATCGATTACAAAACCTTGATAACAACTCTCTATGAGTGTTCCCTTACAAAGATTTATTATATTATAAAGAAAAATTGATAAAATCGGACCAAGCGTATAACCAAGTACCCATTTTGACTTTAATCCCCTCTCCGAAAAGAACCGTGCTAGATTACGGGATAAAAAGTATCCTATGTCCTACCTCGTAGTAAGATCTCAAATCATGCCAAGTTTCATTTGAATCCATTCAGTAGTTTCGGCGTGATGCTCAGCCGAGATACAGACAGACAGACAGACAAAAATTAAAAAAAATACATTTTCGGCCTCAGTATCGGTTATAGAATGCCCTCCAAATATAATTTTCAAAATATCTTCAATGTACAGAATTGGACCTGTTACAGTTTTATTATAAGTATAGATATAGATAAAAAATAAGTTTTAAAAACTAAAACCCGACTACGGATAAAATCGCAGATTAAAAAGTAGAAAACAAGAAAATATTTCTTGTCAGATATACTTATCTACCAACGCCTTAAGCAATTAATTATCGTCTAGTAAGTAGATAATTTGTATATTTCAATTTAGCGTATTATAAGTATAATTATGAAAATGAAATGAAAATGAAAAAATGAAAATGAAATAAATTTATTTCGTTAAGCACTGCACATGCATTAAGTAGGTACAACATACTTAACCTACAGGAATTGGAGGCATGCTGCCGCACTCAACGAAAAAGGCGTCACTCAGCATAATGCTAAGACACGAAGTGTCCCAGCGCTGTGTTTTTCAGTGACGCCCTTCTCGGAGCTCGTTTTGGACATTTTAGTTTACATTAACGAGTGAATTCATATAACTACTTACTTAGACTAAGTATATAGAAGTCTAGTAGACCAAAATCAGAAATATAATCCAAGAACAAATAAATAAATACACTACTTAGTAACTGCACCAACCATAGTACCAAACTTTAGTGAAGTATCTGCTGAATAACACAGAAACCCGCTCTGCGTTGCTCGTTTTGTCGTTGTTGTTGCTCGATCGAAGAGAATAAACATTACGTAAGTATGGCATATTATCATTAAAAATAAGCTATGCATTACATTGGTACCTACACATGTCCTAAATGAACTAACAATAACTAACCACAAATTAAAATAAAACTTAACTAAAAATAAAAACATAGAAAAAACAACTTTGACTCCAAATATGAAGCATCCGATAACAATTACTGGGCTAATTTTTGCACCGCGAGTAGATGTTTTTTATAGTGATACCTGAAACTGTTTTTACTTTTCAGGTCTCTCATTGGTGGAGGAAGATCGTTCCAAATCTTGGATGCAGCATATTTAAAGCACCCATTGAATGCAGATGTCGCATGTCGTGGAACGGATAATTTATTTGCAGATGGTCGCAGCGAATAGGGGAAGTAACTGTGTCTCCACGTTAGCTTGTCGTACAGGTATTTCGGTTTTTTATGTAGAATCGTACCAAATATTAAAGTTGCGAGGTGAAGTTTACGTCTAGCAGCCATTTTTAAAACGTCGTTATTATTTAAAAAAGGTGTGACGTGACTTCTTCTGGGGATATTAAAGCAAAACCGTGCACAAGCGTTCTGAACCCGTTGAATGAGATTTTCTGTCCTTTTAAGCAGACAAGGACCATATACGGTATCGCCATAGTTTAATTTGGTCAAAATAAGAGCATCTACAAGGCGCTTTCTCAACTCGATATTAATGAACTGACGTATACGGTATAATATTTTCAGTCTGTAGAAACAGTTTTTGACTACGTCAGCTATATGAGCTTCAAAGCGGAGCTCAGCGTCCAGAATTACTATAGATTGTAGCCGTAGTCGCATGCCACCTTGCTAATGTCGAATATGGCCAATGTTATATTGTTCCGTTGGGAACACAAAATTCAGGATGCACTTCGACGACTAGCAGCTGACCAGAGGGCCTAGACAAGATGCAATCGCTTCATAGCGAATCTATTTCTTCATTCGCTAATGGTGTCAATTCCCTATTATTTGTCACGTGATTTTTCGATGACTTGTGTCATCCTCATACATTTTTAAACTTTCTATTAGCGATAGCGCTTGTAGAATGTTACATTGTCTAGGGGGACAGATCGCCGACTTATGTATATACGACAACGCCACGACGGATCGTCAGACATCAGTGGCATGCGACTACGGATACAATCTATAGTAATTATACTTATAATACGCTAAATTGAAATATACAAATTATCTACTTACTAGACGATAATTAATTGCTTAAGGCGTTGGTAGATAAGTATATCTGACAAGAAATATTTTGTTGTTTTCTACTTTTTAGTCTGCGAGTCTTTATCCATAGTCGGGTTTTAGTTTTTAAAACTTATTTTTTATTATTCAAAAGAACGAACCATAATCACCAATCTATATAAATTGTATCACAACCAGACAAGAACATCCTGGAGGACCATGAACGATGTGCAGGAATTTTTCTGGTAAAAACCATAAAATTGAGGTTCTGTATTATAATATTGTCTCTGAAAAATATAAACCGATTTCGATGATGATGATTGATTTCTTTATTTGAGAGATTTTACTCTCTCGATTATAGAAAGATACTATAACGATTCCATGCAAATTTCATTACAATCGGATAAATTTTCCCCGAAGAAACATGAACGATGTAAAAAGCTACGTAGAGACGATAATGTGATCATAAGCTACCTAGATAATTTTACCGTCTTCGATGGTTCAATCTTTATGTATGAAAATCTCACTAATAAGTATAAAATAAAATACTTAAAAAAATGAACCAACTTCAATAACACAAAAAACACAATAATTTAAATATTATGATTATTATAGCGGACAGGTTAGACTGCCGGTACATATCCAATTGCTGCAACCTACATGTAAAAACTATTTTTAAGAAAATAAAAACCGACTTCAAAGTAAATTATCTAAAAAGCATAAAATAACGAAAATATATTGAAGTCGGTGCTAACACATCATGTTAACTAGCACTAGCACCAGCTGACACTGACTTCAATATATTTTCGTTATTTTATGCTTTTTAGATAATTTACTTTGAAGTCAGTTTTTATTTTCTTAAAAATAGTTTATTTAACACTTTTTAGTGACTTATTTTACCAAGATAGGTATCAGCACTATCACGCAACTCGAACGTCTACGTTACAGTAACTTACTGAAAACATAAAAAGTTTATATCTCTTAAACTACTGGACCGATTTTGATGAAACTCATACTCTACCCTAAGTTGAAAAATACTCTAACTATTGCAAAAAGAATTTTCGAAATCAGACCTGTAGTTTCTGAGAAATCCGTGGACAAACCTATATATACATACATATATACATACATACATACATACACACACTCATAAAATTTGGTAAATTTGTTTAGAAGCCCACATAGACTAACATATATTAATATTACGCATTTTTATTAATATTACATACATACGCGTCGAATAGAAAACCTTCTTTTTGAAGCCGGTTAAAAAGAATAGGATATAGTTACTTTATCTTATTATATTGAATATCATACATACAGTATGATATTTATTTTTTATTAGATTGTAATTTATTTCTGTTTTCTTCTTGTTTTTATATGAGCCACTGTCTGCCTGAAATAAATATACACAGTAGGTACACTAATTAATTATTTTATGCTCTTTAGTGTTATTGAAGTCGATTCAATTTTTTTAAAAATATGTTTTATTTATTTTTTTATATGAAAACCGACAAAAAACTATCTTAATTAAGTTTATTCAGGTATAAGGTACATGTGATAAATTAAGCGCACCGTACGTTGTACATACGTTGCGACTTGTTGTATCCACCATTAGTCGAATACTCGACTAAACGTCTCGTTCGCGTTCTCTCATGCAGAACGATAACAATTTGTTTCTTTAAGCTGTTTGGCTTTCTTCGGCAATACCATTGCTATGTAAAAATATTCACTATAGTTACTATACATTAATCTATTACGCTTTCCTTTTGGGGATTATTCTTGTTCCATGTTCTAAAAATCTTACGGACATTGACTTTTTCTTGTTGGAGCATATTCTTGGAAGAAAATTATCATATTCTTCCAGTTCCAAGATGACAACATTTCTGAAGATCCCTTCAGAGGGCGAAGTAAATAAGAAATTAAATAAGTTGAGGCAGCGTCGGAGGCTGCCTCCCGCGGGGCGTTATTATACACAACTAGTTCGGAAGATCTATTTTAGCTGTGTACTTTTAAATTGACTACTAATGAGATTGTGCGCTCGCGCGAACAGGGTCCTGTAGTGTAGTGCAGTGTAGCAGACTCCTGGCTGCAAATTGTTCACTTTAACTTTAACACAATTAAGTGATTTAAAGATCTTGCAAGATTGCGCGAATATAGGGCTGGCATCTGAGGAGGACTGACTACCTTGCTAACAATAGGTTCGCTTTGCATTAGTATACTTTGAATATCATAAAATACTTGCGAATAAGATATACTTGCCTAATATAATTTAGGAGAACAACTACGTCGGTGGAAAAATAAAAACAGTCGTGTTCAACTAAAACTAGGCTGACATGCCTGTCATGTGGGACTGTATACCAAGACTGTAGTCACGCGGAGTGACAATAAAACTAAAATAGCAACGACATGTATTTGAAAATAAGATCCACGCGGCGGTAGTGGGGGCGGGTGATCAGCTAATAGCGGAGACGAACACGTACCAACTATGTATGACTTCGTAGTACTTATCATTGCATTTATATTTGTCTAAGCTTGGATATTTTTAGTATTCTCGTATGATTTTGGATCGCCTTAATATAAATGTAGTGCATATTTATTTATTGGTATTATAATATTACCGGCTGCCGGAATATCAATTAGTATTGGTATTAGAGTAACATGGAGACATTGTATTGGCCCTTTTACTAATATTTATCGATTTCGCTATAATTATATTCGTCTGCTCTGATGAGTGCTTCTCATTGGAGAGCGTTATACTTTACGAGCACAGATTAGAGCACTTTTCGGGTGACCATTTTAACAGCCAATAAATATGGGGACCGTAAATCATTTTTATGGAATCAATTAATTATCATTACAAGTAATGTACTTTCTACATTGTACGGGTGGAGTCAGTTTTGGTACAATTACATATTTATGTGATATTAAGTTCATGTATTAGATATAAAATATTTCTGAAAGCGGAAACGCGTGAATAATTTTGAAAAACTTTTATTCGACAGCGTATTTTGCAAGAGCCCGTTCAGATACGCACCGAGGCGTCAGTCTATTCTGCCGCACAGCACTTGTATGAAAATTTGTGTGTCACAGTCCTGGATGTATTATATTTACAAATAATATATCCAGGGTGTCGGGACATGAACTAGAAAAGTCACAGCCGGCGCTGAGCCACGAAGCGAACGTCTAACGACTGAAAACAAAGTTGAGGTTACTTTGTGAAATAGAGTCACGATATAAAAATAGGCTTTCTCATCGGCACCTACCTATTTGCAAAAATCCTCAACAGAGTCGGTCGCAAGTATCCCTCGCGTTCCTCTCGTGGTCGCGAAGTCGGTCGGTCGTCCCCGCCGGCGCCGAAACAAACTTTTCCAAAAGTTTTCCCGCGCGGCGGGTGTCGGTCGGCTGGCGGCGGGCGGCGGGCGGGAGATGCGAGCGCACCTTATCAATGGAACAACACTGTCACGTGTGGACGGTCACTGCACTACTAGTAGGTGCACGCTGGGAAGTTGTCGCGAGTGGTGCGCGATGTACGCGGTGGCGGTGGCGGCGAGCGCGCGGTGCGCGGTTGCGGGCGGTCCGGCCGGCAGTGGCGCCCCGGAGCCGCGGCCCGCGTCCCCCGCGCACCGGCCGCCCCCGCGGGGGCCGCCGCCGCGTCACGCCGCCACCGCATCACCAGCTCGCCGGCGTGACGTCGCTGCACGGAATGTCACAGCGATTATTTTAGTAGTTCAGGTCGGGAGCATTGCGCGCGGGACATTGAAACCGTTTCATTGTCAGACCTGACACGAGAGGATGCTCATTATTTATTAGTTCTAGATGTGAAATATTGATTATGCACTTTTTACACGCATCAGATAACAATTTAGGTTCACATCACATTAAAAAAATCCTATCAACGATATTATAATGTTTTTACGTAAGAGAGTAAGAAATTCAGGCGACAAGAATATGTGACTGCTGACTCGATGAACCATGAATGTTGCAGAAAGACAGGATAGAGCCCTTGACATTACTCTCTGCTTCTCGACCTATCTGCCAAGAGTCTTGAAGATGCAGTGTAGGTAATCATGAATCTATCTATCTATATTAATAAAAGAGCAGGGTGTTTTCTAGGAATCACGATTCAGCAAAAACCATATAACGTACAATCTTGAAATTTGGAACCAACATTATTCAAATAGTCTAGGTGAACAATAAGAACGGATTTTTCAAAATTCCATACCTAAGTGGGTCAAATGGGCTCCCAAAGTTTGTATGGAAAAATACATTTTTTTCGTCACCCAGACATGAAACTTTGTCAGTGTACTAAACAAAAGAAATAAAGAAATACGTGTATCACACTTTTTGAAAATTCACCCTTATAGGAATTTTAGAATGGTTTTTGAGTATGCAACGCGGAAAAAAAAATCATACTGCATTGCTGAAACTTTGCGAATATTATATTAATCAAATTATAGCAATCCAAGTACAAATAATCATTTTTTGAAAATCAACTCCTAAAGGGGTCCAATTGGGGTCCAAAAAATGTTTCTCAACCTACAGTCATAAGACTTAGTTTATATATTGCACACAAGAATCTAAGAAACTTATTTCCGTCATTTTTCGAAAAAATACCCCTAAGGTCATTTAAAGTTTTCACAAAGAAGGATTTCCATTTCATCCTATGATTCAGCTAGAGTAACGAAACTCGGTAAATAAACTCAACACACCAATTGAAAAAACTAATTTAGAGCATTTTTGTAAAATCTATCCCTAAGTGGGTCAAATGGGCTCCCAAAGTTGGTATGGAAAAAAAAAAATTTTTTGTCACACGGAAACGAAACTTTGTTAGAGTACTGAGCAAAATAAATAAAGAAATACGTGTTTTACAACTTTTTGAAAAAAGACCCTTATTGGGATTTTAGTAAGGTTTTTAAGTATGCTGTTAAAAATATCGAATAACTATAAGTAGATTTATCGATTAGCCGATTAATCTTTGTCTATTGATTTTGTCTATTGATTTTGTCTATGTTTAAAAATATAATTAAAAAAAAGTAATAATAAAATTGCAATCCGATCGAATGGTGTGTTTTTTACTTGTGCAACAAGATAATCTTGAATCATCAAGACAATCGAACCTGCTTACATATTAAAAATATTGGTTAAGAACACTTTTCAACCAAATCATGGCGACCGAAGGGAAAGTTGCCAAGGAAGCCACCAAACGCGAACGAAAAGTGGTAAGATCTTTATTCACAAAAAACGCCCATGTGCTCGAAAACCTAATGGAAAAACATGGTGAGAAAGTACTTATAACTGCTCAATACCTTAAATTGCATGAACTGCATACACAGTTGAGCGATTTAGACAAAGAAGTACTAAAATTAATGCGTGATTGTGACGAAACCACATTGGAAAACGAGATGGAAAATGCTCTCGAATACAAGTCCCGTTGGATAACATTAGATATAAAATACAAAAGTTATTGTGATTATCGTCCCCCAGAAGAAAAACACCGCAGCTACAAATTACCAACGTTACAATTCATAATATTTGATGGAAATCTTAAAAGCTGGTTACCATTTTGGGCTCAATTCGAAAAAATTGACGCAGACAAACATATTGATCAACATGATAAATATCAGTATTTGCTACAGGCCATGAAAGAAGACACGGAGCCCAGAGAACTAGTAAAAAGTTTTAGTCCAACAACATATAGTGAATGTATCAGCCAACTAAAAAACAGATATGCCCGAGAGGACCTCCTAATACAAGTATATGTCAGAGAATTATTATCTATGATAAACAGCGGAAGCGGTTCCAATTTAATATCATTGTATGACAAAATCAGTGCAATGTTAAGAGCACTAGAGACTTTAGGAGTCACTAAGGACAAATATGCGGCGTTTATTCTACCAATGGTTGAGTCTGCACTGCCACAAGACATACTGAAAGTTTGGGAAAGAAGCAGAAAAGAAGACCAAGACACAAGTAAAGAGTTACAAGATTTACTAACATTTTTCCGGAAAGAAGTTGAAAGCGAGCAGCGAATTTTACTAGCCAAGAAAACCTTCACAGTGATGGAACAAAATACAGATACTCTATCAGAACCAACGGCTGGCTGTTTACTGACAAAAACCCACAATTCCAATACTAAAAAACCTTTATGTGTCTGGTGCGATAAAGATTCTCACAACAGTATGGAGTGCTACAAGATGCAGAAAATGAGCATAGAAGAAAGAAGAACTTATCTGAAACAGAAGAAGGCCTGTGCTATTTGCTTAAGAAGAGGACATCACCCAAAGACCTGTAAAGCATCAGTCAAGTGTTTAATATGCAGTCAGCGTCATTCTCCAGTTTTGTGCACTGGTCGGAAACAGAAGCCAAGTGACAGCGATTCAAACACTAACCTGTCCGCTGCACATAGCGAAGCTGCCAGTGCCACAACATCAACAGCGAGCAGCAGTGAAGTTTTATCTGCCAACCTGTCTGCGGGCGCTGAACAGAATATAGAGACGACCCTGCTGCAAACGGTGTCTGTCCTGGTCTGCAATGGCGAGAAACAAGTGATGGTTCGGGCCATGTTCGACAGCGGTGCTCAACGCTCATACATCCGGGAGGATGTCGCACTTCAACTGAACATTCCTGCTGTTGGTAATGAAACTTTATCTCATACTTTATTTGGCGGTGTAGAAATAACCTCAAAACAATATAAAGTTTATAATTTAAATATTTCAAATTTAGATAAAACATTTTCGTTAAAGATAACTGCTCTGGGACAGACATGCATATGTAGAAATATTCCTAAATATACAAATTATAACTTATCACAATTACTTAATAAACATAATATCACACTTACAGACAAAAACACTCACACTCAAGATATAGGATTACTTTTAGGTGCTGATTTCTCTGGTTTAGTATTCACAGGCGATATGGTTAAGCTTCATGAGTCACTGGTGGCATTTAAAACGAAGCTTGGCTGGACCCTTCAAGGGAAAATAATAAGCCAACCAAACAAACACCTACAAGTAAATAATGTAACAGTATCTTTTGATGTCTCTTGTTTTTGGACTTTAGAAACTTTAGGTATCAATGATCCAATTGAGGTCAAAACGAAACAACAAAATTAAGAGGAGGTGTTGGCGAGTTTCGAGGAGAGTGTAGCAGTCAACCAAGAGGGCCGGTATGAAGTACTTCTCCCCTGGAAGGTAGGTCACGATGAATTATTAAATAACCATGATTTAGCCTCGCGACGATTACAGTCTATAACAAGAAGATTGAAGACTAATAGTATGTATGAGGACTATAATAAGGTATTTAATAAATGGTGTGACAGTAAAATTATTGAGTTAGTACCAGGTCCTGAGAAAGACATAGAATATTCCCATTATTTACCACACCGACCAGTTGTTAAGGAGAAAAGTCAAACTAGTCGTATTAGACCCGTATTCGATGCTTCGGCTAAAGACAAAAATGGTAGGTCTTTGAATTTATGCTTAGAGAAAGGAGTAAATATGTTAGATAAAATTCCTAAATTATTAAATGGATTTAGAAAAAGGGCAATAGGTATCACAGCTGACATATCTAAGGCATTTTTACAAGTATCAGTATCGCCAAAGGACAGAGACAAGTTAAGATTTTTATGGTGGGATAATGAAGGTAATATGGTTACTTACCGTCACTGCAGAGTGGTGTTTGGATTGACATCCAGTCCCTTTTTGCTCTCTGCTACAATTCAGCATCATATTAATCAAGTAAGTGGAACCCTAAGAAATTCGGCAGATTTATTAGTCAACTCATTTTATGTAGATAACTGTCAGACTAGTTTAGACACCAAAGAAGCAGTCAAAAAGTTTGAGACAGAAGCCAAGGAAATAATGAGTCGGGCAAAGTTCGACCTCACACAATGGGTATCAGCTCCGCTTCCAGATAGAGAAACTGATGCTGTGGTTTCCATATTAGGTCTTGAGTGGCACACTGCAGAAGATCAACTTGGCTGAACCATACAAGACTTCCCACCACTCTGTGAACTAGGTACAATCACTAAAAGAAACCTATTATCAATAACCCAAAGAATCTTTGATCCAATAGGCTTTACTACAGCTGTGACATTAATACCCCGATTAATCCTCCAAGAAACATGGCGTCGCAAATTAAACTGGGATGAAGAAATACCTGATGACCTGAAAAGAAAATTTAATACTTGGTATGAATACTTACATTTATTACAATATTGTAGGATACCCAGGCGACTTATAGCGACTCCATACGATGACAGTTCATTACAACTACACATGTTCTGTGATGCATGCCGTGATGGTTATGCAGCATGTGTATACCTACGGGCTGAATATAAAGGCTTAGTTTCAGTGCGTTTGATTTCAGCAAAATCACGAGTAGCAGCCCCTGGAAAACTAACCATTCCCCGACTTGAATTGCTAGCAGCATTGATTGGATCTAGATTATTATCAGAAGCACGGAAAGATCTTAAATTAGTTTGTGAGGAACGCTGCTGGACAGATTCCGGTGTTGCCTTGTGTTGGATTAAAAAAGAGCTTACATGGAATACTTATGTAGGAAACCGTGTCAGAGAAATAAGGCAAAACACTAATGTTGATAACTGGTATCATATTTCAGGCACATTGAATTGGGCTGACCTAGCATCTCGAGGCTGCGATGCGGCGCAACTACTGTCTTTTCGCTGGCTGGAGGGACCTTCGTGGTTGTACTCGGCAGCGGAGGGGTGGCCATCATCGCCACTTATCATGAACGAGACAGAGGCTAAGAGTGAGCTCAAGAAAACAGCTATTTGCAGTACAAACCTTAACCTGGCTGAAGGTATGATGAGTCAGATTTCCTATTTTTCTAAGTATAGTAAGACTATCAGAACTATAGCCTGGATGCTCAGATTTGCGCACAATGCGCGTCATAAAAATAAGACAAGAGGCGAACTCAGCTATGACGAATATGAGCGAGGGGAGAAACTAGTCATAAAGATGATACAGGTGGAAAATATAGATTATATAGAAAAGAAGATACAAGGCCTTACACATTTTTATGATAGTGATGGTTTGCTAAGAATCAAAACAAAACTTTTACTGACCGAAGTTCCAGAGAGCACGAAGTTTCCTGCAGTACTACCAGCATTGAATTTTCTCACTCGCAGATTAGTAGAGCAGCGACATGCCCAGCTACAACATGCCGGTCTCGGCACGGTACTGGCCGACTTACGTACCAGGTATTGGATTATAGGCGCTCGAAATTTAGTAAAATCTGTCATTGCACAATGCAGTGTATGCAAACGCCATAGAGCTAAACCGATACAAGTGCCTGCAGCCCCATTACCTATAGAGCGCACTCAGTGTGTCGCTCCGTTCGAAATAACAGGCGTCGATCTAGCGGGCCCCCTCTACCTACGTGGCGGAGAGAAGTGCTGGATAGTGTTATACACCTGTGCTGTCTATCGTGCTGTTCATCTCGAGCTAACGAAATCCTTGTCGACTGAAGCATTTTTAATGACACTACGTCGCTTCATAGCACGTAGAGGCCGTGTCAATACAATTATAAGTGACAATGGAACTAACTTTGTTGGTACTAAAAATTTATTATCTGATTTAGATTGGAATGAAATTCAACGACAGTCTACGATTCAACGAATCAAATGGAAGCTGAACGCGCCTGCCGCACCGTGGTGGGGAGGTTTCTGGGAGAGGCTGATCAAGATCTTAAAGGATCTATTGAAAAGAGTCCTCGGACAATCATCAGTAACGTATGTAGAATTAGAAACTATCTTATGCGACTGTGAAGCTACGATGAATGGACGTCCGCTTACTTATGTAGAAGATGATAAGATGTCTTCGTTAGAACCTCTTAGACCTGTACATTTTTTACAACCTATATCTCAAACTGATGTCACGGATATTGATATCCTAGACTCGAAAAGTTTGAACAAAAGACTGCGCTACCTGCAAACATTAAGAGACAGTTTTAGACAACGTTTTCAGAAAGAATATTTAACAACTTTGGTTCAGAGAGGTAAGGAAAGGAAGGATAGTCTGCAAATAGGGGATATTGTTCTTATAGAAACAGAAAGGAAAAGAATTCATTGGCCTTTAGGTATTATAGAAAATATATTTACAGGTCGTGACAACATCAATAGATCAGCGATGGTGAGAACGTCGACTGGCCGTATGGTACGTCCCTTTCAACGTTTATTTAAGCTCGAGGTTACTGACCCCGATAAAGAATTCCCTAAGTATAGTGGTCATATAACAGGTAAGCTCAGGTTTACTCCTCCTGTCTATCAATCTGAGGACAAGGTCAATCCGTCACCTGCCCCAGTTGTGACTACTCCTCTGAAGTCACCGTCAGGTGAAATAACCACTCGTTCAGGGCGTGTTGTAAGGATGCCTAGTAGGTATTCAATCAAAGGTAATTAAAGAAAAAAAAATATACTGTGAATTAATTTTATTTTGTCATATACACAACACAAACACACAGACATCCACCATTCACCAAAATAATTATATTTATTTTTGTAGTTTATTGATTATAATTATATATTATATCTGTCCTATCCTAAGCAGTTTTATCAGAAGTATTTAATATACTTTGTTTTGTACTGTATGCAGTTTTATCAGAAGTATATAATATACTTGTTTTTTGATGTATCTACATTAGATTGTCGATATGTTTTGTTTATTATTTCCCTGTGTTTGTGATGATTACAGGTACAGATAAAATGTTTAGTTGGACTTATGCTCTTGATCTGTATACTGGATAGATGGATTACTTGAGATAGGTAAATAAATTATTATTCTTACTTAAAGTTATTGTTATATAAATGTTAAAAGTTATATAAGCTATTAACTTGTGGTAGACAGAAGGATTTTTAGTTCGGATAGAACCTTTAAGTTCTATTTCTATTGGGATAAATGTTTTATTTGTTTACATTACAAGTACATAGGCACTTATTGATTTTTAGAGAGTTAAGTTCAATTTATTTCACATAGAAATTTATTTTTTTGTTTAGATTACAAGTAGGTACATAGGTACTTATTATTTTTAGTTTGTAAAGAGCTTTCAGTTATATTTCTTTTAGGAAAAACAAAAAAAAAAAACAAAAAAATTTGTTCAGATTACAAGTACATAAGTAGGTGCTTAAGGATTTTTAGTTTATATAGAGTCAAGTTCAATTTCTTTTATTTAAATAGAAATTTCATTTCTTTTCACATTCCAAGTTTGTTCCTGAGATGATATCAATATTTAATGCACACTTAATTTATGTGGTTCAAGTACATGGATTTCAGTTATCCTTTCACAGATTTAGTTTGTATTCAAACTTAAGTAGAACATATAACTAATTAACCCTTATATGATAGTAAATTAAATTCTGTTTCTTGGTGTGGAGGGTGTTAAAAATATCGAATAACTATAAGTAGATTTATCGATTAGCCGATTAATCTTTGTCTATTGATTTTGTCTATGTTTAAAAATATAATTAAAAAAAAGTAATAATAAAATTGCAATCCGATCGAATGGTGTGTTTTTTACTTGTGCAACAAGATAATCTTGAATCATCAAGACAATCGAACCTGCTTACATATTAAAAATATTGGTTAAGAACACTTTTCAACCAAATATGCAACGCGGAAAAAAATGCATACTGCATTGCTGAAAACTTGCGAATACATTAATCAAAATATAGCAATCCAAGTTCAAATAATCATTTTTTGAAAATCAACTCCAAAAGGGGTTCAATTGGGGTCCAAAAAACGTTTCTCAACCTACAGTCATAAAACTTAGTTTAGATATTGCACACAAGAATCTAAGAAACCTATTTCCGGCATTTTTCCCCTAAGGACTTTTAATGGGGTTTCAAAGTTTACACAAAGAAGGATTTCCATTTCATCCTATGATGCAGATAGAGTAACGAAACTCTGTAAATAAACTCAACACAACAATTAAAAAACAAATTTTGAGCATTTTTGTAAAATCAACCCCTAAGTGGGTCAAATGGGCTCCCAAAGTTTGTATGGAAAAACAAATCTTTTCTTCACACGGAAACGAAACTTTGTTAGAATACTGAGCAAAAGAAATAAAGAAAAACGTGTAATACAACTTTTGGAAAATCGACCCTTAAAGGGGCTTTATCAAGATTTTTGAGTATGAAACGTGAAAAAAAAACATACTTACTGCATTGATGAAGCCTTGCGAATATATTTATCAAATTATAGCAATCCATGTGTAAATAATCATGTTTTGAGAATCAACTCCGAAATGGGTCCAATTGGGGTCCAAAAAATGTTTTTCAACCTACAGTCATAAGACTTAGTTTATATATCAAATAGTGTCAAATATTTGGGAGTTGTAGTGGATCAGAACCTTAATTTTAAAGACCATATAAGTAGTTTATCAGCTAGAACTCGCAAAATAATTCATATAATGAGGCAGCTTAGAAATGTAGCTTCTTTAGATACACTTAGGTCGACCTATCTAGCCCTCTGCCAATCTGTTGTAACCTTTATGTGATGGTACAGCCTCTGGCGAGGTGTGTAAAGTATGTGGTCGTGATCGTCTATGTATATATGTATGTATGATAGTGCACTAGATATGATTTTGAATCGACTGAGAGATGCCATTGTTAATAGATAGTGGATTGATGCCTCTTTAGTCTTACTGTCGTTCAACCTTAAAAGATACTGCGTTGTCTGTTGGGGAGGTGCTCCTAAAACTACTATGTTGCAGATTGAAAGTGCACAGAGATCAGTGTTGAAAACTATGTTAAAAAAGCCCTTTAGATATCCAACAGAAAACATTTTTTTTTCACCACACCAACACGAAATTTTGTCAACATACTAAACAAAAGAAATGAAAAGAAAAATGGGCCAAATGGGGTATCAAAGTTATTATGGAAAAACAATTATTCATCGCATGGACACGAAACTTTATCAGTGTACTGATAAAAAAACACGTGTATTACATTTTTTTTTAAATCAACCCTTGAAGGGGTTTGTTTAAGCATGGTTTTTGAGTATCAAACGCGAAAAGAAAATCATGCTACACTGATGAAACTTTGTGAATAAATTCATCAAGTAATTTATTTTGAAAATCAACCCCTAAAAGTGTCCAATTGGGTCCAAAAAAATGTTTTCTTTTGTCCTTCAAAAAAAAGTTTTTTTTTGTCCTTCAGTCCCAGGACTTATTTTATGCATTGCACACAATAATCTAAGAAACTTATTTCAGGTATTTTTTAAAAAACAATCGCTAAGGTAATTTTATGAGGTTGCAAAGTTTGCATGAACAAGGATTTTCATTTTAGCTATAATGCTGCTACAGTCACAAACTCATTAAATAAACTCAACATAACAACAAACAAATTATCAGCATTTTTCGGAAGTCAACCCCTGAGTGGGTCAAAGTTTGCAAAAATATATTTTTCATCAGACGGACACAAAATTTTGTCATCAAAAGAAGTTGAGAAACAAGACTGACACATTTTTTTTGAAAATAAACTCTTGACGGGGTTTTAGCATGGTTTTTGAGTATGAATGCAGAAAAAAACATCATGCTGCACTGATGACACTGCGGATGCATTCATGAAATTAAAGAAATCCATGAGCAATTTTTTTTTTTAAATTGACCCCCATAGGGATTAATTGGGGTCCAAATCATGTTTTTTACCTTACGGTCACAAGACTTATTTTATGTATATATAATGACTTCATGTAAATTTCATTAGCACCGGATAAAGATGTTTTATTCGAAAATCAACCCGTGGGACAAATGAGGTAAGTATCAAAGTTCGTATATAAAAAAAAATTCAAAGACACGAAACTTCATCAGTGTACTCATCAAAAAGTTGAGAAACACGTCTAACACATTTGTTTTGTAAATCAAACCTTAACGGGGTTTTAGCGCGGATTGTGAGTATCAAACGCGAAAAAAAAAACATGCTGCACTGATGACACTTTGCGGATACATTCGTCATATTGAAGTAATCCATTACAACCCGCGATTAAATCCGTAAAAGTAGTCTGATTTCAATATTTAGCATTCGCGTAAATAAAATAAAACATTAGTGAAAACAATATTAAAAAAAAACTTGATCTATAATTCAAAACACGTTTGAGTAACAAAGTAAACGCGGGCGAAGCCGCGGGCTACAGCTAGTTTACAATACACTACATTATATATGAACTAGCTGACCCGCGCAGCTCCGCCCGCGCTTTAATTACATTTTGCTCCCCTTTTCTCTCTACTCCCTTGATTTATCTCTCTCCATCTCTCTATCTTGTAATAAAAATCTAATTCTATGCTATTTCTCTCCCCTCCCGCTTCGGTCCCCGTCACACTTCCCCTCTTCCTCTCCCCGTTGTCCTCTCTGAACACTCTCCCTCCTTTCTCTTCTCCCAACTTGCTCCCTCTCACTTCCCCCCCCCCCTTTGCTCCACCTAACTCCTCCGATCACTCACTCCATCACCCTCCCCTCTCCCTCTCTTGCAACCTCCTCTCGTTCTATATATCCTCGTCAATCATGGTATCAGCGGCATAAAATATACTTTATAACCTCAGCTTTTAGAGGGCGCTGCTCTCCCGTTTACTCAAGCTCCGTATTCAAAATTGTTTTAAAAATATATAAAGTCAATAAATGGTGTATAACAGTGTTAAACAAGATCATAAGTACCTAAAATCCGTGCATGGACGTTATTTAACAAAAGTATAAGTGTACAGTGCAAATATGAGAAGTGGAAAGTTTGATACAGCATTATACTTACAAACTTATATTTGACGCAAACTTAGTGAAATTGTAACAATAAACACTTAATACAAATCTCAAAAGTGTCAATTAACTTTATTACAAACAGCTATCTTAGTGAAAGAGTGATCATATGGAAAGTGGCAATAATTTCTGTTCATTAATACATCTAACCGAATGTAATTATGAATTAAAAAACGCATTCAGTGGTTAGTAGTTCAACATTTCGCATAATAGCAAACAAGCAGCGTGGCGTATTGTGCAAGTCGTCGCTCTTGAGATTGTGAGGTTGGGGTTTCGAATCCTTGCAGCCGTTGTCTTTTTGTGAATACAATACAGTTCTAAACTAATTCATCAATGAAGCAAATTACTTACCTATTCGGTAAAGGGCGAGTCTGGTGAATAGATTTATCAGCATATTAATTGATTAGAGGTGCGCAGAAACAGTCCTTCAAAATGCCGACAATCTGTGCTGGATGCAATAATAAAATACTTCACAAATATCATATTAATTGTAGTCTATGTGCTTTACCCTACGATCTACTTTGTGCTAATGTCACTGAAAAACGCTTCAGTACAATGTCTTCGGAACAGAAAAATAGTTGGAAATGTCAAGGTTGTCGTAATAAAGTACCTAAAACAAGCAACATTAACACCCCTATCCGGCATGTACAGGCCCTAGATGAGGTTAGTGCCCCTTGTGATAAGTCTCCTTCACCCAATTACGTCACATCCAGGGTAAGGTCACACACGGCACAACTGCATACAGATGCATCCGGGGAAACCGGTTACGTGACGGCACAACAACTGGGCGCAATGTTTGACAACTTTAAGCTGGATATCACGTCTCTTATTAAAACAACAATAACTGAAGTGGTCGATAAAAAAATGAATGTAATATCCCAACAAATTCAATCATTCCAGGAGTCTTTGTCGTTTTTTAATGATCAATTTGATGCTATGAAAAACAGGTTAGATGAAAACACTATCATTGTAAAAAAGTTGCAAACGGACAACTCTCGTTTGGAATCCACTGTAAAGGATCTGGCAACCAGACTAAACCTAGCTGAACAGCACTTACGCGAATGCAACGTTGAGGTCAATGGCATCCCTGAGCATCGCACGGAAAACCTAACAAACTGTTTTTCTCAACTAGCTAGCACAGTCAATGCACCGATTGCAGACAGCGACATCTTACAAGTGACTAGAGTTGCCAAGTTTGATAAAAGCAGTGATAGGCCTCGCACCGTGATCATAAAACTTCGAAGCCCGCGCATGCGTGATACTCTCCTTGCTGCTGTTTATAACTTTAATAAAAAAAATCCTAAAGATAAACTCAGCTCCAACCATCTGGGTATTGGTGGAACTAAGACCCCTGTCTTCGTACAGGAGCACCTAACACCTGCAAATAAATCTCTTCACGCAGAAGCAAGGAAAAAGGCTAGAGAGTTGAATTACAAATTCACATGGGTTCGTAATGGACGAATCTACGTACGCAAGAATGAGACCAGTCCCGCAATATTCATCCGCTGTTCTGATAATGTTAAGTCCCTAGCGTAGATTATTTAACTTTTTGTAACTGCAACAAAGTTTTGGTGTTACTCTATTATAATGCTCACCATATATTATCAAAACGTACGTGGAATGAGAACGAAAACGAATGAAATTTATCAGAACATCTTGTTAAGCTCCTATGATATTATTGTCTTGACCGAAACTTGGCTCAATTCGAGTATTTCTAGCAATGAATTTATCGACTCGAGGTATACTGTTTATCGCAGAGATCGCTCATCATCAGAAAGTCTTAAAAAGGACGGAGGAGGCGTGTTAATCGCTGTTCTGAACACTATTCGGTCACGCCGGATTTTTAATTGGGAAACTGGGTGTGAAGACTTGTGGATAGTGATCGACACCATAATAAATAAGATACCAACTAAACTTGCTATATGCGGGATTTACATACCTCCTCAGTCCAAAATAGCGACTTACACTTTGTTTATTGATAGCGCCCATAACATACTCAGTCAGGCTGATAGTGTTGTTGTCTTTGGTGACTTTAACCTAAGCAATATCCAATGGAAGGAGGCACCACATCATACTTATACAATTCCAGAGAGCTATGTTAATAGTGTTGAATGTGCTATGGTTGATTTTATAAACGTGAACCATCTCTATCAATATAATAATGTTGTAAATGTTAACAATAAGATTTTAGATTTGGTATTAAGTAATGTGCCTGATGTATTTGTTGCTCAATCGGTTGACTGTTTAAGTAAACTTGATCCTTATCACCCCAGTATTGTATATTGTATCGCAAATGTTGACTCGCCC
This sequence comes from Furcula furcula, assembly GCA_911728495.1. Lineage (NCBI taxonomy): Eukaryota > Metazoa > Arthropoda > Insecta > Lepidoptera > Notodontidae > Furcula > Furcula furcula. The sequence goes on from OU452243.1 coordinate 320,097, forward strand.
AAACTAACTAATAAAAATACTCAAATTTGTAACTATTTTAAGGCAGACTATGAAGCAATTTTGAGTGAGTTAAGGAACATGGACTGGTCTTTAAAATTTTCTAATTGCAGTAGCACAGATGATATGGTCAATATTTTCTACCAAGTTTTAAAAACGTTAATAGAGTTGCATGTCCCAAGATACAAAGCTAAGAGAATGAAATATCCCGTATGGTTTACACCTACACTTATTCATTTACTTGCAGATAAGGATAAAGCTAGACTAAGATACCGAAAATATAACAATCCTCGTGACAAAATTGAATTTGAAATTTTACGTGATAGGTCCAAATTACATCTAGAAAAGTGTTATAAAAAATACGTTAATAAGATCGAGCAGTCATTTACCTACAAGCCTAAAGCATTTTGGCAATTTGTGAACAGTAAGCGCGGTGGAACATCTGATCTTCCGGAAAATATGCACCTAAATGACTCCTCTGCCAAGTGTGGGCCCGATATAGCGAACCTTTTTGCGTCTCACTTTTCTTCTGTGTATACTAATTCCACTTCTATTCCGTATTTACCTTTTCCTACATTCCATGATAACCTATCAAATATACAGCTTACTGAAAATGAAGTCTTGACCAAACTAAAAAACCTTGACGTTAGTAAAGGATCTGGCCCGGATGGCATGCATCCTATATTTTTTAAAACAGTTGCAGCCGGAATAGCTGTCCCGTTGACTGCCATATTTAACCGTTCTCTATCAGATGGCGTATTTCCTGTTCATTGGAAGAAAGCCAATATCGTACCTGTTTTCAAAAAAGGCGACAAATCGGATATAAAAAATTATAGACCCATAGCCATTCTTTCATGTTTGTCAAAAATATTTGAATCCCTCGTGTATCCCATAGTAAATTGCTATCTTGACAAATATATTACTTCTCATCAACATGGATTTAGAAAGGGGCACTCTGTGCAGACTAATCTAGTAAGTTTCGTCTCTAGTCTTTCTGAGAATATTGATCAAGGTCATCAAATTGACGCAGTGTATACTGATTTCAGCAGTGCATTTGACAAAGTTAGCCACGATCTACTTCTGCAAAAACTCGAATTTTATGGCATTCATGGCTCAGTATTGAAATGGTTTGCTTCGTATTTAGAGGATAGGTCTCAAGTAGTCGTTGTTAAGGGTTACGAGTCTCATAGTTTCCATGCAGTCTCTGGAGTACCACAGGGCTCGCATCTAGGGCCTTTACTCTTTATAATCTATATAAATGATATCGTCAATCACATACAATACTGTGATTATGAACTTTTTGCTGATGACTTAAAGATATTTAGGAAAATAGTTACAACCGATGATGCTGCACTTATTCAGCATGATATTGATGAAGTCACGATGTGGTGTAATAATAATAGTATGGTGTTGAATCCTAGCAAATGTTCATACATACGTTATACTCGTAAATCAAATCCTATTATCTCAACTTATAATTTACAGGGCACTATATTACAAGAGGTAAAAGAGATTAGAGACTTAGGCATAATCATTGATAGTAGACTAAAATTTACCCCTCATTTGGACGCAATAGTTACCAAAGCATCGCAAATGCTGGGGTTCGTATTACGCAACTCAAAACACTTCAGTAATAACGCTAAAACCATTTTGTATAACGCTTTAGTGCGTAGTCAGCTAGAATACTGTAGTGTTGTGTGGAATCCTCAGTATAGCGTACATTCTCAACGTCTTGAAAGTGTCCAAAGAACGTTTACCAGGCGACTTGCCTTCGCTACTCAAGGCATTTCCCACAGATGTCCATATGACGAACGCCTATCCTTTTTTGGAATGCATAGTTTGCGTGACCGACGCATGTTGCAGGATATGACATTTTTACATAAATGTTTTAGCGGCTCTTTTAAATGTGAAATACTGCTGGACCGTATTCATCTTTCCGTACCATATCATTATCCAAGAAGTTGTATCAAGCGCATTCTGCATCCGCCCTCTGCTAGAACCAATTTAGGCCACCACTCACCCATTGCCAGAATTTGCATTAAATACAATGAGCTTAATAAAAACTTAGCCGACCTTGACGTCTTCTTTGACTCACTCAATAAATTCAAGAGTAAAATCATGACAAGCATAAGCGCTGAACTATAGTTTATTGGCATGATAGTTTAGCTTTTTTTTAAGTATCCAAGTTTAAAATTTATAATATAATTCTAATTTTAACTAATTTTAAATATTTTTTATTTCAATTAGATCAATTAACTAATTAATATTGTACTATGAGTCTTATACCTATGTACTTATGTTATATCCTTTTATTCTTCTATGATGCACTTTGGGAATTTTCTTGTTAAAAAAAAACTATCCCTTTGTTTCATTATTTCTGAAATGACTAACTAATACAATGATGTGAATACCCGTAACTGGCATATATATAAGACCAAAGATTTTATTTTATGATTTAATGTATTATTGATATTTATGCTGTTGGTATTCCTACTTAAATAAAATAAAAATAAAATAACCTATTCTCAGACCTACCCGCAAAATTTCATACATATCGGTTCACCCGACTCTCATGCATGTAACTCAGAGGTTCTCAGATTTTGTTGTGCAAGGCGTTGCGAACGTTCGACACTCGACTCTTGTGCGCGTACCTGAGAGTTTCTCTGATTTTGTTCAGCAAGGCGTTGTGAACGTTCAGGTGAAGATTCTCCCATACGACGTATTCTTGCTGCCCGTGCTTGAGAACTATGTTTAGAAAGTTGAGACCTGGCTTCCTTCAAATGTTTAAGAAAATGCTAATAGCGTGTAATATTCTAGCTCTGAAAATAACTGTTGTTTAGCCCTGAAAAGAGCTGTTGTTTAGCCCTGAAAAGAACTGTTGGTTAGCCCTGAAAAGAACTGTTGGTTTCCCCTGAAAAAATCTGTTGGTTAGCCCTGAAAAGAACTGTTGATTAGCTGTGAGAAGAACTGTTGTTTAGCTCTGAGAACTTTTGCGTAGGTGTAGTTTTAAGAAAGAAATCTAAAAATAATCGCACGAAAATTATTAGACTTCGCGCACGACCGCTGCGTAGGGAGCCAACATTAGTATCATCTATGGAGCCAACCTCGCTTCTGACTGAGCCGCGCGGGTACCTTACTCATAGATTATCAGACACCGGTCTCGCCGGCGAGGCCGAAGGGTCGTACGTATGCGACCTCAACGACGTGCATCACCCCACTGAGTTTCTTGCCGGTTCTTCTCAGTGGGGGTGCGTTGTGAACCGGTGGTAAACTCAGCCCTCTCTTAACACGTTAAGTGCGAAACAGGGCTTGAAACGCCCTGTACGTGTCTTGTCTTTATAGCGGTAAGGAAAAACTTAAACTTCTCTGTCGTGCGCGAGGCATAACTTCCATCTGGTTCAGTATAGGAAAGAGATAACTATATATCTGAGATGTGCTGTTGATTCCTAGTTCTATGGTATACTTATTTTAATACCGGGTTTCTTAGACCTCGTGCCGCACTGAACAAATAAAATTCTAACACAGTGCGGTAAGAGGTTCCGAAAACCTCGTACCCCCGCGCACCTCGTACCGCACTCTACGCTAGCTTCACGCGGTTAGTGTTGTGCAACGCATGCCAGGCTGCGCACGCGACGAAGAACTGCTGTCGATTATGTCGAAACGTTGCCGAAGAAAGTTAATTAAATAATAATAATAATAATAATAAATAAACTTTATTGAAAACCATTAAGTATCACTAATTACACAATAGTCCTATCTCCTGAACTAGGGTGTTAACCTGTATCTCAGGAGATAGTTCCTTCCCGAGTACATGAACCTTATACTATAACTTACAGGTAAGACAATATGAAAGTTTAAAGTAATGATGGAATTTTATACAAAAACAAAATTAGGAACTTAATAATGGTGCCGATTCTGTTGTCACACACTAGACTAAACTAGACTAAATTTTAGTTTAGTCGTGTCTTTCCTATTCAGTGATCCATGAATTAAACTAAATTAGGTATAGTTTGATAGAATATAATGGTTTTAGTTACTCAACTTAGTTTTAAACGTATTTTGCTATTCTGTTGTGCACAGTTTACGTCATTTATGCCTAATATTAGAAACTTCAAACTAAAATTAGATCAAAATAGTCGGCATCTAAAAGACGTCGATTAAAATAAAATAGAATAGACTAAAATAGAATGAAATAAATATTAAAATTAATATTAAAATAAATATTAAAATAAATATTAAAATTAATATTAAAATAAATATTAGAATAAATATTAATATAAATAATAAAATAAATATTAAAATATTAAATATTTTTTATTAATGAATAAAATAAAATGTTAAAATAAAATAAATATTAATAAATATTAAAATAAATATTAATAATTATTAAAAAAAAAATGAATATATTAACAAATATTAAAATAAAATAAATATTAATAAATAAATATTAAAAAAATAAATATTAAAATAAATATTAATAAATATAAAAATAATTTTAATAAAAATTATCATTTTTATTATTTTTTTTTTTTTAAATATTTATTTTAATATTTATTTCAATATTTATTTTAATATTTATTTAATATTTTTTTATTTATTTATATTTATTTTAGTATTTATATTCATATTTATTCTAATACTTATTAATATTTATTTTAATATTTATTATTATTTATTTTATTTTAATATTTGTTAATATTTTTTTTTATTATTATTTATTTTATTATTTATATTTTTTTAATAACTATTAATATTTATTCATATTTATTTTATTTTAACATTTAATTTTATTTATTAATAAAAAATATTTAATATTTTAATATTTATTTTATTATTTATTTTAATATTTAAATGTATTAAAATAAAATTAATATTAAAATTAATATAAGTATCGTATCCGGAGAATTATTTTAGTTTAGTTTAGTGTAATCAGATGAACAAGAGAATTGTTTTCAACTAACATGATTTGACCAATGAAAACCTCACTATCAACTCAATTTAGTAGCTGTCGAAATCAAATTAAGCACTGTTTGACACCACTAAACTAAAATTTAGTCTAGTTTAGTGTAGTGGTGACAACAGAATCGGCACCAATGTCAACAGAAACGTAAAAATCTCTTGTCTGTTGGATATAATGAAAATGGCATGGCATGGAATATAATAATGTTTGTTTCAATGACGTAATAATGTGTGATGTATATGTGGGTGTATGCTGTGAGGGGGATGTATGATGTGTGTGGGATGTGTGATGTGTGAGGTGTGTGTGGGATGTATGTTGTAAGTCAGTATTGAATAATATGAATTGCGCGCTCAGATTCTGTGTTTGTAAATAAATTAAGTATAATATATACGTATACTGTGAAGCTGGTCTAGAGTTATTTTATGCAGGGAATTTATGTTGAAATTAGATCTTCTGTTTGGTTATAATCAAAATTATTAAGCCACTTCCATATAATTTGTTTGAAGTTGTGATTGCTTACGTTTTGTATTTGTTTGATATTTATTTTATTATACATTTTAGGTGCGGAGTGGTTGTACTGGTGTCGTGCAAAGGTAGATTTTGTTTTGGGTACTGGACATCGAAAGAGTCTTTTGGTAGATGGAAGGAATGACGGTACTGTAATTCTGTGATACCTACGGAGGGAGTGGAATACGTAGAGTCTACGAACTGACAAGACTTGAGCACGTTTATAGACATCGGTTGTTGCATGTCTATATGGGAGGAATAGGATAACTTTTAAAATGGCGCGCTGTGCTCGTTCTAGTTCGATCATAAAAGTCTTGGCCGCCGCACCCCACGCATGTATGCAATAGGTTAATATACATTCACATAGCGCTTTATAAGTTTGAATTAGTAACTTAGTAGACGCAACAGCCCTAAGTTGTTTAAAAATGTATATTAATTTCCTGAGCCTAGTACTCAAACTCTTGACGTGTTGGTTCCAGTTTAGATTGTGGTCCACTACTATTCCAAGGTATTTAATTTGATTGACTCTCATCAAATTATTACATGTACATTGGACATTACTAGATCCTACCCGATTGCAGGGGAAGGTGTGAATTTTTATATTAAACTCAGTACCAGGCTGGGAAATACTAGTCTTTGTAAAACATAGGTATTTCGTTTTGTCAGTATTTAATGTAAGTAAGTTATCCTCAAGATAACTCGAAATTCTTGCAAGCCCGTTCTCCGCCGCAATCTCTGCGTTTTCCCATGAACTGCCGTGAAATAAAATTACAGTATCGTCTGCGAACATTATGATTTCAGCATTATGGAGACAGACTTCAGCAAGATCGTTTATGTATGTTAAAAACAGAGTTGGCCCGATGGTACTGCCTTGGGGAATTCCAAAATCACAAGAAGCAGAATCGCTAACATGGCTACCTACCTTCACTCGTTGCTCTCTATCTGTAAGATAGTCCTGAAACCACCGTAGTACGTGACCTCTGATACCCTTATGGAAAAGCTTAGAAAAAAGTATAGGTATTGATACAGTGTCAAAGGCTTTTTTTAAATCCAGGAAGACACCTACCACCCTATCACCTTTGTCGACGTGCTGTGTTATTAACGACGTCAGTTTCAGGGTAGCATCGTTTGTCGATATACCGCTACGAAAACCAAATTGGTTGTCTGATAGAAGGTTATTACTTTCAAGATATCTAACGAGTCTTTTGTTAGCTAATTTCTCGAGAACCTTGGACAAACAGGAAAGCAATGATATTGGTCTATATCTTCTGATTTATATACAGGGGTGACTAAGGCCAGTTTAAAGATAGTCGGAAAAACACCTTGTTCGAAACTAAGATTGCAGAGATGGGTTATTGGATTTACTAGTATATCTTTATTTGCCTTAATTAGCTTACTAGTAATATTATCATGCCCAGGGGCACTCTCTGATTTCATGGACACTAAGATATTCTCAACTTCTATTGGATCCGTCGGTGAGAGTGCCATAGAGTAACTAGGTGTTCGATCTTGTTTTATATTAGCAAGTTCAGTTTCATTCTTATTTAATTTGAGTAGAGTAGCACTAGCTAAGTTGCTACCAATTGTTGTAAAATATTTATTTACTAAATTAAGTGATTCTACCGGTGTACTAGCGGTCAGCAAAAGTTCATTCGCGGTATCTTTAGTTTGTTTAATGTTACATATATCTTTTATGATAGTCCAAGTTTTCTTAATATTTTTGTTATTATTTTCAAGTTCCTTATTATAATACTGCTTTTTTAAAGACTTAATTATTTTATTACAAATATTTCTATATTGTATGTACTTAGTGTGTAGTTGTAGATTATCCGGTTGTTTTTTAGATTGTTTGTGTAATCTGTCTCTCTTACGAATACATCGTACAATACCTACAGTTATCCATGGTTTTAGAGGAGATTTCCTATTTTTTCGTGTGTTTGTACTAGAATATTTATTTATGACTGATCTAATTGTATTGACTAAATATTCTGCAGCTTGGTTAACGTCGTCCAGTGAATAGTAGTAGGACCAATCCACTTGGCAAAGTTCCCTATACGCAGCAGTGTAGTCAATAGTTACCCTTGTGCGATAATTTGTAATTCTGGGTATATATGCCTTCTTTATACATAAAAGAATTGGATTATGGTCGGTTAACTCTGGAAAAACAAGAGTTTGCCATTTCTCACTTATTCTGATCATAAAGTGGTCGAGGCAGTTATTAAGACGTGTCGGGAGCGTTATACCCTGATGTAGACCATGTGAAGCCATAAGCAGGAGGTAATCACTGGCATATTTATTGCACCCTTGATTAGAAAGAATGTTTATATTTATGTCTCCCGTAAAAACGATATCCTTGTTACGAATGTTTTTTAATATACCGTCTAATGATTCTATATATTTGAAGGGATTAGTGTAACAGGGAGGACGATAAGAGCATATAATAACGCATTTATTTGTGTCTAATAGTAAAATGTTTCCCTCAGCCATGTCGGGTTCAGATGATACAACAGATATTTCATTTTGGACGTATGCAATAACGCCATCATTCTGGTTTAGGGAATTCATAGTATAAAATGTGTTATAGTTATTTAAATTTGGGGGTGGAACATCTTTTTTGAGCCAGCATTCAGTTAAGACGATGATATCCACCATTATATCAAGAGATGCTAAAAACGCGAGTAACATATCAAAGTTTTGGTATACACTGCGTATATTTAACGAAAGTATACACAACGATTTTGAGTTGCTTTCAAGATTTAAAAGCTGCGAACACTGTGATGAGTCACTTATTGAACTACAGTCAGCGTTTCCTGAATTATCTAGATCATTAAGTATATAATTATCAAACGAGTTGAATTTTGTTTAGAAATATAGAAGGTCCCGAAAATATATAACAGAATACCAGATTATTAGTAGTTGTTACAATCTGGTACAATATAAGTTTCCCATGGTCAAAAGCAAGAATGTAAACTTGATAATATCCTGTAGAAAGCAGTAACAACGTAAAATTGAGTAGCGCTTTGTCTGAGGTTGTGTGTGTGTAAATAATACAGGTGTATGTAGGTGTGAGTTGTGGGTGTACGTAGTTGCATACATTTCGAGTTAGCCACAAACAAAAATAGTACAGTAGCCTAAAAAATACAATATAAAACCGCAAAAAAATCGGAAAAATAAAATGGAGTAGCATAAACAAAAATAATAAGAAAATAAATCTGTAAAGTAATGAAAATAATGCTAATAGTCATTTCTCGCTAAGTCTTTTGAGATCATTCTCACTATCAATTCTAATCTGAGTCGTTCCTTCAGATTTACGCAGGAATATTCTGCCCCGTGTCGTCCAGCAAAATGCATAGTTGTTATCCTTGGCGAACATGCGACTGAGGTAGTAAAGTCGCCTGGCGTTAGTGGTCAGCATTTCCACGATGTAGACTGGTTTTGGATCTCCAGCAATTCCGAGGTGCGAGGTGTAAATTAAAGAGGATGATGAAGAAAAACCGGGTGGTGAATCTGAGTCAAAATCGCTGATGATATTTCAAAAACATAAATATACCTACTCCGAATAAATAATAATAATATAGATGAAATAATTATGTATTTAATAAATAAATTTCAGCTAAATAAGTACGTTAATTTTAAAATATTGTGTATAATATTGTATACTATGTATAGGGAGGGACTCCCAGCAGTGGGACTCGATAGGCTAGCTGTATATCTGTATAGTGAGGAATTATATTATAATCACGCTTTCTGTCCTTGTTCAAAATGTTCAGTAGGTATATAGGAGGATTGATACAGGAAACGTAGGTAATTGATATCCTTTTAAGGTAATTGTCACAAAACTCGGAGGACTTTTTTTTAATACGTCAGATTTGCTAGTGGGAATAAGTAGTATGAATTAACTACATTTTTATTTTGTTTTTAGCGATCTAGCATAAAGGATTACGGTATTTAACGGATCTATGAGTACGTACTGAATAGTTGGAGTGGTGCTTTTAAGTTAACTGAAAAACATCCATAACTTTGATAAATAAATACAATTAAATAAAATCGATATTTATTTTCCCATCACTAAATAATATGAAAATCTGCTATTTTTCAGTGCGGTACGAGGTACATCAGACCCCACATTTTATTTTACCTATAGAATCTAAACTAAATAATCTAACCATAGGCGGCGGCAGATATAGGTTAATGAACTCATTGTTAATAATAATCGCGATAAAAGCTGTACAATTTGTCATATTTGGCACCAAAAAAAGGATTTTGGTCTCCTAAGGGCGGTGGGGTTTAATAAGCCTCGTGCCGCCACAATGTCTGGTTTAAGACAAGGTTTTAAACGCCTCGTAACGCAGTAATGGAAAGTACAGATCAATCTGTGCCGCTGGGAACGTGTTAAGCGACAGCCCAAGCCGAGGCCGTGCCTCCCTGAGGTGCGCTTGAGCTCGTCGCTACTTCTGCCATAAAGGCTAGAGCGCTTCAAGCGCTCGCCTCCTATTGTCCGGTGAAGCTGTAATGGCCATCTGCGGCCAACAGCGTCTATCATTCCCAAAAAAAAAAATTACTCATAAATCTAAACTCCCCTCCCGCATGCGCACCCCCGCCTTGGTGACGCTCACTTCGCAACGGGCCGTGCAGCAGAAATCGTAATATTTTAATTTCGCCATAACTTCGAAACCAAATGTCCATTTTAATCATTCAAAGACCAAATATTATCTACATAAACTGTACTTAATGATGAAATAATTTATTTTGACAAGGATTAATAGCATGAGTAAAATAAATGCGTTTAAATGTAGTCCAAACAAAATTCAAGATTTTTAAATAAAAAAATGGTTGGGCCTCACTCGACATAGATAGTGTGCAGCGGACTTTTTTGTAGATATTTATAAGATCTACAATTAATTAGAACATTTTATGGTTCTATTTTTTATAGTTTAGGCAGCGTACGCAAAATAAGTAACTTTTCTGGTTGATTTTTTACACCTTGTGTCCGAAAAAACCCAAATAACTTACGGAACCCTATTTATTTCCAAAATAAAATTTACCCTATGTTACTCGTGGATAATGTAGCTTTCGAATGGTGAAAGAATTTTTAAAAACGGTCCAGTAGTTTTTGAGCCTATTCATTACAACCAAACAAACAAAGTTTTCCTCTTTATAATATTAGTGTAGATATATAGACATTAAAATTTTATTTTCAGATTTCACTTTTTGTTACCAGATATCACTTAGACTTAATATAAATTGTTATATTATGGACGCAATCACATCTTTTCAATCACCGTGTGTGCTCCACACACGTGTGTGTGTGTTTATTATATAGCATGTTGTGATAATTGACTGTTACAATTGTATGGGTGCGTGTGTGTGTGTGTCTGAATTGCAGCGCGGTGTTCGGTGGCAGGCTTAGAGGAGATACCACTGGAGAGAGCATGATGCGCTAACCCCCTCTGCCAAATTTTTGGTCATATGGTCAGGTCATTCTTTATTTGTGTGCGTGTATTTTTGAATGTGTTGCGAGTTTATTATAGTGTGGGTATGCGTGAAAGTGTATCTGTGTGTGTTTACTTCGCCTCCCGCACCCCGCAAAAGTGCCACGAAGAATTTGTTCGGGGAATCGACGCGATACTAACTCCTTTGGTACTTTCTCTGAGGTGGCAGGCGACGCCGGCACTATAACTAGTTAATAAACGAATTTTTAAGTACGTCTTACAAATATATCGGGAAATATTTAAAAAACGCGATCTTTGTGAGAAGAACACGTTTAGAAATTAAACTATTAAAAAGTACTTTACTCGTCTCTACGCGTACAAATGGCAAAATATAACAGTATTCAAGGAAATAAAAATAATTGAATAAATTTGAGCAACACATCGAAACATTATTTTCAGAATCGTTACAAGTTGCTAAACAGACGCAAACTACCAAGTTCTCTGCGATCTTTACATAGAACATAGAGCCGACTGAAGTTCTATGAATCACACATAGTACGTAGATACCACCATGTCTGGGATCTCAAGTCTTTGCAAAGAACATCACACAATTATTATACAAGCTATTTACACCAAATACCATTCAGATAACAAGTCACTCCAATAGTTATTGACAGAATGAAGGCCAGGACCCATACATTATTACTATAATGTTACTTTACACGTAGTACAGATGTCAATATACGTAATCTCGTACAGCTTTGCCACTTTCTATCGAGAAAGTAACATGTTGTTGTACTAATACTGGTATTAGTGCTAGTGGGTCCCAGTTCTGGGTACTAGTATACGTAGCTACTACCACGATAAATAAAATTATGAAAGAATTTTTTTTTAAAAGCGTGAGTTATTATCTAAGATTTAAAAATGTTATCTGATTATACCTACATTAAGGTAAAGTGAATAAACGAATATGAATATCCGTGACGTAGTAGACGTCGCGAAGCAAAAGACAGGTAGCGAATTTTATTGTTGTACTAGCTGACCCGCGCAGCTCCACTCGCGCTTTTATTACATTTTGCTCGTCTCTCTTTCCCTCCCACTTCGGTCCTCGTCACACTCCCCCTCTTCCTCTCCCCGTTGTCCCGTCTCTGAACCCTCTCACTCTCTCTTCTCCCAACTTGTTCCACCTAACTCCCCCGATCCCTCACCCCATCACCCCCTCCTCAAATCCCCTCTCAGTCTCCCTCCTCTCTTGCACCCTCCTCTCATTCTATATATCCTCGTCAATCATGTTATCAGCGGCATAAAATATACTTTATGACCTATGACCAGACAAAATTTCATACATATCGATCGGTTCACCCATCTAGTTAATGAGCTTGTCTTATGTTACTTAACTTTAACCTAGCGGCATGAAATATACTTTACGACCTATTCTCAGACCTACCCGATATGCACACAAAATTTCTTACAAATCGGTTCACCCCATCTATTTAATGACCTTGCCTTATGTTGCTTAACCTTAACCTACGGTATGATGTATGATATATACTTTATGACCTATTCTCAGACCTACCCGATATGTGCACAAAATTTTATATTAATCGTTTCACCCATCAATTTAATGACCTTACCTAACGTTACTTAACCTTAACTTACCGAGATAAAAAGTATCCTTTGTCCGTTTCCTGGTTCTAAGCTAACTCCCCACCAATTTTCAGCCAAATCGGTGCAGCCGTTCTTGAGTTATAAATAGTGAAACTAACCCGACTTTCTTTTTTAAATATAGACTGATATTAAAGTTCTATAGTGATTGTATGTTCAATTTCACCGATAGATGGCGCTGTTCATAATGTAAATCACGCTAACATTGTAAATTACTGTGTAATGATATTCGATAATGAAATTTCTAAGTTTTTCGCATCTTTTATTGTTGCGACTGTAATACAATATCTATACACTACCTGGACTTGGGGTTTCATTAAAATTTCATGAAACACCCATATACCCCTCACCCCCTCTTAGCCCTGGCCTTGAAGCGTTTTTTGGGAGCGCTGTTCATTGTGTGTAGTGTGAATTGTAATTGTACATTTGAATGCGTTAGATAATTTCGAGTCATTTTAGGTCTTTTACCTAAGTAAAAATTTAACAATTTCGTATTCTCAATTTCTACCCACCTATACAAATGTAGCCTTGGTGGTGCAGCGGACCTAACCGCTGGCTTTTAAATGAAATGAAATGGTATTTTTCCCTTGCCTATTTCTTTCCTAATGTAGTTTGGACTCGCTCGGGATTTACAGATTTTAACTTTTCAAAGATATAATGTCATATTGATATCAGCAAAGTACTTAGAACAATACAGAAATCTAATGAAAATGTCCTGGGTGTACCGGACCGGCTTACCCCTTACAAAAATTTACTCTTCGCCACTGTCATGCAAACTAAATGTCTGCTCAGTCCCTATTGTATATAGCGTAATAATACATAGCTTAATGATTAACTGATCAGACTATAATTACCCTATTCACATACAAAAGAAATTACGTGGTAATATGTGCAAGTAATGTTTCACTGCTTAGCCCCTATGAAACATAGCGTGATGTTTTATATACCAATTTATACCTTGGCCTCTACACAACACATCAGTGAAAGTCCTATCAAAATCCATCCACGGGTTTTCAAATGATACCTGGACAAACAGTACGACAGACAGACAGACAGACAGACAGACAATAATTCCAAAAAAAATTGTTTTGGCCTCTATGTCGATAGTGTAGTATCCTCACATAGAAATTTTGGAAAAATATTCAATGTACAGAAAAAGTGCTCTTTGAGTTTTATTATAGTATAGAAGATAGATAGATAGATTGTATTGATGGTGTTGTGCGCAATGAGCGAGGTACCGGCGTCGGCGCGACGCGGCGTTGCCTTAATGTGTGTAGTACCGAGCCGGTGCCGCGCCGGTGCTGCGCGCCCGTGCGGTAATTACGTCGCATTATGGTCGCGCTCAATCGCTTCAACAGCTTTCAATAGCATTGTTCCTGCCGTGCCGCGCCGCGCGCCCACGCCTCGCTGCACCACACTGCACCACTGATGTGGCGTGTAAATAGCCACACGGGTTGTGTAAGGTGACTTACGAAAAAATTGGTTATTGCAATACCGAAAAACACCAGTAACCCAGACTGTGCAGAATGAAAAAGCTCACTCACCTTCAGCACGCCTTCAGTAGGTATGGACCTCAGGAGTTCAGTACTCTGAGGGCTGATCAGCTCGCGGCACTCTGCATGCAGCTTGGAGACACTTGGCACTTTTCTTCTGACCGGCCGGTCGAATATGAATTACACCAATCCAGTCTATGTATATAATGTCCAATTCCGAATATATGCTATCAGTATTAGCAATGAACCAAAGAACGTTCGGATGCAAAAAAAGTGTATGCAACGGAAGATTAACGGAAAAGGTCTGAGTAGCGTCTTCTATGGAAACTTCGACCATCTCTCTCAAAGGGTGGGAGTCCGGATCATCAGCCAATCACATAGCTGTTCTTGCTTTACTAATGGCCCGGTAGTGCCATCTATTAGCGTATCATGGTGAGCACTGCACGAAACTGGTGTTTTATCGACAAAAGAGGGAGCTACTTACATGTCAACAATATAGCGATTATAACGCTTCACCATGCACCCCACTTTGAAAGTTCACAGGTCTTTCAACACCACAATTATACCCAATTCAAACACTGTTGATTATCGGTACAAATTCTCTAACATTTATGAGATGAATGGAAGTATTATAATTTCCAAAGTGTGGTGAGTCCTGAAAAGTATTGTGCTACTGTATATGTGCATACAATTATATTCTACATGTATATGAATATATATATATTGTTAGACTTCAAAAACCGATATCAAATAAATTGTAGGTAGGAAAGCCGAACGCGCTCAGCGAACGCGTATATAATTCACAGCTCTAGCGGTACCGCAGTCATTCGTTTCTCAGATCTCGTACAGTGCAGAAGTCTCAGTGAAGTTGCTGCGTCATGGTGATTACAATGTTTTCCTGCTGCAGGAGTGTGGTAATAATTCTTCAGTGGTATGTTCAGTTTTTATTTTACTAAGTTGGTCCAGAGACAATGGTTTCTGGACAGATTCTCTTTTTTTTAAATAATCTTATTTAGGATTTCTAATATCAGAAGTGGGATTGGATTCTAGCCTATCCGCTTCGGTTTCTGATGCATTTTGTTATATTCGTTTCCATTATTTTCATGTTTTGTAATTCTCGAAAAAAAAATACATATGCGGGTAGTTCGTGTTATGAAAAAAAAAATATTAATGATGCCCACGGGTTGTACGATTCATGTTGGTAATGGAAGACTAATAGGATAAGGATTATTACGATCGATCGCTAGATCAATCGATCAAAATGTAATAGTTCAGCTTATAGTTCTAATAGTCCTGTTGTTAGTCCAGTAGACACACACGATGGATGGTTGAACGATCGACCCAGTTAATCTATTTAGGTCTATAGTGAGTTCGTTCGTGGAAGTACCTAATGACCGGCAAAGTCTATTGCTACGGCTAGATTAGTACAAATGAACTAGATGGATTTATTTTGTTGCTTTGTATTGTTTTAAGCAGTGGGTTGATTTGAGTTTTGACTACTAGTTATAATAATAAAGTGCGATTACTAATAAATCTGGAAGTAAAGTTGTATTTTGTTAAAAGATGTTTTGTTGTTAATCTTGATCAGTCATTACAATTTGTAAAGCATTGTTTTGGGATAGTGTTTATTTTCTCGGTCGATGACTAATAATCGTATTGGAAATCTGGTTCGATCTGGATGTTTTGTGAAGGAAGGCCGAGCGATTATAGTGCTGTGGGTCGTACGGGCCTAATATATTGACGAGTGCTAATTGTGCCTATGTACTTGTTGATTTGACTACGTACCTGTCAAATTTTTAATTAGTATTCTGCAGCTATGTTCACAGAAGGTGTAAGTACTAGTCGCCAAGGCGATTCTGCCGTTGTGGTGCGCTGCAGGAATGGTGATGGTGCTGCACAAGTGGCGTTGCCGCCGCACCACTGTGGCGTTGCCGCCGCACCACTGTGGCGTTGCCGCCGCACCACTGTGGCGTTGCCGCCGCACCACTGTGGCGTTGCCGCCGCACCACTGTGGCGTTGCCGCCGCACCACTGTGGCGTTGCCGCCGCACCACTGTGGTGCTGCCGCCACACAACGGTGGCACCGGGCCGCCACACCATGGTGTCGCCGGAGCCGCCACTCCACGGGGGCGCCGGAGCCGCCACTCCACGGGGGCGCCGGAGCCGCCACACCATGGTGGCGACGGGCCGCCACACCACGGTGGCGCTGTCCCGCCACTCGAGGGTGGCGCTGAGTCGCCACACGCGACGGTGGCGCATTGCTCGCTACCGCTGACATCGTTGGTCGCCGCACTGCACACTGGTGTTTGTCTCTACGCCGTGGCCGTGATGGCCAGACACCGAAGTAAGAAAAACAGCTGCAGGGTTGACTGTGTGGTAATGACAGCCGCACTGGCGTAAGTTGCACACTGTTATTTGGTAAAGGCAAGCACGTAGAGGTTATGTTATTTTGAAACTATTTATTTGGTCAGGGGTAGACTATGGGAGCAATACGCTAATAATTTACAAGTAGCGTGGAATTTATGATCGATGAGGTGAGCAGAACAATACATGCCCTCCGATGTGATACTTGATGCGTTTGTAGCATAACGTTGTGGAGAACTGGATCTTTATTTGATATACCCCTATGGTATTTTGGTCGCTAAGTCTTGGGTTCGATTCCCATATCTGGCAGTCTATGGTATTGTGATCACTAATAATCGCTATGGTATTGTGATCGCTAAGTCTTGGGTTCGATTCCCGGGTCTGATAGTGCTGTTGTACTTTACTGTTGGTAAATTCTTACTAACAGGCTAAATGCGATATACGTAAATGTCAAAACATCGTTGCCTTGTTTAGTGTCACTGATATATTCAGTTGGGGCTGCACCGATAAGGTGCTGTGGACCCTAAATCCAAAGGAAAAGTGCTTGCGTTCTATTGTTCTGTTCGCAGAGGGAAATACAGGCACGTGGGTGCTAGCTATGGCGTGCTGAGGCCTGGCTTGCGAGGCGTGCGTGCAGAAGGATGATGGCATTTGACGCCGTATCCTGCGAGGTGCACGGTGTCCCGAAGCGTGCGGGGAACGTCGGCGTCTGTCGCAAAGTGTGTAAACAGTCGTTGGGTGACCCATGTAAAGCCATTCACGTGGTTTTGGGATGACCACGATGTGTTTGTATTCACCGTTGTGGGAGAGACTCATGTAAAGCCATGTGCACGTGGTTTTGAGGTGACCACAATGTGTGAGGGTGACGGGTTGCGTCAGCAGGGCCCACGCTGACTAAAGACCTGTGTAAAGCCTGTACGATTCGTGGGTTTCGGGGTGACCTGTTAGAGACCGATGTAAAGCCTGGTTGTGCACAAGGTATCGGCTGCGCAGGAAAATACCTGAGTAAAGCCTATGACTGATGTCTTCTGCTATGACTGTATATGTTTTACGACTTCTTTGTGTTCGTCTGTGTTTTGTGCAGGACAAGACAAGTCAATGAAACTGGGCCGTGTTCGTCGCAGCCTAGCGGGATTAGAAGTCATCAAAATTTAGCGAGCCCGAGGACGGTCTCATGTCAGGAGAGGCCGTGTTAGACTTCAAAAACCGATATCAAATAAATTGTAGGTAGGAAAGCCGAACGCGCTCAGCGAACGCGTATATAATTCACAGCTCTAGCGGTACCGCAGTCATTCGTTTCTCAGATCTCGTACAGTGCAGAAGTCTCAGTGAAGTTGCTGCGTCATGGTGATTACAATGTTTTCCTGCTGCAGGAGTGTGGTAATAATTCTTCAGTGGTATGTTCAGTTTTTATTTTACTAAGTTGGTCCAGAGACAATGGTTTCTGGACAGATTCTCTTTTTTTTAAATAATCTTATTTAGGATTTCTAATAATATATATATTGTTATTTATGATCTGACAATGTCTGAAACCTAAATTAATTTATTGTGGATAATATGTGATTTACTTATTGGGTCGGCAACGGGTATAATTTGACAACAGGGCGTTTATACGAAGACTGTCTAGTTTTCACGGTGGCAACCCGAACTATGCCATCAGAACCCGGAAACACTTCGGTAATTACGCCTACAGGCCAAGATAATGGAGGGGCATCGTCCTGTCCGATCAATACGACAGTACCCACTTGAACTGAGTTACCATTACTCTGCCACTTTTGTCGAACTTGCAACGTGTGCAAATACTCATTACGCCACTTCTTCCAATAAGAAGCCACTAATGAATCAAGCAGGTTTTTACGTTTTACAAGATTGATACATTTGTCCGACAAATCTGAAGCCGGTAAATATTTAAGAGGGGTAGACATCAAAAAATGCGCTGGCGTTAAAACTTCAGGATGCGGATCTGAACTAATAACACTCAGAGGTCGTGAATTCATTAGACATTCTAGTTGAATCAACACAGTTTGTAATTCCTCGTAAGTTAACAGTTGGTTGCCTATTACCCTATATAAATGAGTTTTTAGACTTTTTATATTTGATTCCCATAGCGCGCCGAAATGAGGCGACCGAGGAGGGATCATTTTCCATTCAATCCTGTGTTTTTCTAATTCGCATTTCGTCATAGCCTGATGCTGCGAGTCAAGCAGTAATTTATAAATGTCATCTAATTGAGCACGTGCACCAATAAAGTTTGTGCCGTTATCTGAGTACATGCACGAAACGGGTCCACGACGTGATAAAAAACGCTTAAATGCGGCTAAAAAACAATCACTGGACAATTCCGTGGTGAGTTCAATATGAACGGCTTTGGTGACAAGGCATACAAATAAGCATATATATGCCTTCTGAGCATGCTGTCCACGTCTACGTGAAAGCAGAATGCGGAGAGGTCCCGCATAGTCAACACCTGTATGGACAAATGCTTTGGCTTCTTTTATGCGACAAGGTGGTAGATCCGCCATCTTCGGCGTGGGGTGTGTAGGATTAACACGAAAACACGTATTACATTCACGAAACCTGGCCCTAATAACCGTTCTGGCATCCAAAATCCAATATTTCTGGCGAATGAGAGACATTAGAAGTCCAGGACCAGTGTGACAATTTAACTCATGAAAATGCCTTATAATAAGGTTAACCACATTGTCATGCTTAGGGAGGAGTGCAGGATGTTTAACCTCAAAAGGTAAGTCCGATCTGGATAGACGTCCTCCAATACGTAGAATTCCTTCATCATCCAAGAATACTGACAGGCTACGCAGTTTCTTTGAAGGCAGTTTGTTATTTTGTATTGATTTTATGTCATCAGAAAAATATTTCTTCTGAACGGTTTTTATAATAAGTTTTTCAGCTATTAAAATATTTTTAATGTTACTTGATTGAGTATTAATTATTTTAATAAAACGAAGAATATAAATAACAATTTTCACTAATTTATCCCAAACAGAAATACGTTGAGACAACTCGTATAACACCGACGACTCAACAGATACAGTCGTGGTCATTACGTTAGTTCTGTGTTCAGGTAAATCTTTCACATCGGAAGGTGTAAATTTACTAATAGGCCATTGGCAAGGAGGGCGCTGAAGCCACGCAGGACCACACCACCACAACTCATGAGAGACTAATTGAGATGGTAGCATTCCTCGTGAAACACAATCACTGGGGTTGTCTACACCAGCAACATGATAGAAATGATCTGAGGATAAATTCTCTTGACATTGGGCGACTCTGTTACCAACAAAAATCGACCAACGATGCGGAGACGATGAAATCCACGACAAAGCAATCGTAGAGTCTGAAAAAGCATATACGTCTGCTATTTGAATACGTTTACTGTAAGTGTCAAGAACAATTTTAACCAATTTAGACAGTAAAACTGCAGCGCACAACTCTAATCGAGCCAATGTAGTAATTTTAGTAGGAGAAACTTTTGATTTCGCGCATAATAACCGCACTAAAATATTGCCCTTATCATCAGTTGTGTGTAAGTATATAACACAACCATAGCCGTTTAAGCTCGCATCACAAAAACCTACAATAAGTACTTTATTAGAGCTGGTTACACCCACATGACGAGGGATTCTCAATGTAGAGATAAGTGGAAATTCCTGCGCGAGAACAGAAAAACTCTTAATAATATTTTCCGGTGGAACATCATCCCAGTCTATTTTAGCAAGCCATAACTCTTTAATCAACAGTTTTGCATATAAAATTACTGGGGCAACCAAGCCTAACACATCGAAAAGCCGAGCTACAACAGACAATATATTTCTTTTTGTACATTTTTCTTTTATGTCGGTTGTGGTCATAAAGAAATTATCTTCAGCTGGATCCCAAGATAAACCTAAAACTTTTGAACTAGAACAGCAATTTTCACTCTCATTAAAATTAACACTGCTTCTATGAGAGTTTGGAAGATTATCTAATAAATAAGATGAGTTACTTGCCCATTTTATTAAATCCATACAACCGGCTTTAAACAGAAATATGAGATCCCCAGCTAAACTAACAGCACTGGACTCGTCTGACACCGAATGTACGAGATCATCCATATAAAATTTAGATTCTGCTATAGAGGCAGCTTCGGGAAGTTGCATGGCCAAATCTGAGGCCAACTGACGCAACGACCTCATAGCTAAGAAAGGGCTACATGTCAAACCAAAGGGAACACGATTAAACTGAAAGGTACGAATATTTTCACCTTCGCTAAATCTGAATAATATTCTCAGATATTTACGGCAGTCATCAGGAACACTGATTTGCAAATACATTTGCTGAACGTCGGCGGTCATCGCAACTGAAAACAGCCGAAATTCTAATAGTAGAAGAAATAAATCAGCCTGTAAATTAGGCCCAGAATGCAGTATATCGTTAAGCGACAAACCCGTGTGAGTCTTAGCACTTGCGTCCAATACAATACGAGGCATCGGCTTGTCCTTACGCACGACTGCGTGATGAGGGATATAATAGCCATCATCACTGACATCCGAGTCAGCTACTTCAGAAAGATATCCTTTTTTTATATACTCATTAATAACAGTATTATAATTCTCTCTGAGGCCAGATGTCTGTTTAAACTTCTTTTCCAATAATAAAAAGCGACGGTGAGCATTGCTGCGAGAATTGCCTAAATTCTTCGGATCTGCACTGAAAGGTAACGCAACAGAGTAACGACCTTCATCATCACGTGATACCGAAGTGACATACAAATTCTCACACTCAGTTTCTTCAGGACTCAAAAAGGTTTTCGATGGAATCTCCTCTAACTCCCAGAATTTATGCAGAGCTGAGTCTAAGTTGTTCATAGCAAGCGCAGAGAAAGACGGCACCTGCTTCGCCACAGAAACACTATGAGGACAATCACCCATCAATACATATCCAAATGAAGTTAACAAAGCAGGCGGCGCTTGAGACCCTGAATCGATTTTTTGTCCTAAATAAATAAAGGGGAATAACTGTGCACCAAGCACAGCGTCCAAATTTCCAGGGATATTCCAGGACAAATCTGCCATAGAAATATTATTTAAGTAAGCCATATCACGATTTTCAATAAACTGTGAGGGCAACTGCTCAGTAATGCAGTCAACAACTAATGCATGTATTTTAAACTTATTATACGAATCAATTCTGCTTTCAATTTCGAAATCGACATAACCATGAATAGGCCGAGATGATAAACCAACACCTCTGATCACAGAATTGCTCAGCGGAGTGATATGTAAATTTAATTTTTTACAGCACTCTAAAGTTATTAAGTGGTTCTGAGAACCACCATCAATTAAGCAACGTATTATCTTTTTATTATTATCATTAAAAGACTTCGCATAGACTTGCGCCGTAGCCAACAAAATAGTGCTTGAATTCACTTTACAATTCGCATTCAAACAAAGTGACGGTTCATGCGGCAGTCCAGTATTCGTACTATTCATTTCACTACTTTGCGGTGCGATCGAATAAGTCGCGCATTCGCATGACAGCGCGCAATTTCCGTCGACGGTACTCGTAAGCGCATGGGATGGTTCACGTCGCGCTGAGGACACATGAACGGGCGACGCAGGTGCGCGAGACTCGCATAGGTTCGCGCGCGGGACGCAAGTCGCGGGGAGTGTTGCAACGGCGGGGACGGCGGCGACCGCCTGAGAGCCTGCCGGTTGTGGAACGTAAACATTATCGTTCGATGAATGTGACGTATGAGTATGCGTCCTAGTCGTTTTCACATGACTCTTTACATTTTTATCAAAATGCAATAACGTATGATGCCACTTATTTGTACATTTTTCGCAATTAGCGGGTTCCTTACAGGTGGAGACCGTATGTAAAACACTTAAACAGTTAACACAACCTTGCTTAGATTTAATGAAGTCAAATCGTACCTTCGGCGATTTCATACCTTTAAATTGTAAACAATCACAAAGTCGCAAATGATCGACCTTATTACATAAGACACAAGAGCGAGTATTGTCTGAAGATAACTCATTACTCGCGACGAAAGTATGAGCGCGCACAGCTGATTGCGATTTAGAAACCTTATTATTGTTGTTGCTATTATTAGTATATTTCCCGCGTGGTTTATCATAAGTATTAGAACAATTATTATGTGATCTTTCAAGTATTTTTACTTGATTCTGAATAAATGATATCAAATCTTTATAAGACGGGATTTCCTTATCACTAACTGATAATTCGAACGCTTGAATAACCTGAGTATCGATCTTCTTAAGCGCACAATGCAACAGTATAAAATCAGATAAATCCGGTATATCTAATTGCTTTAATGCCGAAATAGAGGCCGAGTATTTCTCTATAAAAAAATCGAGATTACTCGCATTGTTTTGACAACTTTTCAAGTCAAATATGTTATTTAAATAATGCGTACCTAAAGCGCGTTTGTCTTGATATTTTTTAACTAGACTATCCCAAATTACCTTGTACGTGTCACCTGTAGGTACGACACCTGCTAATGTTTTCTGTGCATTATGGGTAAGTTTGCCAACCAAGTACTGCACACGCTGTGAGTCGGACAACTGAGAGTTATCGTGAATATTAGATTTAAACGACTCATAAAATATAGGCCAGTTCTCAGTTTTACCGTCAAAACTAGGCAGTTCAATAGGCGGCAGTTTTATAATATTTGAGGCACTTGAACTTTTCATAACAGAATCGGTGGATATTTTTTCTGAGCATAATATTTTATTGCGTGTACGTTTTACTCTGACATACATATCATCAAAACTAGTCAAATCACTGTAGTTCGGAACTGAGTCTTCATTAATACTTAGTGTTAACTCATTAATTCCGTCAATAACGAGTTCAAATTTCTCCCGAAACTCGTCTAACATTTCCGATTCCGCCAAGAAATGCTCATTCGACCTTGACTCAAAATTCGAAATTGTTTTCGACAAGTTGAACACTTTGTTCATTCTAGTAAAAATAGCCTCTTTTTTACATGTGAGCATCTTCAACTTGGATTCGAGATCCAACGTACTCTTTTTCAACGCCATTTTAAACAATAACCGACACGAAATAAATCGGCAAGTAGGTAGGTAGTTAAATCGTGAACTTATTTTACAATTACGTACGAATTATAATAATTCTGGCTTATATAAACGTATAGATATCAGGTATATAAATATTTGTAAGAGTATGTAATTTACGTTTAAATAGATCGGTAAGGCTATTCGCCGGCCGAATTATACGTCATCAGCGTCCAAAAAAACGTCCACTGATGACCAAATACCTCCCTTTTAGAAGGGATCGCAGTATACCTAGGTGGTAGGTAACCTAATAGGAAGACGCTGCTGCCCGTCTTCTTGTTTCCCTTTGTCGCCTTCTACGTACACCCGGCGGGAAGAGATGGGGGGGGGTGCTATTCTTACCCGGACACCCCACGGGGCAATGAATAATACTAATATTACGTAAATAGATCGTATATATGTTCAACTAGCGACCCGCCCCGGCTTCGCACGGGTGTAATTGAGAAAAAAAAGAAGTGAATAATTTAAAGCTACTGCCTTTGATTATAGAATTTCTTGGAATTATTTATCAGTTTGTAGCTGACTTTTCGTAACGCAATATGAACAAATTGTGTATAGAAGTGACGCGTGAAAGGGCTACGTATAGCTGCCTGTCCATGGGCAAAATACTCATCGCTTAGGTTTAAGCCTGCAACGTTGAATCTCTGAGCTTGTGATTTGTTAATTGTATTTATAATTTTAGAAACTGCAGACGTGTACGGGTGCACAATTTGGGTGGATTAAGGACACCATTTCTTTGAAACCAATTTATGGAAGCAATACGGGCTTCCTTGTTCGGTTTCATCGTTAAGACGTAAACACTAAAACTCCCGTGGCTATCACATCGGCACATGAGAGGGAAACCTGGGTTCGGGTGGGATCTGCACCAGGTGTCCCTGACTGACTGACTCGGACTGACTGAATCCGAGTCAGTCCCGGTCAGTCCCGGTCAGTCCCGGCCAGTCCCGGTCAGTCCCGCTCAGTCCCGCTCAGTCCCGCTCAGTCCCGGTCAGTCCTGGTCAGTCCCGCTCAATCCCGCTCAGTCCCGGTCCGTCCCGGTCTGTCCCGCTCAGTCCCGGTCTGTCCCGGTCAGTCCCGCTCAGTCCCGCTCAGTCCCGCCCAGTCCCGCCCAGTCCCGCTCAGTCCCGCTCAGTCCCGGTCAGTCCCACTCATTCCCGGTCAGTCCCGCTCAGTCCCGGTCAGTCCCGCTCAATCCCGCTCAGTCCCGGTCCGTCCCGGTCTGTCCCGCTCAGACCCGGTCTGTCCCGGCCCGTCCCGCTCAGTCCCGCTCAGTCCTGCTCAGTCCCGGTCAGTCCCGCTCAGTCCCGGTCAGTCCCGCTCAGTCCCGCTCAGTCCCGGTCAGTCCCACTCATTCCCGGTCAGTCCCGCTCAGTCCCGGTCAGTCCCACTCAATCCCGCTCAGTCCCGGTCCGTCCCGGTCTGTCCCGCTCAGACCCGGTCTGTCCCGGTCCGTCCCGCTCAGTCCCGCTCAGTCCCGCTCAGTCCCGGTCAGTCCCGCTCAGTCCCGGTCCGTCCCGCTCAGTCCCGCTCAGTCCCGCTCAGTCCCGGTCAGTCCCGCTCAGTCCCGGTCAGTCCCGGTCAGTCCCGCTCAGTCTCGCTCAGTCCCGCTCAGTCCCGCTCAGTCCCGCTCAGTCCCGGTCAGTCCCACTCAGTCCCGCTCAGTCCCGCTCAGTCCCGCTCAGTCCCGGTCAGTCCCACTCATTCCCGGTCAGTCCCGCTCAGTCCCGGTCAGTCCCGGTCTGTCCCGCTCAGTCCCGGTCAGTCCCAGTCAGTCCCGCTCAGTCCCTCTCAGTCCCACTCAGTCCTGGTCAGTCCCGCCCAGTCCCGCTGTGTCTCGCTCAGTCCCGCTCAGTCCCGCTCAGTCCCGGTCAGTCCCGGTCAGTCCCGCTCAGTCCCGCTCAGTCCCGCTCAGTCCCGGTCAGTCCCGCTCAGTCCCGGTCAGTCCCGCTCAGTCCCGCTCAGTCCCGCTCAGTCACGGTCAGTACCGCTCAGTCCCGCTCAGTCCCGCTCAGTCCCGGTCAGTCCCACTCAGTCCCGCTCAACAACACCAGCCAACCTATAGAAAAAACCCTGACTGACAGACAGACAATAATTCCAATAAAGTTTTGGCTTTTTTTATAATTATCATACGTACAATATGTGCATGCATATCTATATCCTACCCAAACAGACATTTTGAAAATATATTTTCATTATTTTATTTTTATTTTGTTATATTTGGGAAACAAACAAATGATACCACTTATTACTAAATATAAGATCCAATAGTACATAAAAATCAATTCAGTTTCCACTAATAACTAAATCATAACATTAGAGAGAAGTTAACTACGTATGCATGATTAAATTTTTAAAAAATCATTAAATATAAAAAATATATTAGAGATAAAAAGTGCCGGAGTCAATATGAGTTAAATATTTAAAACATCGAATCTTAATATAAATAAAAAAAATCAAAAACAAAGTTTAATAATACAAAAAAAAATGCCGCTCAGGGGTAGCGAACCCGGACAGTCCGTACTTAGAGGACGCTTCCGTAACCACTTGGCCAAGGAACTTCTATTTTATCTTTCGAATTACCGTATCTTATTCTTGTTATATATTTGTACCGCCATCGGTTGAGTAATAATACTCCTTTTTTACCCTGTTAAGGGATAAATTTATACAAATATGATATACAAATTCAATAAATTTTCTTAACGAATGTCTGTGCAAAATTTCAAGTCAATAAGACCAAGGAATCGCGTTCTCCCATACAAACTTTGCCCTCCTGTTTCACCCCCTTAGAGGTTGAATTTCGCAAAAACCCGTCTTAGTGAGCACCTACGTCCTAAAAGGAACCCCCATGCAAAATTTGAGACTCCTAGCACTTATAGTTTCTGAGATTTCGTGATGAGTGGGTTTTTGTCTACTCTTTTATATAATAAGATTAAAGTGTATGATGTGCTAATAATTATGCACAATAATGTTAGACTATGTACTAAAAATTATGTACTCGTAACAATTGGAAAGTAGGTAGGTACTAAGAAGTATGCACTCAACCTTTATTCAACACTGTTTGAACTGGAACAATCCGGCTCGAAGGACCAAAACTATGATGTGGCGTGTAAATAGCCACACGGGTTGTGTAAGGTGACTTACGAAAAAATTGGTTATTGCAATACCGAAAAACACCAGTAACCCAGACTGTGCAGAATGAAAAAGCTCACTCACCTTCAGCACGCCTTCAGTAGGTATGGACCTCAGGAGTTCAGTACTCTGAGGGCTGATCAGCTCGCGGCACTCTGCATGCAGCTTGGAGACACTTGGCACTTTTCTTCTGACCGGCCGGTCGAATATGAATTACACCAATCCAGTCTATGTATATAATGTCCAATTCCGAATATATGCTATCAGTATTAGCAATGAACCAAAGAACGTTCGGATGCAAAAAAAGTGTATGCAACGGAAGATTAACGGAAAAGGTCTGAGTAGCGTCTTCTATGGAAACTTCGACCATCTCTCTCAAAGGGTGGGAGTCCGGATCATCAGCCAATCACATAGCTGTTCTTGCTTTACTAATGGCCCGGTAGTGCCATCTATTAGCGTATCATGGTGAGCACTGCACGAAACTGGTGTTTTATCGACAAAAGAGGGAGCTACTTACATGTCAACAATATAGCGATTATAACGCTTCACCAACCACACTGCACCGCACTGCAGCGCACAATGCACCGCCGCTATTATCACCTACACACAATACAAACTTTTATGCACAATTTATCGAGCCATTCCATTCTGGCATCTAGCCATTTATTAAGGGAAAATAGTTTTATTTTTATTTTTGTTTAACAGAATCTCTACAGCTTTTTATAAAAACAATTATAGGTGACTATTAATCGGTACACTAAGCCAAAATTTAGTTCCACGACAATTTATGAAATAATAATAGGTACACTTATAGTAATATGTAATGTGGTTTTGCTCTGTGTTACATGTAGTTAGCTATATAATAAAAGGTAAGTAGGTGCATCGAAACAGCGAAAAACGAAGATCAAGGAAAACAATAATTACATTAGCTATCTTCATACTACAATGTTGTTGCATGCAGTTGTAGATATTTTAACTGATTTTATAATATACCAGCTGACCCGCGCAGCTCCGCCCGCGCTTTTATTACATTTTGCTCCCCGTTTTCTCCGTCCTCCCTTGATTTATTTCTCTCTCCATCTCTCTCTCTTATAAGAAAAAAATTATTCTACGGTCTCTCTCTCTCCTCTCTCTTCCCTTACCACATCACCCCCGCCTTAAATCCCCTCTCCCTCTCTCTCTTCTCTTGCATCCTCCTCTCGTTCTATATATCCTCGTCAATCAAAGAGGGGGGACCTGGGCCCTCCAGTGGGATCTGCACCAAATATCCCTCAGTGCGCATTATAGCCCCCGGAAACCTGGCACCGTGATCACGGGAACGGGGCTCGCAACCCCGTCACCGTCCTCTTCGGAGTCGCCGCCGTCACGCATCTATGTAATGACCTTGCCTAAAGTTGCTTAACCTAGCGGCATGAAATATACTTTTCACACCACCTTCTCGATAATGTTGCATTATGTGTCGTAAAAAGATAACATAAAGTACCTCATTATATCCCTATAGTCTAGCCGGGTAATAATGTTGTACTAAACTCCCTTGGGTAATAATGTGATTTGAATTTCGAACGTCAAACGAAAATTCCTCAACACTTTTACCACAGGTATATATTACTACATGCTTACTACTCTAAGCAGAGAACTGCACGAAAAACAAAACATTTGAAAATCGAACTGAGCGCGACGAGCAGAACCCAGTGTTCTAGAAAAGAAAATGAAATAGAAGCTAACGCGTTAACGCTGCAAATCACTATGTTGATATTATTGACTGTCTCGGTCTAGTGGTTAGACATCCTGGCCGCTACCCGATGGGTCGTGGGTTCAATTCCCACCAAGTGTTTGGGTGTTATTTAACTATTTAATAAATATCAGTTGTCTGAACTTGTCTGGTTTCCATAGTACAGGCTCTAGATAGTTTCAGATGACCATGTGTGGATTGTCCCAACATATTATTATTTTAATTTTAGCAATATTTGTATTTTATTACCCCGCAGTAGGTGTGAAAAGTAGTGTATTCACCTCTGGGATAAAGGTGTCTATGTCTTGGGTCAGCTTAAATCCCTCGCTGTACTCAGGATTCTAGTATTAACTTATGCTCGCGATTCAATTTAACGCCCGCGACATAAGACACTACTTTATCCCCTTGGTCCCTCCCCTAAACTACTATTTCACACCACCTGCTCGATAATGTTCCATTATGTGTCATATAAACTTGACATAAAGTAGGTCATTATATCCCTATAGTCTAGCCGGGTAATAATGTTGTACTAAACTCCCTTGGGTAATAATGTGATTTGTTTTTTTCTTGTCCTTTAGTTCTCCCTAATTGGGAAGCCAAAAGGTTCAAGCTCATACAGCCTCGTCATAAGTAATCTCGTAATAAATCAATTTGTAGCTAGGCTTAAGCCAATTCTTCATTAAATTGCTGTCATTTTCCATTCATGTTTTCAGACCGAAGCCAATTCTTCATTAAAATGTAATTTGAATTACGAACGTCAAATATTTTTTTACCACGGAGACTTTACAGTAGGTATATAAACCACTCTCTAAGCAGAGGCTTGCACGAAAAAATACATTTGAAAATCGAACCGAGCGCCGGGAGCCGAATTGGAGCCAAACCTTGTTCTAGGTTCTAGAAAAGAAAACAAAAAATAGATAAAAAGAAAGCGCTGTTGATATTATTTTAATTCTAGAAGTTTTGTATTTTACTGTCTCGCCTCGCAGTAGGTGTGGGCGCAAACGCTGGAAATCGGTGTTTGTATTATTTTATTTCTAGCAGTAAGTATTTAATAATAATAACAAATACACTTCATTGTACCATTGAGATTTTACACCAAAAGTTACAAGTAAAAGTTAGTTAGTTGAACAATACGTTGATGATGTAAAAAGGTGGCCTTATCGCTAAAAAGCAATCTCTTCCAGATAACCTAAGCAATCTCTTCCTAGTACTTGTATTTCATTACCTCGCAGTAGGTGTGAAAAGTAGTATATTCTCCTCGGGGATAAAGGTGTCTTTGTCTTGGGCGAGCTTGAATCTCTCGCTGTACTCAGGATTCTAGTATTAACTCCCGAGCAAACCCCTTGGTGCATAAACTACTATTACGACCTATTCTCAAACCTACCCGATATGCACACAAAATTTTATACAAATCGGTTCACCCATCTATTTAATGAACTTGCCTTATGTTGCTTAACCTTAACCTAGCGGTATGAACAACGTTCACAGCTTTTTTGTCAGGGGTGTAAATATTAGTGAAGTTGACGTTTTATTGAAGAAGGGACAAGTTCATACTAACAACAATTTATTAATAGTTAATTATTTCTCATAAAAAGTAAAGGATGAAAAATGCTTATTGTGGGTTAACCCTAAGAGATAAACATATACCATCGCGGACTTTTTTGTAGACCTTATTAAGATGTACAATACTGTAGTACATTATTTTAATCTATCTCGTAGGGTTCAGCCAGCGGTTGCAATGTAAGCCCAAAAAATGTGTTTGTGACACGTGTTTCTCTACTATATTATGCATGTATTATACATATAAACTTTCCTCTTGAATCACTCATAAGAAAAACCGCATCAAAATCCGTTGCGTAGTGTTCAAGATCTAAGCATATATAGGGATAGACAGACAGTGGGAGCGACTTTGTTTTATAATATGTATATAGATGATGGTTATCCGGCATCTCAAATCACTAGATATAGATAGATAGTATTAACATAATTTTTCTCGGGGGAGCCTGTCCCCTAGAGAAAGCGTCCCCAGGTGGCGGATAGGGGAATGCTCTGCGAGGGCTTCGCAAGTAGTCTTCGCGGGGTAGGAGTGAAATAAAATAATAGCTCCCGCGGACCAACAGGCCAGAGACGGAATCTCTGATAAAAACCCCTGCTGTGAGCTTCTCCGACGTAATCGGAGTAGAGGTTGCAGTAGTGCTGTGCGCTTTGACTGGAGTGTGCAGAAGAGATGGCGACACATACCCAATGGGGATACGTCGGCGCTCAAGCCCTTCAGAAGGGTTACAGCCTTGGCGTAAGGTGGCAACCGGCCGTAAAACTCTATTTGCCAACAAAACAAACTCCTCGTATGAAAATGTCTAAAACAAGACGTTCACATACAGCTAGGGCGTCCCTCGTAAGCGATGTACATACATGCACGGAATGAGTCTTCAGATAGGGCGTCCCCCGTAAGCGACGTATGCAAGAGTAAGTGCGCCAGCAGTCACAGCAAGGGCGTCCCCCTTAAGCGACGAGCCTGACAACAACTTAAAGGACAAAAACCACAATGGTAATCAAAATATATTAAGTAGGCTAAGACTGGATACATGGAACTTGGGGTCGCTTACCGGAAAAAGCCACGAATTAAGTAACATCTTGGCAAAGCGCCAAATAAACATATGCTGTACCCAGGAGACAAAGTGGAAAGGGTCGAAATCAAGAAATTTGGGGTGCGGATATCAACATAAATACTATGGAACGGACACGAAGAGAAACGGGGTGGGAATATTGGATAATAACCTGAAAAATCGCATTATTAATATCAAATTAGATAAAGTACGAAATGAACACATCAGAGGTACTTTCAAAATTGCTCCAATCGCCAACAAAGTAACAGACAGCCGTCTCAGGTGGTATGGACATGTAATGCGACGAGATGAAGACTACATAGTAAAAGTAGCACTAAAACTGCCAGACCCAAAACGCACAAGAGGACGCCCCTTATCTACCTGGTGGTCAAACGTGGCTAAAGACCTCAAACAAATCAATGTGGATGACACGACAACCCAGGACAGATTGTCCTGGCGCAAACGTATGAGGAGACCCGACCCCAAATGAAATGGGAAATGGGGAGGAGAAAGAAGAAGTATTACCATAATTTTTGAGCATAGTACGAAATTTACTGACTAAGCGAAACCGCGATTATAAATATCTTTTCACATTGATATTAATCGGGACATTAATAATAGCTAGGTATTTTGTTCAAATTAGTGACGTAGAGACGCTACGCAGTACTGTTCTTCTGGAGGAAGTTCTTGCCCAGAGAGGCTGTACCAACTTTGAGAAGCCGTTCTTCTCGTTGTGCTTTACTTCTCTTTAAATACTCTACTCTCTCTTTTCCTGGCATTTCGATAAATGAAATTGTCGTATTGTTGCTAATATTAGGTTCGCTTGTATGAACGAATAACCAAATGATAATGGCTTCTGACAACAAACCACTTTGTGAGTATATTCCGAGTCCGCATCTATATGTTTATTTCGGAGAAGTCACGCGTCACTAGAATACTTTACCATCACTGTGGTATGTGCCAAAAATACACGAGTATATAATAATGCCATGTCATGCCTGCCGTGAAATACAATGTGTCATCAGTCACAGCTACAATTTAGTTATTATCAAATTAGCGCGGCCAAAAGGCGTACGCACGGTACGCACGGTACGCACGTCAAAACGTCTGCTCCGCCATACCCTCTGCCGCGTTGGCCCCGAACTGATCATTATATATACATAGGTATAAACATTTTATTTTGCGTCGCACTTTTTCGGAGTCCTTGTGAAAATATCTATTGCAGAGAGGAAACTGCGGGGACCAGCGGTGAGTTCCGGCAGAGGGTGCGCAGCGGCAGCGGGGCAGCAAGGCAGGAGAAAGGCGCTCGGTGGCGCGCCGAGTGGCGAGTGGCGAGTGGCGAGTGGTAGCGCAGCGGCAGAATAACACGTCAACAGTAGATGTCAACACACATTAGATTGTATTTACAATATAAAGAAAGTGTCCTTAATTCAGGGTCTGCAAGAAGTCCTTGTAAAACAAGGGCGTTTCTTGATCCAGCATAATAATTCAATCTATATACGAGTATCTATCTATCTTCTATACTATAATAAAACTCAAAGAGCACTTTGTCTGTACATTGAATATTTTTCCAAGATTTCTATGTAGGGATATTTTTTTTTGGGATTATTGTCTGTCGGTCTGTCTGTCTGGTTATCCAAGTATCATTTGAAAACCCTTGGATGGATTTTAATAGGACTTTCACTGATGTGTTGTGTAAAAGTCTGGGCATAAACTGGTATATAAAACATCACGTTATGTTTCATAGGGGCTAAGCTGTGAAACATTATTTGCACATATTACCACAGGATTTGCTTTGTATGTGAATATGGTGATATAAACTGACCAGTTAATTAATAACATATGTATTATTACGCTATATACAATAGGGACTGAGCAGACATTTAGTTTGCATAAGGTAAGGTTTTTCGCCACGTCGTTTCTAAAAGGCGCCATAAGTCTCAGGTTCGAACCCGGCGCGTGATTTTTTTAAAAATCAAGTTTTTGAAGTGAAACTTCTTATGCGACTTCCAACAAGTTTAACGCTTAATGCGTTAAACGTTAAACGCTACCATTTAATGCATGTGAAAGCGCTCACGTGACTCAGTCATTTAGTCTTCAGTTATTCCGTAATTCAGTGTCATTCAGCGTCGTTCAGCGTCGTTCAGTGTCGTTCAGTGTCGATCAGTGTCATTCAGTGTCGGTTAGTGTCAATCAGTGTCGTTCAGCGTCGTTCAGTGTCATCTCAGTGTCGTTCAGCGTCGTTCAGTGTCGTTCAGTATCGTTCAGTGTCGTTCAGTGTCATTTCAGTGTCGTTCAGTGTCGTCCAGTGTCGTTCCAGTGTCGTTCAGTGTCGTTTAATGTCGTTCAGTGTCGTTCAGTGTCATTTCACTGTCGTTCAGTGTCGTTCAGTGTCATTTCAGTGTTGTTCCGTGTCGTTCAGTCGCGCGGAGGGGGAATAGAAAGAGACAGAGCGAGAGTGAAGTTTCACTTCTTCCGCGCGAAGGGACTCCACGCACGCACATTTTTTTTATAATCTTTATTTTTAAAGTTATTTTAAGATGGTGGTTTCAATTTATTGCTGGCGTCTTAGGGCCTAGTCAACAAGCGACCGATCGCGCGGCTGGCGGGGTATCAAACCATTTCGGTCTTGTCGCTCGTTAAGTATTTTTTTATTATTAAATAACTTTAAATACATGTATAAAAAAGGTTTTTTTTGGACATTTGAAATTGTAAGTGTATAATATGTATATTATTGATGTTTCTTAATAAATAAAATAAATATTTTTGACTACAATTTCAATTCTTAACATATTTTTTTTTAAAATCTCCATTCATTTAACTGTTTTTAGTTATTTCGTGAGCACCCAGCACACCATCTCTTATGATCAACGCCTCCCATCTCAGGATTGGCCTATCCAGTAAAAAATACAGAATCCTCATAAAAGGTTTGCGACACCTGCAATAAGTGTTATCGCCGCAACAGCCCGCGCGCCACTGTGGCCTCCCGCCGCGCCCGCCGCCGCGCCCGCGCTAGGCTCAAGTCACCGCGCGTTCACTGTGGCCAACCACTTAGTGTTCAAAAATATGATGTTTCCATAAAATCTCAAACCTCTGTACGTAGATGAGATAGATATCGAAATCTTCGAAGTAGGTATATCGTAAAATTCAAAAGATAACAATAAAAATATAAGAAGTAATTGACCACATAAACATCAATCTATAAGATTGAAGCTCCTTTGGAACGTTTGGGGTTTAGTTAGGTTAGGTTAGGTTAGGTTCCTTCGGAGTCGCTGGACGCTCGGGGTGTGGGCCCCTTGAGCGTCCATTGAGTACGGCGGCGACTCCGAGGAGGACGGCGGCGGGGTTGCGACCCCCGTCCCCGTGAGCACCGTGACAGGTTCCCGGGGGGCTACAATGCGCCCCCCGGCGGCGGGCTCAAAGGCAAGGCACTGAGGGGCCCCTGGTGCAGATCCCACCGGAGAGCCCTGGGGTCTCCCCTCTCATGTGCCGATGCGACAGCCGCGGGGGTTTTAGTGGGTAAGAATCCCACATACCCCGGTCGAGCCCCACAGCTCCCGGGGATCTTTCGAAGATTTCCCCCGCGTCAAAAAAAAAAAAAAAAAAAAAAAAAAAAAAAAAAAAAAAAGGTTAGGTTAGGTTAGACGTCTTCGGAGTCGCTGGACGCTCGGGGTGTGGGCCCCTTGAGCGTCCATTGAGTACGGCGGCGACTCCGAGGAGGACGGCGGCGGGGTTGCGACCCCCGTCCCCGTGAGCACCGTGACTGGTTCCCGGGGGGCTACAATGCGCCCCCCGGCGGCGGGCTCAAAGGCAAGGCACTGAGGGGCCCCTGGTGCAGATCCCACCGGAGAGCCCTGGGGTCCCCCCTCTCATGTGCCGATGCGACAGCCGCGGGGGTTTTAGTGGGTAAGAATCCCACATACCCCGGTCGAGCCCCACAGCTCCCGGGGATCTTTCGAAGATTTCCCCCGCGTCAAAAAAAAAAAAAAAAAAAAAAAAAAAGGTTAGACGTCTTCGGAGTCGCTGGACGCTCGGGGTGTGGGCCCCTTGAGCGTCCATTGAGTACGGCGGCGACTCCGAGGAGGACGGCGGCGGGGTTGCGACCCCCGTCCCCGTGAGCACCGTGACAGGTTCCCGGGGGGCTACAATGCGCCCCCCGGCGGCGGGCTCAAAGGCAAGGCACTGAGGGGCCCCTGGTGCAGATCCCACCGGAGAGCCCTGGGGTCCCCTCTCATGTGCCGATGCGACAGCCGCGGGGGTTTTAGTGGGTAAGAATCCCACATACCCCGGTCGAGCCCCACAGCTCCCGGGGATCTTTCGAAGATTTCCCCCGCGTCAAAAAAAAAAAAAAAAAAAAAAAAAAAAAAAAAAAAAAAAAAAAAGTTAGGTTAGACGTGGGGGGGGTACTGGCTTTCACCTCCTCGAGTGCCCGGCCCATTGTAATTCCCGAGGATACGTCCGGAGGAAGGACAATGGGCTGGGGACGGTGTACCCTGGGCACCGGGTAATATCTCTCCACTCTTCGGGGTGGACAGCTGTTGCTCGGTGGCGAACGAAGCCTTAGGGTGGGTAGTGGGGGGGGACGGGGGTAGGGGACCGAAAGGTCAACCGGGGCGAGGGTGGGAGTCGCGGGGGGGAGCGCTGAAGGTACCTCTCTGCTTTCAGAGAGAACTGGAGGTGGAATGCGACTGGGGTATTTATGCATAGGGACGGGAGGGGGTTCGTCTGGGGTTTGTCTTTGGGGAGTGTGTGAATGTGTGCGTGATTGTGGGTGTGCTTCAGCTGGCGATGATAGGCAGGCCGGCTCTGCCCAACGGGGAAAGTACTGCGCGAGTACCCTGAAACGCGGGGGGGCTAAACCCCGCCACTAGCAGCACAGGGACCTCACCCTTCAAAGGAAAAACGAATGATGGACAAGACTGTTTCTAAGATTTTACCCCAGGAGGGTACCGGCAAGGCCGGAGAATCCCTCCCAGAACCGACTGCTGCTTCGGCAGGAGAAGGTTCTGGCTGCCCCTCGTATTCTGGGGGGGGCAAAAACAGTCTCGCGTCTGCGGACGCGCCTCTTGTGGGAGGCGGAGGAAGGAAGATAGGGAAGGGACCTAAGGGGAGTGGACCCGAGGTTCTTGGGAGTGGAGAGGAGAAGGATCGGGACCTAACCCAGGATCGGATTAATGGATCGGGAACAGGAAAAGGTTCAAAGGAAGGTAGAAGGAAGTCGACGCCGAAGCCGAAGGCTTTGCGCAAGACAAAAAATGGAAAGGAGGGTGTTGTAGAGTCCGACTCTACTGACACTGCGGATACTTCCGTGAGGAAGCTTTGGAGGGAGGCTGCGCAAAAGCGTAACAGGCCTCATTCGAAGCAGGCGGGGGCAGATTCAGCCTCGAGTGCAGACGAGGACTGCCCGGCACCGAAAGTGCCTGCCGCCAGGAGTGGTCGAGGCCGAGTTTCCATGGCTCAAGGTCGCGACTTACGGGGCCGCTTTTTGAAGCGCCCGGGCACGCCGCCTCCCAGTGCGGCGGCAGTTATTGAGCGGGAAGAGTCGGACATGTCCTACGGCTCTATGTCTTCGGTGGCGAGCTTTGCTGATGTGGCTAAGGCTCGTTCTGTTTCGGAGGTGAGGGGGCAGGCCGAAGAGCAGGTCGCCCAAAAAGCTGCAGTGGCTCAGGCTAGGAGAGCTGAGCTGGGCATCGTCCCCTCTACAGCCCCGTCACTGGCGACCTTACAAGATAGGGTCGAGGAGGAAATGGGGTTGGTGCTGGAGGTTGCGGCTAGGAGCGGCAACCTTAAGGGCACATTTGTGCGTGCCCTTAAGGATGCTGCCACCTTCACCACAGCGGCGATGGCGATGATCAGAGAGCGGTCGGTCCCAACGGAGGTGGCGATTTTGCAGGCTGAAGTAAAACGCCTGCAAAATGAATTGGCGGAAGTCCGGAAAGCTGCGGCGGCCAAGCCGGCTCAGCAATCGGCCCCTGAAGCGGCCAGAGAGGGACGGGAGGAGTTGATGCGGGAAGTGATGGTCCAAGTCGGGACTATGCTTAACGCCCGTCTTGCAGCGTACGAGGACCGTCTCCTCCCGGAGAAGCGTCTACGTCCGCCGCTTGCTGCGGATTCGCGGGCTGCTGATCGGGGTCTCGCAACGAGGCGGGCACCTGCAGCTAGCGTCCCTAAGGAGCAAGCACCTACGGTGCCCAAGCAAGGCCCGTCAAGGAGGACAGAGGTAGCCGGGCAACCGTCGGGGACCCAGAAGGCCGCCAGGGAGAAACCTGGGCCGTCTATGAGAGCCTCCAAAAAGGCTCCGCCTGTGGTTCAGCCTGCCGAGGAACCACCCGTAGAGGAAGGCTGGACGGAGGTCCGCCGTAAGCGGAAGAAAAGGAAGGGCAAAGGCAGTGGGACTGGACAGCCACTGCCAAATGCCTCCGGGCCACCGAAAGGTAAGAAGAAGAAGAGGAAAAGGAGGCCCAAGCGATGGCTCCGCAATCCGAGCTCGGCCGCGGTGGTTATAACACTGCAGCCTGGCGCGGAAGAGCGGGGCATCACCTACGCAGGGGTGCTGTCTGAGGCCCGGCAGAAAATTAATATTGCCGACCTCGCCATTGATGGCCTCCATTGCAGGCAGGCGGCCACCGGTGCTCGCGTGTTGGAGGTGCCAGGGGCTACAAGCGGCCCGAAAGCGGACGCGTTAGCTGAGAAGCTGCGGCAGACGCTGAGCCCCGACGATGTGCGGATCGCGAGGCCCATAAAATGTGTGGGTCTTCGCGTGTCGGAGCTGGATGACTCTGTGTCTGCCGCAGAGGTCATCGCGGCGGTTACTCGTGCAGGTGGATGTCCTCAAGAGGACATCAAGTGCGGGCCCATTCGCCGGGAAGGGCGAGGAATCGGATCCACTTGGATCCGATGCCCCGTGGCCGCCGCCAAAAAGCTGGCAAGCGAAGGGCGGATAACAGTGGGCTGGGATATGGCGCGAGTAGCACTCTTGCAGCCTAAACCAGACCTCTGTTATCGTTGCCTACAGTTAGGGCATGTGGGAGCCCGCTGTCCGTCCGAGGTGGACCACACCGGTGAATGTCACCGCTGTGGTCAACTCGGACATAAGGCGAAAGAGTGTGCTGCTGCGCCTCATTGCACGGTGTGTGCAGCAGCAAAAAAGCCGGCAGACCATCTAACGGGCACTAAAAAGTGTCCCGTTAAGAAGGTGAAGGGCACCGCGAAGGTCATCCCAAGACCTGCAGCGGTGCCCCAGGAGGTGGAAATGACGCCCGTCGATGGACCTCAGTCGTCCCAATAAGATACTGCAGGGCAACCTCAACCACTCCGCTGGTGCGCAAGATCTCTTGCTGCAGACCATGGCGGAGTGGTCGATTGATGTCGCAGTGGTCGCGGAGCCCTACTTTGTCCCTGACCGGTCCAACTGGTCGGGGGACGTTACGGGTACCGTGGCAATCGTGGGGACGGCTGACCTGTCCATCCGGGACAGAGGCCGGGGCTATGTGGTGGTAGAGTGGGCTGGCGTCGCGATCGTCGGTGTTTATTTCTCCCCTAATCGGATTTTGGCCGACTTCGAGGTCTTCCTAGACGAGGTTGGGGCGGCGGTGAGACGAGCCTCACCGCTGCCGGTATTCGTGATGGGAGACCTCAACGCCAAATCAACGGCGTGGGGGGGAGTCGCCACCGACGCGCGCGGCGATGTTGTGGAGGAGTGGCTGGCTGTTCTTGGCCTCTCCATAGTAAACCGAGGAACTGTCCACACATGCGTGCGGCAGTGGGGAGGGTCCATCGTGGACGTAACGTTCGCTTCCCCCGCTGTCGCAGCGCAGGTCAGTGAGTGGCAGGTACTCGAGGGGGTGGAGACACTGTCGGATCACCGATACATTCGGTTTGACGTCTCCGCCCCGAGAGGGCCTACGAACAGCCAGCGGCTCAGAGGACGGAACTACTTCCCGAGGTGGAGCCAAAGTCGCCTGGACCCAGATGCCGTCAAAGAGGCGTCCATTGTCCAGGCGTGGCTCGCTCCGCCCCGGGAAGTACGGGTCGACACGGAGGCACAGTGGTTCCGAGGAGCAATGACAAGTGTCTGCGACTCCGCCATGCCCCGCACCGGGCACATACCCCGGAAGCGGGCGGTGTATTGGTGGTCGGTGGAGATCGCGGACTTACGTCGGGCCTGCGTCGCGAAGCGCCGCGATTATTTGCGGCAACGCAGGCGCCGTCCTCGGAACCTGGAGGAGGAAGGCCGGCTGCATGACGTCCTGCAAATAACCAGGGATAGTCTGCGGCTGGCCATCTTCAGTGCAAAGGAGAGTGGCCGGGAGGAAATGCTGGCGGGACTCGATCAAGATCCATGGGGTCGTCCGTACCGGTCCGCGCGCAAACAGCTGCGCGGCCAGACGGCCCCTGTTGCCGAGTCCCTACAGCCCAACCTCCTGGTTGAAGTTGTGTCGGCCCTTTTTCCGGACAGCCCAGTCCACGAGCCACCACAAATGTTCGAGTCTCGAGACCATAGTGAAGCTGCTGCCGACGTTCCAGCGATCACAGCTGATGAGTTCGGCGCAGCAGTCTCGAGGCTCAGAGCAAAAAAGAAGGCCCCTGGGCCAGATGGAGTCCCCGGCCGGGTGTGGGTGCAAGCCCTGGAGGTGGAGGAGTTGGAGGAGCGTTTTCGGGGACTGCTCGACGCCTGTCTGGTGTCCGGGCAGTTCCCGAGAATCTGGAAGGAGGGCAGACTCGTCCTCCTTCAGAAGGAAGGTCGCCCCCGCGACTCGCCGTCGGCCTATAGGCCCATCGTGCTGCTGGACGAGGCGGGCCGGACGATTCGGGCAGCGAGCGGGTGCTCGCTGCCCGAATCGTCCGGCACCTAGAGGATGTTGGTCCGGGGCTCTCTGACGCGCAATATGGATTCCGGGGGGGTCGGTCGACGATTGACGCGATCCTCCACGTCAAGGCCCTCTCGGATGAGACAGTGTCTCAGGGCGGTGTGCTGTTGGCGGTGTCTATTGACATCGCCAACGCCTTCAATACACTGCCCTTCGGTTGCGTGTCGGAGGCCCTGCAGTACCACGGGGTCCCGGCGTATTTGCGGCGAGTCGTGGGGTCCTACTTCGAGGACCGGAGTGTCGTCTGCGTCGACGGTGACGGTCGCCTTTTGCGCCGTCAAGTGGTGTGCGGTGTTCCACAGGGTTCGGTGCTGGGCCCTCTCCTGTGGAACATCGGGTACGACTGGGTGCTCCGCGGCCATTTACACCGCGGGCTCCAGCTCGTATGTTACGCGGACGACACCCTGGTCTGTGCGCAGGGAGTCAGCTTCGGCGAGGCAGCCACTCTGGCTGAGACCGGTGTGGAGGAAGTGGTCGACAAGATCCGACGGTTGGGCCTGAGTGTGGCCCTGGACAAGACCGAGGTCCTGTGTTTTTACGGACCTCGGAGGAGACCGCCCTCAGGGGCCGGAATAACCGTCGGAGGTGTCATGGTCGGGGTCGGGACACAGATGAAGTATCTGGGTCTCGTCCTCGACCCGAAGTGGAAGTTCGTCGACCACTTCAAGGGTCTTGCGCCGAAGCTGATTCGGACTGCGGGAGCCCTGTCGCGGCTCTTGCCGAACTTGGGCGGCCCGAGTGCCAATTGTCGTCGGCTGTACACTGGGGTGGTCAAGTCCATGGCCCTGTACGGCGCGCCGGTGTGGGCGGACGCCCTGACTGCCCAAACAAAGACCCTGCTGCGGAGAGCGCAGAGGGTCATGGCAGTCAGGGTGATACGCGGATACCGCACCATCTCGTGCGAGGCCGCGTGCGCGCTGGCAGGGATACCACCCTGGGACGTGGAGGCGGAGGTGCTGACCGCGGTCTACCGGCAGCGCGCAGAAGCGCGTAGCCGGGGCGGAGCATCTCCCGCTGAAGTCCAGCGATGGCGACGGGAGGCACAAGAGGCCGCCTTCGTGAAGTGGGAGGATCGGCTGGCGGAACCAACCGCCGGCCATCTGACCATAGCGGCGGTGCGCCCGGTCCTAAAGGACTGGGTGCACCGTAAGTTCGGCAAGATCACCTTCCGGCTCGTGCAAATCCTGTCGGGGCACGGTTGCTTCGGCAGGTATTTGCACAAGATTGCCGGAAGGGAGGCGACCCCGGGCTGCCACGACTGTGGCTGCGCCGAAGATACGGCGCAGCACACACTCGAGGCTTGTCCGGCGTGGGCGGCGGAGCGCAGCTTGCTGCGCGCCGCGGTTGGGGCCGACCTGTCGCTGCCCGCCGTGGTCCAATCCATGGTGAGCAGCGAGAGGTCGTGGTCGGCGGTGGTCTCCTTCTGCGAGTGCGTTATGTCGCAGAAGGAGGCAGCGGAGCGGGCCAGGGAGAGCGATCCTCTCGCTGACCCGCGACGCAGGAGGAGGCCCGGGCGCAGAAGGCGGGCCAACGCCGACCTGATGCCCCCGTAGCGAGGTAGTGCGGGCAGCGGAAACGGGGGAACTGCTGCCTGCGCACAG
The DNA here is from genome assembly GCA_911728495.1 of Furcula furcula. Lineage (NCBI taxonomy): Eukaryota > Metazoa > Arthropoda > Insecta > Lepidoptera > Notodontidae > Furcula > Furcula furcula. The sequence continues at coordinate 361,546 of OU452243.1, forward strand.
CGTTAAATCGCCCTCGCGGAGGATGGCGTGCCGGTGTGTCCGGGCACGCCACCTGGTTGTGAGTCTGCGGGCCTTTTACACCCGCAGACAGGTCCGTGGGCTTTACACCCGCGGACGAGGAAGGGCTCGCCGGAAGGCGAGCGGCCGCTGACGGGACCCGGACGAGTACCATGTACGTTCCCGGGGCCCGTCGACACAGCGGGTTGAGGACACCGTGGGGTTTTAGTCGGTAGCTGACAAGCTGTCAGTAGTCCGACATAACCTGCACTGCTACCCCCGTGGCGGTGCGGGTATCCGTAATGGATTTCCCCACGTAAAAAAAAAAAAAAAAAAAAAAAAAAAAAAAAAAAAAAAAAAAAAAAAAAAAAGGTTAGACGTGGGGAACCCCCCACAGCGCTTACGTCCTCGTCGTGTTCCCTGGGCAACGTCCTGATCTGACCACCGTAACGGAGTGGCAGATCAGTGAACGGCTAAAGTGCGCTGTACGTCGTAATCTATTGCGGACGATTACGATACCTTGCGGGATGTCGAAACCCCTGCGGGATTCGTCCGGGAGGTTCCTCAAAGGCCCTTCTAAGGGCCCCTCCCGGGACGATTTGCAAAAAGGCCCTTCTCAGGGCCAACCAGCCGATGCCGCTTCGGCGTCGGAGGCTAGCCGCGCGCCTTCTGCGGCTAGTGTTTTTGGTGGGTGGACGGACGAGGTGTCAGACTCTGACGCCGGTTCGTCAATGTCGATGGCCGAAGACTCTTCTAGAGCCCGGAAGCGCTTCCTAAAGGATGGCTCCGAGGGCTCCTCAGACTCCACGGGGAAGCCGAGGAAAAAGCATCGGCCAAAAAAGTCGGCAGTTGCCGACACCCACGAAGTGGGTTTAGCGGACGCTGAACGCCAGTTAGACCTGGCGAGGCGGGAGCAGGTCCAGAAGGACCTCGAAGAGAAGGTCGCTGCCAAGGAGCAGCGGACGCTCGCCGCCCGAGCCAAGGCCGGGTACGGTGCGTCCCGCGTTTTATACGCGGACCACTCAGTCGCGGAACTAGAGCGGATGGCGGTGGAGGACCAAGAGGGGATTGTGGAGGTCGCCTCGAAGTCCTCCAACCTGAAGGGGACCTTCCAGAAGGCCCTCAAATGCAGGGCCGCGAGTATGCGCGGCATCGTCGCGGAGTTGGTGGGGCGAACAGCCACCGACGAGACGCGGCAGCTGCAGGCGAAAGTGGATCGCCTGCAGTCGGAGGTCAGCCAGCTACACCACAAGCTGGCTGAAGCCACGGCCCGGCCTCAACAAGCCGAGCCGAGGCCCGCGGTTAAAGCCACGGCCCGGCCTCAACAAGCCGAGCCGAGACCTGCGGCTGAGGCCCTCCCCCCCTCCAACCTTGAGGATATCATCCGCAAGGTCGTGATGGAGGAAAGGGCCTTCACTCGTGCCTGCTTCGCAGGCATCGAGGACCGGCTCCTGCCGGAAAAGCGGCTTCGCCCGCCACTTGCGGCGGACGAACGGCCACCCGCGGCAATCAAGCCGCGCGAGCGGCTGCCCGCGGCAGTCAAGCCGCGCGAGCCGGCGCCGTCCTCAAACCCAGAGGACGCCCTCCTACCCTCCACTACCCCGTCCAACCAGCCAAAGTGGACGAAGGTGGTTGGAAAGAAGAAGAAGGGCAAGGCTAAGAAGAAGGCGACGGCCGTCCCTGCCGTCCCCGCCACCGCCCCTCCCGGCCCGTCTCAGTCCACGGGCAAGGGAAAGGGGAAGGGGAAAGGCAAGAAGTCGGCCCCCAAACCCGCAAACGCTGCTCCCGCAGCTAATCGGGCCCCCGCCGGTGGGAGCAAACCCAAATTGGTTGCTCCCAAATCCGCTGCCGTCGTGGTGACGCTCACCGCGGAGGCTGAGGAGCGCGGTGAGACGTACGCGTCAATAATGACGCGGGCGCGCGCCAACGTCGATCCCACCCAACTGGGGATCGACAAGATCGCGTGCCGCCAAACTCAAACCGGGGCTCGAATATTCGAGTTCCCGGGGGCTAAGGGCGGCGCCAACGCGGACCTCTTCGCAGAAAAACTGCAGGAGGTCATCGCGGACGTGGCCAAGGTGGTCAGGCCTGTGAAGTCCGCAGGCCTGGAGGTGTCCGATCTGGATGATTCGGTCACCAAGGAGGAGGTGGTGGCGGCGGTCGCGGCGGCTGGAGGCTGCAGCGCCGCAGCAGTGCAAGGTCGGGGCATCAGACCCGGCCGCGGCGGCATGGGCACCATGCGCCTTGAGTGCCCGGTCGCCGCCGCCAAAGCCGTCCTCGCCAAGGGACGGCTTCTTGTCGGGTTCAGCACGGGTGTGGTCCGGGCACTTGAGGAGTCGCCGTTGCGGTGCTTCAAGTGCTTCGGAGTTGGACACACCCGGGCCCTGTGTCCCTCCACGGACGAAAGGAGGGACACATGCTACCGCTGCGGCAAGGTCGGACACAAGTCCGCCGCTTGCGAGGCCACCACGCCGCACTGTGCCGTGTGCGCCGCCAGTGGCCGCCCCGCGGATCATGTTATGAAGGGGAGGAGCTGCAAGCCTCCCCCCAAGAAGGGCAAAATGCAGGCGCTGACCCGGCCTGCCGTTGCCACCGCCGATCCGGTGCCCAGTACATCGGCGGCTGCGGAGGGGGGTGCGATGTCCGATTAATGGATAGGGCCGAACATCGCATCCTTCAGGCCAACACCAACCACTGCAGAGCGGCCCAGGATCTGCTGATGCAGACCATGGCCGAGTGGTTGGTGGACGTAGCGGTGGTCGCTGAGCCGTACTCGGTCCCTGGCAGGTGGCTGGGTGATCCGGACGGCTCAGTGGCAGTGGTAGCGCGGTCTTCCACGGACTCCCCACCCCTCTCGCTCTTAGAGAGGGGACCGGGATACGTGGCCGCCGCGTGGGGAGAGATAGCCCTGGTGGGCGTGTATTTCTCCCCTAACCGACCCCTTGCGGACTTCGAGATCTTTCTCGAGGTCCTCACCGCAGTGGTCGGTCGGGCGGCGCCACGCCAGGTCGCCGTGTTGGGCGACCTGAACGCCAAGTCGGCGGCCTGGGGCAACCCGGCCGCGACTTGCAACGTCCGGGGTCGCGCCGTCGAGTTTTGGGCGGCGTCGACAGGCGTGTCCCTCTTAAACAGAGGGACAGTTCAGACGTGTGTGCGGCAACGGGGAGGGTCAGTGGTGGACGTTTCGTTCGCCACCCCCGTGCTGGCCGCCCGCGTCGTGAACTGGCGGGTGGAGATGGTGGAGACGTTGTCCGACCATCGTTACGTGCGGTTCGACGTCTCCACCGGGAGCCCTCGGGGGACAGCCCACTCGGGTCAGTCCCCCTTCCCGCGGTGGTCCCTCACCCGCCTGGATCGCGAGGCGGCTGAGGAGGCGGCGTTAGTCCAGGACTGGCTCGCGCCTCCTGTCCAAGTCCTGGACGTGGACGCCGCAGCGGTCCAGTTGCGGGGTTCCCTGACCGAGGTGTGCGACACCAGCATGCCTCGGTCTCGCCGCCCGCCTCCCCGTCGCGCCGTTTATTGGTGGACGGAGGAGTTGGCGGGGCTCCGGGCCGCCTGCGTGGCGGCCAGAAGGGCCTACGCGCGGAGTCGGCGGCGCAGCGTTCGCGACCTCGCCAACGAGGACCTCCTCTACGCCGCGTACGTGGAGGCCAAGGAGGTCCTCAGGTCGGAGATGCGTGCCGCCGACGACTCGGCGAAGGCCGAGATGCTGGAGGGTCTCGATGGGGACCCATTTGGGAGGCCATACAAGGCGGCGCGGAACAAACTGCGCCCCTGTGGCCCCCCACTGACGGAGACCCTGGAGCCGGCGTTGCTGGATGGGGTGGTTCGGTCCCTGTTTCCGTGCAGGACCGACTTCGCCCCTCCAGCGATGCACCCCCCGCGGGGGGTGGCCCCGCTGGCGGAGGAGATCCCTCCAGTGGCGGTGGCGGAGCTCCGCGCGGCGGCCTTACGCCTCCGCGGGAAGAGGACGGCTCCCGGACCGGACGGCGTCCCCGCAGCGGTGGTGGCCATTGCGGCCACCCAAATGGAGGAAAGGTTTCGGGACCTCTTCAGTGCGTGTCTTACGACTGGGAGGTTCCCGAAACCGTGGAAGGAGGGCCGACTGTGCCTCCTTCGGAAGGAGGGACGCCCGGTGGATTCCCCCTCGGCATACCGGCCCGTCGTTCTGCTCGACGAGGTCGGTAAATTGTTTGAGGGGATCATCGCCACCCGGGTGAATGGCCTCCTGCGGGAGGTGGGCCCGGACCTGTCGGACGCCCAATTCGGTTTCCGGAAGGGGCGTTCGACGGTCGACGCATTGGCCCTTTTGAAGGGCCAAGTGAGGGAGGCGGTCGAGGCAGGGGACGGAGTGTTGGCGGTGTCATTCGACATCGCCAACGCGTTCAACTCCGTTCCCCACTCGACCATCTTAGAGGCGCTCCGCTATCACGGAGTGCCTCAATATCTGCGGGAACTCTTGGCCGACTACCTGGAGGACCGAGCGGTCCTCCTCGTAGACAGATCGGCCAGGTTGCGGCGGTACAGGGCGGAGTCTGGTGTTCCGCAGGGGTCGGTCCTAGGTCCACTCCTGTGGAACATAGGCTTCGACTGGCTCCTGCGCGGGTCCCTCCTTCGTGGCACGAGTGTCATCTGCTATGCGGATGACACTCTCCTCACTGCCCGAGGGGGGAACTTTAGGGAGGCGGCCAATTTGGCCTCGGCTGGCGGATCCCTAGTGGCAGGGAGGATCCGCCGCCTAGGGCTGTCGGTGGCCCTGCGTAAGACCGAGGCCGTGTTCTTCCACGGGCCTCGGCAGCGGGTCCCCCCGGACGCCCGCATTGTTGTAGCGGGCGTCCAAGTAGAGGTGAAGGCCCAGATGAAATATCTGGGCCTAGTGTTAGACAGCAGGTGGCGCTTCGGCCCGCATTTCAGCGGGCTGTCGACGCGCCTGCTGAAGGCAGCGGGGGCCCTCTCATGGCTCCTCCCGAACCTGGGAGGGCCGAAGGCGCGATGCCGGCAGCTGTATGCCGGCATACTTAAAAGTATGGCCCTTTACGGGGCCCCTATCTGGGCGGACTCCCTCCATAGGAGGGAGAACGCCTCCGCCATCCGCAGGCCCCAAAGGGCCATTGCACAGCGGGTGGCGAAGGCCTACCGCTCGGTGGGGTTCGCGGCGGCGTGCGCCCTGGCCGGCACCCCTCCTTGGGAGATCGAGGCGTGGGTGCTAGCTAGGGTGTACGAGTGGTCGGCGCGGCGTAGGGCGCTCAATGCGCCCCCCGCCGCGGAGGAGCGGGAGGCCGTCCGGCGGGAGGCGAGGGCCGCAATCGTCCACCATTGGACTGAGGACCTCGCCTCTGCCACCTTCGGCCGCCGAACGTTGGACGCGCTCGGGCCAGTCCTTCAGGTATGGCTCGAGCGGCCCCACGGCTTCCTCTCGTTCCGCCTGGTGCAGGTGCTGACCGGGCATGGATGCTTCGGGTCGTACCTGCACCGGATTGGGAGGGAGGAGGCCGCCGCGTGCCACGACTGCGGCGCGGCGGAGGACTCGGCACAGCACACCCTCGAGGTGTGCCCAGCCTGGTCTGAGCTCCGCCGTGGTCTAACTGCGGTGGTGGGGCCGGACCTCTCGCTGCCCGGCGTGGTTCTGTCCATGCTGGGGAGCGAGGCGGCCTGGTCGGCGGTCGCCTCTTTCTGCGAGGACGTGATCTCGCAGAAAGAGGCAGCGGAGCGCGCGCGGGAGGACGATCCCCTCGCGGCGCCGCTCCGCAGGCGGAGAAGGGGAAGAGTGAGACGGCTGTACGATCAGCGTCTCCTCCTCCCCGGTGGTGAATAGCGGGAGACTGGCGCGGGGGCGCCTTCTCCTGCACTGCACAATTCACCACCACCGTCGGCGGGAATGACCGAGCACTCGCGGTCATTTCCGGGCCCCTCCTCGTAGGGAGGGGCGTGCGGGCCCCGCTGTAAAAGCGGGCGGTCGTCGGCGGGGGACTGGATGATAAGGCTCTGCCAGTTTCCCAGTTCCCCTCCATGAAGACGATGCGGGAGTGCCGCTGGGTTGTTTAGTGGGTATACCCGGGCTAGCCGGGGGAGTCCCACATAACCCTCTCGTCCCCCAACGGGAGGGTATGCGTAACGCATTTTTCCCAGCGTCAACAAAAAAAAAAAAAAAAAAAAAAAGGTTAGGTTAGACGTCCCTTGGGGTACTGGCATCACCTCCTCGAGTGCCCGGCCCATTGTAATTCCCGAGGACACGTCCGGAGGAAGGACAATGGGCTTGGGACGGTGTACCCTGGGCACCGGGTAATATCTCTCCACTCCTCGGGGTGGACAGCTGTTGCTCGGTGGCGAAGCCTTAGGTGGGGGCGCTGAACTGCTGTTCCCGGTACGGGGGTACCGGTTGAGCGGCAGCGAGGCGCGGGAGGGTGTAGGGCCGAAAGGCCACGTAGGGCGGGGGCGCCGCTGCCGCTGTTCCCGATGGATACGCACGTCGGTTGAGCGCGGTGGTGGTGCAGGGGGGAGTCGGGCCGCAAGGCCTTAGGGCGGGGGCACCGCAGCAACCGTGCTGTCAGGGTATGGGACCTGGCAGACGGCAGTACCTGGGGTATGGGACCCGGTAGCTCGGTGCAATTGGGGGGGTAGGGCCGAAAGGCTTCAGGGTGTGTTGTCACTGTGGTTGCCCCTGGTACTTCTCTGTTGAGCAGAGTGGACTGGTGGGCACCGCAAGTGACACCGGGGGGGAAAGCCTGCAAAGGCTCCGGCTTGGCCGGCGTTGTGGGTTTGGCGCAAGCCGAACGGCCGCTGGCGGGAACCGGATGTAGTACAACGTACGTTCCCGGGGCCCGCCACTATAGCGGAGGTGCTGGAAGGCCCGATGGTGGTTTAGTCGGTAAGAGTCCGACATAACCCGCGCATGGTAGGCGTCGTGCGCGTGGTATCCTATGAGGATTCCACCATCGCTAAAAAAAAAAAAAAAAAAAAAAGGTTAGACGTAAGAATCCCACATACCCCGGTCGAGCCCCACAGCTCCCGGGGATCTTTCGAAGATTTCCCCCGCGTCAAAAAAAAAAAAAAAAAAGGTTAGACGTCCATTCGCTGGGGACGATGTAGGCAACCTCCACGTGGTGTACCCTGGGCATCGGGCAACAGCTTCCTGAGTTTCCCTCGGAAGTTTGTTGCTCGGTGGCGAATAGCCTACGAGACGGCGTCACATGTGCTGCTCCCCGTACTCTCTGGCTTTCGGAGAGGACGGTGGCGCAGCGCCATGACATGCGTGACGGAGGCCGAAAGGCCTGGATGCGTCGTGTCACTCCTGGTACCCCTCTGTTACGCAGAGTAGACCGCGTAGTGGCACTTCCGACGCGAAGGTTATGTGTTCCTGTTTTGTCCGTTTTATTATTTACTATTGTTGATTTTGTTATTGTTGATTTTAATTTTAATTTATTGTTGATTTTAGTTTTAATTTTTTCAATTGCTTTAATTTCATTGTTAATTTATTGGTTTTATCTTATCTATAATTAATTATTATTTCATTTATTGTTTTACCTTAAATTATTATTGTTAGAATTATTTTGTACCTCCAATATTATTTATTTGATTTTAATTATACATTTTCGTTTCTTTTCTTTCTTTCTTCTCTTCTTTGTCCGGGTTGACAGGAACTCGCCGGTTGAAGTGCCCAACGCCGAAGGTGCAGTGTGCCATTAGGCTGAAATGCGGAGGGGCAAAGAAGCCATAAGCGCTGGCAGGTTGACCACTCCTGCTTCAAAAGTGGAAAAAGTATAATGAGTGCAAGCAAACAAAACATATTACCCCAGGAGGGTACCGGCCGCGCCGCGGCAGGAGAATCCCTCCCAGGGCCTTCAGGCCTTGGCAGCGCCACGTATCTGGGGGGCGCCAAAAAAGCATGCACACCCACCGCCAAGTCCCAGTCTGGCGGTGCACAGAGCCAAGGGGGCTCACGTCCCGAATCGCTGGTTCCTGACACCAGCGATTCCGACAGCGAGGGACTCGACATCCGACCAGGTGTCGCAGGTCAGAAGCGCCTGCACAGGGCCCAGCAAGGTCGTTCCGGATCTCCGGAGCCCAAGGTGCCGAAGGCGAGGAGGGGGCGCGGATGCGCCACAAGACGCTCATCTTCAGTGGGCGTCCTAAGGCGGGATGAACGCGGGCGCTTTATACGCACACGTCCAGGCTCACCGCCCGCGCCGCAACCGCCCCCACCGGCGGAAGCTGCCAAGGCTGATGAAGCGAAGGAGGATGAATCTCGCCCATTGGGCCCCAGTGTTGCCTACACTAGTGAGGCAATCCGGAGGCAGGCCGAGATCGTTGCCACGGTTGCCCCCAAGTCTGGCAACCTTAGCCCTAAAGGACGCGGCGAGAATCATCGGCGAGAAGGCTGACTCGATCAGAGACCAGGCCCTCGCCGATGAAGGCGTGAGACTGCACGCAGAGAATAACAAGCTGCGGCAGTCATACGGTCGGCTGTATGCCGAAAACCAGAGCCTGCAGAAGGAGATGGCCGAGATGCGCAAGCAACTCGGCGAACTGCAGGCGACGGTAGAGAGGCTGCAGTCGCAGGCGGCCTCGCCGGCGGTCTGTCCACAACCTGCTGCAACTGCACAGGCTACATCGGACCCCCTCAGTCGGGAACAGAGGACACTTGCGGAGGAAATATCACGCTCCATCTTGCTCCAGGTGGGGAGCATGATGGATGCGCGAGTCGCGGGCCTCAGGCCTCCTCTTGCGGCGGACGCGTGAAATGCGGAGGATTCCACAGCCGATGCGGTCGCACTACCTCCTGTGCAGACACGGACGACACCTGCCGCGAGGGCGTCTAAAGCGCGAACGGCCTGCCCTGTGCAGCCTTCTCCGGCAGCACCCGTGGTTATAGAGTCGGGGTCCCGACTGCCTCCACCGACCCAACCGGTGGTGGTAGCACCGGTTGCGTCGACCTCAAAGCCTGGGAAGAGAGGTAGGCGGGGGCGGAAAACTGCTCCTCCAGTGGCGGACCTGCCGGCGGTGCCTGCGAACGCTGCGACTGCCGCGCCGGCTGTGCAGCAGCCAGTGGAGCAGTCCTGGGCCACGGTGGCGAGGAAGCGAAGATCTCCGAGGGCAGCGACTCAGACTCGCCCACAGCCGGCGGCGGCTCATCCCGCAGCACCCACCCCCAGTAAAAGGCGGCATAAGAAAAAGAAGGCTGCGCTTCCTCGGGCCCCTAACTCTGCTGTCATAACCATCACGGTGGCAGAGGGGTCCGATACGACCTATGCGGCGGTCACGGCGGCGGCGAAGTCCAGGGTGCGCCTGAGCGACCTGGGCATCGCCAACGTCCGCCTCCAGCGAGCGGTTACGGGCGGGCTCCTCATGGAGCTGGAGGGGCCCGATAGTGAGACCCAAGCGGACGCGCTGGCCGCGAAATTACAGGAAGTCCTGGTGGACTATCCTGTAAAGATCGCCCGCCCGACCAAATCGGGGGAGATCCGGGTCACCGACCTGGACGACTCTATAACCCCCGAGGAGGTCGCAAAATCGTTGGCGGAGGCCGGTGGATGCCCGGCGGAGAAGATCTCCGTCGGACAGATCCGCCGCGGTGAGACCGCCATGGGCACGGCCTGGGCCCGGGTCCCCGTCGCCGCCATGCGCAAGCTGGTGGCGACAAAGGAGGTGTCCGTTGGCTGGGGCCTGTCGCACGTGCGGGCGCTGGAAGCAAGGCCACTGAGGTGCTTCCGGTGCCTGGAGAGGGGGCATGTCGGTAGACGGTGCCCTAACGGCGGAGAAAATCGGGGCGCGCGGTGCTTCACCTGTGGCGAGCAGGGCCACAGGGCAAGCACATGCACCGCGCGCACACCGAAGTGCCCCTTGTGCTCAGACAAGGGGTGCCGTGCGGACCACCGGCTGGGCACTAAAAAGTGCACCCCGCCAAAGGGCAAGGGCAAGAAAGGCCCTTCCGCCCCCTCCAACGAGGCGACAACCGCGGCTCTGGCCAGCGCAGCGGGCTCCAGCCCGCCGGAGGACATGGAGGCCTAACGTTCACTCCCCACGTTAGGTTTCTTCAGGGCAACCTGAACCACTGCCGCAACGCTCAGCACCTGCTCATGCAGACCGTTGTGGAGCGTCAGATTGCCATCGCGGCGGTCGCGGAGCCCCACAGCGTCCCGGACCACCCTCGGTGGTTCGGAGACGACCTGGGCTCCGTGGCGGTCTATTGGGGAGGAGGAGAGGGTGTCCCACCCTGCACCCTACTGGAGAGGGGGCAGGGTTTCGTCGCCATCGAATGGGGCACCATGGCCATAGTGGGCTGCTACGTCTCTCCCAACAGGTCCCTCGCCGACTACGAGGTGTACCTGGATCGGGTGGGGAACTGCATTCGCCGTTGCCTACCCCGTCCGCTGATCGTCCTGGGGGACTTCAACGCCCACGCTACCGCGTGGGGCTCCCACAGAGACAACATCAGAGGAGAGACGTTGCTCGATTGGGCGGCTGGGCTCAACCTCCAGTTAGTCAACCGGGGGTCAGTGAGCACGTGTGTACGGTGGCAGGGGGAGTCGATCGTCGACCTGACGTGGGCGACTCCCTCAGCCATCGGCAAACTGTCGGGATGGCGGGTAGCGGAAGAGGTGGTCACATTGTCCGACCACCACCACATCTTCTTCAATGTGGCCATCCGCCGCCGTCCCCGCGGTTCCAGCCGCCGAGAAGGCAGCCCCCCGCGACGTTGGTCTTTTGAAGCGCCTCGACGTAGACATGCTCGAGGCGGCGGCCGACGTCGCGGCATGGCCGGAAAGCGCCAATGAGGTCCGATCCGATCCGAATGTGGAAGCAGACCGGTTCCGGGGCACGATGACGCAAATCTGCGACGCGTCGATGCCCCGAGCCGGCCGCCCCAAGCGTAGCCCGGTGTACTGGTGGACGCCGCAGATCGCGCAACTTCGCGAGATCTGCTGGCGAAGCCGCCGAGAGTTCACCAGGGTGTGACGTTACACCGTGTGTCTGAGCTTTAACAAATAAAACCGTTAAAGTCTACACAGCTATAACTACACATATGCGACACGGCGAGCCATCTCGTCGGCGAGCGCCGGCAGTCCTTGTCTCGCTGCCGCGGTGAGAGGTCGCATCTAAAATTCACGTTTATGTCAATGCCAATAGCGCATTATAGTTTGTAGTGATCGTGAACTACTTACGGGTGAGTGTGCTTGCTATCTATTTTCTATCTATCCGTTCTCTTTCCTGTTTCTAGGCATCTTGTAATTATCTGATATAATTATATATAATTATATTATAATATATATGATAAAAGTATTTGGCGGTCAACGTACGCAAATTTGAATATAACGAACCTGTAACCGACGCTATCCCTACTATTCTGCAATGTTATCTTTCTTTTACTTTCTCTGTTCTTATTCTGCCTTATACTGTTCTTTTATTGTTTCCTTTATATCTGTCCGACCGAGTATCGTAGCATAACCGTCTGCCAAGACCCTCGACTGGACTGAATAGGCTGAGGTGTCTTCTGTGGTCGGCGGACGGTTATGTCACGCGGGCTGGACCTGACGGTGTCTTTCCGTGGGTTCCAGGGTGCTACCTACGAGTTTCACCTACAAGTTTCTCCTACGAGTTCCACTAACGAACTTCCTGGGTACGAGGCTTCGTTCTCAAGCTGCTGCCGACCCCTACCGTTCGAGCCTAAGGACGGCTGCTAAGCCTGTTTCCTGCCAGACTAGCTGTTGAGCTGGTCGTTCTACGAACTGCTGCGCCGTGCTGCTCCCTGTACGACCGCTCCGTGCCGTTGCCGTCATCGTGCTGCTGCCTACGACGACTCTGATAAGTCCACCTTAGAAGGGGGAACCGGACCGATTCTCAGTACGGCATTTAAGAAAAACCGTTAGCCTACTCACGACCCTTGCTCTCTAGCCTGTGCCCTCTTTGAAAATACAGTTCTTTATTCTTTTATATTTGTTTCCATTTCGTAGGGCCACTATCCCCGCTACGCGACAAGGGCGAGAAGGCGAAGGCGAGCTCAAGCCGACGAGGTAGCCAGAGCTTTTATTGGCGCTAGGCGACGCAACAGATGAACAACCACTGTTTGGCGATAATATACATCAATCTCTGGTACAGCGCTGGGATCCAATTTTAAAAAAAGGATTATCTACCGACGCTAAAGAAAAAATATTAAAGGAGTACAATGTACCCGAAAATTGTAAACTCCTTAAGGCCCCTACACTAAACTCCGAGATTGCTGCTGCTCTGTCCGAAATGACACAAAACATCGTAACGAAGCAGGATCAGTTAGATAAAGGCATTACAGCAGTGAGCAGAGCTATTACATCTCTTTTGCTTGCAGGATCGCTTCGGGGATAAAATAAAAAGTATAAAGATCCTTACGGATGGATGTAGACTATTAACTGATTTGCATTTTATGGAGACCGACATAAGGAAACGACTGATAACGCCTTGTTTGGAGAAAAATATTATAACAACGATGATCAGACGTAATCAAAACTTCTGCGGTGGGTCACACCCAACCCGCACTAATCCTTCCATATTTTATCGAAAATATCAATATATGTCCAGCAACAATGCCTAAAGATTATTTAATCATCACCGAAATACTAAGACACGTTTCAGAACAAAGCCTCTAGGTGTCATTCAAGCGGCCGCATCGTGCCATCACAGCGCAGACATATATTGCATTATAATTATATATGCAATCAATATGCAACTGTTTAGTAAGGTAAATGTGCGGTAATTTCTCATTTTAATTTATTATTTAATTACAAATAATAATAATTAAAGGGTTGACTTCAGAAGAATTTAATTTTGGTGACGCTCACCGGTCTCTGAACGAATTCATTAGAACAGATCGTCTCCACGAATTAAATATTACATTTTACGTTTTTCATTTTAATTTCAGTCAAATTATGAGAATAAGATTAATTATAAGTAGGGACCGGATTTATATGTATACTAGCTGACCCGCGCAGCTTCGCCCGTGTTTTTATTGAATCTAAACCATTCTCGAATCCCCTTGAACACATACAAAAAATTTCATCAACATCGGTCCAGCCCTTTAGGAGAATAGGAGGAGTTCAGTGACATACACACGTACAGTAGAATTATATATATAAAGATAAAATTCCAAAATATGTACATATAATATGGACTAAAAAGCGAAAAAATGGCAAAAATTTGCAGTTAAAAATAACCATAAGTTTCAGGTATATGGCAGTTCTTTTCAGTATTTGTGTTGTTGCAGTACACGGATCTCATGTTTTGTAACCCCCAATGCACAAAAGGCATGTTAAAGTTTGTACGCTTATGTTCCTCTGTCTGTGGCATCGTAGCTTCATAACGAATGGATGGATAAAATTTCAAGGTCGTTCTGTTTGGTCAAAATAAGGCTTTATACTGGCTGTATAATCTTTAAACATCACAGTGTGTGACTGGCCTCCTGTTGCAGCCTCCGTGGCGCACTGGGAAACCGCTTGCTCTGCAACCGGTGGTCGCGGGTTCGAATCCTGACGGGGGCAACAGCTTTGGGTAGTTGTTCCTTACTGGCTGGGATAATGCAGGCCGATCACCTGCTTCGGAGTCGCTGGACGCTCGGGGTGTGGGCCCTTTGAGCGTCCATTGAGTACGGCGGCGACTCCGAGGAGGACGGCGGCGGGGTTGCGACCCCCGTCCCCGTGAGCACCGTGACAGGTTCCCGGGGGGCTACAATGCGCCCCCCGGCGGCGGGCTAAAAGGCAAGGCACTGAGGGGCCCCTGGTGCAGATCCCACCGGAGAGCCCTGGGGTCCCCCTCTCATGTGCCGATGCGACAGCCGCGGGGGTTTTAGTGGGTAAGAATCCAACATACCCCGGTCGAGCCCCACAGGTCCCGGGGATCTTTAGAAGATTTCCCCCGCGTCAAAAAAAAAAAAATGGCCGATCACTTGATTGTCTGTAAAGAAAGGTGATCCATGCGTCGGACGGACATGTAAAAAGTCAGTCCTGCGCCTAACTTCTTCTCCGGTAGTATCAGTCTTCCATCTCATCGGATTATGAGAGGTATAAAGGAAGAGAGAGTGCTCTTGTGTCTACGCAAACGCTTGTGCATAACTTAGAATAATAACGCCTAGAAACCGAGAACATGCACGCACAGTGAGGCAAGTATAAAATCTTTTAAAAAAAAAATTGAACCGACTTCAATATCACTGAAAAGTATAAAATAATTTAAATATTATTGAAGTTGGTGTTAGCTTACCGGCTGTGTATATTTGGCACCAACTTCAATAATATTTAAATTATTTTATACTTTTCAGTGATATTGAAGTAGGTTCATTTTTTTTTTTTAAAGATATTATTTTAAACTTTTTAGTGATATTTTCATATATAAAGATTGAACCATCGAAAACCGTAAAATTATCTAGGTAGGTTATGATCACATTATCGTCTACATAGTTTTACATAATTCATGTTTCTTCAGAAAAAAATATCCGGTCGTAATGAAATTTGCATGGAATCATCATAGTAGTTTACTCTCTCGAATAAAAAAAGAATCATCGCAATCGGTTCATAATTGTCAGAGCAATGTAATGGAGAACATCAATTTTATGGTTTTTACCAGATAAATTCCTCCACATCGTTCATGGTCCTCCAGGAAGTTCTTATCCGGTTGTAATAAAATTCATACAGATTTAATACAGTGGTTTCTTCTTTCGAATAAAAAAAGAATCATTGAAATTGGTAAATATTTGCCAGAGTTATGACCATTTTTGTCCTTAAAAAGCGACATAAAGTCATCGATATAGGCTTTCCTGCAGCTCTCAGTGCGCAGTCACCATTCTTGTTTTTTCAGGAACTACTTATTACTAAGCAATAATTTTTTTATGGGACCCAATCAATGGATTGAAGAACGGATGGAAGAAATATTTTTTCAAATTGGTTCATAATTGAAAGAGTTATGCGCGAACATACATAAAAATATATATATATATATATACAGACGAATTGAGAACCTCCTCCTTTTTTGAAGTCGGTTAAAAACCAAGCCAGAATGGCTTGGTATCGAACAGCCCGCGTCAGTGCTTATAGTCGAGTCGTAGCGCTGGTAGCTCCCGATATTTTATTTTAAAATGATGGTTTGTGGAATAAATGGAAATCACAGTACATCGGAAAAACTTAAGAAACATTGTAACATAACATTTCACCTGCAAGTATTACGTTTAACCTAATATTTTAACGTAAAACAATCGCCAAAGTGAAAACAATAATTTTTAATTTCAAATTCAACAGACGACATTATATCAAAATGTTGCCAATAAAAGGAAAATTGCTACCCCAAATTTGTTTAGTAACAAAAGATTTATTTAATTACTTGATGATCCGCACACACTTACGTTTTCAAATGACATTAAACGGTCACCCATCCATGTAATGACCTTGTCTAACGTTGCTTAACCTAGCGATATGAAATACACTTTTCGACCTATTCTCATACCTACCAAGTATATACATTAAAAAATCATAAGAATCGCTCGAGTTGATTCGGAGGAGTGCGCCCACAAACACTGTGACACGAGATTTATTAATAGCAGATTTGTTATTTCAGATTTATATCTTTTAAATTAAAAAGTATTTCCTTACTGACAGCAATAATAGTAGTTTATTCTAAAAATTATATAATGACGAAGCGACGAGGAAGGAAGAAGCAATTCCAATTTCCGTAATTTTAGGGAAAATCTGATTCCACTAACAACATTATTTGCTCACTTGTGTGCGTGTCGCAGAGCGTCAATACGCGTGACTTACGCCTACATCTATGCAATTGTGCCTCAAACGAGACAGTTTTTTCGTATGAAACTATCATTCTAGGCGTTATTATTCTAAGGTGCATAATATCTCCCGCGTAGATGGCTGATCTTACGAAAGATTGGCCGCTGTGGTCGTATCGGCCAGGACGACAGTATTTTTATATAAGTGACTGGAACATAGTTGCACACTGAACTAACGGACCGCTATTCGCGACAATGATACTAGAATCCTGATTACAGCGAGGGATTTAAGCTCGCCCAAGACAAAGGCACCTTTATCCCCGAGGTGAATACACTACTTTTCACACCTACTGCGAGGTAATAAAATACAAATATTGCTAGAATTAAAATAATAACAATATTTTGGGACAATCCACACACGGTAATCTGATCCCAAACTAGGCAGAGCCTGTACTATTAATTAAATAGTTAAATAACACCCAGACACTTGGTGGGAATCGAACCCACGACCTATTGGGTAGCGGCCAGGGTGTCTAACCTCTAGACCAACGAGACCGTCAATAATATCAACATAGTGATTTGCCGCGTTATCATCTATTTCGTTTTATTTTCTAGAATAGAACACTGGATTCTGCTCGTCGCGCTCAGTTCGATTTTCAAATGTTTTGTTTTTCGTGCAGTTCTCTGCTTAGAGAAGTAAGCATGTAGTAATATATACCTGTGGTAAAAGTGTTGAGGAATTTTCGTTTGACGTTCGAAATTCAAATCACATTATTACCCAAGGAAGTTTAGTACAACATTATTACCCGGCTAGACTATATGGATATAATGAGGCACTTTATGTCATCTTTATATGACATACTAGCTGACCCACGCAGCTCCGCCCGCGCTGTATTTACGTTAACTAAACTTTCAATATACATTCGCATAAAATACAAAACCTCTTTTTTTAAAGTCTGTTAAAAACTTGGACCCACTTTGTACTTGCCCTCCGAAGCACGGAGACGTGTAGTTCCAATGGCGTGAAACGGTCACCCATCTATTTAATGACCTTACCTAACGTTGCTTAACCTGATCGATTGACAAACATTGTTACCAAGTACACATTTTGACTTTAGTCCCCTCTCCCAAGGGAACCGTGCCGAATGTCGGGATAAAAAGTATCCTATGTCCTACCACGGAGTATTAACTCAAATCATGCCAAGTTTCGATTCAAACCATCCAGTAGTTTCAGCGTGATGCTCAGCCGAGATACAGACAGACAGACAGACAGACAGACAGTCAGACAGACAAAAATAATAAAAAAATCATTTTTGGCTTTAGTATCGGTTATAGAGTGCCCTCCAAACATAATTTTCAAAATATCTTCCATGTACAGAATGGGACCTGTTACAGTTTTATTATAACTAATTATAGATATAGATAGATAATGTGACATTGAAATGAAACTAATTTTACGGATTATATCGCGGTTTCGAATACTTTACAGCATTCATGGTCACGGGCGGACTGAGGTGGTATCTGCCCATATGTCATAGTTGTCTTAGGGTACCCTCAGGTCTTCAATTATTATTGTTAGTCCGATCTACGCAGAAAGAGCTTACAGTATCTTGAGGTCTTGCAGTGGAATGCTTGTCTTTGGATTTGACTTTGTATTAAGCATAGTGATCTGCAGAGTTAACGCGTTAACATCTATTTTTTTTTCTTTTCTAGAACACTGGGTTCTGCATGTCGCGCCCAGTGGCGTGCACTGGGTTATATGACAGGGTAGGCAAAACTAAATTGACTTTAATTTAATGATGTGAACACAAAAGAAACATACCTATTAAATTGTTTGTTGAGTAACTAATACCTACTGGTTTTTTAAAAATATATATTCTATTTCACTTCCACTACTAATGAGTACGTAGGAAGTACCAGATATACATACACACTCTAAAAACATAACCCTTCTATTCTTGTAGTAGAGTAAAAAAACTTACCAATATGAGAGAGACTGCGAGTTACACACATGCACACACACACTAAGATGATTGTAAATATGCCACCTCAAATATCCAAAAATTAACTGATTTTATAGACAAATTAATTTAAGGATACACGAAGTGGCCTTGATAAAGACCCGATTGCTTATTGGTACGCGTACAAACAAAAAAGTGACTGCAATCAGTTGCAAAATGAATAGATATTTACGAGTAGGTATGTACTTTATAATTGTTTATGTGTAACAAATGTTTATACAAATCAAAATTTAATTAATATGCTGATTTGTCTAATTTCATTTATATATTAAATCTATACGTCTGTCTTTTACTAAATATTTTTCTAATACAGAATCATAAAAGGTTGAACTACGTTTTATATCAATAAGCAGACTTTTTTCAATTGAAATCATGGATAAATCTGTGAGACGTTGCTGGCCTTGTGTGTTTCGCAAATAGGTGTGGATACGTTTTAATGATGAAAATGATCTTTCGGCGGAAGCACTACTCGCGGGAACTGTGACTATTAATTATTTGGTAATTTTTTAATATCAGCAAATTGATTATAATGGGCCTGCCGTTTGGTGCTATTGTGGAAAAAAGCTGCTATTGTTTTAATTAAACTAAAAAATCGTTTCGTCTCCGGAATACGTTCACAAGATTTAGAAAGAACTAAGTTTAACACGTGGGCGGAACACCAAACGAATAAAGCTTTAGGGCATTGTTCACGAATTAATGACTGCACCCCGTTAAGCTCAGAAGACAAAACGGCTGCACCATCGTATGTTTGAGCTATTAATTTCGACAAACAATTAAAATCTGACAGTACCTGTAATATTGAAGTGGTTAAAGCTTTAGCGGTGCGATCAGAACTTACATCGATATATTTTATGAACCGATCAACTATTTCTGAGTTATGGAAATACCTCAAAATAAGTACTAACTGTTCTCGGCCGCTTACGTCAGGGGTCTCATCTACCATTACCGCGACAAAATCAGTGTTATTTATCTGTTGTTTAATATTTTCTAACATTACCGACGAAACGCTCGATATTAAATCATTTTGAATGCGGTTTGATAATCCCGTAAATGTACTAGAAGCATTTTGTAAATGGTTTTCCAAAATCCCGTCATATTTCGAGAGCAAATCAACGATCTCTAAAAAAATTCCCTTATTTGTTGACGAAACCGATTCGTCATGACCGCGAAAAGACAATTCTTGTTTACCTAAAAAGCAAACAATATCAATTAATCGCTGAAAAATATTACGGTTACGATCAACTTTCGCGTTATGTCGATCAATATCTATTTTATATTGAGAATTTAAACTCGTCTCAATACGATTTTTCCCGAATGTGTGATATTTTAAAGAGGACTCTAAATGCTTTTCTGACTGGTCGTGCTTTTTTGCAGCGACTTTAAAATTGTGTATATCTACGTAGCCGGTGTCGGTCCAGACATTTTTATTATTTGAAAATAATAAACACGGAAAACAAAACAGACGGTTTATATGTTTACAGCCGGCTAACCAATTGTAATTATCATATTCTTTATTATTAAATTTTCGCGTGACTTTACCTTTGACCTGAATTAATTCCAAATTCGGCATACAACGGCCATCTTCAATTATTTTTCTTTTAATTTCGTAAGAAAGGGACGAAAATGCGTGATTTTTTAATTTTTCTATACACACTTGGCCAGAACATCGATCACACGTTACCACTTCCATTTTCTAGTATTTTTTTTAATTTGGAAACACTAATAAAATAATAATACACGGAGTAGTCACTTTTTCGAACATACTGCACCGAAAGCAATCGTATAAATGAAAATAAAAACCAACAAAAAATGGATGTCATTATAAAATATTGAAGTTTGAACAAACTAGGTATTTTATAATTTGTAGTATAACGTATTGCGTTCGTTCGACGCATCGGGCTCCTTATTGGTTGACTCATCTAAAAGAGTATATTGGATCGACTAATCAGGGATCGACTGTCACTAAAAAGACATTGCCTATCTTAGAGTATCATGTTTGTATGTGTGCGTGACATTTATTCTGTTCGCATGGTCGGCGTGCATACAGGTGTGAGTAAATTTTCGTTTGAATGTGTGCAAATCAAGATTTTGCCTTTTAAAACCTTTAGACCGGGCCTCGCGGCTCGAACGCGCGAACTTTAAATTTCCGCGTACTTAGGAATAGTTCAATGCACTTGCCGCGCGCCCGCGCCCGCCCGCTTTGATGCGGCGCGCTCAGCTGATTGATTTGAATTTTTGATTGATTTGTTTTTTTGACATTTGGCGCGAATTTGTTTATTTATAATAATGAAATAATTCAAAACAAAATGAAATATTCACTTAAATTATTTTTGTTATCATGTAATGTTCCGGAAATCACAGGGTAGGCAAACACTTTTTGCCTATATGGACTGCACGCCACTGGTCGCGCCCTGTTCAATTTTGTAATGTTTTTTTCGTGCAGGTCTCTGCTTAGAGTAGTATTATACCCGTGGTAAAAGTGTGAGGAATTTTCGTTTGACGTTCGAAATACAAACACTGTGTTTGTATTTTGAACGTCAAACGAAAATTCCTTATATAAGATATATGTATATAGAATAAAATACCCAAGGGAGTTTAGTACATTATTACCCGGCTAGACTATAGGGATATAATGAGGTACCTACTTTAAGTCATCTTTATAATACCCATAATGCAACAGCAAGTGGTGTGAAAATATATGTATTTACATATAAATCCGGTCCCTAATTATAAGTCACCAATGCGGCATGTAGGGCCTCCGCCGACACGATACTTTTTGCATCCGCGTTCGGCAACTCTGTTGCTTTTCGGAAGCTTGATACCGCAGCCGATCGCGAACCCCCGCACACTACTAGCAGATAGCGACCAGCGATTTCGACGCTTTCCGGTCGCTGGATGCAGCAACCGCGCGCTACACCACGCACACTACAGATGCCAGTCGCCGCGACTTTGGTAGTTCAGGGGTTCCCAACTTTAAGGATTTCTCCCTAAATAAATGGAGCATAATACATTGAACTATTTGTATTCTGATTACGTAACATTTATTAATGGGCAATGTTATTAATCTTAAAACCGACTTGTAGTTAAGATCTTAGTGTAAAAAACTTGCTTCGAGGAAAATATATTGAGTTTGATTAATTTTGTTAAAATTTTATTCGTTGAAATATTTTTTCGTACCGTGCAAAGCCGCTTGTAGTGTATGAAATTTAAAGCAATCTAAATAAGTAGATACCTAGGTACTTATTAGATATAAAATCAGTCACTATCCGTGTTATACGTATAGTCGCTCCTGTTTGTTTGTTTCCTTAATCTAAACTAAACATTGAATTTTGACCCAATTTCTACAATCATTTTGAGGGTTTCGGTACGTTTTAATATTATACGTAGGTATAATTATAAGGTTTAAAACTCCGGCGAGGGAAGCTGATGTCAGTTAATATGTTATGTTAAGCACCGACTTCAATACATTTTCGTTATATAGTACTTTTTAGATCATAATAATATCGTTAAAGTCGGATTTTAATATACTAGAAATATTTTATTTAATCTTTTTATTGACTTTACCTATTATAACGCTCTGAATACATGAAACTACCACGCAACTAGAACAACTATGCTAGACTTTACTAGGAACAAAACAGTGCATTATATACTAAAGTACCGAACTGATTTTGATGAAGCTATTACAACAAGAATTACCGCAATCGGATTTGTAGCTTCTGAGAAGTATGGGAATAAACATATATACATACACACACAGACACACATATATGTATGTATATATGTCGCAGCCGGGTCATTAGTATAGGCTGTCAATTAATACTAAATGTCCTGTTAATTCTAAAATGTAGGGTATGAGGTCAATAGTATCAAAGTCAAAGTCAAAATAACATTATTATGTATAGGTCCCACGGAGGCTTACACAAAAATAATTTTTACGCGGCCGCTACTGAGAAGATCTTTTTATTATTATTTTTTATTTATTTAATGACAACCAACAAGACTTACACTAATACATTGCATTTTTTACATTGGTGAACTTAAAACTAAGTGCAAGCTTAATTATAGGTCGCCACAGCATGCAAAAAACGCGTTAATCTTGGAAGACACTCAGCGGGCATGTCCTATTTTGTAATTTTTTTTTAAACAATTGTGTAATCAGTTTTACAAATTATGTATAGGTAGCCTTAAAATTCTAAGCTTACATGATTTGAGCAGTTCAAGCCCACGCAGTTTTATCCTCCAGGTAAATCGAGATTTTATAATAAGCCTTTTTTGACAATCGGCTTCAAAAAGTTTAAATTTCTTCATTGGAAGATCTCGGATATCCTGTGGCAGTTTGTTATAAAAGTGTATACTTTGGCTCATAAACGATTTGCCTGTTCGGTGGAGACGCGTAGCATGTACAACAAGATCGTGTTTGGGTTGTTATTTGACAAGTAAAGGTCAATGTCTTGTTGTGTCTTAAATGGAAGGTAGAAGTATCGTTTTCACAAATTGTAATGGGAAGGGAGACTAACAATAGCCGAAGGGGTTACTCGGATATAAATATGCTTAGATGCCCATATATAGTCTTACATATGTCAATTATTATAATATGTATTACGCGTCGAATACAGAACCTCCTTTTTTAAGACGGCTAAAAAAATAAAGTATAATTGGGGATCACTTGATTTGATTTAGGGAGGAAACATTTTTAACCGACTTCAAAAAAAAGGAGGAGGTTATCAATTCGGTTGTATGTTTTTTTTTTATGTTTGTTACCTCAGAACTTTGTCGTTTACGAACCAATTTGGAAAATTATTTTTTTAATTGAAAGGATATGCTTCCAGATTGGTCCCATTTTTTTCAAAAACAGGTTCTGATGATGGGAACCATGAGTAACTGAGGGAACTCCTTAAATATTATAGGCATACATATAGCGTTTTTGGTATTTTTAGAAACTAGTCAAGCATTTTCATTCAGAAAGTATCATTTGGTGAAGTGGATCTGATGAAGAAGGCCATAGACGGCCACCGGAACTTTGTAATAAAATTAACAAGCCATCCTATCCTAGCTGTGCCTACTAAACGTAGAACTACCGAATTTGGACTCGATGGATAGTTCACGACGAGTAGTTGCTAGAAAAATGGAGATCAGGGTTTGATGGTTGAGCAGGAAGGTTGTCACGGGATCTCTGCACCAATAAACATAGACCCACGAGTTTGGGTTCGTTGGGTAGCTCTCGATGAGTAGTTGCTAGAAAAATGGTGATCAGCGTCTGATGATGGAGCAAGAAGGTCGTCACGGGATCTCGGCACCAACAAACGTAGACCTACCGAATTTGGACTCTTTGGATAGGTCTCGACGAGTAGTTGCTAGAAAAATGGTGATCAGGGTCTGACAATGGAGCAAGAAGGTGGACACGGGTTCTCGGCACAAATAAATGTAGACCCACCGAGCTTGCAGTCCATGGTTCTCGAGAACTACGAGTATAACACCTAGATATCTTCGGTTTATGGCAATTGGTTTGTTTTATTAAGATATTGTCACATCTACATTTTTTTAAATTTTTGCTTAAGCTTATATTTTAGTGATGGTTCATAGTTGTGTTATGTAGTGGGTGTTTTTAAAATAAATATTAAACTGGCTGTTTGTCAGAATAAAATATAAGTTTTTAAAAGTTAACCTAATAATACACCAAGGGAACCACTAAAAAGAAAAAAAGAAAAATATTTTTTACAAAAAAAAGAACCGCCTTCAAAATGCAACTAAAAGAATTCTAAGAATTAGTGGTTTTTACATATACATAATACATTGTTGGACTTGGGCTACAACATATTATAAATACATATTACTATCGAAGTCGGTGCCTAACGTCTAGCAAATACTTACAAGGGCAGTAGGTACCAGTGGCGAAGGTTCCATATAACTCGATTCCTACCGGCTTCCCTTTGAAAACAGGCGTTTGTTACGACGATCTAATAAGACATTTATTTACTAACATAACGTTAAAAACATAGGTATTTAATACACCATCAAATAAAATTAATCTAAAAATCGCCTTACATTTTTATTATTAGCAAAAACTTACACTTTTCATTCACTTCAACCGCGCGCAAGTAGTGGCGCGGCAAGCCGCTCGCAAGATTAGGAATTGCATGCGCAAGTACCATGTAAAATCAGTACCGAAAACGTTCCCGCGCAGCCGCATAATTCGCTTAGTATAGGAACGACGGCAAGCCGGTGACCACCGGGTTTTAATGGGGCGTGGATAACCACGCCCCATTAAAACCCGGTGGTCACCGGCTTAATAGAATTAAATTGTCATGTACCGTATATGCGATACAAAATAAATATCAACGAAGACGAAAGATTATAGTCGATCGAAATATGCGTACGCAATACTACACTCTATTTCGTTCGTATTCATGTCATTTTTCTGTCCATTAACTTATGTTGTACCTATGTTAATGGACAGAAAAATGACATGTATACGAACGAAATAGAGTGTAGTATTGCGTACGCATATTTCGATCGACTATAATCTTTCGTCTTCGTTGATATTTATTTTGTATCGCATATACGGTACATGACAATTTAATTCTATTAAATATTATAATATAATTAGAATCTAATAGATTCTATGGTTGTTTAAAGTTTTGTTTATTGTGTTTAGCTTAATAATATAAAAGTACTATTTTATAGTGATTGCGTGTCCAATTTCACCGATAGATGGCGCTGTTCATAATGTAAATCGCGCTAACATCGTAAATTACTGTTTAATGATATTCGTTAATGAAACGTACAATATCTTCGCATCTTTTATTGTTGCAATTGCAATATTATGTATGTATACATACTACCTGGACTTGAGAGTTACATTTCATGAACCTCTAAGCCCTGACCTTGAAGCGTTTTTTTGGGAGAGCTGTTCATTGTGTGTAGTGTGCATTGTACCTACATGTTATTGCGTTAGATCATTTCATTGATATGAGTAATTTTAGGTCATATATCGATGAGATTTATCGAAGTAATTTAATTTAGCATATTCGTATTCTTAATTTCTAGTTACCTACCGATATATATGTAGCCTTGGTGGTGCAGCGGACCTAATCACTAGCTTTTAAATAAAATAAAATGGTATTTTTCCCTTGCCTACCTATTTCTTTCCTAATCTAGTTTAAAATCGCTCGGGATTTACAGATTTTAACTTTTCAAAGTTATAATATCATGTTGCTATCAGCAAAGTAGAACATTACAGAAATATAATGAAAATGTCCTGGGTGTTCCGGACCGGCTTACCTCTTACAAAAATTGACCCTTCGCCACTGGTAGGTACCTAACTGTTTTCCAGTTTGGCGCCGTCTTTGATAGTAATATGTATTTATAATATGTTGTAGCCCAAGTCCAAAAAAGTATATGTAAAAACCACTAATTCTTAGAAATTATTTCAGGCCTTTTAGTTGCATTTTGAAGGCGGTTCTTTTTTTTGTAAAAAATATTTTTTAAGAGTAGTAGTCGGCCCGGTGCGGAACGAGACTCGTGCAATATGTGTTCAGTGTAATAATAAATATTGACGATGCTAAACGTTACCATGGACTCTTATAAAGCTGCACTGCTTCTTGCTTTACTAATAAAGTGAAAATATAAATCACGGTGAAGGCGGTACTGGCTACATCCAATTACCAGTTTTCAAAAACCTATGTGTTGAAGCAAACATTATCATTCAATCATTCATGTAGATTTGTGTTAAAAATCATGTAGAAGGTGAAATATATATTTTTGCAATACGTGCTTTCTTTGAAATTAAAAACCAAAGCAGCAATATTCCTTAAAAAGTGGTAACTTAAATCGACCCCGAAAATAATCTAGAATACCAGAAAAAGTTGGTAACCCCCCTAAGTCAAAACATGTCACACCAGCGGTACCGTGTGAATCCAATACACTGTAACTTCAGATACAGTGTTTTGAATTAACAACGTTCATTCGATTTCTTTTAACCTGTTTGATGTTATAGCATTCATAGTTTTTTTTACTTTGTATGAAAAATACTGAGATATTGCAATGCAAATTACACTGTTTTTACTAAAAACTACAGGCCTGAAATAGTAAAACACGGCAATTGATGATGCAGTGCATTGTCCAAATAATCTTCGCGGATTGCAAGATACAGTGTTTTGTCAAAACAAAGTAGAAGGGCTAGCGCGACGCGGCTGCGCCAATCAGATTGAGGCTGGGCTATCGATTTCAATTATTATTGGTCGATCTGGCCGAGAGCGACGGCGGCGCAGTGGCTGGAAAGTATGAGCTGATGAACTAATACGTACTGAAATTTAAAAATAAATATAGTATTATAAATACACTAAATATTAAAATAAATCTATCTGGAGAGGAAATGTTGTTTTTTAAATATGACTAAATTACAGCTACTACGCAAGGAATGTGGAAGCGAATTCCATAGCCGCACTGCTTGCATGGTTAAAAAAAAACATTATAGCTACCATAATAATGAGGAGGAACTTCAAAATGCAGAGATATACTGGAACGTCAAGGCTTGTCACAAGACACGAGCAAGGAATAACGCTCACAAAGATAAAGAGGAGATTAAGGATTGTTAAGTATACAATTTAGAAAATAAAAAATGTACCAGTTCCGCCGCTGACGGATTGGCAGACATTCTAGTTGAGCCCGAAATTCCGACACGATCATATTTCCGCAGACCAAAGATGAAATGAATACACAAATTTTACAATTGCTCCAGTTTATTAAGAAGCTCCTCAGTTGCATCTAGAAACATACATCAGCATAATCGAAAAGAGCTAAAGATCAACAAAAAAGATCTTTGTCTGACGCAGAAGAAATTTTTGGAGACGCTTGTGAGACTGATAAGAATAAAAGATCTTCTTACTTATACCTATCTCCAACATGAGATTCCCAAGAAATATTATAATCAAACAGAACTCTAAGAATTTTAACTTTATTTGAGTATGCAATTGGTACGGAATCGAAAACTAAACTGGAGAGTGAGTTAATGTCAACCAGATTCATCACGTATCCGCCACCAAATATGATAGCCTGAGAATTAGTAGAGTTCACTAACAAGCCAATTGATTTTGCCCACTGACTTATGCTATCTAAATCTTTATTAAGCGTATATATCGCTTACCGAAGCTTATCAATATTGGCATGACGATAAAGCTAAGGATGATCATGCATAGAGATGATAGTTAGAAAACCCTCGCGATAACATTCATGAAAACTGAAAAGAGGAGAGATTACGCCACCCAGTGGAACACCCGCCTCAAGCTCACACCACACAGATGATGTCTCCTCAAAGCGGACAGACTGGGAGCGCCCACGATGATATGAATATGATCAAAGCAATTGATAGCTGAAAAAGCGACATAAAGAGAGGAAAGAATGCCTAGAAGTATGTCAAAATAAACAGAATTGAAGTCACTACCAAGATCCAATAATACCAGAATAATCAGTTGTTTGCTTTCTATAACCAAGCGTCAAACATCACTTATTTTTACTAAAACTAAGGACTAAAAGACAATTAGGTGTAAAATAGTCTGTCATTTGTTTGTAAACAATAAATACCTTCCAGGACTTCCAGAACAGAACAAGGAGTGTAGATATAGGACTAAAATTTGTAACAGAAAAATTTGGCTGTTTGGGAAAAGGAATGACAATGACAAGCGTTCTTCCCAAGACGGGAAAGAACAGGATTCAATTTAAAAGTTTAAGAAACGAGTGATTATTGGACAAGGATTGGTCAAGGTTACTTCAATGTTAGGTAACAACAATTTTAACTGAAGACCATGATGATATAATTCCCAACCCCCTCAGTAACCGAACTCAAAGAGAAAGGAGAAGATAAAGGCAAAGATAGCTAAGAGAGACAATTTAAAGTGGACAACTTAACATTATCAAGAGTAACAAGTGACTTCTAAAAATGTGCATTAATTGAAATCAAGATCTAAATAAGGGGCATTCTCAATAGAAAATACCAAAATATATCAAGAACTGCCACGTCTGTGCAGTATTATGGTTCTCCAACTTATACCTACCAATACACTTTTAGGCCCTGTTTTCCCAAGTCAATACACTGTAACTATATGATACAGTGTATTGCCTTAACAATATCTTCCTTAGCTTCTGACAACTATTAGAGCAACACAAGTTATCGACGATAATTCATTATGTATACTCTAAATATATATAAAACTTAATAGGCTGGATAACTTATAAAATTATTTTTAAATTGGCAGCAAACACTAAAAACTTTCTAACGAAAATTTTGGAGTAATCTTGAAAAAACTAAAAAAATCTATTTTGCTCATTTTCTCAAAATCAGTTTTTCGTAGTTACAGTGTATTGGATTCACACGTTACAGCGCACAGTGGGCGTTAAAACAAGCTTCTCTTTCATAAGATTTTTTATAACGTATTTCTTGTGGTTTTTAAGTACAAACAACCATATTCATAATCATAACGATATAAGATCATTGCGTTCGATTACCACAATACGTAGGTACTGAAAAGACTTTTTAAATAAAATTAATAAATAAATATTTCGCAAGCTTTAAGTGATTTTAAAGATGCACTAGGGGTTATGAAAATGGAGAAAATTTTATCCCGCAGTTCAATCAAGGTTTCATGAACTGGCCGTTTTTCATTTATGTAACTTACTTTGTTGCTTCGGAAGCGCAGGGAAACCGCTTGCTTTAGAAACTGAAGAGCTCCGGGCTCTTTTTTACACTTTGCTAAATGCGACGAAACGCGAAACGCGCGAAGTAAGTTATTTATTATTGGTTTGGACAATACAGGCCGATTGAAAATAAGATGAAAATGAAATGACGACGTGTAAAGGACGAAGTTTTCTTGCATGAAATTATTATACAATATGCGTTGTTACTGATTGTTTAAAACCTATAAACAATCTATACCTAAGTACTAACTGATGACGGGCCCGTTGGTCTAGTGGTTAGTAACCCTGTCTCCTACCCAACAGGTCGTGGGTTCGATTCCCACCAAGTGTCTGGGTGTTTATCTATATAAGTATGTACTTACAAAAAAAAGTATATATGTATTAGTATCAGTTGTCTGGTTCCATAGTACAGGCTCTGCCTAGTTTGAATCAGATGACCGTGTGTAAATTGTCCCAGGATATTAACTAAATATGTGCAAGCGATGCTGCAGGATAAAGCTAGTACATAATATACAGTGGCGTGCACTGGGTTATATGACAGGGTAGGCAAAAAGTGACTTCAACCTCATCAGCAGCCGAAACGTCCACTGCTGAGCAAAGGCCTCCCCCTTAGAAGGGAGGGTTTGCCATAATCCCCACGCTTGGCAGGCGGCTTGGGGATCGCAGTAAAGGTGGTAGGTAATCCAATAAAAAGACGCTGCTGCCCGTCTTCTCGTTTTCCCTTTATCGCCTTTTACGGACACCCAACGGAAGGAGATGGTTGGGTGCTATTCTTACCCGGACACCCCACGGGGACCTAAATTGACATTAATGAATGATGTGAACACAAAACATTTGATGAGTACCTAATACTTATGTTTTTATTTCGAATAAATATATATTCTATTTCACTTCCACTACTAAGACGACACGTAGGAAGTACCTACCTACGTTAAAATCACAGAACACTATTACTCAAGAGGTTAAAATCCATCCAGCCATTTAGGCCGCAGAGCGTCATAAAGAACCAGACATACTACACAGTCAATAAAAACAATATTAAAGTAAAAAAAACTTACAAATATGACTGCGAGTTACTCGTCTTGCTTGTACACATACATTAAGATGATTATAAATATGCCACCTCAAAATATCAAAAATTTAAATGATATTTAGATTCTATGTTTCCAGCTGGCTAACCGATTGTAAATATACTTTAAATCTAAATATTTTAGATTATTTATCGTGTCGAAAACGCGTGAATTTTTAATTTTTCTATACACACTTGGCCAGAACATCAATCACATGTTACCACTTCCATTTTCTACTAAGTAAGTTTTATAATTTGGAAACACAACACATACTGCACTGAAAACAATCGTTATCAATCGTATAATAAAAAAATATAGAATAAAAACCAACAAAAAATGGATGTCATTATGAAATCTTGAAGTTTGAACAAACTAGGTATTTTATAATTTGTAGTATTTTTCATTCATCGAGCACCCATTCTCGCATCCCGATCCCGATCCCGTTCGATGCATTGGGCTAAGATTGAGCTGCTATTGGTCAACATTTCTTTAGTCCTTCCTCCAAGGTCGTCATTGCTGCCGAGAGCACCCGAGCAGACCCGAGCACACCCGAGAGGCACTGTCTATTTTTGCATGGTGTGCGTGACATTTATACTGTTGGAATCGTCGGCGTGCCTACTGGTGTGTGTAAGTTTGTTAGAAAAAAATCTGTGAATGTGTGGGAATTAAGAGTTTCGATCTTAAAATTTTGATTAGCGGACCTCGCGGTTTGGCGCGCGGGAAATTTAAATCTCCGCGTACCTAGGAACTAGGAATAGTTTAATGCCCGTTTTTCGCGAGCTTTTGCTTATTTATAACTAGCCGACCCACGCAGCTCCGCATGCGCTATTTTACGTTAACTAAACTTTTAATAACAGACATTCGTATCGAATACATAACCTCCTTTTTTATAGTCGGTTAAAAACTGGGACCCATTTTTTAGTTGCTCTCCGAAGCACAGACCAGTTTAGTCCAAATGGCGTTAAACGGTCACCCATCTATTTAATGACCTTACCTAACGTTGCTTAACCCGATCGATTACAAAACCTTGATAACAACTCTCTATGAGTGTTCCCTTACTAATATTTATTATATTATAAAGAAAAATTGATAAAATAGGACCAAGCGTATAACCAAGTACCCATTTTGAATTTAATCCCCTCTCCCAAAAGAACCGTGCTAGATTACAGGATAAAAAGTATCCTATGTCCTACCTCGTAGTAAGATCTCAAATCATGCCAAGTTTCATTTGAATCCATCCAGTAGTTTCGGCGTGATGCGCAGCCGAGATACAGACAGACAGACAGACAGACAAAAATTAAAAAAAACTACATTTTCGGCCTCAGTATCTGTTATAGAATGCCCTCCAAATATAATTTTCAAAATATCTTCAATGTACAGAATTGGACCTGTTACAGTTTTATTATAAGTATAGATGATGAAATAATTCAAAACAAAATGTTATTGAGCAGATAAATTATTTTTGTTATCATGTATTGTTCCGGAAATCACAGGGTAGGCAAACACTTTTTGCCTATATGGACTGCACGCCACTGATAATATACAATACAATACAATACAAATACTCTTTATTGCACACAAAAGAAATATACATTTGAAATTAAAACAATTAAAAACAGTGAACAACAAGGCGGACTTATCGCTGAAGCGATCTCTTCCAGTCAACCTTGGGGTACAGGACAGAGCATTCTTATGGGCAGGTGCAGTTATATAAATAAATTAAGTGGATTAAAAAAATATATATATATTTAAAAAAAAATTATAAAATAAAAAATAAACTACATATTATAATATATTATGATAGACTAATACATATCTATTACCAAGAAAGTGAGAGAAAATCAATTTTTTTTTAAAGCTAATGTTCAAACTTAAGTACATTTATTTGAATCATACTGTAAAAACTTCTACACTTGCCAACTCTGGACAAATTATAAAAGGAGGTCATTGGATGGTATTCGTGTACAATATAATAACATTTTCAGACACCTCATGGGTTTTAAATAGGTACTGTAGTGCTTCTAGCAAGTTTACGGAGGCGCGTCTGAATACGTTCAATGCCATTCAGAGAAGCTGAATCGCTTCATATATGGCCAGGGTTGGTCAGTGTAGAAACGGTATTATTAAAGAAATCGCGGACCGTTGGTCTATAACGAACATGTGTAGACGTTGGCGTGAAATAGCTGCTTAAAATTCTTTTTTTTACTGGAATGTCTGTTTTTTTTGTTTAGTTTGGTTATTATTTATTTATTCTGTTTGGTTTCTTCCTTTTTTTTGTCAATGTGTCTTTGTATTTTTTTTTGTATGGATCAAGAGTCTGAAATAAACGTATATTATTATTAAATACATTGGTTTAATTAAAAGGCAGATGAAGTTCTCTTTTTATAAAAAAAAACTACGCATTTGTAGTTTTTTTTTCTGTCTAAATTGTTCTTATTGTGCTTGTTTATCGTAAAGATTATATAATTAAATAATACCTGAAAATTGTTTTGGGTGAAGTATATAATATCTTTTTTTTTATATTTCATTCAACTTCTTGATTATGTATTTGCATTTCAAAGTTCTTAAGCGATTTTACCATTATTCAGAAGGATTAGTCAAATCCTGGTGACTTAGATGCAAAGCGAACTTGTTTTTTTATAAAGTACCTACTGGGTATTAGTTTATACATACTTATATGTATATCAACATAATAACAACGACATCTATAATACCGCAATAGCAGAATGTGATATTTGTAAAAGGGTTAAGGTTGAAACTCAGACGGTTTTGTTACCATAACCGTAACGTGACCAAAAAGATTCAGCTTTACAATTCAAACACAAAAAAAGGGGAAATTATATTTTGATACATTTGGAATGTTGTTACAACATTTAATGTTGTTAAGTTAAAAATAAAACTTGTGATTACTAAGTAATTCGATGTTATGGTAATTTTAACAAATCCGTGTATTTGAACTACATAAAATATATATCATTTTTCAAAAAAATTAAGCTAGTGAACCTTATTTTTGGCCCACTGTGCATCGATGACAGCAGTCGCTAAAACGCGGTGCAGCATTGATGCGGTTGCTAAAACGCGCGACTCCGATACAGCGACCGAGCGCAAGGAGTAGCTCAATGGTCGCTAATGAGTTGCTAAAACGCGATGCAGTCGCAAAGTTGCCAGTCGTTGCAGCTAGAAAACGCTAGTGGGCGGAGGCCCTAATTGTAATGCGCTACGCCGCCGCTAGCTCATTGTGTTGGCCACCATGATGGCGTGACTGAGACTGTCCGTGTTGTTGGACGTGCTGTCAGTATTACGGGCCCCTTGGTCTAGTAGTTAGACCCCCAGGTCCCTACGCAATAGGTAGTGGTCCCTTGTGTGTGGATTATGTTTACTTACGTAAGTATGTGTTTACAAAGAAAGAAAGTGATTGTATCAGTTGTCTGGTTACCGTAGCACAGGACCTGTCTAGATTGGACTCCGAAGACCGTGTGTGGATTGTCATAAGATATTATTATTGTTGCTCACCGCGGGATTCGAACCCGCGATCTCCGGTTTTCTGCCTCTGCGCCACGGAGGGTACGAATCATGGTAGTATATTGCTACTATCTACAAATTACTACAATTACCGTAATAGTGATGGCTGATGGCGATGGCCACATATCACGTGGCAATATAATTTCATATTATGTCTCCATGACACAGCAACTTGTAGCAAATAATATATGATCGCAGTTAGATTAGATAAAAGCCACGTAATATATAATTGCAGTAGTGAAGCCGCGCCGGCGCAGCCCGCGCGACACCACCACGTCTCAATAACTCATAGTGAGTACTCATTATAGACTCCTCATAGTGAGATAACTCACTATAATCATGGTATTAGCCATATCATCTTTATAATAATAACAAATATAATGAATAATATGATAAATGCAGGATAATTACGAAATTGAATATTAATATGATATAGAGCCAATGACTAGAAATTCTAATAAAATTTCTTAGTGTTTTTAACCGACTTCAAAAAAGGAGGAGGTTCTCCATTCGTCTGTATTTAAATATATTTTTGTTATTATAGATTTGTATAGACTGTCAAGTGACAAGGCGGGCAGCGTGGGTGCCGGGCGTGACTGGGCACTTCATGGGCACTTCATGGGCCCGGTCACACCTACAATAATTAATAAAGGCTCCAAACTTACCTCTAATAACACCCTCTTCTGAGTTGGGATTAAAACGAGTTCATGACAAGTTACGAACACGACACACATGTTGCGATCTTGATATAAGGATTGAATCTAAGATTGAATAACTGTGTTGTTCGCAATATTCTGAGCGTCGCGTCGTAACAGCCTCACAGCCAGGCACACCTGTGCCTTCCACAATATGCATGTCATCGCTCTCGGGCCTCAATGCTACTACATCCAACATAGGGAACGCGAGATCACAAGGAAATCGGTAATATTATCTCACTTCAGAACGTCTAAGGAAACAATTAGTAAAAATCTGCGCGTTCTTCTACAAGACGGAACAGAGTTTGATCCAATTATGGGTGGCTGCTGATGACGTTACTAAATAAGAATTAAAACTCGATTACAACATGGGAATTATTAAATGAGTATTTCACATAACCACAGCTCGAGTAACACATTTCGCGTAAATGGGTTACATAAAGTATGTAAATCGCAGATAATTGTCATACGCCACATTAGCAGAGGGTAAGAACGGGGAGAAAGGTATCGCAGCAGTTATCACCCGAATCACCGCGCGATGAGCTCAGGGAGCCATCATGGGAAGGCGGAAGGCGGAAGGCGGAAGGCGGGGGAAGGTAGGCGAACATGAAACACATTATGACATTTTTGTTACCATCACACCTGCTTGCCAGAGATGTAGGCTGATTGTATTTAAATCCAACCATGACTTGTTGGTACAAAGTAATATTATGTTGAAAAAGAAGAACGTCAACTTGACATTTTTAGTATTATTTGAAAAATATTTTATTTTTAGTTTAAAATACCATTATTATTTATTATATTTGTGAAAATTCTCAGTATTGTAAAATAGTCCAGTGTATAGTGCACGTTTTAATAGTGTACGGAAATATAAGAACCTAACAATGGCAAGTCGTCGATTCAAACTTCAATGTGGTGGGTGTTTAAAAGATATACTCGATAAAAAATTTATCAAATGCTCAACGGACACCTGTAAAACGCCTTACCATCGCGACATCTGTATGGGTTCTTCTTCAGCAATAGAGATCTCCCCCAATAAATGGATATGCCCAAAGTGTCGATGCAATGCTAAAAGACCAGGAGACAATTCTCAAACTCCACTTCGCCAGCAATCTACCGACAATCTTTATGTAACGCACCGTTCCAAAAATTATGTCACGCACTCAGGTGACTCAATTTATGGTAGCCCGAGTGAACAAGTACTTCTAAATCCTGCTGAACTTCAAACCCTTGCTGAGGAGATTCGACTGTTAAGACTGGAGGTATCTGGTTTGAAAGATCAAGTTACGACTGTAGTGTCCTCTGTTGCTCAGTGTCACATAAAACTAGATGAAATCTCTTCTCGTTTGGATCAGACTGACAAACGTCTTCAGATATTGGAAGAGAGAGATTTAGAGTTAGCCATGCTCCGATCCAAAGTGGACTTGCTTCAGAATCAAGTAAACAAACATGGCGCCATACTCATAGGCGCCCTTTGTCGTGGGCCAAAAAACCGACACTGATCGGCGAACGGTGCGAAGCGCGATCGAGAAGGCGTGAACAACATCCACACTCGTGATTCGCAGTTGTCGCGGGCTTTCGCGGCCGTTCGCGCCGCGAGTGTAGAGCCGGCTTTACATATTTCCCGGCAATTTTGAATTTGGAACTGTTCTATATTCGAATGTGTTTAAATTTTGAATCTCAAAACAGTTGAAAGTATTAGGATTAATGCTATTGTTTACTGTTTAGTCACAGCGTCGATTGGAATCTGTCAGGTTACGTACGAAAATGAATCTTTCTAAGGAAAATCTTCGTGCAATAATTTTCTACAACTTTGGAAGAGGCCTGACACGGCTTCAGTGTTTTGAAGAGCTAACATCTGTGTTCAGTGATGAAGCCCCATGTCTGCGGACTGTCGAACGCTGGTATTTAGAGTTCCAGGGTGGACATACTAGTGTTAGTGACAAATCTCGCGAAGGACGCCCAAAATCCGCCTTCACTGAAGATAACATCATTGCTGTGAGACAACTAATTCTCGAAGATCGTCATGTGACGTATCGAGAGATAGAGGCTCTATTAGGCATCTCAGGGATAACCATTCAGAAGATTCTAAAGCGTTTTGGGTCACAAGTATTGCGGGTTGAATAGATAGAATACTGTATTGTACAAACACCATAAAACTTTGCAAAACATGAAAAATACAGCAAATGTACCATAGGCGGCCTTATCACTATATACCGCCTTAACACATGACACTATGTAACTGTGATATTCTGCAACTTCCCTAGTTGAACTCTTACCGTTACTGAGTATTTGTCCAGGCTTCAAGCCAGGGTCTTCGGGGTACGGCCTCCAGGACACCCCGGAGGGTCCTTCGTGCACGTTCAGGAAGTGCCCCACGCCGTGACCGGTCCCGTGTGCGTAGTCCAGCCCCACGTCCCATAGAGCATGACGGGCGAAGCTATCCAAGACATTGCCCTGCAAAAGTTGAGTAAAAGAAATATTATTTTAATATTTTTTCTTGTGTAAACATTGCTGTGTTCCGGTGTGAAGGGCACTGTAGCTGGTGATATTACCGGACACAAGAGACTTAATATCTAATGTCTTAAGCGCAATTAAATCCAACCATGACTTGTTGGTACAAAGTAATATTATGTTGAAAAAGAAGAACGTCAACTTGACATTTTTAGTATTATTTGAAAAATATTTTATTTTTAGTTTAAAATACCATTATTATTTATTATATTTGTGAAAATTCTCAGTATTGTAAAATAGTCCAGTGTATAGTGCACGTTTTAATAGTGTACGGAAATATAAGAACCTAACAATGGCAAGTCGTCGATTCAAACTTCAATGTGGTGGGTGTTTGAAAGATATACTCGATAAAAAATTTATCAAATGCTCAACGGACACCTGTAAAACGCCTTACCATCGCGACATCTGTATGGGTTCTTCTTCAGCAATAGAGATCTCCCCCAATAAATGGATATGCCCAAAGTGTCGATGCAATGCTAAAAGACCAGGAGACAATTCTCAAACTCCACTTCGCCAGCAATCTACCGACAATCTTTATGTAACGCACCGTTCCAAAAATTATGTCACGCACTCAGGTGACTCAATTTATGGTAGCCCGAGTGAACAAGTACTTCTAAATCCTGCTGAACTTCAAACCCTTGCTGAGGAGATTCGACTGTTAAGACTGGAGGTATCTGGTTTGAAAGATCAAGTTACGACTGTAGTGTCCTCTGTTGCTCAGTGTCACATAAAACTAGATGAAATCTCTTCTCGTTTGGATCAGACTGACAAACGTCTTCAGATATTGGAAGAGAGAGATTTAGAGTTAGCCATGCTCCGATCCAAAGTGGACTTGCTTCAGAATCAAGTAAACAAACATGAGCAAACCTCACTGCGTAATGAAATTGAAATAGCTGGGATTCCTGAAACTCCGAATGAAAGCCTTACTCACCTTGCCCTTGTAGTTGCTACAAAGGTAGGAGTTAACTTGCAAGATGTGGACATTGACTATGTATCCCGTGCTGGTCCGAAGCGCACCACTGATAGTAAGCTTCCTAGACCCGTAGTACTACGTTTAGTTCGTAAAACAAAACGGGATGAATTGCTGAAAGCAGGTAAAATAAGAAGGAATCTTTCTTCTAAGGACCTAAATGTTGGTGATAAGGAGTATAATCTATATATAAACGAACGCCTAACACGTGATAATCGCTGGTTATTTCGTGAGTCTAGAAACCATGCTTCAAAAGCCGGCTACAGCTTCTGCTGGTCACATAATGGATCTATTTTTGTCCGGAAAAGAGAAGGTTTTCCAGCTATACGGATTAACTCATTGGCCGAACTTGCATCAAAACTTGGATTTCCTGAGATTATTTCTTCTACAAATGAGAGCCAAATTCTTGTATAGTCTGCTTTATTATTTCGTCATACGTATTATTTTCATTAGTATTTACTTTATTTTCATTTTATTAGGAGTTATGTTACTTTATTCCGTTATTTATTATTTTATCATATATTATAATAATATTGTATTTTTATATATCACCTTATTTTTGTGCAATGAAACTGGAC
This sequence comes from Furcula furcula, assembly GCA_911728495.1. NCBI lineage: Eukaryota > Metazoa > Arthropoda > Insecta > Lepidoptera > Notodontidae > Furcula > Furcula furcula. The sequence goes on from OU452243.1 coordinate 399,341, forward strand.
ATTCACTTCTTAATATTCCTCACTTCTTTACCAATTATAATTCTGTGGTAACATTTATGATTACAAAGTGTGCCTATCGCGTGACAAAATCTCTAACATCCGTACATAACAATTATAAGATAATAAATATTTACAAATGGCCACCCTAAACTTAAATCCTGACTGAAATGAAACTAATTTTACGGATTATATCGCGGTTTATTTTTGATTTTAATCTCCCATTGTTGCCGATATATTTATGGAGGACTTTGAGGAGACGGCCCTTAATACTGCACCTGTTAAGCCACGATTCTACAAGCGGTACGTAGACGATACTTTCACAATATTACCATCAGATAAAGTAACTGCTTTCCTAGATCACCTTAACTCCATAAACACTAAAATCCAATTTACAATGGTTGGAATCAAATAACTCTCTAGCATTCTTAGATGTCTTAGTAATCCGTAATCCCAATAACACCTTGAGTCATACTGTGTATGGGAAAAAGACCCATACAGATAGATATCTAAACGGCGAATCTCATCATCCCCCAACACAGTTAGCTACTGTCGGTAAATCATTGTTTCAGAGAGCACACGGGATCTGTGACGAGGAACATCTTGGTGCCGAGCTTCAACATGTTAAGCAGGTCCTGCATGATAACAAGCTCCGAGTTCCGCGCCGCCGTCACTGTGAACGTGTCAAGCCATCCACAGTCGAACGTATGCCTGCTGTATTGCCATATGTTAGAGGGGTAACAGACAAGATTGGCTATATCTTAAAGCGAGCTTCAATTAAAACATTTTTCAAGCCACCAAAGAAGATTAGTCAGTTTTTACCATCAGTCAAGTGCCATATACCTCTACAAGATGCAGGAGTATACAAACTGGATTGTGACTGTGGGCTCTCATACATCGGGCAAACAAAAAGATCGGTAAAAACCCGTGTAAAAGAACATATAGCTGACGTTAAACATCGACGCTATACGAAGTCTGCAGTCTGTGAACATGTTCAGGATCGCACCCGTCATTATATTAGATTTGACAAACCACAAATCCTCGCAAAAGAACAGCGCTACCTACCAAGGATGATTCGTGAGGCTATTGAAATTAAAAAGCATCCAAATTTCAATAGAGAAGATGGCTGGGTGCTACCACCAGCTTGGGATCCCGTGATAAACATAGTCAAATCCAAAGACAAGCATTCCACTGCAAGACCTCAAGATACTGTAAGCTCTTTCTGCGTAGATCGGACTAACAATAATAATTAGAAGACCTGAGGGTACCCTAAGACAACTATGACATATGGACAGCTACCACCTCAGTCCGCCCGTGACCATGAATGCTGTAAAGTATTCGAAACGTCGGGAAATTAAAATCAAAAATAAACCGCGATATAATCCGTAAAATTAGTTTCATTTCAATGTGTAATATTCGCGTAAGTATCAGAAATCATTAAATCCTGACTTTGATGAAATCTTTTCAGTACCCTGTCACGCTCTTAACACTTTAGAATTGTGTAAAAATGTTTTAACTATTGAATATAATTGTAAAATTTTGAACTTTAACATACGCAGTTTGCAGAAAAATTTTGATGCCTTTTATGTGGCGCTTAAGAGAATCAACATTGACTTTGATGCAATAATACTTACTGAATGCCATCTTGGTACATGCTCATTATTAAGAAGTATTCCTGGTTATTCCTCTTTTTCTACAAGTAGATTAAATACCAATGCTGGTGGGGTGGTAATTTACGTTAAAGAGAATTGGAATGTTGATGTGACTGAACCCGATATCTTAGATGCAGAATGTCTGTCACTGAAATTTCCAGACTCACATATAATTCTTGGTATTTATCGCTCGCCTTCTTATAAAAATATTGACAATTTCTTAGAATCGATTGATGCCTACATTAGAAATCATACACAAAGTAATAACATTATTCTTATGGGTGATCTAAACATCAACATTCTAGATAACAAATCTGCTACTACTGATTACATGTGTTTAACAGCTGAGCTAGGCCTAAAATCAGTTATTTCACTTCCAACTAGAGACGGTTCCTGTCTTGATCATGTTTTTACTGGTGTTAAAACTGATGCAGTGGGTATAGTTTGCTCAACAAGAATAACTGATCATGACATGGTCATGGCTGGATTTCGGTTGGTTAAGAAACAAAAGTCTGGGCACTCCCGAGTTGTTTCAAAAATAGATTACGCTGCCGTTGAGTGCCAGCTCAAAGATACTGACTGGTCGATTGTTTTAAATTGCCCGGACGCAAGTCTCGCTGCTCAGATTTTTACTGATCACCTTTCTCGTGTAATACAATCTAATTCTAAACAAGTTAATTTAAGCAGATCTAAATATAACCTAAATGATTGGATCACTCCAGGGCTCATCAGGTGTATGCGACACAGAGATAATCTTCACCTTCGGGTAAGAGTTGATCCTAATAACTTAGTTCTCCTAACATCGTATAAGAGATACCGGAACTTCCTTGGTGATTTACTTAAAAAGTTAAAACTGCAGCATAATCATAACAAATTAGCGGAAAACAAGAACAACCCTCGAAAATACTGGAAAACAATAAATAAAATATGTGAAATGGAAAGTAAGAAGAGGCAGCCTGTCGAACTTTTAAATATAGAAAGTTCTTCTCAAGACTCTCTGTCTACTTGTAATAATTTTTTTGCAAATATCGGTCGAAACTTAGCTTTGAAAATATTAAACAATTCTACAGAATAAAATCTTGCCCAATCGGTTAATATCCAATCCAATTCCCCCAAACCCCCAAAACCCCACTGACGATTCTGAAGTCTCTGCTTTGATTGGTCAGCTGAAAGCTGATAGTGCACCTGGTATTGATGGCATAAAAAACACCACAGTCAAAAGAATTTGTTATCTGATTCTAAAACCACTAACTTACATAATAAACTTGAGCATATCGAGCGGCAGATTTCCCGACTGCTGGAAAGTATCAGTTATTGTCCCAATATATAAGACTGGTTCTAAACTTGATCCGTCTAATTATAGACCTATCTCTCTACTTAACGTCTTTGCTAAGCTGCTAGAGAAAATAGTTGCCAAGAGACTAACAGACTTCTTTGAATCAAATAACCTCTTATCACATAATCAGTATGGATTTCGTAGAGGCAAATCGACTGAGGAAGCCATCACCCGATTATTAAACAGTATTTCTGCGACTCTCGACAATCGTCGTTATTGTCTCGGAGTATTTCTTGATCTCTCCAAAGCTTTCGATACTGTGTCTCATGTCATCCTTCTTCGAAAGTTTGAGTTACTAGGTATCAGAGGTATTGCTCTAGATTGGTTTACAAGCTACTTGAATGACCGAAAACATTCTGTTTTAGTTGATGGCCTTCTTAGTAAACCTGCTGAGGTATCTTTTGGTGTCCCTCAAGGCAGCGTCTTGGGACCAATTCTATTCATAACCTATATTAATGATATTACCAATCTATTTTCCTCCAATAAAGACATTGATATTATTTGCTATGCAGATGATACTGTCATCATATTTAAAGACTCAGACTGGACGAATGTTTTCTCCATGGCCAATCGTGGTATGGAATTAGTAACTGCATGGCTTAATGCAAACCTTCTTACCCTTAATGCTACCAAGTCCAGCTACATATGCTTTCACAAAACAAAGTCATCCAGCCCTCCTCCCTTACTCACTCTAAAGGCTCATACATGTTTTAATATAGATACTACTTGTTCTTGTGATATTCTCTCCAGGACGACTGTTCAGAAATACTTAGGAGTCACTCTGGATCAAAGGCTCACGTTTGATAATCATATTCAAACCTTGTCTGGAAGGGTTAGAAAACTAATACATATTATGAAATTACTCAGAAACGGTGCTACTAAAGAAACACTTCTCATGGTCTACACCGCTATCTGTCAATCTCTTTTAATATATGCTATTACAGCATGGGGAAGTGCTCCCAAGTCTTACCTACTTTCCCTTGAGAGGGCTCAAAGGTCTGTCCTCAAGGTTATGTTTAGGAAACATTTTCGGTTTCCTACTACTATTCTATATCGTGAATCTGGAGTTCTTACTGTGCGTCAACTTTATGTACATAAAGCAGTACTTCAATTTCATAGTTCTTTTATTTCATCTGAAGATTACAAAACAAGTATGCAAAGTAGACGACTTATTGTTAAATATAACCCTGTTAAAACTGTCTTTGCACAACGATTTAGCAGCTTCTTATTTCCATTTATTTACTTAAAAATAAACAAGTCTTGTGATATATCAAATCTCAGCTCTTCAGAGGCAATTGTTAAATTAAAGACATTTTTACTTACACTGGACTATAACGCCACAGAACTATTATTATCAATACCAAAATAATGATTTATAGTATATATTAATTAAGTATGTATGTACATATTTATATAATATTTTACGTATATAATATTACAATATAATATTACATATATAATTGATATGCTCATATTGTTACTTACTATTAGAATTATTTCTTAAGGTCGCCCGCGATACAGGTTCGCCTAGTGCGGGGTCCATTGACTCTTCATTATGTTTAATGTACTTAAATGTATTTATGGATTAATAAATAAATAAATTGTAATTGTAATTGTTGCGGGGATTGAACTAAAACTAGAATGCATTTTATGTTTAATTTGAATTAACAAACAACAGAACAATAAAAAACAACTAAATTAAACACTGTAGCAAATACTTACTTAAATATTATCCGACAATCAATGTTAATGCAAACATTATTTGAAATAATAACAGACACTGTTTTATAAGTGCATGAAAGACAGCTTGATATACAGTAAAATAATTGCAACCGGCACGCAGCAGGCAAACTTGTAAATACACTTAACGTTTATATAATGGATATCGAGTTAACATTCTCGGGCTAATATTAATTGTATCGTAGTGTTTGTGTTACAGGGACCCGCGGCACATAATAATAGCCATCATAATTAAACACGATCCGGCGGCGGGCGGGCCACATCAATATTATAATGGCCGGCCTTTGTCCGGGTTCCTACAAATGTGATATTTTATAATAGTATACTAGGAGAGGCAGTACACAGCGGGGACTGGTGAATTATCAACTGTACCACCGTAACCAAATAGTTCTAAACCTTCGAGTAGCGTCATGTACTCACCGCACGACGGCGACGCGGTGAGTGAGTGAGGTGGCCTGTGCTCTATGAAGACTGCTACGCTGCCCTTACGCTGCTCTTACGCTGCCGGGCTGCTGGATAACGGCTCATCCTTCGAGTAGCGTCATGTACTCACCGCACGACGGCGACGCGGTGAGTGAGTGAGGTGGCCTGTGCTCTATGAAGACTGATACGCTGCCCTTACGCTGCCCTTACGCTGCCGGGCTGCTGGATAACGGCTCATCCTTCGAGTAGCGTCATGTACTCACCGCACGACGGCGACGCGGTGAGTGAGTGAGGTGGCCTGTGCTCTATGAAGACTGCTACGCTGCCCTTACGCTGCCCTTACGCTGCCGGGCTGCTGGATGACGGCTCATCCTTCGAGTAGCGTCATGTATTCACCGCACGACGGCGACGCGGTGAGTGAGTGAGGTGGCCTGTGCTCTATGAAGACTGCTACGCTGCCCTTACGCTGCCCTTACGCTGCCGGGCTGCTGGATGACGGCTCATCCTTCGAGTAGCGTCATGTACTCACCGCACGACGGCGACGCGGTGAGTGAGTGAGGTGGCCTGTGCTCTATGAAGACTGATACGCTGCCCTTACGCTGCCCTTACGCTGCCGGGCTGCTGGATAACGGCTCATCCTTCGAGTAGCGTCATGTACTCACCGCACGACGGCGACGCGGTGAGTGAGTGAGGTGGCCTGTGCTCTATGAAGACTGATACGCTGCCCTTACGCTGCCGGGCTGCTGGATAACGGCTCATCCTTCGAGTAGCGTCATGTACTCACCGCACGACGGCGACGCGGTGAGTGAGTGAGGTGGCCTGTGCTCTATGAAGACTGCTACGCTGCCCTTACGCTGCCCTTACGCTGCCGGGCTGCTGGATAACGGCTCATCCTTCGAGTAGCGTCATGTACTCACCGCACGACGGCGACGCGGTGAGTGAGTGAGGTGGCCTGTGCTCTATGAAGACTGCTACGCTGCCCTTACGCTGCCCTTACGCTGCCGGGCTGCTGGATGACGGCTCATCCTTCGAGTAGCGTCATGTACTCACCGCATGACGGCGACGCGGTGAGTGAGTGAGGTGGCCTGTGCTCTATGAAGACTGCTACGCTGCCCTTACGCTGCCCTTACGCTGCCCTTACGATGCCGGCCTGCCGGATGACGGATCATCATCCGAGTAGCGTCATGTACTCACCGCATGACGGCGACACCGTGGTGAGTGAGGTGGCCTGTGCTCTATGAAGACCTACTATATCGTTGGTTTGATTCCCACCTTGTGTCTGCGTGTTATTTATCAATGTATTTACAAAAAAGTACTATAGGTATTAAGTATTTGTTTCAGTTGTATGGTCACCTTAATACAGGCCTCTGCCTAGTTTAGTATCAGATAACTGTGTGTGGATTGTCCCAGGATATTAATATACTTAGTACTTACTTACATTTTGTAAATAGTCATGCTTATATTTTTATCTTAAAATAAAAATAAATCCGCTATAATATATTCTTCATTTTATAAAAAAAATTCAATGTGTTTACACAGAGATTTTCTCTTGAAAATTGTTTGGCATGCATGGCCGTCTAGTCAAGGTATGACGTCACACGCGATTGGTGCTGTTTCAAATTGCATGCCATTATACGTAACTTAAAGTTGAAATATTTCGTAAAATAATAATAATTTTAGAAAAAATCTTTTAGCAATGCTCTTTTTAGAACTATTTTTATTAAATTATAATCATAATTTATCATTATAATTTTTATGCAAGTTCCCCATTATTCAGTCAGGTTCAGGTTTTGCGTCTCAGGTATTTTTTAAATCAATTTCGAAGGCAGGAAATTCAACTGCTTTACATAAAATAGTAATTGATAATTACACAACCATATCAATAAATGTGTATCGTGATATTTATCATATTATACAGAATGTAAAAAAACACGTGTCCGATCCGCGAGGGTATTATACAGTGTATCAATACAAACACATGTATATAACTCATTTGTTAATTATCCCAATTTTTTTTTTGTAATTTGTACCAAAAATACAAGATCAAATTCGTTTTTCTGGAACAAAGTAGGAAAAAAAATATGAGATATTCAACAAATGAGTTATATACATGTGTTTGTATTGATACACTGAATAAGACCCTCACGGATCGGACACGAGTTTTTTTACACCCTGTATACGTATATTTGCTAATATTTGTATACCAGCGGAACTTGCATATAAGCCGCGACGCCGCCACGTGCCGGCGTCCGGTTTGTGAATGCGATAGGCGAGGTGTTACTTGCTAACAGTGTCTGATTTGAATATTGTTCGTCTAAGCTCTCAGAGCCACCTTTAAATGAAAACTACGTCTCTAAAATTGTCCATGTCCAGTGACTGCTGGCGAGCGTCATTTGGAGGCGAGGAGGTCACCAGTGGCTGGCAGCAGTGGCTGACAGCAGTGGCTGGCAGCAGTGGCTGGTAGCAGTGGCTGGCAGCGGCGTGCCCCGACCGAGGCAGGCAACGCGGGAGTTTCTCAATTTATTTTCAACTCGATTAACTGAAAAAGTTTTTGCAATGAGAAATAAATCTGTTTAAAGAATTATATAAGTGCTTTATCAGATGTAAGATGATTTTTTTATTTCATTTTTGGTTTAAACGAGTAGTCTAATTTTGCAACATAAACATGTGAATGACTAATTATTTAAGCTTTTAACAGTGAGTTGTTAAAGTAATAAATTAAATATGATAAATAGATACTAGAGGTGTCGAAACATAGAACATTAAAATTCCGTGCATCAGAAGGCATTTCAAGACGAGACGTCTTATAAATACATGGAATTTCAGCGAGGAAATGAATACGCGGATAAAAATATTTTTTATATATGTAGTAGAAACCTACGATCACTTTCGTATTCATTAGCGTTAAATTATTTTAAACTAAATTATGCGTGTTACATAATTAGTTGTTTTCGTTACTGTGACAAAACTATGTTACGTTTATTTATTGTTGTGCTGTATAAATAAAAGAAATGTAGAATTAAACCGTACACAAGAAACTTACTCTTACTCTCGATTCATAACTTAACTGACCGTCGAAGTCGCAGCAAATTGGATAACTTCATACATTATTAACAGTAATCTTACATTTATCTTATTGAATTAGGTATAATAAGATTATATAATAACTGAAAAGTTTTATTGTTATCTTCGCTACCTATAGTTTAGATAAAAACCCTTGAGTACCAATCGGTCCAGACATATGCAAAGTTGCCAGACGTTTTTGCCAGGTTCGAACACTGGTTTTCTGTTTACAGATTGCTGCAATGACTGTGTGACTCAAAGTAGACGCACGTCTATGAAATTGTTTTAATATTTCTTGTGAAAGAATATTTTAAAGTTTTGCCGTTAGTGAAAGCATCGCTCCGGAAATTACGCAGCCGTTAGTGCGTAGGTCCCGCGGACGGCGGGCGGGCGGGCGGCGTGCGGCATCCGGCGACTTCATCTTGATGAAATAGTGCCCACCATTTACATAACAAAGCTTTACTTTTAAGATAGATAGAAATATCTGCAAGTAATTGGCCTTCCATTGCGGCATTATAAAGGTTAAACGTTGTAAGCTTCTGTTTCAAAAACGTCCGTAGAGAACTACTTCAAAATATTAATTTAGACTAGCTGACCCACGCAGCTCCGCATGCGCTATTTTTACGATAACTAAAATTTAATAACAGACATTCGCATCGAATACATAAACTCTTTTTTTATAGTCGGTTAAAAACTGGGACCCACTTTTTACTTGCTCTCCGAAGCACAGACCAATTTAGTCCAAATGGCGTTAAACGTTCACCCATCTATTTAATGACCTTACCTAACGTTGCTTAACCCGATCGATTACAAAGCCTTGATAACAACTCTCTATGAGTGTTCACTTACTAATATTTATTATAATTATGAAGAAAAATTGATAAAATCGGACCAAGCGTATAACCAAGTACCCATTTTGACTTTAATCCCCTCTCCCAAAAGAACCGTGCTAGATTACGGGATAAAAAGTATCCTATGTCCTACCTCGTAGTAAGATCTCAAATCATGCCAAGTATCATTTGAATCCATTCAGTAGTTTCGGCGTGATGCTCAGCCGAGATACAGACAGACAGACAAAAATTAAAAAAATTACATTTTCGGCCTCAGTATCGGTTATAGAATGCCCTCCAAATATAATTTTCAAAATATCTTCAATGTACAGAATTGGACCTGTTACAGTTTTATTATAAGTATAGATAGATATAGATATCAAGTATCACATTCGTATTCATCACTTTTATTGCAGTCCCTCCAGCGGTGCCACAATGACTATAGGTACATCGAAGTGTTGAAGTGTTTGTACAGCAACGCCACCATGTCGATCCGACTACAGGACGAGAGCACGAAACCAATCCCATTGCAGCGGGGCGTGAGACAGGGAGACGTTATTTCTCCGAAACTGTTCTCAAACGCATTGGAGGACGTTTTCAAGCTCTTGGACTGGTACGGATTCGGCATCAACATCAATGGCGAATACATCACTCACCTTCGTTTTGCCGACGATATAGTCATTATGGCAGAGTCGCTGGAGGACCTCAATACGATGCTCAGCGACCTCAGTAGCGTTTCCCAACAGGTGGGTCTTAAAATGAACATGGACAAGACGAAGATCATGTCTAATGTCCATGTTGCACCCGTACCGGTAGTTGTTGGGAACGATACAGTCGAAGTTGTTGACCACTACGTATACCTAGGACAAACTATCCAGTCAGGTCGGTCCAACTTCGACAAAGAGGTCGCCCGAAGAATCCAACTCGGATGGGCAGCGTTCGGGAAACTACGCGATATCTTCTCGTCCAAAATACCGCAGTGCCTGAAGACGAAGGTTTTTAACCAGTGTGTGTTCCCATGATGACATATGGTACTGAGACGTGGTCTCTAACGGCTGGCCTTTTAGAGAAGTTCAGAGTCACACAACGAGGAGAGAGCTATGCTCGGAGTTTCTTTGCGCGACAGAATCAGAAATGTGGAGATTCGCCGAAGAACCAAGGTCACCGACATAGCTCTCAGAATCTGCAAGTTGAAGTGGCAATGGGCAGGCCACATCGCTCGAAGAACCGATAACCGTTGGGGAAGAAAGGTGGCGACCACGAACCGGAAGACGCAGCGTTGGCAGCCCTCCCACTAGGTGGACAGACGACATTGTGCGCGTCGCAGGTAACCGGTGGATGCAAATAACCAATTGTCGTTCATTGTGTGGTGTTCTAAGGGGGAGGCCTATGTTCAGCAGTGGACGTCTTCCGGCTGATGATGATGATGATGATTCATCACTTTGTGACATGTTCTGTTCGCATCGAGCATCGCATCTATTACCTGTAACTGAAATAGTTAGCTAAGTGAAATCCATGTCACTGAAAGGTTAACGATTAATACCGACCATTTCTGTGTAACAGCTTAAAATAAGTTTTAATTCAATTCGGAAGCCGGTTGTTTTATGATATTTACTCGAAGAGAGACCACGAGATCACAAATCTCGTTCACGAACGGGAAGGTAAAAAGTGAACAAAAATGCGCCATAAAAATTAATCCAGAATGAATGGTGGCCGACGCGGTGCTGTGGGATTTCATTGTTTGTTTGTGGAATCTACGGATAACGATCGGACGGTAGAAAACATGATCCGTAAAATCCTCACCGCACCCCCGCATCCTGCTTGTAAGGAACGAAAGGTATCGCCGGCCTGGCGCCACCGGGTTCCAGCTGAGTGCGCGCCCCTGCACCGGATGCCAACTGAAACCGCTATTGAACCTCCGAAATAAACCTCCAATACAATCACTCTAGTATGCCTACTCGGACCTCTAGCGGCTAGTTGAATACGAGATGGCCATAATTTATCCATTAACAAGACCGACCCTGTCCCGCTCGGCTCACACACGCTTGTAAAACATATTTTAATTCAATTTATAAGGGTGTTAAAAGAAATCCAAAAATGTTGTAGTTAAAGCAAAATTGCTAGGGGAAATTTTATTCTACGAAAATCTACTGTAGGTAAGGTAAGGTATTATTCTTTAAACATATTATAATCTAAACATAACATTTTGCCACCCGTGCGAAGCCAGGGCGGGCCGCTATATTTTATAAAACCCCGATCCATATGTACGGTGCAACCGTGCATTTCTCAAGTCAGCAGTTTACGCGACGCACACATTTTATAATTCAGTAATTATATTCAGTTCGCATCGGACCGCCAAGGGAACCGAGTGTACTCACTACCAAACAAGTGGTATCTTAGCAAAACCGCGTTTAGGCCAGCAAGTGTGCCTCGTGTGTTAATTTCATTTCTTCCATTACATTCATTAATTCTCATTTACTTTTAAGGACATTTTGGACATTATACATATTTTAAAATCTATTTCATTATTTCTTTCCCCACTTCTCATATCAAAAGAGTGTACAGTCAAGCAAGGACCGTACATCTCTTTTTGGTCCTTCTCAAAGTGCTTCTCACGCTATAGTTTTCGTGTCGCGCCGCGTTACGTGGACCATTGCCGTGTGAAGTGAACCAGTGACTATCGGAACTAATCAGTGTCGAAGTGTCAATACAGTGTATTACCAAGGATTACAGCGGATCACCAAGGATTCGTAAGCAGTACAACTACTTCGTCGGAGATACACAAGTAAGATCGTTTTATTTTACCGCTTACAAAGAAGCTTGTTTTCAACATGGAGAACTTACACGCAAACCAGCACGAGCTCTTTGAGGCTATGAACAAGTTAGCTATCAATATCAGGAAAGACTCGATGGAACGCAAGTCGGTCGACTATTTTAAACGACGTTTAGAAACGTTGGAAGCGTATTGGTCAGATTATCAATACAACCACGAACAATTATTATCAAGGGAAAGCAGGTCCCATCCATATTTTACAAAACAGCAGTATGAACAAGCAGAAGAATCATACAAGGTAGCAAAAGCTCTCATCCAAGAACAATACAAGGGGTTACTGAAACGGATGAAGTTAGAACCAGTCTCTGAACCGAGCCCATCTCACCAAGGAGACCAGGGTCAAGGAACTTCTCAACAGGGAGAAACAGCTGCGGCCAGTCCTGAGCATGAAATACAAGAAGGACGTCAGTCGCTGCCAATCCAGATGCGTTCTACAGGTTCTTCAAGTAAACTAGATGAAATGCTTAAGAAACAAGCAAGCAACTTTCGAGCATTTCAGCGGATATCAGCAAGAATAGATTTAGGTCTCGTCTCAGAGAAGTGGGATTGGGAAGATACCTTACGTACTTTGCAATCTCGCTGGTCTATAATAGATTCTTTACACTGGGAATTGGACAGTGAGTTGGAAGGCAGCAACGAAGAGTATGAGACAACCTATAGTGAACAAGAAGATATCTACAACAGCTTAAAAAAGGCGATTAATAGTAAAATATGGTCAGTAGCTCACAGGGAGAACAGCACACCAAAAATGGACATACCCATTTTCAATGGCAATTACCAAAACTGGGTGTCATTCAAAGATTTGTTTACGGAAGTTATTCACAGCAACACGTCGATTTCAAGCGCCCAGAAGATGCAGTTCCTGAAAAGTAAAGTCCGCGGAGAAGCAGAACGTCTAATCCAGCATCTGCAAATTAGCTCAGAGAATTACTCAGTGTGCTGGGATATATTGAATAATAGATACAACAATATTAGGCTTATTTTCACTTCCTATGTTAACACTTTGCTAAATCTATCAGCAACTCAACAAGCAACCGTGAATCATATCAAGAATATTCACGATACGACTTTAGAGTGTTTAAACGCTATCAAGAACCTTGGCGTGGACACAGACAGCTGGGATCCATTAATCGTGCACATTCTTTTACAAAAATTAGATACAGACACACACAATCAATATTTGGAATCTCTGAAGCATCCAAGGGATTTTAGGCAAATCCTCTGCACGAGTTTCTGAGTTTCTTAGAAAGCAAGTTTACTACCCTAGAGTCATCTCGCAAGAAGCAGGAACCTAAATTCATAAATAATAATCAAAATCATTCAACAAACAATTTAAAATATAAATCTAAATACATTAAACATTCATTTCCAACAAGCAAACCCAATGCATTCATACCTAATAACAACGCAGCAAAAAATGTAGCGTGTCCATTATGCAAGGAATGGCACGGGTTATATTTCTGTCCAAAGTTTCTCAACATGTCGCCACAAATAAAACGCCAAACAATAACAAGATTACGTGTATGCCAAAACTGTCTTTGGGGTCATAGCGAAAAAGAATGCAATTCGGAAAAACGTTGTCGTGTATGCAACGAAAAACATAATACGCTCTTACATGAAGCATTCGCCAATTCAACTTGTAATTTGGTGATCGAAGAGAAGCAAGAAAGTCTCGATTTGCAACAAGGGAACATCGGGACTGAAATACTATTGGCAACCGCATTGATCAAGATTCAAGCAAGAGATGGATCATATCACGTCATGCGAGCGCTTATAGATCAGGGGTCACAAGTTTCGCTTATATCGGAGAGAGCTGCACAGATGCTAGCTTTACCAAGAAAACATTGCAAGGGCATCGTCTCTGGTATAGGAGCTACGGAGAGCACCTGTAAAGGCGTTATGAACATAACATGTTGTTCACTATATAACGAATATTCTTTTAACGCCGAGGTACTGATTATGAACGCACTTATAAACAAATTACCTACTTACACATTCAACAAGCCATCATGGGCACATCTGGACGGCATACAACTCTCTGATTCAGAATTTAATGTAAGTAGAGCTGTGGATATCCTGTTGGGGGCGGACGTCTACCCTTACATTATTTTAGACGGCATAAGCAGAGCAAATGAAAACCTCCCCATAGCACAACAAACTCGCCTGGGATGGATTTTGAGTGGCAATGTCAAAACTCTTCATTGTAATGTGGTCATTAATCAGATGGACGACATTCAAAAATTTTGGGAAATAGAAGACATCACAGAGTCTTCGTCACTATCCACTGAAGACCAACGGTGTATAGATTATTACAACGAAACTACAATCCGGCGTATCGATGGTTCGTATGAAGTCAGAGTACCTTTTCAAGAAAACTTTGAGAACCAGTTGGGATCGTCGAAACCTAAAGCAATTGCGCAATTTCGCCAGTTGGAGCGAAAATTCCACAACAATGAAAACATTGCACATAAATATAAGTTGTTTATTAATGAATATAAAACCTTAGGACATATGAAGCCGTCATTTAGTAATCAGAAACCGGAGTTTTATTTACCGCATCACTGCGTATTGCGAAATGATTCGAGTACGACAGCACTTCGTGTAGTCTACAGTGGGTCTATGAAAACTAGTACAGGATGTAGCTTAAATGATCTCATGTTAAAAGGTCCTAATTTACAGCAAGATCTCCAGTCTTTATTGGTCAAATGGAGGCAATATCGTATAGCTTTCACTGCAGACATAGAAAAAATGTTTCGGTATATTTGGGTGCATGAACATGATCAAAAACTACAAAAAATCGTTTGGCGGGATTCTCCCAATATGCCCTTACAAGACTATCAATTATGTACAGTGACCTATGGCACAAAAGCTGCGCCATTCTTGGCTATGATGACGTTAAAAAAGTTAGCAGAAGATGAGAGACAGAATTATAGCCCGGAGGCCATCAAGGCCTTAGAACACCATTTTTACATGGACGACGTGCTTTACGGTTCTCAATCAGTCGAATCAGCATTACATTTACAGCAAGAATTAATTACATTACTAAAATCTGGCAGGTTTAATTTAAGAAAGTGGTCATCCAATGCACCCGAATTACTACAAGACGTGACCGGGGAGAAAAATATGCAAGAAAATTTTGACTTTAAGCAAGCGGAGTCAACAAAAACATTGGGACTACGATGGAACCCTAAGTCAGATTCTTTTACATTTCAATCCACAATCGAGCCTACCAACAAGCACCCGAGCAAGAGATCGATGTTATCAGACATCTCTAAACTCTTTGATCCTCTTGGCTGGCTGTCACCAATATCTACCAGTCTCAAATTATTATTTCAAGAAGTGTGGACCACAAATATCCAATGGGATGATAAACTGCCTGAAGATATTTGCAAGAAATGGACGAATATAAGGGAAAACATGCACAAAATAAACAGGTTCGAGTTGACAAGATGGCTTGGAACTGGTGAAAATGATCAAGTGGAACTGCATGGGTTCTGCGACTCGTCAAACAGAGCTTACGCGTGCGTCATTTATTGTAAGCAAGTTAGCAAGACTGGCGCCGAAATAGTGTTGATAGCAGGGAAGGCGAGACTTGTTCCAGCAAACAAAACGGTCTCGTTGCCTAGATTGGAGTTAAGTGGAGCTCTTTTACTAGCAAAATTAATGCATAAAGTTCAACAATGCCTTATAAACCATAACATCCAAATATTCTGTTGGACTGACTCCAAAGTGGTTCTTGCCTGGATACAAGGAGACCCAGGCAGGTGGAAACCTTTTGTTTCAAACCGTGTAAAACAGATTAAAGAGTTACTCCCCCCGCACAGCTGGTGCTATGTTAAGTCTGCAGAAAATCCAGCGGATTGCGCTAGCCGTGGCATGAGTGTCGAACAGCTGGCAGAACATCGGTTGTGGTGGGAAGGACCCTCTTGGCTATCGGATTTTACCTCGGGCAAGGAAAATAAACAAGAAGTGTTCAATACAGAAGAAGAAACAAGGAAATCAAAGCAAGTAAACTATATTTCAAAGCAAGAAAAAGCTGACAGTGTTATTTATGAATTATTAACAAGATATAGTTCATTTACAAAACTAACAAGAGTTTTAGCGCTGGTATATAGATTTATTACACAAATAAAACAAAAACAGTTCAATAAAAAAGCTTATATTACATTACAAGAAATAAAACACGCAAAATATACTATAATAAAATATGTACAACAAATAGAATTTACTGAAGAAATAAGTCAATTACAGCAAAACAAGCATGTGTCGAGCAAAAGCAAATTGTGGCAGTTAAACCCATTCCTGGATAGTGATGGACTGCTTAGAGTAGGCGGAAGACTAAGCAAGGCAAGCATCAATCCAGATATGATGCATCCAATAATTATACCGCATGAAGGTCACTTAACAAACTTAATAATAGATCATGTACATTTACTTACCTTTCACGGAGGAGTTAGAGTCACGTCAGCAACTATCCGACAAAAGTACTGGATTCTTGGTGGCAACAGAGCCATAAAGAAGCGTATTCGTACCTGCGTCACGTGCCGCAAACACAGTCCTAACAAGATGACACAGCTGATGGGAGACTTACCTTCAGAAAGATGTAACACAGCAAAGCCATTTTACCATACAGGAGTCGATTTTACGGGACATGTATTAATAAAGGCCAACAAGGGTCGTGGTGTTAAAACCACAAAGGGATACATCGCTGTCTTCGTCTGTATGGTGACCAAACTTGTGCACTTAGAATTGGTCTCAGATCTGACGTCAGCAGCATTCTTGGCCGCTCTACGGAGGATGGCAGCAAGAAAAGGATCTCCCAGGCACTTGTACAGCGACAATGGTACCAATTTCATTGGTGCTAGTAAAATTCTGCAAGAGGAATACGAGCAGATACAGAAGACGCTTGATCAAGATTTTCAGAACGAATTAACAGGCATGGAAATTGAATGGCATTTTAACGCGCCCTCGTGGCCCTCAGCAGGTGGGCTATGGGAAGCGGCGGTTAAAAGCCTAAAATATCACTTGCGAAGAGTAATTGGAGACCAGAAGCTCACATATGAGGAGTATTCCACAGTGCTAGCATCTCTGGAAGGAGTACTCAATTCAAGGCCTCTATGCCCTTTGACGGAAGATCCTAATGACTTGGAAGTCCTTACGCCATCCAGCTTCATTAATCTTAATCAGAACATGAGCATACCAGAAACAGAAAATGATATGCGAACAAGATGGTACCTGACTCAAAAGGTAGTTCAAGATATATGGAAACGATGGAGGTCAGAATATTTAACTCAGCTAACCAAAAGAAGCAAGTGGAACAGTTCCCAAATTAACATCAAGGTCAACGATATTGTGACAATCAACGACGCCAATTTACCACCAGGAAAGTGGGCCATGGGTCGCGTCGTCGAAATACATCCCGGTGCTGACGGCCACGTCAGGGTGGTTACTTTAAGAACAAAAAGCGGATTTATCAAGCGTCCCATAATTAAGTTGTCAGTTCTGCCGGTAAATGACCGAATCGCTCAACAAGAGCAGCGATCACACGAACAACAATCTAGCAAAAATAACAAGCATTCTGTTAAAAAAAATCAAGTTATAGCCTACTATCGCTCGCTATGTTACTACTGTCCTTCATGAACCTATTTACAAATGCATACTGTACTTATAATGTCACACAATTAAAAGACAAACAAGGTCTATACTTTGACAAAATTTCGAATATGCAATTAGTGCGCGATGAGTGGAAGATCATCACGTATTATGACATGGATCCGTATTGGCAAGGGAACGCAGCTTGTAGTAAATACATAGATTATTTAGAAAAGTTATGTAATACTTTAAAAGATTCTTCACATTGCGATGTCATACAAATACAACTGCAGCAAGAATACTCAGAACTCGTGTACTACAATCACCTGTTGTTGAGTCAGCATTCCAGCACGCGTCGAGCGCAAGCCATGCGCCGACGCAAGCGAGGTATTATCAACGGCGTCGGGTATCTCGCGAACACTCTATTCGGCGTACTCGACGAACATTTCGCTGAACAATATAGACACGACATACAAGTTATAAAACACAATGAAAATCATTTGGTTTCACTTATGAAAAATCAAACTTCAGTCATGGAAGCCGAGTACAACATTTTAAAGAGAAGCGAAGTTGCTATGCATAAACAACACAAAATGCTAAATCAGTTATCGATAAAATTAACCGAAACTGATAATAAGGTGCAAAAGGAGTCCGAAAGAAATCTAAACATGAATGATTTTAGCTTAGCAGCTATAGCAACAGGCAACGTACTAAGGAACTTAAAAACAATTCAAAACACAATATTAGACACTATAACAGATGTTTATCACGGCCGACTAAATTTTCATTTGATATCTCCTGAGCAATTGAAACAGACGTTGAATATCATTTCTAGTCACCTAGCAAAGGACATTACTTTACCCGTAAATGACCTGCAGAATAACTTTAGGGAAATTTACAGTTTATTAAAGGTCAAGGCCAGAATGTTAAAAGAATATTTAATTTTCGAATTAAAATTGCCATTGGTTACCAGAGATTCATTCGAGATAATGAAGATTTTACCTGTTCCTAAAGTAATCGGTGACACAAGCATGGCTGTCCTTACACCGATTGCAGAATATGTTGCGATCAATTTGAAGAAAGACTCATATTTAACAATGTCTACTTACGACATTCAGTCGTGCCTGCGTGATAATCCGGACACATATTTATGCTACGCGCAAAGTCCAATCTATCATCTCAAAAACGAAGACAAATTATGTCAGCTACAATCCAACACCAGACAATGCAAGATCAGCATTACATCATGTTTAAATCAATGGACAGAAATTAGCAAGTTAAACATGTATCTATATTTCTGTTGCGGTCAATGTACTATACGAGTACTATGCGAAGATCAGATTTTGGCTGGAAATCTAGAGAAAGCAGGAATATTAACAATTGAGCCTGGATGCATAATCAAGACAGAAAACTTCACGGTTTATTCTCATAGTAAAGGCTTAATCAACATGAACACAAGGGCTTCTATTACAGTACCAAATATAGAACCGATTAACCATATCATTGATGCCAGCATCCCGATGTCGCTTTTACAAAATTACTCACTACTGTCTTCGGAAAAGGAACTGGAGGCAATCAAGAATCAGATAGTCAATCTCAAAGCCAATGAAGGATTGACTCAGCAGATTTCGTACCATGATATTCACCACTACACAGCCTTGTATGTGGTAATTGGAATCATGCTGATTATTGGACTAGTCTTCATGGTGCGTAAGATTCGCACCAAGCAGGCGGAGCTTCAGGCGGTGGCGAGGATCGCAATGGCGAATTCAGAGGCGCGGCCTACGCAAGCAGCAGAAGCCGAGGCTGGGCCCTCAGGCTCGCTGTCGTTCGTTCAAGTGCATAGTGCTAGTGAAAGTGATAATAAGACAGACATTAACGTACTTAAAATACATAAAGTGGACAAATGCACGACACCTATTCCTAGAAAAACAAAATTCACATACTAACATTTAATTTAAGAAATAAATGAAATCATCTTGTTATCTCACATCTTCATCTCTCATTCATCTTTGCGCTTGGGAGCATGTACGGTGCAACCGTGCATTTCTCAAGTCAGCAGTTTACGCGACGCACACATTTTATAATTCAGTAATTATATTCAGTTCGCATCGGACCGCCAAGGGAACCGAGTGTACTCACTACCAAACAAGTGGTATCTTAGCAAAACCGCGTTTAGGCCAGCAAGTGTGCCTCGTGTGTTAATTTCATTTCTTCCATTACATTCATTAATTCTCATTTACTTTTAAGGACATTTTGGACATTATACATATTTTAAAATCTATTTCATTATTTCTTTCCCCACTTCTCATATCAAAAGAGTGTACAGTCAAGCAAGGACCGTACACCATAATTCAAAACATGTTTGAGTAACAAAGTCAACGCGGGCGAAGCCGCGGGCTACAGCTAGTTATAAATAAATATTTGAGACAATTCCTGTTTCACCATCCTTTTTTAAAATAACATGTTTGGTTGTCTGATAGACCATGGCCGGGAGTGACCTGGTGGCATTAATTAATATTGACCAAACATTGTGCACCAACATTTTCTAAATGAAAATGGTTCCACATAATACAAATAGTGATAAGTTTCGCTGAGTTGGGCGTGGGTGAGCTGAGTTGTGCGTGGGTGCGCTGAGTTGGGCGTGGGTACGCTGAGTTGGGCGTGGGTGCGCTGAGTTGGGCGTGGGTGCGCTGAGTTGTGAGTGGGTGCGCTGAGTTGGGCGTGGGTGCGCTGAGTTGGGCGTGGGTACGCTGAGTTGGGCGTGGGTGCACTGAGTTGGGCGTGGGTGCGCTGAGTTGTGAGTGGGTGCGCTGAGTTGGGCGTGGGTGCGCTGAGTTGGGCGTGGGTGCGCTGAGTTGGACCTGGGTGCGCTGAGTTGTGCGTGGGTGAGCTGAGTTGTGCGTGGGTGAGCTGAGTTGTGCGTGGGTGAGCTGAGTTGTGCGTGGGTGAGCTGAGATGTGCGTGGGTGAGCTGAGTTGTGAGTGGGTGCGCTGAGTTGGGCGTGGGTGCGCTGAGTTGGGCGTGGGTGCGCTGAGTTGGGCGTGGGTGCGCTGAGTTGGGCGTGGGTGAGCTGAGTTGAGCGTGGGTGAGCTGAGTTGTGCGTGGGTGAGCTGAGTTGTGAGTGGGTGCGCTGAGTTGGGCGTGGTGCGCTGAGTTGGGCGTGGGTGCGCTGAGTTGGGCGTGGGTGCGCTGAGTTGGGCGTGGGTGAGCTGAGTTGAGCGTGGGTGAGCTGAGTTGTGCGTGGGTGAGCTGAGTTGGGTGTGGGTGCGCTCACAGGACTCTTACAAACTACAACACAACATAGGAACGTCTCTGGTTAACAAACGTTCTTTCTGTTTGTGTAAAACTAAAATATAACATAAGGAAGTCAAGAAGGGGATTACCAGATCAAAGCTAAGGGGCTCGTTTGGCTAATCGGAAGGCACCGGTTAAACCCCCCCCCCCCCCCCCCCCGGAAATTATGGTAAGGAAACCCAGGCATCCCTCAGAATTGGTTCGTTCCTTCATAAATTGCACAGAGAGACTGCAACCATGACGCTTACTCAATGTCGTAATAATTAAAAAAACTGGTCAAGTGCGAGCCGGACTCACGTACATGGGGTCCCATACCACCCATACTTCCTATGGACATGTTATTTTCCTTTTCACCTCAGATAGCAAAAAGAGATCGGTATTTTTTTACATTTTTGATTATAAGCCGAGAACTACGTGACATAAAACAAAATAAAAGTCTGTTTTGAAATTTGACGCCCCATTTCGACTCTCATTGAAAAGAAAAAAAACTGTTTTTTTTTTAGTTGTATGGGTAAGTTGGGTAAGGTTGGGTAAATTTCTTCGGAGTCGCTGGACGTTCGGGGTGTGGGCCCTTTGAGCGTCCATTGAGTACGGCGGCGACTCCGAGGAGGACGGCAGCGTGGTTGCGACCCCCGTCCCCGTGAGCACCGTGACAGGTTCCCGGGGGGCTACAATGCGCCCCCCGGCGGCGGGCTCAAAGGCAAGGCACTGAGGGGCCCCTGGTGCAGATCCCACCGGAGAGCCCTGGGGTCCCCCCTCTCATGTGCCGATGCGACAGCCGCGGGGGTTTTAGTGGGTAAGAATCCCACATACCCCGGTCGAGCCCCACAGCTCCCAGGGATCTTTCGAAGATTTCCCCCGCGTCAAAAAAAAAACAAAAATAAAGGTTGGGTGAATTTGGGTTGGGTAAAAATGTCCCCCGAGCGGACCGATGTCCGAAAAACGACATTCCGATTTGGTGAATCATTTCGGTTAGGTTAGGTTGGAACAGTGCCTCCTTCGGAGTCGCTGGACGCTCGGGGTGTGGGACCTTTGAACGTCCATTGAGTACGGCGGCGACTCCGAGATGGACGGCGGCGGGGTTGCGACCCCCGTCCCCGTGAGCACCGTGACAGGTTCCCGGGGGGCTACAATGCGCCCCCCGGCGGCGGGCTCAAAGGCAAGGCACTGAGGCACTGAGAGTAGAGGAGTGCGCTTGTGCCTGCGCGGGGCACTTGAGCATTTGTGCGGGGTATAAGTGTTCCCCACGTAGATGGTTGATTGTTTAAAGGATTGGCCGTGTATCTTGTCTACCGGGTTGACATTGTGATTATTACAGATTATTGATTTCTGATTTGTTACTATATTTTGATTTGTATTTTCTTATTAGATTCCCTATTGAGGAATTTGAATAAATATTGATCAGTATTCAATTTTATTTTGCAATACCTACCTCCTTCCCGCAAAAAAAAAATAATAAATCTGATATTTTGGTGGAGGGTGAGAAATGATTTAGGGTAATCATTAGCAGAAATAAAGTTAAAAATTGTCAAAGCTAATGAATACTTCCCTATAATAGCTTTTTATAGTTATTTTTTATATTTATAGTGGCTATAGGTGATGTACACCTAAGATTTAACATTTTAACAGGAAAGTGAAATCGGTTCAAGTTCACCTTTATTAATATCAATTTAAATTTATTTCAGTGAGAAAATTCTACAGTGGTATACTTCACCACTTTTTATAATGTTGCAAGAAAAAGGTACAATGCAAATTTGGGCTACATTTTCGACAAACGAGGGACTAGTTATAATGAATGGAAGGTAAACTAAACTGACCATAGTCAGTCACACGTCAGTAAATTTATTATTTTTTATAGAATTTGTGGCTTATGTAACTCATGTTGAGTTACCTCGTCTTCCAAATGTTGCCATATTGATAATAATACATGTAATACAGTGTAAGACATATGAAATTGGTACAGATAAAACTGACTCTGTTGTGTGTATGAATCGATTGCGGTTCAAAAAGCGGAGAATAAAAATAATATTAGCTTGTAATTGTTGTGCATATGGAATTCTGTGAACCTAGTACTCCTTCAACTATTGATTATACTAATTATTTTGTACTTGATCAATACTAAATGTCAGTGGCGTGCAGTCCATATAGGCAAAAAGTGTTTGCCTGCCCTGTGATTTTCCCAATCAGACATATCAATATAAAGTGTGCATAGTAATATTTCGTTTTCAATTATTTCACCATTGTAAATAAACAAAAGCACCCAAAATGTTTGAAATCAATCACCTATGCGCGACGAACTTAACATAAATGCACTGTACTATACCTATCTACTCATAAATGTAAAGATAGATTTGGCGCGCGGGCCACGCAAAGACACGATACGGCGTTGCCTCAATTTTCACACATTCAAACAGATTTCTTGCACACAGACTCACACCGATACACGCACCGATACACGCACCCATAAATAATCTGACATGTATAATAGAAGAAATATCACGCACACAGACAAAGGACAGAGACACCTGAGACACTGCCTACCAAAAGTGACATTTCAATATAGTTTAGTCCCGATAGATATTTATGTTACGACATGAATGCTAATTTTACGCACTTAGATATTGCAGCCGCAGATCATTTTGTTAGGCGTTCGGAAGCGAATCACGAGACGCGAGTTCGTATCCTCTTAGAATCGAAGTTTCTTTTTGTAATGTTTTTTAAATTATTTAATAGAATATAAAGCGGTGCGGGTATATAATAAGGAACGAAAAAGAAAAGAGGACGTGTGAGCACGCAGGTCGTACTTTGCGAAAGATAATAATTTAGCTATATCTAAGCTATAGTGCACAAAGGGGGTGAGTTGTATTAATTCAAAACAAACAAGTCGTAATTGCTTTTCCTTTGTCTTCCAGACTAAGGATATGCCCCTTTCTGGATTTTTATAACTAAAAGAGAAATTTATCTTATATCCTGAGAGACCTAGCTGGCCGGGATTTTGGTTTTGGAAGAGTTCAAACAATAAAAAAACTCTCCTTGCGTCCACACTTATTATAGTTTAATTTATACATGTTGTAGCTTAGCCGTAAACATACATATCTTTCTACTGTTGCGTGTTGTAATGTGTTTTAATCATCTTAGCACGTATCTACAAGACAAGTAACTCACAGTCATATTGATAGGTAGGTATGTTTATTTCTCTTCGACTATCCAAATAGGATTATATTTTTCGATAGTAGGTACTTATGTTTATTTTTTGAACACGGTCTGCGGCATATTAAATTAAAATCCATGGCTGCATGGATTTTAATTTAATATACTTAGGTACTTCCTACATAATCGTAAGATTCGTTTTAGTTATGGGAGTGAAATAGAATATATTTAGGAATATTTGAGCAATAATGCAATAATGAGTCAACAAAAATATAAATAATTCTGTGTTAACGCCATCTATCTCTTGTAATTGTGCCCAGGCAACGTTTAAAAAAATGCCCATGTCGGTAATTCAGCTCAGTAAGTTAGTAAAGCTCCATCTAACAAAAAAAAATCTTAATGCAGTTTGTCGCCTAGGCCTATAACAAGAGATAGATGGCGTTAACACAGAATTATTTATATTTTTGTTGACTCATTATGGCATAGCAGTGCTCATTTATTCAAAAAAACATCAGTAAGTACAAATAAATAGACTTACTTATGTTACAGTGTCAATACGTACAAACAAAAAGACTGTTACCCTACGACTCTAGAGATCTAAGAAATTTGCTTTTTTGCCTACCCTGATCAAAAAGTCTGTGCACGCCACTGCTAAATATGTTACCTAACTATTTATTTACAAGTTGGATTCACAACCTTCAATTAATACTATGTTGAGCGTATGTGTATTGCGATAACGGTAGAGAAGCGAATCTATCGAAATTTAAAAAAAAAGCTAGTTCAAAAGGGATTAAGTAGTTATTACGTGAGTTCTGACAATTTGCAATTGAACGGTGTTTCTGAGCGAGTAGTTGGAACCATTAAAAATAATTCGTGCTAGTTCAGGATGTGGTTGATTGGAAAACGTTTTCTGGTCATCAGGTTTAGTTTGTTTGACTAATTTGTCACCAACTAAAACGCAGCGTTTGAAATGTAGTAGGTATAACAAATAGTCCTGAATAAAATAGTTTTGGCTCGACGGTTTATGTGTAAAATAAAGGTAGTAAAACTAAACATGATCCGAAATCATGGAATCGTATAATTGTGTCTGAACCAAGCTGTTATAAAGTTTGGAATCCTATTAATGCGAATTTGTATTAGTAAAAAATATATATACACACATCAAAAGTGTCTAGGGATCAAGCATTTTTAAGCGGATTTCTTGAGATTGAGATGTGGCTTTGTAATAAATTTATGATTTTATAAATTTATATGGATCCTTTTTGGTGCATTTCATAATTTGAATCAGGAACTGTGAATCAAATTCGAGTAAAAGATGAAAATCAGCTGTCAATATTTTCCCTATAAAAACATACAACGCATTGAAGACATTATTAGTGCTACTGTTTCCCTACTACTGATTAAAACCAACGTTATTATGGAGCGGCGACGTCATTTAAGCAGGGAAGAAATGCTCAGAGCCGTGGGAATGATAGAAGCTGGTTCCCGGCAACGTACTGTGGCTTTAGCTCTGAATACAAGTCAGAGTGTTATCAGTCGACTTTGGACACGTTACCGAAGCACTGGTACCGTGGCTGAGCGCCATGGAGGACGGTATCGCTGCACCACACGGAGACAAGACCGATATATTCAAATCTTAACTCGAAGAGCTCCAACAATAACTGCCATGATGTTAGCCGTGAGGCTTCATCACTCTTCAGGGAACTTAATTAGCGACCAAACAGTCAGAAACCGCTTGCATAAAGTGAACCTTCATTCCCGAAGACCGCTACGGGTACCACCTATAGCAATGCACAATCGTAGGATTCGATATCAATGGGCTCTTGAACACAGAAATTGGGCAGAAGAACAATGGCGTTTCGTGTGCTTTTCTGATGAGTCTCGTTTTGGTATGAGACCGGATACAAGACGTATACGACACTGGAGAACCCCTGGACGCCAACAGCGATTAAAATCCTGCCAGGAAGTCCATCCTTATAGTGGTGGAACCATCATGGTATGGGCGGGTATTTGGATCGGCGGAAGAACTGAGTTGATTTGGATCAGAGGCAACCTCAACGCTCAAATTTATGCTGAGACGATTGTATCAGACGTCATCGTTCCTCTACAAGTGCAAATCGGTCCCTTATTTCAGTTAATGCATGATAATGCACGACCGCACACCGCAAGAGTTGTAAGACAGACTCTCGCCGCAGCTAACATCAATGTCCTGCCCTGGCCTGCTCAGTCGCCAGACTTGAACCCGATTGAGCATGCATGGGATATGCTACAGAGAAGAGCTCTGCCGAATATGGAGGGTATCCAGTCGCAAGAAGACCTTTTTTTGTTGTTGCAACGAACATGGGCGGCCATTCCACAGCGTGATTTGGATGAACTCATTTTGAGTATGCCAAACCGATGTTCTTGTGTTGTTAGTGTTCGCGGTAGAAACACGGATTATTAATTGTTTAAGTTACCCAATAAAATTTTAAAGAAAACTGTTATTTCAGTCTTTTTTTCGAACTTTTGTGTTAGTGGTTCAAATGTCAAAAATCCCTTTATTAGGAAAATGGCAAATTTCTTTATTAATGCAAAGGTGACTTGGTTTATCGTTACTGTGACAAACGAAAACACTTTATTTGATGAATCCTTAAAGAAAATTTTAATTAATATCAATCAGGAGAAAAGTTATTGCAAAAATATATGTTGATCCCTAGACACTTTTGATGTGTGTATATTGGTGACGAGACTCCCTGTAATAAATAGACTTTTACTAAAACATGAAGAGAATATTTGAAATTCTCGTACTAAAACTGATATGATAGGTTATCTAAATCGGTATTAACAAAGTTTAGAAAATCTGTTTTTTTTAAATCAGATATATTTAAATCTAATAATTAGCGTCCTAATACGTGGCATACTTGTGAGGTAAGAACCAAACGGTTATAAAGTTTTGGAATTCGGAATGCGAAAAGTTTGTTGTAGTCAGAGGTTATTGTGGACGAGACTGACTTTGTGAAGTCCAGGCCTACTGTTGTGCCTGAAGGGAATATTGGAAATTCTTATGGCAAAACTGATATGTCGAAGTCAGTGTCAATAAAGTCTCGGTTTGAAGGGAATACTGGAAATTCTCATGACAAAACTGATATGCTGATGTCAGCTGAAGTCAGTGTCAATAAAGTCTCTGTTTGCAGGGAACATTTGAAATTCCCATGACGAAACTGATATGCTGAAGTCAGTGTCAATATAGTCTCTGAA
The DNA here is from genome assembly GCA_911728495.1 of Furcula furcula. Taxonomy (NCBI): domain Eukaryota; kingdom Metazoa; phylum Arthropoda; class Insecta; order Lepidoptera; family Notodontidae; genus Furcula; species Furcula furcula. The sequence goes on from OU452243.1 coordinate 426,491, forward strand.
CTCTGACTGTCCGAAATCAGATGTGTTTAAATCTGATGAGTGCATGTATGTCCTAGTAAAATTCGCAAAGTTAACAATAATATTTTAGAATCTAAAAGCAAACAGAGTGAATGTACATTCTGATATTTAGTTTTCACCATGAAACACAGATGGTAATTTAATTTAACTTAAAAAGGAGTGATGGGTGTCACAGGATGTTTCTATATTTGTAGCAAAATGTATAGTGAATTGTAATACATAAATGTCGTGCATAAGTATTAATATAAATATTATATTGTCTTGTGTGCATTTTACATTGTTTTTCATATAATGCAGATAATGATTGTTTCATGTTTGTTCAATCAAATTATTTTCTGTCAAATATCTAATTCATTGAATATAAAAAAGGTGAGTTTAGTTTAGTCGAACTCTGTGGAAAGCGCACGGGTGAATTATATTTTCTCTCGCTAATAAAAACATAGACATTTTATACCAAGGTCACAGCACAAAATGATTAGACCGTAAATGGATTTATAGTAAAAAAAAAGGTCTGAAATATTTAACAGACTAAAATAAAATATTTGGTTTCGTCGCGCGCTGCCTACTTTCGCACTATTTGCACCTGTTACAAAAGTTGCTAGTATTCAGTTATTTGTTTTGTTAATTCTATGACATAAACGGTTATAGTTTAAAATCGTATAACATGGAAAGATAAAATTCAATTTGTAAATTGAGTAAAACCTGTACGGCCTTCAGCAGGTAATAATGTTTTCTTAAACTGTTAGAAAAAACACTTGTAAAATAGGGTGTTGCAAAGTTCAGCAGAGGCTGAATGTTTTAGCTAAGCACTTGAATAAAAAAAATGTGTTTCAAAATCCATCAGTCAATCGGTGTATTTATATATTTGTTTGATAACTGACCAGTACATTTAAAATATTTGAGGTGTTTTAAGTCTATGATAGAATCACCAGGATTCTATGCGCTAATAATGCAACAATGAATAATTACAAAAAGGTATTTAATCACTAAATCTGTAATGAACAATTGATGATAATGCGTGCAGCATATAATGTAGATACATATTAATATATTTTGATAAAGTATCGTGCAGGTGTTGTGGTGGCGTGTTGTCTAGGGTAAAAGGGCCCGCTCACGTGACACCATGTTCCACAGCACTTCTATCGATACTATTGTACCATTTAATCGAGTAATATACAGTTGTGTATTTAAATGTCCTAAACACATGTAATTAACCGAAAATAAACCAACGTCTGGCCTACATATGGTAAAGCTTCTTACTATTGTAAACCTGTACTTGAATGCCTATTGCATTAAATATGCCCCTATGTCAAATAGTTATAATTTGTCCATTGTGTGTTAATGTATATCATGTGTTGTATTCATCTACTTATAATAAAACTGTAACAGGTCCAATTCTGTACATTGAAGATATTTTGAAAATTATTTTTGGAGGGCATTCTATAACCGATACTGAGGCCGAAAATGTATTTTTTTAAATTTTTGTCTGTCTGTCTGTCTGTCTGTCTGTCTGTATCACGGCTGAGCATGAAACTACTGAATGGATTCAAATGAAACTTGGCATGATTTGAGATTTTACTACGAGGTAGGACATAGTATACTTTTTATCCCGTAATCTACCACGGTTCTTTCGGGAGAGGGGATTAAAGTCAAAATGGGTACTTGGTTATACGCTTGGTCAGATTTTATCAATTTTTCTTTATAATATAATAAATATTAGTAAGGGAATACTCATAGAGAGTTGTTATCAAGGTTTTGTAATCGATCGGGTTAAGCAACGTTAGGTAAGGTCATTAAATAGATGGGTGACCGTTTATCGCCATTTGAAGTAAACGGGTCCGTGCTTCGGAGAGCAAGTAAAAAGTAGGTCCCAGTTTTTAACCGACTATAAAAAAGGAGGTTATGTATTCGATGCGAATGTCTGTTATTAAAAGTTTAGTTAACGTAAAAATAGCGCAGGCGGAGCTGCGTGGGTCAGCTAGTTTTAATATAAACACATCTCATTGAAAAGGGTGCTTAAGTACCTAAGTCTTAATGGTTTTGAAATTACAATCAATCTATTCTTACGGATTATATCGCGATTTATTTTATTTTTCCCGACGTTTCGAATGCTTTGCAGCACCCATGGTCCGCCCGTGACCATGGGTGCTGCAAAGCATTCGAAACGTCGGGAAAAATAAAATAAATCGCGATATAATCCGTAAGAATAGATTGATTGCAATGTCTAGTATTCGCGTAAATAAAAGACAACATTATGGTTTTGAAATTATGTTAGATCATAATAAAAAATTAAAGTTGCGAATTTCGATAAATGAAAATATCATTTATAAAAAGAAAGCTTTTGCGGGAAATGTAAAAGTGTTATTGATAATGATATTATTATGTTTTGTAAATATGATATGCTTATATTTTTGTTCAATGGTCTGATTAGGTTTTCCTGGGTTTTCCTAACCCATGCAACAAATGTTGGACCATAATGTATTTCCCCAGCAATGCAAGGAAGTCTTATATGTTCTGATTAACCAAAAACATACTGAATATGTTTGTATAATTGATGATTAATTTTTGAGGGGGCGTGTTGGCATATTTGAATTTGACTTGCAAAAACTATTTAAAAATAAACTATTTTAAAAAAAATAAAAACCGACTTCAAAGTAAATTATCTAAAACGCATAAAATAACGAAAATATTATTGAAGTTGGTGTTAGCGTACCTGCTGTGTATATTCTGCACCAACTTCAATAATATTTTCGTTATTTTATGCTTTTTAGATAATTTACTTTGAAGTCGGTTTTTATTTTTTTTAAAATAGTTTATTTAACACTTTTTAGTGACTTATTTTACCAAGATAGGTATCAGCACTATCACGCAACTCGAACGTCTACATTACAGTAACTTACTGAAAACATAAAAAGTTTATATCTCTTAAACTACTGGACCGATTTTGATGAAATTTGTACTCTACCCTAAGTTGAAAGATACTCTAACTATTGCAAAAAGAATTTTCGAAATCGGACTTGTAGTTTCTGAGAAATCCACGGACAAACCTACATACATACATACATACATACATACATACATACATACATACACTCGTGAAATTTGGAAAATTCGTTTAGAAGCCCACATAGACTAACATATATGAATATTACGCATTTTTATTAATATTACATACATACGCGTCGAATACAGAACCTCCTTTTTTGAAGTCGGTTAAAAATAAAAACCGACTTCAAAGTAAATTATCTAATAAACTATTTAAAAAAAATATTCAAAAATTCAAAATTCAAATATTCAAAAATTCTAAATTCAATTGGTGTTAGCGTACCTGCTGTGTATATTCTGAACCAACTTCAATAATATTTTCGTTATTTTATGCTTTTTAACCGACTTCAAAAAAGGAGGTTCTGTATTCGACGCGTATGTATGTAATATTAATAGAAATGCGTAATATTCATATATGTTAGTCTATGTGGGCTTCTAAACCTATTTACCAAATTTCACGAGTGTATGTATGTATGTATGTATGTATGTATGTATGTAGGTTTGTCCGCGGATTTCTCAGAAACTACAAGTCCGATTTCAAAAATTCTTTTTGCAATAGTTAGAGTATTTCTCAACTTAGGGTAGAGTACAAGTTTCATCAAAATCGGTCCAGTAGTTTAAGAGATATAAACTTTTTATGTTTTCAGTAAGTTACTGTAATGTAGACGTTCGAGTTGCGTGATAGTGCTGATACCTATCTTGGTAAAATAAGTCACTAAAAAGTGTTAAATAAACTATTTTAAAAAAATATAAACCGACTTCAAAGTAAATTATCTAAAAACTAAAAGAATTTTCGAAATCGGACTTGTAGTTTCTGAGAAATCCGCGGACAAACCTACATTCATATACACATACATACATACATTTATACATACATACATACATTCATAAAATTTGGTAAATTTGTTTAGAAGCCCACATAGACTAACATATATTAATATTATTATATATTTTTATTAATATTATTACATACATACGCGTCGAATAGAGAACCTTCTTTTTGAAGCCGGTTAAAAATGAACCTTACGGAAGTACCGTCATCTTTGTTTGTATTTAATTGGTTGATCTGGGCGAGTTCCCTGTCAGTCGTATCTGATTATTCTTACTGTGCGTTGACAAGGCTCAGACGTACAACCTTCCTTGCATTTAAAATCAATAATAAAATATTGAACAGTTAATTAATATCTAAATTCCCTCGTTTCATTTCGGCCCATAATTCTAATAATCCAATAATCCCACCGGAGAGCCCTGGAGTCCCCCCTCTCATGTGCTGATGCGACAGCCGCGGGGGTTTTAGTGGGTAAGAATCCCACATACCCCAGCCGAGCCCCACAGCTCCCGGGGATCTTTGGAATATTTTCCGCGCGTCAAAAAAAAAAAGGTTGGGTAAGTGAGATCTAAAACCATTCCAAGTTTCAAATCGATAGCATCAGTGGTTCTTGAAAAACATAGGTGTGACAGACAGACGAAGTCGCACCATAATGGTTCCTTTTTTACCATTCAGGCACAGTATATAAACTAGTACAGTAGTTCGACGCCTTTGATGTTTGAGTAAAAGCCGACACCGCATGGCGCACTCCGTAGCACGTAGGGTTGTCACAGTTTGTTTTTATAATTTACTTAAAATATTATTTTATTACTTATTTGGTCATAGTAAAATACTAACTGCCGCACTCACAAACGTCATTTAACTTTAATTACAATTAAGTATTTTTGTAATCTATTTATTTCGACTCTCCGAGCCACTTATGATTATTTTTTATTAGTTATTACCAAATTATTGATATCTCTACTCTCAATCAGCGTATATAGTATTAATTGGCTTCAAGTGTCGAAATAATACAATTTCAAAAAATGACTTAATTGTAATTAAATTTAATTGAGATTTGTAGGTGCGGCAGTAAGTAAAGTATATTTCTATTAGCGGATGGTAATGATTTCTTTGTTTATATTTACTTTATTCATTGAAGTTCTTCATAGTAAGAAATACAAAAAGGCATTTCGTGGAGACAAATTCAAATAGAGTTTTACAATGTTATGTAATATATTGTAATTAATTAATAAATTTCCAAATCGTTTAAAACACATTTGGCCAACTGAAAAATATTGTCGGTTTGTATATTTACTGGATTTCAAATTTCTGTTAATGAAATGTATAAAATATGTCAGTCATTTTCGATTTGAAAATGGAAGTCATTTTCGTTACCAGCACCCCGAGAAACCTTAAAAATGACACAAATAACATTTTTTTGAAAAAAAATAAAATATTCGCCATTTTGTATTTGAAAATGGATGCTATTTTCGTAATCAGCACCCCGAGAAACCTCGAAAATGACACCAATAACATATTTTTGAAAAAAGAAAACATCCGCCATTTTGGATTTGAAAATGGATGCCATTTTCGTAATCAACACCCCGAGAAACCTCGAAAATGACACCAATAACATTTTTTTGAAAAAAGAAAAAATCCGCCATTTTGGATTTGAAAATGGATGCCATTTTCGTAATCAGCACCCCCGAGAAACCTCGAAATTGACACCAATAACATTTTTTTGAAAAAAGAAAAAATCTGCCATTTTGGATTTGAAAATGGATGCCATTTTCGTAATCAGCACCCCGAGAAACCTCGAAAATGACACCAAAAACATTTTTTTGGAAAAAAAAAATTCGCCATTTTGGATTTGAAAATGGATGCCATTTTCGCAATCAGCACCCCCGAGAAACCTCGAAATTGACACCAATAACATTTTTTTGAAAAAAGAAAAAATCTGCCATTTTGGATTTGAAAATGGATGCCATTTTCGTAATCAGCACCCCGAGAAACCTCGAAAATGACACCAAAAACATTTTTTTGGAAAAAAAAAAATCCGCCATTTTGGATTTGAAAATGGATGCCATTTTCGTAATCAGCACCCCCGAGAAACCTCGAAATTGACACCAATAACATTTTTTTGAAAAAAGAAAAAATCTGCCATTTTGGATTTGAAAATGGATGCCATTTTCGTAATCAGCACCCCGAGAAACCTCGAAAATGACACCAAAAACATTTTTTTGGAAAAAAAAATTCGCCATTTTGGATTTGAAAATGGATGCCATTTTCGCAATCAGCACCCCGAGAAACCTCGAAAATGACACCAATAACATTTTTTTGAAAAAAGAAAAAATCCGCCATTTTGGATTTGAAAATGGATGCCATTTTCGTAATCAGCCGACACCGCATGGCGCACTCCGTAGCACGTAGGGTTGTCACAGTTTGTTTTTATAATTTACTTAAAATATTATTTTATTACTTATTTGGTCATAGTAAAATACTAACTGCCGCACTCACAAACGTCATTTAACTTTAATTACAATTAAGTATTTTTGTAATCTATTTATTTCGACTCTCCGAGCCACTTATGATTATTTTTTATTAGTTATTACCAAATTATTGATATCTCTACTCTCAATCAGCGTATATAGTATTAATTGGCTTCAAGTGTCGAAATAATACAATTTCAAAAAATGACTTAATTGTAATTAAATTTAATTGAGATTTGTAGGTGCGGCAGTAAGTAAAGTATATTTCTATTAGCGGATGGTAATGATTTCTTTGTTTATATTTACTTTATTCATTGAAGTTCTTCATAGTAAGAAATACAAAAAGGCATTTCGTGGAGACAAAATCAAATAGAGTTTTACAATGTTATGTAATATATTGTAATTAATTAATAAATTTCCAAATCGTTTAAAACACATTTGGCCAACTGAAAAATATTGTCGGTTTGTATATTTACTGGATTTCAAATTTCTGTTAATGAAATGTATAAAATATGTCAGTCATTTTCGATTTGAAAATGGAAGTCATTTTCGTTACCAGCACCCCGAGAAACCTTAAAAATGACACAAATAACATTTTTTTGAAAAAAAAAAAAAAATATTCGCCATTTTGTATTTGAAAATGGATGCTATTTTCGTAATCAGCACCCCGAGAAACCTCGAAAATGACACCAATAACATATTTTTGAAAAAAGAAAACATCCGCCATTTTGGATTTGAAAATGGATGCCATTTTCGTAATCAACACCCCGAGAAACCTCGAAAATGACACCAATAACATTTTTTTGAAAAAAGAAAAAATCCGCCATTTTGGATTTGAAAATGGATGCCATTTTCGTAATCAGCACCCCGAGAAACCTCGAAATTGACACCAATAAAATTTTTTTGAAAAAAGAAAAAATCTGCCATTTTGGATTTGAAAATGGATGCCATTTTCGTAATCAGCACCCCGAGAAACCTCGAAAATGACACCAAAAACATTTTTTTGGAAAAAAAAAAATTCGCCATTTTGGATTTGAAAATGGATGCCATTTTCGCAATCAGCACCCCGAGAAACCTCGAAAATGACACCAATAACATTTTTTTGAAAAAAGAAAAAATCCGCCATTTTGGATTTGAAAATGGATGCCATTTTCGTAATCAGCACCCCGAGAAACCTCGAAAATGACACCAATAACATATTTTTGAAAAAAGGAATACATCCGCCATTTTGGATTTGAAAATCGATGCCAATTTCGTAATCAGCACCCCGAGAAACCTCGCAAATGACACCAATAATTTTTTTTTGAAAAATGAAATTATCCGCCATTTTGGATTTGAATAGATGCCATTTTCGTAATCAGCACCCCGAGAAACCTCGAAAATGACACCAATAACATTTAAAAAAACAAAAGAAGAAATCCGTTGATTTGGAATTGAAAATGTGTAAATTAATATCTCTCTCACATAGCACAGGTAGTATAAACCACTATAACTGATTATAAAAAAAAATACATACACGACGAATTGAGAACCTCCTCCTTTTTTGAAGTCGGTTAATTAAAACAAATACGCGTCAGCCCTGAAAGTTATGTCCCGAGCTACTAACTAATTCGGGCGGCAGCAGCGTACGCAGCTCGGGCGCGTCTACCCGCGTCTCACCCCTCACACTCCGCACGATTGCCCTGTCTAGACGGCTTCGTCGGACGACTGTATTGGTTTATAGACTGTGATTCAGGTGTGGGCTCCTAATGAAGTCATACGCGGTGTCTCAAAGGGTTCTCAAAGGAATTATGGAAGGGACAGTGCGGTCGCGTCGCGGCGGCGGCGGCGGAGTGACCCGCGCCCCGACGCGACTAACGCGCGTTAACATACAGATCGCTTCATCTCACGTCCCCATACTCATGCATAATATTATATAGTAAACAGTGGATGGGTGCTGAATGAACTGATTAGTGAGGCGCCTTGCAATAATGCCCTCGAGGGAGGAGATAAGGGAAGTTCACATGCAAGCTGCCATATTCCAAATACTTAGATAAATAGTGCTTTCACATTATGAAGTCTAAGGTACGGTGGCCAGATTTGTGGAAAGAACATTCTTGGATTTTGCCCCACGATAATGCGCCTTCGGACAAGGCCATCATTGTGAATGAATTTTTGACCAAAAACAACAAATACCATCGAGCAACCACCTTATTCACCAGATATGGCTCCAGCCGACTTTTTTCTTCTTCCTAAAGTCAAATTACCACTTCGTGGCACCCGTTTTCATTCGGTACAAGATATAAAAGAGAACTGAACTCAATTCAGGAAAAAGCGTTTAAAAAATGGTTTGATGATCTGATTATTCGTTGGTGTAAGTGAATTGTTTCTGAAGGAGCATACTTTGAAGGTGATAAAATAAATTTGGACGAATAACTTACCTTTTTGTGTATTATTGATCTTTTCCCGGTACTTTCTTGACAGAGTAGTATGTAATAATACATCAATGGGAACCAAATAACTAATAATCTAAGAAACAGTTGATGTTTATATTGTGAACGCAAGTGTAACGTAACAAACAATTTGTTCGCATATATTTATTACTAAACAGATACTTACTGATAATTTGTTTCGCGGTTTGAGCGATGATTGTATTATTATTATTATTATTATTATTATAGCCTTTATTTCCCAAAACAATTAAATTATTTTACAATTAAACAATTAGACAATAAAAACAATAAAATTACAATACAATAAAATAAATTAAACATTACATTATACATATAAAAAATTTACATTACAAATTTCATTAGATATTACAGTAAGCATGCTCTGCGAATTTAATTATATTAATGCAAACATTATTAAGGTTAATTCATTTTATTATTACAATTACAATTATTAATACTTAAATCTATTTATTGTTGGGTACCCATATGTGGGTGAAGGCCTCCTCCAACTTCTGCCACTCCACTCTATCTTGTGCCAGTCTGGTCCAGGTGCGGCCCGCTAAGGTTGCGATGTCGTCGCACCACCTACGTTTAGGTCTGCCGCGGGGCCGTGGAGCGTCTCGTGGATACCAGTGGAGTATTCTCTCACTCCAACGTAGGTCTGTGGTTCTGGCAACGTGTCCTGCCCATCGCCACTTCAGACTACAGGCTAATTCAGCAGCATCCATAATTTTAGTTATCTTTCTGATATCTATATTCCTTTTTCTGTCCTGCAGCTTTATACCTAACATACTCCTCTCCATAGCTCGTTGGAAGACTTGAAGCTTATTTATTATCGCTCTTGTTAAGGCCCAATGTTGGCAGCCATATAGTAAAGTTGGCAGTATAACACTATCCATTGCTTTCTTTTTCAGGCGCATAGGTAAATTTGATTTGAATATCTCTTTCAGCGACCAGTATTTTTTCCAGGTAATTTTAATTCTACGGTCGACTTCATTTTCAGTAAGATTGGAAAAACAGATGCTCATCCCAAGATAAACGTAACTATCCACGTATTGTATTGGAGTATTCAGTATATCTGTAGGAATTTTAAAGCTGTTAGTTAACAAACAAGTCTTTTCTGTATTCATATGAAGGCCGCACTTGCGGCTCTCTATATCTAGTGATTTCAGCATATGTTCTAGTTCCACATGTCTCTCGCTAATAAGTATAATATCGTCTGCGAAACGGAGGTGATTCAGATACTCGCCGTTTATTTTTATGCCCATGTTTTGCCAATTTAACTGCTTGAATATGTGTTCTAATACTGCGTTGAACAGGTTAGGTGAAATAGGGTCACCTTGGCGAACTCCTTTCTGAATGTGAAACTGCTCTCCTTTTTACTCTAACTTTACGGCTGCTTTACTGCATTTGTATATTGCTTGTAATATTTTAATATATTTCCCTTGGACTCCTTGCTCTTGCAGTGCTGTCCACAAGGATTCGTGTGATATAGAGTCGAAAGCCCTGGCGTAGTCCACAAATGCTATATACAATGGTTTGTTGTATTCGTTATATTTTTCTATTATTTGTGTTACTGTAAACATGTGGTCATTAGTAGAGTAGCCAGCTCTGAACCCAGCTTGTTCTCTTGGTTGACTTTCTTCCAAAGTTTTTGATATTCTTGTAAGTATAAGGCGAGTAAAAAGTTTATAAAGCGACTGTAGCAGACTAATTGGCCTGTAATTACCTATGCAGCTTGGATCTCCTTTTTTGTAGAGTAATGTTATTAATGCCGTTTTCCAGTCTGATGGTATGGATTCTTTCTCTAGGATTTCATTAAATAGAGTCGTTAAAATGGGAGTTAGTGGCTCCATTATGGCTTTTAGTATATCGTTAGTTATACGATCTTCTCCAGGACTTTTAAGAGCTTTCATTTGTTGTATACAATGACGTACTTCATATTCTAAGAAAGTTGGGACTATTTCCAAATCCGCTAAGTCTGGGTCTTGAGTAGTGCATGAAGTAGAGTCTTGGTATAATTTCGCGTAGAATTCTGTCGCTATTTTTAAAAGCTCATTTCTGTTTGTTGCTTTTGAATTATTTTTAGTCAGTTGGGAGATCCATTTTTTATTTTTGTCCAATTTTCTATAGGCTTTTTTAACTGAGGCACATTTCTCTATTTCTTCTTGAATAACTCTATATCGATGTTCCTTTACTTTTGATTGTATTTGTTTTTTAATGAGTTTATATAGAGCTGATAGTTGTTTCTTTTCTGTTGGAGTTTTATTTTTCTTTTCTTTTAATTGTGTTCTTTCTTGAATCAGTCTAGCTATGTTTCCTTGTATTACTGAATCGCAATCATAAGTTTTTGATATATTGTTGCTACAGCTTTGAATTTTTGTGACAATAGTGGAGTACGTTTGCTCTATATTTGTGTATTTTACATCAGCTATAGTTGCAGAGAACATGTTTTTAAGACATACTTTAGTTTTAGGTGTAATATTATTATTATTTATCTTCCCAAAGTGCTTTCTTGATTTGTTTTGTTTGTAATTAAGATATAATGTCACCCTTACTAATCTGTGATCCGTAGGATGAGATGTTGGTATTATTTCTAGGTTATGAATAGAGTCCATTTTCCGCGCTAAAACAAAATCAATTTCATTTCGGGTCTTGCCGTCTGGGTGAAGCCACGTCCATCTACGTTTGGGATTCTTCTTGAAATAGGTGTTACATATATGGAGTTGATTTTCAAAACAAAAGTCTATCATGGTGTTACCTCTTGGGCTTCTTTTGCCGTATCCCCATTTACCCATTACATGGCAATCATCGGTAGTGGGCATTCCGACTTGCGCATTGAAGTCCCCAATAACCAGAGTGTTTTTATTGGTATTTCGTAGCGCTCGTCGGAGGTCGTTATAGAAGACATCTATATCTTCTGCGGGAGACTTTTCTGTAGGTGCGTAGACCTGTATTAGGTTAAGTGTTTTACCTCCAATGTTAATGATTAAGCGCACAACTCTATCTGAAAATGATATGAAATCTAAAATATTATCTTTTAGTTCTTTTCTAACAAAAAATCCAACACCGTTTCTGTTTTGTGTTTGTCCATAGTACAAAAATAAGTGGTTGTTCCTTTCTATAATTTCCTTGCCTTGGAGCTTTATCTCAGAGAGTCCTATAATATGCCAATTAATTTTACTGATAGCGTGTTCGAGTTCAATATATCTAGACGGATGTATCAGCGATCTCACGTTTAACGTGCAGATATACAGGGGGAGCTTTTGACCTTTTTCAATTTGTCCTTCATGTAAGTATTTTATTTGTCGATGTCTGATAGTTGGAGGGTTGTGGATGATTGTATTACTTGGCAATAAATATAAGTTAAGTTGAACAACAAACAGAACGAGGTGAGGGCGTCGCGACCGCCCACCGCCCACCGCCCACCGCCCGCCGACCGCCGAACGCCCTCACTTGTGCTAACAAAACATCAGAACATTATTATGAGTTCAAAAGCTTTTCAAAATGGTAACCTTTTTCTCATTACAAGTCAGTGCTTGACCCAGTACATTCCACTAGATGTTAAATGTGACGGACCCGTTGATCTAGTGGACACCCTGGCCGCTATCCAATAGCTCGGTTCGATTCCCACCCTGTGCCTGAGTGTTATTTATCTATACTTTATGTATGTACTAACAAAATAAAGTATATTAGTGTCAGCTGTCTGGTTACCATAGTATAGGCTCTGCCTGGTTTGGGATCAATTCAATTCAATTCAAATAATTTATTGCGAATATGGGTTATTGAGGTGATAAAAACTAAATGTACATTAATTACCTAGTACAGCCATACTCTGCCTAAAGGCATGCAACATTCATATTAAGTACTTTATTTATAATTCTATAAAAATCATTAAAATAAAAACAATTATCTATCGAATTCAAATAACAATTGCAATACATACATATACACAGTCTTAAAAATTTCTTGTTAATGTATAAATATATTTATTTATCAGCACGGGTTTCTTAAGGGGCGGTCAGTTAATACTCAGCTATGTGACTTCACCAATTATGTTCTCAATTCCATGGACAATAAATCGCAGGTTGACGTCATATATACGGATTTTGAAAAGGCATTTGATCGTGTGGATCACAACATCCTACTGTCTAAACTTTATAAGTTGGGTATTCAAGGAGACTTATTCAGGTGGGTGAAGTCGTATGTGTCCAATAGGAGACAAGCAGTAGTTCTAGGAGGGTATCAGTCCGATTATGTAATGATAACATCTGGTGTGCCTCAAGGATCGCATTTGGGACCCCTTTTTTACAATGCTTTTTTATATGATATTGACACATGTTTTATAAACTCTAAACACCTACTTTATGCAGACGACAAAAAGGTATTTCTTCGTGTAGATTCCATAGAAGACTGCTTGAAAATACAAGATGATCTAAACAGACTTTCAAATTACTACAAATTAAACCGCATAAGTATTAATGTCGAGAAATGTGTTCAAATTACCTTTACTCGGAAAACGAAGCCCGTCGAATTTACTTACAGAATTAATGATAAGCCATTAGCAAAGGTAAGTGAAGTCCGTGATCTAGGTGTACTCTTGGATCAGAAAATGAATTTTATCAATCACGTTGACAATGTCGTAGATAAAGCTTACAGGAATTTAGGATTCGTAATGTGAGTTTGCAAGCCATTTAACGACGTAACTTGTCTAAAGTTAGTATATTATGCATATGTGCGCAGTGTTTTAGAGTTCGGAAGTATAATCTGGAATCCAAATTATGATGTGCATAAGAATAAGATCGAACGGATTCAAAAGCTCTTCATAAGGCATTTGAATTATAAGTTTAGACAACGTTTTGATGACTATGGTGCAGCATGCCAATACTATAAACTAATTACTCTCAGTGATAGACGGAAGTACCTTGATATAGCTTTCCTTCATGACATAGCAAATGCTAATGTGGATTGTCCAACCCTTATTTCTTCACTGAATCTTAATATTCCTGTCCATCGACCCCGTCATTTGCTGCACAAAGTGTTCCACACTTCGACATGTAAAACAAAGTATGCTAAAAACAAATTTTTCTCCCGTGCCATAGATACTTATAACAATTCATTTAGTGACATTGACATTTACGCGCTATCTAAGTCTACTTTTAAAACCCATGTTCTACATAAAATAACCAAGTCCTAATAATATTACCCCTTACCCGCAAATTGTATAAAAAAAAAATATATTGCTTTGCCATAAGCTTCATAACTTTATAAGAGCTACTACCTACGTAATTATTTCTTTAAACCTTATTATTATTTTTTTTTCTCCAGTTAGATTAGTTTTCACGCATAACCTATACCATTTACTTTTTTATTGTCTATACCTTTAATATTGTATAAAGTTTAAGACATCATAACTCGTTTAAGCGCTTCTTATTGTTCATTTTACTATATTTTTTTTTTTGTATATTGTACTCTTCTACTTCCTTGCTGTTCACTGTTTTATTTGTTATTGTATTTGGATGCACATAGGGTATCCTCCTTTGGCTAAGGTGTATCATATAAGATTTGATTTATCCATATATTGTAGATTATGCTGTTTGGATACCTAAATAAATAAAAAATAAAATAGATTATATGATTAATTACAAAGCTATTAAATAATGTCAAATATAGAATATAAATGTCAAAACATAGTATTACAATGTCCTATCATCTAGATAGATCAGGTGGCCGCGTGTGGATTCCCAGGATATATTAGAATAAATCATGTAGCCGCTACTGTCCCGCTGTAGGGAGAAGACCTCCCTTTCCTCTGTCCACTTAACCTGATCTAAAGCAATTTGTGACAGTTCTTTCTATAACAGTCCAGCTCATCCTGTTATATCCGCCTAGGCCTACCACGATATCGTATCCCACTGTTTGGCACCCTTAGCGTGAAGTATCCGGCATGCGGCATGCGGCAGATATGTCCAGCCCAGTTCCAACTCAGTCCTGCAGGTGTGCTGTGGGTGCGACCCACATCATCAATTTGCGTCACGCAGCGCGAGATATATTAATATATAATATATTATATCGATACACCATAACACCACTAGATATATACAGAACGGTAACAGATGTGTCGCTGCACCGGCAGTAGAGGAGACGAACGATGACCCCTCGACATTGACAAAGTGAAGCTGGCATCAACACCTCACTGCAGGATCACATGACCATCTAAAAATGGCGTCACTCAGCTGCAATATTCTGCAAGAAGTAGGTAAAGACCCACTGGTTTCGCCATAGTATAGATAACTATTTATTAATAAACGTACCTATATTTTTATGTATATATGAACCCCTCTCCCCTCCTTACCCTATTGCACATACGTCAGGAAAATGGCCGATGTATCGCGACACTGTGCGCACGCGCCGCTGATTTAATTCGCTAAATAAGTGTTAATTTGTGCCAAAACTTTGTACTAACTATATAAAACCGTTAGCCGGTCGACCAGGCATCCGCGAGTGTATTGTTTTCCCATGGACTATCGGGAATCGTGGTAAAGAACACCATCTGAGGCTGACGGCGTGCCGAGAGAAGTAAGACGACAAACCAGGTGCGTCTCCCACACATTTCCTACCAAAAATACATATTTTATATATTTTAAACAATTAAAACCAGCACCTACAGTCCACAAATTTATTGCTCGACCATAAGTGGTCCATACGATCCGGGATAATTGTTAACCGCGATTTTTTCTATCCTTATAGATTTCCTTTAAAGATAGATCAATTGTTTATGGAATACTATGCTTTACATAATATGCTATAGATAATTATCGCTAGGCGCTTAGTTATATACATTTGTTATACTAGAACCAACATAATTTCTCATCAAGACAAATTCAGTCACAGTTGTTCAGTCACATAACTTGTAACCCGCTTATGTACTAATTACTTACGGCTGTGTTCACGTTATTGTGCACGAATAACACGTACCTATATTTACTCTCATTGTTAGTTAAATCTATGCAGGTGAATATAGTTGTCAGTCAAAACATTGTATGACACATATTTGTATTATCATATAGATTCGATAAATTAACAGTTTAGTACACTTATTGGCACGACATTTATTTTCTCCTTTGTTGTTTAATTCCCAGACTGTGTATTCGCAACTAAATACGTAACTAAACGTTGGTGAGATACAGCTGATAGCTTACAGAGGCATATAAAGGTAAATAGGCCTATGCGTATTTAAGTTAGTTATTGTCCAATATTGTTTATTGCAAACATCAACTTACGGTAAATTTATTTGTAAGTTCGAACGTATAAAATAGTCACTCCGGTATTAGATAACGTGTTTAAATACAGTAAAAATACCGCTTTGTATATAACGTTATTTAATTGTATAATTTGCTGCTCAAGTACGTTTGTTATAACTAGTTAGTTATGGTGTACCTAAAGTTGAAAGGTGTATCAATACATTAAATACTTAGATAGGTACTTATATTTTATTATATATTGTGTTTGATTGGGTACCTACTATACTACTAGACATAATGACGGACGAATATATTGAAGATTTAAAAATTAAATTGCAAGTCGCATATTATGCGAAACGTAATGCATTATTTTCACGCATGCAAAATATATTCGATTTGTCTAAGCGGACGGAAACCGAACGACTCAGGTCTACCTTTCTTGAGTCGGCGAGTACGGTTGCGGAAATTCGTTCAGAGCTCCGTTCTTGTTTGGATGAATATAATATATTAAAATTAAAAACTGACCCTAAGTCAGCACTGAGTTATGAGTCGCTTAGCTCATTCGAGGACATGTATTGTTCAGTTAAGCGAGTATTAGAAACTTTAAATGCTTCTTATTCTTCTCATTCCGAAGCAAGTTCATCGGCACAACGGAGACCTAAGCTCCCTCCTTTAGAGATAATGACGTTTGATGGTAGTGTGAATATAATGATTTCTGAAACTTACGCGAATATTACAAAAAATATATTAAATTAGTTATTATTAAATTAATTAGTTATTATTAAATTAGTTTCATTTCAATGGGTAGTGTGAATAGTTGGCCATTATTTTATAGTAGCTTTAAGAAAATAGTACATGAAAACCCATCGCTTTCAAACGATGAGAAATTGTATTAGTTGATTGGTAAATTGTCTACTAAAGCGCAACTGACCATCTCGGATATAACTCCGAGTGGAGATAATTATTCGCTCATTTTTAAGACACTTATCGACTGATACGAAGACAAGCTATTAATGGCAACTACATATATCGAACAAATATTAAATTTTAAATTGAATAGGGAGCCCTCCGTGAGTAACTTTCAACAGTTTAGTAAAGAATTTAAAATTAGACGATTTATCAGACTATTTGTTGTTACACTTAGCACTTAAAAAACTAGATTCTGATACTATTAAGAATTTTGAGATGTACGCTCGTGATTCAAAGATCCCTACAGTTTTACAGTTAGAGGAATTTATTAGAACTCAGAGTCGTGTTTATCAGAATATTAGCAGTGATCGTTGTCAAAACAAGGTATCTAGCAATAGTCCTAATGCAAAATATAATCGTTCTACTAAGCAAATAGCACCGAATCCTCAATCTTATGTGTCGGACGTTAGGGAAAGTGCACGAAATGACTTTAAATGTCTTTATGATGATATAGCTCATGAGTATATGTTTAAATGCCCTGAGTTTCAAAGGATGTCTCCTAATGATAGGTTTACAGCGGCTAAGTCTAGGAGCGCTTGTATTCATTGTTTAAGTCTAAAACATAACTCAGGAAAATGTAAGTCGGGACTTAAATGTTTAACATGTAAGAAACGACATCACTCTTTACTCCATTTTGAGAACAAATCGTCATCACCTGATGTATCATCACCTACGATGTTACCCACCCAAGTCAATCAGCAGTCCTCTTTGTGTACGACTTCGCATTCGTTAGCAAGTAGCAATCAGCATATAGGTAGTTCGACTTGTACTCCTACTACTGTTGCACTCGCTACAGTGCAAGTTATTGTTTACGATAATAAGCGTAATAAGCAAATCGTGAGGTGTCTGCTTGATTCGGCATCCCAAAGTAATTTTATTACTACAGATTGTTACACTCGATTGAACTTAAATAATTTGCAATCATCGAATGTTGTAGTTAGGGGTGTGGGCGGTACAGAGAAACGTAGTCATGGTACTGTGAACATAGAGTTTTATTCTAGGTTTAATTTAAATATAAGTTATAATATGAACGCGCTGATAATTGATCAAATCACGGGTGATCTCCCTTCAATGCCTCTTGATGGAACGAAGTTATCTAATCTTAAGGAACTGCCTCTTGCGGACGAGTCATTCGCTGTCCAAGGGCCTATAGAAATGTTAATCGGGGCGTCTTTGTTTCCTCATTTACTTCTGCCAGGAGTGGTGGCCAGTAATATTGCCAACATACCACCAGTTATTGAAACTGTGTTGGGTTTCGTAGTTATTGGGTCACTACCCACACGCTTACGACCCCAGGACACTGACGGCACTGTGACGTCATGTTGTTCGGTTGATGTTAATACTCCTGTTGACAGACTCTTAAGACGTTTTTGGGAGTTAGAGGAAGTAACTTCTCCTTTAGTGCATGACCCTGTCGAACTAGAGAGTGAAGAGCAATTTTAAGGCTACAACTACTCGTGATCCAGATGGTAGATATACGGTAGCTCTGCCATTCCGTGAAGATGTATATTTATTGGGCGACTCTTATGAAACAGCTAGGAGACGATATTCGTGTTTGGAGCGAAAGAAGGAGGCTTGTCGACAATTGAAGGAGGCCTATGACAGTGTAATTTTAGATTATATAGAGAAGGGTTACTTGTCACTGGTCACTAATGTCGGTATAGACACAAGTCCGTCCTATATTAGTCCTCATCATGGGGTTTTGAACCCAGGGAAATCCACTCCTGTTAGACCACTTCTCGACGCAAGTTGCGAGATTAGTTCAGGATTGTCGCTCAACGATCTTCTCCACTCTGGTCCTAACCTACAAGGAGATTTTTTTTGTATAATTTTAAACTTTCGTTTGTTTCCCATCGCGTTTTGTACGGATATCAAACAAATGTTCTTACAAATCGGTATGACTCCAAATGATAGACGTTATCAGAGAATACTGTATAGGTTTAATTGTCAAGATCCTCTCCAAATCTATCAGTTTACGCGTGTTTGTTTCGGTATGAAATCAAGCCCATTCCATGCGCATCGTGTTATCAAACAACTTATTACTGATGAAAGTGAGTTAACCATTGCTGCTTCAATTGCTTCGATGGCACTGTACATGGATAACATAGCATTTAGTGTCCCTGATGAGTCCACGGTAATGAAGGCTGCTACCGAATTAATAGAATTATTCAAACGAGGTAAATTCGACTTAGTAAAATGGAGCTCTAACTCTGAAGAGGTTCTAAACAGCATTCCTGATACGCATAAAAATTCAGTGGATGTAGAGTTCGATAAGCAATTGCAACACAAGATATTAGGCTTGCGTTGGTCTATGTCAGATGACAGTCTTATGTGTCAAATAGTTACGCCAAATAACAAGTGCACTAAGCGCACGATTTTGTCTACTGTAGCCCGTTTATGGGATATTATGGGTTTTGTGGCTCCCACCGTGCTTTACGCTAAGTTACTCATTAAGGAGCTATGGCTGTTAAAGTGCGATTGGGATGATACCCCACCCCCACGTATTGTTAAACTATGGCAGAATTTCTGTTCAGAATTGCCATGCTTTAGTGCAATAAAAATTCCTCGTCACTTAGGTGTCTGTAGTGGCGCTGTTGTCAACCTTGTAGGGTTTGCAGATGCGAGTGAGCGCGCGTATGGAGCAGTTATCTACTTACACATCACTCTAGCAGATCGTGTTTGCGTAGAGCTTGTATGTGCTAAGTCTAAGCTTGCGCCTACAAAAACACTCACGGTCGCAAGGCTTGAGCTTTGCGCTGTTGAGTTGTTGTCACGCCTGCTCCGTCGCGTGCATGACATGTATAGCCCTCGCTACAGCCTATCTAATGTGTACGGGTTTACAGACTCAAAAGTAGTCCTGTGTTGGCTCAATTCGTCACCACACCGTTGGCAGACTTTTGTAGCCAACCGAGTTGTGAAAATTACAGATAACTTTCCGGTGAATGTTTTCTTCCACGTTCCAGGTATTGGATCCACAAAAATTATTGGATACTCCTATCTGGATTCATGGCCCTCCTTGGGGATCGTTGCCCACGTCGCAATGGCCTATAAATCAGAAATTCAACAATGATGTTGATGGTTCGTTGTTAGAGGAGAAAACTTATTCACTCTACTACTACTACGTCTGAGTTAGACGAGTCTGTAATTTATAATCTTTTCTTGAAAATGTCATCTTGGAGTAAGTTACTCAGGGTGATGGTGTATATTCTTAAATTCGTAGGTAAAATACCGAAGACGAATTCTCTTATAGCCAAGCCTAGAGAATTAAAAATTGCCGAAGATGTCGTTATACGCATAGTAGGTACAACAGAAATATTTCGCGGAAGATATATCTAATTTAAAGTTAAATAAGTGTTGCTCTTCAGCTTTAATTAGATTGAAACCTTTCTTAGAGGACGGTATTATACGTGTAGGTGGTCGCTTGCGTAATGCGGCTATGGATTATGATCAAATGCACCCTGTAGTTTCGCCGCGACATGATCATATTGTAGATTTGATAATTGATCATTATCACTATAAATATTCCCATGCGGGCCCAGAGCTACTCATGTCCTTATTAAGGCGCTCGTTTTGGATTCTCGGAGCTAGGCGTGTAATTCTTAATCGGATATTTAAATTTAATATTTGTTTTAAATTTAGGCCTCGTCCAACCTTCCCTCCCTGATCTACCCAATTAACGGGTAAATCAAGTAGATAAGGATTTCGCTACCCAGTGCTGGAACAATATTCCACCTATTAGAGACCTAAAAACTATTAATTCATTTAAATATAGTTTAAAAAGATATTTATTGGATGAACAAAAGGGAGACCCAACTTATTCAAAATAATATGAGATAAACACAATTGTTAATTCCCCACCAAAAATACAGTAGTTACTACATGTTTTGACTTTTTCGTATCTTATCTTATATATATTATACTATACTTATATACCTTATTATATTATATATTATATTGTATTATCATCAAATTATTCTTGGCTTACATAACAAAAGGTAAGGTCGACTGCGTGGGGGGTGGAATTATTGTTATGATGGGTGGAGTGCGGCATGCTTGTATGCTCCTTTTAATCGACTTCAAATAGGGAGGAGGTTCTCAATTCGTCGTGTATGTATTTTATTTGTACATTTTTATTACCAAGATTAGGACTAAGTACTTCTTCAACTTTTCATTTTTTTGTATTGAGTTATTATATTATCATATCACAATTTTGAGAATGTAATAATGTAATATAATAGGAATGTAATATATTATAATTAAATAAGTATGTACATATTTATAATTATAAAAAACTTTTTATTTTATTTTATTAATTAAAATAGCGAAATGGCATCGGAATGTCACGGGGGTTAGCCCTGAAAATCAGCGCTGGGCCGGAATGTGATTTTCGGTGCAGCAATAATGCTGAGTGGCTGACCTCATTTGCCGAAAATGCGGCGTACAATTGCTTCGTTAAGTATTTCTTTTAGTGGTAACTTTTTTTTATTTTTAATGTTATTCGTTGTTTTTATTTTTGTGTATTGTACTGGTTTATTTTTTATTGTTAACTTCTTTTTTTTGTATACTAGTTCTTTTTGTATGTACGTCGCTATGTTTCGGTAAATAAAATATTCTTTTCTTTTCTTTTCTTTTCTTTTCTTTTCTTTTCTTTTCTTTTCTTTTCTTTTCTTTTCTTTTCTTTTCTTTTCTTTTCTTTTCTTTTCTTTTCTTTTACTCACACTGGTTGCGATTACGCTGGTCCCAGCCAGTATACCCCTATTCGTACAAGGGGAGCCAAGTGTCGAAAGGCGTGGTTATGTATATTCACGTGTTTGACCACAAGAGCTATTCATATAGAGATAGCCACCGATCTTTCAACGGTCAGTTTCCTTGCTGCCTTGAAACGATTTCTTGCTCGTCGAGGACCCGTGAGATGTTTTTACTCGGATCGAGGTACAAATTTTATCGGGGCTCGCTCCTATTTACGTGATCTTTACAAGTTTTTGGACGATTATCATCCATAAGTCGAGGTAGAGCTCGCTAAAGACCGTATTGAATAGAAATTAATTCCACCCGCTGCTCCACATTTCGGAGGATGTTGGGAGAGCATGGTGAAGGTCGTTAAAACTCACCTTTACAAGGTCATCGGGAACCAAATATTGAGTTACTATGAACTACTAACGACGGTGACTGAAATTGAGGGATTAGTTATTTCCCGTCCCCTCACTGTATTGAGCAGCGACCCTTCTGAGCCTTCTGCTCTTACGCCGGCACACTTTCTGTGTTCCGCACCACTTACAGCTATACCAGTACCGGAGACGGAACATTACAACCGGCGTGAAAGACACCTTCTTTTAGACTCTATTGTAAAGTCGTTTTGGAAGCGATGGCGTTTAGAATATTTACACCAACTTCAGTCCCGTGCGAAATGGAATACTCCGTCTGTTCCTGTAGTTAAGGGTACCGTAGTGATAGTTATGGTCGATAATGCGCCTCTCTTCTCATGGCCATTAGGTGTTATTGAAAAGACTCATGAGTCGAGCGACAACATAACTCGAGTTGCTACGGTTAGAACGGCCAAGGGAACGTTCGTGCGTCCCGTGGTCAAATTATGTCGACAGCCTACGCAGTGATTTATTTTCTATTATTTATAGCTAAGTAGGTTAGTGGTTAGGTAGAAGTGTACTGCTTAAATTTCTATAACTTTATTTCTTACTCTATTATGTAAATTTTATTTTATTTTCTGTCTTGTTAATTTTATTTTATTTTTTAAAGGCAATCCTTTAAGGCCGGGGGGAAATGGTTTCGCCATAGTATAGATACCTATTTATTAATAAACGTACCTATATTTTTATGTATATATGAACCCCTCTCCCCTCCTTACCCTATTGCACATACGTCAGAAAATGGCCGATGTACCGCGACACTGTGCGCACGCGCCGCTGATTTAATTCGCTAAATAAGTGTTAATTTGTGCCAAAACTTTGTACTAACTATATAAAACCGTTAGCCGGTCGACCAGGCATCCGCGAGTGTATTGTTCCCCATGGACTATCGGGAATCGTGGTAAAGAACACCATCTGAGGCTGACGGCGTGCCGAGAGAAGTAAGACGACAAACCAGGTGCGTCTCCCACACATTTCCTACCAAAAATACATATTTTATATATTTTAAACAATTAAAACCAGCACCTACAGTCCACAAATTTATTGCTCGACCACCCACCCACCTACCCCACCTTCCTTATCTATATGTTATCGAATATAACTAGTGTTAGTGTGATTGTGAAACTCTATTTTTAACATCACAGTTTTATAGTTCGGTGGCAAGTAGTTTTAAAATTGTGAACATGTTGTGGGTAGACAACTCAAAATAGTTTGGGATGTATTTTAAAAATAACAAGCTGGAGGGTAATATTTGTAACCTGTTATGAATTGGTTGTTGTAATGACATTCAATGTGGTGAGAGAAATGTCTGTTAGTATTTAAGGCCGAATCTCATTGTATTCTACTCACTCTATCTATGCGCGTGGTGGAATAAAGACGTGCCAAGTACTTCAGTATTTTACTCGGAAAATGATAACTAATGTTAGAACCCCAGCCGGTGTGCCTATATAAATGAGGTTCAAGCTGAGTCAAGGACATTCATACAGCGGTCACGGAACAGTCAACGGTCTACCCTCATCAGGATATTAATATGGTTTGAAGATAAAAACTTGTAAGTGATTTATTATTATTCTCTTTACTGTATTGTGATTTATGATGTTTTACTGTGACCTAAATAGAAGTTCTATATAATGTTATGCTAAAGATTTAAATAACCGTCATGCCTCTTACACTAACACTAGTAAGTGAGTAAATTAAAAAAGAAACCACTAATTTAACCACACACATGTAATAATTAGTATAATAAAGGAGTATGTAAATGTAACTTCAATACAATCATGTTGCAATATTATTTCTGTCAACATTTATATTTATTATTCACTTTATTAACGACGGCAAGTAATTTGGCTCATACATCATTCATGGCGCTGGTATAAATTGTATCACTGTAAGAGCGGCCAAACAAGTTATATTTATTCAATAAAAGGTCCACGTGACCCTACCAGACACCCCCCCCCCCCTGGGCCCTCCGGCCGCGCTGTTGGAGTTATGAGTGCACGGGACCTCCACGGGGGGTACTTTACTGTCACCAATAATCTTAAAAGGGTTTTTAAGATTATTGGTGACAGTACAAAACATATACAATATTGTAAGCACTAGGGAATCTTTCACATCCAATTTAGACTATCTTCAATTGTAAATAGTACAAGAACAGACATTGTCAAAAGATTTCAACGTCACGAAACAATCAAGCTTTTATAGTATTGTCATATTTTTTTCAATATATTTAAGAAATGAGCAATGAAATCTTCAAAATGTGTCTTGTAATCTGCTCGTTTCTATAAAGTAGGTACAATACATATACACGCAAGGAGGGAACCGAACCGCAATAAATCTTGCACCAACAACGAGACAACTTTAAAAAGGCTTTGAAATCCGCTCAAGCTTCGTTTTCTTAATGAGAAAGCCAAGTCTGACGTCAGTGAACTTTTTGTTAGCGCACTACGATACACAGGCTGCGGTTGGACGGTGACTGAGCAAAACCACCCCCACTTTATTTTGAACAAGAATTCTGCAAAGTATTACGTGACTGGGCGCGCCGCCGTCCCCGTCGCGCAGGTACCATCACATAGCGGCCTACTCTGCGGTTTGGCCGTTAAAAACCTGCGATGCAACAACACCCCCGGTTCAGTTGTACTTAAATCAGTAGTTGTACATTTATTTCGCACTTCAGATTTAAACGGAATATTTGAATAAATATACTTACATGCGCTGCCTCATATAATCTCGAGTTGATTAACGTGGACGTCGCATTACGGGTGCGACCACCTATTACATCAGACCACGTAGGTTGTAATTACAGCGTCGACGTTACAATAGTCCAGGTCCGGGCGACAAGTGAGCCGGCCACGGGCCGCATCATTAAACCGAGCCGTCCGTCAGAACAACGCAGGGCCTGCCGCCTGCGATGCAATATTGGTGCAGTTGTGGCGCCACGCGCGGCCCACACGTTGCGTCCACACAGAGTGTTGTTACTCAGCCTGTGTCCGCCGACCGACGTGTAAATACCTCTCAGCTATTGTGTGTGCGTGTGTGCCGCGTGCCCTCGTCTAAATTGACTGCATTGTTTGCATTTCGTGCAATCCACTGTTTATAGGTAGCAATGCGCTTCAACAATTCTGTAAATGCAGTGTTGCATTGTGCTCTCATAATGTTCAGTATTTAATGCTACGAAACACTCATTTGAGGTTCAACCGACATGGAGTACATTTTTGCGCCAATGAGTGCCAAAATGGTTATTTTATTTCTTTAAAACAACCTGAACCCAAGTAAATACAACCCGGACATAAATTTAAACGATAAGACATACATCATGGCGCAGGGGTCACAGGTTCAAATTTCTCTAGAAAACTATCTATATTCGCCGATCGTACCGTGAGTAGGTATATTCTAATGCGTATCATAACATATTTTATTTTAACAAGTTAAAGAAAAATGTAACTTGCAACCATCAGAGAGTAATAGTTTCAGATAAGCATTATCTTATGTCGTCTCTGCTAACATTTGCGATGAATAGAAATTACGCCCTATATTTTCGGAAGGACGACTGCGATTATAAATGAACTAATAACTTAAAAAACTAAAAAAAACTACGCGTTTACAGTATTGCACTAATAACCAATAAATAATAAGTGTAACCTGTTCTCTCTGCCTACCTCGTAAGAGCTTTAGCATGTTTGTAATTTAGTGTATTTTTTAAGTGTAACAGCGTGGGGCGCTTTTATCTATACTTATAATAAAACTGTCCAAACAACAAACAAGTCCAATTCTGTTCATTGAAGATATTTTGAAAATTATGTTTGGAGGGCATTCTATAACCGATACTAAAGCCAAAAATGCATTTTTTTTTATTTTTGTCTGTCTGTATCTCGGCTGAGCATCACGCCGAAACTACTGGATGGATTGAAACGATACTTGGCATGATTTGAGTTAATACTCCGAGGTAGGACATAGGATACTTTTTATCCCGACATTCGGCACGGTTCCCTTGGGAGAGGGGACTAAAGTCAAAATGTGTACTTGGTTATACGCTTGCTCCGATTTTAACAATTTTTCATTATAATTATAATAAATATTTGTAAGGGAACACTCATAGACAGCTGTTAACAATGTTTGGAAATCTATCAGGTTAAGCAACGTTAGGTAAGGTCATTAAATAGATGGGTGACCGTTTAACGCCATTTGAACTAAACGTCTCCGTGCTTCGGAGGGCAAGTACAAAGTGGGTCCAAGTTTTTAACCGACTTTAAAAAAGGAGGTTTTGTATTCTATGCGAATGTACATATATTATTGAAAGTTTAGTTAACGTAAACACAGCGCGAGCGGAGCTGCGTGGGTCAGCTAGTTCTAAATATGATTGAAGAAAATAAAGAAACGTTTAATCAACTAAAGAACATACAAATAAACATATAGACGTCGCTTCCCCAGAGGGCAGGCGGACTGGTCGGTCGGTGTTCTTGGTGATTTACATTTAACGAACTCTTAAATGGACATCTAACTCGCAACGACGGCGCCATTAAGGAGTTGAACTGTAAAAAGCACCGGCACATAAACCTACTACTCGTACACAAAGAGCCGAGGCCAGAGTAATCATTTGCAACTTGTTTTGGTAACTTTTTACAACTTGTTAAAGCACTTTCAATTTTATGGACGAATTCCGGGAATATATAGTAGGTCAGTTTAGTGAAATCAAAGCAAGAATAGTAGGGTTGGGTGGCCCCCGCACCCCCGTGAAGGTGCCCCCGCCTCCACAATGCAGTATGTATTGTGACGTGGCCGTGACGTCACACCATCAATCATGATCCCGACCGACACTTTACACCTCAGTCCCCGACGCCGCCAGGTGTGTAATGCCTTTAATAACGAAAAATGTTGTGTCACACCAAATATTATTCATAAGTATACATCGAAAATTAAAAAATAACATTCTGTAAATTATGTATTTACAAAAAAAAAGTATATAAGTATTAGTATCAGTTGTCTGGTTTCCATGGCACAGGCTTTGCCGAGTTTGGGATCAGATGTGTGTGGATTGTCCCGGAATATTATTATTATTATTTAAATTGTATAGTCGAGACATTCACGTTGCAATAACTAACTTTATTTTGATCAGGAATTAGCGTGATTTACCTTATATTTAATTAAATAATTCCAATTTTATTTGAAAACTGATTTAGAGCTTTCAAATAAATTGCCATAAAATTCACCCACTAATTTTGAAGTTACGATATCGTAGAGAAATATACGCGTGAAAACCCTTTCTAAACTAAACCTAAACTAAAAACCTAAACAGTATAGTAACGAATATTAGATTAGAGTCCAGGTACCTTCGGGAGCTGGGAAATTTTGATCCAATAAGTAAATGGAACATTTTCCACAAAAATGTTCCATTTCCAGCCATGTCGCTGCAGCTGCACAGTTACACAATGGGAAGTGGCGCTCATTACTAAAATGAAAACTCTTTTGCTAATGAGACAACGCAGTCTTTAGGCCCACCAACATATGTACATACATGGTTTGTTGTTGTTGTTGCATATTGTTGAAATTTTGTAAAGTTCAATGGCAACATATTGGCAACATATACGTAGTGATATTTTTTTGCTAAAACTCGTACAATCGCACTCAGTTAATTGAACATTATTTTCATACAAATGATATATTTAATAAAATATAATGGACGCTTAGAGCTTGTCAATCATCTTGTCTCAATGATTCATTGTCAGGGGACAGTCTGATGAGACTCATCGAGGAGACTCTCAGTGCGGCAGATATTTACACCTGGACGACTAATGTACATATACCGTCTACTCGTAGTCTTGCTCTTTAGGCAATTTATCAAAAGCTAATCTTTATGGTCTTAGTTAGTTTTAAAGGTAGCCATGTCTAACTTGTATAAAAACATCTGGTAACCGTTATTAGGGTTGGCCGCCACCTGCATCTCATATCATTCAGTCCCCTGCGCCCCTTCATGACATATTGCCTTATTTAATGGCCCCCACCTGATCAATATGCTGTATCTATTCTGAATCTTTGTCCATTGTACATTATTGTCTTTGATGTTTGAACCTCTCTAGGTATATTGAGAAATCAAAAATAATAATTTACCAGGAGCTATTTGTGTATGGAATGGTTGTAAGTAATACAGCCTGTCCCGTCCTGTACGTGAGGCAGATCGGCTACTACGGTACTACGCGCTGGATGCTACGCCTTAGCACAGTAACACCGTAGCACCGTAGCATCGTAGCGCCGTAGCACCGTATCGGCGTAGTATTGCGTGATTGGTGGGGAGGGTGCGATCTACTCGACACCAACAAGCCAGTATGTTTAAAAAATTATCATACGGCTGAGTGAAGAAATTCTTGCCAAAACCACAATATATAGAAAGTTCTATGATTATAGCCATAGGACTCTTACTGCCGCACTCACAAATATTAATTAACTTTTATTCTAATTAAACCATTATTTTGACGTTGATTATTTCGTTACCGTTTATGTTCAAGTTGAGTACAAGATAATCTATATCTCTACTCACTATGAAAGTATAAAGGCGCTTAAAGCCAATTAAATATATTAATTGTCTTTAGGTGCCGAAATAATCCGACTTCAAGATCTGTATTAGTGATGATTTATACTAATTAACGTTTGTGAGTGCGGCAGTTTATACAGAACTCCTAATTACTTGGTTTTGTTATTTTACTTATAATAAATGTGTGTCACAAGACCTTCGGCCATTGAGCCACTGTGGTATAGTCCTCCAGGAGAAAAGGTGAGTTTTGTTATTATGCTAATGAGAAAACTTAAGGGTAACGTCAGATTATCGCAATTTATCTTGTTAATAAATAAAGGTATACTGTAAACTTGTACCACAGCTGGCTGGTATCTTATATTATGATCCGTGCACCCATCATCACACAAGCACCAATCCAACTAGCGTTCAAGTAAAATAATGCATTGCTATCCGTTCACAGATATCGCGTTTCGACAGACAGACAGACAGGCATCTTTCAAAACCCTTTCTTGTGCGAGAGCGTAGCGATGGACGAAACAACAGCACTGTGATGACACAATCGAACTTACATCTCATTTTTTACCCGACTACGGAACCGAGTGAGGGTTATGATTTTAACAAGAATGTATGTTCATCTGTTCCCTTATATCTTCTAATCTACTCAACAGAATTTGATAAGTAGGCTGTCGTTAGAAGCGTCTTGATCGTCCGCTGGTTATAGGCTACATAATATTACATTAAGTCCAATGTGGCGCCCTCTACAGGACAAAAACTTCTGAAGTAAAACAAAAATGTTTTTTGATTAAGTTGATATTTTGTACACATGTGTATTTCTGTTACCCAAGCATGAACGTGTAAAGTAAATAATCATTATATACTTACATATATAATCAATGTTGATTTAAAAAACTAAAATTAACAGGCAAATTAATAAACAAAAAAACAAGTTTGCTAAACTGTTCCGTGTGATACATACGTGTGATAATTTTATCTTCTTCTATCTTATATACTATAATAAAACTCAAAGAGCACTTTTTCTGTACATTGAATATTTTTCCAAAATTTCTATGTGGGGATACTATACTATCGACATAGAGGCCAAAACAATTTTTTTTGGAATTATTGTCTGTCTGTCTGTCTGTCTGTCTATCTGTCTGTCTGTCTGTCTGTCTGTCTGTCTGTCTGTCTGTCTGTCTGTCTGTCTGTCTGTCGTTCTGTTTGTCCAGGCATCATTCGAAAACCCGTGGATGGATTTTGATAGGACTTTCATTGATGTGTTGTGTAGAAGTAGGGGTATAAACTGGTATATAAAACATCACGCTATGTTTCATAGGGGCTAAGCAGTGAAACATTACTTGCACATATTACCACGTAATTTCCTTTGTATGTGAATAGGCTAATTATAGACTGATCAGTTAATCATTAAGATATGTATTATTACGCTATATACAATAGGGACTGAGCAGACATTTAGTTTGCATAAGATATGGCAGTGGCGAAGGGTCAATTTTTGTAAGGGGTAAGCCGTTCCGGTACACCCAGGAAATTTTCATTAGATTTCTGTATTGTTCTAAGTACTTTGGTGATAGCAATATGACATTATATCTTTGAAAAGTTAAAATCTGTAATTCCCGAGCGAGTCCAAACTAGATTAGGAAAGAAATAGGCAAGGGAAAAATAACATTTCATTTTATTTAAAAGCCAGTTCATGAAATTTTAATGAAACTCCCCAAGTCCAGGTAGTGTATAGGTATTGTATCACAGTCGCAACAATAAAAGATGCGAAACTCTAAGAACTTTCATTATCGAATATCATTAGACAGTAATTTACGATGTTAGCGTGATTTACATTATGAACAGCGCCATCTATCGGCGGAATTGGACATACAATCACTATAGAACTTTTATAACTCAAGAACGGCCTATCCGATTCGGCTGAATTTTGGTGGGGAGGTAGCTTAGAACCAGGAAACGGACATTGGACATAGGACTTTTATCCCGGTAGGTTAAGGTTAAGCAACGTTAGGTAAGGTCATTAAATAGATGGGTGAACCGATTTGTATGAAACTGTGCATATCGGGTAGGTCTGAGAATAGGTCATACAGTATATTTCATACCGCTAGGTTAAGGTTAAGCAACATAAGGCAAGGTCATTAAACAGATGGGTTACCCGATTTGTATGAAATTTTGTGTGCATATCGGGGAGGTCTGAGAATAGGTCTGTGGCGTTATAATGTTTTTCCGAAAATATTAGTTATAAAAATATTAATAATAAATTCTCCCCAGGAATCACTTGCATCCGTATGCGCGTAGGGCGTAACGTGCCAGCTGACAAGAAGAGACAAGAAGACTTCTTATTGAACTACCAGAACACGCAGTAGATGCAGTTAGGCCGTCTGCCTTCGTAAAGAAGCCTAAAAGTGGTGACCCCGACGTGATCAATATCCGTCGTAAACTGTGAAATAAAGTACAGTTGGTTAATTTGCCTAGGAGATCCTTTTTGGTCCTTCTGTTGAAAGGCGAAAACAAGTGGCTTATGGTCGGTAAATATTTTAAAATTTCTCCCTTCTACCATGTGCCGGAAATGTTTTACCGACTCATACACGGCGAGTAGCTCCCGGTCATAAGCACTATAATTTTGCTGAGTGGGGCTCATTTTCTTTGAATAAAAGGCTAAGGGCTGCCATATACCATTAACTTGCTGTTGCAAAACGGAACCAATGGATACACCGGATGCATCGGTGACAAGGGCTAACTTAGCGTCCGGTACGGGATGAACAAGCAAAACTGCGTCTGATAGACTACGTTTACATTGCTGAAATATTTCTAAAAGTTGAGGGTTCCATAGTATAGGTTTAGAACCTTTCATATTAGGACCAGCTAACAGATCGTTGAGAGGGGCTTGTAATTCAGCAGCGTTCTTAAGAAAACGTCTATAAAAGTTAATCATACCCAAGAAACGTCGCAACCCTTTTACCGTCTTAGGTGGTGGGTACTCTTGAATAACGCGCACCTTTTCTTCTAGGGGCCGTACTCCTTCTGCTGAAACGGTATACCCTAAAAATGTAACTTGGGATTTTCCAAATACGCACTTATTCGAATTAATGATGACCCCATGCTCCGCCAACCGAGAGAACAGCTGACGGAGATGCTCCATATGTTCTTCTTTACTTCTGGAAGCTACTAGAAGATCATCAATAAATGGAAAACAATAATCTAGACCTCTTACTAACCCATCCATAAATCTTTGGAATGTCTGGGCTGCATTTCGCAATCCAAATGACATAAAAGGGAATTCAAACAATCCAAAAGGGGTTGTAATCGCTGTCTTCTCGATATCCGCGGGATTCACGGGAATTTGTTGGTAGGCTTTTACCAAATCGATAACCGTGAAGATAGTGCACCCATCCAACTGCTGAGAAAAATCCTCAATATGACGTACCGGATATCTATCGGGGACAGTCCTGGCATTTAATGCACGGTGGTCGCCACAGGGCCTCCAGCTGTCGTCACGTTTCGGCACCAGATGAAGTGGAGATGCCCAGGAACCACTAGAGTAA
Source organism: Furcula furcula (assembly GCA_911728495.1). NCBI lineage: Eukaryota > Metazoa > Arthropoda > Insecta > Lepidoptera > Notodontidae > Furcula > Furcula furcula. The sequence goes on from OU452243.1 coordinate 458,711, forward strand.
CGAGCTGTCCCATCTTTAAGCATAGCCTCGAACTCTGCCTTGGCGATTTTTAATTTTTCTGGCGATAATATTCGAGGTCTGCAGAAAACTGGTGGTCCTGGAGTGGTATTGAGGTAGTGTACAGTAGAATGGTATACCTGTCTTGGAGTACCTGGAGGTCGTGTGATAGTAGGAAAATCACGCAGAAGATCGTGGTATTCCGATGTTCCAGTAATAGCTTTGATACTTGGTACATCTGATTTAGCTATTCCCGCATCAACAGAAAGGCTTGTGACACCGTCTATTAACCTGTTATTCCTGCAGTCGACCATTAATTGGTAAAAAGAGAGAAAATCATACCCAATGATCGGCTTTGACACATCAGCTACGATGAACTTCCAACGAAAGTCTCTTCGAAGTCCTAAATCCAGCTGTAAATGGATATACCCGTATGTAGATATAATCGTATTATTTGCTGCGCTGAGGTCATAATTAACTTTAGCTCTACGTTCTCGCAAGTATGCGCGAGGATATACGCAGAGATCTGATCCTGTGTCAACAAGAAAACTCTTCTTTGAGTTTTGGTCGGTCACAAAAAGACGGCTAGAAATATTGCAACAATCACCCACCGTCGCTAGCGATTTGCATTGGCGTTTCCCGACTCCCAATCACAAGGTTTGATGCAACGATAAGCGTTATCTCGAAATTTTAAATGGTACCAGCATAAACAACGGTTATTTTCAAATTTAAGCGATCGGTTTCTTGAACGGCTTCGCGAATGTCGTCTATAGCGTTGCGATGCACGTCGGCCATTTTGATCATGAGTACGGTTCTCTAATCTAGTAGAAAGATTATCTAACTTACGTGTAAGTTCCGCCAATTCAACTCTCACCTTTTTAAACATTTAGCCAATCTGTGCGGAATCCAGTTGGCAAGGACCACTGCTTACCATCCCAGCTGTAACGGGATGATTGAAAGACTTCACCGAACTTTGAAAACATCGATTATGGCCCACGGTGGTAAAGATTGGACTAATATTCTTCCTATGGTGCTTCTAGGTCTGCGAGTAGCGTGGAAGGAGGATATCCAGAATTCGCCAGCAGAATTAGTCTACGGAGAGCAACTACGCCTTCCGGGAGAGTTTTTTACTACCACTGAAAGTAAGACCAATCCTGAATATCCTGATTTCGTTAGCAGACTCCGAAGTCAAATTTGCAAGTTGCGTCCAAGCCCGGCTTCTGATCACTCAGTACCGAGGGTTTTTGTTCACAAAGATTTGGCAACGGCAACACATGTATTTCTGCGACAGGATTTGATTCGGGGATCCCTAGAGCCACCATACGCAGGACCATTCAAAGTCATTACAAAAAGTCCAAAAACCTTAGACTTAGCAATTGGAAACAGGATTCTTAAGGTGTCCATTGACCGGGTTAAGCCTGCATTTATATGTCCAAGTATTCCAGAAGGGAACAGCGACTTTCAGGACGTTCAAAAGGCTAACCGGACTACAAGATCAGGACGGGTTGTTCGATTTCCTGATCGATATTCGTAACATGGCCCAGCCATGTCTTTCATGGGGGAGTCCTGTGGCGTCATAATATTTTTCCGAAAATATTAGTTATAAAAATATTAATAATAAATTCTCCCCAGGAATCACTTGCATCCGTATGCGCGTAGGGCGTAACGTGCCAGCTGACAAGACGAGTTTCTTCGTCCCTGCCTCCGCGCGCCGCACCTCACCGCGGGCCGGGAGCTACCAGTCCATCGCCGGCTGCCGAGACACACGACTAGACGCTGTCGACGCGAACCCACGTCCCTTTTCTCCGCGGTCTTGCTTACGCGCAGCGCTGTTTAATATTTGTAATCATCTTGACAATTAGACGTTTACCAGTTTGCCAAGTCTTCTTATTGAACTACCAGAACACGCAGTAGATGCAGTTAGGCCGTCTGCCTTCGTAAAGAAGCCTAAAGGTCATAAAGTATATTTAATGCCGCTGTTACCATGATTGACGAGGATATATAGAACGAGAGGAGGGTGCAAGAGAGGAGAAAGAGGGAGAGGGGATTCGAGGAGGGGGTGATGGGGTGAGGGATCTGGGGAGTTAGGTGGAGTAAGGGGGGAGTGTGAAGGAGCAAGTTCGTAGAAGAGAGAGGGGAGAGGGTTCAGAGAGGGGACAACAGGGAGAGGAAGAGGGGGATTGTGACGGAAACCGAAGCGGGAGGGGGAAAGAGAGAGGAGAGAAAGAGCATATAATTAGATTTTTTTTATAAGAGAAAGAGATATGGATAGAGATTAATCTAGGGAGGCGGGAGAAAAGGGGAGCAAAATGTAATAAAAGCGAGGGCGGAGCTGCGCGGGTCAGCTAGTATCAAATATAATAAAAATAAAGGGATAGTTATATGTATGTGTATGTAGTCGTTGTATTTTATCGATGAATTCTGTAATGAAACTAAATAAATGGCACAGCGACACTAACTTAGAAATTTTATAACTCTTTGTTATTTGTAAAGGACTATAAACTCCAAAATAATTTAAATAAAGAAAAATGACATAAGCTGGGAGTACCTCCACGCGGTGAAGGCGGTAACTGTTAAATAACAGGCTAAAACTCCTATTGTAATGTAATGACCATGCCTTCGGGCTTATTTTATTATATCAGTGTACTGGATTGTGGAAGCGTAAGTACTCGTTGTGACGTTGTGTACCCGGTAACGCAGGGGAGCAACCGGCAACGAGGATATATAGAACGAGAGGAGGGTGCAAGAGAGGAGAAAGAGGGAGAGGGGATTCGAGGAGGGGGTGATGGGGTGAGGGATCTGGGGAGTTAGGTGGAGTAAGGGGGGAGTGAGAAGGAGCAAGTTCGTAGAAGAGAGAGGGGAGAGGGTTCAGAGAGGGGACAACAGGGAGAGGAAGAGGGGGATTGTGACGGAAACCGAAGCGGGAGGGGGAAAGAGAGAGGAGAGAAAGAGCATATAATTAGATTTTTTTTATAAGAGAAAGAGATATGGATAGAGATTAATCTAGGGAGGCGGGAGAAAAGGGGAGCAAAATGTAATAAAAGCGAGGGCGGAGCTGCGCGGGTCAGCTAGTATCAAATATAATAAAAATAAAGGGATAGTTATATGTATGTGTATGTAGTCGTTGTATTTTATCGATGAATTCTGTAATGAAACTAAATAAATGGCACAGCGACACTAACTTAGAAATTTTATAACTCTTTGTTATTTGTAAAGGACTATAAACTCCAAAATAATTTAAATAAAGAAAAATGACATAAGCTGGGAGTACCTCCACGCGGTGAAGGCGGTAACTGTTAAATAACAGGCTAAAACTCCTATTGTAATGTAATGACCATGCCTTCGGGCTTATTTTATTATATCAGTGTACTGGATTGTGGAAGCGTAAGTACTCGTTGTGACGTTGTGTACCCGGTAACGCAGGGGAGCAACCGCAGCCAGCCAAGCATAATAAAGTAATACCTACTAATTAGCAATTTATATAACTTTCATATTTTTGATATAAGAAAAAAATAATATGCCGCTATCACGTAAAAGAAAAATAATTTAAATAAAAAAATAAGTTTAAAAAACTAAAACCCGACTACGGATAAAATCGCAGTCTAAAAAGTAGAAAACAAGAAAATAATTCTTGTCTGATATACTTATCTACCAACGCCTTATGCAATTAATTATCGTCTAGTAAGCTGATAATTTGAATATTTCAATTATAACGTATTATTAATATATTTTCTATAGAGGACAGCCGTAGTCGCATGCCACCTAGCCAGCCATATATGACGAATATAATGGTCAATGTTATATTGTCCCGTTGGGAACATCAAATTCAGGATGTACTTCGACGATCAACAGTTCAACAGGCAGCTGACTTATGTATATATTATGACAACTCCACGACGGATCATCAGGCATTTGTGGCATGCGACTACGGCTATCCTCTAAATATATTAATAATACGTTAAATTGAAATATTCAAATTATCTGCTTACTAGACGATAATTAATTGCATAAGACGTTGGTAGATAAGTATATCAGACAAGAATTATTTTCTTGTTTTCTACTTTTTAGACTGCGATTTTATCCGTAGTCGGGTTTTAGTTTTTTAAACTTATTTTTTTATTTACGAATTTACATAAAATTAACTTAGTTACATTCTGAAATCAAACTACTTATTTAATCGCGGTTTATTTTAGCTTTTACTATCCCGAAACGTTTCGAATGCTTTGCAGCACCCATGGTCACGGGAGGACTGAGATGTTGAACGTCCTTATGTCACAATATGCCGGTGTACCCGGCAGATATTTCCACCTTATTTTGGAGCGGAGTTTTTGTGCAATCTTATTGGTTAATATTCTCCGTTTCTCCGCTCCGCTGCCTCGCTCCGCTGCCTCGCTCCGCTGCCTCGCTCCGCTCCGGTGGACAGGCAGCCTTAGTCTGCGCGGCTCGGGGCTCGGCGGAACATGTCGCATTACAAATAACTTTCCGACCAAATTCACGCGAACCAGATAAAAGCGGATTCTGTGGCGACAGCATCGTCGGCAGTTCTGCGAGCCCTGTTTCAGCATTGAGATTTGATTTGAACCGATAAGAGAATACACACAATATAGCAGGTAGTTTTGTACTGAATATTGTTATTTTATTTAAGGTATATTATGAGGTATATTCGAAAACTGGATTTGTTTTTGCTTGAACAAGCAATAACTTGTTCAATAGTTGAGATCCATCAATCCTTGATCGAGTCATCAAAGCTCATAGATATAATAGTTGTATGAAATATTTATATATCTGTGTTTAGGCTATAGACAAGGAATTTGTAAGTATATAGTAAAAATAATAATAAAACTAGCAACATAGCGTGCCAAAGAAATAGATACGTCGTGACACATAATTAAGTAGGTACCGGAAAACCCAGCAAACTTAACACTCTTTCTGGGACAGTCGGGTGAAAATAAGCGACTTGTATGATCAAGATTCACGTAATAGGATAGATCAAAGAATCTTACACAAAGGTTCGCCGGCGAGCCGCGTGTGGCGGCGACGAGGCGATGACACCGCGCGGTGTGGCGCGGTGTGGCGCGGTGTGGCGCGCTGTCATCGCCTCGCGCACAATTGCCAATTATGTGAACATATTAGCGAGGCTTTGACAATTATATACGCGTTCGTGAATATTGAACGTTGCAAAAACAATTATTTTATACCTTGAGCCTTATATCATATTTAAGTATATGTAATCGGGAAATACGTTGTTATTTATTATCAGGTGTTATATAACTATGTAAGTATGTATCTATACTATAATAATAAAACTCAAAGAGCACTTTTTCTGTACATTGAATATTTTTCCAAAATTTCTATGTGGGGATACTATACTATCGACATAGAGGCTAAAACAATTTTTTTTGGAATTATTGTCTGTCTGTCTGTCTGTCTGTCTGTCGTTCTGTTTGTCCAGGTATCATTTGAAAACCCGTGGATGGATTTTGATAGGACTTTCACTGATGTATTGTGTAGAAGTCTAGGTATAAATTGGTATATAAAACATCACGCTATGTTTCATAGGGGCTAAGCAGTGAAACATTACTTGCACATATTACCACGTAATTTCCATTGTATGTGAATAGGGTAATTATAGACTGATCAGTAAATCATTAAGATATGTATTATTACGCTATATACAATAGGGACTGAGCAGACATTTAGTTTGCATAAGATATGGCAGTGGCGAAGGGTCAATTTTTGTAAGGGGTCCGGTACACCCAGGAAATTTTCATTAGATTTATGTATTGTTCTAAGTACTTTGCTGATAGCAATATGACATTATATCTTTTTTTCATTTCATTTCATTTATTTACCAAACTTAAAGCTATTTTTTACAGGTTACCCTAATTAAATAGCAGCAACTAAACTATGTACTATTAATTTTGTAACACAAAACAAGTAATCCTATCCTTGTGAATTCACTCAGAGCACACGAGAATAGATCCGTTTCCTCAGCAATGAGGTTGAGTGTGCGAAGTGCGCGCGTCAGCGGCGCCTTGCTCAAGAGCTGCGTGCGCGCGCGTGGGAGCGCCAGCAGCGGCGGCCGCCGGCGGCGCCGCACGTACCCGTCCGGGACACACAGACGCACCTGCTCCAGGATTACCGCATTGTGTACCCTCCCCCTTACTATCTTGAAGAGGTACAAAATGAGTGTGAGATCCCTCCTGACGCTCAATTCGTTGTATCCGACCATCCCCAAAATAAAAAGAGTTGGGTACATCAATGGGTAAAATGGATACACGCCGTACAATCGCAAATACAAAAACCTAACAAACTTATTTTGTACTCGCTCCAACATGACTCTATACTTAGTCTCATGTGGAGCCCAGATCACCGCATTCATCTCTAACTGGCTCCGGACCAATGCGTTATAGAGGGACACAATTGCCTTAACGTTATTGAAGCCTTTGACCGTACGCAAAACAAAGCCTAGATTCCTAAATGCCCGCTTACAAATCCCACTGACGTGGTCCCGGAACGAAAGCCCCGCCGAGACCCAAACTCCGAGGGCCCTAACCGTGCTAACCCTACTCAATGGAACTCCGTCAATGTTGTAGTCAAATTGGATGGGAGTGAGTGCGCGCGATAGTGTGATTGTTACACACTTCGAGGTATTGAATGACAACTTATTGTCGTAACTCCATTTGACCACTGCATTGATGTCGTTTTGGAGTCTCTCACAATCCGCTGCTGCTCCTATGGTATAGTACAATTTGAGATCATCAGCAAATAGAAGGCAATCGGCAGAAGAGACAACATTAGGTAAGTCATTTATCATAAGTAGGAACTGCAGAGGGCCAAGGTTACTGCCTTGACTTATTCCCGACCTTGTAAAATATGGTTCCGACCTACAACCCGCATACTCCACGTATTGCTGACGATCTCTCATATAGCTAGCAAAGAAGGTCAATAAATGCGGGGTAAAACCGAAGGCCGCCAACTTATTAAGCAATACGTCGTTATCGACTAAGTCGAACGCTTTTTTAAAGTCAAAGTAAGCGGCATCAGTCTGTCCCCCACTGTCGACAGTCGGTAGCACATGAGCCATGTAATTGAGAAGGTTGCTGGTGGTGCTCCTTTCTGGCCGGAATCCGTGCTGGGCATCCGAAAGCTGTGCATTTACCTGTGCGAATACGCTTGCATGTATTGTTGACTCCAAAACTTTGGCTGGTGTAGACAGTACTGCTATCGGCCTGTATCCCTCGACACTCGTGCTCGATCCAGCCTTTGGGACGGGTACAACGCGGGTGATTTTCCATCGCTCGGGAAACACAGCTGTCTGTAGGCACTGATTAAATATGTACAACAGTGGCTCCGCTATAACATCTCGGCAATCCCTAAATATGTAGGGCGGGATGCCGTCTGGCCCCGCGCTCTTTTTTGGCTTGAGCTGCTGCAACGCACGCTGCACGTCCTCCAGCTGCAAGCAGTCAACGTGGACCCGCGCTGCTCCATTATCGCCACCAGCGTTTGCTACAGCTGCACTTACATCTAACACAGCACGCTCTGAACTGTACACGGAGTGAAAGTATTTGGCAAATTCCCTCACAGCCTGGTCGCTAGTCAAAACTTCTCCGTCCTTAATAATAGATTTTGGACTTCTACTACCTCTTTTTGACTTAGCATAGTTCCAGAGAGACTTTGGGTCTGAAATAAACTGCTTTTGAACCCGCTGCCGATAGTGTTCATGCGCACATTGGATCTTATTTTTGACTGTTGTCCTACACTGAGCAAAAGCTTCATAATCGGTTCTCGACCGACTTGCTTTGTATCGTTTGTGAAGATCTGCTTTCAACCTTATGTCGCGAATTATATCAAAAGTGTACCACTCGGGATAAGTATATCTCGAGTTTACACTACTTCGCTTCTTTTTCGGAACGCAGTCATCAATAATCGAGTTAACAATATCATAAAAGTAGCATAGTGAGTCCTCTAAATCTAATACATACATTGGTGACCAATCAACGGCGGCTATGGATGCGTATAGTTGCGGAAAATCCGCCTTATTGAAATTCCAACACGTAGGCACATGCTGTGTGTCCGGGTCGGTCACGGGCAAGCCGGCCAGCAAGCTGCGGCGCGCGCGCGAGTGCGGGCTCAGCGCCACCTCTAGCGGCGGGTGATACGCGTCTACAGCCACAAGCGGGCACTCCGCAGCGCGCACACTCACACACCCCTCACCTCCGAACGTACACAATACCAGGTCCAGGTACCGACCGTTACAATTTGCTATCTCGTTGCTCTGAGTGAATTCACAATACGATTTAAAATATTCATAATTGAAAGTTAAAATCTGTAAAATCTGTCGTTCATGAAATTTTAATGAAACTCCCCAAGTCCAGGTAGTGTATAGGTATTGTATCACGTCGCAACAATAAAAGATGCGAAATACTAAGAACTTTTATTATCGAATATCATTAGACAGTAATTTACGATGTTAGCGTGATTTACATTATGAACAGCGCCATCTATTGGAGAAATTGAACATACAATCACTATATAACTTTAATCAAGCTAAATATAAGAAAGTCGTGTTAGTTACACTATTTATAACTCAAGAACGGCCTAACCGATTCGGCTGAAAATTGGTGGGGAGGTAGCTTAGAACCAGGAAACGGACATAGGATACTTTTATCCCGGTAGGTTAAGGTTAAGCAACGTTAGGTAAGGCCATTAAATAGATGAGTGAACCGATTTGTATGAAAGTGTGCATATCGGGTAGGTCTGAGAATAGGTCATACAGTGTATTTCATACCGCTAGGTTAAATAAATAAATAAATAAATAAATAATAACCTTTTATTTCAGGCAACTGTGGCCCATAGAAACAAATACCTTAAAGACTAACATACATATCATATTATATTATTAAAACAAATACCTTAGACTAATATACATAAAAGTAAAACTTATATAAAATACATATAAATTAACACGTCGTCTTCGTGTCGCGCGCGGTGTCATGTAGCCGACCTCTGAAGCGGCGAAACACGACACCCTTCGGCCAAAATTCCTCCTTCGTGAAGATCGACAGATGGGCGGTCGGTATTCTCACCACAAAGGAATTAAAATTTACCCTATGGCGGGACTCCAACCGTTCGACCCTCAGTAAGAACTTGGTCTTCACTCTCATGTATTCTACGATCTCCTCAAGTTAAGGTTAAGCAACATAAGTTAAGGTCATTAAATAGATGGGTGAACCGATTGGTATGAAATTTTGTGTGCATATCGGGGAGCTCTGAGAATAGGTCATAAAGTATATTTAATGCCGCTGATACCATGATTAACGAGGATATAAAGAACGAGAGGAGGGTGCAAGAAAGGAGAAAGGGGGAGAGGGGATTCGAGGATTCGAGGAGGGTGTGACGGGGTGAGGGATCGGGGGAGTTAGGTGGAGTAAGGGGGGAGTGAGAAGGAGCAAGTTCGTAGAAGAGAGAGGGGGAGAGGGTTCAGAGAGGGGACAACAGGGAGAGGAAGAGTGGGAGTGTGACGGAAACCGAAGCGGGAGGGGAAAGAGAGAGGAGAGAAAGAGCATATAAGAGAGAGATATGGAGAGAGATAAATCTAGGGAGGAGGGAGAAAAGGGGAGCAAAATGTAATAAAAGCGCGGGCGGAGCTACGCGGGTCAGCTAGTTTACAAATAAAGTAAATGCATTTGTATCAGTTATCTGGTAACCATAGTACAGACTCAGCTTAGTCTAGGATCAGATGACCATGTGACCGTGGATTGTCCAGAGATATTATTCAAACTATTCACATCGATAGCTGGCTATGTCAAAGATGGACCAAAATATATTGGACAGGTTGTAAGATTAATGCAAAGTTGTATAGACAACGAAATCAGCATTCAGCTTTATATTTATGCACCGCTTGTGCATATGTACTCGTATGTATATACATTGGATTCCAATCTCTCGCGAAAGGGCAAACCAAATATACAGAATAGAACACCAATGTCGCGCAAGATAATTGTAATGTGAGCAATGGAGCGTGAGCAGCCGCCGCTTACGATCATGTGTACTACCCACATAAATATAAATATAATCAGATTTCAACTGATGTTATCATTTTTTAGCGAAGCGACGGCCGGTTAAGTGTGCGTCCGCACTGCAAGCCTAGCGCGGTTGCGATGACGGGCGCGAAATATCCAACATATGAAACCGCGGTTTGCATCCATTTTGCAGTGACTACGGCCTAGCGCGTAGCGCGACGGGCCTCGGCGAATTAGCGTGCATAGTTTTCAAACGTTCCTATCCGCACGTTCTGGCCACACTACGGGCCTAGTCAGCAAGCGACATATCGCGTGGCTGGCGGGGGTATCAAACCATTTCGGTCTTGTCGCTCGTCTCAAGTATTTTTTTTACAATCAAATAACTTTTTTGGCTACAATTTCAATTAAAATATAAATAATCATATAAATAAAAAAAACATCTCCATTTATTTAACTGTTTTTAGTTATTTCGTGCACACCCAGCACACCATCTCTTGTGTTTAACGCCTCCCATCTCAGGATTGGTCTATCTAGTAAAAAATACAGAATCCTGATCCATGGTTCTTCGATGGGTGGTGTTGAAACACAAGATATGGTGTTTAAAGTTGTAAGATGTTTTTTATATTTATATGAAGAATTGAAATTGTACTCAAAAAAGTTATTTGATTGTAAAAAAAATACTTGAGACGCTCTTACGCCGAGCGACAAGACCGAAATGGTTTGATACCCCCGCCACCCGCGCGATAGGTCGCTCACCAACTAGGCCCGTAGTGTGGCCAGAACGTGCATCCGCACGTACGTTTCTATCCAGAAACGTTGGAAAACTACGCACGCTAACTCGCTGAGGCCCGTCGCGCTAGGTACCTTACGCCACTGCAATATGGACGCAAACGGCGGTTTCATATGTTGGATATTTCGCGACCGTCTTCGCAACCGCGCTAGGCTCGCAGTGTAGACGTGCGTCCACCTATGCGCCCGCCGCCGCGTCCGCCACAGGCCCCAGTCACCGCGCGTTCAGTGTGGACGCACACTAACGGGAAGATCCTCCGACCGAGCGAGGTGTAATGCTCGGCCAGGGCCGAAGCCCCCGAATGTTTTTTTTTTTTTTGGGAATGATAGACGCTGTTGGCCGCAGATGGCCATTACAGCTTCACCGGACAATAGGAGGCGAGCGCTTAAAGAGCTCTAGCCTTAACGGCAGAAGTAGCGACGAGCTCAAGGGCACCTCAGGGAGGCACGGCCTCGGCTTGGGCTGTCGCTTAAGAGAGGGCTGAGTTTACCACCGGTTCACAACGCGCCCCCACTGAGAAGAACCGGCAAGAAACTCAGTGGGGTGATGCACGTCGTTGAGGTCGCATACGTACGACCCTTCGGCCTCGCCGGCGAGACCGGTGTCTGATAGCTAGTGTAGCATACGGTTGTCGGGGAGGGGTCGGCGCATCCCGGTCCAATAGGACCGTCATGGGGTCAGGAGGGTCAAGCAGTAAGTGCAGTGGTCTGCGGCGCGAGTCAGAAGGACTAGGGGCGTAATCGGCGGCGGCGCGGATTAAACTACGAACTTACGAAGGGGATCTAACTTGAAATCGGAATGCAGATCTACGTTCCGCATGTACCACGGGGCACCGACGGCACGTCGGAGGAAACGATTCTGGATGACCTGGAGGCTATCGATACGGGTGCGGGCGGCGTGCGCGAAAACTACACTCGCGTAAGTCATAATTGGGCGAATGCAAGCTTTGTATAATGTCAACTTATTTCTAAGCGACATTTTACTCCGCTTGCAGAGAAGGGGATACAGGCGACCTAATACGAAAGCCGCTCGATTGCGGACGGACCTAATGTGCGGGCCGAAAGTCATGGCGGAGTCCAAGGTGACTCCGAGGTACTTAACCTTCCTAGTCCAGGGGATAGGGCGATTGAATAGGGATATTGGGCCCAGTCGTCGGTTGGGCCGAAGGCTCCGCGCGGAGAACATATTGGTGGGTCCCCGGGAGAAGATCACCGCGGCACTCTTCTCCGGGTTCACCTCTATGCGCCACGTACGGAACCATTGACCCAGGGCGTCGACTGCGGCTTGAAGAGCACGCGTTAAATAGGACATGTTCCTATGGGAATAATAGAGAGCGGTGTCATCCGCGTAAAGGGCGAGTTGGACTCTGATCGAACGAGGAATGTCGTTCGTGAACAGGCTGAACAAGAGGGGAGAGAGCACGGAGCCCTGAGGGACTCCGGCCTGTATAGGATGGCGCGAAGAAAACGTACCTTCGACCCGGTATCGAAAGGTACGATTCGAGAGAAAGTCTCGTATGATGAGTACGAGCCTATCGGGGACTCCTAACTTCCTGAGTGAACGGTCTCTCCGAGTTCGATGGCTCCTACGTTAAATATCGTATGTGTAAAACTCGCACTTTACAGGAGAGCAAATTAAAGGTATTTTTCTACGCTTGTTCTTTAAATTTGAAGCTATTTGGCTGAAATTTGTACCAACCATAGAAAATGCCTTATTTTACCGAATAGTATGAAAACAAACCAGGACCTATACCAGAAATTTGTAATGATGAAATAGAAAAAGAAATATCAAAACTAAAAAATAACAAAGCTTTAGGACCAGATGAAATACCGAGCGAGCTGTGGAAATGGACTGGGCCCGTTGCCATTGAATGGCTTTCTAAACTATTTAATATCATTCTGCGCACAGATAAAATACCAACATCGTGGCGCAATAGCTATTTAATACCCTTTTACAAAAATAAAGGGGAAGTGGCGCAATGCAACAACTACAGAGGGGTTAAACTCACAGCTCATACGCTCAAACTTTGGGAAAGAATCTTAAACAAGCGCCTTACACAAATCTCTGAAATAACGCCAAATCAGTTTGGTTTTACTGCATCAAAGTCCACCGTGGATGCAATTCAAGGAGTTAGAATACTGATGGAAAAATATCGCAGCACCAAAAAGAACCTACATATGATTTTCATCGACCTAGAAAAGGCTTTCGACCGAGTGCCACGAAAACTAGTCTGGGAAGCTCTGCGCTCACAACTAATACCAGAGCGATACATTAACCTGGTCATGGACATGTATGAAAATATTACCACTAGAGTACGCAGTCTAGCTGGTACAAGCGAACCCTTTGAGGTCAAAGTAGGTGTCCATCAGGGTTCTGCCTTGAGCCCATTTCTGTTTAACTTAGTGATGGACTATCTCACCAGACAAATCCAATCACCGTTACCCTGGTGCATCCTATACGCTGATGATATTGTACTAACTGCCGACACTGCACAAAGTTTACAACATACATTGAATCTATGGATAGACGCACTGGAGAAATTTGGACTTCGCATAAGTAGGACAAAAACTGAATACTTGAAATGCAACTTCAGCAACGACTCAACTGAAGACAACATTTACATTCAACAAGAACCAGTACCTAAAGTGAACTATTTCAATTACTTAGGATCAGTTCTCACGGAAGACGCCAATGTTGATGCGGATATCATACATAGAGTAAATGTAGCCTGACAAAAGTGGAGAACACTTACAGGTGTCTTATGTGACCCACGAATGCCAATAAAACTAAAAGGCAAGATATATAAAAGTGCGGTGCGGCCAGCTATGCTATATGGTGGGGAATGTTGGACCCTGAAGAAGTGTCACGAGCAAAAGTTACATGTCAACGAAATGAAGATGCTGAGATGGGCTGGAGGGGTTACCAAATTAGATAAAGTACGAAATGAACACATCAGAGGTACTTTCAAAGTTGCTCCAATCGCCAACAAAGTAACAGAAAGCCGTCTCAGGTGGTATGGACATGTAATGCGACGAGATGAAGACCACATAGTAAAAGTAGCACTAAAACTGCCAGACCCAAAACGCACAAGAGGACGCCCCTTATCAACCTGGTGGTCAAACGTGGCTAAAGACCTCAAACAAATCAATGTGGATGACACGACAACTCAGGACAGATTGTCCTGGCGCAAACGTACGAGGAGACCCGACCCCAAATGAAATGGGAAATGGGGAGGAGAAAGAAGAAGAAGTATGAAAACAAACGTTCAATAATTAGCGTAGAAAAATATCTTTAATTTGCTCTCCTGTAAAGTGCGGGTTTTACACATACGATTTTTAACGTAGGAGCCATCGAGTTGTTATTGACGGCTGCTCATCGGAGCCGATGATAACTAATGCCGGAGTTCCTCAGGGATCCGTCCTTTCCGCAACCCTCTTCCTGCTGCACATTAATGATCTGTTGATGATACCCGGTATCTATGGGTATGCAGATGACAGCACTGTTGTGGAAAGATATCTGCCGGGTACTCGGGCCGGTAAGGATATTATCCAGTCCGAAAGAGAGGCCATGGTAGAGCGTGCGAATCTCACACTTAAGGCAGTTTCCGAATGGGGCGATGCCAATCTTGTGAGATTTAATGCCACCAAAACACAAGCGTGTCTGTTCACCGCCAAAAAGAGTCCGTTTAACTTGGCTCCTACTTTTCAGAATGCATCCTTGGAATACACCGACCGCCTTCAGTTGTTGGGAGTTGAAGTCTCCTCAAACCTAAATTTTGGGCGGTTCATTGAGTCCAAAGCCAAAGTAGCTGCAAGAAAGCTGGGTGTCCTAGCTAAGGTCCGGCGGTACTTCACACCGGGACAGCTTCTGATGTTGTATAAAGCGCAAGTCCGGTCGTGTGTGGAGTACGGTAGTCATATATGGGCCGGTGTTGCAAAATGCCATCTAGCTGCTTTGGACTCTGTGGAGAGGCGTGCTAAGAGGCTGATTGGTGATACTGGGTTAGTAGAAGCCAATCTACAAAGCCTAGAGCACAGGCGCAAAGTAGCCAGCCTCTCGGTATTCTACAAGATGCATTTTGGAGAGTGTGCGCAGGAACTGCATGACTTGATTCCACCATCCCCCTTCTATCATCGGACGTCGAGACGCACTGCGCATACACACCCTTATGTGGTGAAAGTGCCTTCAGTCCGGACTAAACGATTTGCCTCTTCGTTTATATTGAGGACAGCTAAGGATTGGAACAGTTTGCCTGCGTCGGTTTTCCCGGCCGATTATAATCTGGGTGTCTTCAAGGCTAGAGTGAATAGGCTTTTAATAAGCTAGTGCGCCTTACCATCTTCGATTGCGTCGCCACTTTCCATCAGGTGGGTCTGCAGTCAAGCACTAGCTTATGTTGAATAAAAAAAAAAAAAAAGCTTGTATATCAAGCCGTTGTGCCAGACCTTGTCGAAGGCCTTCTGCAACATCGAAGAATAGGGCGCCTGTGTAGACGGGCTTGGGCTGGTTGAGCCCGGTCAGGATGTGCTCCGTGAGGCGGTGCACCTGGTGGACGCAAGAGTGTCTGGTTCGAAAGCCAAACCGCTCGTCAATAAGGATATTATTAGAGATGACAAAGTCTTTGAGTCTCGCTAGTAGCAAGCGCTCATAGAGTTTGCCGAGAGATTTTAGGAGACTCATAGACCGGTAGCTCGCAGGGCTGCTGCGAGGCTTACCCGGCTTAGGGATACCTACTACATCCGCGTCTTTCCATTCGGCAGGAAAGGCGCAGTGGGACATGGCTGCGTTGAAGATAGTCACTAAAAGACATATCAGATGGACACCGAAGCCCCCGACTGTTGCTGTCGGGATGTTGTATATATTCTCCAAGTTGGAGAAACTTCGCTTGCGAGATTCAGGATTCATTGGTGGCACCATCTGTCGCGTTGTATGTGGTAATACTCGCTTCATAGCATCGCTATACCGCATGTGGTACCATCGGCTTATGTCGAGTCGCCACAGTTTCTATTACTAAAACGAACGTCTTAAAGTGGAAAATTACATGTATTTAGGTAAGTAGATCGTTCCTAAACTGAGAAACCGTACTGGGAACTGGGTGGAACTGCATTAAAGCGGAGCGGCGCGGCGGCGGCGCGACACGACGCAACCAGATATTATAATTATAATAATTCCTTTATTAATCACACACAAGAGCCATAGTAAAAGTTAAAAAAGTTTAAATAAGAACGTAAAACAAATACAACAATATAAATATACTTAGTACTTAAAATACTAATAAGTAGTTTATATGAAACCCTAGTCTTTCTGTTGCCTAGTGCGGTCTGTGTATATCTAGGATTTCATCTAAACTGCAGCGGGGCGACAACAAGTCACGGCATATAATATCGTACGTATATATTGTTACTGTACGTATATATATTATTATATACAAATTGATACGTCGTGCCGCGCCGTCGCCGAGCCGCTGCAGTTCGAATAATGCATGTAAGTATACTACATGGAGCCGCGTCATGACGCGCCCGCGCCTATTCGTCACTGTGCAGTCAGCCTAGCACGTTGCATCTATATACATATATGAAACTAGTCACTCGGATTATTATAAAATATGCAACAATCTCAGTCACTTAATCTGATTAATTAGCAGCGATAAGTCTCTAAAAGCCATTTTTTAACTACACACATCAAAAGTGTCTAGGGATCAAGCATTTTTAAGCGGATTTCTTGAGATTGAGATGTGGCTTTGTAATAAATTTATGATTTTATAAATTTATATGGATCCTTTTTGGTGCATTTCATAATTTGAATCAGGAACTGTGAATCAAATTCGAGTAAAAGATGAAAATCAGCTATCAATATTTTCCCTATAAAAACATACAACGCATTGAAGACATTATTAGTGCTACTGTTTCCCTACTACTGATTAAAACCAACGTTATTATGGAGCGGCGACGTCATTTAAGCAGGGAAGAAATGCTCAGAGCCGTGGGAATGATAGAAGCTGGTTCCCGGCAACGTACTGTGGCTTTAGCTCTGAATACAAGTCAGAGTGTTATCAGTCGACTTTGGACACGTTACCGAAGCACTGGTACCGTGGCTGAGCGCCATGGAGGACGGTATCGCTGCACCACACGGAGACAAGACCGATATATTCAAATCTTAACTCGAAGAGCTCCAACAATAACTGCCATGATGTTAGCCGTGAGGCTTCATCACTCTTCAGGGAACTTAATTAGCGACCAAACAGTCAGAAACCGCTTGCATGAAGTGAACCTTCATTCCCGAAGACCGCTACGGGTACCACCTATAGCAATGCACAATCGTAGGATTCGATATCAATGGGCTCTTGAACACAGAAATTGGGCAGAAGAACAATGGCGTTTCGTGTGCTTTTCTGATGAGTCTCGTTTTGGTATGAGACCGGATACAAGACGTATACGACACTGGAGAACCCCTGGACGCCAACAGCGATTAAAATCCTGCCAGGAAGTCCATCCTTATAGTGGTGGAACCATCATGGTATGGGCGGGTATTTGGATCGGCGGAAGAACTGAGTTGATTTGGATCAGAGGCAACCTCAACGCTCAAATTTATGCTGAGACGATTGTATCAGACGTCATCGTTCCTCTACAAGTGCAAATCGGTCCCTTATTTCAGTTAATGCATGATAATGCACGACCGCACACCGCAAGAGTTGTAAGACAGACTCTCGCCGCAGCTAACATCAATGTCCTGCCCTGGCCTGCTCAGTCGCCAGACTTGAACCCGATTGAGCATGCATGGGATATGCTACAGAGAAGAGCTCTGCCGAATATGGAGGGTATCCAGTCGCAAGAAGACCTTTTTTTGTTGTTGCAACGAACATGGGCGGCCATTCCACAGCGTGATTTGGATGAACTCATTTTGAGTATGCCAAACCGATGTTCTTGTGTTGTTAGTGTTCGCGGTAGAAACACGGATTATTAATTGTTTAAGTTACCCAATAAAATTTTAAAGAAAACTGTTATTTCAGTCTTTTTTTCGAACTTTTGTGTTAGTGGTTCAAATGTCAAAAATCCCTTTATTAGGAAAATGGCAAATTTCTTTATTAATGCAAAGGTGACTTGGTTTATCGTTACTGTGACAAACGAAAACACTTTATTTGATGAATCCTTAAAGAAAATTTTAATTAATATCAATCAGGAGAAAAGTTATTGCAAAAATATATGTTGATCCCTAGACACTTTTGATGTGTGTATTTCAAAAATAGGTTTATCAATGCGAATTCTTCTTTATGAATTAGAGTCATCTGCATATATTACTATTATCAATCTCAGAAATAGAACGTGAGAAAACATTGTCTGTAATAAGCCCATCTCGCCAGTTGACTAACAAGAGTCGTTGTAATGGCGGGCGGCTGTACTCAACACTTTTTCTTTATGCTGCTCGTTAGCACAAACGATTGAACCTAACCTAACCTGACAAAACGTCACGTTCAACAAAATAATGTTTTGTAGGTACATTTTGGTCGATGGCGGTCGAGATGAAGTACTTCAATTCCTTATAAAGCCGCAGAGGCGCGGGCAGTTGTGCGCGAACATTGAAACGCACTCGCCCCGCAATCGCGTACAATCTAAGCGTACAATATACGGTAATGTACGCGGCTCGACGGACCTTTCACAGCGGCTCACTCATATAACGGAATTTATTTCGATCAAATAACTTCCAAACTCGATCACGTACGGTAATTTGTCAAAGTGGAGGTTGCAAAAAGTCGGGATAACTCAATGTATGTATGATCCATCAATGCGTACCTACTCTGAAGTTATTTGAGAAAATATGTAGAGTTTAGGTAGGTAATATTCTTCTTGTAGATGAAGTAGATTAGTTTTTAAATTATGTAAAAAAATATTTATTGTCCTTTACTTTTTGAACGTACTTATATTAAGTAATATTCTCCCCTCTAATAAATTACAGTTAAAACTGTTCAAAAAGTAATCTTACTTTTACTTGGTTCTAATATCAAGATGACAGTTCATATTTAAAAACAGATTACTTATTTTTTACAGATTACTTGAGCTATGTTACGTCGTGACGTAATTCATGAACTACGCTCAAACTCATTATTGTAATTTTTGGCAAAAGTTAAACTAGTCAGTGAAGATTAGAGTCGACCTTCGCTAAGGAGGCCATGGCGGTTTAATAGCGGCTGGGTACAGATATTGCGAGTGCTGTTAACGTTTGCGTGGGGCGTCGATATTGTTCAGAATAGGCTGTATCGTTTTAGCTGAAAGCCAGGCGCACGGATAATAGGCTCATATCGGCTTTGAACTACTGCATTCTCGACGGGGATAACGTTTAAATAACACTTATAATAATAATAATGTCCTCCTGGCCGATTCGACCACAGCGGCTAATCTTTCACAAGATCAACCATGTACGCAGGAGATATTATAGTGCACATGTGTGCGCCACAGAGGCTACACACTTATATATAACACTTTCTTAAAACTAATTTAAGCGTATGCCGTATTCACTTAATATGGTAGTCTGGAACTAATCAATCGACACCAGCAAAAGTCACACTCTAGAGCTGCAGCTCTGGTGAATATAACCACCACAGCATATGCTATTTGGAACAAACACAAATGCATGTGTGTCAATTAATTGTGTACAACTGGAATAGAGCGTGTTCCAGCGCGTTGTGGTGGCATGGTCGATGAACACGTGTGTAATGGCATGTGACGTGTCCTAACACTGGGCTGCGGACGCGGTGAGACGCGGTGAGAGTCGACGACCGCGACGACCGCGACGGTGGACGATCGTACAGCTATGCAATTCATTAAAGTAACCAATCGTGACTACGCTCGACAGCAAGCTCGATGTCGAATTAGTCTTCATTTCGACGTCGAGCATAAATCCGCATTCTCTATCACATTTCGGCTCGACGACGAACTGGAGGCCGTGCCGTTCGCTGCCGTTATCTAAGGCGAGTTAAGGACTGCTCAAAGTTTTTTTCGGTAAAAATCGGTTTTTATTTTAAACACGATTCTAATGGAAATGCCATCAATAATAAAATTTCTGGATGCAAAAGATGGTTCAATGAACATCTTACTTTCAGTTTTAGGCACAGGAATGCACTATACATTGTTTTTTCTTGATATGTATTTGTGTTTGGCAGTATGTGGTCGATACCTTTGCTTGATTTTAATTCAAAAAATCACGCAGGACATTTTGACTGTCATTGTCAATGTCATGTCGCGTTCCAATTGTCTATCTAGTCTAGGTACAGGGTCTCCAGATTGGGGGTTTTTTCCCATTTTGGGGAAAAATAAAAACTTCGGGGAACTTTTGGCGAAACGAAAACTATGGGGAAAATTTTGGGGAACACATTTTTGCTTGGCGAAAGCTTGTGGAGAAACAAAAGTCTAATTCAGAAAGTTTATATCATTTTAAATCGTTTCATCAAACATGTTTCCTGAAATAAAGAAATTATTATTATTATACACACATCAAAAGTGTCTAGGGATCAACATATATTTTTGCAATAACTTTTCTCCTGATTGATATTAATTAAAATTTTCTTTAAGGATTCATCAAATAAAGTGTTTTCGTTTGTCACAGTAACGATAAACCAAGTCACCTTTGCATTAATAAAGAAATTTGCCATTTTCCTAATAAAGGGATTTTTGACATTTGTACCACTAACACAAAAGTTCGAAAAAAAGACTGAAATAACAGTTTTCTTTAAAATTTTATTGGGTAACTTAAACAATTAATAATCCGTGTTTCTACCGCGAACACTAACAACACAAGAACATCGGTTTGGCATACTCAAAATGAGTTCATCCAAATCACGCTGTGGAATGGCCGCCCATGTTCGTTGCAACAACAAAAAAAGGTCTTCTTGCGACTGGATACCCTCCATATTCGGCAGAGATCTTCTCTGTAGCATATCCCATGCATGCTCAATCGGGTTCAAGTCTGGCGACTGAGCAGGCCAGGGCAGGACATTGATGTTAGCTGCGGCGAGAGTCTGTCTTACAACTCTTGCGGTGTGCGGTCGTGCATTATCATGCATTAACTGAAATAAGGGACCGATTTGCACTTGTAGAGGAACGATGACGTCAGATACAATCGTCTCAGCATAAATTTGAGCGTTGAGGTTGCCTCTGATCCAAATCAACTCAGTTCTTCCGCCGATCCAAATACCCGCCCATACCATGATGGTTCCACCACTATAAGGATGGACTTCCTGGCAGGATTTTAATCGCTGTTGGCGTCCAGGGGTTCTCCAGTGTCGTATACGTCTTGTATCCGGTCTCATACCAAAACGAGACTCATCAGAAAAGCACACGAAACGCCATTGTTCTTCTGCCCAATTTCTGTGTTCAAGAGCCCATTGATATCGAATCCTACGATTGTGCATTGCTATAGGTGGTACCCGTAGCGGTCTTCGGGAATGAAGGTTCACTTCATGCAAGTGCAAATCGGTCCCTTATTTCAGTTAATGCATGATAATGCACTACCGCACACCGCAAGAGTTGTAAGACAGACTCTCGCCGCAGCTAACATCAATGTCCTGCCCTGGCCTGCTCAGTCGCCAGACTTGAACCCGATTGAGCATGCATGGGATATGCTACAGAGAAGAGCTCTGCCGAATATGGAGGGTATCCAGTCGCAAGAAGACCTTTTTTTGTTGTTGCAACGAACATGGGCGGCCATTCCACAGCGTGATTTGGATGAACTCATTTTGAGTATGCCAAACCGATGTTCTTGTGTTGTTAGTGTTCGCGGTAGAAACACGGATTATTAATTGTTTAAGTTACCCAATAAAATTTTAAAGAAAACTGTTATTTCAGTCTTTTTTTCGAACTTTTGTGTTAGTGGTTCAAATGTCAAAAATCCCTTTATTAGGAAAATGGCAAATTTCTTTATTAATGCAAAGGTGACTTGGTTTATCGTTACTGTGACAAACGAAAACACTTTATTTGATGAATCCTTAAAGAAAATTTTAATTAATATCAATCAGGAGAAAAGTTATTGCAAAAATATATGTTGATCCCTAGACACTTTTGATGTGTGTATTTCAGAATCACACGTAAAACAATAAAATACTCATGGCTAATGGTCAGAATGGCGGGGGAAGGTGTGTTTTTTGATGGATAGAGATCTTATTTTAATAATCTCCGCTATAGTTTCATCTCATACTAGTAGTATAGATATGTGAATTTTGGTTCCTCTTGTCCCTCTGGAACAGTTTAATAATTCTTTTCCAAAGAGTAGCCTCTAACGTACAAGTTCCCATCTATCTCTATATGACAAAAAATCAGCCAAATACGTGAAAGCGTAACAAATAAACTAAGAAACTAACTCGTTTTTAGTTTTATAAAATTATTAGGTATAGCTAAGGAAGGATTAGATACGAAATTAATTTGGGGAAAATTGTATAAAAATGTATCTTTTTGGGGAAAAATAAAACCTGATTTGGGGAAATTTCACATGCAGGACCTGGATACCCTGTCTAGGTAACTGTTGTATATCGATGTGTTTACATTTGATTTTTTGGGAAAACGGATATGGTATAGTCAATCGATAAAATTAGCAATAAGTTGACTTTTTTCTTAAAATGTGAAGTGAACGAGTTGAAACGTTAGAAAAGCATAAGGTTCTCGCGACTGGACTTGCTCGTACTCCTCATACCACACACCGTACTCAAGGAAAAATGAATCCTGAATACTACTAATACTATGATTGCATCAAAACCTTAGTCACAGACTAAAAGTTAACAACGATGAGCTAAGGTCAGTTGTGTTTTGATAATTCTTTATCTTTTACTGTAGGTATAATTTACCACTGAACTAAACTAATACAATTTATTTATTTTAGTACAGGGAAGATAAGAAGGATGTCCTTGTCAACTTCATTGAGATATATTCATATACTAGCTGTAGCCCGCGGCTTCGCCCGCGTTCACTTTGTTACTCAAACGTGTTTTGAATTATGGATCGAGGTTTTTTAAAATATTGTTTACACTAATGCTGTCTTATAATTACGCGAATGCTACACATTGAAATCAAACTACTTTTACGGATTTAATCGCGGTTTATTTTAGCTTTTACTATCCCGACGTTTCGAATGCTTTGCAGCATCTATGGTCACGGGAGGAATGAGATGTTGACCGTCCATAGGTCATAATTATGCTGGTGTAGAATAGAATAGAATACTCTTTATTGTACACCAAGAAGATATTTACAATATAAACTTAGAACTAAAACATAAAATGTACAAATGGCGTCCCTCAGGTCTTCTTATTTATTATTGTTGGTCCGATCTTCGGACGATCGATTTCAATATTGTTCACACTTTTAATAACTCTGATCTAATAGGTATCAAGTATAATATGTAGCCTGTATTTTTGTGTAAGCTATCATAGCGCCCATTTCTTAAACTTTTACTTCTTTATTTAAAAAGATACTGTACTTATTTTGCAATTCCATTAAAAAACTTACGAGGTTGTTAAGTGAAAACATTTGGTAACCTTATTGGAAGATGCCCTTAGTGGTTGATTTTCGAAAAATGCTGGAAATTAGTTTATTCAATAGTTTTGTTTAGTTCATTCACTGAGTTTCGTTACCATAATTGCATTATAGCATTAAATAGAGAACTTTTTTCTCGCAAACTTTAGGGATTTTCGAAGAATGCCGGAAACGGTTTCTTAGATTCTTGTATGCAATACATAAAATATGTCGTGTGGCTGTAGGAATAAAATATTTTTGGGAACTCAAAAGCGTTCAGCTTTTAGGGGTTAATTTAAAATAATGACATGGATTACTTCAATATTACGAATGTATCCGCAAAGTGTCATCAGCGCAGCATGCTTTTTTTTCGCGTTTGATACTCAAAAACCGTGCTAAAACCCCGTTAAGGGGATTTTCAAAACAAATGTGTTAGACGTGTTTCTCAATTTTTTGATGAGTACACTGACAAAGATTCGTGTCTCTGAAAAAAAAATTTTTACATACAAACTTTGATACCTCATTTGTCCCACGGGTTGATTTTCGAATAAAACATTGCACACAACACAACAAAAAAAGGAACCGACTTCAACAACACTAAAAAGCATAAAATAATTTAAATGTTATTGAAGTTGGCGTTGACGTACTTTCACGGTCACGATCGGTGTACCATCTTTAGGACTACAATCGCTTGTATGAGTCGGCCCAAAATACGTGCGAGCGGGGTAAGCGCACGTAAAGTTGTTTAAACGATTTTGATTGAAAACTGGTATACCGTTCGTGTCCGCGATAGTACCTACTGTGTATATTTTCTTCAGGAACACTTTATCCGGTCCTAATGAAGTTTGCATGAAATCATTACAGTAGTTTATTCTCTTGAATAAAAAGAATCATCAGTTCATATTTGTCAGAGTAATGTAATGGAGAACATTACAGTTTAATGGTTTTTTAACCGACTTCAAAGAAGGAGGAGGTTCTCAATTCGTCTGTACATTTTTTTTTCTATGTATGGTCGCGCATGACTCAGGCAATGGCCGCTCCACTTGTTGCGTCCCATAAAAAAATATTACTTACGAATAAGCAGTTCCTAAAAAAACAAAAATTAGTTTGTTAAATTGTTGTGTTGAGTTTACTTACCAAGTTTCGTGACTGTAGCTGCATTATAACTTAAATGGAAATCCTTCTGAATACAAACTTTGAAACCATTAATTGACCTCAGGGGTTGTTTGTTGATGAATGCAGGAAACAGGTTTCTTAGATTCTTATGTGCAGTACATAAAGTATTGTGACCGTAGGGTAAAAAAACATGATTTGGACCCCAATTAATCCCTTTTAGGGGTCAAAAACCATTCTAAAACCCCTTCAAGGGTTGATTTAAAAAAATAATGTGATACATGTATTTTTTTTATCAGTACACTGATAAAGTTTTTTTCTGATTTCTTTCCATAGTAACTTTGATACCCCATTTGGCCCACTTAAGGGTAGATTTTAGGAAAATGCTGAAAATCGGTTTGTTAAATTGTTTTGTTGAGTCTATGTACCGAGTTTCGTTACTCTAGCTGCATTATAACATTCAATGGAAATCGTTCTACGTGTAAACTTTCCAACACCATTATATGACCTTATGGGTTGTTTTTCGCTAAATGCCGGTAATGGATTGAATTGGAAATGAATTCTTAGATTCTTGTGTGCAATAAATAAATTAAGTATTATGACTGCAGATCGAATAAAATTTTTGGACCCTAATTGTACCCCTTTAAGAGTTGATTTTCAAAAAATTCTTATTTATAAAATAATTGCTTTAGTTCGATACATATATTCGCAAAGTTTCATCAATGCAGCATGATATTTTTTTCCGCGTTACATACTTAAAAAACCATGCTAACACCCCTTTACGGGTCGAATTTGAAAAAGTTGTGATACACGTATTTCTTAATTTCTTTGTCTTAGTACATTTACAAAATTTCATATCCGTGTGATGAAAAAAATTGTTTTTCCATACAAACTTTGAGAACCTATTTGACCCACTTAGGGGTTAATTTTACAAAAATGCTCAAAATTAGTTTGTTCAATTGTTGTTTTGAGTTTATTTACTGAGTTTCGTTACTCTAGCTGCATCATAGCATGATATGGAAATCCTTCTTTGTGCAAACTTTCCAACCCCTTAAAATGACCATAGGGGTTGTTTTTTGAAAAATGCCGAAAATATGTTTCTTAGATTCTTGTGTGAAATACATAAACTAAGTTTTATGACTGTAAGTTGAAAAAAATTGTTTGACCCCAATTGGACCCCTTTAGGAGTTGATTATAAAAAAAAATATATTATTTACAGAAAGATTGCTTTAGTTTAATAAACGCATTCACGAAGTTTCATCTATGCAGTATTAACTCTTTTATTAGTTTTTCATACTAAAAACCATGTTAAAACCCCATAAATGGTCGATTTTCAAAAAGTTGTGATACACGTGTGTTAAAGATCGCGAGTTTGTAACCGAACATTATTTATGCTCTAAATTGTGAAATGACTATTCCCCGGAACGTCATCTGTCACTTGATTAAAATTAAAAAATAAAGAGTTCTTCTCTCCACGGACGATTAACAATGTGCGTCGTTTTACTTCAAAAATCCAGAAAAGCCATAATAAACCTATTTTAGAAGATCAAGCTCCATTATAAAATTAAATACAACCGACCGGCTACCCAAGCAACGGCGTTCCCGGTCATTTGGCGACCCTTTATTGTGAAAATCTGACAATGGATTCTAAAATTAAGGTGAGAACTGTGGCTAGACGCCATTTTACCAAGTCCACAAATATTCTCGAAAATTTATTACGAACATCCAAGTCGGATGATACTAAGCGAGACGAAGCCCGAGCATGTTATAATGTCGTAAAACAATTATATAATGATTTATGCATGCTCGAGAAAGATATTCAAAATCTTATAATTAACTCAGAGTCATGGGAAGAGAGTGACCTAGAAAAAGAGTTGGACGATGCAAGTAAATACCACGCTAGGTGGGCATTATTAGACAGCATGTTCCAGTCAACAAATAACTCCTCAAATACACATTCATCGTCGGCGAATAAAGTAAAATTACCGACTTTGGAAATGAAAAAATTTGATGGAAATATCAAAAACTGGCTGACTTTTTGGGGTCAATTCAAGAAAATTGACAGCGACGAATCCATAGAGAGCACCGATAAGTTGCAGTATTTAGCCCAATCGATGGAGGAACATTCAGAGGTAAAGTCTTTTGTCGAAAGTTTCCCACTATCAAAAGAAAGCTATAAATTATGTTTGGCAGAATTAAAAACTAGATATGCAAGGGAGGACCTATTAATTCAGTTATATGTGCGAGAATTATTATCCCTCATACTCAACAAAGAAAAACATTTAAATTTAACAACACTGTATGATAATATTAACAGCCACTTGCGCGCTCTGGAAGTTTTAAAGGTAACAAAAGATAAATACTCAGCATTTTTGTTACCAATGGTCGAATCTGCATTGCCATCCGACATATTACAAATCTGGGAAAGGACAAAGCCAAAGCCAGGTGAAAAGGATGAGCTCAGTTGTCTCCTTGAATTTTTGCAAAAAGAAGTAGAAAGTAACCAAAGAATTGCATTAGCAAGCAACTTTAAAATGCATAATTCACAACAAAATCCAGCAGCAACGTGCCTCACCATAAACAGCATTAAAAATAATAATATTAAATGTATATGGTGTGAAAAACCTCATTCGAGTATAGAATGCTATAGATTGGCAAAAATGACACTTGAAGAAAGAAGAGACCATCTGAAGAAAAGAAAAGCGTGTGTTTTGTGCCTGAAAATAGGACATCATGCTAAGGTCTGCAAGAGTTATGTCAAGTGCTATGTATGCGGCCAACGCCATTCACCAGTTCTGTGCACGGGTAATACAAAGATGGATAGCGATACAAGATCTACAACGGAGAAGATCAGATCAACAGACACATCGACTATCCAGAACTATTCATCACAGATACCTACATCACCATCGACTACGTTACTACAGACTGTTACAGTAAGAATTTGTCATAAGCAACAAACCACTGTAGTGAGAGCTTTGTATGATAGTGGTTCGCAGCGCTCATATATAAAAGAAGAAATAATGAAGAAACTCAGCATGACTCCGGCTGGTACTGAAGATTTGAGTCATTCCTTGTTTGGAGGAGCAACGGTATCATCTAAAACTTTTAATACCTATAACTTGACTGTACAAAGCTTAGATAAGTCTTTTGAATTTAATATGTATGCATTGGGTCAATCTACTATTTGCAAAAATGTACCTAAAATTAATGTAAACAATAAGTCATTTTTAGAGTTATTGAATAGAAACCAAATCAGACTGACAGATTTAGAGAGTAAGAATTTTGATATAGATCTTTTGATAGGAGCTGATTACTTAGGCTTGTTGTTAACTAACACATTTATTCAATTAGATTCAGGTGTGACTGCTATTAAAACAAATCTAGGTTGGACCTTACAAGGGAAAACAAACAAAGCAGTAGTAAGTAATAACAGTGTAACTTCTTTATTTTGTTCACAAAATGTGTCTGATTTTTGGAATTTAGAGACGTTAGGTATTCAAGACCCAGTACAGGTACAGTCAAAGCAACAAAAAGAAGAGGAGGTCTTGAGGAACTTCGAAGAAAGTATCCGGATCAATGATGACGGCAGATATGAAGTTCACCTCCCTTGGAAGACAGGCCATGAAGATCTGCTGAGCAACAGGGAGCTTGCCGTTCGCCGACTGCAATCTGCAACAAACAAATTAACATTGTCTGGTAAGTTTTATGAATATAATAATATCTTTCAAGAATGGGAACAAGCTGGTATCATTGAGCCAGTACCTACGCCTGATCGTAGTAATAAAAAAGTACATTACTTACCTCATAGAGGTGTCGTAAAGGAATCAAGTCTCACCACGAAGCTGAGGCCGGTATATGACGCCTCTGCAAAAGATAAAAATGGTAAGTCATTAAATGCATGTTTGGAAAAGGGGATAAATTTTTTAGATAAAATACCTGAGTTGTTAATTGGGTTCCGCAAAGGACAGATAGGTATATCAGCTGATATCGCAAAAGCATTTTTGCAGATATCTATCCTCGAAGATGATAGAGATTTTTTAAGGTTTCTTTGGTGGACTGACAAATCGCGACAAGATATCATGGAGTACAGACATCGCCGCGTTGTGTTCGGCTTAACGTCGAGTCCATTCCTGTTGTCGGCGACTATTTTACACCACCTAGAACATAATGTAAAAGATAAACAGAAAGGTACCGCGAATATATTAGCTAGCTCTTTTTATGTCGATAATTTAGTAACAAGTCTAGACTCTGAAGAGGCTACGCAAAATTTTATACAAGAGGCGAAAGAAATTATGTATGAAGCAAAGTTCGAATTAAGACAGTGGGTTACCGCACCACAAAATATAAATGAGAATGTGGTAATTTCAGTATTGGGAATGCTGTGGGACACTGCAACCGATGAACTTTTTTGTAACTTGAATAACCTGCCTCCGCTTTCTGAAATAAATACCATAAATAAAAGAAACCTCTTGTCGTTGACACAAAGAATTTTCGACCCTGTGGGAATATTATGTCCTGTAACGCTTATTCCTAGACTAATATTACAAGAAATATGGAATAAGAAAATAACTTGGGACGAAGAGCTGCCCACTGAAATTAAATCAAAATTTTATGACTGGTATGATAACATATATCTTTTGAAAAATTGCAGGATACCTCGGCGATTGTCCAATGAGCAGCTGCAGGACTGCATCCCGAGTCTTCACATGTTTTGTGATGCGAGCAAAGATGGGTATGCGGCCTGTGTTTTTCTCAGGACTGAAGATAATAGAGGTAATGTGACCATACAATTAATATCTGCCAAGTCAAGAATTACACCGCCTGAGAAAATTTCTATACCACGCCTTGAACTTTTAGCATCGCTAATAGGCTCTAGATTAATTATGGCGGCAAGACAGAGATTACAGCTCGTTACACTCGACGAATATTGTTGGACTGACTCATCAGTAGCACTGTGCTGGATTAAAAGAGAATTGCCTTGGAATACATATGTAGGAAATCGCGTAAAAGAAATACGTGAAAACAGTAAGATTGATACTTGGCACCACATTTCAGGCACTGATAACTGGGCTGATTTACCATCTAGAGGCTGCAATTCTCGTCAGCTGCTCGAAACCAGGTGGTGGGAAGGTCCACCGTGGTTGCTGCTGAGTCCAGAACAGTGGCCGAAATCCGCACTGATAGTTGATGAAAAGGAAGCCAGTAAAGAATTGAGAAAATCCACACTTATGAATACCTGCTGTGAAAATAGTAATTTTCAAGATTTCTCTTACTTTTCTAAGTATACGAAAATAATAAGAATGCTGGCATGGATGCTAAGATTTATTTATAACAGTCGCAACAAGAATAACAGAATGAAAGGAGAATTAACATATGAAGAATACGAAGAAGCTGAAAAGTATATGATTAGAATAATACAGAGAGAAAATAAAGAAACTATTGAAAAACAAATAAGTAAACTGACACAGTTTTATGACAATGATAATATACTAAGAATAAAAACAAAATTGTTACTTACCGATTTTCCAGAAAATGTGAAAACACCAGTAGTCCTTCCAGCTAAAAATGACATCATAAGGAAAATGGTGGAACAGCGACATCTACAACTTTTACATGCTGGCACCAATATTATGATAACCGACATAAGGAAAAGATATTGGATTATTGGCATTAGGAAATTAGTTAAGTCTGTTATAGACAAGTGTATAATATGTAAGAGACACCGAGTAAAGTCCACTCAAGTGGCAACAGCCCCGCTACCCATAGAACGTATACAACCAGAGGCACCATTCGAAGTAACTGGAGTCGACTTAGCTGGACCAATATACTTACGGGAAGGTGATAAATGTTGGATTGTGATCTATACATGTGCTGTATACCGTGCCGTACACTTGGAATTGACACAGGCATTATCTACAGACGCATTTATTCGAACTTTAAGGAGATTTATAGCACGGAGAGGACGTGTTAAAATGTTAATATCTGATAATGGTACTAATTTTACGGGATGCAAGAATTTACTGTCAAATATTGATTGGGACGAAGTACAGCGTCAGTCTACTATAATGCGCATAAAATGGAAAATGAATGCGCCCACAGCTGCTTGGTGGGGAGGCTTCTTCGAGCGCATGATACAGATAATGAAAAATCTACTGAGACGTGTTTTAGGTATGTCTTCAGTGTCCTACGACGAAATGGAAACTTTACTATGTGACTGTGAATCTGTCATCAATGACCGACCACTAACATATGTTGAGGGAGATAACATAGGTTCTCTTGAACCACTGAAGCCATCATGCTTTTTGCAAACACTCCCACAGTCACAGGTAACTGATTTAGATTTAATTGACTCCACCAGTTTAAATAGGCGGCTCAGATATCTACAGAAGCTTAGAGAAGATTTTCGGCAGCGTTTTAAAAACGAATATCTGACAGAGCTTGTGCAAAAAGGAAAGGATAAACGGGGAGGTATAAAACCAGGAGACATAGTCCTAGTGGAATCAGAAGAGAAAAGGGTGAAGTGGCCACTTGGATTAGTAGAAGAAATTTATACAGGCAGAGATGGTGTAGATAGGACAGCGAAGGTCAAGACATCAGCTGGTTACAAAATCCGACCATTTCAACGTTTATTCCAGCTAGAACTTTCTTCTTCAGAGGTGGAAGGGAGATTGGAGACAGGAGTAGGAGATAGTGAGGAGCTAGTAAGTAAGAAATTCAGTATTATTTTAAATCCCAGCAGCACTATAACCAACCAGAAAATTGCTACAGAGCCTATAGATGGAGTGAATTCAGTGAGATCAACAAGACTAGGTAGAGTCGTCAGAATGCCAAGTAAGTATAACATATAACTTACACCCATTGTTTTAATTAATTAATCGAAATTTAAATTGACTTCCTGAGTCTGTCACTGATTTGGTTTTACTTTCACTAACTAAAATAATAATTGTGTTTTAACAAAATGCTTAGTTCAAGCTATATGTTAGATTGCGAAAATATGTTGTTGGTTTAGTTTATTTATTTTTATTTAAATAGGGGACTTACATGTCATGATTCATGTACTTTTACAAGGTATTGTATAATAAGTGTTATTTTGTAAGTCTGTTAATTGACAATAATGTCTCATTGTTATATTACTTAAAATAGTAATCTGTTAAGTTAATAGTGAGAAAAAGTCAATACTATTTTTATGTTATTTGTGTTGTCAGTTTTATATTGTTTGATTTTAGAAATTACTGATGATACAGTATGTATTGATCATGGTTGTAAGGGACATTTGTATTGTGTAAAGTTATTTAGTTCGGATACAAAAGAAATTGTTATTTTTTCTGGGTGTGCAGGATGTTAAAGATCGCGAGTTTGTAACCGAACATTATTTATGCTCTAAATTGTGAAATGACTATTCCCCGGAACGTCATCTGTCACTTGATTAAAATTAAAAAATAAAGAGTTCTTCTCTCCACGGACGATTAACAATGTGCGTCGTTTTACTTCAAAAATCCAGAAAAGCCATAATAAACCTATTTTAGAAGATCAAGCTCCATTATAAAATTAAATACAACCGACCGGCTACCCAAGCAACGGCGTTCCCGGTCAACGTGTTTCTTAATTTCTTTTGCTTAGTACAGTGACAAAGTTTCGTGTCCGTGTGACAAAAAACATTTTTTTTCCATACAAACTTTGAGAGCCTATTTGACCCACTTAGGGGTTGATTTTACAAAAATGCTCAAAATTAGTTTGTTCAATTATTGTGTTGAGTTTATTTACTGACTTTCGTTACTCTAGCTGCATCACAGCATGAAATGGAAACCCTTCTTTGTGCAAACTTTCCAACCCCTTAAAATGACCTTAGAGGTTGTTTTTCGAAAAATGCCGGAAATAGGTTTCTTAGATTCTTGTGTATAATATATAAATTAAGTCTAATGACCGTAGGTCGAAAAACATTTTTT
This sequence comes from Furcula furcula, assembly GCA_911728495.1. NCBI lineage: Eukaryota > Metazoa > Arthropoda > Insecta > Lepidoptera > Notodontidae > Furcula > Furcula furcula. The sequence goes on from OU452243.1 coordinate 491,082, forward strand.
GGACCCCAATTGGACCCCTTCAGGAGTTGATTTAAAAAAAAATATTATTTGCACTTGGATTGCTATAATTTGATTAATGTATTCGCAAAGTTTCAGCAATGTTGTATGATTTTTTTTTCCGCATTGCATACTCAAAAACCAGGCTAAAATCCCTATAAGGGACGAATTTCAAAAAGGGTGATATACGTGTTTCTTTATTTATTTTATTTAGTACACTGACAAAGTTTCATGTCCGTGCGACGACAAAAAATTTTTTTGCCATACAAACTTTGGGAGCCCATGTGACCCACTTAGGTATGGAATTTCGAAAAATCCGTTCTTATTGTTCACCTAGACTATTTGAATAATGTTGGTTCCAAATTTCAAGATTGTAATTTATATGGTTTTTGCTGTATCGTGATTCCTAGAAAACACCCTGCTCTTTTATTAATATAGATTGATGGCGGTTGCAGTGGAGGAAATCCATTTGAGAGACAGCTGTAAAGGAACACAGGACGGCGACTATTGCATCGTAGTGCCCCAGCTCAGAAATTTATAAATGGCTAGTTTGACTGAAAGCTATTGGAAGAATTCAGTGTAGCGATAGAACTGATGCATGCCTAAATTTTGGTGAGCATGGCTCAAAGTTTCGATCACACCAGCCTGGATTTCTTACAACATAGCAGGTTTTGCGGGCTCTGGAAGTCGATATAAGAAATAATCTTAGAATGACATCAACTGTAACATGCTGTGTTTAGGTGCTATCAATATCACAATAAATGTATGAAAACAGGTGTAATGATGAAAGAAAATGAATTATTGACTTTTATCTTCTAAAGAAAAACAGGGGTTTACATAGATAGTTCTAATCTAAGTATTTGTCTACTAACTGTAATATTTTTAATAAATGTTTTATTGTAAATGATAATTGTTTGTTTGTTAATACTAATCTAAGTAGTTTTTTGTATGTAGGTGTAATCTGTGGAATTAATGAATTCTACAATCCTAAACTTTGCCCTCCATAGGTAAGATTTTTTCCTGCGGTTTCACCTGTTATATATTTTTTTTAATATTATTTTTGTAAAGAAACAAATTTTACCAGTTTATGTAACTATTGTTTGTTTGTTTCCAAATAAGGTATGAAGTTCTTTTTTAAATATTTTATTTGTTGAAAAAACAATACATAATTAATATTAAATATTTTATTAAATTAATTCTTTCTTATTACAATGAAACCGGCTATCACCCACTCTCCTGTATTTTGTAGAAACTTCGTGAATTCCTTTTTACAATATTAGCCTTGCATTTACAACATGAATAACTTGTGTGAGAGGACTGCGATATATAGGTAGTAATCCACATTTGTGGCCACTAGCATCTTGTAAGTTCCTCGTTCCATTAGCCTGAGATGATACTTATATAGAATCTGAAAACAGTAATTATTTTAATAACATAAATCAACTCAAACAAGTTATTTAGGTACTTTTGCATTTAATAAGTAAGTATTCACTGGCATTGTATTGTTTATTTATATTAGATAGGTTATGCACAATATTTTGAATAACATATCTAATACAAATAAACAATTGGGTCAGCTAGTTGAAGACACCGAGGTTTAACCCACGGCACGTCCCAGGGAAACGAAACAACAGGGAAACGGAACAAAGAAATAGATAGGTACACAGTACAGCAGGTATATATAGGAGTTAGAAAAATATAAATTAGTTACGAGACAAGTTAGTTACTTATATGAAAACGAATTGAGAGATTCAAATAGATACCCTTTTTCTTCTTTCCTTCAATTTATTAGTTAATGCACTAGTCATCTTCTATGTCGAGGTAGATAATTATGTTTTCTAAGTTTTCTGTATGTTTTACTTTGGTGTGCAAATAAAGAGTATTCTATTCTATGTTGAAATATTAGTAAATCTTCAAAAAGCCTTTAATTGAATTATGTAATTCACGAACTTGACGACGCTTAAGGAAATCATCAGATTTTTTGGCTCTTAGTAAATCTACGATGCACAACACACGTACAGCTACTTTAACACTATTCTAAACACAAAAACAATAAATATCCACGTATAATAATACAATTCAAAAACTTTTAAAGCAGCGGTGGCAATTCGTTCACAAATTCGCCTACAAAAAGCTGCAAAATACAAGCTTTCTATTTTGACAAGTTATGTCGAGGCTATGGGCGAAGTCGAGGGCAAGACGATTGACAAATTTTGCTTAACGAATACGATTTTCACCTACGAACAATCAAATTATTCGACCGCAAGTAGTTCCACCAAAACGCCGTTAATTCTCGTGGCGCTAGTGCTGCGTAAGCAAAGTTAGTGAATGCGAAAACGCAATTCGCCGGTGCCGCGGCGTCGAACTCGAGGTTATTTTGCTTAGCGCATAACACTACAGACCTGCGTTCTACCTATCTTAACTCACAATTATTGTTTACAATTAAGGTAAGATCTGGCACATTACAGACAAATGAAAAATCCACTTTCTATTTCATGCCACTTAAATTAGTGACGAGATGGGCAGGATATTTGCGTGATGTAAAGCGACACGCCCGCCCATGGACAGCCGTCGCATTGCACCCATTAATTACTTGAGCTGGAGCCCAGTAATAATCCCAACAACAGCGCCCTTCACACCGGAACACAACAATGTCAACACACTGGCTGTTGCATACCTGACACTGCGCTACCTGAGCGGTATCTCGTGCCTCGAAAAGGAAAAAATATTTTCTTATAAGTAAAAATATTGTGTGAGACAATTTAGCGCCGGGACTGACAAGACAATTGAGTCACCACAAAGAGCTCTCAAGTGGTGCTTCTTTTTAATTAAGCTAAAATGTTCCCGAAATGACAATCAAACATTTTCTCAATTCCCAGACGGCTGTGACACTTCCAGTTAGTATAATAGAAACAGCTACATAAAAACATAATGAATATGCAAATGTGTGAGTTGCCGCTGTGATCTCGTCTGCGAGCACGGTGCGCGGCGCGCGGCGCGGCGCGCGGCGCGGCGCGCGGCGCGGCGCGCGGCGCGGCGGTCGAACAGGGAGCGCGCCCGGCCGGTGCGGGACATGTTATAGCAGGTGACGCCGCCCGGACGCGCTCCTATTTACATTGAAATTAAACTGAGAACACACTGCGACAGCTTTACACTTACATATTACAAAATGACGGAGAGTTGCTAATAGTTTCAGAATAGTTGCTTTTTATCAATGTCGTTATTTCTCGAAACCATATTATCTTGTGCAATATTCTTAGCTTAACTTACAAGATTATTGCAATAAATGTATGAACACAAGAGTGATGGCTGACCGGTGGCTGGCCAAACACAATTGGTAGGGTTCATTATGTCTATGCTACGATTTTGATCTTGTAAAGTAAAACGGGGTATCTCTTGTATATAAACACGTAGTTGATACGCATCTCCGGGGACGCACAGACGGGACGCGGCCGCATAAATCTTGCGAACCGCGCAACAAACAAACAAACAATAACAATTATAACAAAACCTGGCTCGTAATGCCTCTTCATTCGAAAAGTTTTCTGTATAATTGAAATTACGCGGCGGAGCAAGTGAATTATTTGGGGTTGTGTAATGGTACCTGTATTACGGCCTACATTTGTTGCAATAGGCAGTAGGTTTGACTTGAACTTGATTTAGATATTTTTGAGAGCAGTAATTAGCTTCTGCTTATATCGAAGGTTAATATGAGTAATGGTTATTGTATAATTCAGCGTTACACCCATCAACTGTGGGTAAGTTCGTTGGACCGTCCATTTAGTGTTCTTAACATGAAAACCCTTCACCCCTTTTTTGTTGGAGTGGAAGACTTTCAAAATGTCCCCAAGAGCTGTGGGGTTCGACCGCGGTATGTGGGATTCTTACCCACTAAAACCCCCGCGGCTGTCGCATCGGTACATGAGAGGGAACCTTCGGGCTCTCCGGTGGGATATGCACCAGGTGCTCTCAGTGCCTTGCCTATGAGCCCGCCGCCGGGTTGCATTGTAGCCCCTTCGGGAACTAGATAAGAAGAAATAATTTATTTCAAAAACTGTAAGTACATACATCTTCTATATCTATATCATCTATATCTATACATATTATAAAAGTGTCAAAGTCGCTCCCGCTGTCTGTCTATCCCTATGTATGTTTAGATCTTTAAAACTATGCAACGGATTATGATGCGGTTTTTCTTAATTAGATAGAGTGATCCAAGAGGAAGGTTTATTTGTATAATACATACATAATATAGTAAAGAAAAACTGATAATTTCAGAGGTTTCTAATGTGATGCCGTAAATAAACACGCAAGTCGTATTTTTTTCGCTTTATTGCAAAAGCTGGCTGAACCTTAGCAAGGTCTACAAAAAAGTCCGCAATGGTATATGTTTATGTCTTAGGATAACCCACAATAAACATATTTTATCCTTTACTTTTTATGAGAAATAATTAACTATTAATGTTGATAGCATGAATTTGTCCCTTCTTCAATATAACGTAAACTTCACTAATACTTACACTAATGAAAAAATAGCTGTGAACGTTGTTCATACCGCTAGGTTAAGGTTAAGCCTTCGTGGGTCGCGGGCGCATAGGGTGGGGGCTCTGTGCGTCCCTACTAAATGCGGCCCCGAGGCGGGCGACGACGCGGAGTAGGCCCTGCGTCGTCGCGAGCACCGCGAGGGTGCCGGGGGGAGCGTGCATCTCAGCTCCCCCGGGACGTGCTCTAGCGATCATCTGGCGCTGGAGAGACTTTGGGGAAGGTCCGAATGGAGTGCCCAGAGTTTCCCTATAAGCGTCGATGAAGGCCACCGGGGAGGTTTTGGTGGGTAAAAAACCCACATAACCTGGCCTCCGCCCCCTCGGAGACCTACCTCGGGTACCTTAGGAAGGTTACCGCCTCGTCAACAAAAAAAAATCATCACCATCATCAGGTCTGTGGCGATACGACAGCAGCAGCAGAGGTTTAAGTGGGTAAGAATCCCAGATACCATGATTGACGAGGATATATAGAGCGAGAGGATTCGAGGAGGGGGTGACGAGGTGGATGGTAGGAGAGGTGGTAGGGGGATTAAGATGGAGCAAAGGGGAGTGAGGGGGAGTAAGGGGGAGCAAGGCGATAGAAGAGAAGGGGGAGGGGTTTCAGAGACGGGAAAACGGGGAGAGGAAGAAGGGGAGTGTGACGGAAACCGAAGCGGGAGGGGGAAAGAGTGAGTGAGAGTGAGTAGAGTGTGAGCATAGAATTAGATTTTTCTTATTAGAGAGAGATTGAGAGAGAAATAAATCAAGGGAGGAGGGAAAAAAGGGGAGCAAAATGTAATAAAAGCACGGGCGGAGCTGCGCGGGTCAGCTAGTAGTTAATAAAAGAAGGTAATAACATTAAGCATAATTTAGAACGCTGCCATATGCAGTTTGGAAAGAGGTCCAGCTCAGCATATGCTGCAGGTAAATGTATCTACCGCACTGATCTTCAGCTAGATACGGTGCTCACGAAAACGGGGGTCACAACCCCGCCGCCGTCCTCCCCGACTACGAGCCAGGTCATCACAACATCACGGTTGCTTGCAAAGAGAATCCGCCGACCACGTTACAACACTATGCGGACCCCTCCGCCCCTAAACAGTAATTTCAACTATTGTATCAAGCCTCCGAATTGCCCGTGGTTTCAAGAGATGGAAGCACACACAGACATTATATTGTTATGTTGTATATGGCTGCGATCCGCTGCCATATTCTATCAAATAATTGTGCATACTGTGCTGCCGTAGACGATATTCAACATGTACTGCACGAGTGTGACAACGAGCCTCTACGTCAGCTGATTCTGATTAAAGACCAATCAGAATTTAGGAGTCTTTAACGCTTTCTTGGCCTTTCCGTCTTCGTAGAACGCCGAGAACATGCGTGCGCTGTACTGGTCAAGCAGTACGAACTGAATCCAGTTCTTAGTCATTGATCAGATACTTAAGTTTATATTTTATATAAGTGTTGAGTATGATTTGTTAAGCATTTGTGGTAGGTATTAATTGTTACTATAGAGCGACACAGTCAAAGTTGACAAAGCTGCTTATATCAAGAAAACAAAACTATCGTATTGCATTAAAGTTTTTCTTTTTGTGGAAAAAAATAGTTTATAATTGGATAACCTACCTTATTGATATATGAATTGTATTTGATATACGTTTGTGTAATACATAAATATTTTTTTATCTATCTAGAATCAACAGTAGGCAGCTGTGATTCGACTAAGTGCAACGCATAGATATTCACATACAAATCCCGCTGACTAACATCAAAAGTCGGCCTCTAAAGTTGACCTATTTGTGAGCAATTGTCGATTTCATTCCAATGTATTAATGAATAAATATTTTCAATGTCGTGTGTTGATTAAAAAGTGTTAGAAGCGACGAGACCGCGAGCCAATTGAAGTTGTCCGCCGCCGCCGCAGACAGTTCCACAACTTATCAAATATAAAACTTGCAATAGTTGCTCCAAGCTATCGAATTCCAGCACCGGCGCGGCCATTTATTGCAAATACTTCGCATTGCATTCCTAAAACTTAAATTAAATACTAGAACATCTATCTTCTATACTATAACAAAAATCTAAGAGCACTTTTTCTGTACATTGAATATTTTTCCAAAATTTCTATGTTGGGATCTATAGGGGATAGAGAGATATAAAAGATTTTTTTTTTTTGGAATTATCTGCCTGTCTGTCTGGGTGTCCAGGTATCATTTGAAATTCCGTGGATGGATTTTAATAGAACTTTGACTGACATGTTGTGTAAAAGTCCGGGTATAAACTGGTGTATAAAAAATCACGATATGTTTCATAGGGGCTAAGCAGTGGAACATTGTGTAAGTAATGTTCCACTGCTTAGCCCCTATGAAACATATCGTGATTTTACCAAATAATTTCCTTTTTAACCGGCTTCATTATGTGAATAGGGTAATTATAAACTGACCAGTTAAATAATAAGAAATGTATTATTACGCTAAATACAATAGGGACTGAGCAGACATTTAGTTTACATAAGGTACGGTATTTTGATGAGTTGCGTATGTAAGCGTTCCGTGGCTGGGTGGTTTCGGACACTTCTAGAAAGCACCGCAGGTATTAGGTTCGAATCCGATGCTGGTTTTTTTTAATCAAGTATTTTTTTAAAGTTTTTTTTAAATAGTTTATATATTATTAAGATATTCTGCTTTTACAATTTTACGCAAGATGGTGGTTTCAATTTACTGATGGCGTCATAGTGTTAACAAATATAATGGTTCCATAAAATCTATGGAGTAAGTATATGTTTCCAGCACAGTACAGCTATCTACACTAATACCATAAATTAAAAAGGACTTGTGGTGAGAGAAAGAGGGAGAGTGGTTGAGAGAGAGGGGTGCGAGGGAGTGAGGATCTGCAAGGTGGGAGGGGGTTTTAAAGAGGGACAAGGATCGAGCGAGGACAAGACCGGTGAGTGACGGGGAGTGAGGTGGGAGAAGGGAGAGAGAGAGAGAGAGCGGAGAGAGAGCATAGAATTACTGTTTTTTTAAGAGAGAGAGAGATTGAGAGATAAATAAATCAAGGGAGGACGGAAGAGAGAGATTCAAATGGGAGAGAGGGGGAGAGAAAAATAATGTGTAAGCGAGAACATTTTGAATATTTAACCAGAAACTGGGAATTGGAGCATTGTTATTGTAGGCAATAAAAGCGCAAGCGGAGCTGCACGGGTCAGCTAGTTTTCAATAAATGCAATGATCAATAAACTACATAAAATATAAATACATACGATTCTATGAAGCCCGAATATTTGCCCACCGGTGGGCAGTACACAGCAAATCATTTCAAACGGCAAACGCGTGTTTTATATTGCCAGACTGAATATATGGTTATGAGGTAATAAAATATACACCAACGCTGGTTTTTAATAACAGCCAGGTAACGACGTCGCGAATGTATTGATCATCATATATCTTAACCATTGTGTCAATATTGTAATGTATTATTATTATTTTTTAAGTTTTATTATTTACGTACGCGATTGGGTCTTAAATATATACGTAAAATGTCTGAAGTACATCACAACATGATCTAAAATTACATTATACATACATAATACGTATACACATGTAAATAAAGTGCAATTTATTCTGCATTTGAGATCCGTATTGATGTTGTCAGAAGTAAAAAAATAATAAGACGGTAACTACTGACGGCCGCCTTATTAATTTAAAATATATGTAGACTTTGTCGCTCCGATAACTAAAACGAATCTAATGACATATGTTCATAAGTCACATCGAGCCGTCTAGACTGTACCAAAGAAATATACATAATATGTATATACTTACATATATATATACTCTCTAAAAATGTAGCCCTCGTTCTGAGACAGTCAGCAAACAATGAGCAAGATATCCTACCACGTGTACATGCACACAGGACGCGACGAATGAAGATCCTCCTATTTGAAATCGGTTAATTTAAGCAGCTGATTCTGTCAACTTGAAATTGCAATCGTTATTAGTAATTCTGTGGTAACAATAATGTGTAAGCCATTAAAGATGGCGCCACGTGGCAGTTACCATGACTTTTTATAGCTACTGATATAAAATACATCGATACTTAATATGTATTTAACTGAGGCAATAACCATCACACGCTTCATTAACTTTCAACATTCACTGTAATGGTTACAGCTTTAATTTTATATGCCACATTACTTACTACTCTTTAGTTGAGAACAGAACGATGAAATATGGCAGTTTAAGTGTGCGGATAAGATTTGTGTCGTCCATTTATTTTCACGTGCGTTATTCCGAACCCTTAGTAAAATATGTCAGTGGAGTTGGCAGCGACCGGCCGACTGCGCCGCGCCGCACGCTTTATACTTGTCGTGATGTGTCTGGAATCGGAACTTTATTATAGTCGAATGTTATTCGCATCTTAAGGTCCTGAGCGACGTAGCAACGGTACGACACTCGTGGCGACGTAGCAACGCTACGACACTCGTGGCGACGTAGCAACGCTACGACACTCGTAGCGACGTAGCAACGCTACGACACTCGTAGCGTAGCACTCTGTCAGCGGCGAGCGGCCGAGATGACGCCGCGCGCCGGCTTAGCTAGATGGGTTCGAGGACTTTGACCGGCTATTTAGTGTTATTTTACTTATAGTATAGTTTGGAGGTTCAGTGCGAATTTTCGGTATTCCTAATGACTTTTTAGGCAGTTGAACCCGAAGCGAGACAAAGTTCCTGCGTGCGGCGATAGCGGCCGATCATTAGTTAATTGTCGGCGACAGAGTTCTCGGCCAGCGCTCGGGCTTATCGCCTGAATAATTCCGACATTTCTAAAGGTATTAATGTACTACTTAATTCTGCAGAATGAGCTTACATAAATACACATTTAAGGAGAGTTAGTGCTAAAAGATAAATTGAGCATTCTAATATTTTTAACCCCCGACCAAAAACGAGGGGAGTTATAAGTTTGACGCCTATGTCCGGAATGTTGAATGTCTGTCTGTATGTCTGTCTGTGGCATCGTAGCGGTCCAACCAGTGAACGGATTTGAAAGCTATTTTAAGCGAGATGGTTCTTAGCTATGTTTCGTGAAAATCGGTCCAGCCGTTTAAAGACCGCGCTTTTCCGAGTCGAGGTAGGGTATTTTGTATACAATAAACATTTTTCATTACTTCTATTAGTCCGAAAGATCTGAAATTTAGAACATATGTAAATCCGATGATACTAAATCAGGGTCAGATGATGATCAGCAAGAAGGTAGTAACAGGATCTCGACCCCAATAAACCAAGACCCATCGAGTTTGTGCTCGTTGGATAGGCCTTGACGAGTAGTTGCTAGAAAAATAGTGACCAGGGTCTGACGATGGAGCAGGAAGGTGGTCACAGAATCACTGCACTAATAAACTTAGACCCACCGAATTTGGATTCGTTGGGTCGGTTAGGTTGCTGCGATTAGTAGGTAGAAAATTATTGATCAGAGTCTGGTGATGGGAGCAAGCAGGAAGGTGGCAACAGGAACTCGGTTCCATCAAATGTAGGACCCACCGAATTAAATATCTATGGTAAAATCTTGACGAGCAGTTAGACAGATACTGATCAGGGTATGATAATAGCACAGGAAAGTCATTTTAAGAGTTGGTTTACCTAAGTCGGGGGTTTAAAAAAAAAAATTATACTTATTACATTAGTTAATACAGATTTAAAGGGACTTGAACTGTATGTCAACGTATTAAGGTCTCAATCTATATTTTTTGTATATTTAGTTACGAGCGGCCCGCCCCGGCTTCGCACGGGTGGCAAAATGTTATGTTTAGATTATAAATGTTCCTATTCCATCATCAGGTCCTGATTAATGGTTAATGTGAAAAGAACTCTTTAATACAAATCAAGTGAACCCAAACTCGATGTGTTTACTAGTAGCCATTCAAGGGTTCCGTCACCCACCTTCCAGTTCCATCATCAGGCCCTCAGTAATGGTCAAAGAGAAAAGAACTCTTTATAACAAATCAAATGAACCAAAACTCGATGTGATTACAAGTAGCCATTCCAGGGTTCCGTTACTCACCTTCCTGTTCCATCATCAGGTCCTCATGAATGGTCAAAGTGAAAAGAACTCTTTAAAACAAATCAAATTAACCAAAACTCGATGTGTTTACTAGTAGCCATTCCAGGGTTCCTTTACCCACCTTCCTGTTCCATCATCAGGTCCTCATTAATGGTCAAAGTGAAAAGAACTCTTTATAACAAATCAAATGAGCCCAAACTCGATGTGTTTACTAGTAGCCAATCCAGGGTTCCGTCACCCACCTTCTCCAGTTCCACCATCAGGTCCTCATTAATAGTCAAAGTGAAAAGAACTCTTTAAAAAAAATCAAATGAACCCAAATTCGATTAGTTTACTAGTAGCCATCCAAGGGTTCTCTTATCCACCTTCGAGCCCAGCATCAGATTAGCTAAATGATACCATATTATTGTATTGTCACCGGTCCTTGATACATGTGCAAAATTTCAAATGTTTTGGACGTGTAGAAGTGGGTCAAAATTGCATCGCAAGATTCCGTTACCATCATACATACATACAGGTCAAGCTAATAAAAGCGTGTTAATAAATAAATGGTTGGTTTGATTATTGCATTACAGCTCTCGACTTTGCTCTCCTAATAGTATATTTATTTTTCGCAATGGTACTGTATGTGCATTTGACTCGGCGGTCTATAAGCTCGACTGAGGTACATGACAAGAGCGAGAGGAGGGTACGAGAGAGCCAGAACAATAAAGGAACTCCGTTCTAAGTTGGTGTCTCTCAATTTTATTTTTTATCGGACCTGATTATAGTCACATCGGTGTTTCTAAATCAATATTCCACAGACTTGTCCCCGGAGTCTTCACAGTTCCCCTTTACCTATAACCTTTTTTACATTCACAAGGGAAACAAAATACTTTTATCCGAGACAAATTGTCAAATAAATATTCGTGTCGTGGGAGAAATGGTGGGGAATATCTGGCGCGTGTGTGGAATGGCAACGCGTGGCGCCCTCTGTGCCTGATTACGTAATAATCGCATTTACTCTAAAGTGTATAATCTAGTACATTAGATTACAATTAAATTTCTGAACCAATTTGTAATATAATTTACGTTGTTGGTAATTTAATTCCGATGACACTTAAGTAGTGTAAAGCAGTAAGTTGAAGATAATTAGGATAGTTTTAGAACTATCTAAACAATTAAGCCGAGCCCGAGAGCAACAGCTCCTTCAGACGACTCCAAATATCTTTCGCAAGAACATTTAGTGCGCATATTGTAGCAATCAGACACCGTCGTATCTCCTCACAATCACTGATCGCTAGTTTTAGTTATTACGTACAATCTCTAAGAATTCTATGTGCGTCACTATTGTACAATAACTGATGTTTGATACGTAGCCATACTCCCACTAAAATTAAATAATATGTATTAGTATTATTATAACATTGAGAAAGGAATAAACGCTTGCGTAGCTAGGTATGCATCAAAGAGGATATTATTATACATAGTTAACCATAGTTTTCACACTATATTTTAAGAAATAAACGCATTTTTATCATTAATAGTTTACAGGCTGTCAAAAACAAGATAATATAACTTTTTAATCGATCTGGAACACCGGCGAGCATGCATGTGATCATCATGCATAACTGTAGTTTGTTCGCTCTGGATGGTGCATATCCTGCCTTGGTCCGTGGTAATACGTACAAGTTGCATGTACCTAGCACTAGGAATAAAAGATCTACTTTTCTTTCTAAACTCTTTGACAAAATAATAAAACAGTTATCATCATCAGTCACGGAATGTATCAAGTAAATCGTGAACCACTTCGGCCGCGTACAAAACCAGTTCAGCTACCAGTATCGTAAAATGTTTTTTTTTTCTACGTAACCAATTTCGTACAAAGACTTTTTATTCTTTGTACGAAAACAACGAAACCCTATGCTACGTAAACAGTATCGTAAAAAGAACATTTATTTCTACATAACCAGCTAAGTGCGAAGACATTTTGTGCTTCGAATGAAATCAGTACATACGTAATTAACTAGTGTCATAGATTTTTTTTGTCCAAATGTTTGCGTGTTACTGTAGGAGTTCGAAGGAGGTCAGAATTTATTTTGTTAGATAATAGTTGAATTAATATTATTTAGAATCATATTGTATTAATCATTGAGGGAACAAGTAATTAACCGACTTCAAAAAAGGAGAAGGTTCTCTATTCGTTTGTATATCTATTTTTATGTATGTTCGCGCATAACTCTGGCAATTATGAACCGATTTGAAAAATTCTTTCTTGTACGGATATGGTGTTCCACTGATTGAGTCCCATAAAAAAATATCACTTAAGAATAAGTAGTTCCTGAAAAAAAAAAGAATGGCGGGTCACCCCCTTCCCTCTAATATGGTTGAGAGGAGTGATGGCTGCTGCTCGAGTCAACTCGTGCGCGGGTGCTGCTTGGGGGACTGGTCCGACTACTATCCCTTTTCCCTTTTAGTTTGTTGTAATTTTGTCGTAATTTATTATTTTCTTCTTTTCTCCCTTGTTTTATGTTTCGAACGGCTGGACATACTATCGCTAATGTTGATCCAATTGCAACAAGACAAACAATGTTTAAAAAAAGTGAAAAATTGACAAGCCCGCTGCGTTTCTTGCCGGATCTTCTCAGTGGAGGCCGCGTTGTGATCCGGTGGTAGCTTTTAAGAAAATGACCTTTCAAAAGTGCGTTAAGCCTATTTGAAATAAATATTTTTGACTTTGACAGAAAAAACTGTAGGAATGCCTAAATATTGTTACAGCTCTGGACTAGCGTCGAAATATCGAGACGTCTTTTGTTTCTTAAAATTCCCACGTTTTTAGTTTTAAGACAATAGTCTTTTGTTCCATGTTTACTATCAGTTCCGTGAACGCCGGTATTGTTTCTATTACTCTTTATTGTTTAATTGTTCCTTTTATTAGGGTATTTAGAACTTTAAGCCCATTGTTGAAATATTGTTATTGGTTCCACGAACGCTATTATCACCCCAAGTTTTACAACTTTGTTTACAACTTGCGAACCTTCCAGAAATCTTAGTCCTATATAAAAGACGCTGTCGAGCCGACCAGAGTTAGTGTATTCTACGCTGCGATCCCGGAAGAATCTCAACGCGATACAGTGTGCGATACGCTGCGATACTGAGTGATATATCCGCGATTCAGTGAAGTGATAAGGTGAACGACTAAAGCTTGTGATAACGGACTCCGAGTGGTATACCTGCGATCTGGACTGTAATATTGCTGTACTCTTAAGAGTGTGTGGAAATAAATCATCTTCACCAAGCAAACGGCATTCTTAAGAACCCTGCGACGTAACAATTGGTGTCAGAAGTGGGATGCCTTTGTTGCCGCGTGAAGAAGACGACCGTACACCACGCACGAGGCGGCAAGTCGAGATGGACCGCACACGTCGGCAAGCTGAGGAGGAGCGGACGGAAGCATCGACATCGACGAGTGTGCCTGCTACGCCTTCGATGGATTTGTCCGCCCTATTGGAAGTTATGCGACGAGAGTTCCAAGCTAGCCAAGAGGCAAGTCGACGAGAGTTGCGGGAAGCTATGCAGGCCAACCAGGAAGCAAGTCGACAAGAGTTGCGGGAAGCTATGCAGGCCAACCAGGAAGCTCTGCAGGCCAACCAGGAAGCAAGTCGACAAGAGTTGCGGGAAGCTATGCAGGCCAACCAGGAAGCTCTGCAGGTCAACCAGGAAGCAAGTCGACAAGAGTTGCGGGAAGCTCTGCAGGCCAACCAGGAAGCATTAATTAGCAAATTTGACACAGGCCTTAAGGAAATTGGACAACGAGTAAGCACTATGGAAAAAGACATTAAGAAGGTCAGTGCACAAGCAAACGAACTTCAAGAGAGAGTGGACGCCCACGACGAGAGTCTGCAGTCTATCAAAAAGGACGTTATAAGGCTGCAAACTCGTGAACCAGTCGTAGTGGGCTCGTCATCGTCAAGGCTTGATTTACCTCATTTTGATGGAGCCTCTTCGTGGACTGCATTCAGGCATCAATTTGAGACTTTAATGGAGGCAAACGCCTGGAGTGATAAATATGCACTGACTGCACTCACTCTCGCCCTGCGAGGAGATGCCTTGGTGGTGTTAGAAAACCTGCCAGTCGAAGGAAGAACCGTGGGGAATCTGATGGAAGCCCTTGAAACCCGGTACGGCGAGAAACACCTGGAGCATGTGTGCCGGGCACAGCTACGAGAAAGAATTCAGAAGCCTGGCGAGAACCTCCAGCAATGGGCTAGCGAGATCGAACGTCTAGTACGTCGTGCATACTCATCAACACCAGAGACAATACCAGTGACACTGTTGCAAGCTTTTGTGGATGGAATACGAGATCCCGAGGTCAGAGCCACTGTACGACTAGCACATCATAGTTCCTTGAAGACTGCGCTCGCTCATGCTCTGGAAGTCGAAGCGGTGAGGCAAGATACACGGATACACAAGATAAGGGAAGTAGTGACAAATAATCGAACCAGTGTTCCACGAAGCCCGCGATTTGGACCGATGTGCTACGGCTGTGGGGAGAGAGGACACATACGGGTGGATTGCCCACAACTGAAGAAGAAAAGTGTCTCAAATGCCGAGACACAATCAGAAGATAACGTGTCGTTAAACTAAGTGTCGCCAGGGCCGCGGGGCGGGTGCTGGCTGGTCATAACGAAGCCCCAACCATCACTATCACACAAGTTTGCAACGGAAATAGCCTTATCGTTGGGGAACTTTGGACAACAAGCCGTGCAGTTTCACTGTGGATACCGGAGCATCACGTACAGTAGTGAGACCAGAATTAATGAAGAGAACGATCCTGTGGAATAAGCAGATACCAGCACTTTGCCTTCAAACAGCAACTGGCCAGTCAGTCTCCGTCCTCGGCGACACCGAAGTGGAGCTTAGTATCGGTGATAAAGTTTATCGTCAGTCGGTACTAATTGCCAACATTACCGATGATTGCATATTGGGTTTGGACTTTCTAAAAGATCACCGTTGTATTGTAGACATTGCAAGAGGAGTGCTGAAATTTTCGGACCAAGAAGTATGTCTACAGGGATCACGACCTTGCAATTTATACTGCTTGAAGAACACAATATTGACTCCGAGATCAGAAACCATTGTACGAGTGAAGTTTCCATCGAATGTTAAGCACGGACGCTGTGTTATTGCTGAAGATAATGGTCACCACCCAAATTGGATAACAGCAAGAACATTACTTGTAACAAAAGGCGAAACGCAATTAAGAGTTCTGAACCTCAGTAACAACGAGATTCACCTGAAGAAAAACACAGTTATTGGAAAGTGTCAAGAAGTCAAGTCTCTTCAACGCCTTAGCGATTCTAACAGTGCAACGCATACCTCCGAAGAACATGTTGAAGATCTTATGGAATCTTGCAAAGGAACATTAACAGCATCGGAGTATTCTCAAGCAAAAGATCTTCTTCTGCGGTATAAGGACATATTTGCATCAGGAAACGACTGTGGAAGGACTGGACTGGTGAAACACAGGATCGACACAGGAGATGCCAGACCAATAAAACAGAGACCTCGTCGTATACCATGGGCCAAGGAAGCTGAAGTTACCGAGTTGGTGAATGAAATGGCCAAGAATAAGATCATCGAGCCGTCGACGAGTCCTTGGTCATCACCAGTAGTCTTGGTGAAAAAGAAAGATGGTAGCACCAGGTTCTGCGTAGACTACCGGATGCTGAATAATGTCACCAAGAAGGACAGTTATCCTCTGCCACGGATAGATGACACACTGGACATGCTCAGTGGCATGAACTGGTTTTCAACGGTGGATTTGAAGAGTGGCTATTGGCAAGTGGAGATAAGCCCTGAAGACAAAGAGAAAACTGCGTTCTGCACGGGAATAGGAAACGGTCTCTGGCAATTTAATGTCATGCCATTTGGACTATGTAATGCTCCAGCGACGTTTGAGCGCCTCATGGAAAGAGTCATGGTTGGTCTGCTTGGCGACGTATGTCTAGTGTACCTCGACGATGTCATCATAATGGGGCGTCACTTTAAGGAGCATTTGAGAAATCTGGAGAAAGTCTTCACCCGGATCAGAGACGCCAATTTGAAGCTAAGCCCGAAGAAATGTGAATTATTTAAGAAGGAAGTTAAATACCTGGGTCATGTGATATCTACGGAAGGCGTGCAAACTGACGCGGATAAAGTGAAAGCTGTACGAGAATGGCCAATTCCGAAGAACAAAACAGAAGTGAGAGCTTTTCTCGGCTTATGCACATACTACAGGCGATTTGTCAAGAACTTTGCGGACATAGCAAGACCGCTGCATTGCCTAACGGAAGAAAAACGCGCCTTCATCTGGGATTCAGACAGTGATGAAGCCTTCAACACCCTGAAGCAATGTTTGTGTGAGTCGCCCATCTTGGGCTATCCAAGCAGAGAGGGACGATTTGTTGTGGACACTGACGCAAGCAACACGGGGATTGGAGGTGTCCTATCACAGATACAAGGCGACCGCCAGGTTGTGATAGCTTATTTCAGCAAGGCACTTTCGAAGCCGGAAAGAAATTATTGTGTGACTCGCCGTGAACTGTTGGCTGTTGTGAAGACCTTACAGCACTTCCACAAGTACTTGATTGGGCGACAGTTCACGTTACGGACAGATCATGCCGCATTAAAATGGCTACTACAATTTAAGAATCCTGACGGTCAAGTGGCAAGATGGCTGGAACAGTTGCAAGAATTCCATTTCGACATAGAACACCGAAGTGGAAAAGGGCATAATAATGCGGATGCATTATCAAGACGGCCATGCCCAGAAGATTGCCAACACTGCAAGAAACAGGAAACGCGTGAAGCTCTGAGAGTTATTAAGATCCATGGCACCGATGATGAGTGGGCGGATGACAACATGAAGAGAGTTCAAGAAGAAGATAAAGATCTGCAGCCTATCATGGCCTGGTTGAAGAGTGGAAACAAGCCACAATGGAGTGACATATCGTCATACAGCCCAATATGTAAGGGTTACTGGGCTCAGTGGAGTAGCTTGACACTTAATAACGGGCTTTTATGCAGGAAGTGGGAGTCGGAAGATGGCAGAGAGGTCACTCTACAGATTGTTGTTCCGCGGAGCAAGGTTGCACCTCTTCTGAAACACACGTACGATGGAGTATCTGGTGGACACCTCGGCATAAAGAAAACTCTCGTGAAAGTACGGCAAAGGTTCTACTGGTTACGATGTCGGGAGGACGTGGAAGACTGGTGCCGGAAGTGCACTGCGTGTGCATCTGTGAAAGGACCTCAGACAAGAAGCAAAGGAAAACTTAAGCTATACAACGTTGGAGCACCTTGGGAGCGCATAGCTATAGATGTTGCTGGACCATTCCCAGAAACCGACAGTGGGAACAAATACATAATCGTTGTTCAGGACTACTTCAGTAAATGGCCGGAAGTCTTCGCTACGCCGAATCAAGAAGCCAAAACCGTAGCAGAGAAGCTGGTTCAAGAAGTTGTCTGCCGATTCGGAGTTCCGTTGGAAATCCACTCTGACCAAGGACGAAATTTCGAATCTGCCTTGTTTCAAGAACTTTGCAAGCTGCTTGGCATGAACAAGACAAGAACGACTCCAGCACATCCCCAGTCAGATGGAATGGTTGAGCGGTTCAATCAAACGTTGGAAAATCACTTGGCGAAGGTAGTCGATGAACACCAAAGGGACTGGGACAGATATATACCACTTTTCCTTATGTCATACCGCTCAGCCATACACAATAGTACCGGCATGTCACCAGCCAGAGTAAACGTTGGAAGAGAAATGAGGCTTCCAATTGATGCTATTACGGGTACACCTCCTGAGGCTCCGAGACCAGTAGTGGATTACGTGTGTGACCTACAAAACCAACTGGATGACGTGCACACATTGGTACGCGAGAACAGCCTAAGGACCAGCGACAAGATGAAGACTCGCTATGACCGTCGTGCAAACACCAGTAATTTCGACGAGGGCACATTGGTGTGGCTGCATAATCCACTACGGAAGAAAGGGAAATCTCCGAAGCTACAGGCCCGTTGGGAAGGACCTTACAAGGTGATTACGAGGATAAATGATATCACCTATCGCATCAAACAAGGGACGAGAGGAAAACCAAAGATAGTTCATGTGGACCGGTTGGCTCGATATCACGGCAACAATGATGCTCGGGACGAGCATGTCTAAGAGGGGGACAGTGTTACACTGGACTAGCGTCGAAATATCGAGACGTCTTTTGTTTCTTAAAATTCCCACGTTTTTAGTTTTAAGACAATAGCCTTTTGTTCCATGTTTACTATCAGTTCCGTGAACGCCGGTATTGTTTCTATTACTCTTTATTGTTTAATTGTTGCTTTTATTAGGGTATTTAGAACTTTAAGCCCATTGTTGAAATATTGTTATTGGTTCCACGAACGCTATTATCACCCCAAGTTTTACAACTTTGTTTACAACTTGCGAACCTTCCAGAAATCTTAGTCCTATATAAAAGACGCTGTCGAGCCGACCAGAGTTAGTGTATTCTACGCTGCGATCCCGGAAGAATCTCAACGCGATACAGTGTGCGATACGCTGCGATACTGAGTGATGTATCCGCGATTCAGTGAAGTGATAAGGTGAACGACTAAAGCTTGTGATAACGGACTCCGAGTGGTATACCTGCGATCTGGACTGTAATATTGCTGTACTCTTACGAGTGTGTGGAAATAAATCATCTTCACCAAGCAAACGGCATTCTTAAGAACCCTGCGACGTAACAATATGATGTTTTTATCGCTTTTTAAGGACAAAAATGGTCATGACTCTGGCAAATATTTACCAATTTCAATGATTCTTTTTTTTTATTCGAAAGAAGGAATCTGTATAAATTTTTTCACCACCAGATAAGAACTTTCCGGAGAACCATGATTGATGTGGAGGAATTTATCTGGTAAAAACCATAAAATTGATTACATTATCTCTGGCAAATTTGAACCGATTTCGATGATTATTTCTTTATTCGAGAGAGTAAACTACTATAATGATTCCATGCAAATTTCATTAGAACCGGATAAATTCTTCCTGAGGAAACATGAATCGTGTAAAAAACTATGTAGAGACGATAATGTGATCATACCCTACCTATTTATGTATGAAAATATCACAAAAAAATATAATTTAAAATAAAATGTTATTTAAATTTATTAATTTTGCAGTTAGTATGACATTACATCGCAATGTGTTCTATAAAATCGAGGCTATGTTTTCAAAATAACAGAGGCTGTAAAGGGAGAATTACATTAAATAATAGAAACGTAATCGTTATGGAAAATACATTGTATTAGAATGACTATAAAATTCTGACACTCCTTCGAATTCCTACGGCAACACGCACACATTTGGACGAAAAAATCTGACACTAATTAATTACGTATTGATTTCATTCGAAGCACAAAACGTCTTCGCACGTAACGTGAGCTGGTTATGTAGAAATAAAAAATGATTTTTCTACGATACTGGTTACATAGCATTGGGTTTCGTTGGTTTCGTACAAAGAATAAAAAGTATTCGTATGAAACTGGTTACGTAGAAGTTTGGGCCTAATTGCCGCACTCACAAACGTCAATTAAATTTAATTGTAAGTAAGTCAGTTTTTAAGGGTCTTATTACAGAACTTGACTCAAGTAGCTCTTAAACTGCATTCAACTGATCACTGCTTTAGCGAAGAATCAAGACTTGAGGAGGTCGCAATTCAGTAAAATGGCCACACTAAGCATTTCCTCTAAAAGGAATTCGTATTCTGCATTCCCAGCAGATCCTTCGCAATTCCTGTAATTTTCGTAAAATGGTCACTTAGGTGAATCGTACTCAATTCATTTATTAGAAGACTCATATTTGGTGTTAATACCGCCATACCAATAAAATTAAACCGTAACTAATTCATATTATGATTCACCGAAAGTGGCCTTTTTAGACTCGCTGGTTTGGTACGCGGCCGGAGCGTCGTGAACGTGTAGTGTGTTATTGGCCTCCACCGCCCCACCGCGCCGCCCCACCGCGCCGCCCGCCATCGCGGCTCGGATATAAATCCTTGTCAGTTTTTTATATAATATTACAAATCTGCCGCTTTACATGTTGTTAACTTCTTGCTCTTACTTCTTGTGACATGTTATTTCTGTAGTTATTCGCGCATTATTTGTGTCTGAGTGAAGCTATACATTCAATTAATCATTTAGCCGCAGCTTATTTGCTCTAATCCCTGACTCGAGTACAATTTGATTCCTTCTCCACAGCCGCCCACGTCTAGGGGAACACACTAATAAAGTGAAATAACACATGTTTAGAACACATGAAATCTTAAATTAAAAATGTCCCACAAAGTTGGTGAACAATACGTATAGTTGGTGAATGCGAAAGTTGTAATGGCGATCATTATCACCCCGCACCCCGCACCCCGCGAGGTCGCACCCCGCACCCCGCGCGGCGGTCACCGCAGGTCACACGTCGGTTCTTTTCAACGTTGCTATTTAATTAAATCGAGATAGAATTCAACTTTTGGGTCAGAAAATACTATCGGTAAGAACATAAAAGTAACACGAAGTGAAACGTCGCAGTGGCATTATATCACCTCACACACTTCGATACGATTCCTCAACACTAAGAATACCAATTTACTATTTCATTATCCCGGAGTTCATAATTCCAATGTATCGTAATGATTCATGTATCTTTCTATACATATTCAAACAAATGTTACCAGTTAGTAAGTTCATTGATTAATAGTACTTATTATTCTTTATAAATACAGAGACGACAATTTTTAATTTGATTTCGACGGGCCTGTTGGTCTAGTGGCCTGCTAACCGATGGGTCGTGGGTTCGATTCCCGCCAAGTGTCTGGGTGTTGTTTATCTATTTAAGTATGTATTTACAAAAAAAAAGTATATAAGTGAATTAGTTTTATTTCAATGTGTAGTATTCGCGTAAATATCAGAAATCATTAAGTATATAAGTATTAGTATCAGTTGTCTGGTTTCCATAGTACAGGCTCTGCCTAGTTTGGGATCGGATGACCGTGTGTGGATTGTCCCAAGATATTATTATTATTATTATATTATTATTCTATGCTTAAGTAAAATTGGTAAGTATTTGGATTTAAAGGCGGAAAAAATCTGAATGTAAATACGAATAAACATGCGGAGATCACATGAATCGGAATTATAATGTCGGATTAGGGCTCCTCGAAGCCCTAACCACTCGATCTCCTTCTGAAGCCGGCGGGAGAGTCCTTGATACCAGATAATAGCAACTTTCGCGAGTAGTAGTAAATACAGTACATGTTTGTTATGAGTTAATGACTAATGCCCCCCCCCCCCTCCCCCGATAGGGGGTATCCCATAAGATACTCTAAGCATGTCCTTTGGCTATCTGTAAACATATTCTAATATCCTGGAGGACATTACTAGCTAAACGATCCGATGTACTTTTTAAAATCTTAAAATAACAGCGACGTGCCTTGTCTGCATGGATGTAACTTGAATAACTGAAGCGATCCGGCGCGACATCGCGCGCAGCCTCTTTAAGCTGGTTTCAGACTCCGCTATAATATAATAGCATATAGTATATAGCTCATAGCACAACAATATCGCGCACCATACATTGTTCCATAACAATCCAACGAACGTGGAACGTGTCCATACACGTTCACACTGTACTGTACTATATATTATTGGCTTACTATACGCTATAAATTGGTGCGATGTGCTGAGTTCATTCTGTGCTATATCGCGCGGCCCCCTTTTCTTCCTCCCTCACCCCCGGCCGTCTCGCAAGCGAAAGGAGCGATATACTATAAATGCTTTCGATAATATATACCATATACCTCCACAAGATGCAGGAGTTTATAAACTCGATTGTGACTGTGGGCTCTCCTACATTGGGCAAACAAAGCGTGCAATAAAAACTCGCGTTAGAGAACACATAGCTGATGTGAAACACTGACGCTGTACGAAGTCTGCAGTATGTGAACACGTTCAGGATCGCACCCACCATTATATTAGATTTGATAAACCACAAATCCTCGCAAAAGAACACCGATTTCTACCTAGGATGATTCGTGAGGCTATTGAAATCAAAAAACATCCTAATTTCAATAGAGAAGATGGTTGGGTGTTACCACCGGCTTGGGGTCCTCTGATAAATATAATTAAATCCAATATCAAGCAAAACACTGCACGGCCTCAAGATACTGTAAGCTCTTACTGCGTAGATCGGACCAACAATAATAACTAAGAAGACCTGAGGGTACACCGGTATAATTGTGACATAAGGACGTGTAACACCTCAGTCCTCCCGTGACCATGGGTGCTGCAAAGCATTCGAAACGTCGGGATAGTAAAATCAAAAAATAAACCGCGATTTAATCCGTAAAAGTAGTTTGATTGCTATATCCATGCTATATAGTAGAGCATTAGGTCCATCTTTGCTATTTTGCTTATACTATATAGCTCAATAAAAAAAGTGTAGCGTAGTCTGAAACCCGCTTTATTGTTACAAACCTAAAAGAGACATGCCTTTATAGGTATGTAGTTTCATTACAATTCATAGCACATACTTATTCTGTAAAATTAAAATGAATAAATTAATGATAATGAAATAAAGACCCGCAATTTTCCGTTGTTATTAACAGTCCCTGGAGTGTTCCAAGTCACCCGGCCAGTCGTCCCGGCTTCCTCGTACCGATTTAATCATGAGATAAAAAAATATATTTCCGTGCGCTTTGTCAACCACTGAGGACGCGTTAAAATAAATCTTTTTTTGGATAACGTCGAGTCGGGAAACGGGCGGACAAGTACCCCTCGCACTCTGACACACATCGAGAGCGGGAGCCGGCTCGACTCAATATTATCCACTTAAACAGAGATTGAAAAACTGCTTGCAATACTTTAGCCGGGGATCCGACGAGGGGACGTGTTCACCGACCCAATGACGTCACGAGCAGGAAACGTTGGCTTGATGTATGCAGTACATCTGCTCATGGAACAGTACATCCGCATTGCACTGCCGGACGTCGCTTAGGACTCCTGCCACATTAAATATTAGTTCTAATGTAAATCTAGGTTATATTATTTGTGCTTGCTTTATAAGGGAAAGAAAGAATGAAAAAGCGTTTATTGCTACAGTATACCAAAATCAAACAAACCCAACAAAAAAAGAACACAGCACACAGCAACGTTAATCCACTACAGCTTTGCCGGCTCAAAGCGATAGGTAAATATAATTTAAATTAGATTAACGAGACATTTGTAATATAATATTTACTACGCCTTTGATATGCAAAACATCGCATGTATTGCCCGAGTATGTGTTATGTACTCAGTTAATACATATATAGAAGATACGTAACAAAGGGTTATTACGTTATTTTTCGGGCGCAGCCGTGCCGATGGGCTATAATAACATCCATGGTGATATGTCTGCAGCCATCAGCGTTCGGTCGCGGAAGCCGGGCCTGGATAAAATACACAACCGGCCATCTCATGACTAACACCATATCGTTATATGTCGGACCGTTGTCCGATGCTACTGTTGTGATGTTTGTTAACGTGTTGGTGTTGTTTCTATGGTGACTGATGTGTGTGGCGCATTATATAGCACGAAATTATTTTGTTCCGCAGTTAATTAAATTTTTCTTTGTCTTAATACAAATATGGGAACTTTGTTTCACAATCACAATTGGGCAATTAAAGACTTTTGGAAACTTGAATAAGTACGACCATCTCGTATAATATCCGGCTTGATGATGATACCACTATTTATTTCCAGCGTGTTGGCGATGTCACGTGACGTTAGCCCCAAGAAGCTTATAGGTTAGCCCGCCGACCGACACGTGGCGTCCAGCGACGGAACCGGAGACCAGAGACCGGCGACCGGCGCGACCACCGGCGACCGACAGAATAATTTAGAAACTTTGTGGTATTGTTTATGATTTTCTGGCCTGGCCATTGGGTAAAACTTCTATTAAAAACTCTAAGTACCTATCAATTTTAAAGGGGAGGCCTTGGTTTAGTAGTGGATTTAATTACAATTAAACCAATAATTATTCATGGAAAGGAAACGGATACGCTTTCATACAATCTAGGGCCTGGGTAAAAATAAGATAAAATAACATGAAAATTGTAATAGATAGATAGCACGCTTTTACACATAAATATAATCCATAAATTACAAACACGGGGTAGAAAGAAAGAAAGAACGGTTTCGATAATTTATTTATTGCTTTTTAGTGCAGTAGTTTTATAAAAGCGTGTATTTTTAGTTTTTTAAACTATTAATTTTTTTAAACCATATCTTAGCCTTTTCCACCTTAGAATGATCTGGCCCAGAAATATCCATCTCCTTTAGTTTGAGCCCGGTTCAACTGCGCTGCGCAGTCGCAAGCGATCTGTGTCGACTGAGCGCTATGTGTCTGGGCATCCGTTGCTAGTTGCAGGGATCCTGCCCCCAGCCGTTTGAGCCGTCTAGCTAGTTAGACACATTTAAACAAGTCGCGCAACATCGCCGACACGCTGCACGAGCCCTTAGGTTTATTTTTCTAATATATTTTTCTAGGAAATGTGTCGAGCTACAAGTAAGAAGCTTACAAAAGTGTTAGCTACAAGTGTTTACCGCAGAATATTATTGTCACGAAGCGGACAGCGCAACGTCGCGCTGTCACGTCGCCCGCTCGGCGTCGACACCGCCGGACACCGCCGGACACCGCCGCCGACACGACCACCGACACTTGCTTGAGCTCAGATTTTATATTGCAATATCTTTTTAAATAATTCACTATGTTGTTACTACCTACTACCAATTCATATAGTATATCTATTTATTTTATAAGTATGTCGGGATATGGAAGAACCAAGAAGGCTGGTTTACTCGGAAGCCAGTACCGCGAGTAGACGTCAGTCGGCGTCACTTGCGCGTGCTAACAAAACACAGGAGCTGGCCGGCGCGGTCGCCATATTGGGTGAAAACAGTCGCCGTCGCCGGATGCTTTGAGCAGTCCCCTCTGGATTGTGGTCTTTATAGTAAACCGTTGTTACGAATGTGATCTGAGAATAAACGAGTGTATAATCTTTCAAGTCATCGTTTGTTATTGGGGAACCTGGGGTCAATACCCGGGTCAGGGATCTGATGTTCCGTGATACGCCAGGAATCAGGGGGTGATGACCATCTGCCGACAAGTATATTAAAACATAAATATGGCTAGAGAAGTGTTAGAATAATACCAGTATACAAAGGCACAGTTTATTTCTATAGAGATCGCTTCCTGGGCATGCCCAGGAGAGAAACGACGAAAGAATGAAACAATGTGAAGTGTGTATAACAATATATAAATAACAAGAAAAACTAACAGAACTAGAATCATTACAATTTATTAGATTTAATAATTATATTAAATAATACCCACATATAATTTTTTTTCACGGGTAATTCGGTGTAATTTTTGGAAATCCTGTTCCCCACGCAAAATGTCATAGGTTCGACTTATTCTATGGGTTCGACTGCATGAATATTATCTGTTTGTCTTGTAAATATCTATAACTTTTATATATTTAAATATTCCCTATATCTGTTTAGCTATTCGGTTCGCCTAGTTAGATGAAAAAGATGATCTTATGTAAATAACAAATGTAAGGTATTGCCCTCCTATATGTAAGGTATGGGAGTAGATTAAACTTTTATAAAATGAAGTCTCTAAGTGTTCGCCGTAAAGTATTATTGTTTAAACTAATTCACGGATTGGTAGATTGTCCAGAATTTTTAATGCATGTTAACTTGGATGTCCAACGACCAGGAAGCCGATTGTTGAATAGACGTGGTTCAGATTACCAAGGTGTAGAACAAATATTCTTCAACATTCTCCTTTAGTATATAAATCATGTTCATATTGCATGGCATTAGATTACAGTTTGACATATTCTCTGGTTCTCTATCGTCGACGAGGGCCATTGTTTCCAAAATCATTGTCAAAATCAAAATTAATGATGCGTAGTCTTATTAAAATATTGGTTTTTATTTGTTTGTTTTGCATAATTTAATTACTTTCTTTTTATTTCTTTTTTGCACATATTGTTTTGAGTTTTTTGTTTTATTTTGTTTTTCGAGCACTGTTCAGGTTTTTATCTTTTGAATGATGTAACCAGTGTGTGTTGCCAGTGATGACTTATGGTACTGAGACGTGGTCTTTAACAGCTGGCCTTTTGGAGAAGCTCAGAGTCACACAACGAGCTATGAAGAGAGCTATGCTCGGAGTTTCTTTGCGCGACAGAATCCGGAATGAGGAGATTCGCCGAAGAACCAAGACCACCGACATAGCTCGTAGAATATGCAAGTTGAAGTGGCAGTGGGCAGGCCACATCGCTCGAAGAACCGATAACCGTTGGGGAAGAAAGGTTCTCGAGTGGCGACCACGAACCGGAAGACGCAGCGTAGGCAGGCCTCCCACTAGGTGGACCGACGACATTGTTCGCGCCGCAGGCAACCGGTGGATGCAAATAGCAAATTGTCGTTCATTGTGGCGGTCTAAGGGGGAGGCCTATGTTCAGCAGTGGACGTCTTCCGGCTGGTGATGATGATGATGATGATGATGATGATGTATTCACTGATATTAGAAATTACACCGTGAAAGTTCTCGTTTCAGCTAGCCATAAGAAATAATCAAGCGTATGTTTCGAGTTGCGAACCAAATAAA
The DNA here is from genome assembly GCA_911728495.1 of Furcula furcula. NCBI lineage: Eukaryota > Metazoa > Arthropoda > Insecta > Lepidoptera > Notodontidae > Furcula > Furcula furcula. The sequence continues at coordinate 518,388 of OU452243.1, forward strand.
CAAAAACTATTTTCAAATAAATAAAAACCGACTTCAAAGTAAATTATCTAAAAAGCATAAAATAACGAAAATATATTGAAGTCGGTGCTAGCACATCATGTTAACACTACCACGACATTAACTATAATAACACTAGCACGAGCTGACACCGACTTCAATATATTTTCGTTATTTTATGCTTTTTAGATAATTTACTTTGAAGTCGGTTTTTATTTTTTTGAAAATAATTTATTTAACACTTTTTAGTGACATTTATTTTACCAAGATAGGTAGCACTATCACGCATCTCGAACGTCTACATTACAGTAACTTACTGAACCGATTTTAATGAAACTTATACTTTTAGACTTTCGCGTTCCATTATCAAACTTTATTCTAATCGGGAATTAACGCGATTCACCTTATATTTTGGCTTGACCTTTCGGCCGGGTTGCACCAGCCGTGGTCACAAGCAGACTGGTTCAGCGAGACCAACACGAACGAACGAACGAACAAACGTCAACGAATGAACGAACGTCAAGCCAAAATATAAGGTAAATCGCGTTTATTCCCGATTAGAATAAAGTTTGTTAATGAAACTTATACTCTACCCTAAGTTGAAAAATACTCTAACTATTGCAAAAAGAATTTTTGAAATCGGACTTGTAGTTTCTGAGAAATCCGCGGACAAACCTACATACATATATACATACATACATTCACTCATAAAATTTGGTAAATTTGTTTAGAAGCCCACATAGACTAACATATATTAATATTACGCATTTTTATTAATATTACATACATACGCGTCGAATAGAGAACCTTCTTTTTGAAGCCGGTTAAAAAAATGAGCGTGTGAATTTTCCCGGAAAATTATTATTTTTACTTTTTAAATTGTAAGTTGCTTAGATAGTTATTAACTAAACCGTGAACACACCAGAGAGAAGACAAGACACCATTGCAGGCCACAACATTAGTTAGAAGTAAACTCGAATGTAGTGCCTGTGTCTGGAATAATCATTCAGCAAATCAAGTACTGATGCTCGAAAAGATACAAAAAAAACATCCTCAGGCTCCTATTTATGAGGATATACTACTTCTTTCCATACATGTACCCGACTAACTATATTATGGGGATGTTAGGCTTTAATTCATTGGAGGTGAGGAGAGGTCTCGATCAGCTTGTAGTGGCATGCAAAACCCTTCGAGGACGTATTGACTGCCCTGAACTTCACAACCTAATCTGCCGTCTGTATGTACCTGGTAAGTACATTGCGCACCGTCGTAACCGCCGGCACAGATTGTTTGCACCGCCTACCTATCATACTGTTGCCAGAGCAAAGTCCCCGGTGTGTCGTACTCTTGAGGTCTTCAATGCCCTCTTGATTGCCCTGAATGTGATGTGTTTGCTGATGAATGGAACAAAATTATCCGAGTGTGTCTGGCGTTCTGTGAGAGAAAATATGCGAGGTTGTCCACTGTTCTGTGTTAGTTTCTAATCTAAATAAGTATTTATTTATAAGTGTATATTTCAGAATTTATTTTATATAAATCAAATAAAATCAAAAGTACAATAATTACACTCAAACGCGCCGCCACTCTCGCCGCGTGTGTAGCACCGTAGTGCCGTACCTCTGTAGCGCTGTAGCTCCGTAGCACCGTAGTGCCGTAGCGCCCTAGTTCCTTAGCTCCGTAGCGCCGAACCTCCATACCTCCGTAGCTCCGTAGCACCCTAGCTACGTCGCACCGTAGCGCCGTAGCTCCGTAGTACCCTAGCTCCGTAGCGTCGTAGCAATGTAGCACCGTACCTCTGTAGCTCAGTAGCGCCGTAGCTCTATAGCGCCGTAGTGTACAGCTCCCTCACAAAAGAGCATCCCTACTACAGAGCGTCAGCTCATGCAAATCCAAGTTAATTCGCAGCTCCGACATCTTGATATCTGAATAAACTTCCAACTGTGAATCTGAAGTTTAGAATTATTATTAAATTATAATATTGATTACTTCGGTGGAACTTCAGTTAAGTTATTGCGATCGCGGGCGATATAAGGACATTAGTTCAACTTTTTAATTTGTGCGATATTTGGAACTAGGCCCGATAAACGATAATAACTTATTAATAACTCACCTCGTGGAAACTAACAATGTTGAGTGTGGACGCTCCCTTCAGAGAATAGGTGTGATACTACATATTACGTATATTATATGTAATGTTAACATGAATATTTGGCAACAAAAGCAGTTATTTGTTTTGGGCAACGTTGTGCTAATAATTTGGCTTTGTGCCAGAGCGAGGTGAATGGATGAGGTCGGTGATGTGATCGGCGCGGGGTTGTGGGGGTTGTGGGGGTTGTGGGGGTTGTGGAGTGAGTGGGGTGTGCGTGACGTCATGCGTGATGTGGTTATCAAGGCGGATCAAGATTCCGGTTCCGGTTACTATCGAGGACTGCTGATGAGGTGAGGCGAGCTATGTAGATATGTGCGTGGCAACACTTGTTGATTTGACTCCGCGTAGTTGCGTACCAAGAATTCGTTTCACGTTGAATGCGCTCAAGCACTCTTTGATCTTGTGCCGCCATCCCGTTTCTTTCACCAGACAACCACCTGCTGGCTAGGGACTCCACCGCTCCGTCGTTGACACTCCAACTTGCCGCACTAAGCGTTTCGCTTCCTCTTTCCTCGTGCGCCAAACTGTGGAATTCCTTCCCGGACACCGTTTACCCAGAAAAATATAACTTTAGTTTATTCAAGTCTATAGTGAACAGACATCTTATTGTTAAGCGTGGTCTATCCTGGACTACATCTTCACTTACCATTATACGAGATTGTGGTCTAGCGCAAACGTATTATGTATAAAAAAAAAGTCCAAATATATGTCCAAATATATGTGTAACACAGAAGCACAGAAATTCAAGGCATAAAAGAATGGGCTAATATTTTAAAACCCAACACAAAGAAAAGGATTTATGATACTTTTTGAGGATTAAAAGATATATTTATAAAAAGAATTAGTTTTATTGTATAGTAACGATAAGTACAACGGACAACCAAGGAAGGAATATTCAAAAACGAGTGACAGCAGAGTGCACAGCACACAGATAAAAAATATGTTTGCGTTCCATTTCAAACACCCACCCCTGAACGCAAACCCATCTTTGTTACACAGAATGAATGTTTTTCTACAATAGTACCCTTAGTCAAAATATCAGCAACATTTTCTTTTCCAGTGACATAACAAAACTGTAACTCTAAATTATTTACATGGTCTTTGAGAAAATGATAGATGATAGGTCTAAACACATAGACATTAGGTCTATGTGTTTAGACCTAGGTAAATAACAATCATTTGTAGACAATCTTATGGCGCTCTGGTTGTCACAGTAGATAGTAAGGATGTTGTCAGGTGGCTGTCCGAGTTCCCTCATCAGCTGTCGCAGCCATAGTGCCTCTTGTGCCGCAGTGGACATCGCCATATTTTCGGCTTCAGCAGTGGATAGGGCAACGGTTTGTTGCTTTCGTGAACACCACGAAATTGTGCCTCCCTGTAACAAAAAAATGTAACCCGTGCACGATTTTCGGTCATGCACATCGCTCGCCCAGTCTGCGTCACAATATCCTGTGATGCAAGAATCACCTTGTTTGGTATACATCAATCTGTAATGTTTAGTATTTTGTAAATATCTCAGCACTCTTTTTACAGCAGCCCAGTGCTCAGGTTGGGGTGCTTTATTATTTCTACTCAGAGTGTTGATTGCAAATGAGATATCTGGTCTGGTATATTGAGCTAAGTATAGCAGACATCCAATAGCTTGCTGATATGGACAGTCGAATGTCTATTCTGGCTGACTGTTAAATTGTAGACCTACTTCAATAGGTGTTTTTGTACTCTTACAATTAGACATGTTGAATCTTGCCAATATGTCATTAATATATTTTTCTTGATCTAGCATTATTTTTCCTTCAGTTCTTGAGATATTTAGCCCAACACATTGTGTCGCTACTCTAAGGTCCTTCATATCAAAATGCTCTTTAAGTTTTTTCTTGAGAGCATCTTTAATACCCTGTTGGGATGTAAATATAATTATGTCATCAACCCAGATAGCAATAAAAATCCCTTTTTCTACATTGAAATAAACACATGGGTCTGTCTTCGATTGTTCCATACCAATTTCCTTTAAAACATTTTTCAGTTTTATATTCCATAGCCGGCTCGCCTGCTTTAGACCATATATAGATTTATGTAAATGACATACTTTACAATATTTCTCATACATTTCCGGTTACATCATGTAAATGTCTGCATCAATATTTCCCTGTAAAACTGCAGACACAGCATGCATCTGGTCAATTTGAAAATCACATCTGGCTGCCAATGCAAATAAATATCGAATCGAAGTATATCTTACTACAGGAGAGTAAACCTCTTCATAGTCAACGCCCTTCTTTTGTATGTATCCTTTTATCACAAGCCTCGCTTTATAGCGAACAACTTCTCCATTTTGATTAGTTTTTCTTTTATACACCCACTTACATGGCAGGGCCCTTTTGTTGGGTGGAAGATCTGTCAAACTCCATGTGTTATTTTTTTATTAAGGAGTCATATTTATTTTATTTATTTTAATTTTATTTATACTCTTTATTGTACACACATAAAAATAAAATTAAGAGGACTTGAAGAAATTTGTACAAAGGGCGGCCTTATCGCTATCCGCAATTTCTTCCAGGCAACCTTGGGATGGAAAAAAGATTGCATGGAATACGAAAAGTGGGGTAGTTAATATGTGACACAATATACACTAATAAAAATACATATAATAAGTTTACCTATTTACATATAATATATTAATATACTTACATACAGATATATATACACTGAGGACATCCCAGACATCAGCTTGTACGAGATTAGAATGGCTCACAAACAGCTTAAGAATAACAAGGCACCGGGTGAAGACGGAATCACAACAGAACTTCTGAGAGCGGGTGGAAAACCGGTACTTTTAGTCCTCCAGAAGTTATTTAATTCCGTCTTACTCGAGGGTACTACGCCAGAAGCATGGCACAGGAGTGTGGTGGTTCTCTTCTTCAAAAAAGGTGATAACACTTTATTGAAGAATTATAGACCCATCTCACTCCTGAGCCATGTATACAAGCTGTTTTCGAGAGTCATTACGAACCGTCTCGAACGCAGGTTTGATGACTTCCAGCCTCCCGAACAAGCCGGGTTCCGAAAAGGCTTTAGCACCGTAGACCACATACATACGCTCCGCCAGATTATACAGAAGACCGAGGAGTATAATCGGCCATTATGTCTAGCGTTTGTGGACTACGAAAAAGCCTTCGATTCAATCGAGACCTGGGCGGTATTGCAGTCCCTCCAGCGGTGCCACATTGACTATAGGTACATCAAAGTGTTGAAGTGTTTGTACAGCAACGCCACCATGTCGATCCGACTACAGGAAGAGAGCACGAAACCAATCCCATTGCAGCGAGGTGTGAGACAGGGAGACGTTATTTCTCCGAAACTGTTCTCAAACGCATTGGAGGACGTTTTCAAGCTCTTGGACTGGTACGGATTCGGCATCAACATCAATGGCGAATACATCACTCACCTTCGTTTTTCCGACGATATAGTCATTATGGCAGAGTCGCTGGAGGACCTCAATACGATGCTCAGCGACCTCAGTAGCGTTTCCCAACAGGTGGGTCTTAAAATGAACATGGACAAGACGAAGATCATGTCTAATGTCCATGTTGCACCCGTACCAGTAGTTGGTGGGAACGATACTCTCGAAGTTGTTGACCACTACGTATACCTAGGACAAACTGTCCAGTTAGGACGGTCCAACTTTGACAAAGAGGTAGCCCGAAGAATCCAACTCGGATGGGCAGCGTTCGGGAAACTACGCGATATCTTCTCGTCCAAAATACCGCAGTGCCTGAAGACGAAGGTTTTTAACCAATGTGTGTTGCCAGTGATGACATATGGTACCGAGACGTGGTCTCCAACGGCTGGCCTTTTAGAAAAGTTCAGAGTCACACAACGAGCCATGGAGAGAGCTATGCTCGGAGTTTCTTTGCGCGACAGAATCCGAAATGTAGAGATTCGCCGAAGAACTAAGGTCACCGACATAGCTCTCAGAATCTGCAAGTTGAAGTGGCAATGGGCAGGCCACATCGCTCGAAGAACCGATAACCGTTGGGGAAGAAAGGTTCTCGAGTGGCGACCACGAACCGGAAGACGCAGCGTTGGCAGGCCTCCCACTAGGTGGACAGACGACATTGTGCGCGTCGCAGGTAACCGGTGGATGCAAATAGCCAATTGTCGTTAATTGTGGCGTTATAAGGGGGAGGCCTATGTTCAGCAGTGGACGTCTTCCGGCTGATGATGATGATGATGATACAGATATATACAAATATTTCTTACATACCAACATATATTCAATATACGTATATATATACAGAATGTAAAGAAACTGGTGTCCGATCCAAAAGGGGCGTATTCACAAAGGTTTGTACATAACAGGAAAAATATTTAAAAAAATATTACGGCTACCCCAAAAATGCTATCGTTTTTTAAAAATTGGAATTATAATATTTTCCCCGAAACTTCCCGATATCTTCAACAGCTGGTAGCACTTGTTTGTAGAAGGCAATGACTTCTGTCACAAGTCAGGTGCGTTGACCGCCTTTGATCAACTGCCGTCGTAGGCATACAATAAATAATATTCGTACATACCGTAGGTCAGGAATGACACCACCGTCAAACTACAGAAGGTCCATTCCGTTCAGAAAACACTCATGCAGTAAATGCATCAGACCATTCCTTAGAACAAATGTACGTGTTATCATCATAAGTAGTTTAATTTTGTATGGAAATCTAAACTAGGACTGATATCCGAAACGGTGACGAAATTAAAAGTTAAATTAAAGTACCGTTCGTTAAAGTATCGTTAACTATTTACATAAAAGCAAATGTCAAAAGAAACATATTACTACAGCCACTATTCACCACCTATGTTGGATTCCATCTAAATCAGTCCAGTTTATTCTCCTTATCATTTTCTTACTGGCTCTCATAATTATAGCCACCGTACTAGTACTTTAACACTAGGTACCGAGGCGAGGAAGTCTAATAGTAATTAATTCATATCCCTCTAATGTAAAACTGGACCTTCTGCATCCTATTTTACTGTGACAGATTTTATTACTCAATCGGCACACTGATAATAGGCACAAAGGCACAAAGGAACCGTCCTTTGTGCTATTGTTCGCGGGCCCGCTAAAAAGCGCCGCGTCGCTGTTTCGGCGAACGCAAATGCGGCGTTTCGCTTTGATCAACATTTATGTACCTATGTGGCACGTGTCGCATTCTTTGCTACTCATCAATTGATTAGTCTTGCGCGAAGATTGCTTCCGGTCGGACGTCCGCATATGTCTTACTGAAATGCGAAGTACTTTAACGCGTTGATGTGCTTCCGTCGAAATAATTGTAATTAATTAAGCAGCAGCACGTAGGGAATACGAGGTCCGTTTTTCAGTGCGATTAGGTGTGCCAGTGCCATTGGTACGTGTTGGACTCGGAAATGAATTTCACAAATATAAACACATAATCACCTGGTTAAAAGAACTATATTGAAGTATATACAAATACATGACTGGGATTACAATTTTGTCGACATAAACAATGATAACACACAGAATTGACAAAATACCAACGCCGGCCCTAATGAAGCGCCGCCATCATTATTCTAAAAAACCAGTGTTGCCAACCGAATAATTAATACCAGAATACAGAATCATGACATTCGGCCATACGACAATGTGTAGCCTCCTGGCACACACTCATACAATTCAATTTACAATGTCCTATCTTAAGAAAATATAATTCGCATAGTTATTTTCATATTCAATCTACAATGCTGCTTGATAGAAAAATCTTCAATGCGCACAAAATACAGACAATAAAAGAAAAAGTTACAGATTAATAAGACATACAGTGCACTTACTCAAACATAAATTCAATAATGGACTGTTATTAATTACTGACTAATAATACCTGAGACATACTATTTGAATTTATACAGTGATTTACTAGATGGCTTAATACATAAAAGGTATACCTACAGTTTTTTAATTAAAACCAAGAAACACCACAATTAATTATTTTCTTAAATCAGTATTTTCTCAATCATGACATTTGACATCTTCCACTATTAATATAACTATAAATATATGTACGTACGTATATATTATATGACCAATACTAATTTTAAAAAATCTTAATTTATTTACACACTAGCTGACCCGCGCAGCTCCGCCCGCGCTTTAATTACATTTTGCTCCCCTTTTCTCCCTACTTCCTTGATTTATCTCTCTCCATCTCTCTCTCTTATAATAAAATCTAATTCTTTGCTATTTCTCTCCCCTCCCGCTTCGGTCCCCGTCACACTTCCCCTCTTCCTCTCCCCGTTGTCCTCTCTGAACCCTCTCCCTCCTCTCTCTTCTCCCAACTTGCTCCCTCTCACTCCCCCCCTTGCTCCCTCTCACTCGCCCCCCTTGCTCCACCTAACTCCTCCGATCACTCACTCCATCACCCTCCCCTCTCCCTCTCTTGCACCCTCCTCACGTTCTATATATCCTCGTCAATCATGGTATCAGCGGCATAAAATATACTTTATAACCTATTCTCAGACCTACCCGCAAAATTTCATACATATCGGTTCACCCGACTCTCGTGCACGTAACTCAGAGGTTCTCAGATTTTGTTGTGCAAGGCGTTGCGAACGTTCGACACTCTACTCTCGTACGCGTACCTGAGAGTTTCTCTGATTTTGTTCAGCAAGGCGTTGTGAACGTTCAGGTGAAGATTCTCCCATACGACGTATTCTTGCTGCCCGTGCTTGAGAAAGTTGAGACCTGGCTCTCTTAGGCATTTTCAAATGTTTAAGAAAATGCTAATAGCGTGTAATATTCTAGCTCTGAAAAGAACTGTTGTTTAGCCCTGAAAAGAACTGTTGTTTAGCCCTGAAAAGAACTGTTGGTTAGCCCTGAAAAGAACTGTTGGTTACCGCTGAAAAAAATCTGTTGCTTAGCCCTGAGAAGAACTGTTGATTAGCTCTGAGAAGAACTGTTGTTTAGCTCTGAGAAAAACTTTTGCGTAGGTGTAGTTTTAAGAAAGAAATCTAAAAAAAATCACACGAAAATTATTAGAATTCGCGCACGACCGCTGCGTAGGGAGCCGACCTCGCGTCTAAGCGGCGCGGGTACCTTAAACGGCCTACACACGGCCCTAAAATCAGTGGCGATATCGGGACAGTGGTGGTGGGGATGAAATCGGCTACTACTCTACACACGACCCTACCAGTTAGTACATAACCGACCGTGCAACAGACTGTTCGTTGATCCGAGATGCCGCCGACACTCTCAAAACAGCAAAAAATAGGCATTACCTTGGCACTTACTACGGTGCCACCTAACCAGAGACGAAAAAGGAAGACCTGGGTAAAAAACTGGTTGATGAAACGTCATGAACTAAGCCACATGAACGTGATGAGAAATTTAGAAATAGCTGATTTCAGAAACTTTTTAGGAATAATAATAACAATAATATCTTGGGACAATCCACACATGGTCATCCGATTCCAAACTAGGCAGAGCCTGTACTATGGAAACCAGACAACTGATACTAATACTTATATACATTTTTTTGTAAATACATACTTATATAGATAAATAACACCCAGACACTTGGTGGGAATCGAACCCACGACCCATCGGTTAGCAGCCAGGGTGTCTAACCACTAGACCAACGGGCCCGCCGTAGAAATGGATTTTGAGTGTTTTCTAAATATGGTGACACCGTTATTACAAAAACAGGATACCATAACGTAGCGCCCGCACGTCGTATCGCCGCAGCAGTCGAGCGCATACTGCGTAGAAATCAGTCCCGATTTCGCTACACACGTGCCGACAACGCTCCCTAGACGATAATCGCCCCTAAATCGGGAGCTCGCCCGAAGCGATTTCAGACCCGATTTCTAAACAATAAAAATTGGATACGATTTGCCTATACACGAGGGACGATTTAGGGTCCTCCCCACCACTGTCCCGATATCGCCACTGATTTTAGTGCCGTGTGTAGGCCTTTTTACTCATCGTTACGTTACTCATAGATCTAAACTCCCCTCCCGCATGCGCACCCCCGCCTTGGTGACGCTCACTTCGCAACGGGCCGTGCAGCACAAATCTTTTAATTTATAAGCAGTAATATTTTAATTTCGCCATAACTTCAAAACCAAATGTCCAATTTTAATCATTCAAAGACCAACTATTATCTACATAAACTGTACTTAATGATGAAATAATTTTATTTTGATAAGGATTAATAGCATGAGTAAAATAAATGCGTTTAAATGTAGTCCAAACAAAATTCAAGATTTTTAAATAAAAAAATGGTTGTTGGGCCTCACTCGACATAGATACGCGCGTGTGCTGCGGACTTTTTTGTAGATATTTATAAGATCTACAATTAATTAGAACATTTTATGGTTCTATCTTTTATAGTTTAGGCAGCGTACGCAAAATAAGTAACTTTTCTGGTTGATTTTTTACACCTTGTGTACGAAAAAACCCAAATATCTTACGGAACCCTATTTTTTTCCAAAATAAAATTTAGCCTATGTTACTCGTGGATAATGTAGCTTCCGAATGGTGAAAGAATTTTTAAAAACGGTCCAGTAGTTTTTGAGCCTATTCATTACAACCAAACAAACAAAGTTTTCCTCTTTATAATATTAGTGTAGATAAATGTGGAAGTAAGATGGTGCTAAATCTAAATATAAAGTGCAATACACATTTGCCATAAATTAGTATGCATATTAAAATAAAACAATTAGAAAACTTGACCAATATCAACTCCAGAATAATATTAATTAAATATTGATACATTTGTACTGCCAATAATTTAGAAATATTAATAATGTCTAATACAAGACTAATATAATATCATTCTTGATTACAACTACAACATACAATCACATATTAAATGCACATACAACGAAACAATAGTAATTAGGTTCAGTATTTCATTACTAAGCTTCTCACAAGACTTCTACTTTCATATAAGAACAAACTTTATTATGTGTCCAAGATTAACTGTAGGTAATTGTTATTTGTCTTGTATAGTCTACATACTCTCTTCCCTTACTTACAAATCCTGTATCATTAGCGTATCATTATCATTTTATTTATTATAATGGTTGTTATTTAATTTTGTGTGTACAATAAAGAATTAACTATTATATACCGAACTGATCTTAACAACTAAGTAAAATAAATATAAAATTTAGTCAGCTTATCACTATTTCTTTCTGTATCATTTTACAAATCAATATTATTATTTTCCTGATCATAGAGTTAGTATTAGCTAAATTAACGCGCATCTTGTTGCAAACTTTATTTTAGAAGAATGTCTATTAAGATGCTCGTCCTCTGTTGTTCGATAGCTTACTATTATTTCCAAAGACAATAAAATGGCATTAGTAACATATCTTTGATGATTGGTCCAATTTTAGAAAATGAGACACAGTAATATATGACATATGCACCTATAAATGGAGAATGCTCTTTGGTTAATATACTTAATAGTATACATAATATTATTATGTTACCAAAACTCCTAAAAACTGAAGACATAATTCAAGCAGTGATGCCACATCATTAAAAATTATCTCGAGGATTCTTGTTTTTCATTTATTTAGATAAACAAACTGTGAAATAGTATAATGCTTATAAAGGCCTATACAATGAAGTATAATAATTATGTAACCAACATCATCGACATTGAGTGAACTTAAAATAAATAAAAGATTTAAAGGATTAATTAACCTACGTGCGCAGGGAAAACTATACATATTGGTTTCAATATTTACAATCCACACTATTTGCTGACCAGTTTTCTTTATAACCAATATGATATTGAAATGGTATATACTCTGGATATCATGCTGTACCAATTCTCCAACCGTTTCACAAATTTGCTTATATAGATATAGCCCATAAGAAAGCCATAAGCGCGATAAACAACCGGCTGATTACTACCCGATAAATAAACCCGCTAAATTGGTAGTAAAGTGTTTCAATAATTCGTCAACTGTATTAAATAAATAAACAATCCTTGAAAAAGACGTGTTATCGCCTAATTTAGGTAGCATTGTATCCTTTAAATATAATAATATAACCCGCGATAAGTACATTAATTAACTTTAAAGAGGAAATTACGTACCAGACTAAGTATAGTGTTTTTTTTTTTAGACCTTTAAGTACCTGCTTTATTTCTGACGCTAAAACTATGGTATGATTGGTGCTTTCAACTAAATTTGCATTTGGACTTTTATAAAATTTAGGTCAGATCCTATATGATGATCCAACTGTAATTCCATGTTTTGAACAATGCGATGATGTGTGTACGTTTAAGTCATCCATCATCCGAAAACCGGACAAAATGTGTCATTAACGTTCATCTGAATTAAATATTTATTTGCCAGAAACATCGTAATTATAGGTGGTAAATGACACGTTTAGTTCAACATGTTTTGCTTACTTCTTTCAGCATGCAAATGTATAACACTAGCAATTTCCTGCGGCTACGCCCGCCACCATTTTTCCCACCCCATCTAACACCTTTAGGAATGGAATTTTCCAAAACCCTTCCTTAGTGGACGCCCACATCACAAGAAGAACCCACTGCCCAAACCTAAGCTCTCCAGGTCCAGCGGATTGGTCAGTGCGCTGATGTAAATTCAAAAGTAGTCAATTTTATATGTATAGATTGTAGGTACTTAACAATTTGTCGAATTTACGACACAATAATATACTTACTGTAGGTATGTAGGTGTGCTTTAAGCATTACACTATTTATACATTATTATTATTATTTTATTGCATTTGAGTTTGGAATTCCAGGAATCCTTTCAACATATAAAAGTACTAAGTAGACTTTTATATACCTTATGAATAACTTAAAAACTTTTAAAGTAGCAGACCATTTAAAATGTTGGTACCGTTCTATCAACACTGTACATTCATTACTACCGTATTGTTCAGCTTCAAGATAATAATCATTAATATATATATTTTTCGGTATTTAGTTCTGCTACCCGCAGTATTAAGCTGTCGACGGTCGACACGTGATCGCGGTGCGCGTTTCGCGTGTTAGCATGGATTAAATGGGAATCATCCGTCGGTGAGCGGTTAAAGTAAATTTTTAAAGTATGTTTATTTCACTCCATTACCAACATATGCAAATACAACAACATACAGTTTTTTGTTTTAATTTTTTTTATATGTTTTATACATTTATAGCGAGAATACCCATTTTACATGGCAAAAGAAATAATGATGAATATAAGTAAATTTATTTGAACATTTCACTTGGTGCCAATAGATTCAAAGTATTTTTGTTTTACTACGGCAAAAATTGTCAAAGCTTCATCTACTACTAACTCTGAATGTATAATATGACAATCGGCAAAGCCACAAACCATCGTTAGTCACTCGAACTCTTAGAAGGAAAAGTGGATGACTTGTCTTTGTCATCATCATCATTATTATATTATTATTAATTATATATATACAATATTCATTCACTTTTCGCAGCCAGCACTCTACATTAGTTTTAAACACTATAAAGGGGTAAAATTTTTGAATAACATGTTTTTTTTTTAAATAATAATTCTAATTATTCTATATTTTTGGATTACCCTTTAAATGTGGCAATAACTCCAAGGCACCTTCAGTATAAAACATATTTGCAATCTTACGCACCTTTTCCTTAGTACAACGTCACATTACCCTCGGATCATCAGGGCGGACTCTCCCGCCTAACGATCCTGAGCTTCAGATCATCGTATTGCCGCGGTGCACCTGGCGAAGTAATCTCATCATCATCTGAAGGCATTGCCAGTAACCAAACTGAAACAGTTATTTTAATTTAACATCTGTTCTTATCATTCTATAGTAATAAGACCCGTTCAAGATTAAAACCCTAACACTAAAACAAGACAATAACGTAGCACTAGATACAAACTCATTACTATATTCTAAAAGTAAAACAATATCGGAGCTAATCAATTGCATACTCAAACAACAATGGGCAACTCTATGAATATTACCACTATTAATAAATGTTCATGGCTATCCATTGTTATTATATAATAAGTTATTTTAACATTACTTGTTACTAAACACATTCGACTTATATAATCTCTTTGCTTGACACTACTGAAATATTCTATTTAACATTAGTTTGACCCATTGACTAATGGATTTGATGGTGGTGGGTAATGTCAACTGTTATCATCAGGTACTTTGCTCCTTGCTTTGCTCTTACGTATGATCAGACGATTAGGTAGCCTCCATGTTAGCCTCAATCAACCAGATGATATAGTAATAAAAGTTATAATTCATTATAGCTTTCTGTCGTTTCTTAAGGTGTTGAAGCAGCATCCCATACACCAGTATACCAAATTCCAGCAAAAACTATATGGCATCGTGAAAAATGGTAGTGGTACCTAAAAATGTGCTTTAAGTAAGTATGATTTTGTTAACAGAGGAATTAAAATACCTACTATTTTTTTAGCATTAATACAGTTACATAGAAACAAGCAAGCAATAATCTCTTTCTTTCAACTTTCAAATTAAACCTGTCAAGAAATTAAAGGTGGATTTATTTTATTATAAAGAGGTAAAATATTGATACATATTTATGTTTAATCAGTACCTTTCCTAGAAACAATCATCATTATCATAAATTCAATTACATAATATAGTGTTTGTTGCAATAATCATTTATACAAGTGTTAGCAAGATGTAATATGCTGCTGTACCATATTAAAAACAAATGATATAAGTACATTATAAATGTTGGTAATAAATATCCAATGTTGGTCATAGCATTTGTAATAATTAGTATAAACATTGTTACTGGATAAAACCGAAATAAATAATTTTTAGTAAGTATCCATATCAAAATAATATTTGGGGACAATTCCACACATGATTATCTGCTAAAGAAACCAGATAACTGATACCAATACATTTTTTTTTGTTTATACATACTTAAATAGATTAATAACACCCATACACTTGGCGGGAATCGAACCCACAACCTGTTGGGCAGCAGCCAGGGTATCTAACTACTAGACCGACAGGCCCGTACATACATAAAAATGATACTATTGTACTATATAAGTATTATTCATAACATGTGTTATGTATGTTATCCTTAATATGTGTATCCAGTGAGCATACATAACCCACTCAATCCAGCAAGTATACATAACTTGCTCAATATATCCGATGACCAGTGAACCACTCAAAATCCAATCCAATATAGTAGCGTATCCATCCAGTGAGAAATGTACCCACTCAAAATCCAGTGAGTTCACATTGTCATCCCCTAAGTTTATCAATCCAGCAAGTAAACATAACCTGCTCAATATATCCAGTGTGAATCACTCAAAAGTATCTAAAGGGAAACATACATACTCAAGTGAAGTAAGGTAGAAAATATAAGTACACCGTATGGTAGTAAAAGTAAATAAGAACATTTCTTAACGTTGTTGTAATTATTATTTTATTAACTTCAATGTGCCTATGTATGCTGTATACTAGTGTACTCTTCCTTTACATCCTAGTGCTTCTTTAATGTGGGTTTGTTGGAAGAAAACCCATAAATGAGTTGAGCCGTCTTGTGTACATTAATTTTATGTAAATTGTAATGTATAGGAATAAGTATCATATTTAACATAATTTAGCATAATTTATCATGTAGATGTAGCCATATCAGTATGTATTATCAATGTGGTTGCAACAGTAACTAATCTTTGTTAAATATTGTTTGTAAGATATTAAATATTATGGAATATAGTATTAAGATTATAACAATCTATTAAATTATCCATCCCAACCTGCACAGACAAATATCCATGTACCTAGCAGCACATATTGACAGGGCATTGCTGGTAGTAAGTACATAATAAATAATGTATTTACTTATCTGGACAAAAATAAAATTTAATCATTGACTTTCTTAGAAGTATTAATATAAAATTTTGCATCATGCATTGCATCTCGCCCATTAACCCATGTAAAACATATTATTGCAATAAAAGTTGAAACCTGTTTTAGCATTGTCTAAATTGAACAAGTACCTAAATATGTTTTATAAGCTTTCCAGTTTAAAATATGATTGTAACATTACTTACAGACTTACGTTTGTATATTTAAATCATCGTATATACTATTCTTATCTATGAAGTAAATATCTTTAATTGTACCTATAGATTATCATTGTTTTGAACCATCACAGGTCTACGCATCACAGTAACAAACACAGTTCCGGGCATAAGTTCAGCTCACTTCTGATATTTCACAAATATAAACACATAATCACCTGGTTAAAAGAACTATATTGAAGTATATACAAATACATGACTGGGATTACAATTTTGTCGACATAAACAATGATAACACACAGAATTGACAAAAACCAACGCCGGCCCTAATGAAGCGCCGCCATCATTATTCTAAAAAACCAGTGTTGCCAACCGAATAATTAATACCAGAATACAAAATCATGACATGAAGGACACCACAACTAAAGTGTACACCCGTTATTAAGTTAGTTAAAACGGCGGATTGCGGTGAAATAAAATAATGTGAATGCGATGTGGGATTAAATAAATTTCTGCATATCGTTTGAGTGTGTGTGTCTAACTGAGTGTGAGTGCCTCGTGCGTGCACCGGTGGCGGCGCGCGCGGCACCGACCGAGTTACCAACGAAGGTAGCCCTCTGTTGTAGACCATATTATAGTAGGGTCACTTCACAGTATTGTAAGATCGAATTGTTGTTACATAAATTCCAGTAGCCTTATGTAAGATACTTTATCTCTCATTTTGTTAGTGCGGGAAGAGTTTTAGCTCCAGGTCCGGCAAAGATGTTTAACCTATTAGTTTTTAGGAATCAGATTGTGCCCTTAAATAGCAAAAGGCTCACCTGCTACCGCGGACGGAAATGGCATAACAAGCAGGTACTTACTCCGTCTGCCTCCTCGGTAATAATAGGCGTGATAGATTATTTTGATTACCTACACGGCGACTTTATCTGTGAATAGAGCGTTACGATCCTTTGAACCAAACTGAAACAGTTATTTTAATTTAACATCTGTTCTTATCATTCTATAGTAATAAGACCCGTTCAAGATTAAAACCCTAACACTAAAACAAGACAATAACGTAGCACTAGATACAAACTCATTACTATATTCTAAAAGTAAAACAATATCGGAGCTAATCAATTGCATACTCAAACAACAATGGGCAACTCTATGAATATTACCACTATTAATAAATGTTCATGGCTATCCATTGTTATTATATAATAAGTTATTTTAACATTACTTGTTACTAAACACATTCGACTTATATAATCTCTTTGCTTGACACTACTGAAATATTCTATTTAACATTAGTTTGACCCATTGACTAATGGATTTGATGGTGGTGGGTAATGTCAACTGTTATCATCAGGTACTTTGCTCCTTGCTTTGCTCTTACGTATGATCAGACGATTAGGTAGCCTCCATGTTAGCCTCAATCAACCAGATGATATAGTAATAAAAGTTATAATTCATTATAGCTTTCTGTCGTTTCTTAAGGTGTTGAAGCAGCATCCCATACACCAGTATACCAAATTCCAGCAAAAACTATATGGCATCGTGAAAAATGGTAGTGGTACCTAAAAATGTGCTTTAAGTAAGTATGATTTTGTTAACAGAGGAATTAAAATACCTACTATTTTTTTAGCATTAATACAGTTACATAGAAACAAGCAAGCAATAATCTCTTTCTTTCAACTTTCAAATTAAACCTGTCAAGAAATTAAAGGTGGATTTATTTTATTATAAAGAGGTAAAATATTGATACATATTTATGTTTAATCAGTACCTTTCCTAGAAACAATCATCATTATCATAAATTCAATTACATAATATAGTGTTTGTTGCAATAATCATTTATACAAGTGTTAGCAAGATGTAATATGCTGCTGTACCATATTAAAAACAAATGATATAAGTACATTATAAATGTTGGTAATAAATATCCAATGTTGGTCATAGCATTTGTAATAATTAGTATAAACATTGTTACTGGATAAAACCGAAATAAATAATTTTTAGTAAGTATCCATATCAAAATAATATTTGGGGACAATTCCACACATGATTATCTGCTAAAGAAACCAGATAACTGATACCAATACATTTTTTTTTGTTTATACATACTTAAATAGATTAATAACACCCATACACTTGGCGGGAATCGAACCCACAACCTGTTGGGCAGCAGCCAGGGTATCTAACTACTAGACCGACAGGCCCGTACATACATAAAAATGATACTATTGTACTATATAAGTATTATTCATAACATGTGTTATGTATGTTATCCTTAATATGTGTATCCAGTGAGCATACATAACCCACTCAATCCAGCAAGTATACATAACTTGCTCAATATATCCGATGACCAGTGAACCACTCAAAATCCAATCCAATATAGTAGCGTATCCATCCAGTGAGAAATGTACCCACTCAAAATCCAGTGAGTTCACATTGTCATCCCCTAAGTTTATCAATCCAGCAAGTAAACATAACCTGCTCAATATATCCAGTGTGAATCACTCAAAAGTATCTAAAGGGAAACATACATACTCAAGTGAAGTAAGGTAGAAAATATAAGTACACCGTATGGTAGTAAAAGTAAATAAGAACATTTCTTAACGTTGTTGTAATTATTATTTTATTAACTTCAATATAGCTAGTTCAAGGTTTTCTGACGATCTTAGATTCCTTGAATGCGTCTCATGAAGGAATTTGAAACGAGCTTTAAGATATGGGGGTAATGGGATTAAAGAGAATATTATAGAGAAGATGAAGAATATGTGAGTTCCGGCGGAGGCGAATAGGTAACCACTCGAGCTTTTTACGAAAAATAGAAATGTGATCATATTTGCGCAAACCAAATATAAATCTAATGCAGAAATTTTGAAGTCGCTCAAGTTTATCAAGTAGGTCTTCATTTAGATCGAGGTAGCTGACGTCTGCATAGTCAAGGATTGGAAGTAGAAGTGACTGAGCAAGCGCAATTTTTGTAGCAACTGGAAGAAAGTTTCGCAATCTTCTTAAAGCAAAAATTTTCCTACTAATTTCCTGAACCTGTGGTGCCCAAGATAAAGTTTTATCGATAAATATACCTAAATCTTTCACTTTCTCGCTTAATGGAATAATGTTGTTATTAAATGAAACTTGAGGTACTTGCGACCAATCCACTCTGGACATCAACCTCTGACTACCAATGACAATAACCTGAGTCTTAGTAGGGTTCACTTTAAGACCATAAGAATTACTCCAGGGGCTGATTTTAGATAGGTCACCATTTATAATATTAATGCTGTCAAACAGCCTACTTGGAGAAGTATGACAGTAAATCTGCAGATCATCTGCATAAAGGTGGTAGAAAGAATCAAGTTGACTGGAAACGGTATTAATAAATACAGCGAAAAGTAGAGGGGATAGTACACCGCCTTGCGGCACGCCAGCAGACAAGTTACACCAAGAAGAGAACGTATCTTCAATGCGTATTCGCTGCCGACGGCCGAAAAGATAACTATGAAACCACTCAATTGCTGCTGGAGATATGTTCAGAGAAGCAAGAATACCAAGCAAGATATCAAAATCTACAGAATTAAAAGCATTACTAAAATCTAATAAACAAAGTATAGATAGATTTCCATCCTGCATGGCGGACCTGATGTCATCCGTAATATGTACAAGGGCAGTAGTAGTGCTATGACCAGGACGGAAACCGGATTGGAAGGGATTAAGAAGATTATTCTTATTTAAGAAGGAACTGAGTTGATTAGAGATGAGACGTTCAAGGACTTTGGAAAGGAATGGAAGAATAGATATAGGTCGGTATTCAGTAAAAGATGCAGGTTTCATACTCACTTGACCCTTCATTAACGGATCCTTCTGTAGTAGAAATATTTCTTAACTTACTAGTGGTTGTAGGAGTGACGGAATCATCATAGTGGTTTTCTGATTGTTCGCCGCTACCATCAGGCTCTGAACATTAAACTTTTGTCTCTTGTATGCACTCAAATGTAGGCGTGCTCCCTGAGATGCTTGTACACTTTTGCAACTCACTATTATTATTTTCAAAGAAAATTACATCTCTACTTTTTATAACTTTGTGAGATATTGGATCCATCAGTCACCTTTGGTGCTGTCACAATAACCCACAAAAATCATTTTCATGGACTTTTTGTCCCACTTTTGTCTTTTCTCTTTGGGTATGTGAACCATGGCATCTGAAACAAATATTCTAACGTGAGAAAGATTAGGTTTTTTTTTTTTTCCTTTATTAATCATAGAATCAACAGCACATTGTATTATTTAAAATGTATATAGATATCCTACCATATTGCCAGTAACAGATTCTTACTATTTAGTACCAGTAGTTATAATTGCGCTTGAAGAGCTCGACTCTCATACAGAAAATTCAAATAATTGAATGAAATTACTTAAATAATAACTAACAGAAAAATTTAGTTTTAAGGTACGCATCTGAAAACTTGTAAGCATTGTTTGTGTGTGTGTGTGTGTGCCGTATGTGTAAGACTAGGAGTGTGTACGTGTGTGCAGTAACATAGTTAACAATGATGTTGTATGGACAAATTGTAGTGGTGACATTTTCATTGATTAATTGCGAGTAAAGGTTAGTGCGACTTGTTTTTTAAAAGATGCCTTACTATGATGGAAGATATCAATTGCCGAAAAATCTTTATTGTAGCTACTTAAAGTACGATTCGTTATTGAGTTTTGAGCATAATTTGTGCGGCAAAACGGTACGTGAAACAAGGTTTATTACCTGTCCACATCTCGTAAGGCGTTTTTCCTCCTAAAGCACTCGTAGGTGAGCGATTCACAATATACGTAGCAGTGGCTACTGCTTCAGCCCCTACGCGTTTTTCCAGATTAGCATAAAATATCACACATCGAGCCCTCTCCACCAAAGTTCTGTTTAATCGCTCAGCAAATCCATTTTGCTGCGGGGTGTAGGGAGTTGATGTTTGGTGTACAATACCACAATTGTTTAAATATCTCTCAAAATGACTGTTGCAGTATGTACCATTATCTGTTCGAATAATTTTAATTTTCTGATCAAGCTCATTTTCAACTTTACTTTTATAGTCCTGAAAAACTATTTAAAAAAAAATAAAAAACCGTCGGTGCTAGCACATCATGTTAACTAAGACTAGCACGAGGTGACACCGACTTCAATATACACACATCAAAAGTGTCTAGGGATCAACATATATTTTTGCAATAACTTTTCTCCTGATTGATATTAATTAAAATTTTCTTTAAGGATTCATCAAATAAAGTGTTTTCGTTTGTCACAGTAACGATAAACCAAGTCACCTTTGCATTAATAAAGAAATTTGCCATTTTCCTAATAAAGGGATTTTTGACATTTGAACCACTAACACAAAAGTTCGAAAAAAAGACTGAAATAACAGTTTTCTTTAAAATTTTATTGGGTAACTTAAACAATTAATAATCCGTGTTTCTACCGCGAACACTAACAACACAAGAACATCGGTTTGGCATACTCAAAATGAGTTCATCCAAATCACGCTGTGGAATGGCCACCCATGTTCGTTGCAACAACAAAAAAAGGTCTTCTTGCGACTGGATACCCTCCATATTCGGCAGAGCTCTTCTCTGTAGCATATCCCATGCATGCTCAATCGGGTTCAAGTCTGGCGACTGAGCAGGCCAGGGCAGGACATTGATGTTAGCTGCGGCGAGAGTCTGTCTTACAACTCTTGCGGTGTGCGGTCGTGCATTATCATGCATTAACTGAAATAAGGGACCGATTTGCACTTGTAGAGGAACGATGACGTCTGATACAATCGTCTCAGCATAAATTTGAGCGTTGAGGTTGCCTCTGATCCAAATCAACTCAGTTCTTCCGCCGATCCAAATACCCGCCCATACCATGATGGTTCCACCACTATAAGGATGGACTTCCTGGCAGGATTTTAATCGCTGTTGGCGTCCAGGGGTTCTCCAGTGTCGTATACGTCTTGTATCCGGTCTCATACCAAAACGAGACTCATCAGAAAAGCACACAAAACGCCATTGTTCTTCTGCCCAATTTCTGTGTTCAAGAGCCCATTGATATCGAATCCTACGATTGTGCATTGCTATAGGTGGTACCCGTAGCGGTCTTCGGGAATGAAGGTTCACTTCATGCAAGCGGTTTCTGACTGTTTGGTCGCTAATTAAGTTCCCTGAAGAGTGATGAAGCCTCACGGCTAACATCATGGCAGTTATTGTTGGAGCTCTTCGAGTTAAGATTTGAATATATCGGTCTTGTCTCCGTGTGGTGCAGCGATACCGTCCTCCATGGCGCTCAGCCACGGTACCAGTGCTTCGGTAACGTGTCCAAAGTCGACTGATAACACTCTGACTTGTATTCAGAGCTAAAGCCACAGTACGTTGCCGGGAACCAGCTTCTATCATTCCCACGGCTCTGAGCATTTCTTCCCTGCTTAAATGACGTCGCCGCTCCATAATAACGTTGGTTTTAATCAGTAGTAGGGAAACAGTAGCACTAATAATGTCTTCAATGCGTTGTATGTTTTTATAGGGAAAATATTGACAGCTGATTTTCATCTTTTACTCGAATTTGATTCACAGTTCCTGATTCAAATTATGAAATGCACCAAAAAGGATCCATATAAATTTATAAAATCATAAATTTATTACAAAGCCACATCTCAATCTCAAGAAATCCGCTTAAAAATGCTTGATCCCTAGACACTTTTGATGTGTGTATTTTCGTTATTTTATGCTTTTTAGATAATTTACTTTGAAGTCGGTTTTTATTTTTTTTTAAATAGTTTATTTAACACTTTTTAGTGACTTATTTTACCAAGATAGGCATCAGCACTATCACGCAACTCGAACGTCTACATTACAGTAACTTACT
Source organism: Furcula furcula (assembly GCA_911728495.1). Lineage (NCBI taxonomy): Eukaryota > Metazoa > Arthropoda > Insecta > Lepidoptera > Notodontidae > Furcula > Furcula furcula. The sequence goes on from OU452243.1 coordinate 541,491, forward strand.
GAAAACATAAAAAGTTTATATCTCTTAAACTACTGGACCGATTTTGATGAAACTTGTACTCTACCCTAAGTTGAAAAATACTCTAACTACTGAAAAATATTGCAAAAGAGAATTTTCGAAATCGGACTTGTAGTTTCTGAGAAATCCGTGGACAAACCTACATACATACCTACATACATACATACATACATACATACATACATACACTCATAAAATTTGGTAAATTTGTTTAGAAGCCCACATAGACTAACATATATTAATATTACGCATTTTTAACCGACTTCAAAAAAGGAGGAGGTTCTCAATTCGTCTGTATATATATATATTTTTTTTTTTCTATGTATGTTCGCGCATAACTCTGGCTATTATGAACCGATTTGAAAAAATCTTTCTTCCATCCATTCTTTAATCAGTTAATTGGGTCCCATAAAAAAAATATTGCTTTGTAATAAGTAGTTCCTGAAAAAACAAGAATGGTGACTGCGCACTGAGAGCTGCAAGAAAGCCTATATAGATGACGTTTTAGTCGCTCGGACTCGCTCGGTCGGTCAAAAATAGTCACAACTCTGGCAAATATTTACCAATTTCAATGATTCTTTTTTTATTCGAAAGAAGAAACCACTGTATTGAATCTGTATGAATTTTATTACAACCGGATAAGAACTTCCTGGAGGACCATGAACGATGTGGAGGAATTTATCTGGTAAAAACCATAAAACTGATGTTCTCCATTACATTGCTCTGACAATTATGAACCGATTTCGATGATTCTTTTTTTATTCTAGAGAGTAAACTACTATGATGTTTCCATGCAAATTTCATTACGACCGGATATTTTTTTCTGAAGAAACATGAATTATGTAAAACTATGTAGACGATAATGTGATCATAACCTACCTAGATAATTTTACGGTTTTCGATGGTTCAATCTTTATATATGAAAATATCACAAAAAAGTTTAAAATAAAAGCTTTTTTAAAAAAAATTGAACCGACTTCAATATCACTGAAAAGTATAAAATAATTTAAATATTATTGAAGTTGGTGCCAAATATACACAGCAGATAAGCTAACACCAACTTCAATAATATTTAAATTATTTTATACTTTTCAGTGATATTGAAGTCGGTTCAATTTTTTTTAAAAAAGCTTTTATTATCAATATTACATACATACGCGTCGAATAGAGAACCTTCTTTTTGAAGCCGGTTAATTAAAAACCTCCAATATATTTGATTTATCCTTTAAGAAATACACATGAACTAACCTTGTATAGTCATCTGTGAATGTGATAAAATACTTCATATTCCCATATGATAAATTTTCCATTGGGCCACAGAGTCCGAGATTTCAAGCGGTTTTGATGCTCGTGAGCCAACATTTTTAAATGGCAATCGTGCTTGTTTCCCCTCATGGCAAGCAGTACAGTAGATGACATCACTCTTATCTTGCTTTAACATAGGGACACCGTCAGTACAGCTTGGCAGTTTATGTACATCTGGAATATTTAAATGACCCATACGGAGGTGCCACAGGTTAGTATCATTTAATTTTCCATGACCAGAGGTTAGGTGGGCAATTTCACAATTTGTTTCTGTGTTCAGAACATACAGACTATTTATCAATGTTGCAGAACATACAAGCTCCCCATTTGTATCATAAATATTACAGCCCTTGTCATTAAATGTAACTTTATATCCACCTTTGACAATAGTGCTAACTGAAAGCAAATTGGCGGCCAATCCAGGAACATATAAAACATTCCTCACCTGTATCTTATTATTTATAGTAATATTTATATCTATACTTCCAACTCCCTTCACAGACAGTGGCTCTCTATTAGCAACTGTAATAGTTTTGACTGCTGGCTCGCTGATGTCATACATCCAGTATCTCTTACTAGACATGTGCATTGAGGCCCCGGAGTCTACAAACCATTTTTCACTTGTTTCACCGAGGGTAGCTGTAAAAGCTGCTACAAAACTTGAACTTTCCTCCCTTTTGTACTCTTTGTTGGATGACTTTTTATGGTTCTTACAGAACTTTGCTAAATGACCATACTGATTACAACTATAGCATCTGGGCCCTTTTCCTTTTACAAAGGGTTTTGATGTTTGTTGATTATTCTTTTGTTTTTTAAAGTTAGTATAAAATGCTGTGCTGGAACTTGATGCTTTAACTTCTTGCAATAATTTGGTTTTAATAAGATATGCACTGATTTTAGCACCTGAATTTTTAAGGCCGATTATCATCGGCTTATACTCCTCGGGAAGACCCGCCAACATCAAGGTGTCAAGCTCACTCATATCACTGGCGGGGTCGACCGACTTTTCATTGTTCGGATCTACACAATCCCATAAACCTTCATGCTCCAAATACGTCTTGGTACAAAATTTCCATGTAGCAAAATTGTCTCGTCCTTGTAATTTCTCCAAATTAAAGGTATTTGAGCCCATAATTACTTTTGTACTTTAAATACGATCTTTAGCAACTTGTCACTTTTAGGAAGGAATATTCAAAAACGAGTGACAGCAGAGTGCACAGCACACAGATAAAAAATATGTTTGCGTTCCATTTCAAACAATTTATAAGTTTATCGCGGATGTCTGCATGTCTATGTATATATGTACATTTACATATATAATATATATATGTATGCACGCATGTGGCTTAGTATGTCGTAGCTCGATAAATCAATGGATGACTTTTACACAAATATTAATCGGAATGTTTCTAACTTGGTAAAAAATAGTTCAAATATTTAAGAAATATGGATTTGTTTTCTTTTGCTTTGCGTACACATACCTACTTACTAAAACATTGCTGAAATATTGCGGCCGCAGAGAGGAGGCAGAGAAGAGGCGGTCTTTTACCTCTAATAGATAACTTATTATAATAAACGACCGAAAGTTCCGTAATATATTCTTTGGACTTATATCTACGGCTGTGGTACTTCGTTTTATTTTTCCTATTAAATATATGTATAAGTAGGTATAAGCATTTCTTACTTATAATTATTGATATTCAGGATATTCCGTCCACAAACTTCGGAATTATAAGTCGAAACAACGTGATTTAAAATGGTATAAAAAACCTGTTTTGAAAAATGCTAATGCAGTCCAGTCATATGCTGACTTGAATTACTAGTGTCACGTAATTTAGACTGCCCATGCCCTATAGAAAAGAAAATAAAAGAAAAACAAATCATTATGATGAGCTTGGGTAATCAATATTTAACTATTCGTTGCTGAAAAATTTGCGGCCCGCAGACCGTCCCGATTCTAAATCCCAAACTCGAATGGTAAGTTCCTTTCTGTGGCATGTATTGTGATGGGCTATAACGGGTGTAAGGGATATCGTACCGAAAACCGATACCAGGGATCCAGTACATGATTCTGAACATCTTAGTGTTGAAATTTTTCAACGGCTTTTTCATGATTTTCCACATAAAAAAAAACACTCTTTTTAACTATAATTGTGATAACATCATTATTGGGATAATAATAAAGCCTAATTTTTATTTAATAACAATAAATTAATTGTGGTTTTTTTTTTAGTTTTATGCACAGAAACAGGTAATTAATTAATAGGCAATTAACTTTTATTATTTTATAAAATTAGCAATATAATTTGGAAAAGAAATTATATGTCGCATATATCTATTCATTACATGCTTGAAAATTAACAAGTTAGTCATTTGTCAATTTCCATATAAATGGTTTCTGTAATGTTGTAACGGACATTATTTGAAATCTTATAAAAAAAATCGGCCCTATTAAAATATAATTTGATGGTTAGTCGTTACCCACAGTAGTGGCGCAGTTATTTTAACTGTCAATACTACGCATTATTACCACTAGCACTACGAGCACTTTAACATCCTTTCAAACATATTAAGTTGTATAATTTATTTAACCGTCATACCGCGCCATTACAGTATTTTATGTGGCTTCGCGAATGCAGCTCTTAAAACACATCACTGCTCAGAGAATTATGTGTAGCTAAGAATGTAAATAATAAAGTAAATAAGTAGGTTTTCGTTGAAATACAACCCACTAGTACTAGTTCTTATTAGGTACCAGCGGCGCGTTTCACACGGAGAACTAGTTAATCTTAACTAATTCGGGGGCTTTGTTCAGAGCTAGTTAAGGTCCAGTTACGATCCCCTAAACGAGCCCTCCATGCAAGGATCGATATCCTCCGGCCGCGCGCCGCGGTGCTAGTACCACACGCGTCGCGGCAAAAGGCGCAGATTTTTGCTGACTCAGCTGAACCCTTATAAAATTTCAGATAGCTTACATTGCATTTTTATCAATAGCGTGTTTCAAAGGAATTCAGTTCGGTTTCACTAACAACCATAAAATTGTTAACTGTACGGTAAGGGGTTTTAAATTACAAAATAGTAGATTGTATCATATGGGAATAATATTTTAGGGAGCGTATTCTTTAGTAGAATCCTGAACGTAGCGAGGGATTCAAAGTACGTCACCCGAGCCAAAAATATATTTTGCGCCCGAGTGACACACTCTACTTTTCATCACGCACTATGAGAAAATAAAACGCGCCTCATTTTTTTTGTAATATTATTATTTAATAAAACATAGAGTAACAACAAAATTGAAATACTATACTATTTAAGTATCTAATAATAAAACAACTACGTTAGAGCTATATGCTCCAGGGGTGGAAGTGTTAAAGGGCATAACGCCGCGAGTAACTACGGAGAAAGCGCAGCACACCTCTCGACACCCCTGAGCCATTCACACCGGTGTTGCTCCCTGTCGTCCGCTGACGATCATTTAGGGAGCCCATCTAGTGGGTGGCAAGTCACCACTTGCCGCAAAATAATTTGAAATAAAATTATGGCAAGTGACCCCGGCCTTTTGAAATAGCCCAGTCGCCAGTCCACCAAATGCTCAACCCCATAAACTTAGAATTCTTTTCACCTACTTGCAACCACCTGCCGAAGTCAACTGCGGTAATTTCATCATTGTGGCAGTTAAGGTGTATTACACACCATTTACTTCTTCTAAAACGGGCCTCTACGTGTTGGATTCGTCCCCACGCAAGCCTCTAAAAGACAACATGAGTTTTCTAACAGCAAACCAATTAATATCATGGATTATGTAGTTACAGCCAGCCTCAAAGATAATTGTGATATTGAGAGGGAACGAAGGGCTTTGGCGGTAAGGGCGAATATCCATTGAGGTATTATGTACTGACTACATATATATACCTCAAGGTTAAAATCACGGTTTGCCGAGCGTTTTGTACAACTCCCTATACGTGCAGCCTGTGGGAAAACTATACTCGTAACTCATATGAAGCTCTTCGTGTACAGTGTACTGTAACGCCTTCAGGAGAGTGATAGGGCTGCCTTGGTACTGCAGTGCTTCGGGGATGTTTGAAGTGGCGCGTGTGGATTGTTCTCATACGACAATGTGGAGACGAGCAGCATACCTGGTGCGACACGTCAGGAACAGCTCTAGCAGTATCCTGAATATGATTGCGGACAGATTGGATTGTTCGTACGAGGTCCACTGTTCCAATCTCCATTGTAATATTAGATATTAAGGAATTGCTTACTAACAAGTTAACGATTTTATGAAACCATTATATTTGTTAACACTACGACGCCATCAGGAAATTGAAACCACCTTGCGTAAAACTGTAAAAGCAAAATACCCTAATAATATATAAACTATTTAAAAATAACTTAAAAAAAAATACTTGATTTAAAAAACTCCAGCGTCCGATTTGAACCCAAGACCTGCGGTGCTCTTTAACGGAACGCTTACGCAACACGGCGAAATACCGTATCTTATGCAAACTAAATGTCTGCTCCGACATATTATCTTATTAATTATCTGGTCAGTTTATAATTACCCTATTCACATAAAAAGGAATTTTGCGGTAATATGGTGCAAGTAATGTTCCACTCCTTAGGCCCTCAACTTTTAGTCTGCAAAGTAAGATCATCCATGTGGCGGCAGATGTAATTGTTCGCACAGAAGAAGGATACACACAGTTCAGGAGAAATCACAATTAGAAGGAGTAGATAGTGAAAAGTACGAAAGAATAACAGATAACACAGAATTTAACTTGACTCAAAACAAATACGATAATTTATAATTTAGGCAACAATTGTATGCAGAGCGTACGGATATCACTCGCCTCTCTAAAGTACCCGCATATCGGCCGCACAACGGCCGATGCGCACACGCTTCACACCGTTCATACATTATGGCTATTATAAAGGCTGGCCCACACGGTGTCATAACCGACTACTATCAAGATGTTATGGTTTGGTGTAAATAAATTAGTGTTGGATAATGTTGAAATATATATTGTATGTATGTATATAATGTATTTATAAAGTGCTGTATAATAATAAGGATAATAATAAATATCTGTGTAATGTAGTGTACAATGTAAGTTTAATGCATAGTAGGTAATGTTTGATATATATTTACGGAAACAAATATATAATGTATATTATGATACTGTGGGAATAGCCCACACTACTATTTTATTTTTTGAAGTGAAACTTCTTATGCGACTTCCAAAAATGTTATCACTTAACGCGTTAAGCGTTAAATGATAGGTGATAGGCGATAGGCGTTAAGTGATAGGTGTTAAACGACAGGCGTAAATTTGTTAAGGTTATGAAAGCCCTCATGTGACGCCCTGAGTGAGTGGGTGGAGTGGGCGAGTGGGTGAGTGGGTGGAGTGGGTGAGTGGGTGAGTGGGTGGAGTGGGTGAGTGGGTGAGTGGGTGGAGTGGGTGAGTGGGTGGAGTGGGTGAGTGGGTGGAGTGGGTGAGTGGGTGGAGTGGGTGGAGTGGGTGGAGTGGGTGAGTGGGTGGAGTGGGTGAGTGGGTGGAGTGGGTGAGTGGGTGGAGTGGGTGAGTGGGTGGAGTGGGTGGAGTGGGTGAGTGGGTGGAGTGGGTGAGTGGGTGGAGTGGGTGAGTGGGTGAGTGGGTGAGTGGGTGGAGTGGGTGAGTGGGTGGAGTGGGTGAGTTGGGGTTGAGATGGGGCAAGTTGGGGCGAGTTGGGGCGAGTTGGGGTGAGTTGGGGTGAGTTGGGGGTGAGTTGGGGCGAGTTGGGGCGAGTTTGGGTGAGTTGGGGCGAGTTGGGGCGAGTTGGGGTGAGTTAGGGCGAGTTGGGGCGAGTTGGGGCGATTTGGGGTGAGTTGGGGTGAGATGGGGTGAGTTGGGGCGAGTTGAGGCGAGTTGGGGTGAGTTGGGGCGAGTTGGGGTGAGTTGGGGCGAGTTGGGGCGAGTTGGGGTGAGTTGGGGCGAGTTGGGGCGGGTTGGGGCGGGTTGGGGCGAGTTGGGTTGAGTTGGGGCGAGTTGGGGCGAGTTGGGGCGAGTTGGGGCGAGTTGGGGTGAGTTGGGGCGAGTTGGGGCGAGTTGGGGTGAGTTGGGATGAGTTAGGGTGAGTTGGGGCGAGTTGGGACGAGTTGGGGCAAGTTGGGGCGAGTTGGGGCGAGTTGGGGCGAGTTGGGGTGAGTTGGGGCGAGTTGGGGCGAGTTGGGGCGAGTTGGGGCGAGTTGTGGCGAGTTGGTGTGAGTTGGGGCGAGTTGCGGCGAGTTGGAGTGAGTTGGGGCGAGTTGGGGCGAGTTGGGGCGAGTTGGGGCTAGTTGGGGTGAGTTGGGGCGAGTTGGAGTGAGTTGGGGCGAGTTGGGGCGAGTTGGGGCGAGTTGGGGCGAGTTGGGGCGAGTTGGGGCTAGTTGGGGTGAGTTGGGGCGAGTTGGGGCGAGTTGGGGCGAGTTGGGGTGAGTTGGGGTGAGTTGGGGTAAGTTGTGGTGAGTTGGGGCGAGTTGGGGCGAGTTGGGGTGACTTTGGGTTGAGTTGCGGCAAGTTGGGGTGAGTTGGGGTGAGTTGGGGCTAGTTGGGGTGAGTTGGGGCGAGTTGGGGCGAGTTGGGGCGAGCTGGAGCGAGTTGGGGCGAGTTGGGGCGAGTTGGGGTGAGTTGGAGCGAGTTGGGGCGAGTTGGGGTGAGGTGGGTTGAAATGGGGCGAGTTGGGGTGAGTTGGGGTGAGTTGGGGTGAGTTGGGGCGAGTTGGGGTGAGTTGGGGTGAGTTGGGGTGAAATGGGGCGAGTTGGGGTGAGTTGGGGTGAGTTGGGGGTGAGTTGGGGCGAGTTGGGGCGAGTTGGGACGAGTTGAGTTGAGTGTGTGTGTGTGTGTGTGTGAGCGTGTGTGTGTGTGTGTGAGTGAGTGAGTGAGTGAGTGAGTGAGTGAGGGACCGACCGAACGACCGATTGACTGAGCGAGAATGAAGTTTCACTTCTTCCGCGCGGAGGGACTCCACGCACCCACATTTTTTTGAAGTGAAACTTCTTATGCGACTTCCAAAAATGTTATCATCTAACGCGTTAGACGTTAAGCGTTATATGATAGGTGTTAAACGGGACTGACCGGGACTGAGCGGGACTGACCGGGACTGACCGGGACTGAGCGAGACTGAGCGGGACTGACAGGGACTGACCGGGACTGAGCGGGACTGACCAGGACTGAGCGGGACTGACCGGCACTGACCGGGACTGAGCGAGACTGACCGGGACTGACCGGGACTGAGCGGGACTGAGCGGGACTGACCGGGACTGACCGGGACTGAGCGGGACTGAGCGGGACTCAGCGGGACTGACCGGGACTGACCGGGACTGAGCGGAACAGACCGGGACTGAGCGGAACAGACCGGGACTGAGTGGGACTGAGTGGGACTGACCGGGACTAAGCGGGACTGACTGGGACTGAGCGGGACTGAGCGGGACTGACCGGGACTGACGGGACTGTCCGGGACTGACCGGGACTGACCGGGACTGACCGGGACTAACCGGGACTGAGCGGGACTGAGCGGGACTGACCGGGACTGAGCGGGATAGACCGGGACTGACCGGGACTAACCGGGACTGAGCGGGACTGAGCGGGACTGACCGGGACTGAGCGGGACTGAGCGGGACTGACCGGGACTGACGGGACTGAGCAGGACTGACTGGGACTGAGCGGGACAGACCGGGACTGAGCGGGACTGAGTGGGACTGACTGGGACTGAGCGGGACTGACCGGGACTGAGCGGTACTGAGCGGGACTGAGCGGGTCTGACCGCGACTGACGGGACTGACCGGGACTGACTCGGACTGACTCGGATTCAGTCAGTCCGAGTCAGTCAGTCAGTCAGTCCGAGTCAATAAAGTGAAACTTCTTAAGCGACTTACGTTCAGCGCTCCTGGGGAGGGGGAATAGAATGAGACAGAGCTAGAATGAAGTTTCACTTCTTCCGCGCGGAGGGACTCCACGCACGCACATTTTTTAACACGATGACGCCATCAATAACTTGAAACCACCATCCTGCATAAAATTGTAAAAGCAGAAAACCTAAATAATAGAAAAGAATTTGTTTAAAAAAAATCCCCGCACGAATTCGGACCTCAGACTCGCAGCGCTTTCAAGAAGCTTCTATAACCACTCGGCCACGGAACGCTTATGCAACTTGGCGAAATACCGTACCTTATGTAAACTAAATGTCTGCTCAGTCCCTTTTGTATCTAGCGTAATAATACATATCTTGTTATTTAATTGGTCAGTTTATAATTACCCTATTCACATAAAAAGGAAATTATATGGTAATAAATATGTGCAAGTAATGTTCCACTGCTTAGTTTTTTATACCCGGACACTATTTTATGCCCGGACTTTTACTCAACACGTCAGTGAAAGTCCTATTAAAATCCTTCCACGGGTTTTCAAATGATACCTGGACACCCAGAAAGACAGATAGACAGACAATAATCCCAAAAAAAATTGTTTTGGCGTCTATGTCGATATTATAGTATCCCCACATAGAAATTTTGGAAAAATATTCAATGTACAGAAAAAGCGCTCTTTGAGTTTTATTATAGTAAATAGAAATAGATAGAAGATAGATGATATTCAATTATTGGTAAGATTTGCTATCGCATGTGTCAAATCGCAGAACATCTATAAATTGCTTTATTACAGTTACCCTTATGGTGGACAAAAATATTAACAATCAAATTACATATATTTATCTAATTAATTTTATGTAAAGTTAAGTCGTTTCCATACAACTTTAACATGCGTGTGCTATCGTGTTATGATTATTTCATATGGATTCAAAGTTAAATGTACAAATAAATAACATTATATTTACATCTCCGTATGTGCATTTCGCATGAGTGTGCATTAATAAGATAAAATGGTGTCAAAGCGCCGGCTTCGAGGCGTTATTGATAATACGCGCCGCCATTCTCATTAACACACACCTTTGTAACCGCTATTGGGAAAAGGGAACGGTTCTTTATAACAATCATTCTCGTCTAAAATAAATAATCAATATGCAGTTAAAAAGCAGTGTTGCAGAAACAGTTTCGTTTTAGAATTTGATATGCCTATTTTATATATACTTTTACTATAAGTGGCACCTATTTAACTTTGTCTAGAACTTTATGAATCATATTATAAATATTTCAAATAACTGTGATAAGTAATCGTACTACTAACCACACGACAAACCTTAATTATATTATTACTACATTCCTACACACTGCTACGTATTAATATAATATTAGTGTGTTATCTATGGCTACGAGACTACGGCGCTACGGCGTAGCGTCAGCGCTACACTACGCTTAGTAAATTTTAATAAGAAATGGCTTAGTTTATTAAAACACTCACTACCGCACTCACAAACCCCAATTAACTATAATTCTAATTGTCACTTTTTAAAATCTATTTATTTCGACTGTTGGAGTCGTTTATGATTAATTTCGATTATAGAGCACGAGATAATTGTTATATATACTCACTATCCGCGTATTCAGTATTAATGGGCTTCTAGTGTCGAAATAATCCGATTTCAAAAAATGAATTAATCTACATTAACTTTAATTGACGTTTGTAGGTTCGTCACTTAAGTGATTTTTTAAATCTTAGTAAGTACTAAGATAATGACTTATTACATAGCTTGGAATATGGTAGTGAATTATTAAATACCTTCATGGAATAAATGTATAATACACATTTGCTGTACATAACTCAAATGGTTAAACAAATGCTAGGTAGGTACCTATTCATATCATGGAGTTCCATGCACACGAGAAAACGCTGGAATACTGATTAAAAATATGATCGGACCGATTGATAAGCTATTTCAATTTCCTCCTTTTATAACAGCAAGGGAACTTATGAGAAGTAGCTTCAAAAGATTTTGATTTGAAATTTAAAATTAAATAAACTTCTAGCAGGTATACTTTTAAATTGATCTTAAGGTATCTTGTCAAAGCATCAAGTTATAATAATACCCAAAGTTGTATCCCACATCTATAAACTTAGGTAAATCTACAGTTGTCTTATTTTTGTTCGGGCAAATTAAAATCACTGTGCTGTAATGTAAATAAATGATCTAGAAACTCAGCCAGTAAATCTTAATTTTAGAGAACCGATGCTAAACAACCCAAGATATAAAAGGTTGAAATTGTTAAGCCGCGGCCGGCGGCGGCGGCGGCGGCTCCCTAGAGGAATACACATGTTTGTAAACGTTTGAATTGACACAGACCTTTGACCAGATCCAACTAGTTTCGGGACGATACGAGAAAAGTACTCGGAGTCTACCGTGATTATTAAGTACGACTTTTCACCACTTTCTACTTTATTCAATTGGTATTATGGGAATAAAATTGTGTGTTTGTTCTATCCTGAAGTTCTGAACGAAGCATTGTCAGCAAAACATATTCCTCATTGGTATAAAGTTAGACATCTATATTAATATATTTAACGAATTCTTCCTAACTTCAAACTGAAACTAAACTTTTTTCTCTATGGAATCAAAAGTTAACTTCGTCTGGCATATTCAATAATGTTGCCGCAACGTTCGCTGAGATATTGACGATGATCTTGGAGCGGGGGAAACTTGGACTTTGCTCCATATTATTATAGACTACTGGCAGGTCTGTGACTGTGGGCTCTCCTACATTGGGCAAACAAAGCGTGCAATAAAAACTCGCGTTAAAGAACACATAGCAGATGTGAAACACCGACGCTGTACGAAGTCTGCAGTATGTGAACACGTTCAGGATCGCACCCACCATTATATTAGATTTGATAAACCACAAATCCTCGCAAAAGAACACCGATTCCTACCTAGGATGATTCGTGAGGCTATTGAAATCAAAAAACATCCTAATTTCAATAGAGAAGATGGTTGGGTGTTACCACCGGCTTGGGATCCTCTGATAAATATAATTAAATCCAATACAAATATGTACACTTAAACTAGGTAAAAAACTTCCTCGAAGTTGTCGCCGCACTGGGAGGGAAGGGTACCTAAAAGGCTGGCGGCATTACCCCTTTGTATGGCCAAGCTTATACATTGACAGAAAAAGCTACCAGCCCGGCGGTCTCCTGAGACTTCGATAAGTTTGGATGAAATTTCTTTTACCAAAGCGTGCGTCTCATGAGACCAAGGCCCCATGGTCTCCACCGCAAAGGGCGCAAATATATAGCTCGAACCTAGAGCTGCATACTTGCGTCGCTTTGCATCACTAGCGGTCGCCGCAGCCCCTCCAGCCGCCCTGCAAGTTGCCGGGGTGTGGGACGCAGCAAGTGAATCGACACATGTCGCATCCCACACCAGCGGCTTACCATGTTGCCATGGTATTAAAGTGACACCATCAGGCCTCTTGCCGTCATCTCGTGTAATGCCGACTGGTTCCAGTACGGCAGGGACACCGGCAGTGACAAGCCCCCTGCGAAAAATATAATTAAGGGCGGCATGGCGTGACATACGGCCAGCGCTACGCGAGCAAGACAGCCCGTGGTGACCATATTTATCTACGTACTCCCCACAGCGACAACGATGAGGAAGGTTGGTCCTGGCACCCACCCGCAAACAAACTGCAAGACTAAGTGTGGTGTTGGTCAATAAGGTACCAATATGAGACGATGGCATAGCCTGCAGCCAGTGACCGGACTCCTTCGCAGAGACAGCTAGCAACCGCGCACGATCCAAATCGTTAACGCTGGATGATAAAAGTGAATGCCAAATTGAATTACAAAGTGGTTTATCCCACTGTCTCTGAGAGTGAGTTAAGATTGGAGGGTCGGAACCCGGGCAAGCCAACAGCCAGGCATTTCTGGCCTCACTCAAATACGTCACCTCAACAGATCCTAAGGCTGAGACAATAATAGACCTGCTGAGGATTTCCGTACCAACCAAATTATTTATTGTAATGTCTTATTTTGCTATGTATTTTTGTTAAAACATCATTTTTAGTCATTATATATTTGAAATGGCAAGATGGCGGTCACATTCTTAGTTGAAACGCATAGTAATCGTGTTATAATGGATTCACTTTCGACGGTGGACGGTTATCGACGGTGAAATATTGAGTCCAAAATCCTAATACGATGACATTTTTTTTTTCATGTTAAAGTAATGAATATGAGCTTTTATCCCAACAAAAACACTTCAGTTGATACAAAATTGATTATATGCATTGAAGTATAGTGTTATTTTATACATAAACCCGCCTAAGGAGGGATGTTTCGCGAGACAAATAATGTTTAAGGTAATAATGGAATGCTGTACTGCTTACATCATCTCTTGTAAAACGCTAAGAATTAATTCCAACACATATGTATGTTATGTGCCACATAATCTATATACCTACTCTTAATCTTAGTCACTGTATAAGTGAGCAATATAAAGCAAATGTGTTTGTAGCTAGCTATACATATTTTACCACGGTAATATAATTGATAGACTTGTAAGTAACCTCCACGGTAAAACGTAAAATATCAAACATGGTTTTACCAGGCTGGCCACTGGCTAAATACACAGGGTTAAAAGTGGCGTCGTGGTGAGGGTGAGCAGTGAGCCCTCCGGCGCGCCGGTGGCCGGTAGCCGCTAGCCGGTAGCTCCCGCCAGTTTATGTAAACCACTTTATATAGCTCGCTGTTAAAAACCCAGCGTCCGCTATAAACAGTTCATTTGGATACTGGCTCGTAAAATCCGCAATGAAAAAAACAAATTTATACGTGCAATGACGAACAACTTGTATTAATTTAGTTTATATCCTAAACACAAACAACGTTAAGAAGAAGTAAATAAATGAAAAGCATCGTAATGATTACATCGTAACTATAACGCTGGTCGATCCCCAAGACGCTTGCCAGTCGCGGCGATTATTGCAACCCCTCCCTTTTGAGGGGGAGGCCTTTGTTCAGCAGTGGACGTGTTTCGTATGCTGATGATGATAATAACAGTGGTAAGGTAAGATAAGCTGTAAGTAATAATAAGTCGATACTACTACAGGAATATCTTTCAGCGGGTGGCAGAGCAGTGGATTGTGCACATACATATATGTATAATACAAATCATCTAGAAGCCCTGCGGTGGCGATTATATTGATTGTGTCGGAATGTTGTATAAACAAGTACTACTCTTATACATTACTACATACACGTCTACTAAATACTTTCATTTTATTACAGAAACATAAAATAGTTCCTAGCGTGTCTACTTAAACATACAAACTTCCTTTTAGAAGCAGATAGTACGAGTAATTAATATTGATGAGTATTATATTGATTATTATTACTGTGACAACTACGTACCTAATTTTGGTATGTAAACGTAAAGATGTGATCTTGAAGAAATGTCGCATGTATTAGTAGTGCGTGCGGCACATGCCGGCCGAGCGCCGCTCGACCGTGCGCCGCGCCGCGCCGGGCGGGCCCTCCACTCGGCCCTTTATGTTGTTGATGATTTTGATAGTTAACTTTTTACGATGTCTGGGATCATGGAGAATTTTATGATACAATATATCCGATGAGGACCTGGCCGATAACGTTTATGTCCAAACAAAAATCCGGGAATAGCTCGACTAACGTGACAGACAGATGACGAGAATATTTTAATTACGGTGGCTATTTATTAATTAAGGCGAAGGAACGACAGACTGACGGGGGATAGTTACAGGTCTATCAAATAGCTTCACTAAATCTTGCCATAAACTGTATTACCCTACTTCACATTAGACACTTCATCAAAATTTAAAAAAATAACGTTTTAACGGCGGGCATAAAATATTATTAATTTTCACATTTCAATTACGATTACATATTTATTGTAAAAATGAATGAAACAGACAGAACAAAGAAACTAACAGATGTCAAATGTGATCTATAAAATTGGCCCTACATTAAGTATGAATATGTTTTATTACGAATCTACATATTCCATCTATATTTGACGGGCCTGTTGGTCTAGTGGTTGGTTAGACACCCTCCCTGGCCGCTACCCAGTAGGTCGTAGGTTCGATTCCCACTAAGTGTACACTTACCCAGGTGTTTTATCTATTTTAATATGTATTTACAAAAACAAACAAAAAGTATATATCTAAGTATTAGTTGTCTGGTTTCCATAACAGGCTCTGCCTAGCTTGGGGTCGGGTGGCCATTGACCATGTGTACATTGTCTTACAATATTATTATTATTGCATATGATTTTCTGCTATGCTAACAAACATGTTTAGATTGCTCGTTTTCTGCAAAATATCGAAGAAAAGAAAAAATCCAAATAAGCTTGAATAGTTTTTCGGTTAAAGTAGGTCAAAGAGTCGTAAAAGGCGATGAAGGTGATCAGGTTTTATGATCACGTCTGAGTATTTTACACCTATAATGTTTACATCGCTTGTTATTGTCACTTATTACTTTACAGTAGACCATTGAGGAATAAGTATCCACACAAAGTTATGAAAGCCGTTGTCTGGCTTAGCTTGGGGTGTAAATTGATTTCATTAGGTATTATCCAAAGAGCGACAAAATCGGTAGAGACTGGAGACTAATGATTTTGCCGACTTGATCTCTCAACTAAGATGAATAATGACTGTAGCTGAGCATTTCATTTTCTTTTTTTTTTAATCACAGTTGACTATAAGACACTGGGCGGTACAATGGCCATTTTATATTTAAATACTTAACAAATATGATGAAATCAAACTACTTATACGGATGTTATCGCGGTTTTTTTTTTTGCTGTACGAAGTCTGCAGTATTTGAACACGTTCAGGGTCGCACCCACCGTTATATTAGATTTGATAAACCTCAAATCCTCGCAAAAGAACACCGATTCCTACCTAGGATGATTCATGAGGCTATTGACATCAAAAAACATTCTAATTTCAATAGAGAAGATTGTTGGGTGTTACCACGGGCTTGGGATCCTGTGATAAATATAATTAAATCCAATATCAATCAAAACACTGCACGGCCTCAAGATACTGTAAGCTCTTACTGCGTAGATCGGACCAACAATAATAACTAAGAAGACCTGAGGGTACACCGGCATAATTGTGACATAAGGACGTTCAACATCTCAGTCCTCCCGTGACCATGGGTGCTGCAAAGCATTCGAAACGTCGGGATAGTAAAATCAAAAATAATCCGCGATAAAATCCGTAAAAGTAGTTTGAGCCAATTTGTCCTGTAACTCCACTGTCCTACTAAGGTACCTATTGATAGGAGGTAAATAAAACAGTGGAATCCGAGTACAAACTTTAATAATAATAAAAGTGCCTATGCTGCGGAGAGGGCAGTATGGTGGGTTCGACCTAACTCCGATTCCCTTCAATTATACGAGTATTGTGGTGTAGTACTTCCCGTGAGCCGCCGGTGTATGCGGTGCACGGCCGTTCAGGTAGCGACGCCAGGTAGGTACCACCAAATCTTCAACGTCGGTGGTCGGTGGTCTTGTACCACGTATAAGGACGACCTTGCTCCGAGGAGAATAATAGAAGATATCATCACAGAATATAAATCACTTTTATTACAACACACTTTGTACACTGAATATACACGACTACAATAAATTAGATAAATCAAATTCACAATAAACAGTTACTTCCATCTCTTAACAGTCTCGTGGTTGACACTCGAATAGCCTCACAATACTACCGACCATGCTTTTATCAGAAAAATCCCTACCCGAAAACTAAACCCCCAAACGACTCGCCACGACCAATCACAGCCCCCATCAGTTCTCTTTAATGCGGCTCCGTGATTGGCCGGCGGCGGCGCTACGAATCAATTGCAGAGTCTATGACTAACTTCCGCTTCTGTCAGTACTCGAAAAGTAGTTACCAGTATATTAAAATATTAAACAATAAAAATAAAGTATTAAATAAGTAGCGATAAATCTCTACAAAATTGCAAACCCTAACAATCGACCATCCTGACGACGTGTGCGTCCCCGCACACGACCCAGGTGGAACCCTAACAATCGGTGTCGAGTACATGGTCAGCAGCACGAAGGTCCATTCTAATACAATCAATTGAACATCAACAATTTGTACAAACTATAGTTTAGAACCTGTTTTATTTTTATCTTATTTACATCATGTTATGTACATGTATTTTACATTACTATAAACTTCGTTAGTTAATTAGATAATTCCATAATAATTCCATTCCTTTTATTTTATTAAAAACAAATGTATCATTTATCTAATTGCTGTTAGGAAAACTGTACACTTATATTGTAAACATCTAGTATTCCATTCTATTCTAATTTATTAGACAACGAATCGAAACCACATCAAAATATCAATATGTACATATATGGACTTACTCAGGTCCACGAAAGACTGGTGACTGGCACACCAGCGCAAGCCGATCGATTGCTTCACACGGCGCAGGTGAGACTACTTAATGGGATTGGGATCGAATCGAGTCCGTGCAGGACTGCCCAACTACCATTTCAAAATCATATAGACCCCAACTGGCGGATATACAAGACGATCGATTACTTGATACCGCACAGTGGGACAATGCATCGTGGTGGCTCACACAAGCCGATCGATTACTTGTGGAGACGCACCATCGTGGCACCGAACGTATCAAAATATGGCACGATCGATTCGATACCATACATGACCGCCCGACTACCAATTCGAAACACCAACTGGAGGCACAAGCCGATCGATTACTTGATACCGCACAGTGGGTCGATGCATTGTGGTGGCTCACACAAGCCGATCGATTACTTGTGGAGACGCACCGTCGTGGCACCGAACGTATCAAAACGTGGCACGATCGATTCGATACCATGCATGACCGCCCGACTACCAATTCGAAATCAGATTAACACCAACGGCGTGCACAAGCCGATCGATTACTTGAGACGGCGCAGTGGGCCGATGCGCACAAACCGATCGATTGCTTGTGATTTATCTGGAAAGATACAAAAGACCTTCTGTAACAACATTACTCTTAATATCTCATATTATACACACAAAATTACGGATTCAAATTAATTACTATCATTACTATTCAACTACATTAGCTTTAGATTCATTTTCGTGAACTTCTATTTCACCTATGTAGTTCCAAGGCCTGCTAGTTTATAGTTCGTTTTGCATGCGTGCTAATCCACAAAACATTAATGACTACAGGGTTCTATAAACGTGGATATGTCCACGTTTATAGCTTTTTGCTTTGCCCATCACTGTTAAAGCAGGGTTTATATTTCTGTCCTCTTATCTATCCTATCTTGAACCCCATTTCGAATAACGGAAACCGCTATTAAGGAGAGTTTGATAGACTATCACGTTAAGAATAGAGCTTTATCCCATTCATGCTGGCACCAAATAACACCTCTGAATCAGATACACCTATGTTTTTTTTTGCGTTTTTAAGTATCCAACAAACTCTCCCCAAAAGCCTAAATCAATCTTTCTCATCATTTTGTTTAGTTCGTTTAGCGATTCAAGGATAGTACGATTGAACCCTTCCAACTAACCGTCAACACCGACTAAACAGTGTTCAAATCTTATGAAAGCATGTGATGCAGAATAACTACAGCGATCGCTTGCCAAGCGATCCCCTGATCGACCCCAATTGTGTAATTTATAATCTTCAAAAACGAACACAGATTGTTTGTTTTCTTGACAGGTATAATCAATCAGGTAAACACACCCATAACTACAAGTAGGTGAGTATAACCTCCCTTAGATCTTACGAAGGGCCCAAGGTGGTCAACATGCAAATCATGAAACGGCACCACTACTTTTGTTTATGTGACATTGCGGAGTAATTCGCTTTTAAGTTATGTTTTTTTTTTTATAAGAGAATTCTATGCAAACGTTTATACCTTTTTTTTTTATTTGCCAATACATAAATCGCTTCTTATTTTATTAATACTTTAATCGTATATACCAACGATATTGTACCATAATTTTAATTTTATTTACATTTTTTTTTTGTGGCTCTACACGGTCCATAATTATACTTAGCTTTAAGCTACCAATTTAATAAATAACCACCCAATAACCACCTTGTAAATATTATGGAGTGTAATAAGCGATATGAATCTATTAATTTTAACATTATTTTCTGACGAACCAGGATTGTCAGTTCTAAGGTCTTCTTTTGACACTGAAATATTCAATGTCGCCGTGGTTCATACCTGTTCATACGACACAGTTGCCACACCGCATCCCTCAGAACTACCCATCGAACACTGCTATTATTACCATGTACATAACATAATACTTGACAGTCTTTTAAAACGTAGTTATTTATGTAATTTAGGCACTTTTCATCACAATCGCTGTTAATACTTTTGATCCTACAGATTGGTCTCCCAGTTGGACAGTGCAACCAGTAGTCACTAAAGTTTGTTATTACACTCAGAAATTGGTCAGAAAAGGCTTCCACATTGACGGCTACGGGATTTCGCGGTAGCTTATTTGGCGACATGGCTCACTTTAGAACCAGTCCTATGTTACAGAACAATCGACCTCTTGCAAAGTTTACATTTATAGACACCTACTAAAGGTTCTCGGAATTAACCCCGGTACAGAAATGTGGAATGCTCACTAACCGGTAATTATTAAAATACGGTACCTAGCAGATAACCCTAAACTTTCGCAGAAAGAAAATCACAGCTAAACTTTACAACTGAGTAGAGGTTCTTCGCTTCTGCTAAAGTCTATGATATAGTATAGTAAGCGACGATATGCTTGCTCTACTCAGAAATCGGAACCCAGCTATCAACCCAACTTATTGTAGCAGTGCATGCTAGACGTCGAGCCAGCACCGAATTAGACGTAGAACCTAACGCCGCAGGGATCCGTACTCACTATCGAATTTCTGCTCAACGTAGAGCTGACCGTTAAACTATTAGACCCTCGTGGCGGTAGTGTTGCTTAAGCAAATTTAGTGAACACGAAAACTTGACAAGCCACTGTCGTAGCATCGAGCTCGAGCCCTTGCTGCTTAGAGAACAGCACTACGGGTAATACCGACGACAGGCCTGTGCAGCTAGTAGAGGCATTTAGTCTTCAATGACAGGAATAAGATAATTTCAAGTTAACAGCCGATAATCTATGCACATCCTAAATGACCCATCCCTTTTACGAACAAGCAAAGACTAGCTTGAGACGGGCCTTCGCGTTCGTGATGGGACAACCTGTTTGAGTGGTAACTATTCAACTCGTGATGTTTGCGCGTCCTAAATTATGGAGGGACGTCGACAATATTTAGAGTTTCAGTATGTCTAATAGACGTTGCTTATCTTCAGACACACGAGCCTGATTATTATAATGCTGTGCTTGTGACTACATTTGACGGTGGTCCCGTTATGACCTTGTCAGAAAATTGCACTATCCCCACGACAAAATACAAAATCTATCAAGATCCGACATATGGCTGATGATTGCACTATCACAACATCAACACGTCCGCACTTAACTTGATACGTCCTTTAGACATGTGTTACTGTTTCTACTCTCATGTGTACTATTCAGTTGCAATGCTTTTTTTTTTTTTTTTTTTTTCATAACTGCTACTAAATGGTAGATCAATCAGCCAATACCGTGGCTGAGCCGTACAACCCAAAGACATCGACTGATCAAGCCGTAAGGGAACATTCACTCATTTGTCTAACTCAGGTTAAGGAGAATTTATTACCTACATCAAGAAATTGCAACTGAGTCAAGTTTTTATAAGCGATTAAGTATGTTCGTGCAATTCACCACCCCCTGATACAACTTGGGCAGTAACGTCTATGCATAGTTGAGGTGATAACATACCCAGACTTAACAAAGGACCATGCCCATAGTATGGAGCTGAAAGTCAGCAATGCAAATTGCACTATGTCACAAGATGTATATGTTATCTAGATTTAATGTTATGATATTGGACATTAAACATGATAATTTCCTACTGTTTTTTTTTTTTTACTTTATCGTTCACAGACAGCATTGCTATTAGTTTTTCCACTAGGAACTTCATGATCACATAAGCTAAGCCAGATCAGTGTTCTTTTATATACTTATATGTATGTTATCAGACAAACATGTCAGTTATGTGGAATTATCTAGTCTGTCCCCATTGTATAATGTCAATATGTATGTGAAAACAATTTGGTTAGATACACTGGTACTGCAATGTTAACAAGAACGTCTTATTATTATTATTTTTTATCTAGTGCTTCATATGATTTAAAATTAACAACATAATTCTAATTTTATTTATTAGAGCAATCTTGTAATATACTTTCTCTGGGCATTTCTGGGGCACAGATGGGCATTGTCCTTTGTAAAACCGATGAGAGATGATTAGACAAAGTCCTAATTTTTGCACAACATATCCATTCGTTAAAGTGGAGTCACTGCCAAAGGGTACAAAGGCGGTGAAGAGTCCTATTTTCCGTACTTCATTCATAAGTTTTGAGTAACGGCTCGGCTATTCCGACTTAATTAAACCTATACATGTCGCTTTTTGCAATGCATTTTAATAGATTTAGGACAGCACCAGTAATTCATATTGGGGAACTTACTGGGGAACAGTCAGCAACAGTCAGCAACAGGACTGATGATATTTAATGCCACAAAGATATTGCAAGAGCAGATCAGGATATGAGCATCGCGATGCCAGGGAACCAGACCTCAAAGTTTAATAGTTGTATCTGTGAATAATACACTACCGCACGTTTTCCCTACAATATCACGTTGATTGTGTGTCAATTCTTCGTAATAAACCTCGTACCTACTCCTTCGTCCTAAGACTCCTAAGTAGCCCCCCTTCAAGACATAAGACCCGGCTATGTTCTGCTCGAAAGGAAAAGCAAACAGTAATTTCTCTTGCCATTCCTACCAGGTCAATAGAATCGAACTACCAGACCTCGGCCAGATCCTAGAACTTCAAAGTACCAAAATCAGTGATAGTTCTATCACCCTCCCGTATAGCGATGCACACTTGGTAAACAAATCATTAATTTAACAAAGTATGGATGCGTTGAGTTAAAGGATCCAAAATCTAATATTATATAAGGTTTTTGCGTCCTGGGAAGATGCAACACCATCCCTAACGCATTTAAAAATATCGAAAACATTTTTTTTTTTGGAAAATGAAGGACTACGTGACCTGTTAGATTGTCCCGCGTCGACACGTGGCTCTGTGCTACCGGCAGTCAGCGGACCGATTGCGATGGCTCCTTCCACGACGGTCGTTGTCCCGCCGTGATTGTGAACGCTGATTCCGATCCACCTTAGTCATCCTCGTGGCCGTCATTCCGTAGCTCACGCTCGACTCGCAACAAAAAGGTTGTGTGAATATTATGTTACAGACTTACACGTGTATCGTATTATGACGGTAGCTTGTAAATATTAGAGAGCATTTTATATAGGCAAGCTAAAATTACTACCTATGTAGTAAAACAGATTGACGACTACCTAACACAATCACTGCCATACACTGTAGGAATATTTTGGTATCAGGTCACCCAATAATAACCGATGAGACCATAATACATTACTAATACTGCAATCTGACACTAATACTGCGCACTTCAGATATAATTCGATACAATACAGACACTGCTATCATCTTCCATATTATTCCATATCATGCAAGAAATAAATACAATCTCCCAATTATATTATTAGTTATAGACTATCCGAAACTGTTACATACCTATGTATTTTTTTATAAGAATACAATTGGTATGGATGTATCTGTCAATCATTGGACTACCTATTGAAATTTCTCCGTCTTACCGTCAACTGTTTTTATTTGCAGAAAATAGCGGATTATACTTATACGGTTTAAGACATTTATTTTCGCAAAAGATTACAAGATAATCACTTACAGAGAAAATACAAAATATAATATACGAACAGTTTGATTTGCTCAATTAGCGTTGTACATAAAAATAGAGGGTAGGTACTTTAAAAATATTTAAACATTTTTATTTTTCCAGGTATTGCGGGTACCTTCAAATTTCATTTAGAAATCACAATGCACGATGATAAATTTTAAACAGCAAACCGATATAGAAAAACTACAACGCGTAGAGATAAATATCAATTCAAACTAATTCAAAAGACAAAGATTACTTAATTCAAAACACTTCTTGTCAAAAATTGTAGATTTGGGCGTGTACTTACGTTTTGTTGAAGTTAGTTGCGATAGCCACTTCTGATCTATAAGGACGACCTTGCTCCGAGGAGAATAATAGAAGATATCATCACAGAATATAAATCACTTTTATTACAACACACTTTGTACACTGAATATACACGACTACAATAAATTAGATAAATCAAATTCACAATAAACAGTTACTTCCATCTCTTAACAGTCTCGTGGTTGACACTCGAATAGCCTCACAATACTACCGACCATGCTTTTATCAGAAAAATCCCTACCCGAAAACTAAACCCCCAAACGACTCGCCACGACCAATCACAGCCCCCATCAGTTCTCTTTAATGCGGCTCCGTGATTGGCCGGCGGCGGCGCTACGAATCAATTGCAGAGTCTATGACTAACTTCCGCTTCTGTCAGTACTCGAAAAGTAGTTACCAGTATATTAAAATATTAAACAATAAAAATAAAGTATTAAATAAGTAGCGATAAATCTCTACAAAATTGCAAACCCTAACACACGTATTATAAAAACACGGTTCTTCCAACCGGTAGGTGAGATATGAGAATATGTTTTGATCGAAGCTCGCTTTAAGATGTAGCCAATCATGTCTGTAACCCCTCTAACATATGGTAGAACAGCAGGCTGACGCTCGACAGTGGCTGGTTTGACACGTTCACTATGACGGCGGCGTGGGACTCGGAGCTTGTTGTCATGCAGTACTTGCTTGACATGTTGCAGCTCAGCGCTCAGATGGTCATCATCACAGATTCCGCGTGCTCTCTGAAACAAAGATTTTCCGACAGTAGCTAACTTTGTTGGGTGATGGTGAGACTCACCATTCAAGTACCTATCCGTATGGGTTGGTTTTCTGTACACAGTATGGCCTAAGGTGTTATCAGGATTACGTATACTAATACATCTAAGAAAGCTAGTGAGTTATTTGATTCCAACTCCATTGTCCAAAATTAAAGGTTATCTTCTCTTTACTTCGATAGATGGCGCTGTATAATTATTACATCGCGGTAGGGTTTTGTTTTGTAAAGTATTTAACTTTTTTTAAATAAACATTATTAGTTTCTTCGCCCACTTCGGGTCGACAGTGATTTCAGTGGTTTTATTTCTTTCTCAATAAATGATTAAATTTAATTACATACAATAGTGCAGTGCGACATCTGGTGCCGACACCCGTGACAAAAAAGGACTTGTAAAAACCGTGAGTAAAGTGAACAATCAGTGAAAAATACATAAGCAGTGTTAAAATAACTAAAAATAAAAGGCTTAAATAAAACATCGTGGTAAAATAATCAGAACATTTGCGTTAATGGACACAAAATATTTACGTATGAGTAATCCAACATTCTAAAGTAAACTTGGACATTATTTCCGGAAGTGATAGATAATATTTAGTAATAACTTAAAAATTCTTTTGCACGAACATATTTTCTGTACCGTCTACCCACTACATAAAAACCAAATAAATAATAAAGTTATTTACGAAATAAAGTGTATTAGATTAATACTTTTACAAACACATATCTTCACGCTATTACGTCGAAGGAGTCTGCAGAGGTAGAACATTTAAAAATGGAGTCGAGGTGTTTAAAACAAGAAGATCATTTAGAACATCTACAAAAGGCGTTCCGAAATTACAAAAAGTCACCAAAGGAAAGAATTTCAACAACATTTATCGAAGCGAGACTTGAAAGTTTAGAAAAATTATATACGATTTTCTTCGACCAACACTCAGAAATAGTGGCGAAAGTGACAACTGAAGATAAATTAAAATTACCATATTTTGCGAATGAAATGTTTGATCAATTTGAAGATATTTATTTAGAATATAAAGTTAAAATGAAAGACGATTTACAGCAGATTCTCTCAATAAGAAAAGAACCATCAAAAGGTAGCTCATCGTCTACTCAACCGACCACATCAACTTGTGAAGTGAGGCTACCTCAAATCAACTTGCCTGCATTTTGTGGTGGTTATGATGATTGGCAAACGTTTCACGACATGTTCTTGTCTCTCATTCATGAAAATGGAAGTTTGAGTGCTGTGCAGAAGTTACACTATTTAAAGAGCAGTTTGTCGGGAGAACCTGCGAATCTTCTTAAAAATTTATCGACTACGGAAATGAATTATACTGAAGCGTGGAAATTATTAACTAAGCGATACAAAAATTTAAGATACAATACCAACGAGATAATGAAAAAGTTGTTTGTTCAAAAATATGTAACAACAGACTCGGCGACTGGGCTAAAACAACTCTTAGATACGACCACCGCCTGTCTGAAATCCCTAACTAATTTAGGCATAAAGACTGAAAACTGGGATGTAATCATAAATTATTTAGTTGTATCGAAACTGGATCAGGAATCACGCAAACAGTGGGAGGTACTTGTAAGCCAATCTGAAACCGACGTTTTACCAACTTGGCCAGATCTAACCAAGTTTTTAGAAACACGCTTTAGGACTCTAGAAATGATTAGTCCATCTAAACAAATAGTCAAACCAAAATCATTTCATTCCACTCTTGAGAAAGGAGCTAATTCGCGTATTAACGCCTGCACTATGTGTTCCGGACCACACATGTTATATCAATGCAAACAGTTTGGAAATCAGTCTCCAGAAGAACGAAGCGAATTTGTGCAATCAAAGAGACTGTGTTTTAATTGTTTGGCACATAATCATTCAGTCAAGTTATGCCGACAATCAACCTGCTGTCGACGATGTGGTAGACGACATCACTCCTTGTTGCACCTTGAGCGAAAACCTGAATCAACTCCAAATGAGTCGAAGGAGCATACTGAGCAAAATATAAATCAAAGAGAAATTAAGATATCATCTCATTTTGCACAAGAGATACAAAGCGAAGTATTATTAGCTACTGCTGTAGTAAAGATCAAATCAAACACGGGCCATTATCAAGTAGTACGCGCATTAATCGATCAAGGCTCCGAGGCGTCATTTGTGAACGAAGCCACCGTTCAAGCCTTGGGCCTCAAACGCACATCAGTAAATGGCCTTGTATCTGGAGTAGGCGATGGAATGACCCGTACACAAAGTATGGTGTCGTTTTCATTACAATCACGTCATAATTCATTCTCTATCCCAGTTAACGCCTATGTTTTGAGTACATTGACATCATTTCTACCAAATAATACAACTATAATCACGGATTGGCCAGAAATTGAGAACTTATCACTGGCCGACCCTAAATATGGAGTACGTAACAAAGTTGAGATTATCCTGGGCGTTGAAGTTCTTAGCGAGATCCTATTAGACGGTCTTATGAAACACCCATCTAAGTGTGGCCCTATTGCACAAAATACGCAATTGGGTTGGATATTATCAGGTAGAGTTCAAAAGACTAATGAATCAAACCCTAGAATTATCAATCTTCATCTTCAAGTGAAGGAAGATCAACTTTTGAGCAAATTCTGGGAGATAGAAAGACAACCAGAGAGTATTGAGAAGAAAATGACTAAAGTTGAGAGAGAATGCGAAGAGTTTTTTGAGAGAACAACAACTAGAGATGAGGAAGGTCGGTATGTGGTGAGACTGCCGTTCAAGGATCAGTATCCAGAGTGTTTTAAAGGTGACACGAAACATATTGCTTTACGGAGATTTATATTATTAGAAAAGAAACTAAGAAGGAACCCTGATTTGTATGACAATTATAAAAAAGTTATCATTGACTACATTCAACAAGGTCACATGATAAAGGTGTCTGAGTCAAGTAACAGTTACCGATCAAGTTATCTCCCTCATCATGCCGTTGTGAGAGAAGATAAGGAGACGACAAAGGTGCGATGTGTCTTTGACGCATCTTGTAAAGGTAGCAACAACGTTTCTTTAAATGATTGCTTTAATATAGGTCCTAAACTCCAACAGGACCTAAGACATATCTTAATGAGGTGGAGACTTCATCAGTTCTGTATTGTGGCTGATATCGTACAAATGTACAGACAAATTCGTGTGCATGATGAGGACACAGACTATCAGAAAATTTTATGGAGATTTGATATAAGCAATCCAATAGAGTGTTATAAATTGACTAGACTTACCTTTGGAACTTCTTGCGCTCCATATTTAGCAGTCAAATGTTTACAGCAACTTGCTATAGATGAACAGTCCAAGTATCCAATGGCAGCCAAAATAACACTATCTGATTTTTATATGGACGATTTACTGGCGGGTGAAGAGTCCGAAGAGCAAGTCATTGAGATTTATGAAGAATTAAATGAATTAATGAATGCAGGTGGCTTTCAGCTACAAAAATGGTGTACAAACAGCAAAAAATTATTAAATCACATTAAGGAAGATAAACAGAGGTCAGATCAATCACTACTTTTTAAAGAAGACAATATGGTTAAAGTACTAGGTATTTCTTGGAACAAGAATACAGATAATTTTGAGTACGTGCATCAGTTACCTTTATTAGACTTGCCCATCACAAAAAGAAAAGTTTTATCGGATATAGCGAGACTGTATGATCCATTAGGATGGATTGCACCTGTGATCATTATGGCTAAAATATACATGCAAAAGTTATGGAAGTCTGGCTTGTCTTGGGATGATAATCTCACAGCAGACTTAGTTAAGGAATGGTTGGAGTTTCGAAATGATCTGGCAAATGTTAAGGGCATAAAAATCCCAAGATGGTTACAAGTTAGACGTGACGATTATGTCGAGCTTCATGTATTCGCGGATGCTTCTCAAGCTGCATACGCTGCGGTTGTTTACATCAAAATTAGAGACAAAGCAGGATGTATCAGCGTGCATTTGATCACAGCTCGGACGAAGGTTGCGCCAGTGGAAAAAGAAGTATCAATCCCTCGGTTGGAGCTGTGTGCAGCCCTTCTCGCAACTCAATTGATTTCAGAAGTAGCACAAATTTTATATATTTCTAAGGTATTACTGCACGCCTGGTCGGACTCTACAGTAGTTCTGGCTTGGCTGCGTGGCGAGCCAAGCCGTTGGACAACGTTCGTCAGCAATAGGGTCTCTGAAATACTAACTATGTTAGAACGAGATCAATGGAATCATGTCAATACAAAGTGCAATCCGGCTGATTGCGCTTCCAGAGGCATTCCATCAAAGGAGCTAAAACTACATGATTTATGGTGGTATGGACCTAGATGGCTAAAGGAAACTGACAAGTACGAATCACTTGAGTTGATTGATTTCATAACTAATGAGGAACAAAGACCTGTTAAGATTATGGTTGCCATAGTTGAAAACAAAGAAGAATTCGAGTGGACGAGGTTTTCTAGCTTACAGAGACTATTGCGTGTGTTATCTTACTGTAGAAGAGTTTTGTTATGGAAAATACCGAAAGATGTGAGGGAGTTGCCAGAAAATATTACCTTTAAAGAGATGGATAATGTATTGGAAATCTGTGTAAGAAAAACTCAGGAAGTTCACTTCAAGGACGACATTAAACAATTAAAATCCAACGGATCTGTACCAAAATCTAGCAAACTGCATACTCTTTGCCCCATTTTCGATAAAAACGGGGTTTTAAGAGTCGGAGGACGCATTGAACAGTCTCAAGAAAGTTTCGACAAGAAACATTCTATGATATTGCCTGGTGCAAGTCATCTCACTAATTTAATAATTTTAGATGCTCACATGAAAACGTTACACGGAGGGCCGCTCGTAATGCTTAACTATTTAAGGTCAAAGTTTTGGATACTGAAGGCTAGAGAACACGTCAAGAAATGCTACAGAAATTGTATTATATGCCTTAGATATTCACGACAAAATAGAAATCCATTTATGGGTCAACTCCCATCAGTGAGATTGAAGCCAGAGAGAGCATTTAAATCTACAGGAGTAGATTTTACTGGTTACATAAAAATTCGATTCGGACCAGGAAGAGGCTCAAGATCATATAAGGGTTATATTTGTATTTTTATTTGTATGGTAACCCGTGCAATACATTTAGAAGCTGTATCTAACTTAACTACCGAAGGCTTTATAGCAGCCTTTCGAAGATTTGTGTCCAGGAGGGGGCATTGCAAAGATTTATTTAGTGATAATGGCACTAATTTTGTTGGTGCTGATAAAGAGTTGAGAGAGATGTATAATAGGGCTGTCTCTAATTTCCCTAAAGAGCTTAGTGCATTACTGGCCAACGAAGGTACAACCTGGCACTTTATACCCCCTCAAGCACCGAATTTTGGAGGCCTTTGGGAGGCGGCCGTCAGATCTACTAAAGCTCACTTAAAAAGAGTTATAGGTGATAGTACTCTAACATATGAAGAACTAGCTACAACACTAACGCAGATAGAGGCATGTATCGCAATTAAGTGACAATCCAGAGGATCCGTTGCCGCTCACTCCTGGGCATTTCCTTGTGGGAGAACCATTAATTCTGATTCCGGATGAAGATTACTCCAATAAACATATCTCAGGTCTACAGCGATTGAAGTTAATCCAAAAGATGGTAAATGATTTTTGGAGGAAATGGTCAGATGAATATTTGGTATTGCTAAATCAGAGATTTAAGTGGACTACAAGGAAGAATGAACCAGAGATAGGAGAAGTTGTAATTATCCGAGACCAAAACATACCACCAGCCAAATGGCTTCTTGGGACCATAGTTGAGAAACACACAGGCAAGGATAACATCACTCGTGTTGTTACAGTCAAAACCAAGAATGGTCTCCTCAAGCGAGCTTGTAATAAACTATGTTTTTTGCCGAAGACTGAGATAGTTGACGATAATGTTTGAAATTTTGTATACTTACTTTGGTTTTAATTAATGAACTTTAAAATTACCTACCGCGTTGATTCCATTATTAGAGAAACTGCACTTAGTCATGGTGGGCGGCCATCAATTTATTGTTTTATATTTTATTTTGTTATTATGATTTTTATTATTGTAAAAAGAACTAGTTCTTGGTGGCCGGAATGTCCAAAATTAAAGGTTATCTTCTCTTTACTTCGATAGATGGCGCTGTATAATTATTACATCGCAGTAGGGTTTTGTTTTGTAAAGTATTTAACTTTTTTTAAATAAACATTATTAGTTTCTTCGCCCACTTCGGGTCGACAGTGATTTCAGTGGTTTTATTTCTTTCTCAATAAATGATTAAATTTAATTACATACAATAGTGCAGTGCGACACCATTGTGAATTGAATTTTTGGATATCATATCTCTGACTATTATTTAATGTTTATTTAAATGAAAGTAGTTTTTAAATAGGGCTAACCTTGATCTATACTCGATATAATAATGTTTTAATGTAAACGCCACAAATAAAATGTGAAAAAAATTTCAATTAATCATAGAATTGCAATAGACTGTTATCAGAGTACACTTTAAGTATGTCAATCCGGTAAATGACTAACTTCTCATTAATCTAAATATCGCTAACAAGTGCGGGAATACTTACCCTACATACAAAATAAAGATCGCACCAAATACCTTTATTTAATAATTTGAGTTTTGGGTACGAACTTCATATATACACCGCCCCAGTGGCAATCGATCAAATATAATATATGGATGCCTCTGGCGCACAAGACGTAGGTATTGCCGATTCCTATTTACTTGAGATACACTCCTCGCTCGCACAACATTTACTGAAACATTCAATGAATTTTTCATAGTTTCAAATAAACCAGGTCGGATCAGCGAATTCCCCAAGGCGGCTTACTGAGGCTCGAGGAGTTGGAAACTAAAACTTTTGAACAACAAATATTAAAGCGATGCGGTGCGAGCCGTTACTGTGTTACTGTGTGGATGAACATTCTTATTGTAGAAAAAGTGGGCCTTTTTTACAAAAGAATAATATAGTTGGTACTTTTAGCATGAAATAAAGCAAATGAATGTCGAAAATTAATAAATATAAATCTCGCCTCGGCTAATGAAGCGCGATTCAACAGCGTGCGTCGCTGGAGTGAGTGAGTGAGTGATCTCACAACACGTCGCGTAATGCCGCCGCGCCGTATATATTAGATCAAAGGGTGGTTTTGAACCAAATGTTACCTATAACGAACAATCTTGTTCAGGCGTCAAAGCTGCTGAAGCTTTTGCACAATACTTTGCGAGCGTATTTTTACCCGATACTCCCAATTTGAACAGTCTGAATCCATGTACGGGAGGTGGCAATATACCTCTTCCATCTCTGACTCCCCAGGATGTAGAAATAGCTATTGACAAACTTAAAACTCGTAGCTCGATTGGTCCTGACAACATTCCCGCCTACATTCTTAAGGGATGTAAAGACCTCATAACAGTACCTTTATGCCATCTTTTTAATTTAGCTCTCCGGTCTGGCCTATACCCTAAGCAATGGAAATTATCGCGAGTCACGCCTATTCCTAAAACTAGTGATAAATCGACAGTGGAAAAGCATAGGCCTATCGCAGTCCTCCCGACCATTGCAAAAGTTTTCGAGCTTATTCTTCATGCGTACATTTACAGAAATATAAACGTGTATTTGTCTGATGCCCAGCACGCCTTTAGGTCGGGTCGTTCTATCAATTCGAACCTATTAATCCATACGGATTTCGTTTCTAAAAGTTTGGACTCGGGAAGGCAAGTTGATGTTCTGTATTTTGATTTTTGCAAAGCTTTCGACAGAGTCGACAATGATTTGCTCTTGAATAAACTGGGAGCTTTGGGCTTTGCCTCAGGATTTCTGAATTTTTTCGCAGACTACATGCGCGATCGTAAGCAGTTCGTCAGACATGGCTGTTTCGAGTCAAAGCCATATGATACCCGATCAGGAGTCAGTCAGGGATCCGTGTTGGGCCCGCTTCTGTTTCTAATCATGATTAATGACTTAGTCAACAAAGTAACATCATCAAAGTGCTTATTATATGCCGATGACTTAAAAATAGCAATGGAAATAAAAACTGATGAAGATTGTAAACTGTTACAAAATGATCTAGACGCCATTTATCAATGGAGTATCCAGAACAAACTGTCTTTCAATACGACTAAGTGTCAAGTAATGACTTACACTCGAGGGTTGCGGCCAATACGATATAATTATACATTAGGTGGTAAGCCAATCGCTCGTGTAACCAACATCAAGGACCTGGGAGTAACATTTGACCAACGTCTTACATTTAGAGACCATATTTCTGCCCTTGCCAAGGAATCCTTTAGACGTTTGGGTTTCGTTTTGCGTAATGCTCGAGACTTCAAAAACCCACAAATCATCAGCCTTCTGTATACTGCTCTAGTTAGAAGTAAACTCGAGTGTAGTGCCTGTGTCTGGAATCCTCATTCAGCAAATCAAGTACTGATGCTTGAAAAGATTCAAAAAACTTTCCTCTGGCACCTATTCAAGAGGATATACTACTTCTTTCCATACATGTACCCGACTAACTATATTATGGGGATGTTAGGCTTTAATTCATTGGAGGTGAGGAGAGGTCTCGATCAGCTTGTAGTGGCATGCAAAACCCTTCGAGGACGTATTGACTGCCCTGAACTTCACAACCTAATCTGCCGTCTGTATGTGCCTGGTAACTACATTGCGCACAGTCGCAACCGCCGGCACAGATTGTTTGCACCGCCTATGTGTCATACTGTTGCCAGAGCAAATTCCCCGGTGTGTCGTACTCTTGAGGTCTTCAATGCCCTCTTGATTGCCTACCCTGAATGTGATGTGTTTGCTGATGAATGGAAGAAAATTATCCGAGTGTGTCTGGCGTTCTGTGAGAGAAAATATGCGAGGTTGTCCACTGTTCTGTGTTAGTTTTAAATCTAATTTAGCTATATAAGTATTTATTTATAACAGTATATTTATGAAATTATGTTAATTAATGTAACTGGTTTAAATATCGTTTTAATTAACAATAAACAATTAAACATTAAACATTATAATCCACTTACCTTTAAATACATTTTTGAATTAAACACAATTTAAAGATAGCCCTATATAATATTACCACAGTATTAAATACAGTAGACGCACTATGAACAAACGACTTTTGTGTGATTAGAGCCATTGCAATTACATACACCGTTATAGCAAAGTTGTATTTTAAACCGGCTTCAAAAAGAAGGTTCTCTATTCGACGCGTATGTATGTAATATTAATAAAAATGCGTAATATTAATATATGTTAGTCTATGTGGGCTTCTAAACAAATTTACCAAATTTTATCAGTGTATGTATGTATGTAGGTTTGTCCGCGGATTTCTCAGAAACTAGAAGTCCGATTTCAAAAATTCTTTTTGCAATAGTTAGAGTATCCTTCAACTTAGGGTAGAGTACAAGTTTCATCAAAATCGGTCCAGTAGTTTAAGAGATATAAACTTTTTATGTTTTCAGTAAGTTACTGTAACGTAGACGTTCGAGTTGCGTGATAGTGCTGATACCTATTTTGCTAAAATAAAAGTCACTAAAAAGTGCTAGTGCTTGAAGTCGGTGTCAGCTCGTGCAAGTCTTAGTTTAACATGATGTACTAGCACCGACTTCAATATATTTTCGTTATTTTACGCTTTTTAGATAATTTACTTTGAAGTCGGTTTTTTTTTTTAAATAGTTTATTTAGCACTTTTTAGTGACTTTTATTTTAGCAAAATAGGTATCATCACTATCACGCAACTCGAACGTCTACGTTACAGTAACTTACTGAAAACATAAAAAGTGTATATCTCTTAAACTACTGGACCGATTTTGATGAAACTTGTACTCTACCCTAAGTTGAAAGATACTCTAACTATTGCAAAAAGAATTTTCGAAATCGGACTTGTAGTTTCTGAGAAATCCGCGGACAAACCTACATACATACATACACTCGTGAAATTTGGTAAATTCGTTTAGAAGCCCACATAGACTAACATATATGAATATTATGCATTTTTATTAATATTACATACATACGCGTCGAATACAGAACCTCCTTTTTTGAAGTCGGTTAAAAAATTCAAACCGACTTCAAAGTAAATTATCTAAAAAGCATAAAATAACGAAAATATATTGAAGTATGTGTCAGCTCGTGCTAGTCTTAGTTTAACATGATGTGCTAGCACCGACTTCAATATATTTTCGTTATTTTATGCTTTTTAGATAATTTACTTTGAAGTCGGTTTGAATTTTTTTTTAAATAGTTTATCGTACAGTATATTTTATTTAAGTATATATTAATACGTTATGAGGAAGCTACTGCAGGTGTCACCGTAGACACGCACACCGCACCCGCACCAACTCCTGCCTCATTTTACATTCAGCATCAATAAACTCTCGTGATTGGAATCCGCCGAGGGTTCGTGATTGGAGTTAAATCGCGCGGGATTTATAGTATTTTCATGTTTTTTTGTTTTGAAATGCAAAATGAATCGAAGTAGAGGGCGACGGCGTTTGGCTTACATTGGCTCGAGAGTGAAGGAGGACAAGTGTCGTCACATCATGAAGACAAACATCAGCAGACAGTCATCAGCAGTGGAGTACAGCCCTTACTTCCCGGCAAACAGATGTTAACGACGACTTCCTTGAATAATTATAATATAAATTATCAGGTATTTACGAAAATATGGCTGTAAAATTCAGTTAATTTATAGATAAGTGAGGAGGCAAAATAAACACATCATCACTCTGACTCTCTCTCTCTCTCCAATCGGCCAATGACGAGAAGTAGGGTTTAATATGTCATATTCGACCCAACAAATTAATTTTTACTAACCACCGAGCACCGCACCGGTCAGCCATCACTACTGTATTCATTATATCTATTGCTACAGTTTTAATCTTTTAAAGAAAAACAGGGTATATAACTTTGTATAGTAAAGAAGCAAGCCTCTTTTGATCACAACAATTTTTGTCACACACTAGGCTGCAATGGAACGTAAAAAACTGTACTACTGTACTTGCGGTGAAGAACATATTAATTATTTCCCCATATTTCCAAACAAGCTGCTGGAGCAGACGAGCAATAAATCATGCAAGAGGTCGTCACTTACCGTGCTCAGTAATACAGATCTGACAATACCATTACTGTAAATGAAAGAAAAAATAGCAACAGTGTTCACTGAAGTAAAGAAGTCGAAATATCTTCATTATGTATAGGTCCTATAAAATATCTTCATTATGTATAGGTCCTATAAAATATCTTCATTATGTATAGGTCCTATAAAATATCTTCATTATGTATAGGTCCTATAAAATATCTTCATTATGTATAGGTCCTATAAAATATCTTCATTATGTATAGGTCCTATAAAATATCTTCATTATGTATAGGTCCTATAAAATATCTTCATTATGTATAGGTCCTATAAAATATCTTCATTATGTATAGGTCCTATAAAATATCTTCATTATATATAGGTCCTATAAAATATCTTCATTATGTATAGGTCCTATAAAATATCTTCATTATATATAGGTCCTATAAAATATCTTCATTATGTATAGGTCCTATAAAATATCTTCATTATGTATAGGTCCTATAAAATATCTTCATTATGTATAGGTCCTATAAAATATCTTCATTATGTATAGGTCCTTTAAAATATCTTCATTATGTATAGGTCCTATAAAATATCTTCATTATATATAGGTCCTATAAAATATCTTCATTATGTATAGGTCCTATAAAATATCTTCATTATATATAGGTCCTATAAAATATCTTCATTATATATAGGTCCTATAAAATATCTTCATTATGTATAGGTCCTATAAAATATCTTCATTATGTATAGGTCCTATAAAATATCTTCATTATGTATAGGTCCTTTAAAATATCTTCATTATGTATAGGTCCTATAAAATATCTTCATTATGTATAGGTCCTATAAAATATCTTCATTATGTATAGGTCCTATAAAATATCTTCATTATGTATAGGTCCTATAAAATATCTTCATTATGTATAGGTCCTATAAAATATCTTCATTATGTATAGGTCCTATAAAATATCTTCATTATGTATAGGTCCTATAAAATATCTTCATTATGTATAGGTCCTATAAAATATCTTCATTATGTATAGGTCCTATAAAATATCTTCATTATGTATAGGTCCTATAAAATATCTTCATTATGTATAGGTCCTATAAAATATCTTCATTATGTATAGGTCCTATAAAATATCTTCATTATATATAGGTCCTATAAAATATCTTCATTATGTATAGGTCCTATAAAATATCTTCATTATGTATAGGTCCTATAAAATATCTTCATTATGTATAGGTCCTATAAAATATCTTCATTATGTATAGGTCCTTTAAAATATCTTCATTATGTATAGGTCCTATAAAATATCTTCATTATGTATAGGTCCTATAAAATATCTTCATTATGTATAGGTCCTATAAAATATCTTCATTATGTATAGGTCCTATAAAATATCTTCATTATGTATAGGTCCTATAAAATATCTTCATTATGTATAGGTCCTATAAAATATCTTCATTATGTATAGGTCCTATAAAATATCTTCATTATGTATAGGTCCTTTAAAATATCTTCATTATGTATAGGTCCTATAAAATATCTTTATTATGTATAGGTCCTATAAAATATCTTCATTATGTATAGGTCCTATAAAATATCTTCATTATGTATAGGTCCTATAAAATATCTTCATTATGTATAGGTCCTATAAAATACAAATCCTCACTGTAGTCATTTTTACAACGACTACTGTGAGGATCCGGCAAAACTGAAACATTGTTTTTTGTATGTCTGTGAGAATTGACAATCATACTATTATAAATAGAGTTAGAATTAATAGAGTATTATTATCTTTCTGTTTTTTTTTTATTTCAAGTAAGCAAAGTGTCTATATTATTGGTGCTGCATTATTTATGTAAGACTGTTTAATTCTTAAAAAACCTAACGGGTGCCTTTTTTACTATAATTTTTCTATGGACTTATAAGTAAGTATAGTTTATT
The DNA here is from genome assembly GCA_911728495.1 of Furcula furcula. Classification (NCBI taxonomy): domain Eukaryota; kingdom Metazoa; phylum Arthropoda; class Insecta; order Lepidoptera; family Notodontidae; genus Furcula; species Furcula furcula. The sequence goes on from OU452243.1 coordinate 578,818, forward strand.
ATATTATCGACTGTACATAGACTTGACCAATGTCGTATGTGGCGAATTTCATAATTAGACAATAACGAAAATATTATTGAAGTTGGTGTTAGCGTACCTGCTGTGTATATTCTGCACCAACTTCAATAATATTTTCGTTATTTTATGCTTTTTAGATAATTTACTTTGAAGTCGGTTTTTTTTTTTTTTTAAATAGTTTATTTAACACTTTTTAGTGACTTATTTTCATTAGTATATCGATGCTTATTTTACCAAGATAGGTATCAGCACTATCACGCAACTCGAACGTCTACATTACAGAATATACACAGCAGGTACGCTAACACCAACTTCAATAATATTTTCGTTATTTTATGCTTTTTAGATAATTTACTTTGAAGTCGGTTTTTATTTTTTTAAAAATAGTTAGATAATTTACTTTGAAGTCGGTTTTTTTATTTTTTTAAATGGTTTATTTAACACTTTTTAGTGACTTACTTTACCAAGATAGGTATCAGCACTATCACGCAACTCGAACGTCTACATTACAGTAACTTACTGAAAACATAAAAAGTTTATATCTCTTAAACTACTGGACCGATTTTGATGAAATTTGTACTCTACCCTAAGTTGAAAGATACTCTAACTATTGCAAAAAGAATTTTCGAAATCGGACTTGTAGTTTCTGAGAAATCCGTGGACAAACCTACATACATACATACACTCGTGAAATTTGGTAAATTCGTTTAGAAGCCCACATAGACTAACATATATGAATATTACGCATTTATATTAATATTACATACATACGCGTCGAATACAGAACCTCCTTTTTTGAAGTCGGTTAATGAAGTCGGATAAAAATACGGTTTGACAAACTACCAATTTGACCAATATCAAATTTGACGAATTCTCGATTTGACTAATATAAAACTTGACCAATATCGTGCAACCCATTTATAAATGTTATTAAAAATACTCTTTACAGCACGTGGTTTTCTTTCTAAAGTCTGGCAATACCGCGTGGCAGCACCCGCGCACAACTATAAATTGAGCAGCAGTTTTCAGCCCTAATATGAGTTATTACATTAAAAACCAAAAAAAAAGTTACTTAAGAATTTCCACACTGCTTGCATGGCTAAGTGTAATACTGTACTCAAATTGGAACAGCATAAGTGATAACATTAAATCCATAAATCAACTTAAAGGACACGCAGATACCTTTAATGCGAATATAAGTGTCAGGAGCGTGATTAATCTATCAAATCTCGAGGACAGGTATCGGCCGGCCACGACCCGCGCCCGCGCCTCCACCGTGACCCTCAGCCGTGACTTGACGTGGTCATATAACAATATTCTTCTTGCATAGGTACTCTTATATACTGGTTTTTGACACTGTACTAATTAATTGATATTTATTGAAACTAAATATTTACAGTTTACTTACAATTTACATTAATATAGTTTAAATAATTTAAATAAATATAGTTTCCTTTGAGCACCGACAACAGTTTAGAAGTAGATTATTATATAAACTATTTTAAAAAAATATATAAACCGACTTCATAGTAAAATATCTAAAAAGCATAAAATAACGAAAATATATTGAAGTCGGTGCTAGCACATTAATTTAACACCAGCTGACACCGACTTCAATATATTTTCGTTATTTTATGCTTTTTAGATAATTTACTTTGAAGTCGGTTTATATATTTTTTTAAAATAGTTTATTTAACACTTTTTAGTGACTTTTTTTTTAACCGGCTTCAAAAAGAAGGTTCTCTATTCGACGCGTATGTATGTAATATTGATAAAAATGCGTAATATTAATATATATTAGTCTATGTGAGCTTCTAAACAAATTTACCAAATTTTATGAGTGTATGTATGTATGTAGGTTTGTCCACGGATTTCTCAGAAACTAAAAGTCCGATTTTGAAAATTCGTTTTGCAATAGTTAGAGTATTTTTCAACTTAGGGTAGAGTACAAGTTTCATCAAAATCGGTCCAGTAGTTTAAGAGATACAAACTTTTTATGTTTTCAGTAAGTTACTGTAACGTAGACGTTCCAGTTGCGTGATAGTGCTGATACCTATTTTGGTAAAATAAGTCACTAAAAAGTGTTAAATAAACTATTTAAAAAAATAAAAACCGACTTCAAAGTAAATTATCTAAAAAGCATACAATAACGAAAATATATTGAAGTCGGTGTCAGCTGGTGATAGTGTTAGGTAACATGATTAGCTAGCACCGACTTCAATATAATTTCGTTATTGTATGCTTTTTAGATAATTTACTTTGAAGTCGGTTTTTATTTTTTTTTTAAATAGTTTTTAACAATATAGGTATCAGCACTATCACGCAACTCGAACGTCTACGTTACAGTCAGTTACTGAAAACATAAAAAGTTTATATCTCTTAAACTACTGGACCGATTTTGATGAAACTTGTACTCTACCCTAAGTTGAAACATACTCTAACTATTGCAAGAAGAATTTATGAAATCGGACTTGCAGTTTCTGAGAAATCCGCGGACAAACCTACATACATACATACACTCATAAAATTTGGTAAATTTGTTTAGAAGCCCACATAGACTAACATATATTAATATTACGCATTTTTAACCGGCTTCAAAAAGAAGGTTCTCTATTCGACGCGTATGTATGTAATATTGATAAAAATGCGTAATATTAATATATGTTAGTCTATGTGGGCTTCTAAACAAATTTACCAAATTTTATGAGTGTATGTATGTATGTATGTATGTATGTATGTATGTATGTATGTATGTATGTAGGTATGTATGTATGTATGTATGTATGTAGGTTTGTCCACGGATTTCTCAGAAACTACAAGTCCGATTTTGAAAATTATTTTTGCAATAGTTAGAATATTTTTCAACTTAGGGTAGAGTACAAGTTTCATCAAAATCGGTCTAGTAGTTTAAGAGATATAAACTTTTTATGTTTTCAGTAAGTTACTGTAACGTAGACGTTCGAGTTGCGTGATAGTGCTGATACCTATTTTGGTAATATAAGTCACTAAAAAGTGTTAAATAAACTATTTAAAAAAAAATAAAAACCGCCTTCAAAGTAAATTATCTAAAAAGCATAAAATAACGCAAATATATTGAAGTCGGTGTCAGCTGGTGCTAGTGTTAGTTAACATGATGTGCTAGCACCGACTTCAATATATTTTCGTTATTTTATGCTTTTTAGATAATTTACTTTGAAGGCGGTTTTTATTTTTTTTAAAATAGTTTTTATTAATATTACATACATACGCGTCGAATAGAGAACCTTCTTTTTGAAGCCGGTTAATTAAAAAGAACCCTTGTTGTATTACAAACACATAAATTAATTTAAAGTAACACACGATTGTCTCAGGGAACAAAGGACCAGGTCCCACGGCGCCCTGCATGCTGATGTCCTCGCCGCCAGATTTGCGTGAGTCTCCTAAATAACAAGTAGCAAAAACCCAAGCCAGCAAAAGCTCTTCCTCGAAGTAAATTAAGTTAGTCAAGTGGGAATAGAAGGGTAGGTATGAGGCGGAGGCACAGGGAGATGTATTTCGTGTATAATATCTATTTCTTATTATTCGATTCGTCTTTACACAACGATAAGTCACAATATGTCTCGCAGAATGGTGACATATTATTAGTTGTTATTTCTGTACCATTTTAAATAATTTTATTTAGGTATTTTGATGTCAAAGACGTGTTCTTAAGCTTTGTCCAATGATTTAACAAGTAAGTGTTGATAATTATTGTCACACAAAAAAAAGATGGGACATTGTGAGCAATCTTATCTTACAGTGATATGTACCGGCCTTGCCCTGACGATGTTTTGTTATACCTACATATTTTATGTCAACGTAGCATCCCGCGGGGTGCCGGGTTACAATTGCATCCCCCATCTCCTCTCGTTGGGTGTCGTAAGAGGCGACTAAGCGAGAACAGGAAGACGAGCAGCAGCCTCTTTCTTTTGGATTTATCTTCCACCTATACTGCGATCCCCAAGCCGCCTGCCAACCGTGGGGATCATGGCGACCCCTCCCTTCTAAGAGGGAGGCCTCTGTTCAGCAGTGGAGGTTTATCTGCTGCTAATGATGATAATGTACAATCACGTTGGTGAGTGAAGTGAGGCGCCATCTTGACCCAGCAGGTAAGTCACACGAGGCTCAAACTTTTAAATTAAAATGTAGGAACATAAATCTGAAAAGCAGCAAACTAAACTCTTGAAAGTAAAGTAACAAGTTCGATACAAATACAATTACATTACTAGTCAATTTAATTTTAGATACTTCAAAGAAAGTTGAAAATGCCGAGTTCATGAAAATCTTGGTTCTTTTTTAAGACCTTTTCTAAATCCTTTATAATATAAAAAACGGTCAAGTGCGAGTCGGACTCGTGCACCGTGGGGTTCCATACCATCTTTGGACATATTAAAGTTAGTTTACTATTCGTCTAACATCTCAGATAGCAAAAGAAAATAAACTGCATAACTAAGTTTGTTTGGCAAGGTTTTTTTAAAATTACCTACTAAAAACTGTACTACTTAAAAACATTATTTTAGTTTTCCTGTAAAATACGTATAAACATTTACTAGCCATAATTATTTAGGTAAGGGGGACGGTATTTTTTTTTTTGAAATTTTTTATTATGAGCCTAAAACTACGTGATATAAACCAAATTAAAAAAAATAGTTTTGTAATGTGCAAATGAAGTCCTTTCATATACCCCACTTGATATAGTAGTCACACTTTGTCATTTTGATGCCCCATTTTGACCCTCATTGAAAAATAAATAAAAGATATACAATATTTTTTTCAATTGCGATGAGGTTGGGTGAGATCTAAAACTATTCCAATTTCAAATCGTTTATCATATGTAGTTCCTGAAATATATACCTAGGTATGACAGATAGACAAACGGACAGACAGACGGACGAATTCAGACCATAAGGGTACCTTTTTACCTTTTAGGTATGGAACCCTAAAAACGAAGCCAAAATCCCTACGGATGCCCTTTATGAATAGTAGCCTATTCATTCCCAGTAGTCTCTACTCGTATAACGTGAAGTTATACTTAGGTATATAGAAGTTATATTTATTTATCACCGGTATACATATTTCAAGTAGGTCCTTACATAAATACAAAACGTATGCTTCACTGTTACGCACGACTTATTTACAAAAAACACTGTAAATATTATGTTTCACGTTTTGCATACAATGTACCGGCCGCCGCCGCCGCAGTCTCAGTTTCGGATGCTGCGGGTCCATAAAAACTTTACAAATATACAGTCACTCGGATGAGAGGAACTTTATTCACGTCAGAAGCCGCAGCAGTAATACTTTACGAGATAACTCTTATAATTCACCCTCTATTTATTTTACAATGTATTAAAACACTCGTATAACCCAGAGCTGAGGGTACAATCTGAGATTATAGTTATGGCATCCGACTGTAACGCGGAACCGAGGGGCGAACGTTACGTACGCTTGCATTGAACTCTGGATGGAATTAACGCATGAAATATTAGATAATCGTTGGTAAGCCAATAAAATATAAATAAAATAATTCGGGATGAACGATGACTAATCTGAATAAGTGCATCACATTAAAAAAAACTCAAGTGCGAGTCGGGCTCTCATACGGAGGATTTCGTACCTTCATTGTCATATAAAAGTTAGTTTGTTATTCATATAACTTTATCGCATTATAATACAGTGCGATACCTTAAATGTTGATATAATTGAACGTAATAATTGAATATTAAGCCAGTACGCCAGCGGGAACAAGTTTCCATTAAAAAGTTAATTGTAAGAGCGTTCGCCGCAATGTCGTTAGCAAGAATCAGCGAACGTCGCCGCGGCGGCCTCGCGCACTGGACGAGGCCATCTATTACACTAACTTAGGGGGTTGGGGGGGCTGCTGAAAACTGAATGCGTACTCGAAATTCTACATGCCATACATATCAATGTATCATGTATGGCATATTATCAAATTGTATAGAATATACTACGGGTAAGGGTTAAAGGTAGATCTGTTCTTCGTAGTCGAAAAGTACATCGCTACGTCGTAGCGCCGTAGCGCCGTAGCACTGAACTTTGGCGTATAATAATGTGCCTCACCCTTCAATACAAAAGTTATTTCCAATATACAAATACTCAGAAAATTCCTGTTTAATATGTTTCAGAGGTTATGTAAGCTCCACGTCATTCCATTACATTCCATTTGAGGAAGATGTTATCTGAAAAAGATTTTTTCGGAAGATTTCCAGCGCTCTGTTATAAGATGGGGCGTAGTGATGACGACACACTCGCGTGGTTTGTGTCATTCAATGTTGTCTAGACAGATAATGTTATCGCAAAACTTGTATAATATATGTACGAAAATAATTCAAGTTTACCACTCTACACGATGTTAGATGGACGATATTCTAATTATTATTCTTCTTGGTCAATTTCTTTTTTGTTTTATTTTTATTATAGTTTGCTAAACCAGAATACTGGCATAACAACGGCTTTACCGTAGGCCTCAATAAGCTCATCAGACCTCTATATATTTTGGTTTATAGCAGGGAAGCATCGGCTACTGCTAAAAACACAAATGAGTCGGTAGTTGGTGTATCCCATTTCCCTAGATTACACCTGCAGCGTCACACTTGGCTTCTGAAATGGTCTAGATATATCCACATTTTTCATTTTCAGGTCCTTCATTCATACACCGTTAGAAGCTCCTCTAAATGTAGTACAAAGTCACCACACAGTCACTACTAGATGTTTAAAGTATTTCCGGCTAAGCAACCCAGGCCGCAGTAGTAGGTGAGTAAGTGAGGCTAACGCTATTATAACAGCGACGAAAGTTGTATGTTGATTCATAATTGATACGATACCATTCGCGTTTCATTATAATTTTGTATTCATCCTGTAGGTGTGAACATTCAAAAAAAAAGAAAAAAAAAAAAAAAAAAAAGGTGTGAACATTCCTATTGTAAGAACAAAGAGTTCAGCTTCATCGTTCGTAATGCGTTATACATATGTATGTATGTACAGCGAAGCACTCTACTCGCGTGTTTAGTGTCATTTATAACATCGAATGTACTCAATATCCTTCCGGCCGTTTTTTGCCAGTTGAGATTCGCGACTTCGAAAAAGGATTGTGAAGTGAGTAATAATGTGAGTGTAATATAAAGCTTCCTCTGGCTTTACTTGAAACGAAGGCCTCACATTTCTTTATTACTTAATATCAATAGAAAAATAATGCCATTCGCAAATTATTGAAAAATGAGATTGTTATTTATTGTGATGAACGAGACCACAGGGCGAGACGAATAGAATTTACATTTGATTGAATACAAACCTGAGGGAATCTCACCGTCTGACTTTTAACCTCGCAAATTGATTTCAATGATATGGATAGGTAAAGTGATTCATCTTTAATAATAACTTTTAACCTGCAGAAATAAAGCTAATATTGTTTTTTTTATAAAGTAGGACAGTAGGTACCACCTAAATAAAATAATAAGTACAATTACAAAAGATTAACTCGCTAATAGCTCATTATGGACTGACAAGCGAAAATCAACCTGATTTTTATCAATCCGGTCGGATCCGGCCGGATCATGCCAGATCGATGGGAATCTAGTCGGATCCGGCCGGATTGAAATTGACGCCGGATTGCAATCCCTACATGGGATGCAATCTAGCACTGGCTTATGTACTTTGTGTACAAAAAATACGTAGTGCTTTTCTTAAGCGGTACTACGAAATTATCTTGGTATATATAATTTGTTAATATCAGCATTATTGGTTAAATCTACATTTCAAGTCACAAACTACAGAGAATCCAAATGTTTGTACCAAAGTTACAGACCTAGTATTATAATATGCTAACCTTAAATCAACATGATATGTAAATAAACTTTATCAAGTGGAAGGTGGCTCGATTGGAAATTACATAGCATAGTAAAGTAAAGTAACATCAAGTTAGCCAATATTGTCCTGTCGAGTGTCGCTCGGGCCGCGGGTGCTATATTTGCATAAACCACGGCCGCCCGCCGCCGCCCGCCGCCGCCCGCCGCCCGTCGCCTCACTTGGCCTGACTTTAAACACATACATACATATTCCACCTTGTATCCTGAGCTGTTCGAATTATTATACCTATAATATAACATGGATATTGTTTTAATACATCTAAGTTTCGATACGAACAAGACGTTCGCGTGAAGGTTGAGCGAAGCACCAATAGTCATTGCACTGTAGCTAATCAGATGATTCACACTAGTTTTTAGTCGCATGAGCCCAAAAATATCTCCAGGTCATCGAGATTATATGGGTACAGTGCCCAGAATATACCTAAATGACACTTCGCTTCGGTCTCTTGCGCGAGGAGATATTCCAGCCATAATCTATCAAGTCTTAAATCTTTGACTCGGGCACACAAGTGAGCATGGCTGCACTGCACTGCTGCACGTCCCCTTACGTCTCGTGAACTTTTTACACACTGCTGCTCGGACATCGCAGTGTCAGAATATCAGCAACGGCGGGGTAGGTATCTACCCTACCTGGACGGTACATACGAACAAGGGAGCTACTTTTAGTAATAGTACGAGTACTATTAGTTTAGTTTACTTGAATGGAATACCACCTACTGGAAAAAAAAAGATTAAAGTTACTTAAATTACAAGACCATTGAAATAATATACCTATGACACCCTTGAGAGCTATATGGCAGGTGTAGCGAGGGGCCATTACATATTTAATAGAAATATAACAGCTGTTGACCCGAGGTTTACATATGACCTCCTTAGGTAATGCTTGTATCTACACGAACTTATATCTGCACATTGGAAAGTTATATGTACCTATCGAAATAGTTATGCGTTATATTATTAATTTAGTGCTTATTTATTAAATATGTCCGAGGCCTATTTCCTAAATTAAGGGTTTTCTTACCCGGCTGTATCATCTGACCTTGTTTGGAAAATTACAGTTATCTTGTAAGTAGAGCGAAGTGATCCATGAAGTGGGTAGAGAGGTCTCGCGGCCAGGCGTGGGTGGCGCGCCGCAGCATGACCGCAGCGTGACCGCAGCGTGACCGCAGCGTGGCCGCAGAGCGATCGCTGGCGCGGTGCGACTATAATTTATTTATAGCTCTCCTAAAGTCATAGTTCATGAATTGTCGTTGTTGTTTCAATCAACTAGCTGAGTATATTTAATACAAGCGATAACTTTATAATTCTGTTAAAATAAGGCTTAATACACACGACCGAGACGACCGACTATGAAGTGCGCGATGCTACGAAGCGTCTCACAGACGGCGGCGGCGTGCACGGAGTACGGACCTCGCGGTCATCTAACAATTACATATAAACAGGAATTCACGTGACTTCATTATTCAACTGACAAACACTGTCATCTTAACCCTTTAACAAGTTATTGGAGCAGGTAAAATAAAATACTACGTTGACGTGATTACTTGTACTATGTCTTTGAACAAAAATACGTAAATTAATTTTAATGTTGTAAGTATGTGAAAGTAAGTTTGTTTGTTCTTTACTTTATGCAACAAAAGAACAAAGTGGTAATTTAGAGGTGTCGGAAAGTGGTCCAGTGGACGGGAGGCTGCAGCACGTGTAACAGCAGAGCACAGAACACATATACTCACCAGAACAAGTATGAAGTAATAACGCGGCGCGCCGCATGCCGCTCGCTACCCCAACTCAAAACTTTATAAGAAACTTTCACATTGCTACTTTTATTTGTTAGCAACTGCGCGCGAGATTTGCTCGGAACAAAATCCCTGTGTACAAAACTTCATAAGAAAAAATCGTCGTTTATAGGTTAGTTACAAATTTAATAAATTACAAGTGTGAGTGAGCTCGTAGCAGCGAGCGGCGCGCGTGCTCTGCCAGCGCTCTCATATTATACCGTACGCAGAATACTCGTATAGCTGCCACCCGGGAACTATCGGTCAACTAACCGCCATAAATCACGTTATGAACCTACGTGATATCAAGGACTGATTCAATCAATATCGAATAAGATAGCAAATATACAAGTTATCTATAGCTTTGAGTAATTTTGTGACTGTTAACAAACATAAAATTATCGGGTGTTTTTGTATTAAAATAGTGGTAACCTAAATTAAATATAGCAATACTTTTTTATGTATCATTCTCTTCTATTCCGTTCGTCCATGTACTTGCTTGCCTTCCGCCAATAAATAATTTATATTATACAATTCAAGGTGTTTTTTATACTATCCCGTGAATAGTTAACAAGTGGTGCCGAAAACTACAGAGTTCGCGAGTGCCGGTCCGTTTTCAAGCAATCTACGTTGCAATAGACCAGCGTGCCGGCCGCGTGCGCAACCTGCGCGTTGAGTTTAACCTCGCGCAAAAAGGGCTATTTCGTGCAAAATACAAGGAAGGCTTGCGAATACGGGTGAAGCAGCATCATATCCAGAGGATCATAACAATAATAAGGTGCATGTGAAAGCATTACAGTGCGGAATTTTTTTTATAAAAGGAAGCCTACTACGTCTACTACGCATTGCCAACGCATTGCAACAGAAGCTATTGCTAGCTCTTTCGCACTATACCCGTATTGGATCGTTCTATCACGTTCTCTCTACATCGTAGTTGTTCCGGTTCATTGTGACAGATTGAGGTTCTAATAAAATACCGCTACGCTTCATGTCAACATCCTCAGATTCCGATAACAGCCAGAACGAATACAAGGCAAAGATGTCCGGCGCAGAAGAACTGAAAAGGCTGAGAGCAGCGAGAGGTCAGTGCAAATCGTTCTTGACAAGGTTGGAGGCCTATTTTAATGACATAGGCAAGCTGGATCAAGCAGAAATTGAATCTTGCGAGCGCTGCCTCAATGAGCAGTTTGCAAAGTTTCAGGACATACAATTGCAAATTCTCTATTTAGACGAAAAGGATGATGAGTCCAATGCGATGGAACAAAGATATTTTGGACTCTGTGCAAAGATAAAAAGAAACAAAACAAATGCGTCCGCGCAAAAGGACGAGGTAGCTACTGATAAAAATTTAAAATTGCCTGCCATCAATCTGCAGCATTATGACGGGCGATGTAAGTGCTTTCCAGCCCTGGATGGATTTATTTACAGCGGTGATTGACAAGGACAGTAAACTTGCACCAATTGAAAAGTTATACTATCTCAGGACTTTGCTCAAAGGAGAGCCTCTGCAAATAATTGAAGGATTGCCTGTAAGTAACGACTCATATAAAACTGCCCTTCAATTACTAAATAAAAGATATTGTAATCCATTTTTGTTAATTTCCACACATGTAAACATTTTGCTTGATATGCCGTCTATACCGCTAGGCACGGCTCAGCAGTTAAGGGACATAACTGTTCGTGTAAGGCAGCAGCTTACAGCGCTTCAGAATTTAAAACAACCAGTTGATCAGTGGGATGCCATTCTGTTAAGCATTATTATTCGCAAATTAGATCCCTTGACTGTTTGCCTGTTCCACTCTGAAAAGGATTATTCGTCTTCATTGCCGCCTTTAAATGAATTATTAGAAGAAGAAGAAGAAAAAACATTTATTTGACATGAACATACAAGATTACATTACATTACAGACATTTACAAACTATGTAAACGAAAAAAAAAAAACAAAAAAACAAGAAAAATGAACACTTAAAATAATGTTAAGTCTAATATCCTGTATGCCATGCCAAAAGGGACACCAACTCAGCATGAGCAGGGTGGAATGCACCCAGCGCTGATTTTCAGTTGGCAACCCTGTTTTTAGTGACTCACGGACGGAGGTAAGAACATATAGCTACGAAATTATAAATACAACAAATAATAAATTCTTTAAATAAAAGTAAAGAGGCGAACAATAAAATAGTAAGGCGGTATGAACAAACACAGAAAGAGTACGTATGGTCATAATAATAATAATAAAATAGTCTAAACAGCATACTTATTTAATAAATAATAAATTAAATTAAAAATGAAGATTAAAATACACAGTTGTACTTATATGGAATAAATTAGAAGAAAAAATTAATTAAATAACCGATAAATTAAAATTGACAGATTCAAATTTAATTTGTAAATTTAAAAGGTTACGTCTGAAAGTCGACAAAGTTTGAAGATCTCTAACCGGTGGCGGGATGTTATTCCAACACTTAGATGCTGCGTACCTAAAGCTACCGCGAAAAGCCATAGATTTGTGTGCAGGTGTTGCCATTTGTTGTGCACAGCGTCTGACCCCATGCTGCCTATGTCTGTTTAGCCAGACCATCTTTGAGTGAAGGTATAAAGGGCATTTGTGCTTAATAACCCCAAAGAGGAGGCAAGCCAAATGCAGTTTTCGACGTAATTTCATTTTTAATATTGAATGCTTGTTAAGAAAAGGCGTAAAGGTAAGGTAAAGGTGTAAGACTTTTTAGATAAGCGGGCAATGTCAATTGAGGCAAGCCCTATGCCTAGTGACAAATCAAAGCCAAAGAGTTTAACCTTGGCTGGTGTTGTAAGTTCTAGTCAATCACATGCCTCAAAGTCACTTTTTTTTCTCCTGTGGCAACTTTCTGGGCTACAGCTGATTTTTGTCATCTCTTATTTTAAATTTGTTTAAAAATTACTTTTCACTTCTGTTAGTGTTAAATTATATATATTTTGTCACTATTTAAATATATCATAGTGTTGTATGTGTCTCGAACTAAAAACATTGTGACTATAAACTGATAATTATTAACGAAAGTTTGAAGTGACAGTTGACTGTGTAACCGGCTCATTTAAAAGTTTGTGTATCAGTTTTAAATCAGTATAAGGTAATTTTCATCGTTTATTTAGTTTTAGTATTTCTATTTAGTGTTTCCCTTCATAACATTACACAGTAGAAACGAATGCTAATTACCTAACGAAGACAACATATCCTTGTTACGTTTTGATAACATAGTCCCCGGTTTGTTTTATTTACTTTCTTATTCTGTTCAATAAAATATGTTGACACGCAAGGCCTTCGCTCGCCAGGAGGAGTCCAAACTCCAACTGGCTTTGAGTGAACTGAAGGTGTCTAAGGAACTGTGTGATCAGATGAACAAGGAAAGGGAAGACAATGGAACAGAATTTTTAAAAATATTAAATGACAATAGAAAACTAAAAGCTGAGATGTCCCAGTTAAACATAAAATGTATTGATGCTATGGATGCTCGGGACAAACTCCAAATTATTGTGGACGGGTTCGATCAATGTAGTAGTGAATATATATCTGCCTTGCAACGTATAACTACACTAGAAGAAGAGCTTAGGGAGGCTCATTGTCAGATCTCCCAACTAGAATCTACTAAATTAAATATCACAGCAACAATGAACCAGAGTCTATTCGATGAGTTGGTTGTAAGTGCCCCGAGCATGGTTCCTGCTGTTTCTGCTGCGTCTAGACAAAAAACAATGTTTAATTATAACTTGACTCCTGGTGAACACTCTCCAGTCAGGCAATTAAAGAGCATAAATAGATGTAGCAATAATAAACTAAAGAAATATATTAAAATTAATAGATACATTAAGAAAACACAGAAACTTGTTAAAAAGCATAGATTTTTTATAAAAAATGTAAAATTAAACCGAGAGAGATTGTACTTAATCGATAAATTAGACATGTATGCATCAAGACTGGATAAATGTACATTAAAGTATAAAAATGACACAAAGACCTTGCAAGATGATATTTCACATCTGCAAGAAAAAATAAAATTGATTTCCAATAAGTATACAGACTCTCAAAAAATAATGAAGGAGTATACGCTGGCGATGAATTATATAATTAATAGTAATACAGTAAAGAACAACATCAATAGGTTCTCAATAGGTTCTTTATCACCAGCGAGTAGTCCCAAAATTAGTACTAGTAATAAAGTTATAATTCAACCTTCCCTTAATGTTGAAAATGAGTGAATAATGACTACTCTGTCACTTGCGAGACACCAAAAGATCATAAAATTGTAATACTTAGTGACCAAATTGGAAAAGACATGGCCCATTACTTAACAAATTCTTACAGCAGATGTTCTGTAACTAATTATTGTATGCCTGGCAAGTCCTATACTGCTATATTAGATAATATTCTAATACAAAATTTTAGTCAGGATACTATATTATTAATATTAGTAGGAAATAGAGGAAATGTGTCCAAGAAACAATTACTTGTATATTATAATTTATTGTCTAAGCTTGATATAAAAGAGATTGTATTGTTCACATTTCAATATAGTAAAAGTTTGCCGCAGGAAGAAAACTCTACTAGGTATAAATTAAACTTAACACTATATAGCTTGACATGTAATAGTTATGAGATAAAAACTAAATTTCATTTAATTGACATGACACACCACTGAGGACATCCCAGACATCAGCGTGTACGAGATTAGAATGGCTCTCAAACAGCTTAAGAACAACAAGGCGCCGGGTGAAGACGGAATCACAACAGAACTTCTGAGAGCGGGTGGAAAACCGGTACTTTTAGTCCTCCAGAAGTTATTTAATTCCGTCTTACTCGAGGGTACTACGCCAGAAGCATGGCACAGGAGTGTGGTGGTTCTCTTCTTCAAAAAAGGTGATAACACTTTATTGAAGAATTATAGACCCATCTCACTCCTGAGCCATGTATACAAGCTGTTTTCGAGAGTCATTACGAACCGTCTCGAACGCAGGTTTGATGACTTCTAGCCTCCCGAACAAGCCGGGTTCCGAAAAGGCTTTAGCACCGTAGACCACATACATACGCTCCGCCAGATTATACAGAAGACCGAGGAGTATAATCGGCCATTATGTCTAGCGTTTGTGGACTACCAAAAAGCCTTCGATTCAATCGAGACCTGGGCGGTATTGCAGTCCCTCCAGCGGTGCCACATTGACTATAGGTACATCGAAGTGTTGAAGTGTTTGTACAGCAACGCCACCATGTCGATCCGACTACAGGAAGAGAGCACGAAACCAATCCCATTGCAGCGAGGTGTGAGACAGGGAGACGTTATTTCTCCGAAACTGTTCTCAAACGCATTGGTGGACGTTTTCAAGCTCTTGGACTGGTACGGATTCGGCATCAACATCAATGGCGAATACATCACTCACCTTCGTTTTGCCGACGATATAGTCATTATGGCAGAGTCACTGGAGGACCTCAATATGATGCTCAGCGACCTCAGTAGCGTTTCCCAACAGGTGGGTCTTAAAATGAACATGGACAAGACGAAGATCATGTCTAATGTCCATGTTGCACCCGTACCGGTAGTTGTTGGGAACGATACACTCGAAGTTGTTGACCACTACGTATACCTAGGACAAACTGTCCAGTTAGGTCGGTCCAACTTTGACAAAGAGGTCGCCCGAAGAATCCAACTCGGATGGGCAGCGTTCGGGAAACTACGCGATATCTTCTCGTCCAAAATACCGCAGTGCCTGAAGACGAAGGTTTTTAACCAGTGTGTGTTGCCAGTGATGACATATGGTACTGAGACGTGGTCTCTAACGGCTGGCCTTTTAGAAAAGTTCAGAGTCACACAACGAGCCATGGAGAGAGCTATGCTCGGAGTTTCTTTGCGCGACAGAATCCGAAATGTGGAGATTCGCCGAAGAACTAAGGTCACCGACATAGCTCTCAGAATCTGCAAGTTGAAGTGGCAATGGGCAGGCCACATCGCTCGAAGAACCGATAACCGTTGGGGAAGAAAGGTTCTCGAGTGGCGACCACGAACCGGAAGACGCAGCGTTGGCAGGCCTCCCACTAGGTGGACAGACGACATTGTGCGCGTCGCAGGTAACCGGTGGATGCAAATAGCAAATTGTCGTTCATTGTGGCGGTCTAAGGGGGAGGCCTATGTTCAGCAGTGGACGTCTTCCGGCTGGTGATGATGATGATGATGATGATTAAAAAATGATAAGCCCACTGAGTTTCTTGCCAGATCTTCTCAGTAGAGGCCGCGTTGTGATCTGGTGTTAATTGTAAAAAAGTTGACAATATGTAAGTGCCCTCGTTAGGCCTATGCATAATAAAGATATTTTGAGTTTGAAAAGTCTTGTAATATTTGTGTAAATCAAGAACACATAAATGTCCTAAGTTTGTACTTATGTCTGTTGAAAAGAGGCTTGAGCATGTTAATAAGCATAAGCATTGTTATATATGTTTAGGTTTACATTCCAATAAGTGTCGTTATCAATTTAAGTGTACTGTTTGTAAGGCCAAGGATCACAATACTTTGCTCCATGTAGATGGCAATGGCGATGCAAAGAAAAGCGAAACAGTGAGTTTGCATGCTTATAGGACACCTCAAAACAGGGTTTTATTGCCAACAGTCAAATTATTAGTGCCAGATGCAGATGGTAATAAGGTTCTTGTGCGGGGGATTCTTGACTCAGGTAGTCAAACATCTTTTTGCACAAGTCAATTAGCTAGCAAATTATCTCTGCAGGCGTTCACTCATGAAAAACATGTGCTCACATTGGGTGATCATGTGAACCAAATTAATAAGGCTGTGAATATCACTGTACATTCATTAACGCAGGACTTTAACATGAATGTAACTTGTTCAATTGTTGATAAAATTACTACTCCATTACCACAAAAGAGTTTTAATATTTCAGGGCTTATGATACCTAAAAATATAGCACTCGCTGATACTGAATTTAATGTTTCAGGGCAAATAAATTTACTCCTCGGGGCGGACGTCTTCTTCAGGGTAATTCAGGATGGAAAAATTGAAGGCGGTCCAAATGATCCAGTCATGCTCAACACGAGGTTTGGATACATCATCTCAGGTGACTCATTTCCATGTTGTAACGTAGCAACGAGTTTGCATGCAGTAGAGAGCTCTGATTTGGATCACATTGTAAGTAAGTTTTGGGAAACTGAAAAAGTACCAGAAGTTTACCTTGAATCATTACCTGAGCACGCTCATAGTGAGAGATTGTTTCAAGAGTCTGTCACTTTAAAAAACAACCGTTTTGAGGTTATGCTACCTCTCAAATTGAGTCCAAGTGACATTAATACATCAAATTCGTTTGCTATAGCCTTGCAGCGATTTTACAACTTAGAAAAACGCTTTTCTAAGGATCCATTATATCATAAATTATACATTAGCTTTATACATGAATACTTAGAGTTACACCATGCCAAATTAATAAATGTGGATGATATCCCACCTGACGGTCAACCAGTATTCTTCTTACCCCATCATGCAGTTATGCGTCATGATAAACTCACAAATAAATTGCGAGTCGTTTTCGATGGTAGCGCTAAGAGTGGCCACAATCCTAGCTTAAATGAGATTCAATGCAATGGGCCAGTAGTACAAAATCAATTATTTCATATACTAATTCAATTTCGTACGCACAAGTTTGTGTTAATATGTGACATAAGACATATGTATCGTCAAATTAATGTACATCCACAGCATAGGGTGCTTCAAAATATTCTGTGGAGAGACAGTCAGGAACAACCTCTCCAATGCTTAGAGCTGCAGACCCTCACCTATGGGCTCAAGAGTTCTGCCTTTTTGGCAACCAGATGTTTAGTCGAGTTGGCAAAAAGGGTTGAGCATTCATACCCCCTTGCAAGCCAGGCTATTATGACTTCGAGTTATATCGATGACATATTATGCGGGGCTTCTAGCTATGGGCAAGCCGAGCTATTAAAAAATGAGCTGGTTCAGTTGATGATTCAGGGTAGTTTTGAGTTGCACAAGTGGTGTTCCAATAACACTGAGCTGCTATCAGATATTCCACAGAATAAACTAGGTTTTTCACAACGTGATCTAGATCAGGACAAATTTGTAGTAAAATTTTAGGCCTTTCATATGACGCGAGGGATGATGTATTCAAAATGAGTGGGTCCATGGTTACTTCTCCTGAATTACCTACAAAGAGTACCGTCTTGAGCTCAGTTAGTAAATTTTTTGACCCCCTAGGATTTGCAGGTCCTATTACTGTAAGAGCAAAAATAATACTTCAGCAGATCTGGCAACAAAACCTTAATTGGGATGATCCCTTGCCAGCTGCATTATGTAAAGTATGGTCAAAATATCAAAATGAAATTTCAAATATGAATGACATTGTAATTCCACGCTATGTTCTCTTGAATGGAGGATTCGTGTGGGCATGCAGATATAATTTATAATAAAAGAATTTACTTTTCTTGACTCTTCTTTTTAATTAATTTTTTAACAAAGAACAATGAACAAAACCCTTCACCATTAACGATCACAATAGACAGAGCATAGACCACAGATAGTCATAGATACTATAGACATAATTCTAACACCCTGCCTCGATTTAAAAACTAAAGACTTTAAATCGCTAAAATACAAAAGATATGCTCTAAACAATTTATGACAAAATCAAGTTACTTAAAGTTTGTAATATTAAATTAATCAACATAAAGTTTAGTACACAAATACTGAAACTGATCATTTGACAAACTTTTTGTGAAGATATCAGCAATGTTATTTTTCGAGTCTATATAATTAATTTGCAATTTACCACCTATTACAAGATCCTTTATAAAATGATACCTTGTATCTATGTGTTTAGTGCGTTTACTATTTTCAAAAGAGTTTGCCATGTCGATCGCCCCCTTATTGTCAACAAATAACACCTTTTCCACTTCACTCACTTTAAAATCTTTACAAAGTCCATCACAGTTTATCAAGTCACATACACTAGTAGCTGCTGCTATGTACTCGGCTTCTGCCGATGATAGTGCCACACAGTTTTGTCGTCTTGAGAACCAACAAATAGGATTTCCACAGTAAAATGTTACTGAACCACTTATGCTTCTACGGTCTATTTGATTTGTGGCCCAATCAGCATCTGAATATGTACAGATCATATTTTCTTCCATATTCTTCAAGTAAATCAGTCCTTTTTCTTTTGTCTCCTTTAAATACCTTAGTACTCTTTTTGCTTCTGTCCAAACACTTTTATTTGGCTTATCTAAGAATCTACTTAAATAGGAAGTAGCATATGTAATGTCAGGTCTTGAAGTTGTGCTTACAAACATTAGGCTGCCAATTAATTCTCTATAAGGCACATGGCACTTGCTCTTCTTCCGGGAAGGAGACCGAAAATCTCAGGGTGGTGTTGGGTTTCTCGTCCGTAAGTCCCTCATTAACAACGTTATAAAGGTCGATAGTGTGTCGAGCAGGGTAGCGTACCTTATACTCAGAATAACCAGCCGGTATTCGTTGAAGGTTATACAGGTTTACGCGCCGACCTCGGCACACCCTGACGATGAAGTAGAGGCTATGTATGAGGAGATAGCAGAAGCCATACATACCTCCAAAACACACTTCACCGTTGTTATGGGGGACTTCAACGCGAAGGTGGGCACACGGAATGGCGATGAGTTGAAAGTGGGGTCATATGGGTACGGGCAGCGGAACCAAAGGGGCCAGCGGCTGGTCGACTTCATGGAGAAGGAGGGACTCTTTGTGATGAACTCCTTCTTCAAGAAGCGACCATCCAGGAAGTGGACGTGGATAAGCCCCGATGGTTCAACCAAAAATGAGATCGACTTCATCATGACGACCAACAAGCATATATTCGATGATGTCTCCGTGATCGGCAGGGTGAAAACCGGTAGCGATCACCGTATTGTTAGAGGCACATTGAATATCAATGTCAAGCTTGAGAGGTCCCGTCTGATGAAGTCCACGCTCCGTCCGGGAACCGCCCAAATCCAAAACCCCGAAGACTTTCAACTCGAACTACACAATCGCTTCCAGTGCCTAGCCGAATGCGAAACTGCGGACGAGTTAAACAATGGGTTGGTGCAAACTGTCCATGCAGTGGGGTCCAAGTTCTTTAAGACCCCACGCCGTAATAAGCCTCAGAAGCTCTCCAATCAAACCATTAAGTTAATGGAAACCCGAACTGAGATGAGACTGCAATCTTCAGCTGATATGTCGGAATATGCTGAACTCAATAGACGAATCTCGAAATCCATGCGACACGACTTGCGTTCCTATAATACAGCATGTATTAAGGACGCAATTGAGCGGAACCAAGGCTCTAAAGTGTTTGCAAAGAATTCGTCTATTGGGCAAAGCCAAGTGACCAAGCTGAAGATCGACGACGGCAGTGTCATCTCATCAAAGTCGGAGATATTGAGAGAGCTCGAGAGGTTCTACGGACAGTTGTACACCTCGACACGAAAACCCATTGCCCGAACAGCTCAGGACACCAGAGCCCAACTAACCCGACACTACACTGAGGACATCCCAGACATCAGCTTGTACGAGATTAGAATGGCTCTCAAACAGCTTAAGAACAACAAGGCGCCGGGTGAAGACGGAATCACAACAGAACTTCTGAGAGCGGGTGGAAAACCGGTACTTTTAGTCCTCCAGAAGTTATTTAATTCCGTCTTACTCGAGGGTACTACGCCAGAAGCATGGCACAGGAGTGTGGTGGTTCTCTTCTTCAAAAAAGGTGATAACACTTTATTGAAGAATTATAGACCCATCTCACTCCTGAGCCATGTATACAAGCTGTTTTCGAGAGTCATTACGAACCGTCTCGAACGCAGGTTTGATGACTTCCAGCCTCCCGAACAAGCCGGGTTCCGAAAAGGCTTTAGCACCGTAGACCACATACATACGCTCCGCCAGATTATACAGAAGACCGAGGAGTATAATCGGCCATTATGTCTAGCGTTTGTGGACTACGAAAAAGCCTTCGATTCAATCGAGACCTGGGCGGTATTGCAGTCCCTCCAGCGGTGCCACATTGACTATAGGTACATCGAAGTGTTGAAGTGTTTGTACAGCAACGCCACCATGTCGATCCGACTACAGGAAGAGAGCACGAAACCAATCCCATTGCAGCGAGGTGTGAGACAGGGAGACGTTATTTCTCCGAAACTGTTCTCAAACGCATTGGAGGACGTTTTCAAGCTCTTGGACTGGTACGGATTCGGCATCAACATCAATGGCGAATACATCACTCACCTTCGTTTTGCCGACGATATAGTCATTATGGCAGAGTCGCTGGAGGACCTCAATACGATGCTCAGCGACCTCAGTAGCGTTTCCCAACAGGTGGGTCTTAAAATGAACATGGACAAGACGAAGATCATGTCTAATGTCCATGTTGCACCCGTACCGGTAGTTGTTGGGAACGATACACTCGAAGTTGTTGACCACTACGTATACCTAGGACAAACTGTCCAGTTAGGTCGGTCCAACTTTGACAAAGAGGTCGCCCGAAGAATCCAACTCGGATGGGCAGCGTTCGGGAAACTACGCGATATCTTCTCGTCCAAAATACCGCAGTGCCTGAAGACGAAGGTTTTTAACCAGTGTGTGTTGCCAGTGATGACATATGGTACTGAGACGTGGTCTCTAACGGCTGGCCTTTTAGAAAAGTTCAGAGTCACACAACGAGCCATGGAGAGAGCTATGCTCGGAGTTTCTTTGCGCGACAGAATCCGAAATGTGGAGATTCGCCGAAGAACTAAGGTCACCGACATAGCTCTCAGAATCTGCAAGTTGAAGTGGCAATGGGCAGGCCACATCGCTCGAAGAACCGATAACCGTTGGGGAAGAAAGGTTCTCGAGTGGCGACCACGAACCGGAAGACGCAGCGTTGGCAGGCCTCCCACTAGGTGGACAGACGACATTGTGCGCGTCGCAGGTAACCGGTGGATGCAAATAGCCAATTGTCGTTCATTGTGGCGTTCTAAGGGGGAGGCCTATGTTCAGCAGTGGACGTCTTCCGGCTGATGATGATGATGATGATGAAGGCACATTGTTAATTTCTTCTTCACAAGTACTTTGGAAACCTTTGGTCATCGGAGTCTTAGCACCATTGCAATCTTGCATGTTAAATTTCTTTAATATTTTTTCTGTGTAATTTTGATCATGTCTGATTTCCTTTCAATTTCCATTCCGAGAAAATTCCTTACATCACCTAAATCTTTTGCTTCAAATTCTATTCTTAGTTTTTCTGTCAAATCCTTTATTCCAGAGTCACTTCCAGTTATGAGTTAGTGATGTGAACCGGTTCTAGGAAAACCGATAAAAAACCGGTTTTTGTAGAAACCGGTTAATATCGGTTTTTTATTCAAAAAACCGATTACCTATGTATCCAGTAAGATGGCATGACATTCAGCTAGCGTACCGCCAATAAGAACGAAAAATCAACATAGTTACACGATACACACGTTATGGATATTTGTTCAAATATATAAGCTTAATTTAACAATATTATTCATTTACACTTTCGTACAAACACAAATTACAGAATACATATAAAAAGAAAACAGAATCATTGAGGCGGCCTTATCACTAATGAGCGATTTCTTCCAGGCAACCCAAAGGATAACATGAAGAGAATGATATATTTAGGTAGAGAGACAATGACAACAGTTCTTAGAAGTGCGGTTGCTTTTTGGTCCGACAATAATCGTTTAGCCATTAAATACCTACAATAGTACCCTAGAATCCAATACATCATCGATATATTATTTAGAGTTACTTATTATATATCGATGCAATACACTGTAACTTCAGATACAGTGTTTTGAATTAACAACGTTCATTCGATTTCTTTTAATTAACCTGTTTGATGTTATGGCATTCATAGTTTTTTTACTTTGTTTGAAAAATACTGAGATATTGCAATGCAAATTACACTGTATTTACTTAAAACTACAGGCCTGAAATAATTAAACACGGCAATTTAAGATGCAGTCCAAATAATCTTCGTGCATTGCAAGATACAGTGTTTTATCAAAACAAAGTAGGAGAGCTAGCGGGACGCGTGTGCGCCAGTCAGAGCAAGGCCGGGCGATTTCAATGATTATTGGTTGATCTGGCCGAGAGTGACGGCGCGGCGGCGGAAAAGTCTGAGCTGATACGTACATAAATTTAAAAATAACTATATTATTATAAATACACTAAATAAAAATATTAAAATAAATCTATCTGGAGAGATGTTTTTTTTTTAAATTGTTTTTTAAGACTAAATTACAACTAGCACACAAGGAATGTGGAAGAGAATTCCATAGCCGCACTGCTTGCATGGTAAAAAAAACGTTATAGTGACTAGAATAATGAGGAGGAACTTAAAAATAAGAGATGCAGTGGAACACCAACGCTTGTCACAAGATTCAAGCAACGAATAACGCTCACGAAGATAAAGAGGAGAGTTAAGATTCATAAGTATAAAATTTAGAAAAAAAATATGCCAGTCCCGTCGCTGACGGATTCGCAGCCATTCTAGTTGAGTCCGAAATTCCATGATGATATAATGTAACCATATTATATCCGTAGCCAAAGATAAAACGAATACACAAATATTGCAATCGCTCCTCATTTGGATCTAGAAAACATACATCTGCATAATCGAAAAGAGGTAAAGTTTAAGCTAAAAAGATTTTTGTCTTACGCGGAAGAAATTTTTGAAGGCGTATGTGAGACTGATATCATATAATAATAACTCTCCAACATGAGATTCCCAAGAAAGATTAGAATGAAACAGAACTTCAAGAATTAACTTTATTCGAGTATGCAATTGGTACGGAATCGAAAACTAAACTAGAGAGTGAGTTAATGACAATCAGTTTCATCATGTATCTGTCACCAAATATACCCTGAGAATTAGTAGGGTCCACTAACAAGCAAAACGATTTTGCCCACTTACTTATGCTATCTAAATTATTATTAAGCGTATATATCGCTTCTCCAAGATAATATATCAATATCGGCATGACGATAAAGCTACATATGATCTGCATAGAGATGATAGTTAGAAAACCCTCGTGATGATATTGATGAAAACGGAAAAGAGGAGAAAGTATAGTGGAACACCCGCCTCAAGCCCACAGATGATGTCTCCTCAAAGCGGACAGATTGAGAGCGCCCACGAAGATATGAATACGATCAAACCACTTGATAGCTGAGTGATAGCTTGGACAAGTATTGGTCAAGATAACAACAATTTTATGAATACTATGATGATATAATTCCTAAACCCCTCAGTAACCGAGCTCAAAGAGAAAGGAGAACATGAAGACAAAGATAGCTGAGAGAGACGATCTAAACATGGAGCATCACTAGAAAATACCACGAGATGTCAAGAACTGTCACGTCTGCTCAGTATTAAGGTTCAATACATTTTTAGGCTCTGTTTTACCAAGTTAATACACTGTAACTATATAATACATAATATTATTCCCTTCACGATTTCTTCTATAGCTTCTGACAACTATTAGGGCAAGACAAGTTATCCACTGATGGTTGACGATTATTATTTTCTAAAGTACTATTAATGTGATTATCTTATGATAAATAAACACTAAGCCTATGATTAGATATTGTTTTATTGTATTTCATTGAAAACCTAAAAAAACCTTTAAAAAACCGTTTTTTTTTTAAAAGTAATCGATAAAAACCGGTGTTGAAAATTGTAATCGGTTCACATCACTATTATGAGTATATCATCGACGAATATTATAATCCAAATGTCCAATCCTATATACATACAAAAATCATTTTGTGACTGTTTTAAGTTATTTCTTGTTAGAAAATTATGTAGCCTTTCATTCCAAAGACGTGGAGACTCTTTTAATCCATACAATGCCTTTCTTAGCTTTAATACTTTTCCTTCTTGTTGTTTTACGCCTTTGGGATACTTAATATATATATCTGACTTTACTTCTCCATTTAGAAATGCTGAGGGTACATCAAGCTGTTTAATTTTCCAATCTTGTTGTACTGCTTGTGATATAAGCATTCTTACTGTTGAGATACGAGCGACAGGTGCATAATTATTTTCATATGCATCCCCCCTCATCTGGAAGCCTTTCGCTACCAACCTAGCCTTCTTTGTATTGTCTTCTTTTTCTCTGAATACCCATTTAACATCAATAGCTTTTTGGTTTTTAGGTAATTCTGCAACGGTCCAGGTTTTCATTTTTTCTAGAGAGTTTAGCTCCTTTTCTATAGCCTTTTTCCATTCTTTGTCTTCAACCGCTTCTTCATATGTCATGTTTTCAGTTTGCATAAGTAAACAAAATGATATGTTTGTCTCATAGTCTTCTATATAGTCTATTAAATATTCGGGTTTATTAATAATTCTACCAGATCTTGTGGTTTGAGGTTCTTTGTATTTATTTTGAATTTCCGATGTTTCTCCCTGATCTTTAAACTTTGTTCTTTCATCATCATTTTCTGGTTCATATATTTGTATTATTTGTCTTTCTTCTGTACTATTTGGTAATGTTTTTTCTTCTTTATACTTTAATTGAGTTTCATCAAAAATCACGTCTCTTGTTATGTGTATTGAATTTTGTTCCGGGTCCCATAATTTATATCCACCAGGGCAATATCCTACATTTATCCTTTCTTTAGATCTAGGGTTTAGTTTATCTCCTCTCGGTAATATTACTTGCCAGGCTTTACAACCAAATATCTTGAGCTTTTTCAAATCTAAGTAGCCAAACCATATTTCTGCAGGTACTTTTCCATTTAGCGCTACTGTAGGACATCTATTTAATTCATATGCTGATGCTTGAATTGCATGACCCCATAGTTCTTTTGGTAAATTTGTATCAGCAAACTTAGTTCTGGTTTTGTTCATAAGAGTTCTATTGAGCCGTTCGGCTTTACCATTTTGCTGAGGTGTGTATGGTTTTGTGTTTTCTAATATTATTCCTTTTGCTTGACACCAGTTTTTAAAATATTTTGATGAAAATTCACCTCCATTATTTATTCTTATCCTTTTAGTTTTAATGTTTCTTTGTGTTTTTAGTTCTTTGATATAGTTTATTAGATTTGTTTCTGCTTCATTTTCGGTTTTTAATAACTTTACTACTGTGAAGTGCGAGTAATCATCTAGTATTACTTGAAAGTATTGGTGACCTTCTGAAGTTGGTGGTCTAATAGGTCCGCTCAGGTCCGAGTGTATTAATTCTCCAATTTGTGATGTTCTCTTTTCATTTCTATGAAATGTTGGCCTTGTTGCTTTACTTATACGACATTCCGTGCAGGCTTCATTACTGACAGGTAAATTTAATATTTTCATACTACCTGTATTTAAGTGTCCGAGTCTTTTATGCCATATATTTGCTTCTGACAACATACTTTGATCTTCTGTTACATAACCTTATTCAATACATGTAGTTTGGTTTATTTTCATGTTAAGTATGTAGAGCTTGTTATATTCTTTTGCATATAATTGTATTCGTTCATTTTTTATTTGAAATCCGGTTCTATCTATATTGATTTTGTATCCTTTTTCAATTAATTTCTTAACGGATAATAAGTTGTGACTAATATCTTTTACTATAAGTGCTTCTATCTTAATTGGTATGTTATTGCAAGTTGTTTCCAAAATTCCTTTTTTTTTGTAGCTGTAATCACTTGGTTATTAGCTGTATATATTTTAATTTCTTCTTCTAGATTAACAATAGAGTGCATATATTTTTCGAGTTCCCCTTTGATATAATGATCCGATGCGCCTGAGTCTATTACAAATATGTTCTTTTTGTCTTCTGCTTGGGTATTTAATGCAATAAAGGTTTCATATACTGGGGTTGACGTTGATTCATATAAAGTTTCTGATATCTGTCCTCTTCCTCTACTATGTCCTCTTGAATATCCTCGTCTCATATTTCTGCGTATGCCTCTTTGCATGCCTCTTCCATGATTAAATCGACACTGATTACTTTTGTGCCCCATTCGGTTACAAGTATAACATTTTATTTCATGTGTTTTAAAAGCTGTTGTATGTTCAGTATATGAGTTACCCAATTTTAATTCTTCGTCCAATAATTTTGATTTTACAAATTCTACAGTCAAATTATCATTAATTGTTTCCAATGCAGTCGTTATTGTATTATACTTTTCAGTTAGCCCTTGTAATAGGTATGTAACTTTTTCTTCTTCATCTAATTTTTTGTCTGCACTCTCTAACTCTCTAATTAAACCGTCAAATTTTGTGAAATATTGAGGAATATTTTTTCATTTTCTCCAAGTTTTAATTTGATTAACTTTTTTCTTATATGAATTCTTGACGTTATTGCTTTTCGTTCGAAAACTTGTGATAATATGTTGAACATTTCTTTGGCGGTGTTAGCCTTTTTTATTAGATCTAAATGCTTGTCCGTAACACATTGGACAATGATCGACCTTGCTTTTGCATCGTCGATTTTCTCAGCTGGTTCTTTCGCTGTGATTGTGTTCAACAATTGTTTTTCCTCCAGTATGCATTGTACTCTAAATTTCCAACTATTAAAGTTGTTTGATGATAATTGCGGAAGATATGAGGGTCCCGCCGCCATTATGGCGTCTTACCAATCTTTTCAGTCGCGTTTTCTTTCTCCAATTCTCCAAGCCCATAACCTCTTGAATGGAGGATTCGTGTGGGCATGCAGATATAATTTATAATAAAAGAATTTACTTTTCTTGACTCTTCTTTTTAATAAATT
This sequence comes from Furcula furcula, assembly GCA_911728495.1. Taxonomy (NCBI): domain Eukaryota; kingdom Metazoa; phylum Arthropoda; class Insecta; order Lepidoptera; family Notodontidae; genus Furcula; species Furcula furcula. Next base: position 606,277 of record OU452243.1, read on the forward strand.
TTTTAACAAAGAACAATGAACAAAACCCTTCACCATTAACCATCACAATAGACAGAGCATAGACCACAGATAGTCATAGATACTATAGACATAATTCTAACATGTTCAACTGTCTGATGCAGACGAACTTACCCTATTTGCATATTGTGATGCTTCAGCCGACGCTATGGGCTGTAATATTTATTTAAAGGTAAAAGTATCCGGTAAATACCATGCATACTTACTGTGCTCTAAATCAAAAATTGCCCCTTTGAATTCTAAGTTAACCATACCCAGGCTTGAGTTGAATGGCGCGTTACTTTTAGCTAAGCTTATATTCAAAGTTTCAAAAGTATTACCTAGTATTAAATGCATAAACCTATTCACAGATTCAAAAATTGTTTTAGGTTGGTTGAATTCCAATTTAAATAATTTACCGCCATATATTGCTAATAGAGTCAAGGAAATCAATAATAAAACAGCAGGTATGTCATGGTATCACACGCCAGGTATTTTTAACCCAGCTGACATATTGTCCAGAGGCACTAGTCCTCAAGAATTATATCAAAATGAATTGTGGTGGCGAGGCCCTGAATATCTGCATTGTGAAGGTAGTTGTAACCTTTATACTTCAACTGTTGAATTGCCATTGCAACAGTTTCCCATGCCAGATAGTTATGAAAATGTCAATCATTCCATAGATACTGATCAGCATGTATTTTCATTGTTTACAAAATTTTCAAACGTTCACAAAATGCAACGAATAATTTGTTATGTTCTAAGATTTATAAATAAATGTAAGCGTATTGCTACTGAGTCTGGCAATTTTTCTGTAAATGAATTGAAGCATGCCTTAAGCATAGCGATAAAAAAATTTGAAAGTATCCATTTTAGTGAGGAAATAAAATCCTTGCAGCTTGACAAACAAATAACTACAAATTTGAAATCTTTACATCCTTTCATTGACACAGATGGCTTGCTCCGCGTAGGCGGCAGGCTCCATAACTCAGGCTTTTCTTTTGCAAGAAAATTCCCAGTCATTTTGCCTAATAAATGTCACCTTACAAGAATAATAATACAAAATGAACATATATCATTGTTACATGCTGGATTTAAAATTTTATTTAGTAGTTTGTCACAAAATTTCCATATTGTAAATGGAATACGAGAAATAAAATCTGTAATTCATAAATGTATTGTTTGCACCAGACAAAAGGCTGAAAGTGCTAAACAGCTGATGGGCTCTCTCCCACGGGAAAGAGTAACCCCCACTAAATTTGTTTTCGATGAAGTAGGCTTAGACTACTGTGGGCCGTTCGATGTAAAACAGTCTACATTAAGACGCAGTTCAGTCTCGAAAGGATATGTTGTCGTATTTGTTTCCTTTACCGTCAAGGCTGTGCATCTGGAGGTTGTTTCAGACATGACCACAGAGACATTCTTGTCAGCCTTGGGCCGATTCATTTCCCGCAGGGGCCTGCCTTCTGTCATACATTGTGACAATGCTTCAACGCTGAAAGGTGCAAATAATAAATTGCGTGAGCTCTACCAATTGCATAATGACACAAATTTTCAAGGCAAGATTTTGCTGCCCACAAGGGCATACAATTTAAATTCATACCTGCATACAGTCCGTATCACGGAGGTTTGTGGGAATCAGTCGTTAAATCTGCTAAATATTTCTTAAAGAGAGTCACCGGCTTCAAAACTTTCACTTATGAACAATTTAATTCTATATTGTGTCGCATAGAATCAATTTTAAATTCAAGACCATTAGTACCTCTGTCTCAGGATACATCTGATTATTCATACTTAACGCCAGGCCATTTCCTCATCGGTTGTGCGCCAACGTCTTACCCAGAGCCAAATTTGACAGACATCCCTGCTAACAGATTGCGGCTTTGGAGGTGTTGTGAGCAGGTGCGACAACATTTCTGGAAGGCGTGGTCTAACGAGTATCTTTCACTTATAAATAAGCGTACCAAGTGGTTTAAAGAGTATCCTAATATAAAGGAGGGCATGCTGGTGTTGCTTCGTAATGAAAACACACCACCTATGCAATGGCCAATTGGCAGAATTTCTAAAGTATTTGTTGGATTAGATAATAAAGTTAGAATTGTAGAGATCAGAACAGCTGATGTCAAATTGCATACAAGAGCAATCACAAAGGTGGTTGTTTTACCCATGGAAAATTAGTTACGCAGTTTCCCATCAACTGGTCTTATTAGTAGCTTGTATTGTATTACAGCGTAGTTTTAGTTAGTAGTTAGTTGTGTTAATTTCAAACCTTTGATATAAATCATTATCTAAAAGGGTATTTATTGTACACCCATACTTTGTAATAAAGGTCACTTCAGCTTAAATAATTTTCTAATTAAGCCGATAGTTATAGTAAATAGGTTAATGTTAAATTTGGCAAGTTAAGGAAAAATTCAAATAATTTAAAATTCATTTAATTTTGTTTTATTAAGACTGTTTAAATTCATTTCAGTAATTTATATACATATTTCGAACATTGTTTCATATTTCAAAGTAATTTCAGCATAATTTAGATAAGATAGAATCTTTTATGTAATAAGCTCTATTCTGTATTTCAAGGCATTTTGGCCGGTCCAACTTATGTTAACAAACATAAAATTATCGGGTGTTTTTGTATTAAAATAGTGGTAACCCTAAATTAAATATAGCAATACTTTTTTATGTATCATTCTCTTCTATTCCGTTCGTCCATGTACTTGCTTGCCGTCCGCCAATAAATAATTTATTTTATACAATTCAAGGTGTTTTTTATACTATCCCGTGAATAGTTAACAGTGACGGTATACGAATCAAGGCGGGCGACGTTGTACATCCCTATCCCTCAAACTATAATTTAGTAGTTATCGTGACGGTAGGGGTACGCCTGCCTTTGGCAATTAATTTTTGTCAGGGGAGTAACGGACAACATGGGTGCAGTGTTAAGGAAATATTCTGTACCCATTGTAGAGTTCACTATATATGTTAATGTTAACACTAAACTATATCGGCTCGTTAACGCACACACCACGTCTGACCCGCACAGTGGTCGACACTCGACTGAACTCCCCTCCTACACTAGAGGGGCTTTTATGTCTTTCTCGCATCCCCACTCAGTGCCTGCGTAGTGTGCCCGCTTGAGACGATAAACTTGTCTATCCACAACTTTACACAATTTACCAGTACACTACACCCATTGTGTACGTACCTGGGTCCAAGGTAAGCACCGGTGTAGGTACTGCAAAGGATGTTCTGCCATTACAAACACCAGGTGTCTACAAAATTAATTGCAGTTGTGGTAGCTCCTATATAAGCCAAACGAAGCGGACTATCGCAGCGGACCGTCAGGTTAGCAAGTCAGCGATTGCCGAGCATATACTTCAGTCGGATACAAATCACTGGATTGAGTTTCATCGCCCACAAGTCCTTTCCACCGATCGACACTTTTATTCTAGAGTTGTTCGTGAAGCGATTGAAATTAAAAAATATAAAAATTTCAACCGGGAAGATGGCTTTAGATTATCAGCTGCTTGGGACCCAGTGATTAAAATGACAAAACCTCGCTATTTGCCGGCGGTTAAATATACAGATACTGTGAGTGTAGTGTGTAGTGGGCTTAGTTACAAGTGAAAGAACGGGGGTAGACGAAGATATTTCTGCCTCGCGCACGAAGCCGTCTCGCTGAACCAATCTGCTTGTGACCGCGGCTGGTGCAACCCGGCCGAAACGTCAAGCCAAAATATTTTAAGGTAAATCGCGTTAATTCCCGATTAAAATACAGTTTAATTTATTGTTTTCTTCTTTTCTACCTTGTTTTATGTATCGAACGGCAGAACACACTATCGGTAATGTTGATCCAATTGTAACAAGACAAATAATGTTTAAAAAAAGTGAAAACATGACAAGCCCGCTGAGTTTCTTGCCGGATCTTCTCAGTTGACCCCGCGTTGTGATCCGGTGGTAGCTTTTAAAAAATTGACCATTCAAAAGTGCTAGCGTTAAGCTTATTTGAAATAAATATTTAAGACTTTGACTAAAACTGTAAAGGTGCGGCTGCGAGCACGCCGCGGCCGCGTCCCCTGGCTAATTTAAACTAAGATAGGTTTTGCTGTTGCCTCCGGAACTTTAGTTATATTGTCTGTTTAATTTTAGATTTTACTAGATGGTAGTGTCCCTTGTGCAAAGAACCATCCAGGTAGATACCACTGCAGTGTCAGATATTCTGCCGCCAAGCAGCAGTGTCGCTGTGCTCCGGTGTGAAGGAACTGGGGAAGGGCACTGTAGCTGGTGAAATTACTGGACTTATTAGACTTAATTTCTAATGTCTTTAGGGTCGATAACGCGCTAGTGTTTCTAGCTAGTATCAGGCGGGGCGCACGCTCGCTTGCCACCTTGGTAGTAGTTATCTTGTCCGGTGAAGCTGTAATGGCCATCTGCAGCCAACAGTACTACTCCTACAAAAAAAAAATAACACCTTGGTAGTATAAAAAATATATATATAGGTATACAAATCGTTCAGTGAACCACGCTCGTGAAAATATGTACTACCTAGTTACTACCATACAATTCCATTGATTAAGCATCCCTCGCCGTTGCGGGTATCGATACGTATTAAAGGGCTCGTAAAACCGCGTCGAGTAGTAAACCGCTTGGGATTTAAAATAAATCCAAATAGGTAAAAATGCAAAACTCGCTTGTTGTGGGTAGCCGCGGGCGTGCTCACATTTGCATGTAAATTGTGCGGCGAGGTCTCGCCGCTCGTCGCCACGCTTGTCGCCGCCGCTCGTCACCCCGCGACCTGCTCCGCGACAGCGCGACCCGATTCATGGAACTTTCCGTTTACAATTCTACAATAAAAATATCCGTGACATTCTCACCTTTATTCCGTGATGTAAGTGTTTAAAAGAATATTGAATGTAGACATGGACCGCTTGTAGACTGGCTTGTAGGTAGATTGCAAAACTCACATATTGAGTCAAGCTCGCCCATTGTAATAACTTTACTTTCATAACTGTTTTCTCCGTGTATATGTGTACAATAAATCATTCGAGTGACTGGAGCAGCAGTGCGTGTGCCGCCATGTCTCGACGTCGCGCGTCGGCCCGCAGCCCGCAGATGTCCGCTCTATTTATTTTATCTGCTTCAGAATCCCATTACACGTTGTGGAATGAGTCGCTAATTGATTTTAATACGGTCTTACTGTACATGTACTTAGTTCGAGATAATACACTCCTTTGCAAAAAAAACGGGCGGTTTTGATTTTTCTACATTATTGGTAATAATTTAGTTCTAAGGAGGTTTTAATAGCCAAACTATGTTACTGGCACTTAATAAACAGTCTGCGTATGAAAAAAAGTTCATTCCAAATTCGAAACCTTTGTTTTTAAACATAATAATCCCTTTTTCAGTTACTTTTTACTGACTTTTCGCGGGTTTTAGGGTAAAAGGTTATAAGGTAACTAAAATTAACTTCTTGGTTTTTTTTTTAGTAGAAGAATTTATGTTTGGCGCATAATCCTGCCTTTTTGTGACTTAAAACGAATATCTTTGTGTCTATTGCAATGGCAGAAAAAGCAATAAGAGCTAGTAAAATTATAGCGCTGTTGGAAGAGGGATGTAGCCAGTGTTACGTCTCACAGCGGTTAAACGTGAGTCGTTCAACCGTCCAAAGAACCTGGACTCGATACCAAGAGACAGGTTCCGTTCAGAGAAGGCAAGGTTCTGGGAGAAAACGTTGCACACAACCACGAGACGACCGCTTTTTAGTGACTCTGGCGCTGCGGAACCGCAAAAGCAGTTACATAGAATAGAATAGAATACTCTTTATTGTACACCAAGAAGATATTTACAATATAAACTTAGAACTAAAACATAAAATGTACAAATGGCGGTCTTATCGCTATAAGCAATTTCTTCCAGACAACCATTTTGCATTTTTTTTACATAGACCTCAAAAGAAACCTTAAAGAGGTGCGAGGAACGCAAGTTAGCCTATGGACTGTGAGGAGGAGGCTTTTAGCAGCTGATATACGCAGTCGACGACCAGCGCGGGCCCCTAAGTTACTCCGTGAGCACCGCATTGCTCGATTGGGGTTCGCTAGAAATTGCCTATCTTGGACACTATGTAACTGGAGTAACATACTCTTCTCGGATGAGGCTCGAATTTGTCTGCATGGTGAGGACCGACGTCGGCGAGTGTTACGAAGACCAGGAGAACGCTATGCCGACGTGTGTTTTGAAGAAATCACATGGTGGGGGGTCCGTTATGTTTTGGGCATGGTGGGGGTTGGGTATGGTGAGGGGTCCGTTATGTTTTGGGCATGGTGGGGGTTGGGTATGGTGGGGGGTCCGTTATGTTTTGGACGGGCGTAAGTTCTAGCTATCGTACCGAGATAATATTCATTGAAAATGGCTCACTAAATGCGCAAAGGTACATAACAGAAATCAACATGCACAACGCGCACTGGCTATAATTGGTGAAGATGCCATTTACATGGACGATAATGCTAGGGCCCACCGTTCTGGCGCTGTAGATGCTTATATGCAAGAGGTCGGTATTCGTCGTTTGGATTGGCCAGCGCGGAGTCCCGACCTTAACTCCATTGAGCACGTCTGGGACCTCCTAAAAAGGCGAGTACGATCTGTCCAACCACCTCCACAAAACATCAGGGAGCTGAAACGTGTGATCTCGGCTGAGTGGGAACACATTTCACAGGACACCATCAAAAGTCTAGTGGAAAGCCTTCCAAGAAGATTACATGCCGTAATCGCTGCAAGAGGAGGTCACACTCATTATTAATTTTTATTATTTAATGTCTTTTTTTATTATAATTCCATAACCAATCTACCAAAACATCTACCAAATATTATAATAATTACTCGATTCTAGGCTTAATAAAACCTAACGCTACTACAAAGGAAATACTGAAAATGTGCTATACTCAAGACTTCCGGGAAAATGACCAACTCATTCTGTGTGTTGGTGAAAATGACTCGAACCCCACTCTGTTACTTTATGAATTATCGAGTGCACTAAAAGTTCTAGAGAAATGTAATATAATTATTGTTAATGTTAATCAAAATATTTACTTAAATGAAAATAAGTTAAATAAATCTATTAATACCATATGTTCTCAATTACCGAATTGTGTGTACTTAGACATTAATCATTCATATTACTTGACCCATCAAGAATACCTAACAAACCTATGTAAGAAAATTAATCATCTTATTGACTCGCAGTATTACGAGGAAACATTTCTTGGTTTTATGAAGAAAAGTAATGATAATGTAAAAAATAAAAATAGCTTATTAATAAGAGGAACCATACCTTATTATTTCAAAAAAATGAAAAGTTCTATTACAAAACATAACTTGAAGATTGAATCGCAAATACCAAAAGGGACCATTCCGTATTATTTTCCCGTAGTTAAGAAAGACAGTCATGATGTATTAAATAACGAAAAAACTTTTTTTCCTTTGACCAGGTCCCCTCGACTGATAATCTAACCCTCTTTCACCAAAATATAGCTGGCTTCTTGAACAAACTGGACACTTTAGAATTATGTATTGATAATTTTAAGCAGGAACACATAGAAGTAGATATTATTTGCTTAACCGAAACCTTTGTAAAAGCAGGTAGTCAAGCCAATATACGTCTAAAGAATTTCCGTCTTGCTAGTTCTTTTTCAAGGTTAAAAGAAAAACGAGGAGGAGTATGTATTCTGGTTCGCGAACCATTGCCATTCAATGTACTAGATATTTGCAATGATTATTCAACGGAAAAAGTATTTGAGGTATGCGGTATACAAATCCCGTGTATTCAGTGTACTATATTGTGCGTGTATAGAATTCCAAACAGTAATGTTGACATATTTATTAATAAACTTGACATCATGTTGCATAAAATCTTAAATAAAAAAAATAAAAAAATCATACTTGCAGGCGATCTTAATATTGATACCTTAAAATCAGGGAAATCGATAACACGATTTAAAGATTTGATGTTAAACTATGGTCTTACATTACACATTACTGACGCCACCCGACAGCAAAGTTGCATAGATCATATTGCTAGTAACATAGAGTGTGCCAACGGTAGTATTCATAAATTATATCTTTCAGATCATGAAACGGGTCAAACACTAAAATTCCCTGTATATTGTAAACCTGAAAGATTAACGTGTTGGTACATCGAAAAACGGAATTATAATAGCGATAATATACATAAATTTATTGAATGCCTATCGAGCCTGACTTGGCAACATGTAACTAATGAAAAAGATATAAATTTAGCATTTAATGAATTCCATGACATGTTCTGCTTGATATATAATCTATGTTTTCCGGTTGAAAAACATAAAATTCATATTAAATCTACAACTCCAAAATGGATAACAAAAGGAATTAAATGTTCAACTAAAACTAAAAGAGAATCAAGATATCGTTGTTATAAACATAAGACGATAAGTAATAGAAATAAATACAAGAAATACAGTTCAATATTAAGAAAATGTATAGTTAAAGCTAAATCAAATATGAATTTGACATAATTAAAAAAATCAAAAAATGTATGTAAGGCTACATGGAATATAATTAAAGGTGTAGGTGATCAACAGTCACTTAATAATATAGAAGAAATTGAGTGCAACGGACATATAACTAAAGAACCGCATGCGATTGCTGAAGCGTTCAACAATTATTTCATTGACATGACAAACAAACAACCGACATTAACCTGTTTTTAAAACCAGTAACTGATACTGAAGTAATTAAAATTATTCTATCCTTAAACAACACAAAATCGGTAGGCTTTGACGGCATCTCAACTCACATCCTAAAGCAATGTGCACCTATTATCTGTAATATTTTAAAATACTTATTATTTTAAAATACTTATTAAATCTATCTCTTGAACAAGCAGTATATCCAAAACGACTGAAATTGTCGGTAATTAAACCACTACATAAACAAGGTAATAAGAAAGATTTAAATAATTATCGGCCAATTACGCTAATACCCATTTTTGGGAAAGTATTTGAAAAAGTCATGCACAAACGGATAAACGATTTTATAAAAACAAAATAATACGAGAAGAACAAAACGGATTTCAAAAGAAAAAATCTACAACTCTCGCCGCATTCCAATTAAATCGTAGTATAGTAGAAAATATTGATAAGAGAATACCTGTTTCAGTTATTTTCTTTGATATGAGTAAAGCATTTGATTTTGTGGACCATCAAATTTTACTTCATAAATGTGAGACTTACGGTATCCGAGGACCAGCTTTGAGTTGGCTAAAAAGCTATCTCGAAAATCGTGGGCAATATGTAGAGTTGAAAAGCTTAAATGAATCTTTAATGTCTACCCATTGTAAAACAAGCTGTCGTAATAAGAATATTGGCGTACCTCAAGGCACTATATTAGGACCGTTATTGTTTTTGTTATACATTAATGACCTACCATTGATTACACAATATAGATGTGTTCTTTTTGCTGATGACATATCTCTCATAATTGAAAATAAACTGAAAAATAATGAGTTCGATGGCTTCTTAATAGGGAGATAGCATTAATAGTGAAATGGTTAAATCACAATAATCTTAACGCAAATATCTCTAAAACTAAATATATAAATTTTTGTAATTACAATAATAATGATAATTTTAATTATAATGTGACATGTTGTAACGAAAGAATAAAAGAAGTTGACGATACTAAGTTTTTAGGTATTACTATTGACAAGCACTGCAATTGGAAATCACATGTAGATAAAATATGCCAAAAGCTCAATAGGTTTGTTTTTGCTCTTAAAACATTAAGAAGTACTTCAGGGCAAAAAACTGCCTTAATAGCGTATTTCGGATATGTGGATTCGGTCTTGAGATATGGACTTCTCCTGTGGGGCAACTCAACAGATGTTAATAGAGCCTTCATAGTTCAAAAAAAAATCATTAGGGCAATATGTGGTGTACACCCCCTCACCTCATGCAGACCTTTATTTAAAAAACTAAAGTTAATGACACTAACAGGCTTATATATTTATCAAGCAGTTAGTTTTGTAATAGAACATAAAAAATATTTTAATTCTTACAAAGACAAGCTGAATTCTGTAGTAAGGCATAGAGACCCAACAATATTAATAAAGCCACAGTGCAAAACAGCCTTAAACGAAAAGAATTGTTATATTATGCTTATTAAAATTTATAATAAGCTTCCTAAATATTTTAGAGAATTACCTACGAGGCAGTTGAAGACAAAACTATATCAGTGGCTCCTGGAAAAATGTTTTTATAGTATCAATGAGTACTTCCTTTGTAAAATAAAGCTTGAGAAATAAGATATAATAATAATTTAACATTTTTATGACAACTATGTAATTGTATTTTTTAATTATTATTTTTTTAATTTATGTATAACAGATTATAACATTATATTAATTCAATTCGGTACAAATTTGGATGTGACTTGATATTTAAGTAATGGTTTCTGTTAATTAATAAGTATGACATTTTCCAGTATTGACATTGTTAAAATCTATAATTAATTTGTATTTTACTTTGCATGCCATTTTTATGGCAAATGTGTATCGCTCACTATGTTTTTTAATGTACCATCTTTACACCCACCACATTTTTGCAAATAAATTGAAATTGAAATTAAAAAATCTCTTAGTCTTAATTTCATTATACCCATAAAAATGTTAATTTTAACACGGCTCTCTGTTTTCATTGACTGAAACACTGATTCCAGGATTTAAGTGTTAAAACCTATATTCTCATTGATAATAAGAAATTTCTATTCATCTAAGTTAATGAAATAGTAAAAATATTAATATTATCCATAGAAAAGCCAATGACTGTAAGGTGCCCGTTTTTTTTTGCAAAGGAGGTACTTACATCAATTTCCTTATGTGTTACGCCAGTGTTTTAAACTATATTTTACTTATTACATTAATCGCTTCCAAGTAACATCGAACCTATTGTTTAAAGTCCATATTCTAGAGTTCCAAACTCAGGTCAAACTAGCAAGCAACTTTTCCAACCAAATCTAATAAATCCTTGTCCAAACCTAAAATGCGAACAAAAATGAGTTATAACTCAGGCTTCATCACAAATTTAATCACTAACCGAATCTAAAGTTTTAAATTCACATCCAAGACATTAAACTATTACTTTCTTCATCTGCAAGAATGTAATTCACTAAGAAATGTGCGAATGAAATAATTGGATAAACAATTAAATTGCGCGCAGCCGTCTGAATATTTAAATTAAAACTAGACGAAAAGAATGGTGAGACATTTCGTACAACAGTGACTGTCCGCTAAATGTAAATTAAGCTCTTTACAGACCACGCTCCTTGCCTCGGGTACAGTTGGGTATTACACCCCACGCAAGGGTAGCGGTGACAGGGTTGTACCTAAGTATACTTATTGGGAAACTTGCTTCATTTACACAGACTGCCCTCGCGCCGCCGCCGCCTCGCGCTGTCGGGCTCCGGTGTTGACGCAGGACCAATATAATATACCTTTCCCTCGAGAATGGAGTATCTGTGTGCATGAGACCTTGTCGACCAGCTGGTACCGCACTTTTTTACACAATTTGATCATAAAATATGTAAACAACGCAAAATCAGCGGCGGCGTCTCCAAGTTGAACGACAGCGAAACCCCGGGAGCACTAGAGGGATAGCCCGGGGCCCGGGGGCTATAATGCGCCCTGGCGGTAAAAATCCCACGTAAGTCGTCCTCCGCCCCCAACGAATACCGCGGTTAAAGGTTTCTCTCCACAAAAAATAGTGGTAGGCTCTTGTAACGTCTCTACCCCGTGACCGTCCACGTAGGTCCACCGCAGTGTCAGATATTCTGGGAGATAAAACGTTTCCATAGAACAATAAAAACATAGTTTAATAGAAACATCGTTTATCAGAATAACAAAAGCATTTAGTATAAAGCAGAGAGTGACTTTTATTTCTTGCGTCGATTTTTTTTATGCGATCTAAGTACATAGTTTTACCCAACATTATTGGCGTGGGAACAGTAATTGGAACATTTCTGTGTGTAATCAAAGAGAATATAACGCTATGTGTAATAATAACCTCAAGTGCTAAAACAACCTCAAAGTCAAAGGGATGACGGTGGTGGGTGTGTATGTGGGTAAATTTCATAGATCAAATCTTCAGGACTCAATTTATCACAGCTCGTATCTCAGTCTGCTAGTGAGAGAAAATAACAGAGCTCATTTGATTTTATATACCAGATACTAGTTAATAAATGTTCTCAATGGTGTTATCAGGAATCATGTCGGTTGATATTTTCTCGAGATTTTTCTTGATTAAAGTGTTTGTATCTGTTCTCAGAATAACTCATTCACGAGTCTAGTCTAGTCTATTGCCACTTACATATATTGGTTTACCCCGAGAGACTAGCACAGAGGTTCACTTCACTCGATTCAAACGGGTATTTTTGAAGTGAAACTTCTTATGCGACTTCCAAAAATGTTATCACTTAACGCGTTAAACGTTAAGCGTTAAATTTGTTAAATTTTGAAAGCGCTCTTATGGTTATGAAAGCGCTCACGTGACGCTGTCATTCAGTGTCGTTCAGTGTCTGACTGAATGACTGACTGACTGATGGACTGACTGATAGACTGACTGATAGACTGACTGATAGACTGACTGATAGACTGACTAATAGAATGACTGATAGACTGGCTGACTGACGTCAGTACGGTGTGGTACGGTGTCATACGGTGTCGTACAGTTTCGTACAGTGTCGTACAGTACAGAGCGAGAGTGAAGTTTCACTACTTCCGCGCGGAGGGACTCCACGCACGCACATTTTTTTTTACTTAATATAAACCATAGCTGGACTGTAGTTCCATTTGATGGAAAGCGGCGCCTCAATCGTGGATGGTAAAGCACACTATCTTATTAAAAGCCTATATGGCACTCTAGCCTTGAAGACACACATTATAACCGGGCGGAAAAACCGACGCAGGCCAACTAGTCCAGTCCTCAGCAAATCGCTCAGTCCGGACTGAAGGCACGTTCGAAGGTGCGTCTCGTCATCCTACGATAGAAAGGAGGATGGTGGAATCAAGTCACGCAATTCCTGCGCAAACTCTACAAAATGTATCCTGTAGAATACCGAGAGGCTGGCTACTCTGCGCCCGTGCTCTAGGTATGAAGAGGTTAGTGAGTATGCCGTATACCTAAATAATGTGATTCATCATGTTAAACCGAGTATCAAAAGTCATTGTAAACACTTTACTGAGTATAAAATAACAATAACGACGCCGGCCCAGACTAGTTATCGATAAAATGCAACGCCTCGACTTTCTCACAAATGGACGAGAGCAAATAAAGAGTCTGCGTCTGCAAAGCCTCCATTGTGTACCAAGCATTTATCATGAGAATAAAAAGTGTATGTGTATGAGCGCGGCGCGGCATTATCATAATAACCTGCCATCGACATTACAACGCTGTATATTATCACTATTTTTACACTGCTAAATATGCTTTATTCGCAAAGCTAACGCTACCAGTTGTGGGCGCGGGAACGTAGTAATATATTATGAATGTTATTATATAATCTAAATTGTATGTTTGTTACCACATAAGTCCGATATCATCAGATATTTTATTTTCAGTAATTTGTACAAACAAATTATTATAATGTAATTGCATTGCAAGAGCAATTGCTATGAAGATTTTGTATTTTATAGTTAATCATCGGTAAAGTTACAACTTTAAATTCTGATGATGATTTAAATTTTGAGTAGAGTTTTAATAATATATATTTTTAAATAACTTATAATATTTTTTTATAAATAACTTAGGGACTAGATAAGCGACACGTTTACCGGACTGGAAACGAAACGCACACCTAATGACATAATAAGCACTGCACTATTAATTACTTACTAGTTCAACCAGCCAGGGTATCATATTGTTGACAACTGGATTCGACCAACGGCACCCTAGTTCTAGTTTTGTAGAAAACCACCCTAATCAAGAGTAAGACCACATTTGTATTGTGCACCTAAAAATTTTGTTACAGTGCCAAGGTCGATAAGAGTCATTTCGTTTGAACACCCTAATATGAGCGATAAAATGTGCTTTACAGTAATAATCGTATCCGTCAGTTATTTCTTACTATGATTATAACATAATTTATAATAAACTGATACATAATTATGACCTAGATATATTAGGGACCAGTGTTTCTATGTTGCGGAGTCGACTATATTTTTTAGTGAACAATAAATATCATTTTAGGTTGTATTTGTTATGCATGCGATTAAATACTATTTTGTTACACGGATCATTATAACTACACTAGGTATATTAGTGGAGACTTTTTAATAACTGTCTGTTTCGATTGTATTACCCATTTAAGTTACTCATAGTTGATAGTCTTCCAAAAATTGTAAAATAAAATAAAAATAAAATAAAATAATCACGTTATAGGCACTAAAGCTTCATCGTCTTAATTGATTCACTTCAATATACTAGACATTGCTGTGTAATGTTCCAATTGTTAACACGACTCCATTATTATGAGGGCTCGCTTCTGAACGCTGAACTCTTCGCTTTGTTAATTTGCGTCGTGTGATGTCGTCGGAATTGTGTTAATTAGAGAGAGTGTGTGAACGCTCAAACGCGCGTCAAGACGTCGTCGTCGCGTCGTCGCGCGGCTCTGTAATGTCGCGTGCATCATTTATCTGAAAACTTCTGTCCTGCTATTGTCTAAGCAACACAACCTCGAGTTCGACGCTGCGGGAAGCGGCGAGTTGCGATTTCATATTCACTAACTTTTCTTACGTAGCACTACCGCCACGAGCATTTATGATTTTCAGTGGAACTAGTTAAGGTGGAATCAAATACAAATAATACAAATAATTTATTAGATGAACAAAATTGTACAGCTTGCTAGTAAATGAAGTCTCCTTTTAAGCAAATAATGCCTGTATTAGGAGACTCCCCTCTTCCATAACTTACACATAATACTATTATGTATTATACATAGTAATGCATTTTGTTCAAGGTGAGACAATAAAATTTACTAATTTACATAATAACTTAACTTAAAATAAATATAGTTGTGTGTGTATGTGTGTGTGTGTGTGTGTGTGTGTGTGTGTGTGTGTGTGTGTGGGTGTGTGTGGTGTGATTTTGTGTGTGTGTTATGAAATTTGTTGCAAAAGAGCTTCCGTGTCGCGTCTATTGTACTGCATGCTACCAAACCTAGTTTTAGTTTTAGGAATTTGTGCTATTAAATCTTTCCTTCTCTTCGACAGGATACAAGCATTATATGGTAAAGTTTTATACTTTTTTTAAACTATTTGCAATACATATAGCTTTCTTACGGTTAGCAAATCACTAATATGATAAAGATTTTCAGTGGGGTACCTTTTATTTTTAAAATACATGATCTTTATAAGTGCTCGTTGTGCTCGTTCTACATCTATAAATTTGGATTTTGCTGCACCACCCCAGATAGGAATACAATACGCCAAGACAGATTGCACCAAGGCTTTGTATATTTCTTTCAGTACGTTTCTGGAGGAGTTTTCGATTCCTGTTACATTATTCGGAACAATATGTCTTAGCGTCTTGAAAATCCAGGTTAGTTTTCTAATTCTAGCTGTAAGGAGCTCTAAATGGGGGTACCAACTCAATTTCTGGTCAATAACAACACCAAGATATTTAATTTCAGTCACCTTATTGATGATCGGACATGTACAATTTTGGTTGTTGATGTCATCACAAACGTGTACTTTAAGATACTGAAACAAATATAGTTAGTCTTTAGGGTATTTAGTGTCAGTAAATTATTATTTAGCCATTTAGTACATTCTTTATAACAAAATTTGCTTTACGATTACTCAGTTGTATTTCTTCAAGTTTGTTCTCTAACAACGTAATATATTTCTTGTCTTCCTTGGCCTAGCTTTCTAACTTATTAATCTTCTTTTGGAGCTCCTCATTCTGTGCAGTTACATAGGTGATTGCACTGTCTATTTTGAGGTTTGATTGTTGGATGTCCTTGAGAGTGAGGTTGATTTGCTGTATCTCATTTACTTGTTTACCGGAGAACGTGTCCATCATTTCCCTCATCTCCTTTTTAAATGCCTCCAGCTGATCAGAGAGACCATCATCCCATGCTCGTTTGACCCGCTTAAATACATAATTCGGCGAAGTCTTATTCTCATTTCCTAGCAAGTTAATACTTGAATCCGATGTAGATTTATCCATAGGTGAGCTCAATATTTAATAAGTAATTGCAAAATATGCGCGTACGCCGGGGGCGTGGCTTCCGAGCTTGCTACTGGATGAAATATCAGACAGGTCAGTGTCAGGACGGAGGGCGGGACCTTGAGTTGGCCTTGACTTCCAATCACATTAACGGAGGGGCGTGGCTAACGAGTTAACCCTGCCAGGGCGGTGCGCGTGCGCAATGATTCGCTAATAAGAACAATAGGCCTCTTACGTTACGTTTGACTGTTGTCTTCGCTGCTCGGGTACCAGGCGCACAGAAACTAGGTGATCGTTCCAATTAGCGCTGCATTGACGTTTACGGGCGATGCACACTTCTGCTAGATAGTTATGCACTCCTAATATTTACGCTGAATTTATTTTAACAAATTTGAATTAAAATTAATAGCACAAAATGCAATAGTACTGAGACACGTCAACACCTTACGGCGGTCCGGGGGGAAGAGGATCGTTTAACAATCAATTCGACGCGACGTTGAGCCGGAATGGTATTAAATAGTGAATATGGATTTTAACAGCGTTAAGCTCGTCGTATTCAAAGTTGGCTCAACTTCGAGCTCGGCGTCGTATATCAAGGCTGGCTCAACGTTGAGCTCGCCGTCTAGCACAGCCGCTATAGTTTACGTTAGATAATAGCATAGTTGTAGAGCGGGCTCCAGTCGGACTGCACCCTTTCATTCGATTTTTTTTTTAACACTTAAAAGCCTATTCACTCTATTCTTAAAGACACCCACATTATAATCGGGCGGGAAAACCGACGCTGTCCTTATTATATTCAACGTTTATTAGTATTTTAACGTCATTACAGCTTGATAAAGTTATGACATTCTTTAATTTATCCTAATTGTCCTAGACACTTTACATGATACGACAGTACAATTAATGCAGTCCTTGCGCAAGAGATTTGTCAACGAGAACAGGGTAACAAAAGTGACAAGTTCCGGCAGAGTGCGCCACTAGCGGCCGGCTGTGTGGTGCCCCGTGCGCGCTGCAAGGCCTGTTGACAGCCGATATGGATGGAAATATAAGCCTTCTCATGCCTATAGATACAACAGACAGCGAACAAAATGCTCGCAGACACGATATATTATTAAATGATGAGATGACGATAATTTAATACGTAATAAGTCGGTTTTCTTTCTGACAACTTTGAAAAATTCTACTTAGCTTGGTACCACGCAAATTATTAATATAATTATTAACACATTCTATAATAACATTAATTGACCGTGAACAATGATGTCGATAATAATCTATTTACCGTCCGGGCCCGTTGGCAATTAATTAGTGTAAATCATATTACTGAGCGGAGTCTGTGTTCGCGAAGGCGAAACCTTCGCGCCACTAAGATTAATAGAATAATGATGTTCTCTAATAAGAATTTCAGCACTATATAGGAATTCTTATCTCCAAAGTTTGTGGAGGGAAATTTTTTAAATAATTACAGGTTATAAAAAACCATGTTTCTAAGAAGTTTTTTTAGAAATTATTAAAAAACAACGCCAAACAAACTTAGTTTTGCGGTCTTTTTGTTACCTGTTAGATGCATCATAAACTAACTTTTACACGTTCAAAGAAGGTACGGAACCCTCGGTGCTCGAGTCCAACTCGCCCTTGACTGTTTTTTTAGTGTGTTAAAAATTTTAAATAATGCTTCAAATAAATTGCTTTCCTTTTCTTTTTTCTTTTCAATATTAAATAACGTAACATCGGAAATAATGTTTAATTGAACCCTTGTTTTCTCAACATAACGTCCGTGCTTGTAACTCTGATGAAGAGCTAGCCTTGAAACACTCATAATATAAACGGGCGGGGAATATAGCAAGGCAAACTGACTGGTCCTTAGCTGCACGTATTATAAATGGCGAAGCAAATCGCTACGTTCACAACGTAACGGTGCACTCTTCATAATGACTCTCCGAGACGTATCCGTTCAAATACCCGCCCGGGATACTTGCTACTAGGTAGAATAGGTGTCAAGTTGCTCACTCGCGAGTTCCTATTCTATTTATACATCGTGACACACTATTTTATGAAGTGTGTGTGATATAAGCGGGAAAAATCGTCTACGGGAGTAGTATACCATATGGGTGACCATGAAACATGAAGTTTGCAGCACACATGACACGGGATACAATCCGAATACAAGACGCGAACTGTAAAATGAAAGTAGATACTGATTTCTTCACTTTCAGAGTGAGGGCCCTAGGACGTCCACAGAGTACGGCGGCGACTCCGAGGAGGACGGCGGCGGGGTTCCGACCCCCGTCCCCGTGACCACCGTGACTGGTTCACTACAATGCTCCCCCCGGCGGCGGGCTCGAAGGCTGAGGCACTGACAGGCTCCTGGTGCAGATCCCACCGAAGAGCTCAGGTCTCCCCTCGCAGCTCGCACGTGCCGATGCGACA
This sequence comes from Furcula furcula, assembly GCA_911728495.1. NCBI lineage: Eukaryota > Metazoa > Arthropoda > Insecta > Lepidoptera > Notodontidae > Furcula > Furcula furcula. The sequence continues at coordinate 624,957 of OU452243.1, forward strand.
GCCGCGAGGGTTTTAGTGGGTAAGGATCCCTCATACCCCGTTTGACCTCCACAGGTCCCGGGGAGCTTTTAAAGGTTTCCCCCGCGAAAACAAAAAAATAACTAATTTCTATTATTCGTAGAGATCATGTAGAGACTAAATCGTAGCTCAGTAACAGCTGTGTCGATTGAAATTCGACATCAAGAAGGGTAAGCGAGTGAGCGATCAATAAAAGCAATTGTTGGATGTAATTGTGTGATCAGCGGAGTGTTGCCGGCGAGTCGCGGCTCGCGGCCACATCCTGACTATAACAAATTGATTTATCACACAAGTTTATTGTAAATACTAGCCTCGATTGTATATGAATGAAATCAGTATTAAATCGGTTATTTGTATGTACTACGTGCATTCTAACACCTGTTACCCGTGGGTTGTCCGGGTAAGAATGGCACCCTCTCATCACCTTCCGTTGAATATCCGTAACAGGCGACTAAGGAAAACAAGAAGACGGGCAGCAGCGTCTTTCTATTGGATTACCTACCACCTGCACTGCCATCCCCAAGACGCCTGGCAAGCGTGGGGGGGGGGGGGGGCTTTGTTCAGCAGTGGACGTGTTTCGGCTGCTGATGATGACGATGAAGTCTAACATTATTTCGATGTTAAGTTACGATATTAGAAATTAAGTTATTTTACCTACACGAAATTATATCTCTAATTATAACTTCAGGACGAAATTCTCAGTTGATGTGTATAATACATACATATTTTATATCTGTACTTATATCAGGTTTTAAACCTTATATTGGTTTAAAACTTTAAAAATGGCAGACAACTCCACGGAGTGGGCCGATAGTACACTATAATTTTATTAAATTTCGCAATACATTTATAATCGCGTAATCGTACTAAAGTTAAAAGCATTTGTTTCCTGTAGTTGATATGTTCTGTTTGTAACAGTGTACTGTAGATCTATTTAATTCAACTGGCAATTTATCTTAGCACAGCTTCAGTAACGTACAGACGAATCAAATCAAATCGTATATTTCGACATCCATAAACAAATCCCTTTCAGTAATTCCTATCGCAACATTTTGTGAACCAGCTTATCCTAGAATTTATATAATTATTTAGGTGTCCTATGTAAGTATGTATTAATATGCATAACTTGAAAAATTCATGTGTATACTACCTACACATAAATTTCAACACACACACAAACTTTAACATATGTACACATAAACTACATATTTGTTTTTTTTAGTAAAATTTTAGCAATAACAAGAAATAGCAAAAGCTTTAAATAAATTTTATATTAATCAAAATAATAATTTAATACCATCATTAACGTGAAAATAGTATCTTTCTCATGCCTGTAGATCAAGACGAAATAATTAACATAGCCAAAAGTTTAAAGAATAGATTAAGTTGTGGTCATGGTAATATACCAACGACTATAGTTACAGCGACTATAGGTACTTCATACAGTAAATCCACTGGTTCATATTATGAACCTGATGTTAGAGACGGGAAAATATCCAGATGATTTAAAAAAAAAGCTCTCATTGAACCACTATATGAACAAGGGTCTACACATGATATGGGTAACTAGCGACCTATAGCTTTATTGCTAAGCTTCTCAAAAATATTTGAAATAGTAATTTACTGTAAACTAATGAGTTATTTATTCAGAAATAATATATTAAATAAAAACCAGTTCGGATTTCAAAAAAATAAGACCACATCGTTAGCTATTTTCAAGGTATTAATAAGTATTTGGGATAAAATGAATAATAAAGTACAGGCTGTTGCTCTGTTTTTGGATATGTCAAAGGCTTTTGACTGCGTAAAATATGACATTCTATAAACTAAATAATCTAGGAATAAGAGGTATTGCATTACGACTTTTAGAAAATCGAATGCAAGCGACGTTTATTGAAAGTTTTAATGAGAGTACAGAAATAATCGATAGGACACAATCAAATTTCGACACAGTACTGTTAGGTGTACCACAAGAAAGTATGTTAGGGCCGTTGCTTTTCTAATAAACATCAATGAATTACCTCGAATTGTGGAACACCTATGTGTAATGTATGCTGATGATGATACTATATCAAAAGAAAGCCATACTCGGGCTGACTTTGAAATGGAAATAACAAAAACTCTTAAAATATTAAGAAATTGGCTACAGTCTATTAATTTAAAAGTAAACTTAGAAAAAACAAAAATTATTGAGTTTCAAAATTATCAAAATAAGCCTCCATCACTTAATATTGCAGAAAACGATAAAAAAATTGAAGAAACAAAGGATATAAACTTTCTTGGAGTCACAATAGACCAAAATTTAAACTGGAAAGCACATATTCAAAAAATCAATAAAATAATATCTAGTTACTGTATCTTAGTGGAAACAGCTTCTCCAAACATTACAATATCAGCGTATTACGGTAATGTATATCCACTGTTAACGTATAGACTAATATACTGGGGAAACCCTACAGATGTTTTGTCTACTTTTATCTTGCAAAAAAAATGTCTTAGAACAATTTATAAAATGAAAAGTACAAAGTCCTTTAGTATTCAAAGAAAAAGGTTTCCTCACTCTTACTGGTATATAATTATATTCTTGAACTTTGTTTATTTGTAAAAAATAATACGGAATAATTAAATTTGCAAGCTGCCAATAAACCTAATATTCGTTTATAATATAAATCTACCCATCATCAAAAATAATGTATTTATAAAAGCACTTATATTACAGCCACACGCGTTTATAACCATTTACCTATATGTATTAAGCAATTAGATGGAAAATTGTTTAAAACAACCCTAAAGAAATGGCTTAAGCAAAATGTTTTTTTATGATTTAAAAGAGTATTTTAATTTTATAAGTTATTAGTATGCTTCTATTTAGTCGTAAGTAACTAATACCTATTGCAAGTCCGAGAGGATAAATTGTTGTTTCTAAATGTATGATACAGAACACCTTTTGTACACAATTGAGCAATAAAATATATTCTATTCTATTCTAACACTGTTTTAAAGTAGCCCAGAGGTCTAATAGTAGCCGTAGCAAAAGACTGTATGAAAGGGGTAGACAGATTTGTCTGTTCCTAATTTATTCTTTCACTCACCCACATCTTACAGTTATCCCGTGATCATGGTGCAAGCGCCATGTTGCAAGCAACAGCGTCGAAATATCAGAAATAATTAATCATCCTGGCAGCAAACCTGTGAGTCAAAACATGATTTTAGCAATAACAGCTTGAATTATTAAGTTAATTTTTATAAGTATACCTATATCCGTTTTAGATTATTTGCATCAAATGGAATGTGCTGTTGGACGCCTTCGATAAATAAAAAATGTATATACACAACACCTTATTTACCATTTATATTTATAAGTTTCGTGTGGTAAAGTCAACCAGGAAAACATACTGACTATATATGAGTGGAGCTTTTGGCTCGCTCCAAGATAGCGTGAAACTGTGTCTTTCACAAAACCACTAAACAAATAAAAAAACAGTCAAGTGCGAACCAGACTTGCGCACCAAGGGTTCCGTACCTTCTTTGAACCATCGAAAGTTTGTTTAGCATTTAACACCTGTGGTAGCAATGAAACGGAACTGCGTAACTAAGTTTTTGAAAAATCTTTGCTTATTTCTAAAAAAAAAACTGTGCTATTTAAATAAAATGTTTATGTTCCCTGTATTGGTTACTTTTAATAACTGTAATTATTTCAGATTTTTTTCCTTCACATATTATTTACTGTAAATTTTTAAAAATACCCTCTCATATGATACCAACTTGAATCTGCATCACTATCTCACTTTGTCGACGCCTCATTTCGGCCTCTAAAATAAAATAAAATCTAAAAGAAAATAAAATAACAAAACATATTTTTTGTGCATCGAAGTTGCCTAAGCAATATTTAAATTTGTTCAAAATTTCCAAACGGTTGCGTATTTGCTAAAATATTCCACGGTGTGCGATAGACAGACGAAGATGGAGTAGTACGAGTGGTTACACTGAAAACCGCCTTAGGCATTCTGATACGACCTGTAACAAAGCTGTGCTTGCTACCTAAGCAAGACCAGCTGTAATTACTGTATTTTCATATTTATTTCGCACCCAATTTACTCTATATATTGTTATATATTCTATATTATTTACTTACATGTTATTTATCTATTTCTACCGAAGAAATCTACGATTTCTTCCGGGGGGAATATGTTTGGTACATTTAACCATTTTTAATCTGTGCACATTACACGTACATCTCACTCATTCACTCACTCAACTGATTCTATTCTATTCAAATTCTGGCGTCGTAACGTACAGAGCTCTCTCCTTTCCTTTAACGTTCTATTAAGGTGTCTAGTTACGGATCATTAAATTTCTATTTGCTGTCTGTCGATTCATCCGCTCTAAAGACGTGCGGAACGCGAGTGCATCCCTTTAAGCTCCTCTCCTACCCTGTGGACCGTTGGCTACGCGAAACAGCTGAACACCAACCGAAACCACCCCCGGGGGAAGAAGCCCTACGCTCCGAGATTTGTCGTGGAGGATCCGAGACGGGAGTGACATCAGCGCAAGTAAGGCCAACCACCCTGCCTTTTCCCTTCTCTCCTTGTCGAGTACATCAACCCTGACACTACTAGGCCATGTACGCGACAATTGGCTTTTTACCTTTTCATGTGAAACCTTAAAAACCATCATCAATAAAGGACGAGAGAATATGTGCCGCGTGAATATGTCTCCATGCGGAAGACAGAGGAAATTATTCTAACTTTATGGAACTTAGAAACGCGAAGATACGGACGCAAAGATACTTGAATGGAACTCAATAAAACCTTAGCACTTAGTCTTGTAATCGTATGTTTTCGAGAAATAGACCCAACGTTATATAAGTTTATTGGAATAAATTAAGGTAAATTAATTACCTCTGTTAAAATTCTAAACAATTATAAATGAGATGTTTCTGAAGTTCAAAGAGGATAATTATCATTTTAGAGAGTAATTAAATTTATATTCGGGTAAGTAGATGCTTGCTTGATATTTAATTAAAAATCCCTTCCGACGCTCTTTATAGCGACGAACTTTTTTTTAGCCAATACTATGACGTCATGGCGTGAAGTACTCGATCCTAAGAAAAATACTCTATACCTTGAAGTAGGTATCGATAAAAGTATCGATACCTACTTCTACGAGTTTCCTTCTTTTACGAGTACGATACTTTTTTTCTACGTATCGATACTTTCCATACGATACCGTGCCCCTATACATGCCAGCATTTGATTACAATATGTTGTTTTTATTTGTACATATGAAATAAACTAAACTATATCATGGGGTAGTAGTATACGTGGTCCCAAGTGCACGTCGCGCGAGCCAGGGCGGCGCGCGAGCCAGGGCGGCGCGCGAGCCAAGGCGACGCGCGGCGCGCGGCGCGCGGCGCAGCGGAGCGGAAGTGACACGTCCCAGCCCAGACAAGAGCAGAGATTCCACGTCGTATTGTTATTAAGTGAACATTAATATTTTTTTCACACCACCTGCTCGATAATGTTGCATTATGTGTCATATAAAGATGACATAAAGTACCTCATTATATCCCTATAGTAGGCTATAGTCTGTCCGGGTAATATTGTTGCACTAAACTCCCTTGGGTAATAATGTGATTTGTTTTTTTTGTTCTTTAGTTGACTCTAATTGGGAAGGGAAAGGGTTCTAGCTCATACAGTCTCGTCATAAGTAATCTCATAATAAATCAATTTGTAGCTAGGCCTAAGCCAATGCTTCATTAAATTGTTGTCATTTTCCATTTATGTTTTTAGGCCGAAGCAAATTCTTCATTAAAATGTAATTTGAATTACGAACGTCAAATATTTTTTTACCATGCAGACTCTTACAGTATGTGTATATACCACTGTCTCTAAGCAAAGACTTGCACGAAAAACATACATTTGAAAATCGAACCGAGCGCCAGGAACCGAATTGGAGCTGAACCTAGGTTATAGAAAGGAAATAAACTATTTAAAAAAATATGAAAACCGACTTCAAAGTAAATTATCTAAAAAGCATAAAATAACGGAAATATATTGAAGTCGGTGCTAGCACATCATGTTAACTAAGATTAGCATGAGGTGACACCGACTTCAATATATTTCCGTTATTTTATGCTTTTTAGATAATTTACTTTGAAGTCGGTTTTCATTTATTTTAATAGTTTATTTAACACTTTTTAGTGACTTTTATTTTAGCAAAATCACGCAACCATCAGCAGTATCACGCAACTCTAACGTCTACGTTGCAGTACCTTACTGAAAAAATAAAAAGATTATATCTCTTAAACTGCTGGACCGATTTTGATGAAACTTATACTCTTCCCTAAGTTGAAAAGTAATCTAACTATAGCAAAAATAATTTTAGAAATCGGACCTGTAGTTTCTGAGAAATCCGCGGACAAACCTACATACATACATACATACTACATACATACACTTGTCAGAATGTGATTAATGCTACATAGAGTATAGTAATATAAATGGGTATGTAAAAGCTATGTAAGTTAAGTTATTAATTAATATTAATGATGGTATTATCAGTTATTACTTTATTTGTGAATAATGTAGGGTACTTTATTAAAAGTACCCTCCACTAAAGTATCAGATATTAATTATTTGGAGGTAGGAATTTTAACAAAAAAGGCATGATTATTAATAGGATTTATTCAACCATCATTACAACGCGATGCGATTATTCAATAAATTTCAAACAAAGTGCACTGTCAATGCTTCCGTGGGTGGTGTGCTACTACTGACTCAACTTGTGTTAATTAGCTCACCTTTTCCCGCCGCTGTCAGATCGCCTATATTAGGTAGATGATATATAAACAAATACTACAGCACTTTAACAAAAATAACATTCTGCATAATCAGCAATATGGATTTACTAAAGGCCGTTGTACGACTGACGCTGGTGTAAGCCTAATACAACATATATTTAACGCCTGGGAGGACGCACAGGATGCTATTGGCATCTTTTGCCATCTCTCAAAGACTTTCGATTGTGTAAATCATGAAACGCCGTTAACGCTTAAAGTAGAGCACTATGGAGTTAAAGGTAAAGCGCATAAACTACTGGAATCTTATCTATCATGTAGACAACAAACTATCCAAGTAAATGGAGTCGAATCGTCTGGCTCGGCAGTTGAAATGGGTGTCCCACAAGGATCTATACTGGGTCCATTTTTGTTCTTAGTTTATATTAACGATCTCCCACACATAGTACATAAAAGCAAATGTAGTTTTATTTGCTGATGACACCTCTCTGATTTTTAAAGTAGGGAGACATACTAATGACTGTGATGAAGTGAATAATGTTATTATAGAGGTACATAAGTGGTTTACTATTAATAATTTAGCACTAAATAGGGAAAAGACGACATGTATTAGGTTTTCATTACCAAATGTCAGAAGTAGTAAATGTGATATAATACTAAATAAGGAAAAGCTTGAGTTTATTAGCAACACAGTTTTCTTATGGATTACGCTCGACTCCAAGTTACAGTGGGGTCCCCATATTAAAGCTTTGGTTGGACGGCTTAGTTCAGCTGCTTACGCAGTCAAAAAAATCAGACAGTTAACAGATGTTAATACCGCAAAAATAATTTATTTCAGCTACTTTCATAGTATCATGTTTTATGGCATTCTACTATGGGGCAGAGGGGCCGACATATAATCGATCTTTATTTTGCAAAAGAGAGCTATTAGGGCTATTTATAACTTAAGTAGTCGCGAGTCCCTTAGAGAATTGTTCAAAGAGGTCAACATAATGACGGTCGCTTGCCAATACATTTTTGAAAATATCATTTATGTCCGTAAAAATCTACATCTTTTTAAAAAGTTAGGTGATAGGCATTCATATCATACTAGAAATAGGGATAAGTTAGCTCAACCAGTGTTTCGGTTATCAAAAATCCATACATCTTTCATGGGGTATTGTGTTAAATTTTACAGTAAAATACCTTTTAATATTACCTCGCTTACGGACTGTAAATTTAAGGCTTGTATAAAACGCACACTTTGTAAACGGGCGTACTACACACTAGATGCCTATTTAAAGGATAAAGATGCTTGGCTAGGTGCATGTCCAGCTCCTATGGAACGAAAATAGCTGTTAGCTAAATAGCTAATATTGAAATACATTTATATGAAATCATATAAATGTATTTCAATATTCAATGTAATTAAAATACACCATGATTTTGTTTAGTTTTTCTTTATCTTGCATACCTACTACTTTTATTACATACTTACATATGTTTCCCTTGGAGATGTATATATTGTGTTGTAATCCACATTTACATAGTAAAGGCGCAGTGTTACGGACTCTGACGAATCTAAGCGATAATCCAAGGAGATGATACCTTCCAATGACTTCTTTGGACAAATAAGTTAGGTCTTTGGGATAATACGCTGTATTCTATATGCATCAGTATGCATTTATTATGAAGCGATAAAATAATAGAGGAAGTCCTGTCTAGATGCTATCAACGACTTATGTTAAAACGTAGTATTAAATCCTCTTTGGAATTGTGTAGTCGCCAAGAAGTTTGTCAGTAAATGTTTACAGATGAATTATGTAAATGCATCAGGGACGTAGACTGTAGCCAATCTACTCACTTTAAATTATAACTCTAATCGACAGATTGTTTGATAGTTTTTATCTGTCAGATAAAAAATAACTAGAAACAAATAGTAATAACATACATGATATTATTTATAGATAAAAAAATATACAGGTGTGGTTTTGCATTTTTGCCATATTTGTAGACCTAACAGTTAAGGATTATGTTAATTGATTAAAAATAGATTAATAATTCAGTGGCTAATAACTAAAAGATAATTAATATTTCATGATTAACGTTCAACCAGAATAAGAGCTCTCGAGCGCTCAGTATAGGTCCCAAGGTTGGCAATTCCGCGCGTGCTCTTGTTTACCTACTTTGCGCGAAGAGCATTTTTTTTTTTTTTTTTTTTTTTTTTTTTGGGAATTATAGACGCTGTTAACCGCAGATGGCTATTGCAGCTTCACCGGACAATAGGAGGCGAGCGCTTGAAGCGCTCTAGCCTTTACGGCAGAAGTAGCGACGAGCACAAGGGCACCTCAGGGAGGCACGGCCTCGGCTTGGGCTGTCGCTTAAGAGAGGGCTGAGTTTACCACCGGTTCACAACGCGCCCCCACTGAGAAGAACCGGCAAGAAACTCAGTGGGGTGATGCACGTCGTTGCGGTCGCATACGTACGACCCTTCGGCCTCGCCGGCGAGACCGGTGTCTGACAGCTAGTGTAGCATACGGTTGTCGGGGAGGGGCGTGCCGTGGTCTGCGGCGCGAGTCAGAAGAACTAGCGGCGTAATCGGCGGCGGCGCGGATTAAACTGTTCGCGTGACGGGACGCGGATTCAAAGTAGCGTTTCGACGCTTCTTTGAGGAACTTACGAAGGGGATCTAATTTGAAATCGGAATGCAGATCTACGTTCCGCATGTACCACGGGGCACCGACGGCGCGACGGAGGAAACGATTCTGGATAACCTGGAGGCTATCGATATGGGTGCGGGCGGCGTGCGCGAAAACTACACTCGCGTAAGTCATGATAGGGCGAATGCAAGCTTTGTATAATGTCAACTTATTTCTAAGCGACATTTTACTCCGCTTGCAGAGAAGGGGATACAGGCGACCTAATACGAAAGCCGCTCAATTGCGGACGGACCTAATGTGCGGGCCGAAAGTTATGCGGGAGTCCAAGGTGACTCCGAGGTACTTAACCTTCCTAGTCCAGGGGATAGGGCGATTGAATAGGGATATTGGAGCTAGTCGTCTGTTGGGCCGAAGGCTCCGCGCGGAGAACGAGAGAATATTGGCGGGTCCCCGGGAGAAGACCACCGCGGCACTCTTCTCCGGGTTCACCTCTATGCGCCACGTACGGAACCATTGACCCAGGGCGTCGACTGCGGCTTGAAGAGCACGCGTTAAAAAGGACATGTTCCTATGGGAATAGTAGAGAGCGGTGTCATCCGCGTAAAGGGCGAGTTGGACTCTGCTCGAACGAGGAATGTCATTCGTGAACAGGCTGAACAAGAGGGGAGAGAGCACGGAGCCCTGAGGGACTCCGGCCTGTATAGGATGGGGCGAAGAAAACGTACCTTCGACCCGGTATCGAAAGGTACGATTCGAGAGAAAGTCTCGTATGATGAGTACGAGCCTATCGGGGACTCCTAACTGGAAGAGCTTGTATATCAAGCCGTTGTGCCAGACCTTGTCGAAGGCCTTGGCAACATCGAAGAATAGGGCGCCTGTGTAGACGGGCTTGGGCTGGTTGAGCCCGGTCAGGATGTGCTCCGTGAGGCGGTGCACCTGGTGGACGCAAGAGTGTCTGGTTCGAAAGCCAAACTGCTCGTCAATAAGGATATTATTAGAACTGACAAAGTCTTTGAGTCTCGCTAATAGCAAGCGCTCATAGAGTTTGCCGAGAGACTTGAGAAGACTGATAGGCCGGTAGCTCGCAGGGCTGCTGCGAGGCTTACCCGGCTTAGGGATACCTACTACATCCGCGTCTTTCCATTCGGCAGGAAAGACGCAGTGGGACATGGCTGCGTTGAAGATAGTCACTAAAAGACATATCAGATGGACAGGGAGAACCTTGAGAACGCGATTGGAGATGCCGTCGGAGCCCGGTGCTTTCTTCGGCTTAAGGCCTTTGATCAGGTCTTCCACCTCGGTTTGCGTGACCGGGGAGAGGGATTCGGTGGGAGGGAGTGAGGACCTGCGCTCTACTTCCCTATCCACAAGATCGAGGTGCGCCGGATCGACGGGAGCGGAGCTGGGTGTGCACTGACTCTCTAGAGAGTCAGCGAGAACCTCAGCCTTCTCGTCGTCCTCGAACGCGGGTGGGTCGCCTGAAGGGCGGGTCAAGGGGGGCATGGTAGCTACGGTGTCGGTTTTGAGGGATCTCGCGAGCCGCCAGTAAGCCTGGTGTGATGGCGAGATCTCCTCTAGAAACCCTCCCCATCGAGCCTCCCTGAGTTCCGCGATGCTGCGCTTCACGTCCCTCTGCAAAGCACGCATGCGGACCCGATTGGCATCGGTGGGGTAGGAGTCGTACGCGCGAATAGCCGCGTTTTTAGCGCGGACTACTTCCCTAATGTCATCGGGCAGCTTGAAGCGCACAGCGTAAAAGTTGTCCGCTTCAACCTGCCGTGAGGACTGGCTGATGGCCGATTTGAGATGATCGGTGAAAGCGCCGATCGCTTGGTCGGTGTCCTGAGGGGACGAGATTTGCGCCGGGAAGCGGGCAAGATTCGGAGAGTCGGCATCGGCTAAACAGGTGTTTAGCTGATGCCAGTCCAGAACGGTCCTAGTGACCGGCTGGGAAATGGGTGGCGGACCTAGTTCCATTAGGACCGGTCGGTGGTCAGAATCTAGCTCATGGAGAACCTCTAAGGAGCGCAACCGGAGGGTCACGCCCTTCAGGAGGGCCATGTCTAAGATATCGGGGCGGTGATTGACATTATTGGGATAATGGGTCGGGCGCATAGGTGCGATGACGTCAAAGTCGAGAACGTCGACCAAGCCGTCGAGGCACCTGCCGTTGCCGGTGGTCACGTTACAATTCCACCTGACATGCTTGCAGTTGAAGTCGCCGGCCAGAATGACCGCGTTGTCCAGGTCAAGGAGTGACTCGATATCACTCCTGAGGGGCCGCTTATCAGGTGGAAGATAGATAGAGGCGATAGTGACAGCCGAATGGCCGGAAAGAGAGAGGCGGCAAACCGAGGCCTCTATATTAGTGAGCGCAGGGGGATCGATAGGGATGCAGTGCAGGGCCCTTCTGTAATAGATGGCAGTGCCACCTCCGAGGGAGGTGTCACGGTCATTTCGCACAAGATGGTAGTTGGCGATATTCGGACTCCTATGAGAGGGTTTCAGGAGGGTCTCCTGCACCAGCAAGACATCAACTTGGTGACTTCGCAGGAAGTCAGCAACCTGATCTCTTTGTCGGGAGAGGCCATGCGCATTGAAAAATGCGAGGGAAAGGGAATGGGGTTTTTGTCTACTCTGGTGTAAATCCATTTACGGGCCTACATTTGAGTTTACGGGGGACAGGGCGTAGTACACGTCCTCGAATTCGGCGATAGCTTGTACTCTATCGCAGGGGTTCTGTGCGCACCGAAGGCGGCTCGCGAAAAGGCTGATTCTATCGATGTTAATACCATCGATAGAGCGTCGGACCAATTCGAAGTCCGAAGCGAGGCTGGACGCGTGCGCTGAAGGCGCAGGCGCGGCCGGTTGCTTGGCGGGGACGCTCGTTGCTTTAGGAGCAGCGGCGGGGCGGACGTATGGCAGAGTCTTATCCCACGCGTTCGGTGGACGCACTGCGGGCTGGGACGATGAGAGCGGTCGCGGCGCAGAGGGCGCGGGGACGCGGGGGGCCGGAAGCGGCTGCGTAAGAGGCGCTGAGGGCGCCGGGGCCTGAGGCGCTGAAGGCGCGGGCGGGTAGGACTCCAAGGGTGGAGGGGCGGAGGCCCTTGGTGCATAGGGCACCGAGGGGCGGGGGGGGAGCGCGGAGATTGTTGCGCCTCGCCACCCGGCGGTTCCTCCTCGGGGCCCTCGGGCAGCCGCGATAGTTCGCGGTGTGCCCGATGGTCCCGCAGAGGACGCATCCGGGAGGCTCGGTCGCCGTCTCCCTATTGCGCTCGCATTGAGACGTCGCGTGGTCTCCTGTGCACTTCACACAGCGAGGCCGCGCGAAACAGTTCCGGGAGGAGTGGCCGTACAACTGGCAGTTGTGACACTGCCCGGGTAGGCCACGTTGTGCCAGACGGGGTTATTTTATAGTGACGGTTGCACACGGGATTTCTTTTCGTACCAAACATAAAAAATAATTCATAATTTTACGTCTATCACACACACACACACTAAAACACTTAAAACATTATTAATTGATCATTGCTTTTATAATCTTAAAGAATTCTTTGATATGAAATTAAATTAACGTCAAAAGAAGCTATTGCATGCCTACATAGGTAAATTATGCTGTACTATTTCTGTTATATTCCATCACTGTAACCACAATTATTGCAATAAACAATTTGTATTTGTATTTTATCATTTAATGATTGATTTATGTTCTTTAAAAGGTATATATCAACCTCCGTAAATATGGCAAGAATGCAGAACCACACCTGTATAGGCACTTTCCCTTTTTTCTTTACAAGATCAAAACCGTAGCAATAAATGTATGAACACAGGAGTGATGGCTGACCGGTGGCCAGCCAAAGACTGACCGGTAGCCAGCCAAAGACTATTGGTAGGGTTCAATATGACATAATGATCCCTACCAATTGGTAAAAAAACAGATTAAGAATAGAAATTTTATTAGCCTCCAATTAATCATCCAGGTAACGTAGAGTCAGATATTTTGATCAAGAGCACAGTAGCTGATGCAATAACAAGGCAAGATTTAATAACTGATGCCCAGGGTAACAAGCAGCAGTGCAGTGCCCCGGGCAAGTGCCCCGGCAAGAGCTCCAGGCCAGGTAATATCTGGAGCAGGCGGACGGGTCGCGTCGATGTCAAAGACATTCTTGTGCTCGTAACGTGAAGAGAAGTGTCTTCTCCCGGCGCGACGCAATTTTATTTTACGCTTACAGTATTATATTCTCTTTGGGTTTTACAGCGAGGTACTAAACTATTGGAAAAAGGTTTATTCCGGCCTCGGTTCGCTGTTACCTTCACTCGGCTTCTGTGAACCAATTTTACATTTATATCTTTCTCAAGATATATGAGTCATAATTGCGGAAACGGCCTCGTTCCTTTTGTGGTTCTTAAAGTTTAAGCTTGCAAATACACACATCAAAAGTGTCTAGGGATCAACATATATTTTTGCAATAACTTTTCTCCTGATTGATATTAATTAAAATTTTCTTTAAGGATTCATCAAATAAAGTGTTTTCGTTTGTCACAGTAACGATAAACCAAGTCACCTTTGCATTAATAAAGAAATTTGCCATTTTCCTAATAAAGGGATTTTTGACATTTGAACCACTAACACAAAAGTTCGAAAAAAAGACTGAAATAACAGTTTTCTTTAAAATTTTATTGGGTAACTTAAACAATTAATAATCCGTGTTTCTACCGCGAACACTAACAACACAAGAACATCGGTTTGGCATACTCAAAATGAGTTCATCCAAATCACGCTGTGGAATGGCCGCCCATGTTCGTTGCAACAACAAAAAAAGGTCTTCTTGCGACTGGATACCCTCCATATTCGGCAGAGCTCTTCTCTGTAGCATATCCCATGCATGCTCAATCGGGTTCAAGTCTGGCGACTGAGCAGGCCAGGGCAGGACATTGATGTTAGCTGCGGCGAGAGTCTGTCTTACAACTCTTGCGGTGTGCGGTCGTGCATTATCATGCATTAACTGAAATAAGGGACCGATTTGCACTTGTAGAGGAACGATGACGTCTGATACAATCGTCTCAGCATAAATTTGAGCGTTGAGGTTGCCTCTGATCCAAATCAACTCAGTTCTTCCGCCGATCCAAATACCCGCCCATACCATGATGGTTCCACCACTATAAGGATGGACTTCCTGGCAGGATTTTAATCGCTGTTGGCGTCCAGGGGTTCTCCAGTGTCGTATACGTCTTGTATCCGGTCTCATACCAAAACGAGACTCATCAGAAAAGCACACGAAACGCCATTGTTCTTCTGCCCATTTTTTTGCCCAAAAATGCTTGATCCCTAGACACTTTTGATGTGTGTATATGCAAGTACTTATTTACTTATTTAGATTTGCGCATAATCCAATAATCATATCATATTAAAGCCAAGCCTTAATATGTAAACATCACTATATTCCGATGTGCGTAGGTATGATTTAACTTGTTTGGAGTCGCTGGACGTTCAGGGTGTGGGATCTAGGACGTCCAGAGTACGGCGGTGACTCCGAGGAGGACGGCGGCGGGGTTGCGACCCCCGTCCCCGTGAGCACTGTGTCTGATTCCCGGGAGGCTGTAATGCGCCCCGACGGCGGCTCCAAGGCAAGGCACCGATGGGCTCCTGGTGCAGATCCCATCGGAAAGCCCTGGTGTGTCGATGCGACAGCCGTGGGGGTTTTAGTGGGTAAGAATTTCACATACCCCGGTGAACAAGTCCCGGGGACCTTTTAATGGTTTCCCCTGCGAAAAGAAGGTATGATTTAACTTGAAGGTAGATCCTGGCTAACGTAGTTGCTGTGGTGGTATTCAGCGGGAGGATTAGTCTCAAGCCGACCGTAGTATTTGTGAAGTCGTCCCGTGCTCACAGCTTATAGGACACAAATCACGGTCGATGTGCGTCTCAACTCGCAACTCGTTGTCGATCTTCCAACAATACTGACAGATAACACGCAAGTAGAATTATCTAGTAGGTAAGTAGATCGATTAGTCGATGAACAAGTCAACGGGGTAGTTTCACAACCCTTCACTGATATTACAAAAAACATTCGCGATTTTGTACCTACTCACTCCTGTACTCAGAATTACTTCAAATAAGGCTGAGATCTTTCATTGTGATCTGTACGCCCCGGCCCGCATGTGGAAGGGTCTACGGAAAGCCGGCCATCGCCGACAAAAACATTTTAACATATTGTGTAAAAAACATATACTTATCTACAACCTTCATTTATTTATATGTAAGTAGGTACTTTATATGGTATCATTTTATTCTGTGATGGAACCACTTTTGCATATTAAAAACATGCCTCGAAAACTTGTTATTTTGTTTATTTATGTAATAATACTGTAATTGTTAGTGGATTTAACAGCTGCAGATAGCGCTATGGTATTGTAGTAGACAACATAAGAATAATGGCAGCGACAATGCGAATATCATGTAACACAACAGAACATTAAAAATATCGGAAGATTGATTTACAATGAGTACATAATCACTACGTTGATTCTTCTAAATCAACAAACACCGAGGCTTCTGACATGATCGTCAGCGCTAATATTGGCGACTACTTAATGACACCGAACAATATATTAAATAAACAAACGGACAGGTTAATAACGAAGGAAGGAAGATGGATGAGGTTCAATAATATTCCACTTTGATAATATAATAACACTGATAGTGATAAGGAATGGTATTATCCTAATATATCTGACATGATAATCGACAACAGTTTGAGACCACACTGCTACGAGTACCTATAGCCAAATAATGAATAATACCTACTCTCCAAATAACAAGTGTGTATATTATATTTGAAGTAATTATGATCTGATTGAATAAATCGAATTTATTATACATAATATGTATGTTTAACAAATAAGGGCGGTGTCACAGATTTGTGAACATGAGAGAGCTGAACCGTGTCGTTCCCAGCCAACCCCGTTGCTTGGCTGGGAACGACACGCCACTGAAAGATTTTTCAAGCGATTTCCCGTAAAGCTTCTGAAAGCGTATTACGACACGAAATAGTTTCATACGTAGGATCTGTTAGACGATTGTATACACACATTTATGTTGAACCGATCAGAGAAAATACAATTTGTAATACATAAGGGAAACATAAAAGCGAATCATTTAGTCCGTTGGTCTAGTGGTTAAACACCGTACTCGCACCGGTCGTGGATTCGATTCCCGTCAACTGTCTGGGTGCTATTTATCTAGGCCTGTCTGTGTGCCTGGTTTCCATAGTGCGAGCTCTCTCTAGTTTGCGATCAGATGACCGTTGATTGTCCCAAAATATTATTAATATTATTTATTTACAAAGAATACTCCTAAGATGGATATCTTCTTCACAATGACGATAGAGATTATGTTCTGTGTATGCCGCCCCCGTGCAACTCGGTGCAACTGTAAGAAAAAAGGCTTATGTGATAACTGTGAATCCCTACCTTTATTTTTATACCACCAAGGTGGCAAACAAGCATGCGGCCCGCCTGATGGTAAGCAGTCACCGCAGCCTATGGACGCTAGCAACGCCAGTAGGATCACTAGCGCATTGCCGACCCCGAAGAAATTAACTCCCTTTTTAAATAACCCCATGCTGTAATTATTCGGGAAAACCTCGGCAGGCAATTTATTCCACAATTTCAAGGTGCGGGGAAGAAAACTTCTTTGAAACCGCAAAGTGCGGGATGACATTGTTTTTAAGATGTGAGGATGAACGACGGTAAAAAGTGGCCGTGGGCATCATGTCAAACAATTCTTCAGAACACTGTCCGTTATACGATCGGTAGAAAACACACAGGGAAGCAACATCCCTTCTCACCCGTAGTGATTCTAAACCGTTTTGAGAGTTCAGGATCGTCAACAATCTTGATGGCTCGTCTCTGCACCGAGTCAAGTGGTCCAAGCTGGTATTCAGGCGCTTCCGCCCATAGGTGACAGCAGTACTCCATATGCGGTCGAACTTGCGGTGCAACTTATAAAGTAACAATCTTCGGCGCGAAGTGAAGTGCTGCTTCGCCCTATTAAGTCCTGTCTTCCTATGTAGACCTTCATTACTTGCAAAATCCGAAGGGCAGTTGCTCCTTACTTCCTTCATACGAGGCGGTACAATCCCTTGTGTATCTTGGCACAGTCATTTTCCAATTATCTCTTTTCTTTCTCCCTCTTCTAGTTGGTAAACGTTCCCAACGTTGACCTCCATTATAAGTACTTTCTGCTGTGGTTGCAACCTCCAATCAATTTCAGTCTAAGATATTCTAAACGGACACTACACTGAGCGCTCCCTTGGCGACAAAGCTAGTGGAAGACAAAATTGCCAACGCAGCTGTCGGGGCGTCCAGCCTCTTTGAACCGACTTCCTTAGACCGATAGATACCTTAGATATGGACTTGACAATTATTGAAATAATAAGAATACTTTGACATAACAGAGGAATAAAAAAAGACCAGTGAACAGAGGCACACGACCCGAACAACAACCAAGACGGATAACAAAATAATTTACATACAATATTGTCGTGTTTATTTCCTGACCGAACCTGACTGTTCAAGTACTAACCATTCAACAGCCTTAGATGATGGGCGGCCGACCGCGCACTACACTACACTACTCTGTTACGTAGTAGAGAATAGGAGATCATTGTACAAATATTATCAAGTTACGACCTGTGTACGACCTGTTCAAGATCAGAGTTTACCGGGGGAGGCGTAGCTTGGCATGGTAATTGCGTACACCAACACCAGCCACCGTATACCACCAAAACTGGCCGCTGATAAGCGCTAACAGCGGTGTCGCCCCGTCGTTCTTCTACGAAAACGCGACGTGCCTTTTGATTATATAACTTTACCTTCTAAGTTGGTGAAAAAGCTTTACAATATTTAAAATTCGTTCCACCGCACATATACATTATTTCACCTTTGTAAACAACAAAAAATCGAGAAATTGCCTTATTTAGCTACAATATACCCAGTAACACATCAATAAGAACCCTCAAGGATCAAAGTAACGATCAGATTCAATTACGAAAAGGTTATTTTAAAGGTAGTAT
Source organism: Furcula furcula (assembly GCA_911728495.1). Lineage (NCBI taxonomy): Eukaryota > Metazoa > Arthropoda > Insecta > Lepidoptera > Notodontidae > Furcula > Furcula furcula. The sequence continues at coordinate 643,490 of OU452243.1, forward strand.
AGGCGTGCATAAGTCACAGTAAAGTCACAAACAATCAGTAGATGGTACATTTACCGCATCGTATGGCGTAAATACCTCTAGAGATAATATTTACTGCTATATTTTTTCTCTTTCCTGGAAATATCCATTTTGGTAAAAAATATACGTCAGATGTTGTAATAATATCTGAGTTCAGTAAAAGCCTATCGAGTGACACGCGGCAGGTAAATATTGGATGTGGCGGGATATTGGGATATTGGCGGGATACCGCTGACAGATGGATCTACATCGCCGGCCTCCACCGCGCCCCGTGGAGGACCTCTCCGTCCTGCTAGCTATACAAATAACATTACAAAAATATTTTAAACGTTGCAAGAGTTTGTATTGTGTAACAAATGGTAGGTATATGCCAAGAGAAAGTACTTATTCCTGAAACGTCATAATATGGTTTGTTTAAAAATTATAAATATTTTTATAAACGCTGCAGCCAGTTTTTTCCTAAAAGGTGTAGAATGCGAGACCACTAGATCCTTATTGACATAGTTGTGATACACATAATCATCATCATCATCATCACCAGCCGGAAGACGTCCACTGCTGAACATAGGCCTCCCCCTTCGAACGCCACAATGACCGACAATTGGCTATTTGCATCCACCGGTTACCTGCGACGCGCACAATGTCGTCTGTCCACCTAGTGGGAGGCCTACCTACGCTGCGTCTTCCGGTTCGTGGTCGCCACTCGAGAACCTTTCTTCCCCAGCGGTTATCGGTTCGCCGAGCGATGTGGCCTGCCCATTGCCACTTCAACTTGCAGATTTTAAGAGCTATGTCGGTGACCTTGGTTCTTCGGCGAATCTCCTCATTTCGGATTCTGTCGCGCAAAGAAACTCCGAGCATAGCTCTCTCCATAGCTCGTTGTGTGACTCTGAGCTTATCCAAAAGGCCAACAGTTAGGGACCACGTCTCAGTACCATATGTCATCACTGGCAACACACACTGGTTAAAAACCTTCGTCTTTAGGCACTGCGGTATTTTGGACGAGAAGATTTCGCGTAGTTTCCCGAACGCTGCCCATCCGAGTTGGATTCTTCGGGCGACCTCTTTGTCGAAGTTGGACCGACCTACCTGGATAGTTTGTCCTAGGTATACATAGTGGTCAACAACTTCGAGTGTATCGTTCCCAACAATTACCGGTACGGGTGCAACATGGACATTAGACATGATCTTCGTCTTGTCCATGTTCATTTTAAGACCCACCTGTTGGGAAACGCTACTGAGGTCGCTGAGCATCGTATTGAGGTCCTCCAGCGACTCTGCCATAATGACTATATCATCGGCAAAACGAAGGTGAGTGATGTATTCGCCATTGATATTGATGCCGAATCCGTTCCAGTCCAAGAGCTTGAAAACGTCCTCCAATGCGTTTGTGAACAGTTTCGGAGAAATAACGTCTCCCTGTCTCACACCACGCTGCAATGGGATTGGTTTCGTGCTCTCGTCCTGTAGTCGGATCGACATGGTGGCGTTGCTGTACAAACACTTCAACACTTCGATGTACCTATAGTCAATGTGGCACCGCTGGAGAGATTGCAATACTGCCCAGGTCTCGATTGAATCAAAGGCTTTCTCGTAGTCCACAAACGCTAGACATAATGGCCGATTATACTCCTCGGTCTTCTGTATAATCTGGCGGAGCGTATGTATGTGGTCTACGGTGCTAAAGCCTTTTCGGAACCCGGCTTGTTCGGGAGGCTGGAAGTCATCAAACCTACGTTTGAGACGGTTCGTAATGACTCTCGAAAACAGCTTGTATACATGGCTCAGGAGTGAGATAGGTCTATAATTCTTCAATAAAGTGTTATCACCTTTTTTGAAGAAAAGAACCACCACACTCCTGTGCCATGCTTCTGGCGTTGTACCCTCGAGTAAGACGGAATTAAATAACTTCTGGAGGACTAAAAGTACCGGTTTTCCACCCGCTCTCAGAAGTTCTGATGTGATTCCGTCTTCACCCGGCGCCTTGTTATTCTTGAGCTGTTTGAGAGCCATTCTATTCTCGTACAGGCTGATGTCTGGGATGTCCTCAGTGTAGTGTCGGGTTAGTTTGGCTCTGGTGTCTTGAGCTGTTCTATCAATGGGTTCCCGTGTTGAGGTGTATAACTGTCCGTAAAATCTCTCGAGCTCTCTCAATATCTCCGGTTTCGATGAGATGACACTGCCGTCATCGATCTTCAGCTTCGTCATATGGCTACGCCCAATAGACGAATTCTGTGCGAACACTTTAGAGCCTTGGTTCCGCTCACTTGCGTCCTTAATACACGCTGTATTATAGGAACGCAAGTCGTGTCGCATGGATTTCGAGATTCGTCTATTGAGTTCAGCATATTCCGACATATCAGCTGAAGATTGCAGTCTCATCTCAGTCCGGTTTTCCATTAGCTTAATGGTTGTATTGGAGAGCTTTTGAGGTTTTTTACGGCGTGGGGTCTTATAGAACTTGGACCCCACTGCGTGGACAGTTTGCACCAACCCATTGTTTATCTCGTCCGCAGTTTCGCAGTCGGCGAGGCACTGGAAGCGATTATGCAGTTCAAGTTGAAAGTCTTCGGGGTTCTGGATTTGGGCGGATCCTGGACGGAGCGTGGACTTCATCAGACGAAACCTTTCGAGCTTAACATTGATATTCAATGTGCCTCTAACAATACGGTGATCACTCCCGGTTTTCACCCTGCCGATCACGGAGACATCATCGAATATATGCTTCTTGGTCGTCATGATGAAGTCGATCTCATTTTTGGTTGAACCATACACATAATATGCAGCGATAATTTAAAAATACTATTAATGGCATTTAGATAGTACAGATACTTTTTCAGTTTATTTTCACACAAAATTACTGTTTTCAATTAGCCCTCAATCAAAGTACGTTTCAAATAATTGATTACGTTAATATAAGCTCAAAAACATTTAAATTTAGTACTAGTTAGCTTAGAATAAACTTAATTATTCTAGTTAGTATAAAATCAAGAGTTGAAACGAGCCCTCAAAATAGTAGGCCCTCCCCCCTCCCTGCCGCAGCCGGTTCAGCGAGGGTTCAGCAAATTAATGAATTCTAAACTTAATTAAATAATGTCAAGTGCTCATTTATTAGCATCACATTCTTTAGTGTAGAGAAAGATGCGACGCGATCCATCCTCCCAGTAGCTTCATACAACATTTTATTTTACTGAATATAAGCTAGTACATGACCACAGACCCACCTGATGCCAAGTGGCGATGCGGCCATGGATCACACAACACAAAGCAAACCACCCTGTATCGCCTGTAGGGAGGTATCGCCCTATCAGCAGCGAACACGACTACAGCGGCGACTACGATGAGGACGGCGGTGGGGTTACGACCCCCGTCCCCTTGAGCACCGTGTCCGGAGGGGGGGGGGGCTAAGATGCGTCCCCCAGCCCCCATGACCCTCACAGGTCCCAGAGACCTTTTGAAGGTTTCCCACGCGGAAAAAAAATGTGCGTGCGTGGAGTCCCTCAGCGCGGAATAAGTGAAACTTCATTCTCGCTCAGTCGATCGGTCGGTCGGTCGGTCGGTCCCTCACTCACTCACTCACTCACACACACACACACACACACACACACACACACAAACACACTAACTCAACTCAACTCAACTCAACTCAACTCAACCCCACTGAAACCCACTGAAACCCACTGGAACCCACTGAAACCCACTGAAACCCACTGAAACCCACTGAAACCCACTGAAACCCACTGAAACCCACTGAAACCCACTGAAACCCACTGAAACCCACTGAAACCAACTGAAACCCACTGAAACCCACTGAAACCCACTGAAACCCACTGAAACCCACTGAAACCCACTGAAACCAACTGAAACCCACTGAAACCCACTGAAACCCACTGAAACCCACTCAATCAGTGACGGCGTCACATGAGCGCTTTCATAACCTTAACAAATTTACGCCTATCGCCTATCGTTTAACACCTATCACTTAACGCGTTAAGCGATAACGCGTTAAGGTGATTCATTTAACGCTTAACGCGTTATGTGATAACATTTTTGGAAGTCGCATAAGAAGTTTCACTTCAAAAAACGTTGGACGAGAGCTGAACGTCCAGGTAGTTCCCACCGCAGTGTCCGATGTGCTGCCGCAACAACAGTGACCATCGCTAGGTTCCAGTGTGAAGGACACTGTTACTTATTAGAAAAGTGTAAAACGTACCTACGAGTGGAATCATATTGCAACACCAACCGAATACACTCTCAGTCTCAGTGATCGGACAGTATATATTAAAACACTCTGTATTTATGTATGTTAGTTTAATTAAATTAATTGGATCTTCCAGTAAAACAGCACTACTATGATATAACATGAAGAACCGGCCGGGCCCTATGTAATAATCCACAATATTTGTTGATATACTTACATATTATATGCCGTAGTTTATGCAACCAATGTTAAAGCAGAATAAATCTATTGCTATGGTAACCGTGGCCGTCATACGTGCTCTTACAATAAGATCTACGTCATACTATGACGTATCTCATATCTCATTGTGAGATCCAACGCGCACTGCCCGTTCGATGCTCGCTCGATGCCCGAACCGATGAACTTGAATTTAGTGTTTTATATAGTGCAGGGGGATCTGTGCAGATTTGCTCTTAAATTTCATAGTGGATTATAAACCAGTCGTAGTCCAGGCCTAGTAGTCGTAATAAGTACGAGTATATGGATGAAATCTTAAAATAATACTATATTCTATATTTTCAACGTATTGTTCAATTTACATGTAACTTTTGGTGTACAATAAAGTGTATTTATTATTATTAACCTTACGGTGTTATCTCCTCTAGTATACTTTCATAATTTATCACTTATCAGCTTAGGTGACCTTACATAGCAACAGCAAAATGGAATAGTCGCCTTGGCAACAGCGAATTAAGTTTAAGCCTTGAACGTAGTGAACATTTTTAAATCTATGGTTTAAGCACCAAGAGATAGTTTATATTTTCAAGTTTGGAAGTTTCATTCATTTTCTTGCAGTCAGCATGACCACTGACAAATGGGATTGGCATTGGGATTTTTATAATATTATACACAAAACAAATGAAATCACTATCTACAAGCCGGTATTGTTGATGTAATTACTAATAATTATACATAATGTTCCTGGCCGCTGCTGTTTAACATATCCGTTACGTCACTTAGATACCAGTCAAATGGCTTACTTCGATTATGTATCCGTGTGGCTCGTTGGTCTAGGGGTATGATTCTCGCTTTGGGTGCGAGAGGTCCCGGGTTCAAATCCCGGACGAGCCCTGTTTTTTTTTTTGTTTCGGCGAGTGGGTGAGTGGGCGAGTTGGCGAGTTGGCGAGTGGGCGAGTTGGCGAGTGGGCGAGTGGGCGAGTTGGCGAGTGGGCGAGTTGGCGAGTGGGCGACTGGGCGAGTGGGTGAGTGGGCGATTGGGCGAGTGGGCGATTGGGCGAGTGGGCGAGTGAGCGAGTGAGCGAGTGAGCGAGTGAGCGAGTGAGCGAGTGAGCGAGTGAGCGAGTGAGCGAGTGAGCGAGTGAGTGAGTGAGGGACCGACCGACCGACTGACTGACTGTAAAAAGAGACAGAGCGAGAATGAAGTTTCACTTCTTCCGCGCGGAGGGACTCCACGCACGCACATATTTTTTTTTTCAATTAAAGTACTTATTAGTTCCATGTATATATGTATCTACCGCCCAATACTGGTATTTTTTGTATATAATCAACAAGAATAAACTGAAAAATTAAAAAAAAAACCCACACATCACACTTTTAGCAAAAATTATAAAGCAAGTATTTATCATCATCTGCGCATGGCCCTCAGCTTGCCACTGTATCTTAACTTTAATCCTGGCTGACTATGTACATACCATATGTAGGTATGTCATAAGACCACACTGACTTGTGCATGTTTGTAAAAATGCTTGGCGATCGTTTATTCAATTTACTTAGCAAGGAAATTAAATTCCATAAGAATAAACTCAAAATAATGTCGTGGTCTTGACATAAATCACATGAATAAATATTATAGATGTTCTGAAATACATAAAGTCGAGCCTCCCGTGTAACATTATGTAAACACTCAAACCAAATCACATAGGAAAAGTCGATTTGTGAACGTAATCATACCAGCTCCAGCTACATTCAGCTCTCGACAGCACTCACATTGGATCGCTCTCGAAGCTCTGCGCACTTAAAGTAAGGTTATCGAACCGTTTAGGGATATAACTCGTTGTGTACAGGCTTCTCATTTCGTAGAATATAGCCTGAAGCGAGGCTGAGTTAGCCTCGCACCACCGGGCGAGCTCGACCCCTTGTGTAAAGCCAAATGCTTGGATCGACCATTGATGTTGTTTGCTGCTATCTTATATGTCTGTTATCGGTTAGACGGACCCGCGTCCGGGACTCCGGACTCCGGGTATCCTGACGTTCATAATTACGAAGCAATGATTGGCGTTATCATTCTAGAAGATCTTGATGGAGGCTGGGCACTGGCGGCCAGTTTATCTCGGCTTCCATATAATTGGAAAAAGTTTTTCGGATAGAACACGATAACGGAGATGTTAGCTAATACGAAGGACTCTCGCGTAATTACTCGTAACTGGTTCTGCTACTTTGATTGAGTTCAGTAATGCGCTAAGTAATAATACTAATAACAATAGTCTAGGACAATTTACAGAAGGTCATCTGATCCCAAACTAGGGAGAACCTGTACTATGGAACCAGACAACTGATAATAATACTTATATTACTTTTTTTTTCTATACATACTTAAATAGATAAAACACCCAGACACTTGGTGGGAATCGAACCCACGACCTATTGGGTAGCAGACAGGGTGTCTAACCACTACACCAACAGGCCCGTCAAACAAACTATACACACAGTATTTTATAAAGTGTAGTCGCACGGTCCAATGGACACCAAATGTTCGCTTAGTTCGCCAGATAGAGCAAAATGAAGCTGCTGATTGGTGGTCCGCGACATGGCCACAGTTCTGGTCCTCATTAGTGACGAGGCGGCGCACGATGCATGGGAGCAGCAAATTGACAGTTTTTTTGTCGCTGGATTAGTTAGAGCGTCTGCGAGCTTGTAAGCAAAAAGCAATATTACAATTGCCGACACGCAATCTCAATACTAATTGACGTAATGTAATCATTTGTCCTTTGGCTAATGGTCAAGCTGGTGTCAGCAGAGTTATTGAAGCTATGAGTCTTTTTTGGGGTATGTGGGATTCTTACCCACTAAAACCCCTGGGGCTGTCGAGGTGGAACGAGGTAGATCGAGGTGGATCTTGATGAGTCGAGATAAGTCAATGTGGGTTGAAATGGAACAATGTGGAACAAGGTGGATTGAAGTGGAACGACATAGAACGAGGTCGATCGAGGTGGCTTGAGGTGGATCGAGCGTGATCGAGATGGATCGAGGTGTATCAAGCCAAGGCTGGACTGGAGTTTAATAGACTGGACAAGCGGGCAGCTTTACTATAATTACTGTAATAAAACAGTTGAGGTCGAAAAGTCTGTTTATTGAATACTAGTTGACCCACGCAGCTCCGCCCGCGCTGTGTTTACGTTAACTAAACTTTCAATAGTATACATTCGCATAGAATACAAAAGCTCCTTTTTTAAAGTCGGTTAAAAACTTGGACCCACTTTGTACTTGCCCTCCGAAGCACGGAGACGTTTAGTTCAAATGGCGTTAAACGGTCACCCATCTATTTAATGACCTTACCTAACGTTGCTTAACCTGATCGATATCCAAACATTGTTAACAACTGTCTATGAGTGTTCCCTTACAAAGATTTATTATAATTATAGTGAAAAATTGTTAAAATCGGAGCAAGCGTATAACCAAGTACACATTTTGACTTTAGTCCCCTCTCCCAAGGGAACCGTTGCGAATGTCGGGATAAAAAGTATCCTATGTCCTACCTCGGAGTATTAACTCAAATCATGCCAAGTTTCGTTTCAATCCACCCAGTAGTTTCGGCGTGATGCTCAGCCGAGATACAGACAGACAGGCAGACAAACAGACAGACAAAAATATAAATACATTTTTGGCTTTAGTATCGGTTATAGAATGCCCTCCAAACATAATTTTCAAAATATCGATGGCTCCTACGTTAAATATCGTATGTCTAAAAACATGATTTTCATGTTTTCATTGATTCGTAATTAAGGTGTTATTTACTTTTTAATCCCATCAACAGAATTTTCAAAACGTGAAAAATGAAAAAGTTTTTTCCCGTATAAAGGCGTATGTTATTTTTGTGGGCGCCGTAAATCAGCGTATTTACTCTAGCTATATTATACGGGATAAAGGTGCGCTGGAGTACGGAGGATCGGCGAATCGTATTTATCACTTACCGGCTTGTACGTGGGAATTACGCTCCGCTCGCACGGCACGTATTCGTTTTACCATTTACTTAATTTAAATCACTATATAAGATTGATAATGAGTAAAAATAAATCATGTTCGTATTTGAGACATAATTCAAGAACTCAAAGACTCTGTGATGTTCCTTTTGGGGTCGTATTGTATCGTTGTTGTTAAGTGTTTAAGTTTTTTACGAAACTATGTCAAAAATATCGTATATAACAAATACAATTTAGTACGTTGCTTTTTGGTCATCAAATTATATCGTATGCAGTACTTACGAATTTGTACGCTGCCAATCGAATCAATTATTTTATCGTATGTACTACGTACGACTATTTACGTGGTATTTTTAAATCTGACTTTTATCGCATGTGATATTTACGCTGATTTACGTTGCGGAATTGGATATGGTAAGGTTAACATACAATAAATTACGTGGTAATTGCAAAAAAGTACTGTCTTTTGTTAATTTATTTTTAAATTTTAGAGTCTCTATTGCCATCTGGGACTCATTTAATGAAAATAGAAGCACTTTCTTAGATGCCGGAAGAAGATATTTCTCAAAAACTACCAATACTGCCAAATAATAATTCTGGTAGGTAAACATTTACTTATTAAAATACTTTGTGTTCAGTTTCTAGGATCTATGACTGCTGTATGATTTACATAAACATCTTTATAAAGTTTTTTTTTCAGATGAAGATTTGATAACATTTAGAAGTTTTTAACCATCGAAGTTCGAAGAAGATGAGGTAAGTGCCATGCAAGTTTAGTCACAGCTTATGCCAGATTTAAATAAAACCACACTTGAAGCTAATTTGACCTATACCTTGGATTTTAATAGTTCCGTACTAGTTATCACGCCACCCACCGTAAACAGTACCACTCCTCATTCAGAACTTGATGACAATATTGCAGAAAATATATTTCAGGACCACTCTATTAAGAAAAATAACCCGGGAATCATACAAACACCTCATCCATTATCCAGGCTGTGAATGTTAGTCCTTTGGACACAGATTGTGAGAATGTTTTTGTTGGTAATGTAATTTTCTGTATTATATTATATAATGTAATGTTTCTCAGATGTTATGTCGAAAAGTGTGGGAGTAGTTGCTACAAATGTAGGACGGTTGTGGGAGTAGTTCAGGTTTTGGTCTTATTTTAATTTGGGGTTACTCCCACCACTCATTCCCACCACTGTGAGTGTCAGCCAGGATCTACAGTGGTCACCAGAGTCCCGAGGAAACGCAAAATTGTCTTGGAAACCGCAACAAATATAATTAGAAAAGTATATAGGAGGAGTAAAAGAAATATAAATTCTACTTCCCTCCTTTGCAAAGCGGGAGACAAATAACAATCACACGGGTTGATATAACCTCAGAACGATAGATTTTTACAGGTGCGTGAATCCTTGTTAGTCCACCTGTAAGGTACCACGAAAGTTATGAGATTTGGAGATCTATATTAAGCTTTCTACTATTAAACTTGTTTCCAATATTAAGTATGGCGAAAACGCTTCATAGCACGAAAATGTTTCATAGTCGCTACAAGGTCCGAGTATACAACTCCGCATGTTATTTCCAAACTATTCAACATACTCGTAACATGGTGATGGTGTTCACTGTTTATAGGACAAAAATTAAGAAATTAAACATACTTTCTGTAGATCCAAATAGACTTATATTTATATTTATATAAAAAGATACACCAGCGGCACAACACGATACAGTTACAATAGGAAAATACAAGAAAAAGTCTTAGTCTAGGTGCAATGCCATTACAGGCGTATACAACACTCAAAGAAAGGAAGTCGTCATTTAAGTTTTTTTTTACATATAGGTATAGAATTTACATAAATCAATTAGAAACCAGTAAATTATAATAATCGTAGAATACAGTAATAGAATTATATTGCATTATGTAGTTTTAATAGTAAAGAAAAATAATTAAATTATTAAATCATAATAAAAAGGTTAAAAAAAATAAAATAATAATAATAACATTTATCATGCACCTACCTACGCCGCCATCAGACTCACAAGAGTATCACGGAATTTATTTATTTTTGTTTCGTGAAAGATGTCGATGTCGCCCTTAGCACATATATCATTACTTCATGTAATATGGTATGATCTAACAGATCTCAGAAAACTAATACCAGACGAATTACAACGACAAGAGATGCGAAGCGAAGCGATGTTGTTGTGGGCCTACTTTACAATAAGCTGCATATTATATCTAAATTGAAACAAACATTGAAAAGAACATAATTTTATGTATTATATCCCGGTTTATTTTTTATTTTAATATCCCGACGTTTTGAACACTTTACAGCATTCATGGTCGCGGGTGGACTGAGGTGGTAGTTGCCTATACGTCATAATTGTCTTAGGGTACCCTCAGGTTTTATCATTATTATTGTTAGTCAGATTTACACAGAAAGAGCTTACAGTGTCTTGAGGTTGATATAATCCGTAAAATTACACACATCAAAAGTGTCTAGGGATCAACATATATTTTTGCAATAACTTTTCTCCTGATTGATATTAATTAAAATTTTCTTTAAGGATTCATCAAATAAAGTGTTTTCGTTTGTCACAGTAACGATAAACCAAGTCACCTTTGCATTATTAAAGAAATTTGCCATTTTCCTAATAAAGGGATTTTTGACATTTGAACCACTAACACAAAAGTTCGAAAAAAAGACTGAAATAACAGTTTTCTTTAAAATTTTATTGGGTAACTTAAACAATTAATAATTCGTGTTTCTACCGCGAACACTAACAACACAAGAACATCGGTTTGGCATACTCAAAATGAGTTCATCCAAATCACGCTGTGGAATGGCCGCCCATGTTCGTTGCAACAACAAAAAAAGGTCTTCTTGCGACTGGATACCCTCCATATTCGGCAGAGCTCTTCTCTGTAGCATATACCATGCATGCTCAATCGGGTTCAAGTCTGGCGACTGAGCAGGCCAGGGCAGGACATTGATGTTAGCTGCGGCGAGAGTCTGTCTTACAACTCTTGCGGTGTGCGGTCGTGCATTATCATGCATTAACTGAAATAAGGGACCGATTTGCACTTGTAGAGGAACGATGACGTCTGATACAATCGTCTCAGCATAAATTTGAGCGTTGAGGTTGCCTCTGATCCAAATCAACTCAGTTCTTCCGCCGATCCAAATACCCGCCCATACCATGATGGTTCCACCACTATAAGGATGGACTTCCTGGCAGGATTTTAATCGCTGTTGGCGTCCAGGGGTTCTCCAGTGTCGTATACGTCTTGTATCCGGTCTCATACCAAAACGAGACTCATCAGAAAAGCACACGAAACGCCATTGTTCTTCTGCCCATTTTTTTGCCCAAAAATGCTTGATCCCTAGACACTTTTGATGTGTGTAGTTCAACTCATTTCAATAATAAACGATGATTTAATGAGTTTCAAGAGGTGTAATTCCAGCTATTCATCACAATTTTTACGCCAACCTCCCAGTGGAGTCAAACTGCACACATTGATTCGGAATGATTCAGATTAAGGATTTTGTTTTAGAATTTATATTAAATGATTTTAACTTACTTAAAATGAATTTATATATTATAAAAAGAATTCGTTCCGTTCTGTTGATTTGTTTGTACTAATTCTGTAAAAAAAAAATATTATTTTTTTCGGTAGGCATTTTTATTTCTTACTTTTGTTGTCTAACTGTTATTAAAGGTATAATGTCAGTATTATAGGTTGATGTTTCTGTTTTTTTAACTATAAGTAACTATTTTATGTTAGTCAAAGCTATTTTTAAAGTTTTTCTATGTCTAATAAAAAAGCGTATCATACGCTCTAATAAAGTGTTTGTTTAGGTATTTGTAAGAAATTTTGTTTCACCAAAGTAATATTAAGAGCATTCTTATTTTCAGGCAATCGTAATTATGTTTGTAAGTTTTATTATTGTTTTAATTGTGTTCATTTTTCTGCGAGAGTTAGAGCTAGTGAGTACCTACTTTGTTGTCAGACCTCTAAATAAAATATATTAATAAAGTAATTTAGATTCAGTTCAGTTGTTTTATTTATTACTAGCTGTATCCCGCGGCTTCGCCCGCGTTGACTTTGTTACTCAAACGTGTTTTGAATTATGGATCGGGGTTTTATAAAATATTGTTTACACTAATGTTGTCTTTTATTTACGCGAATGCTACACATTGAAATCAAACTACGTTTATTTTACCTTTTACTATTCCGACGTTTCGAATGCTTTACCATGGTCACGGGAGGACTGAGATGTTGAACGTCCTTATGTCACAATTATACCGGTGTACCCTCAGGTCTTCTTAGTTATTATTGTTGGTGCGATCTTCGGACGATCTATTTCAATATTGTTCACACTTTTATTAACCCTGATCTAATCGGTATCAAGTGTATACTTGATACCGATTAGATGTATTTTTGCCTGTATTTTTGTGCAAGCTATCATAGCTCCCATTTCTTAAATAATTACTTCTTTAGTTAAAAAGATACAGTACTTATTTTGCAATTCCATTAAAAAACTTTTGAGGTTGTTAAGTGGAAACCATTTGGTAACCGCATTGGTAGATGCCCTAAGCGGTTGATTTTCGAAAAATGCTGGAAGTTAGTTTAATCTATAGTTTTGTTTAGTTCGTTTCGTTACCATAGTTGCATTATAGCATTAAATGGAGATCTTTCTTCACGCAAACTTTAGGGATTTTTCGAAGAAAGCCAGAAACGGTTTTTTTAGAATCTTGTATGCAATACATAAAATATGTCGTATGGCAGTAGGAATAAAATATTTTTTGGAACTGAATTGAACTCTTTTAGGGAATAATTTAAAAAAAAGACATGGATTGCTTCATTATTACGAATTTATCCGCAAAGTGTCATCAGTGCAGCATGAATTTTTTTTCGCGTTTGATACTCAAAAACTCCGTTGCTTAAACCCCGTTACGGCTGCCTGTCCACCGGAGCGGAGCGAGGCAGCGGAGCGGAGAAACGGAGAAATATTAACCAATAAGATTGCACAAAATCTCCGCTCCTCTTTTTTGTGCAATCTTATTGGTTAATATTTCTCCGTTTCTCCGCTCCGCTGCCTCGCTCCGCTCCGGTGAACAGGCAGCCTAAGGGTTGGTTTTCAAAACAAATTTTCAAAAAGTTGTACTTTTTGAAAATCGGCCCTCAAAGGGTCCAATTGAGTCCAAAAAGTATTTTTTTTTTAAACTTATTTTTGTCATTGCACACAATAATCAAGTAACTTATTTTAGGCATTCTTCAAAAAAACAATCCCTAAGGTAATTTTATGAGGCTGCAAAGTTTGCATGAAGAAGGATTTTCATTTAAGTTATAATGCAGCTACAGTCACTAAACTCTGTAAGTAAACTCAACACAACAATTTAACAGACTAATTTTCAGCATTTTTATCCGACTTCAAAACAGGAGGAGGTTTTCAATTTGTCTGTACATATTTTTTTTTCTATGTATATGTTCGCGCATGACTCTGGCAATTATGAACCGATTTCAAAAATTCTTTCTGGTACGGATAGGCCGTTCCACTGGCTGGGTACCATAAAAAAATATTACCTACTTACGAACAAGCAGTTCCTGAAAAAACAAAAATGGTGACTCAGAAAAAACTGTAGGAATGCCTAAAAGATGGTGTTTTTTTTTTAAGAACAAACTCTGGCCAATATTTACCAATTTCAATGATTCACCACCACCACACACCACAAGAAGGAACCACTGTAATTAATATGTATAATTTTAACACAACCGGATAAGAACTTCCTGGAGAATCATGATTGATTTGGAAGAATTTATCCGGTAAAAAAAGAATACATACAGACGAATTGAGAACCTCCTCCTTCTTTGAAGTCGGTTAAAAAATCTGATTTTCTCCATTACATTACTCTGACAAATATGAACCGATTTCGATGACTTTTTTTATTCAAGAGAGTAAACTACTGTAATGATTTCATGCAAATTTCATTAGGACCGGATAAAGTGTTCCTGAAGAAAATATACACAGTAGCTACGTCAACACCAACTTCAGTAACATTTAAATTATTATCTTTTTAGTGTTGTTGAAGTCGGTTCATTTTTTTTTGTTGTGTTGTATGCAATGTTTTATTCGGAAATCAACCCGTGGGACAAATGAGGTATCAAAGTTTGTATCTAAAAAATATTTTTTCAGACACGAAACTTTGTCAGTGTATTCATTCATAAATTGAGAAACACGTCTAACACATTTGTTTTGAAAACCAACCCTTAGGCTGCCTGTTCACCGGAGCGGAGCGAGGCAGCGGAGCGGAGAAACGGAGAAATATTATAAAATAGAAATATTATGAAATAAAGAAACACGTGTATTACAACTTTTTGAAAATCGGCCCTCAAAGGGTCCAATTGAGTCCAAAAAGTATTTTTTTTTTAAACTTATTTTTGTCATTGCACACAATAATCAAGTAACTTATTTTAGGCATTCTTCAAAAAAACAATCCCTAAGGTAATTTTATGAGGCTGCAAAGTTTGCATGAAGAAGGATTTTCATTTAAGTTATAATGCAGCTACAGTCACTAAACTCTGTAAGTAAACTCAACACAACAATTTAACAGACTAATTTTCAGCATTTTTATCCGACTTCAAAACAGGAGGAGGTTTTCAATTTGTCTGTACATATTTTTTTTTCTATGTATATGTTCGCGCATGACTCTGGCAATTATGAACCGATTTCAAAAATTCTTTCTGGTACGGATAGGCCGTTCCACTGGCTGGGTACCATAAAAAAATATTACCTACTTACGAACAAGCAGTTCCTGAAAAAACAAAAACACGTGTTTCTTTATTTCATAATATTTCTATTTTATAATATTTCTCCGTTTCTCCGCTCCGCTGCCTCGCTCCGCTCCGGTGAACAGGCAGCCTAAGGGTTGGTTTTCAAAACAAATGTGTTAGACGTGTTTCTCAATTTATGGATGAATACACTGACAAAGTTTCGTGTCTGAAAAAATATTTTTTAGATACAAACTTTGATACCTCATTTGTCCCACGGGTTGATTTCCGAATAAAACATTGCATACAACACAACAAAAAAAAATGAACCGACTTCAACAACACTAAAAAGATAATAATTTAAATGTTATTGAAGTTGGTGTTGACGTAGCTACTGTGTATATTTTCTTCAGGAACACTTTATCCGGTCCTAATGAAATTTGCATGAAATCATTACAGTAGTTTACTCTCTTGAATAAAAAAAGTCATCGAAATCGGTTCATATTTGTCAGAGTAATGTAATGGAGAAAATCAGATTTTTTAACCGACTTCAAAGAAGGAGGAGGTTCTCAATTCGTCTGTATGTATTCTTTTTTTACCGGATAAATTCTTCCAAATCAATCATGATTCTCCAGGAAGTTCTTATCCGGTTGTGTTAAAATTATACATATTCATTACAGTGGTTCCTTCTTGTAGTGTGTGGTGGTGGTGAATCATTGAAATTGGTAAATATTGGCCAGAGTTTGTTCTTAAAAAAAAAACACCATCTTTTAGGCATTCCTACAGTTTTTTCTGAGTCACCATTTTTGTTTTTTCAGGAACTGCTTGTTCGTAAGTAGGTAATATTTTTTTATGGTACCCAGCCAGTGGAACGGCCTATCCGTACCAGAAAGAATTTTTGAAATCGGTTCATAATTGCCAGAGTCATGCGCGAACATATACATAGAAAAAAAAATATGTACAGACAAATTGAAAACCTCCTCCTGTTTTGAAGTCGGATAAAAATGCTGAAAATTAGTCTGTTAAATTGTTGTGTTGAGTTTACTTACAGAGTTTAGTGACTGTAGCTGCATTATAACTTAAATGAAAATCCTTCTTCATGCAAACTTTGCAGCCTCATAAAATTACCTTAGGGATTGTTTTTTTGAAGAATGCCTAAAATAAGTTACTTGATTATTGTGTGCAATGACAAAAATAAGTTTAAAAAAAAAATACTTTTTGGACTCAATTGGACCCTTTGAGGGCCGATTTTCAAAAAGTTGTAATACACGTGTTTCTTTATTTCTTTTGCTCAGTACTGTAACGAAGTTTCGTTTCCGTGTGACGAAAAAAGTTTTTCTTTCATACAAACTTCAGGAGCCCATTTGACCCACTTAGGGGTTGATTTTACAAAAATGCTCTAAATTAGTTTTTTCAATTGTTGCGTTGAGTTTATTTACTGAGTTTCGTTACTCTAGTTGCATCATAGGATGAAATGGAAATCCTTCTTTGTGTAAACTTTGGAACCCCATTAAATGACCTTAGGGGTAGTTTTTCGAAAAATGCCGGAAATAGGTTTCTTAGACTCTTGTGTGCAATATATAAAAGAAGTCTTATGACTGTAGGTCGAGAAACATTTTTTGGACCCCAATTGGACCCCTTTAGGAGTTGATTTTCAAAAAATTCTTATTTGTACTTGGATTACTATAATTTGATGAATGTATTCGCAAAGTTACAGCAATGCAGTATGAATTTTTTTTTCCGAGTTGCATACTCAAAAACCATGATAAAATCCCTATTAGGGTCGATTTTCAAAAAGTGTGATACACGTGTTTCTTTATTTCTTTTGTTTAGTACACTGAGAAAGTTTCATGTCCGTGTGACGAAAAAAATTTTTTTTTCATACAAACTTTGGGAGCCCATTTGACCCACTTAGGGGTGGATTTTACAAAAATGCTCTAAATTAGTTTTTTCAATTGTTGCGTTGAGTTTATTTACTGAGTTTCGTTACTCTAGTTGCATTATAGGATGAAATGGAAATCCTTCTTTGCGTAAACTTTGGAACCCCATTAAATGACCTTAGGGGTAGTTTTTCGAAAAATGCCGGAAATAGGTTTCTTAGACTCTTGTGTGCAATATATAAACGAAGTCTTATGACTGTAGGTCGAGAAACATTTTTTGGACCCCAATTGGACCCCTTTAGGAATTGATTTTCAAAAAAATATTATTTGCACTTGGATTACTATAATTTGATTAATGTATTCGCAAAGTTACAGCAATGCAGTATGAATTTTTTTTTCCGAGTTGCATACTCAAAAACCATGATAAATCCCTATAAGGGTCGATTTTCAAAAAGTGTGATACACGTGTTTCTTTATTTCTTTTGTTTAGTACACTGAGAAAGTTTCATGTCCGTGTGACGAAAAAAAATTTTTTTTCCATACAAACTTTGGGAGCCCATTTGACCCACTTAGGTATGGAATTTCGAAAAATCCGTTCTTATTGTTCACCTAGACTATTTGAATAATGTTGGTTCCAAATTTCAAGATTGTACGTTATATGGTTTTTGCTGTATCGTGATTCCTAGAAAACACCCTGCTCTTTTATTAATATAGATTTAAATATTTTGTTGACCTAATCACCTATTTCATTTAATATGGAGAAAGTAAAATATAGTATGTCTCATAATGCCAAATTAGTGTCGATGTAAAACGTCGTAAGTAAAACATACGATATTTTCTGCTTACTGAATTGCAGCGTATGTAATCGTAAATAATACTTACGATATTTGTATACTGCAGATTTCCATCGTATAAAAGCGTAACAACAATATCTCTAAAACGAATAATTATTAAACGTTTGTTTTCATACTATTCGGTAAAATAAGGCATTTTCTATGTTTGGTACAAATTTCAGCCAAATTTAAAGAACAAGCGTAGAAAATACCTTTAATTCGCTCTCCTGTAAAGTGCGGGTTTTGCACATACGATATATAACGTAGGAGCCATCGATATCTTCAATGTACTGAATTGGACCTGTTACAGTTTTATTATATGTATAGATATAGATTTTTTTCACATAGATAGGCTAGGGTGGCTGGAAATAAGGAACAAAACAAATATTATTAGGGTTCTGAAGGTCTCTCCCCGAGAAAAAAAAAAGGTTCGAGTTGGGTCGGAGTAGGTCTCCGACGAGCATGGATGCAGGGCTGCTACCCCGTCCCTGTAAGCACCGTGACGGTAACCGGGGGACTACAGTGTCCCACGGCGACGTGCTCAAAGGCAAGGCACTAAGGGGTGCCGGGTCCCACTGGAGGGCCCAGATCCCCCCTTTCTCATATACCGAAGCGAAAGCCGCGGGGGTTTTAGTGGGTAAGTATCCCACATACACAGGTTGCCCCCCACAGGGTCCCGGGGACCTTTTTAAGGTTTCCCCGCGAGAACAAACAAGGGTCGAGGCGGGTGGCGGTGGGTCGCGGTGGGTCGCGGTGAATCGTGGTGGTTTGAGGTGGATTGAAGTTCACGGAATGAGGACACCGAAGGGTCTTACTTAGTCAGTAGGAGTCTTTTTTTTTGACGTGGGGGAAAAGATCCCCGGTAGCTGTGGAGCTCGACCAGGGTATGTGGGATTCTTATCCACTAAAACCCCCGCGGCTGTCGCATCGGCACATGAGAGGGGGGACCCCAGGGCTATCCGGTGGGATCTGCACCAGGGGCCCCTCAGTGCCTTGCCTTTAAGCCCGCCACCGGGGTGCGCATTGTAGCCCCCCGGGAACCTGACATGGTGCTCACGGGGACGGGGGTCGCAATCCCGCCGCCGTCCTCCTCGGAGTCGCCGCCGAACTCAATGGGTCCATCATCGACCTAGCCCATCTCTATCGAGTGTGTCTATTTAGTTCCCGTATCTTCTTTTACATCTGATTTGATAATATTCCATCTTGCGTACCTAGGTATTATCTTTGCAACACCAGACTTCCCCCAGCGACCCCCATCGGATATGTTATTCACGTAGTCATATTATCACTCCCTTCACACCATACATCCTTCTTCAAATGTTAATTTAGTAAATATGAGATTACTTTGCCTGACCTTGTTATTACGTGTCCTATTTCGTCTGACTTCGCTGACAGCCCTTAATTCCCACACAAACTTGTGAACTGGAGTCGTCTTAGAAGTTTGTCTGTGATAAATTAATTTGCGTCAAAGTTACGCACTCTATCTACCTATCCTACCTATATATCGATTTACTTAGATCAGATAACGATACATAATTAATACAATAATTGACGGTGAAACTAATAATATAGCATAGTCACGTGACATCGCCTACGTCTCATGAGCATGTTAATAATAAAGTGGACTTTATAAATACGATCAAACAAAAAACTCGCATGTTAATGTTTCCTGTGGTTTCAAAGTTCCAACAAACAAGATCACAGTGTCAGATATTCTGGCAAATAGTAGCAAAGCAAATTATAAGTAAACATTGTTGTGTTCCGATGTGAAGGGCAATGAAGCTGATATTTAAGGAGTATGAACTGCGAAATCGAATGGGCAAGGTAAGGCTTTCAGTTTTCAATCCACTCGAAAAATGTTGAGATGATTTTTACTAATCATCATCGTCATCATGTCAGCCACAAGACGTCCACTGATGGACATAGGCCTCCCCCATAAACTTCCATTGCGACCGATATGTTGTGCCACCTTGCCGAGGTCGTCTGACCATCTAGTGGGCGGGGGAGGACCCACACTGCGTTTAACCACTAGTCTAAACGGGACCGACATATTTTAGGTACGTACTAATTACTCGATGATAGTTTTCCCAATAGAATATCAAGCGACAATAGAGCCCGTGATCGAATCAGCCTCTGTAATCGTCACGCAAATTGTTCGTGCAAGCCGTCCTCAAAGATCCTATAATAGAATGGTTAAGTCAACATTTGAGTTGCTTAAAGCGTCTCAACAATTAGGAGCTCGATAAGTTGGGACCGCGAGTCGGGAGGGTTCCGCGATGTTATCTGGAGGAAATACCTCATTACCCGCGCGGGTAGACACGTCGTGCCCGCGTGCCGAGGAGAGCTATTGCGAGCATTAATGTGGCCCCGCCCCGCCCCGTTGCCAGACTTAACACAAAAGGTACAACATTTAAATTAAATCTACATTCTATGTTTTATCATACCAAAATTCAACAATTCAATTTATTTAGTCTTGAAAATTATACAAAGTAATCTAAGAAATGCTAATTATGACAAGTATCTTGAACACTGCTAGACATGCTTCTTTAAACAACATTAGAATAGAATAAATTTATTTGTTACAATATTGTATCATTGGGAGTACCTACTGGGGGTAGAATATGTACAATACAATAATGCTTTATTTCTCGAATCATTATAAAATATTCAATTGTGCTTGTGGTCCGCTAGGAACTAGGACTAGGAAAATACCTGTCTCGTCGACAATTCCGAAACATTTTGAGACACAGACTAATATTGTATGAATGTAAGTAAGTATATCATGAGAATAGACATAATAGATAATTTCGCATCTCTCAGTCGTCTGTGGGTATGTACTACGCAGATTGTCGGAATTAATTATAAATTCGTCTACTTGAATAATAAATGATGCATCATGTCAATCTGTTAAGTAGCATGTATCGTAAACTTTGGATGATATCTACGAAATTACCAAAACTAATTCGTTGGTAATCTAATGCAGCACCGCAATTGCGATGAGAATGTGAATATGGAACTTATTTACATTATGTTGTAGTTGTAGTACCATAATTCGATCTGTAATAAATAGTATATAGTTTATATGTTTCTGGATAATTCTTACCTTATCAATGCCAATGCCAATATTAAAAAAAAAATATAAAAATATTTACACCGTCCACATTAATAAACCACTTCAAATTGTATTTGATAGACTAAAATTCTATGCAACGGTATTTTTTTGTTTGATTGCGAAAATATCAAAGTCAATGTCAAAATATCTTGTAATTAAACTACCTACTCTTACGGAATCTATCGCATTTATTTTTGATCCTTTTTTTAGTTTTTATTAAGTAAGTAACTCTAATTACAATGTGTAGTATACGCGTAAATAAAAGTCAATATTATCAAAATATCTTTATTGTATATAAGCTCCACGCAGGCACTTAGGTACACAAAAATATTTTTTTACATGACTAGCACTGGATCGTAACGCGACCGCTATTGACAAGAATTTGCAGAAACTCAATCAACGGGCTTGTGTTTATAATCACCCGGGAACGGAACACCACCATTATTGCTTATCTATTAGTCTATTACCCCACCGCGCATCGCGCACCGCCGCCGGCGCCGTACCGAATGGACGTCTAGGACCCTGTTTAGAGTTTAGTAATGTGGTGGAAAATTCTGAATCTATGGTTTAGTACGTATATTTTTTAGCAAAGGGGCTTAGGGTGGCAATGCATTTCTAGTGGTCGGATTGAATTTTTATGGAACTTGGCGTAAAGGAAGTTTCTGTTGAAAAATCCTACCTAGCTGTATAGGGCATTAAAATTAGCAGAAAATCATAGCTCTACAGTGAGTTACAAGTACAACAAGTAGAAAGGCCGTAAATTCTAGAAAATGATTATATTGTTTGCTGTGGATGTCGCCAAGCTGCGAGAAATGACGGAGGGTTAATCCCTTCTGATTTGAGCATCCACATGCGGAGCAGGTGTAGGTAAGTACCTAGCCCTCGTCACTGGGACGCCTGACAAACGGATATGAAAAAGCTCCCAAAAAACATATAAGTCACGAAAATAATATTTGAAAAAAAAAGTTGTTTAATATGCATCCACTCTCGCCCCGATCTCGTAATCGTGATATAATACCAGCACCCTTGGCGCCGTAGAAATGAATAGCTTGGCGCCTTGTGCCACAGTTCTATATTGAGCTGAAATGTTACAGGTGATGAGCGGTAGTAGGTACACTGCAACTGTCCAAACACGGGCGGGCACGTAGCTTACCCTCAGGGAATAATACCACGATGCCTACATATACAAAACTGAAAAAAGTTCCTGTTTATCTATCTCGTCACTAAATTGCAAGGTAGGTTCTCGACTTACGTTATAATTTAAATGGTGTAAATACTTCGGTTAATTACCTCGCGGCTTTGACGGTGGTTAATGAACTTTGTGAACTAAGCTCAGTTGAAAGAGATTGGCACAATTAGCACCTCTTCAGTGTTGACGGCACAAAGTTCTCATTATAAATCTGTTTAAGTTTGAATCGCGTGGGAATATAATCCAATAGACATAATGACGGGTGGCGCGCCTCTCGCTGGGCTTTGTTATTATCTTCAATTAAATGAGTAATTTATTAGATAGGCGTATTATTTTTTACTTATTAAAGACTACTGATGTAATCCAAATATTATTACGGTAAACAGAAATCGTATGGGTTTATGTTGAACTTAGTTTGATTCATTATAATAGAGCTTTGCATTTGAAACCTTCGACTTTAGTAAATTCATTGACGCGGTGGCCTTCTCAGAAGGTCTGCTCTTTTTGCATTGCCATATCTACCTTCCCTACCTCTCTTAAAACTCTGGGTGTTCAAATTTAGTTATATTAGCTGAACTCATGGAAAAATATTCCATAAAGTAATATCTGGCTTTAGTCGTACATTATTAGCTTCGAATACGAAAAACGTACTCATTTTGTTTACCTAATATGTTAACTGTACATATTATACTTATGTTCTTTTTATAATTTCCATAAGCCTCTGTAAGAAAAAGTAATTTATTCACCTACTTAGTATTCATCGTTATGAAGTCTGTGAGCCCTCGACCCTCCACAGAAATAGCCTTACCCCTTACGTTTCGAGTAGTTTATTCTAAACAAAGGAACATTAAAACAGCCTGAATTACAAATTTGACACATAAAATGACGATGACGATGATAGGTGTAATCAGCTCATCAGCTATAACAGTGTTACCTTCAGACTTAAAAAAGAGGGATGAAAATTAGCTTAAAATCAAATAAAGTATACGTTAGGGTCAAACCATAATGACAATAGCAGATAATAAGAAATATGATAAAGTAAATTACTTTACTTTATCATTTTAAACAAATTTCGAGCCTGGCAACCCCCCCCCCCCCCCCCCTTTCGAGGCTAATAATAAACTAAACCGATAAAATGAGAAGCAAAACAAAAAGAAGCAAACAAAATGAAGAGGGCTAATAATATAAGAGTAACTCCAAAACTTGGATACTGGTTGACATTTCTGCTAACTGTACACCAAAGTCTGTACACTCCCATTTATAATGAACGCCCGGGCCTTTGAAGACTTTATGTGTAACGCGATATATTCAGCCTTCACACGGAGGTAGGCGCGTGCTCGAGGCAATTATGTACCATTATACCAATAATGGCCAGCCATTCGATGCACAGAAACTAGTTTGTAGTATTCTGTAACATACATACATACATATGTCGTAGTAAGTATTAATTAGCAAATATCAATTCTACATATCGAAGTCAATGATATATATATATCCTGCTAGACCTGGTCCCATTTACGTGGGGTCGGCCTTCCTTGTCCGCAGTTTCCATTTAGCACGGTTTTGTGCTATGTCCTTGTTTAAATCTTCTGCTTCAACCGTCGTCAACGAAGTAGTGGGTGGTCTTCCTCGCGAGCGCTTCGCTGTTGGCATGTCTAGGGCAAGTTTCACCATATGGTCCTCCAGCCGTCTTTGGATGTGGCCGTACCACCGCAAACGATTTTATTTGGCCTTATCGGTGATCGTCGAAGTCAATGATATTTTAAATAATAGATACGTTGCCGACGATTATAACTGGCACAACACTGACATATTGCAAGATCACACTAATGCAACTATGTATTCTAGAAAATTTGTTTGTGTATTTATTGGATTATTTTCATAATAGTATTTTCGATTGCTTTGATGCGATTATTCAATAAAACCAGGTGACACTGTCCATGCTCCTGTGCTCCTGTGCTCCTGTGCTCGTGTGGGTGGTGGCTACTGATTTAAGTTGTGTTATTTAGCTCTCCTTTTTTCCGCCACTTACGGGTCGCCTATAATTCATTTACCTCCCTTTACTTTTTAATATTGGTCGTAGTCATTACATTAATCTCATTGCTTTCGTATATATTGCTTTCGTATAGGTACAGATAAAATGGAGAGTTTTCGATTAAATTGAGAAACAACAAATTAATTGAGGGCCGGCCCTTTGGCAACTTCATCAGTTCGGTTTCAGCCACTAAAGCTTTTGTACAAATGACGAGGATTCTACTAATCCGCCAAATGAAAAGGCATCCGTCCAATAAACGAGAATGTTGACTGTCTGGCTCTGACTGGCTACGAGAACAAGGAGATGGAGGTATTAGCAGTGCCGGATTAAGCCAGCGCGGGGCCCGTAGCAAATATGAACGCGGGGCCCTTGACTTGCATAGTTTTTTTGTTACTAAAGTGAGGTTATTTACACGTTCTCAGAAGACAAAAAATTGCATCTACCGCATCCATTTATCGCTACTTTTTTTTACTATACGTCATAGGAGCTAAAGCTTGCTTGACTGTAATCCCAGATAGTAAAGCACCCTAGGTTATAATAACTCTATTTAATCTAGTCTTGAAAACACAAACAATTATAATTGACTGGGCAACTGGCAGGAAAAACACGCTATTCCAGTCTTCATTTGTAAATATTGACCATTGAGCAAACTGCTTTGTCCGCTCAGATGGGACGTTTACAACGTAAGAGTGCGTAGCTACGCCGTGGCTCTCATCATCCAGTGATAAAAAGGAGAAGGTGGAATCAAATCATGTAAAAATCCTGCGCACACTCTCTGAAATACATTCTGTAGAATACCAAGTATTTTTTCTTTTTACGTGGGGAAATCCTCATGAACAGTCATACTGGTGTAGCAGTGAGTGTTATGTCACTGCTACACCAGTATGACTGTTCATGATCTAGTCCCGCCAGCGGCTATTTGCTTGCGGCAATTCCTACGTCGTAGGTTTAAAACCCACGGACCTGTTTGCGGGTGTAAAAGCCCCGCAGACTGACAGTGTGCAGTGCACAGTCAACAGTTCAACTGATCTTGCTGCCTGGCTACAGGGTCATAAAGTCAGCATTGGCCTGCTTTTTGAATAGGATGCCTACACAGGCCTCCTGCTGTATCGCGGATCAGCAACGGGATCGCTCTCTCTAAACCGCTCCATTGCTTCCTTCTGCGAAATAAGGCTTTCACAGATGAAGGTCATTGTCAACCACGCCCTTTCACTGCCTATTATTTAGTCTTGTATCAAGGCGGACAGCGACATGTCGGTCCCAATTGCGGCGTACAGCTGACGCCCCACCGCCATGATCTTCAGTGCAGTTACTCTTATGGCAGCTGGGGTTCTCCGTTCCGAGTGTTTTGTAATTGTGTTCTGTCAATAAACTGCGGTCAACACCAGTGCGTCTAAGCCCCAGGGTAGCGCGCCTTGACAGCGCGCATGCGGCCTCGCACGAAATTGTGCGGTATCCTCGTATCACCCGGACCACCATGACTCTCTGTGGTCGTTGCAACGGGGTCTTGATTTAGGCAGTCGGGATTTCGTCCCACACTGGTGCGCCATAACCCTTTATATCGGGGTAGTACGAACGATGTCCCTACATCGTTCGTACTACCCCGATATACAGGCAACGGTAACTATCACTCATGCCACCCGGAGTCGGTAGGCGCGGCGACAGAGGACCTACAGCCGAATCAGCTTCGGCTAGACCCTTGAAATGGACGACGAATTGCCATTTAGGAAATGACCCAAATATTTCATACGGCTCCCGACTTAGTTCGCGACACTCTCGGCAACTGTTCCGGTCCATGAGGGTGACCAAGAGGTCACCCTCACTAGGAAGACCTAGTTCCGTGGAAACACAGGGCCTAGGTCTTATTCAGGGCTACCCTCAAGCCCAGTCGTAACAAGTCAAAGTTCAAGTCAGACGAGCTGGAGCCCGCAGTGTAAATAGTTATGGAGCAGAAATCAGAAATCAGAAATCAGAAATAATTTATTCGCAGAAGAATACAGGTTCATGAGATATACAATATAAATAAGAGCTATACCGTATTCTACCTAGTAAGGCATGCAAACATGTTCAGGTTATTTTTAATTTGTTAATTTAATATTACATTGTTACACATCATGTCAAATTTAATTCAGAATTATTAATTATTAATATATTATAAAAAGTTTATTCACATTTCAATTGTATCACTTAAATATTCACCTACTGTATAATACGCCTTGCACCCAGACGTATGCGATGTTCCACAGAGAGAGGGCCGAGCACCGTGCCCTGTGAACACCATGCGCCATGGGACAGTGCACTGACCGTCACTTCCAACGCAGACGACACTTCGGTCCTCGAGAGGGCCTTGAAGCGAAGGGTCATGTCTATGTGAGACCGATCCTCGGAATTCATATTGGGTGTTGGAAACTCGGGCACTACTTTCTAATCGGAAAGTAGCAGATAGACTATCGACAGAATACTATTCTAAATAGTCGATTTATACGAACATCCTGTAGCTAACAGTAAGGGCTATTTAACTTCCTTCGAAGGACAGGCTTGAAGACTAAGTTGAAGACACTGTTTAGTATTGGATTGTCGTGTTGTCAACTTCTAAAATCATAATAATAGATGCAGCCAATGATGACTTTTAGAATAACTAATGAAGTCGGTTATAAAAGAAAAGAAAGAAAGAAAATTTTATATGACTGATATAGACTCCAAATAGACGGCGGATGGTATAAACATTATTTACTTGTTTTTTTTTCTATGCTATATGTGCGGGGCCCTCCAAGGCGCAGGGCCCGTAGCATTTGCTGACCCCTGCTATATGGCTAATCCGGCACTGGGTATTAGTACATCTGAGCGATATTCAGCTCGAAAACTTGTTAAAATATTTAACAAGTTTATGTTTGTAGTGTTTTATATTTAATTTTACTAGGTGGTAGGTTCCTTGTGCAAGGAGCCGTCCAGGTAGGTACCACCGCAGTGTCAGATATTCTGCCGCCAAGCAGCAGTGGGTAAGCATTGCTGTGTTCCGGCGTGAAGGGCACTGTAGCTGGTGAAATTACCGGACACAAAGACTTACCGTCTTAACGGTCGGCAACGCGCTAGTGATTCTTCTGGTTTTGCTAGTGTCTATAGGCTGCGGTGACTCCTTACCATCAGGCGGGCCGTATGCTTGCTTGCCATCTTGGTAGTAGTAGTAGTAGAGTAGTATTATAATATGTCCCTAGCATGCTAATCCATTGGCCAAAAATAGCGCTTATGATTTTTTTTTACAAAACCCAACGTATGTAAACATACCACATTTGAGAAGATCCGACACGAACCATGTTAGTCCTTGGCTCAGTTGTCCCACATTCTTGACCGTCATTTTGTCTCGTATTTATAGAACAGTAACGTATTTCCAATAGCCGCATCGGGCGCATCAGAGCTCCTAATTCCTGAGTTAGAGGCGCCATAAACATGGAGCCGAGCCCTGGTTAGTTATACAGCCAATCTTCCAAACTGTTCTGCCGACTCTCATTACGGGAAAATAGAAGGTAAAATAAAATATATGTAGGTAACAACCCCGTATAAATTGGGATCAATATAATTTGTTTTGCTTCCTTACCTGAAATATTTGACCTATTTACTTATGTTTTGGCATGTTTATGTGTGTGTAAAATTATGTGTATCGCAAAATAAACAGCGGCACGGCCTATTAACTAACATTGGGAAATTATTAATTTTAATGAAGATATTGGTGGTCAGGTGGCCGTTCATGGTAGCTCAATGATCCTGGTGCCTAATTCAAATCCTACTTTAGCCTAGCAGTAGGTACCAACATGATTTCCACACTAGTAACTCAAGTACTTTATAAATTGTACTTAATGTTAGCAACATTGAAAATATTGTTTATACTCGTAAAACGGATGTGCAGCGGTCAGTCTGTGGCCATTATCTCGGCGGTTACCCTCATCAGGGTAATATAGTGAGGTTTGGTTAATCAAAGCTGTAAGTCTGAATAATGTTATCTTTATTGTAATATTATGCATTGCTACTGTCTTAAAACACTATGAAGGACCCATAACTTGGAGTTGGCGCAAGAAAGTGGCTGCAGGGGCTCTTTTTGGAGGGCACTGTAGGGCGATGGCCGTAATTTTACTGATTATCCTGTCACTAATAGGAGTTTTACAAAATCTCAGTCTCTGGCTCTATATATATCATGATATAAAGACATAAATCGTACTGCGTGTTTACAATAATATGAGTAGCAGCGCCAACCATACCGGCGCTCTACAATTTTAACTAACAACGTTGTCAGAGGGCCTAGACAAGTTGTCATTCTACAAAACGAAACGCTAGAGAAATAACACATCTCTTCACGTGACTCAGCGAAGAAATATAATCAATTCCATACATTTGTCTTCTATTCTCTAG
Organism: Furcula furcula; assembly: GCA_911728495.1. Classification (NCBI taxonomy): domain Eukaryota; kingdom Metazoa; phylum Arthropoda; class Insecta; order Lepidoptera; family Notodontidae; genus Furcula; species Furcula furcula. The sequence goes on from OU452243.1 coordinate 672,142, forward strand.
AGTTTCGCATTGTCTAGGCCCTCAGGAGTGGAAAAAGCAGCGGCATTGATGGAAACTATATATGAATCTTTTAGTCAAAATCATTGCCCAGCTGTGGGACTTGGGAGAACACGGGTTTATGACTTTATGTATTATTATTGTTGTTGTTGTTGTTGTGTGGGTGAGTTGCAGCTTCAACCACCGCCAATATTGTTTGTCTTGGAAGCCAGTTTAATTTATAGACAGCTCTGGTTACCCACCCACAACAAGAGCTAAATATTAGGTATACAACTGATAGTTACGGCTAATTGGTTATTATATTACGGTGTTAGTAAAATAGAACCATTTCCAAAAGGGGCGCAAGGACACGGTATGTATGCATGTATGTAACTATACCAGACCACGTAAATCTTCTCAGAAAAAGTTTTCAACAACACCGGTGCAAAGGTAACTGGGCAGTTTGTTCGGACCTGTGACCCATGGACCACCAGAGACCACTAACGTAACTAGTCTGAGTATGTTAAAGAATCAAATTAGAATATTTAGGAAAAAGTGTGGAAACATTGAATTAAAATTTCTTTTAACAATGTTTATCTCTGTCCCACTGAAATATGGATCGAATTTAACAAGATATCGCCGTCTAGGCCGTCATTACTCCGAGCCCAACCGGGAGAAGGTACTGTCAAGTCGATTCCAGAAATCGTCCAATTAGTGAGCAGATTAAACTTGTAATATTATTAATAACTAGCTGACCCACGCAGCTACGCCCGCGCTGTGTTTACGTTAACTAAACTTTCAATAATATACATTCACATGTAGAATACAAAACCTCCTTTTTTAAAGTTGGTTAAAAACTTGGACCCACTTTGTACTTGCCCTTCGAAGCACGGAGACGTTTAGTTCAAATAGCGACAAACGGTCACCCATCTATTTCATGACCTTACCTAACGTTGCTTAACCTGATCGATATCCAAACATTGTTAACAACTGTCTATGAGTGTTTCCTTACAAATATTTATTATAATTATAATGAAAAATTGTTAAAATCGAAGCAAGCGTATAACCAAGTACCCATTTTGACTTTAATCCCCTCTCCCAAAAGAACCGTGCTAGATTACGGGATAAAAAGTATCCTATGTCCTACCTCGTAGTAAGATCTCAAACCTTGCCAAGTTTCGTTTCAATCCATCCAGTAGTTTCGGCGTGATGCTCAGCCGAGATACAGACAGACAGACAAACAGACAGACAGACAGACAAAAATTAAAAAAATTACATTTTCGGCCTCAGTATCGGTTATAGAATGCCCTCCAGGTATAATTTTCAAAATATCTTCAATGTACAGAATTGGACCTGTTACAGTTTTATTATAAGTATAGATAGATATAGATTCGTGAAGTTGTTGTTCAGGACATTACGCTTCGACTACGAAGTACGAGCCTCCAGGGGTCCCCTGGAGGCTCGTTGGTGCGCTCCGCATCATTATAACGCGAACTCGCTATTCCGTCAGAGACCGTTGGTGCTATATGCACCAAGGGTGCGGACACGTTTTGATACCGGTTTTTTACCGGTTTAACTGTCTCCATGTTTGGTTACTCTGAGATCTATGCTTAAAGGACTGTGTCTCCGATTTTATAAAGCCATCAGTCACTTGTCATTGTCACTTTTTAAGTCATGAATTCAGCTGGCAAAAAAAAGAAAAAAGTGGGCGGTACCTGTCAGTGAATGTTTATTTGGCGGTCAGTGAATGTTTATTTTTTTAATGTAAACAGTATTTATTTCAGGTAAAGTGATTATAATTAGGTATGTTTATTGTTATAACGTAATAATAAACCAGTGTAGATGTTAGATAGTCCGTATTTTATCAAAAAAGTGGATATTTTCGAACTGAAATCTGACCCGGGTGATACTTTGTTTGTTTGTTTACTTTCGGTATTACTTGTAATGTAGTTGTTGTAAATACATCGTAGTTACATCGTAACGATAATAACTCAAAGTTAAAGCCATAAAATCCAATCTAACAAAGGAATTTTTTTCATAATATGACGTCATGACGCGCGATGACGGCAGTTGTAAAAAATTTTGAGTTCATTGGTTTTTTTTTGGTAGTGTTTTGTTTAAAACCTGTATGAAAAGGAGTTTGGATGCAAAGAATGGATCTTTATTAGTGCCTGGGTCAATATTCTATCCTCAAAATCGAGATCAAAAATAGGTAAAATCAACATTGCCAAAAATTCATCAATTTTGACCTTTTACTTTAAAAAATCGATATTTATAACTCAAACAAAGGGTATAGTACGTAGCTAATAGTTTTATAAATAGAACACAGTTTACAGAACGCAAATCGGATAAGTGGTTCAAATTACATAACATTCGTAAGTGGTTTGAAACTTGAGATCGCGGCGCGCGATAGATAAGATATAAACAAAAACATGATATATGCGCGTAACAGCGCCGGGCCTCCAGGGGTTCAAATACAGTGTAACATTAGCAAAAAGCGATAAATATAATTAAAAATGTTCGGTCCGGGGGCCGCCCGGCCGTTTGTCACAGCTACCTACTAATTAATTATGTGAGCACAGACCAGGTTTAGCCTAAAATTATAACGTTCGAGTTTCTCTTTGTTATGATACGTATAACCACTATTAGCTTGCTTATTATACTCATCTGTTCACAAACGTATTTGGGCACTCACTGCCCAATTTGAAAATAAATAAAGAAACCACAGGCACGGAATCAGGATTAGGGGGAGTTTACAGATGTCAATTTTGCATCGGCATTCACGGGATGGTCTTTTTTCAGAGTGTTCTACCCTGATGGCCTCCAGAGTGCACGAGGAGGTGTTACCACCCATTTTGAGAAAAACTGATCTAGATGATGTCATTTGTTAAGAAATTATCCCCTTACCGCGGTAACCATATCTGTAAAAAAAAAATTAAGCAAGCATTAACAATTCAGCAATCAGCACGATCAGTACGATTTTATGACTACCGATTACCACTGGTAAACTACCGGTTACTACTGGTAAACCTCTGAAGAAAAGCCTAATGATACTTACTAGACTTGGGAATCAAACCCATTACATCACAGCACTTGAGACCACCGAAACTGTGAATCGTTACAATTGGAAGATATTTTTCAGTCATACAACATACAAAAATGTTTGTAACGAAATGGACCAGGCAACGCTCGAGGATTGTCCTGAGCAGGCCTCGCGGCATCTCTCTTAATTAATCTCAACAGAAAAGTAATTAAATAACGCTGTTATATCCAATTGCCTTAATACGAAGTACCTTGGAAGATTTGTTTTCTTTTAATTAATGTAGTGTTTAATTAATGTAATGTATGTAATAGAATCTTGATATGGTGTATCTTATTTTCTCCCATCACGTTTCATTAATTTGAAATTATACTATGCACAGGCGGCTTAGAAACAAATACTGGTTTAGTTATTTTTTACAAGTTATGTTCTCAGACAGAATATTTTATGTTAATATAGAAACATTAAAACAGCAAGACAATAACACCTGAACAACACGAATAATAAAATATCCGCAGAGCGGCGCGACGCGAGACGCGCGACGTGTCGATCGTGGCTGAGCAGAGCTCGGAGCCAGGCGACTTCAGGCGAGGTCGGAGAGACCATTAACATTTTGCCGTCTCATCGCCTTGAGAACGTAACTTTATTGCCAGTCTAGCGTAATCAGGTTCGTTTGTAGCATCCGCACTATTTTTATTTTGCTAATGTAGCCGCCTGCTTTCATTAAGACAAATGTTTTATCCTCAACATAATATAAATAGTCTCTGCGGTATACTGAGATTGTCATTCCGCAATCAATCAATTAATAGTAGTTTTTAGGGCTCCATACCTAAACGGTAAAAAGGAACCTCATGGTGCGACTTCGTCTGTCTATCAGTCTTTCACACTATATATTTCAGGAATCACTGATGCTATCGATTTAAAATAGTTTTCGATCTTACTTACCCAACCTCGGCACAAATGAAAAATAATATCTTTTTCTTTTAGTTTCTATTCAATGGGGGTCGAAATGGCACACTGTATGTCACAAAGTAAGGACGTCTAGAGAGTTATCATATGAAAGGGATTGATTGGCACATTTAAGAACAGATTTTAATTTTTGGTACATAGATTTTGGCTTATGATCAAAAATGTTAATACCATTATTACCGCCGTATCTCCGAAGTCTGTGGAGGGAAAATCTGAGAAAATTACAGGTAATAAATATTTATGTAAATAGAGGACAACCCAAAAAAAAAATGTGCGTGCGTGGAGTCCCTCCGCGCGGAAGAAGTGAAACTTCATTCTCGCTCAGTCGATCGGTCGGTCCGGTCGGTCGGTCGGTCCCTCACTCACTCACTCACACACACACACACACACATTTTTTTTTTTAACCCGGGAAATATGGCCGGCCCATGCCACCGAGCCGCGGGCACGGCGTGGTGCAATGTGGGGCTCGAACCCACTAAAACAACCGGGGTGTCCTCATCCCGCTTTTGTGGCGGGCCCCGGGAACGTACGTTGTACTCGTCCGGTTCCCGCCAGCGCCGTCTGCCTTTCGGCGGACTCTACCTCGTCTGTGGGTGTATAAAGCCCACAGACTCGTCCACGGGTGTATAAAGCCCGCGGACTCCTCAGCCTGGAGGCGTGCCGGGACACTTCGGCACGCCATCCTACATCAGGGCGATCACTGCGCAGGCAACAGTCCGCCCGTTCCTGCTGCCCGCACGCCCTTTTTACGGGGGCATGAGATCGGCATGGGCCCGTCTCCTACGCCCGGGCCTCCTACGGCGGCGCGGATCAGCGAGAGGATCGCTCTCCCTGATCCGCTCCGCCGCTTCCTTCTGCGACATGACATGTTCGCAGAAGGAGACCACCGCCTCCCATGACCTCTCGCTTCCAACCATGGCTTTGACGACGGTTGGCAGCGACAGGTCAGCCCCCACCACGGCGCGCAGTGTATTGCGCTCTGCCGTCCACGCTGGGCACACCTCTAGTGCGTGCTGCGCCGACTGAAACCCACTGGAACCCACTGAAACCCACTGAAACCCACTGAAACCCACTGAAACCCACTGAAACCCACTGAAACCCACTGAAACCCACTGAAACCCACTGAAACCCACTGAAACCCACTGAAACCCACTGAAACCCACTGAAACCCACTGAAACCAACTGAAACCCACTGAAACCCACCGAAACCCACCGAAACCCACCGAAACCCACCGAAACCCACCGAAACCCACTGAAACCCACTGAAACCAACTGAAACCCACTGAAACCCACCGAAACCCACCGAAACCCACCGAAACCCACCGAAACCCACCGAAACCCACCGAAACCCACCGAAACCCACCGAAACCCACCGAAACCCACCGACACCCACCGAAACACACCGAAACCCACCGAAACCCACCGACACCCACCGAAACCCACCGAAACCCACCGAAACCCACCGAGACCCACCGAAACCCACTCACTCAGTGACGGCGTCACATGAGCGCTTTCATAACCTTAACAAATTTACGCCTATCGCCTATCGTTTAACACCTATCACTCAACGCGTTAAGCGATAACGCGTTAAGGTGCTTCATTTAACGTTTGACGCGTTATGTGATAACATTTTTGGAAGTCGCATAAGAAGTTTCACTTCAAAAACTCACTAATCAAACTTAACTTTGTGGTTTGGTCTTTTTGGTATCTGAGGTGCTAGACGAGTAGTAAATACCTGTAGGTATTTACTACCCAAAGAAGGTATGGAACTCACAGTGTGCGACGTCCGAGTCCGACTCACACTTGGCCGTTGTTTATTCTAATAGCTTTACTATGATATTCACTTTTACTTACGCGAATATTACACATTGAAATTAAACTACTTTTACGGATTTTATCGCGGTTTATTTATTGATTTTACTATCCCGACGTTTCGCAAAAGAACACCGATTCCTGCCTAGGATGATTCGTGAGGCTATTGAAATCAAAAAACATCCTAATTTCAGTAGAGAAGATGGTTGGGTGTTACCACCGGCTTGGGATCCTGTGATAAATATAATTAAATTCAATATCAATCAAAACACTGCACGGCCTCAAGATACTGTAAGCTCTTACTGCGTAGATCGGACCAACAATAATAACTAAGAAGACCTGAGGGTACACCGACATAATTGTGACATAAGGACGTTCAACATCTCAGTCCTCCCGTGACCATGGGTGCTGCAAAGCATTCGAAACGTCGGGATAGTAAAATCAATAAATAAACCGCGATAAAATCCGTAAAAGTAGTTTAATTTCAAAGCTTTACTATGTTTGGCAGGTCCATCTTCAAGCTACCGTCCAGGTCCAGTTACCAACTTTGTGTCTAGTATTCTGTCGCTACGCAGCAGTGTGTTAAACTTTTCTTCAAAGGGCTACCGGTGGAATTATAAGGCACATTAGGAGAGGTGATGAGCAGCAGCCTCCGTAACGCAGTGGGAACCCGCTTGCTTTGCAAACCAGAGGTCGCGAGTTGGAATCCTGCGGGGACTGCCGGGGAGCAACGACTTTGTGTAGTTGTTCCTTACTGGCTAGGACAACGCAGACCGATCACCTGATTGTGTGTAAAGTAAGATGATCCATGCGTCGGATGGGAATGTGAAAAGTTGGCCCTGCGCCTGATCTCTCCCCGGTCGTGTTGGTCATCCGTCCCATCGGATTGTGAGAGGTAAAAGGAAGAGAGAGTGCACTTGTGTCTGCGCAAGCACTTGTGCACTATAATATCTCCAGCGTAGCTGGATGATCTTGGGAAAAGAATTGGCCGCTGTGGTCGTATCGGCCGAAGGACAATAAATAGCATTCAAGACAGGCGTTCCACGTGATTCTCTAAAACCGGGGAAGTAGCATGAAAAATAAATAAACTACATATATTATCTATATATATATATATCTTATTATATAAAAGAGTAGGCAAAAACCCAATCATCACGAAATCTCAGAAACTACAAGTGCTAGGAGTCTCAAACTTTGCAAGGGGGTTCCTTTTAAGACGTAGGTGCTCACTAAGACGCGATTTTGAGAAATTCAACCTCTAAGGGGGTCAAATAGGGGGGCAAAGTTTGTATAGGAGAACGCGATTCCTTGGTCCTATTGACTTGAAATTTTGCACAGACATTCGTTAAGAAAATTAATTGAATTAGTATTTCATATTTTTTATAATTTATCCATTTACAGGGTAAAAAAGAAGTATTATTACTTAACCGATGGCGGTACAAATATATTACCACAATAAGATACGATAATTCGAAAGATAAAATAAGAGTTCCTTGGCCAAGTGGTTACGGAAGCGTCCTCTAAGTGCGGACTGTCCGGGTTCGCTACCCGTGTGCGGATTTTTTTTTGTATTTTTAAACTTTGTTTTGATTTTTTATTAACCGACTTCAAAAAAGGAGGTTCTGTATTCGACGCGTATGTATGTAATATTAATAAAAATGCGTAATATTCATATATGTTAGTCTATGTGGGCTTCTAAACGAATTTACCAAATTTCACGAGTGTATGTATGTATGTATGTATGTATGTATGTATGTATGTATGTATGTATGTAGGTTTGTCCGCGGATTTCTCAGAAACTACAAGTCCGATTTCAAAAATTCTTTTTGCAATAGTTAGAGTATCTTTCAACTTAGGGTAGAGTACAAATTTCATCAAAATCGGTCCAGTAGTTTAAGAGATATAAACTTTTTATGTTTTCAGTAAGTTACTGTAATGTAGACGTTCAAGTTGCGTGATAGTGCTGATACCTATCTTGGTAAAATAAGTCACTAAAAAGTGTTAAATAAACTATTTTAAAAAAATAAAAACCGACTTCAAAGTAAATTATCTAAAAAGCATAAAATAACGAAAATATTATTGAAGTTGGTGCAGAATATACACAGCAGGTATGCTAACACCAACTTCAATAATATTTTCGTTATTTTATGCTTTTTAGATAATTTACTTTGAAGTCGGTTTTTATTTTTTTAAAATAGTTTATTTATATTAAAATTCGATGTTTTAAATATTTAACTCATATTGACTCCGGCACTTTTTATCTCTAATATATTTTTATATTTAATACTTTTTTTAAATTTAAAATCATGCATACGTAGTTAACTTCTCTCTAATGTTATGATTTAGTTATTAGTGGAAACTGAATTGATTTTTGTACTATTGGATCTTATATTTAGTAATAAGTGGTATCATTTGTTTGTTTCGCAAATATAACAAACTAAAAATAAAATAATGAAAATATATTTTCAAAATGTCTGTTTGGGTAGGAATACAATATGCATGCACCTATTGTACGTATGATATAAAAAAGCCAAAACTTTATTGGAATTATTGTCTGTCTGTCAGTCAGGGTTTTTTCTATAGGTTGGCTGGTGTTGGGGACCAACGACATCAAAGTATCTTTAAATAGTGTGAAACAAAGTCGCTATCCGAGTCTGTCAATATCGGATAGCACCTCCTAAACCACGCAGCGATTTTCACCATCAGTTAGATAATTTTTCATTGAAGGTTTTAAGTTTTATCTAAGTAAATAAACTTACATAGCTTACATTGACTAAACCTAAAGAGATACATAGTTAACAATCAAGTACTAGAGAATTTCATTAATTCCATATATTATAAAGTAGGTACTGGGGGGCGGGTATATAATATCCGGGATATAATATACCCGCCCCCCAGTGGCGGACTCAAAGGCAATGCACTGAGGGACAGCTGATGCAGATCCCACCGGAGAACCCCCTCTCATGTGCCGATGTGACAGCCACGAGAGTTTTAGTGGGTAAGAATCCCCCACAGGATCCCAGGGACATATTAAACGTGCCACCACCCCTTTAACTGTGACAACGGTGACAGATTCCCGGGGGGCTATAATGCGCCCCCGGCAGCGGCTTCAAAGGCCCTTGCCTTGCACTGAGGGGTACCCGGTGCAGCCCCATATTTTTTGCGGACAGCCGTGGGGGGTTTAGAGGGTAAGAATCCCACACACCGCGGTCGACCGCCTGCAGGATCCTGGAAGCCTATTGGAGGTCTACCCGTGGTCCCCGAAACTTTGAGCACGGTGACAGGTTTTTGAAGTGAAACTTCTTATGCGACTTCCTATGCCGTCCGTGAGTCAGTGAGTGGGTGAGTGGGCGTTGTGGGTGAGTTCTGTGTGGTACGGTGTGGTACGGTGTAGTACGGTGTGGTACGGTGTGGTACGGTGTGGTAGGGTGTGGTACGGTGTGGTAGGGTGTGGTACGGTGTGGTACGGTGTGGTACGGTGTGGTACGGTGTGGTACGGTGTGGTACGGTGTGGTACGGTGTGGTACGGTGTGGTACGGTGTGGTACTCGGACTGACCGGGACTGAGTGGGACTGAGCGGGACTGACCGGGACTGAGCGGGACTGAGCGGGACTGAGCGGGACTGCGCGGGACTGGCCGGGACTGACCGGGACTGAGCGGGACTGAGCGGGACTGAGCGAGACTGAGCGGGACTGACTGAGACTGAGCAGGACTGGGCGGGACTGACCAGGACTGAGCGGGACTGAGAGGGACTGAGCGGGACTGACTGGGACTGACCGGGACTGAGCGGGACAGACCGGGACTGACCGGGACTGAGCGGGACTGAGCGGGACTGACCGGGACTGAGTGGGACTGACCGGGACTGAGCGGGACTGACTGGGACTGAGCGGGACTGACCGGGACTGACCGGGACTGACCGGGACTGAGCGGGACAGACCGGTACTGACCGGGACTGAGTGGGATTGAGCGGGACTGACCGGGACTGAGCGGGACTGACCGGGACTGACCGGGACTGAGCGGGACTGAGCGGGACTGCGCGGGACTGGCCGGGACTGACCGGGACTGAGCGGGACTGAGCGAGACTGAGCGGGACTGACTGAGACTGAGCAGGACTGGGCGGGACTGACCAGGACTGAGCGGGACTGAGAGGGACTGAGCGGGACTGACTGGGACTGACCGGGACTGAGCGGGACAGACCGGGACTGACCGGGACTGACCGGGACTGAGCGGGACTGAGCGGGACTGACCGGGACTGAGTGGGACTGACCGGGACTGAGCGGGACTGACTGGGACTGAGCGGGACTGAGCGGGACTGACCGGGACTGACCGGGACTGACCGGGACTGAGCGGGACAGACCGGTACTGACCGGGACTGAGGGGGATTGAGCGGGACTGACCGGGACTGAGCGGGACTGACCGGGACTGAGCGGGACTGACCGGGACTGGGCGGGACTGACCGGGACTGACAGGGACTGACGGGACTGACCGGGACTGACTCGGATTCAGCCAGTCCGAGTCAGTCAGTCAGGGACACCTGGTGCAGATCCCACCCGAGAACCCAGGTTTCCCTCTCATGTTCCTATGTGATAGCCACGGGAGTTTTAGTGGGTAAGAATCCCAAATACCCAGTTTGACTTCTCCACGGGATCCCGGGGAGATATTGGATGTTTCCCCCGCTACTCCCTTAAACTGTGACAACGGTAACAGATTCCCGGAGGGCTATAATGCGCCCCCGGCAGCGGCTTCAAAGGCCCTTGCCTTGCACTGAGGGGTACACGGTGCACACTCTTTTGTGTGGACAGCCGTGGGGGACACAGACTGCAGTCGATCGCCCGCAGGATCCTGTGGCCTATTGGAGGTTTCCCCCGCGATCCCCGTATCTTTGAGCACGATGATAGTTTCCCGGGTGGCTTTATTGTGCCCCCCGGTGGCGGGCTCAAAGGCAAGCCACTGAGGGATCTTGGTGCAGATCCCACTGGATGGCCCAGGTCTCCTACTTATGTACTAATTTAACAGCCGTTGGGGGTTTCGTGTATAAGAATCCTACATAACCCGGTTGACCGCCAACAGGGTCCCGGGGACCAATTGAAGGCTTCCCCCGTGACCCCTGTAACCGTGAGCACGGTGAAAAGTTCCCAGGTGGCTTTATTGTGCTCCTCGGTGGCGGGGTCAAAGGCAAGCCACTGAGGGTATAATGTTGCAGATCCCACCGGATAGCCCAAGAAGGGGTTCTTATGTGCTGATTGCACGGCCGTTGGGGCTTTAGTTTATAAGAAACCTACATACCCGGTTGACCACCAACAGGGTCCCGTAAATCCCATTAAAGGCTTCCCCGTGATCCCTGTAACCGTGAGCACCATGACAGGTTCTCGAGGAACTATAATGTGCCTCTCCGGGTGTGGGTTCAAAGTCAAGGCACTGAGTGGTATCAGCTGGTGCAGATCCCGACAGATAGCCCAGGTCCGCCCTCTAATGTGCCGACGTGATAGCCGCGGGGGTTTTAGTGGGTAAGAATTCCCCGGTTGACCCCCGTTTACGTCTTAACGATGAAACCGAACAAGGAAGCCCGTATTGCTTCCATAAATTGCTTTCAAAGAAATGGTGTCCTTAATCCACCCAAATTGTGCACCCGTACACGTCTGCAGTTTCTAAAATTATAAATACAATTAACAAATCACAAAACCTAAGCGTTGAGTACTTTGCCCATGGACAGGCAGCTATACGTAGCCCTTTCACGCGTCACTTCTATACAAAATTTGTTCATATTGCGTTACGAAAAGTCAGCTACAAACTGATAAATAATTCCAAGAAATTCTATAATCAAAGGCAGTAGCTTTAAATTATTCACTTCTTTTTTTTCTCAATTACACCCGTGCGAAGCCGGGGCGGGTCGCTAGTATATATATATATATATATATATATATATATATATATATATATATATATATATATTTTTTTTTTTTTTTATTTATTATTTTACATATATTACGCTTAAGAAGCTGGAGTCGAAGAGGGCTACAAGTCCTACGTCCTTGCAATCCAAGCGCGGTACAAGAGACTTTTGGCCTGCAGAATTAGTATTTCGTCGGTACAGAGAAGCCAGACCGAAAATATATTCCTGAACTTAATTTTAGTTCATATATAACACTAGCTGACCCAAGCAGCTCCGCCTGTGCTATTTTTACGTTAACTAAACTTTTAATAACAGACATTCGCATCTAATACATAACCTCTTTTTTTATAGTCGGTTAAAAACTGGGACCCACTTTTTACTTGCTCTCCGAAGCACGGACCCGTTTAGTTCAAATGGCGTTAAACGGTCACCCATCTATTTAATGACCTTACCTAACGTTGCTTAACCCGATCGATTACAAAACCTTGATAACAACTCTCTATGAGTGTTCCCTTACTAATATTTATTATATTATAAAGAAAAATTGATAAAATCGGACCTGGACCGGTGATTATTAATATCTTGATACTGATCACTATTGATGCTGATGTTCTACTGATGCCGTTTAATTAAGTTAAATAATTAAGTTTTATTGTGTTTGCTGTAATCTACTGAGCTGCTTACTTAACTAAATTAACGGTATGTGGGAGTAACAGAAGAGAGAGTATTTGTGCACTCCTGCATGTTCGGCTAATATTACGGTGGCCCGATCGGTCCGTGTGGTCGGGCGGCGCGGCGGCGGCGGCCCGGAGAACATTAAATACTATTTTTATAAATATCTGTTTGCCAGTTTTTTATGTTTTGTCTATTAGATGTTCCTCGGTAAAAGGTTTCTTTGTTAACAAAATTGCGATTTCATGTATTTCAAAGCTTTTTTGGGAGAGGCCAATATAAAATGAAGCGTAATTTATTGCTGGATTCGTGTTGCGCTTATATTGTTTTTGCCATTTGGAATGAAACGGATGGCTCGTGTTCTCATAAAACATCATTATGTTTTTTCCATCACGCCCTGTCCTTTTTTATGAAGCCTTTATCTTCGATAGCATTTATAAAATTCGATTTATTCTCTCAGTCATAAAATTATTTCTACTAAAATATAACCACTTATTTCTTTACATAAACGTTAAAGAATTAAATAATGCGTTTACTACTATTTAGTTAGAGTAACGATAGTCCTTGTTAGTGCTTTAGGCTATAAATAGATATTTTTGTATTCCAAACAGCTCTACTTTAAAGCAGTCCGTTGCAGGGCTAAGTGACGTTTTTTTTTAAATGCAGGGTGCACTTAATTTTAGTGTATACTTTATCTTCCGTCTTGAAATTCTACATCTGTTCTCCGATCTTTTTGGACTTGGAAACGTGGAAATAATCCGTGGTTTATTTAAGTTGATTACAATTAAATCCAGCCTTTAAATATTTTGTAATAAGGGTGCTTGTAGTACACGCGGGAGCAAATTACGGAGACAACAAACCCGGGGTACATCGCCATGACATGGTTCCCTTTTTATTACCTGTTAGTGAGACAATTTATGTATTTACAATGTTCACATACAGAAACAAACATATGTACACGTAATACCTGTGGGTGGTAGCAATCTTCATTCTAATAGCAGGAGGCTAGTAAGATTAGAGGTGGCATATAGCTCGGCCCCCGCTGCCTGGTATTTCAATATATTTATTTATTTATTTAAAATAATAATTCTAAATCAGGCAACTAGGCAAATAAAGTACAATAATACGATACAACATATAAGTAACTAATTATATACAAAACAATATTAACTATAATTACTAAACATTATAAATCTATACTTATAATAAAACTGGTCCAATTCTGTACATTGAAGATATTTTGAAAATTATATTTGGAGGGCATTCTATAACCGATACTGAGGCCGAAAATATTTTTTTTTTAATTTTTGTCTGTCTGTCTGTCTGTCTGTCTGTATCACGGCTTCGCATCACGCCGAAACTACTGAATGGATTCAAATGAAACTTGGCATGATTTGAGATCTTACTACGAGGTAGGACATAGGGTACTTTTTATCCCGTAATCTATCACGGTTCTTTTAGGAGAGGGGATTAAAGACAAAATGGGTAGTTGGTTATACGCTTGGTCCGATTTTATCAATTTTTCTTTATAATATAATAAATATTAGTAAGGGAACACTCATAGAGAGTTGTTATCAAGGTTTTGTAATCGATCGGGTTAAGCAACGTTAGGTAAGGTCATTAAATAGATGGGTGACCGTTTAACGCCATTTGAACTAAACGGGTCCGTGCTTCGGAGAGCAAGTAAAAAGTGGGTCCCAGTTTTTAACCGACTATAAAAAAAGAGGTTATGTATTAGATGCGAATGTCTGTTATTAAAAGTTTAGTTAACGTAAAAATAGCACAGGCGGAGCTGCTTGGGTCAGCTAGTGTTATATATGAACTAAAATTAAGTTCAGGAATATATTTTCGGTCTGGCTTCTCTGTACCGACGAAATACTAATTCTGCAGGCCAAAAGTCTCTTGTACCGCGCTTGGATTGCAAGGACGTAGGACTTGTAGCCCTCTTCGACTCCAGCTTCTTAAGCGTAATATATGTAAAATAATAAATAAAAAAAAATATATATATATATATATATATATATATATATATATATATATATATATATATTTTTTATATATATATATATATATATATATTTTTTTTTTTTTTTTTTTTATTTATTATTTTACATATATTACGCTTAAGAAGCTGGAGTCGAAGAGGGCTACAAGTCCTACGTCCTTGCAATCCAAGCGCGGTACAAGAGACTTTTGGCCTGCAGAATTAGTATTTCGTCGGTACAGAGAAGCCAGACCGAAAATATATTCCTGAACTTAATTTTAGTTCATATATAACACTAGCTGACCCAAGCAGCTCCGCCTGTGCTATTTTTACGTTAACTAAACTTTTAATAACAGACATTCGCATCTAATACATAACCTCTTTTTTTATAGTCGGTTAAAAACTGGGACCCACTTTTTACTTGCTCTCCGAAGCACGGACCCGTTTAGTTCAAATGGCGTTAAACGGTCACCCATCTATTTAATGACCTTACCTAACGTTGCTTAACCCGATCGATTACAAAACCTTGATAACAACTCTCTATGAGTGTTCCCTTACTAATATTTATTATATTATAAAGAAAAATTGATAAAATCGGACCAAGCGTATAACCAACTACCCATTTTGTCTTTAATCCCCTCTCCTAAAAGAACCGTGATAGATTACGGGATAAAAAGTACCCTATGTCCTACCTCGTAGTAAGATCTCAAATCATGCCAAGTTTCATTTGAATCCATTCAGTAGTTTCGGCGTGATGCGAAGCCGTGATACAGACAGACAGACAGACAGACAGACAAAAATTAAAAAAAAAATATTTTCGGCCTCAGTATCGGTTATAGAATGCCCTCCAAATATAATTTTCAAAATATCTTCAATGTACAGAATTGGACCAGTTTTATTATAAGTATAGATTTATAATGTTTAGTAATTATAGTTAATATTGTTTTGTATATAATTAGTTACTTATATGTTGTATCGTATTATTGTACTTTATTTGCCTAGTTGCCTGATTTAGAATTATTATTTTAAATAAATAAATAAATATATTGAAATACCAGGCAGCGGGGGCCGAGCTATATGCCACCTCTAATCTTACTAGCCTCCTGCTATTAGAATGAAGATTGCTACCACCCACAGGTATTACGTGTACATATGTTTGTTTCTGTATGTGAACATTGTAAATACATAAATTGTCTCACTAACAGGTAATAAAAAGGGAACCATGTCATGGCGATGTACCCCGGGTTTGTTGTCTCCGTAATTTGCTCCCGCGTGTACTACAAGCACCCTTATTACAAAATATTTAAAGGCTGGATTTAATTGTAATCAACTTAAATAAACCACGGATTATTTCCACGTTTCCAAGTCCAAAAAGATCGGAGAACAGATGTAGAATTTCAAGACGGAAGATAAAGTATACACTAAAATTAAGTGCACCCTGCATTTAAAAAAAAACGTCACTTAGCCCTGCAACGGACTGCTTTAAAGTAGAGCTGTTTGGAATACAAAAATATCTATTTATAGCCTAAAGCACTAACAAGGACTATCGTTACTCTAACTAAATAGTAGTAAACGCATTATTTAATTCTTTAACGTTTATGTAAAGAAATAAGTGGTTATATTTTAGTAGAAATAATTTTATGACTGAGAGAATAAATCGAATTTTATAAATGCTATCGAAGATAAAGGCTTCATAAAAAAGGACAGGGCGTGATGGAAAAAACATAATGATGTTTTATGAGAACACGAGCCATCCGTTTCATTCCAAATGGCAAAAACAATATAAGCGCAACACGAATCCAGCAATAAATTACGCTTCATTTTATATTGGCCTCTCCCAAAAAAGCTTTGAAATACATGAAATCGCAATTTTGTTAACAAAGAAACCTTTTACCGAGGAACATCTAATAGACAAAACATAAAAAACTGGCAAACAGATATTTATAAAAATAGTATTTAATGTTCTCCGGGCCGCCGCCGCCGCGCCGCCCGACCACACGGACCGATCGGGCCACCGTAATATTAGCCGAACATGCAGGAGTGCACAAATACTCTCTCTTCTGTTACTCCCACATACCGTTAATTTAGTTAAGTAAGCAGCTCAGTAGATTACAGCAAACACAATAAAACTTAATTATTTAACTTAATTAAACGGCATCAGTAGAACATCAGCATCAATAGTGATCAGTATCAAGATATTAATAATCACTATGAAATTACAGAACTGTTGACATATTCAAGCGTCCATTGAAACTGAAATAAGAAATGTCTTATCATTTCTTATTTCTACTAACAAGTCCTTAATATTATTTGGTTCTTTTCTAGTAGGTGCACGTTCTGTTTGGTCGATCAGACCGCTGTGTTCACTCAGATTAACAACTAACGACGTGGAACTGTACTCGCCGAGATGAAGTACAACATTGAGTTCGGGTTGGGAGCAAACACGGCCGACTTAATTCTCAGACCTTCTATAAATCCAGTATGTAAGTTATTGTTTTCTAGGGCTCTATTGTCTAAGATCGCCTAGAATTTGTGATCGAGTTTCATGGAAATCATCAATGAAAGTCGAATCGATGTTAATCACATTATTGTCGTTCGTGTTAAACATGGTAGCGTAGCCAGAGCAAACCAAACGATTAATAATAATAATCAAGTTGTGGAGCGGCGCGGTTGATTCCTTCCCGGCTCAGGACTACCTTTTATTTTAGTTCGTCTGACAAACATTTGTGCGCATGAACAAGGTATGCTTGGGTGTTTATTTTACTACATATTATTTAAAAGTGTAATTTTAATGTGTTATATAAAACGTATATCAGCTGCATGTCTCTTAATCGATATCCCTAGCATTATAAAGCATTTTTATATTATTACTTTACGATCGAGCAATTCCTGTATCATTCAGACAAATGGAGTTATCTATTGAAATAATAATAATAATATCTTGGGACAATCCACACACGGTCATCCGATCCCAAACTAGGCATAGCCTGTACTATGGAAACTAGACAACTGATACTAATACTTATATACTTTCTTTTTTTGTAAATACATACTTAAATAGATAAACAACACCCAGACACTTGGCGGGAATCGAACCCACGACCCATCGGTTAGCAGGCAGGGTGTCTGACCACTAGACCAACGGGCCCGTCAATACTTATGAACTCATTCTACTTGACACAGTGCGTATTCGCTAAATGCGACCGTGGTGGAGTCACCCTCCCGCGCGACCTGGCACTACTGGCACACTGGCACTCCTGGCACCGTGGCGCCGCACTTGACCGACGTAATTGTTCACGCCGCGCACTGAATATATTATCCCATTATATTAGCTCCATTCAACAGAGAACACTACTTTGCATTCAAGATTTTTTTTATTATTAGTACCTAAGTGAAAGTGAAAATAACATTAATGTCAATTTTGCACTCTACATTTTCTTTTTTAACCCCCGACCAAACCTGTCTGTCTGTCTGTATGTATGTCTGTCTGTGGCATCGTAGCGGTCCAACCAATGAACGGATTTGAATGCGTTTTTTTTATTTGAAAGCTAGTTTAAGCGAGATGGTTCTTAGCTATGTTTCATGAAAATCGGTCCAGCCGTTTGAAGAACATCAGCTCTTTTCCGAGTCGAGGTAGGGATATTTTGTATACAATAGACCTTTTTCATTACTTCTATTAGCCCGAAAGATCTGAAATTTAGAACATATGTATATCCGATGATACTAAATAAAATAGTAACCTTCACCAGGATCTGATGATGATCAGTAAGAAGGTGGTAACAGGATCTCGGCCCCAATAAACGTAGACCCATCAAGTTTGGGCTCGTTGGATATGTCTCGACGAGTTGTTGCTAGAAAAATTGTGATCTGATGATGGAGCAGGAAGGTGGTCACGGGATCTCTGCACCAATAAACGTAGACCCACCCGTGAACGTGGACGCCCGCGTGGTCGTCGACCATCACGCGGGTACCAATGTAGCACTCGTTCGGTCCATCTCCCATCTGATGTTCGTGCTACATGACCAGCCCATCTCCACTTCAGTTGACAGGCTAGTAAGGCTGCGTCAATTATTTTTGTCCTCTCTCTTATCTCTGTGTTTTTAATGTGGTCTATCTTTCGAATGTTAAGTATGCTTCTTTCTGTTGCCCGTTGGAAGACTTGGAGCTTAGTGATTTGTTACAGACTTCCGGTTCCTGCTTACACTAGTGCAACTAATATAATTATTTATAACTATTATATTTGTGATTAATTTGTTCTGTAGCTTTATATGATTTTGATTTGTGTTTAAATATTTGTAATAAATAAAATATAATTATGTCGCCGTCCGCTTGACAGCTTCCGGCGTTACAATATACTTACTATGGGTAATATGTAAATTACTTTCTGTTTGTATTATTGCTTGATAATTCTCCTTAATCAATCTAAATAGTATTAGTTAATGATAAATATGAAATATTTAATGTATAAGTGTGATTCTTGATTAGCTTATCTGTTTGTCTATATAAACTGATGCGTCACAGCCTTCGAGATAGTCATTCTGTAACCGACGTTGAGAACAGTTGTAAGTGGAAACTCTGCTCGATTGTTTATAAAATATAATTGACCGTAAAATGCTTATGTGTTGATTATTGTGACCATCCTGATTACCTGATGTATTACAGATTACATTTTTAGATAGAGCCCAACTTTGACAACCATATAGCAGAGTAGGCAATATTGTAGTGTCCAAGGCTTTCTTCTTAATCGCTATGGGGATCTTGGCTTTAAATATGTGTTTCATTGACCAGTACTTGTTCCATGCCAATTTCACTCTTCTTTCAACTTCTCTTTCTGTTGAGTTTTTAAAAGAAATGCATTGCCCGAGATAGATATATTCATCTGTATATTTGATAGGCTTACCATGTACTTCTAAAGGTATTTTAGGTCCGTTGGTTAGGAGACATGTTTTTTCTGCATTCATGTGCAATCCGCATTTTCGGCTTTCTGTGTCTAGTGATTTTAGCATATATGTCAAATCGCTGTGGCTTTCGCTTATAATAAGTATGTCATCCGCAAAGCGTAAGTGGTTTAGGTAATCGCCATTGATATTAATTCCCATTCCATTCCAGTTCAATTTAATAAAAACATGTTCTAATAATGCAGTGAATAGGTTTGGGGAAATGGGATCGCCCTGTTTCACACCTTTACTTATAGCGAAAGATTTTCCGCTGAGAGAGAAAGAGATCAGCTAACTTATGGATATTTAAAATGGTATACAAATATACGTAGGGTAAATGTGGGATAGATGCCTAAGGGGGATAGATGCCCAAGTAAACGCGTAGCGATCTGTATGCGAAATACACTCGCAATGTCTTGTTTCAATGTAAGCTTACCCCTTTCCTTCCGTCAGTCGATGCCTCTCACTTTGCTGGAAAAAACATGTCGTGAGCTGTGCAGCGAAAAACGATTTACATGATGACATATTGGTCGATTTAGGTTACGTATAATCTTTGTGCACCTGGAACTTTTTATCATAAAACCCATTTACCACTCATTACCCATTTTTACCCATTACCATTTACCCATTTTTTTTTAAGTTTTTTTTTTTATGGTAAGTGCTTATTTTTTTTGTATTCATTATCAATTTAAGTATGAAATACAAACATTATAATGTTATTTCAGTACTTTTTAAAAAGATTTATTTGTTAAATTGAAGGGCATCTATACAACGCAATAAGGATAGATGCCGCAGTTTTTGTGAGTATAGATGCCCTTAGAGGCATCTATCTCACATTGTATCATGAACTGAATTCATTATTTTCTCGTTTTCTAGACATGCCACATAAGTAAGTGCGCATAGGAGGGGCACGGTCTTGAGGCGATTGGACCAAAGAATTGAAGAAATGAGACAAAAAACCTTAAAGAGCAGATTTGCAAACCAAGATACAAAAAGAAGTCATTAGGTTACCTACCTACCAAATTTAATGTGTTTTTACCTACCTAGGTAGGTAGGTTTGAAAAATACTTATGAGTAAATAAAAAAGAAATAAAGTAAAAACAAACCAAAGACAAAAAATATAAAAATAAATAATTAAATAATATTTATTACCTAATAATAATGTAAAAGAAAATAAATAATACACAATATTTAAGTTCAATTGATTGTATTATTTAGCAAATGTTGAATATATTTAAATACTAGCTTACCCGTGCAGCTCCGCCCGCGCTTTAATTACATTTTGCTCCCCTTTTCTCCCTGCTCCCTTGATTTATCTCTCTCCATCTCTCTCTCTTATAAGAAAAATCTAATTCTATGCTCTTTCTCTCCCATCCCGCTTCGGTCCCCGACACACTTCCCCTCTTCCTCTCCCCGTTGTCCCCTCTGAACCCCCTCCCTCCTCTCTCTTCTCCCAACTTGCTCCCTCTCACTCCCCCCCTTGCTCCACCTAACTCCTCCGATCACCCACTCCATCACCCTCCCCTCTTCCTCTCTTGCACCCTCCTCTCGTTCTATATATCCTCGTCAATCATGGTATCTGCGGCATGAAATATACTTTATAACCTATTCTCAGACCTACCCGCAAAATTTCATACATATCGGTTCACCCATCTATTTAAAGACCTTGCCTTATGTTGCTTAACCTTAACCTAGCGGCATGAAATATACTTTACGACCTATTCTCAGACCTACCTGAAATGCACACAAAATTTCATACAAATCAGTTCACCCATCAATTTAATGACCTGGCCTTATGTTGCTTAACCTAGCGGTATGAAATATACTTTATGACCTATTCTCAGACCTACCCGATATGCACAAAAAAATCATATAAATCGGTTCACCCATATATTTAATGACCTTACCTAACGTTGCTTAACCTTAACCTACCGGGATAAAAAGTATTCTATGTCCGTTTCCTGGTTCTAAGCTACCTCCCCACCAATTTTCAGCCAAATCGGTTCAGCCGTTCTTGAGTTATAAATAGTGTAACTAACACGACTTGCTTTTATATAAATAAGATTAAAGTTCTATAGTGATTGTATGTTCAATTTCACCGATAGATGGCGCTGTTCATAATGTAAATCACGCTAACATCGTAAATTAGTGTCTAATGATATTCGATAATGAAACTTTTAAGTATTTTGCATCTTTTATTGTTGCGATCATGTTGCTATCAGCAACGTACTTAGAACAATACAGAAATGTAATGAAAATGTCCTGGGTGTACCGGACCGGCTTACCCCTTACAAAAATTGACCCTTCGCCACTGCCATATCTTATGCAAACTAAATGTCTGCTCAGTCCATTCTTGTATATAGCGTAATAATACATATCTTAATGATTAACTGATTAGTCTATAATTACCCTATTCACATACATAGGAAATTACGTGGTAATATGTGCAAGTAATGTTTCACTGCTTAGCCCCTATGAAACATAGCGTGATGTTTTATATACCAATTTATACCCCTACTTCTACACAACACATCAGTGAAAGTCCTATCAAAATCCATCCACGGGTTTTCAAATGATACCTGGACAAACAGAACGACAGACAGACAGACAGATAGACAGACAGACAGACAGACAATAATTCCAAAAAAAATTGTTTTGGCCTCTATGTCGATAATATAGTATCCCCTAGCGCTAGTTGTATAGAAATTTTGGAAAAATATTCAATGTACAGAAAAAGTGCTCTTTGAGTTTTATTATAGTATAGATAGATAATCAAAATATTCCTTCATTAATTCCTTAGGGCAACTATCCCACAAGTCAAAATATCATAGCGGCATCTAACCCATACAGTAGGCATCTATCCTCATTCATAACTTCATAAGGTATTTTTATTTATTTTTTATAAACTATAAATAATACAAACAACATTAAAATAAGTAAATTAATTTGTTCATTACTATGTACACAAACCATGATAAAATTTTAAGATTTTTAACCGACTTCAAAAAAGGAGGTTCTGTATTCGACGCGTATGTATGTAATATTAATAAAAATGCGTAATATTCTTTTTTTTTTTTTTTTTTTGGGAATGATAGACGCTGTTAACCGCAGATGGCTATTGCAGCTTCACCGGACAATAGGAGGCGAGCGCTTGAAGCGCTCTAGCCTTTACGGCAGAAGTAGCGACGAGCACAAGGGCACCTCAGGGAGGCACGGCCTCGGCTTGGGCTGTCGCTTAAGAGAGGGCTGAGTTTACCACCGGTTCACAACGCGCCCCCACTGAGAAGAACCGGCAAGAAACTCAGTGGGGTGATGCACGTCGTTGCGGTCGCATACGTACGACCCTTCGGCCTCGCCGGCGAGACCGGTGTCTGATAGCTAGTGTAGCATACGGTTGTCGGGGAGGGGTCGGCGCATCCCGGTCCAATAGGACCGTCATGGGGTCAGGAGGGTCGAGCAGTACGTGCCGTGGTCTGCGGCGCGAGTCAGAAGGACTAGCGGCGTAATCGGCGGCGGCGCGGATTAAACTGTTCGCGTGACGGGACGCGGATTCAAAGTAGCGTTTCGACGCTTCTTTGAGGAACTTACGAAGGGGATCTAATTTGAAATCGGAATGCTGCGTAATATTCATATATGTTAGTCTATGTGGGGTTCTAAACGAATTTACCAAATTTCACGAGTGTATGTATGTATTTATGTATGTATGTATGTAGGTTTGTCCACGGATTTCTCAGAAACTACAAGTCCGATTTCGAAAATTCTTTTTGCAATAGTTAGAGTGTCTTTCAACTTAGGGTAGAGTACAAATTTCATCAAAATCGGTCCAGTAGTTTAAGAGTGTAAGAATCTATCTTTATTAATACATCGTTAAACTGTAATAAGTATTTATTATGATATTGTAAAGGTAGCACAGCTTTGACATCGTACTTAATAGATGGCGCTAGTTGACTTGTATACATTGTTAAACTATAATAAGTATTTATCATGACATTGTAAAGGTATAAGAGGTTTGACATCGCACTTAATAGATGGCGCTAGTTGACTTGTACTGTTTTGCCAACGTTGCAATAGTCGTTGGCGACTAGAATAGTTTAGTCAGTCAACGGTAGGATTTCATGGTGAACAGTCGATTGTGAGACTTTGTAGCGAATAGTAAAATAGTGATTGTGGGATTATGTGGCGAGCGGCCGTGGGCCGGCTGCTGTGTTATAATGTGTTTGTGAGCTTGATTGGCAGGTTGTCAAAGACGTGCCACCTGAGGAACTGCGTTGATGATTGAGATGCAGCCGACGAGTATCATGAGGTTTGGTGCTTTCGCTGAGTAAGTGACAACCCAGTATTATATATATTGATTTATATGTAGATTATTATTTATTGTTGTGTGATATAATTGATGATGGTTAATTAATTCGCGATAGTTGATGATAGTGGATAACTGAATAACTGATGATGACCAAGAGTTGGCGTTTGGTGTGGTTGTAGGGGCTGGAGGAGACCACTTGGGGAGGTCCCCACATTTTTATAGGCTTGTTAATGTATCACATACCTTGATTATTATTGAATTATTAAGATAATCTCCCGTAAGAGTGTTCGAACTCCTACAAATCAGAAGTGGGATTGGATCCTGGCCTATCCGCTTTGCTTTCTGATGCATTTTGTCAAAATTATATGCATTTTTTTTTCACGTCGTTTTGAAAAATAAACCCACATCAGTGTGGGGTACTTAGTGTTTTAATAAAATTGTAAGATGCCTACCTACAGGTTGTAGGATTTGTCGGTACTTTGTAGTTGTTTGTATTTGAAAGTACTTTCTGGAATAAGAATTGCTTTTAATTTGAGTTCTATTGATATTTTGTAGACCAAAGGACTTATTGTTTGACTACAAAATTACTGCTTGGTTGTGTGCGGATATAAATCTTTTATTAATTCAAGTATCCCGTGCTTCATTTTATGTTCGCAATTATTACACTAAACTGGGTCTTAATTCATCTATCCGTCATTTGTTTGAGCAATATAACATTTTGCATAGGGCTGCAACTGATATCGATATTCCTGAAAGTAAAGTAAGTAAAGTAAAGTTTATTAAATCAAAATAATAGGTTTGCATGGTTTTTAGTAACGAACGGTCCCTGCGCTAGGTATACCTGTATCGCAGTCGACCAAAATAGTGTGACTGGGTTTCATGATCAATCATTTAGCAGACACTGTGTGACATTTTCATTCAAGTATGTATGTGTCTTTTTTTTTTCTTTCTCTGATTCTACAAGTAGTTTTAGTATTGAGATCAAGCTGCTTTTGCGGATTTTGTCGCGGTTTGTTTGGATTCTGCTGTCCCGGCGTTTCGAGTGCTTTGCGGCGCCCGCGGTCCGGGGGAGACTGAGATGTTGGGCGCCCTTGTGTCGCTGTTGCGCCGGTGTGCCCTCGGGTCTTTTTGGTTGTCGCACTGGTATTTGTGCATGTCGTGGTCACCTTTAATTATTACAATCTTTAACTTATGTTCTGTGCACATGTTCTTATTTAAATAATGTATATGCTGTTGGCGATACTTTTAGTAAATTTAAGCTACAATAGGTATCATACATAATTGATGACCTCAAAGTTTTTTTTTTAACTGATAAAGTACAGGAAAATTCTGGTTTTAAGCTAGGCAAGGCAATTTATATTGGAAGGCAGCGCTCTACACAGCAAAGTTGACAAATTTATGAATTTTGTTACAATCGTGTACGTTTAACTAATGAGAGAACAATAAAAAAAAAGGGAACAGCAACTAAAGGTAAAATAAAAAGAAACTAGGAATTCTTGTCTTTCTGTAAGACATGAGATTAATTGAAGATATTTGATGTGTGCAAGTGACTATTAATGCGTGTGTGTGTGAATTTGTGCGGGAATAAGTGTGTGGAAGTCTAGTGTAAAGTGCGAATGTAGAGCGATGGGTTATAAGGCAACAACTGCCAAAGTTCTTCAGTACTTTGCAAGTTAATGTAAGTAAACAGTTGTTTGCTTGATCTTTACAGAGAAATTTATCTAGCCTATATATACTAGTATTTCATTTACTTTATGAGGTTGTTATAAAATAGTTTCTTAGCATGTGCCTTTTGTTGTGCAGAGTCACATATAAAGTTGTCCTGTTGGTGTTCGTGTGTCCCAATGCAATAATGTAACAGAGTAACAAAAAGGTTTAAAATATGTAACTCAGTAAAGCTCGTTGGCCTCTTTCTAAGCAGATAAGGTCGCGTTTAGGCGCTGCACCCCAGACTGGAATACAATACTGTAAGAGGGACTTTGCACAGAGAACAGTTAACCATATGCAGAGATTTTCTGGTCAGCCAAGTGTGGGATTTTTAAGACTTAGATTAATTTCCTAATTCTTGCTGTAAGACGTGAAATGTTGTTTCCAGCTTAGATTGCTGTCAATATAAACACCTAGGTATGTTATACAATTTGATCTTTCTAGCCCTAAACAAGAGCAAGAAGTATTGTGGAGTCCGCTGGTGTTTTTTTTTTTGGGTTAACAATGTTGTAAAGGTTCTGTTTTTTTTTTATAGATAAAGTAATGTATTTTGATTTTATAACGTTCAGAGTTAAAATATTTCAGTAGATAATGTGATACAATCTGAATTGCATATTCTGCTGACTTTTGCTTCTCACTTCAAGTACTACCAGAGGCAACCAAAGCAGTGTCATCTGCGTAAGTGAATATTTTGCAATTTGGTAAGGATAGTTTACATAAACCATTCACATAGATTTGGAACGACGTTGGGCCCAAAATGCTGCCCTGCGGTATTCTGTAATAGGTGTACACATGGACGCTATACATGACAACAATATTTACGTGCTGGCAGCGATTGGTAGGGTAATCTTTAAAAATGGCTAATGCTATGACTGTAATTCCCAATCTCTCTAGTTTGTCAGATACAGCCAAACGTTTTGGAGTGATCTGGCCAGACATTTCACATTTGCGTCGAGAGCAGTATTCTCGGTATGAATTGTAGGTCTCTATGATTCCAACAACAAGGTGGAAAAATAACCTTAACTGTAAGAACTGATATGATTATGATTTCGTTTTGTTGCCTCATTATTATTTTGGGCTATGGGTAGATTTGAGTTCTGTATGGTGGTAATTATCAAGTGAGTTGGTAGGGTCAATTTGGTAAGCGAAGTTCAATGGCGTGGGATTTCCGTCCCGCCTAATATTAGTATGAGCGTTTTTATGTTTTTAACCGTTACGCATCTTTTGTTATGGAGGAAGGTCGGGCGATTGACCGAGTAATCCTTAATGACTGATGAGGTTCGATGGTTTCTAAATATTTGCCAGTTACAAACCAGTTGTTCTCTTTTTGCGATCTGATAAATAAATGGTTTGGGTTTTGTAGTCTGTAGTGTTCACAGATAGTAAAGTGCTAGTCGCCCAGGTGTTTGTCGGGCATGGTTTGCTACACCATGGCTCTGTCCACCACGCCATGGCATTAGGTGCTGCAACATGACGTCGGGAGCTGCGCCGTGGTGCCCGGAGCTGCGCCGTGGTGCGGGAGCTGCGCCGTGGTGCCGGAAGCTGCGCCGTGGTGTCGGGAGCTGCGCCGTGGTGCCGGGAGCTGCGCCGTAGTGCCGGGAGCTGCGCCGTGGTGCCGGGAGCTGCGCCGTGGTGCCGGGAGCTGCGCCGTGGTGCCGGGAGCTGCGCCGTGGTGCCGGGAGCTGCGCCGCGGTGCAGGAGCTGCGCCGTAGTGCCGGGAGCTGCGCCGTAGTGCCGGGAGCTGCGCCGTAGTGCCGGGAGCTGCGCCGTGGTACGGGAGCTGCGCCGTGGTGCGGGAGCTGCGCCGTGGTGCCGGGACCTGCGCCGTGGTGCCGGGAGCTGCGCCGTGGTGCCGGGAGCTGCGCCGTGGTGCCGGGAGCTGCGCCGTGGTGCCGTGGTGCCGGGAGCTGCGCCGTGGTGCCGGGAGCTGCGCCGTAGTGCCGGGAGCTGCGCCGTAGTGCCGGGAGCTGCGCCGTGGTGCCGGGAGCTTATCCGTCATGTTGGCGCGAGTCATCGTGAAGGAATTCATCGGATGGACTTACCTGAGCTATGAGCGACCAGCGTGTGTGGACGGTGGTGTCTGCACACGTAGATGGCCGCAGATCATAGCAGATCATGTATGTAATTTATTTATTTATCATCGCTAAGTAGCCTTGGTCAGAGATTCCCGTCACATGTAGTATTCAGTGCAGAAGCAGACTGTTGCTACTGTTGACGAAGGCAGAAGTAGCCTTAGTCCGATACTGTGTGACGAAGTGGTTTTCAGAGCAGGGTGGCCCTGATCCCACGACTGACAGAAACAGGTGAAAAGCGACTAGTTGAATAGGTTTCAGGCAGCGTGGCCGAAACCTACTAGTTCAGATATTGTTGAATGAAGTATATAATTCTGTATATTATTTATTTATTATTAATATTATTATTGATATCATTTATTTATTATTATTATTAATATTATTTATTTATTATCATTTATTTGTTATCGCTAAGTAACCTTGGTCAAAGATTCCCGTCACATGTAGTATTCAGTGCAGAAGCAGACTGTTGCTACAGTTGACAAAGGCAGCAGTAGCCTTAGTCCGATACTGTGTGACGAAGTGGTTTTCAGAGCAGGGTGGCCCTGATCCCACGACTGACAGAAACAGGTGAAAAGCGACTGGTTGAATAGGTTTCAGGCAGCGTTGCCAAACCTACTAGTTTAGATAGTGTGGAATGAAGTATATGTATACAATATAGCATCTCTTTTTATGAATATTATATAGTATAACTTTAGCTAATATCTATAGTAATATTATTGTGGTTGCTGAGGAAGTGGTTTTCAGAGCAGAGTGGCCCTGATCCCACGACTGACAGAAGAAACAGGTGAAAAGCAACTTGTTGAATAGGTTTCAGGCAGCGTGGCCAAAACCTACTAGTTTAGATATTGTGGAATGAAGTATATGTACGAGTATACGATATAGCATCTCTTTTTATGATTATATAGTATAACTTTAGCTAATATCTAGTAATATTATTGTGATCACTGAGGAAGTGGTTTTCAGAGCAGAGTGGCCCTGATCCCACGACTGACAGAAACAGGGGAAAAGCGACTAGTTGAATAGGTTTCAGGCAGCGTGGCCAAAACCTACTAGTTTGGATAGTGATGAAGTATATGTGTACAATATAGCATCTCTTTTATGAATATTATATAGTATAACTTTAGCTAATATATATAGTAATATTATTGTGATCGCTGAGGCGGTTTTCAGAGCAGAGTGGCCCTGATCTCATGACTGACAGAAGCAGCTGAAAGGTGACTTGTTGAATAGGTTTCAGGCAGTTGCCGGGACCTACTAGTTCAGATAGTGTAGCATGAAGTATATACTATGTATATATAACATCTTTTTTTTATGATTATTATATAGTGTAACTTTAGCTTATTTTTACTGTGATCGCTAGGTAGCCTTAGTCCTATACAGTGTGATGAAGTTATTTTCACAGCAGGGTGGCCTTGATCCCACAGCTAACAAAAAAGTAGGCAAAAAGCGAATTATGTATTAAATGGGTTCAGACAGAATGGTCTAAAACCTAAGCTTTCCGATAGTGTTAAATCATGTAGAATGTCTATGAAGAAAAATATATAAGGTATAGAAGAAAGAGGATTGGCCGTGGTTGGTTTTGTCGGGCGTCGATGGTTGCCCGCTTTATCGTGTCGAACAGTCGAGTATTTTGGCAAATTATTGTGGTTTCTTTTGCTGCTTGTGAATAGTTTAACTTATAGGACTTGCGTCTGGTTTCATGTGTGTGTCATTGTACAAATGCTGAGATGACCTGATAAATGTAAAATGTGTTGTTTGCGCTGATTTTGCAGGTGGTTGGAATATTCAACGATTTTAAGCAGGGTGTTTGCTTAATATTTATGATTTATTCTTTGTACTGGTCGATGGGTCAGTCTGTCTATTTTCCGAGACCCATTTTAGATATTAAATAAGTTTGTTAAGGTTCGGTAATAATGAGAAGGCGAAGGTGCCACGCTGGCGAGTTTTGCAGTTGGTGATTGGTTCATCTAGGCACCGCTTTGCAATCTAGATTGCGCTGATGCTCAGCGCATGAGTGGATAACTTTATGTAATATCTCTTAATGATTGATAATTTATATAAATTGTATAATGTATAATTCTCTTGGACAAGGAACACGAGGACGTGTTATTTAGTCGGATGGCCGAATGTAAGTATCTATCTTTATTAATACATCGTTAAACTGTAATAAGTATTTATTATGATATTGTAAAGGTAGCACAGGTTTGACATCGTACTTAATAGATGGCGCTAGTTGACTTGTACTGTTTTGCCAACGTTGCAATAGTCGTTGGCGACTAGAATAGTTTAGTCAGTCAACGGTAGGATTTCATGGTGAACAGTCGATTGTGAGACTTTGTAGCGAATAGTAAAATAGTGATTGTGAGATTATGTGGCGAGCGGCCGTGGGCCGGCTGCTGTGTTATAATGTGTTTGTGAGCTTGATTGACAGGTTGTCAAAGACGTGCCACCTGAGTAACTGCGTTGATGATTGAGATGCAGCCGACGAGCATCATGAGGTTTGGTGCTTTCGCTGAGTAAGTGACAACCCAGTATTATATCTATTGATTTATATGTAGATTATTATTTATTGTTGTGTGATATAATTGATGATGGTTAATTAATTCGCGATAGTTGATGATAGTGGATAACTGAATAACTGATGATGACCAAGAGTTGGCGTTTGGTGTGGTTGTAGGGGCTGGAGGAGACCACTTGGGGAGGTCCCCACATTTTTATAGGCTTGTTAATGTATCACATACCTTGATTATTATTGAATTATTAAGATAATAACAGAACACTTCCGGTTGTTGACAAGTTAACAGCTATAAGTTATTGCTCCGTTACGAATTATCAATTTTTAAAGTGTATAGTTATTATCGTACCTGAAATTGTCAAGAAATCTTCAAGGATAACCTTACTGTTTAAGAAACTCCATCACATTCTATCCTCAACTTGATCCCTGGGATATAATCAACAAGATTCCATAGGAGTTGACAAGTGACCTCACAAGAAGTATATCCACTACACCGGCACGAACTCACCTGTGTTGCCACTTAATTCATACAGGAAACATAGACAATCTATAGAGCGCGTTCCAGATTTTGCATTTGCGCTATTTCATACTTCGATTGAAATTAACCAGGATGAAGTGTATTGGATGTAAACGTTCTGTCGAAATAAATAACTACGTTACATGCAAAACTTGTAACTCCGACTACTGTTTCTCCTGTCTAAATCTTAATCCTGATCTAGACTTGGACCCTAGTAAATTATCAAATTTAAAATGTCCCTCATGTATGAACGTTAACGTTGGGAGACGTAACCGGGATGAGAATTCCCCGCTGCGTGTGAGTCAAAGTAGCTCCTTGAGTACTGTCTCGAAAAAGAATTCAACTGACATGGCTTCTATTAGTGTGAACTCGGCCGTCCCCTTCTCGCTAGCAGACATAAGTGCACTTTTGGATCAAAAACTCTCACCTAACTCGACCAATATGAAAAGTTTGCGCTCAGCATTATATGAGGATGTTAAGGCTATGCTCACCGTTGAACTAAATTCTTTAAGGGAGGACTTTACTAGGACAACGGATTTCATCATGGGAGAAGTTGATGAGTTGAAAAAAACTATTCACGAAAAGAATACTTTAATCAGCGACTTAAAATCTGAACAATCAAAGCTTAAAAATGAAAATAATGTTTTGCATAACAGATTATCTACATTAGAAAAAATATCTCGTGGATGTAACCTGGAGATTCAGGCTGTTCCAGAACGAGCAAATGAAAATGTGAATACAATTTTCAAAAATATATGCAAATCTATTGATGCTTCTATATTAGAATCTGATGTTCACTCTTGCCGTAGAGTAGCGAAAATAGATCCTAAAAGTAAGAGACCCCGCAACTTACTTGTTACATTTTCATCACCACGTTTGCGAGATACGTTACTCTCAGCGTGCCATCGCTTCAATAAAGAACACATCAAAGATAAACTCAATTCGAGGCATGCCGGGATCGAAGGAGAATCTCAACGTATTTACTTGTGTGAACATTTGTCACCAGAAGCCAAGTCTTTACATGCTGCTACTCGGAAATATGCTAAGGATAATAATTGCGATTATGTTTGGGTTAAACATGGTCACATCTACCTTCGTAAGAATGCTACTTCTGAGGCTATACGCATAAAGGACACTGATTTTTTAAGCAAGCTTAAGATTTGACCTTACAGCCGGTTCTTCTATGGTGGTTATTTTTATGCTTTGTGTTCTTGTATTTTTCTTGTCAAATTTGTTATTGTAACCTTTACGCACGGGGTTAAAGTTATATTAATCGAGATGTTCTTACTTTCTGTTTGCGATTTTTCCTTCTCACGAGCACTCTATTTCAATTCCACCCAACTGCTCCTCTATCTACTTTATTGTTATTTAAATATGAATGCAATATTCTTAGGACTTCATCCTTTAGGTCAGTTTATATATTTCATATTCAATTCACTTAGACGAATCTACCTTAACCTAATTCCAATTAAATTACCTAATCTTAATTTATCACAGTCTTACCATTACGCTCTATATCAGCGCCACCTCTTATTAATTACCAATGTTACCTACTAAGTTAAACAATCTAAAATTGTATTACCAAAACGTCCGTGGTCTACGAACTAAGACATTACTGTTCTACCGTAGCCTGCTGAACTCTGACTTTGACATAGTTCTAGTTACAGAAACTTGGCTCATTCCAGGTATCTTGGACTCTGAAATCTGTGACAGTCGATACGATGTTTTTAGGTTAGACCGTCAGATGCCCAATAAGGGTGGGGGTGTCATGATCTGTGTAAAAAAAACACTCGGAGCTAAATTACGCTCTGAATGGTCCATTGCTCCTACTGAGATGCTCTGGATAACCATACCCCATTTGTCACTAGCACACACACAGCATGACATTCATATATGTCTGACTTATATAGTTGGTGGCAGAGCCGACCAAGATATTAACATATTCAATTTCTTAAACAAATTGAAAGCGGTTACTACGTTGCATCCCCTTGATTACGTTTTAGTTTGTGGTGATTTTAATCTGCCATGCATTAAGTGGAACACGCCCCATCCGTCGATCTGCCATGAAGGCTATGTTAGAACTCAAGAAGCCGCCGAGCAGCTATTACAAGATATGAGTATTTTGGGGCTGACTCAGTATAACAGTTTTCTCAACAAGTCTGGTAATATCCTAGATCTAGTATTCACTAACATTCACATAAAGTTATCTACTACTTCTAGCCCTCTTGTCAAAGAGGATTTATTTCACCCGTCTCTTTCTATCACTGTAACAGATATATTTCTTCCATTACTGCCAAATGCCCACACTCCTAAATTCCAATTTCGTAAGGCCAATTTTAATAATATTAATCATGCCATTCGAGAGATCGACTGGTCAACCATGTTAACAGCGGGATCTTCTGTAGAGGACTCTGTTGATATTTTTTACGAAAAAATTAACGAAATTATAACACTTCATGTTCCAATAACTCGTAATAATCAAAAAGAAAGTTATCCTATCTGGTACTCGTTCGCACTTATTAAAATCATAAAGGAAAAGAACAAAGCTCATAGTAAATGGAAAAAATTCTCTAACGCAAGAGATTACGATGAGTTTTCTCTACTACGTCACCGTCAAAAAGTTGTACAGGATGAATGTTTTAATAACTTTATTCAGTCTTCTCAAAAAAACATCAAACAACAACCAAAACAATTATGGAATTTTGTGCGCACAATGAGGGGTAAACGTGGTACTACATCTCTGCCTCACAGTTTATCAAATGGTTCAGAAACCTTTCATACCGGACAAGATATATGTAATGGCTTTAACAAATTTTTTAAGAGTGTATTCGCTGACCCCGCAGCTTCCTATGACCAGTTAGTGTCCTGATGCACCCAGAGGAGAAAGCAACTATATGCATACATTAACTTTTAGTGAATCAGATATTGCCAAACAAATTAAGTTACTTGATGCTTCCAAAGGTGCTGGTAACGACGGTATACCCCCTCTATTTCTGATAAAGTGTATCGACACCATATGTAAACCATTATCAATTATTTTCAACCGCTCAATCAGAGAGGGCGTGTTCCCAACCCCATGGAAAGTTGCAAACATAACGCCTATTCACAAAAAGGAGTCTAAAACAGTTATTCAGAATTACAGACCCATATCTATTCTAAATTCTATCGCTAAATTATTTGAAAAATTAGTTTATAACGCCATATATCCCTCTATTGTCCCTAATATCAGTATTCATCAACATGGGTTCCTAAAGGGTCGATCAGTTAATACCCAACTCTCTGAATTTACCAATTACGTACTCAATACTATGGATAAAAAATCACAAGTCGACGTTATTTATACAGATTTTGAGAAGGCTTTCGACCGCGTAGATCACGTTATCTTACTATCAAAATTGCAGAAATTGGGTATACATGGTGACCTTTTTAGGTGGATAAAATCCTATGTATCTAACAGAAGACAAGCAGTAGTCGTAGGTGGCTACCAATCTGATTATGTCACTATTACATCCGGTGTACCTCAAGGCTCCCACCTAGGGCCCCTTCTCTATAATGTTTTTCTTTTTGATATTGATACGTGCTTCGTTAATACCAGACACCTGCTCTACGCTGATGATAAAAAGGTTTTTCTTCGTGTCGATACTATAGAAGATTGCAAAAAAATCCAAGAGGACTTAAACAGATTATCTAACTATTATAAGCTAAATCGTATAAACATAAATGTAGAGAAATGTGCCCAAATTACATTTACACGCAAAACTAAGCCTATTGAATTTAATTATGAAATTAATGGCAAGTTCGTTACTAAAGTTAAAGAAACTCGGGACTTGGGCATCCTTATGGATCATAAACTTAATTTTATTAACCATATTGATAACGCAGTGGACAGAGCATACAAGAATTTGGGTTTTTTGATGCGAGTCTGTAAACCTTTTAGAGACCTATCTTGTTTAAAGCTAGTATACTATGCTTACGTGCGAAATTTGTTGGAATTTGGTAGTGTGATTTGGAACCCTAATTACGACGTGCACATAAACAAAATCGAACGTATACAAAAGATATTTATTAAACACTTAAATTTCAAGTTCAATAAACATTTTGATGACTATGACGCGGCATGTCAACATTACAAGCTCATCCCTCTTAGTGACAGGCGGAACTATCTTGACATGGCTTTTCTCCATGATATAGCAAATGCAAATGTCGACTGTCCAAATCTTGTCTCATCTCTTAGTCTGAATGTTCCAGTACACCGCCCTCGCCACTCGTTGCATAAAGTCTTCCATACTCAAACATCACGAACCAACTATGCAAAAAATGAGTTTTTCTCTCGTGCCACCAATACATATAACCACAAATTTAGTGACATTGATATATACGCCCTAAATAAATCACATTTTAAATCTCAAGTTCTCCACAAATTAAGACCTGACTCTAGACCATCATAATTCCTCAGTTACCTCTGAACACATAGTACTCTCTTACTCTACTATTTAATTGATACCTTATTTATCTATTTAACTTCTTTATAGATATTTTAAAGTACTTCTTATCTTATGCAACATACTGTAAAAAAGATGAGTACGTGGGTGGAATTAGAATTTTGACTTAAAATTTAAAATTTTCAATTCTAAATGAAATCGAAATTGCTAACATTATATAAAATAACAAAACTATTTTAGTCTTACATATTATCCAAGAAAATAATATTATATACTTATACATTTTATTTTTCGACAGTGTACCAAGCTTGTGAGCATCTAATTAATATTTTGATTTTAACTTTAACTTTGTAATCAAAGTTGTAATCTTTCCTTTACTCTATCTCATTCTGTTCCACTTTGAAGGTTTATGCTATATTTATCTACTCCTAATTATTTTGGTACTCTTATTTCTTCAGTTTTTACTTTTTTATTTTTTGTGTTTTCTTAATTTTAGCAATAACTGTTATTTACTTAACTTGTTACTTTATTTACATATCTATGGTATCCTATATTGGCTTAGTTTAATTAACTAGTTTAAGATTTTCTGTATACGATGGAATGTGCTGTTGGATGCCTTCAATAAATAAAAATAAAAAGATAAATAAATAATCTCCCGTAAGAGTGTTCGAACTCCTACAAGAGATATAAACTTTTTATGTTTTCAGTAAGTTACTGTAAATTAGAAGTTCGAGTTGCGTGATAGTGCTGATACCTATCTTGGTAAAATAAGTCACTAAAAAGTGTGAAATAAACTATTTAAAAAAAAAAAAAACGACTTCAAAGTAAATTATCTAAAAAACATAAAATAACGAAAATATTATTGAAGTTGGTGCAGAA
Organism: Furcula furcula; assembly: GCA_911728495.1. NCBI lineage: Eukaryota > Metazoa > Arthropoda > Insecta > Lepidoptera > Notodontidae > Furcula > Furcula furcula. Next base: position 707,863 of record OU452243.1, read on the forward strand.
TATACACAGCAGGTACGCTAACACCAACTTCAATAATATTTTCGTTATTTTATGCTTTTTAGATAATTTACTTTGAAGTCGGTTTTTTTTTTAAATAGTTTATTAAATGCTCGTCTTCTTTATGTTAATCGCCCATTTCAAAAAGTTAGGCAACTATCCCACATTTACCCTATAATAGGTTAAACCAGCCGAATACGTTTCTTTGCCTACCCTCTGTGCACGCCACTGGTCACGGGATCTCTGCACCAATAAACGTAGACCCACCGAGTTTGGGCTCGTTAGGTAAGTCTTGACGAGTAGTAGGTAGAAAAATGTCAGTCAGAGTACTCAGAGTTTGGTGATGGGAGCAAGCAGGAAGATGGCAACAGGAACTCGGCTACATTAAATGTAGGACCCACCGAATTTTAAATCTATGGTTAAACATTGACGAGTAGTTAGACAGATACTGATCAGGGTCTGATAATAGCACAGGAAAGTCATTTTAAGAGTTGGTTTACCTAAGTCGGGGGTTTTTTAAATTTTTAAATTTATACTTGTCTACATCAATGGTTTTATTGCCGTTACCTATATTTTGTTAACTTTTTTTATAGAATATTTTGCTAACTTAATATGAAGTAGTGCTAGATCACTTAAGGGTGCAGTTGCGGATGGAGAGGATGTACAGCTGACAGAGAAAAAAGCGGAGCACAGGCTACATCACCCATCCAATAACACAACACCGCCATATTTCGTTACGGCTTAAGTAAAATTAAATAACCTTCGACAGTAAACAGATTTTCATCCTACATAACTAAGCATCACAAGGACACACTCGCCATCCGTTAAAGGGCCGGCGCACATTATGGTGGAGCGCAGCGCAGTGCATTTTTCAGTGTCAAAATATTATCGACATCATCCTCATTCAAATAATATCCAACACCAATTAACACAACAATTAATTCCTGCAGGCTTAGCATGATGTGCAAATCTTGACAGACAAGTGTGAGTCCGACGTCACTATGACGTAGTATTTCACATTTTTGTATGGAGAATTGACATTTCGGTGTTGAAAACTACGTCATACTCCACACCGATCTGTCAAGATTGCAAGTCGTGCTAGGCCTGCTGAAGAGCATCGAAGCGACTACATGCGAAAGGCATGCTCGCGAAGTCGACGCGCGCGTCGCTCGCGCGGTACGGACGGTACCCGCCATTGCACATTAGACTATAATATTATTATTATTATTATACTTTATTGGGTACGCTTAAAAACAGAAAACAGTACAAAACACTTAACAAAAGACAAAGGTATCACAAAGGGCGAGCTTAAGCTCGCCCTTTGTGATACCTTCATATTATATATATATATATATATTATATATTATTTCGTTTTTGAGTTAACTCAAAAACGTGAAAAAAAAAGAAACATTATTTTCTACACGAGTATGCACTATCTTGCGGATATTCGCGGATACGCGCGAAGTGTCACGCGTTTAGAAAACTTCGCGGCCATGCGCTGCGCTGTGCTTCGCTATATGTGCACCGGTACTAAGAAATGGTGGCTGTGGCTGCCACAGGCAGACGGCCTCAGAAGCGTAGTCCAACTTACAACTCTACTGTTTTCTTTATATGGTCTGACTTCGTCTGTCTGTCTGTCTGTCAGGAACTATCGATTTGAAACTTAGAATAGTTTTAGATCTTACTTACCCAACCCCATCACTTTTTTTATTATGGGGTTCGAATTGGGTCATCAAAATTTCAAAGTGAGACTACGATATCGAAAGGGGTATCATATGAAAGGGCTTAATTTAGATATCTCAAAACTGATTTTTATATTGGTTTATGTCACTCAGTTTTTGGCTGATAATCAAAAAAGTAAAAAAACAGACCGATCCCCCTTATCTCCGAAGTTTGTGGAGGGAAAAAACTGAAATAATTATGGATAAGTACCGAGCGCAGCGAGGGAGTATAGAGTGAGTTAATACTAGAATCCTAAGTACAGTGAGGGATTTAAGCCCGCCCAAGACAAAGACACCTTTATCACCGAGGAGAATACACTACTTTTCACACCTACTGCGAGGTAATAAAATACAAATACTGCTAGAATTAAAATAATAATAATATCTTGGGACAATCCACACACGGTCATCTGATTCCAAACTAGGCAGAGCCTATACTATGGAAACCAGATAACTGATATTAATTAAATAGTTAAATAACACCCAGACACTTGGTGGGAATTGGACCCACGACCCATCAGGTAGAGGCCAGGGTGTCCAACCACTAGACTAACGAGACTGTCCATAATATCAGCATAGTGATTTGCAGAGTTAACGCGTTACTTAGATCAACTGAAAGTGTGTTTGGTCTTTATTGGTCATTCAAGTTATGCAATACCAAATAAAACATATGACAGTTATTTGATGGTCACTTTGCTATTGGTCACTCAAGTTATGCAATACCAAATAAAACATATGACAGTTATTTGATGGTCACTTTGCTATTGGTCACTCAAGTTATGCAATACCAAATAAAACATATGACAGTTATTTGATGGTCACTTTGCTATTGGTCATTCAAGTTATGCAATACCAAATAAAACATATGACAGTTATTTGATGGTCATTTTGCTATTGGTCATTCAAGTTATGCAATACCAAATAAAACATATGACAGTTATTTGATGGTCACTTTGCTATAGTGCTCATCACTTTAGTTTTGAAACGAGATAGGTACGTAACAGGCAAATGAAACAAACTATTGAACGTCGGTACTATTATTTATTATTTAGACAAAAGCAATAAATTGTAACCAACAACATATTTACTTACATATATATATAAACCACATGCTTAAAGCAATAGCACGATTAAATGTACAATGACCATTGTCCCTATAACGAATGTATACGTCCTGTGCAGCCATGGACGAATGACTCGAGCGCTTACGTTATTACTGAATATTTAAGCAGTCAGTGCCATATCTTGAATAAAATTTGGTAGGTGACTGTTTCTAGTTATATCTGGTAACCTCCATGGTTACCTGTACTTTTGCTACCATATTCGGAACGGCATTGGGTACAAGAAAGTTCCTATTTTTAACCGACTTCAAAAAAGGAGGTTCTGTATTCGACGCGTATGTATGTAATATTAATAAAAATGCGTAATATTCATATATGTTAGTCTATGTGGGCTTCTAAACGAATTTACCAAATTTCACGAGTGTATGTATGTATGTATGTTTGTATGTATGTATGTAGGTTTGTCCGCGGATTTCTCAGAAACTACAAGTCCGATTTCGAAAATTCTTTTTGCAATATTTAGAGTATCTTTTAACTTAGGGTAGAGTACAAATTTCATCAAAATCGGTCCGTAGTTTAAGAGATATAAACTTTTTATGTTTTCAGTAAGTTACTGTAATGTAGACGTTCGAGTTGCGTGATAGTGCTGATACCTATCTTGGTAAAATAAGTCACTAAAAAGTGTGAAATAAACTATTTAAAAAAAAAAAAACCGACTTCAAAGTAAATTATCTAAAAAGCATAAAATAACGAAAATATTATTGAAGTTGGTGCAGAATATACACAGCAGCAGGGCTAGACAAGTGGCAAACGCTTTGTATCTATTCCATATCGACAATCATAAACGCTTTAGCGATATCGTTCTTCGTTTGGTAGCCAAATGTACTAGGAGTTATCGAACGCTTATTCTATTCGATCGCTACGAAAAATAACAAATATAGTCTATGGTTTCGTTCTTAAATGTCATCCAAGTATCTGTCACTTGGGCATTGCAGGGCTAGACAAGTGGCAAACGCTTTGTATCTATTCCATATCGACAATCATTAGCGGCAAATGTTGCGTGACACCCACAATCCTCTGATAGGACCCTGTAGCTAAGAAGCTTAGCGTACATAGCACCTACAAAAAAAAATATCTCCGTAATATATCTAATAATAGGTCAAATATGCGCCATTTTGTAGCGTTATCTACAAGTGTTTGGCGATCGCTTCGTTTCGTACGCTTTGATTCGAAGTAGAATGTCAAACCTGCCACTTGGCTACGGTTTCGATGGGAATTAATGTACTATTCCGACGTTTCGTTTCATCGAATAGATTAGAATGACATTTGGCTACCAATTTTCTATTCTATTCGTTAGATCAAATTACTTATCGTATGTTTATGTCATTCCCATACATTCAGTATTCTATTCTATTAGCGTTTGTGCCACTTGTCTAGCCGTGCAGGTACGCTAACACCAACTTCAATAATATTTTCGTTATTTTATGCTTTTTAGATAATTTACTTTGAAGTCGGTTTTTATTTTTTTTTTAAATAGTTTTTTCCTTTCAATAAATATTCGTTACCAATGTGCAGACTACATATTCGGGAATAACTTTTTGGAACCCAATTAATTCCATTTGTTGCTGCTATCCACAATATATAAATATCCATATCTTCGGGAAATTATCAAAATAAATTCGGTAAATCTGAAAAATTCTGCGCTGCACCCAGCACGTAGGACCGTGTATGGTGTACTTAATAATAATTTACCACTAATTTATGGTAGTCTCTCTTTTGTACACTGGCAACACTGACACTGATTATGGCGGTCAAGAAATTGACAATTTTAGGTTATGGGTGAAAAACAAGAATTTATCAATCTTACACGAAACTTTCAAGTAAAATAGTAACTAATTTAGAGCAATAAGATCTAAATAAGTCGTTTACATTTATTAGTTTCTAAATGTAATCTCTAAATTAGCCATAATAATTCACGTTTACCTGTGAAACGATACTCCACTAATTTTACGCTCACTGTCACTTTTACAGCCTATAATACTGCACTGCACTATTCTTATAAGATTTTCACAACACACAGTAATATCACAGTTAGTTTTTCATTGAATTTTAAGTAATTAATTTAATATTAAAATCAAGATAAAATTGTCACGGAGCAAAGTGGGAGCAAAATCGAACAGATGCTGAGGGACAAAAAATCGTATATTCTGTTTCTTTCCTATTACATGTAACCTACATAAACGCATTCTATTCTTGTGTGAATGAGAAAGAAAGTTTACAGCTCTCTATTGGTTTCTTTCTCTAAGGGCCTCCGCCCACTAGCGTTTTCTAGCTGCAACGACTGGCAACTTTGCGACTGCATCGCGTTTTAGCAACTCATTAGCGACCATTGAGCTACTCCTTGCGCTCGGTCGCTGTATCGGAGTCGCGCGTTTTAGCAACCGCATCAATGCTGCACCGCGTTTTAGCGACTGCTGTCATCGATGCACAGTGGGCCAAAAATAAGGTTCACTAGCTTAATTTTTTTGAAAAATGAAATATATTTTATATAGTTCAAATACACGGATTTGTTAAAATTACCATAACATCGAATTACTTAGTAATCACAAGTTTTATTTTTAACTTAACAACATTAAATGTTGTAACAACATTCCAAATGTATCAAAATATAATTTATTTCCCCTTTTTTTTGTGTTTGAATTGTAAAGCTGAATCTTTTTGGTCACGTTACGATTATGGTAACAAAACCGTCTGAGTTTCAACCTTAACCCTTTTACAAATATCACATGCTGCTATTGCGGTATTATAGATGTCGTTGTTATTATGTTGATATACATATAAGTATGTATAAACTAATACCCAGTAGGTACTTTATAAAAAAACAAGTTCGCTTTGCATCTAAGTCACCAGGATTTGACTAATCCTTCTGAATAATGGTAAAATCGCTTAAGAACTTTGAAATGTAAATACATAATCAAGAAGTTGAATGAAATATAAAAAGAATGATATTATATACTGCACCCAAAACAATTTTTAGGTATTATTTAATTATATAATCTTTACGATAAACAAGCACAATAAGAACAATTTAGACAGAAAAAAAACTACAAATGCGTAGTTTTTTTTTATAAAAAGAGAACTTCGTCTGCCTTTTAATTAAAACAATGTATTTAATAATAATATACGTTTATTTCAGACTCTTGATCCATACAATAAAAATACAAAGACACATTGACAAAAAAAAAGGAAGAAACCAAACAGAATAAATAAATAATAACCAAACTAAACAAAAAAAACAGACATTCCAGTAAAAAAAAGAATTTTAAGCAGCTATTTCACGCCAACGTCTACACATGTTCGTTATAGACCAACGGTCCGCGATTTCTTTAATAATACCGTTTCTACACTGACCAACCCTGGCCATATATGAAACAATTGAGCTTCTCTAAATGGCATTAAACGTGTTCAGACGCGCCTCCGTAAACTTGCTAGAGGCACTACAGTACCTATTTAAAACCCATGAGGTGTCTGAAAATGTTATTATATTGTACACGAATACCATCCAATGACCTCCTTTTATAATTTGTCCAGAGTTGGCAAGTGTAGAAGTTTTTACAGTATGATTCAAATAAATGCACTTAAGTTTGAACATTAGCTTTAAAAAAATTGATCTTCTCTCACTTTCTTGGTAATAGATATGTATTAGTCTATCATAATCTCAGAGAAAGTACCAAAGGAGTTAGTATCGCGTCGATTCCCCGAACAAATTTTTCGTGGCACTTTTGCGGGGTGCGGGAGGCGAAGTAAACACACACAGATACACTTTCACGCATACCCACACTATAATTAACTCGCAACACATTCAAAAATACACGCACACAAATAAAGAATGACCTGACCATATGACCAAAATTTGGCAGAGGGGGTTAGCGCATCATGCTCTCTCCAGTGGTATCTCCTCTAAGATCATAATATATTATAATATGTAGTTTATTTTTTATTTTATTATTTTATTTTAAATATATATATATTTTTTAATCCACTTAATTTATTTATATAACTGCACCTGCCCATAAGAATGCTCTGTCCTGTACAGTACTGTAAGGTTGACTGGAAGAGATCGCTTTAGCGATAAGTCCGCCTTGTTGTTCACTGTTTTTAATTGTTTTAATTTCAAATGTATATTTCTTTTGTGTGCAATAAAGAGTATTTGTATTGTATTGTATTGTATATTATGTACTAGCTTTATCATGCAGCATCGCTTGCACATATTTAGTTAATATCCTGGGACAATTCACACACGGTCATCTGATTCAAACTAGGCAGAGCCTGTACTATGGAACCAGACAACTGATACTAATACATATATACTTTTTTTTTGTAAGTACATACTTATATAGATAAACACCCAGACACTTGGTGGGAATCGAACCCACGACCTGTTGGGTAGGAGACAGGGTTACTAACCACTAGACCAACGGGCCCGTCATCAGTTAGTACTTAGGTATAGATTGTTTATAGGTTTTAAACAATCAGTAACAACGCATATTGTATAATAATTTCATGCAAGAAAACTTCGTCCTTTACACGTCGTCATTTCATTTTCATCTTATTTTCAATCGGCCTGTATTGTCCAAACCAATAATAAATAACTTACTTCGCGCGTTTCGCGCTTCGTCGCATTTAGCAAAGTGTAAAGAAGAGCCCGGAGCTCTTCAGTTTCTAAAGCAAGCGGTTTCCCTGCGCTTCCGAAGCAACAAAGTAAGTTACATAAATGAAAAACGGCCAGTTCATGAAACCTTGATTGAACTGCGGGATAAAATTTTCTCCATTTTCATAACCCCTAGTGCATCTTTAAAATCACTTAAAGCTTGCGAAATATTTATTTATTTATTTTATTTAAAAAGTCTTTTCAGTACCTACGTATTGTGGTAATCGAACGCAATGATCTTATATCGTTATGATTATGAATACGGTTGTTTGTATTTAAAAACCACAAGAAATACATTATCAAAAATCTTATGAAAGAGAAGCTTGTTTTAACGCCCACTGTGCGCTGTAACGTGTGAATCCAATACACTGTAACTACGAAAAACTGATTTTGAGAAAATGAGCAAAATAGATTTTTTTAGTTTTTTCAAGATTACTCCAAAATTTTCGTTAGAAAGTTTTTAGTGTTTGCTGCCAATTTAAAAATAATTTTATAAGTTATCCAGCCTATTAAGTTTTATATATATTTAGAGTATACATAATGAATTATCGTCGATAACTTGTGTTGCTCTAATAGTTGTCAGAAGCTAAGGAAGATATTGTTAAGGCAATACACAGTATCATATAGTTACAGTGTATTGACTTGGGAAAACAGGGCCTAAAAGTGTATTGGTAGGTATAAGTTGGAGAACCATAATACTGCACAGACGTGGCAGTTCTTGATATATTTTGGTATTTTCTATTGAGAATGCTCCATATTTAGATCTTGATTTCAATTAATGCACATTTTTAGAAGTCACTTGTTACTCTTGATAATGTTAAGTTGTCCACTTTAAATTGTCTCTCTTAGCTATCTTTGCCTTTATCTTCTCCTTTCTCTTCGAGTTCGGTTACTGAGGGGGTTGGGAATTATATCATCATGGTCTTCAGTTAAAATTGTTGTTACCTAACATTGAAGTAACCTTGACCAATCCTTGTCCAATAATCACTCGTTTCTTAAACTTTTAAATTGAATCCTGTTCTTTCCCGTCTTGGGAAGAACGCTTGTCATTGTCATTCCTTTTCCCAAACAGCCAAATTTTTCTGTTACAAATTTTAGTCCTATATCTACACTCCTTGTTCTGTTCTGGAAGTCCTGGAAGGTATTTATTGTTTACAAACAAATGACAGACTATTTTACACCTAATTGTATTTTAGTCCTTAGTTTTAGTAAAAATAAGCGATGTTTGACGCTTGGTTATAGAAAGCACACAACTGATTATTCTGGTATTATTGGATCTTGTTAGTGACTTCAATTCTGTTTATTTTGACATACTTCTAGGCATTCTTTCCTCTCTCTATGTCGCTTTTTCAGCTATCAATTGCTTTGATCATATTCATATCATCGTGGGCGCTCCCAGTCTGTCCGCTTTGAGGAGACATCATCTGTGTGGTGTGAGCTTGAGGCGGATGTTCCACTGGGTGGCGTAATCTCTCCTCTTTTCAGTTTTCATGAATGTTATCGCGAGGGTTTTCTAACTATCATCTCTATGCATGATCATCCTTAGCTTTATCGTCATGCCAATATTGATAAGCTTCGGTAAGCGATATATACGCTTAATAAAGATTTAGATAGCATAAGTCAGTGGGCAAAATCAATTGGCTTGTTAGTGAACTCTACTAATTCTCAGGCTATCATATTTGGTGGCGGATACGTGATGAATCTGGTTGACATTAACTCACTCTCCAGTTTAGTTTTCGATTCCGTACGAATTGCATACTCAAATAAAGTTAAAATTCTTAGAGTTCTGTTTGATTATAATATTTCTTGGGAATCTCATGTTGGAGATAGGTATAAGTAAGAAGATCTTTTACTCTTATCAGTCTCACAAGCGTCTCCAAAAATTTCTTCTGCGTCAGACAAAAATCTTTTTTGCTTGATCTTTAGCTCTTTTCGATTATGCTGATGTATGTTTCTAGATGCAACTGAGGAGCTTCTTAATAAACTGGAGCAATAGTAAAATTTGTGTATTCATTTCATCTTTGGTCTGCGGAAATACGATCGTGTCGGAATTTCGGGCTCAACTAGAATGTCTGCCAATCCGTCAGCGGCGGAACTGGTACATTTTTTATTTTCTAAATTGTATACTTAACAATCCTTAATCTCCTCTTTATCTTTGTGGGCGTTATTCCTTGCTCATGTCTTGTGACAAGCCTTGACGTTCCAGTATATCTCTGCATTTTGAAGTTCCTCCTCATTATTATAGTAGCTATAATGTTTTTTTTTTTACCATGAAAGCAGTGCGGCTATGGAATTCGCTTCCACATTCCTTGCGTAGTAGCTGTAATTTAGTCATATTTAAAAAACAACATTTCCTCTCCAGATAGATTTATTTTAATATTTAGTGTATTTATAATACTATATTTATTTTTAAATTTCAGTACGTATTAGTTCATCAGCTCATAGCCAGCCACTGCGCCGCCGTCGCTCTCGGCCAGTTCGACCAATAATAATTGAAATCGATAGCCCATCCTCAATCTGATTGGCGCAGCCGCGTCGCGCTAGCCCTTCTACTTTGTTTTGACAAAACACTGTATCTTGCAATCCGCGAAGATTATTTGGACAATGCACTGCATCATCAATTGCCGTGTTTTACTATTTCAGGCCTGTAGTTTTTAGTAAAAACAGTGTAATTTGCATTGCAATATCTCAGTATTTTTCATACAAAGTAAAAAAAACTATGAATGCTATAACATCAAACAGGTTAAAAGAAATCGAATGAACGTTGTTAATTCAAAACACTGTATCTGAAGTTACAGTGTATTGGATTCACACGGTACCGCTGGTGTGACATGTTTTGACTTAAGGGGGTTACCAACTTTTTCTGGTATTCTAGATTATTTTCGGGGTCGATTTAAGTTACCACTTTTTAAGGAATATTCCTGCTTTGGTTTTTAATTTCAAAGAAAGCACGTATTGCAAAAATATATATTTCACCTTCTACATGATTTTTAACACAAATCTACATGAATGATTGAATGATAATGTTTGCTTCAACACATAGGTTTTTGAAAACTGGTAATTGGATGTAGCCAGTACCGCCTTCACCGTGATTTATATTTTCACTTTATTAGTAAAGCAAGAAGCAGTGCAGCTTTATAAGAGTCCATGGTAACGTTTAGCATCGTCAATATTTATTATTACACTGAACACATATTGCACGAGTCTCGTTCCGCACCGGGCCGACTACTACTCTTAAAAAATATTTTTTACAAAAAAAAGAACCGCCTTCAAAATGCAACTAAAAGGCCTGAAATAATTTCTAAGAATTAGTGGTTTTTACATATACTTTGTTGGACTTGGGCTACAACATATTATAAATACATATTACTATCAAAGACGGCGCCAAACTGGAAAACAGTTAGGTACCTACTGCCCTTGTAAGTATTTGCTAGACGTTAGGCACCGACTTCGATAGTAATATGTATTTATAATATGCTGTAGCCCAAGTCCAACAATGTATTATGTATATGTAAAAACCACTAATTCTTAGAATTCTTTTAGTTGCATTTTGAAGGCGGTTCTTTTTTTTGTAAAAAATATTTTTATTTTATTCTTTTTAGTGGTTCCCTTGGTGTATTATAAGGTTAACTTTTAAAAACTTATATTTTATTCTGACAAACAGCCAGTTTAATATTTATTTTAAAAACACCCACTACATAACACAACTATGAACCATCACTAAAATATAAGCTTAAGCAAAAATTTTAAAAAATGTAGATGTGACAATATCTTAATAAAACAAACCAATTGCCATAAACCGAAGATATCTAGGTGTTATACTCGTAGTTCTCGAGAACCATGGACTACAAGCTCGGTGGGTCTACATTTATTTGTGCCGAGAACCCGTGTCCACCTTCTTGCTCCATTGTCAGACCCTGATCACCATTTTTCTAGCAACTACTCGTCGAGACCTATCCAACGAGTCCAAATTCGGTAGGTCTACGTTTGTTGGTGCCGAGATCCCGTGACGACCTTCTTGCTCCATCATCAGACGCTGATCACCATTTTTCTAGCAACTACACATCGAGAGCTACCCAACGAGCCCAAACTCGGCGGATCTACGTTTATTGGTGCAGTGATCCCGTGACGACCTTCCTGCTCCATCATCAGACCCTGATCTCCATTTTTCTAGCAACTACTCGTCGAGACCTGTCCAACGAGTCCAAATTCGGTAGATCTACGTTTGTTGGTGCCGAGATACCGTGACGACCTTCCTGCTCCATTATCAGACCTTGATCACCATTGTTCTAGCAACTAGTCGTCGAGAGCTAGCCAACGAACCCAAACTCGTGGGTCTATGTTTATTGGTGCAGAGATCCCGTGACAACCTTCCTGCTCAACCATCAAACCCTGATCTCCATTGTTCTAGCAACTACTCGTCGAGAACTATCCATCGAGTCCAAATTCGGTAGTTCTACGTTTAGTAGGCACGGCTAGGATAGGATGGATTGTTAATATTATTACAAAGTTCCGGTGGCCGTCTATGGCCTTCTTCATCAGATCCACTTCACCAAATGATACTTTCTGAATGAAAATGCTTGACTAGTTTCTAAAAATACCAAAAACGCTATATGTATGCCTATAATATTTAAGGAGTTCCCTCAGTTACTCATGGTTCCCATCATCAAAACCTGTTTTTGAAAAAAATGGGACCAATCTGGAAGCATATCCTTTCAATTAAAAAAATAATTTTCCAAATCGGTTCGTAAATGACAGATTTTTTTTATGTTTGTTACCTCAGAAGGTAACAAACATAAAAAAAAACATACAACCGAATTGATAACCTCCTCCTTTTTTTTGAAGTCGGTTAAAAATATTTCCTCCCTAAATCAAATCAAGTGATCCCCAATTATACTTTATTTTTTTAGCCGTCTTAAAAAAGGAGGTTCTGTATTCGACGCGTATACATATTATAATAATTGACATATGTTAGACTATATATGGGCATCTAAGCATATGTATATCCGAGTAACCCCTTCGGTTATTGTTAGTCTCCCTTCCCATTACAATTTGTGAAAACGATACTTCTACCTTCCATTTAAGACACAACAAGACATTGACCTTTACTTGTCAAATAACAACCCAAACACGATCTTGTTATACATGCTACGCGTCTCCACCGAACAGGCAAATCGTTTATGAGCCAAAGTATACACTTTTATAACAAACTGCCACAGGATATCCGAGATCTTCCAATTAAGAAATTTAAACTTTTTGAAGCCGATTGTCAAAAAAGGCTTATTATAAAATCTCGATTTACCTGGAGGATAAAACTGCGTGGGCTTGAACTGCTCAAATCATGTAAGCTTAGAATTTTAAGGCTACCTATACATAATTTGTAAAACTGTTTACACAATTGTTAAAAAAAAAATACAAAATAGGACATGCCCGCTGAGTGTCTTCCAATATTAACGCGTTTTTTGCATGCTGTGGCGACCTATAATTAAGCTTGCACTTAGTTTTAAGTTCACCAATGTAAAAAATGCAATGTATTAGTGTAAGTCTTGTTGGTTGTCCTTAAATAAATAAAAATAAAAATAAAAAAAAAGATCTTCTCAGTAGCGGCCGCGTAAAAAATATTTTTGTGTAAGCCTCCGTGGGACCTATACATAATAATGTTATTTTGACTTTGACTTTGATACTATTGACCTCATACCCTACATTTTAGAATTAACAGGACATTTAGTATTAATTGACAGCCTATACTAATGACCCGGCTGCGACATATATACATACATATATGTGTGTCTGTGTGTGTATGTATATATGTTTATTCCCATACTTCTCAGAAGCTACAAATCCGATTGCGGTAATTCTTGTTGGAATAGCTTCATCAAAATCAGTTCGGTACTTTAGTATATAATGCACTGTTTTGTTCCTAATAAAGTCTAGCATAGTTGTTCTAGTTGCGTGGTAGTTTCATGCATTCAGAGCGTTATAATAGGTAAAGTCAATAAAAAGATTAAATAAAATATTTCTAATATATTAAAATCCGACTTTAACGATATTATTATGATCTAAAAAGTACTATATATCGAAAATGTATTGAAGTCGGTGCTTAACATAACATATTAACTGACATCAGCTTCCCTCGCCGGAGTTTTAAACCTTATAATTATACCTACATTATAATTATACCTACGTATAATATTAAAACGTACCGAAACCCTCAAAATGATTGTAGAAATTGGGTCAAAATTCAATGTTTAGTTTAGATTAAGGAAACAAACAAACAGGTGCGACTATACGTATAACACGGATAGTGACTGATTTTATATCTAATAAGTACCTAGGTACCTATTTATTTAGATTGTTTTAAATTTCATACACTACAAGCGGCTTTGCACGGTACTAAAAAATATTTCAACGAATAAAATTTTAACAAAATTAATCAAACTCAATATATTTTCCTCGAAGCAAGTTTTTTACACTAAGATCTTAACTACAAGTCGGTTTTAAGATTAATAACATTGCCCATTAATAAATGTTACGTAATCAGAATACAAATAGTTCAATGTATTATGCTCCATTTATTTAAGGAGAAATCCTTAAAGTTGGGAACCCCGGAACTACCAAAGTCGCGGCGACTGGCATCTGTAGTGTGCGTGGTGTAGCGCGCGGTTGCTGCATCCAGCGACCGGAAAGCGTCGAAATCGCTGGTCGCTATCTGCTAGTAGTGTGCGGGGGTTCGCGATCGGCTGCGGTATCAAGCTTCCGAAAAGCAACAGAGTTGCCGAACGCGGATGCAAAAAGTATCGTGTCGGCGGAGGCCCTAAGATTTAAGGGCCTCCGCCCACTAGCGTTTTCTAGTTGCAGCGACTGGCAATTTTGCGACTGCATCGCGTTTTAGCATCTCATTAGCGACCATTGGGCGACTCCTTGCGCTCGAACGCTGTAGCGGAGTCGCGCGTTTTAGCAACCACATCAATGCTGCATCGCGTTTTAGCGACTGCTGTCATCGATGCACAGTGGACAAAAAATAAGGTTCACTAGCTTAATTTTTTTGAAAAATTAAATAAATTTTATGTAGTTCAAATACACGGTTTTGTTAAAATTACCATAATATCTAATTGCTTAGTAATCACAAGTTTTATTTTTAACTTAACAACATTAAATGTAAGTACATTCCAAATGTATCAAAATATAATTTGTTTCACCTTTTTTTGTGTTTCAATTGTAAAGCTGAATATTTTTGGTCACGTTACGGTTATGGTAACAAAACCGTCTGAGTTTCAACCTTAACCCTTTTACAAATATCACATGCTGCTATTGAGGTATTATAGATGTCGTTGTTATTATGTTGATATACATATATGTAAGTATAAACTATTGGGAAATCCCTATGTAGAATCATAAATAAAAGAAGAACATCGATGATTACGAACTGTTACAGACTTCCGGTATCTGTTTACACCAGCTCAACTTTTTAGTATACTTACATAATTATATATCTATTATATTTGTTATCTTATTTGTTCTGTAGCTTTGCATTATTTTGATTTGTGTTAAACTACCTACTAAATAAAATGTTATTATGTCGCCGTCCGCTTGACAGCTTCCGGCGTAACAAAATACACATTATGAGTAATATTTAAATAGTTTATGTTTATAGGTATTATTAATTGATAATTCTTCTTATTCAATCTCCAGTCTAAATAGTATTAATTAATGATAAATATGTAATAGTTATTGTATAAGTATGACTCTTGATTAGCTTATCTGTTTGTTTATATAAATAGAAGTGTCACAACGTTTGAGTCATTCATTCTGTCACCGTCGTTGAGAACAGTTGTAAGTGGAAACTCTGCACGATTGTTTATAAAATATAAATGACCGTCAAATGCTTATGTGTTGATTATTGTGACCATCCTGATTACCTGAAGTATTACACTTCAGAAGTGGGATATATTCAGGCCCACATGTTGATGGAATTGGTACAAAGATTTATGGAAACTACACAACAATTTCAAGAGATGACGAAGAAAATAAGATTTTTTTTTTCTTGTTCACCTGACTACGAGGAGATCGATAAGGCATGTTCAACGAAAAAGGTGCCGCGGACTTCAAAACGATGATGAGATTATTCCATTATACTACCGGATGAAGAATCAAGCAACGACAAACAATTAAATTAACCAGTGGGACGACATGTATGATTGTGGCGAAACTGTTCGACAGCTCACCGATTAGTCTTCAAGGATCCACAAGAGATCGGAAATGCTACGCGGTTAGGAGAAGGCCATGTAGTACAAGATGCCGTGCTACGAGGCGCTGCGGCTGGCTCTTCACATCGGCACAAAAGGTCAGTAGCGTTTTAATTATAACTTACAATGTTTATATGGACTTTTACAGGAATATAGCAAATAGTAATAGTAATGGTTAGCACCTTGTTGCATGCGCAGACACTGGTAAAAAAAAAAAAATTCTTACAGTACTTAAGCTTACGAAGCTCGTAATTTAAATCCGAGAATCAAACCTTCTATAGTTAAAATGAAAGGATTTGGTGGTTGATACTCAAACTCATTGGAAACTTCTTATATTATTATAATGTTCATGTTTTGTGCGGTATTGTTGATTTTTGATGATGAAAATCTTGCTGATAATTAGTCTTAATAATTGGGTAGTCAATGGTAAATCAAAAGATATTTTTAGTTACCTCAGAACATTTTATAAGATTAATTCATAACTTTTAATATAAAAAAAAAAACTTAGTATGCAACAAGCAATTGAATTCCTAGTCTATTTAGAATACAGTAATGTCATACCGCCACGATATTATGCATTTGTACAAATTTACGTCAATATCAACCCGAACCTTATATTTCTCACGAATACTTATTGTTGTAGTGGAGATGACAGTAGTCGTATTATAAGGTTGAGGAATTGTTTTTTGTAGTTATCCTCTGAGATAATAATTATCACAGAGTAGCAAGCTTAATATACTCTTAGCAAGCGGGGAAATAGGTACTAATGAGAATTATATATGAAATATAACAATCTTACGCCAATAAAATACAGTTAAATACAGTTAAATAAAGTTTAAAGTCAAATAAAGTTTAAAGTCAAATAAAGTTTAAAGTCAAATAAAGTTTAAAGTCAAATAAAGTTTAAAGTCAAATAAAGTTTAAAGTCAAATAAAGTTTAAAGTCAAATAAAGTTTAAAGTCAAATAAAGTTTAAAGTCAAATAAAGTTTAAAGTCAAATAAAGTTTAAAGTCAAATAAAGTTTAAAGTCAAATAAAGTTTAAAGTCAAATAAAGTTTAAAGTCAAATAAAGTTTAAAGTCAAATAAAGTTTAAAGTCAAATAAAGTTTAAAGTCAAATAAAGTTTAAAGTCAAATAACGTTTAAAGTCAAATAAAGTTTAAAGTCAAATAAAGTTTAAAGTCAAATAAAGTTTAAAGTCAAATAAAGTTTAAAGTCAAATAAAGTTTAAAGTCAAATAAAGTTTAAAGTCAAATAAAGTTTAAAGTCAAATAAAGTTTAAAGTCAAATAAAGTTTAAAGTCAAATAAAGTTTAAAGTCAAATAAAGTTTAAAGTCAAATAAAGTTTAAAGTCAAATAAAGTTTAAAGTCAAATAAAGTTTAAAGTCAAATAAAGTTTAAAGTCAAATAAAGTTTAAAGTCAAATAAAGTTTAAAGTCAAATAAAGTTTAAAGTCAAATAAAGTTTAAAGTCAAATAAAGTTTAAAGTCAAATAAAGTTTAAAGTCAAATAAAGTTTAAAGTCAAATAAAGTTTAAAGTCAAATAAAGTTTAAAGTCAAATAAAGTTTAAAGTCAAATAAAGTTTAAAGTCAAATAAAGTTTAAAGTCAAATAAAGTTTAAAGTCAAATAAAGTTTAAAGTCAAATAAAGTTTAAAGTCAAATAAAGTTTAAAGTCAAATAAAGTTTAAAGTCAAATAAAGTTTAAAGTCAAATAAAGTTTAAAGTCAAATAAAGTTTAAAGTCAAATAAAGTTTAAAGTCAAATAAAGTTTAAAGTCAAATAAAGTTTAAAGTCAAATAAAGTTTAAAGTCAAATAAAGTTTAAAGTCAAATAAAGTTTAAAGTCAAATAAAGTTTAAAGTCAAATAAAGTTTAAAGTCAAATAAAGTTTAAAGTCAAATAAAGTTTAGTCAAATAAAGTTTAGTCAAATAAAGTTAAGTCAAATAAAGTTTAAAGTCAAATAAAGTTTAAAGTCAAATACAGTTTAAAGTCAAATACAGTTTAAAGTCAAATACAGTTTAAAGTCAAATACAGTTTAAAGTCAAATACAGTTTAAAGTCAAATACAGTTTAAAGTCACATACAGTTTAAAGTCAAATACAGTTTAAAGTCAAATACAGTTTAAAGTCACATACAGTTTAAAGTCACATACAGTTTAAAGTCACATACAGTTTAAAGTCAAATACAGTTTAAAGTCAAATACAGTTTAAAGTCAAATACAGTTTAAAGTCAAATACAGTTTAAAGTCAAATACAGTTTAAAGTCAAATACAGTTTAAAGTCAAATACAGTTTAAAGTCAAATACAGTTTAAAGTCAAATACAGTTTAAAGTCAAATACAGTTTAAAGTCAAATACAGTTTAAAGTCAAATACAGTTTAAAGTCAAATACAGTTTAAAGTCAAATACAGTTTAAAGTCAAATACAGTAAAATATGCCCCATAATTGGACAATCTGGCTTACTAGGTACTAATAACCTTCAGCATGGTGTTGCTACTCCCACGCACTGTACGCATCAGTGATGCAATACGTTATGAGGGAATCTGTCTATCTATGCGAGTCTAGGAGTTGTAGTGGAAAAAGGGGTTTATTCTAGAGTATATAATTAGACTACAGAGCGCACAATGCACGTACTGCTAAATAGCAATATCCATCATAGCAATATGCCTCATGTCCTTAGACAAGCGTTAATTATTTAGAACACAAGATTTCCGCGGGAACACTGCGGCCGGGATAGACTCAAATTCGTTGCATAGCTACAAAACATAGCATAGCTATATAAACAAAAAAAAAACTTACTAATTTGTTTGGGATGCGTCAATTAGGATTAATGTTGTATATTAAGTTTACTCGCGGATTTGCTGATGTCTCTAGGTCCCACGCAGTAGACCAAGAAGGACGTAGAATAGACGGGTCCTGTCCAAGAATCTATATTCCATACTGAGCAAGTACGCTTGGATTAGGTGGAGAGGAGTACTGTTGCAAAACCAATCTGTTGGCGTTATATAACAGATTGCATATTTAGTAATTGACTAGAGAGAAACAATTTTTATCATAGCTACGAGCTAGATACATTAGCAGTTGGTCACTAAAACGTTATCGGATATATTTCATTGGCATCCCCGTGGATGCAGAGTTGGACTGCACCGCATTAGACCACCTTAGTTATTATTCCCTGCATAGCTCGCTGATGGTTTTCAATTTAAGACTTTGATCTACAAATAGACTATAGACTATGACCGTGTGAAAGTATTTTCTAAAGCTGTTCGTAAACTGTAATAATGTCGTAACTTTATAACATTTAAAACATCTGCATGTATACAAATCTTACCATGATCTCGCTAATAGAGGAAAAGCATATCCTAAACGATATTAAGTCCTAGTTCAAATGACCAGGTAGTGTGTGAATCGGTAAGTACCTATGCATGTTTGATAGCAAGTGCACTTGGGATGATCACCAGATTGATATAATTTAGGGTATATTATAATACTGATTTTGCGATCGCTAGGTTCCCTCCTTTTCAGCCATTATTCGGGCATCAATTCACGTATATAGGAAGTGCGTTAACTACTCTGTAGGACAACGTAAAATGCGTATGTTACTAGAAAAAATAACGGATTGTACCTATAAAGGATGTAAAGCCGACCACTCTATAGATATGTTATAAGTTATATCAAGGGCATGAAAAGATATCGAAAAGATTGTACCTATAAAGGATGTAAAGCCGACCACTCTATAGATATGTTATAAGTTATATCAAGGGCATGAAAAGATATCGAAAATTTATTCCAATAGTACGTGGTGAAGTCCTTCACCATATACTTCACACATACCTAATGAGAACATAGTAGTATCCTCCGATAAATATAAATAGATAGGGTTGATAAATTAGACTTGTTAGAAAGTTGAGGACTCGGGGCCCGTTGGCTCGTATCGTATCAAGAAAAAACGCCGCAAAAAAAAATAGGCCCGGGCTCCAAAGGGTTAAGTTAATGTATCTAACATAATCATAAAAGTTTAGTTTGACAGGAAGCTGCATCGCGCGCCAGACTTACAATATTATTACGCGTCGCGCGCCAGTTTTGGGGATATGTAAGAGTGATACTCATTATTGGTAACTCACGAAAGTGATTATCAATGATTACTGATGTAATTAATAATCCCAAAAAAATCAATGTAAACTGAATTTCACCGTCCAATATGTACATAAGAGCTGTGTGATATGGATTAGATTGGATCTGTGTTATATAGATTAAATAAGATCTGTGTGATATGGATTAGATTGGATCTGTGTTATATGGTTTAAATAAAATCTGTGTAATATAGATTAGATTGGATCTGTGTTATATGGTTTAAATAATATCTGTGTGATATAGATTAGATTGGATCTGTGTTATACGGGTTACATAAAATCTGTGATATGGATTAGATTGGATCTGTGTTATATGGATTAAATAAGATCTGTGTGATATGGATTAGATTGGATCTGTGTTATATGGTTTAAATAAAATCTGTGTGATATGGATTAGATTGGATCTGTGTTATATGGTTTAAATAAAATCTGTGTGATATGTATTAGATTGGATCTGTGTTATATGGTTTAAATAAAATCTGTGTGATATGGATTAGATTGGATCTGTGTGATATGGGTTAAATAAAACCTGTGTTATGTGGATTAGATTGGATCTGTGTGATATGGGTTAAATAAAATCTGTGTGATATGGATTAGATTGGATCTGTGTGATATGGGTTAAATAAAACCTGTGTTATGTGGATTAGATTGGATCTGTGTGATATGGATTTAATAAAATTTCTAGGTTATGGATTAAATAAACAAGATGAGTGATATGGGATAAATAAAATTTATGCTAAGTGTATGGAATAAATAAATGCTGTGTGATATGAGGTTCATTAAATCTGCGATATGGAGTTCATAAATACTGTGTGATAAATAAATACTATGTGATATGGGGTTCATTAAATCTGTGCGATATGGAATTCATAAATACTGTGTGATAAATAAATCCTGTATGATAAGGAGTTCATTAAAGCTGTGATATGGAATAAATAAATTCTGTGTGATATGTGATAAATAAATACTCTGTGATATAGGATACATATGGATGTAGATGTTGTAATTCATGAATGCAATAATAGAAATTGAGACTGGGATATAATTTATGGTTTAGTAATTAAGATTATTACAAGCTTAATGCCTATTAATTACGACTACATGGATAGATGTTCTGCTTTTGTCTTTTTGTTTTCAGATGCCGTATAAGTGACAAACCAGGCTGGACGTGATAATACTGATCGCCGTGGGGCACGGCAAATGCAGGATGGCCGAGTGTTACAGACTTCCGGTATCTGTTTACACCAGCTCAACTTTTTAGTATACTTACATAATTATATATCTATTATATTTGTTATCTTATTTGTTCTGTAGCTTTGCATTATTTTGATTTGTGTTAAACTACCTACTAAATAAAATGTTATTATGTCGCCGTCCGCTTGACAGCTTCCGGCGTAACAAAATACACATTATGAGTAATATTTAAATAGTTTATGTTTATAGGTATTATTAATTGATAATTCTTCTTATTCAATCTCCAGTCTAAATAGTATTAATTAATGATAAATATGTAATAGTTATTGTATAAGTATGACTCTTGATTAGCTTATCTGTTTGTTTATATAAATAGAAGTGTCACAACGTTTGAGTCATTCATTCTGTCACCGTCGTTGAGAACAGTTGTAAGTGGAAACTCTGCACGATTGTTTATAAAATATAAATGACCGTCAAATGCTTATGTGTTGATTATTGTGACCATCCTGATTACCTGAAGTATTACAGAACCGACATTTCTTATATTTGAAGCCAGTGGGTACACTGAAATAATGTTCTGTGTAATACACTTTCTAGGAATTACCGGTAAACGATAACATCGCTATCAATACATACGAATTTATAACCACAAGAATATAAATAAAGGAATTACAAGCTTCCACGATATTCAATAATCCTAATTAGCAAGTAATACATCGGAACTATTATTATCACGCACGCCCGCCATAATTGATACCAATCTGTCGAGCGAGTCAATGTCAGTCTCTGACAGGTGACAGCATGACAGATGTCAGCTCTATGCTCTATACAAAATCTAGCAACCGTTGTGCATGAAGCCTAACATGGAATGTTCTCTGTATGTTGGGCTATTCTATCCTCTTCTTTACTTCGTGACGGCCTTGTGATTCCTAACACGGCCTCTCCTGACTGTGCGTCGCCCTCGACCGCACCTTGAACGTTCGGCAATGCAGTGGTCTTGGCTCCGATGTGCTGCGAAGGCCCTTTTATCATCTTGAGATGTGTGATCTTCATCATAACCGGCATCATCTATAACATACATGACCTAAATATGCATATTCGTTAAAACAAAAATGCCTGATTCTCACATACATCTCGCTTGTAAGGCCCTCTTTCTTAGGTATCTCAAACACACAAGAGCTAGGCCCTAAAACGTTCATGAAAATCCGGGATGAACATTCATGAAAATCTGAGACACTTGTAATCATGAATTTTCATGAACTCTGAAGAACTCATACTCTTCATCAATCTCACCTTAAAGCTACTAAGCTTTTTGATGTGCACAACATTCGTCTTCTAGTACACACATGTAGGGCAAACACCCCGCAGTTTGTTTGCCAATAGGATCGTCCCGCAGTCCGTCCTCTACATGTCGAGGTATCCCGCAGTCTACCTCACTCGAGATGACCTGCAGTTCATCTCGAGCCACGTCACGACATCCCGCAGTCTGTCGGACACGCTCACCGCACACGGCATAGGTAGCGACCATAAGGTACGCGCCCGTGGCTAAGACATTCGTAACACACGAATTCTTCCCGAACGGCTAGCCGCATGGTTTGTGCGACTAACGCCACGTATTTTTCCCGACGTCCAGGCGCATGATTTGGCGACAAACGCCACCGCAAAGGGCGACATGGCGGCAAACGCCAACACGTCCTCTTCCAGCGCACGCTTCTGGACACCGTTCACCTTGCAGGATTTGGCAACAAATGCCATCGTCCTTGTGCAGCACACGCTTCAAGACACCATTCGCCTTGCATCGTGCCACAGCAAGCGCCCAACTGCCTGAACTTTTCCACTGTGAACAGAATATTCAGAAGGCAAACACTTTCACTTTAGGGCCCACAGCACCTCAACGGCGCAGCCCCAATCACATATTTAGTGAGCGATAATGGACAGGTTAGTGAGCAATAATGGACAGGATAATGACCTCTTAAAATCATATCTATTGGTGCAAATATTCCTGTCAGCTAAGCAGTGAAATTTTCAGTGATACAAAGGGATGAGAAAATGCTTCTCTGCATTATGTTAGTTACATTCCGTACTTGCCGTAAGAGTTAGAAAACTAACAATAAGCTCTAACAAGCTAAGGCATGATAAGTGAAAAGATGACTTCATATTTTGTCTGATGACTTCAAGATTGAATTGGCATATTAATAGTTAGAAATTAGCATTAATAAATTACAATTGTCGCCTAGGTATGTACTACTCTGGTATTTACGTCTGTTACAGACTATCATACATGGCGTAATATCTGTCAAACACCGCTTTTGTTTCTAAACAAGCCAGTATGTGCGACATCACTTGTTGCAGCGCTGTCAAGAGAAGTTTATTTATTAACCTTAAAACACTACTTTTACAGGCCTTAACCTGATACAGTAACGTTCACAATTTATAACTAATAGCATATGTAGCTATCCTTGTGAATTTACTCAGAGTACAGTGAAATAGATCAGTTTCTGTCGAAATGAGATTGAGAATGCGAGTCTTTTAGTAATTTAGTGCGAGCGCGTTGTACCGCTAGCAGTTGCGGACGCCGTCTTCACCACTGTACTTGTCCGAGACACATAGTTCTATCTGCCGCAAGATGTCACCGTTTTCCACCTTGCCCGTCATGTTCTTAAAAATGTATGAGACTAGCACGAGGTCCCTCCTTACACTTAATTCGCCGTATCCAACCATACCTATGATAAATAAGGTCGGATACGTTAGTGGATAAAACGGGTACACCCCATACTCTCATATATAAAAATGTGTCATACATAAACATATGTCTGTTTGTACTGCTGGGTGCAGAATCCCCTTGATGTTTATCTCTCTTGTCAGTGAGTCAACCTCAAACTTATCTCAAGACTTGAGACACTCTCTGATTGCAATTCAGCCTGATTCCACGAGAGTCTTTCCCAGTTAGGATGATCGATGTTAACATTCCATTTATTGTCATTTACATATTTTGCAACTTTATACGGGTAATAAGAATTTATCAATCAAAAAAAGCATTGCTAGATCTGGGAATTAAACCAAAGACTTTCGAGACTACAGTGCAATAGAAGTAGTCAAATAAAGATCTCAGTAAATCTATGACGATGTACTACAAGCGCAACACAGAAACCACTATGCTATCCTATACAAACTATACTCGTATAGGCCGCGTTACGATCCGGTAGTAGTTTGTAAAAATGTAATTTTGTGTAAGTGCCTCCGTGGGGCCTATACATAATAAAGATATTCAGGCTTTGACTGACTATCAATGGGCAAACTTTATTCTATCTTCGCTCCAATATTAATTACCGATCATCAATTTCATCCAAATTAGATTCGATATTACTTTGAGAACTATTTGTAAATACATAGTTTGTGTATTGCACTCACAGTCCCGTATCCGTGGGGTGCCGGGTTAGAATTGCATCCCCCCATCTCCTCTTGGTGGGTGTCGTAAGAGGCTACCAAGCGAGAACAGGAAGACGGGCAGCAGCGTCTTTCTTTTGGATTTATTTTCCACCTAGACTGCGATCTCCAAGCCACCTGCCAAGCGTGGGGATTATGGCAACTCCTTCCTTCTAAGGGGAGGCCTTCGTTCAGCAGTGGACGTCTTTCGGCTGCTAATGCCTCACAGTCTACTACTGACCAATAAATAGTTTCAAAATGACGACATACCTTCTATGTGCCATGTGCTTGTCTTTACTAAACAACAGCACGCAACTTACGTCAGTGCGGTAGTTATTGCCACACAGTCATATATTTAAGCTGCTCTTCTTGCTTCGGTGTCTGGTCATCTCGATCGCGGCGTAGAGACCAATGCCAGTGTGCAGCACAGCGATTATCGATGAAAGCGGCAGCGACCGGTGCTAGTGCGTAGCGTCAACGCTTCGGTGCTGATGATCAACGTGCCACAGTAGTAGCACAGTGCCACCGTGAGGGCGGCAACGCCACGTGTGCGGCGGCAGCGCCACGTCCGAGTGGCAGCAATGCCACGAGTGCGGCGGAAGCGCCACGTCCGAGTGGCAGCAATGCCACGAGTGCGGCGGCAGCGCCACGTCCGAGTGGCAGCAACGCCACGAGTGCAGCGGCAGCGCCACGTCTGAGCAGCAGCGGTGCCCCCTGTGCGCGGCAGCAGCGCCACGTGTGTGCGGCAGCAGCGCCACCTCTGGGCAGCAGCGGTGCCCGCTGTGCGCGGCAGCAGCGCCACGTGTGAGTGGCAGCAGCGCCACCTCTGGGCAGCAGCGGTGCCCGCTGTGCGCGGCAGCAGCGCCACGTGTGAGTGGCAGCAGCGCCACCTCTGGGCAGCAGCGGTGCCCCCTGTGCGCGGCAGCAGCGCCACGTGTGAGCGGCAGTAGCGCCACCTCTGGGCAGCAGCGGTGTCCCCTGTGCACGGCAGCAGCGCCACGTGTGAGCGGCAGCAGCGCCACCTCTGGGCAGCAGCGGTGCCCCCTGTGCGCGGCAGCAGCGCCACGTGTGAGTGGCAGCAGTGCGCCGTGTGAGCGGCAGCAGCGCCCCGTGTGGGCGGCAGCAGTGCGCCGTGTGAGCGGCAGCAGCGCGCCGTGTGTGGCGGCAACGCCACTCGTACCGCACCCAATGCCACCGTGCAGCGCACAACGCCACTTGTATAGCGCGCAATGCCACTTGTGTAGTGCACAACTCCACTGTGGAGCGCACTACGCCACGTGTATAGCCTCGCCAGCGCCACAATGCAGCTGCTAATGCCACACGATTGCCTTGGCGACCAGCACTCACCCCTTCTGTTCTGTGAACATAACTACAGAAACCGAATAAAAATTTGGCCAACCGTAGAAATCATGTAGGTAGGTAGTGCCATTAACGGGTAAGTACATAGAAATGATCTGCCTTTGTAAAAATTATAAGCCTGTACACCCGCTCGGGCATCCTGCACAAAAGATGTCCAAATCCAAGTGTTGGAATGATCTACCGCCACCTCTGCGGTGCCTGAAAAGTGTAGAAACATTTAAATTTAAACTAAAGCAACACTTTCTCAATATTCAGAAGACAACACCATAAAACATTGACTTACCTCACACTTTCCAGGCATCAGACAGACAGAAGGTGATTGAATAGTATCAGTGGACGAATATCCTGATAGCATTGAACGCAATCTGCCTCTTGGGTTTTAAATTAAATAGTAATTTACGACCACAGTTTTTTTTTTTTTTTTTTAAGCATGTTACTAAATTTATGTTACTATTAATATTTGTAATGATACTATTGTGTAGGTGTATTAGTTATTATAGTAAGAAAGAAATTATTAGAGCACGCAGCGCCGGCGTAACGTCTGCGCGTGTCGAGTGAGCGGCTCGGTATGGGGTGGGGGGGAAAGACGGGACGGGAAGATAATTAGTACTTTGCGAATATTCGGTTTATTATTACTTGTTTATTATTTGTTAAAAATGTGCATGTTATGTTACTGTAAACATTGAATAGCTGTGCATCTATTTAATCATTGGGTTATGCATTTATCTACGTAAGCGCAATATATAATAAATATAGACTGATAGACTGATAATAATAACGTTAGGTAAGTACGAATCTTGTTATTAAATTGTATTTTGTACATACTTACTATAATTAGATTTAAGAACAGTTAGGGTCACTCTAAAGGGCGCACTGAAAACCAGCGTCGGGGGGTTACATCATAAAAATCCTCCGGCTTAAGCTGAGTGCGTCCTTTTGTGGTGTATAATGTACTTATTCGTGTTTCTTTTTGTTATTGTATTTTTATTTTTTTGTACTTACATCACAATAAAATTTACTTTCTTTCTTTCTTTCTTTCTTTCAAATCTAAACACATTTCAATTTTGATTTGTCACCAACAGTGAAAATAACCAGAGCCGAAACAATGCTTCACATATTGCCATGTCTGATTAAAACTGACAACCAAAACACCTTCAAGAAAGTCCAAATTGATGGTCAAAATAATTAGCAATCGCACTTGATCAAAGCTAGCAGTCAGAACTCAATCTACCCACTGCTTCAAATAACAATGAAACGAATTAATTATAAATTAAAACCAAGTCAAGGACTGAATGACTATGACACCTTTACAAAACTTAACCAAATTCTAATTTCATCACTAGCCATTAAAAGAACACCATTACACCAGACTACCGATTGTCTTTTGTAATTTATGTAGGAAGAAAGATCCGGAGTTAATTCCCACTAGTGAACACAAAATAACTATTCATCGAGAATTTCCTTACCAATCCATTTATAGAAATATGTTTTTCTATGCTGGTTATTCCTACTTACTACAGACTACTACAACTCTAACTCACAAAAGACTCAAACATATTCTCTGGCTCGATCAGCTATGCAATTCATTAAAGTAACCAATCGTGACTACGCTCGACAGCAAGCTCGATGTCGAATTAGTCTTCATTTCGACGTCGAGCATAAATCCGCATTCTCTATCACATTTCGGCTCGACGACGAACTGGAGGCCGTGCCGTTCGCTGCCGTTATCTAAGGCGAGTTAAGGACTGCTCAAAGTTTTTTTCGGTAAATATCGGTTTTTATTTTAAACACGATTCTAATGGAAATGCCATCAATAATAAAATTTCTGGATGCAAAAGATGGTTCAATGAACATCATACTTTCAGTTTTAGGCACAGGAATGCACTATACATTGTTTTTTCTTGATATGTATTTGTGTTTGGCAGTATGTGGTCGATACCTTTGCTTGATTTTAATTCAAAAAATCACGCAGGACATTTTGACTGTCATTGTCAATGTCATGTCGCGTTCCAAGTGTCTATCTAGTCTAGGTACAGGGTCTCCAGATTGGGGGTTTTTTCCCATTTTGGGGAAAAATAAAAACTTCGGGGAACTTTTGGCGAAACGAAAAGTATGGGGAAAATTTTGGGGAACACATTTTTGCTTGGCGAAAGCTTGTGGAGAAACAAAAGTCTAATTCAGAAAGTTTATATCATTTTAAATCGTTTCATCAAACATATTTCAGAATCACACGTAAAACAATAAAATACTCCCCCGCCATTCTGGCCATGAGTATTTTATTGTTTTACGTGTGATTCCCCAAAATGGGAAAAAACCCCCAATCTGGAGACCCTGTACCTAGACTAGATAGACACTTGGAACGCGACATGACATTGACAATGACAGTCAAAATGTCCTGCGTGATTTTTTGAATTAAAATCAAGCAAAGGTATCGACCACATACTATGTGAATTTTGGTTCCTCTTGTCCCTCTGGAACAGTTTAATAATTCTTTTCCAAAGAGTAGCCTCTAACGTACAAGTACCCATCTATCTCTATATGACAAAAAATCAGCCAAATACGTGAAAGCGTAACAAATAAACTAAGAAACTAACTCGTTTTTAGTTTTATAAAATTATTAGGTATAGCTAAGGAAGGATTAGATACGAAATTAATTTGGGGAAAATTGTATAAAAATGTATCTTTTTGGGGAAAAATAAAACCTGATTTGGGGAAATTTCACATGCAGGACCTGGATACCCTGTCTAGGTAACTGTTGTATATCGATGTGTTTACATTTAATTTTTTGGGAAAACGGATATGGTATAGTCAATCGATAAAATTAGCAATAAGTTGACTTTTTTCTTAAAATGTGAAGTGAACGAGTTGAAACGTTAGAAAAGCATAAGGTTCTCGCGACTGGACTTGCTCGTACTCCTCATACCACACACCGTACTCAAGGAAAAATGAATCCTGAATACTACTAATACTATGATTGCATCAAAACCTTAGTCACAGACTAAAAGTTAACAACGATGAGCTAAGGTCAGTTGTGTTTTGATAATTCTTTATCTTTTACTGTAGGTATAATTTACCACTGAACTAAACTAATACAATTTATTTATTTTAGTACAGGGAAGATAAGAAGGATGTCCTTGTCAACTTCATTGAGATATATTCATATATTCATGGCGGTTGCAGTGGAGGAAATCCATTTGAGAGACAGCTGTAAAGGAACACAGGACGGCGACTATTGCATCGTAGTGCCCCAGCTCAGAAATTTATAAATGGCTAGTTTGACTGAAAGCTATTGGAAGAATTCAGTGTAGCGATAGAACTGATGCATGCCTAAATTTTGGTGAGCATGGCTCAAAGTTTCGATCACACCAGCCTGGATTTCTTACAACATAGCAGGTTTTGCGGGCTCTGGAAGTCGATATAAGAAATAATCTTAGAATGACATCAACTGTAACATGCTGTGTTTAGGTGCTATCAATATCACAATAAATGTATGAACACAGGTGTAATGATGAAAGAAAATGAATTATTGACTTTTATCTTCTAAAGAAAAACAGGGGTTTACATAGATAGTTCTAATCTAAGTATTTGTCTACTAACTGTGTAATATTTTTAATAAATGTTTTATTGTAAATAATAATTGTTTGTTTGTTAATACTAATCTAAGTAGTTTTTTGTATGTAGGTGTAATCTGTGGAATTAATGAATTCTACAATCCTAAACTTTGCCCTCCATAGGTAAGATTTTTTCCTGCGGTTTCACCTGTTATATATTTTTTTTAATATTATTTTTGTAAAGAAACAAATTTTACCAGTTTATGTAACTATTGTTTGTTTGTTTCCAAATAAGGTATGAAGTTCTTTTTTAAATATTTTATTTGTTGAAAAAACAATACATAATTAATATTAAATATTTTATTAAATTAATTCTTTCTTATTACAATGAAACCGGCTATCACCCACTCTCCTGTATTTTGTAGAAACTTCGTGAATTCCTTTTTACAATATTAGTCTTGCATTTACAACATGAATAACTTGTGTGAGAGGACTGCGATATATAGGTAGTAATCCACATTTGTGGCCACTAGCATCTTGTAAGTTCCTCGTTCCATTAGCCTGAGATGATACTTATATAGAATCTGAAAACAGTAATTATTTTAATAACATAAATCAACTCAAACAAGTTATTTAGGTACTTTTGCATTTAATAAGTAAGTATTCACTGGCATTGTATTGTTTATTTATATTAGATAGGTTATGCACAATATTTTGAATAACATAATATCTAATACAAATAAACAATTGGGTCAGCTAGTTGAAGACACCGAGGTTTAACCCACGGCACGTCCCAGGGAAACGGAACAAAGAAATAGATAGGTACACAGTACAGCAGGTATATATAGGAGTTAGAAAAATATAAATTAGTTACGAGACAAGTTAGTTACTTATATGAAAACGAATTGAGAGATTCAAATAGATACCCTTTTTCTTCTTTCCTTCAATTTATTAGTTAATGCACTAGTCATCTTCTATGTCGAGGTAGATAATTATGTTTTCTAAGTTTTCTGTATGTTTTACTTTGGTGTGCAAATAAAGAGTATTCTATTCTATGTTGAAATATTAGTAAATCTTCAAAAAGCCTTTAATTGAATTATGTAATTCACGAACTTGACGACGCTTAAGGAAATCATCAGATTTTTTGGCTCTTAGTAAATCTACGATGCACAACACACGTACAGCTACTTTAACACTATTCTAAACACAAAAACAATAAATATCCACGTATAATAATACAATTCAAAAACTTTTAAAGCAGCGGTGGCAATTCGTTCACAAATTCGCCTACAAAAAGCTGCAAAATACAAGCTTTCTATTTTGACAAGTTATGTCGAGGCTATGGGCGAAGTCGAGGGCAAGACGATTGACAAATTTTGCTTAACGAATACGATTTTCACCTACGAACAATCAAATTATTCGACCGCAAGTAGTTCCACCAAAACGCCGTTAATTCTCGTGGCGCTAGTGCTGCGTAAGCAAAGTTAGTGAATGCGAAAACGCAATTCGCCGGTGCCGCGGCGTCGAACTCGAGGTTATTTTGCTTAGCGCATAACACTAAGATCTCTATCGGAATCAATTCTCGGGCTTGATAGTTCACAATTAGAACGGAAGAACAAGTATGCACATCAACCACGATGCATCTCTACTGTACCACTGAACTAACAGTACTCTTAGAACTATAAGACTGAACTAGTTCATTTGATAGATTGTACTAGTACGGAGTGCTCAGCTTAGTGAGTGAATAAGCACAAGCCTACTAGCGAATGTCACCAGAATTCAAACTCCACTATCACCTTAATAATGACGTTGACAATACCAACATGGATTGTGGAACCCGTAGGCATCATACCCACTTAAGTATTTTTCGACGACGAAACGATTTTAACAAAATCCATCAGAATGCGAAGCGGATAGGCCAAACCCACTTCTGATATTGGGAAATCCCTATGTAGAATCATAAATAAAAGAAGAACATCGATGATTACGAACCGACATTTCTTATATTTGAAGCCAGTGGGTACACTGAAATAATGTTCTGTGTAATACACTTTCTAGGAATTACCGGTAAACGATAACATCGCTATCAATACATACGAATTTATAACCACAAGAATATAAATAAAGGAATTACAAGCTACCACGATATTCAATAATCCTAATTAGCAAGTAATACATCGGAACTATTATTATCACGCACGCCCGCCATAATTGATACCAATCTGTCGAGCGAGTCAATGTCAGTCTCTGACAGGTGACAGCACGACAGATGTCAGCTCTATGCTCTATACAAAATCTAGCAACCGTTGTGCATGAAGCCTAACATGGAATGTTCTCTGTATGTTGGGCTATTCTATCCTCTTCTTTACTTCGTGACGGCCTTGTGATTCCTAACAGTTTTAAATTTCATACACTACAAGCGGCTTTGCACGGTACTAAAAAATATTTCAACGAATAAAATTTTAACAAAATTAATCAAACTCAATATATTTTCCTCGAAGCAAGTTTTTTACACTAAGATCTTAACTACAAGTCGGTTTTAAGATTAATAACATTGCCCATTAATAAATGTTACGTAATCAGAATACAAATAGTTCAATGTATTATGCTCCATTTATTTAGGGAGAAATCCTTAAAGTTGGGAACCCCGGAACTACCAAAGTCGCGGCGACTGGCATCTGTAGTGTGCGTGGTGTAGCGCGCGGTTGCTGCATCCAGCGACCGGAAAGCGTCGAAATCGCTGGTCGCTATCTGCTAGTAGTGTGTGGGGGTTCGCGATCGGCTGCGGTATCAAGCTTCCGAAAAGCAACAGAGTTGCCGAACGCGGATGCAAAAAGTATCGTGTCGGCGGAGGCCCTAAGATTTAAGGGCCTCCGCCCACTAGCGTTTTCTAGTTGCAGCGACTGGCAATTTTGCGACTGCATCGCGTTTTAGCATCTCATTAGCGACCATTGGGCGACTCCTTGCGCTCGAACGCTGTAGCAGAGTCGCGCGTTTTAGCAACCACATCAATGCTGCATCGCGTTTTAGCGACTGCTGTCATCGATGCACAGTGGGCAAAAAATAAGGTTCACTAGCTTAATTTTTTTGAAAAATTAAATAAATTTTATGTAGTTCAAATACACGGTTTTGTTAAAATTACCATAATATCTAATTGCTTAGTAATCACAA
This sequence comes from Furcula furcula, assembly GCA_911728495.1. Taxonomy (NCBI): domain Eukaryota; kingdom Metazoa; phylum Arthropoda; class Insecta; order Lepidoptera; family Notodontidae; genus Furcula; species Furcula furcula. Next base: position 740,431 of record OU452243.1, read on the forward strand.
GTTTTATTTTTAACTTAACAACATTAAATGTAAGTACATTCCAAATGTATCAAAATATAATTTGTTTCACCTTTTTTTTGTGTTTCAATTGTAAAGCTGAATATTTTTGGTCACGTTACGGTTATGGTAACAAAACCGTCTGAGTTTCAACCTTAACCCTTTTACAAATATCACATGCTGCTATTGAGGTATTATAGATGTCGTTGTTATTATGTTGATATACATATAAGTAAGTATAAACTAATACCCAGTAGGTATTTTATAAAAAAAAAATAACGCTATGCATCTAAGTCACCAGGATTTGACTAATCCTTCTGAATAATGGTAAACTCGCTTAAGAAGTTTGAAACGCAAATAAATAATTAAGAAGTTGAATGAAATATAAAAAATATATATATTACTGATATTATACTTCACGCCAAAACAATTTTCAGGTATTATCTTATTATATAAAAGAGTAGGCAAAAACCCACTCATCACGAAATCTCAGAAACTACAAGTGCTAGGAGTCTCAAACTTTGCATGGGGGTTCCTTTTAAGACGTTGGTTCTCACTAAGACGCGATTTTGCGAAATTCAACCTCTAAGGGGGTCAAATAGGGGGGCAAAGTTTGTATGGGAAAACGCGATTCCTTGGTCCTATTGACTTGAAATTTTGCACAGACATTCGTTAAGAAAATTAATTGAATTAGTAATTCATATTTTTCATAATTTATCCCTTTACATGTTAAAAAAGAAGTATTATTACTTAGCCGATGGCGGTACAAATATATTACCACAATAAGATACGATAATTCGAAAGACAAAATAAAAGTTCCTTGGCCAAGTGGTTACGGAAGCGTCCTCTAAGTGCCGACTGTCCGGGTTCGCTACCCGTGTGCGGATTTTTTTTTTTGTATTTTTAAACTTTGTTTTGATTTTTTTATTTATATTAAGATTCGATGTTTTAAATATTTAACTCATATTGACTCCGGCACTTTTTATCTCTAATATATTTTTATATTTAATACTTTTTTTAAATTTAAAGTCATGCATACGTACTTAGTTAACTTCTCTCTAATGTTATGATTTAGTTATTAGTGGAAACTGAATTGTTTTTTATGTACTATTGGATCTTATATTTAGTAATAAGTGGTATCATTTGTTTGTTTCCCAAATATAACAAAATAAAAATAAAATAATGAAAATATATTTTCAAAATGTCTGTTTGGGTAGGATATAGATATGCATGCACATATTGTACGTATGATATAAAAAAAGCCAAAACTTTATTGGAATTATTGTCTGTCTGTCAGTCAGGGTTTTTTCTATAGGTTGGCTGGTGTTGTGGACCAACGACGTCAAAGTATCTTTACATAGTGTGAAACAAAGTCGCTATCCGAGTCTGTCTATATCGGATAGCACCTCCTAAACCACGCAGCGATTTTCACCATCGGTTAGATATTTTTCATTGAAAGTTTTAAGTTTTATCTAAGTAAATAAACTTACATAGCTTACATTGACTAAACCTAAAGAGATACATAGTTAACAATCAAGTACGGTGTGGTACGGTGTGGTACGGTGTGGTACGGTGTGGTACGTGTGGTACGGTGTGGTACGGTGTGGTACGGTGTGGTACAGTGTGGTACAGTGTGGTACGGTGTGGTACGGTGTGGTACGGTGTGGTACGGTGTGGTACGGTGTGGTACGGTGTGGTACGGTGTGGTACGGTGTGGTACGGTGTGGTACTGTGTGGTACGGTGTGGTACGGTGTGGTACGGGACAGACCGGGACGGACCGGGACTGAGCGGGACTGACCGGGACTGAGTGGGACTGACCGGGACTGAGCGGGACTGACCGGGACTGAGCGGGACTGAGCGGGACTGACCGGGACTGAGCGGGACTGACCGGGACTGAGCGGGACTGAGCGGGACTGAGCGAGACTGAGCGGGACTGACCGAGACACAGCGGGACTGGGCGGGACTGACCAGGACTGAGTGGGACTGAGAGGGACTGAGCGGGACTGACTGGGACTGACCGGGACTGAGCGGGACAGACCGGGACTGACCGGGACTGAGCGGGACAGACCGAGACTGACCGGGACTGAGCGGGACTGACCGGGAATGAGTGGGACTGAGTGGGACTGAGCGGGACTGACCGGGACAGACCGGGTCTGAGCGGGACAGACCGGGACTGAGCGGGATTGAGCGGGACTGACCGGGACTGAGCGGGACTGACCGGGAATGAGTGGGACTGACCGGGACTGAGCGGGACTGAGCGGGACTGGGCGGGACTGAGCGGGACTGAGCGGGACTGACCGGGACGGACCGGGACTGAGTGGGACAGACCGGGACGGACCGGGACTGAGCGGGACTGACCGGGACTGACCGGGACTGAGCGGGACTGAGCGGGACTGACCGGGACTGGCCGGGACTGACCGGGACTGACCGGGACTGATGGGACTGACCGGGACTGACCGGGACTGACTCGGATTCAGTCAGTCCGAGTCAGTCAGTCAGGGACACCTGGTGCAGATCCCACCCGAACCCAGGTTTCCCTCTCATGTGCCGATGTGATAGCCACGGGAGTTTTAGTGGGTAAGAATTCCCCGGTTGACCCCCGTTTACGTCTTAACGATGAAACCGAACAAGGAAGCCCGTATTGCTTCCATAAATTGGTTTCAAAGAAATGGTGACCTTAATCCACCCAAATTGTGCACCCGTACACGTCTGCAGTTTCTAAAATTATAAATACAATTAACAAATCACAAGCTCAGAGATTCAACGTTGCAGGCTTAAACCTAAGCGTTGAGTACTTTGCCCATGGACAGGCAGCTATACGTAGCCCTTTCACGCGTCACTTCTATACAAAATTTGTTCATATTGCGTTACGAAAAGTCAGCTACAAACTGATAAATAATTCCAAGAAATTCTATAATCAAAGGCAGTAGCTTTAAATTAATCACTTCTTTTTTTCTCAATTACACCCGTGCGAAGCCGGGGCGGGTCGCTAGTTTAATTATATAATCTTTGCGATAAACAATCACAGTAAGAACAATTTAGACAGAAAAAACAACCACAAATGCGTAGTTTTTTTTTATAAAAAAGAGAACTTCATCAGCCTTTTAATTAAACCAAAGTATTTAATAATAATAATAATATACGTTTATTTCACTCTTGATCCATACAAAAAAACACATTGAAAAAACAAAAAAATTACAAAGACACATTGACAAAAAAGGATGAAACCAAACAGAATAAATAAATAACAAAACTAAACAAAAAAAACACACATTCCAGTAAAAAAAAGAATTTTATGCAGCTATTTAACGCCAATGCACAGTGTTTTTTTTACCCCAAAAAAGTGACATCGTTATTTTATTCATTAAATCTACAGAGCTTTCCATTTTGAATGCTAGAGTAGAACACCCGGATATTAATTCGCCTTAGATTCTCCAAAAAAAATTGTTAAAGATTTTCTGAACTTGAGCTCGAAAATTGTAAAAAAATGTATATAAAAATAACCGTACACAAATGATGGTTTAATTCGACAAGGGCTTATGAAGCAAATCTGGGCGCATATTAAACCGTCTTTATTTCAGTATAAAAGCAGATATTTACGATACCATCGGGATTTTTCATGTTTTTGGTTATGATTTTTTTCTGACTCTTCTAGGCTGAAGTAGAAGGTCGGTCTAGGACAGAAAGATGCCTTTAGCTAAGCCCAATAACGCATAAAAATACGACCTCCAAACATCGCGTAGGTTCTGAGAAATATTTTTTTTTGTTCCGAGGTCAATCTTGGGCAATTAGGGTTGTCAAAAAGGTCATAGCTAAAAAAGGTGTCAAGTAACTTCGAAAATGGGGTAAGTAATATTCGATATAATTACAAAATCTTTGATATATCACTCAAACGACATACATCGTCGTCTATTTAGTCTAATATGCTAAAAACAAAATAATAATAACTTCTATCATAGTTAGTATTACCTGAAGAGTAGATATACCAAGTAAGTGATTACCCTTGCCAAGATAACTCGACGGAGCCCCACGAAGCGGGGCTCCTATTTCTGGGTGATCATAAAAAAATTGCATGAAGGCTAAGGGCCTTTCTAAGGGAGTAACTTGTTAATTTTTGAGCATGTAATTAATAAGTGCGGATTAATATTTATTTTTCAAATTACATTGCTAATTTTAATCAAGCCGCCTGCCAAGCGTGGAGATTATGGCAACCTCTCCCTTCTAAGGGACCTTTGTTCAGCAGTGGACATTTCGGCTGCTGATTATTGCTAACTTTGCACAAATATGTATTTTTTTTGTTTTTAAATTGAAATTAGGCTTTATTATTATACCAATAATGATGTTATCCTAATTTTATTAAAAAAAGCTTTTTTTTGGAAATTCATGAAAAAGTCGATGAAAATTTTCAACACTAGAATGTTCAGAATCATGTACTGGATCCCTGATATCGGTTTTCGGTACTATGTCCCTTACACCACAAAATATAGAGAGTACAGAAGGCAAGCTTCATACAATGGGCGCTCGAGTAACGCACACATAGACAGCGCTCACGGACACGAATTCTTGGTTTATCCCAGTCTAATGCGAACGCGGTTGCTATCCGCCTCAGACAAGAGTCGTACGCATCTTGTGATATTTTTTGAGCAAAGATGGAGTATGAATAATATAATTAATAGATTATATTGTTACTAACATGTTATTATTATGATTATTATTTATTACTGATTGTTATTAATATTATAATTGTATGAATTATTGATCATTATCTGAAATAAATAGTATTATTATTATTAAATAAGATGGTTATTGCACCTGTTCAGTAAATGGATGTATGAATTCTATTTTATACGCGGTGAATTGTCGTTTTTTAAGCTACGAGTTGTTTCACAGAGGTAAATAGGTATTTGCTTGTATTATAACTAGCTTGTATTTTTAACCCCCGACCAAAAGCGAGGGGTGTTACTGGTTTGATGTCCGGAAGTCTGTCTGTCTATCTGTCGGTCTGTATGTCTGTCTGTGGATCTGATGATGGAGCAGGAAGGTGGTCTCGGGAACTCTGCACCAATAAACGTAGACCCACGGAATTTGGGCCCGTTGGGTAGGTCTCGAAATACGAATGTCAATACGAAACGATAGTACAACACGTACACGTCTTAACAACGAGACGTCGAAAGTGTAATAAATTTGAAAGTCAAATCAAACTACTATTACGGATTATATCGCGGTTTATTTAGATTTTACTATCCCGACGTTTCTAATTCTTTGCAGCATGAGGACATGGTCGTCCCGCGATATAATCGGTAAAAGTAGTTTGATTTGATTTCAATGTGTAATATTCGCGTAAGTAAAAGACAACATTAAATTTGAAAGTGTTAAAAATTTAATTATTTTAGTAATTAACGGTTTTTATTTCCGTTCTTCCTGTTTTATTATCACCAATCAATTAAACAACGAGGATACGAGTGCCACTACCACGATAGTTTTTTCGCATAAGCCAGAGTTGACAACCCGAACGCGACCGCCGAACGTAGGTATGAAAAGTGAACATAGATGAGCTTGCCTTCTGGACTCTATATTTTGTGCTTACACCCCGTATATTTTAAACGATAGAACTAATGTTTTCGATTAGATAAACATTATAATATCCAAATAACATTATACGAAATAAGTTTTAGAATATATAAATGTGATTTATTAAGAAATTATATCAACAGTTGTTATATCTCATGTTTATTATATCTTGTGAACGTTATTGAAATGAAAACAGACCAAAGAACTTTATATGAAATGGGACGCACCCTTGAAAATGGAAGATCTTCTCGGGATGCAGTTTTTAGATTTTGCGCAAAAACATTCGTAGATATGCAATCTGGTTGGTCCTTCTGCATTTTGCGGATACTTCTAATGGCTGTGAAACACCAGCTGTGGCGCAGTCTACAGCTTCGTTTGCTACTTGTGTACCAACATGAGGGTTGGCACACTCATGCCCCCTAGCAGTAAGCTCTCCAGTCGCGGCTCGGACGGACATCCCCCTGCAGTTTGGGTAAGCCCCTGCTGAGGCAAAGCAGTGCAATGGGTCTGTAACGGCTCCATGGTGCCTCATCCCCTTTCTTCCGGACCATGTGCGCTGGGTTTTAGCAAAAGCCTATCGAGAGTGGACTGCTTCCCGCACCACACATAATCCGTCATTAGAAAATGTTACAGTCAAACGAACTTTATTACAATACAACCGAAATATTCATAAAATACCAAAAATACAACAAATACGGGCCAGGCCACAACAGTGCGTTGCGGCGTCGCATCGCAAAAATCAACGACGCCGCACAACGCATCGTGGAAATTTCCGATGCGCTGCCGCAACGTACGAATCTGCGATGCGACAACGCGTTGCCGTTTAGTCGGTGTCCATACTTTGAACGACCTGCACGTGTTTTTTAAGCAATATGGCGGAGTACGATGTCGACCACCTGATATCTTTAATTTACGAACGTCCCGTCCTTTGGGACAAAACTATATCACAATTCAAAGACAAATTTTTAAAAACAGAAGCATGGAGGGAAGTGTGTACAAGTTTATATTCAAATTTTGAGGAGTTAGATAGTGTTGAAAAAACAAAACTCGGTAAGTACTTATAAACATTTATATTTTTGTTAACTGCCAACTAAGACCTCCAATGTTACTATTAAAATAATTACAAAATTCGTTTCTGATTATGTTAGCTCCTGTTCTACTTTCATGTGTTGTTTCGTGTAAAATTTGCAAAGAATCGTCAATAATCATTTCTTCAAACGTTTGTGCGCCATCTCGATTCAATACAAAGTTGTGTAATACACAGCATGCTTTTATAATGTCTATTGTGAAATCGTAAGAAACATTAATGGGTCGGTGAAATATACGCCATTTATTTGCGAGTATGCCAAAAGCGCTCTCAACATATCGTCTGGCTCGGCTCAAACGATAATTAAAAACTCGTTTTTCTATCGATAATAACTTCCCAGAATATGGGCGCATTATATTATTTGTCAGTGGTAATCCTTCATCCGCCACGAAGACAAAAGGAATCTTTTTGAAAGCCAGGTAACGGTTTTGGCGGAGGTATAGATAATTGACCTTTTTTTAATAAGTCGTATAGATTTGAGTTCTGAAAAACAGTGGAGTCACATTCCTTACCATATGCACCTATATCGACATATATAAATTTGTAATTCGTATCAACAAGTGCTAATAGAACAATGGAATTATAATTTTTATAATTGAAAAATAGTGATCCACTGTGATCCGGGCTCAATATACGAATGTGTTTTCCATCTAGCGCTCCTATACAATTAGGAAAGTTGGTCTTTTTTTCATACTCTTGAGCAATTTGTTCCATCAGCTCTGTTGTAATTTTTGGTAATTCCAACCTTTTAAGAATGTTCCATAAAATACGACAAACAAATTTTACTATTCCTGTTATTGTAGATTTTCCACGATAATATGTGAAATGCATATCTTTAAAAGTATTTCCCGTTGCCAGGTACCTGAAAGAAAACAAAATAAATCATTATTCTTCATATTTTTTTAGGTAACGATGTCATAAAGAAATGGAGAGGAATCAAGGACAATTTTACAAAATACGAAAAAAAATTAAACGAGCAATGTAAATCCGGAGCTGGGGCCAAAAAAAATAAACAATATCATCTATACGACCAGCTCCTATTTCTGAAAAAGAATTCTCAAAATAAAACAACATCAAGTCTTGACGATGAAGAAATAAGACCAAGCACCTCAACACCCAACAAAGCCAGCAACCTATCATGCCACGTTACCAGCCTGCATCGCGTAAAAGAAAAATTTACGAAGACGAATTTGAGAAGAATATTATAGCTGCTTTAAAAACACCTGAAAGTAGACATTTATCTTTTTTAAAAGGAATTTTGCCATCATTAGAAAAATTGAATGATAATCAAACAATAATTTTCCAAAGTCGTGTCCTACAGATATTAAGTGATTTACACCAACCATCATACTATCCCAGCCACTATCAAACTTCACAAGCATCCATCCAAGCAAACTATCAAACATCTCAAACAACTGTTCAGACTGGCTATCAAACAGCTCAAACGTCTATGCAGAGTGCCTTCCAAAGCGGATGCGAAACATCACCGGCACCTATGCAATCGTCTCCACAAACGCCAAGGAATGATGATGTAAATGAGCCAGAACAAATTCATTTCGATGAGGAACTAACAAATTTGACGAATGACACACAATCGGAATACGAGTTTTGAATAACACTAAATTATGAAAATGATTAAACAGTATGATTATAGTAAAAATAGTTTATTTTTTTCTTACCTTAAAGTTAATCCCAGCATCTCCAGAGGTTCGATGGGTTTTCTAAATATGTATTTCTTTTGTAAATGAGGCTTTATCAAACTAAGAAGCTCTTCAAAACTTACTACACTCATCCTAAAGTAATCGAAAAATTTAACCTCGTCCACTTTTAGCGCCTCATTTCCTTTTGAAGTGGTTTCCATCTTTATTCATAATTGTCAGTAATGGGTGCACCCAGTACTTTCTTTTCTGTTTCTTTTTCTTAATACGCCTTAACGCAAGCAGAAGTAGAACACGTGCAGTGCGGTCCATGTCTCACTAGAAACTGAAACGTTGGTTAGCGTCTTTACGTACGATGTCGTATCCGATGAAATTTTTGCGTTGCAACATCGCATCGCATAGCTGTGCGATGTTGTTTTTGCGATGCGACGCCGCAACGCACTGTTGTGGCCTGGCCCTACGCAGTAATCCACTTTATGCAGATTTATTTCGATTCATTCTGTAGGTTGAATCTGGCTGTTGATAAAGATAATGATAATGGTGTTTTATCGAAGTAATATTTTTTTCAACACACTTGCTCGTAAAGTGAGCCTTATTACATCGTTTTTGGGGCCATAAACCTAGCTATAAGACACGCGTGCGTAATTACGACATTACCGAACTAGTGCGTGATAGAATTATCCCTATAAAGGTAAATTAGTACCTTACTGCAAGTTCTATGCGAGTAAACAGAGCATTCTTAATTTAACCGGGTGCTATATTTTTTAAAACCACGAAGAGAGTGAGAGAAACCACTATTTTCAGAGGCACAAACCGCCTCTGAAAATCCATATACATTTTTGGAATAAATAAATGTTTTCGTCTTTAATTAAGTCAAATGAACTTTTATTTTTATCTAATTATATTCATAATTCATCATAATTTATATACGAACTATTAAAATATTAGCATTTTATCACTTAAGATTATAATTTTGAAGTTGGCTGTATGTTCACTCACCTTGAATTGGGCAAGTGAAAAAAAAACGCGTGCGCCAAATACCATAAGTACATATCAATCAATCAATCAATCATTTATTGTTCACAAATATGGGTATTATACAGATAATATATATTAAAAAGTCTCTCCATATTTTGCCAAGAAAGAAAGCATGCAAACACTACAACATAGTTAAGGGAATCACAAAAATTGCATATTATTCACTGATCTGCTAAAAAATCGGACACTTCGTAGTAACATTTATCTAATAAATATTTTTTTAATTTCTTTTTAAATAAGTTTAATTCAAGGTCTTTAATTTCTTTCGGAATCTTATTGTATATCTTAGGCGCAATGCAATAAATACTTTTATGTAAAAGAGCTGTCCGAGACGATCTTAGACATGATGTGTTATTATTTCGTCTATTCCTATCGCAGATATCATTTTATCGTGTAAATAATTTTTGATTCATTTTTACAAAAACTGTTGTTCCAAAAATATATATACTATGCGTTTCAACTAAGAATGTGGCCGCCATTATGATCGCGACTTCGGAACATCACTCGTTTTTTACGATTTTTGTACCGGCTGCAGAGTAAACACAAAATGAAAAATTCGCCCCGGTTTTGATTATTTATTGTAATGTTTTATTTTGCTATATATTTTTGTTAAAACATAATATTTAGTAATTATATATTTGAAATGGCAAGATGGCGGCCACATTCTTAGTTGAAACGCATAGTAGAGAAGGTAAAGTTAAAATTTGGTATTTAATGAAGAATGGTTTACATGAGTCAGTACATTGTAGATTACACATGGATTTAATGCACCTTTTTTGCATTTTGAAAATAATGTCCCTATTTGTTGAAAACCCCCAGAAAATTACACCAAATCTTAAAACAGAATAATTTTCATATTTTGTTTTTATCGTATTTGTTGCTGTGTACTTAGTAAGTTATTTTGATTTTTCCTCGCAACTGTGTTAAGAAACGTAGCATGAAACACGTGAGCTCTGCTAATTCGCTTCGTTTCGTTTTATTATTATCTACCCAAGTTACCATTCTCCTCTACGGAATGATTAAACATTATAATATTTTTCATGTTCTCAATGGAAAGTGTTAAGTGCAAAGGTCAATTGCAGTGGCAGCCCTAACGAGTTTTTTTAAAATTCATTTTCTCAAAACCTACGCGTTGTTTGAAGGTGGTATTTTTATGGGTTATTGGGCTTGGCTAAAGACATCTTTCTGTCCTAGACCGACCTTCTACTTCAGCCTAGAAAAGTCAGAAAAAAATCATAACCAAAAACATGAAAAATCCCGATAGTATCGTTAATATCTGCTTTTATACTGAAATAAAGACGGTTTAATATGCGCCCAGATTTGCTTCATAAGCCCTTGTCGAATTAAACTATCATTTGTGTACGGTTATTATTTTATATATTTTTTTACAATTTTCGAGCACAAGGTCAAAAAATCTTTAAAAAAATATTTTAGACAATCTATGGCGAATTAATATCCGGGTGTTCTACTCTAGCATTCAATATGGAAAGCTCTGTAGATTTAATGAATAAAATAACGATGTCACTTTTTTGGGGTAAAAAAAACACTGTGCAATGTTTACACATGTTCGTTATAGGCCATCGGTCTGCCAGTTCTTTAATAATACTGTTTCTACACTGACCGACCCTGGCCATATATGAAGCAATTCTGCTTCTCTGTATGGCATTGAACGTGTTCAGACGCGCCTCCGTAAACATGCTAGAGGTACTACCGTACCGATTTTAAAACCCATGAGGTGTCTGAAAATGTTATTATATTGTACACGAATCCCATCCAATGACCTCCTTTTATAATTTGTCCAGAGTTGACAAGTGTAGAAGTTTTGACAGTTTGATTCAAATAAATGCACTTTAGTTTGAACATTAGCTTTAAAAAAGCTTCGTGCTATCATATTTCCCACCACCGAGAGTGCCCGTCGCTGGCGATCAATTTCGGCATCATCTTTCATATCAGACGACAGAATGTGACCAAGGTCCTAACTCCCTCCACTACCGTGATACTTTGATCCACCTGGCTACCATCACTGGTGGCACGTTTTGGGACCCCTCCCCGATCTGAAAAAGGCTCCCCTTTTTTTCATTGTATATTAAATCATGGTCTATTGCATACCTTTCACAGATTGTAATTCAGTAAGTCATTCCATGATATTGTTTGCTGACGACAGTACAGCCATAGTAAAATGTCGTAATCAACATGAATACCAAACGGACATTAATGATACCATTGTTGACATAGTTAATTATCTGAATAATAATAATTTAATCATTAACTTAAATAAAACAAAGATTATGCATTTTCACCAAAGAATAGCACCATACCACCTTGACATTAAATTTAATGACCATAAAATAAAACAAGAAAATGTTGCTAAATTCCTTGGGCTCTGGTTAGATAGTAAGTTGACTTGGAAAACCCATATAGAAATATTATGTAAAAAATTACACAAATCCGCCTATGCACTATTCATGCTGTCGAAAAAGGTTAATATCCAAACCATACTAACTGCGTATCATGGATTGGTGGTATCATTGTTAAGATATGGTCTCATTTTTTGGGGGCATTCAACAGACAGAGAGGTAGTATTTAAAGCTCAGAAAAGATGTATAAGATCTATGTGTGGTTTGAGGACAAGAGACAGTTGTGTTCCTACATTTAAATCATTAAAAATATTAACAATGCCAGCACTTTACATATTAGAGGTTGCAATTTTTGTTAAAACAAAACCAAACTTATTTCAAAAGTATACATCAATGCGCGGTGCGCCAACTCGCACCCAATACAACAACATAAATGTAAGACTGCTCTAGTAAAGAAAAGTATCCTTGGTATAGCACCACAAATTTATAATAAAGTCCCAAGTAGTTTAAAAGACTTAAATATCAATAATTTTAAAAATAAACTATCACAGTTATTAATTGACAAATGTTATTATAATATTGACGACTTTTTAAATGATAAATTAATATAGTTATAAGACAGTTAAGTATTTATGTATATGAATAATTATTATAAGAATAAAATTGTAACTGCTTTAAAATGAAATGCCAATTGTAATAGAATATTTTCGTATGCTGTGTAACGGCAGTACATAGAGTACTTAAAATTATATTTAACACCTTAATGTATGTAACCACCTATGTACACGAAATAAATAAATTGATTGATTGATTGATTGATTGTTATAAGCTTTCTGAGACCCTTAATCGAGGGGCTGAACAGAACCATATCATCGGCATAACTCAGATTGTTGACATATCTGTCACCCAACCTTAGCCCCACCGGTACCCCACTCAACTCCTCTATTAAGTTATTCATATATAGAATAAACAGATCGGGAGAAGTTAGCCCACCTTGCCTTTCACCACACGTTAGCTTATATTTTTCTGACGGAGTTGTCCCACCTGACATTGCTGGACTGATTCTGATACCAAAACCTAATCAGTCCAACAACGCCAGATGGCACATTGGTGTTCTCTAGTTTAATCCACACGTGTAGGATTTTGACCCTGAAATTTCCCGCCAAATCACCGAGCAACAAAACGTGCGCCTACTAACCGAAGACGTTCCAACTTAGGCCACCGCGACCGCACTTTTTAAAAAAATCTCCGAATGCAAACGGTACGCGCTCCGTGAAAAATACAAAAAACCCGTGAAATACTTGTGAAAAGTGTTTAGACTAAACGTTTCGTGAGCTCACCGTATCGAAAACCACCACGGCGAGACCCATCAAGCAGTCAGAACTTTGGTGCAGAGCTGGTGGAGGAAGCGGGAATTAAGGGTCAGAAGTTTTTTTATTAGATCTACTTAAATTCGTATCCAACTGAGCTATCAATCGATACAACACGTATTGTGAAAAATAACAACAATGAGAGCAGGTAGTGACTATTAGTGTAGGATTAGGATTGGTAATAGATTGATATATGATTATATTATGTACTAGCTTTATCCTGCAGCATCGCATGCACATAGTTAGTTAATATCCTGGGACAATTCACACATGGTCATCTGATCCAAACCAGGCAGAGCCTGTACTATGGAACCAGACAACTGATACTAATACATATATACTTTTTATTTGTAAGTACATACTTATATAGATAAACACCCAGACACTTGGTGGGAATCGAACCCACGACTTGTTGGGTAGGAGACAGGGTCACTAACCACTAGACCAACGGGCCCGTCATCAGTTAGTACTTAGGTATAGATTGTTTATAGGTTTTAAACAATCAGTAACAACGCATATTGTATAATAATTTCATGCAAGAAAACTTCACCTTTACACGTCGTCATTTCATTTTCATCTTATTTTCAATCGGCCTGTATTGTCCAAACCAATAATAAATAACTTACTTCGCGCGCTTCACGTTTCGTCGCATTTAGCAAAGTGTAAAGAAGAGCCCGGGGCTCTTCAGTTTCTAAAGCAAGCGGATTCCCTTCGCTTCTGAAGCAACAAAGTAAGTTTCATAAATGAAAAACGGTCAGTCCATTAAACCTTGATTCCAATGAACTGCGGGACAAAATTTTCTCAATTTTCCTATAACCCCTAGTGCATCTTTAAAATCCCTTAAAGCTTGCGAAATATTTATTTATTTATTTTATTTAAAAAGTCTTTTCAGTACCTACGTATTGTGGTAATCGAACGCAATGATCTTATATCGTTATGATTATGACTACGGTTGTTTGTATTTAAAAACCACAAGAAATACATTATCATAAATCTTATGAAAGAGAAGCTTGTTTTAACGCCCACTGTGCGCTGTACCGTGTGAATCCAATACACTGTAACTACGAAAAACTGATTTTGAGAAAATGAGCAAAATAGATTTTTTCAGTTTTTTCAATATTACTCCAAAATTTTCTTTAGAAAGTATTTCTGTGTTCTCTCTCAGTTCTTATAGTGTTTGGTGCCAATTTAAAAATAATTTTATAAGTTATCCAGCCTATTATGTTTTATATATATTTAGAGTATACATAATGAATTATCGTGGATAATTTGTGTTGCCCTAATAGTTGTCAGAAGCTAAGGAAGATATTGTTAAGGCAATACACTGTATCATATAGTTACAGTGTATTGACTTGAAAAACAGGGCCTATAAATGTATTGGTAGGTATAAGTAGGAGAACCTTAATACTGCACAGACGTGGCAGTTCTTGAGATATTTTGGTATTTTCTATTGAGAATGCTCCATATTTAGATCTTGATTTCATTAATGCACATTTTTAGAAGTCACTTGTTACTCTTGATAATGTTAAGTTGTCCACTTTAAATTGTCTCTCTTAGCTATCTTTGCCTTTATCTTCTCCTTTCTTTTTGAGTTCGGTTACTGAGGGGGTTGGGAATTATATCATCATGGTCTTCAGTTAAAATTGTTGTTACCTAACCTTGAAGTAATCTTGAGCAATCCTTGTCCAATAATCACTCGTTTCTTAAACTTTTCAATTGAATCCTGTTCTTTCCCGTCTGCATGGAAGAAAGCTTGTCATTGTCATTCCTTTTCCAAAACAGCCAAATCCTTCTGTTACAAATTTTAGTCCTATATCTACACTCCTTGTTCTGTTCTGGAAGTCCTGCAAGGTATTTATTGTTCACAAACAAATGACAGACTATTTTGAACCTAATTGCCTTTTAGTCCTTAGTTTTAGTAAAAATAAGTGATGTTTGACGCTTGTGTTATAGAAAGCAAACAACTGATTATTCTGATATTATTGGATCTTGGTAGTGACTTCAATTCTGTTGATTTTGACATCCTTCTAGGCATTCTTTCCTCTCTCAATGTCGCTTCTTCAGCTATCAATTGCTTTGATCATATTCATATCTTCGTGGGCGCTCCCAATCTGTCCGCTTTGAGGAAACATCATCTGTGTGGTGTGAGCTTGAGGCAGGTGTTCCACTGGGTGGCGTAATCTCTCCTCTTTTCCGTTTTCATGAATGTTATCGCGAGGGTTTTCTAACTATCATCTCTATGCAAGTTCATCCGTAGCTTTATCATCATGCCAATATTGATAATCTTGGGTAAGCGGTATTTACGCTTAATAAAGATTTAGATAGCATAAGTCAGTGGGCAAAATGAATTGGCTTGTAAGTGAACTCTACTAATTCTCAGGCTATCATATTTGGTGGCGGATACGTGATGAATCTGGTTGACATTAACTCACTCTCTAGTTTAGTTTTCGATTCCGTACCATTTGCATACTCAAATAAAGTTAAAATTCTTAGAGTTCTGTTTGATTATAATATTTCTTGGGAATCTCATGTTGAAGATAGGTATAAGTAAGAAGATCTTTTACTCTCATCAGTCTCACAAGCGTCTCCAAAAATTTCTTCTGCGTCAGACAAAAATCTTTTTTGCTTGATCTTTACCTCTTTTCGATTATGCTGATGTGTGTTTCTAGATGCAACTGAGGAGCTTCTTAATAAACTGGAGCAATTGTAAAATTTGTGTATTCGTTTCATCTTTGGTCTACGGAAATATGATCACGTGTCGGAATTTCGGGCTCAACTAGTCTGCCAATCCGTCAGCGGTGGAACTGGCAAAATTATTTATTTTCTAAATTGTATACTTAACAATCCTTAATCTCCTCTTTATCTTTGTGAGCGTTGTTCCTTGCTCGTGTCTTGTGACAAGCCTTGACGTTCCACTGTATCTCTGCATTTTGAAGTTCCTCCTCATTATTATAGTAGCTTATAATGATTTTTTTTACCATGCAAGCAGTGCGGCTATGGAATTCTCTTCCACATTCCTTGTGTAGTTGCTGTAATTTAGTCATATTTAAAAAACAACATTTCCTCTCCAGATAGATTTAATTTAATATTTAGTGTATTTATAATACTATATTTATTTTTAAATTTCAGTACGTATTAGTTCACCAGCTCATACTTTCCAGCCACTGCGCCGCCGTCGCTCTCGGCCAGATCGACCAATAATAATTAAATTCGATAGCCCAGCCTCAATCTGATTGGCGCAGCCGCGTCGCGCTAGCCCTTCTACTTTGTTTTGACAAAACACTGTATCTTGCAATCCGCGAAGATTATTTGGACAATGCACTGCATCATCAATTGCCGTATTTTACTATTTCAGGCCTGTAGTTTTTAGTAATTACAGTGTAATTTTCATTGTAATATCTCAGTATTTTTCATACAAAGTAAAAAACTATGAATGCTATAACATCAAACAGGTTAAAAGAAATCGAATGAACGTTGTTAGTTCAAAACACTGTATCTGAAGTTACAGTGTATTGGATTCACACGGTACCGCTGGTGTGGCAGGTTTTGACTTAGGGTTACCAACTTTTTCTGGTATTCTAGATTATTTTCGGGGTCAATTTAAGTAACCACTTTTAAGGTATAATATTGCTGCTTTGGTTTTTAATTTCAAAGAAAGCACTTATTGCAAAAATATGTATTTCACCTTCTACATGATTTTTAACACAAATCTACATGAATGATATATAATAATGTTTGCTTGTAAACATAGGTTTTTGAAAATTGGTAATTGGATGTAGCCAGTACCGCCTTCGCCGCGATATTTTCGCTTTATTAGTAAAGCAAGAAGCAGTGCAGCTTTGTAAGAATTAAGAGTCCATGGTAACGTTTAGCTTCGTCAAGATTTATTATTACACTGAACAATCATATTGCACGAGTCTCGTTCCGCACCGGGCCGACTACTACTCTTAAAAATGTTTCCTCCCTAACTCAAATCAAATTATCCCCAATTATACTTTATATTTTAGCCGTCTTTCAAAAAGGAGGTTCTGTATTCGACGCGTATACATATGTAATAATTGACATATTATGTTAGACTATATGGGCATCTAAGCATATGTATATTTGAGTAACCCCTTCGGCTATCGTTAGTTTCCCTTCCCATTACAATTTGTGAAAACGATACTTCTACCTTCCATTTAAGACACAACAAGACATTGACCTTTACTTGTCAATTAACAACCCAAACACGATCTTGTTGTACATGCTACGCGTCTCCACCGAACAGGCAAATCGTTTATGAGCCAAAGTATACACTTTTATAACAAACTGCCACAGGATATCCGAGATCTTCCAATGAAGAAATTTAAACCTTTTGAAGCCGATTGTCAAAAAAGGCTTATTATAAAATCTCGAATTACCTGGAGGATAAAACTGCGTGGGCTTGAACTGCTCAAATCATGTAAGCTTAGAATTTTAAGGCTACCTATACATAATTTGTAAAATTGTTTACACAATTGTTTAAAAAAAATTACAAAAAAGGACATGCCCGCTGAGTGTCTTCCAAGATCTTCTCAGTAGCGGCCGCGTAAAATGATTTTTGTGTAAGCCTCCGTGGGACCTATACATAATAATGTTATTTTGACTTTGACTTTGATACTATTGACCTCATACCCTACATTTTAGAATTAACAGGACATTTAGTATTAATTGACAGCCTATACTAATGAGTATGTCCTGTTGTCCTGTATATATGCGTGTGTGTGTGTGTGTGTATGTATGTTTATTCCCATACTTCTCAGAAGCCACAAATCCGATTGCGGTAATTCTTGTTGTAATAGCTTCATCAAAATCAGTTCGGTACTTTAGTATAATGCACTATTTTGTTCCTAGTAAAGTCTAGTATAGTTGTTCTAGTTGCGTGGTAGTTTCATGCATTCAGAGCGTTATAATAGGTAAAGTCAATAAAAATTTTAAATAATTTTTTTCTAGTATATTAAAATCCGACTTTAACGATATTATTATGATCTAAAAAGTACTATATAACGAAAATGTATTGAAGTCGGTGCTTAACATAACATATTAACTGACATCAGCTTCCCTCGCCGGAGTTTTAAACCTTATAATTATACATACCTACGTATAATATTAAAACGTACCAAAACCACAGCCGAAACCCTCAAAATGATTGTAGAAATTGGGTCAAAATTCAATGTTTAGTTTAGATTAAGGAAACAAACAAACAGGAGCGACTATACGTATAACACGGATAGTGACTGATTTTATATCTAATAAGTACCTAGGTACCTACTTATTTAGATTGTTTTAAATTTCATACACTACAAGCGGCTTTGCACGGTACGAAAAAATATTTCAAGAAATAAAATTTTAACAAAATTAATCAAACTCAATATATTTTCCTCGAAGCAAGTTTTATACACTAAGATCTTAACTACAAGTCGGTTTTAAGATTAATAACATTGCCCATTAATAAATGTTACGTAATCAGAAACAAATAGTTCAATGTATTATTCTCCATTTATTTAGGGAGAAATCCTTAAAGTTGGGAAACCCGGAACTACCAAAGTCGCGGCGACTGGCATCTGTAGTGTGCGTGGTGTAGCGCGCGGTTGCTGCATCCAGCGACCGGAAAGCATCGAAATCGCTGGTCGCTATCTGCTAGTAGTGTGCGGGGGTTCGCGATCGGCTGCGGTATCAAGCTTCCGAAAAGCAACTGAGTTGCCGAACGCGGATGCAAAAAGTATCGTGTCGGCGGAGGCCCACCTGTGGTAAAAGTGTCGAGGAATTTTCGTTTGACGTTCGAAATTCAAACACATTATTACCCAAGGGGGTTTGGTACAACATTATTACCCGGCTAGACTATACGGATATAATGAGGTACTTTGTGTCATCTTTTTATAACACATAATGCAACATTATCGAGCAGGTGGTGTGAAATAGTAGTTTATGCACCAAGGGGATAAATTAGTTTCATAAGTCGCGGGCGTTAAATTGAATCGTGACCATAACGAAGGATTCTAGCAACTCCCGAGCGCAGCGAGGGATTTAAGCTCGCCCAAGACAAAGACACCTTTATCCCCGAGGAGAATATACTACTTTTCACACCTACTGTGAGGTAATAAAATACAAATTGTAATACTTCAGGTAATCAGGATGGTCACAATAATCAACACATAAGCATTTGACGGTCAATTATATTTTATAAACAATCGTGCAGAGTTTCCACTTACAACTGTTCTCAATGACGGTGACAGAATGACTAACTCGAACGTTGTGACACCGGTATATATAGGCAAACAGATAAGCCAATCAAGAGTCATACATATACAAAAACTATTACATATTTAACATTAATTAATACTATTTAGATTGGAGATTTAATTAGGAGAATTATCAATCAATAATACATATAAACCACAACTAATGTAAATATTACTCATAATCAGTATTTTGTTACGCCGGAAGCTGTCAAGCGCACGGCGACATAATTATATTTCATTTAGTACTTAGGTAGTTACAAATAAGTATTTAAACACAAATCAAAATAATGTCATGCTATAGAACAAATTAAATCACAAATATAATCAATATATAATTATCTAGGTGCACAAAGTTGAGCAGGGACCGGAAGTCTGTAACACTCGGCCATCCTGCTTTGCCGTGCCCCACGGCGATCAGTATTACCACTTTCAGCCTAGTTTGTCCCTGATATACAGCATCTGAAAAAAAAAATACAAAAGCAGAACATCTATCCATGTAGTCGTAACTAATAGGTATTAAGCTTGTAGGCTGCTGCTGCTGCTGCTGCTACTGCCCTATTAATAAACCATAAATTATGTCCCGATCTCAGTTTCTATCGTTGCATTCATGAATGACAACATCTATATTCATAATGTATCCTATATCTATCACCTTTCACAAAGTTTTTATTTATCACACAGCATTTATTTATTCCATATCGCAAAGCTTTAATGAACCCCATATCACATAGCATTTATATATCCCTTATCACCCACTTTTTTTTCATATCACACTTCCATATCACACAGATTTTTATCACATTGCATTTAATTAACCCCTTATCACTCAGCTTTTTATTTAACCCATATCTCACCGAATTAAAGATTATTTCATATCAATGTAGCAGTTTATATATATGTATGTATGTATATATACCTATAAATTTATCCATGTATTTATTTATATAAATATATATATTACATAATTTATTTATATATTTAATTTATTTATTTATTACATAATTTACTTTGTATTTTTGTATGTAGTAATTTGTTGTACACTTGTTTGTATCCCCAACAGTATTTAAATTTTTCTCCAAATTCTCCATCACTCAATGGTTAGCTGTCAGAAAAGTCAATGTTTGGGTTAAGTACGCCTTTGTACATTAATTTTCTTTATTTTATAATAATGTGTAATATTATTGTGTGCAATAAAGAATAAGAATAGATCCAATTTAATCCATATCACATAGACCATATCTAACCCATATCACACAGATCCAACATATTCCATATAACACGGACTTTGACTAACCCATATCACACAGATCCAACATATTCCATATAACACGGACTTTGACTAACCCATATCACATAGATCCAATTTAATCCATATCACACAGATTTTATTTAACCCATATAACACAGATCCAATCTAATACATATCACACAGATTTTATTTAAACCATATAACACAGATCCAATCTAATCCATATCACACAGATTTTATTTAAACCATATAACACAGATCCAATCTAATCCATATCACACAGATCTTATTTAATCCATATAACACAGATCCAATCTAATCCATATCACAGATTTTATGTAACCCGTATAACACAGATCCAATCTAATCTATATCACACAGATTTTATTTAAACCATATAACACAGATCCAATCTAATCCATATCACACAGATCTTATTTAATCCATATAACACAGATCCAATCTAATCCATATCACACAGCTTTTATGTACATATTGGATGGTGAAATTCAGTTTACATTGATTTGTTGGGATTATTAATTACATCAGTAATCATTGATAATCACTTTCGTGAGTTACCAATAATGAGTATCACTCTTACATATCCCCAAAACTGGCGCGCGACGCGTAATAATATTGAAAGTCTGGCGCGCGATGCAGCTTCCTGTCAAACTAAACTTTTATGATTATGTTAGATACATTAACTTAACTTTCTAACAAGTCTAATTTCTCAACCCTATCTTTATTAATCACACATAATTAACCAATTTTTCAGCACATGTCTGAAAGTCGAACTTAAATATAAACAATCACTTATCTACAACGAATGACTCGCTACAGTCTGATAGCGAGTCATTCGTTGTACACTAAATATTTTGAAATAAATCACCTAAAATTATTTATTTTTTTCTAATAAATGTCCAATTGTTATGTATCTTATTATATAAAAGAGTAGACAAAAACCCACTCATCACGAAATCTCAGAAACTACAAGTGCTAGGAGTCTCAAACTTTGCATGGCGGTTCCTTTTAAGACGTAGGTGCTCACTAAGACGCGATTTTTCGAAATTCAACCTCTAAGGGGGTCAAACAGGGGGGCAAAGTTTGTATGGGAGAACGCGATTCCTTGGTCCTATTGACTTGAAATTTTGCACAGACATTCGTTAAGAAAATTAATTGAATTAGTAATTCATATTTTTCATAATTTATCCCTTTACAGGGTAAAAAAGAAGTATTATTACTCAACCGATGGCGGTACAAATATATTACAACAATAAGATACAATAATTCGAAACATAAAATAAAAGTTCCTTGGCCAAGTGGTTACGGAAGCGTCCTCTAAGTACGGACTGTCCGGGTTCGCTACCTCTGAGCGGTTTTTTTTTTTGTATTATTAAACTTTGTTTTTGATTTTTTTATTTATATTAAGATTCGATGTTTTAAATATTTAACGCATATTGACTCCGGCACTTTTTATCTCTAATATATTTCTTATATTTAATGATTTTTTTTAATTTAAAATCATGCATACGTGGTTAGTTTCTCTTTAATGTTATGATTTAGTTATTAGTGGAAACTTAATTTTTGTACAATTGGATCTAAGGTAAAATATCACGCTATATGCATTAGGGACTGAGCAGACATATAACAAGAATATGATCAAGTAATTCGAATAATAGAGAGTAGCCGTGGTCTGGAGGTTACGGAAGCGTCTTCTAAGCACAGCAGGGTCCGGGATCAAATCTCTCTTTGGGATTTTTTTGTGTACTTTTAATCATTTTATTTTTGATCATTTTGTTATTTTTTTATTTTTCTCTGAAGGTTTTTTACTGAATTTATTTAGAAGTTTTATCTTAGTAAATAAATTGAATTAGCTTACGTTGACTAAACCTAAAGAGGTACCTACATACTTAACAATCAAGTACGTACTAGACATTCTATATATCATTCGTTCCATATAATATACGGTAAATCTGGGATATAATATGCTTGCCCCCCGGCGGCGGACTTAAAGGCCAGGCACTGAGGGACACCTGGTGCAGATCCCACCCGAGAACCCAGGTTTCCCTCTCATGTGCCGATGTGACAGCCACGGGAGTTTTAGTGGGTAAAAATCCCAAATACCCAGGTTGACTTCCCCACGGGATCCCGTGGACATATTGGATGTTTCCCCCGCCACCCCCTTAACTGTGACAACGGTGACAGATTCCCGGGGGGCTATAATACGCCCCTGACAGCGGCTTCAAAGGCCCTTGCCTTGCACTGAGGGGTACACGGTGCAGCCCTCCTCTTTTCTGTGGACAGCTGTGGGGGACACATACCGCAGTCGATCACCCGCAGGATCCTGGGGGCCTATTGGAAGTTTCCCCGCGATCCCCGTATCTTTGAGCACGATGATAGTTTCCCGGGTGGCTTTATTGTGCCCCCCGGTAGCGAGCTCAAAGGCAAGCCACTGTGGGATCTTGGTGCAGATCCCACCGGATAGCCCAGGTCTCCTTCTTATGTACTGATTTAACGGCCGTTGGGGGTTTAGTGTATAAGAATCCTACATAACCCGGTTGACTGCCAATAAGGTCCCGGGGACCTATTGAAGGCTTCCCCCGTGCGTGACCCCTGTAACCGTGAGCACGGTGACAGGTTCCCGGGTGGCTTTATTGTGCCCTCCGGTGGCGGGGTCAAAGGCAAGCCACGGAGCAGATCCCACCGGATAGCCCAAGAAGGGGTTCTTATGTGTGTGAGTATGTGTGAGTGTGTGTGAGTGTGTGTGAGTGGTTCGGTGTGGTTCGGTGTGGTGCGGTGTGGTGCGGTGTGGTGCGGTGTGGTGCGGTGTGGTGCGGTGTGGTGCGGTGTGGTGCGGTGTGGTGCGGTGTGGTGCGGTATGGTGCGGTGTGGTGCGGTGCGGTGTGGTGCGGTGTGGTGCGGTGTGGTGCGGCGTGGTGCGGTGTGGTGCGGTGTGGTGCGGTGTGGTACGGTGTGGTACGGTGTGGTAGCGGGACTGAGCGGGACTGACCGGGACTGAGCGGGACGGAGCGGGACTGACCGGGACTGAGCGGGACTAAGCGAGACTGACCGGGACTGACCGTTCAGCCCTCGGGGGGGGGGGGGGGAATAGAATGAGACAGAGCTAGAATGAAGTTTCACTTCTTCCGCGCGGAGGGACTCCACGTACGCACATTTTTTTTTTGAAGTGAAACTTCTTATGCGACTTCCAAAAATGTCATCATTTAACGCGTTAGACGTTATGCGTTAGAGGTTGAGCGTTAGATGTTAAACGTTAAGCGTTAAATTTGTTAAGGTTATGAAAGCGCTCATGTGAAGCCGTCACTGAGTGAGTGGGTGAGTGGGTGAGTGGGTGAGTGAGTGAGTGAGTGAGTGAGCGATAGTGAGCGATAGTGAGTGATAGTGAGTGATAGTGAGTGATAGTGAGTGATAGTGAGTGATAGTGAGTGATAGTGAGTGATAGTGACTGATAATGAGTGATAGTGAGTGATAGTGAGTGATAGTGAGTGATAGTGAGTGATAGTGGGTGATTGTGGGTGATAGTGAGTGATAGTGGGTGATAGTGGGTGATAGTGGGTGATAGTGAGTGATAGTGAGTGATAGTGAGTGATAGTGAGTGATAGTGAATGATAGTGAGTGATAGTAGGTGATAGTGGGTGAGTGAGTGAGTGAGTGGCACGGTGTCGTACGGCGTCGGACGGTGTTGTACAGTGTCGTACAGTACAGAGCGAGAGTGAAGTTTCACTTCTTCCGCGCGGAGGGACTCCACGCACGCACTTTTTTTTTCTCAATTACACCCGTGCGAAGCCGGGGCGGGTCGCTAGTGTCTAATAAATTCCATTTGTGTCTTGTGAATAAACTCATCGCAGTTAATACTCGCTTTTGTTCTATTCTTCACGTGAACATTTTTCAAAAGTTTGTTGGCATAAACTTCATTTACTGATGCATCTTCACACAAACAATTCAAAAGCTGTGTGAGATTGGGCTTTTTTTTATACAATTCCATTATTTTTTTATGCCACGCTTGTAAAAGTTTGTACGGTTTGTAGTCCTGTGACGTTCGCCAAAGACCCACCAGATATTTATAAATTTCTCATCTTTTAGCCATTGTTGGAGCATATATTGGCGAAATTTTTTGCTACCGTCGTCTGGGCTCTGGCTGGCTACATACCAACCATTCATAATTTGGTCTTCCAGTAAGCCTTATGTTATGACTAAAACTAGCTATGATGCACTCAGTAACAGAACTAAGCGTTAACTAGATACATAAAGATAAATTAAGATGACCTCCCTCCCAGGAGGGCTACCATTACCCCTGCCTACATTAGTTGTGATGAGTTGCAAATAATAACATATTAAAAATATTTTATGTAACTGACCAACTAGGAATAAGTTCTTTTGTTTAGGATCCTTTGCGGCGTGGGCGCACGTGTTTTATTTATTTTATTACTTTTAGGAAGACTTACAGCTAATACAGATATAAGAGTATATTATGATAATGATAGGAAGGCCATTTACAAGTCTCCACCTATAGAAAAACAACCTTATCAATGAAGTGCAGCAGAGTGATAAATTAAAGTTAAGCAAACGAAACATGCAGATAGATCGTTACAGTGTGACATTACAATTCATCTAAGAAAAAAAAACTCTGATAATATATTCCTTAGAACATATGCACTTGTATTAAATAAATCAATATAGATATACCATATTATACCTCAACGGTTTTCGGACATTAAGGGGGAAAACTGGAACCCAACAACAACTGGAATCCATTTTTCCCCCTTAAGGGGGAAAACTGGATGAGCAGGGGGGATTTCTGAACTTTTATTTTTAGATTCCACTTTTCCCCCCTAGGGGGGATTTTTAAGGGGGAAAAGTGGAATAAGCCTTCTATTCATCGGAGGATCTCATTAGGTATGGGTGAAGTATATGGTGTAAAGACTTCACCACGTACTATTGGAATAAATTTTCGATATCTTTTCATGCCCTTGATATAACTTATAACATATCTATTGAGTGGTCGGCTTTACATCCTTTATAGGTACAATCCGTTATTTTTTCTAGTAACATACGCATTTTTCGTTGTCCTACAGAGTAGTTAACGCACTTCCTATATACGTGAATTGATGCCCGAATAATGGCTGAAAAGGAGGGAACCTAGCGATCGCAAAATCAGTATTATAAATTAGCGAGATCATGGTAAGATTTGTATACATGCAGATGTTTTAAATGTTATAAAGTTACGACATTATTACAGTTTACGAACAGCTTTAGAAAATACTTTCACACGGTCACAGTCTATAGTCTATTAGTAGATCAAAGTCTTAAATTGAAAGCCATCAGCGAGCTATGCGGGGAATAATAACTAAGGTGGTCTCTAATGCGGCGCAGTCCAACTCTGCATCCACGGGGATGCCAATGAAATATATCCGATAACGTTTTAGTGACCAACTGCTAATGTATCTAGCTCGTAGCTATGATAAAAATTGTTTCTCTCTAGGCAATTACTAAATATGCAATCTGTTATATAACGCCAACAGATTGGTTTTGCAACAGTACTCCTCTCCACCTAATACAAGCGTACTTGCTCAGTATGGAATATAGATTCTTGGACAGGACCCCGTCTATTCTACGTCCTTCTTAGTCTACTGCGTGGGACCTAGAGACATCAGCAAATCCGCGAGTAAACCTAATATACAACATTAATCCTAATTGACGCATCCCAAACAAATTAGTAAGTTTTTTTTTTATATTCAGCTATGCAACGAATTTGAGTCTATCCCGGCCGCAGTGTTCCCGCGGAAATCTTGTGTTCTAAATAATTAACGCTTGTCTAAGGACATGAGGAATATTCCTATGATGGATATTGCTATTTAGCAGTACGTGCATTGTGCGCTCTGTAGTCTAATTATATACTCTAGAATAAACCCCTTTTTCCAATACAACTCCTAGACTCGCATAGATAGACAGATTCCCTCATAACGTATTGCATCACTGATGCGTACAGTGCGTGGGAGTAGCAACACCATGCTGAATGTTATTAGTACCTAGTAAGCCAGATTGTCCAATTATGGGGCACTGGGTACATTCACATGAGCTGAGCTGAGCACACCCGGTGTGTCAAACAGCGCGGGCAGGTACTTAAACTAAAATTATGCATTAAGTAATTAAATTCTGTATATAACCCATTATGGACCTTGTCGGTGTCTGTATTTTATTGTATTTTACTGTATTTTGCTGTATTTTGCTGTATTTTGCTGTATTTTGCTGTATTTTGCTGTATTTTGCTGTATTTTGCTGTATTTTGCTGTATTTTGCTGTATTTTGCTGTATTTTGCTGTATTTTGCTGTATTTTGCTGTATTTTGCTGTATTTTGCTATATTTTGCTATATTTTGCTGTATTTTAATGTATTTTGCTGTATTTTGCTGTATTTTGCTGTATTTTGCTGTATTTTGCTGTATTTTGCTGTATTTAACTTTATTTAACTTTATTTAACTTTATTTAACTTTATTTAACTTTATTTAACTTTATTTAACTTTATTTAACTTTATTTAACTTTATTTAACTTTATTTAACTTTATTTAACTTTATTTAACTGTATTTAACTGTATTTAACTGCATTTTACTGTATTTTATTGTCGTAAGATTGTTATATCTGTATATATAAAAGAAGAAACTGACTGACTGACTGACTGACTGACATATCAACGCACAGCCTAAACGGCTTGGGTTAAAGACTTGAAATTTTTACAGTAGGTACCTTTTATAACGTAGACATCCACTAAGGAAGGATTTTTGGAAATACCACCCCTAAGAGGGTAAAATAGGGGATGAAAATTTGTATGAAAATCCGTCATTTTTGAAGTTAAATTAATGAAAATTAGTATTTGGCCTTTAAGTTAAAAATTAAAAATTATATATTTCAGGATTTTTGGAAATTCTACCTCTAAGGGGGTAAAATTGGGGTTGAAAGTTTGTATGAAAATAAGTCATTTTTTAACTTAAATTCATGTAATTTAGTAATTGGCATGTTAGTTAATAAATAAAAAAAAAAGATTTCAGGATTTTTGGAAATTCCACCCCCTAAGGGGGTTAAATAGAGCATGAAAGTTTGTATGAAAATCAGTCATTTATGAACTTAAATTCATGTAATTTAGTAATTGGCCTGTTAGTTAAAAATCATCATCATCATCATCATCATCACCAGCCGGAAGACGTCCACTGCTGAACATAGGCCTCCCCCTTCGAACGCCACAATGACCGACAATTGGCTATTTGCATCCACCGGTTACCTGCGACGCGCACAATGTCGTCTGTCCAGTAGTTAAAAATAAAGAATACATATTATAGGATTTTTGAAAATTCTACCCCTAAGGGGGTAAAATAGGGGATGAAAGTTTGTATGAAAATTAGAGATTTTCGAAGTTAAACGCATATAAATTGGTATTTGGTGTTTCAGTAAAAAATATATATTTCAGGGTATTAGGAAATTCCACCCCTAAGGTGGGTAAAAGGATGAAAACATTTATTATAATATTGTACTTGACTTACTGGCTATAGTACAGAATACATGCGATAGGACAACTGTATTGTTTTCTTTGATTTTTTTTGATGATATCGGATTCTTTTTTTCATATTTACATATTAATCTGTATTAATAAAAGAACAGGATGTTTTATAAGAATCACGATACAGCCAAAACCATTTAACGTAGAATCTTGAAATTTGGAATCAACATTATTCAAATAGGCTGAGTGAACAATAGGAACGGATTTTCGAAGTTCCACACCTAAGTGGGTCAAATGGGCTCTCAAAGTTTGTATGGAAAAAAAAAATATTACATCACATGGGCGCGAAACTTTTCAGTGTACGGAGCAAAAGAAATTATGAAACACGGGTATCACAACTTTTTGAAAATCAACCTTTACTGGCGTTTTTGTGGTTGGTTTTGAGTATAACGCGAAAAAAATAAATATAGATATATGTACTCTTTATTGTACACACAAACTTACACATAAAATAAAGCTTATATACTTAAATACAAAGGGCGGCCTCATCCGCTATTCGCAACTTCTTCCAGGCAACCTTGGGATGGAAAAAAGAGAGAATGGAACATAAACGTGGATGAATAAGTGGTGGTGAGATGCTCATAGCCAGTTGGAACCACTGTTCGATACACAATCAGTTGGGTAAGGAACGTCAGGCGAGGTCAGTCCTTAGATGGGTCACCACTTAGTGGCATTTGAACCGAGCGTTTCCTTGCTTCGGAGTGGCACGTTAAAAGTCGGTCCCGGCTATTGTCATCTAGGCAGCAGTCGTTAAGCTGAGTCAGAGGCCTAAGGGCCGCTTGAAAACTCTGACACCAGTTTGGCCACTAACCATACGACAAAAAAAAGTAGTGGTAATGTGAATGGGACATGCTGCATTGATGAAACTTTGCCAATACACCATCCAACTACACCTGTCTAAATATTCATTTTTTGAAAATCAACTCCCAAAGGGATTGGATTGGAGTCCAAAAAATGGTGTTTCGACCTACAGTCATAAGACTTAATTACACACCCAACCTCATCACAAAAATACAAATGAAAAGAAAATCTTTTATTTTCTTATAATGGGCAGCGAAAAGGATCCTCAAAATTTAATTTAAAGTGAGACTACTGTATCGAATGGGGTATCCTAAGAAAAGGCTTTATTTGCAAATTCCTAAACAGATTTTTATTTTGGTATATGTTATGTTACGTAGTTTTTGACTTAAAATCGAAAATGTCAAAAAATATTATAGGTGATACATACTTATCAATCTATATTTTACAGGAAAAATAAAATGATTTTTCGATGATGTGTGTATTCTTTAGAAATCCCAAAAGAAATTCGACAGCCAAACTTAGTTTTGCGGTTTGGTTTTTTGCTATTGGTTGGTTTTGGTGTTATGTGTGTGGTTTTGGTTTGGTGTTAGACAAATAGTAAAATAAAATTAATAGGTCCAATGAAGGTGTGCGAGTCCAACTCAACTTGACCGGATTTTTTAAAATAATAGCGGTGAATATTTAAGAATCAGCACTATAATAGAAGCTACGATGCCTTGCTCAAAAATACAGGATATGTCATTAAATATGTCTACTTGATACTTATTAGACTAGATACTTATTAAACAATATTTTGAAAAACCATGATACCTAATTCAGAACACGTGCTACAAACAAAATCAACGCGGGCGAAGCCGCGGGCTACTGCTAGTTTCATATATAATTCTCATCAGTACCTATTTCCCCGCTTGCTAAGAGTATATTTATGCTTGCTAATCTGTGATAATTATTATCTCAGAGGATAACTACAAAAAACAATTCCTCAACCTTATGATACGACTACTGTCAACTCCACTACAACAATAAGTATTCGTGAGAAATATAAGGTTCGGGTTGATATTGAGGTAAATTTGTACAAATGCATAATATCGTGGCGGTATTACATTACTGTATTCTAAATAGACTAGGAATTCAATTGCTTGTTGCATACTAAGTTTTTTTTATATATTAAAAGTTATGAATTAATCTTATAAAATGTTCTGAGGTAACTAAAAATATCTTTTGATTTACCATTGACTACCCAATTATTAAGACTAATTATCAGCAAGATTTTCATCATCAAAAATCAACAATACCGCACAAAACATGAACATTATAATAATATAAGAAGTTTCCAATGAGTTTGAAT
Source organism: Furcula furcula (assembly GCA_911728495.1). NCBI lineage: Eukaryota > Metazoa > Arthropoda > Insecta > Lepidoptera > Notodontidae > Furcula > Furcula furcula. The sequence goes on from OU452243.1 coordinate 770,741, forward strand.
ATCAACCACCAAATCCTTTCATTTTAACTATAGAAGGTTTGATCCTCGGCTTTAAATTACGAGCTTCGTAAGCTTAAGTACTGTAAGAATTTTTTTTTTTTTACTACCAGTGTCTGCGCATGCAACAAGGTGCTAACCATTACTATTACTATTTGCTATATTCCTGTAAAAGTCCATATAAACATTTTTAAGTTATAATTAAAACGCTACTGACCTTTTGTGCCGATGTGAAGAGCCAGCCGCAGCGCCTCGTAGCACGGCATCTTGCAGCCCCGTACTACATGGCCCTCTCCTAACCGCGTAGCATTTCCGATCTCTTGTGGATCCTTGAAGACTAATCAGTTAGCTGTCGAACAGTTTCGCCACAATCATACATGTCGTCCCACTGGTTAATTTAATTTTTTGTCGTTGCTTGATTCTTCATCCGGTAGTATAATGGAATAATCTCATCATCGTTTTGAAGTCCGCGGCGCCTTTTTCGTTGAACATGCCTTATCGATCTCCTCGTAGTCAGGTGAACAAGAAAAAAAATCTTAGTTTTCTTCGTCATCTCTTGAAATTGTTGTGTAGTTTCCATAAATCTTTGTACCAATTCCATCAACAGGTGGGCCTGAATATATCCCACTTCTGAAGTGTAATACTTCAGGTAATCAGGATGGTCACAATAATCAACACATAAGCATTTGACGGTCAATTATATTTTATAAACAATCGTGCAGAGTTCCACTTACAACTGTTCTCAATGACGGTGACAGAATGACTAACTCGAACGTTGTGACACCGGTATATATAGGCAAACAGATAAGCCAATCAAGAGTCATACATATACAAAAACTATTACATATTTAACATTAATTAATACTATTTAGATTGGAGATTTAATTAGGAGAATTATCAATCAATAATACATATAAACCACAACTAATGTAAATATTACTCATAATCAGTATTTTGTTACGCCGGAAGCTGTCAAGCGCACGGCGACATAATTATATTTCATTTAGTACTTAGGTAGTTACAAATAAGTATTTAAACACAAATCAAAATAATGTCATGCTATAGAACAAATTAAATCACAAATATAATCAACTAGCAGTAGCCCGCGGCTTCGCCCGCGTTGATTTTGTTTGTAGCACGTGTTCTGAATTAGGTATCATGGTTTTTCAAAATATTGTTTAATAAGTATCTAGTCTAATAAGTATCAAGTAGACATATTTAATGACATATCCTGTATTTTTGAGCAAGGCATCGTAGCTTCTATTATAGTGCTGATTCTTAAATATTCACCGCTATTATTTTAAAAAATCCGGTCAAGTTGAGTTGGACTCGCACACCTTCATTGGACCTATTAATTTTATTTTACTATTTGTCTAACACCAAACCAAAACCACACACATAACACCAAAACCAACCAATAGCAAAAAACCAAACCGCAAAACTAAGTTTGGCTGTCGAATTTCTTTTGGGATTTCTAAAGAATACACACATCATCGAAAAATCATTTTATTTTTCCTGTAAAATATAGATTGATAAGTATGTATCACCTATAATATTTTTTGACATTTTCGATTTTAAGTCAAAAACTACGTAACATAACATATACCAAAATAAAAATCTGTTTAGGAATTTGCAAATAAAGCCTTTTCTTAGGATACCCCATTCGATACAGTCGTCTCACTTTAAATTAAATTTTGAGGATCCTTTTCGCTGCCCATTATAAGAAAATAAAAGATTTTCTTTTCATTTGTATTTTTGTGATGAGGTTGGGTGTGTAATTAAGTCTTATGACTGTAGGTCGAAACACCATTTTTTGGACTCCAATCCAATCCCTTTGGGAGTTGATTTTCAAAAAATGAATATTTAGACAGGTGTAGTTGGATGGTGTATTGGCAAAGTTTCATCAATGCAGCATGTCCCATTCACATTACCACTACTTTTTTTTGTCGTATGGTTAGTGGCCAAACTGGTGTCAGAGTTTTCAAGCGGCCCTTAGGCCTCTGACTCAGCTTAACGACTGCTGCCTAGATGACAATAGCCGGGACCGACTTTTAACGTGCCACTCCGAAGCAAGGAAACGCTCGGTTCAAATGCCACTAAGTGGTGACCCATCTAAGGACTGACCTCGCCTGACGTTCCTTACCCAACTGATTGTGTATCGAACAGTGGTTCCAACTGGCTATGAGCATCTCACCACCACTTATTCATCCACGTTTATGTTCCATTCTCTCTTTTTTCCATCCCAAGGTTGCCTGGAAGAAGTTGCGAATAGCGGATGAGGCCGCCCTTTGTATTTAAGTATATAAGCTTTATTTTATGTGTAAGTTTGTGTGTACAATAAAGAGTACATATATCTATATTTATTTTTTTCGCGTTATACTCAAAACCAACCACAAAAACGCCAGTAAAGGTTGATTTTCAAAAAGTTGTGATACCCGTGTTTCATAATTTCTTTTGCTCCGTACACTGAAAAGTTTCGCGCCCATGTGATGTAATATTTTTTTTTTCCATACAAACTTTGAGAGCCCATTTGACCCACTTAGGTGTGGAACTTCGAAAATCCGTTCCTATTGTTCACTCAGCCTATTTGAATAATGTTGATTCCAAATTTCAAGATTCTACGTTAAATGGTTTTGGCTGTATCGTGATTCTTATAAAACATCCTGTTCTTTTATTAATACAGATTAATATGTAAATATGAAAAAAAGAATCCGATATCATCAAAAAAAATCAAAGAAAACAATACAGTTGTCCTATCGCATGTATTCTGTACTATAGCCAGTAAGTCAAGTACAATATTATAATAAATGTTTTCATCCTTTTACCCACCTTAGGGGTGGAATTTCCTAATACCCTGAAATATATATTTTTTACTGAAACACCAAATACCAATTTATATGCGTTTAACTTCGAAAATCTCTAATTTTCATACAAACTTTCATCCCCTATTTTACCCCCTTAGGGGTAGAATTTTCAAAAATCCTATAATATGTATTCTTTATTTTTAACTAACAGGCCAATTACTAAATTACATGAATTTAAGTTCATAAATGACTGATTTTCATACAAAATTTTATCCCCCATGTTACCCCCTTAGGGGTGGAATTTCCAAAAATCCTTTAATATGTATTCTTTATTTTTAACTAACAGGCCAATTACTAAATTACATGAATTTAAGTTCAAAAATGACTGATTTTCATACAAACTTTCATGCTCTAACCCCCTTAGGGGGTGGAATTTCCAAAAATCCTGAAATCTTTTTTTTTATTTATTAACTAACATGCCAATTACTAAATTACATGAATTTAAGTTAAAAAATGACTTATTTTCATACAAACTTTCAACCCCAATTTTACCCCCTTAGAGGTAGAATTTCCAAAAATCCTGAAATATATAATTTTTAATTTTTAACTTAAAGGCCAAATACTAATTTTCATTAATTTAACTTCAAAAATGACGGATTTTCATACAAATTTTCATCCCCTATTTTACCCTCTTAGGGGTGGTATTTCCAAAAATCCTTCCTTAGTGGATGTCTACGTTATAAAAGGTACCTACTGTAAAAATGTCAAGTCTTTAACCCAAGCCGTTTAGGCTGTGCGTTGATATGTCAGTCAGTCAGTCAGTCAGTCAGTCAGTCAGTTTCTTCTTTTATATATACAGATATATAATTATCTAGGTGCACAAAGTTGAGCAGGGACCGGAAGTCTGTAACAAAATATTGCTAGAATTAAAATAATAATCATATCTTGGGACAATCCACACACGGTCATCTGATTCTAAACTAGGCAGAGCCTGTACTATGGAAACCAGACAACTATTATTTAAGAGATACGACGATAATAATTAAATATTTAAATAACACCCAGTCACTTGGTGGGAATCGAACCCACGACCCATCGGGTTGCTGCCAGGGTGTCTAACCACTAGACCAACGAGACTGTCAATAATATCAGCGTAGTGTTGTTGGGTTAGCGCGTTGACATCTATTTTTTTGTTCTTTTCTAGAACATTAGGTTCTGCTCGTCGCACCATATTCGATATTGTGTATCAGACTGTATCAGTATTCCGCTACTTCTGGCTAAGTTACGTTACTATGGTATGAGCTCATCCGCTGTTAAGTTTTTTGACAGTTATTTTGCTAGTCGGACGCAGCAAGTGGAAATAAGAGGACCAGACAATACACCCTCTTTGTCGCAGCCTAGAAAAGTTACTAGAGGCACCCCACAGGGGTCCATATTGGGACCTTTGATGTTTACTTTGTATAGTGCAGATGTAATCAATGAAATAAAGCACTGTAAGTTCCACATTTACGCAGACGATATTCAACTGCTGCTAATCTTGTAAAGCACGTGATGTAGCTGCAACAGTACAAATGTTAAATGAAGACCTTCACCGGATCGCTACGTGGGCTGATAAAAATTGCCTAATGCTTAATCCCAGTAAGTCCAAATTTATGATACTAGGGACCAGTGGCGAAGGCTCCATATAACTCGATTCCTACCGGCTTCCCTTTGAAAACAGGCGTTTGTTACGACGATCTAATAAGACATTTATTTACTAACATAACGTTAAAAACATAGGTATTTAATACACCATCAAATAAAATTAATCTAAAAATCGCCTTATAATACATTTTTATTATTAGCAAAAACTTACACTTTTCATTCACTTCAACCGCGCGCAAGTCGTGGCGCGGCAAGCCGCTCGCAAGATTAGGAATTGCATGCGCAAGTACCGTGTAAAATCAGTACCGAAAACGTTCCCGCGCAGACGCATAACTCGCTTAGTATAGGAACGACGGCAAGCCGCTGACCACCGGGTTTTAATGGGGCGTGGTTATGTTAATGGATAGAAAAATGACATGTGTACGAACGAAATAGAGTGTAGTATTGCGTACGCATATTTCGATCGACTATAATCTTTCGTCTTCGTTGATATTTATTTTGTATCGCATATACGGTATATGACAATTTAATTCTACTAAATATTATAATATAATTAGAATCTAATAGATTCTATGGTTGTTTAAAGTTTTGTTTATTGTGTTTAATAATATAAAAGTACTATAGTGATTGCGTGTCCAATTTCACCGATAGATGGCGCTGTTCATAATGTAAATCACGCTAACATCGTAAATTACTGTTTAATGATATTCGTTAATGAAACATACAATATCTTTGCATCTTTTATTGTTGCAATTGCAATATTATGTATACATACTACCTGTTACCTTATGTTACATTTAGAGGTGTAAACAGTGGCGGTCCTAGGGCGGTGCGAGCGGTGCGACCGCACCGGGCGCCATCATAGGGGGGGCGCCGAAATCATCCGACGCGCGACGACGCGACGATGGGTCGGGCGCGGCGAATTACGTCTCAAAGCTCACGAAACATCCCTAGATCACCGACGTGCTATGAACAGTTGGATAGAAGCGTCGATGAGATTGAAGAATTTCAGCGGAATAGACAAACAAAACAGATTGAAGATGAGAAATCGAGATGGGTCGCTATCCTCGAACGAATGATGTCCATAGTGTTTTTCTTGGCAAGCAATAATTTGGTGTTTAGAGGGAGCTCTGGATCTGAAATGTTATACACTCTTAATAATGGCAACGTTTTTGGTCTTTTGCAACTACTACTAATTTGATACTGTGACGATGCACCTCCGCGCGTGTTGTAAAAAAAAGAGACTTATATCCATTATTTCAGCAAACGCCGCAAACGCATTCAAAACGAATGAATTGATAGATACAATTGAGAATAAGTACATTGGTTACCCGTTTTCAACACTGCCGTCCTTTAACTAAAAGGCCGCTAACCCTCAAACTGTCGATTTTGACTTTAAAATGGAAAGTGATACAGCGCAAAATTCTCTACATTTCCATCTAATAATCATTTCGTAATTGTGAATAGTTCCAGAGATATAAAACAATTGTAGGCCTTTAATTGACTCATTTATTGATGAGTCCTTCGCTTGAAAGCCACTAGCCCACATTCCTTCGTTTGATGTACGTTAACATACCTTAGCTGCCAAATGTGTTGATTATTTTCTGGTCCGATACTTAACTAAAAAAATGTTATCCGATTATCCTTGACATAATAGACGTAAACAAACTTTAACTTCTTTATAGTATATACACAAAAAAAACATTTTTAAATAAAACTCAACTAATTTGCCGCTACCCTCACTTAACGCTCTTTTAGCCAATCTTTTAAACCCTTTACAATCAGGTTTCCGCCCGGGCCATAGCACGACTACTACTCTCGTTAAGATCACTGATGATATACGTCATTCCATGGACAATGGCAAACTTACTGTACTTATATTGCTGGATTTCAGTAATGCGTTCAATACGGTTGATTTTGACATTCTCTTGGCCTTACTTCGCTCAATGAATGTATCTCCTGCGGTTGTCGATTGGTTTTACAGTTATCTTTATGGGCGCAGGCAGCGGGTTCGCCTGGATGAGGATTTCTCTTCTTGGTGTGATACGACTGCTGGCGTCCCTCAAGGTGGTGTCCTTTCTCCACTTCTTTTCGCAATTTTTATAAACTCAAAATCTAAGGCGATGATAGTGGGTAGTTCGCGATTGATTTCAAGGGTAAACTGGAGAACGATTCCTAGTGTCAATTTAGATGGGGAATTAATACCTTTTAGTGAATCGTGTAAAAATTTAGGAATCTTAATTGATCGCACCTTGAGTTGGGTTCCTCAACTCCAAGTTACTAGCCAGAAGTTGTTTGCTGCTGCAGCCTCGTTAAAAAGACTCCGTAACTTTCTTCCCACTGCCACTAAGATTGTTCTAGCTCAATCCCTATTACTTCCAATTCTTGATTATGCTGACATCTGCTATTTAGATCTTACAGAGGACCAGCTTAATAAACTTGAGCGTCTTCAAAATTTTTGTATACGATTTATATTTGGTTTGCGCAAATATGATCATGTTTCTCAATTTCGTTCTAAGCTCAAGTGGCTTCCTATTCGTCTTCGTCGGAATATGCACATCCTGTCTCTTCTTTATAATATACTATTTAATTCTTTTTCTCCGCGTTACCTAAAGGAACGTTTTGTTTTTCTCGGCAATGATTCCCACTGTTTGAGGTCATCAGAAAATCTCACTCTCATGTTCCCTTCTCATAATAGTTCGTTTTACGATAAGTCATTCACAGTAGAAGCTGTTCGTCTGTGGAATGCCTTACCGGTCACTGTTAGACATGCACCATCTCTGCCTATCTTTAAAGATCGTTTGAAAGCATTTTATTTGTCCCTATGAATTTTATATTGATATTAGCCGGCTGCATTTATTTATTTATTATTGTTGGTTATTTATATTTGTTTCTATCAAATATAATATTTACGTATTATACTAATATTTATATATATATTATTTTGCTGTTACGTATTTTATTGTTTATAGTTATATATTTTTTTTCTCTTTTATAATTGGTTTGTACAACCCCGCCTTGCAGTTCATAGTTCCTCTCCATCCAAAGGTTGCCTGGTAGAGATCACTTTTAGTGATAAGGCCGCCCATTGTTTCATTCTATTTTACTGTTCTTTTTTTTTCTTGTATTTTTGTGTTTTTTAATGGTGGAACAATAAAGAATTATCTATCTATCTATCTATGATACAGTGTTTTTTTCCTAATAAACTATGTTAAAAAAAACAACCCACAATACTTGGTTTAAAGGCAGTTTTTCGTCATTCGCTTTTTATTTATCCGGGGGTAAGCGGGACGAGTGGGAACCCAACGGGTGGTCTGTCCCCCTAGACAATGTAACATTATACAAGCGCTATCGCTAATAGAAAGTTTAAAAATATATGAGAATGACATAAGTCATCGAAAAATCACGTGACAAATTGTAGGGAATTGACACCATTAGCGAATGAAGAAATAGATTCGCTATGAAGCGATTGCATCTTGTCTAGGCCCTCTGGACTTACTTATTGGTACCTAACCATTCCAAAAAGTTTCTTCGTATTTTATATACAAATTCAAGACTTCAATTATCAACGTTTTATTGCATTTAATTATAATAAACATAATGCCATTTTGTTGGATAAATTGTTGTAATCTTGTAGGTTGCCCGGTGTTATTAGAAAAAATGCGACAAGTAGCTTTGACAGTCTTCTCTTGATGTTATCCTAATACTACCCAAATAATTCAGAAAGACACTGAAACAGCTGGAAATCTGAGGGTGCAAACTGCAAGCTCTCTTAATTTTTGATTCGTGGCCAAAGTTGTGTGTGGTCTAGAGTTATCATGATAATAAAACTTGTCTTACTCTTTCTTTTAATCAATTCTGGTCGTTTTTTTCTCAATTTATTTGCTTGAGTCATTAGTTTTTGGCTGAAGAGATCCGAATCGATGATTTTGCCCGGCGATAAAAGCTCATAATGAACGATATACATAAACACAGCATCACCAGGTTTCGGTACAGTTAGTGGATATTGACTAACCTTAGACCGTAATCTTTTTCGCACTTTCTTGTCGTAGGTATAGTAATCCACTTTTCACCAGTGAGCAGTCTTTTGAAAAATGGTTCGGTTGTACGTTTCAATAGAGAATCGCAAATGAGTACACTATTCATTAAGTTTTTTGCAGTGCGCTAGTGTGGCACATAAATCTCATCGCTTTTTTGTATAGCTAGACTTTTCAAATGGGTCACAACTGTTTTATGGATAATCCTCAGTTCCTCGGCTATTTCGTAACTAATAATATACTTACCGATCTTGCTTCACTTTTTCAAAAATTGCATTAAAATTATCTGTATTAGCGCGCCTAGAGCAAGCTGCATCTTTGACATCAAAATTTTCGAACTGAAAACGCTTGAACCAAATTTGTGCTAGGTACTCTTACTGACACTGCATTAGGTACAAAAACTTCACAACATTTTCACGCCTAAATGGGTGAATCTAAAGAAGGAATTTGATATTTATATTTTTCATTCTGGTGGACAGAAAAACAATTGATGGCGGAAAAATTTTTATAAAAAAAAATAAACCGACTTCAATAGACACCACACTAAAAAGTGAAAAATAACTTCAATATTATTGAAGTTGGTGCTGGTCAGTTGATTCTGGTGTTGGGGTAAGTATCGTGTTTATTTTAGCACCAACTTCAAGAATATTGAAGTTATTTTTCACTTTTTAGTGTGGTGTCTATTGAAGTCGGTTTATTTTTTTTATAAAAATTTTATTTTATTCTTTTTAGTCATATTCTCTTGAAAAGTCTTTATTCAACTATATACCGATTTGGATATAAAGCTTTAATACCAACAGGTATAAATTTATTTTAATTAAAATCTCCCAACCCAACCACAGATCTAAAATTCGGTGGGTCCTACATTTCATGGAACAGAGTTCCTGTTAACATCATACTGTTTGCTCCCATCACCAGACTCTGAACATCATTTTTCTAGCAGATACTCGTGGGTCAAACTCAGTGGGTCTACGTTTATTGGTGCAGAAATCCTGTGACCGCCTTCCTGCTCCATCATCAGACCCTGGTGAAGGTTACCATTTTCTTAGTACCAGTTTTTTAGTATCAACGGATTTACATATGTTCTAAATTTCAGATCTTTCGGAGTAATAGAAGTAATTAAAAATGTCCATTGTATACGAAATATCCCTATCTCGACTTGGAAAAGAGCTGATGGTTTTCAAAGTTAAACCGATTTTCAAGAAACATCGCTAAGAACCATCTCCAATAAACCAGCATACGCCAATCTGTCCACTCGTTTGACCGCTGCGATGCCACAGACAGTTATCAGACAGACAGACACGACCCCCCCCCCCCCCCCAAACTAATAACACCTCGTTTTTGGTCGGGGGTCAAAAAGAAACCATCGAATTCGGTACGATGATCTGGATGGCGTATGACCATTTTGTAGACGAAGACATCGTCTATTTTATGGTTTCTCCCAGTTATATCTCCTTCCCATCACTCATGTTCTTCGAAAAATTTCTTATCCGGTCTTGATGAAATTCATACCGAACCATCCTTATGGTTCATGCTTTCGAATAAAAAAAGAATCACTGAAATTGGTAAATAATTGGTAATTTGTATGAGTTATAACCATTATTGATTAGAACATCATCGATTTTTAGGCGTTTTACCAGATAATTCTAACATTCCATTCATGTTTTCTCAGGAACTACTGGTTCATAAGGAATAAAAATTTTATGGGACCAACTTGATGGAATGTCCATTAGGTACAAAAAAGAATCATCCAAATCGGTACATATTTGGCGGAATTATGAGTGAACATACATTAAAAAAAAAAAAAAAAAAAATACATACACGATGAATTGAGAACCTCCTCCTTTTTTGAAGTCGGTTAAAAAGTGTTTTTTACTTTTTATTTTCTTGTTCTTAATGTCCTATATTTATTGATATTAAAACCAGTTAGATACAAAAAGTACAACCAAAGATACCTTTCTTCAATAATATATACATGCAAAATACGAAAAGACTTCCTTCGACGTAATAACAATTAAAAATTAGCAAAAAGTCAGTGCATTTTTAAACCCTACGACTGATGATGTTTTTTTATTAATGTTCGTTCATTTACCTACATTTACATTATATAAATAGTATGTACAATACTTAGAATTCAAGTTAAATTCGTGCCAAACTGTAATCTGTAAGACCTTGATTAGTTATATGTAATTTTAATTGTCAACTCTTTTGTACCTAATTAAAAGTTTTATTTTCTAATAACTTTCCGTCTAGCTTTTGTTTTTATTAAACATTTGATTTTTAAGCATGTGTCTTTATTTTCTGACTTTTTTTCGTAGGAATACTTAACTATCAGGAAGTTAACCCCAGGCGAAGTATATTTTGCCACCTTTTAGTTAAGTAGCTTAGTGTAACTTTTACAAAGGTTTCTTTTTCCATTCACAATAAATAACTTAAAAGCATCTAAGGTGCCAAAGCCGCTCATTATAGAAGGTACTGTTAACTTAATTTTGAGCAAATGTCTTGGCTATAAAGTAGTTAGGTCACTTAACAACTTTGTAATTAAGCATTTTTGAATAAATTATACGAACATTATAAAAGTTCAAATTTTAAGGAAATTACTTAACTATAAAGCCACTAAGGTAAGGTTAACGTTTTTATAGTACAGTATTTAGAAGCAAAATCTAAAAAAATGCTTGACTAAATGAATAAAAATGTATTTTAAAGAGTAATGAAAAGAGTTTTCTAGACTGGTAGGATCACAAAAGATGTACTAAAACAAATGTCAATGATGAGTTCACGCGGCATCAATCTAAGTATCATAGTTTTTGAGAAACAACGATTGGCGCGTTTTTTTGCCATTATCTCAGAATTAGCTTTTTGGGCTTAACGGCCTTCTAGTTAAAGGACGGCAGAACAATTGTCAAAGTTCAATGATACATGGTATTTTATATACGACATAAAAATAATTCCAGAAATATACATGTTGGGAAAAAGGCTGTGCTGATTTGCAAATAAGTAATTTTAACCGATGGCGAAAAATGTGATAATATATCTGGACATGAATTGGTTGAAGAACTTGTGAGTCTGAATCCATTATTAAAAGATCTTCCATCAGCAGAGCCAATAAAAGTTCTTCAACTTTTAAGAAGAAATGATTGACAAGATATTTTCCCTGATATTTGGACAGCGCTTCGTATCTTGCTTACTGTAGGTACTTACCTGTTAAGTACTGTCGCCAAAGGAGAACGAAGTTTCAGTAAATTAAAACTAATAAAAACTTACCTGCGGTCTACTATGTATCAACAAAGACTGTCAAGGGTGGACTGTGGGATTAAATTATTGAACCTTAACAGATCACAAATAATCGCGTCGCTCTTGCGAGACGTAGGTTGGGTCATCTGGGAGTAGCCTATCCTACACCAGATGATTACGCACAGCTCCAAGCTGGAGCAATCGTTGCATAACTAAGGCAACTCTGCGACACGTCAGCAACAGAGTAAGGGCTAGGGCATGCACAATGGATCCAACTGGGCCGAAGTGCGTTCCGGCGATTACCGGGCTCGATTTTAAGCCACCAACAATAGAATAGGACAAAATAAATAAAACTTGTTAATCATCTTAGAGGAAGGATCTCTATAGAGTAGGGAAAACTGAGGATACTTGATCCGCGTGGGAGACAAGGTACACCAACATTTTGAAAAATACTAAACATATTAGATTAATTTAAAGTAGCAAAACTAAACCCAAATTGAAGCCAAATTATAAAGAAAAAACTCTCATGGCCAAAATCTATCACTTCTGCAAATGAGGTCGGTGTGTAGTCTAAGAGCACGTCAAACTAAAATTGTTAAGTTTTTGATTGCGATTTTTTTGCGTTAGCTTTAACAGGTTTGATCTGTTACAAGCGCAAATGTCGATAAATACAGCTGATGGTATAGTACCTATTGTCGTGTACCTGATATGTATGTATTTGTATGTTCTTACCTGTGCCTACGGTTCTTACTTGCATCTAAGCATTCTATAGTACTTGTACTGATTTTTGTTCTGTGTTAATCATATTTATTGTTATTATTCTCGTCTCTAATTTACCACATCATTAAACTCATACATTGATTCTAATGGTTATGGCGACTGAAACCGTGTGTGACAAATGTCAAATCGTAAACAGTACAGTTTTATATTTGAAGAGGCGCCACTTTTAGATCTCGCACCACTTAAAAATATTGATAGGACCGCCACTGGGTGTAAAAGTAACGAAAAAATCACGTACCCGTATGTATTCGTTACTATACATTCAGTACTATCGTACGTCGTCGTTACTATCGTATATTCGTATCGTTACTCGTTACTTTCGTTTATTTCATACTATTACATAAAATTTATGAAATTTTAGTGGCAAAATTTTATGAAAACACTTTTTCACAAGTATATACTTTTTTTTTTTACTGCATACTCTGTTAAAGAAAACTTTGTTTTGAATATTTGAAATTTTGACACCATACTTAATGCGCGCACATCGGTTCAAATATTTTTGAAGTATATCCGCACAAATTACATATATTTTCATTTTTTTAACCAATCACGTTACGAATAGTTTGCGAACATATTTTTCATGTTCTTTCTATAATTTTATTATAAGATGCAGCATTCATAATTTCAATTTGTAGAAATAATACATATTCATTACATGCCAAACTGCATTTTTCACTTTGCCGTAGTTTAAACCAGACTTATGTTTATGTTATAATGAAAATAAATATTTTTTAATTGTCGGAAATACAAGGCGCGAAAGAGCTAGAAAGCGACTAAGTGAAGAATTTGCGTCTTGTTTCTTCTATAGTGCGTAAGTACTTATATCAAATTTGTAAAATATCTTTCTTACCTTGTTTCTGTTCCACACACGAACACAATACCTCTAATGGATATTTAAATATTTAAAAAACCTGGATAACGAATCTCACAAATCATCAAACAACGTTATTTTCTTTGTACGTCCTTAAGTTTACATTACCTTTTTAATTCGCGGAAAATACGCACGCATGCGCAAAACGATCAGTAAGAAACGTTTCAATACACGCATCAACGCAGCGTAACATTGGGTCATTGAAACAGCGTATGTAACCATGATACGAAACATGCGAGTAACGAAAAGTATTCGTGAGTAACGTTTCGTTATTCGGTACTAAATGGCGTACCCGTTACTTAGTAACGAATACATACGGTTTGCTACAGCTCTAGTTACATTTCATGAACCTCTGAGTCTCTGAGCCCTGACCTTGAAGCGTTATTTTGGAAGAGCTGTTCATTGTGTTTAATGTGCATTGTACCTACATGTTATTGCGTTAGATCATTTCATTGATATGAGTAATTTTAGGTCATATATCGATGAGATTTATCGAAGTAATTTAATTTAGCATATTCGTATTCTTAATTTCTAGTTACCTACCGATACATATGTAGCCTTGGTGGTGCAGCGGACCTAATCACTGGCTTTTAAATTAAATAAAATGGTATTTTTCCCTTGCCTACCTATTTCTTTCCTAATCTAGTTTAGAATCGCTCGGGATTTACAGATTTTAACTTTTCAAAGATATAATATCATGTTGCTATCAGCAAAGTAGAACATTACAGAAATATAATGAACATGTCCTGGGTGTACCGGACCGGTTTACCCCTTACAAAAATTGACCCTTCGCCACTGCTAGGGACTAAAAATCAAATAAATACAGTATCTGAAAGGGGTGTGCACGTCCAAATAAAAGGAGAGACAGTCGAAAGAGTCCGAGAAGCTGTCAATTTGGGCTTACTTATGGACGAGCAGTTAAAATTTGAAAGTCACATAGCTAATGTTGCTAGAAACTGTTTTTATCGACTCAAGGTACTTTACCAAATAAGAAAATCTCTCAGTACGGAAATTAGAATTAAACTAACTGAATCTCTAATTTTATCAAAATTCAACTTTATGGATGTTGTTTATGGACCGCGGCTACTTGATCGGACACAAAAACTTATTCAGCGCGTACAGAATGCTTGCGCAAGATTTTGTTTTACAATCCCGCCACGCACACACACTACACCCTATCTAAATAGTTCCAATATAATAAAAATGAAGGCACGGCAAAAAATACACATAGCTTGCCTATTATTTAACATTGTTGCCAATCAAGCTCCTGTGTATTTATCAAATAAATTGATTTGGTCCCGCGATGTGGCAACATATCCGACGCGATGGTCCAGATGGTCGATGGTAGTCCCACGCCATCGAAACGTCGCCTTTCGTGGGAGTTTCAGATTTGCCGCATCAAAATGCTGGAACGACTTGCCACCACCCATGCGAAGTCTGAAAAATATAAAATCATTTAAGCTAAAACTGAAACAGCATTACTTAAACTTACAGCTACAACAAAACGAGCATTAAAACTTCACCTTACCTCACAATTTCAGACAGGGAACGCAGGAAATGAGCAGTATATGAGCAGCACAGCATCTATGATGACGAATCCATGATGATGATTAATATTACTTTTTAAAACTATACACTCGTAATCACTTAGTCGTATTTATTCCCTATCGAATCTTTTAATTATTTTATTTTATAAATTTTTCTATGCCCAATTAATTTAGATGGCTAGTATATATATTGCCAAGTGCCACAGCGTTGCGTGAGCGAGCACACACATAAATACTTTTAATCATTGTCTTGCGGTTGACTTACTTAATCATCAACATAATTACCTACCAGTAGCATTATTACTAAAGTCTGTCTAGTTTTTGTTGACACTACTAGTTTTACGGTTTTAGAAACTGACAACATTGCGACAAATGTCATTTGTTGTTTACATAACCTCTAAAGTGAATTGTGTTGTGAATATTACTGCATATTTTAAATTAAATATTAGTTTAAACTACTAAAAGCAGTGTCAGAAAAATGTTATACGACATGATAATTAAATACTATCAAAAGAAAAGGGAATCCGATGCTGTATTTCATGAAAAGGTAAAATTGCCTATATCGACATCGGAAATTGCAGGTTAGTCTTGATACTTACTAATAAATTGTTGAGGATTTGTATGATATTGTTGTATTATAAGAATATTACTGTTATTAATGTGGAACTAAGTTGTGTATACAGCGGAATATCTTGTAATTAAAATGTTTCTATAATTCCTTATTGGCTTGATAGTTGGGTACATACATTTGAGAAAAAATCAGAACGATTAATAATAATAAATAATAATACCAGCCCTTGTTTGTGTCCCACTGCTGGGCACGGGCCTCCCTTCAAGTTGAAGGGGCTTAGGCCATAGTCCACCACGCTGGCCAAGTGCGGGTTGGCGGACTTCACACGTCTTTCGAAAGCTAGTTAGGCTTTCTCAGACATGCAGGTTTCATCACAATGTTTTCCTTCACCGAAAGCTAGTAACAATCGCACAAAGACGATTCGCACATGATTAATTAAATAAATCACAGGTGCGAGCCGGGGTTCGAACCTGCGCACCTTGTTTCCAAGGCAAGCGCTCGCCCACTGAGCCTTACAGCTTACAGAACGATTATAGGATTTTTATTTTATTACGCTTTCTAGTACTATTTTGTTATTATGTATGTCTGTTGGGATAATGTAAAGTGTTGTATAAGTGTCTGTTGATGGAATCTCAGATATTACAAGTAAGGTTATGATCTGTTGGCATACAAATGAATTATAATAAAAAAACTATTTCATGTTTTGTTCCAGGCGTTAGTATAAGTTCTCTATGGTAAATGAAAAAGGAGTTTTATGAAATTTCGAAGACAAGAATAAAAGAAAATATTATGATAAAACGGTGTCTCGTTAATGACAATCCAGTAATCCTGTAATATGACGATTAATAAATTAAACAAATATAGAAAAAAAATGTTCTATTCTGTTTTTATCCTATTCTAATGCATATAATAATGATCAGCATTAAGTATACGATGCAATCCAGTATTTAAAAAATAATATTTATCTTATTTATTTTATTTTAATCGACTTAATGACGAAACAAGTTACACGTTTGCCTGATGGTGAGCGGCATACGTGCCTATAGTCACACTTTACTGCTTCTCAGTTAGTGTTTTATATATGAAACTGCCGCTCATCACCCGAGACATGGGTTATTAAGTCTCTTGAGGTGGTAATTTTTGCCAGACTGCCGCAGAAGGAGGATTATACCAGCTATATAGCCCTTCAAGCCGGAACAAAACAATGTTAACACATTGCTGCTTGGTGGCAGATTGCCTGACCCTGCATTGGTACCTACCTGGAGGGTCCCTTTCATAGGGACCTATCACCTTTTTTTTCTCGGGGAGGAAACCTTAAAAAAATCCCCAGTCTCCGTAGGGGTGGAGGCCGAGTTATTTGAGACTTTTACCCATTAAAACGTGGCCTTCATCGACACAATAGAGACCTTGGGCTTCTAAAGTATAACAAATATATTAAAGTATCAAGTATAATTATTCCTAGTTTAAACAGGGTTGCCCTACCTAATTTTTTTGAATTTGCCGCCCTTTTCCACTCTCAACTTTGACTAGACAGACTCTACCTATATTATTTATTTTAGTTTTGTGTTTTATTGTTATTTATTTATTGTGTAACTATTTATAACTGCAGTGATTAATTATATTATCACACTCATCTGTATAAGTACGTATATTTTTGCAAATATTATGGTGTAAATACATAATATTATATTACGGTTAACCTTTTAGTTATTAAGATATTTTTAAACAGGCACCTTGTAGTAAGCGTCACCTCAATCTGAAGGGCGCACTGAAAACCAGCGCCGTGCTTAAACACGGCTTGATGCTGAGTGCGTCCTTTTGTGTGACACTACCACCAACATAGGGTCAATTTTATTAAAATAAGTTTTTTTAGATTGTATGTTCTTGTTATGTTGTGTTGTTATAATGGTTGTACTTTTATTAGTGTGGTGTTTCATAATAAATATACATTCATTCATCATCATGGATTCATTCATATTCAAATTTTTTTTTCGTGCAGGTCTCTAGTAGTATTTATTATGCCTGTGGTAAAAGTGTTGAGGACACAGAACAATAATCAGTACAAGTACAATAGAATGCTTAAATGCAAGTAAGAACCGTAGGCACAGGTAAGAACATCAAAATACATAAATATCAGGTACACGACAATAGGTACTATACCGTTAGCTGTATTTATCGACATTTTCGCTCGTGACAGATCAAACCTATTACTATTTATCACTTACATATCAATATAACTCTTGTAATATAACTTTAAATAGTTCAATTCACCTGCCCCGTAGAGGAAAATCTGCCTACGCTTTGTGTAATGGGACCATAGACAAACGCGTACTCTATTCTTAATACTTACTCTATGGTTGAGGAATTTTCGTTTGACGTTCGAAATTCAAACACATTATTACCCAAGGGAGTTTAGTACAACATTATTACCCGGCTAGACTATAGGCACAGTGTACAAACTAATAGACTGTGCTATAGGGATATAATGAGTAGGGTTTCCACCTTTTTTTGAAGAAAATATAGCATTTTTCGTTTTTAGTTATAAAAAAATAGTGCATTTGGGAAATTTGGGCAAAAAATAGTACACATTAATTTATCATTATTTATTTTATAAGTACACTAGCTGACCCGCGCAGCTCCGCCCACGCTTTTTGCTCCCTTTTTCTCCCTCCTCCCTTAATTTATTTCTCTCTCCATATCTCTCTAAAAGAGTCTAATTCTATACTCTCACCCTCTACTCTCTCTTTCCCCTTCCCGCTTCAGTCCCCGTCATACTCCCCCTCTTCCTTTCTCCGTTTTCCCCTCACTGAACCCCCTCCCCCTCTCTCTTCTCACACCTTGCTCCCCCTCACTCCCCTATTGCTTCACCTTAATCGCCCTATCCCTCAGCATCACCCCCTCCTCGATCACCTCTCCCTCTCTCTCTTCTCTTGCACCATCCTCTCGTTCTATATATCCTCATCAATCATGGTATCTGGGATTCTTACCCACTTAAACCCCTGGGGCTGCCGCATCGCCACATAAGAGGGGGGAGCTAGATCCAATTTGATCTGCACCAAATACACCTCAGTGCGCATTATAGCCCCCGGAAACCTGGCATCGTGATCACGGGGACGGGGCTCGCAACTCCGTCACTGTCCTCCTTGGAGACGCCGCCGTCACCCATCTATGTAGTGACCTTGCCTAACGTTGCTTAACCGAGCGGCATGAAATATACTTTACAACCTATTCTCAGATTCTACCCGATATGCGCACAAAATGTAATACAAATCGGTTCACCCATCTATTTAATGACCTTGCCTTATGTTGCTTAACCTTAACCTAGTGGTATGATCAACGTTTACAGCTTTTTTGTCATTAGTGTAAATATTAGTGAAGTTTACGTTACATAGAAGAAGGGACAAATTCATGCTAACAACAATTTATTGATAGTTAATTATTTCTCATAAAAAGTAAAGGATAGAAAATTATTGTGGATTATCCCTAAGAAATAAACATATACCATCCAGGACTTTTTTGTAGACCTTGTTAAGCTGTACAATACTGTAGTACATTATTTTGATCTATCTCGTAGGGTTCAGCCAGCGTTTGCAATGTAAGCGCAAAAAAATTTGTTTATTTCCGACATCACATTAGAAACCTCTAAAATTATGAGCGTTTCTCTACTATATTATGCATGTATTATACATAAAAACCTTCCTCTTGAATCACTCTATCATTAAGAAAAACCGCATCAAAATCCGTTGCGTAGTTTTAAAGATCTAAGCATACATAGGGACATGACCCTCCACCAACCCATGGCCCCACCGACCGTCCGGTCATATGGGCCGAATCGCGGGAGATGCGCGCGGTATTGCTCTGTGGCTCTGTCCACCGCGCGCAATTCTTGCCTCCCTACAATTTTTTTTTCTCTTCGCCCGTGTCCCTTGACGTCACTCTCCCCTTTCTGGGGCGGACAACACGCGTGACGGACTCCGTCGCCGGGTGTATCCACCATCTAGCTTTCCTCGCTGTTCCTTCGGTCGAACCACTCATGCGCAAATGTCCGCATCCTCCTGAAGTTCTACGGTGTGCCCACAAGATCAGCGTAATACATCGGGCCCTCCTCATCACATACATAGGGACAGACAGACAACGGGAGCGACTTTGTTTTATAATATGTATAGATAGATTATTTACTTTCCATACATATTTATTACTAGCTGACCCACGCAGCTCCGCCCGCGCTGTGTTTACGTTAACTAACCTTTCGCATAGAATACAAAACCTCCTTTTTTAAAGCCGGTTAAAAACTTGGACCCACTTTGTACTTGCCCTCCGAAGCACGAAGACGTTTAGTTCAAATGACTTTAAACGGTCACCCATCTATTTAATGACCTTACCTAACGTTGCTTAACCTGATCGATTTCCAAACATTGTTAACAACTGTCTATGAGTGTTCCCTTACAAATATTTATTATAATTGTAATGAAAAATTGTTAAAAGCGTGTAACCAAGTACACATTTTGACTTTAGTCCCCTCTCCCAAGGGAACCGTGCCGAATGTCGGGATAAAAAGTATCCTATGTCCTACCTCGGAGTATTAACTCAAATCATGCCAAGTTTCGTTTCAATCCATCCAGTAGTTTCGGCGTGATGCTCAGCCGAGATACAGACCGACAGACAGACAGACAAAAATAAAAAAAAATACATTTTTGGCTTAAGTATCGGTTATAGAATGCCCTCCAAACATAATTTTTAAAATATCTTCAATGTACAGAATTGGACCTGTTACAGTTTTATTATAAGTAGTATAGATTACTCTGCTTTGGCCAACAAAGTTTTATTATTTTTGAAATAATCATATGAATCAAAACAAGTCAGATCCATATTTAAATAAATTAAAAATTCATTTCTAACTAGATTTTAGTTTTTTACTATGCATCGATTTTTTTTATTCTGGGTCTGTATATATATTTTTTTATGTATGTTTGCGCTTAACTATGGCAATTATGAACCGATTTGAAAAAATCTTTCTTCCATCCATTTTTTTTCATTTTTCCATCCATTTGTTTATGGGACCCAATCAACGGATTACCGTTGATTGGGTCCCATAAACAAATTATAGCTTACGAATAAGTAGTTCCTGAAAAAACAAGAATGGAGACCGCGCAGGAACCCTGCAGGAATGCCAAAAGATGATGTTTTTGTCGCTTTTTAAGGACAAAAATTGTCATATCGAATAATAATAATAATATCAGCCCTTGTTTATGTCCCACTGCTGGGCACGGGCCTCCCCTCAAGAAGTACGGGTTGGCGGACTTCACACGTCATTCGAGAGCTAGTTAGGCTTTCTCAGACAGCTTTCGGTGAAGGAAAACATCGTGAGGAAACCTGAATTATTGTAATGATTCTTTTATTATTCGAAAGAAAGAACCACTGTAATGAATATGTATGAATTTTATCACAATCAGATAAGAACTTCCTGGAGGACCATGAACGATGTGGAGGAATTTATCTGGTTAAAACTATAAAACTGATGTTCTCCATTACATTACTCTGACAAATATGAACCAATTTTGATGAATCTTTTTTTATTCGAGAGAGTAAACTACTATGATGATTCCATGCAAATTTCATTACGACCGGATAAATTGTTTCTGAGGAAACATGAATTATGTAAAACTATGTAGACGATAATGTGATCATAACCTACCTAGATAATTTTACCGTCTTCGTTGGTTTTCAATCTTTTAGTATGAAAATATCACTAAAAAGTATAAAATAAAATATTTAAATGAAAATCTATGGTGTTGGCGTACCTACTGTGTATATTTTTGGCACCAACTTCAATAATACATATTTAAATTATTTTATACTTTTCAGTGTTATTGAAGTCGGTTCAATTTATTTTTAAAAATATTTTATTACAAAAATAAGTTCTGCCTGTGGGACTTGATTTTATAGTACGGCTCTACTTGACACCTTGGACAGTAATTTTGATCGCACATGAAAAACAAATTTCGTCTTCAAATAATCGAGTCACACGAGGCTCGACTTCAGGAGTCGACGCCGCCGACTCGACAGTTTGATCGACAGCTCATACTAATTTATGAATTAAATTAGCCTTCACTTACGAGACTTTCTGCCGCATTCTGAGTTCGTTTATGTATCATTATCTTTTCTTATTATAATAAGTGTCGGGATAATGGTTGTAGTAAATGAGCAATGGATAAAAACAAGATAAATATTTATGCGTATCAAAATAAAAACAGAATTGCAAAAATGTTCGAACAAAGACTAAATTAAGGGATTTACTCGTGAAATACTTTAACTAAATTAGCATATCCAACGACGTCACAATCACCCACAAAGAGCTCCGACATCATATCACTATGATCTAGTTCACTTGTACTACAAAGGCAGGCCGTGCCCGCAGCGGTGTAATATTCAAATGAACCGCTGATAGAATCTACTGGTCTTTAAAACGCGCTGCCCAAAGCTGTAACTGTATTAATTATTTAATTTACAATCCTGTGTCTATCGCATGCACATCATCATCAGCAGCCGGAAGACGTCCACTGCTGAACAAAGGCCTCCCCCTTAGCAGGGAGTGCACGCGTTCACATGCGCGCTCGGCGTATGACCATGGTCACATGGTGCAAGCGGGGCGTTCGGTACGCTACTCCGGAGCGTTTTACACACACTACACACACTACACCTGCCATAATCCCGACGCTTGGCAGGCGTTTTGGGGATCGCAGTATCTATATGGTAGGTAATCCAATAGAAAATCGCTACTTTTTCTATTGGATTATCGGATTTTCTTTCGTCAGGGGCGCACACCTCAACGTTCAGCGATTCCGAACAACCTCCAGTACCAGACTCCCTGCGCAAACCTCCAGTACCATAGACTCCCTGCGCAAACCTCCAGTACCATGGACTCCCTGCGCAAACCTCCAGTATCATAGACTCCCTGCGTAAACCTCCAGTACCATAGACTCCCTGCGCAAACCTCCAGTACCATAGACTCCCTGCGCAAACCTCCAGTATCATAGACTCCCTGCGTAAACCTCCAGTACCATAGACTCCCTGCGTAAACCTCCAGTACCATAGACTCCCTGCGCAAACCTCCAGTACCATAGACTCCCTGCGCAAACCTCCAGTACCATAGACTCCCTGCGCAAACCTCCAGTACCATAGACTCCCTGCGCAAACCTCCAGTATCATAGACTCCCTGCGCAAACCTCCAGTACCATAGACTTCCTGCGCAAACCTCCAGTACCATAGACTCCCTGCGTAAACCTCCAGTATCATAGACTCCCTGCGCAAACCTCCAGTACCATAGACTCCCTGCGCAAACCTCCAGTACCATAGACTCCCTGCGCAAACCTCCAGTACCATAGACTCCCTGCGCAAACCTCCAGTACCATAGACTCCCTGCGTAAACCTCCAGTACCATAGACTCCCTGCGCAAACCTCCAGTACCATAGACTCCCTGCGCAAAAAGATCTAAAATTTATGTAATGCTAATGCATAATTAAGCAGTAAAAAATACCAACGCTTAAAAGACACTAATAAACTTTAATTTAATTTACGTTACATTTATAAAAAATCTTGAATAATTATCTCTTAGTTAGTCTTGAAAATCCAAGCGCTTTGTTTGATTTTAACCGATTTCCAAAAAAGAAGATGGTTCCCAGTTCATCAGTGTTTTTTATGTACACTTTACTGAAATTTCATCATGAATCAGAGACGAAATAACCAGCGCGTAAGAAACAGAGCCACATCCTGCATGACAGACGTAGCGCATACTTTATTAATCTTATTATATAAAAGAGTAGACAAAAACCCACTCATCACGAAATCTCAGAAACTACAAGTGCTAGGAGTCTCAAACTTTGCACGGGGGTTCCTTTTAAGACGTAGGTGCTCACTAAGACGGGTTTTTTCGAAATTCAACCTCTAAGGGGGTCAAACAGGGGGGCAAAGTTTGTATGGGAGAACGCGATTACTTGGTCCTATTGACTTGAAATTTTGCACAGACATTCGTTAAGAAAATTAATTGAATTTGTATTTCATGTTTTTTTTTAGTTTATCCCTTAACAGGGTAAAAAAAGGAGTATTATTACTCAACCGATGGCGGTACAAATATGATAAGATATTTCGAAACATTAAACAAAACGTCCTTGGCCAAGTGGTTACGAAAGCGTCCTCTAAACACGGACTGTCCGGGTTCGCTACCCGTGTGCGGATTTTCTTTTTGTATTTTTAAACTTTGTTTTTGTTTTTTTTTATTTACGTTAAGATTCGATGTTTTAAATATTTAACTCATATCAACTCCAGCACTTTTTATCTCTAATATATTTTTTATAATTAATGCTTTTATTTTAATTTAAAATCATGCATACGTGGTTAGCTTCTCTCTAATGTCATGATTTAGTTATTAGTGGAAACTTAATGGATTTTTGTACTATTGTATCTTTTATTAGTAATAGTGGTATCATTTGTTTGTTTCCCAAATATGATAAAATAAAATAATGAAAATATATTTCCAAAATGTCTGTTTGGGTAGGAATAAAATAATTATGCATGTATTGTACGTATGATATAAAAGCCAAAACTTTATTGGAATTATTGTCTGTCTGTCAGTCAGGGGTTTTTCTACAGGTTGGCTGGTGTTGTTACCGATCGATCGACGTCAAAGTATCTTTACATAGTGTGAAACAAAGTCGCTATCCGAGTCTGTCTATATCCGATAGCACCTCCTAAATCACGCAGTGGTTTTCACCATCTCGGTTAGATAATTTTTCATTGAAGGTTTTAAATTTTATCTAAGTAAATAAACTTACATAGCTTTTAGCTAAACCTAAAGAGATACCTACATAGTTCACAATCAAGTACTAGAGAATTTCATTAATTCCATATATTATAAGGTAGGTAAATACCCGGGATATAATATACCCGCCCCACAGCGGCGGACTCAAAGGCAATGCACTGAGGGACAGCTCATGCAGATACCACCGAAGAACCCCTCTCATGTGCCGATGTGACAGCCACGGGAGTTTTAGTGGGTAAGAATCCCCCACAAGATCCTGGGGACATGTTAAACGTGTCCCCCGCCACCCCTTTAACTGTGACAACGATGACAGATTCCCGGGGGGCTATAATGCGCCCCCGGCAGCGGCTTCAAAGGCCCTTGCCTTGCCCTGAGGGGTACCCGGTGCAGCCCCATATTTTGTGCGGACAGCCGTGGGGGGTTTAGAGGGTAAGAATCCTACACACCGCGGTCGACCGCCCGCAGGATCCTGGGAGCCTATTGGAGGTCTACCGTGATCCCCGAAACTGAGCAAGGTGACAGGTAATTTTTTTATTGGGCCCCCCGGTGGCGGGCTCAAAGGAAAGCCACTGAGGGGATCTTTTTTTAAAATTATCCCTTAACAGGGTTAAAAAGCAGTATTATTACTCAACCGATGGCGGTACAAATATTCTCACTTAGATTTGCTTAGTACGTAAATTAGGTACTGTACACGGATCACTTTAATACTTAAAGCAAAATATCACGCTATATGTATTAGGGACTGAGCAGACATATTGTACGGGCGGTATAGATATTATAAAAATAAAAAACTTTAAGTTCGATGTATGACTGGTGTAATATCCATTTTAAGAGAGAAGCTAACGGTCATTGACATTACAATCAGCTGACAGTTAACAAATACATAGGAGGGTAGGTGACATAATAAATAACATTTGGAGGGTACATCTCTATATATCTACCCTCAACCTATAAAACATGACAAAGTCTTGTCCATGCCCCCGCGTGTTGAAAGCTCGCCTTTCAACAGAAAACTTCCTCAGGCAAGGGACAAATCTTGCTAAAATCTTCGCACAAAATACCACTACTTGTCCTATTGTCCGGCACTCTTCAGATGCCATCAGTTCCAGGGTAAGCGGACAGGACACGATTGGACTCTTCCATTTCAGCGGTGGAGTATTGTCCTCTTTCAAAATAACTGGCGTGTTTGGCTTAGAGTACTTGCATGATCACCATCTTACTCTCAGCTAGAGTTCTGCAATGTACTTTACTCCACCCTGCTCAATAATGTTGACGCAGCTCCTTGATCCGCTGAAATCGTGTCATACTACTGGCAGAATGATCCTGATGATCCCTTTCAGGTAACTCTATGAGAGGTCGATCGATGGGAAAATAACCGATAGTGAGTGGCGTGAAGTCTTCTGGGTTTGATGAGTGAGTGGCCGAGAGTTGAGAATACTTTTAATTTATACCAAGACAGTACTAAAATATTTAAATGATAAAATACAATTTCCCAGCACTCTCGATAAATGTTACTTTACGGTTTTAACTCCTGCCTCCCAAAGACCTTCGAAATGTGGTGAATGCGCGGGTATAAAATAAGGGTTTAAAATAAAAATTATTATTCTCTTGGGCAGAACTATCTACCAAGAGTTTGCAATTAGTCGGAACCTTGACAAATCATTAAATAATCCCACGAATGAGGTACCCCGTTGTCCGAAGAAATATGATGAGGCTTACCTCTACGTGCAATGAACTGACGCAAAACTAGTAGGTAATTATTGCTCGTTAAATCACCGACAAGCTCTAAATGAACCGCCTCAGTGGTGAAACATATGAAATTGGCAATACAATATGATGAGCCTACAGCCGCGGCGTAATTTACGCCAACACTTACAAACGGATATCCTCTGGGGGTAAGTCCCTGTGGTGATAAACTTCCCATTAACAGGGTAAATATGTTCAACAGTAAATACTTATGGTAAAATGAAATAAATAATTTGTAAAATGATGTGGACTGTAAAATAATTGTTTCTTATATATTTAAAATAATAAATAAATATCGAATTTAATTACTTAATGGGATTTTATGTTTTGTTTTTAATCAATAATTATGTGCAGGAAAGGATTGCATTTGATTCTAGTTAAGGAATTTAATTAAGTTAATAATTATTAAATTTAATGGATCCTGTAATCCGTCACAACTTAAATATGAATTTTTAAATTTGGTATTTATATTTAAAACACTTACAAATCGTCACATGTACCTAAGGAAACGGTACGCTGAAACCTAATATAATTTAAATGATGACAAATTAAATAATTGCCTGCTGAGATATCTTTGAATGAAAGAAAAGACCTGAGCACAAAGTTCAGGCAACCTTTTTATGGCACTTTGAAATATTTGTTTTTAACTTAGACTTGTGACCTAATGCTTTGTATTTGGTCATGACACCTTTGTACATATTATGAGTAAACGATTTGTTAATTTTTAACCTGCGCTCAAGTGATGGAAAACAACCTTTAGCTCGCTGATAAGAATCTCCTAACACGTTTGGTGTTTGCTTTGATGGGATTCTAATGCAGAAACGCCTATCTGCAAGGCGAGTGGTGTTGTTGATATAATGTTCCTCGCATAATAATTTTTCCTCAGGAAAATACTGGGATGATGACTGATGGCTAACTTCTTCAAGTTGCCGAAACCGCATTGATTGGGCTTGGATGTCATCATCAGAGCAATAAATGGAACTGACAGGATTTACTACTTGTATTAAATTACATTTGATGGTGTCTGATGTCGATACACGGTCGCCGTTAATGGGGCCGGAAACAATCCAACCTAGTCTTGTTTCGTAAAGTATGGGCATTCCTTTTCCTAACTTGATACTCTGCGGACCTAAAATGTCCCAAAATATTTCACTACCGATGACTAAATCAACGGCGGCTGGGGCAAAAAACATAGGGTCCGACAAACTAATATTACTCGGAATGTTTAAATTCTTTATATCTACTTGACAACTGGGCACATTATCGGTAATAGACGGCAAAACGTAGCAACGAATACATGTTGAATAATTCTCATCTAATGACATAATGCGCAGCCGACACATCTTACTAATAGGCGATGTTATACTATTTATTCCTATAATAGATTTATCTACGCGATCAGCTGTGAGGCCTAATCGTTCACGCAATCTTTCGGTCATGAGACACGAAGTACTACCGCTGTCGAGTATGGCGCGAATGATTATCTCACGGTTATTAAAATCGTAGGCCTTAACTAAGACAGTAGATAATAAAACATCGCCCTGTCCCACTCCTGCGCATGCAGTGATGTTGCTCACTAGCGCAACGCTCGGGTTCTGAGGTTTGTCTCCAATGGGGTGAGAGGATTTACCTGTGTTGCTACTGTTATCACTATCAGTGTGCGTCGACGATCTGGAAACTGGTTTCCCATTGAACTCATTTATATGTATAAGTGTATGATGTTTACGCTTACAAATCTGGCAGCCCAGTTTTTTGCACGTATTAGCGTAATGACCGCTACGGAAACAATTAAAACAAATCTTATAATTCGATATTAACTTATATCTCGCGTCAGGACTTAAGGCTAGAAAGTTGAGACAGTTATTTAAGTAATGTTCATCATCGCAATTAGGACAAGGTTTTACTGACGTCGTGCTCGAGTTATGGCTAGGGGTTTGAACCGAAACTAAAGCCTTAATCTTAGACGTGTTCAAGTGTCTGCCTGTGCCTGTGTGATGTGTAGTGTGAGACATTTCTAACGTCTCCAACAAGTCTGCTCGGTTACGAATAAAAACCAAAAATGAGGTGAGATTTATCGGTTTCTTATTATCTAAAGTACCTTTGTATTGTTCCCACTCGCGGTAAGTTTTTGCATCTAATTTACGCGTTACTAAATAAATTAAAAGAGTGTCCCAGTGCTCGACTGGTTCTCCTAGGGATTCTAACGAACGTAAATTCTTATTGAGCTGATCAGTCAAACCCTTTAATGCGGCAGATGACTCCCTTGTGAGTGAGTCTATGTTAAATAATGCGGCAACATGGTTTTGTATCAACAATCGCTTGTTGTCATACCGCTCCACATAATAGTTCCCAAGCTACCGAATAGTTATGAGCCGAAAATTCAATGCATTGAATCACCACAGCGGCGGAACCCTGCAACGATGCCCTTAAGTAATGAAATTTGTTTATTTCATCAATTTCATCGTTGTCATGAATCAAACTTGCGAAGGTGTCGTGAAATTCGAGCCAATTTTCATATGAGCCACCGAATTTCGGCAGCTGAATAGTCGGTAGTTTAACCAGCTTATGACTACTACGTGTATTAGACTCACTTTCTAGTTTATCTTGTGTCTTAGTATAGGTTTCTAAAATTTCCTGAGCGTTGGCAAATAATTTAAAATATTGCCTTTCAAATTCTATACGCTCAGATAATTGTAGATCCATGTCGTCAGTGTTACACTCTAATTTAGTTTGTACATCATCGTATAGATCATATAATGATTCGACCTTACAAATTCGCAGTTGCAACTCTCTGGCATCCGAGGGACTCAGCGAAGAGACATCCAGTGCTGTCACATAGTTGGAAAAGGCAGTCAGACGACCCTTAATGCTGCCTCGTTTCCTAATAAGTTTCTTTTCCTCGGTCATATTGG
Source organism: Furcula furcula (assembly GCA_911728495.1). Lineage (NCBI taxonomy): Eukaryota > Metazoa > Arthropoda > Insecta > Lepidoptera > Notodontidae > Furcula > Furcula furcula. The sequence continues at coordinate 799,702 of OU452243.1, forward strand.
GAGACTGGAGATAACGATCTCTTAAAGTAGTCTGCGGAAGTGCAATACAATAAATTAAAATAAATGATTAACTAAACGAACAAAACTGTGTACTTATATTGTTAACTGACTAATGGTAAATTAATAATTCTACAATTGATTTTAAATAACGTTGTATAGTTTGTAAATAAGGTGTAAATGTATTATATAGCTAAAGTTGAATATAGTGTAATAATATAATTGGTAAAATGTGTCCTTTAACACAATAAAGTATAGTTTAACAGTTTGTTATAATTTTGATGTATTATGAACTTGCTAACTACATAAGTACTACAAACTAAAATACAATTTTACCAGACACTACGAATCTAACTTCATACAAATGTACCTATTTATTAGGTATTCTTCTAATGTAACTACTTATGTAATAATGTAACAACCAACTAAGTGCAAATGTCTAATGTAAATGATTGATAATTCGGTACAAAATATGATGCTAGCCAACTAAATGTAACAAATAAGCTACAAGCAAACTAATTTGACTAACTGACCGGAATTTATACATATAACACAGCACAAAAATTAAATTAATGACTACACAATTTATCAAATACTAAGTAGAATAAAAAATACGCACCTTAAAGCACATACATCGAATTAATATCTAATTTATACCTGATTAGAGTGTTGGGTTCAAATATTTAGCACTAATATGACAATTTTTACTTTACGGTTTAATGTCCGGACTTTGAACTCTCAACCTCTTTCCTTGGCGTGCAATCCCGATGCATTTATTTGCACTCCACGGCTTCCAAACTCATTTAATAATGATCTTCCTTCGATAAAATTGGTATTAATTATATCCGGCGCTGATTAGGGCCATGTACGGGCGGTATAGATATTATAAAAATAAAAAACTTTAAGTTCGATGTATGACTGGTGTAATATCCATTTTAAGAGAGAAGCTAACGGTCATTGACATTACAATCAGCTGACAGTTAACAAATACATAGGAGGGTAGGTGACATAATAAATAACATTTGGAGGGTACATCTCTATATATCTACCCTCAACCTATAAAACATGACAAAGTCTTGTCCACATATAACAAGAATATGATCAAGTAAGTCTGGAGGGAAGTGTCTTCTAAGCACAGCAGGGTCCGGGTTGAAATCTCTCTTTGGGATTATTTTTGTGTACTTTTAAACTTTTTATTTTTGATCAATTTTTTTATTTTTATTTTTCACTGAAGGTTTATATATGTATTAACTGAATTTATTTAGAAGTTTTATCTAAGTAAATAAATTTAATTAGCTTACGTTGACTAAACCTAAAGAGGTACATACTTAACAATTCCAAATACCCAGGTTGACTTCCCCACGGGATCTCGGAGACATACTGGATGTTCCCCCCCCCCCCCGCCACCCCCTTAACGTGACAACGGTGACCCGGGTGGCTATAATGCGCCCCCGAGAGCGGTTTCAAAGGCCCTTGCCTTGCACTGAGAGGTACACGGTGCAGCCCCCCTCTTTTGTGTGGACAGCCGTGGGGACACATACCGCAGTCGATTGCCCGCAGGATCCTGGGGGCCTATTGGGGTTTCCCCCGCGATCCCCCTATCTTTGAGCACGATGATAGTTTCCCGGGTGGCTTTATTGTGCCCCCCGGTAGTGGGCTCAAAGGCAAGTGACTAAGTCTGTGGGATCTTGGTGCAGATCCCACCGGATAGCCCAGGTCTCCTTCTTATGTACTGATTTAACGGCCGTTGGGGGTTTAGTGTATAAGAATCCTATATACCCGGTTGACCACCAGCAGGGTCCCGTAAATCCCATTAAAGGCTTCCCCCGCGACCCCTGTAACTGTGAGCACCGTGACAGGTTCCCGGGGAACTATAATGTGCCTCTCCAGCGGCGGGTTCAAAGTCAAGGCACTGAGTGGTATCAGCTGGTACAGATCCCGACAGATAGCCCAGGTCCGCCCTCTAATGTGCAGACGTGATAGCCGTGGGGGTTTTAGTGGGTAAGAAATCCCCGGTTGACCCCCGTTTACGTCTCAACGATGAAACCGAACAAGGAAGCCCGTATTGCTTCCATAAATTGGTTTTAAAGAAATGGTGTCTGTTCCTGTCCTTAATCCACCCAAATTGTGCACCGGTACACGTCTGCAGTTTCTAATAAAATTATAAATACAATAATAAATCACAAGCTCAGAGATTCAACGTTGCAGGCTTAAACCTAAGCGTTGAGTACTTTGCCCATGGACAGACAGCTATACGTAGCCCTTTCACGCGTCATTTCTAAACAAAATTTGTTCATATTGCGTTACGAAAAGTCAGCTACAAACATTATTTATGAAGAAATTCTATAATCAAAGATAGTAACTTTAAATTATTCACTTCTTTTTTTTTCTCAATTACACCCGTGCGAAGCCGGGGCGGGTCGCTAGTATTATCATAATTGTGACCGCTTTTGAGGAGGTAACCAATTAAAACTGTTGTTAATTTCCTTTTGGCATGCACGTATGTTCACGACTAGATAAGCTAGTAAATATGTATCAAGGTAAAGAACATTCTCCGCAGACTGTGAGCAGCCTCTCCCGGATGCATCTAATTAACAAACCTAATTTACATTAGGTATGTACGTCAACAATGCTGGTCGGGCATGCAATGCAAGTGTCAAACAAAGAGCAGGTTACATGCTGCTACATACTGCCGCTGCTGGTCCATTACCTTCCACATTTTAAAGATCCCTTCGATGATGTGTTTAGTGCTAACACACATCTAAAACACGACTTCAGCAGAAGGCAGAAAGGAAAGGCAGGAAAGCACCTGTCATCAAAGCTAAAAGAATTGCGTGCTTTGGCTCAGTTGGATTTAATTATTTTGGTGTTATGCCGCGTGCTGGGTTCAAAAGTTCGAGTTTATAATATGACTACAATACTGAAGGCGCATGCACTACGCGGCTAGACATTTGCAATAGCAATCGTAATCTAAGAGACCTAATAGTAGCCCTAGAATAATCATATGTCATCCAAAGTCAGTAATCGCCTGCTTTATTTTAATATTATAAAATCATTGATATAACTTTTGCGTGATCTGCTACGGTTGAGTTCGGAAATTACAGAATTATGTTGTATTGATCATTGGTCACAGACTTTTATATCAAAAAGAAAATAGAAATGCTAGGCTGAGAATGAACTTCAGCCAAGTTTGCCGAAGAGTTAGTGTAATGGACAGTTATTCAATTACTCGGTAACTGAGCAGAGTCTATCGCGCGGTGAATTACAGCCGCTGTGCCCGGCGGCGCGGCGGCGGCGGCCGCGGGCGGATGCCCGCCTGTTTATTGGTATTCCATTCAAATTCGTAATTAGTTTAGTTTGGACCGACTTACAGATTTACGATAAATAAGATAAAGGCGAACGGTTACTAATAAAATACCTACTTCAATAAACTGTCGTGTACCGGATTGAAAATCCAATTGCAATATTCTTCACGATTGGCAGGAGTTTGGAATTGCTTCCCACGGTAGAAATGTCTGGGAGGGGAATAGGATATTCTGCTTTAAATAAAATATAAGGTCAAGTTTGTAATCGACGTCGCCATGGTAAGCAGTGCGTTTCTGAGGTGAATTGTAGGTATTAAGGCGAAACATAAAAACGTATTCTTCTACTACTCGTAATACAGAATCAATATTCTTAAGGCTAATTATAACAATATTGGCAGAGCTTTAATGCTAATTTGCAACAAATACTAAATACAATATACTTAATACGTACACAAAATTAAAAAGTGGGTCCATATGTACCTGTACCAGTAGGTATATCGGTGACGTGTATAAAAGTTTAGTGGTCTACAATCAACAAACAAGTAAACTAAAAAACCTCCTCCCCGCCTGATATATCTACGTGGTTTATAGGAGATAAATCATACATCGGAGCTGTCATCCCCGGAGCCCGGAGGCCGGAGACACGTTGGGTGCGGCGACGACGAGTGGGCAGATTAATCTTTAGTCTTTTTTCTACCACAGAACCAATCGAGATGTGGAAGACACGCAGACATCGCATCGGCGCGGTTTCATTATATAACACGATTTTTTATTAATTCGATCCTTTAAATTAAAATGGAATGTACTGCAACAAATATTTATCTAAGAAATTTTATAGATACCTACTAATTGTATTAAATAAAAGTATCCTATTAAAGCTGCTCATCTAGTTCTGATTATATGGTAAATATATTACAAAATTGTTTATTTTACTATTGAACTTTTTACACAAAAATATTAGGTCCCCGCACTAGGACAACCTGGGCTGCGGGTGACCAATAATACGGTATAACAGGAGCCAAGATATCCCAATATAAATAATAAAAAATTACCATATCAAAAATACTTTTTTCCGTTTCGATGTGTGCTAGTAAAACAATGCCGCCGTAGTAATTTTATAAAAATTTACGTACTTATGTACAATAGGTACTTTGATATGAAAACCTACAATCAAACATTATATTAAGTTCATTGAAACTGTTTTCGAGGGTGATCGGTGGCATGTTTCCTCACTCGTTACAACGTCTACTAATTATTGTCGGCATCCGACATACGGTTAATACCATTCGGTGATCGTAAGCGAACCATAAATAACAGAGAACAAGGATATCATAGTTGTGAGTGTCCGATATCATCTACTTGTTAGTGTCGGAGGGAAACTTTTAGGAAACATTAGAAGCGACACGCTTCAGCGTCACGTCGCAAGGTCTCCGGCGGAGGGGGGGGGCCACCCCAAGGTGGCGCGCGGCGAGGGTGGCTGGCCTTCCCTTGCACCCTGAACGACCACTCTTACTTTTTCGTCTGTAATTTAATGAAACATCCGAAGAATCCAACTTTTATTTCGGAGCATAAATGTTTGCTGTTAAGGGCTAAATAAAACAAACATTTTAAAAGTAGATACTTGTATTAAGCTTAGAACAAACTTCTTTAGAATTCTAATATACAAAACATATTCTATGTAAATTTTAAAGAGTCTGATCTGATGTAGTATGTCCTAATAATTATATAAACATTGCGTGTCTATGATAACAATAACAATGACAATAAAAAAAACATGATATTGTGTTCAATCCAGTCCTGGCCTTATAACAGCAGCAGCAGGCGAAGGACGTCCACTACTGAACAAAGGCCTTCCCCTTGCTATTCTTACCCGGCCCCCCTACGCTACGGGTAACACTATGAGACCAATAACATCTTGAAATGACTGGAATATAATAATAATACGAATGTTCTCCAAGCCGATCCGGTCACTGTAGACAGTCTTTTTGAACGACTTCATTTTTAACAATATTAGTCACCTTTTCAGAAGATAAGTATAGACTTATCTCTGGTTGCGCAGGCGCATGCACTTTCCCTTCCATTACTCTCACTATGGGAGGGAAAACCGACACGACCGGGGAGAGGTCAGGCACAGGACCATCCGACCCATGGATCGCCTTACGCTTCAGACCAACAGGTGATCGGCATGTTGTGTCCTAACCAGTAAGGAACAACTACACAAAGTCGTCGCTCCTCGCAGGATTTTAACCCGCGACCTCCGGTTTGTAAAGCGAGCGGTTCCCCGCTACGTAACGGATATCGTACTCCGGATTCATTAATAATGAACTGCTATGGATTCCTTATATCAAGGACAGTGGCGGACTAAGCCTGCCGGGGGCCCGGGGCGGCAAAACCTAATGAGGCCCCTGGTCAGAAATTAACGTATTTTTGCCTGACTGTCCCAGAAGGAGGGCTATGTTTTTCGAGGGTATGTATGTTTGTATGACTGTATGTAAGTATGTATGTCTATTTCTTTGACACGGAATACAGCCTAAACGGCTCAATAGATTTTGACTTGTAATATGACGTTAGATTTGTGTTAGTTGTGGTAGTGGACATAGGCTATAACTGGTGGCAGCTTTAAATGTCAACAGACGATATTTACATAAATAATTTAATTATTAGAGTTTGACCTCATGACTAAGAAACGTGAGTAATACAGACTTTTGTCACCAATGTTCTCTATGGCGAAAGATCTTGATCTCTATGTATGCTTTCCTGTAGAGTCGTTTTCGTAACCGCTATGATAGTGTCTGCCCATTGCATGCGTCCACTGCTTCTGCCGTTTTTTGGCCTGTCATAAAAAGTCTAGCCTAGGCTGTCCTGTTTCCTCCTGCGCGTTCTCAGACAGTGGGAAGTCACTTTTTGATATTTAGCTCTTCGGGAATAGATTTAGCATTCTGGACAAACGTCACATTTTGAATGCATTTATTCTTCGACAAATGCGAGCCTTTAATGTCCTGGTTTCAGAGGCATTACCTCACCCTGTAGACTCACTTAAATAATCTGAGCATCTGGTATTTTAGTGATTATCTGTGTGAGATAGGGCGAGAGATGACAACGACTTGCCATGATCGTAGTGGGAGCCGAACTTTCACCCAACATGCACTCCAAGTATACTATGCGTGGGACTTAGAGCTGCGGATCCTGGTTAGCCGGATTGGACACGACCACTCTCAGCTATCAGCAGTATCTACTATGTTGGCAGAGAAATCGATGTTGAGGGAGACGCAAAGAGGTGAAGACGATACATCCGGGCGGTGCAACTTGCATCGTTAGGGGAATCTCAATAGAAATGTGACTGGGTATCCTCTGCCTTAAAGAGGCTTCTTGGGTCATGGACGCACTGGGGCCCTGTGCGGCCCATCCTCAGAACATTACTGTTCTAAGGTCCCAACTAAATGCGACCCCGAGGTAGGTAACAATGCGTTCGAGGTAGAAACTGCGTCCATCATAGCGCATTGGGAGCAACCACGAGCGTGCTGGTAGGAGCGCACATTCCTGCTTCCAGGCCCAGGATGTCCCGTATTTCTTTCTCATTTTATCATTCGAACAGCAAAACACGCTGTCCCTGACGAAATGACAGTAACAAGAAGAATCAGGCTGTAAAAAAAAGGAAAAATGTCAAGCCCGCTGAGTTTCTTGCCAGATCTTCACAGTTGAGACCGCGTTGTGATCCGATTGTAGTTTTATTTTATTTTATTTTGCATACATGCAGTTACGTGCATCATGGGCCCCCAACTCCAAAACTACCCAATAATTACTACACATTTACATTATGGCCGTGTTTGAGACTTAATTGATTTCATATCGGCTAGATTATTTCAAACTAGCTAATAAAGAGTTCCAACGCACAAACTCAGTTATCATATTATAACAATCTTGATGTACCTAAATATCACATTGTCATAGACCAACAAAGTTTGTGCACGGGAACTGTAAAATAATCTAGCTATGATGTATTGTACTGTTTGTGTATATATGTATGTACTCTACTCTAGTAACTATTTAAATACCTCAATTATTAAAAATAACTTTTGGAGATTGGAGGCCCCCCTGGACCCGAGGCCCGGGGCGGACCGCCCCCTCCGCCCCCCCGTTAGTCCGCTACTGATCAAGGATCCAAGCAAATACTTAATGGTTACTTTAGCCTCGTTCCAAACCCACGGCGGCATGGCGCCAGCCTCGTCTACAGCAACACCCACAAAACTATTATTTATAGACAAATAAATAGATCAAACGCAGCCTCTGAAGTTTCCAACAAATGTCTGAGCAAATAAGAGTCGAGTATTCGACGTCCGTCGCCCGTCGGTGGCGGATAGCGGGCTGGCGGGCTGGCGGGCTGGCGGGCTGGCGGGCTGGCGGGCTGGCGGCATTGTGCTCCACATTCATTTATCATCGTAATAAAAAGCGTATAGCTAGAAAAAGCATAGTTATTATGAAAATGAAGCTGTCACCGCCGTTACACGAGCCAGTATATCAATGATGTTTATTAGGTGAATGCCATGTAACGCTTAATGTAAGTATACTCTTGGATTTAGGAACAAGTGCGACGACTCGCGCACTGAGGGTTCCGTACGTTCTTTGGACATTTAATTAATGTTAGTTTCCTATTCATCAAACACTTTAGGTACTTAGATAGGTAGCAAAAACACCAAACCGCATAACTAATTTATCTAGTGGGAATTTTACCCACTAAAACCTCCCCGGTGGCAATGATAAGAGGGACTCTGGGCTCTCCGTTCGAACCTCGTCAGAGTCTCTTCAGCGCCAGACGCTCGCTAGAGCACTTTTCGGGGGGAAGCAGAAATGCTCGCTCCCCGGCTTGGTATACCTGCCTACTGTCAAGCATTTCGTAAAGCGGCGGCCGATAGGTATATCCTATTGTATCACGATCGAAGACATTGAAATGAATATGTAACTAGTATACACTAGTATACTCTCTATTAATAAATTATATTCACCTTCCGTGGTGCAGTGGGAAACCGTTTGTTTTGCATACTGAAGGTCGCGGGTTCAAATCAAATACCGCCTGGACCAACAACTTTGCGTAGTTGTTCCTTACTGGCTAGACAATGCAGCCCGATCACCTGATTGTCTATAAAGTAAGATGATCCATGCGTCTGATGGGCGTGTAAACAGTCGGTCCTGCCGCTAACTTCGCAATGGTCATGAGCTCTTCCGTCCCATCGCGGCAACGGATTGTGAGAGTAAAGGAAGAGAAAGTCAAGCCCGCTGAGTTTCTTGCCGGATCTTCTCAGTTGAGGCCGCGTTGTGATCCGGTGGTAGCTTCTAAAAAATGACGATTCAAAAGTGCTAGCGTTAAGCCTATTTGAAATAAAGATTTTTGAGTTTGAGTTTGAGTGCACTGGTGCCTAAGCGAGCACTTGTGCTATTATAGTCACATCCGCCGCGTGGCTGATCTTGTGCTATTATAGTCACAACCGCCGCGTGGCTGATCTTGTGCTATTATAGTCACATCAGCCGCGTGGCTGATCTTGTGATATTATAATCACATCCGCCGCGTGGCTGATCTTGTGCTTTTATAGTCACATCCGCCGCGTGGCTGATCTTGTGCTATTATAGTCACATCCGCCGCGTGGCTGATCTTGTGCTATTATAGTCACATCCGCCGCGTGGCTGATCTTGTGCTATTATAGTCACATCCGCCGCGTGGCTGATCTTGTGCTATTATAGTCACATCCGCCGCGTGGCTGATCTTGTGCTATTATAGTCACATCCGCCGCGTGGCTGATCTTGTGCTATTATAGTCACATCCGCCGCGTGGCTGATCTTGTGCTATTATAGTCACATCCGCCGCGTGGCTGGTCTTGTGCTATTATAGTCACATCCGCCGCGTGGCTGATCTTGTGCTATTATAGTCACATCCGCCGCGTGGCTGATCTTGTGAAAGATTGGCCACTGTGCTGGTAACGGCCAGGCCAGGAAGACATTGTTATTATATTAACAAACAATATAATGGATTGTTACAACCAGAACTCTAATTCAGCCATACTGCAACAACAGAATATCTTCCATCTACCAGTCGGTTCGTATTAGAAGTCAATTTTTGTTTTACTTCTTGGCATGTCGTCCTTTTTCTGTCGTAAATGGCACCTATGGTTTCCCCTATGAACTTGAGCATTTCTGAATGAATCAACCCTACAGGCAACAGGTACATCGCGCGAGTGGCGGGCGGCGCGGGTGCCTAATGCTGACTGTTTGCGACAGATGGCATAACTGTCTATCTGAACTAACTGTACCTATGTATTTATTTAAGTAGGCAGCCTCCGTGGCGCAGTGGGAACCCGCTTGCTTTGCAAACCGGAGGTCGCGGGTTCGAATCACGCGGAGAGCAACAACTTTGTGTAGTTGTTCCTTATTGGCTAGGACAATGCAGGCCGATCACCTGATTGCCTGTAAAGTAAGATGATCCATGCGTCGGATGGGCATCATGTAAAAAGTCGGTCCTGCGCCTGACCTCTCCCCGGTCGTGTCGGTCTTTCGTCCCATCGGATTGGAAGAGGTAAAAGGAAGAGAGAGTGCACTTGTGTCAACGCAAGCACTTGTGCACTATAATATCTACTACCGCGTAGATGGCTGATCTTGCGAAAGATTGGTGAAGGTTACCACGTATTCTCGTATCATCGGATTAAACGGCTGGAACAATTTTCATGAAACATAACTATGGACCATCTCGACTAAACCAGCTTTCAAATAAAAAAACACTGCTTAGAGCTACGACACAAGCTACGATGCCACATATGACACGCAAAATAGTATGCCGCGCAGTGTATCTGACCTCAGCATTTTCGAATTACGTCACCCCTCAGCCCTTCCTCAGCCAATTCTTGTTACCTATAAGTTTAACGCCTTTGTTTGTTTGCGGCATCGTAGCTCTCTAATAAGTGGACAGATTTAAGAGGTTTTTTTTTATTTTAAAGATTGTTTAATCGAAATGGTTCTTTTCTGTCTATATCTACATATCTTCTATCTATCTATATCTTTTTCTATTCTGTACTTATAATAAATCTGTAACCCATCTCCCCGTATACTGCGATCCACAAGAGGAATTTCTTCCAAGCGCGGGGTTTATGCCACCCTGTCTCCCTTATGGGAGGCCTATATTCAGCAGTTGACATTTCCGTGTGATGATAACGATGATGATTGAAGTTGGTATATAAACATCTTGTGCGTACTTATTATTTATTTGCATAAATTTAAAGATCAAAATTCAGTCATACAGAAAGTAACAGTAAATAACAATAATGAAACAACAATAACAATCACCCGAAGCAAACAATAAATATCAATTTGTTAAAACATGAAGCAGAAGATTAAATGCAAAATATCTGACAGAGAGCAGAACAGAATATCAAAAATATAACACAGTGCAAGCGCCGAAGAGATAACCGAGCAAATAATACATTGATAACGGCCAGTCGCGGGCCGATAGCGAGTCGGAATAACACACATTCTAGCATAGTCTCAATAAACAATAATTACATCACATCACATAGTCGACGTTTCTACATGGAAACAACAGGTACCTTAATTAAATCTTCCTACGATATTAATATAAATTACCTGCATCATGTTCGTATTTTGTAAAATACATTCATAAATTATGTAACATCCACAGAATAAATATAATTTTAAATTAACATTATCACAAGAATTAACATCAAGTCGCCTACTAAACTTGAATTGAGACTTAACAGGTAGTAATAATTATTTTATGCCATCATCACCTACTTTAAATGAAGACAATGATTCCTGAAGCACTTCGCATTCGTTAAATACATTTACAAATTATATAATACTCATTTGTAATGAATACAAATAACAAAATAATACTTGAATACGACACAATGCAAACTACCTAATGACTAATTTTAGCCTTATTAATCAGCACACTTAACTAGATCATGATTCATCAAATATGTAATTATTTATTGTACCAATTACAATGATATTAGTTTTCGAATTAGCAGTACAAAGTGATTAGTCCCTCATGTAAGGGTAGTCTACGTCACGCAGCGGCACGAAGGTCTCCTTGATGGACTGCGGCGTGGTCCAGCGCAGCACGTAGTTGGGTCCGCCGGCCTTGTCGTTGGTGCCCGACATGCGCCCGCCGCCGAACGGCTGCTGGCCCACCACGGACCCGGTCGACTTGTCGTTGATGTAGAAGTTGCCCGCCGTCATCTTGAGCTCCTCTAATGCTGTCTGCAGGAATTTCTCGTCTTTCGCGAACACCGCACCGGTCAGCGCGAACTTGGTGGACGAGCCGACAAGAGACAGGGCTTTGTCTAGGTCGCGGTCATCGTACACGTACATGGTGAGCACCGGTCCGAAGATTTCCTCGGTCATCAGTTTGTCGTAGGGATCGGATGTTTCGATGATGGTGGGCTGTACGAAGTAACCCTTACTGTCGTCGAATTCACCGCCACCGAGGATCTTATTCTTAGGATTGTTTTTAGCATTTTTTATATACCCTGTGATACGTGCAAACGCCTTATCATCTATGACTGCAGCTGTAAATACTTTGAAGTCGCTCGGGTCACCGACTTTTAACTTTGCTCTCTCTTCCAGCAATCCCTTCTTTATTGGTTCATAGAGAGATTTAGGCACATACATTCTGGAGCAGGCTGAGCATTTCTGGCCGCAGTATTCGAAGGCAGAGCGAATTGTTGAAGTCACCACCGATTGTACGTCAGCAGATGGATGGATAAAATGATAATTCTTGCCTCCACACTCTCCAATTAGTCTGGGATAGTTGCGGTAAAGATTGAGATTCTTTCCGACTTCATTCCACAACCAGTTGAAAGTGGGCACTGAACCGGTGAAGTTAATTCCAGCGAGGTGTGGGGAAGATGTGATTGTTCGCCCAAAAGTGGGCCCATCGGCAGGAACAAAGTTAACAATTCCATCAGGCAATCCTGCCTCACGCATTATATTGAAAATTCTCCAGTTGGACAACAGAGCCGTGTCTGAAGGCTTCCAAACCACTCCATTTCCCATGAGAGCAGGAGTATAAGCCAAGTTGCCACCGATAGCAGTGAAGTTGAAAGGACTAATCGCTGCTACAAATCCATCAATGCCACGGAATCGTAGAGAATTTCTTGTCACAGAAGCATTCTCAGAAATTGGCTGATATTTAGCACTTTCCTTCAAGAAAAAAACATTGAAACGGAAGAAATCAACAAGTTCTGCAGCAGAATCGATTTCAGCTTGTATAACACTCTTGGACTGGCCGAGCATAGTAGCTGCATTCAGTTTCTGTCTGTGAGCGCCGGCCATCAGCTCCGCGGCATTCTGCCAGATGCGGGTGCGCTCCGGCAGCGGCGTGCGGTCCCAGCGCACTTGCGCATCGACCGAAGTCTGAATCGCTTTCTGAATGGTTTTTTCACTCGCGTAATAAAACTTTGCAATCTTCTTGGAGTGATCGTGCGGCATCACCTGGTAGCGCGGCGCGCCATCCTTGATGGTCTCCTTGCCGATGACGATGGGCACCTCTTCGGTGACGGCAGAAGTCCGCCTCAGCTCCTCGGCGAGCTCGGCGCGCTCCCTGCTCCCCTCTCGGTATCCTAGCACGGGCTCGTTCTGAATCCCGAACTCTTTGAACATGGGTAGTTCCACGATGCTGGAGAGCGAGCGCTCGAGGGCGCGGCCCCCGTGAACCGATCTCGTCCACACGCTCAACATTGTTTGTAGTTTCACGCCTAATCAGCTGATCCCGACTAAAATGATGTGTCTATATCAAGAAACTGTCTTATTACGTAAACTGTGGCATTCACAAATTCCGTAACGACCAAAAACGCAACGCGCAGTCACCGTGGATGACGTTTGCTACAAAATCTGCGACCTTCAGCGTTCCATCACATTTTATTTGTGTTGGAAAGAAATAGCATCAAACTATCACGCTCGACTCAAGGAATGGTTACAAAGTGTCGTTATTACATATTCAATTGTTACAGCATTTCCATGCATATTAGCGTGTGCATATTTCACATTTTATTTATTAAATTTCGACAAAATCTGTTTTATAACGGCAAAAATAGCGCACATACAGTAAACTTTTTTTCTGTAAGTGACAGACAGACAGGGTTGCCAACCATTTAAGAAGTCATATTTCCCCTAAAACTAAAAACCCCTATAAACATTATCGTTAAAATATGGAGAGAGCATGATGCGCTAACCCATAGATTTAAAAATTTTCACTGCGCTAACCCCTCTGCCAAATTTTTGTTCATATGTTTAGGTCATTCCAAAGATATTATATAAAGAAGATCGACAAAGTCCGATAAAAAATGAAACCAAAAAAAGAAAAACCTATGTGTGTGAATTGTTGTTATGTGTATAGTGTATAGTGTAATGTATATAGTGAATAGTGTATAGTGTAATGTAGTGTATAGTGTAATAGTGTAATGTGTATAGTGAATTGTTTATGTGTAAAGGAAAAAAAGTGTTGTTAAAAAGTACTACGTACGTAATCGATATCGATGATATTTTGTGTGGAGATATACACGATTATCTGTATAATTTAAAATTGATGTTGATTTATAACCATTTACTAATAACCTTTAGTATTGCAAATCTCTGATAAATTGTCAAAAGTGGTAAAACAGTCGTTCTAAACAAAAAAAATAGTTTCTTTTTGCTTGAAATATCGTAAATTAGATCATGAAAATAAGTTATCGTTACGCATGATAAAATTACTCAAATCAGCATGCATTACAAAGAATAATTATTAACGTTGTTCAGTATGGGTAAAGGAGTATCCCCTATGAGATCCTTGAGAAGTATGCAATATTTCTAAATAGTATAAAACCAAAACATTTGGCGGACGTGTTGGTCTAACAGTTCAACATCCTGGCTGGCTTATTGGGTAGCCAGCTGGTGGTTCGATTTCCACCAGGTGTCTAACCCAGACACCTACCCATATTTATCTATTATGAATTTACAAATAAAAGTATATGAGTATGTATTAGTAAAAGTTGTCTGGTTTCCATAGTAAAGGCTCTGTCTTGTTTGGGATCAGATCACCATGTATGGATCATCCCAGGTTATTATTATAAAGACAAACAATATACTTCTATTGTAAAATACATACTTATTTCAGCATTCATAAAAATATATTGTAAATACTAGCTGACCCGATAAACGTTGTTTTGCCATATAAATAATTTGTGGACTACCCCTAACATTTAGGGGGATGGAAAATAGATGTTGGCCGATTCTCATAGATACCGGATAAGCACAAAAAATTTCATCAAAATCGGTCAAGCCGTTTCGGAGGAGTATGGCAACGAAAACTGTGACACGAGAATTTTATATATTAGATATACTTCAGCTTCTTAGTGACGACAGTAATAGAGCAGGTTTTATCTGGTAACATTTTAATATTATTTAAACCACATGAACAAGAAGTAAATTATTTGCTGTGAAGGATCGAATAAGAAATGTTATCACCAGAGAATCAAACTTGCCGACGTAGGTCAACGAATTGCCAGACTGGAGTGGCTGGTCATATTGGCTGTAGAACCGATGATCATTGGGAAACAGTGGTTTTGGAGTAAAGACACCACTAACCGGAAAACGCAGTATAGGAGGCTCTATGTTTCGAGGTTCTGATTTTATTTTCTGATTAACTACCTGGTGATGGCGTATGGGTAAATTAAAGTAAGTAACGTTTAATCAATAATAGGTTTACAACCCTGGAATTGATAGCGGTAAAATAACTTTATTTACGTAAGAACAAGATCATCTTTTTTCAATTGGAACTGGTAACAAACATAATTTATTTAGTGTTATCGTCTCCCAAAGGAACTGGTATTGATTGACTAATATTTTTTTCAGTGTCATACATAAGTACGAGTAAAATAAATAAGGTACAGCCTCTCATTAGGCAACGTTGATGTTGTGACACACTATAAAACATTTTGCCTCAAAATGGAAATCACAGACAGAAATCAAAATATTTATCACAGACACTGGAATATTGTAGGGATTCCATCCATCCTCGTCTTTAATCCGCTTCTATTTTTGTCATAACAATTAATTATTTTGATAATCTGAAAGAATACATTTGAATTATTATTATTATCATCATATCAATTTACATTAAGAATATAGAGACGACAAAATATTTTTAGACCGAATAAATATAAAGTCCTTGAAACTAAAACAAAAAGACGTAGAATTTATATTTGTTCTGTTAAAACTATTTGCTTTACTATCGATATTGATACTCATGACGTCAGGACTTTTTCAAGCCCTTGAAGGTCGGTTGACCCTTCATTGTATATCCGCTTCAAAAAATAAATCCGTAGAGGTTTCCAAACATTTATTTAACCTGAAAAGCACTGAAGGCACTGATCGTTTACATTAGGACTAGTGATTCCGCGATCACTAACAATATGTACAATGACTATTTGTCTATAAACTGCACGACTGTTCTTCACTAGATTTATAACATGAATTATTTTTCACTGTTGACGCTACTAAGTCATAACAAAGAATGTGTCAAATACTATTCAGACAGCACGTTCTAAACTGAGCTGTTCGCTATTCAAAAGACATAGAAAATACAACAAGTGGCAAAGAGGTTCTAGTCGCCACATCCTATTGTAAACAAATCGTTTTACATTTTACACAAAATATGCCGCTATTCTTCATATAGAAGTAATAAATTATGATCAGTTTGAAGAAAAACATGTATTCTACGATATTATTACGATTTTCAACCAAAGTTTCAACCAAAACCATAAAAATATAGCAAGCAAAAATGCAGTCAGGAATAGTAATCAATTACCTGTGAAATGTTTACTTATTCGTTTTATTACGATTTGTAACATCACATGCACTTATTGCGCCACCCTAATGGAACAATGCTATTTCATATTATAAATTTGAGATAATGTTAAATTAATAAAATTGACTTTGACAGCAAACAGACCGCGAGGCTGCTACGCTGCCTCGCGGTGGCCGCGAGGCAGCGTAGCAGTGGCTAATGTCAAAGTGAAAAAAAATAATTTTATTCTGCCTCTGTTGCACTCGTGCAGTTTGTATTTGATTAGAACTTCTCCCTCCCACGCTATGTTTTCCTTCTTGAACGTAGTGAAAAAAATTATCTCTGCCTCTGTTGCACTCGTGCAGTTTGTATTTGATTAGAACTTCTCCCTCCCACGCTATGTTTTCCTTCTTGAACGTAGTGAAAAATTTTAAATCTATGGGTCATTCTATATTTGTGTGCGTATCTTTATGAATGTGTTGCGAGTTTATTATAGTGTGGGTATGCGTGAAATTGTATCTGGATGTGTTTACTTCGCCTCCCGCACCCCGCAAAAATGCCACGAAAAATTTGTTCGGGGAATCGACGCGATACTAGCTCCATTCTAATTACTCTGAGTTAAAATGTAATTTATTTCACGAAAGATTCATTCTTTATTTGTGTGCGTATCTTTATAAATGTGTTGCGAGTTTATTATAGTGTGGGTATGCGTGAAATTGTATCTGGATGTGTTTACTTCGCCTCCCGCACCCCGCAAAAGTGCCACGAAAAATTTGTTCGGGGAATCGACGCGATACTAGCTCCATTCTAATTACTCTGAGTTAAAATGTAATTAATTTTTACATAAAGTGCGTTTCACGAAAGATTCATTCTTTATTTGTGTGCGTATCTTTATGAATGTGTTGCGAGTTTATTATAGTGTGGGTATGCGTGAAATTGTATCTGGATGTGTTTACTTCGCCTCCCGCACCCCGCAAAAGTGCCACGAAAAATTTGTTCGGGGAATCGACGATCGATACTAGCTCCATTCTAATTACTCTGAGTTAAAATGTAATTTATTTTTACCTATAGTGCGTTTCACGAAAGATTATATTCCCTTCGTGGTTAAGTTGGTATAATTGAATTAGGTGTTGTCATTAAATTTAAAAATATTTACCCTCAATATAGGGAAAATACACTCTGTTATAAATCACACGGATATATTCACTAGTCCAAAATTACGTAAATACTGAGTACCCTAATTTATATTTTGCACAGAACAATAATCAGTACAATTACTATAGAATGCTTAAATGCAAGTAAGAACCGTAGGCACAGGTAAGAACATCAAAATACATAAATATCAGGTACACGCCAATAGGTACTATACCGTTAGCTGTATTTATCGACATTTGCGCTCGTAACAGATCAAACCTATTACTATTTATCACTTACATATCAATATAACTCTTGTAATATAGCTATAAATAGTTCAATTCAGCTACCCCGTAGAGGAAAATCTGCCTACGCTTCACCTACGCTTTGTGTAATGGGACCATAGACTAACGCGTACTCTATTCATAATACTTCTCTATGATATTTTGCGATTTATACAGGCTAAATACATAGAATTAAAGACAGAAATCATTTTCAATCATTTTATGCTCTCATAAGGTTTGGCTTGGCTCATCAATAACTTGAGGACATAAATCGTTTACCATTTATAATTTTGATCATTTATTTACTTGGGAAAACATGGAATTAAAACATAGCCCTGCCTGGTAACATTATTTTACCTAACTGAAATGGCGGCAACTCAGGATCTTACTTGTTCGAAGGTAATTAAAGTCCTTTGGTGAGATTTTCAAGCGCACAAAACCTTTTCATCTTTTTAAATAGTTATCTTTCACTACTTCTCAATGTCTTATACATGATTTTGTCGTTTAATTAGGGAATAATGTGGAAAAACTAAAACATTTTGACACACGCGATCGTCTCTGACAAACAGGATGAGCAACTTAACCCCGAAGTGAACACATTCGTGAAACGCATTACACATCTGAGATAATTACCAGTTTACCCATCGATATACTATAGTATATCGATGAGTTTACCAGTAACTATTTTAGATTTTCCCTCCACAAACTTCGGAGATTAGAAGCCAAAAACTACGGGACATTTCTATAAATCATAGATATATAAAAAATCCAAAAGAAGGCTCTGTATTTGGTCCCTCCGCGCGGAAGAAGTGAAACTTCATTCTCGCTCAGTCGATCGGTCGTTCGGTCGGTCCCTCACTCACTCACACACACATACACTCAACTCAACTGAACTCAACTCACCCCAACTCGCCCCACCTCGCCCCAACTCGCCCCAACTCACCCCATCTCACCCCAACTCGCCCCAACTCCGCCCCAACTCACCCCAACTCGCTCCAACTCGCCCCAACTCGCCCCAACTCACCCCAACTCACCTACTCCACCCACTCCACCCACTCACCCACTCACCCACTCACCCACTCACCCACTCACCCACTCACCCTCTCACTATCATTTAACGCTTAACGCGTTATTTGATAACATTTTTGGAAGTCGCATAAGAAGTTTCACTTCAAAAAAGGCCCAAGTGATAGTAATCGGACTCAGGCCAGTCCCTCCAAGCAGCACCTGCACACCAGTATGACTCGAGCAGCAGCCATCACTCCCCTCAACTCAACTATATTGAAGGCAAGGGGGTGACCCACCACACCTTAGAGGAAGGCTCTCTATAGAGTACGCGTTTGTCTATGGTCCCATTAAACAAAGCGTAGGCAGATTTTCCTCTACGAGGCCGCTGAATTGAACTATTTATAGTTATATTACTGATTACAAGAGTTATATTGATATGTAAGTGATAAGTAGTAATAGGTTTGATCTGTCACAAGCGCAAATGTCGATAAATACAGCTGACGGTATAATACATAATATTGTCGTGTACCTGATATGTATGTATTTGTATGTTCTTACCTGTGCCTACGGTTCTTACTTGCAGTTAAGCATTCTATAGTACTTGTACTGATTTTTGTTCTGTGCACCACACGAAGCCGCCATAAGCAAAAACTTTTCGATGACGAGCATGACCGATCCAAAATCACAGTGGCTCACATTTAACTTCTGCTGTTAAGCAGTGTCTCGTCAGGCAAGACACAAAGCACTTTAACATACTAATACATGTCATGTCAGCTAGGTTTTCAGTCTATAGCTTGGAGGAAGGACTGAAGAAGTTTATAGCTTGGTTTAGTTTATAGATGGCACTGCTTAGCCGCTTACTCTTACTTATATTACTAGATGGCGTTGTATGGGAAGATATTTTGACGGAACCGTGAGGCGATCACGTGATCATCGCAAGTTCGCGCGAACGAAATCTCAAACATATGGACGTCGAACGAGTGTCCTAACTGGCGATGCGGTCGCGCGAACAAAATTCGCGCGATCGCGTGATCTTGACGTGATCGCGTTCTATTAGGACACTCCCTTAGAGCATTACGGAACCCGTACCAGAATATAACAAGACATCTAGCTAGCATGCCGCCGATAAGGACAGAAAATAATCATTCGTACACATAACACATGTTATGGATATTTATTCAAATGCGTCTATTATGTAGTATAAACGATATTTCATAATGCAATTCAATTTATAACTCCAAAGCTACATCGTGAACGAGAAAATTTCATGTGTACTCGAAGAAAACCGCACCGGCGGTGTGCCCGGTGCTGAACACACGCTGAAGGACAAAAAATCAAAGGAGTGAGCTACATTATTCTTAGAGGAGATACCACTGGAGAGAGCAGATGCGCTAACCCTTCTGCCAAATTTTTGTTCATATGTTCAGATCATTCTTTAATTGTGTGCGTATCTTTTTGAATGTGTTGCGAGTTTATTATAGTGTGGGTATGCGTGAAATTGTATCTGTGTGTGTTTACTTCGCCTCCCGCACCCCGCAAAAGTGCCACGAAAAATTTGTTCGAGGAATCGAGCCTATACTAGCTCCATTCTAATTACTCTGAGACATTATTGGATCTTTTGTAAAATTGCGAGATTGGTTTTACAACTTTTACTAAATGACTAGCGGTTCGTGGTCGCCACTCGAGAACCTTTCTTCCCCATCGGTTATAGGTTCTTCGAGCGATGTGCACTGCCTGCCCACTTGCAGGTTCTGAGAGCTATGTTAGTAACTTTAGTACTTCCGCGAATCTCCTCATTCCCGAGAAAGAAACTCGCTCCGGGCTCTAAAAGGCCAGTAGTTAGGGAAGGGACCACGTTTCAGTACCATGTCATCACTGGCAACACACACTGGTTAAAAACCTTTTTCTCCAGGCACTGCGGTATTTCGGACGAGAAGATATCGCATTTTTTCCGAACGCTGCCCATCCGAGCTGAGATTCTTGGAGCGAGCGCTTTGCCGAAGCTGGAACGATCTATCTAGATCATATGTCCTAGGTATACAGTGGTCAACAACTTCGAGTGTAATTATGTGAAATAAATTAAATTTGTTTCTTTATAATTTTATTGCCATTTTTGGATATTACATCTACAGATATACAGTAGGATCATGGTGGTGGTCGATCAACATGAACAGCCTGCTTACATTTTGTACCCAACGCTACACGAGGACATCACAATATTATATCTAAACAAATAATCGCGCACGTGCGACACATTCACTTAATGTCATTCTGCTTCTTCTGAGGTACAGTCTTATACAAATTATTTGAATTTACAACTCATTACAAGTAAATAGTATTAAGTAAATAATTAATTCCTTATAGTGATGACAAGTACATTCTGAGGTCAAAATGCAACCGACTGATACCTCAGTTTACTTAATAAAACAATATTACGTTGCATTAGCACATACATAATAATAAGTGACATCTAGAATCGCACGCGTAAAGTATAATATAACTAGGCATTGGCAAGTGTCGGCCGACCCTCGCACGCGGACTTGTCCCGGCGCCGACAGACTGCGGCTCTAGTACGGGTTTTGATAGTTTGCGAGCTCGATCAAACTGTCAGTTTTCTCTTGTATATTTTACTAGTTTTTGATAGTTACCGGTAGTGTGAAGTGTATGGAGAAAGCTGACAGTTTGATCGAGTTCGTTAACTATCAAAACCCGAACTAGACTCCCCGATCTACTCCGGTGGATCACTCTACGCTGTTACTATTTTATGATTAGCATACGCCGATGGAAAATACTATAAGAGACTAATGTGACAACATATGAAATAGTTCACAAACTGAAATCGTAGTCCCATCTGAGTATATCGAAGTTTGGGCTGCAGCATTATAGTTTAACCAAACATCCTATATCCCCACCATCCCGTCACTGGGCTCGAGGCCGCATGCGAAGATGCAGCGCTACATAAAAACGAAGAATAATTATGACACTCTTACAGCGTGCCCGAATTGAATATTACAACTACACACTAAATATTAATACTATATCATCCTTATCGGTGTACGATTCAATGTTTGTCATATTCTATACCAAATGATTAGATGACTGACCCTCGTGGGCACCGACAGGGAACTGTAATACATGAAGTACACAACAAGACTTCATTTATGATTTTTTGTAATTATTCATTTCATGTGTACATGAATGTTGTGTAACCATAATAATACTAGTACGTGAACATACTCTGCAGTAAATAATAAATGCTTGAGCTTCGCCCCTCAGCGCGCAGAGACCTGGACATGTGGACCCATGTCTCCTGGGCGCCCGGGCCCGCGTCGCGTATAACATTACAAATACATCGATAGAAGCGCGCGCAACATCATCAGCAAAGGCACAGCTTAGTTTGCTTTACTTTAAACACTTAATAACATTACAAAAAATTCAGAAATATTATACAAAATATCCATTTAAATCTGTATTTCTTAAAAAGTCATCACATTGCGATTTTTTTTTTAATAAAATCATTAATTCTTGTAAAACTTGTACAAAATTGTCGAAAAAATTCATTACAAAATTTTGGAATGATCTACGGAATGAGTATAGCGGTCACAAATTAGTTTCCAATGTTTTAACTCTGAATAGTATCGATCTGACGCGACCTGGCGCATCACTTGTCTATTCGTCTATGCTCCACCATAGACTAACAACAATACATTCCTTCTCCGCCGACGGCCCTCGCCGGGCCCGCTCGCACCGCCACTAATAATATACAGATAAATGCGTCAAAAGATCTCAAAAATGCTCAGTTCGGAGCGAGTGTATCAGCTAATATAATCAGTCAAAGTCCGCCGCTCGGCGTGTATCTGTCGTATAAAAGTACCACTATTAGATATGACTCGATGCACCTTAACCTACGCGCGGACGTGCCACGTACTTGAGCAGAACTAATAATAAGGTCGCGTGAGTCGCGGCATGGCAGTCACACAGTTACACTTACAGTTCATAAGTTATCGTTCAATTGACACAGGGAGGTTTCGATTCGGTTCGTCTCGGCCGCTTCATTGACGGGCGTTAACCTCCATTTTTGTCAAATCTGTGATTCTCAATCTGCGAAATATGAAAAATAAAATGCTGATGAAGGATTTCGATGCATCAATATTTATAGTGCTCGGCGCGAGTGGTGACCTCTCGACAAAAGAGTGGGGGTTCCCTTGCGCATTGTACACTATGGGTAAAATAAAATGGCTCACTCATTTACCTATAACCATTTAATAATAAAATTACCTTTATTTATTTATATCAGAATGCGTTAATAATTCTGTAATATTTATTGTATTTGTGCCCGCGGTTTGGCTCGTATTATAGTCAGAAATAACGCACGTACCTGGCGGCTAGAACAGCAGGTCGGTGGCGTGCGTGCGCGCCTCGCTCCACGAGCGCGCCGCAGCAGGGTTCCCTGGAGCCGGGGGCAGGGGGGAGGCGGGAGGGGGGAGGGGGGAGGCGGGGGTGGTGTACGTACCTGGCGGCTAGAACAGCAGGTCGGTGGCGTGCGTGCGCGCCTCGCTCCACGAGCGCGCCGCAGCAGGGTTCCCTGGAGCCGGGGGCAGGGGGGAGGCGGGAGGGGGGAGGGGGGAGGCGGGGGTGGTGTACGTACCTGGCGGCTAGAACAGCAGGTCGGTGGCGTGCGTGCGCGCCTCGCTCCACGAGCGCGCCGCAGCAGGGTTCCCTGGAGCCGGGGGCAGGGGGGAGGCGGGAGGGGGGAGGGGGGAGGCGGGGGTGGTGTACGTACCTGGCGGCTAGAACAGCAGGTCGGTGGCGTGCGTGCGCGCCTCGCTCCACGAGCGCGCCGCAGCAGGGTTCCCTGGAGCCGGGGGCAGGGGGGAGGCGGGAGGGGGGAGGGGGGAGGCGGGGGTGGTGTACGTACCTGGCGGCTAGAACAGCAGGTCGGTGGCGTGCGTGCGCGCCTCGCTCCACGAGCGCGCCGCAGCAGGGTTCCCTGGTGCCGGGGGCAGGGGGGAGGCGGGAGGGGGGAGGGGGGAGGCGGGGGTGGTGTACGTACCTGGCGGCTAGAACAGCAGGTCGGTGGCGTGCGTGCGCGCCTCGCTCCACGAGCGCGCCGCAGCAGGGTTCCCTGGAGCCGGGGGCAGGGGGGAGGCGGGAGGGGGGAGGGGGGAGGCGGGGGTGGTGTACGTACCTGGCGGCTCGAACAGCAGGTCGGTGGCGTGCGTGCGCGCCTCGCTCCACGAGCGCGCCGCAGCAGGGTTCCCTGGAGCCGGGGGCAGGGGGGAGGCGGGAGGGGGGGAGGGGGGAGGCGGGGGTGGTGTACGTACCTGGCGGCTAGAACAGCAGGTCGGTGGCGTGCGTGCGCGCCTCGCTCCACGAGCGCGCCGCAGCAGGGTTCCCTGGTGCCGGGGGCAGGGGGGAGGCGGGAGGGGGGAGGGGGGAGGCGGGGGTGGTGTACGTACCTGGCGGCTAGAACAGCAGGTCGGTGGCGTGCGTGCGCGCCTCGCTCCACGAGCGCGCCGCAGCAGGGTTCCCTGGAGCCGGGGGCAGGGGGGAGGCGGGAGGGGGGAGGGGGGAGGCGGGGGTGGTGTACGTACCTGGCGGCTAGAACAGCAGGTCGGTGGCGTGCGTGCGCGCCTCGCTCCACGAGCGCGCGGCGGCCCCGCACGCTCCCCCCCGCTCCCCCGGCGCCCCCCGCCTCCGCCTCCGCCTCCGCGCACTCCTCGTCCGCGGGACTCTCCGCGCGCTTCGTCTCTGTAAAACGATACGGATCTAGGTTGTCAAACTATTCCCACCTCCATTTTGTAAAATCTTTTTAAATCCAGTTATCTAATTGAAGAATATATCCACTGTGCGACAGAATGTCCAGGTTGCTACGGGTTTACGGTTCAGTTTAAATGGACATCTGGAATGTGAGCCCTAGACATTCATGGAGTACGGCTCCGACTCTGAGGAGTACGGCGGCGGGATTGTGGCCCCCGTGCCTGCGTGTACCGTGACAAGACTCCGGGTATAATATGCCCGCAACCAGCTCAAATGCAAAGCACTGAGAAGCACTTGGTGCAGATCCGATCGGAGAACCCAGGTTACCTTCTCAAGTACCGTCGCGGCAGCATTAGCAGGAGTTTTAGTGGGTAAGCATCCCAAATAACTCGGTTTAAAGATTACTCCGCCGTGGGGATTGGGCCGTGGGATGCCGGCTAAGAATTTGCATCCCCCCCTCTCTTCCCGTGGGTTTCGTAAGAGGCGATTGAGGGAAAGCCAGAAGACGGGCAGCAGCGTCTTCTGTGTAATATATCCATTTCGAAACTGCGATCCCCAAGACGCCTGCCAAGCGTGGCGATTATGGCAAACCCCCCCCCCCCCCCCCCCCCCCCCCCCCAATGATTGACAATGCTCATTTACGGCACCCAGTCCCCGGCAGCTCCTCTATTCCCCGCCTTGGTAGCGGGCGGGGTAACGGTCGAGCAGGGGGTGCGAAGAATCTCCGGCAGATGCCCCGCTACCACCCCCCACCGAACTTTGGCCCTGGCAACACATAATGTCCGCACGCTCAGGACTGACGAGAAGATTATCGAGCTGGAGGAAGAATTGAGCAAGTTACGTTGGGATATCTTGGGATTATCTGAAATCCGACGAGAGGGACAGGATACGATAACCCTTGATTCCGGAAACTTGCTCTTCTTCCGGGAAGGAGACCGAAAATCTCAGGGTGGTGTTGGGTTTCTCGTCCGTAAGTCCCTCATTAACAATGTTATAAAGGTCGATAGTGTGTCGAGCAGGGTAGCGTACCTTATACTCAGAATAACCAGTCGGTATTCGTTGAAGGTTATACAGGTTTACGCGCCGACCTCGGCACACCCTGACGATGAAGTAGAGGCTATGTATGAGGAGATAGCAGAAGCCATACATACCTCCAAAACACACTTCACCGTTGTTATGGGG
The DNA here is from genome assembly GCA_911728495.1 of Furcula furcula. NCBI lineage: Eukaryota > Metazoa > Arthropoda > Insecta > Lepidoptera > Notodontidae > Furcula > Furcula furcula. The sequence continues at coordinate 825,204 of OU452243.1, forward strand.
GACTTCAACGCGAAGGTGGGCACACGGAATGGCGATGAGTTGAAAGTGGGGTCATATGGGTACGGGCAGCGGAACCAAAGGGGCCAGCGGCTGGTCGACTTCATGGAGAAGGAGGGACTCTTTGCGATGAACTCCTTCTTCAAGAAGCGACCATCCAGGAAGTGGACGTGGATAAGCCCCGATGGTTCAACCAAAAATGAGATCGACTTCATCATGACGACCAACAGGCATATATTCGATGATGTCTCCGTGATCGGCAGGGTGAAAACCGGTAGCGATCACCGCATTGTTAGAGGCACATTGAATATCAATGTCAAGCTTGAGAGGTCCCGTCTGATGAAGTCCACGCTCCGTCCGGGAACCGCCCAAATCCAAAACCCCGAAGACTTTCAACTCGAACTACACAATCGCTTCCAGTGCCTAGCCGAATGCGAAACTGCGGACGAGTTAAACAATGGGTTGGTGCAAACTGTCCATGCAGTGGGGTCCAAGTTCTTTAAGACCCCACGCCGTAATAAGCCTCAAAAGCTCTCCAATCAAACCATTAAGTTAATGGAAACCCGAACTGAGATGAGACTGCAATCTTCAGCTGATATGTCGGAATATGCTGAACTCAATAGACGAATCTCGAAATCCATGCGACACGACTTGCGTTCCTATAATACAGCATGTATTAAGGACGCAATTGAGCGGAACCAAGGCTCTAAAGTGTTTGCAAAGAATTCGTCTATTGGGCAAAGCCAAGTGACCAAGCTGAAGATCGACGACGGCAGTGTCATCTCATCAAAGTCGGAGATATTGAGAGAGCTCGAGAGGTTTTACGGACAGTTGTACACCTCGACACGAAAACCCATTGCCCGAACAGCTCAGGACACCAGAGCCCAACTAACCCGACACTACACTGAGGACATCCCAGACATCAGCTTGTACGAGATTAGAATGGCTCTCAAACAGCTTAAGAATAACAAGGCGCCGGGTGAAGACGGAATCACAACAGAACTTCTGAGAGCGGGTGGAAAACCGGTACTTTTAGTCCTCCAGAAGTTATTTAATTCCGTCTTACTCGAGGGTACTACGCCAGAAGCATGGCACGGGAGTGTGGTGGTTCTCTTCTTCAAAAAAGGTGATAACACTTTATTGAAGAATTATAGACCCATCTCACTCCTGAGCCATGTATACAAGCTGTTTTCGAGAGTCATTACGAACCGTCTCGAACGCAGGTTTGATGACTTCCAGCCTCCCGAACAAGCCGGGTTCCGAAAAGGCTTTAGCACCGTAGACCACATACATACGCTCCGCCAGATTATACAGAAGACCGAGGAGTATAATCGGCCATTATGTCTAGCGTTTGTGGACTACGAAAAAGCCTTCGATTCAATCGAGACCTGGGCGGTATTGCAGTCCCTCCAGCGGTGCCACATTGACTATAGGTACATCAAAGTGTTGAAGTGTTTGTACAGCAACGCCACCATGTCGATCCGACTACAGGAAGAGAGCACGAAACCAATCCCATTGCAGCGAGGTGTGAGACAGGGAGACGTTATTTCTCCGAAACTGTTCTCAAACGCATTGGAGGACGTTTTCAAGCTCTTGGACTGGTACGGATTTGGCATCAACATCAATGGCGAATACATCACTCACCTTCGTTTTGCCGACGATATAGTCATTATGGCAGAGTCGCTGGAGGACCTCAATACGATGCTCAGCGACCTCAGTAGCGTTTCCCAACAGGTAGGTCTTAAAATGAACATGGACAAGACGAAGATCATGTCTAATGTCCATGTTGCACCCGTACCGGTAGTTGTTGGGAACGATACTCTCGAAGTTGTTGACCACTACGTATACCTAGGACAAACTGTCCAGTTAGGTCGGTCCAACTTTGACAAAGAGGTCGCCCGAAGAATCCAACTCGGATGGGCAGCGTTCGGGAAACTACGCGATATCTTCTCGTCCAAAATACCGCAGTGCCTGAAGACGAAGGTTTTTAACCAGTGTGTGTTGCCAGTGATGACATATGGTACCGAGACGTGGTCTCTAACGGCTGGCCTTTTAGAAAAGTTCAGAGTCACACAACGAGCCATGGAGAGAGGTATGCTCGGAGTTTCTTTGCGCGACAGAATCCGAAATGTGGAGATTCGCCAAAGAACTAAGGTCACCGACATAGCTCTCAGAATCTGCAAGTTGAAGTGGCAATGGGCAGGCCACATCGCTCGAAGAACCGATAACCGTTGGGGAAGAAAGGTTCTCGAGTGGCGACCACGAACCGGAAGACACAGCGTTGGCAGGCCTCCCACTAGGTGGACATACGACATTGTGCGCGTCGCAGGTAACCGGTGGATGCAAATAGCCAATTGTCGTTCATTGTGGCGTTCTAAGGGGGAGTCCTATGTTCAGCAGTGGACGTCTTCCGGCTGATGATGATGATGATGAAAGATTACTCCCATGGAAGCAAAAAAAAATAGTGGGTTTATATGCAGAGTGTACTGATATAGTGGTGGAATTACTAAACACAAAAAACTTTAAAACTAAGACAACGAGCAGACGGGTTACTTAGCGCCGAGGGAACGACACACTTGGCTCGTCACTAAATCCTATAAAACTATGTATTAAAGAATGGAAGCTTCTTAAACCAACCGCAATAAGTGCGGCATCGCATCGACGGGACCAAACCATCTGCTGCTGTCCGGCTGTCCGGCGACGCTGCTGTATGTGTCCAGATTGCATTGCTCTACAAAGGTCGAGGAGATTGTAGACTACGTGCGGATCAAGACCAAGCTCAACCTGAAGGTCGAACGGTTGGAATCTCGCCACTGTGTGAATTTCTACTCTTTTGTGGTGAGGGTGCCGACCGAACAACTGTCGACCTTCACAAATGAAGAATTTTGGCCGAGGGGTGTTGTGTTCCGGCGATTCCGAGGACGGATACCCAACACCGCGAGCGACACGTCAGCGGTTTCACGTGTCTTTTAATGTTTATAATATAATATGTATGTTAGTCTATAAGGTATTTGTTGATTTTATACTTATGTATGTTAGTTTATAAGGTATTTATTCTATGGGCCTATGTTGCCTGACAATAAAGAAATTATTATTATTATTATTAAAATATAGAAAAACTGCAAGGTATGTTCTATATTGAATGTACGTATAGTAGGTGTACTTTGTGCGATTGTTACTAGCTTTCAGTGAAGGAAAACGTCGTGAGGAAACCTGCATGTCTGAGAAAGCCTAATTAGCTTTCGAATGACCTATGAAGTCTTGCACAACCCGCACTTGGCCAGCGTGGTGGACTACGGTCTAAGCCCGGACGGCCGGCCGGGCGGGTGGTGGAGGGCGGTATCTTGAGGGGAGGCCCGTGCCCAGCAGTGGGACATAAACAAGGGCTGGTATTATTATTATTATATAGTAGGTGTATACTCACTGGCGAGCGCGTCGTCGGCGTGCGCCTCGTGCCTCGTGACGCCGAGCTGGAACACCTCGCCCACCGTCTTGCTGGGCGTGTAGTTGCTCAGCGCCGCCGACGCTGCCACACACACACACACACACGCTAGCACCGCGTACTATACATGCAGTGCGCTCACATAGCTCACAACTACTAGTATTACAAAGGTCACTTCTGACTGACGAAGAAATGGCGTCACTTACTGATGTCAACTTTTAATAACGTCATAATAATGCATTATTTTTAGAACGTAAGCCGCCGTTGGCGGCAGTGGTTATGGCAACGAGCGAGCGCTTATAGCACTCCAACCTAAAAGGCAGGAAAGCGACAAGGTAGAAGACACCCTGAGAAAGTAAAACCTCGACTTCGGCTGTCACTTAACGGGAGACTGATCTTCTCAGTGGGGCGGGTTGAGATCCGGTTTCTACAACCGGATCTCAACCCGCCCCACTGAGAAGATCCGTCCGACGAGAAACTCAGTGGAATTGTGCTCGTCGAGGTCGCATGCGTACGATCCTTGGGCCTCTGGGGAACTCTAATTTGCACATAGATGTCTCAGACGCGAAAGTAGATGAAAGGTTACGGTTAAGTTAGTTAAAAATTCCAAGGAGATCCTAATGCAGAGGATAATGCGGTTGAAAATGGTGACTTTTCTAGTTAGGTCGACTAGCAATAAAGAAAATATTGACGGGTCTCCAAGACGGCAGCACCACGGCATTCAGGCTTCACCTCTATGCGCCACTTACGAAACCATTCGCCAAGGGAGGGGACGGCGACCTATAGAGTACGCGTAATTTAATCTTATTTCTTTGAGAACGAGAATAGTAGAGAGCGGTATCATCCACGGAAAGGGCTGGATGAAATTTGTTCGCACGAGGAATGTCATTCGTGAAGAAACTAAAGAAGTTAGGAGAGAGCATAGTGCCTTGAGGGACTCCCGCCTTTTTGTGGCGGGGGGACAAACACGTGCCTTCGACACGATATCGAAAATACGATTCGTGCGATAAGTCTTGTACTTATCGTACGAGACTTCTCTTACCCGTCCAGTACATCTAATTTAAATAACGTGTAGATAAAGTCGTTATGACAAACCTTGTCAAAGGCCTTAGCGACATCGAAGAATTGGCGTGGGCCGGTTTGGATTTGCTCCGTGAATCGGTCCAGTTAGTACCGAAAGAGTGTCTAGCTCTTAAGCCAAACTACTCATCAATAAGGATGCTTTTAGGTATGACGAACTCTTTGAGACTCACTTTGGCAGTGCTGATCCATTTAAGGGTGTTTCTGTTTTAAAACAAATAAATTCTAATAAAAATACCGTGTAAAACAGTTTCATGATTTTTATTATCCTAGGTACAATATATTTAAAACCTACACGATTCGTTAGATATTGACGTCATTAAAAGATATTATCAGGAAGTAACATAAAGGTACCATTTACTCGTTTGTCCAAAAGTGACTTAAGGTATCAAACGTTCTATATGACCACAACTTTACTGTAGGTTGTATGTACAGATCGTTATTATGCACCACAAGAAAATTAGCAATGTCAATGACTAGGAGCAAATGACAGCTACCACACATATGTACTAGAAAATACGATAACACAACACTTCACATTACCCACATCAAAAATAACAAGTGCTCAATTTATATGCTTATTTTATTTATTAGCCATTATTTTAAACTCGTCTTCGTATGTCCCGCCATATTATCTTAAATACCAGATTACTATTCATTGTTATATTTATTTCTCCCTTTGTCGTATCGTTTCGCGACGAGACGTACGATAGCGACAGTGACACCGACAGCGATACTAAGCGATTTGCTTCATAATTTATAACGCGTAACAGTTTGCCTGCGTCGGTTTTCCCATCTGATTATAATGTAGGCGTCTTCAATGCTAGAGAGAGGTTTTTAATAAGCTAGTGTGCTTTGCCATCCTCGATTGCGTCGCCGGTTTCCATCAGGTGGGACTGCAGGTGAGGACTGGCTTAGAATGACAAAATACGGAATATCACATACGGCAAGCGTTAACGCTAATAGAAAGTATACGGAATATCACATACGGCAAGCGTTAACGCTAATAGAAAGTATAAAAATGTATGAGAATGACATAAGACATAGAAAAATCGCGTGACCAATTATAGGGAATAGACAGCGTTAGCGGACTAGAAACACCAGAAAATACACTACCTACTCGATCATATTTTAGGAGTACATACAGTTAACACCGATGGGTATTATTAGAAATTAGTAGACTATTTTTTTTTTTTTATGGTATCAAACTGGCGGTATTAGTCTCAGAGGCAGAGGTGTTGAAAGGCCATAGTTATCATAAACTACAATAGACACTAGACAAAGTACTGTATAATATCGTGTGGGATATAATTTAGCAGGCGGTGTGGTAGGTGATACGCAGACGTGGGGCGCGCGGCGGCGCCCGCAGCATGCGGGCCAGCACTGCCAGACAACATCCGTAGATGACACATACAATACAACAATATATGGTATACCTAATAGGTAGTATTAGGTATACCATATATTACTACTACTACTATGGTAGGTTTAGTAAATACATACATTTTTATGCATGCCATGCATGCCTGTTGGCCGAATATGGAGGTACTATGCTAAAATGTAACATCAAAATGTAATGTTTAACCCATATTACGCAAATAAAATGATTTCATTGATTGATTTAACCCCCGACCAAAAACGAGGGGAGTTATAAGTTTGACGCCGACTTCCGGACGAAGTCAGTCTGTCTGTCGGTCTGTCTGTCTGTCTTTATGTATGTCTGTCTGTGGCAGCGTAGTGGTCCTGTGAACGGATTTGAATGCGTTTTTTTTATTTGAAAGCTAGTTTAAGCGAGATGGTTCTTAGCTATGTTTCATGAAAATCGGTCCAGCCGTTTGAAGACCATCAGCTCTTTTCCGAGTCGAGGTAGGGCTATTTTGTATACAATAGACATTTTTCATTACTTCTATTAGTCCGAAAGATATGAAATTTAGAGCATATTTAATCCAACGATACTAAATAAAATAATAAACTTCACCAGGGTCTGATGATGATCAGCAAGAAGGTGGTAACAGGATCTCAGCCCCAATAAACGTAGACCCACCGAGTTTGGGCTCGTGAGGTAGGTCTCGACGAGAAGTTGCTAGAAAAACGGTGGTACCAGGGTCTGATAATGGAGCAGGAATGTGCTCACGGGACCTTTGCACCAATAAACGTAGACCCATCGAGTTTGGGCTCGTGAGGTAGGTCTCGACGAGAAGTTGCTAGAAAAACGGTGGTACCAGGGTCTGATAATGGAGCAGGAATGTGCTCACGGGACCTTTGCACCAATAAACGTAGACTCACCGAGTTTGGGGTCGTTGGGTAGGTATCGACGAGTAGTTACTAGAAAAATGTTGATCAGGGTCTGATGATGGAGCAGGAAGGTGGTCACGGGATCTCTGCACTAATAAACGTAGACCCACCGAATTTAGATTCGTTGGATAGGTTGCTGCGAGTAGGAGGTAGAAAAATGTTGATCAGAGTCTGGTGATGGTAGCAAGCAGGAAGGTGGCAACATGAACTCGGCTCCATTAAATGTAGGACCCACCGAATTATAAATCTATGGTTAAATCTTGACGAGTAGTTAGGCAGATACCAGTGGCGTGCACAGAAAGCAGGCAAAAATATCTGCGAGTTGTTTTTGCTTTATGCTATTTGTTCGTGTTCCATCACAAATATCCTTAAATCAATCAATATTACCAACGTATCCATTTACATTAAAAAAAAATACTTTAATTCATGTCCGAACTAAGATGTTTTCAAATTAAGATTGCTTAGACAAATTCTAGGGTAGGCAAAGTATTTTTGTCAGTATGAAGCCGCTGAATAAACTTATTAATGTTTTGAAATGCAAATTAATATGTCTATAGTATTTGCTTGCTTATGGATATTTGAAATGGTATAATAACATACTTAAAATAGGTTAAACAAGCCGAATACATTTTTTTGCCTACCCTCTGTGCACGCCACTGGCAGATACTATATAATATAAGATAAGTCATTTCAAGAGTTCGGTTACTGTCGGGGGTTTTTAAAAAAATTTAAATTGATACTTGTTGCTACATGTTCGGGCACGGACATTGTAGACACGATTGCTATAAGTCCAGTCCAGTCATTGAGATCGCGGTAGTAGGGTCATAAAAATAATAATAGGTATTCCATGAAATATCATTTATACTTACTTGTTTGGTTTGAGTTTGGAGAACAAGACAACCAATACAATAGATGTTCCAGTTTGTATATTATTATTAATATTTTGCCAGAGTTGAGCAAACTTAGAACTTAACTCTTAAAGCTTCTTAAAGGCCACCGGACCACTGAAGTTGTGAGTTCAATGTCTCCAATTCATCTCAAGGCTCAAAAGGAAATAGTAATATTCTCTGGCAGTTCAACTAATTAAACACTTGAAAACAACTAGGCCACATTTGTTTTCGATAACTCAAAACAGTTTACATTCATAGATAGCTATTGGTGCTTGGTTCGTGGGAATAGTGTAGCGGTTCGCTGGAACCCGCGGGCGCGCGGCCGGTGTTTGTTGTGTAGTCACTTGCCCATGTTATACTAAACAATCGAGTGTTTTGACATGAATAGAAAACTGGACAGCAATGAGACTACCACGTATACGTTTTTCAACAAGCAATTGTTATTTTGATTTCAAGCGTGGTCTGCTTCGTAGAAAACGTATAATTGAGGTTTTAATTGTGAGCCGATTATTCTGATTAGGTATTAATTCAGTTCTAGTCACTCGACCGCGGGTATTTAGTAGATAAGAATCCCACATATGCCGGTCGCCCCCTACAGGTCCCGGAGACTTAATGAAGGTTTCCTCGAGAGATCAAAAAAACGCGTCGATCATCGGATCGTCTGAAAAATAAGATAGCCCACTGGACATATTCAATACGTCAGAAGAGCTTGTAAAATGTCGATCCTGCGTCTTATCACTCCTCACTAGATCGCCAGCCAAGAAAAAGGAATAGAGAGCGGTGCATCTGTTGCCGCGCGCACTCACGCCCTACGATGTCTCCTGCGCAGCTGGTCGATCGTGTCACAGACCGGCCGCTGAGGCCGCACCGGTCATATAAGTTACATTAGCAAGTTACCTATGTGGGTGTTGGCGGCGAGCGTGGCGTGCAGCGGGGACTCGGCGAGCTGCGGCGAGGGGGCGGAGGCGGGCGCGGGGGCGGGCGCGGGCGCGGGCGCGGGGGCGGCGCAGGAGGCGGGCGAGGAGGCGGGCGCGGGCTCCTCGCAAAGCGACGTCTCCGACGGGTACTCGAACGTGCGCGTCAACGAGTCATCGAACTGAAGTTTCAGCTGCAATCACCCACGCGACATAACGTTACTCATATCCGCTTCCCTGAATCGAACGATGCCACGGACAAAGTCCGCGTACGCGCGACACTTCACGGAAAGCGTTCGGTTTACCCGAACCATTAGCCGGTTTAGCCTATCCTGCACCAGATGATAATGTACAGCTCCTAGCGGGCACAATCGTTGCGTACCTTAAGGAACACTTGGATACGTCAGCAATAGAATGACGGCCACGGTGGGCACGATGGATCTAGCCGGGCCGAAGTTACCAATTTATAACCACCAACAATATAATAGAAATGCCCGAATCTTCACGCGTTTCCACGAAACAGGGAACGAATAATTTTACTATGTCCCGTTTCTGATAGATTCGTCTATCGAATATATTAGTGAAACAACTTGATGGTAATTAATTCGGACGGAAATTAACCTCGTTTTGTCTTTATGGCTATGGATCATTATGAGGAATATTGGACATCGTAAACTAATCGTAAATCTGGCGCTCATAAACGTACAGTTAAAACGAATTAACAAACACACCTCAGGAATAAAATAAACTCAAGTGACGGTTTATAGGTTCCAGGGTCCGGTCGGAACCGAAACAATGTCGTCAAACAGGATCGACTCACTTGTGGCTGACTTTTTACAATCGCATGGATCACTCGCGCGCAGAACGACTTGTATTATTAGAACCAGAAGCCAGAACGGCTTTAGTTGATCTAAAGAAACATTATGGACGAGCTCACTTGTACACTGTTCTGGTTCAAAAACATTGCATAGCTGGTGAAATTACCGGACCAAAGGATATCTAATGACGAGCAGCCGCTTGCCATAGAGCCAATGATCAGCTTGTCATGTCACTAAAGGGCCATGGACAATTTGGGCTCATTTCTCAACACTGATGAAACCTATGCCATGGGATTAATTTTAGGAATAATTTATTTTTAAAACACTTGTTCGTAAAGTGGGCCTTATTACATCGCTTCTGGGGTCATATATTAAACCCAAAAGCTTTCAAATGGCATTAGTTCTTATTACTGTTGAGTATTTAGTCCAGAACTCCATATTAATATGGAAAAGGTCCTTTCTTGAAAAAGTTTTGGACATAATGACTGGCATAGCACATAGATGCGCTACTTGCATGCACCACTACAAAAATGTATGCAGTAGCAAGTCTTGTGGAATGGCGCGACTACCGGCCGTCACGGGTCGCCAGCCCTATGCTATAGCTATGCGCCGACGCATAGCTTTTGATGCGTACGATGCGCTGTAATCCAGATATGGGATAATATAGCTCACTTGAATCCTTCCAAATTTGATTCACGCATCGCTCTCTTCAGTCAAAATAGTGTGTACATTATTATCTTAACACCACAGGGGGGGAGGTTGTTGAGACTTGTAACACGTTCGTTATCTTCGTATTATTATAATGTTACTATGACGTGAGGTAGCGATGTCGATATACATAATTAATTCACCATCATCACCAGCCGGAACACGTCCACTGCTGAACGTAGCCCTCCCCTTTCGAACGCCACAATGGACATCAATTGGCTATTTGCATCCTGTGGTTACCTGCGACGCGCACAACTCTTCTGTGCACCTGTCCACGTAGTTTACTATAGTTACTACTTTTGATCCAGAAAGATACAAGTTTATAGCGGGCCATTACCTTGGCGATGCGGTCGGGGTCGGGCCGGTGCGGCATGGAGGAGCGGCCGTTGATGAGCACGTTGTCGTTGACGAAGCGCACGCGGCACGGCGACGGCGGCCCGCAGTCCACCTCCTCGCACTCCGAGCCCGAGTCGCCGCCCGCCGCCAGCGCCTCGGGGCGCAGCACCACCACGCCCGGCTCGCCGGCCTGCTGGCACGGTACTACATGGTTACATGGTCATCGCGGCCTGGTGGCACGGTACTACATGGTTACATGGTCATCGCGGCCTGGTGGCACGGTACTACATGGTTACATGGTCATCGCGGCCTGGTGGCACGGTACTACATGGTTACATGGTCATCGCGGCCTGGTGGCACGGTACTACATGGTTACATGGTCATCGCGGCCTGGTGGCACGGTACTACATGGTTACATGGTCATCGCGGCCTGGTGGCACGGTACTACATGGTTACATGGTCATCGCGGCCTGGTGGCACGGTACTACATGGTTACATGGTCATCGCGGCCTGGTGGCACGGTACTACATGGTTACATGGTCATCGCGGCCTGGTGGCACGGTACTACATGGTTACATGGTCATCGCGGCCTGGTGGCACGGTACTACATGGTTACATGGTCATCGCGGCCTGGTGGCACGGTACTACATGGTTACATGGTCATCGCGGCCTGGTGGCACGGTACTACATGGTTACATGGTCATCGCGGCCTGGTGGCACGGTACTACATGGTTACATGGTCATCGTGGCCTGGTGGCACGGTACTACATGGTTACATGGTCATCGCGGCCTGGTGGCACGGTACTACATGGTTACATGGTCATCGCGGCCTGCTGGCACGGTACTACATGGTTACATGGTCATCGCGGCCTGGTGGCACGGTACTACATGGTTACATGGTCATCGCGGCCTGGTGGCACGGTACTACATGGTTACATGGTCATCGTGGCCTGGTGGCACGGTACTACATGGTTACATGGTCATCGCGGCCTGGTGGCACGGTACTACATGGTTACATGGTCATCGCGGCCTGGTGGCACGGTACTACATGGTTACATGGTCATCGTGGCCTGGTGGCACGGTACTACATGGTTACATGGTCATCGCGGCCTGGTGGCACGGTACTACATGGTTACATGGTCATCGTGGCCTGCTGGCACGGTACTACATGGTTACATGGTCATCGTGGCCTGGTGACACGTTACTACATGGTTACATGGTCATCGTGGCCTGGTGACACGTTACTACATGGTTACATGGTCATCGTGGCCTGGTGACACGTTACTACATGGTTACATGGTCATCGTGGCCTGGTGGCACGGTACTACATGGTTACATGGTCATCGTGGCAACAGGATTTACGAGTTGGAGTAGAAAGACACATCAACGCCAACTAACGGTAGCACGCGAGGGAGAGATAACAAACGCGCTGACTTCATTTCATTAACTATGTTATAAATATGTCGTATTGTAGTTTACAAAACTAAACATATTATCGGCTTTTTATACTAAAATAGGAAATGTACCTACGTTAAGACAAGCGATTTATTTCAACGGACATTTTGCTATCGTGGTAGATTTAATCTTGACAAAATTAGATTGATGAATGGATTGATTGAATGGATTTGATTGAGTTTAATGCAATACATGCCTACCACCCACGGTAAAAAAAATATTAATTTTTAGGGTTCCACACCTAAAAGGTAAAAAGGAACCCTTATGTTGAGACTTCGTCTGTCTGTCAGGAACCACTGACTATGGAATAGTTTTAGATCTTACTTGCCCAACCTCATCGCAAATGAATTATATTTTTTTTTTTTATTAAATTTAGTTGTTTCGTTAAAGTTTATATTTATGTTTTTATTTATCCTGGATTGGCAGGTGAGACGCGATTTGATACGTCGCCTTATGAATTATATTTAAGTAGGTACTTTTTTTTTTTTTTTGCTGGTCGGAATGGGTCATCAAAATTTCAATGTGAGATTACTACCTATATCGGGTGGGGTATATGAAAATTATTTGCACATCTTAAAACAGATTTTTAGTAGTGCAGTTTTTTACTTTTTTTAGTAATCCTTGACAAACAAACTTAGTTTTGCGGTTTTTTTTTTTGCTATTTGAGGTGTTAGACGAATAGTAAAATAACTATAGGTCCAAAGACGGTGTGGAACCCTCGGTGCGCGAGTCCTACTCGCACTTAACCGGTTTTTTAAATAAACAATTGATATGTTATTATTACAATATCTATACTTATAATAAAACTGTAACAGGTCCAATTCTGTACATTGAAGATATTTTGAAAATTATGTTTGGAGGGCATTCTATAACCGATACTGAGGACGAAAATGTAATTTTTTGAATTTTTGTCTGTCTGTCTGTCTGTCTGTATCACGGCTGAGCATCACGCCGAAACTACTGAATGGATTCAAATGAAACTTGGCATGATTTGAGATCTTACTACGAGGTAGGACATAGGATACTTTTTATCCCGTAATCTAGCACGGTTCTTTTGGGAGAGGGGATTAAAGTCAAAAGGGGTACTTGGTTATACGCTTGGTCCGATTTTATCAATTTTTCTTTATAATATAATAAATATTAGTAAGGGAACACTCATAGAGAGTTGTTATCAAGGTTTTGTAATCGATCGGGTTAAGCAACGTTAGGTAAGGTCATTAAATAGATGGGTGACCGTTTAACGCCATTTGAACTAAACGGGTCCGTGCTTCGGAGAGCAAGTAAAAAGTGGGTCCCAGTTTTTAACCGACTATAAAAAAGGAGGTTATGTATTCGATGCGAATGTCTGTTATTAAAAGTTTAGTTAACGTAAAAATAGCGCAGGCGGAGCTGCGTGGGTCAGCTAGTCCAAAATAAAAATGGTTGTAATGATGTCTCATCGTCCGCTCGGCGCGTGCCGCGTGCTAGTGATTGCAGCGTATACATACCTACATACATTATCAAGAGCATGCTATAAACGAGGCTTGCGCTTCCGCACGCTTAGTGAACCCACTTTGTGGACGAACAATAGACCATGATAAGCTGCTAGACGCTAAATAATAATAATATCCTGGGACAATTTACACACGGTCATCTGATGCCAAACTAGGCAGAGCTTGTACTATGGAAACCAGACAACTGATACTAATACATATATACTTTATTTTTTGTAAAATCATACTTATATAGATAAAACACCCAGACACTTGGTGGGAATCGAACCCACGACCTGTTGGGTAGCAGACAGGGTCACTAACCACTAGACCAACAGGCCCGTCAAATACCTACTACAGTCAAAAATGGAGTGGACCCCAATGATATTCTCTTTTATTTTCTAGCTTTATAGGTCACTCTAGTAGTTCCGCTTATTATATAGAATTATTTACTGAAAAATAGCAAACATATTGAAATGGCCTTGTTTAAACAAATTCGTCATAGCTGAATGAGTGAGCTGAACTGTAGGTACATAGTGCACTTATGCACTAGAAATTAGTGTGCTAGTGTGGTTTGGTTGGTAAATAGGGATGATAACTGGGTAAAAAAAAACCTAATTAGTCCGCCAGTTAAGATTAACAAAAAAAATTACACACGTATTTTTTTATTTAACAAATCAATAGAAATTGAAAACTATTTAAAAAAAAAAACCGACTTCAAAGTAAATTAGATAATTTACTTTGAAGTCGGTTTTTTTTTTTTAAATAGTTTATTTAACACTTATTTTACCAAAATAGGTATCAGCACTATCACGCAACTTGAACGTCTACGTTACAGTAACTTACTGAAAACATAAAAAGTTTATATCTCTTAAACTACTGGACCGATTTTGATGAAACTTGTACTCTACCCTAAGTTGAAAAATACTCTAACTATTGCAAAAAGAATTTTCAAAATCGGACTTGTAGTTTCTGAGAAATCCATGGACAAACCTACATACATACATACATAGCTACATACATACATACACTCATAAAATTTGGTAAATTTGTTTAGAAGCCCACATAGACTAACATATATTAATATTACGCATTTTTATCAATATTACATACATACGCGTCGAATAGAGAACCTTCTTTTTGAAGCCGGTTAATAAAGAGCGTTAATGTTCGTAAAAATTGTATTCAGGCGTGACGTCACGAGGAATTTCAACGCACAAAATCTACCGTCATTTTTTGTGTAAAAAAAATACGTGTCACTTTGATTATATATACGTCTAGATACCTATTAGTCTTGTAACGTTACGTTAATAAGCATAACAACCTCATTATTCGTGTGTGCGTGCAAGCCTCGTTGTACACTCGCGTCATCTGTGGTTGTGTGCGTGTTTGGGGATCTCCAGTTATAAATATTTTTCCCATAAATAGCCATAGCGTTATCGAAATAAATTAAATTAAATTAAATTAAATTAAATTAAATTAAATTAAATTAAATTAAATTAAATTAAATTAAATTAAATTAAATTAAATTAAATTAAATTAAATTAAATTAAATTAAATTAAATTAAATTAAATTAAATTAAATTAAATTAAATTAAATTAAATTAAATTAAATTAAATTAAATTAAATTAAATTAAATTAAATTAAATTAAATTAAATTAAATTAAATTAAATTAAATTAAATTAAAAGATTTGTTTGATTTGATTTGATTTGATTTGAAAAGAATTGAATTGAATTGAAATTAAATTAAATTAAATGAAATGGCGTGTCCCTTACCATCAGGTGAACGTCTTATTTGCCTCATGACCAGGAAGAAAAATTACTTCTAAGTACTGACCTATATAAAAGTAATTAATTTATCAAAAAAATAAATTAAAATTATTATAATTGATTTATTTCATATTTTGGTCACTAACTACCTACGTATTAAGTTTCATTGAATTCATTTTTGTCAAAAGAAATATTACCCCAGACTTAAGATATATTCCCCTATTATTACCTAGCCACACCAGTCTACTCGGACAATGTACAAATTGTCGTAAAAAACAATCGAGTTTTTATAATAATCCCTCTCAGAATCTTAAGACTTATGAATGGAAAATTAAGTTAGGATCTTTATTAATTTTACTTAGTTAATATTTTCACGATTTGATTACACAATTCGTCAAAAAGTTTTTTTTTTGCGAGCACAAACCATCGGTAGAGTTCAAGTGATACTAAACAACCAAGTATACCAATTTGATGTTTTGGTATACTTGATATTGTCAAGTGTTTGAACATCGAACACGCTATCTAGACGTATATATAATCAAAGACGTGTCATATATTTTTTGATAATCTAACTGACGGAATAAATTGAATTTTTCAGTCATCTAGATGACTCACCCAGTCGTAACCCAGTCTCATACGCTAGCGTATGAGACTGGGTTACGTACGACACGTCTAGAAAATCGTTTATGGGAGACTCTACATGATTTTTCTCTTATTAGAACTTACGTGACGACTCAATTCTAGGACACAGATTAATGTAATAACAGTTCTTAGTATTATATATCCTTATCATAGAGAACAGTCGCCGTTTTCCAGTATCGACATGTTGCGTAGAGAACATTTCTTTTTGCGTCAAGTTCACGGAACGAATTTCCCGAAACGAGTTAGTGGCGATTAGCCACGGAATCTGGTTCTGCGGCCATGAAGCCGTCGCGCCCGGGCCCCGTTCAAGGGAGCCGGGCCTTTGAGCCGTGTGAACTGAATGCAGAAGGGGGGGGGGGGGGGGGGGGGGTTGATAATAGCTGCTCGGCTATTGACTCCTGTGATTGACTTTATGATGGATTTTATTGACGCACAACTTACAACATGAATAAAATCAATTGGATCTTGTGTCACAAGAAATACTGTAGACGGATTATAGTCGAAAATATCTTTTAAATGCGGATTAAACATCATCTAGTCAACATATAAATCTGACTAAGCCAGCGTTATCAGCACAGCAATTAACGCCGGTTACGTGACCTACGAGCAACATTTTAATGTCCACAAACATTCAAGACACGAAACTGCAAATACACACAATGTGTGCGGCTATTTCTGTAGCGAGGCTCACAAAAAGTGCAGCGAATAGTACTGAGAGCTTACAAAGGATCTCGTAGACGAAACTTCACAGCCGTCAACAAACCAACATTATGTTAATAATCATTCAGAACATCCGCGTCAGTTACGTGATTTATGTGAGATTTTAATTAAAGTTCCTTCGCATTTCCAATTCGGGATCACGAGAGTTGGGTGAGATGTGTTTCTGACTTCGGAGTCGCTGGTCGTTTGGTGTGTGGGCCCTAGACGTCCGTCGAGTGCGACGGCGACTCCGAGGAGGACGGTGACAGAACGGGCGGGGATGAGGAGTTCCTGGTGCAGATCCCACTGGAACCCAGTTCTCCCCTCTAATCTGCCGATGCGACAGCCACGGGGGCTTTAGAGGGTAAGAATCACACATACTTACCCCGTTTGACCCCCACAGGTTCCGGGGACTTATTAAACGTTGAGGTTGAGGAGAACAAAAAGGATGTTAAAAGATAGTCTATGGAACGGGGGCAAGATGACCGGAACGAGTAACGATCAAATTATGTAAACATGCCTAGCTTAAACTACAAAAAAATAATAAGGCGAAAGGAGTGGGATGTAGGTGAATGACTAGATCTTATCAGTTCAGACATAGTTTGCAGATTTGCATGTTAAATAAAATATATTTTATGTTTGGCTAACTTTGGCTATCTGGGAGTAGCCATCTTACGCCAGATGATTATGTACAGCTCCAAGCTAACGCAATCGCCGCGTACAACTAAGGGAACTCTTCGACACTTCAGCAACAGAGAAAAGGCTAGGGCAGGCACAATGGATCCAACTGGGTCGAAATGCGTTCCGGTGTTTAACGGGCCCGAATTTATAGCCACCAACAAAACAATAGAAACTTTGGCTACTTGGTTCATTATTTCTCCTATGATTATCCTTTAGCTCTTGAGATGAGCTCTTGATATTCATAAAATTACCAAACTACTTGACTTTTATAGGGGGGAGGGGGTGTACCTACGCGTACGTTTTAAAGTTTACATGAAGCAGAGTATTTCAAAATTATCTTGACACATTTGCGTGCCTGGCTATTCTGAGAAACGTACCGAGGTGTCTGTTAGCAATAAATTTCAATTGTACCTTGTTGCACCGCGATTCGGTATGTACCTACATTTGATTTGTTTATACACGTTGCGCTGTCTTTGTAAATGATATACTGTAGGTACCGGGCTGATCGGTAATAAGCAAATACAATAACTAGGACATAGGAACAATGGCCGGTTATTTATGGATTGAGGATATTTGTGGCATTTATATGTAAGTACATACATATGACCACAGCTGTCTGTCCTCGTGCGCGTTTGTTATTGTAACCTCAATAATATAGGGTTTTGATGAATATAAAACCCCTCTTATAAAAGCAATAAGATCAAGTATTTTAAAGCCTTTAACTTACATTTGCAATTTAAGTATGACTATAGGTATCTTTCCGGAGAATTGGAAGATAGCTACAGTTTCACCCATATATAAAAATGGTTCAAGAGTGTCCAGACAATTATAGACCAATATCCTTACTTAGCATTTTCTCTAAAATACTGGAAAAACTGATTAATAAACGTCTTACAAACTATTTGGACAAAAACAACATACTTTCTCAGCAACAATTTGGATTTCGACAGGGTAAATCCACTCAAGACGCCGCTGAGCTATTAACGGAGATTGTCTCTAGAAACATCGACCATGAGAAACGTTGCATTGGTATATTTGTTGATCTTGCAAAGGCGTTTGATACAGTATCTACCCCTATATTGTTTAAAAAACTAGAAGCAATTGGTATTAGAGGTACAGTGCTTGATTGGTTTTCTAGTTATTTAATTAATCGAAAACAGTATGTAAAGATAGCAGATCAAACCAGTGACGAACAATTTATTTTTTTGGAATACCACAAGGAAGTCTGTTAGGACCAACATTGTTCACGATTTACATAGATGACATACTACGGATCAACACAATTAATGCAGATCTCGTCTGTTATGCGGATGACACAGTCATTCTATTCGATGGAAATGATTGGAACGACATTAACACTAAAATTCAGATTGGTATGAAAATTGTAACTGGTTTGATAACAATATGCTATCTCTTTATATTACCAAGACCAAATACATTGTATTTCGAAAACCTCAAGCCACGATACTACCTAATCCAGTGGCGTGCACTGAAAGCAGGAAAAAATATCTGCGAGTTGTTTAGGCTTTATGCTATTTGTTCGTGTTCCAGCACAAATATCCTTAAATTAACCAATATTACCAACATATCCATTTACATTAAAAAAAATTACGTTAACTCATGTCCAAACTAAGATTTTTTAAAATTAAGACTGTTTATAGAAATCCTAGGGTAGGCAAAGTATTTTTGGCTGTATGGAGCCGCTGAATAAACTTATTAATGTTTTCAAATGCTAATTAATATGTCTATAGTATTTGCTTGCATATAGATATTTGAAATGGTATAATAACATATTTAAAATAGGTGAAACAAGCCGAATACATTTTTTTGCCTA
The DNA here is from genome assembly GCA_911728495.1 of Furcula furcula. Classification (NCBI taxonomy): domain Eukaryota; kingdom Metazoa; phylum Arthropoda; class Insecta; order Lepidoptera; family Notodontidae; genus Furcula; species Furcula furcula. Next base: position 844,239 of record OU452243.1, read on the forward strand.
CCCTCTGTGCACGCCACTGACCTAATCACAATATCACACTGCATACTGATACTTGTTACAATAAAGATAATCTGAATTCAACTTGCTCGTGCATTAATCTCCAAAGAGTTGAGCATCTAAAATATTTAGGAATTACATTGGACCAATTCCTCTCTTTCAAACAACATATAAAGCTACTTGCAAAACGTGTCCGCAAGGTGATCTATATCATGAAGACACTTCGGGATAATCCTCCTGAACATATAAGAAAGCTAGTTTATACTGCGCTTTGACAATCAATACATACTTCAATATTGCATCTTAACATGGGGTGGAGCTGCCAAAACCCACATGTTAGAATTAGAAAGGGCACAACGTGCCGTCATCAAAGTAATGCTCTTCAAACCATACCGTTTTCCAACTGATAAATTATACTCTGAATCATCTATTCTTACTGTACGGAAATTATTTATATTAAGCGTTGTAATGAAAATGCATGCAAGTGTATTAGAACGATGCGACCTGGTTTCACCCTTGAGCAAGCGTATTTTCAAAATTCCATCGGTATCAGTTAACTCTACCTTTGCAAAACGTCTCCCAATCTTTCTTCACACATACATATATAATAAAATAAACAAAATTCATAACGTCAGACATTCTACGAAATTTCAAACAAAAAATATAATCAAGTCGTGGCTTCTGAGGTTAAACTACTGTGAAACCGAAGATATATTAATTATTCCTAAATAAGTACCTAATACATATACATTCTTAGACATCATACATACATTGTACACACGCCCAGCCCTAATACAGGTGCATACACACAGACACACACACTAACTTGTGTAATCAGTGGCTACCGTAAAAATAAAAGTTAATGCAATCATGGAACGTACGTGGTGCCCAAGATACAGGCTATGCCTAGTTTGGGACCAACTTGGTAAACTATAATGTAAAATGTGTTTTGCGATTAATAAATATTTTGTATTTGTATTTTGTACTAGCTAAATCATGTTAAACGAACCGAGAATTCATATAACACGAACATTTATAGAAGTATTTATTTATAGAAGAAGAAGATAGTATTAATTTTGTCCAATGGTCCGATATAATAACTAAATACATACAATAAGACGTGTACATAATAAACCGTCGAATAGATTTTCATAAAACACCAAATCCAATGAAACCAATTAGCAGATAAAAAAAACCGTTTGAATGCGTCAATGCGTTTTGGAGCTACTACGCTACAGACGTAGTGATCGAAAGACGCACATACAGACAATACGCTTCATACTTGAAACTTGCTTAGAAGGGAGGGATTTCCATAATTCCCACGCTTGGCAGGGGTCTTGGGTCTCACAGTATAGGTGGTAGGTTATAGAAAGACGTTGCTGCGCGTCTTCTTGTTTTCTTACTGACACCCAACGAGAGAAGATGGGTGATGGTTGGCAAGCGGACGCCACATCGCTAAAATTGCGTAATTATAAAGTTTGGTTGGTGTTATTGAAATACGATACATCACAACTAAATCAATGGTCATAGAGAAATCGAATTTCATAAATGGGCTACACATTATGATTAATAGTGCGTCTTTGTTCGCTCGTACAGTTTACCAACCCAGTTGACAAATCGAGTTAACGTGGCACATATCCGTCGATGCTGACGCATTCATAATGGCGCCTGTCGTTAGCAACACCCTGGTGACCCTGGTGTGTGGTGACTACTGGTGACTCACGGGGCACTGATATTAACACCTACTACACCAGAAACAGTACCTTGATCAGAAAGACAGGTCCGCCATCGTCGAAATTCCTATTCATATTGCACCGTTAGATGACTCGGGTTTTGATGATAAACTCCATGGAATCGGGATGGATTGAGCGTGGAATCAGGTGAGGAAACGCGCCATCCGGCCCGGCGCCGACACGTCAGCGACACGACTCACGTTCCGACACACTACGATGTACCAACAATTAACAATACGATAGCATATCTTAATCCTGGATGAAAATAAAGATTATGACGCGTTGGAGTTAACAAAATACTTTTTTAAAAATAAGTTACTAAAAAGGAAATTGATAAGATTGTAAGTAGGTATATTAAATTCCGGATAATGGTTAGATTAAGGACTGATTCGAACAACCTTTTTAAAGCCTTCTAAGAATAAGTTGAAGTTGTTCGTTTTGATAGAAAAGACAAACTATTTATACTGAGGATAGTATAGCAATTTGGTTTAATAAGCTTATAGGCCTCGTTCATAGCGACGCTAAGCTTCGCGCACGCGTTACCAGTGAGCTCCCAATTCGTGTGTTAATACTATAGCTTAAAAAACACTCAACTAGTTTTATTGAGTTTTATCGAGTAGGTATTTATGAGGCGCAATAGCCAGTTGTAAACACTGTTCGGTAAACGATCAATTGGTTAAGCAACGTCAGGCAAGGTCAGTGGCATCCCAACTGACCGCCTCCGTGCATCGGAGGGTACGCAAAAACGGGTCCCTGTTGTAGTCCTCCAGACTGCAGTCCTTAAGCAGGGTCAGAGGTCCAAGGGTAGCCTGAACAAATATGACACCAGGTAGACCTCTAATCATACGACAAAGATACGATTAAGTATTATTTAAATAAATCACTAATTGTACTAGGCTACGGGCGAGTGCAGGCATATGTTGATATTGTTGAGCCCACCGCGTCGTGTGATGGCTGGCTGGCTGGCGGCCGCGCCACGTGCGCGCTCTTACACGTGCTCGGACAACATAGGTACATTATAATTGCTAGCTTTTATTACTTCCTTTACTTTATCGCTAACTAAAAATTTGGACCGTACGTAACATTACATCGAAAAAAAATTGTATGATAAAATGGTATGATAAAATGCTATCTAACTACAACTAATGTATTGTAATTTATTAATGTCATCAACACACTGAACAGTACAAGACGAAAATTATTTTCTAATACACACATCAAAAGTGTCTAGGGATCAACATATATTTTTGCAATAACTTTTCTCCTGATTGATATTAATTAAAATTTTCTTTAAGGATTCATCAAATAAAGTGTTTTCGTTTGTCACAGTAACGATAAACCAAGTCACCTTTGCATTAATAAAGAAATTTGCCATTTTCCTAATAAAGGGATTTTTGACATTTGAACCACTAACACAAAAGTTCGAAAAAAAGACTGAAATAACAGTTTTCTTTAAAATTTTATTGGGTAACTTAAACAATTAATAATCCGTGATATCCGTGATAATCTACCGCGAACACTAACAACACAAGAACATCGGTTTGGCATACTCAAAATGAGTTCATCCAAATCACGCTGTGGAATGGCCGCCCATGTTCGTTGCAACAACAAAAAAAGGTCTTCTTGCGACTGGATACCCTCCATATTCGGCAGAGCTCTTCTCTGTAGCATATCCCATGCATGCTCAATCGGGTTCAAGTCTGGCGACTGAGCAGGCCAGGGCAGGACATTGATGTTAGCTGCGGCGAGAGTCTGTCTTACAACTCTTGCGGTGTGCGGTCGTGCATTATCATGCATTAACTGAAATAAGGGACCGATTTGCACTTGTAGAGGAACGATGACGTCTGATACAATCGTCTCAGCATAAATTTGAGCGTTGAGGTTGCCTCTGATCCAAATCAACTCAGTTCTTCCGCCGATCCAAATACCCGCCCATACCATGATGGTTCCACCACTATAAGGATGGACTTCCTGGCAGGATTTTAATCGCTGTTGGCGTCCAGGGGTTCTCCAGTGTCGTATACGTCTTGTATCCGGTCTCATACCAAAACGAGACTCATCAGAAAAGCACACGAAACGCCATTGTTCTTCTGCCCATTTTTTTGCCCAAAAATGCTTGATCCCTAGACACTTTTGATGTGTGTAATTATCGTTCATTAAGATGTAAATAAAGCATCATGACGACCGGTATTATATGTAAATCCAAGAATCCGTGAGTGAATTATTAATCGTCCACTTAAGTGTAGATTGCAATACTAAATCTATTGTAAGGGATGAGATAATGGTTTATCAACAGACTGTGAGTGTATTTGGTGCACCACGATATACCCGTTAAAATGCAGTTAATCTTAAAAGCAGTTAAATAACGTCTTAGTATAAAAAATTGAGAGGTGTTTTAAGGACACCCGCTTAGAACGGAGTTCCTTTTTTGTTCTGCCTCTCTCGCACCGTTCTCTCGCTCTCCCCGTCCCTGCACCCAGTGGCGTGCACAGAGCGTAGGCAGAGAAACATATTCGGCTTGTTTAACCTATTATATGTATATTAGTACACCATTTTAAATATTCATAAGTTAGCAAATTCTATAAACATATTTATTTGCATTCAAAAACTGTAATAAGATTATTCAGAGGGTCCATACACACAAAAAGACTGCCTACCCTACGATTTCTCTAAATATTCTTAATTTAATAATATTTAGTACTGACATGGTATTAACATGATTTTTTTAAATGTAAATGGATGCGTCTGTAATGTTAGTTCATTTAAGGATATTTGTGGTGGCTCATTAACAAATAGCTTAGAGTACAGATAACTCGCAATTATTTTTTCCTACTTTCTGTGCACGCCACTGCCTGCACCCCCCTGAAATTATTTCTCAGATGCAACCTTGCAATGCAACCGACCTTTAGATAAATTGCCTCGCTGGTGGACTAAACTAACATTAATATTGAGTAGTGACCTCTGGTGTTATAACCCAATCCAATTACACGCATCGGCATTCATTTCACGGTTTTTGAAGCAATCAAACATAATATCTACCAATTCAACTGTATGTAGGAACATTGATTCGTTGATTTTGAAAATCATAAAATTGCAATCATGATATTAAAAACTTTTCTCGGCGACACTTCTGGATGGTAATTAAAAAAACAAACCATTATAAGTTACACAAACATAATTATAATAATTTAAGTCATAATTTTGTTCTAAACAGCTCTAAAGACTAATGATCAATGCAAACTACAGAAACTATATTTCTGTTACACATGCTCTATGAGCTCGCATCTTATTCCTACTCTAATATTTATAACCAAGACGAGTATGCACGAAGGCTAAGGAACAACTTAATTTAAAATTTAGTAGATCATCTGTTTTGACATCGCAGCACCATGTGTGACTCACATTCACATTCAAAACCACTAGCCTGCGTTTTGTATTGGTCGCGTAGGGCGTCTGGAAGGCTACCCTGCCCTGCCCCTATACATACATTATATCGATCCCAGCTATGTCTGGGTGCCCGGTGTTCGACCGGTTCCTTATTTTATTGTCTGCTAGTTGTCAACGGCGTAATTACACGCGCGTGGTAAATAAACCGCTAATGAACTGTTACCGATAGCATGCCGATATAAAGTATGAATAATGCGGACGCGATATGAGAGTTTACCATTTTCTTTGTGTTCCTTATGTGGTACCTACGAAAGCGGATATCTATATAAGTTATTTTATGCTAGAAACACATTAGGCTGACGTGTCGTGACTCAACGCGTCAGCAGCATGATCGGTTACATACATTTTGTATGGTTAGAGACACACTATTATGGCGTGTCGTGGCGCAATTCGAGCTATCTGATTGGCTGCTGACGCGTTGAGTCACGACACGTCAGCCTAGTGTGCCGGCGGCGCGGCGTTACTATTAACTGTCACCAATTGTGACAGTTAATAGCACGCTAGGTGGATACGAGAATAGGGATGTGCTCTGGCGAGCGTCCGGCGACGGGGAGACTCTTGCGAGGTCTGAACTGACTGATCAGAGTCTCTTCATAACGTCGATGAAGGCCACGGGGAAGGTCTTAGTAAAAAAAAATACCTCAGGTGCGAGTCGGACTCGCGCACAGAGGGCTCCAAACCCTCTTTGGACGAATTAAAGTTATGTTACTAAAAAACTGTACTATTTATTTAGGAACACCATTTTATTTTTCCTGTAACATATAGACATGCATTACCTGTAAGTAATTATTTCAGATTTTTCCCTCCACAAACTTCGCGAGATAGGCGAGGGAACGGTATTTTTTTTAACCGACTCCAAAAAAGGCGGAGGTTCTCAATTCGTCTGTATATATATATATATATATTTATGTATGTTCGCGCATAACTCCGGCAATTATGAACCGATTTGAAAAAATCTTTCTTCCATCCATTGATTGGGTCCCATAAAAAAATTATTGCTTAGTAATAAGTAGTTCCTGAAAAAACAAGAATGGTGACTGCGCACTGAGAAGATGACTTTATGTCGCTTTTTAAGGACAAAAATGGTCATAACTCTGGCAAATATTTACCAATTTCAATGATTCTTTTTTTATTCGAAAGAAGAAACCACTGTATTGAATCTGTATGAATTTTATTACAACCGGATAAGAACTTCCTGGAGGACTATGAACGATGTGGAGGAATTTATCTGGTAAAACCCATAAAACTGATGTTCTCCATTACATTGCTCTAACAATTATGAACCGATTTCGATGATTCTTTTTTTATTCGAGAGAGTAAACTACTATGATGATTCCATGCAAATTTCATTACGACCGGATATTTTTTCTGAAGAAACATGAATTATGTAAAACTATGTAGACGATAATGTGATCATAACCTACCTAGATAATTTTACGGCTTTCGATGGTTCAATCTTTATATATGAAAATATCACTAAAAAGTTTAAAATAAAATCTTTTAAAAAAAAAAAGTGAACCGACTTCAATATCACTGAGAAGTATAAAATAATTTAAATATTATTGAAGTTGGTGCCAAATATACACAGCCGGTAAGCTAACACCAACTTCAATAATATTTAAATTATTGTATACTTTTCAGTGATATTGAAGTCGGTTCAATTTTTTTTAAAAAGATTTTATTACATTTTTGATTATAAGCAAAAAAAACTACGTGACATAAACCAAAATAAAAATCTGATTTAAAATGTGCAAATGAAGCCCTTTTATATGAATACCTAAGTATATAGGTGTGACAGAGAAAGAAAGAAGAGAAAAATGAGGATAGGTACTACTATAATCGCTTGCACATTCCATATCGCCTTGATGGCGGAGGACGTGACTCTACTTAGTCGATGATAATTTATTTTCTGAATGTTGCAAAGAAATATAATAGTCAGTGATTAAGATTATGTTACGTCCACAGCCGCAAGTGCGCACTTGTCATTTGTTTCGTGTTAAAGCCGCGGGATCAATTACTCCGTACCGTCGTCGCGGCGGTCACCATCACTCAACCACACCAAAACCGCTGAAATATTATATACGCTAGTTACGAGTTGCGTAAACTGCGCATCACTTAGGTATCTGCGAATGCTATTATACCATTAGTTGTCTAGGTATATCTGATAGTCCACTGAGTACGGCGGCGACTCCGAGGAGGACGGCGGCGGGGTTGTGACCCCCGTCCCCGTGAGCACCGTGACTGGTTCCCGGGGGGCTACAATGCGCCCCCCGCCGGCGGACTCAAAGGCAAGGCACTGAGGGTGGTGCAGATCCCACCGGAGATCTGGCGAGATGCGATCTCCAAACTTAGTACCATTCCAAAGTTGTTGGAAAAAATCGTCAACGAATCAATTTTTCCCATTATTAGGCCTATATTAATTACTCAACAACACGGGTTTGTAACTAAGAGATCGACAGAAAGCAATCTTTGTGAGTATCTTGACTTTCTGTATAGAGCTCTAGATACTGGCAACCAGGTAGACGCAGTATATACCGATTATTCAAAAGCATTCGACAAAATATCAAATTCCATCCTAATTTGTAAACTATCGCATATCACCGTGAGATCACCGTGTATACCGACACGGTGATCTCCTACGTTGGCTGATCTCATATTTGCGTGATCGTAGTCAAGCTGTTACAACTAAGGGTTTCTGTTCGTCTTTCCTACCAGTAACTTCAGGGGTTCCGCAGGGCTCTCATCTGGGTCCTCTCATGTTTAATATTTTTATTAATGATATTTTATCAGAATTTTATCACTCTAATATACTGTTATTTGCAGATGATATGAAATTTTTTAAAGTCATTAAAGATGAACGTGACTGTATATTACTGCAACAGGATTTGGATAGATTTAATTTGTACTGTAAAAAAATCGTCTACATTTGAATATTGATAAGTGTAATGTTATAACTTTCAGCAGGAAAAATAGTCCTTTACTTTTTGGTTATAAAATAAATAATAAACCAATTTCCAGAGTAACTGAATTGCGTGACCTGGGTGTACAATTTGATAGTAAGTTACTGTTTAAATCTCACATACATAAGGCTTACCGATTACCGATAAGGCGTATAAGATGCTTGGTTTTGTTTTACGCACCACCAAAGATTTTAATAAGCCGTCTACCTCGATACTTCTATACAATTCTTTGGTTCGGTCAATTTTGGAATATTGTCAACGATATGGAATCCTCAATATAAGGTTTATATTAATTTGATAGAACGAATCCATAAGAAATTTGTAAAGAACATGTGTTATAGAACGTTAGGAAACGTCACAGTAATGTCTCAATTAAAATATACACTTCAAGGTCGTCGAATGGTTAGAGATCAAATGCTCTTGTATAAAATTATTCATAATTCTGTTGACTCGATGTTATTGCTCAGCAAAATTAATTTTAAGTGTCAAAGACCCAGTGCAAGGAATAAATTACTTTTCCAGAATCGTTGTTTAAGAACAAAGTACTGTAACAATAATTTTATTTTGCGCGTATGTAAATGCTATAATGATATGTTTTCCAATATTGATATTTTTGGTTTAACTCCCAAACAATTTAAAAGGCGGATTCTGGAAGTATCTTCTATTTCTTCTCTATCTTCTACATCTTGAACAATCATTTTCTAAATAGGTTATGATTTTCACTTGCTCCACTACCTTTTCTAAGTGCTTGGTGTTATGTAGTTGTAGTTTTGTAAGTGTAAGTTATCTGTGGAAACTTTATTGGTTTATGTATTACCTACCATATTTAATTGTCTAAAAGTACAATGGATTGTATGTTTCCCTTGAAAATAAAATATAAAAAAATAATAAAAAATAAAAATAAAAATAGCCGCGGGGGTTTTAGTGGGTAAGAATCCCACACACCCCGGTCGAGCCCCACAGCTCCCGGGGATCTTTTGAAGAATCCCCCGCGTCAAAAAAAAATGCAGGTATACATTTTTTTTTGACGCGGTACATAAATCATAATTCTTCACGTTATTATAAATTTTGATTGCATTTATCTCCGTGAAATTGCATGCTTTTATCAGTGAGCTGATAGTAAGACTATACATTGTCAAGATGATCACAAATGATAGATAATAAATGTATCAAGTAGAACAGCAATAGTGTCAAAGTTTGCACATGTGTGTGTAAACAACTGTAGAATACATTCTTATCGGAGCCCATTACCGTACAGCTGGTACAGATTTCTGTTACATTTTAAGACAGTTCAAAGGGTTTAGGACTTTAACGGCCGCACTCACAGACATCAATTAACTTTAATCGCAATCAAGTCATTTATTGTAATCTATTTATTTCGACTCTCCGAGTCTCTTATGATTATCTTTTAGTATTAATTACGAGATTATTGATATATCTACTCACTTTTCGCGTACCTATTACGGCAGTAAGACGCATTACGATGTTTTATGGGATAAGAAATAATTTTCATATCAAATATTTCTGGACTATTGTAGAGCACGTTTGTAACTCTGGGTTTATATCGTTACGGCTAGGCTTTATTTACTAACAGTAAACAGAATGTATCTATATTCCTATTATCTTTGATTAAGCCGGTTTATTATGTATAGTATACTGTCACCGTAGTCGTTTCATCTGTTTACTGTACGGGCTCACTACCCCATACATTACTCTGAGACATGGCCCTCTTTAGACGCCCCGGCGGCGCCGCGCATCACGTTCACCTATGATTTATTAACCTATATGATAATTGCCATAGTTTATCACGCATGAAGTAGAGTGGTAGTTAACCTTGCATCTAGATACATTATGCAAATAATATCTACCGAAGGCCATATACCTCTAAACAACAACACACAAAATGTGATTGCGACCTTCGTTCGTCCCTGTGCGTCCTTCCACCCCAACACCATCGTGTGCGGTCTGTTACATTACAAGTTCCGTACAATGTGGTCCTTCGAGCCGGATAGATTCACATTTCTTGATTGTTTATTGATATACCGTGAATTTGTAATGAACCGCATAATACACACGAGAACCACTTGTGTCCATAAACTGTGTTTGTGTAGGATATTATTAATTGCATTATTTTCTTTTGGTTGCAGGGCGGGCTGGCAGGTTCTGTATTTCTTTTCGACCAAATAGACTTTTTCTCTTTAAATCAGAACCGATATATCTTTTTCAGTTATATTTGGTTATAGCTATAGAATTGGGACATATTTTACTGTGATGCAGAGCGTATCGCTGTTCTCTGTTAAGAAATCCTTCATCTTAAGAAATGGTGTTGATAGTGATAGAGCGCATCCAATTACACCCAAAAAATGCTAGTAAATTACCATTAAACCTTGTTAAAATGCGTCTACGTTTCAAATGGGAGACAGGAAATAACTAGCGGCCGCCATTGATCATCCGTGAGCCTGTACCGGCTGCTCGTCGCGAAACCAGCTAGACTATTACTATTCGCCATCATTATACACGTGTGTTCATAAATTGTCATCATTCAAATAATATTTACCGTAACTGTTCTATACAGCAATAAGGAATAGGAATTTATACTACAAAATTGTCATACGCAACGTATTTCTAATAACGTGGTGTATTAACATTGTTTCCGAAACGTAATTAACTTGATTGAAACTCTTATTAGCTCGTTAAAAAGCATCCGATGTCACATTTTCCCAGACACCATCTTAATAAGTTCCACTCCACATCGCGTAAGGGGAATTTCGTTAGGCAGGATCTCATTCGGTGTGTTGATGCAAGTAGAACAGAGGGTGCATCTGCGCACGTTGAATTAATCAACTGATGTGCACCACACGCATAGTATATTGTTTACTTGTGCGATCGACATGTGCGCGTCGCGCGGCTGCCATTGACACTTCGACATCGATGTTCCGCGCTGATGCGGACCTGCAGGTGGGCGAACTACGCACGCGCCTACAGACACCCCCCACATCCCGCAGATTACATCGTGTCTAATCTATGCGGGGAGCTGAACGTGCCGCTAGGACATAAACACCGCCTTATATAAAACCCTTGTGTTCTTGTTTTCTTTAAATATTTACGTAAGCCCAAATAAATGCAATAAAAGTAGAAGTAGGATCGATTGTTCATGACTTGTTCCGAAGATTCGCCAGACTCCTTGGTCTCGGTTGCCAAACTGCATAAATGAACGCAAATAACTCCAGTTGCGATAATTTAGAAACGCAGACATTGTCCGAGTGCAGGAAGTAATTAGTTTGTAGAGGACATTCCGTGGGTCGCAAATAAGCGGGTCTTGCTCTTGCGCAACGAACAAACTAAGAGTTTGGGAGTGAAGGGAGCAGGAATAGATTTAGACGGTGCTGACCATGAGTGGTGGCAATTGGTTGTCTTTTTAATTAAACAATATTTTATTTTCAGTCTTTGTTAACATGGAATGAATAATAAATAATAGCCATACATACTTAATGATAACATTTTAGAAGTTTGAAGTTTGCTTCCAGGAAGCTAACTTTAATTTCCTACAAGATGTTATTACAACAAAGCCAAAATGCTCAGACAATGGCGCATGTTTCACTGTTTTTTTAAGTGTTAAAAAATATAACATTGCAAAATCGCAACAATCGCTTATCGCAATTGATACGAATAGGTACTGGGTAGGTAATGAAGTTTGTCGTCGTATGAGTAATGAAAATGAGGCGCGCACCGGCTGTTATGGCGGCCCGGCCGGCGGCGGCGGGCGGCGCGATAAATATTGTCGTAACAGTAGACGCATATATGTACATGACAATCAATTGAATAATCACGAACTGCTCCCGGCGAGAGTCACGCCACTAATTGGCAGCTTCAACAACATCCAATTGACGACGCGACCCCGCCACTGTTTTGAAGGCCAAGAATCATAATCTTCACGTATTTCCAACTGTGATACGATAGAGTTCATCCCATCACGAATCGTAAGGGTAGTCACCAGTACTAGAACCTATGCAATTTCTTTCTGCACAGGACGACATCATTCAGCATATACCGTAGTTATCGTAAGGTTGTTTTCACATAACCATTGCTATATTAACATAGACAAAAATTTATCATAGTATTAGGAATTATAGCTGTCATCAAATACATTGTGGGTAGGAAGGATAGTCGAACGCGTATATAAGTCACTGCTCTAGCGGCACCGTGGTCATTCGTTTCCCAGATCTCATACAGTGCGGAAGTCTTAGGTGTGGTAATAATACTTCAGAGGTATGTTCAGTTCTTTTTATACTAAGGTGGTCCAGAGACAATGGTTTCTGGACAGCTTCTCTTTTTTTTTAAGTAATCCTACCTAGGATTGCTAATAATAGATATAAACAATTATCTGTAACTAACAAAATAGCCAATCTATTTTTTTTCGTTGACCCAGGAAATATGCTTAGCTTATAAAGTTACAAGGTGAAATGATTACAGTAGGAACATAATGACCTTCATCAGCCAACAGCCCGCTAATTTTAGTGAGAACAATGTTACGAGTCTCTACTGTGGTAAAAAAACATCTAATTTTATAGCCAATGCATCATCGCGGCCTTTACTACAGCGGATGCGCGTGCAACTAGCTTACTACTTAACTAACGTATGTGTCAGATAATAAGCGGCAGCGCAATGCAGGCGTGGCAACGTGTCGTCAACCATCAGGCGACAGCCTCGATCGACTTGTCATTAAACAACAAAGTTTTGACAGATCATTGCGCAAACAAAGTTGTGGGGGTACCATCGATATAACATCAAGACATTTTATGTTGACGTAATTAAAGTTCTACGTAAGTATTTGTATTACAAATTTACAACATTTACGATGTAACAATTAAAATTGTATAGTCTTAATGTAAACTCCCATTTCTTAACTTTGATTCATAGAATTATAAATGCACTCATCTTTATAAGAAAAACACAAAGCATGCTCACACTTGATAACATTATAAATAGCAGTCAGTCAGTAGCAGTACAGACAAATGCGAAGTGTTTGTTAATCAATAGACTGCAGAAACTGACTGTAAAAATATGAAAATAAAATAATGACTTCAAAATTCGAAAGGTAGGTTATAAATTGAAAATTTATAAGACCTCGTCAAATGAAAAAGAACACCATAATAAGCGGCTGAACGGAATTTTACCCGACATAACCAACAATCACCCCGATTAAACCGGCGTTAAAAATCCTGGATTAAACTTAAATCTCTCACAGGTCTTTTGATAGATGGAGATCTTGTGTAACAGTAGGTAGCATTAGAGAACTATGACAGTTCAAAAGACTATATTATGACTGTTCAAGAGACACGTTATAAAGATAACTATTCTGACATTGGTCAGCTGGCTGGAGATGTGTCAGATCGCGGCGAGAATCGCGGGCGTGCGCGGGCGCAGCCGGCGTCGCTGACACGCGCAACCAGAGCGGAACGCGTGATAACCACTCCGACGTTTTTGTGCCCATTATATTATTTCCGACACCACACACCACGACGCGAGCGTGGTGATTCACGTGGCTCAGTTGAACGCCAAGCCAACACTTCAATGATGCACTATCTACAGAAACAGCAGACAAAGAAGACCTGTGCTCTCTGAATCGGCTGTGTTACGGAGACATCCCTCCTCCCTCCTCTCTCTCTCTCTCTTTATCCATGCAGCTAGCTGGCTCTAATTAATAAGTAAATACAATCTACAACGTCAAAACAATTTTACACCTTTCCTATTTCACTCATTCAAGACCCTTTGTGAATTCAAATAAAATGACTTTGAAATAAAAATAATAATTTGGAAAGTAAAAATAATCCTTATAAAATAAAAAAAGTTCTTATAAAAAAAAGTAAGTCCTCATTGCGTCCTCAGAAAAAGACATCATAACCAACGTTAGAACTCAAATCCTGAAACTACTCACATCGACTCTACGTTTCGACATGAGGTACCGTTGTGTGTAGGCACGCCGGCCGGTAACTTTATTGGGCTGGTATAGACGTCGGCGCAAAATAGAATAGGTTGATAAACTTCTGACTGTCGGGAATTATGCTTGCAAATTGATATACATTTTTCCTTCCAAATTGGAAGGTTACCACTGAAAATATAATCGGCTAGTGTATGCAGCATCGGGCACGTTTATTGAATGTAAAGCGTTGAGAACGTGACTCATATGACATTGTTATCATATTATCACAGTAACAAGCAGTCTACTATCATGATCACGCCAATTCTCAATCGCTTTCATCCAAATGCTAAAATCTAATCAGTTTTCTGTTCCAATACATTTGCTGCTAGGATTGCCAGGACCTAATAACATATCTTATTATGAGATTTGTTTACACAGTAGGCTTCAGTAAAATAGTGGTCGAATCCTGCGCGGATCTACTATAACATACTAATCACGTAATGTTGATCACAAATTGTAGCCGCCAAATCTTCCTCTACACCTAGCACAGACCCTTCCGGTTAGAATAAAAAATAAATAAAGATATTCAACCTTCAGAACGGAAAAGTTCCCGGGTGGCTTCAGTTGGCATGCCACATTAAAAAACCTTTTTTTACAGAAACTGTAATATGAAGCAGAAATAAATTAAAATAGTTGGTGATATAAACTGATCGTTATATTTTTATTAGACGACCACTACATTGACATTTGAAATGTAAACCTTGCGTCAGTCATCATTATAGACCGTGAGCAAGGTATTATTTAAGCGCGCCAGTTATCGCCGATAGCCATATCTGATATTTTATCACTTAATGTACCGATGAATAATCCGCTCGATATACCTACTCGCAAGGACGACTGTGCACGACTGCTGTTTTTTTTTATTTTACACCTTTTTGTCTATGTTAGAATGAATATGTCCGCGACTGGGACCATGGCCAAGTTTTACATCTACATTATGTTGAATTGTATGCTCGAACTCGACTGACTTAAAGATTAACATATTTGAATACCAGTTAGAGTATCAAATATTTTAGGTAGAGTCTAGCTATCAAATTAGATGGCATTCATGGTAAAGTCAATTTCGTCAATACCTAGAACAAATGAAACCTAAACATTATTTGTAGGATTTTTTTCTATATACAGTCAAACTGAGGATGGCTTGACTAAGATTACCGTTAGTTTTTACCAGACTACGGAACGGAAGGAGGGTTATGATTTTAACAAGAACGTATGTGACGTATGTATGTATGTAGGTATGTATGTATGTATGTTCATCTGTTCCCGCATATCTTCTAATCTACTTAACATAATTTGACAAGTAGGGTGTCGTTAGAAGCGTCTTGATTGTCCGCTGGTTATAGGCTATTATAATATCACATTAATACACTGCGATTTTATCCGTAGTCGGGTTTTAGTTTTTAAAACTTATTACTTGTTTTCAAGACTAACTCTGTTTCTCTTATCTCAATCTAAAGATCCTTTCTGGTTATTTGTGAAATTCTTTAAAAAGGTTTCTAAGATGTATAGTCATATCCATATAATATTGTATTCGGAACGTAGTGATTAGCTCAGTGTAACCGGTGTAACGTTGTAGCGGGTAAATGTCAGTGCAGTAATTGCACGTGAGTCGAGTAATCTATCTATACTTATAATAAAACTGTAACAGGTCCAATTCTGTACATTGAAGTTATTTTGAAAATTATGTTTGGAGGGCATTCTATAACCGATACTAAAGCCAAAAAATTTTTTTTTTTTAATTTTTGTCTGTCTGTCTGTCTGTATCTCGGCTGAGCATCACGCCGAAACTACTGGATGGATTGAAACGAAACTTGGCATGATTTGAGTTAATGCTCCGAGGTAGGACATAGGATACTTTTTATCCCGTAATCTAGCACGGTTCTTTTGGGAGAGGGGATTAAAGTCAAAATGGGTACTTGGTTATACGCTTGGTCCGATTTTATCAATTTTTCTTTATAATATAATAAATATTAGTAAGGGAACACTCATAGAGAGTTGTTATCAAGGTTTTGTAATCGATCGGGTTAAGCAACGTTAGGTAAGGTCATTAAATAGATGGGTGACCGTTTAACGCCATTTGAACTAAACGGGTCCGTGCTTCGGAGAGCAAGTAAAAATTGGGTCCCCGTTTTTAACCGACTATAAAAAAGGGGGTTATGTATTCGATGCGAATGTCTGTTATTAAAAGTTTAGTTAACGTAAAAATAGCGTAGGCGGAGCTGCGTGGGTCAGCTAGTACTTATAATAAAACTGTAACAGGTCCAATTCTGTACATTGAAGATATTTTGAAAATTATATTTGGAGGGCATTCTATAACCGATACTGAGGCCGATAATGTATTTTTTTTAGTTTTTGTCTGTCTGTCTGTCTGTCTGTATCACGGCTGAGCATCACGCCGAAACTACTGAATGGATTCAAATGAAACTTGGCATGATTTGAGATCTTACTACGAGGTAGGACGTAGGATACTTTTTATCCCGTAATCTAGCACGGTTCTTTTGGGAGAGTGGATTAAAGTCAAAATGGGTACTTGGTTATACGCTTGGTCCGATTTTATCAATTTTTCTTTATAATATAATAAATATTAGTAAGGGAACACTCATAGAGAGTTATTATCAAGGTTTTGTAATCGATCGGGTTAAGCAACGTTAGGTAAGGTCATTAAATAGATGGGTGACCGTTTAACGCCATTTGAACTAAACGGGTCCGTGCTTCGGAGGGCAAGTAAAAAGTGGGTCCCAGTTTTTAACCGACTATAAAAAAGGGGGTTATGTATTCGATGCGAATGTCTGTTATTAAAAGTTTAGTTAACGTAAAAATAGCGCAGGCAGAGCTGCGTGGGTCAGCTAGTAATAAATAAAATAAAATAAAAAAGCCTTTATTCCCTTTAAAAATTACATACAATTCAAAATAAAAATATAAAGATACAGTAAAGATTATGGGATCGTCCAGTTCAGGACGTGGGCTTCGAGGAGTCGAGTAATGAACTATAGTAATAACAGGTCCGTGTCTGGCGTTCGGTTGAATTAGAGGACTCAACGCGAGGTTGCAGAGACCGCAATTTTAAGATGGGTTCAGAAAATAGTCCACATATGTTTGTCAACTTAATAACTGTTATTATCCATAACGCGGTGGTCTATAACGTATTTGATATACCTATCTAAGGAACATGCTCGCGTGGGAGGAGGCGGATAAACACAATACGTTTCAGCGGGGACAGTTTTTGTGGGTTCAAGCCGAATATAACGTATTAATGTAGGTATATATTTCTTCAAAACTCCGTATTACAAAAAGTTACATGTGTGCGGTTGTCCGCGTGGAAAGGTGACTGGTGCGGCCGGTATTGCAGCCGCCTAGCGAGTGATGCAGGCTAGCGGACGCCACGTCATTAGTTTTAAGTGTAAAATTATTCAAATGCCGAGGTCGTTTCGTTAGTGTTCGATTACCCGAATTGGCAGAACGAATCACCGTCATCCCTATTGGTATGTTATAACGTACATCTATGTATAACGGGTGTAAGGGACATCGTACCGAAAACTGATACCAGGGATCCAGAACATGATTCTGAACATCCTAGTGTTGAAATTTTTCATCGGCTTTTTCATGAATTTCCAAAAAAAAATCATTATTTTTTAAATAAAATTAGTATCATCATTATTGGTATAATAATAAAGCCTAATTTTAATTTAAAAACAATAAATTAATTATTTGTGTTTTATTTTTATTTATTTATTTATTCTTTATGCACAAAAACAGTGCATAGGCAATTAATTAATAGGCAATTAACTATTATTATTTTAGAAAATTGGCAATGTAATTTGAAAAATAAACATTATTCCGCATATACTCATTACATGCTCAAAAATTAATAAGTTAGTCATTTACCATATAAATGGTTACTGTAATGTTGTAACGGACATTATTTGACGTCTTATAAATTTTTTTTCGGTACGATGTCCCTTACACCCTGTATATTATAGTAGATAATATGTAGATAAATTATTGCGTCCGCCAAAATATCTTTGCAAAATAGACGTTCCCTACTGATATTTATCAACGAGTTTTATAACTTTAAGGTGAGGAACAGCTATAATATTGGAGCTGCCAGACTGAGGACGTACTCTTACCATAGAAGACCATACTCAAATAACCTTCAGCGATATGGTCCTCACACTAATTACATACATGCTTGACTAACAAATTTTATTTCGTCCAATAATAATGTATGGGTTTGTTTGTCCCTCCCTGCCCTGTCCGTTCCAATCGGCGCGAGATGTGTAGCGGCAGTATCCGTCAGGTGAGGGCGGTGACCTGTGCCCCGCGGCAGTACCTAATCTCAGCCTGACCGTGCTGCGTCATCGGAATGTGTGCCACAATTTCACTTTCCTATTCGAAGCAAGTAATGTTATCTCTAGAATTATTATTTATTGCTAATAATGAACCGTGAGAGACGTATTAAATTGATAAATGTGCAGTTAAGAGTTTTTGATCTGTCTCAACATTCATATCGGTTTCATTGGAATTTCTGAGTTAATTTAGAACAGTTCAAATCTGTGAGCGAAGCCATATACTCGTAACGCAGTATTCTTAAGTTACATTAAATAACTAGCACAGTTAAAACTGTTATAAACGAGTAGGTATATACTTATAGGTGGATTAAGGCAAATTATCTAATAAACGTAATTATTATTCATTTCATTTCATTTATTTGCGTATTATACATACACAGCCTTACTTATAAACGATGGTTAAATTTTATGCAACACTTAATAGCTATTTAAAAATATTTTTTACTTATAAACGATGTTTATCCCTAATATGTTGCATAACAGCTTGCTAAAGTAGCTGTCAAATTAAACAGCGGCCGACCCTTGTTTAGAAGCTTATTAACACGTTATGTAACAATATGGCGGTTCTCTATCAGCTGATTCAGTCAGTTGCACTAGCATTGTAATTTGTATCGATCGATGCATAGAGTTTATATATTAAGAATAGAGTACGCGTTTGTCTATGGTCCCCTTAAACAAACTGTAGGCAGATTTTACTCTGAGAGGGCAAGTGAATTGAACTATTTAAAGTTATATTATAAGAGTTATAATGATATGTAAGTGATAAGTAGTGATAGGTTTGACCTGCCACAAGCTCAAATCAGCGCTAAAACGGACACGGACGAAACGACCCGACGAAACAACGAAAACGGAAGATCACCGCTGGTTGTGTGTACGACCAGCATTTTTGCTGAGTTGGAACCATTTTGTGACGCACATTTTTGTTAAAGTATGTAACTAACTACTTACTTATGGTTTATTTTTTGCTTTTTTTTGTTCTATTTGTTTTAATTGTTAATTGTGTGTCACAAATAAATTATTCTTTCTTTCAAATGTCAATAAATACAGCTGACGGTATAGTACCTATTGTCGTGTACCTAATATTTATGTAATTTGATGTTCTTACCGGTGCCTACGGTTCTTACTTGAAAATAAGCATTCTATACTACTGATTTGTGTTCTATGCTTCTATATTTGAATTTGACAACCTAGCTTCCTATTTGTCGAATTGAATTACAAAATGTTGCCATTTTACCAAGTTTTAGGTCAGACGGAATATTTCTAGCTGACAACACGTGGCGGTATTGACAGAGTAAAATATGTTTTGCCTTATTAGCTGTTCATTAGTTATGTCGCTCTTATGCAACGTTTATAAGTAGAAAATATAAAACTGCTTATTAAGGAGTTATGTAGTAACTAGTTATTTGGTTGCTAAGACGGTGATTAGGAGATTTTTATAAGTAAGGCTGACAGTCTTAAGCTAAAGGTTAAGTTACCTAAAACTGTACTAGTATGTACCTACATACCCTGGCTGGGTGTCGCAAAGAGGGAGTACAATAATTATATGAATAGTTACATTATCTTCGTTAAGTTACATGTATCTTCCATAAATTCTTTTATATTATAATAACATTTTTCCAATAAAAATAATTTAAGCTTCGATTTAAAGGCGCTATCTGTGTTTAAATCCCTTATTGCGTTAGGTATCTTACGCAATTGTTGTTTTGGAAATATAATATACATAGTTTGCTTATTTTATAATAACGCAATATCTTGGATCACATCACAAGTACTACACATACACTACTACACAGGCATTCCAAGGAGTGATAGTTTATATTACCTATTATAACCGTGTATTCTTACTGTTCTATTATAAAGTATTTGGACGCCATATTTGGCTGGCATCCACCACATTTTTCTTAAGTCTAATAAAAAAAGCGTAGCCACAAGTGCACTCTTTTCCTTTACTCTCACAGGTTAATGGAGCGGAAGACCGCCATGACCGAGAGTGCAGGCGCAGGATCGACTTTTTACATGCCAATACGAAGCATTTGCATCTTACGTACTTCCCAGACAGCCAGGCGATCGGTACAAAAAGCTGTTCTTCTCCGCGGGATTGGAACCCGCGACTTCCGGTTTGTAAAGCACGCAGTTTCCCGCTACGCCACACAAGGGCTAAGTCTAATGGAATACATTATGTGCGTTTATGAAAGTACTGTAAAAATGTAGTCGGTTAATGGTCAAGATTGATTCTATCTGTTATTGTTATTTTTTCCACTTCAGTGTTTTCATGGTTTTCTCTATTAGGCCTCCATGACCACCCACTATTTAAATTAATTTACAAAACACTCAGTTAAACATCGTAATTCCTGCCAATTATTTTTCAAGCGTATCTATTCCTAATCGCATAAGAATCTATGTTGGTAGTATCAACGGTGATGTAACATACACAAACAAAAACCCGCGGAACCGGTCGGCGAGCGTGCTGGTGGTTGGTTCATCTCGTCGGCAATTATGTAAAGTGCACGCGTGTATCCGCGCCCCATGCGCTCCATGCGCTCTCACCGCGCGCGCGCGCGCTGGGAACGCACTTTTTTGACAGCCCATCCATTGTGGCGCTCTGCGTCTAGTACGTTTTTGTCCAACGTTAGAAAGCTTCGATATTAGTGTATAATTAATGATCATCAAACGGGTTTCCGTACCGAGTCGCGTCCTCCCATCGATATAAAAGACAATCGATCTGCCGACGATTTCTTGCAGGAAATTATTGAGCCCGATAATTTTATGACTCGCATCCGAAATGTTTAGCGGCCAAAAACAATCTTGCTCATTTCTGGCGTTTGTTATAAGAAACATTTCAAAACAGCTTTTAACTTCAGCAGATATTTCTGATAATAGAGGGACGAGGTAGGTAATCGCGTATAGAGTAATCAGCACTGCCTGTATGTCTGGAATTTGGGCAAAAATTCCAGGTCACCCAGTCCATTGATAATACAAAGAGGCCAAAAAGGCGTGTATATTACACGTTTTACACATTACGCCAAAAAAGCTTTTCCCAGCTATTTATTAAAATCCGAGTTATTATATTAGGATCGCCACGGCTACGATACAGATACAGACGAGCATCGCGGCTGCATCGCCACCGCAGCCGCTGCGACTAGCCGTCTCGCTCGACTTCGCGTGGATTACAAACGGAACACTTATTGAAACAGCTGAACTTGATTTTAATGGAATACTAAACCGGAACCGTTCTGATACTGTGTAACTATTGTTTTTAGAAATTACAAAAGTGGGACACGTCGGAGACCTAAATTATTGTATAAGGTGTGAACGATGAAATTGACAGGTCAAGGCGATCGCGGATGTCAACATAGCGCAGCGGTATTAGCAGAGAGTACATGCGAAGCAATTAGCAAGATAGCGCGAAGCCGGCCCGTTACATGTGAATCAGATGTGCGGAGCGCAGAGCGCACACACAACGCTTGTTTGGGTGCTTGCAACACATTAGTGCATTACCGTATTGACCGTTATCTACACTAGATATCGCCCCAATATATGTCCTGATATATTTTATGCTGAGGGTCTTATGATTAATATTGTTTGCCATTTTCTGGCATTTTATTACGAATGCGATACCCTATGGGAAGGGTAAATATACCTTCTTAAACGTATTTATCCTTCCTTAATACGTGAAAAACGATGATATTAAAATACTACACTGTACACATAACAGGAAAACCAATTATTTAACAGTAAATAGGATCACACAACACTTTGTGGCGGTAATGATTAACACGAACGCGTAAACTTTGTTAATGAGACACCAGCAATTAAAATAAACAAAGTATTATCTAAGCGTGTACCAGAACAAATTTGTTGGTGTTGGCTATATCTCTACAGGGTCACAACAAATATTGGCGGATGGACTTAGTTAAACATGTTTAGACAACGACATTAGTGTCAACTGTTTAACACTTAATTATATTCTTCTAGTTACTTAACATGTAAATAAAATAGATTATCAATATAGGCGAATACTGTTGTTATTAACTGTGGATTTGTAGGATATGGATAGTCCATGATTACTAGCCATAGAAATATAAAACCAGTCAGAACCAAGATCGTGAGTGTCACGGCTACTACATACCTACCACTACCACTGAATACCACATACAGACTAGGCGTCACATAACCATAGTATTAATGAATTAAAGCGACAATATCTCTATAATAATATACAACTCTTCTCAAATTACCAAAAACAAGAAGCCACTTCAAACGAGTGGCGGCTACTTAAT
Source organism: Furcula furcula (assembly GCA_911728495.1). Classification (NCBI taxonomy): domain Eukaryota; kingdom Metazoa; phylum Arthropoda; class Insecta; order Lepidoptera; family Notodontidae; genus Furcula; species Furcula furcula. Next base: position 866,988 of record OU452243.1, read on the forward strand.
GATAGGTTTACTTAATTATGTACACAACAAATCACGACCACCATTTTAAAGCATTTTTTGTAGCAAGCAAGTTGATAAGTCATCGTCGTGCAGCCTCGCTCGCCCAAGTTTTTATAGATTCGAGAGATTGGACCGAGTATGTTTAATGGAAGATTAATTAGGTACGCGTGACAGCTGGCTTTCTCCACGCATCGGTGAGCGCGTCAACTTGACGTTCCCTTGGACGCTAGCCCTGCACCCTGCACGGTACAACGACATCAACACATTTCACTGGTATAATTTTAACATATTTACTTTTATAGACAGATTCCATAAAGGTGATAAATCTTCTTGACCGAAATGTTTAATAAAATGAAACTGACTTTATGGATAGTGTCAAAATGATGAAGATGGAGCTCTCAGATATAATTCAATTTTAAATGGGCATTGAACGTTTTGCGTCACACAGATGACAAAGACGATAAAAAATGTAATTGCAACACGTCTACATTTCATGTTAGGAAATATTTTATTTTATGATTTACATCTAACTAAATGGAATCTTTAAGCATGATCTATTTCTCAATAAGGTCACTCTCGAATCAGTTGTTTTGGCCATCTTATATTTGCTGTATTTATTTTTGGTTATAATCTATTATGTCTTGGCATTTGGTTATTATTGTACGAGCCAATAATGCTCATACAGCAAATTAATAATTAACCTACTTTATATAGAGCAGTCGTGCTAAAACCTCCGTCACGCGCTAATGTGTCAATAACTACAAAAACATTACGTAAGGTGCGACTCAGACACTAAACATAGCCGTAGACAATAACTATAAATAAATACGTATAAACAATAATCAGTGGTTTTGGTGTAAACTATACTACAACTACCGGGGTACCGTCAACGACAGGATAACCCCAACATCGCGTGATCCGGCTCGAAGGACCACTGATTATTGTTTATACGTATTTATTTATAGTTATTGTCTACGGCTATGTTTAGTGTCTGAGTCGCACCTTACGTAATGTTTTTGTAGTTATTGACACATTAGCGCGTGACGGAGGTTTTAGCACGACTGCTCTATATAAAGTAGGTTAATTATTAATTTGCTGTATGAGCATTATTGGCTCGTACAATTATTAATCAGACGATCAAATCGCCTGTGCATGATTATGATAACATGAAATTATGTGTGAGACATGCTCCGTAACGTGTATACATCGAGCAGGATGCAAGGCTCACAGTGGTCTAGCTGGCCACCTGCCGCATGACAATTATTTTATTATACACCCGGCTGACTGGTTCGTCGAAGCGCGGACCCTTCAGTTAGCGTCCGACCTTCATACTCTCTGATTATATAATTTAGATTGGAGGAATCCAGTTTGCATTAGTCTCAATATACATATTTTATGGCCGCCAATCGATTCCAAATAAATAAATAAATAAATGTTTATTTCACACAAAATGAGTTATTTTCATTACAAAATGTACGTCAATGCCTGAAAAGTAGAAATGTGAAGTTCCGCTTAGTAACACGTCACTGATCTGCTCCATATATAATATAAAACAACTTTTTCCTATCGGTGCCAATAATAGGTTATATATTGTGCCATTTATAACACTGGACGCCGAGGTACATTAATTTAAAAGGAAGTAATCACGCGGACGAGTAGAGAATTACCCTCATAGAGTAAATCGGCGACACCTTGCATCCATGGACGGTGAGAGCATGCATCTACCAGCGCTGGGCTCGAGGCAGGGCACAGAGGGGTCTGCTAATAACAAAGGAGAAACGATCCGGACGTCGGCATCGTGGGGTCGGTACAGTAAAAAAAACACATAATTCGTTCGACCCATACACAGTGTACCAAGTAGGTACTTACATTTCGAACGTTTCCTCCAAAAAGGGAAAAATAAAGAAGTGGGAATACGCCTCCGAAACTGCTGTTTTCGATTTCAATAATATCCTTTAAACGCTATTTAGAAATCCAACAGCCTAGCCCAGCCAACAGACAGATTATCAATAGTACCTTGATTAGCAATATAAACTAAAGTATTTTGAACATATTTTCGACGAGTGTGAATAAGTCTGCAGATACGAAGCGGGCAAGTACAGCGGCATGCAGAAGATACAAAGGTGTCTGGAATTCGATGAATAAGCAATAAAGTTGGGCGCGTTACGACGCCGACCGTTCAACCAGCCATTATATCGAGCTTTGGGCACTTCGGCCACCTCGGGCGAGGCGCGTGGCCATGCATACGTAGTGAAAGCCTACGCATTCTTGTTATTATATTATTTGATGGATTTATAATAAACATGAGCCAGTGAAAAGATTCATCTCGCCCAGCACACAGATCCACGTGCAAATTCATATATAAATTGTAGTGGAGTAGTGACATAGTAATGTAATTATTCAAAAGGTTGCGTAAGTGTGTGGCGCGGCGTTTAGCGCGGATCTCATTAGCATACCGCGCGGTGGAGTCGCGCTTTCCACCCGATACACCGAAACCGAGAGTGCCATTCGAATCGGGCATCGATCGACCGCGCGTTTCACTGCGCCAGCTCGCCCGCTGTATGCCCGCTGCGGTCACCTCGCTCCACGTGCACAACTATACACTATACTACTATACTTTCACTATTTGCCGAGCTACATTCTTCGCAATGTTATCAATTAGTTATTGTTTAAAATGATCCAGCAAGCCGCGGTGGGAGCTCGTGATCCGATCATCCGTGTAATGGTCGCAGGCCGAGCGTGCGATATGGCCGGCCGCCGGCCGCCGGCCGCAGGCGACAGACAGAACTCGGTCCGGTGTGAAATTGCCCATTATGTATGTGAAGAACGTGAATGATGCGATCGCGTTACACAATACTTATAATATTATTCAATGGTCTGACGGAGGATGTCGGTGATTGAAGCGGCGAAAGTTGGACATTAGAATGTCAAATATTTTTATATTATTTAAATAAAATGCAATATCTTATTTGATCTAATCATTATAGCTACGTTGTCTCTATCACACTAATCTCGAATAGATGAGATGAGCAGTTCATTCATATAGGTGGGCATGACAAGACATCGCACAAAAGTGCGGCGATCCTTGAACGCTGTAGAACTCGCTCACTGATAGTTTTATTTCAAAGTAAACAAGGATAAATGAAAAAACCATAGATTTTTTGTTTAAAAACCACAAAATGCCTCTTCCTTTTTATTCATAAAAAGTTTTTTTTTTATATTTAATTTACTTGTGAATGACCTATAAAATAAATAGGTTTTAAATGTCTAAATAGAGTTAATACTCGAAACAGGATGTCTCACTTAAATAACTACATAATATTTAAACAAACCCCAAGCCGCCTGCCTAGCGGGGGGATTATGGCAACCCCTCCCTTCTAAGAGGGAGGCCTCTGTTCAGTAGTGGACGTTTGATGATGATTAAAACAATGTCAGCGATAAATACTAAAATATATTCTTTATTTTATTTAAATCGGAGAACAGTGATGACTCACCAATGGAAACTATAAGATCTACAGATTTGTAATTCGGCAGGTTTGTTCCTTTTATTGAGTAGAGATTCACAAAGAACGGGTTTTGCGGAATCTACTTCTAAGTGAAAATAAAATATTGCCTAATTTACGGCGGAAAATATTATTACTAAATTTATGTACTATGCGTTTCAACTAAGAATGTGGCCGCCATGATGATCGCAACTGCGGAACTTCACTCGTTTTTTACGATTTTTGTACCGGCAACAGAGTAAACACAAAATGAAAAATTCTCCCCTGTTTTGATTATTTATTGTAATGTTTTATTTTGCTATCTATTTTAGTTAAAACATAATTTTTAGTAATGTTATATTTGAAATGGCAAGATGGCGGCCACATTCTTAGTTGAAACGCATAGTACAGTGGCAGCATGAAAACCTTCGTTAGTTTTCAAATTGAGCACTTGTTACCTTTTCGTAGTACCTATGTCACAGCATACTGGTCTTGCATAGAAAAATGATGCCAATAAAGTTCAAAATAGATGTTCCAAAATGTATGGAGTCTGGGCTAGGACTTTGTACACTATACTCTAAAATAGGGTTTTTAACTAGCCATTTACTTTAATTTGGCTTCATTTGCTTGTAAAACTTAAGAATTTTTACTCCTTGTAGTAAATAAAATAAATAAAAAAAATTACAACACAACAAAACTGGCATGGCGGAAAAGTGTCACTGTCACGTGTCATTTTTACGTGGCGTTAAAAGTATTTTTATTACAGTACTCTTAGTATTTTTGTTTCTGTTTTCTCATACATCATTTTAATAATTAAAATATGAATGATAAATCAATTCACTACATACAATACACGCACACAACCAACCGTGACAAGTGTGACAGCAGATGTAGCATCATTTTTATTCTTCGAGTGTACATGTCGCTCATATTTTTCAGAATGACATCATGCTTTATAATGGAAAAGAAATTAATGCAGAAATAAGGGAGTTTTCAAAATAATTATGTAATACAATGAATAATTATTGATTTCGCTCCGTTCGTTGTTATAACGCGATCTATTTAATGTTGATCTAATGATACATTTTTTTAGTAAACCCGTGCAGGCGTGCAAGCAAGTGACTCACCTTTATCCTGTTCTTCCTGTTGGCACGCAGTATGATGCCATCGTTCTCGATGTAGTCCGGCACCTCCTTGCGGTTGCAGAAGTTGAACACGACCGAGGTGGCGGCGGGCGGGGGCGCGCGCCCCCTCCGCGCCCCGCCCGCGCCCCGCACCTCCCCGGACCCGCTCCACGCGCGCTCGATGCCCGCCGCGCCGATCTTCGACACCGCGATGCCGATCTCGGTCTCCGGCGGCGCGTGCCCGTTCACCAGGCCGACTGTCGTCCCCCGTTTCGTCTTCGGCTCCGGACTCGGCTCGGACGGCGGTCCCGCCTGGATCGGTTCCGGGGGCGGGCGAGGGATCGGCTCGACGAGCGCCGCCGGCGGCGGGTCCCTCCTCTCGGTGCGGCCCGCCGTCGCCGGCTCGAGCTCCGGCGGCGGCGGGGACGGCGACGCGAGCCTCGTCGGCGGCTCGGGGGACTTCCGGGCCGCGTCGTCGGCCGTCGGCGACGTCGCTCCGTCCGCGCCGCGCGCCGGCATCGGCCGGATGACGCCGACCCGGCGCGCGCGGCCCACCAGCACCGGGTTCGCGGCCGCCGCCAGCGGCAGGTGCGAGCCGTCGCGCGCCGCCGGGAACGAGTAGCGCACCGTCGAGCCGGCGCGGGCGATGCCTTCGAGCGCGGCGCGCGACACGGGCCGCGAGCCGGCGCGCTCCGGCTCGACGGCGGCCGCGCTCGCCTCCGGAGCGCTCGGGCTCGGCGTGCGCGGACTCCGCGGCGGCGGCGCCTCCCTCCCGTCGCGTGGCTCCGGCGTGGACGTGCGCTGCGGCCCCTCGAGACCGCGCAGCACCGCGGAGACGCGCGCCGCAGGGGCCGCGCGGCGCGTCGGCGCGCTCTCGAACTTTCGCAAGGTCGAGCGGACCACGTCCGGCGGCGGCCGCTCGGCGTCGCGCAGCAGCGGCGTCGGGCGGCGCGGCGGGCGCGCGCTGCGAGGCTGCGGAGGCGGGCGCGGCGCGAGCGGCGGCGGCGGCGAGGGTGGCGGCTCGTCGCGCGAGTCGAGCCGGCTGAGCGCGTCCACGGAGCGCGCGCGCTTCACGAAGTCGCGGCGCGGGACGGGCGCGGCGGTCGCGGCGAGCGGCGCGGCGGTCGCGGCGAGCGGCGCGGCGAGCGAGGCGGGGCGCGGCGGGCGCAAGAGCGGGAGCGCGCGGGGCGCGGGCGGCGGCCGCTCGTCGAGCAGGTGCTCGAGCGAGGCGGCGCGCCGCAGCACGGAGGCGCGGCGGCGGGGCGCGTCGCGCAGCGCGAGGCTCAGGTAGCGCGACTTGAGCCGCTTCACGATGCCGGGCCCGTAGCGCAGCTCCTCGTCGTCGTCGGCGGGCGGCGGGGGCGGCGGCGGCGGCGGCGGCGCGGGCGGCGGGGTGGGCCGCGAGCGCGCCGCGCGCCGCTGCAGCAGCTCGCGCTTCCACTGCGGCAGCGCACCGGCACCGGCGCCGGCGCCGCTCGACATGCCTGCGCCTGCGCCACCACGCGACACGGTATTTATTTATTGAAGATCGAACGACTAAAAAACCGTGTGCGAACCGACACTGTATCCTCGAAATCAGGAATTAATTAAAAATTTTGTAGTTTGAGATAAATTACCTATCACGGATAATGAAAATCGTCAAGTTTCTCTGCGTTAAGCGTTTCTGTGAGATAATTAAACATACATAAATTACTTGAAGTATAATTTTCAATGACTTCAACTACGAACACAGTGTTGTTCTAAACTGTAAACTCCTAATACGAGAAACCTCGCACGAATTGATTGTACAATCGAGCGATTGTGTAGTATGTCGATGGATTGTGCTGAGGGATTTGCGTTTAGACATACTTATTTTCGTTCAGTGTGTCTGCGGCACGCTATGGCGTTGCACTTCGTTATTTCGTAGAATTCAACAACTACATTTGAAGGGACAATTATTGAAAAGCAATGACAAATAAAATGCAAGGTAACGCACTCGACACGGGAACCCATTGCCAGAACAGCTCAGGACATCAGAGCTACACTAACCCGAAACTACACTGAGGACATCCCAGACATCAGCCGGTACGAGATTAGAATGGCTCTCAAACAGCTTAAGAACAACAAGGCGCCGGATCAAGACGGAATCACAACAGAACTTCAGAGAGCGAGCGGAAAACCGGTACTTATAGTCCAACAGAAGTTATTTAATTCCGTCTTACTCGTAGTACCCTTACTACGCCAGAAGCATGGTACGGAAGTGTGGTAGTGCTTTTCTTCAAAAAAAGGGGATAACACCTTATTAAAGAACTATAGATCTATCTCACTCCTGAGCCATGCATACAAGCTGTTTCGAAAGTCATTACGAACTGTCTCGAACGCAGGTTTGGTGACTTCCAGCCTCCCGAAAAAGCCGGATTCCGAAAAGGCTTTATCACCGCATACATAGATCTCCGCACATAGATCACATACATACGTTCCACCAGATTATACAGAAGCTCGGTCTTCTGTATAATCGGCCATTATGACTAGCGTTTGTGAATACGAAAAAGCCTTCGACTCGATCAAGACCTGTCCCCCTAGACAATGTAACATTCTACAAGCGCTATCGCTAATAGAAAGTTTAAAAATGTATGAGAATGACATAAGTCATAGAAAAATCACGTGACAAATTGTAGGGAATTGACACCATTAGCGAATGAAGAAATAGATTCGCTATGAAGCGATTGCATCTTGTCTAGGCCCTCTGTGCGGTATTGCAGTCCCTCTAACGACGCCACATGACTATAGGTTAGGACGAAGTGTTGAAGTGTTTGTACAGCAACGCCACCATGTCGATCCGACTACAGGACGAAACCAATACCATTGCAGCGAGGCGTGAGACAGGGAGACGTTATTTCTCCGAAACTGTTCACGAGCGCATTGGAGCACGTTTTCAAACTCTTGGACTGGAACGGATTCGGCATCAACATCAATGGCGAATTCATCACTCACCTTCGTTTTGCCGATGATATACTCATTATGAAAGAGTCGCTGGAGGACCTCAATACGATGCTCAGCGACCTCAGTAGCGTTTCCCAACAGATGGGTCATAATATGAGCATGGACAAGACGAAAATAATGTCTACTTATAATGTCCATGTTGCACCGTTCCATCCATGTCGTTGAGAACGATACACACGAAGTTGTTGACCCCCATGTATACCTAGGACAAACTATCCAGTTAGGTCGGTCCAACTTTAACAAATAAATCGCCCGAAGAATCCAACAGCGTTCGGGAAACTACGCGATATCTTCTCGTCCAAAATACCACAGTGCCTAAAGACGATGGTTTTTAACCAGTGTGTTGCACGTGACATATGGTGCTGAGACATGGTCCTTAACATGGGCAGGCCACATCATTCGTAGAACCGATAACCGATAGCGATGCAATGTTCTCGAGTGGCGACCACTAAGCGGAAGACGCAGCGTAGGCAGGCCTCCTACTAGGTGGACAGACGACATTGTGCGCGTCGCAGGTAATCGGTGGATGCAAATAGCCAACCATAGTTCATTTTGGCGTTCCAAGGGGGAGGCAGGCTTAGCACGATTTGACAAGACTTCGTAATCTTGACAGTTCGGTGTGGAGTATGACGTAGTTATCGACGTAGAAACGCCATTTTTGGTATTAGCTGCAGGCTTAGCACGATTTGACAAGACTTCGTAATCTTGACAGTTCGGTGTGGAGTATGACGTAGTTATCGACCTAGCTAATACCGAAAATGACGTTTCTACGTCGATAACTACGTCATACTCCACACCGAACTGCCAAGATTACGAAGTCTTGGCAAATCGTGCTAAGCCTGCTGGGTCGATAACTACGTCATACTCCACACCGAACTGTCAAGATTACGAAGTCTTGGCAAATCGTGCTAAGCCTGCAGTGGACGTCTTCCGGCTGGTGATGATGGAGCCCATACTACCAGTATTTTTTTATAAATTTGGAATTAAATGTCAAATTCGGGTAGAATGTTCAAAACCTTTAGAATTCATATATCTTGAAAACTGCTGAACTTCGGGCCGAATATATATATGGGAGGCTAAATTAGTAGCTTTTAAGCCTCCCTCCCTATCAGCTCCTGCCGGATATACGTCAAATTACCAGTAACCCTGTAGGTATACAAGAAAATTACACCACTAATAATTTTGAAAAGATTGGCCCTTGCCGAGGCTAGAGAACCAGAGAATATGTCAAACTGTGATCTAATGCCATGCAATATGAACATGAAAATGATTTATATACTAAAGGAGAATGTTGAAGAATGTTTGTTCTACACCTTGGTAACCTGAAGCACCGTCTATTCAACAATCGGCTTCCTGGTTGTGGAACTTCCAAGTTAACATGCATTAAAAGTTTTTGACAATCTATGAATGAGTTTAAACAAAAAAATAATGTCTGATACTTTACGGCGAACACTTAGAAACTTCATCATATCCCATTCATATCCCTGCATTAGCACACCAAAAGTTGTGACCCATGTAATTTTTTTTTTATATATGTATAGTTAAGATAGTTGGCCTCATATGGTACACTGACGGTTCTAAAATGGAGTCAGGTACAGGGGCAGGAATTTATTCCAAGGACTGCAGGGTCAGTCAGAGCATGGGGCATTATGCATCGGTGTTCCAAGCGGAAACCTATGCCATAATTGCCAGCATTAAAGAAATGCAAAGGAGAAATGTCAAAGGTAAAACCATTTACATTCTCAGTGACAGTCAGGCAGCTCTGAAGGCTCTAAACTCCTTCCGAGTTGTCTCCAAACTAGTTAAAGAAGGTGTCACAGGTTTAAATAACTTGGGAAGACACAACAGCGTCAGCCTTATCTGGGTACCTGGACACGAAGGCGTCGAGGGTAATGAGAAGGCAGACAGACTAGCGAGGGCCGGCTCACAGAGACATTTGGTTGGCCCCGAACCATTTGTAGGGATTCCGTATGGAACATATCACCAAGCATTATATGCACATGCTAGGAACGAACACATGAAGGAATGGAGGGCAGCGTCAGGCCTAAACCACTCCAAAGCGTTCTCTAGCACAAGGGTGGACTGTGGGGTTAAATTATTAAACCTAAGCAGATCACAAATAAGGCACCTAATAGGTGCACTCACGGGACATTTTGGTACCAATGAGCACCTTCACAGAATGAGGCTAAGTACTATTGATACTTGCAGATTTTGTAAAGGTGGCAAAGAGTCAATGCGACACATATTGTGTGGCTGCGACGCTCTTGCGAGACGTAGGTTGGGTCATCTGGGAGTAGCATATCCTACACCAGATGATTATGTACAGCTCCAGGCTGGTGCAATCGTTGCGTACCTGAGGGAACTCTTCGACACGCCAGCGACAGAGTAAGGGCTAGGGCATGCACAATGGATCCAACTGGGTCGAAGTGCGTTCCGGTGGTTTACCGGGCCCGATTCTTAGCCACCATCAATAGAATAGAATAGAATAAGATAGTTGGCAAATATATTTATTACTGCACTCAATTCATTACAGCTTGGGTAGCTAGAGCCTCCTCAAAAGGCGGAAGAATAAACATAAATGTTAACTTGGTGAACCCTGGACAACCAAATATGGGAGATATTGTAAACATAACATTCGAGGGTTCATGGGCTATTTGTATTAAGCGACATTTTTAGAACTTTACAGGAGAGCATTTCAAAGTATAATTTTTAGAAAAAAAAATCATTATAAGAAAAGTATTAAAATTTTTACGAAAAAGTGTTCTATGTTATTTTCCTTTACAATATCCGCACTATTTAGTTTAGTTTTCATTTGTTTAAAGCTGTTATTACAAGAAATAAATGCTTAATACAAAATCACCTCAAATCACTTATATTTAGAAACAGGCTAAATGATTCAAGCGCCATAAACTGTAAATTACAGGTTCAGGAAAAAGGATTAAAGCGATACTATGTTGTGTTTTGGTGTAAGGCTAAATGTATTAACAACCATCGCAATAGTAAAATAGAATCAGGCTATTCAGCTTAAGCAGTTAAAATATCATAAAGTAGTTGCAGATCAAAATGATTGATGTAGCACTTTACATTAAAGTGAATGGTTTGAAATGACAGTAAATTTGTAGGCCTATAGAGATTGTTAGTTAGAACAAATTTATTTTGCACTATTTTAAAATCTGTTGGAGGGAAATATTAGAATGAAATGTTAAATTAAAACGAAAAAGTAAATACAATCAAACAATCTATTCTTACGGATTATATCGCGATTTATTTTATTGACCCATGGTCACGGGCGTCCGCCCGTGACCATGGGTGCTGCAAAGCATTCGAAACGTCGGGAAAAATAAAATAAATCGCGATATAATCCGTAAGAATAGATTGATTACAATCAAACAAGTTGTTTAGTATTCACAAAAACGCAATACTTCCACAAACAGGTGTTTTTCTGCGATTCACTGTGACACTTCCTCACTCGCTTACGGTTCTAGTTGGCTAAGGCGCTGCTTTTTTTTGGGAATGATAGACGCTGTTGGCCGCAGATGGCCATTACAGCCTTACCGGACAATAAGAGGTATATAGCAGGTATCTAGCCTTAAGGCCATGAAGGATCGACGAGCTCAAGGGCACCTTAGGGAGGCACAGTCTCGGCTTGGGCTGTCGCTTAAGAGAGTGAGCTGATTCTACCACCGGTTCACAACGCACCCCCACTGAGAAGAACCGGCAAGAAACTCAGTGAGGTGATACACGTCGTTGAGTTCGGCATTCTGACAGTAAATATACATTGTGCATGTACCACGAGGCACCGACGGCACGTCGGAGAAAACTATTTTGGATAACCTGGAGGCTATCGATACGGGTGCGGGCGGCGTGTGCGAAAACTACACTCGCGTAATGATTGGGCGAATGCAGGCCTTGTATAATTTCATCTTATTTCTAAGCGACATTTTACTCCGCTTGCAGAGAACCCCTTCTCTAAAACGAAAGCCGCTCGATTGCGGACGGACCGAATGTGCGGGCCGCAAGTCATGGTGGAGTCCAAGGTGACTCCCAGGTACTTTACCTTCCTTACTAGTCCAGGGGATAGGGCAATCAAACAGGTATATTGAAACCAGTCCTCTCCTGGGCTGAAGGCTTCTAGCGGAGAACATATTGGCGCCACAGCACTCTTTTCCGGGTTCACTTCTATGCGTCACATACGAAACCTTTTGCCCAGGGCGTCGAGTGCGGCTTGAAGAGCAAGCATCAAATGGGACGTATTCCTATGGAAATAATAGAGAGCGGTGTCATCCGCGTAAAGGGCGAGTTGGACTCTGTTCGAACGAGGGATATCGTTTGTGAACAGGCGGAACAGAAGGGGAAAGAGCACAGAGCCCTGGGGGAATCCGGCCTGTAGAGGATAGGGAGAAGAATACGTACCTTCGACCCGGTAACGAAAGGTACGATTCGAGAGAAAGGCTCGCCGGGCACACCTAGCTGGAAGAGCTTGTAAATCAAGCCGTTGTGCCAGACCTTGTCGAAGGCCTTGGCAACGTCAAAAAATAGAGCACGTGTTTAGAAGGGCTTCTACTGGTTGAGTCCGGTCAGAATGTGTTCCATGAGGCGGTGCACCTGGTAGACGCAAGAGTGTCTGGCTTGAAAGCCAAACTACTCGTCGATGAGGATATTATTGCACGTGACAAACTCTCTGAGTCTCGCCAACAGCAAACGCTCGTAGAGTTTGCCGAGAGATTTAAGGAGACTGATAGGCCGGTATCTCGTAGGGTTGCTACGAGGCTTGCCTGGCTTAGGGATACCGATGACGTTGGCATCTTTTGAGGATCTCGTGAGCCGCCGGTAAGCCTTGTGTGAAGGCGAGATCTCCTCGAGAAACCCTCCCCATTAAGCCTCCCTAAGTTCCGCGATGCTGCGCTTCATGTCCCTCTGCAAAGCTCGCATGCGGGCCCGGTTGGCATCGGTGGGGTAGGTGTCGTACTGAAGCACCGCGGGGGGCACGTACGGTATTTATACCAGCGGTTCAACCGAAAATTCATTGTCTTACCTGGCAACGGGCAAACGATTCATACAAAATTTTAACTGTCTTGACGAACATTGCTGTCATAATTCCGGTTTAGTAAAAATGTGTTAACTTCCACCACATACAGTTTCTTTATATTTGATGCGACAGATATTTATTAAATTATAAATAAATAATAAAAGAACCACCGGGTAAAAATAAATTTAATTGAAGGTAAAATGTTCTAAGCGTCGGTACGTAAAAAAATTAGATGCAGGATTAATGGATTAAACGACGTTAAGGAGTGAATTTCAGGCGCAAGCTAAATGTTTTAAGCGACGTTAAGGTATGAATTTCAGGTGCATGCTAAATGATTTAAGCAACATCAAGTATAGATTTCAGATGCAGGGAAAATGATTCAAACACCTTATGTTACGAAATTTATATCAGGACAAACAGCTTAAGTCAAAATCACAATATAGTTTGCCTGTATGAAGTCCATCTTTTGTAAAATTGTACAAAATTAGTGTAGCACCAATCAAATAAGATTCAAACTAGACCTAAATTTACTAATGTTTCAAGCGACAAAAAAGTGCTCCGATCGCTATGAAAACGGCATTAAACGACGCAGAAAAATCTGACCATTCCGAATATGTATATAACTCAATATCTACCAGGATGTTCAATATTTGTTGTAAAATCATCAGGATGGCTCTCATAGAATTTACATTAAACCAACAGTCATATGTTCACATGCCTATGTTCTGAGAGCATACCATTTCATGGTAAATCATCTGAAAAATGCATCCAAGTGAACTGTTAGCACTACCTTGGTCAGCAGGTACCTTGGAGAATGTACCGTTTACAATGATTTTAGTTTTACTAAAGATAGTTTCTCTAAATAGTAAAACATAGTATAATATATTTTTTAATATTTATTTAATAAAATTTGCTACAAGCACATATCAAGAAATTTTAAAAGTTTAAAGTAATTACAATTTGCATGCACCATAATAATGAGCATTTATTTTAAAACCACAGACACCATAATTTACTTTGTCATTAAAATCAACATCATCATCAGCAGCCGACAAGACATCCACTGCTGAACAACAGCCTTCCCCTTAGAATGGAGGGGTTGAAACAATTCCCACGCTTGGCAAGCATCTTGGGGATCACAGTATAGGTGATAGGTAATCCAATAGCCACTTCTTAAAGACACCCAATGGCAGGAGATGGGAGGATGTTATTCTTACCTAGACATCCCACAGGTAAATAAATATGAATTATTAGTAGTTATTTAAATAAATATGAATAGTTAATATAATTTTCCTGTTTTGAGGATACTATTAATAACAATGTTACAAGAACTTTTTAATGATTTAGTAATGTAATAAAACAAGACTCACCGAAGTCCTGTGAGGACTCGAGGATGGTTTCCACCATCATCTTGTGCGGCCGCACCAACTTTAAGCAACTGAACCAGAATGCAAACAATAAAATGTTAAGCATGTAATTTTGATTTGCAAATAAAAAAATGATCTAAAGTATAAGATTTTCTTAATATATGTATAATAAATACTATATCTGCATACCAAGCAGGTACACAGTTGACTTATAAACAATAACTGTTTCAGTCACTGCAGCCATCATCTGCCTGTCCGTGGACAATGGATTTTGATGTGATTCTTAGAAATAAACAAAGAAATGTGTTATGAAAATTTAAACAGTATGGATGGGGGAAACCTGGTGACCTGTATGACAGGCTAACCTAGTTCAGGCACCAGTCTCTTCAATACCAAGTAAACAATAACCTACCATGTAAAATCAATTGTTAGATTAACTCATATTGTAACCTTTGTATTGTGTAGTAAATAAAAATTCATTCATTCATTCTTACAATTGTTTAGGAATGAAAAGCAGATTAGAACCTCTTTAAAACCAGAAATATATATTTTTTATTGTATCAATACTAATTTGTCACAATATAAACAGTACTTTCACTATTATAATTTTACTAACACTGCTCTGCTTTAATAAGTCCTATTTTGGATACCTCGTAAATTGTTATGTTAATAAATATAAGCACACAATTACAAGCATTGCTAAAAAAATATAACCAAGATTATCATTTCAGCAGTTCAAATCAGTTATTTCTAGTTGTTGTTGATTAATATTAGGTACCTAATATAAGATAGTGGTAAAACATCAGTATCAGTGTAAGGTCACACACTGATTAAAATATTTTCTTTTAATTTACTTTTTAAAGCCTTGTTGCAAGCCTATGTTGAGTATAATATATAAATATATAGAAATATCTTGTCCATACCAGTACACAGTAATTAGGTCTCAGCTGTAACTTGTACCAGATAGGTAATAAGTCTCATTGAAATCCTTACTTTTTACTGAAGTATAGAATAATGTGTAATAATGGAGAAAACAATACAAATAGACTCCAATAAGAATGTAGCAAATGAGCAGTGTTGCAGCAACAGAATCAGCGGCGAGAGCACGTCGTCGCCGGCGTCGTTGACCCCGCGCTAACTAGCCACTCGTCTAACTGTATTTGGAGCCTCGTTACAGGTAAGGCGTCTAATCGTAATGAGAGTGGCAACGCAACAGCCGCCCGCCATCCCGAAAACAATAGCAGAGCACAGCCGAGCTGACCGCTGGCAGTGGATTCCCTGATTCCATTCATAAAGTTTGCCACTTCAATCGATCATTATGTACATACCGACCTTTTAAAAATCCATCGACGACAGTATCGGCCGGTTCCAGGAGTTAACTCTTGACACCTTCACCACGATGCCATCGATTCAAATCCATCCAAAGACTGTATCAATTTGTGTGTAACAAACAATGCCTACTCGACCAAAACGCACTTCTATAACGTTTTTAAAAAACAAACACACATAAAGAATCACCCACGAGGGTCAATCAAACATTCTTTGAAGTATAGGCGATATCACGCGATATAATGCACGTTTAAAATAGTTTCATCTTATTCACTTGAGATTAATGTGTAAGAATCACTAAACATTAAAACATAAAATTAACAAATTGCACGACCGACGACTGAACTTTTATTCATTTGACTGATTATTTGACTGACAGTTTTTTTTTTTTTTTTTTTTTTTTTTTTTTTTTTGTTTGCTTCTGGCTTCACACGGGTGTATTTAGCCAATGTCAGTTTTTTTTTTTGCTTGTGTTGACAGTATAAAACGAAGGAACCAAATTATTAGGAAAAGATAATGAGAAAAATAGGAATTTTGTACACAGGAAAGATCAGTAGGATATATATGATGAATATATACATATGTCTATATACAATAACAAAAAACAAAATCTATTTATATTATATTAAATTTTTAAACTATTTATGCTAATAAATGAATCTATTGCATTATAAATATTTACATCATTTGTACATAATAAAGAAGTGATGGATGTAGGAAAAGGGACTGTAAGAGATATTAGAGAATTAAAAAAGGAGGCACGGTTGTAGTTCGGACAAGAAAAAAAGATATGATTTATATCACCCAATTCCGCCCCACAGTCACAGTGAGGGCTATTTCGTATATTGAGTCTGAAAAGATGAGCTGGAGCACATGTGTGTCCCAGTCTGATACGGATGATGATGGTGGTAGAGATTTTGCTATATTTAAATTGGAAGAACCAAGGCTTCACTGGAATGGAATTCTGGATTTGGTGGTAATGTTTACCTTTATATTTACAAGTGTCTGACCAAAGTTCATTCCATGAGTCTAACAGATAAAACTTTGATAATGATAACAAATCATGGGAGTAATTTCTGAAAGGGACTATATCACCAGAGTAGCAAGCCTCTTTAGCCAGACCATCTGCTTTTTCATTTTCATTAATACCACTGTGTCCTGGAATCCACGCAAGAACCACTGATAAATGTTTTGTTTTACATTTATATAATAAATTACGAATGTCATACACTATAGGGAAATGAATTTTTGACTTAAAAGGAAATCTTGAAAGTGCTTGTAGTGCACTCAAAGAGTCCGTAAAAATTACTGTATTACTTAGATTGAAAATATTTATGTACTCCAAAGCCTTAAAAATACCAAAACATTCACCTGAGAAGACTGACGCTTCTGAAGGTAACTTAATTTTCTGTACTATATTATATTGTGGATGATAAACTCCTACGCCAACACAGCTGTCAGGTGTTTGTTTAGAGGCATCCGTAAAAATATGATGCCAATCAGGCCAAGTTTTATCAACTAATTGTTTAAATTCAATATTAGGATCACTGTTTTTATTTGAAAGTAAGTCACACTTTACTGCCGGAGAGTGTATGAGGGATTGAAAGTTGTTTTTAAATAACGGAACACAAGAATAACTATGCACCGGTGCTGAAAGGGAGCGGTATTTTGCAAAACTCTTTACTAAGCAAGGATGAGATTTATTTTTCCAATAAGGAGATGTAGATATGTATTCATGTAACTGATTCAACCTACTTAAAATAGGATGGTTATAAAATTGTGAACAACGAAATAGAAACCTATCTGATAAATACTGCCGACGCAACTTTAATGGAGGATCACAACATTCAGCCTGCAAAGCATTTATAGGGCTAGAAGCCATGGCGCCAGTCACTATTCTCAAACATTTAGATTGAATTAGATCTAATTTTTTAAAACCTGCTACATTACCAGGTTCTAGCAAAAAAGTAGCATAGTCCAAAATACTTCTTATCATAGAAGTGTACACTAATTTTAAAGAGTAGGGATGTGCACCCCACCACACTCCGGTTAGACATCGCAACATATTGACTAATCGTTCACATTTGACCACGAGGTGATCAAAATGCGGTGTGCCTGATAACTTTGAATCCAAAATTACTCCCAAAAATTTGGCTTGACTTTTAACAGGTAATAAATAATTGTTATAATAAACAGATACCGGTGGTGGCATGCGCATTCTGGAAAACAGAACGATATTACTCTTTAAAACAGATAATTCCATACCATTGTTGTTAAGCCATTCCTTCAGCAAGCTCAAAGTTGAATTTAGCTTGTGGGACGCACTGTTAACTGAACTATCGCTAACATATATTAACAGATCATCTGCATATTGTAGAACATTCACTGATGTAGAATCTGTCTGTAATGAACAGGTTGGCTCTAGATCGTATGTGTAAATGTTGTACAATATCGGGCTAAGTACTGATCCTTGAGGCAGACCTTTGTAAATTGTCCTGGACGTGGTTATACCGTCATCAAGTGTCAATTGAATATATCTCTCTGATAAAATATTTATGATAAAATTAACAAATATATGTGGAACATTTAACTGTTGTAGTTTTGTTTTTAATATTGATATTATCACATTATCGTAAGCAGACGTAATATCTAAAAATGCCGCTAATACACATTTATTCTGAGTTAATGCTATACGAATATCTGTTGTAAGTACTGCAATACTGTCTATAGTGCCTTTTCCTTTTCGGAATCCGTACTGGTTAGGTGAAAGTTTATTTGCGTTTTCGATAAACCACTCCAAACGATTCTTTAATAAATGTTCTGCCACTTTTAATAGAACTGAAGATAAAGCTATTGGTCGATAAGAAGATACATCTGAGGAAGGTTTATTGGGTTTAAGGAAGGGAATTATTGCTTGAGTCCTCCATGAATCAGGTATATTACCAGAACTCATGACTGAATTAATTATGTCCAGATAATATGATAGAGTAACATCATTAAGGTTAGTCAAAAAGGAATAAGGGATTCCATCTACCCCAGGGGCAGAGTCTTTCACACATGACAAAACGCCTTTTAATTCTGCAAGCGAAAACGCCGAATGAAGATCTTTCTCACAGGAAGAAAGACGACATTCATTTGCGGGTATGGGTGAAACCTTGTCATGGAATTCTTTAACGCTAGCTGGGGCAATATGGTCTAGAAAAGGTTCTGATAACGCAGGGGGTAGAATCGAAGTGGGAGGATTAATTACACCACATTTAAATCTTTTAATATTTTGCCATACTGTAGAAGGAGGAGTTGAAGGAGAAATTGATGAACAAAAGGTTTTCCAACCATCAGACTTTTTTTGCTTTAATAAATTTTTGGTATTGGCCATGACTTCAGTGAGGATTTCAAAATTTTCCGTAGTCATAGCTTCACAGTACACTTTCTCAGCTTCTTTCCTTGCTTTTACTGCATTTGAACATTCATCGTCCCACCATGGTGGTGAAGGAATGGAACCTACCGGTTTTTTTGTTGGGAAAACTTCATCCGCTACATTTATTAGGGTGTCAGTAAACATTTGTGCACATGAATTTTCATTGCCACTAATATTTGTTGGTAACTGGGAAATATTATCTTCTACTTTATGTTTATAATTATCCCAATCAGCATTTCTTAATTTATATTTCATTCGCGGTTTCTTAATATGTTTTATAGATTTAGAAGAAGGAAAAGATATAACTATTGGAAAGTGATCACTACCAAAAGAAGAAGATAATACTTCCCATGATAGAGAAGAAGCAAGGTCTGGAGAACTAATAGACAAATCGACTGCACTAACATTTTCATTCGGATTAGTTCTTCGAGTAGGGGTACCGGTATTAAGTAGGCATAAATTTAATGTATCTAAAATCTCCAACAGGTCGTCACCATAACTATTGGAAACTGAACTACCCCATATTTGGTGGTGGCAGTTAAAGTCTCCTACAATTATAGATGGTTTAGGTAAAACTCTTAGAATATCTCTTAATTCTTTAAAACTATCTACAGACGGGTGAGAAATATATACATTTAGTATGTACAAATTATTTACACAAGCTGAAACTATACTAATATCATCTCTGTGAGATGGAAGAGGGAAGGAAGAAAATGTACAAGAATTATTTACAAGAATGGCAACACCGCCATAACCGTCATGTCTATCCTCCCTGAGACAAGAAAAACCTGGAATCCTAAAATTGGATTCTGATTTTAACCATGTTTCAGAAAGACATATGACAGAAGGATTATATTTATTAATCATATAAATGATGTCACTTTTTTTACTGACTGCGCTTCGGCAGTTCCACTGAAGTATTGTTTGGAGTTGTTGATCCATTAAGGGAAGAAGTGTTTATAACAGAGTCGATGACTGTGGCAACGTTGGACGGTGGAATTAAACTAAACTGTGAAAGTGCGTTTATTAATGCTATGATAATATCTGGTAATGACTGTTGTATCTTAACATCTTGGGAATCACTACTATTATTTAATGCACAACCATTTGTCGATGGAGTAAAACTATAATCTTTTGTGAGGGCTTCATGGGCAGACCGATCATATCCTTTTACTGACTTTGGAGGTGATCGTGGTTTTAAAAAGACAGTTTTATTATAAGAATGAGATAAGCTGTTGCTGTATTGTGACCGAACCTGGGTATTGTGATTTTGTTCGTTTGTGTTTGCATAAACATTTTTAGTTTGGTTATCACTTTGGTGCCTTAATACATCAGAATACAATTTATATGATGCTGGATGTAATTTCACAGCTTCAGCATAGGATATGCAGTTTTTGGCCATAGAGGTTTTTATTTCTTTTTGTCTAATAAATTCAGGACAGCTTTTATTGGTTGCAAAGTGATAACCAGAACACATACAACAACATGCTAGGTCCTCCTCAACAGTACATGTAGCCCCAGAATGGCCCTGACCACATCTGAAGCATCTTGGCTTAGAACGGCATTGTGTTTTGGTGTGGCCATAGCGACAGCAATTATAACACTGTATTGTTGGAAAGGTATACAACTCTACTGGAAGAGCATTATAACACATAAATATGCGTTTTGGTAAAACTTGTCCATCGAACGTTAAAATAACAGTCTGTGTAGGTTTCCATACAGGATTACTATCCACAATAACTTTATAATTTATTCGTCTTACTTTTAGGATTTCCCCACAACCCATGGGCACAGTTATATTTTGCTTCACTTCATCAATAGTCCAGTCAGCTGGAACTCCACGAATTAAACCCATTCGAGTTACATTAAAAGATGGAATAAATGCTTTAAATTTATTTGAGGCAATGCTCTCATGAGAAAGAAAATCATTAGCATTAATATAGTGTTCAAAAGCCAGTGAAACCCTGTTTCTACCAATTTTCTTCACACTACCATTAATAATTTTTTGAAATGAATTTTTTTTTAAGAATTTGCCAAATGTTACGGGATGTAGAATAGTACCATCATTATCTGAGCTTTGGATTTTTTGAACATGTACAATAAATGGTGAAGAATCTGAGGATGAGTATAATTTTCGACCTACTGTAGGCGGAGGTGAGGATTCCCCGGCCCCGGTGACCTCTGAGGCTTTAGAGGAAGTGACAACAGTTCCTTCTGAAGTCCCAGAAGGCATCCCTGGGTTGGAATGGTATTCATGAATTGCATTTTTATTAGTATCGTGTTCAGTGCAGTTGCAGTCTGATATTGAGTTCGTAGTATCATTGTTAATGTGCTTCCTCTTTTTTTTATTACAGTGCTTACACACTTTAGTAAATCTGCTGCGCTTTAATTTTCTAGCTTGACTATGAGTGGAACCGTCTGTTTCCATGCCGGATTCATTAGAAATAGTTACATAATAAGACGCCGGGGGGGCCGTGCCCCCCGGGTCCGGAGGCTCCATTAAAGACTAATAGAAATTTAAAAAAACTTACCACTAATATGAAGAAATATATACACTAATGCTAATCTATGATCAAACTAAATAAAATATTATATACAATACCCTACTGATCGTCTTATTTATAATAAAAAATATTTTTTTAAAATCTTATCCAAAAATCGCGCCTAATCAGTTCGAGAGTTCCCGCGCTTTTTTCTGACTGACAGTTGACTGATATACACAGAATTTAATTTAAACTGTCAAACTGTCAACTGTCAAACCAGCAAAATAGACAGACCTTAGAGAAAGAAACCAATAGAGAGCTGGCACTTTCTTACTCATTCGCGCAAGAAAAGGATGCATTTATATATATTATATGTGATAGAAAGAAACAGAGCATATGATTTTTTGTCCCTCAGCGTGTGGTCAAAATCTGGCGCACCTACGGTGCGTTTTCTTCGAGTGCTCATGAAATTTTCTAGTTCACTACCTAGCTTTGGAGTTTTTAATTGAATTGCATTATGAAATATCGTTTAGACTACATAATAGGCGCATTTGAATAAATATCCATAACGTGTGTTAAGTGTACGAATGATTATTTTCCGTTATTTTCTGTCCTTATCGGCGGCACGCTAGCTAGATGTCTTGTTATATTCTGTCTACGAGACAGACAGACCCTCAGACGAACTATTACGTCTGAGGGAGAGCAGACCTAAGTATATACCCTATCCATTTTACCAAAAAATAAAAGGTATTCTAAACAATTTAAGTAATATTGTTGAAGTAGAATTGTTTTTCATTGTATTTGCTAGAAATTTAATTGCTTTGCTTTACAATTTGTCTAAAGTTATTATTTTTTAATATAGTTCTGCGAAATCAGAATATTTCGAAGCACAGTTTGAAAATTGTTGGTTTCTTTGTTTACCTTTTATTTTTTGGGATAATGGATAGGGTTTATATATTACATACTCTTTGGGCAGACCTAGGCCTAGACTAGGCCCAGCTAGGCCCAATCAGTCCTTCCTCCAAGACACGTCCAAGACCTAGGCCAAACCTAGGCAGACGCCAAGGTTCATGGTAGACCGACGTCGCTTAGAAATAAGTTGATTCGCCCAATCATGACTTACGCGAGTGGGAGTGTAGTTTTCGCGCACGCCACCCGCACCCGTATCGATAGCCCCGTGGTACATGCGGAATGTAGATCTACATTCCGACTTTAAGTTAGATGCCCTTCGCAAGTTCCTTAAAGAAGCGTCGAAACGCTACTTTGAATCCGCGTCCCGTCACGCGAACAGTTTAATCCGCGCCGCCGCCGATTACGCTCCTAGTCCTTCTGACTCGCGCCGCAGACCACGGCACGTACTGCTCGACCCTCCTGACCCCATGACGGTCCTATTGGACCGGGATGCGCCGAACCCGCCCCGACAACCGTATGCTATACTAGTTATAACCGTATGCATATGATTTTTTGTCCCTCAGCGTGTGTTCAAAATCTGCCGCACCTACGGTGCGTTTTCTTCGAGTACTCATGAAATTTTCTAGTTCACGACCTAGCTTTGGAGTTTTAAATTGAATTGCATTCTGAAATATCGTTTATACTACATAATAGACGCATTTGAATAAACATCCTTAGCGTGTGTTAAGTGTACGAATGATTATTTTCCATTATTTTCTGTCCTTATCGGCGGCACGCTAGCTAGATGTCTTGTTATATTCTGTCTACGCACGCAAAAGTGCCACGAAAAATTTGTTCGGGGAATCGACGCGATACTAACTCCAGTGGTATCTCCTCTAAGTGCGAAGCATTCGAAACGTCGGGAAAGACAATTTATTATTTAAACTCCAACGTAAATATTTTTTTTTGGGGTTTTTACGGGTATTATTCTGACTTGAGTGTGGAGGAAATTTTATACAGGATTGCAACACCGTGCTTTACTCTATGGTTTATCATTAAAATAGACTCGGTTGGCAAGTAAGTTCTAGAATTAAATGGAAAGAGAATAGTAAATATTTAGGTTAAGATAAAAGTTTAATATTCTGTTGTGTACTCATAATTATTATATTTTAGAGATACAGATTAAGCTAAACCAATGTCTAACGTATTCGGACTAATCGTATCAGGACGTCTGGTGAGTGGTGATAGCTATTTTGGTTTTTTGTTTATTCATCATAAATTATTATCAACCATTTTAATGTATGCACAGGTTCAAACAGACTTCGCTCCGATGTCTGAGACCCAGTTCCTGATCACGATTACCGAGGCGGACGCGATCAACCACGCCGTGGTGTTCCTGACGGGGCTGGCGCCGCTGCCGCCGGGCACCGCGGGCATGGTGTACTGGAGCTGGCCCGACCCCGCCGCGCCACCCAACTGGCAGCTGCTGGGACACATCTCCAACGCTAAACCCTCGGCAATATTCAAAATTGGCAATTTAAAAAAACTACATGAGTTATCTAGTAAGTGTCATATAATATTAATGTGATTAATTAATAGCTACGCTAATTATTAATTTATGTTGATGACATGATAACTGATGAATGAAAGAAAGAAATGTTTATATGGTGTTACAGGTGAAAACAAATTCATGAGTGCATTTGGCCAGCAGCAAATTTGCCACAATGCCCAGATCGGGATCAGTATAGAGCCCGAAGCGAATGTGCAGCTACTTGCCTCATCTGTGGTAAGTATATATTTACATTCAGCTGACATGATTGTTGCTACTGCAATCAAATTTTGTTGTTTTTCAAATATTGCTCACATAGACTTTCTTCGTTTTTTTTTACTTTTAACCACCCATAGATTAGAGCGACAAAACAATTTTTTTTTAAATATTCTGGGACAATCCACACACACAGTCTTCTGATCCCAAACTAGGCAGAGCCTGTACTATGGCAACCAGACTACTAATACTTATATACTTTTTTTTTGTAAATACATACTTATACAGATGACACTTGGTGGTAATTGAACCCACAACCTATTGGGTAGCGGCCAGGGTGTCTAACCACTAGAGTAGGTCTGTCAATTCTTCAATTTGGCTTCTTTTTAGCAAGACTAATGGACAGCTATTCATTTTTAAATATATAGGAGATACATATTTCCTTTATATGTATGGGAAATATTAACATCAGAAATGGATCTGAATTATATGTTCTCATTGATACTATTGTTTTCAGGCACAACAGCAAAATGATTACTTATCTTTTGCTCAAAAAATGTTAGAGAATATGGTCAACTTTGTGGCGTCATTCTCAGTGACGCAGGATCAGATGACACCCACGCCCGGCGTGTCTTACATACCCCTGAACACACTGCACACATGGTACCAGAACTTTGAGAGGAGATTGCAACAAAATCCTAACTTTTGGAGAAATTAAAATTCCATTTGATTACTGTATAATGTGACACTACAATGAAGTCTACTTATAAGAATGGCCATGCAAAGCGAAATCTACCTTACATTTAACCAGAGCCTAAATGCATTCAAAAAGCAACAGATTCCATAAAAAAAAAAAACATATTAGCCATCACCCTTGGCTTTGCTCAAGTGAAATTAGTATCTAAGGAGTATTTATTTGTAAGTATGGGCATGTTAGTTAATACTATTTTAATTTGAGATAAGCCCCAAAGAATTTGTATATTTCATCCTGTTTTTTTAATGAAATAGTTGACATATGTAAAAACTGTCCTATGTTGAAAGTCAAGGCCACAACAATCTCCAGATTCATGTCTTAGATTGATTTATGTAACAGACAAATTTTTTTTTGTCAATAGATCTTTGTGTCCCGGGACAATCTACACACAGTCATCAGATCCTAAATTAGGCAGAGCCTGTTCTATGCTATGGTAACCAGACAACAGATAGAAATCCTTATTCGTTGATACATACAACAGGATGTGGTTCTGCATTCTTGCCATATTTACGGAGGTTGATATATACCTTTTAAAGAACATAAATGAATCATTAAATGATAGACGTAAAATTATGAATACTTTTTTATGTTTGGTACGAAAAGAAATCCCGTATGCAACCGTCACTATAAAATAACCCCGTCTGGCACCGCTCTTCGCGCAAAGTAGGTAAACAAGAGCACGCGCGGAATTGCCAACCTTGGGACCTATACTGAGCACTCGAGAGCTCTTATTCTGGTTGAATGTTAATCATGAATCATTAATTATCTTTTAGTTATTAGCCACTGAATTATTAATCTATTTTTAATCAATTAACATAATCCTTAACTGTTAGGGCTCCCACACATAACTGCGTGAAACAAATGAATTTTCGATACAAGCCCTTAGGTCTACAAATATGGCAAAAATGCAAAACCACATCCTGTATAGATGAATCAAACCCACAACTTATTTGGTAGCAGCCAGGGTGTAATCTAACTACTAGACCAACAGGCCAAATGGCGTGCTTCTGCTTCAGAAGGGTCTCCAGTGACTGAGGGAGGCATTTCTTTCTTCCCTTTTGTTGGTGGCACAGTGATATGATTGACACAAGGTCGTTTTCTTGTACCTAATGCATAATTAATGATGTAGTAATGCACTTTCATTCATCCCCAGCTGGATACTTCCGCAGGTTTACTTGAGATACATCAATTGACATAATAATATAGTACCTAAATATAATTGTTTGCCCCTTTTCTTACTCTTCATGGAAACAATGGATTGATGCCATCATTATCTTATCTAGAAAGTTGTGTATAAAACATATGTTTTGAACCCTAAAACGTCAGGTGGCGTAAACCGCACCGGGTCGCCTGTACTACTATATCTAAAAAATAGTAATTAGTGTATTTTAAAATGTCGTTGGTGATGTATACAATATACTTGTGCAAGAATCATGTTTTGGACAGCAATCGCTTATACATTATATGATGCATTAGTTGTTTCCTGTGGAAATAAACTAGGTATTCAGCTTGATTGGTAGCAAATATATTTTTTAGTGAAGGAAGCGACTAGCATATCCCTGTACAGTAGATGTGTTTGAAGACTGCTAAATAATTTTATTATATTATTAAATTTGTAATAAAATATAATGTTTTTTTATTTATTATTAGAACCTTAAGGCGTTGCGTACATGCGACAACTTTAGTTGAGACAATTGTCAACTTTAAGAAAATCTACTAATAGTTGCCAGTGAGAGCAACCATAATCCATCCATAGCAGGACCCTAGTTCAATACTAAATAACGAATATTCCTTTTGTGGTACCACGGACAATTTTTTTCTTTAATATAAAAGAAATTAGTTAAATTATTAATTAGTGTAACGTTACGCGTGTGTACGCGCCTTAAAATATTAAACCGTTATAGTACTATATAGCTATAACCATACTATATGCGCCACGGCGAGCCATTTCGCCGCGAGCTCGCCAGTGCTTGTCTCACGATTGTGGAGTGCGCACGTATGTTACTATTTCAATAAGTAAAACCTTGTAAATTCAATTTGTGCTCTAAAACTACTTACGGGTGAGTGTGCTTGCTATCTGTCTTCTATCTATCTGTTCTCTTTCCTGTTTCTAGGCACTTTGTATTATCAACGGTCCTAAACCGTTGATAAAAGCATTTGGCGGTCAACGTACGCAAATTTGAATACTATAACGGAACCTGTAACCGACGCTATCCCTACTATTCTACAATATCATCTTTCTTGTATTTCTCTGTCCTTATTCTGCCTTATACTGTAATCTTACTGTTCTTCTTTATCTGTCCGACCGATTAATGTAGCATAACCGTCTGCCAAGACCCTCGACTGGACTGAATAGGCTGAGGTGTCTTCTGTGGTCGGCGGACGGTTATGACACACGGGCTGGACCTGACGGTGTCTTTCCGTGGGTTCCAGGGTCCTACCTACGAGGTCCTACCTACGAGGTCCTACCTACGAGGTCCTACTTACGAGGTCCTACCTACGAGGTCCTACCGACGAGGTCCTACCTACGAGGTCCTATCTACGAGGTCCTATCTACGAGGTCCTACCTACGAGTTCCACTACGAACTCCCTTGCACGAGGCGTCGGACGCAAGCTGCTGTCGACCCCTACCGGTCGAGCTTGAGGACGGCTGCTGAGCCTGTCCACTGCCGGACCAGCTGCTAAGCTGGTCGACCTTGGAACTGCTGCGCCGTGCTGCGCCTGGTGCTGTCGCGCCGTGCCGTCACCGTGCTGCTTCTGCTACGACGACTCTGATAAGTTCACCTCACTTAGAAGGGGAACCTGACCGATTCTCAGTGCGCGTACCTCGGAAAAACCGTTAGCCTACTCACGACCCTTGCTCTCTAGCCTGTGCCTTCTTTGTAAATATAATTCTTTATTCTTAGTTCTTGTTTTCTTTATTTCGTAGGGCCACTATCCCCGCTACGCGACAGTGGCGCCTTAACGCGGTTATAACGGTTTTTCCTTCACATTTCTTTCTTTCCTTCTTTCTGTATTACTTCTGCTATCACTGAGTTCGCGGTCAGGTTTCGTCGCGGGTTTTTGGTGACGGTTCTTTTTGTACTTTCTTTTGTGTATTGTAACGGTCGCGGACAATTTTTTTCTTTTACACCTTGTACGGCTAGCACAACCACCCCGTAGTAGTTTCTTTTGTAGCAGTATCTCTATAATCTGGTTCCCCGTATGGTTCCCGGGTTAGAATAGGACCATCCCATCACATCCAGTGGGTCCCGTAAGAGGCGGTTGATGGAAAAAGTAGTACCACCATACCAACTTATTATCATCTCGTGTGCTACACTTACTACACATACATCTTACACTTATTACTACACAGTGTAATAGATTTGTAGTAAATCTACGTGCGTACTTGCGCTGGCAAGCGTACATATTTTTTTATTTTTTTTATTATTTTCTGTTACACTAAACTACCTTCAACTAAATTATAACTTAATAACTTTTAAATAAACTTTAGCGTCCTATATCTATATATCCTATCTAAGTATTTATTAAATTTAAACTATAAAAACTATGGACGGTTAACTTTAAACTTATTCATCTTGCATTTTTAATCACAATAATGGAATCTAATCCAATAATGTACACTCTCGTAAATAAACACAAACTATTGTATGTACTATTAATACGAGACGTAGAACCTATTTCTACAGTCCTTCTAAATACGTAACACTTTTACAAACTTTACTTTTTTTGTTGACATGCAAACATGTAACTAAAATTTATTTTTATTTTTTACTTGCTTTACCTAAAGCCTTTACTGACTCTTTCTTCTTGGGTACTATTCTTTTTATTCTTCTGGAGCGGGCGTTATGAACTCCAACTACAAAAATAAGCCTAACATAACACACTTTTCTTGAACAGCGGGTCACGACTGAGAAAGCCTACGTGGAAAACTTCTCTTTCCTCTTTTACATTCTTTTGGGGTTATCTATTTTACTAACAGTGTGTTCGTACCACTTAAAAAGTACGGTAGCGGCGGTCACTACTCAAATAAGCCATTGGCCATTGGATTTATTTATATATATTTTGGGTTTTCTCTGGGGATACTATCTTATACCAATGAAGAAGGTTTCATTAAATATTTCTATAAAAAAAAATAAAAATATATACTTAGCTACTAAACAAAATTTAATTTGACTATTCTAAATTCTTTACTATCTATTGTTCAAAACCAACATTGTAACCTTTAATTTACTTGACATTCAAACATAACTTAATACTGCAATTTAACTAAACACCTAACACTAAAACTTAAATGCAAGATAATATCTAAGAAGTCTCCACTTGTGTATGAACTTGCGGATATGTCCGGAAATCCTTTAGGCGCTTGGCATATCAAAGACTTTAAACAAATAAACTACCAAACATAACCTTATATTTACTATATTATTTAACTAAACTTGGCACTATAATTAACTTATATACACGTAATCATCATAATCTTTCATCATTAGCAACCGATAGATGTTCGCTGCTGAGCGGAGGCCTCCCCCTTAGAAGGGAGGGGTTGCCATACATGTAATAAAACAACCTAAACGTTTTATTAATTTTATTCCACTACATAATTATACTACACTATAGTAAACTACTTAGCTACATAACTTCATACTTACCCTAACTATATGATTCGAACCGTTGAGCCTAAGTTCAACGCGGGTTCGATTCCTATGCAATGCACACTTACTTACATATTTTTCTTTAATTTTTTTTTTTATTTAAAAATATACTACATCATTACACTAATCTCTATTACATTATCTAACTATAACTACTATTTACATACAACACTAGTAATGACACCCTGCGTTGTCTATCATAATTTTAATTTATTTACAATCTTATTGCTTTTATAACACCTATAGCTAGTCTAGACTCCTACCTTATTCATGGACACTAATTCCATGATGGCGCCCATTTCTATCCCTTAATCCTACCCTAGCGTGTATCCTTGCTGCCCGGGAATGCTTCACATTCACCGGATGGACACAACGCTATCCTTAAGGTCCTACCGGACAGACGGTGCCCTACACACCGCTCTTCGGTAGTCACTTATCCTTTCCTTGTTAAGCTGTTGGCAGATGGTGCCCTACACACTATCCCAGCAGTCATTAACATATAGTTTGGCTGACGTCGCCTACTCGTCGTCTAGTCGAATTTCAGGCTAAACCTGAGTCCTTGATGTATGTCCTTGCTGCCCAGGAACGCTACTACGTGACTGGATGGGCATACATCCTTGTATTGTCCTGCAACGGTGTCTACCCACCGCTATGCCGGTCAACTTCCCTACATACCTAAACTAGACTAGTCTATAACTACACAACATTACATTACATTACCCTGCTACCATAACCAAAACCCCTCTCAGAGTATTGTAATCACTACATTACAATATTCCTTACTTCCTGTCTTGAGTCTACATTGCTCTTATAAATGTGCACTCTGTCTGTTAGGGTCTAAGGTCATGTAAGGACCGAAGACTGAATGAATGGTTGATGAACGATGAGTGAGTGAATGGGTTGGAATAAATGCTAAGTGAGTTAGTAGAGAGGTAGACGGATTTTGCTTCATCTAGGCAAAATCCTACACTATTTCCCGGGGTACTGTAACGTTACGCGTGTGTACGCGCCTTAAAATATTAAACCGTTATAGTACTATATAGCTATAACCATACTATATGCGCCACGGCGAGCCATTTCGCCGCGAGCTCGCCAGTGCTTGTCTCACGATTGTGGAGTGCGCACGTATGTTACTATTTCAATAAGTAAAACCTTGTAAATTCAATTTGTGCTCTAAAACTACTTACGGGTGAGTGTGCTTGCTATCTGTCTTCTATCTATCTGTTCTCTTTCCTGTTTCTAGGCACTTTGTATTATCAACGGTCCTAAACCGTTGATAAAAGCATTTGGCGGTCAACGTACGCAAATTTGAATACTATAACGGAACCTGTAACCGACGCTATCCCTACTATTCTACAATATCATCTTTCTTGTATTTCTCTGTCCTTATTCTGCCTTATACTGTAATCTTACTGTTTCTTCTTTATCTGTCCGACCGATTAATGTAGCATAACCGTCTGCCAAGACCCTCGACTGGACTGAATAGGCTGAGGTGTCTTCTGTGGTCGGCGGACGGTTATGACACACGGGCTGGACCTGACGGTGTCTTTCCGTGGGTTCCAGGGTCCTACCTACGAGGTCCTACCTACGAGGTCCTACCTACGAGGTCCTACTTACGAGGTCCTACCTACGAGGTCCTACCGACGAGGTCCTACCTACGAGGTCCTATCTACGAGGTCCTATCTACGAGGTCCTACCTACGAGTTCCACTACGAACTCCCTTGCACGAGGCGTCGGACGCAAGCTGCTGTCGACCCCTACCGGTCGAGCTTGAGGACGGCTGCTGAGCCTGTCCACTGCCGGACCAGCTGCTAAGCTGGTCGACCTTGGAACTGCTGCGCCGTGCTGCGCCTGGTGCTGTCGCGCCGTGCCGTCACCGTGCTGCTTCTGCTACGACGACTCTGATAAGTTCACCTCACTTAGAAGGGGAACCTGACCGATTCTCAGTGCGCGTACCTCGGAAAAACCGTTAGCCTACTCACGACCCTTGCTCTCTAGCCTGTGCCTTCTTTGTAAATATAATTCTTTATTCTTAGTTCTTGTTTTCTTTATTTCGTAGGGCCACTATCCCCGCTACGCGACATTAGATTTAAATAATATTTCAATATTTTCGTTCATTTTGTAATCGTTGACTTGCTTATATCATTAAACCAAATGCTCTAAATTTACTTGGTATCTTGGTTGGACTGTTTGTATTGCACAACATTAATAATAATACCAGCCCTTATTTATGTCCCACCGCTGGGCACGGGCCCCCCTCAAGGTGAGGGGGCTTAGGCCATAGTCCACCACGCTGGTCAAGTGCGGGTGTTGGCGGACTTCACACGTCATTAGAAAGCTAATTAGGCTTTCTCAGACATGCAGGTTTCCTTCACCGAAAGCTAGTAACAATCGCACATTTTTTTTTTTTTTTTATTTATTAAAATCTACGCACATCAAAAGTGTCTAGGGATCAACATAATATGTTGATCCCTAGACACTTTTGATGTGCGTAGATTTTAATAAATGGCAAATTTCTTTATTAATGCAAAGGTGACTTGGTTTATCGTTACTGTGACAAACGAAAACACTTTATTTGATGAATCCTTAAAGAAAATTTTAATTAATATCAATCAGGAGAAAAGTTATTGCAAAAATATATTATATGGATTCATCAAATAAAGTGTTTTCGTTTGTCACAGTAACGATAAACCAAGTCACCTTTGCATTAATAAAGAAATTTGCCATTTTCCTAATAAAGGGATTTTTGACATTTGAACCACTAACACAAAAGTTCGAAAAAAAGACTGAAATAACAGTTTTCTTTAAAATTTTATTGGGTAACTTAAACAATTAATAATCCGTGTTTCTACCGCGAACACTAACAACACAAGAACATCGGTTTGGCATACTCAAAATGAGTTCATCCAAATCACGCTGTGGAATGGCCGCCCATGTTCGTTGCAACAACAAAAAAAGGTCTTCTTGCGACTGGATACCCTCCATATCGGGCAGAGCTCTTCTCTGTAGCATATCCCATGCATGCTCAATCGGGTTCAAGTCTGGCGACTGAGCAGGCCAGGGCAGGACATTGATGTTAGCTGCGGCGAGAGTCTGTCTTACAACTCTTGCGGTGTGCGGTCGTGCATTATCATGCATTAACTGAAATAAGGGACCGATTTGCACTTGTAGAGGAACGATGACGTCTGATACAATCGTCTCAGCATAAATTTGAGCGTTGAGGTTGCCTCTGATCCAAATCAACTCAGTTCTTCCGCCGATCCAAATACCCGCCCATACCATGATGGTTCCACCACTATAAGGATGGACTTCCTGGCAGGATTTTAATCGCTGTTGGCGTCCAGGGGTTCTCCAGTGTCGTATACGTCTTGTATCCGGTCTCATACCAAAACGAGACTCATCAGAAAAGCACACGAAACGCCATTGTTCTTCTGCCCATTTTTTTGCCCAAAAATGCTTGATCCCTAGACACTTTTGATGTGTGTACTTACATCTATCTTTACGGGATAACCTATTGCGATAGAGTAGTTACACACTTATATACTTTCAGCAAAAACAAAAGAAAATATTCGTTTGTACTTAAAAATAAAACTTAACTTAAAAACTTCAACACTGTTTGTGTGAACTCGTTCAGAGAACAATGGAATATATCTATATGTACAGCGAGCGCGTTGAGAGTACGCATGGCACGCGTGAGTGGTGCATGTTGCAGCAGGTTGGTGCGCGCGCGCGGCTCCGCCAGCAGCCGCGGCCGCCGTCGTCGCCACACGTACTGGTCTGGTACGCACACCTGAATCTGGCCTAGTACGGCCGGGTCATGCGTCTCACCACGTATAACACGAAATAAATATTTCAGTAGAGACACTTCCCTTCTCACTTCCAGTTTATGATAACCGACCATGCCGAGAAGGAACAGAGTCGGATACAGTAATGGATACCCTGGATACACTTGATACAATTTAAGATACATAAGCCGTACAAATTTGTTCTGAATACGCTCTAGCATTATTTTGTACTTAGCTTCGCTGGGAGCCCAAATAACTGAATTAAATTCTAAGTGACTCCTTACGAGGGCCTCATACAATGCTCGTAATGCTTTCATGTTTGTGAAATCATGGGACTGGCGTAACATGAACCCTAGATTTCGGAATGCTTTTTTACATATTTCAGTTACATGTTTCCTAAATTTCAAATCGGCAGTGAAGTAAACTCCCAGATCCTTAACCTCGGTGACACGCTGTAATGGTTGGGCCTCCAAGTTGTACTGATGGTGGCGAGGAACGCGTGCCCGACTGAATGATAGTACCGAGCATTTGGCTACATTAAAGTGTAGCCCATTATCCTGACTCCATTTGCTAACCCTATCTATATCCCGCTGGAGTTTACTGTGATCTTCAATGTTCTTAACTTCGCACGCTAATTTCAGGTCATCAGCAAAAAGTAAAACAGTCAAATCGGTTACTACCTCTGGTAAATCGTTTATCATTAAGATGAACTGGAGGGGACCTAAGTTACTACCTTGACTGACTCCTGATCTCGTGTAGTAGGGCTCTGAACATTGTCCACCACAATCTACGTACTGACATCTGTCTCGCAAATAGCTAGCGAAAAATGTGAGTGTGTGTGTCGTACAACCCGCGTCTGCCAACTTGGTAAGCAAGATATCATTGTCCACTGTGTCAAACGCCTTCGCGAAATCAAAGTATGCGACGTCCATTTGTGACCCAGCATCTACCACCGGCACCACACGTGTCATCAAATGCATCAAGTTACTCGTTGTGCTTTTTCCTGGGCGAAAGCCATGCTGCGAGTCGGACAACCGTGTACTCAACTGCCCATATAATGACTGGTGTATAGCCATTTCCAACACCTTGGCTGGCGTGCACAATACTGCGACTGGCCTGTAATCCTTGGGTTCATGCCCCCCGCATCCTTTTGGAACCGGTACCACTCGAGTAAGCTTCCATCGGTCGGGAAATTTCCCGGCCGATATGTAGGTGTTAAATACGTGTAGCAAAGGTTTCTCCAATACCGCACGACAATCTTTAAACACGAATGGTGGTATGCCGTCAGGACCCACTGACCTCTTGGGTGGGAGGCAGGCGAGCGCGTGTCGCACCTCCCCTATCTGCAGACGTGACAGGTGCACCCACGCGGCATTTGATGCCGCCGCCGTACTCGCCGTTGACGCACTCAATGCTGGGGTCGTCTGGCTATACACAGATTGAAAGAACTGAGCAAATTCCTCGGAGCATACCTGATCTGTTAGGACTCGTCCGTTTTTTATCAACCTCTGTTGACATGAATTACCTTTTTTAGATCTCATGTAGTTCCAAAACGCTTTCGGATCAGACTCTAAATGACTCTGTACTCGATCGCGGTAACGATCGTGCGCGAGCCTAGTCTCAGCTTTTACTCTCGCTCTGCACAGTGCAAAAGCTTCATAGTCTTTGTGTGATTGACTAGTTTTATACTTTTTATGTAAAGCGTATTTTGATTTAATATCTTTAATGATTTCTGATGTATACCATACTGGATACGTATACCTAATATTTTTCGGTTTATGTATCTTAAGTGGCACTGAGGAATCGAAAGCTCCATTTACCTTTTCATAAAAAAAGTCCAGAGCCAAATCTGGATCATTCAAGTCATATATTGGGCTCCAGTCTACAGTTTCTAATAAATAATATAATAAATAAAAGTCGCACTTTCTAAAATCCCACCGATTATAATATGATACGTGTGTTTGTACGTGGTTGTTTGGGTCCGAAACGGCGAAACTGCCGGCCGGTGCGACCGTGACTGTGACATGATTCATTAAAGAAATCAGAGGTGCGAGCCGGGGTTCGAACCTGCGCACCTTGATTCAAGGCAAGCGCTCGCTCACTGAGCTGTTACCGCATATTCATAATCTTTTTCCTTGTCTTGTGTGAGCAATGAGCATACGAGTATGAATGTGGTTTAGAGCTAACATGTTTATAGTAGAAGTACCAGGGAAGCATAGGCCACAAGGAGTCCTCACGTCTTATGATATCCAGAGTATGTTTGGCTTACTCAGGAATCAAGAGGTACCTACCCTGAGGTACCACAGACAGACGGTAACGGACGTATCAAGAGGCGAGATATCTTTAGCTACTACTCAATAGGTACCAACATCCTATGTCTGTAGGTATACCTGGACGTAGTTAAAAATCACACTGGACATTGGAGTGAAGGTGGAGCTGAGGACTCTTCCTTATGTCCTATGCTTCCCTGGTACTTCTATTATAAACACGTTAGCTCTAAACCACATTCATATGCACACACAAGATTATAACAAATGAAATATTCTATAATAAGGGATGATTAGTGATTCACTAACAAACACCCAGTGCGGCAATTAAATAAAAACGTCGTTATATAAAATCTTTTTTATTATTAATTAAAGCGGTCTTCAACAATAAGGTAACATAACAATTATCTTCTGAACACAACTACG
Source organism: Furcula furcula (assembly GCA_911728495.1). Lineage (NCBI taxonomy): Eukaryota > Metazoa > Arthropoda > Insecta > Lepidoptera > Notodontidae > Furcula > Furcula furcula. The sequence continues at coordinate 902,745 of OU452243.1, forward strand.
AAGGCACTTACACATTTAATAATAATAAAAAGAGCGCACCGCCGTTACACTAGAGTGCGTTTCACGAAAGAGTTCCCTTCGTGGTTAAGTTGGTATAATTGAATTAAGTGTAGTCATTAAATTTAAAAATATTTACTTACCTTCAATATAGGGGAAATACACCGTATACACTTTAATATAAAACACATGGATTCATTATTCCAAAATTACGTTAATACGCAGTACCCTAATTTATATTTTGCGATTTATACAGGTTAAATACATAGAATTAAAGACAGAACTAATTTTCATGTTATGCTCTCATAAGGTTTGGCTTGGCTGTTGTGGCCAATTGCAACGGATGAATACAATCATGTCAATAACTTGAGGACATAAATCGTTTACCATTTATAATTTTGATCATTTATTTACTTGAGAAAACATGGAATTAAAACATGGACCCTGGTAACATTATTTTACCTACCTAAAATGGCAGTAACTCAGGATCATATTTGTTTGAAGGTAATTAAAGTCCTTTGGTGAGATTTTCAAGCGCACAAAACCTTATCATCTTTATAAATAGTTATCTTGCACTACTTCTCAATGTCTTAGGCATGATTTTGTCGTCTAATTAAAGAACAATGTGGAAAAACAAAAACTTTTTGCCACACGCGATCGTCTCTGACAAACAGGATGACCAATTTTACCATGAAGGGAACTCTTTCGTGAAACGCACTATACTCGTTACGTAATTAAAATCAACACTGAGATCCCTGTAAACTTAACAATAGGTATAAATGATCAAGTCACACCAAGTAGCTCTCGTGGGCAATAGTATAAAGTAAACAAGCCCCGAAGCAGGACTAGGTACCCCAACCGGGGGGCGTGGGACTATTGACGGTTTCAAAAGAAAAATCCATAGTCAAAAATGCCATCACACAGCAAAAATTCGTAAGTACAAAGTGAAAGGGGGCGTGAAAATTTCGGGTATGGTTCGGCCCCCCCGGCGTGATGTAAACAACTAACGGAGCCCCGCCCTGCTGTGTCGTATCAAGTCACGCGAGGAAGGGGTGCGCGAGCGCAGCGTCGGCGGTCATGCGCGTGCGCGGGTCGGGGTCGAGCAGGCGCGCCGCCAGCGAGAACGCGCTGTCCGGGAACCCCGCCACCGTCGCCGCAGGGTCGAACTCCTCCGCCTGCACGGAAATTCCTTATGTATATAGCGACCGAACCACGTCTACTGCTGAACAATAGGCCCCTAAGAAGGGAGGGGTTGCCATGATCCCCACGGGGATCGCAGTATAGGTGGTAAGTAATGCAATAGAAAGACGCTGCTGCCTGTCTTCTTTTTTTTTCGCTCAGTCGCCTCTTACAGACACCCAACGGGAAGAGATGGGAGGGTGCTATTCTTACCCGGATACCCCAAGGGGTCATTCTTCTCGGGTTCTTTATATTCATTTAAGCCAAATACACGCAACTGAATTAGAAATACTTTTTTATTCATCATCATCATCATCAGCCGGAAGACGTCCACTGCTGAACATAGGCCTCCCCCTTAGAACGCCACAATGAACGACAATTGGCTATTTGCATCCACCGGTTACCTGCGACGCGCACAATGTCGTCTGTCCACCTAGTGGGAGGCCTGCCAACGCTGCGTCTTCCGGTTCGTGGTCGCCACTCGAGAACCTTTCTTCCCCAACGGTTATCGGTTCTTCGAGCGATGTGGCCTGCCCATTGCCACTTCAACTTGCAGATTCTGAGAGCTATGTCGGTGACCTTAGTTCTTCGGCGAATCTCCACATTTCGGATTCTGTCGCGCAAAGAAACTCCGAGCATAGCTCTCTCCATGGCTCGTTGTGTGACTCTGAACTTTTCTAAAAGGCCAGCCGAAGGACTTTTTTATTAAGTTTAAAATAAAACGCAACTTAGATTAAAATCGATCATAATACAAGATACAGTGCCGGATTAAGCCAGCGCGGGGCCCGTAACAAATATGAACGGGGCCCTTGACCTGCATAGTTTTTGTTGTTAGAGTAAGGTCATTTAGACGTTCTCAGAAGACAAAAAATCGCTATTTATTTGTTATACTTCACTACTTTATTGCCCGAATGCCTCAGGAAAAGGGTTAAGTGTTTCGAGAGTATGTATGTCTATTTCTTTGTCACGGCCTATAGCCTAAACGGATTGATGGACTACGAGCATCGATATAATATATAAACTAGATTTGGTGTCACGGTTCAAAAAGTGGTAGCGAGAAATAGCACCCTTGTGTCGCTATTTCTTTACAAACCACATCCTGACAAATTTATTTTTACCGATAGGAGTGTCAAACTCAAACTCCGCGACCACATTTTAGATGTCATTTTGTTCGTGAATGTTTATCTAGTTTATAAATTATATCGATGACTACGAGTTATAATCGAGTTATGTCATTGGATTCGTCTTAATTGTGTGACATAGGCAAGATATTTTTCCAAAAAAGTTATGTGATGGATGATAACATCCGTAATAATGGCGGCTAATAATAGCCGCCATTTTGTATTTTTTTTACTTTCAAAAACATCAAATGAAAGATCTTAACGAGACGAGTTGAAATATATATACAAGTGTATACGTTTTATGTATGTATAATGCCCATGCCATTTTATGTATGTATAAGCCCATTTAGTTTGTTCGCAGTCGGTGTTTAGGGCTCACCTAAGACCTGGTTTCCGCGTGAGTTTTGGTATAATATAATTGGGTGGCTATATGTCCTCTTCGATAGTTGAAATAAATACTTAAAATGGGTACTAAGGGTGACTTGCGATAAAACCAGGCCGTCGACACTGCCTAGAAACCGATATTTGTATGGAGTTATGAACGTACTTATTAGAAACTAGCTGACCCACGCAGCTCCGCCTGCGCTATTTTTACGTTAACTAAACTTTTAATAACAGACATTCGCATCGAATACATAACCTCCTTTTTTATAGTCGGTTAAAAACTGGGACCCACTTTTTACTTGCTCTCCGAAGCACGGACCCGTTTAGTTCAAATGGCGTTAAACGGTCACCCATCTATTTAATGACCTTACCTAACGTTGCTTAACCCGATCGATTACAAAACCTTGATAACAACTCTCTATGAGTGTTCCCTTACTAATATTTATTATATTATAAAGAAAAATTGATAAAATCTGACCAAGCGTATAACCAAGTACCCATTTTGACTTTAATCCCCTCTCCCAAAAGAACCGTGCTAGATTACGGGATAAAAAGTATCCTATGTCGTACCTCGTAGTAAGATCTCAAATCATGCCAAGTTTCATTTGAATCCTTTCAGTAGTTTAGGCGTGATGCTCAGCCGTGATACAGACAGACAGACAGACAGACAAAAATTAAAAAAATTACATTTTCGGCCTCAGTATCGGTTATAGAATGCTCTCCAAAAATAATTTTCAAAATATCTTCAATGTACAGAATTGGACCTGTTACAGTTTTATTATAAGTATAGATAATGGCACTAATTAGGTAGGCAATATAAAGTTACCAAATTAAAATGACTGCTAATACGTATTGGCTTCAACTGTATGAAGTTCTGTTTTAATTTGGACGTATTATATTATAATAAGAATTTGTTATTTTTTTTTGTTGTCTAACCTGTGGATGTAACTTGACATTTGAAAATTTTATTCTGGTTTGAATTTTGGCGGCTAATAAGTTATTATATTATTTACATTTATTTAAGCCTTAATGGGCGTTGTGTTAATATTATGGGTGGTAAATCGTTAAGAAAATGTGAAATATGTGGTGTTAGGCGAGTCACAAAAAGGTTTTCTGAGATATTTTTGGCCAGATTTCCACATGACCCGGCAAGGTAAAATTTTATGATAAATTAATATAAAAATGTAAATATTTCTTGTGGTGTAGCAGTTACATTACTTTTGAATCTTATTTAGTAGTCGATCGCAAGTTTTGTAATGGAATTATGAATTGATTCATAAAGCTTAGTTGTTGAACAAAATAAATAGTGATGTACATATTATATACTGATAAGTCCATAAATATCGATATTTTTGCCTGACTAGCCCAGAAGGAGGGCTATATTTTTCGAGTGTGTGTATGTATGTTTTTATTTGTAGTTGTTTTTTGTGCTTTTATAATATTATGCTTTTTTCTTCAGATGGGTGAAGTTAATTGGAAAAGAAGACTTGTTGTATTTATCCATACAAAGATATGGCACAACGTGTTATCAGGATTAAGAATAACAGCATATAAATAAGCATAATAATACAGCATATAAATAAGCATATCTAGTATGACGACTCCATTGTGAATCGAATTTTGAGATTAATGATCGTAAAGCATTCAAAAATCATAAATATTTCTTTATTTTATTTGTAAAAATGGCTTAATTTTATTTTGAAAACATAGTTATTGTACATAGGTAACTTTGCGTGAATTAAACTTAACAATAAACACACCCGTATATTGTGTTTTCATTTTCATCGATATCGATAGACAAACATACTAAGGGGTGGCAAGCCCTAGTGGTATACAATATTTAAAAAAAAATGGCAGGTTGGCCAACTGGTAGCCATTAAATTTTATGTTAGGAAAAGTACGTTCATGATTCGATTCAGGGGCTTGTATGGGAGTGCCGACTCTTATACGTAGTGTTAAATCCTCTTTGGATAAAACAGTGTGTACTCGGTGAGTCTAGTGACATAGGCTTGTTGAAAAAATATCGATATATCGATATTTTTCTTTCGTTATATCGATATTTTCATCCGATATATATTTTTTCGATATATCGATATATAATATTTAGTATCGAAAACGTATCAAAACCGATTTTTTTTTTTTGGGAAAAAATCAGGTGTTTTATTTTTCCTAATTTTTTTTTAGCGGTAAAATGTCGGCACTGGACCTTCATCACACAAGATCAGTTTAATTTCTTTACAACGAAGCCAGCCATCCTTGTACAAACTACACAAAAAAAAGAAAGCAAAAAGAAAGGTTATCAAGGTAGTTAAGCCTCTTGTCTTGCCTCTAGCCCTTACCACAGACAGACCACACAGGCGTTATCTTTGATTGCATCAAAAAATATTTCGTTCGATCGTTAGTTGGTATTGTTAATTTAGTATCTTTGGTTGCATGCGTGGATACATTGCTTGTTATATATTTGATTGAGTTCAATTAAATAGTTTAATTACTAAATAATTAAGTTTAAGTTCAAATTCAGTTGCTTCGTGGACTTTATTTCCGATCTGATGGTAAGCGACATGTCTTTCTATACAGCTGTAAGGCATTGCCACTCAAGAAGCATTTTTATTTTGTTCCGTTAGTAAGATACAATTTTGTTCCCGATATATCGATATTTTTTGTTTCGATATATCGAAGTCGATAACGATATATTTTATATATATCGATTATCGATATATCGATATTTTTTGTCATTTCCAACATCCCTATAGTGACAGGAGAAGTTTATTTAAATATTTGTTCTATCTTATATGGTCCGATAAATAACAATGCCACCGTGACATAAAGCGACATCTATCGCGGTTTGTGAAACTAATATTAATGTTCGAATACATGATTCACAGATTTTGCTAAACAACATTACATATTGTACAGTCGGGCTTTTATAATTTGTACTTGTTTACTTGATATAAGAGATAATACTTGCTTGATCGCAATCCCACTTGACGGCAAGCGACAATTTTATCTAGGATAGTCATCGATATACTATACCAACTAAATTAGCTGTCACGAACAAAATGACATCGAAAATGTGGTCGCGGTTACATATACTTACACAACTATACACGTAGCTAGAAATTGTAGAAAATAGTTTTAAATAATTCGGAACGTCGGACTAATAGAAGCCTTCACATGTAGTAATAAAGTCTAATTCTGTATGCAGTAATGTTGGCACATAAAACCTTTACATCGGAGACAAAGAAAAATCATAAAATCGCCAAAGCTATACGAAAAAAAGTTGTTGTTTTGACTTAAACAAAAATGTACTCATTTAAAAGAAAATCTTAACCACTATAAAATAAGGTTCAAAACAGGTGTGTTTCCATTGTGTGTGTACTGACTTACAAACTTATCCGTGCTGGTGGCAAAAATGAGAACTAACTTTTTTATTATGGTAATGACGTGTAGTTTAACAGTTTCGTATAGACAGTGGCGACACGCCTATCGGCAACATTAATTTTGTCAGTCTCGGCATGGCAGTTGCGAACTACTAGCGGAGAAAATATCAAATAAATAAATTTTATTTCGTATTATAATGATATCTTACTTATATTTATTATTAAAACTAGTAGTAATAAGAACACGAAACGAAAAAAATATTCTCCATCTGCAATTTTAGTATTACGATAAGTATTATATTATTTGGACAGTTTATAAACGCGCAATAAGGAATTTCGATACATCCTGTTGTCGGCTCGTACTAATTTGAAATAGAGCAACAGCCGTCTCCGTAGCTCTATTTTCGTGACCACTTTTCGGGTCGTGACAGCTAATCTAGTTAGTATAGTATATCGATGAGGATAGTAAAGCTTATAAAAACCCTATTGAATCTAGCCTTGAAAACACAAACATAATTATAATTGACTGGGCAGCTGGCAGGAAAAAGACGCTATTCCTGTTCTTATTTGTGCATATTGTAAATGACGAAGCAAATTGCTTTGTCCGTTCAGATGGGAAGTTCACAACGTAAGAGTGCGTAGCTAAACCGTGCATCTCATTGTTCGGTAATAGAAAGGAGAAGGTGTAATTAAATCATGTAAAAATCCTGCGCACATTCTCCGAAATGTATCCAGTAGAATACCAAGAGTGTTTTTTTCTGTTTTTGCGTGTGGTAATCCTCATGATACCGGTGTGGCAGTGAGGGCGATGTCATGTCATGTCATGAGATGACATCACTCTTACTGACTAAAACTCCATGGTGTCCTCATCCCGTTATGTTGACGGGCCCCAGGTACGTACGTGAGTACTCGTCCAAGTCCTGCCGGCGGCTATTCGTACGTATGTGGGTATATAAGGCGCGGGTATATAAGGTCCGCAGACTCTCATCCGGTGCCTTGCCGAGACTCTTTAGCACGCCATCCTCCTCGAGGGCGTTTGTATCTGTGCAGTGCACAGGCAACAGTTCACCCTTTCTTGCTGCCTGCGCTGCCTGGCTGCGGGGACATAAGGTCAACATTCGCCTGCCTTTTGCCCGGACTTTCTGCGGCATCGAGGACCAACGAAGGGAGCACTGTCTCTGATCCGCTCCGCTACTTCCTTCGGCGACATAACGCTCTCACAGAAGGAGGGCACCACCAACCACGCCCTCTAAGCCCTACTATGGCTTGGTTCACGGCGGACAGCGACAGGTCGGCCCCAATTGTGGCGCGGTGACTACGCTTCGCCGTTGACGCCTTGCAAACCTCGAGTGTACGATGCACCGTATCTTCAGCGCAGCCACTCTCATGGCAGCTCGGGTTCTCTTACCTTACGATAGTTTTATGAAGGTACCTGCCGAAGCAAACGTGCTACGACAGAACCAGCACGAGCCGGAAGGTGAGCGTGCCGTATTATCGCCGATATAGCCAAGTATGGCTGGCATAGCTTGACTCCACCACTCATTCCAGCGTAGGTATCGATTAGCGTGAGCCATCTCGATATCAGGATCGGGAGGTAAGTTATAATATGTACCTTGCGCGTGGGATCCCTGCAGAGGCACTGTTGCTCGGGCATGCGGCAGCGCGCGCAGGCGGGGGCGGAGGCGGGCGCGGGGGCGGGGGCGGGCGCGGGGGCGGGCGCGGGGGCGGCGTGCCCGCCGCGCAGGCGCGCCGCCAGCTTGCGCAGGCACAGGCCGCGCCGCCGCACCGACATCACCACGCGCCGCCCTGACCGACCATGGTGTCACATAGAACGCGCGCCCGTTTTATGATGTGAGCGACGGCACATATTTATATCCTTTGAAAATTTAAGAGCCGTAGCAAAAATAAACATTCAATACTTTAAACTATGCGTTCGATGCCGCTCTCTCTTATGGTGAATGGTGATGGTATGGTGAATATATTAATTGTGCAAACAGTCAAGAGAGTAAAGATTCCTCAGCTATCTATTCATAGCGTCTCTTCATAGAGTAGACAGCCACTGAGAACCTTGAGACAATATAAATTTATTTGAATACGGTCTTCTATAAGGTAAAGGTAGTTCCAGAGGTCGGGCAGGGCCGGCGGGGCAACGTACCGAGCGCCTCGGCGGCCCGCTGCAGGCGGTCGCTGCCCAGCAGGTCGGCCAGCTCGGCCAGCGCGGCCACGTCGTCGGCGGCGCGCAGCAGCGGGTAGCGCGCCGTGAGCACGCTGGCCAGCACCACGCCGGCCGCCCACACGTCCACCGCCGTCGTCTGCCGGGCCACCTTCAGCAGCACCTGCCGCGCCGCGCGCTACATCTTATTGTGCTATCCTTCACAGATAACTACCACGGTGCAGTGGTTTGCGAGTAAAAAGTAGTGACCACAAAACTGTCGAGAGCTCGTACCTCCGGCGGGCGGAACCCCTGCGTGCCGGCGCGGGGCGCGCGCGCCGCCCCCCTCCCCGCGCACGCGCCGCACACGCCGCCCGCGCCCGCGCACGCGCACGCCCCCGCGCCCGCCGCCGCCCCCGCGCCCGCCGCCGCCCCCGCGCCCGACCCCACGCTCAGGTCCAGAGCCAAACGCTTGGCGCTCGGCCAACTGCCCTCCTGTTAGTGCAAACATATCATGACTGGCCGTTGCCCGCAGCTTCGCGCGCGTGATCTTAGTCTTTAATAAAAGTATTTTTTAATACAGTTGCTCAAAAAGTGGCGTATTGCAGGGATGTATAGCGTTCGGGATGTAGGCTATTACGCACTAGTGCTTTTTCTTAACCTTTCCCGCACTCGTGCGTTTTCTTTCCCAACTGTCAAAATAATGTCTATTAAAAAGAGAAAAAAAAAACAACCACGAAGTTTTTACTAAATAAAAAGAATTCATAGAAGTTTTTACGATTCAGCTACTAATTTGTTTCAATATCAGATTTGGCTGTATGGGCATATTTCCCTTTGCCTACCCAGAATGGATAAAGAAAATAAAAAACTGCTTATATTATTTTACGGTTGGCGCCATTTTCCAAAAAAATTCCTTGTACTTTGTTTGTTGTGAGTTTAGTTGCTTGTTGCACAAAATGAGTAATTTCGACGATATGTTTTTTGAATTAACACCACCCGAACTCAGTATAATTGCACAAAATGCTTCGGAGAACATTTTACCGGAAAAGTCAAAAAGTCGCTACATATCTACATACGACGAATTTATTGCGTGGAGAGAAGAGAAAAAAGCAAATAGTTTTTCAGAAAATGTTATGTTGGCATACTTCTCCGAACTCTCAGCAAAATTAAAACCTTCTACGTTATGGTCGAGGTTTTCGATGATAAAAAGTATGCTGAAAATAAGGAACAACGTGGATATAAGTGAATACCCAAAACTAAATGCTTTCAGACGACAATCAGACGGTTTTACAACTAAAAAGTCGAAAATATTAACATCTAATGAAGTGGAAAGGTTTTTGAACGAAGCTCCCGATGATCGTTATTTAGCCACAAAGGTACTTACCTAATTTATTAATAAGTACTTATATTTTTCTTTAGTATTCAGTTTACGAAATCGCAAAATACACTTTATATATTATTTAAAAAAATATTAATCAAATCCCTTTTGTAGGTTGCGCTGATTTTTGGTGTTGTTGGAGCTTGCCGCAGAGAGGAGTTAGCCAATATTACTTTAAAAGATATTGCAACCCATGGGAAAATGCTACTAATCAAAATTCCGAATACAAAAAATAAGATACCGAGAAGCTTTGTTGTTGAAGGAGATTTTCTTAGAATAGTGCAAAAATATATGATTCAGCGGTCCCAAAAAGCAAAAACCGACCGTTTTTTCCAAAATTATCAAAAAGGAAAGTGTACAACTCAAGCAATCGGGATAAACAAATTTGGTAATATGCCAAAAGAAATAGCTACGTTTCTTGGTCTGCCGGATGCTGAGTGTTATACTGGGCACAGCTTCAGGAGGACCTCTGCTATATTATTGGCAGATTCGGGAGCCAATTTGACGTCCTTAAAGCGACTAGGAGGTTGGAAATCAGACAAAGTTGCAGAAGGCTATATTGCTGATTCATTAAACAACAAACTAGAAACTGGGAAAAAAATCACACGATCCATTAATTTAAAGTCCAGTCCGTCTCCTTCACATGCCAATACTGAAGAGAACATTCGTCCATCTACCGTCGTTGATAACGATAATTCATCAGATCCTATTCCATCAACTAGCAAACGCCAATGTTTAACACCTTTGACAAATATACATGAACAATCATACGAAATTAATAATAGTTTGTCTCAAACAGTAAATATGCAACCTAAAATTTCCCCAGTTACTATTAAAAACTGTACCAATTTCAATGTACATGTGAAGTATAACTTTTATAAGAAATAAATGATAAGTTAGTTGAGTTTGTTGTGTATTTTTATTATTTTATTAAATTGCTTCGTTTTTTCGCAACTGTATTAAAAATAGTTGTTCAGTACACGTGCGGAACCGTCATTGCAACTTGTTCCGACTGTCAACCCTCGCCTTCGGCTGCGCCTCGGCTCGGGTAGACATTTGTCGGAACTCTTTGCAATGACAGGCTTTCCGCACTCGTAATGAAATATACTATTTTAGTGACCATTAACATATTTTCGGGTGTAAATTAAACGTAATATAGGTACATTGAAAACGAATTGAACGCCGACGCTAAAAATATAATACTTCTAAAATAATTATATTTTAATATTTTCTTTGGCTCATCAGATTGCGATGAAAATAAAAAATAATAAGTAAAAATGTTACAGCCAGACATACAACATATTTCCTAGAAATTTCATGCATTAGTTCACCAATTTTATTTGATGCTGTTTCTAACAGATTCATTTACAGTTTTTTTTTAAATAGTATTATCTATACATATAAAATTACTTGTCCTCACTGACTGACTGATTCATCAACGCACATGCCAAACCTAGAAAGCTGAAATTTGGATAGTAGGTTTTTCTTATGATGTAAGCACCCGCTAAGAAAGAGTTTTTGAAAATTTCACTCCTAAAGGGGGTTAAATGTGGTGGAAAAGAAAATAGCGGGCGTAGCCGCAGGGAATTGCTAGTATAATATAAAAACGATAGACAAGTTACACACGCCCGACGCTATATCATACGGCACGTACCTCATGCGGCCGCTTGCGCGTGCCGTTAGCGGTCGCAGGGACAGAGGGGGCCACGGGGGGCGCGGGGGGCTCGTCCGGCGCGGGGCACAGCCGCTGCGCGAGCCCGAAGTCCACCAGCAGGTATCTAGACAACGACCCGGAGAACCTCAGTTGTATAAGGTCATACGTCAGTCGACTGGTCCTACGTATACTGGTACAACCGACAAAATTACGAAAACCGTTAATTTTTTTTTCATCAATAGTAGAATACCCTCTATTTTATATCCTGTGAAATTTACTTTAAAGATACAAATATATAATTTAGTGCAAGTGAAAATATTTTAAACCACACGACGAATATTTAAACCGCTGCCTTTTTGCACTCGTACCAGTATACGTGAATACGGAACACCGTGTCGGATGAGCGAGAGCGGTGCATACTTCTTATTGATGCGGTCGTAGAGGAAGTTGCTGGGCTTCACGTCGCGGTGGATGACCCCGAACGAGTGCACGTGCCGCAGCGCGACCATGAGCGCGCGCATGTACCCGCGCAGCTCGCCCGCGCCCATGTCGCCCACGTACTCCTGCCACCACATTACACGAGCCATGGACGCTCTACATTATACATCGACTGTAACTTGTTGACTGATGTAACGTTACTACACACATCAAAAGTGTCTAGGGATCAACATATATTTTTGCAATAACTTTTCTCCTGATTGATATTAATTAAAATTTTCTTTAAGGATTCATCAAATAAAGTGTTTTCGTTTGTCACAGTAACGATAAACCAAGTCACCTTTGCATTAATAAAGAAATTTGCCATTTTCCTAATAAAGGGATTTTTGACATTTGAACCACTAACACAAAAGTTCGAAAAAAAGACTGAAATAACAGTTTTCTTTAAAATTTTATTGGGTAACTTAAACAATTAATAATCCGTGTTTCTACCGCGAACACTAACAACACAAGAACATCGGTTTGGCATACTCAAAATGAGTTCATCCAAATCACGCTGTGGAATGGCCGCCCATGTTCGTTGCAACAACAAAAAAAGGTCTTCTTGCGACTGGATACCCTCCATATTCGGCAGAGCTCTTCTCTGTAGCATATCCCATGCATGCTCAATCGGGTTCAAGTCTGGCGACTGAGCAGGCCAGGGCAGGACATTGATGTTAGCTGCGGCGAGTCTGTCTTACAACTCTTGCGGTGTGCGGTCGTGCATTATCATGCATTAACTGAAATAAGGGACCGATTTGCACTTGTAGAGGAACGATGACGTCTGATACAATCGTCTCAGCATAAATTTGAGCGTTACGGGTACCACCTATAGCAATGCACAATCGTAGGATTCGATATCAATGGGCTCTTGAACACAGAAATTGGGCAGAAGAACAATGGCGTTTCGTGTGCTTTTCTGATGAGTCTCGTTTTGGTATGAGACCGGATACAAGACGTATACGACACTGGAGAACCCCTGGACGCCAACAGCGATTAAAATCCTGCCAGGAAGTCCATCCTTATAGTGGTGGAACCATCATGGTATGGGCGGGTATTTGGATCGGCGGAAGAACTGAGTTGATTTGGATCAGAGGCAACCTCAACGCTCAAATTTATGCTGAGACGATTGTATCAGACGTCATCGTTCCTCTACAAGTGCAAATCGGTCCCTTATTTCAGTTAATGCATGATAATGCACGACCGCACACCGCAAGAGTTGTAAGACAGACTCTCGCCGCAGCTAACATCAATGTCCTGCCCTGGCCTGCTCAGTCGCCAGACTTGAACCCGATTGAGCATGCATGGGATATGCTACAGAGAAGAGCTCTGCCGAATATGGAGGGTATCCAGTCGCAAGAAGACCTTTTTTTGTTGATGCAACGAACATGGGCGGCCATTCCACAGCGTGATTTGGATGAACTCATTTTGAGTATGCCAAACCGATGTTCTTGTGTTGTTAGTGTTCGCGGTAGAAACACGGATTATTAATTGTTTAAGTTACCCAATAAAATTTTAAAGAAAACTGTTATTTCAGTCTTTTTTTCGAACTTTTGTGTTAGTGGTTCAAATGTCAAAAATCCCTTTATTAGGAAAATGGCAAATTTCTTTATTAATGCAAAGGTGACTTGGTTTATCGTTACTGTGACAAACGAAAACACTTTATTTGATGAATCCTTAAAGAAAATTTTAATTAATATCAATCAGGAGAAAAGTTATTGCAAAAATATATGTTGATCCCTAGACACTTTTGATGTGTGTATTTAAATAAACATTAAACAATGGATATGCTGGCTGACTTTTTTGAGTTCAAATAAAAGATCAATAAATGGATTAGACGTCTGACATTTCAAAAATGCAAATTAATAAATGAAATAAAACCATTGCAAATAAATTTCTAATATGAAAAATTTGCAGTGCATGAATCTACATCCACGAAGCCTACGGTCTGATTCATTCCAACTTTTTCACCATCCTTTGTGTCAAAAGATTGCTTTTATTTTACATACATTATATGTGGCACCTCCTTTTCTTCCAGGTGGTTAAAAACTCAACCAGTATAGAATATAGGATAGCCATACAATATAGAATAAATAATGCAAATGACAAAAATGTTCTTTATCTTTATAGTAAAAAACATATATTTTTAGTTGTAGCCTTACTGACAGACGCACATTCAAAGTCAAAATCAAAAATATTTATTTCAAATAGGCTAGCACTTTTGAATGGATATTTTTTTAACAGCTACAACCTAAAATTATAAAATAATACTATTAATAATGACAAAATAATAATTAACATAAACAAGAAACTAACCGAAAACTTAGTATGAGGTATATAGGGCATAATAAAAACTATAGTGTCCAAATGGCGTAAACACAATTCCACTCCTATCACATGGTCCTTCCCACTGAAATCATGTCCACATGCACAATAAATGATTAAAACAAATTAAAATAAATAATAATGTTACAACATGATAATTATATGGAGTGAATTCTTAATATTTAAGTTATAACTGCCGCACACACTATTAGCATTAATTCAAATTAAGTCATTTTTGAAATGTAATTATTTCAACTCTCAGAACCATTTATACTTATTTTACATTATTGAGTACAAAATAATCAATATCTCTAGTGAATACTAACAGATTATAAAGACCATAAATATATCAAGAACTGGATTAATGATAATTAACTCTTTAAATGATATTTGTAAGTGCGGCAGTAAGTTCATAACTTTGTAGCAATCTACAGAGTTATGAACTTACTGCCGTACTTACAAATATCCCTGCTTACCGTCAATTCGGCCAATTGAATGTTGCACAGTTGCAACAATCAATTGGCCGCAATGTCTTGTTAAAGTGCGTTAAATTAAAACAACTAATCTCAACATTATAATTCAAAATAATGCAACACTAAAGAAAATATTATGTTGTTCAGTGTGAGGATAGAATCATCCCTAAAAGATTATTAGTATATTTAATTGACCCTTTATAATACATCTTGCCAACCTTCTTTCATACCAACCTGTATATACACTCAAATTATTTTTAATCAAGTATATAAAATAATTGTACACACCCTATATCCTGTAAGCATCGGAGCTCATGCTCAATCCTTGCAGGGTGTGCAGTAGGTACAAGGTGCTTTATTGCAAACCATCTCTTTTCAGTGTCCGGCAGTGTGGTGTGTTTTCGCAGGGAGCCCAGGTAAACTGAGCTGAATGTACCCTCACCAATTTTACGGTGCACCTCAAATATTTTGTCCAATTTTGGAAGTTTGTGTAACAGCTCGTTGATTTGATTTCCTATAAGAAAATATATGTATAGCCACCATTGTGCAAGGGAAACTGTTGTGCAATGGACACCGCTTGCTTTGCAAAATGGACCAGTCACTTTAAAATCTAAACATCCCATTTAGGACCTTATATACATAATTACGTTAGATCACAGTGAAATAACGCCTGATACAATTTTGACATGACTTGATGATCTGTCAAATGATTTTTGTATGCTATGTTTATAAAAATATCCAAATAGACTGACGAAACGATCAAAACACCACACACATTATTATAGTTTCCTACTTACCAGTATTTAAGCTCACCCTTTACAGGTTATGGGGACATCTGACTATCACATGCACCCTACCGACTGACGTGCATCTGACTATCACATGCACCCTACCGACTGACGTGCAGACATGCACCCTACCATACCTATATCAGGCAGTAGTCAATTCTGATGTTATAAACATTATTAATTTTTTCTTTAAATACACCCCTAAATGGGACCTCAAGTTTTTGTTACTTAGTATGTGTGTTCAGTATTCATATAATTGGAATTCAGTTAAATAATAAAATATATTTTCTCATTTAATGCTTTCCAGTTGTTTTTTTTTTCATAGTCTATTTGTTTTAACAATATGGTGGCAATCCTAGTCTTCCCTTCCATCAGGTGCTGAGCATTAAGGAAGAGAGAGTGCTCCATTGTTTGCAAGCACTTGTGCACCATGATCTCCCTAAATTCAATGGCTGATTTTGTGAAAGATTGGACACTGTATATTGACAGGCCAGGCCCATTGGTATAGTAGTTAGACACCCTAATTGCAACAATAGGTTATGGGTTCAATTCTCACCTTGTGTCCTGAACACACACAAGGTGCTGGGAATTGAACCCACCACTTTATTCCTCTAAGTATGTATCTACAAAAAAAAGTATATAACTAGTATCAGTTGTCTGGTTCCCATAGTACAGGCTCTTCCTAGTTTGGGATAAGATGACCATGTGTCGATTGTCGGAGGATGTTACTATATTTTTATTATTTATTAATTTGCGGATTGTTACATGGTCATGCTGACCCCCTATCTCATTTCCTTACTGTTTCCCAGAGACTACAATACATAGGAACATAGGTAACCTAAAATAGACAAATGACATAGGTATCGTCCCAGGGAGTTTTATTTAATTAAATATTTAAACATTTACTTACTCTCGACATCATCTTTAGTATGATTGGACTCGTCTTCATTTTTCCTTTTGAGTATTTCGTTGAGGCCATATTTACGAGTTTGTAACACTTCTTTTTGAACTTTAATTTCTAGTCCTCTGATTCTAGACATCACTTAATTTATTCATTATTCTACGCTAGCAAAATAAAAGAGTATTTTGTGACTATAACATCATTTAAAACTACGAGTTATTATTTATTAGTAGAAAGAAAGCAAACAAATAATAGAGAAAAGTAATACCTAAACAAATAGAATTGAAATAGAAAGAATGAAACAAACGGAAAAGAAACAATCAAAGAGGAAACCAGAGGAAACAAAACCTAGCTTCATGAACAAAACATTGAGTCTCTACTCTATCGTAGATGTAGACATAAGCAAAGATATGGAGGATTTTAATGATTGAAGGCGGTTTCAATCAGGCAGGGCTGGCTGCCCTTCCCACAGAACAATACTACAAGCCCTTCCTTGGCCCTTCCTCCAAGGGGCTGCCCACAGACTACTCAGTAAGAACTAGGTACGTTCTGCCACTGTGCGTTCTGCCACCTCGGTAACTAACGGATCTCGTAGAATAGTTGTACCTTGTACGTACGACGCTGTACCTTGTAGGAGATAGAAGTACGAACGAGGTTAGAGCTATATTCATAGTACTCTGTGGGTTAGAGGAGGAGATCTCGAAAATGTTTTGTGGAATTTTATGGGTATTCTGATCTGAGTTGACTTACGGGGAAGTTAATTTAAATGATTGCAACACCTTGCTTTATTCTTTGGTTCAATCATTAAAATAGAATCAGCCACAGCACAGCCAGCCAGCCAGCTAATTAATTAATTACATGTTAATTAACCTCCTTTACCTGAAGAGGATGTAATAGATACCTTTATTTACATTACATCCTCTTTGCTTTGCGCCTCAGGCCCTTATGATAAGGGCCTTAACCTTAGATGTCTACGGCCTTAACAATCAACAGTGTGACCAGATTCAGTATTTTAATACTGTTTCAGTAATTTTTAACGTCGATTTTGAATATCTGTATTTTTATCGGTATTTTCCCAAAGAGATTTTCAGGTAAGTCAGTTTTGTTGAGTATTTTTTGTAGAAGTAGAATAAAGATTAAAGTAACACTGTAAGCCGTTATTCTAGGGAATATTGATGTTCAGGGACTTTCCCAAACCTATTTTATACATACAAGAGCATGAATCAATAGAGACAAGACATTACAGGGTGCTGCGTTGTATTGTTATTTAAATACACAGAGTCACTAAACAGAGTCTGGACTTTAAGTTTTTAGTTGTATGAATGGGTAGTTAGGTCCTTCCATAAGCAATAACTAATTTTGCCTATGAACAAAATCTTGGGATCACCAAAAAACACTGCTTGGGGATTTTTTTTTTAATTTAGCGGGAAAATCTGTAATGATTACAAGTAATAAATATTGATGTATATTTTTTCGGAAAAATAAAAGTTAAAACAATGTTGAAAAAAACTTTGATAAAAACAATGTTGAAAAAAAAACTTTGATAAACCAAACTTAAGTGTGCGGTTTGGTCTATTGAGGAGGAAAATGAGTAGGAAACTAATTTTTCTACGTCAAAGATGAACCGGAACCCTTGGTGTGCACTGAGGTTTAATTAGTATTTGTTCGAGGTGGATTCGGTATATTTCAGTATTTTTTCGAGGTCTCGGTATTTTCGTAAAATTTAATTTGGTCACACTGTCAATCAATCAGTCAGATAAAAATGCACTAACTTTATTTTATCATAAATTGATTATTTTTATTAATATTGACAGAATAAATTAGTTAGGATTTAAAGAGGAACTTAAAATCTGTGGGCCGTATAAATGACAACTATGATTATTAGTAATTTTAGGAATAAAATAAGTATGGTTAGACTGGTAAGTACCTACCTACTTATTTCGCAGTATTCGAATTCTTCATTAGTTTTTTAGACCTTAATGATGCATGATGACGAGGCATCGTTTGATCTGAAAAACCCAATTTTTTGACTAGTAGTACCTATTAAAAGATATATGAAAAATAGCTATTTTTTATGTGTGTATATTCACATAATAATGTTAACACTTTTGTCCTTACGTTCTTGACTTAGGGTCACGCGAAATACGTGACAAAACCACCAAAACCGGAAATCCCGAAGAATCCCTTGGCTGATGTATACTCAGCAGCAAATCAGAAGGATAATGGAACCATATACGACAAGAAGCCTTTCAAGGTGACGTTGCAGGCAGGAAAAACATACTGTTGGTGCCTCTGTGGACGGTCTAAATCACAGCCACTGTGTGATGGTACTCATAAGGATATATATTTAAAAATTACACAGAGGTATACATATGCTAAGTACTTACATACTATCTTGAAAGTCCTATACAATAATAATTTGCCTTGAGTGCCTTTGAAAATCAAGTAAAATGCCTACATGTGTATATAGAAAAAAATGCACAAAGTACTGTACAAAAGTAAATAATTAGGAAAGGCCTACCTTAACTATGAGAAAATATTTTAATTACATGAGTCAAAATTTTTGGCGCACATTTGTAGAGATATAACATATCTATGGTTTATAATATCATTGGTCCTATATACATATATTAGTCTGTCTGTCACACAATATTAATCAAGAGATATCATATATTGTTAGTAATCTATAAATTACTTTTATTTATAGCTTACTACATACTATATCTATATTATTCTAGATATCTTATAATTTCATTTATTGTCCATGAGTTCTAAACAATGTACTTTTTTAATCTATCATTATTCAGTTCTACCATACCTGTGCTATGGGAAACAGATGACTGATACAAATAATAATAATACACATGTATAAGCCACGCCAATAAAGAAACGAATCTAAAATGGCGGTTTGTACTTGTAATGACAGGTCAGACAGTCAGCAAAACAGAGTAGTCAGATAGGTGATATTTTCAACAGACTTAAAAAAAGAGGAGGAACTCAATTCAACTAAGTATATTTTTTTGTTTGTTACCTCATAACTCTGTCATTTATAATGATTTGGACAAATTTTTTATTTGCTATGGATATAGTACCAAATTGGACCCATTATTATCAAAATCATGTTGTGATTGGGGGATCAATGAAAAATTGAAACAATAAACAACAACGAAGAAACTTAACAAAAAACAATGTACGGTAACAAATAACAATAAAATTTAAGAATGAATTTTGAAAGGACAGAGCGCGTCGAGACAGTGTGTAAGCAGATCCAGACTGTTTTTTTTTGCATGCAGTACCGATGTGTGTGACTAAAGACAGGAATAATATGCGAGTGAGAGGAAGTGATAAGCGTCGCCATTTATGATTTGTTTCTTTATTGGCGCAGGTGATACTATTTTTATCAAAATACAATCATTTGGTCAGAGGTACCCAACCTATTTTTACATCACAAAAGTACCTATTACATTTTCCCCAAATATTTATTATTAATTCAGAATTATTGATTAATTATCACACATTTATTTTTCTTACAGGCCAGTAAGATTCACAGTGGAAAAGACAAAAGATTATTGGTTGTGTAACTGTAAACAGACTAAAAATAGGCCATTCTGTGATGGTACACACAAACAGAAGGATATTCAAGAGACTAATGTCAGAGTGTAGTACTAGGATTACAGAAAACAATTTTTGATTATGTGGATTTAGTTGTTCACAGTTTAGCCTAGCTGTTTAGAAATGTTGACAATGTGTCTCTGAGTTAGAAGCCTATCTAGCCTGTAATGTAAAACAATATAGATATGTACATAACTATCATGTAAATTTCATTTGTTGAAAATATTTAATCTTAGATCACCAGTAACTATTAATATATTGGCTAAATACACAAGTGTGAAGCCAGAAGCAAGATAAATAAAATCTTTAAAAAAAAAAAAATTAATATTATTGAAGTTGGTGCCAAATATACACAGCAGGTACGCCAACACCAACTTCTATAATATTTAAATTATTTTATACTTTTCAGTGTTATTGAAGTCAGTTTTTTTTTTTTTTTAAGATTTTATTTTAAACTTTTTAGTGATATTTTCTAACATAAGGATTGAACCATCGAAGACGGTAAAATGATCTAGGTAGGTTATGATCACATTATTGTCTACATAGTTTTACATATTTCATGTTTCATCAGAAAAAAATATCCGGTCGTAATGAAATTTGCATGGAATCATCATAGTAGTTTAGTCTCTCAAATAAAAAAAGAATCATCGAAATCGGTTCATATTTGTCGGAGTAATGTAATGGAGAACATCAGTTTTATGGTTTTTACCAATTAAATTCCCCCACATCGTTCATGTTCCTCCAGGAAGTTCTTATCCGATTGTGATAAAATTCATACACATTCATTACAGTGGTTCTTGCTTTCGAATAAAAAAAGAATCATTGAAATCTGTAAATATTTGCCAGAGTTATGACCATTTTTGTCCTTAAAAAGCGACATAAAGTCATCTAAATAGGCTTTCTTGCAGCTTTCCTGCGCAGTCACCATTATTGTTTTTTCAGGAACTACTTATCCGGAAGCAATATTTTTTTATGGGACCCAACTAACGGATTAAAGAATGGATGGAAGAAAGATTTTTTCAAATCGGTTATGCGCGAACATACATAAAAAAAAATATATATATACAGACGAATTGAGAACCTCCTTTTTTTGAAGTCGGTTAAAAAACTATTAATATTATGTATATGTCAGAGTAAACACTGAGGGCACTATAATTATATTTCATTGATTTATACTTCAGATATAATTTAACAAGTAGTAGTACTTCCAATCTACTAGCGAGTTACGCACGTTTAGAGACGTAAAACTGTGTTTTTTTTTTACCACCAGTTACGTCACGGACGGTCCAGACAGCTCATTCTTTCTTTTTGCGCAGCGACGAGCGCACGCGCCTAAGCAAAATGCGCGCAATCTCAAAAATATATTCACGCACCTACCTGTGGGTTTATATATTTATTTAGTCAAAAATAATACCTACTAAATATATGTTACACAAGATGCGATTATTATTTTTTCTGCTCAACTACCCACCACTTTTTATTTTTATTCCGTGCATTTACACTTATAATATTATGAGCCCAGAGTCTGTTTGAACTACCAACGGGTCATCAACACGAAAGCGGCTCTGCCTAAGCGGTTCAACTATCACAAAGTGTGATTGTGTACCGCTACATCCTAGGTTCAATCCCAGGTTGAGCAGTGTTATTAGGACTTTTTTCACGGGGGTTTCATAAGGAAATCCCCTGCTGGGTATCCAAAAGGCAACTCTCTGGTGGATCTTGGTTGAGAAGCGTGAAATGCCTACAAGGCGAGCCTATCCTATCGCCACAAAAAAAAAAAAACTTTGTAATATTATCGGCAGAATACAAATATATTGTACTCTTCTACTGGTCACATGTTGTAATACGGGACACATGACGTACGTTTCTATATAAAAGTATATAACATAAAGGTAAGTACCAAACTGAACCTAATGCAAAACAATTAAGTTGCATATAATGCCGACCTTGAACTTTTGCTGTGTAAAAAAAAAAGTATTAATAAATACATGGTAATCTGGGTTGTGACAAAAGCACTACACCCTATACGCCAAGACTACGACAGGAAAAGGAGGCATGACTCTTTCCGTGTCAGTGTGAAAATCACAGGTATTCATGTCTTATGGGTCAGTCAGTAACATCTTCTGGGTCTAATAGCCTAAGGTGCGCCCAGTGAGCATATGTATTGTTGTTATTTATTATACTCTAGTCGAGGTGGCTTTTGCTGTCACCCCAACAGCATGATAATTGATAAACAAGTTCACAGATAAGGAATACAAATCAAAACTCCTGAATCATCAGCCCCTGCCACACCTGGTAGAAGAACTGGGCGGGACCTTCTCGCCGCCCTGGAAAAGGGGGGGGGGGGGGTGAGATAAGGGGAAGGCCAACAGCAGCAGCGCTAAAGGATACCTGCTGGACTAACACGTACGCCTCATCATGTAAGGTACAACAAGCAGTCTGAATTAGATTCTAAATGCTGGCCACATACATATGTGTACTACTTGTATAATTATATAAGTAACAAATTTCTCAGCCACGTTAACGTGGATATTGTGAAAAAGACTTTTAACGCTATCTTTGTTGAAAGAAGTAGGTAATTAACTAAAACTAAATAGCACCACATCCAAACTTTACTTACATTCTAAGTTAAGATGTATATGCGTATATTGCAACATATACATAAACTTAGTATCGTTATTCCATTGGACACCTTTAATGAGAAAAAAATATTATATTTTTAGTAAAGTTCAAAGCAGATGATTTATAATGTACCTATTTAATGTATTTTTATGGAAAACAGAAATGAATGAAATGAATTCAGTTCTTTACATTGCAACTAGAAAATAATATACTCAAACCGGAAGTCTAACCCTTTGCAGTTGCATTGTTAGATCATAGGTATTTAGTACAATTATAAAATATATTCGAGGCCAAACCCTAAGTTCAGATTCATTTAAGATCTGAAATTATTTTAAAATATTTATAGAACAGATTTAAAATCATTACCACAGATTTCAGAACTTTCTAACAGTTTACTGATAGAAATGGACTATATACTTACGTTAATTAACACCAGTGTGTCATACCGACCATAAGATTCACAGTCTGAAATTACCGTAACAACAATATTATAATGTAAAAATATATTATATTATAATTTGTATATAAATATAATGTATATAAATCTACCTTCTACGGTACCGAGAATAATATCCAAGATGAGAATAGAGGTTTAATAACCTATCAATCTTATCATAGAAAATATTTTTAAAGTTTTGTGGCATAATCACATATTGTTTTAAATTACAGTGTAAACACACACACACATACTCTCGTACGTTTGGCCTTAACGGTACTAGAATTTTATTAGAATTTTGTAATTAAATTTATTGTAACAGTTTTATTATTGCAATAGATAAAATAAGATACATCGAACTCATAATGGCATACTTTTTTGCCGGTGGTAATAAACACCGTGCAATTCGGTTGTTGTAGAAAAATATCATCTAACTCAGACTATACAGGTTCGATGACGATTATCTTGATTATCTTGACATATATGCATAGCGATAACAATTTAAGTTTATAAAATCAAATACTAAAAATAAGTAAAATTATTAGAATTAAATAAAAAAATATAAAAATACAAATTTAGAATATACACTTACAAAAAAAAAAGTGTAAAGGTAAATTTAATTGAGGGGGCTTGCCAGGCTGGCATGAGAAGTGTATCCGTAGCGTTTCTCATGATAAATATTCCTCGAACGATTATTCTGATTGGAAACATCATTTTGGCCTTTAAATTTATGTTACAGAAAACTTAAGCCGCCCATAGAACCTTTAGTTTCTTTACACCAAATTCAACTTGCATGGACAACCATCAAAAACAATACAGGTATGCATATGCAGCATACATCCATTAACATGCAATCCAGGGTAAGTTAATTTATTTTCATATCTTCGCTATTAATGCCAATGTCACGTCGAGGTAATCGATGACTATTGTAATACTTCAGGTAATCAGGATGGTCACAATAATCAACACATAAGCATTTGACGGTCAATTATATTTTATAAACAATCGTGCAGAGTTTCCACTTACAACTGTTCTCAATGACGGTGACAGAATGACTATCTCGAACGTTGGGACACATCGGTTTATATAGACAAACAGATAAGCTAATCAAGAGTCCTGCATATACAAAACATATTACATATTTAACATTAATTAATACTATTTAGATTGGAGATTTAATTAGGAGAATTATCAATCAATAATACATATAAACCGCAACTAATGTAAATATTACTCATAATCAGTATTTTGCTACGCCGGAAGCTGTCAAGCGGACGGCGACATAATTATATTTTATTTAGTAGGTAGTAAATAAGTATTTAAACACAAATCAAAATAATGTCAAGCTACAGAACAAATTAAATCATAAATATAGTCAATATATAATTATCTAGGTGCACAAAGTTGAGCAGGGACCGGAAGTCTGTAACACTATACTACGGGAAATCATAGTTCTTTTCCCAAATTTATAATATTGGCCATGGGCCACTTCTACACCAAACTAACCTGTATACAACATGCATTAATTTGCCATTCACGCGGTATACTTAATAATGACGTCCATCGATGAAAAATACCATAAGAATTATAGTGTTCCGTCAAAACTATCGTATGTACAAAATATGATATCGCCCTCTACATAAAATACAGATTTGTGACATGACGAAGACAGTGATATTGGATCATTATTTCTATTATTAAAATTTTATCGTATATTCTGCTCACAGAATTAGAGCTATATAGAGTTCATGAGTATAAACTAAAACCTGCTTGTTTCGGACACAAGTATACATATATGCAGTAATACTCGTGACCTGCAAACGATATTTAATCACGTAGCTAGGGGTCCCGAATTTCGAATTAAATAAGTTTAGACAAGTTGTCTGACAAATAACTGCAAGTTCAAATACTTATATACGGATAACTAATAAATATATGTAAATACCTAATATCCTAAGCACGCAAGAAGAAGTTGAGATTGTTATAACGAAAGTGTTAGAACATCGGCCCTTTGATATTTTAGCTCTATTTTAGTTCTTCTCTAACAAGCGAAATATACATTTTGTCTTTAACGACTATATCTTCGTAATAAAATATATATAAGGACAACTAACATGCTAAAGGTAACTAACGTGGATCACCCACAGCTTAACCAATCAGTCAGTAAATTAAACAAGATTTCTAAAAAACATAGATTAGAGTGTATCTAAAATCGCCTTGCGTGCATAACAAAAGTCACCTTACCCGCACGATTCGCAGGTACCTACTTCTAATGTCGTAATTAGGAAAACCGTCAGCTGAACTAACTTATCCGTGGTTTTTGACCATTTTTCTTCTTTTTATTATCTATCATCTATGTTTCAAATGACTAAAGTACTAAGAACACAAATGATAAACATAATTATTACCTATTATAACGCCGTTTAAAAATCTACGGGAGTTTATGGTTATCAGTATAACTAATATTTTGCTTAGAAATAAAAAACGATCTATACTATCGAAACAAAACCTTACTCTACTTGTTAAATTATATCTGAAGTATAAATCAATGAAATATAATAGATGATCAAACGAACTTCTTGAAGTGAAGTTCTATCATTAATAAATGAGTTGATTTATACGAAGATATAAAGACCCGCCCACCCATGATTAAATCACATAACATATGTTCAGTTAATTTAACCCTAAAATAAGGTTTTGTTGATCCATAGGCATAAACATAATCTCTAAAAAATGAGCTGTCTGGACCGTCCGTGACGTAACTGGTGGTAAAAAAAAAACAGTTTTACGTCTCATTGGAAGTACTACTACTTGTTAAATTATATCTTCGTATAAATCAACTCATATAATAATGATAGAACTTCACTTCAAGAAGTTCGTTTGATCATCTATAATAGCGTGATGTCAGCAATGCCGACGCGACGTTACAGACACAAAAGTTACTCTTGCTATAAAATTTTGACAGTTAATTATTATAAAAATATGGGGACTCCCCCAAGTGGTCTCCACCGGCCCCTATAAAACCACACCAACGCCAGCCTTTAACCATCAGTGGGATCACCATCCCATGTGATTATTAATTAAAGTCATACAAGAACTCTGATTAATTCATATTAGTAATTCAAACGGACTTTGCTGGTCCGTCTCACCGACGCAATACGCCAAACCTTTAGAAGCCGAATCGGACACATCCAATCCAGAAGAATGCAGCAGCCAGGAAAATCTGCGAATATAACTTAAAACGCACATTAATATTTTCAACGAAACGAGACAGGTCCGAACGGTCCGACGATCCGAGCGACTCTGCCACGCTTCTGGCCGTTGCGTTGTATTTATATTAAATCCAAACTCACTTTTGTGTAAAAGTACCCTCAATCAGGCACGGCCATTCTGATCGGTGGTGCGCGCTCTGCACCTGCTGGAATAGTAATAGTGGCATGAGATTGTTAACTAGTAGCTAAAATAAACATTTTTAGTAGTTGAAATAAATATTGTCAATAGCTTATTGTGATTTGGTATTAGTGTCGTACTGTACTTTTGGGATCATGTACTTTTGGGATCAAGAATACCTTCTCTGATAGCTTATTGTAATTTAGTTTTAGTGTTTTACTGTACTTTGGTGATCTAGAGCAACATCTCTGATTAAGAGTAATAGTGTGTTATAGGTTTCTTTTTAATGTATTTTTATTTAAGATTTCATTTATTCATTCTCACGTGACGGTGTTGCTCTGTGATAGACACAAAGTCTTTGATTTGATAGGATTAGGGAATAGGATCAGGAACACCGCTCTGTGATATCCGGATCTTCTCAGTTGAGGCCGCGTTGTGATCCGGTGGTAGCTTTTAAAAAATGACCATTCAAAAGTGCTAGCGTTAAGCCTATTTGAAATAAAGATTTTTGAGTTTGAGTTTGATAGACACAAAGTCTTTGATTTTATGGAAAAATAAGGTAGGGAGTTTAGTTTGGTCAACGACGAAACTATTGTAGGCTTCTCGTGTACGTTTACCAATCGATGGATCAATGAATTTTAATTACAAATTGAAATAAGTATATAATCGTGTATTTTTTCATGTGTACTTCTGCACACCATCATCACCATTCATCATAATCATAATTTTTCACATCTTCATCAGCATTATCACACATCATCATCATTCATCATCATCATTATTCACATCTTCATCACTATTCACATACTCATCACCGTTCATCATCATCATCAAACACCATCATCACCATTCATCATCATCAACACTATTCACATGTGCGCGTGTAAACAACACATGAGTATGCCTTCTCACTCGCATCACAAAATCCAAAGACATCAATTTGGGTGTTTATACTTCCGATCCATCTGTTAATTTTTATGTTTTTTATTTCTGGTAATTTTTCCTTAAGCTTGAGCCAGTCTGATTGTATAATGATTTCTGATACTTACGCGAATATTACACATTGAAATGAAACTAATTTTACGGATTATATCGCGGTTTATTTTTGATTTTAATTTCCCGACGTTTCGAATACTTTACAGCATTCATGGTCACGGGCGGACTGAGGTGGTAGCTGTCCATATGTCATAGTTGTCTTAGGGTACCCTCAGGTCTTCTAATTATTATTGTTAGTCCGATCTACGCAGAAAGAGCTTACAGTATCTTGAGGTCTTGCAGTGGAATGCTTGTCTTTGGATTTGACTATGTTTATCACGGGATCCCAAGCTGGTGGTAGCACCCAGCCATCTTCTCTATTGAAATTTGGATGTTTTTTAATTTCAATAGCCTCACGAATCATCCTTGGTAGATAGCGCTGTTCTTTTGCGAGGATTTGTGGTTTGTCAAATCTAATATAATGACGGGTGCGATCCTGAACATGTTCACAGACTGCAGACTTCGTATAGCGTCGATGTTTAACGTCAGCTATATGTTCTTTTACACGGGTTTTTACCGATCTTTTTGTTTGCCCGATGTATGAGAGCCCACAGTCACAATCCAGTTTGTATACTCCTGCATCTTGTAGAGGTATATGGCACTTGACTGATGGTAAAAACTGACTAATCTTCTTTGGTGGCTTGAAAAATGTTTTAATTGAAGCTCGCTTTAAGATATAGCCAATCTTGTCTGTTACCCCTCTAACATATGGCAATACAGCAGGCATACGTTCGACTGTGGATGGCTTGACACGTTCACAGTGACGGCGGCGCGGAACTCGGAGCTTGTTATCATGCAGGACCTGCTTAACATGTTGAAGCTCGGCACCAAGATGTTCCTCGTCACAGATCCCGTGTGCTCTCTGAAACAACGATTTACCGACAGTAGCTAACTGTGTTGGGGGATGATGAGATTCGCCGTTTAGATATCTATCTGTATGGGTCTTTTTCCTATACACAGTATGACTCAAGGTGTTATTGGGATTACGGATTACTAAGACATCTAAGAATGCTAGAGAGTTATTTGATTCCAACTCCATTGTAAATTGGATTTTAGTGTTTATGGAGTTAAGGTGATCTAGGAAAGCAGTTACTTTATCTGATGGTAATATTGTGAAAGTATCGTCTACGTACCGCTTGTAGAATCGTGGCTTAACAGGTGCAGTATTAAGGGCCGTCTCCTCAAAGTCCTCCATAAATATATCGGCAACAATGGGAGATACTGGTGAGCCCATCGTCACACCATCTACTTGCTTGTAGAACTCCTCTTTCCACAATAGGTAGCCAGATGTAAGGCAGTGTCTTAATAGTTCTGCATATCCTACTGGTATGTTTTTCTCTGCTAGCTTTCTTGTTACAATTCAATTTACCATCAGTCAAGTGCCATATACCTCTACAAGATGCAGGAGTATACAAACTGGATTGTGACTGTGGGCTCTCATACATCGGGCAAACAAAAAGATCGGTAAAAACCCGTGTAAAAGAACA
Source organism: Furcula furcula (assembly GCA_911728495.1). Taxonomy (NCBI): domain Eukaryota; kingdom Metazoa; phylum Arthropoda; class Insecta; order Lepidoptera; family Notodontidae; genus Furcula; species Furcula furcula. Next base: position 931,536 of record OU452243.1, read on the forward strand.
TATAGCTGACGTTAAACATCGACGCTATACGAAGTCTGCAGTCTGTGAACATGTTCAGGATCGCACCCGTCATTATATTAAATTTGACAAACCACAAATCCTCGCAAAAGAACAGCGCTACCTACCAAGGATGATTCGTGAGGCTATTGAAATTAAAAAACATCCAAATTTCAATAGAGAAGATGGCTGGGTGCTACCACCAGCTTGGGATCCCGTGATAAACATAGTCAAATCCAAAGACAAGCATTCCACTGCAAGACCTCAAGATACTGTAAGCTCTTTCTGCGTAGATCGGACTAACAATAATAATTAGAAGACCTGAGGGTACCCTAAGACAACTATGACATATGGACAGCTACCACCTCAGTCCGCCCGTGACCATGAATGCTGTAAAGTATTCGAAACGTCGGGAAATTAAAATCAAAAATAAACCGCGATATAATCCGTAAAATTAGTTTCATTTCAGTCTGATTGTATGTTATTTGGTAATTCTTCCTCCCATTCTAACTTTTCAGTCCAAACACGTTGAAAAATTAGCTTGGCTGTTATAGTAACAGGGGACAGCCACCCTAACGGATCGTATAACTGTGATATTTCAGAAAGTAGTCTTCGTTTAGTCAAAGAATTCCTGGAATCCTGTATATTCGATTTAAAGTTGAAGGTGTCTGTATTGATTCCACTCAAGGCCAAGTGTTTTCATTGAGTCATCGTGTTTAAAGTCGAACGTGGATCTTGATATTTGATTTTCGTGCAGTTGTTCTAATAATTCTGGACAGTTACTTGACCACTTCCGTAAATTCATACATCCACTTTTAAGTAAGTTGATAAGTGAGCTTTGTAGTTCTTTGGCAGTTTCGAGTGAATTGTGGCCACTTATCAAATCGTCGACATAAAATTCATTTTTCAATATTTTGGCGGCCAGTGGGTGCTTATGTTCTTCGTCCATCGCTAGTTGTTGCAGTGTTCGCATAGCTAGCCACGGAGCGCACTTTGTACCGTATGTCACGGTGCATAAGGCATATTCTTGAAGTCGTTCTGTTTTTGAGTTACGCCAAATAATTTTTTGTAATAGTTGTTGTTCTTCTGATATCCATATACATCTATACATCTTCTCCACATCAGCCGTAAAAGCGTATTTGTATGTTCGCCATTTTAAGAGAAGTTCTTGTATATCTTTTTGTAGGTTAGGGCCTTTTTCCATTAGACTGTTTAAACTTTTGCCGGAACTAGTCTTTTGTGACCCATTGAATACAATTCTCAATTTTGTAGTAGTCGAGCTGTCTCGTAGCACGCCATGATGAGGGAGATAACATTACGGAAGGTTTTGAGTATTTGAAATTTGATACGCCGCTTCATATGTTGTAGATCTTCGTATTCGTGGATAAATTCGGAGTATTTGTGTGCTAGTTCCTTGTTCTTTTCTAGGCGCTTTTCCAGTTGTAAGTATTGTGAAATGGCAGCAGGACGTGACTGCCCGAGTTCGGTTTCAAAGTTTGGGATCATTGGCATTTTGACAGTATAACTTCCATCAGGAGCTCGTGTAGTTGTTTGTTGGTAGTAAATTTCGCATTGATCATCCTGACTGATATCTGCGGGTCCTTGAGTGATATCTTCAGTCTCCCAATATTTTGATAAGTCGGCTAAGTCGAAGATAGTAGCGTGACAGTTAAATGTTTTTAGTTTGCCGCATAATATCCACCCCAGTTGAGTCTGTTGCGCGACCGGGGATTGGTGGTCACCTTTCAGGACACCATCCAACAGGATTTCAGCATAAACGTCGGCCCCAAAAATTATGTCACAAAAATTGGACACAAAGTAATCTGGGTCCGCAAGCTTCAAGTTTTGAATGTGTGGCCAGTTGGTACATTTCATGGTATGGTAGGTAGTTTGTTAGTTAGTTGGTGGAGTATCAAAGCTTCAGTATTAAATGTGTAGTCGCAATGTATTGACTTGCAAGTAAGTTTTAATAGTCCTTTGCAATTTTTAGCTGCTGACCCTATTCCTGACACGGTAGCGTTAAGTTTGGTCCGTGGAAGGCGCAGTCGTTGAGCAGCATTTTCGGTGATCAAATTCGCTTGTGATCCCTGGTCCAATAGAGCTCGAAGCTTGATGTAAGTTCCATCATAAGTTTGTACCCTGACCTGAACTGTGGTCAGAAGCACCTCGACCTCATCTGCTGATGTGATGTGATGAGTACTTTGTTGAGCTGATGTTGATGGTTTTGGAGTGGTTGGCCGGGGATCGACATGCATACCTCCTTTCTTGGTCGGTTCAATTGTATTATGTAGTAATGTGTGGTGTTTCAAATTACACACCTTGCATGATTTCCTTGAAGTGTATTCAGTGTTTACGTGACTATACAAGCAATTTTTGCAAACTTTGAGCTTAGCAACTGTGTCGTTGCGTTGCACAGTGTTCATTGCGACAAACTTCTCACATTGCATTAATACATTATTGTCGGCACATAATGGACAATTACCAAAGGAAGTATAAAGTATATTCTTATGACCTTGTTCCAAGAAGTTCGCTTTACCGGCATAAGTCTGTGTTGAATATGAAATGGGTTTCAACGACTCACCGTTTTCTCGCGCTGTGCTGGTACCGCTTTGTCGGGCCCGACTTCTGGGATTTTGACGATGGTCGATCACGTTCACTTCACCTTCACACATATAGTCCATAGGGCGACTGGTTCGCGTGTTATCTTCCAGGATAGAAGGATAGTCTGTTCTGGATGAGCGAGAACTCGAGAGATAGAAATTTAGATGTGCACTCGTGCGCGGTAGTACAATGACTAATTAGACGACTTTCTGTCGATAGGCGGCGCCGTAAGCGCGCTTCCGTGGATCACTGTCGCGAAACCCATTGGACAGATGAAAAAAATGAATGCTATTCTACCTACCAATATTGTGTTGTCTATTTATTTACAAATTTGTTCCGGTACGGAACATGCCGCTCACCTTAAAAGCACTGGGTGCTTTTAAAGCACTAAAGATAATTTAAGTAATTAAATTGAAAGAGAAATAAAAATAATAAAATTAAACTTAAGTACTAAGATTAAGTTCGTAACGATTAGTTTACTCTAACGGCAAAGGACAAACTTTAACAACAGGGCGTTTGTAAAACGAATTCCCGATCCTTAAAGGTACTACGCGGGTGATGTTGTCTGGGCCAGGATGTAGAGCGTGGATGCGCGCGAGCTTCCATTGCAACGGTGGTAAATGCTCGTCGCACATTACGACAACAGTGCCTTCACGGAGTGTGGGACCACGATCGTGAAACCACTTGCTATTTTGTTGAAGTTCGTGAAGGTACTCTCTACTCCATCTTTTCCAAAAATGCTGTGTGGATTGTTGCACCCAGCGCCAGCGTGTAAGGCGATTACAATCGTCGTCCACCAAGGAAACATCCGGTTAAGCCGTTAGAGGTTCACCTACTAAAAAATGCGCCGGAGTTAAAGGGAGAGGATCCGTAGAATCCGAACTCATTACACAAAGCGGGCGCGAATTAAGAACTGCCTCAATCTGACATATGAGGGTATGCATCTCGTCATAGGTTTGTGTACGAGTGACTCCTGCTTCAAACAGTCCCCCAAAGTGGCTAGCATAAGGGGGTTGAAAATGCCAAGTAAGCCCTTGCTGCAAGGCTTGACTGTTAAGCACACTCTGAACAGGGTCAGAACGCAAGAAATCATACAGTTCTTTTAAATAATTGTTACAACCTACAAAGTTCTTTCCACAGTCTGAATATATGTCAGTACAGACACCACGGCGTGACGTGAAACGACGTAAAGCTGCTAAAAAGGCCTCTGTGGAAAGTTCCGAAACTAATTCGAGATGTATGGCCTTTACGCTCATACATACGAAAACTGCTACGTAGCATTTCATTATTTTAGCATTGCGCACCTTATTAGCGCGAACGTAAAACGGTCCGGCGAAATCTACCGATGTTTTAATAAAAGTGCGAGCCGGTCGTACACGCGACGCAGGGAGCGCTCCCATGCGTGGTTGAACGCGGGACGGTTGCGCGCGGAAGCAACGAACGCAGCGATGTATGCGGTGGCGCACGACGTCACGACTCGACAGTATCCAATATCGTTGTAGAAGTATATAACGCACTGACTGCAAGCATGCAAGTGATAAATGTGGGCCTCGTCTATAATAAGATTTGTTAAGTGATGCCGCTTAGGTAAAATTAATTGATGCTTAGATTCAAAGGGTAAAAGAGATTTGTGGATTCTTCCACCGACACGTAATAATCCGTCGCTGTCCAAAAATGGTGTTAGACTTCGTAGTTGGTTTGATACTACTTTACCCTGAGAAATGTTATGTATGTCATCACTAAAAACTGAACGTTGCGTTAAATAAATAAGTCTATTTAATGCGAAATTATATTCTGGTACTGTAACATATTCCGGAAACGTCGCTTTTGTCTTTTTACATTTATTGTAAAATCGGAATACAAGTGCTGTGACACGAACAAGTTTACCTAGTGACGAAAACCGTGTAATAATATCCTCATCCTGTTTAGGTGGGGGTAGTGTCGTAGACACGTTAGCATGTATAGATAAGTCACGTTTTTCTTCGCACGTATCCGCAACTTGGGCCTGAACCGGCCAGTACTCTTGGCCAAGTTGGAGCCATGAGGGTCCATGGTACCACAAGTTATGAGTTACCAACGCGGCGGGCAGCAGACCACGTGACGCTGCATCAGCTGGATTGTCAGCTGACGGGACGTGGTGCCAACAGCTCGCAGGCACGCGTGATAAAATCTCACTGGTGCGGTTTGACACGAACGTCTTCCATTCGTGCGGTGATGAGCGTAGCCATGCTAGCACAATGGAAGCGTCTGACCAAGCGTAGACCTGATCTAGGCGGATACGATCGCCATACGTAAGCATTACCTTTTCTAATAACTTTGATAACAATTGACTGGCCATCAATTCGAGACGCGGGATGGTAAGACGCACACGCAACGGAGCAACCCTAGTTTTGGCCATGACTAAATTTGTCTGGACTTTACCATCCTTGTCTACAAGGCGTATGTATACACAGCCTGCAAACCCAACTTCTGACGCATCAGCAAATCCGTGTATTTGAATAGATGAGTAGTCATCTGTATTAAAAATGTGACGCGGAAACGAAATCTGGGATATTTGTGGAAGCTCGTTGGTGAAAGACTTCCATGAGTTTACGATGTCGATGGGCGGCGCTTCGTCCCAATCCACGTTGGCTATCCACAAACGTTGGATCAAATGTTTGGCGAACAATGTCACAGGTGCTAATAACCCCAGGGGATCATAGACCTTTGCTACCTCGGAGAGAATAGCCCGCTTAGTGCATTTGTCTGATGTCACTTGCACCTTGAAGCTGAATGCGTCAGACCCTGGGTTCCACTGAAGCCCTAGGACCTTGACCTTTGTGTCTTTCTCCATCTCGGCGAAGGGTACGTTCACCGGCCGCTCACCATGAGAATCTGGCGGCAGCACTGCAGCAAGTATCGCTGGCGAGTTGCTGTGCCACTTACGTAATTCAAACCCCGCCGTTTCGCAAATACCGATCAACTCTTGTTGCAAAGCGAGAGCTTTGGCTTCTGTGTCTTCGCCAGATACGAAGTCGTCCACGAAAACGTCATTTGACAAGACGGGCGATGCGATCTTGAAACGCTCGGCTTCATCGTGAGCGAGCTGTTGAATCGTCCGCAACGCAAGATAGGGTGACGAGCTTACGCCGAAAGTGACCGTGCGAAGCCTGTAGTCACGTATAGGTTCATCTGGCGACGTACGCCATACGATACGCTGGAAATCCCTATCACTTTCACGAACCAGTATGTTACGGTACATTTGTTTTATGTCAGCTGTAAAAGCGACGGAATGAACGAGAAATTTTAAAAGTACGTCTACTATGTCTTGGTGAAGCTTAGGACCCGTTAGTAGGACGTCGTTAAGGGAGTTACCACTCGCTGATAGGCAACCCGCATCGAACACAATACGCATACGTGTTGTCTCACTCGACTCTTTAACCACGCAGTGGTGTGGAATATAATAACACGCCTCATCTGAAGGCACACTATCGGCGGGCTCCATGTGGTTGAGGTCCACGTAGTCCTGGAGACACGCGTGATAGTCGTGCTTCAGCTGAGGGTTACGCTGTAAACGGAATTCTAGTTTACGGAATCGAGCTAAAGCAATTTGCCGAGACTCGCCGAGGGGCGGTGCGTCGGGCTTAAATGGAAGAGCGACCACATATCGCCCGTCCTCGTTACGGCTATGTGTCTTTTGAAAAAAGGATTCACATAGCTTTTCATCGGGTGTGTAACACCGCTGCTCTGGAACTGACTCCAGCTCCCAAAACTTCTGTAGGTTGTCGTTGTCAAACGAGCTAAAACAAGCATGAAGTGGAGTCGGATTCACAGAATCTAATGTAACTTTTCCTAATAATAAATAACCTAATACGCTATTCATAGCTATTGGAGTGCCCGGTGGGCCTGTAATAGTGTTGCCCAGAAATATATGAGCTAGAACGTCCGAGCCTAATAACATTTCTGTAGGCTGGGGTATAAAATACTGAGGATCACCTAAGGTAATATTTTGTAAATGTGGCCAACCTGTATGCGGTAGTGGTACGCTTGGCATTTTTGTAATTAATTCGGGCAGAATTAGTGCATTTATTGGTATAACCGGTTGTTTTTTACCTTTGGGGGTGATTGTACATGGATCCCGGAATTCCGAGATTTCGTAACGCCGGAATTTCGGATGATTTACAATTACGATATTTTATACGATACTAGCGACCCGCCCCGGCTTCGCACGGGTGTAATTGAGAAAAAAAAGAAGTGAATAATTTAAAGCTACTGCCTTTGATTATAGAATTTCTTGGAATTATTTATCAGTTTGTAGCTGACTTTTCGTAACGCAATATGAACAAATTTTGTATAGAAGTGACGCGTGAAAGGGCTACGTATAGCTGCCTGTCCATGGGCAAAGTACTCAACGCTTAGGTTTTGTGATTTGTTAATTGTATTTATAATTTTAGAAACTGCAGACGTGTACGGGTGCACAATTTGGGTGGATTAAGGACACCATTTCTTTGAAAGCAATTTATGGAAGCAATACGGGCTTCCTTGTTCGGTTTCATCGTTAAGACGTAAACGGGGGTCAACCGGGGAATTCTTACCCACTAAAACCCCCGCGGCTATCACGTCGGCACATTAGAGGGCGGACCTGGGCTATCTGTCGGGATCTGCACCAGCTGATACCACTCAGTGCCTTGACTTTGAACCCACACCCGGAGAGGCACATTATAGTTCCTCGAGAACCTGTCATGGTGCTCACGGTTACAGGGATCACGGGGAAGCCTTTAATGGGATTTACGGGACCCTGTTGGTGGTCAACCGGGTATGTAGGTTTCTTATAAACTAAAGCCCCAACGGCCGTGCAATCAGCACATAAGAACCCCTTCTTGGGCTATCCGGTGGGATCTGCAACATTATACCCTCAGTGGCTTGCCTTTGACCCCGCCACCGAGGAGCACAATAAAGCCACCTGGGAACTTTTCACCGTGCTCACGGTTACAGGGGTCACGGGGGAAGCCTTCAATTGGTCCCCGGGACCCTGTTGGCGGTCAACCGGGTTATGTAGGATTCTTATACACGAAACCCCCAACGGCTGTTAAATTAGTACATAAGTAGGAGACCTGGGCCATCCAGTGGGATCTGCACCAAGATCCCTCAGTGGCTTGCCTTTGAGCCCGCCACCGGGGGGCACAATAAAGCCACCCGGGAAACTATCATCGTGCTCAAAGATACGGGGATCGCGGGGGAAACCTCCAATAGGCCACAGGATCCTGCGGGCGATCGACTGCAGTCTGTGTCCCCCACGGCTGTCCACACAAAAGAGTGTGCACCGTGTACCCCTCAGTGCAAGGCAAGGGCCTTTGAAGCCGCTGCCGGGGGCGCATTATAGCCCTCCGGGAATCTGTTACCGTTGTCACAGTTTAAGGGAGTAGCGGGGGAAACATCCAATATCTCCCCGGGATCCCGTGGAGAAGTCAAACTGGGTATTTGGGATTCTTACCCACTAAAACTCCCGTGGCTATCACATCGGAACATGAGAGGGAAACCTGGGTTCTCGGGTGGGATCTGCACCAGGTGTCCCTGACTGACTGACTCGGACTGGCTGAATCCGAGTCAGTCCCGGTCAGTCCCGTCAGTCCCTGTCAGTCCCGGTCAGTCCCGCCCAGTCCCGGTCAGTCCCGCTCAGTCCCGGTCAGTCCCGCTCAGTCCCGGTCAGTCCCGCTCAATCCCCCTCAGTCCCGGTCAGTACCGGTCTGTCCCGCTCAGTCCCGGTCAGTCCCGGTCAGTCCCGGTCAGTCCCGCTCAGTCCCGCTCAGTCCCAGTCAGTCCCGCTCAGTCCCGGTCAGTCCCACTCAGTCCCGGTCAGTCCCGCTCAGTCCCGCTCAGTCCCGGTCAGTCCCGGTCAGTCCCGGTCTGTCCCGCTCAGTCCCGGTCAGTCCCAGTCAGTCCCGCTCAGTCCCTCTCAGTCCCGCTCAGTCCTGGTCAGTCCCGCCCAGTCCTGCTCAGTCTCAGTCAGTCCCGCTCAGTCTCGCTCAGTCCCGCTCAGTCCCGGTCAGTCCCGGCCAGTCCCGCGCAGTCCCGCTCAGTCCCGCTCAGTCCCGGTCAGTCCCGGTCAGTCCCGCTCAGTCCCGGTCAGTCCCGCTCAATCCCACTCAGTCCCGGTCAGTACCGGTCTGTCCCGCTCAGTCCCGGTCAGTCCCGGTCAGTCCCGGTCAGTCCCGCTCAGTCCCAGTCAGTCCCGCTCAGTCCCGGTCAGTCCCACTCAGTCCCGGTCAGTCCCGCTCAGTCCCGCTCAGTCCCGGTCAGTCCCGGTCTGTCCCGCTCAGTCCCGGTCAGTCCCAGTCAGTCCCGCTCAGTCCCTCTCAGTCCCGCTCAGTCCTGGTCAGTCCCGCCCAGTCCTGCTCAGTCTCAGTCAGTCCCGCTCAGTCTCGCTCAGTCCCGCTCAGTCCCGCTCAGTCCCGGTCAGTCCCGGCCAGTCCCGCGCAGTCCCGCTCAGTCCCGCTCAGTCCCGCTCAGTCCCGGTCAGTCCCGCTCAGTCCCACTCAGTCCCGGTCAGTCCGAGTACCACACCGTACCACACCGTACCACACCGTACCACACCGTACCACACCGTACCACACCGTACCACACCGTACCACACCGTACCACACCGTACCACACCCTACCACACCGTACCACACCCTACCACACCGTACCACACCGTACCACACCGTACTACACCGTACCACACCGTACCACACAGAACTCACCCACAACGCCCACTCACCCACTCACTGACTCACGGACGGCATAGGAAGTCGCATAAGAAGTTTCACTTCAAAAACCTGTCACCGTGCTCAAAGTTTCGGGGACCACGGGTAGACCTCCAATAGGCTTCCAGGATCCTGCAGGCGGTCGACCGCGGTGTGTGGGATTCTTACCCTCTAAACCCCCCACGGCTGTCCGCAAAAAATATGGGGCTGCACCGGGTACCCCTCAGTGCAAGGCAAGGGCCTTTGAAGCCGCTGCCGGGGGCGCATTATAGCCCCCCGGGAATCTGTCACCGTTGTCACAGTTAAAGGGGTGGTGGCACGTTTAATATGTCCCTGGGATCCTGTGGGGGATTCTTACCCACTAAAACTCTCGTGGCTGTCACATCGGCACATGAGAGGGGGTTCTCCGGTGGGATCTGCATCAGCTGTCCCTCAGTGCATTGCCTTTGAGTCCGCCACTGGGGGGCGGGTATATTATATCCCGGATATTATATACCCGCCCCCCAGTACCTACTTTATAATATATGGAATTAATGAAATTCTCTAGTACTTGATTGTTAACTATGTATCTCTTTAGGTTTAGTCAATGTAAGCTATGTAAGTTTATTTACTTAGATAAAACTTAAAACCTTCAATGAAAAATTATCTAACTGATGGTGAAAATCGCTGCGTGGTTTAGGAGGTGCTATCCGATATTGACAGACTCGGATAGCGACTTTGTTTCACACTATTTAAAGATACTTTGATGTCGTTGGTCCCCAACACCAGCCAACCTATAGAAAAAACCCTGACTGACAGACAGACAATAATTCCAATAAAGTTTTGGCTTTTTTATATCATACGTACAATAGGTGCATGCATATTGTATTCCTACCCAAACAGACATTTTGAAAATATATTTTCATTATTTTATTTTTAGTTTGTTATATTTGCGAAACAAACAAATGATACCACTTATTACTAAATATAAGATCCAATAGTACAAAAATCAATTCAGTTTCCACTAATAACTAAATCATAACATTAGAGAGAAGTTAACTACGTATGCATGATTTTAAATTTAAAAAAAGTATTAAATATAAAAATATATTAGAGATAAAAAGTGCCGGAGTCAATATGAGTTAAATATTTAAAACATCGAATTTTAATATAAATAAACTATTTTAAAAAAATAAAAACCGACTTCAAAGTAAATTATCTAAAAAGCATAAAATAACGAAAATATTATTGAAGTTGGTGTTAGCATACCTGCTGTGTATATTCTGCACCAACTTCAATAATATTTTCGTTATTTTATGCTTTTTAGATAATTTACTTTGAAGTCGGTTTTTATTTTTTTAAAATAGTTTATTTAACACTTTTTAGTGACTTATTTTACCAAGATAGGTATCAGCACTATCACGCAACTTGAACGTCTACATTACAGTAACTTACTGAAAACATAAAAAGTTTATATCTCTTAAACTACTGGACCGATTTTGATGAAATTTGTACTCTACCCTAAGTTGAAAGATACTCTAACTATTGCAAAAAGAATTTTTGAAATCGGACTTGTAGTTTCTGAGAAATCCGCGGACAAACCTACATACATACATACATACATACATACATACATACATACATACATACATACACTCGTGAAATTTGGTAAATTCGTTTAGAAGCCCACATAGACTAACATATATGAATATTACGCATTTTTATTAATATTACATACATACGCGTCGAATACAGAACCTCCTTTTTTGAAGTCGGTTAATAAAAAATCAAAACAAAGTTTAAAAATACAAAAAAAAATCCGCACACGGGTAGCGAACCCGGACAGTCCGCACTTAGAGGACGCTTCCGTAACCACTTGGCCAAGGAACTCTTATTTTATCTTTCGAATTATCGTATCTTATTGTGGTAATATATTTGTACCGCCATCGGTTAAGTAATAATACTTCTTTTTTACCCTGTAAATGGATAAATTATAAAAAATATGAAATACTAATTCAATTAATTTTCTTAACGAATGTCTGTGCAAAATTTCAAGTCAATAGGACCAAGGAATCGCGTTCTCCTATACAAACTTTGCCCCCCTATTTGACCCCCTTAGAGGTTGAATTTCTCAAAATCGCGTCTTAGTGAGCACCTACGTCTTAAAAGGAACCCCCTTGCAAAGTTTGAGACTCCTAGCACTTGTAGTTTCTGAGATTTCGTGATGATTGGGTTTTTGCCTACTCTTTTATATAATAAGATTACATTAAATATCGGAATCCGATACTCATTAAAGTTGAGAAAGCCATGTACGATAATGGCGGAGAACGTGGTATTTATTTGACAAAGGCATACAATTTTAAGATTGACATTGCCATATTAAAATCACATTTTTTTATTATTTTTCCATGCCATGAGATTCTGGTAGACCTTATACCTATCATCAGTCGGTCAGGGGGTCCTGAAAATAACCTCCAATAGTTCTCTAATCTGTGATAACCTTTAAGATGATGCTATAAAAAAATCTGTGGGCTTGTCTGCTGTCACTGAAGTTGTCAAGCGTGACTGCTGTACCAACACTGCCACATGAAAAAATAATAGTGAGAATTATTAAAAACAAAGCGTGTTTATCTTGTATTTGTTCCAAATACTATTGATTTTATTACTTGTATTGACTTTCTGGAGGAGACCTTTGTCTCAGGACAAACAAGGGGAGAAGACAATTGTGACTTTATTTAATAATATATTATAATCAAACTCTGTTTATACTCTTCTTGAATAAAGGCTTTATTATTATTATATTTTTGTGGTTTTTTTTCTCTCCTTCGAGGGGGTAAAATAGCTGGCACACGGACCTTAGTCAAGTGTGTCAGTATTTGAAGATGATGTGAGGAATTTTCTTGTGAGACGACAGGTGTTTAATATAACGGCTTTTTGGATAATTATGAGAGTGTGTTTAGGCATCTGAAGTGTATTGAGGCTAGTGTGGAGAGTCTTGGGGATAACACCAGTTGTCGAGATTATGACTGGTATTATTTTTACTATGTCTATTTGCCATTGTCTTTTAATTTCGGTCGCTAAATCTACGTACTTAGAAACTTTCTCTGTATGTGTTGTTAATAAATTATGTGTGTTACATACTGCAATATCTATGATGTAAACTATTTTATTGATTTTATCTAATAGTGTTATGTCAGGTCGGTTATAGTGTATTTGTCTTGTCTGTTATTATTGATCTATCCCAGTAGATTTTAAAAAGACTATTCTCCAGGATCGTACTAGGTTGATACTTGTAATAGGCTATTTTTTTACCAATAAAGTTGTATTTGTGTGCTAGGTTTTGGTGTACTATTGCTGCAACTTGGTCGTGCCTATGCTTATAATCAGTTTGGACTATAGACTTGCACGCACCTGTTATAAGCTGAATTGTTTCAGAACTGCTGTGACAACGGCGACATATGTCTGTGGCTAGATTGGGTGTGCGGATTATGTATTTTTTATAGTTACGGGTGGGTATAACTTGGTCCTGGATGGCCATTATGAAAGCCTCAGTCTCCGGGAAGAGCTCACCTTGCCGCAGCCATTCGTTCGACGCAAACTTGTCGACGTGAGCTTGCCTTAAATCCGCTAGGTGCCTACCGTGAAGCGACTTTTGGGACCAAGTATCTATTTTTTGTTGCCTACTAATAACTTGTAAATTTGATTGTGTGCTTCTGTTATGTAAGTTCAGCGGAGTTAGGTTTTTGTCTATGTTAGCTATATATCTGTGTAGCAGTGATTGTTCTGATTTAGTGTGAAAATACTTTCGGAGTTTAGTTATTTGTTCATTGTGTAGATTTCGGATGTCAATTAGGCCTCTCCCTCCATCTCGGCGTGGTAGCACGAGGTGTTGTATACACGATTTGGGATGATGTTTCCTGTGGGTGGTCATATGTGTATTAATGATACGCTGGAGTCTTATTAAATCTGATTGAGACCATTTAATAACGCCAAATGAGTATGTAAGTGTTGGTATTGCGTATGTGTTTATTGCTTTGATTATGTTTCGTGAGTTTAATTGAGATCTCAAAATACTTTTTTCTAATTCCGGAGCCGGTTCCGGAATTCCGGAATTGAACCAGTAGTATCGTAACTCAGTTCCGGAATCGAAAATCATCCGATGTTACATGCCCTATGCCCATGCCACTACTAGACTCCTCCGTAGGAAGGAGCGAGACGGCACTAGGTATCGCAACTTCACAGGTAACTGGTAATGACTGCGTACCCAAATGAATTAAAGTGTGAAGACGTACCGTTGTTGACAGGTACGGCATACATAACTAGATTTACAACTTTTAAGATCGTGTCCGACGTTTAAACAATTGTAACAGATGTTCTTGTTTTTTACAAATAAATATCAATCTTGTGGGGTACGATTTAAAAACTCAGGACACTTCACCAATGCATGTTGGCCATTACACTGCAAGCAAGATTTACCCTTATCGCTATTGACATAAGGTCGAGATTGGTCTGTGGCGGGTTTCACTGCCGCTACGAGACTCCGTTTAGCCTGCGCTCGCGCCGTAAACGCGTTGCCGCTAGAATTACCCACATTGGGCAATTTAAAAATGGACTGTTTGCTGCAGGAAGCAGAAGTTGTTATTTCCTCAGCGGAAATTTCCCGTTCTAAAAATGCGATTAAAATATTTACGTCTGGAATATCCGACGGCTTTGATAATGAACGTTCGAAATTCTTTCTCATAGTGATCGGTATTTTACGTAACAAAAGATTTAACAGTAGAAAACTCCATTGCTCAGTAGGGAAACCTGCAACTTCCAATGCCTTAATGTTTTCTTGGTAGACATTTAATAGATTTCGCACACCGTGAGCTGTAGATCTATCGGAACAAGGTTCGATATCTAGTATGCGATCGAGATGTTTTGATGCAATTATTCTTTTGTTTTCGTAACGAGATATCAATATTTCTAAAGCGACTGAATAATTATCGTCGGTAATCGGAATCGACTTTACTAAATTTAACGGTTCGTTTTTTAAAGATAAAAGGAGGTACCTAAACTTTTCAATGTCCGCGTAGGTACTGTTACTATGCACTAACGAACGGTATAAATCGTAAAATGACGGCCACTCGGTAGGATTACCGTTAAATTCTGGTAATGGCAAATTAGGTAAATTACGTTTATTGTACGATAATGTATCTTGTGGTAATATTGGCCGGCTAGCCCGGCGCTGCTGCTCATCCATGCCTTTTAGCTTGTTTACATGCGCAACAATGGCATAATACAAGTCGTTAAAATCGTTACGAATCTTAATATTTTCCTCTTTGTCAAATGATTTGAATTTTATCAAAGTTCTTTCAATTTTTCACCGTTTAACGACTCACCGTTTTCTCGCGCTGTGCTGGTACCGCTTTGTCGGGCCCGACTTCTGGGATTTTGACGATGGTCGATCACGTTCACTTCACCTTCACACATATAGTCCATAGGGCGACTGGTTCGCGTGTTATCTTCCAGGATAGAAGGAAAGTCTGTTCTGGATGAGCGAGAACTCGAGAGATAGAAATTTAGATGTGCACTCGTGCGCGGTAGTACAATGACTAATTAGACGACTTTCTGTCGATAGGCGGCGTCGTAAGCGCGCTTCCGTGGATCACTGTCGCGAAACCCATTGGACAGATGAAAAAAATGAATGCTATAGTACCAATATTGTGTTGTCTATTTATTTACAAATTTGTTCCGGTACGGAACAGTCTGTTTGTCCGTATAATTTCTGTAGTTATAGTTATTTCTTTGGAAGTGCTTATTTACAGGTCTGTTAAAGTTAAGTTGTTTCTGGGGAGAAATTGTCTCTTTCTGGCATTTTCTCGCAGTTTCTAATGCAATGAACTTTGATTATATCGATGGCTCCTACGTTAAGTATCGTATGTCTAAAAACATGATTTTCATGTTTTCATTGATTCGTAATTAAGGTGTTATTTACTTTTTAATCCCATTAACAGAATTTTCAAAACGTGAAAAATGAAAAAGTTTTTTCCCGTATAATGGCGTATGTTATTGTTGTGGGCGCTGTAAATAATTGTATTTACTCTAGCTATATTATACGGGGTAAAGGTGCACGGGAGTACGGATGATCGGCGAATCGTATCTATCACTTACCGGCTTGTACGTGGGAATTACGCTCCGCTCGCACGGCACGAATTCGTTTTACCATTTACTTAATTTAAATCACTATATAAGATTGATAATGAGTAAAAATAAATCATGTTCGTATTTGAGACATAATTCAAGAACTCAAAGATTCTGTGATGTTCCTTTTGGGGTTGTATTGTATCGTTGTTGTTAAGTGTTTAAGTTTTTTACGAAACTATGTCAAAAATATCGTATATAACAAATACAATTTAGTACGTTGCTTTTTGGTCATCAAATTATATCGTATGTAGTACTTACGATTTTGTACGCTGCCAATCGAATCAATTATTTTATCGTATGTACTACGTACGACTATTTACGTGGTATTTTTAAATCTGACTTTTATCGTATGTGTTATTTACGCTGATTTACGTTGCAGAATTGGATATGGTAAGGTTAACATACAATAAATTACGTGGTAATTGCAAAAAAAGTACTGTGCTTTGTTACTTTTTTTTAAATTTTAGAGTCTCTATTGCCATCTGGGACTCATTTAATGGAAATAGAAGCACTTTCTTAGATGCCGTAAGAAGATATTTCTCAAAAACTACCAATACTGCCAAATAACAATTCTGGTAGGTAAACATTTACTTATTAAAATACTTTGTGTTAAGTTTCTAGGATCTATGACTGCTGTATGATTTACATAAACATCTTTATAAAGTTTTTTTTTTCAGATGAAGATTTGATAACATTTAGAAGTTTTTAACCATCGAAGTTCGAAGAAGATGAAGTAAGTGCCATGCAAGTTTAGTCACAGCTTATGCCAGATTTAAATAAAACCACACTTGAAGCTAGTTTGACCTATACCTTGGATTTTAATAGTTCCGTACTAGTTATCACGCCACCCACCGTAAACAGTAACACTCCTCATTCAGAACGAAATGACAATGGTGCAGAAAATATATTTCAGGAGCACTCTATTAAGAAAAATAACCCGGGAATCATACAAACACCTCATCCCTTATCCAGGCTGTGAATGTTAGTCCTTTGGACACAGATTGTGAGAATGTTTTTGTTGGTAATGTAATTTTCTGTATTATATATTATATAATGTAATGTTTCTCAGATGTTATGTCGAAAAGTGTGGGAGTAGTTGCTACAGATGTAGGACGGTTGTGGGACTTATTTTAATTTGGGGTTACTTCCACCACTCATTCCCACCACTGTGAATGTCAGCCAGGATCTACAGTGGTCACCAGTGAAGACGCCGAGGTTTGACCCTCGGCGAGTCCCGGGGTAACGCAAAATTGTCTTGGAAACCGCAACAAATATAATTATAAAAGTATATAGGAGGAGTAAAAGAAATATAAATTCTATTTCCCTCCTTTGCAAAGCGGGAGACAAATAACAATCACACGGATTGATATAATTGAAAGATTCTTACAGGTGCACGAACCCTTGTTAGTCCATCTGTAAGGCACCGCGAAAGTTATGAGATTTGAAGAGATCTATATTAAGCTTTCTACTATTAAACTTGTTTCCAATAATAAGTATGGCGGAAAGGCTTCAAAGCACGAAAATGTTCCATAGTCGCTACAAGGTCCGAGTATACAACTCCGCATGTTATTTCCAAACTATTCAACATACTCGTAACATGGTGATGGTGTACACTGTTCAGAGGACAAAAATAAAGAAATTAAACGTACTTTCTGTAGATCCAAATAGACTTCATGTAATATAGTATGATCTAACAGATCTCAGAAAGCTAATACCAGACGAATGACAACGAAATGAAAGCGATGTTGTTGTGGGCCTACTTTACAATAAGCTGCATATATCTAAATTGAAACAAACGTTGAAAAGAACATAATTTTATGTATTATATCCCAGTTTATTTTTTATTTTAATATCCCGACGTTTTGAACACTTTACAGCATTCATGGTCGCGGGTGGACTGAGGTGGTAGTTGCCTATACGTCATAATTGTCTTAGGGTACCCTCAGGTTTTATCATTATTATTCTTAGTCGATCTACACAGAAAGAGCTTACAGTATCTTGAGGTTGATATAATCCGTAAAATTAGTTCTACTCATTTCAATAATAAACGATGATTTAATGAGTTACAAGAGGTGTAATTCCAGCTATTCATCACAATTTTTACGCCAACCTCCCAGTGGAGTCAAACTGCACACATTGACTCGGAATGATTCAGATTAAGGATTTTGTTTTAGAATTTATATTATAAGGTTTTAACTTACTTAAAAAGAATTTATATATTATAAAAAGAATTCGTTCCGTTCTGTTGATTTGTTTGTACTAATTCTGTTAATTTTTTTTTTTTTTTTTTCGGTACGCATTTTTATTTCTTACTTTTGTTGTCTAACTGTGATTAAAGGTATTATGTCAGTATTATAGGTTGATGTTTCTGTTTTTTTTTTAACTATAAGTAATTATTTTATGATAGTCAAAGCTATTTTAAAAGTTTTTCTATGTCCAATAATAAAACTTATCATACGCTCTAATAAAGTGTTTGTTTAGGTATTTGTAAGAAATTTTATTTTACCAAAGAAATATTAAGAGCATTATTATTTTCAGGCAATCGTAATTACGTTTGTAAGTTTTATTATTGTTTTAATTGTGTTGATTTTTCTGCGAGAGTTAGAGCTAGTGAGTTACCTACTTTGTTGTCAGACCTCTAAATAAAATATTTTAAAAAAGTAATTTAGATTCAGTTCAGTTGTTTTATTTATTATTTAAATATTTTGTTGACCTAATCACCTATTTCATTTAATATGGAGAAAGTAAAATATAGTATGTCTCTTAATGCCAAATTAATGTCGATGTAAAACATCGTAAGTAAAATAGACGATATTTTCTGCTTACTGAATTGCAGCGTATGTAATCGTAAGTAATACTTACGATATTTGTATACTGCAGATTTCCATCGTATAAAAGCGTAACAACAATATCTCTAAAACGAATAATTATTAAACGTTTGTTTTCATACTATTCGGTAAAATAAGGCATTTTCTATGTTTGGTACAAATTTCAGCCAAATAGCTTCAAATTTAAAGAACAAGCGTAGAAAAATATCTTAAATTCGCTCTCCTGTAAAGTGCGGGTTTTGCACATACGATACTTAACGTAGGAGCCATCGATATATACGTCTAGATAGCGTGTTCGATGTTCAAACACTTGACAATATCAAGTATACCAAAACATCAAATTGGTATACTTGGTTGTTTAGTATCACTTGAACTCTACCGATGGTTTGTGCTCGCAAAAAAAAAACTTTTTGCCGAATTGTGTAATCAAATCGTGAAAATATTAACTAAGTAAAATTAATAAAGATCCTAACTTAATTTTCCATTCATAAGTCTTAAGATTCTGTGAGGGATTATTATAAAAACTCGATTGTTTTTTACGACAATTTGTACATTGTCCGACTAGACTGGTGGCTAGGTAATAATGGGGGAATATATCTTAAGTCTGGGGTAATTTATCTTTTGACAAAAATGAATTCAATGAAACTTAATACGTAGTTAGTGACCAAAACATGAAATAAATCAATTATAATAATTTTAATTTATATTTTTGATAAATTAATTACTTTTATATAGGTAAGTACTTAGAAGTATTTTTTCTTCCTGGTCATGAGGCAAATAAGACGTTCACTTGATGGTAAGGGACACGCCATTTAATTTAATTTAATTTCAATTCAATTCTTTTCAAATCAAATCAATTTCTTTATTATTTTTTTTATTTTATTTTATTTATTATTGTTTTTTAATTTTTTAATGTTTTTTTTAAATTTTTTTTCTTTTTTTTTTATTATTTATATATATTTTTTTTTTTATTTAATTTTATATATATTTTTTTTATTTATTTATTTATTTTTTAATTCTTTTTTTTTTATTGTATTTTTTTTATTTTATTTATTTATTAATTTATTATTATTTTTTTTTTTTGTTTATTTTTTTTTATTTTATTTTATTTTATAATATTTTTTTTTTTTTTAAAGAAATACATTTTTTTTTTTTTTTTTTTTTTTTTTTATTTCATTTCATTTCATTTCATTTCATTTTATTTTATTTGGACATCAAACAGCTATACGTTATATTTAAAAAAAAAGGAATTACACATTTGCAAAGTACATATCAATCCACAACGCTATCGCTATTTATGGGAAAAATATTTATAACTGGAGATCCCCAAACACGCACACAACCACAGATGACGCGAGTGTACAACGAGGCCTGCACGCACACACGAATTATGAGGTTGTTATGCTTATTAACGTAACGTTACAAGACAATTAGGTATCTAGACGTATATATAATCAAAGGCAATTAATTTACTTTCCAGGTAGTAGAGAAATTCTTCTAAGTTAGGCAACTCTCGGTTATTCTTCATGTCTTTTGTATATTCATTGAAAGTTGCCGAGTCCAATTTTTGTGACATGTAGTAGACTATAATTGGATCCCAAGTTGATACTTCCACGCCCATATTTGATATACCATTTAAACTCTCCTTTATGACATCATGCATCTTTGTGTGCAATCAGGTGCTGCATTTCCAATGTGCTGGCGTTAAAGAATCCGGATACCGTAAGCTAGGGGATAGGAAACTTACTTGGCGTTGCATTAAATGCAAACAGTTACCTGCCACTCCGAGCCCTAGCTCTCCAAGAACGGAATCGGATCCAGCTATTCTGATGGAAATACGTGCTTTAACCGCAAAACTGTCTCCTTTAGAAGGCCTGAAGGATGAGATTTTGGCAATGAGAAGTGAATTTACTGATCTGAAGTCATCATTGAATAACCAGTTTAGCGAAGTAGTTAAAGAATTTAGCAACAAGATCAGCAACATGGAGCAGCGTATCATCCAGGTCGAAAAGGTTCAAGACCAATTGGTCCAGCTCCAAGCGCGGTTTGACAGAATTGAGGCTGAATCAGATAATAAAGATCAATGGTCACGAATGAATAATGTAGAACTGAAAGGTTTAGTGCAGACAAAGAACGAAAATTTATTCGATATAGTCTCTAAAATAGGAACTAAAATTAACTATACTCTCTCCAAAAATCAGATCAATTTTATCAACCGAGTGCCAACTCGTGAAAAAGACCAAACAAGACCTGTAATAGTCAGCTTCTGTAACCGGTACGTAAAAGAGGATTTTATTGCTGCTGCAAGATATGAAACAAAGAAGTCTCCTCTTATGAATAGTCAAATTGGCCTTTCTGGTAATCAGAGAATATATGTTAATGACCCAGGGGCGTATTTACCCTAGGGCCAAGGGGGCCATGGCCCGGGGCGGCAGGCTTCGAGGGGCGGCGCGAGCCGCACCTCGCTTAGCATGTGCGTCTTTCTTTTTGGTTTTATATGATTGAAGGATTAAAAAACCTACATGATTAACTTAAACTAAAACTCATTTGGGAACTAAAACTAGTCGGGAATTCGGGATGTTTCACTTTCAACGTTGTTGCGCGTGTAGTTTTTCTACATATCCAGCGAGACGGTGGGGCGGCGCAGGCCACGGCGTTGGTGACTAATTGTTGACCATGTGGTGACCGTCACCCCGCCGCCGCCAGCGCCAGGCGTTTTCAATAAAATTAATAAAGCGACAATCGACTTCAATCTTCAATATAAGTTTATCTACTATCTACTTGATGGGACTTTGCTTTTCGTTGGAACTCTAAAAGATTTTTTGCATTCTTATTTGGAATTAATTCCAAAATGCGACTAAATGTTAAGCGATTTATGGAAAAGTTCGTGTGACGCGGTAACGGCCAATTAGGCATTTTTGTGTAAATTGGATACAATGCCCGAAGCCAGTGCCGGATTAAGCCAGCGCGGGGCCCGTAGCAAATATGAACGCGGGGCCCTTGACTTGCATAGTTTTTGTTGTTAGAGTAAGGTCATTTAGACGTTCTCAGAAGACAAAAATTTGCTATTTATTTGCTACACAGACTGTAATGAAGTGTAGCCTACACTTCATTACTTTTTTGCCCAAATGCCCCAGGAAGTGGGTTATGTGTTTCGAGAGTATGTACATGTATGTAAATATGTGTGTATGTCTATTTCTTTGGCACGGCCTACAGCCTAAAGGGCTTGATGGACTGCGAGTAATAATATGTCGTTCAATTCCTCTTAGTTGTGGGAGAGACATAACCAATAATAATCAATCAAAATCATGGCAGCTCGGGTTCTCTTACCTTACGATTGTCTTATGAAGGTACCTGCCGAAGCAAACGTGCTCCGACAGAACCAGCACGAGCCGGAAGGTGAGTGTGCCGTATTTTCGCCGATATGGTCAATTATGGCTGGCATGCTATTTTAACAGTGTTATGTCATATGGCATATTACTGTGGGGATCTTCTGCAGAACTTAATACTATTTTTATTCTGCAGAAAAGAGCTGTGAGAGCCATTTACAATCTGGCTCCTATTGATTCACTTAGAGAGAAATTCAAAGAGATAGATATTCTAACGGTTGTGTCACAATACATATTTGAAAATTTAGTTTATGTTAAAAAAAATATCAGCTCTTTTAAAAAGTATAGTGATACACATAATATTAATACCCGGAACAAACACGATCTTGTTGTACTTACATGCCACGCGTCTCCACAGAACAGGCAAATCGTTTATGGGCCAAAGTATACGCTTTTATAACAAACTGCCACAGGATATCCGAGATCTTCCAATAAAGAAATTTAAACCTTTGATAAAAAGCCGTTTGTCAAAAAAGGCTTATTATAAAATCTCGGATTACCTGGAGGATAAAGCTGCGTGGGCTTGAACTGCTCAACTCATGCAAGCTTAGAAGTTTAAGGCTGACATAAGTAAAATTTGTAAAACTATTTTTTAAAAAAAATGACAAAAAAAGACAAGCCCGCTGAGTTTCTTGCCGGATCTTCTCAGTAGCGGCCGCGTTACGATCCGGTGGTAGTTTGTAAAAATGATTTTTGTGTAAGTGCCTCCGTGGGGCCTATACATAATAAAGATATTTTGACTTTGACTTTGACTTTGCATGGCTTGACTACACCACTCATTCAAGCGACCACACAAGGGCGTCGTCCTGTGCCTCCTTTCGCCACCGCTGAACTATACGAAGAGGTGCTCCGCCCTGGCTTTGCGCTTCTTTGTTCTACTGGTAAACTGTGGTCAGCACCTTCGCATCCAAGTCCCAAGGTAGGAGGACCCCCACGCCTCACACAAAATTATGCGGTATCTGCGTAGGTATTACCCAGACCACCATGACCTTCTGTGGTCATTGCAACGGGGTCTTGGTTTTGATAGTCAGGGTGTCCTCCAACACTAGCGCGCCATAGAGGGACATCGGCCATACTGCCCCGGTATATAGGTGACGGCAACTATCACTCGGGCCACCCGGATTCGGCAGGATCTGGTGGTATCTTAGGCGATGTCAAGAGACACCAACACACCGCCCCTGAGACACTGCCTCATCCGAGAGAGCCTTGACGCGAAGGATCACGTTTGGCTGACTCTCTCGGAATCCGTATTGGGCATCGGAGACTCGGGCGTTACTTTCTAATAAGAAAGTAGCCAATAGACTATTAACAGAAAACTATACAAGTGACTTAGAGTTGCCAGAGTTATGTTGATTTCAATCCTTTCGTTGTTAGTAGAAAAATATGCGATTGATGTAAGGTAAAACACCCAGTGTCCGACAACGCACCATTGTCCGACATTTAAAAAGTTTATTAAAAAAAATAAGAGCAGTTTCTCCTTTCTGAATGGATTTCAAGAATAAACAATAAACGCGGATTATCTAGTTGTCATTGTAAATTACATTTCACACATTCGGCCATTTTTAAGAAAATGGCTTGGTATAAGTTTCGACCGCAAGTGATCCTCCATCGTAAGTCTAGTTTTACTAGCAAAATCGTTAAGGAGGTGAGTAAGATTTATTGCTCATAACTTTTAATTGTTTTGCTGTATCGAAAATGTTATTTATTTATAAAATTAAGACATAAATTGACTAGTTTTTAATAATTGTTTGACAAGGGTGTGGTTATAATAAAATAAGAAAATACGCCTGTCGGTAATTGGAGTTTTTTTCATCGGTTGTTCCAAATTTCGACACATGTCGAAAGATTTTTGTTTATTATTTTTTGCACTTTATTTTATTACTTGGCTATGTTTCTTCAGCACTCTTAAAATATAGTTCTTTCATTTAAAACATCAAACTGCATCCAGTGATCAACAGTTGTGTCGATGATTGGATATTACATGTGTTCCAATAACAGACATATTTTGCAAAAATGGCGCCTAAAAAGATACACGCCTTTTCAAATGGCACAGGCGATAGGAGCAGTCAGTCTTATCGACTTCAAAATGCTATTGGGTGGAAAGCATGTCATTTGAGCACCGTAATGCGTTGGTACGCAGAGTTTGATCGAGGCCGCCTCTCCATGATAAAATTCGTGAAGTTCGGCTCTCAACTGCGGTCACTGAGAAAATATGGCTACTGTCATGATATTTACGGGGCCGGAAGAGACCGTCATAGCTTATAAACTATGCTGGTTATAACCAGCACGTGAAAAAAATGCCCTTAGACCAATCCAGACCAATCAGATCCTTATGTATTCAAAAATAGTTTGACCAAATGAAATGTGTTTAAAATGTACACGGACATCAGAGTTAAACTAACCCGGCACTACTCTGAGGGCATCCCATACATCAGCCTGTACTAGATTGGAATGGCTCTCAAACAGCTTAAAACAAAAAAGTGCCGGGTGAAGACGGAATCACAACAGAAATTCTGAGAGCGGATGGAAAACCGGTAGGTACTTTTAGTCCTCCAGAAGTTATTCAATTCCGTCTTCAGGTCTCGTTCGTTCCGAAGGTACTACGCCAGAAGCATGGCACAGGAGTGCGGTAGTGCTTCTCTTCAAAAAGGTGATAACACCTTATCGAAACATTATAGACATAATATCTCACTTCTGAGCCATATGTACAAGCTGTTTTCGAAACGAAGGAATAGCAATAGTCTCGAACGCAGGTGTAATGATTTCCAGCCTACCGAACAAGCCGGGTTCCGAAAAAGCTTTAGCACGATATACCACATTCATACGCTCCGTCAGATGATGCAGAAGACTATGGAGTATAATCGGTCATTATATCCAGCGTTTGTGGGCTACGAAAAACCTTCGATTTAATCGAGACCTGGGCAGTATTGCTATCCCTCCAGCGATGCCATATTCACTATAGGTATCGAACTGTTGCAACGACCACCATGCCGATCCGACTACAGGACGAGAGTACATAATCAACCCGATTGAAGAGAGTTGTGAGACAGGGAGACGTTATTTCCTCGAAACTGTTCACGAACGCATTGGAGGACGTTATCAAGCTCTTGGACTGGTACGGATTCGGCATCAACGTCAATGGCGAATACATCACTCGCCTTCGCTTTGCCGATAATATAGTAATTACGGCAGAACCGCTGAAGGACCTCAATACGATGCTCAGCGACCTCAGTAGCGTTAACCCAACCGGTGGGTCTTTAAAATGAACATGGACAAGACGAAGAATATGTCTAATGTCCATGTTGCATTCATACCGATAGTCGTTGGCAACGATACACACGAAGTTGTTGATCACTATGTCTACCTTGGATACATTTAGTGGGTCCAATTTCGACAAAGAGGTCGCTCGAAGCATCCAACTTGGCGTTTGGGAAACTTGGTGACATTTTCTCATCTGAAATTCCGCAGTGCCTGAAGGCAAAGTTCATTCACTAATGTATGTTGCCAGTGATGACAATATGGTAATGAGACGTGGTCCTTAACAGATGGCCTTTTAGAGAAGCTCAGTCACACAACGAGCTATAGAGAGAGAGCTGTGCTCAGAGTTTCTTTGCGTGACAGAATCCGTAATGAGGACGTTCGACAAAGAACCAAGGTCACCGACATAGCTGTCAGAATCTGCTAGTTGAAGTGGCAATGGGTAGGCAACATCGCTCGAAGAACCGACAACCAATGGGGAAAAAAGGTTCTCAAGTAGCGACCACGAACCGGAAGACACAGCGTAGGTAGGCCTCCTACTAGGTGGGTAGTCGATATTTATTTATCTTTATTATAATACCCAGTTGTCGTCCATTGTGGCGTTCGAAGGGTGAGGCCTATAGTCAGCGGTGGACGTCTTCCGGCTGGTGATGATGATGATGAATACCAATTAATTAAAAACAGTTCTACAATTTATGTTAAATATTTGATTAGTTAAAATAATTCATACGTGACAAAGAATAGTGGAAGTACGTAACGGGATAAGATCATTTACGATTTTTTTATAAAAAAATATTGTTATAATAGCATTAAAAAGTCATTACCTTCTTAACTTTAGATGAGTTTAAGCATGCTACACACATGTACATGTCCCTGTTTGTTTATTATAATTAAAATAATTAATGTACTTAATAAGACTTTTTTGGGCATGGTGTTAAGATTCGGTCGATATTTGGGTGACGATAAATAGAACATGTCGATTACTAGATCACGATTATTGGATCATGTCGATTACTGGGTGTCGATATATAGAATTTCCTTGTCGATAACTAGGCCAAAAAGAGCCTAAATCTAATTTGACTTATTGATCTACTTATTGGTATTACACTCGTTTTTACATTAAGATAATATAGAATGAACCCTAAACTTATACCTAGTGCATGAAAGTATCGTATAATATCATAAATAAACTAGATATTTAAAAAAATGTTCACTTGCCATCCTTAAAGTGTCGATGATTGGGGGTTTTACCTTAATGTAATGAAGTAAAAACATTTACTTCTAAAATGTTTCTAAATATAAATAACAATTTATTCATCATCATCATCAGCCGGAAGACGTCCACTGCTGAACATAGGCCTCCCCCTTAGAACGCCACAATGAACGACAATTGGCTATTTGCATCCACCGGTTACCTGCGAGGCGCACAATGTCGTCTGTCCACCTAGTGGGAGGCCTGCCAACGCTGCGTCTTCCGGTTCGTGGTCGCCACTCGAGAACCTTTCTTCCCCAACGGTTATCGGTTCTTCGAGCGATGTGGCCTGCCCATTGCCACTTCAACTTGGAGATTCTGAGAGCTATGTCGGTGACCTTAGTTCTTCGGCGAATCTCCACATTTCGGATTCTGTCGCGCAAAGAAACTCCGAGCATAGCTCTCTCCATGGCTCGTTGTGTGACTCTGAACTTTTCTAAAAGGCCAGCCGTTAGAGACCACGTCTCAGTACCATATGTCATCACTGGCAACACACACTGGTTAAAAACCTTCGTCTTCAGGCACTGCGGTATTTTGGACGAGAAGATATCGCGTAGTTTCCCGAACGCTGCCCATCCGAGTTGGATTCTTCGGGCGACCTCTTTGTCAAAGTTGGACCGACCTAACTGGACAGTTTGTCCTAGGTATACGTAGTGGTCAACAACTTCGAGTGTATCGTTCCCAACAACTACCGGTACGGGTGCAACATGGACATTAGACATGATCTTCGTCTTGTCCATGTTCATTTTAAGACGCTACTGAGGTCGCTGAGCATCGTATTGAGGTCCTCCAGCGACTCTGCCATAATGACTATATCGTCGGCAAAACGAAGGTGAGTGATGTATTCGCCATTGATGTTGATGCCGAATCCGTACCAGTCCAAGAGCTTGAAAACGTCCTCCAATGCGTTTGAGAACAGTTTCGGTGAAATAACGTCTCCCTGTCTCACACCTCGCTGCAATGGGATTGGTTTCGTGCTCTCTTCCTGTAGTCGGATCGACATGGTGGCGTTGCTGTACAAACACTTCAACACTTCGATGTACCTATAGTCAATGTGGCACCGCTGGAGGGACTGCAATACCGCCCAGCCCCCCTAGACAACGTAACATTCTACAGTCGTTATCGCTAATAGAAAAGTATAAAAATGTATGAGAATGACATATGTCATCGAAAAATCACGTGACAAATTATTGGGATTGACACCGTTAGCGAATGAAGAAATAGATTCGCTATGAAGCGATTGCATCTTGTCTAGGCCCTCAGGCACAGACTACTCAGTAAGAACTACGTTCCCTCAGGTCTCGATTGAATCGAAGGCTTTTTCGTAGTCCACAAACGCTAGACATAATAACATATTATTACTGCATGTTAAAGCAATATTATTTGTTGCTACGTGTAAAGCCTTCTTATCGTAAACATTTTGCGATTGGCGTATAGGTTTTCTTTTATTTGTATGAAATACGGATACCTGACCTGACAACCCCAAATGAAATCGCCGACTCGGACGTTAATGGCGGAGTGTCTTTTGATTTCGTGATATTTTTGAAGAATCTATACTTATAATAAAACTGTAACGGGTCCATTTCTGTACATTGAAGATATTTTGAAAATTATATTTGGAGGGCATTCTATAACCGATACTGAGGCCGAAAATGTAATTATTTTAATTTTTGTCTGTCTGTCTGTCTGTCTGTCTGTATCTCGGCTGAGCATCACGCCGAAACTACTGGATGGATTGAAACGAAACTTGGCATGATTTGAGTTAATACTCCGAGGTAGGACATAGGATACTTTTTATCCCGACATTCAGCACGGTTCCCTTGGGAGAGGGGACTAAAGTCAAAATGTGTACTTGGTTATACGCTTGCTCCGATTTTAACAATTTTTCATTATAATTATAATAAATATTTGCAAGGGAACACTCATAGACAGTTGCTAACAATGTTTGGAAATCGATCAGGTTAAGCAACGTTAGGAAAGGTCATTAAATAGATGGGTGACCGTTTAACGCCATTTGAACTAAACGTCTCCGTGCTTCGGAGGACAAGTAGAAAGTGGGTCCAAGTTTTTAACCGACTTTAAAAAAGGAGGTTTTGTATTCTATGCGAATGTATATTATTGAAAGTTTAGTTAACGTAAACACAACGCGGGCGGAGCTGCGTGGGTCAGCTAGTTTTAGTTAAAATGGGTTGAATTTGTGTCGTGGAGGCTTGCGGAAGCGAGTATTATCCTGTTCAGTGTGACCGTTTTTGGTATATTCGATACCAAATTGGTAGAATTTGGGCTCCACAATTTTGATTTAGTATTTTTTTGGTATAATTTCAAATGTTAGTATATTTTGGTAAAATTTTAACTAAAAGGACATTTTGTAGTGTATTTTTTGGTAAATTTTCTGGTAGCACAAACATTCATTCATTCAATTTCACTTGTGTAGTTTTGTCTTTGTCTGTTTACCGAAACTGTATGATTTATATCTTTTATACAGTAACTTTTAGTTCTACAATGCGTAATTCGTTGTTGCATTACTTATTTCTTGCACGTTCGGATGGGTAATTAATGGATGGATTATCATAACACTACGGCTACTCGGTTGGCAACAAACAATGCCGACTGTTAAAAGATGTAATAAGAGCAAAAAAAAGATATCGATATAACATCGTTGTAATCATAGTAAGAATAATAAATTGCCCGAAATGATGTAGGTTTTATTTAAATAGAAAATAAATCCATGGGTTCTTTTATGACACCACTCTCTGATGAAAAAGATATTGTACTTAATCTAGAAAAATATTAATTTGATAGGAATTATTTCGATATGTATGTACTTAAGTACTTACCTTCTATATATATACCTAGATACATACTTATAAAAAATGTTGGCGAAATTTGTAATACAAATTTTATACCTAAAAGGTAAAAAAGGAACCCTTATGGAGAAACTACGTCTGTCTTTTTGTCTGTCACACCTACATTATATATTTCAGGAACCACTGACGCTATCGATTTGAAACCTGTTTTATATCTTACTTACTCAACCTCATCGCAAATGCATCACGTACGTATTTTATAATGACTGTGGCGTCACCTTTTAAGTTCTGCCAGGATACCAGCGCTGTGTTGTAATTTATTACGGCACAGCAATATGCTGAGGCAGCATCCTGTTTCGCCTCACACAACTAGCTGTTTTTTTTTCATTTGTAATTTTTCTATTTAACTTGTGTGTTGGTCAAATAAAAGTATTTCCTTTTTTTTTTCTTTTAAATGAAAATAAATTATTTTGTTTTACTTTTTTTATAATGAGGGTCGAAAGCGTTCATCAAAATTTCAAAGTGAGACTACTATATCGAGTGGGGTATCATGTGAAAGGGCTTCATTTGCACATCTCAAAAGAGATTTTTGTTTTGGTTTAAGCCATGTAGTTTTTGGCTTATAATAAAAAATTACAACAAATACCATTCCCTTATCTCCGAAGTTGGTGGAGGGAAATATCTGGAATAATTACAAATAACACATGTGTATCTATATTTTACAGGAAAAATAAAATGATACCTATTTCCAAAAAAAACCTCGACAAACAAACTTAGTTTTGAGTATTTTTTTCCTATCTGATATGTTAGACGCATATATTAAAATAACTTAAATACGTCCAAAAATGGTATGGAACCCACGGTGCTCGAGTCCGACTCGCACTTGACCGTTTTTTTTAGTATAATTTTAGTATAATTCTGCATAAATATTAGTATTTTTAGTACTGAAATCATATTCTTTTAGTTGATTACCTTTTTCTGAAACGGTCACACTGCCTGTTTGTGGTTTATCTTTTGGCTAGCCGCACACGTACAATCAAAGATATTATATATAGAAGATAAACATAGTCCGATAAAAAATGAAACCAAAAAAGAAAAACCTATGTGTGAGTGAATTGTTAATGTGTAAAGGAAAAAAAGTGTTGTTAAAAAGTACTACGTACGTAATCGATATCGATGATATTTTGTGTGAATATATACACAATTATCTGTATAATTTAAAATTGATGTTGATTTAAAACAAGTTACTAATAACCTTTAGTATTGCAAATCTCATAATGAAATTGTCAAAAGTGGTAAAACAGTCTGTGGGCTCACTACTTTCCATTTATTATATCCACATATATTATACTGAAATATCTTATTATATAAATATATGCACACTTACATAATAATTTCTATTAATATATAAATACATATTATATCATTCACGTATATATTTCCTATTCTAAACTTTCCTTTTCTTACATATCTCCTAAGAAAATTATCAATATAATATTTATTATTTCATTTCCCGCACACGACATTAATATCGTGTGTCGTGCGAATAGGGTGCAACGGAACCGCGTTCGTGAACGAGTTTTTAATACTTGGTCGCACGCGCAGGGTAGACGCAATAACATTGCTTGGACACCTACCGCTCACGGCTATGTAACATTACCGAGATATCATCCGTTGATCCGTTGTGCTAATTATTTACGTGCCTATTATTATTGTGTTTTACTGTTTATATTTTACGTTAACTTTCAGTCACGCTATCTTTTGTTTTTCTCCTTCAATTCTACTTCTTGTATGTGTACTCTATTTGTGATTGTGAATATACTTTCCTGGACTGTGAACTTTGTGATACTCATTTGTGTCGTCACTCAAAGGACCTACCAGGTACAAACATTATTCCATACAGACATTTATTTCATACCTCATCTACACTAAATCTATACTAAATCTGGTGACCCCGACGTGATCGACGTGACGTAAATTTGGTGACCCTCGTTTAGAACACTATTAAAACAATGAGTGATAGCAGTGACTCGATAAAAACCGCCGGTTCTAGGGGCGAAAACGTTACTACGCGTCAGCCTAGAAAAATGCGCGTTTCCACTGATCGGCACGATACGTCATTTGACCGACGGAAGCTTACACTGAAGGTGCCTACATTTTCTGTCGAGGATCCGGAACTGTGGTTTGCGCTCTTAGAGAGCCAATTTGATAGCCTCGGAATAACAGAAGACTATGTAAAATTTAGCAGCGTGACTACCAATCTCGACATACAGCATGCAAAGACGGTGAAAGACATTATTTTGCATCCGCCATCCCAAAACAGGTACGAGAAGATAAAGTCCGAGCTTCTTCGTCGTCTATCAGCCTCGCACGAGATGAAGGTGAAGCAACTGCTTACGCAACAGAAACTGGGTGACCGTAAGCCTTCACAATTCCTGCGCCACCTTCAGGACTTAGCTGGATCGTCTGCTGCTCATGACATTGTTAAGCAGATCTGGAGCAACCAACTACCTATAGGCATTCAGACGGTGCTGGCCTCCCAGCCCTCGCACTCCCTGGAACAGATAGCTGATCTGGCAGACCGCATCCAGGAGTTAACTTCGCCACCTGTAGTTGCATCAACATCTGCGGTTGCCCCAACCAATAACAGCTCACCTAGCGAAATCGCTGAACTACGGAAGATGGTGGAACATCTCGCACTGAAGATTGACGAGCAATCGCGTGCGTCTAACCGCCCACGGCATCGATCCAGCCCTCATCGACGTCGATCACCTTCACGTCGCAGGTCCCGATCGAACTCCAGCTACCGCAAGTACCCCATCTGTTGGTACCACTCCAGATTTGGACCTAAAGCTCGTGACTGCATAGCTCCGTGTGACTACGGCAAGTCGGGAAATGCTACAGGCAGTCGCTAATGGCGGCGGACGACTGCCCGACATCTTCAGGCCGCCTCTTCGTCTCCGACCGCAACACGGACACTCAGTTCCTGGTAGACACCGGAAGTGACCTGTGTGTCTTCCCTCGTTCTGCACTTCGTGAGCGACGTAATAGGACCGAATTTCAGTTATGTGCGGCCAATGGAACCTCAATAGACACTTTTGGTAGCATTGAATTAAATTTAAACTTAGGATTAAGACGTGATTTTCCATGGCGATTCACAGTTGCTAATGTAACCAAAGCTATAATTGGTGTCGACTTTCTTAGTCATTACAATCTTATTGTAGATGTTCGAAACAAACGCCTTATTGACAATACAACTACTTTGTTTTCTAGCGCTAGTATAGCTAAGACCAATGTTTGTTCTGTTAAGGTTGCAACGGGCGATACCAGGTATCATGTTTTGTTGAGTAAGTACCCTGAAATTACTCGTCCATCAGGTATTTCGTGGACTCCGAAACACAACACCGTGCATCATATTCGCACCACGCCAGGTCCTCCTATATTTTGTACTCCCCGCAGGCTCGCCCCTGATAAACTCCAGATAGCTAGAAAGGAATTCGAACTTATGCTTAGTAACGGTACAGCTCGACCTTCTGAAAGCTCCTGGGCTTCTCCCTTACATCTAGCTCCCAAGAAGGATAACGGCTGGCGACCTTGCGGAGATTACCGGATGCTTAATGCACGGACTGTACCAGACCGTTATCCAATTAGGCACATCCACGACTTTACTCATAGCATAGCTGGTTGTAAGATCTTTAGCACCATAGACCTGGTAAAAGCTTACAACCAGATCCCGGTCTTTGAGGAAGATATACAGAAGACGGCCATCACCACACCCTTTGGCTTGTACGAATTCCCCTGTATGACCTTTGGTTTGAGGAACGCAGGTCAAACGTTTCAAAGATTCGTCGATGAAATGACCAGAGGACTTGATTTTGTATATCCCTATTGTGATGACTTCCTTTGCTTCTCCCGAGACGAGGACGAACATGAACGTCACCTCGAGCAGTTGTTTGAGCGTATGAAAGCGTATGGTGTCCTTATCAACACTGCAAAGTGCGTTTTCGGAGCCAAAGAGGTAACTTTTCTTGGATATCATATATCTGAATTAGGCACTAAACCTCTTGACTCTAAGGTCGAGGCCATCATAGACTTTCCAGCCCCAAAGACAGTCAGGCAACTGAGGCGTTTCTTGGGCATGCTGAATTTTTATAGGCGTTTTTTACCCAACGCAGCATTAATCCAAGCACCTCTCAATGCCTTACTCGTTGGTTCACTTAAAGGCTCCCAACCCGTTAATTTAACTGGTGAGGCACTTCTTGCCTTCGACCAATGTAAGCAAAACCTTGCTAATGCTGCACTACTCGCACACCCAGACACAAATGCTAAACTGGCGCTAGTAACTGACGCGTCTGATTTAGCAATGGGTGCAGTTTTGCAGCAACTCAAGGATGGCAATTGGCAACCACTTGCGTTTTTCTCGCGCAAGTTTAGCCCTAGCCAACAAAAATATTCGCCCTACGATCGCGAATTGCTGGCGATATACGAAAGTATAAAATACTTTCGGCATATGTTGGAGGCCAGACACTTTATTATATATACTGACCACAAGCCGATTACTTACGCCTTTCACGAAAGAAAGGCTAATTGTTCGCCTCGTCAGTATCGACACTTGGACTACATCTCGCAGTTCACGACCGACATCCGACACATATCTGGCAAAGACAACGTCGTAGCCGATACATTGTCGCGAGTCGATGAACTGCAGATGCCAATTGACTTTGATCAACTAGCGGAGTCCCAAGCTAATGATCAAGAGCTACTCCAATTTACCAGCGGTGAATTTTCACTCCGCCTCGAAAGGCTCAAAATTCCTGGCAGCAGTAAGGAACTTTACTGTGATGTGAGCACATCACGACCTCGTCCTTTTGTAACCAAGCCACTTAGAAAGCCACTATTCGACAGCCTTCATAATCTTAGCCATCCAGGCGCTATGGCAACCACAAAATTGGTAGCTGAGCGGTTCGTCTGGCCTGGCATGCGCAAAGACTGTCGAGAGTGGTCTCGTAAGTGCTTGGCCTGCCAACGTGCTAAGGTAAATCGCCATGTATCTGCACCCTTGGGTACATTCGATTTACCTCGCGCTCGCTTCGCATTTATCCATGTGGATATCGTTGGCCCCCTTCCTCCATCTCAAGGCTATCGCTACTGCCTAACTGTGGTGGACCGTTTCACCCGTTGGCCAGAAGTCACGCCGATGATGGACATAACAGCAGAAACCGTAGGCAAGGCACTAATATCCTGGATATCCAGATATGGATGTCCTACGGATATTGTCACTGACCGCGGTCGGCAGTTTGAATCCACACTCTTCCAATACCTTGGAAGAATGATAGGATTCAAACATCGCCGTACAACCGCGTACCATCCGGCGTGCAACGGCTTGGTGGAACGGTTCCACCGTCAGCTAAAAGCAGCCATCATGTGCCATGCGGACTGCAATTGGGTGGACAATTTACCACTAGTTCTATTAGGTATTAGATCATCCTATAAAGAGGACCTAAAGGCTTCATCAGCTGAGCTGGTTTATGGCGAACCGCTTCGTCTACCTGGTGAGTTCTTCCAGACAACACTCCCAGGTTCTACGGACTTGTCGGATTTTACTACTCGCCTACGCCATTTTGCCAACAAGTTGTGTCCAGCTCCAGCTTCTCGCCACAATAAAGATAAAATCTTTATTTATAAAGATTTAACGGCCTCGAGCCATGTATTTTTAAGAGTCGATGCATCGCGAGGTTCCTTGCAACCTCCTTACTCCGGTCCATACGAAGTGCTCGAGCGTGGGGATAAAACCTTTAAGATACTTGTCAAGGGTAAGGTCGTTACAGTATCCATAGACCGCCTCAAGCCAGCCTATATACTTGTTGACTCCTCCCCTAACACTATACCTTCTCCAATTCCCACTCCCACTTCTATTCCAGTTTCTGAACCTACTTCCAATCCTGCCCCTAATCCTAGCCAGGCTAATATTCCAGCTCAGTCGAATGCCAGATCAACCCGTTCCGGCCGCAGAGTTCGATTTCCTGACTACTATCGACCGTAGGGACGGTCTCTGGGGGGGAGTGATGTGGGCTCACTACTTTCCATTTATTATATCCACATATATTATACTGAAATATCTTATTATATAAATATATGCACACTTACATAATAATTTCTATTAATATATAAATACATATTATATCATTCACGTATATATTTCCTATTCTAAACTTTCCTTTTCTTACATATCTCCTAAGAAAATTATCAATATAATATTTATTATTTCATTTCCCGCACACGACATTAATATCGTGTGTCGTGCGAATAGGGTGCAACGGAACCGCGTTCGTGAACGAGTTTTTAATACTTGGTCGCACGCGCAGGGTAGACGCAATAACATTGCTTGGACACCTACCGCTCACGGCTATGTAACATTACCGAGATATCATCCGTTGATCCGCTGTGCTAATTATTTACGTGCCTATTATTATTGTGTTTTACTGTTTATATTTTACGTTAACTTTCAGTCACGCTATCTTTTGTTTTTCTCCTTCAATTCTACTTCTTGTATGTGTACTCTATTTGTGATTGTGAATATACTTTCCTGGACTGTGAACTTTGTGATACTCATTTGTGTCGTCACTCAAAGGACCTACCAGGTACAAACATTATTCCATACAGACATTTATTTCATACCTCATCTACACTAAAAGTCATTCTAAACAAAAATTGTAGTTTATTTTTGCTTTAAAACATCGTAAATCGAATCACGAAAATAAGCATGCATTATAAATAATAATTATTAAAGTTCAGTATAGGTGAAGGAGCTTCCCCTATGAGATTCTTGAGAAGTATGCAATATTTCTAAATAGTATAAAACCAAAACATTAGGCGGACGTGTTGGTCTAACAGTTCAACATCCTGGCTGGCTACCCAATAGGTCATTGGTTCGATTTCCACCAAGTGTCTGGGTTTTATTTATCTATTAATTAGGTAAGAAAAAAACAGTTAAGTTTACATTTATGTTTAATTCGAAATCAGAGATTGCTAAATAAAACAGTCTTGTAAAGTTTCTGCCGCAAACCTATTATTCCATATATGTTTCATTGATTTTAATCACGTAAATTGAGATATGAATTCGCTAACGCCTTCACCAATTGAACATCATGTGGATCTTCAAATATAGATTGAGGAGGATGTGGTGGATCTAACAATGTGCCTATGTAGTTTGTAGGAAATCTGAAATTAAAACAAAGTTATTTTAATAGAGAAAGGAATAAAAAATGCATAGGTATTTCAATTATTTGTTCTTGAACTAGGATTGAATAGTCACGCATGGTCACCGTAATTCTACACTAACAAATTATGTTTAAAACTATTACCTGTGAAAGGCTAGCCGCACACGCTCAATATTATTGGCAATATAGTGCATATTGTCAATAATATTGTGTGTGTGCGGCCCGTATTGCGGTATTGATCAATATTATTGTCGATTTCCAGATATTCTGATTTTGTCGCGACAATATCGGAGGGAGGCAGGGGTATTGTCAATAATATTGACGTTTGCGAGCGCGCGGCAATATTTTAGTTGAAGAAACGATTTCTAAGCAAGCAGATCGTGTTTTTGTTCAAAATACGACAAAATACGACGAGAACAATAAAAATATTGTAGATTCTATTCCCATAGAATCTACAATATTTTTACTGTTCTCGGTGGGAACCCAAAACCAATATTTATCAAAATTTATAAAACATTCCTCGTGGGATATGCGGGTAAAAATAGCACTCCTATCTTCCCGTTGGGTGTCCGTTAGAGGCGACTAAGGGAAAACAAGAAGACGGGCAGCAGCGTCTTTCTATTGGATTACCTCATTAAACATATTTAAATCGCAACTAGCTCAACATGTTTTTGAAAAATACTTTTAACTACATAAGTGTTACATAATAAGTAGGTACCTAAAACTAACGAACGACTGTAATAGTTATATGTGAATATTGTTCTCAAGTAAGTGACTGTTTGTCTTTTTTGGGAATAAATGTCTATAAACCGATTACCTACCACCTATACTGCGATCCCCAAGACACCTGCCAAGCGTGGGGATTATGGCAACCCTTTTCTTCTAAGGTAAGCCTTTGTTTAGCAGTGGACGTCTTTCAGCTTCTGATGATGATGATAAAACATGGGAATCTTTCCCAGAAATATAGAATCATATTTATTTTCTTCAAAAACTATTATCAATGTACATAATAGTTTTTGAAGACTGCTATTTTTTAAATTATGTTCTGCTGTAACTCGTAGTTCATTTATTATATTGAAATGATTTAGCTTAGGTAATTTTGTCAACCATGATTAATTCATCGTTTCCTTCTGGATTCCTTTTTTTGTATATGAAACGTGTGCACACGAATCCGGCCACTAAACGACTGAGTCAAATATTGACAATAATATTGCGTAGTGTGCGGGGCTCATTATTGACGAAAAATATTGTCAATATTGTATTGACAATAATATTGTACGCATAGATTTAAGATTTTTTTCACTACGTTCAAAAAGATGAACATAGCGTGGGAAGGAGAAGTTCTAATCAAATACAAACTTCACGAGTGCAACAGAGGTAGAGATAAAATTCTTTTTTTTTATTCCGCATCACTTGACATTAGCCACTGCAACGCTGCCTCGCGGTCTGTTTACTGTCAAAGTAAATCATAATAATTTAGCACGATCTCAAATTTATAGTATAAAATATTATTGTTCCATTATGGTGGCTTGTGCAATAAGTGCATGTGATGTTACAAATCGTAATACAAAGAATAAGTAAACATTTCACAGGTAATTGATTACTATTCCTGACTGCATTTTTGCTTGCTATATTTTTATGGTTTTGGTTGAAAATTTGGTTGAAAATCCTAATAATATCGTAGAATACATGTTTTTCTTCAAACTGATCATAATTTATTACTTTTATATGAAGAATAGCGGGATATTTTGTGTAAAATGTAAAACGATTTGTTTACAATAGGGCTTGAAAAAGTCCTGACGTCATGAGTATCGATATCGATATTAAAGCAAATAGTTTTTATTAGTGGCACAAATATAAATTCTACGTCTTTTTGTTTTAGTTTCAAGGAGTTTATATTTATACGGTCTAAAAATATTTTGCAGTCTCTATATTCTTTATGTAAATTGATATGATAATAATAATAATTCAAATTTATTCTTTCAGATTATCAAAATAATTCTTTGATAAGACAAAAATACCGCCGGTAACCCGTACCGGTAGTTGTTGGGAACGATACAATCGAAGTTGTTGACCACTACGTATACCTAGGACAAACAATCCAGTTAGGTCGGTCCAACTTCGACAAAGAGGTCGCCCGAAGAATCCAACTCGGATGGGCAGCGTTCGGGAAACTACGTGACATCTTCTCATCAGAAATTCCGCAGTGCCTGAAGACAAAGGTTTTTAACCAGTGTGTGTTGCCAGTGATGACTTATGGTACTGAGACGTGGTCTTTAACAGCTGGCCTTTTGGAGAAGCTCAGAGTCACACAACGAGCTATGGAGAGAGCTATGCTCGGAGTTTCTTTGCGCGACAGAATCCGGAATGAGGAGATTCGCCGAAGAACCAAGACCACCGACATAGCTCGTAGAATATGCAAGTTGAAGTGGCAGTGGGCAGGCCACATCGCTCGAAGAACCGATAACCGTTGGGGAAGAAAGGTTCTCGAGTGGCGACCACGAACCGGAAGACGCAGCGTAGGCAGGCCTCCCACTAGGTGGACCGACGACATTGTTCGCGTCGCAGGCAACCGGTGGATGCAAATAACAAATTGTCGTTCATTGTGGCGGTCTAAAGGGGAGGCCTATTTTCAGCAGTGGACGTCTTCCGGCTGGTGATGATGATGATGATGATGAAGACAAAAATAGATTCGGATTAAAGACTAGGATGGATGGAATCCCTACAATATTCCATTGTCTGTGATAAAGATTTTGATTTCTGTCTGCGCTATACATTTTGAGGCAAAATGTTTTATACAAAGTGTGTCACAACATCAACGTTATAAGAAGCTGTACCTTATTTAATTTACTTGTACTTATGTATGACACTGAAAAAAATATAAGTCAGTACCAGTTCCTTTAGGAAACGATAACACTAAATAAATTATGTTTATTAGCAGTTCCAATTGAAAAACAGATGATCTTGTTCTTACATAAATAAAGTTATTTTACCGCTATCGATACCCTGTGAACCTATTATTATGATTAAACTTTACTTACTTTAATTTACCCATACGCCACCAAGTATTTATGTCAAGTCGTTAGTCAGAAAATAAAATCAGAACCTAGAAACACAGAACCTCCTACACCGCGTTTTCCGGTTAGTGGTGTCTACTCCAAAACCACTGTTTCCCAATGACCATCGGTTTTACAGCAAATATGAGCAGCCACTCCAGTCTGGTAATTCGTTAAGCTACGTCGGCAAATTTGATTCTCTGGTGATAACTTAAAGAAGAAGAAGAGAAATTTAAAGAAATAGATATTCTAACGGTTGTATCACAATATATTTATGAAAATTTGTTGTATGTAAAGAAAAACATAAGTGCTTTTGCAAAGAATAGTGACCATCATAATGTAAACACCCGGAACAAACACAATCTAGCTGTACACTCCACGCGTCTCCACAGAATTAGCAATTCGTAAAGCAGCAGCAGTATTCGTATTAGCAGTTCGCAATAAGTATGTATTTTACAATATAAGTATATTGTTTGTCTTTATGATAATAACCTGGGACGAAGGTCTATTCCACTTTGATCTTCACACATGGTGATCTGATCCCAAACAAGGCAGAGAACTCTACTATGGAAACCAGGCAACTTTTACTTATACATACTCATATACTTGTATTTGTAAATACATACTTAATTAAATATACAACAATAGGTAGCTTATCGTAATTTTATATGTCGTGTCCCACAAGGACCAGCAGTAAGTAAGTAGGTACCTGCAATGACGCGAGGGTGAAAGGCAAGCAAAAACAGGAAATGTAAAGTGCCGCAAAGGGCAAGTTTTTCATTACCATCTTCGATTAAAATCCATCTGAAGCAATGATCTGCTGACGTCAGATAACAAATGATTTTTTATAATTATTGTCCTTCAATCATAGTTCAATATAGTCACCATCGCCAGAGAGGGATAAGAGGTACAGTTACTGAGCTATCGCTCGGCTTCAATTTTGCGACAACAGCTCATTCCTGTTGTACGTAGTACTTATTACCAAAGAGGATGTAATAGATACTTATTACTTCCATGATTTTTATTTATTAGTTAAAACCAAAGATATTATATATGGTAGTGAAACATTTTATATCTATGGTTAAAACCTCGGAGTAAATATAAAGTGTAAGAGTATATATGAGTAAGTCTCAGAGTAATTAGTGGTATCTCCTCTAAGGAGTAAGTATTTATATTTACTCTGAGGGTAGAACACAGTGATATCTCCTGTTCTGATTAATAACTGATAGGCATAAGGGCTTGTACCCAGAGCCGTAAAAATAAATATTTAAAAAAAAAGGATAATGTAATGTTGTGTCATGTCATCCTAGTTGTCAATCAATTCTGTCAGTCATCTGTTGAGTGTTGTCCAATTGTTGTCAACCAAGCAGTTTGTCGGCGAGTGAACGTACTTTAGATTGACCGGGGTAGGTTTTTAGTTTTTAACTTAAATTATCTGATAATCTGACTAGTCTTACCTCCCACTATTTTAATTACGCTGTGTCTATTTGGACTGGTTCATTAAGTAATTAAAAACAACTACATTTTCGAAGCTGTCGTAATTGTAGTGTTTGCATGCAGTAGTGGGTGACGACTGACGACGAACCAACACGGGCAAACATTGATAAAGTCAGCACTTAGCAGCACCTACCGCAAGAGTACGCAATGGAGGAGCAACCGAAGCTGTTCACGCGCGAGGAGCTCAAGGCGCGGAGCACGCGGAAAGACGCTATCCTTATCATTCATAATGAGGTGTACGACGTCACCACGTTCCTAGCAGAGGTCAGTCCTTATATCTGCGTATTACCTACTCTGTTTTTTATTTTTATTTTAATAAGATACTACACAAGCTCAGCATTTTGGTTAGGTACACATTTTTTTTTGAGTTTGGTTCCAATTCTGATATACTTAATAATTATTCAGTCAGTTACAATGTTATCTATTAGATAAAAATATTGATTGAGCACTGTTTTTATCATGGAATATTAAAATATTGATATGTACAGCCTGTTGGTCGAGTGGGTCTGGGTGTTATTTATCTGTACAATTATGTAAAAAAGTGTTCACATATAAGTATTAGTTGTTGTCTGGTTACCATAGTACAGACTCTGCCTAGTTTGGGACCAGATAACCATGTATGGATTGGTCAAGGATATTATTATTATACAGGGTGTAAGGGACCACATACCGAATTTTTTTTTATAAGATGTCAAATAATGTCTGTTACAACATTACAGTAACCATTTATATACCATTTATATAAATGACTAACTTGTTAATTTTCGAGCATGTAATGAATATATGCGGAAACATTTATTTTTAAAATTACATTTCTAATTTTCTAAATAGTAATAGTTAATTGCCTATTAATTAATTGCCTATGTACTGTTTTTGTGCATAAAAAAAATCCACAAAAAAGAAATATATATTTGATTTATAAATAAATATAAAATCCACAAATAATTAATTTATTGTTTTTAAATACAAATTAGGCTTTATTATTATACCAATAATGATTTTTTGGAAATTCTTGAAAAAGCCGATGAAAAATTTTAACACTATGATGTTCAGAATCATGTACTGGATCCCTGGTATCGGTTTTCAGTACAATGTCCCTTACACCCGTTATATATGTATGTTTAAGGAAGGACAGATGAAATAAAAATTAACACCAATATTTTTGTTCTGTTGAATTGTCCCTTCTAACATACTGGCCAGCATACATGAAACAATGAAGAGAAAAATACAAATAGGTAATCATGAAAATGATCATCATAGTGTGCCATAGATATTGGATGTAGCAAGACACACAGACAGATATATAATTTTGTGAAGTTGACAACTGGATGTGGTCAATATCTCATAGAACTGGAGTCTGCTATAGCTGTCAGGGTTGCTAGACTTTACTGGACTGATTTGATCACTTGCTTGAGAACAGAAAAATATTCTATATTCCTGCACTAAACATGTCGGGGTGGTAATTATCTACAAATATATAACATGTTATTACAATAAACTAATGATGCAAAACCTCGGACACCCCACTTAATTTTTAACAGACTTCAAAAAAAGGAGGAGGCTTTTAATTCGGTTGTATGTTTTTATTGTTAAAAAATAGTCCAGCAGACTATTATTTTCATAAATAATTGTCAAAGATAAATTTTATCTTTTTAATATCATAATCATCACATCTCTTTAATGTTAAAAGTCCAGCATAGTAATTTTTTACATTATGTACATTGTTTACTGCATTATGTGAGACAGTGTATCTATTTACTATTGTGTACAAAAACTACAATGGCTTCACATAATTACATACATAGTCCACTGGTTTATTGACACCTTGACATAATTAACGGTTTATGTAAACAATACTCATGTAACCTAATGGATAAATTAAAATGTTAGTTGAATGTCTTGTAATAACTATACACAACACTGTACCTACAAACTATAATATATGCTTCCGACCAGTTATACCATTGTACCTACACATGTATAGCTCCCAAACACTATAGGGAGCAAGTTTTAAACACTCTTCAGGCACACTCCCGAAATGCTGATGAGAATTTCCAGACAGGAAGTCAATAAAATAAAGCTTGCCTCACTTGGAATAGTTTGTGCTTGATCATGATCGATTGTGATCATAGCAGCCTTCCTTGCGGCCCAGCCACTGAACTACGGAGGATATGAAAAATTTTTACCCACATGTGCAACAGTGCATGCAGCATTGTGTATACATTGCTGTGTTCTGGTGTGAAGGGCACTGTAGCTGTGAAATTACTGGACACAAAAGCCTTAATATCTAATGTCTTATGGGTCGGCAACGCGCTAGTGATTCTTCTGGTATTGCTGGCGTCTATAGGCTGCGGTGACTGTTTAACCTCAGGCGGGCCACATGCTTGCTTGCCACCTAGATTGTATATAAAAAAAATATAATGTATGTTGGTACCACACGAGATGTTATTTTTCCGTTCTTCCGCAGCCGCTAGTACTAACACATTCTGCTAGTACGATGTTGACTTCATTCCTTATTATCCGACTACGGCAATGCTGTAAAGAAGGATTTTAGCAGTCAAATGTTACTGTTACTTGCGGGTGGGTATTAAAATGCTGAACCTGGAGAGAGGAGCTGCTGGAGCATTACATAAACCAAAGGGCATGATATTGAACTGCCAAAGTCCGTTCCCAATTCCCCTAAAAGCCGTGTTCTCTTTATCTTCTGAGCCCAATTCCACCTGCCAGTAGACACTCTTCAAATCAATGGTTGAGAAATACTCCATGCAAATACTCCACTTAGCATGTCCAGCGTATATTATCAATTCTCGGTAGGGGATAACTGTCCTTTTTCGTGATATTATTTAACATTCGGTAGTCAAAACAAAACCTCGTACTGCCGTCCTTCTTCTTTATTAGCACCAGAGCACAGTGTTTCATGGGACCAAAAAAATTTCCCTCTCCTGTTTATTGCTTTAATCGATCAAGGTATGCATTTAAAATGCATGAGTAAAACACCCAGGTGTCAAATTCAAATACTTTTTTTTATAAAAAATATAGAAAATTACGTGAGCGTTAACTTATAAAAATTAAATTTAATTCTGAAAACGTAACTATCGAAGATATTTATTTTAAATAAATATTGTCTAATAAAACGTCATTGGACGCATGTTTTCCCTTTTTTATTTTTGGAAACACCCTTCTGGATTTTGAGTTATTAATTCTTTTCATATTTTCGTAATTATATTTTTCTTCCTAAAAACGAAAAAGTGGGACTTGTGACTAGCACAGGAAGATAGCTCTTAAAAAGGCCTATCGATAATAAAAATACCATGTTCCACTTCCGCGGCCTTTGGAAGATATAGACCATTCTGTTCTAAGGTCAAATTATACAGTATAGGGTTGTCACAAAGGTCACTCTATTTCTTAAAAAAGAAATAAGTAGGGGTAAGTACTTCCGTTTAAGTAATAAAAAAATGTCACTGACATAGTTATCGTGTAGTACGCCTGAAATTATAGTCAAGATGACAAAGAAAAGCATTCAAAAAATATGTAATCACGATATTTCAGGCGTTTGACAAGTAATGGCGGTGGTGCAGTCCTCATCATCATTTCTCAATCGTGTACCAACATGAGGGTGGCGCTCTCGAGTCCCCTTTCCATTAAGGTCTCCAGTTGGGGCTTGGATGAACAGCCTCCAGCAAAAAGGGTAAGCCCCTGCTGAGGCAAAGAAGTATCACGGGACTTATTCAACTCCGTGATAACAAATAAATTCTGCGTTACCGGGTAAGCTATCGTGCCACCAAATAAAAATACGTAATAGATAGCTAGAACAACATAAGCCCGAAGGCATTTATGCGTATGGAAGTACGCAGGTTAAGTTATTATGTATATTTGTGGAGTTTTAGGCAGTGAAAACTGTTCCCGCCTTCACCACGTGGAGGTAATCCCCCAGCTTATGTAGGAACCTATCACAAAAAACGGCCTGCCAAGCAAGCAATTTAATTTAACATATTAATGTAAAAAACTATTGTTCAAAACAAAATTAATTAAGGTCAAACAGTATGACAACCCTAACACAATTTTAAAAAATTAAATTTCTCCCAAAGGCCGCAAAAGTGGAACATGGTTTTTTTATTATTGGTAGACCTTTTTAAGAGCTATCTTTCTGTGCTAGTCACAAGTCCCACTTTTGAGTTTCTAAGGAGAAAAAAAAT
This sequence comes from Furcula furcula, assembly GCA_911728495.1. Lineage (NCBI taxonomy): Eukaryota > Metazoa > Arthropoda > Insecta > Lepidoptera > Notodontidae > Furcula > Furcula furcula. The sequence goes on from OU452243.1 coordinate 976,527, forward strand.
AATAACGAAAATCTGAAAATAATTAATAACTAAATATCCAGAAGTGATTTTCCGAAAATAAAAATAGAAAAACATGCACCTAAGGATGTTTTATCAGGCTATATTTTTTTTAAATAACCAACTTGGATAGTTACGTTTTCAGAATTAATTTTATTTTTTATAAGTTAAAGGTCATGTAAAGTTCAATAATTTTTATAAAAAAAAGTATTTGAATTTGACACCTGGGTGTTTTACTCGTGCATTTTAAATGCATATCTTGATCGATTAAAGCTATAAACAGCAGAGGGAAATTATTTTGGTCCCATGAAACACTGTGCACAGGTGACCTGAGGCGGCTTGTAGAGGGTTCGAGTTCGATGATCTTGTTTTCGGCCATGTTTCTAATAATTTCGGCTACCTCTGTTTCTTTTGCCCACGTTATACGTCTCTGTTTAATAGGCCTGGCACCGCCTGTGTCAATCCGGTGCTTCACAAGGCCAGTCATTTTCGGTTGCATAAATGTCCCTGAATGTAACCAAAAGCTCTTTGGCTTGCTGCAGTTCCAGTGGCGATAAATTTTCCTTACAATCTTCCAAAAGCTGTTGAATGTGATCTTAAGTCTTACATTTTGCTGAACTGTGGATGTGTTTAACTGTTTCAGGTACTTCTTCGCATCTTCCAATCAGGCTATTCTTCCTCAGACGAACTTCTTCATTACCCAAGTTTCAATTCTTACTTTTGCTGTTCCATTTGTATAAATAATGTTCTTGCGGTGATTAACTGTGGGTGATTGCCGGAGTCTTCTACATGACACATTTGTTCGATTGGATCTTCTTAGGAAATTTCACTGTTACTAAATTTTCAGATCTTTGAGCCAGTACGGAATCCTTTAAACAATAAAGATTTGATCCTTGCAGAAAAACTTCTTGATCAGGGAACTTTAATACTCCATCAATATCCAATAAGCATCGTTGATTCTTCAAGAAGTCCAGGCCCAAAATGCAATCATCCATCATATTAGCGACTAGCTGACCCACGCAGCTCCGCCTGCGCTATTTTTACGTTAACTAAACTTTTAATAACAGACATTCGCATCGAATACATAACCTCTTTTTTTATAGTCGGTTAAAAACTGGGACCCACTTTTTACTTGCTCTCCGAAGCACGGACCCGTTTAGTTCAAATGGTGCTAAACGGTCACCCATCTATTTAATGACCTTACCTAACGTTGCTTAACCCGATCGATTACAAAACCTTGATAACAACTCTATATGAGTGTTCCCTTACTAATATTTATTATATTTTATAGAAAAATTGATAAAATCGGACCAAGCGTATAACCAGTATAACCAAGTAACCGTTTTGACTTTAATCCCCTGTAACGTTTTTAAGAGGGGGGAGACTTCGTTACAGGTATAGTAAGAAAAAAACAAGGATTACAAAAAGATAGGTTGATTTTATTTTACTTATTGGTTTACAGTTTTTAAGGAACATTTAGAACAGAGCAAGAGATTTCAAAGGGTCGTGGTCGAGTGGTTGGAAGTGTGGTTCGATGCACCTGGAGTTAGTCGGCCAGGGCACGACGTGGTAAGGGTGGCCGCCTCAGACCGGGCGGTCCACTGGGCATGGTGCAAGCGGCCTGGTCCCGAGCAGCGGGCCAGACGGGCACCATGCCAGCAGCAGTTTGGTAGTCCGGCCTGGTAGCAGGCCGGAAGTAAGACCGGGGGACGCCCAAGGGCGGCGTGCCCCCAGCGAGCAGGTCAGGTGGGTCACCCAAGTGCGGTGACCCCAGCAAGCGGTTGCGGGGACGCCCAGAGACGACGCCCCGCCATTGGAACGAGTGCGGAGGCGTCCAGTGACGACGCCCCGCCGTAGGAATTGCGGAGGCGTCCGAAGACGACGCCCCGCCGTAGGAATTGCGGAGGCGTCCGAAGACGACGCCCCGCCGTAGGAACCCCTGAAACAAACCGTGCACAGTGCTTAGCATCATGCTGAGGCAAACAAGGTAGCAGGCAGAGCTTATGGTGCACTTAGTTCCAGGTGAAAGATGAAGTTAAGCCGATGATACCAGTCAGGGCATAGGTTCAATGCACGGGCTAAGCATGAGCCACGTGCATATGCAAAACAATGAGAAATTGAAAGTAGGCACTTGCTGAGCAGCATGTAACCGGCAAGCAGCAACCGGTATATAAGGTTAGGGACGCTAAAAGATGTAGAAAAACGTACGAACACGTGGCGATGGGTGGCGGTGAAGCAACTGCGATGCAAATCACTTCAGCCCGCACAGGTAGAAAGTAGGGTTAAGTATTTCACAAAATGTGACCAAAGAAAAACACATTGCAACGCGGTCGAGATACTACGTACTAGGGACACTTAGAAGGAAAACACACTAGACTCACCAAGTGATGGGGATCCAAAGAGGAACCTCCGGTTACGACGAGGGCTTTTATATGAAAGCCGAGCCCTTCCACGGTGTTGTCAACGAGCGACAACTCGATATTTTTTTAAGATTTGAGACAATGCCTTTTTGCGTTGCACTTTAATTTTTTACTTATATTTAGTAGGTACGGATATACTGTTTTTATCGAGTCACCGGTACAGTATCGATACGTCTCCCAAGACAGTGACGTATGCTGTCAAATTAGTGACATTTGATATGTCAATTAGAATGTGACATTGATATTATGTCAATTAGAAAGTAAACAACATTAGTTTTGTTTTTTACTTGATAGAATGTATGTTTTTGTTTAAATTAATTATATAAAGTAAGTAATTTGTTACAGTATCCCCCCTGTTAGCGTAGAATTTTTCCTGAGAAAAATTCTCTAAAATTAAAGAAAAACAATTTTAGGTTAGACTAGCTCCGAGCCTATTTGTTTTGCACTTGTACTTTTTTTATTAAGCCTTCGCCATGCGGTTCACGTTTTATCTAACTATGATACCGCCAGCTAAACTATAAAATTCCATAGATGTTACAAAATACACAAAAGCGTAATCCCTCCTACACTTACAAACAAAATTCACCCCAAAGTGTACAAGTCGTAAGTAGACCCATACAAGAGACCCGCGCCAACAGGCGTGACGCAGATAAGTGGTGTGCAGGCGACACCAAAGAGTGAGTATTAACTCATAGACAGTTAATACCCAAGTGAGGCGAAAAGAATTGTTGTAGAGCATAGTAAAGATGAGAGACAAATACAGCCAATTGCATACAATAGGATTTAGAAATTAGTGACCAAGACAAGCAACAGAGACAGAAAAACAAGCAAAAGGTAAGGTTGTGACAATGTAGTTGCCGCAAAAGAAAAGATTAGGTATTATTAAGTCATATACCCAATAAAAATTCGAGGTAATAGATATGACTGTAGTGGTCATATCGATGGGCAATAGTTTTGCACCAAAAAAAATATTTGTGGGATACTGTATAATAAGACTACACTGTGTAGTAAGCATACTACAAGCCAGTGTGTGAAAGCAAAGCCAAGATGAATAAACTAGATTTTAAGTTTGTTTTGCCATTTAGTGGACAAAAATTTAGAAGCTTATTAAGTTAAACTTTTAGATTAATAATTATTGGTTTATACACCAACAAAAAGAAAACAAACCACAGTACAAATTAACTGCAGTAGCAAGGTAAGTAACTTTAGAAAAATACTATGAAACCAACATGTTCCATGCAAAGTATGTAAAAAGTTTCATCAAAATGGGTTTAGCCACCATTAAGAATCAATTGTTTAGGTATCACCATATATGCAACAATTAAAAATACCAAGTTGGACTGATAAAAGCCAGCCAAATCTCAAAAGAAATCACAGAAAGAAGATTAAGTTAAGACAACTTGTACCTGAAAATTAGTAAAATTTTCCTGTAAAAAAATTTTTTTTACACAAACAACCAATAATTTGTGTTAGCAATTAGAGTAATATTATAATCAAAGAGAGCTGTTAGTGAATTTGGGATAGGTATTTCTTTTTTTAAGTTTAAACTATTCAGCGAACCAAACGACCAACCTAATCGTTGCTGAAAAAAAATACTTCCCATAGCGAGTACAAGTTAAGATTCGTTACCCTAAGTAAACACTAGGCTTTTTAAGTATGTACCTACAAGTTTTAGGTTTAGAATTATTTAGAGTTAAATATTTTTAAGTTTTAAAAAAAAATAAGTTTTTTTTTAAAAGTGTAATGCAAATAAGATTAAGAACAAATGGGGTAGACCATTTCAAAAAATATTTGGTGAGTCTAGGTGATATTAGAAGCTAGAGAAAACAAGTGCACCTAGAATAAAAATTATTAAGAAAAAGTGTGTAAGGTAAAACACCCAGTGTCCGACAACGCACCATTGTCCGACATTTAAAAAGTTTATTGTAAAAAATAAGAGTAGTTTTTCTTTTCTGAATGGATTTCAAGAATAAACAATAAACGCGGATTATCTAGTTGTCATTGCAAATGACATTTCATACATTCGGCCATTTTGAAGAAAATGGCTTGGTATAAGTTTCGACCGCAAGTGATCCTCCATCGTAAGTCTAGTTTTACTAGTAAAATCGTTAAGGAGGTGAGTAAGATTTATTGCTCATAACTTTTAATTGTTTTGCTGTATCGAAAATTTTATTTAATTATAAAAATAACACATAAATTGACTAGTTATTAATAATTGTTTGACAAGGGTGAGGTTATAATAAAATAAGAAAATATGCCTGTCGGTCATTGGAGTTTTTTTCTTCGCTTGTTCCAAACTTCGACACATGTCGATAGGTTTTTGTTTATTATTTTGCGCACTTTATTTTATTACATGGCTGTGTTTCTTCAGCACTCTTAAAATATAGTTCTTTCATTTAAATCGCCAAACTGCTTCCAGTGATCGACAGATGTGTCGATGATTGGATATTCCATGTGTTCCAATAACCGACATATTTTGCAAAAATTGCGCCTAAAAAGATACACGCCTTTTCAAATGGCACAGGGGATAAAAGCAGTCAGTCTGCTCGACTTCAAAATGCTATTGGGTGGAAAGCACGTCATTTGAGCACTGTAATACGTTGGTATGCAGAGTTTGATCGAGGCCGTGTTTCTCTCCATGATAAAATTCGTGAAGTTCGGCCCTCAACTGCGGACAATGGGAAAATATGGCTACTGTCATGACATTTACGAGGCCGTTAGCTTATAACCAGCACGTGAAAAAAATGCCCTTAGACTAGTCCAGTCCAATCCAGACCAATCAGGTCCTCATGTTTTCAAAAATGGTTTGACCGAATGAAAAAGTGTTTAAGATGTACACGGACACCAGAGTTAAACTAACCCGACACTACTCTGAGGCCATCCCATACATCAGCCTGTACTAGATTGGAATGGCTCTCAAACAGCTTAAAACAACAAGGTGCCGGGTGAAGACGGAATCACAACAGAACTTCTGAGAGCGGATGGAAAACCGGTACTTTTAGTCCTCCAGAAGTTATTCAATTCCGTCTTACTCGAAGGTACTACGCCAGAAGCATGGCACAGGAGTGTGGTAGTGCTTTTCTTCAAAAAAGGTGATACTGATGAGCCATGTGTACAAGCTGTTTTCGAAACGAAGGAATAGCAACAGTCTCGAACACAGGTGTCATGATTTCCAGCCTACCGAACAAGCCGGGTTCCGAAAGAGCTTTAGCACCGTAGACCACATTCATACGTTCCGTCAGATGATACAGAAGACTGAGGAGTATAATCGGTCATTATGTCTAGCGTATGTGGGCGAAAAAGCCTTCGATTTAATCGAGACCTGGGCAGTATTGCTGTCCCTCCAGCGATGCCATATTGACTATGGGTACATCGAAGTGTTGAAGTGTTTGTACAGCAACGACCACCATGCCGATCCGACTACAGGACGAGAGTACAACATCAACCCGATTGAAGAGAGTTGTGAGACAGGGAGACGTTATTTCTCCGAAACTGTTCACGAACGCATTGGAGGACGTTTTCAAGCTCTCAAGCGAAGTTTCTCCATCTCGAAGAATATATACAACATCCCGATAATAATTGTTGGGGGCTTCGGCTCTGACCGAGCATCACACTTCGCTCGGTCGGAGGATCGTCCCTTTAGCGCCGCCGTCGCATCGCTAAATAGTAATTACGGCAGAATCGCTGGAGGACCTCAATACGATGCTCAGCGACCTCAGTAGCGTTAACCCAACCGGTGGGTCTTAAAATGAACATGGACAAGACGAAGATCATGTCTAATGTCCATGTTGCATTCATACCGATAGTCGTTGGCAACGATACACACGAAGTTGTTGATCACTATGTCGAAGAATCCAACTTGGCGTTTCTTGGTGACATCTTCTCATCTGAAATTCCGCAGTGCCTGAAGACAAAGTTCATTCACCACTGTGTGTTGCCAGTGATGACAAAATGGTAATGAGACGTGGTCCTTAACAGCTGGCCTTTTAGAGAAGCTCAGTCACACAACGAGCTATGGAGAGAGCTATGGTCGGAGTTTCTTTGCGTGAGAGAATCCGTAATGAGGAGAGTCGACAAAGAACCAAGGTCGCCGACATAGCTCTCAGAATCTGCTAGTTGAAGTGGCAATGGGTAGGCAACATCGCTCGAAGAACCGACAACCAATGGAGAAAAAAGGTTCTAGAATAGCGACCACGAACCGGAAGACACAGCGTAGGTAGGCCTCCTACTAGGTGGACAGACGACATTTATTTATCTTTATTATAATAGCCAATTGTCGTTCATTGTGGCGTTCGAAGGGTGAGGCCTATAGTCAGCGGTGGACGTCTTCCGGCTGGTGATGATGATGATGATGAATACCAATTAATTAAAAACAGTTCTACAATTTATGTTAAATATTTGATTAATTAACATAATTCAGACGTGATAAAGAATAGTGGAAGTACGTAACGGGTTTAGTTTAGATCCTTACCAAAAGGATTTTTGAATAAAAAAATATTGTTATAATAGCATTAAAAAGTCACTACTTAACTTTAGATGAGTTTAAGCATGTCCCTGTTTGTTTGTTATAATTAAAGTACATAATAAGACTTTTTTGGGCATGGTGTTGGGATTGGGATTCGGTCGATATTTGGGTGACGATAAATAGAACATGTCGATTACTAGATCACGATTATTGGATCATGTCGATTACTGGGTGTCGATATATGGAATTTCCTTGTCGATAACTAGGCCAAAAAGAGCCTAAATGTAATTTGATTTATTGATCTACTTATTGGTATTACACACGTTTTTGCTTTAAGATAATATAGAATGAACCCTAAACTTATACCTAGTGCATGAAAGTATCGTATAATATCATAAATCATCTAGATATTTAACAAAATGTTCATATTCGATCCTTAAAGTGTCGATGATTGGGGGTTTTACCTTATGTGGGTGAAAGTTATAGCCAACTGGTTAAAGTTAAAAAATAAAAAAAAATAATTAAAGTTAAAGTTAAGAAATAAATAAGTTGGCTGTAAAAGAAAAGACTGCAGCGGTCTAAAAACAAAACATAAGCATTGGTAGCTCAGCAAGTATGTTATAAGATATAAGTGAGAAAAAAAATTTTTAGGCCGCTGAGCAAGTGGAGCGAGCTCAGGTTTTAGCGCTCCTGGTGCTAGAAAACTCGGTTAATCCTAACTACAATAACAGTAAGTATATTATTGTAGCTAAGACTGGTGGTATCCCGCCGAGACGTACCCCGCACAAGGTACTACCACCTAGAAGTAAAATAGGCACCCACATACACAAAAAATAATAAAAGAAATAAAGAAAATAACACTTCCGACCACTTTTCCGCGAGTATGGGTGCCACTGTAACGTTTTTACCCGAGAGGTCGAGGTCGAGTGGTTGGAAGTGTGGTTCGATGCACCTGGAGTTAGTCGGCCAGGGCACGACGTGGTAAGGGTGGCCGCCTCAGACCGGGCGGTCCACTGGGCATGGTGCAAGCGGCCTGGTCCCGAGCAGCGGGCCAGACGGGCACCATGCCAGCAGCAGTTTGGTAGTCCGGCCTGGTAGCAGGCCGGAAGTAAGACCGGGGGACGCCCAAGGGCGGCGTGCCCCCAGCGAGCAGGTCAGGTGGGTCACCCAAGTGCGGTGACCCCAGCAAGCGGTTGCGGGGACGCCCAGAGACGACGCCCCGCCATTGGAACGAGTGCGGAGGCGTCCAGTGACGACGCCCCGCCGTAGGAATTGCGGAGGCGTCCGAAGACGACGCCCCGCCGTAGGAATTGCGGAGGCGTCCGAAGACGACGCTCCGCCGTAGGAACCCCTGAAACAAACCGTGCACAGTGCTTAGCATCATGCTGAGGCAAACAAGGTAGCAGGCAGAGCTTATGGTGCACTTAGTTCCAGGTGAAAGATGAAGTTAAGCCGATGATACCAGTCAGGGCATAGGTTCAATGCACGGGCTAAGCATGAGCCACGTGCATATGCAAAACAATGAGAAATTGAAAGTAGGCACTTGCTGAGCAGCATGTAACCGGCAAGCAGCAACCGGTATATAAGGTTAGGGACGCTAAAAGATGTAGAAAAACGTACGAACACGTGGCGATGGGTGGCGGTGAAGCAACTGCGATGCAAATCACTTCAGCCCGCACAGGTAGAAAGTAGGGTTAAGTATTTCACAAAATGTGACCAAAGAAAAACACATTGCAACGCGGTCGAGATACTACGTACTAGGGACACTTAGAAGGAAAACACACTAGACTCACCAAGTGATGGGGATCCAAAGAGGAACCTCCGGTTACGACGAGGGCTTTTATATGAAAGCCGAGCCCTTCCACGGTGTTGTCAACGAGCGACAACTCGATATTTTTTTAAGATTTGAGACAATGCCTTTTTGCGTTGCACTTTAATTTTTTACTTATATTTAGTAGGTACGGATATACTGTTTTTATCGAGTCACCGGTACAGTATCGATACGTCTCCCAAGACAGTGACGTATGCTGTCAAATTAGTGACATTTGATATGTCAATTAGAATGTGACATTGATATTATGTCAATTAGAAAGTAAACAACATTAGTTTTGTTTTTTACTTGATAGAATGTATGTTTTTGTTTAAATTAATTATATAAAGTAAGTAATTTGTTACACCCCTCTCCCAAAAGAACCGTGCTAGATTACGGGACAAAAAGTATCCTATGTCCTACCTCGTAGTAAGATCTCAAATCATGCCAAGTTTCGTTTGAATCCATTCAGTAGTTTCGGCGTGATGCTCAGCCGTGATACAGACAGACAGACAGACAGACAAAAATTAAAAAAATTACATTTTCGGCCTCAGTATCGGTTATAGAATGCCCTCCAAATATAATTTTCAAAATATCTTCAATGTACAGAATTGGACCTGTTACAGTTTTATTATAAGTATAGATAAGAACTGACTGGATGTATGTTCGGTCACCAGTGTCTGTATTACCGAGGACGGATACTGGCTGGCCGCTTGCTGTCTGAAGGCGACATGGTGAAGTTTGTCTTATCCACACAACAGTACGCACTGTTGCACTCTGCAATCAGTAGCTCTGGTCTGACTATAGTCAGCGATGCTCCAGTGTCCACTGTCAAACTGCATGTTTGATTGTTGATTGTGCCCTCGATGGTCCGACTGTTTCCATTGCGAAATTGAGTAATGGTGATGGTGGGGGCCTTATTGTTAGTGTTACTAGCCAGCACCCGCCCCGTGGTCCTGGTGACACCTATCCCTTCTCCTATTTCCTATTTTTACAACCTCTTATTTTCCTTTCCTATTTTTAGGACCGTTCTCCTATTTTTACGACACTCCAATCTAATATGCCCCTTTTCTCCACAGTCATAGCAAGTGGGGACATACTGAGACCTCTTCTCATCCGACACTACTTCTCGGATTTTATGTAGGTACTCGAGTGTCTTGTCGTACAGCTTCCACTTCGAGAGCATGGGCCACTGCGCTCTTCAGTGTAGAATGATGACTCAGACGAATAGTGAGCTACTATTCGTCTGAGTCATCATTCAACTTCTGCGTCCCGTACGCCATCGACGAATTCTTGTAATATGTTACCTCAACTGTCACGGGTGCTGATAAGTACGCACGACGCACTAGCCTTTCAACTTTTGCCTTTTGTACGCTTGACGAGTGGTGCTCGATAATTATGTTCTAGGTGATTTTCACCATAACGCGTGTCTAATGCTTCCAAGAGAGCTTCCAACGCCCATCCTTCAAGGGGCAGGTTCGCCAATATCAGCAGCAGACTTAGCACGATTTGCCAAGACTTCGTAATCTCGACAGTTCGGTGTGGAGTATGAAGTAGTTATCGACATAGAAACGTCATTTTCGGTATTAGCTAGGTCGATAACTACGTCATACTCCGCACCGAACTGTCAAGATTACGAAGTCTTGGCAAATCGTGCTAAGCCTGCAGAGCGTCTCATCGCAAGACAAGCGTCTGGGCCACAAAATATTGGCTATCAGTCCAACCGTTCCCTTTGGCCAGTGTTTCGAACTGGTAGGGGAAGGCTGTCCACGACGTCAAAGTGCGGCAGGTCAAGTTTCGCTGCTGATAGTGATGGTGAAGTCACTGTTAGTGGCTGGCGAGTTTCTTTCTAGTTTAGCTAACTTTAGATAACACATGAAAACGGTTGTCATGCTCATCAATTTGGCCTTCCAGATTATCTGTTTTAAGAGTTACCTCTTTGACGCCCGCCCGTTTTGTAACTTTTTCGTCTAGTACATTAATGCCAGCATCAATCTTGTAAAGAACGGCCTCTTGGTTTGCTTGCATTTTGCGGCAGGTAGCCTCCTGGTTTGCCTAAATTGCCTCTTGACTTGCCCGCTACTCGGCCCGTTCCCGAAAACGGGGGTTTTATAAGTTTGGAGTCTATGTCTGTATGTGACTTCACATATCTGTAACGGTCTGTCACCCGTTTTGAATGCGATTTTATTATAACTTGCAGCTATAAAATATTATATTAATATAATATATTAATATTAATGTCTACCTATTTATATAACATCATTGCTACCTACTCGTAAGATTTAAGAACCTTGAACCGTTGCTCGGGTGACTCTACAGGGTACATTTTGGACCTGCTTTACTTACTAAGTTGGTTGTTAGTTTTGTTTTTCAAATCGCATTGTTAATATTCTCCCACGCGTACCACTGTACATTTAAAAATATTAATATAGCAACGAATTATTTTAAACCTTCAACGATTCTAGACTGAAGACGATAAAATATAAACTATTACATTTATAAGAATATTGAAGTGTAAAGAATATCTGTATAATTTTTAGTCAACGTTGGCGAACACGGGCCTTATGCGAAGTGAAAGCGGCGCGTTTTCTTTACTCAATGAAATTTTTGCAGCTACGTCAAGGTCTTGTTGTATTTTCTTAAACAGATCTTATACTGTTTATGTTTCAATCTGTTTAAACTTACGTAGTTTTATGTCATTATATTCCGCGTCATCCATCCATACAACCTTTTTTACTAAGAAATCATTCGTCAAGGCTTCCACGAGTAGATGCCGTAAAAACATTGATTTAACCCAGAGTTCCCCAAACTTTTTTGTGTTTTAGACCCCTTGCCATGTTTTTACGTGTTGGGTAGACCCCCCCCCCCCTACTTACCTGATATTGATTTCCTGTAAATTTCTAATTGTACTGAAGTTTAGTGTTAAAAACTTAAAGTAAAAACACAATTTTTACAAGTTCAAAATGTATTGCGACCACAAAGCGAATACCAACATCCTACAACTTACACAATTTTATAAACATATATAATAATTTTTTTTGTAGGTACTTACTTAGGTACTTACATAGGTACTTACTTGATAATGTATATGTCATGATATTATATAATAGTATGATGTAAGTAAATAGGTGCTATCAGTGTATGTGTTAAGATCCACTATCGTGGACATCAATTTTCATTTCATGGACCCCCAAATTTTTTTCGCTGACGTAGCCCCTAGGGGTCGATATAGACCACTTTGGGAATCACTGATTTAACCTTTGTTTTTCGTTGCGACACGAAGCGAGCGACGGATGTAATTAATAGGTAATTTGAATTCCTAGCTGATATTTGCATGCGCTATGCCCTACGACATTACTGGATGGACGTAGCCGAGAGTGTAGAAAGGTAAACTTGCTTAGGATACCTACTTCCCTCATTTTGTTACCTTCCATTGATATCGATCTTTCTAGGTTATCAAAAATTATTTTCTCTGAGACGTATCGACTTGTGGAATGTAGATGTACATTCCGATTTCATATCTAACGAAAATTCGTCTCAACATTTGAAGTATTTAACAGGCACCGCGATCGGCTAGACCCCGGGGTCCTTCCCATTGCTTCCACCATATAGAAGTAATCGTTGCAATCCATAGCGTGTATTGATGTCTGCGAGACCCATGCCCGTTTTCACCAACAATCCCCTAAAAGTTTCTTACGTAGGAGCTCTTTAGGATAACTGACCCCTAAATCGGATTCTTACCTAAATTAATTTTCACCATGCTAGGTGTTACTTATAAAGGGGTCTCCTAGATAAGTGCCGATTCCTTTGTATTTGAAATTTGACAGAACTGGGGCCAACAAAATAAAGGGACGACTTTCTTGTTTTTTGTTTCTTCATGTGGTTGATTTTTATAGTTTGTCATTGTTTGTTGTATTAGTTTTGTGCCGAAAAGCGGTAATTATAGCCATCAAGATTTTTATTTACGCATAATATTTAGTCTTGCCATTTTGAAAAATAAAAGTAAGTATTATACTTTCTATGTAGTCAGTATTATATAAATACTAGCTGACCCGCGCAGCTCCACCCGCGCTTTTATTACATTTTGCTCGTCTCTCTTTCGCTCCCACTTCGGTCCTCGTCACACTCCCCCTCTTCCTCTCCCCGTTGTCCCTTCTCTGAACCCTCTCCCTCTCTCTTCTCCCAACTTGCTCCACCTAACTCCCCGGATCCCTCACCCTATCACCCACTCCTCAAATCCCCTCTCAGTCTCTCTCCTCTCTTGCACACTCCTCTCGTTCTATATATCCTCGTCAATCATGTTATCAGCGGCATAAAATATACTTCATGACCTATTCTTAGACCTACCCGATATGCACACAAAATTTTATACATATCGACCCATCTAGTTAATGAGCTTGTCTTATGTTGCTTAACCTTAACCTACCGGCATGAAATATACTCTACGACCTATTCTCAGACCTACCCGATATGCACACAAAATTTCATACAAATCGGTTCACCCATCTATTTAATGACCTTGCCATATGTTGCTGAACCTTAACTTAGTGGTATGATATATACTTTATGACCTATTCTCAGACCTACCCGATATGCGCACAAAATTTTATATTAATCGTTTCACCCATTAATTTAATGACCTTACCTAACGTTGCTTAACCTTACTTACCGAGATAAAAAGTGAAATCCTATGTCCGTTTCCTGGTTCTAAGCTAACTCCCCACAAATTTTCAACCGAATCGGTTCAGCCGTTCTTGAGTTATAAATAGTGTAACTAACACGACTTTCTTTTTTAAATATAGATATTAAAGTTCTATAGTAATTGTATGTTCAATTTCACCGATAGATGGCGCTGTTCATAATGTAAATCACGCTAACATCGTAAATTACTGTCTAATGATATTCGATAATGAAAGTTCATACAACTTTTATTTTTGCGACTGTAATACAATCCCTATACACTACCTGGACTTGGGGTTTCATTAAAATTTCATGAAACAGGGCTCAGGAGGGTGGGGGGGGGGGGCTCCTGAGCCCTGACCTTGAAGCGTTTTTTGGGAGCGCTGTTCATTGTGTGTACTAGTGTGTAGTGTGAATTGTAATTGTACATTTTATTGCGTTACATCATTTCGAGTCATTTTAGGTCTTTTACCTAAGTAAAAATTTAGCAATTTCGTATTTTCAATTTCTACCCACCTATACAAATGTAGCCTTGGTGGTGCCAAAAAAGGAGGAGGTTCTCAATTCGTCTGTATATATATATATTTTTTTTTTATGTATGTTCGCGCATAACTCTGGCAATTATTAACCGATTTGAAAAAATCTTTCTTCCATCCATTCTTCAATCCATTGACTGGGTCCCATAAAAAAATTATTGCTTAGTAATAAGTAGTTCCTAAAAAAACAAGAATGGTGACTGCGCACTGAGAGTTGCAAGAAAGCCTATATAGATGACGTTTTAGTCGCTCGGACTCGCTCGGTCGGACAAAAATGGTCATAACTCTGGCAAATATTTACCAATTTCAATGATTCTTTTTTTATTCGAAAGAAGAAACCACTGTATTGAATCTGTATGAATTTTATTACAACCGGATAAGAACTTCCTGGAGGACCATGAACGATGTGGAGGAATTTATCTGGTAAAAACCATAAAACTGATGTTCTCCATTACATTGTTCTGACAATTATGAACCGATTTCGATGATTCTTTTTTTATTCGAGAGAGTAAACTACTATGATGCTTCCATGCAAATTTCATTACGACCGGATATTATTTTCTGAAGAAACATGAATTATGTAAAACTATGTAGACGATAATGTGATCATAACCTACCTAGATAATTTTTCGGTTTTCGATGGTTCAATCTTTATATATGAAAATATCACTAAAAAGGTTAAAATAAAATCTTTTAAAAAAAAAATTGAACCGACTTCAATATCACTGAAAAGTATAAAATAATTTAAATATTATTGAAGTTGGTGCCAAATATACACAGCAGGTACGCTAACACCAACTTCAATAATATTTAAATTATTTTATACTTTTCAGTGATATTGAAGTCGGTTCAATTTTTTTTTTAAATGATTTTATTTATTTCCTAATATAGTTTGGACTCGCTCGGGATTTACAGATTTTAACTTTTCAAAGATATAATGTCATATTGCTATCAGCAAAGTACTTAAAACAATACAGAAATCTAATGAAAATGTCCTGGGTGTACCGGACCGGCTTACCCCTTACAAAAATTGACCCTTCGCCAATGCCATATCTTATGCAAACTAAATGTCTGCTCAGTCCCTATTGTATATAGCGTAATAATACATGTCTTAATGATTAACTGATCAGTCTATAATTACCCTATTCACATACAAAGGAATTTACGTGGTAATATGTGCAAGTAATGTTTCACTGCTTAGCCCCTATGAAACATAGCGTGATGTTTTATATACCAACTTACACCTTGACTTCTACACAACACATCAGTGAAAGTCCTATCAAAATCCATCCACGGGTTTTCAAATGATACCTGGACGAACAGAACGACAGACAGACAGACAGACAATAATTCCAAAAAAAATTGTTTTGGCCTCTATGTCGATAGTATAGTAGAAATTTTGGAAAAATATTCAATGTACAGAAAAAGTGCTCTTTGAGTTTTATTATACACACATCAAAAGTGTCTAGGGATCAACATATATTTTTGCAATAACTTTTCTCCTGATTGATATTAATTAAAATTTTCTTTAAGGATTCATCAAATAAAGTGTTTTCGTTTGTCACAGTAACGATAAACCAAGTCACCTTTGCATTAATAAAGAAATTTGCCATTTTCCTAATAAAGGGATTTTTGACATTTGAACCACTAACACAAAAGTTCGAAAAAAAGACTGAAATAACAGTTTTCTTTAAAATTTTATTGGGTAACTTAAACAATTAATAATCCGTGTTTCTACCGCGAACACTAACAACACAAGAACATCGGTTTGGCATACTCAAAATGAGTTCATCCAAATCACGCTGTGGAATGGCCGCCCATGTTCGTTGCAACAACAAAAAAAGGTCTTCTTGCGACTGGATACCCTCCATATTCGGCAGAGCTCTTCTCTGTAGCATATCCCATGCATGCTCAATCGGGTTCAAGTCTGGCGACTGAGCAGGCCAGGGCAGGACATTGATGTTAGCTGCGGTGAGAGTCTGTCTTACAACTCTTGCGGTGTGCGGTCGTGCATTATCATGCATTAACTGAAATAAGGGACCGATTTGCACTTGTAGAGGAACGATGACGTCTGATACAATCGTCTCAGCATAAATTTGAGCGTTGAGGTTGCCTCTGATCCAAATCAACTCAGTTCTTCCGCCGATCCAAATACCCGCCCATACCATGATGGTTCCACCACTATAAGGATGGACTTCCTGGCAGGATTTTAATCGCTGTTGGCGTCCAGGGGTTCTCCAGTGTCGTATACGTCTTGTATCCGGTCTCATACCAAAACGAGACTCATCAGAAAAGCACACGAAACGCCATTGTTCTTCTGCCCAATTTCTGTGTTCAAGAGCCCATTGATATCGAATCCTACGATTGTGCATTGCTATAGGTGGTACCCGTAGCGGTCTTCGGGAATGAAGGTTCACTTCATGCAAGCGGTTTCTGACTGTTTGGTCGCTAATTAAGTTCCCTGAAGAGTGATGAAGCCTCACGGCTAACATCATGGCAGTTATTGTTGGAGCTCTTCGAGTTAAGATTTGAATATATCGGTCTTGTCTCCGTGTGGTGCAGCGATACCGTCCTCCATGGCGCTCAGCCACGGTACCAGTGCTTCGGTAACGTGTCCAAAGTCGACTGATAACACTCTGACTTGTATTCAGAGCTAAAGCCACAGTACGTTGCCGGGAACCAGCTTCTATCATTCCCACGGCTCTGAGCATTTCTTCCCTGCTTAAATGACGTCGCCGCTCCATAATAACGTTGGTTTTAATCAGTAGTAGGGAAACAGTAGCACTAATAATGTCTTCAATGCGTTGTATGTTTTTATAGGGAAAATATTGACAGCTGATTTTCATCTTTTACTCGAATTTGATTCACAGTTCCTGATTCAAATTATGAAATGCACCAAAAAGGATCCATATAAATTTATAAAATCATAAATTTATTACAAAGCCACATCTCAATCTCAAGAAATCCGCTTAAAAATGCTTGATCCCTAGACACTTTTGATGTGTGTAGTATAGATAGATACATGCATAATGTAGTAAAGAAACTCTGATAATTTTAGAGGTTTCTAATGTGATGTCGTAATAAACACGTCTTTTTGCGCTTACATTGCAAACGCTGGCTGAACCCTACGAGATAGATCAAAATAATGTATTACAGTATTGTACACCTTAACAAGGTCTACAAAAAAGTCGAGGATGGTATATGTTTATCTTTTGGGGATAACCCACAATAAACATTTTTTAACCTTAAAAATTAAACCTGAAATAATAAATTATTATTAAAATTGTTGTTAGCATGGATTTGTCCCTTCTTCAATAACGTAAACTTCACTAATATTTTCACTCATTCAAAATAGCTGTGAACGTTGTTCATACCGCTTGGGTCCTTACCCTAGCGGTATGAACAACGTTCACAGCTATTTTAACTTAACCTTTTAAGCAATATGAGGCAAGGTCATTACATAGATGGGTCAACCGATTTGTATGAAATATTATGCCGCTAGGTTAAGCAACGTTAGACAAGGTCATTAAATAGATGGGTGACGGCGGCGACTGACGGGTTTGCGAGCCCCGTCCTCGTGATCATGATGGCAGGTTTAAGGGGTCTATAATGCGCACTGAGGGGTATTTGGTGCAGATCCCACTGGAGGGCCCATGTGGCCATGCGACAGCTGCAGGGGGCTAAGTGGGTAAGAATCCCAGATACCATGATAGACGAGGATATATAGAACGAGAGGAGGGTGCAAGAGATGAAAGAGAGGGAGAGGGCATTCGAGGAGGGGGTGATGGGATGAGGGATAGGGGGTAATCCCCCTAGATGGAGCAAGGGGGGAGTGAGGGAGAGCAAGGTGGGACAAGAGAAAGGGGACGAGGTTCAGAGAGGGGCCAACGAGGAGAGGAAGGGGGGAGTGTGACGGGCACCGAAGCGGGAGGGGGAAAGAGAGAGGATAGAGAGCATAGAATTCGACTTTTCTTATAAGAGAGAGATGGAGAGAGAAATAAATCAAGGGAGGAGGGAGAAAAGGGGAGCAAATAATAATAAAAGCGCGGGCGGAGCTGCGCGGGTCAGCTAGTAGTAAGTATATAGATATTAGTACCTTTGTTTTATTGTCTATATGTACAGTTTTTTAAATAAATTATTTCTTCTTCTTCATTGACGTGTCGCCTTGAGGCAGTTGTGGTGGATTAGCACTGCCAGTGTCTAGACGTGAGTTACGAGCAAAGAGAGACGCAAATAGTCCTGCCTTCTCTCTTGCCGTATGAGCTAGAGTCCCGTCAGGTTTTATCAGTGGAGGTAGTAAAGGCCAACAAAAGCTTGTTTCGACCGATTTGGCTAGAGACCAGAAAGCTCTAGTCCCTGATGGCTGGGCTGAGAGCTTTAATAATAATAATAAATACACTTTATTGTACACCAAAAGTTACATGTAAATTGAACAATACGTGCTAATATAGCTTTGTGCCAATTTGGTTTATATGGTCGAAACGAGCTTTAGCTGATCCTATTGCCACTCCAGTCAGCAGTCACATCCTTATTCAAGGGGACAAGAGGCCAGAGACATCGACCCGCATCCCAAGCTATCAACTGTCACATTTGCACGCAATTGCAATATTTAGATCTTCTTTACATAAATTCATGATTCCCGTCCCGATATGCTGGGCGCGTCAAACAAGTCTCCTTTGAGATAAAACGCCAGGATAATACTTAGGTATGACGATGAAACTATAAAGATGGCTAGTTACAAAATTCACTTGTCATCGGCCATCATTATAAATGCATCAGTATTTAGGTGTACAACTATTGTTGACAAGAAAATCATGGCCGGTGGTGAAGTCATTATTATGTGCGCGACTGGTGTCCAAATCCGTCAATAATCCGTGAACTTCGCAAGCTCACCTGCCCACATTCCATCTTACCCAAATTTTAACTGGCCATAGCTTCCACCTTAAATACTTACAAAGATTTCACATCATAGACAATGACGCGTGCCCATGTGATGGAACCATAGAACAAACAATAGACCACCTTTTAAAGCAATGCCCTAAGTTCTGCAGCTTCAGGCACAGCCATGAAGCGTTGTGCCATTATTTTAACACAGAGCCATATTCGATAATAGAATTACTTAAACCAAACAAAGAAACAGTAGTAAACAATTCAACTGAACGTAGCTATATGTGAGAGTGCTATATACTATATCATTGGTGAGCACCATATATTTAATAAAAATATATTATTATTAAAAAACCCAAGTAACAATACCCCAGCGCCGTCTCGCCCGTATTTGTAGCGAGGACGTTTCCTGGTTAAACGGTAAACCCAATGAAGCCGGTTAAAAAAGTCAATATTATCGGTTGACACCTATGTAAATTAACTTATTATTAACTAGCTGACCCGCGCAGCTCCGCCCGCGCTTTTATTACGTTTTGCTCCCCTTTTCTCCTTCCTCCCTTGATTTATTTCTCTCTCCATCTCTCTCTCCCTCTCTATCTCTCTCTTATGAGAAAAATCTAATTGTATGCTCTCTCTCTCCTCTATCTTTCCCCTCCCGCTTTGGTCCACGTCACACTCCTCCTCTTCTTCTCCCCGTTGTCCTCTCCCTAAACAACCCCCTGCCTCTTCTCCCACCTTGCTCCCCTTGCTCCACCTGACTCCCCCTATCCCTCACCTCAACACCCCCTCCTCAAATCCCCTCTCCCACTCTCTCTTGCACCCTCCTCTCGTTCTATACTATATCTTCGTCAATCAAGGTATCAGCGGAATGAAATATACTTTATGACCTATTCTCAGACCTATCCGATATGCACACAAAACTTCATACAAATCGGTTTACCCATCTATTTAATGACCTTACCTAACGTTGCTTAACCTTAACCTAGCGGTATCAAATGTACTTTGTGACCTATTCTCAGACCTACCCGATATGCACACAAAATTTCATACAAATCAGTTTACCCATCTATTTAATAACCTTACCTAACGTTGCTTAACCTTAACCTAGCGGTGTGAAAAGTAGATATCGAGGACTTTTTTGTAGACCTTGTTAAAGTGTACAATACTGACCTACATTATTTTGATCTATCTCGTAGGGTTCAGTCAGCGTTTGCAATGTAAGCGCAAAAAAAATTGTTTATTTAGGACATCATATTAGAAACCTCTAAAATTATCAGTGTTTCTCTACTATATTATGCATGTATTATACATAAAAACCTTTCTCTTGAATCACTCTATCTAATAAGAAAAACCGCATCAAAATCCGTTGCGTAGTTTTAAAGATCTAAGCATACATAGGGACAGACAGACAGCGGGAGCGACTTTGTTTTATAATATGTATAGATATAGATATTTAAGAATTGAATTTTTAACCCAGTCACTCGTAATAAAAGTCACAAGCTAGTGCATCATGCATTTCTGCAATATTTGTTAAATTTTGTTTGTAAGTTGTAGCTCGGTGGTCAAGTGCGACTTCTCGTTACCTGGTGGGGTCCAACTCGGATATCGGTTGAGTTCTGAACTGTATCGACTGTACTATATGGTGTACTACCTACCTACGCTAATCTTGCATTACGTCGGACCGGACATGATCGCAAAACATTAAAACATTGGTGCAGTAGGTATTATAATCTCCTGAAAATCTTCTCTGATGCTTGCTATGCTTAATTAATTACCTTTTGCAAGCCGATGACGACTGCTCCCCCTTTGGGTAACGAAATTGCATGAATATTAGGTCAGCAGTTAACATTACCTACTTAACTGGGTTATCTATTTCATTTGGCTAGACTGTGACACCGTTTAAAATCGAACAATACACGCATTGTTAAATAAATGAGGTAGGCAACATATATCATGTTCATCATTATGCCTAGGTTTGAATGAATGTAGGTATTTCGGTATCTCTAAGTACCTAGTACGAGTGTAATGTCATGCCGCTATCTTCATCTGTGTGTTGTTTCACCTACTTCTTCGAAACTATACAGTGTATTTGATGCGATTTTGAAACATCATTTAGTTAGGGTTATGTTACATAGATACTACTAGGTCTGCTAGCACCGCTACAGCGGGTGACTAGTGTTTCTGTATAATGAAAGATAGACCTTCACGAACATATTGATGCTTTAACTCCCTTAACTAGGTGGTAGAGTCCTTTGTGCAAGCTTGTCTCGTTTATAAATTGTTTAAATTTATTATTTTCTTGTTCTGAAGATCGCTGAACGCGCGCAAAAGTTCATAAAAATCTGTACAATGCTTCGTCTCAATAAATATTTAATAAGTAATCTTGCATTGTCGATATTCGACCGCTTCATTTAAATTCCATCCAAGCCGCGGGGAATGTCAATAACTCTGGATCGTGAGGAACTGTTGGAATGTTCGTTTCATCTTGTTGGTGCGACGGGCGGGGGAATATTCGCCACACGCCCGTTCGCCCGCTCGTCCGCTCGCTAGGCGCCATCGTTGACCTCTTTAATATATGTATGCATCTAAGGGATAAATAAATTATGTGGGTCATAGACAGGCCATTGGATTTTTTTTTTCATACAGGCTTACAGAGACTGTCATCTTCCCAAATGATTATCACTTTTTACAACTGCCACCTATGTTCAATTAAGCAGTAAATATACAAAATACATAAGAAAATAAACTGTAGTATTATTCAGTAATTTTCTAATAGTGAGATTTGCAATATGGTAACGCGAAATTAGACATATTTCCTATAAAAATATTTAATTTACTACACGTGTAAAAAGTAGGAATTTCATGGAAATTTTCCTCGTTGAGTCCGGTCTATATGTAGTGTTAAATGTTTTCGGTATGTGTAAATGTCATCTCAGCTGGCTTACACTGGAAGCTACTGTTCCCTTACCTATGTTATTGCTTTTTATAAAGTAAATTATATTAAATTTAATTATGAGTCATTCAACTCAATGTCTTTGTGAAACACGAGCCTTGTGCGCATATCACCACCTAAAATTATATCATTGCCGACCTTAGTTGCCGACTAATTACCTACTAATTGAACGGCGTTATTCGTAATATTGTTTATTAAAGTAATCCATTGCTTCACCACAGTAAGTACTGTGTTAAGAAATAAATAAAAATATACTATGTTGAAGTTGACACGGCGGCGCGGGAGGCTTGTCGATAGCAGGAAGTGTTTCCTATATTAAATTCAATGTATATTTATTACTGCTATCTTCTTGACCTTTGCGTTGGGCATCGACATTCGCACGAAGTAAAGCTTTTAGTCCTATCACAAGAGCTATTTTTGTGCATTTGCGATATTGTAAACGCATAGCGACGATGCGAAGTCTTACGCGTCCAATGGCCCGCGCCGGACGCACCGCACGCACGGCACGCAACGTATTTTTAACCGACTTCAAAAAAGGAGGAGGTTCTCAACTCGTCTGTATATATATATATATATATATATATATATATATATATATATATATATATATATATGTATGTTCGCGCATAACTCAGGCAATTATGAACCGATTTGAAAAAATCTTTCTTCCATCCATTCTTTAATCCGTTAATTGGCTCCCATAAAAAAATTATTGCTTAGTAATAAGTAGTTCCTGAAAAAACAAGAATGTTGACTGCGCAGGAACGTTGCAAGAAAGCCTATATAGATGACTTTATGGTGCTTTTTAAGTACAAAAATGGTCATAACTCTGGCAAATATTTACCAATTTCAATGATTCTTTTTTTATTCGAAAGAAGTAACCACTGTAATGAACCTGTACGAATTTTATCACAACCAGATAAGAACTTCCTGGAGGACCATGAATGATATGGAGGAATTTATCTGGTAAAAACCATAAAGCTGATGTTCTCCTTTACATTTCTCTGACAAATATGAACCGATTTCGATGATTCTTTTTTTATTCGAGAGAGTAAACTACTATGATGATTCCATGCAAATTTCATTACGATCGGATAAAATGTTTCCGAGTTTCTGAAGAAACATGAATTATGTAAAAGTATGTAGACGATAATGTGAAATCATAATGATGTCATAACCTACCTAGATCATTTTACCGTCTTCGATGGTTCAATCTTTATGTATGAAAATATCACTAAAAAGTATAAAATAAAATATTTAAAAAAAAAATTGAACCGACTTCAATAACACTAAAAGAAGTTGGTGTTAGCGTACCTGCTGTGTATATTTGGCACCAACTTCAATAATATTTAAATTATTTTATACTTTTTAGTGTTATTGAAGTCGGTCCAATTTTAAAAAAAATATTTTATAGTTTCCTTTGTATGATTTTACATAGCGCTGCGTCCATTATCCGCGCCGCCCGCATCGAAAGCCGGCATTTATGAACAAAAATGCGTTGCGTGCCGGTGACGTCACACAAACCACATTGATATTATGAATCCACATTCTACGTTTAGTTTTACATATTTCTTCATCTTCCAACAAGCAACTAATAATATCTTCGTCAATCTCCATGACCGAATTCGTCAACTCACGACAAGAAAACATTCGTAACTAAACAAAAAAATCCGGATACAATGGACGCATGACATCAGCTCAGCAAATTCTTTCAATCCGTTGCGGGCCGTGCGTGCGGTGCGTGCGTTGCGTCCGGCGCGGGCCAATGAACGCGTACCTCTATTGGATATTCTTCGTGTCTTTGTCACCTTGGTAGGATTTTAAAACAAAAATTACATTAATTTTACTTTTCATTTATTTAGATGAGAGAAACAAACAGCATAAATAGCTCATTATATCGACCATACAATTAAAACGTCTAGCCAACAAAGTTTCTACTAATAATTAAATTTAGGTACATGGAGTGAACATAGAGTGCACTAGTGTTAATCAAACAACATTTGAGAAATTTAGAAAAATGTTAAATGGGCAGGTACTAATTAGAAACGTGACAGTGATCCATTAATAGTATACAGATTTTTAGTGCTATTAGTGCATAGCTGTGGAAAAAGGCTCTTCTATAATCTAGCTAAGGTAAAGCGTATTTTGACCATAGAAACGATGACGGGTCTATATCAACTTACTCGAAGGACCACTTCAGGATAACGTATTTTTTTTATCACGTGTCATTTAATTAAGTTATGCGAGACCGACACCTTAGTGGTAGCGTGACACAAATCTTACAATATTCGTTTCCTCATTTTACTTGATACAATAATTTATTTTGCAATTGCTATTTACTACCTACTTGACGAATTCGATGATTTTATAAAATAACTAGCTGACCCACGCAGCTCCGCCTGCGCTATTTTTACGTTAACTAAACTTTTAATAACAGACATTCGCATCGAATACCTACATAACCTCCTTTTTTATAGTCGGTTAAGAACTGGGACCCACTTTTTACTTGCTCTCCGAAGCACGGACCCGTTTAGTTCAAATGGCGTTAAACGGTCACCCATCTATTTAATGACCTTACCTAACGTTGCTTAACCCGATCGATTACAAAACCTTGATAACAACTCTCTATGTGTGTTCCCTTACTAATATTTATTATATTACAAAGAAAAATTGATACAATATGACCAAGCGTATAACCAAGTACCCATTTTGACTTTAATCCCCTCTCCCAAAAGAACCGTGCTAGATTACGGGATAAAAGGTATCCTATGTCCTACCTCGTAGTAAGATCTCAATTCATGCCAAGTTTCATTTGAATCCATTCAGTAGTTTAGGCGTGATGCTCAGCCGTGATACAGACAGACAGACAAAAATTAAAAAAAAATACATTTTCGGCCTCAGTATCGGTTATAGAATGCCCTCCAAAAATAATTTTCAAAATATCTTCAATGTACAGAATTGGACCTGTTACAGTTTTATTATAAGTATAGATAATTATTTAAATCAATGGCATGCCATGTTTAAGCCACGTCATTTACATTTACTTACTTTTATTTTTGGTTGTTTCTCGTTTTATCTTATCTTTATTTTTGATTGGGTGTTATGGGTTTTTCTTTTTATTATTTTTTGTTGCTTGTATGTTTTTTTTTGTTTGTCTCGTGACGTCACCAAGGAGGTCAACGGAAGACCAGCGCTGGTTCTTCGCGACCAGCAATATGCTGAGTTGGGATTTTTGTGGCGCATTAATTATGTTGTATGTAATGTGTTTATGTGTGTGTCTTGTATGTGTCACAAATAAACGTTTTTATTCTTATTCGTATTGAATAATATTTTTATCACGCAAATACGTTAGCCAATGCGAAGTAGATACATATAGTGGAGTAGTGTGTATGTTAAAGACATGATGTATGTTTATTGTTTGAACAGCACCCTGGCGGCGAGGAGGTGCTGCTAGAGAAGGCCGGCCTGGACGCCACGGAGCCCTTCGAAGACGTCAGCCATAGTTCCGACGCCAGGTAACAAAACTGTAAAATTACATTTGTCTCCCAATGGTGTGGAAATGGTTATTGTTATGAGCTATTACGGCTAAACTCTGAGACATTTCTAATATAACATTGTTTTCTTTAGTCCTTTATTCTTTTAATTGTTTGATGACCTGTGGTACACCAGGACAAGTCGACATGACAGTGCCGATTGATTGATGGTTTTTAACCGGCTTCAAAAAGAAGGTTCTCTATTCGACGCGTATGTATGTAATATTGATAAAAATGCGTAATATTAATATATGTTAGTCTATGTGGGCTTCTAAACAAATTTACCAAATTTTATGAGTGTATGTATGTATGTATGTATATATGTATGTATGTATGTAGGTTTGTCCGCGGATTTCTAAGAAACTACACGTCCGATTTCGAAAATTCTTTTTGCAATAGTTAGAGTATTTTTCAACTTAGGTTAGAGTATAAGTTTCATCAAAATCGGTCCAGTAGTTTAAGAGATATAAACTTTTTATGTTTTCAGTAAGTTACTGTAACCTAGACGTTCAAGTTGCGTGATAGTGCTGATACCTATTTTTTTGCTAAAATAAAAGTCACTAAAAAGTGTTAAATAAACTATTTTTGAAAAAATAAAAACCGACTTCAAAGTAAATTATCTAAAAAGCATAAAATAACGAAAATATGTATATTGAATTCGGTGTCAGCTCGTGCTAGCCTTAGTCAGCATGATGTGCTAGCACCGACTTCAATATACATATTTTCGTTATTTTATGCTTTTTAGATAATTTACTTTGAAGTCGGTTTTTATTTTTTCAAAAATAGTTTATTTATTGCTATGGACATTGGTTTACTACGCCCCCAACCCTCCATCTCTATAATAGCATAACATTGACTGTTGTCTTCAGATCCCTCATGAAGAAGTACAAGATCGGCGAGCTGGTGGAAGCGGACCGGGTGCAGAGTAAAAACGCCTTCGCCCCCCAGTGGAGCAACGACCAGGCGCAGGAGCAGGGCAAGTGCGTAGTCGCCTAGTACCACCGCCACCGCACACCACCTCTGCAACTGATCATCTCACTCTCATACACCTTGCTGACGCTGCTCTCGGCTGTCATCTCTTCTAACAACTTACTAAACTTTTCAAACGTTTATCGATGGGGAACCGACTTGAAGTCCACATCGTTGTAGCTATATACAAGACTATAACAAACTTTAGATTGGTCGAAAAAAAGGTTATTTTGAAGAGTTCAAGCCGTTTCCACATCTATACTATACGTCCTTGGATACAGAACGAGGCCCCGTTAATCTGTGAAATATCTCTATTGTGTTAACGGAGCTAATTTTTTTCTTTGAAGGACTTAATACTGAACACTGGTGCGCTTTTTGTTTTCTGCTCTTTGTGCATGTTACGTCCTACCTATAATGTGATGTATTTAACAACAAACCAGGCGGTAAATATTTGCAGCATTTTAGGACTAAGCCTCGATTTAAGTTGTAAGATAATTTGAGCTGTTTCTGAATAATTGAATTAACATTTCCTACATAATAATTGTATTCTAAAACAAACTGGTGTATGTATGTATACCCAAAACGGTAGCTCAAAGTCCTCTATACTGTATATATTGGGATGCTTTTGAAGTAGTAGTTAGCAAGTAAGCTAATGGGTTAATCTCAAGCTAAACTAGAAATGCATGTTAAACAATATTTCGTCGTCTATTAATCTAAGTTGCCGCGCATTATTCTCGTTCAGGGATACATTAACATGCATTATGCTAGTTACAATAACAGTAGAAATCTGAGCTTAAAATGTCCAGTCGCCGATATTAGAAATTGAAATGCCATTTACTGTTCGGTTCGGTTCAAAGATCTTTACTGTTAGCTATGAAATAAAGATTATGGTAGATATTCAATGAGCTCTGTCCTCTTTTCCTGTGAAAACATGTTTTAGTTTGTAGCGTATAAACCCAAGTTCCTTAATAATGTAGGTTAATAATGTATGTAAGTGTTGAAATATAGACACGATGTTGCAGCTTCTGTTTCATAGGTAAAACTTCTATAGTTATAGGTAAATTATGAGGCTTTCCTATATTTACTTACAATAGTCAGGTACATAATTGTTGGAGAAGTAATTGAAGCTTTATATATGTAGTTATTTTATGTTTTTGTAGACAGATTTGTTATTATGGCGATTACGTAATTACCTAATGATAAAAAATATCCAATCATGTAACACGATATGCGCACAGTAGGTATCTATACATTTATGTAAGTGCATTATTGTTGTTGATATTTACGATTTGCACATTATTTTTTGCTTCGACAATACCTATACTTAACACAGAGATACCTGATATATATAAAGACAAAAAAAAACAAGTTTATCAGTGATAATACACATCGCGAAGACGTAGTTTTGTTGATACCTACCTATGGGGTACTCATTAGTCCGATGATGAGCTATTACATATCTCATGCTTTAGTGGTTTAGATCTTGTTTCTACAAGCAACATTAACTAACGCACTCACAAAAAGTAATTATCGTTAAACTCTCATTTAGTTTTTCTTTTTAATCCGTATTTATTTATTTATTTAATTCTTCATGCACAAATTTAGTACATAGGCGGACTTAATGCCTTATGCCGTATATTTCGAATCTCGCATTGGTATAAATCTCGGAGCCTCTACTCACTAATAGATTATTAAGAATTAATAATAAAGATTAGCCTAATGAAATAATCCGATTTCAAGAGCTTTATTACTGTTACTTAACACTAATTGTGACGTTTGTCAGTACGGCATGAAGCGAGTTATTAATTACGGTGATGCTGGTAAAACCGTGCCCTTCTTTTGGTCCGTGACCGCGCTTTGCCGCTTATTCGGGAACTAGATAGTCATGGTTCATTTTTCAAGTGGGTGTGGCAAGCATAATCTAAAACTAAGTACCTACTTACTATAAAAAAATATTCAAAGGAGTCTCGGGCCCAATTTTGATGAAAACTAAAGCTGCACCATTAGTTTAAAAAAAAAAACAATATTCCTCTTCAATTTCAGCAGTAGGAGCGTTTAGCATCCACTTTATTAGAATTCCGTATTTTCCTTTAGATTACCAATAATAATTTTCATACGTCATTACTTCCCATAAATTCATCCTCATCAGCGATATTATCGGATAGTGTAATAATAATAATCTGCTTTTTTCCACAATCTTCACGTTCGATTTCTGTAAGTAAAGTAGTAAGATGTTAGTTTTTCGGCGGCGCCGGCGCTGCCCGTGTCAATCAATGTACTTACACTCAAATTACGAGTAAGTACTTACGTACGTACTAAGTATCATCATCATCAGCCCACATCAGTCCACTGCTGGACATACCTCCCCCAAGGCACGCCACTGAGCCCGATCTTGGGCTCTCCTCATCCATTGTCTGCCAACCGCTGGCGGATATCGTCGCTCCACCTGGTCACAGGGCGTCCTACATTACGCTTCCCGATTCGCGGTCTCCACTCCAGAACCAGTTTACCTCAACGGTCTTTGGTTCTTCGGCAAATATGACCAGCCCACTGCCACTTCAGCTGGCTAATCCTTTGAGCTATGTCGGTCACATTGGTTCTCTGGCGAACTACTTCATTCCGTATTCGGTCCCTCAGAGAAATACCCAGCATAGCTCTCTCCATAGCCCGCTGAGCGACCTTG
The DNA here is from genome assembly GCA_911728495.1 of Furcula furcula. Classification (NCBI taxonomy): domain Eukaryota; kingdom Metazoa; phylum Arthropoda; class Insecta; order Lepidoptera; family Notodontidae; genus Furcula; species Furcula furcula. Next base: position 1,005,460 of record OU452243.1, read on the forward strand.
AATGGGTGGACTAGTCGTACCGTGAGTGGCCACGTCTCGGCTGCGTATGTCATCACGGGTAGGACGCACTGATTAAAGACTTTTGTCTTTAAACATTGCGGTATCGGCGACGAGAAGACTCGACGAAGTTTTCCGAATGCTGCCCAGCCTAGCTGTATTCTTCTTTTGACTTCCTTCTCGAAGTTGTCTTTACCTAGTTGTAGCGTCTGCCCTAAGTAGGTATACTCCTGGATAACTTCGAGAGGAACCCCATTGACGGCAACCGGTCCCGGAACAACGTGCTCGTTTATCATGACTTTGGTTTTATCCAAATTCATCCGGAGACCGATGCGATGAGAGTACTAAGCATATTACTACTGAAATAAATATTATAACAGCAATTAGGTATAAGCTTTTATGTGTTATTTTCACCGAAGCATGAGATCAAGAAACGCTGCACATTTTATAGGAACGAATATATATTTTATATTTGTTGCATATTATGTAGTTAGTTGGTTACAGTAGGTAGGTTGAGCCCTTATTCTTTATAGCATTCCACCCAATTCTGAATATCGCGATAAAGCAAGGCTTTTCATTACAAGATATTAACGTGTTTTCCGTAGCCAAGACTGCGTGATGTTCATGGAACAGGCACAGCCAAGGGCCCGGAGCTCTTAGTATTCAAATGACACTACGCTTATTAATAGTGGCTGACAACCATTAATTACTCCGATCATAAATAAATGACTTAAATTCAAGTTTTAATAGGTACAATCAGGTAAGTTCTTACCTACATCAAAAAAATGTTATTATACATTACTTCATATCATAGACATTTCACTACATCCATCGCTTTGTGTGAAGTTTAGCATTTGTTCACTATGTAAGCATCGTAAATAAAAATAAAATGATTGTGATTTATTAGATCTGTTAAAACTCTGCAAGTAAATTAGGCTAACGGGGAAAGTAAGAGCCGTCTGTTAAATATTTTAGGCCACATCAAATGACAATGGGTGTTCGCTTGGCGTCGCGCGTCGCCATGTTCGACAACAAATCAAATGGCACGTTAGCATTTGAATTGGCTGGCTCTCATATTATTTAATTAATGGACGTTTGTAAATTTAGTGATCAACTAGGATGGGACTACACTAATTTACGTTCACTGATCGACTCATCACATCACATCACTAAAACACAACACCACAATAAATAATTAAAATAATAAATTATGAACTTGCTGTCAAATATATTATAAAAGAATTAATTCTATTACTACTACTATCTACTTAGATTATTATTTTATATTTTTAGATCTCTGCTTGTCGTATAACGCACAGTAAATAATAGACGTATATTATATACTTGCATATAAGTAAGGCAATAAAGGCTTTTTGCCTTAATTTTGGTGCTTATTAATTTTATTGTAGTTTGCTAGTAATGTGTAAACTATGTTTTAATATTATTAATAAAATATATAATTAATATATCCGGCTAATTATTTAACATCACTCGTAGTGTTCCCATTTTTTTGTTTTTTTTTTATAGTAAGTAATATTGTAGTTTTTCCAATCTATAATGACTTAGTAGTCTAATGAGTTACCTTGGTTGCAACATCAGAGGCCGTAGAGAAGTTGTCATTCTACAATACGAAACTCAGAATAAACAACAAACTTATGTGAATGACATATCAGGGGGTCTAGTACGAGTTCCGATAGTTTACGAGCTCGATCAAACTGTCAGTTTTCTCCATACATTTCACACCAGCGAGCGCAGCGCCCCTAGCGGTAACTATCAACAACTAGTAAAATGTACGGGCAAAAACTGTTACATGACTCGTTTTCTATTCTCTAGTGTTCCGTATTGTAGAATGACAACTTGTCTAAGGGGCTGATCCAGTTTGGTGGTGTGGGGTATGTGCATAAATCACTCTCATAAAGTAGGTACTAACTGTATGATATGTCGTAATTCATTCATCGAAATCAAAACGGAGATCATTTCAATATTATAAAAAAACAGTCGATACCACCCCTAAGAACCGGAGAAAAGCTTGCTACAATAGCACTATCATAGATTGGTGCAGCATGTCACCAGTTGAACCACAGAATAGTACTGGTTGAACCTCTGCCGGTTGACGATTTGAATGTCTAGCAAGCTTGCTCCCCCTGGTTCTAGTAATATTAGCTAGGTATTCTTGTGGTTTAAACACTTCTCCCTTAAAATTTGACTCCTACTTCATTTTCGCTACTTGGATCTTTGAAGTCACGATCTCATTAGTGTGAGAAAATACAAAGTACATAATATCTCAATTGCAAATGAATACCCAAATCGTTTTACAAGACCTTGAAGTCACAATGGCCGCCTGACAAACAGCGCTATACTATGTTATTAGTTGTGATTACTGTACCTACATGGTAGTGATGGTAGGTAGCTAGGAACCTAACTAATATGTGTAGGTATGTTTGCATCGTAATTTCTAAACCTACTAAGTACATAAATATATCCTGAGTTATACCCTGTTTTTTTACAAGATCAAAATTTTCAAACATTCATGTTTTTTGTCTAAGATAATTTTTATAACAAATAAGTAACCTGTCACTTTAAATGAACATCAACTTGTGCCTAATTGTAGTATCACCCTATGGTAAGCTAAATACCTTGTGGTAGCACGCACTAGGAATATTATTAACAAAGCACCCAACGTCTAGTACGGGTTTTCGATCAAACTGTCAGTTTTCCCCAGTACATTTTACTAGTTTTTGTTAGTTACCCGTGGTGTAAAATGTATGAAAAAACCTATCAAAACCCGTACTAGACCCGCTGCGTCAAAGAAAACGCCGCGCTACCGTTGGACGAAGACATCAAAAGGGAACAGGTTTCATCAGCTCATATCACAATGCCTGCTCATTCTGGATATTTTGTCTGGATGACTGTATAAATTGTATTTAGAGTAAACTTCTCTAACAAATTAATATCCTGTAGATATAGAAATCTAGTCCACAGGATAGTAGGTAGATACGACTGCCATATGGTACACCCTACTCTCCGGTCTTATAGTACTACAGGCATACTACAGCAGGAAAGCCCGTTCAGGATAAGAATCGCCCAAACGGGCGAAGTCCTCCTTACCGAAGACTTAATAAGTAACTTCGTAAGCAACACACGTTCGAGTGTATCGTTCTCCTTCGATGACCAGAGTTACCAATGCCAATCATCAAAATAATCTAACCTATCTTTATCATCATCTTGGGGCTGGACATTGCATGGCGGACTTCTAGGAAATTGACTAATTATAATTTATGCGAATTCAAAATGTAATCCTTGCAATAATAAAATAGTTTGCAGAAAAGCAGGCGAAGGACGGTTACTGCTGAACGAAGGCCTTCCTCTTAGAAGGGAGGGGTTGCCATAATCCCCCGCTTGGCAGGCGTCTTTGGGATCGCAGTATAAGTAGGTGGTAGGTTATCCAATAGAAAGACGCTGTTGCGTAGTCTTCGCGTTTTCCTTAGTCGCCTCTTACGGACACCCAATAGGAGGAGATGGGAGGGTGCAGGTGGTTTCAATAGAAGCTTGGTTTGACCCATACATACCTACCCCTTGACCCCTTGAGGAGCAACAACTTTGTGTAATTGTTCCTTAGTGGCAAGAACAAAACAGGCCGGTCACCCGATTGTCTGAAAAGTAATAGGGTTATTGACTCACTATATTAGTTCGTAATTATTGAAGATGATCCATTCTTCGCGGAAAAAATGTAACAAAATCGATCGAACTGTCTGTTTCCTCCGTGCATTTGACATCAGCGCCACTAGATTGGTTACTATCAGAAACTAGTAATCGTCAACTATCAATATCCGTACTAACTGCGGTGATCTCTCCACGGACGTGTCGGTTTTTCATCCGATCGTATTGTGAGAAGTGTGTGCACCTGTGTACAGAGTATTCATTGTAGACAATTAGCTACGGTAATTTATTATATATCTACATGAGGTGAAGTGGTCTGTGTTGCATGGTGTGATGTATGTCCCACAGCGCGTGGGGCTCGTGGCTGACGCCGCTACTGCTGGGCGTGGCGGCCACGCTCCTCTACCGGTACCTGTTCGCGTAGTGGCCACGCCTCGCCACCACCCGCCACCACCCGCCACCGCCCGCCACACACAGCATTGGAGACGTTGGACCCACATGATACTATATTACTATGTAATTATAAGTCAATCATAAATGAAAAACGATGCATGCTAAATTAGGTACCTATGAATCGTTACGAATATAAAAATATTGCATTCCTAAATTAAATTAGTAATCGCCGCGTGCTTTATTAGTGTACCAACGAATTATATAATGTATATTTCGAAGGTTAACTGTGTATTATAAATAATGTGAGGCTATGTACTAACAGTTTTCAATCAAAACCGTTTGAACGACGTTACGTGCGCTTACCTCGCCCGCACCACCGCACGTATTTGGGACCGGCTCGTGCAAGCGATTGTCCTGAAAGCGATACACCTTTTGTGACCGCGACAATACCTACTTAAGTGATGTTTTTAAACGTCTGCAATAAAATATCGAGAATTCCATAATTGTTATGACAATTATTTTAAAAGCAAGTATTTAAATAAAGGTATGGACTCTTGTCCCCCCCGATGTGAGTCAAGAGATAATGCAGTTGATATTTGAAATCTTTACCTCTCGCCACGCATAAAATATATAAAATGTGTACTTTTTTACTGCCGAAATCATTATTCTTGATCCAAATAGATTTAGGTAGCTGTTATATAATGTCAGTATCACAGAAAAAAAACCTTATCAGTTACAGTAACCTTATTCTTTTTTAAATAAGGTCAGTTAATTTAATTATTAATTTCAGTCGTTAGTGACCTTAGCTAGTTGACTGGCTTCTTACTATTATTATGTTAATTCATCGTTGAAAAGATTTATTAAGACAGCTGTACCTATTTATTTAAATATAGGAAACTGTATTACTGAGTTTCCACAGGTGTAGAGGCGGCGAGTGGCGTCTGTCTGTCTCTTGTATAGTTATCCTAAAAACCGTTTTAGTAAGTACCTATCATGCTTATACTTATCTAAGACACCAGTATGCAGTTACTACTTAGTTAAGATAAAATCTAAGTTACACTAGGCGCATAAGCGCAAAATCTTATTGTTAAAAATGACAATATTATCACCTGCACTAAAAGTCCTACGTGGTGGGATCGGATTACAAAATGTAATCTGAGGTGGTGGGATACATTTTGTAATCTTGACGTTCACTTGGAGTTAAATGCGAAGTGTGTGCTATAACGGGATTAACGGGGTAGACATTTGTCATTTACATAGTCGCAATTTGTTTTGGAAGAAGTCCAAAAGGTTAGAATTATTACAGATTTATTAAGTAAGCGTAGTGTAGATAATGGCTTACCTATACAAAGCAATACGCAGTGTTATTAATATTTCATTTGTAAAGTTTATCTTAGCTGGTTACCGCGGAGCCGGCGGTATAACTAAAACGTAAGGGACCACCTAAGTACCTACTTGGTTACTTATAATATTATGTATTCACACTATGATGGTAATAAGACTAGGATGAAGCGCGCACGATGTGCGCACTTGGCTATACTAGTTATAGCTTGGTATTTAATTACGTGCTTCTTTAAATTTTTAATTTGTTCTAATAATACTTGCAAAGTGTCGCCCGCTGATTTTGTGTAGCCTTGTATAGGAAATGCTCTCGTCACGGCCTCTAATTGACTGCCTTTTGTTGTATGCTGTGCTGTGTATATTAAAACCCTGGTAAGACCTGGCCGAACAAAACAATATAAAAAAATGAGCGAGTGTCATATTACTAAAGTATGTCGATAATGTCCATTATGGGGCGCGCGAAGCTGACCAGCGCTCGTCTCCAATATTATGTAAAAAAAATATGTTATTTAACTAACCGATTAATGGCGGGCAGAAGCAGCCTGTGCCGATACTGCGAATATGAATGATTCATTCGAAGATTGTTCGAGTAATGATAGAAAAAACGCATTTTCCTATTCGCGTTGGGAGAAATTATCACATTACACGTTTCAAGCAAATACCGCGAGAGGCGCTAGAATGTAATTTTTGTAAACAAGACACGACAAGTACGGCGGTCCGGTGCTAATATCTACTCTTAGCTCATATAAAAGAGTAAAGTATTCTATAGTCTAAGTATCTACTATACAAGTTCGGTAATATGAGGATGAAATAGGGCCCGCAGAGCTTGTGGTTAGACGCTACCCAATAGATTGCGGGTACGATTCCCATTTTGTGCCTAAATGTTATAAGTCGTAAGTAAGTATATTGTTACAAAAAAAGTATTGTAATCAGATGTCTTAGTTACCACAGTGCAGGATTTGCCTTGTTTGGGATCAGATGACCGTGTGTGGAATGACCGATTTTTTTTTAAATGTCTCAACTAAACGACAGTGAGATGAGATGTAAGTAAGACATGAGCTACAATATGATATTATTTTGTTCGGCCTGCACTTTATTGTAGTGAGGGTAAATGTAAAGCAGCTATCACACTCGCGGGAGTTCGATCAACGAGTGCCGTTTTATAGCATAATAGATAAAATTAGTAGGTATATTTACGTGAGTTATGAATGGATGAGGGTATAATTAGGTGCTGATTTTTCTATATGATTATTATAAGTAAGCCGTCTTGAAGAATTGTGTATTTCTATTTAATAATGTCAATTATAATGTACTGTGTCCATTTACTTGTAGTGCCGCAGTGAATATTTATTAGTGATTGTGCACAAAAATGTAGATTTTATTATAAATTGCTTGTTGATTTTGTTGTATGTGGGGTTTCATTCAGACATATCTCTAACATTCATGTTCAATTGTCCGCAGCAATGGGAATGTTCAATTTTTACTAACAAACCATATTACTTTGATCAATAAATTGTAAACCTAACAACATCTAACAATTTCATGAACCTGTCGTCGCCCGATCCGATATCGCGCTTCGCGTGTTAGCTTGATACGGATCGGAATCATCGACCGTTGAGTATAATGGTCTATGTCTAATGTTACATAATTATTCTGCCGTCATAAGGAAAAAAGACGTATCTGACATTTTTTTCATAATTGAGTTAAATACGCCATCGGGATCAGAAAAAAATGACGCATCTACCAGTATTTTTTTATTCTGGCTTTAACAATCAGAACCATATAAATCTCACTATTAATTAAGACGCTTCTGCTGCAAGTCATAATGTTTACGAAGTAAGAAAGTCATTTCTGACATATAATAAGTTGAAAAGACGCATTTACGTAGAACCGTCTTATTTGTTTGCACAATAATGTATTTAATCATAAAATGAAAAGACGTTACTGCATCTATTTTATCTACGGTCTATATTAAAAACTCTACAAATCATGTGATTACACTATGAATTCTAACATTAATGTTATAGCCTGTTTTGGTACTGTCTATACGAGTGCAATGTGGACATAAGAGTACCAGTTACATAATTGTATTGCATTTAGGAGCATGCCACCCTGGCCTGCTCTAAATCGCATCCCACTTAGCATTCAATACATGCCTCCTTTGCTCCTCGAACACCTGTACCAGGTCATGTACTTTTTGTCTTCATGTACTTCGTTGCTTAGCCAAATTTTCCTAGTGAAGGTGATCCACTATACATCCCTTCATGTCTTTTCAGACCATCTTTATACCTGAGAAGTTAGCCTTCCTCTAGTTCAGAATAAATGATGCGTTTTACTACTCTATCGTCCGACATCTTAACTACGTGGCCACTCCAGCGTAAATGACGTTTCATTCGATACGCCTAATCCCGTAAAATTTACCTCGACGCAAAACATTGGTGTCTCAAACGATAAGACCAATGAAAGTTCATGATTTCACGGAGGCACTTGAGATGAAATCTATCCAATGTTCGTATGTCTGCAATAAAGTATCCACGTCTCCGACGAGGGTAAGTTGAAAAATTTAAGAATTGTGGCGTTGAGCCGTATATACGGCTATGGAGTAGGAACTTCTGTGTCCATAGACATAAATTCTATCTTTGTTATACTTACCTACTTTTAAGCCGAATCTACGAGTCGAGAGATTTCGTTTTTCCATCAAATCTTGAAAGGCATTCGAAGTTTCCGCCACAAAACAAGGATCATCCGCATACCAAATCTCTGTGTCTGTGAATATATCATGGGAGACCATTCTTTGAGGTTTTAGCAGGGATAAATTATAAAGTTTGCCATTAGTAAGCAAGATATCAAATGTGTGTATTGTTGGCTGTGTTTAATGTATCTACCACTACCACTAAAAAGTACACTGCAAATAGTATTAGTGCCAAAACGCAACCCTGCTTCACTCCACAACTCACGGGGAAAAAATCTGTCCGCTCACCGTTTACATAAACACAGGTTATGTAATCATGTAACAGTCTTAACATCCGTGCAAACTTTTCTGTACAACCAAGTTTGAGTAGCAGAATCCAAAAAGTGACACGACGCACACTATCAAAAGTCTTGAGGTCTACCAAGCAAAGAAATACTGCTCGATGTTGTTCTTTTCTCTTGTAATTGACCAATCGAAATATTGCCTCTATTTAGACGAAAGCCAAATTGAGGTTGGGGAAGAATATTTTCTTTTATCATTTATGAGACGGTTGGGGAGTACTCTGGCCAAGGTTTTTCCGAAAGCCGTGGGAAGTGAGGTACCTCTATAAGAATTTCAATCAGCCGAGTTACCTTTATTTTCATACAGTGCAAAGATTTTTAACTCTGTGAAGTCTTTGGTAACTAGTTCAACATGCCACATTTGCTTAAAAAGTTTTTGTAGCTGAATGGCGGCAGTAATTTCGCTGATAGAAATTGGTTTGTCTAGAGCTATATCTATAGGAAATTCAGATATTTGTTTTATTGTAAACAAAATCAGCTGAGCGATCAATATTAAGAAGTATATGTACTACAATTTTCCGCCCAGAACCTTAACATTTCACGTTTGTTGGAGCCTTGGTGGTATGAATGAGTACCATCAAAAGTAGTTTTATATTTCATTTTTATTTTATGATTAAATTTATTTCAGTTTATATATGGGCTGTTAATTATCTGACAGTTAATTATGTTACATTGGCGTTTCTACAGGTATTATTGTAAGTTCACCGACTGTAGGTAAGAATCACTAAGTTGAAAAGCAGTAAATGGCTAAATACGTCTATTTTATTTAGGTAACGACAACCTAGTTACCCATTATCGCTAAGTAAAAAAGACGTTTCATAAATTACTAAGTTGAAAGGAAGTATCTAGCCAGAAACGTCTTTTCATTGCAGTATCATGTATATTCTTGTAATTTTTTTACTAAGCAAAAAGGGAAAATGTAATTTATTTTATATATAAAATCTATTTTAATAATATTTGCATCTTTAATTCAATAGACCAAACTTTAATTCATACTTTTTCACAGAAAAAATATTATTTTTATTATTTTCTTGAGCACAGCGAATTTTTTACTTTCAAAAATACTTTTTATTTTATTTCTCCGTTTCGAACTTTAGGTAGATACGTCCTTTCGTTTTATGACGGCAGTATTATAGTTTGTATTTTATTGAAATTGTTGGCACTCAACAACTGTACCAGTAGGTAAGCAATTTCGATATGCTTCACGCTTGGTTAGGCATTACCAAATCATATTGTTCCTGACAAAAACATGCATACTGGGTGGGTTCTAAAGGAATGCCCTCAAGGCAGTAATAACATTCTGGTACCCCACATACACCTATTATTAGCATGCTGTACAGACTATATGACCTTATTGTGTTGTAATGAATACCTATTTATTTACAGAATTATTTATCAGGAATATCTTGTGTTGGAATGTAAATTTCTTTTGATATTATTACATTTTACATCAACATATCAAGTGTTTTATTTTTGCTTAATTATATTTTACAGCCTTTTAATACTTAAAATGAAACAGTAATACTTAACAATAACACATAATTAAACTACATTTAACCATAACAAGAGAAACAAGCTTGGGAACCCTCAGATCTGAAACAAAGATAAACAGTATTATTTGATATGTAGTCTGTTGATATAATAATATGTTTAAGAAATATTTTCTTTACTTTGTTTTAAATAAAAAAGAAATTCTTAGTTCTGAGAGCTAAATACATAAAATCTCCTGGTGATTAACCCTTTGACCGCCAACGACGTCTTAAAGCGTCAATGATAAACTAGACACCATCGCCGACGACGACTTAAGGCGTCAAAATATTTGACAGTCAAATACATAAAAAAGGAATTGATTTTTAAACTTGATCTTTACATACATAGACGACTTAAGGCGTCAAAATATTTGACAGTCAAATACATAAAAAAGGAATTGATTTTTAAACTTGATCTTTACATACATAGACGTATTAACTTTTCCTTATTCATTTTCAGTTGAATATAAAGTATAAAAAAATGGCATTTAACTCAGCAGAACTTTTAACATAAACTCTGAAATTTAAAGTAAAAAAGATGTTCTCTCAACGCCACGGACGTCTTAAAGAGTCGACTAGTGATGGGAATAAAGTGGCTAGATGATTATTTTTTACCTAGGTACTTACCTAATTAAATTCTCGAAAGTTCTTACTATCTTGTTTTAATAGTGAGCATTTGTGAGATCGTTACACATAATTTGTGAAAAATAATAGATAAACTAATTCCTTTTGTATGCCTACAGGAATGGGTTATGTATATTAATTGTTTAAACTAATCAATAAAAAGGTATTTGTATTTAGTTATTCTGTTGTTCTTAAAGTTAAACTACCTTTTTTTTATCTAACCAAAAATAGTATTTTTTTAAACTGGTGTATGAATAAATAGGGTAATTAAGAAAATATCGACATAAGTGTCAAACATTACTATGTCCTAGACACTTATCGTACCCCCGATCGCCATGGACGCCTTAAGGCGTCCGCTTGTGACGTCATATGCGCATTTTATATCCTTACTAGTGTTGTGACATGTGGGTAAATTTCTAATTGTATTTACCTTAATATTTAATGTCTGCCACCCATATCCCATAACTAAAATAGACCGTTTAGACTATTTGCTGCTGTTACCATTACTGTGGATCACGTTGTTTAATTATAACATAAAATGGACACTGATATGCATTTCATTTCATGTAACAATAACATCATTGACTTAATTGACCATGATGTTGTGCTGATATATCTGTCTATTATTAATTAAATTAAATAATACATTCATATTATAATAGTCGATAGCTAAAATTCACAACACCAGTAGTTTTAAGTAAATCTCATAAAAATACTTGTTGCTGCTGCCAATGACGCTTTAAAGTGTCCAATAGTGTCGCCAAAAGTTCGATGTTTTTAAAAAAACGTTACTAAAATGTTACTTCGAATTTAAAAGAAAAAGCAACTTTCTTGTTATAGGTCTCTAAAACTATAAACACAATGTTTTATTTCTAAATATTAAAAGGATTAAACGTAAGTTAACCATCAATTCACTTCAAAATATTTAATATTACTACATTCTATCGATGACTGTATATTTTACGTGGCACATCACTAGGCAATCGTACGATAAATGGTTTGTAATATGGTCGCGGCGCTGGGGGCACGGCAGGTGAAATTTTACATGGCGGTCAAAGGGTTAAGAGTGAATTCAAATAGTTGTTGATAGTAGTGATTTTTCAACCAATTGTCTTAATACAAAGTGTTTCATTATTCAACCATCACCAGAAGGACATGAACTACATAGGGTAACTGGCATAGTGAATGCCCAGCATAGTTAGCCCACATTAAAAAAGAAAACATTTTTATAAAACTTTTCAGGAAATACTTTTTTAAATTGTATTTGCTTGATTTTACTGCTGGAACTGAGGTACCAAATATACTATCTATCAAATCTAATTCCAAATTATTTCATTAAAAAAAATATTTTACCCAATGATTGTGCAGTGCGAGCAGTACAGCTTGTGGCAGTGTGCACAGCACAGCTGGCAGCCACCACAGAGGTATACCTCACAGTATGCACACTGTGACTCATTGGGACCACCACACTTGCATTTTTTTGCTGATGACTCAACTTCTATCTGAAATTAAGTTTTAGTTAATAGGTAACAAAGATCATTTTAAAGTAATTTACAACCATCTTTGAAATGATTTAATTTTTGCTGGGTATCATAGAAAAATATTTTACCATATTTCCAGAACGTGAAAGAGAACCATCCTTCCCAATGAACAGTTGTTTCATTTTATCACTTTTATTTGTGGCGCTTGTTTCACATGAATTGGACTCCTGCGCGCCAGATTTTTTTGCACCTCTGAATAAAAGTTCTAACGTTTTCTCTAAAAAAGGAGGAAATTCGCCAAAATTTTCACAAATTCAATTATGGTTCAAGTTTTATGATTTCTAGGAACGAGTATGTAGGTACCGTAAACTTTTTGCAACCTATCTTCATTGTTGTTGAATTGTTTTAAGCTGACGTGAATTTTACTTTGTGTAACAAAATCTTCTATGAAAGGATTAGCCCGTTTAGCCATTTCTAAACAAAATACCAATTAAAAATATGAAAAATATAATTTTGTTTTAATCTATGGCCGACCGAGCCAAGACCAGCCGAGACCCGAATCTATTTTGATGATTGGATTTCATTGGATTGGACTTATGCCTGATTTACACGTATTAAGTTACAAGTTGGTAACTAAATCTTTACTAAAGTTTACTAAAGTAAATTATTGCGTGTAAACAAACACTTTAGTAGTAAGTTCCAAGTTAAAATTTAGTACTTAAGTGAATAAGTAAAATTTTTCGTTTACACGTATTAAGTTGGTAACTAAATCTTTACTAAATTTTAGTAAATTATTACGTGTAAACAATCACTTTAGTAGAAAGTCCCAAGTTAAAATTTAGTACGCAAGTTATGAAGTAGAATAGAAACTTTTCTATTTTTCGGGTAAGTAGGTGGGCGTGGTTTATTCTTGATACGTTTGGTCACACACATGTATAATGCACGTTTGCAGGTGTGCGTGCAAAGGTATAGCCATAGATCATACCATAGATAATATACAAATATATTAGGAGCAAAGTCGTTTTCGTCACGTTTTCGTTGTACCAACGTATATTTAGGGTTGCCAGAAATACGGGATTGTTCCAGAATTTGTATTGTCCTGGAATTTTTAAATACCTACACAGAGTACTATGAATATAGGGTATTAATATTTGCAATCAAATGTTTTTTTTTTTACTTTTCCTAGTATACTGCCGTATAATTAAGTGATTCGAGAGATATTTGGCTAATAGTCTCGGGATTTTTTAGATCAACGGATAAATTTTGGGGTAATTTAAGCCTGTATCTCGCATCCTTTTTTTTTTCTAACGGCGAATTGTTCAATGGGTCCCAGGACCTGTGTAGGTCAACCGGGGTAAATGGGATTCATTCCCACTAAATCCTCGTGGTTGTCACATCGACACATCAGGGGAAACCTGGGCTCTTCTGTGGAATCTGCACCAGGAGTCCTTCAGAGCGTTTCCTTCGGAGCCTGCCACTGGGGGTGCATTGTAGTCCCCCGGAAACCAGACACGGTGCTTACGGGGATGGAAGGCAATAAACAAGTAAAATGGTTAAATATTTACATCAAACACAAATTCAGTAATCAAGAAAGACACGAAGTTATTTACTTTTCTATATCTAATATTATAATTATAGTACCTATATATATTATAAAAAAGAAATTTTAATATAATAATCTGTATTAGTTGTCTATATAATTTAATCCTAAAAATATATTAGTTGTCCGTCGCTACAAAGTACTGTGAAATCGTCACGGATCGTGCGACCGTCCATTGGGGCGAACTAAAGAACTAAAGATTTTAACTAAAATTTAGTAAAAACGACGTGTAAACGCATACTTAAAATTTAGTCACTTAAAATTTACTTACCTACTTGACAACTTAATACGTGTAAATCAGGCATTAGAGAAAGAAAACAATATAGTTATATAAGGTCGTAGACCGTAGACAGAATATAACAAGACATCTAGCTAGCGTGCCGCCGATAAGGACAGAAAATAACGGAAAATAACTTAGAGGAGATACCACTGGAGAGAGCATGATGCGCTAACCCCCTCTGCCAAATTTTTGGTCATATGGTCAGGTCATTCTTTATTTGTGTGCGTGTATTTTTGAATGTGTTGTGAGTTTATTATAGAGTGGATATGCGTGAAAGTGTATCTGTGTGTGTTTACTTCGCCTCCCGCACCCCGCAAAAGTGCCACGAAAAATTTGTTCGGGGAATGACGCGATACTAACTCCTTTGGTACTTTCTCTGAGGAAAATAATCATTCGTACACTTAACACACGTTATGGATATTTATTCAAATGCGCCTATTATGTAGTATAAACGATATTTCATAACGCAATTCAATTTAAAACTCCAAAGCTAGGTCGTGAACTAGAAAATTTCATGAGTACTCGAAGAAAACGCACCGTAGGTGCGCCAGATTTTGAACACACGCTAAGGGACAAAAAATCATATGCTCTGTTTCTTTCTATCACGTATAATATATATAAATGCATCCTTTTCTTGAGCGAATGAGAAAGAAAGTGCCAGCTCTCTATTGTTTTCTTTCTCTAAGTCGTAGACAGAAGGTCTACGGGATTGGACCACAGACTATATTAGTAAAAACCATAGAGTAAAGGTTTGTCTAGTCAAAGTTGAGTGGAAAAGGGCGGCCAATTTTAAAAAAATAGGTAGTGCAACCCTGTTTAATTAAACTAGGAATAATCAATCATACTTGATACTTTAATATATTTGTTATACTTTAGAAGCCCAAGGTCTCTATTGTGTCGATGAAGGCCACGTTTTAATGGGTAAAAGTCTCAAATAACTCTGCCTCCACCCCTACGATTTTTTGAAGGTTTCCTCCCCGACAAAAAAAAACGGTGATAGGTCCCTATGAAAGGGTAGGTATCAATGCAGGGTCAGGCAATCTGCCACCAAGCAGCAATGTGTTATCATTGTTTTGTTCCGGATTGAAGGGCTTTATAGCTGGTATAATCCTTCTGCGGCAGTCTGGTAAAAATGACCACCTCAAAAGACTTAATAACCCATGACTCGGGTGATGAGCGGCAGTTTCATATATAAAACACTAACTGAGAAGCAGTAAAGTGTAGCTGTCTATAGGCACGTATGCCGCTCACCATCAGGCAAACGTGTAACTTGTTACGTCATTAAGTCGATTAAAATAAAATAAATAAGATAAATAAAGGTCAAATATTATTTTTTTAAATACTGGATTGCATCGTATACTTAATGCTTATCATTATTCTATGCATTAGAATAGGTTAAAAACAGAATAGAACAAGTTTTTCCTATATTCGTTTAATTTATTAATCGTCATATTACAGGATTTTAAACTGGATTATTACTAACGAGACACCGTTTTATCATAATATTTTCTTTTATTCTTGTCTTCGCAATTTCATAAAACTCCTTTTTCATTTACCATAGAGAACTTGAGCCTGGAACAAAACATTAAATGGTATTTTATTAGAATTCATTTGTTCATCATAACAGATCATAACCTTACTTGTAATATCTGAGATTCCATCAACAGACACTTATACAATACTTTACAATATCCCAACAGACACATAAAAACAAAATAGTACTAGAAAGCGTAATAAAATAAAAATCCTATAATCGTTCTGTAAGCTGTAACAGCTCAGTGGGCGAGCGCTTGCCTTGTAAACAAGGTGCGCAGGTTCGAACTCCGGCTCACACCTCTTATTTATTTAATTAATAATGTGCGAATCGTCTTTGTGCGATTGTTACTAGCTTTCGGTGAAGGAAAACATCGTGATGAAACCTGCATGTCTGAGAAAGCCTAACTAGCTTTCGAAAGACGTATGAAGTTCACCAACCCGCACTTGGCCAACGTGGTGGACTATGGCCTAAGCCCCTTCAACTTGAAGGGAGGCCCGAGCCCAGCAGTGGGACATAAACAAGGGCTGGTATTATTATTTATTATTATTAATCGTTCTGTATTTTTCTCTAATGTATGTACCCAACTATCAAGCCAATAAGGAATTATAGAAACATTTTAATTACGATAAGATATTCCGCGGTATACACAACTTAGTTCCACATTAACAGTTATATTCATATAATACAACAATATCATACAAATCCTCAACAATTTATTAGTAAGTATCAAGACTAACCTGCAATTTCCGATGTCGATATTAGCAATTTTACGTTTTCATGAAATACAGCATCGGATTCCCTTTTCTTTTGATGGTATTTAATTATCATGTCGTATAACATTTATCTGAGACTGCTTTTAATAGTTTAAGATAATATTTAATTTAAAATACGCAGTAATATTCACAACACAATTCACTTTAAAGGTTATGTAAACAACAAATGACATTTGTCGCAATGTTGTCAGTTTCTAAAACCGTAAAACTAGTAGTGTCAACAAAAACTAGACAGATTCTAGCCATACACGTTCAGGTGAAGATTCGCGTTGTCGCGACAAGTGTGGCCAAACAGTTCGTGCTAGCGCGATGTATTCGGGCGAACACGAATGCCTTCGCGGTGTTGTCGGTAAATTGACACGCATCAAAGGATTTTGTCGCGACCAAACTGATACTAATACTTAAATACTTTTTTATTTTGTAAATACATACTATAGCAAACCTCGCATCTGTACAAGCCCTTACACGTTCTGGTCCCCCGCCAAGAGAGACGCGGGGCATCAGACCACCGAGGTACCTACAGTAGCTTCGGCGCCCGCGCTACCGCGGCCGCCCCCCAGTCCGATACCGTCCGTATTCACAAGCGCACGCGTCATACGCTACCGTTCCGTGTTTCCGCGACAAACAGTTTTATCCAAAAGTGCGTGGGCCCCCTTAGAGTAGGCCCACAATACTTATATAGATAAAACACCCAGACACTTGGCGGGAATCGAACCCACGACCTATTGGTCAGCGGATAATGTCTAACAGTGGCGTGCAGTCCATATAGGTAAAAAGTGTTTGCCTACCCTGTGATTTTCCCAATCAGAGGTATCAATATAAAGTGTGCATAGTAATATTTCGTTTTCAATTATTTCACCATTGTAAATAAACAAAAGCACGCAAAATGTTTGAAGTCAATCACCTATGCGCGACGAACTTAACATAAATGCACTGTACTATATCTACTCATAAATGTAAAGATAGATTTCGCGCGCGGGCCACGCAAAGACACGACACGACACGGCTCTGCCTCAATTTTTACACATTCAAACAGATTTCTTGCACACAGACTCAAACCGATACACGCACTCATAAATAATCTGACATGTTTAATAGAAGAAATATCACGCACACAGACAAGGAAGAGACACTGCCTACCAAAAGTGACATTTCAATATAGTTTAGTTCATAATAATGTACTCTGTGGTTTAGTCCCGATAGATATTTATGTTACGACATGAATGCTAATTTTACACGCCTAGCCATCGCAACCGTAGAACATTTGGTTCGGCGTTCGGAAGCGAATTACGAGACGCGAGTTCGTATCCTCTTAGAATCGAATTTTCTTTTTGTAATGTTTTAGAATATATCAGATTTTATATCTATGTTCGCGACAAACTTCGCTGAACTGGCTACACTTCGCCTTGCAGTTGCAGCAGCGTTGCCATATATACAGATATCTTATTCCGTAGTAAATTATAATAATCTTAAATGAGGACAACATTTAATTTTAATTTTACCCTGTTGTTTCCTTGGGTCACGGCAACATGCCTGAACGGCTGGACCAATTTCGCTAATTCCTTTTTTGTTTGTTTGTTATTGTCAAAAGAAGGTTCTTATGAAAGAAACATTAAACAATTACGAGGGCAGAGCTGCGCGGGACATCTAGTGGTTAATACAAACGTCGTTATTATTTTTTAT
Organism: Furcula furcula; assembly: GCA_911728495.1. NCBI lineage: Eukaryota > Metazoa > Arthropoda > Insecta > Lepidoptera > Notodontidae > Furcula > Furcula furcula. The sequence goes on from OU452243.1 coordinate 1,023,391, forward strand.
GGTTTAAGACATTATTTTTATATTATTATATTATTTTTTATCCTCAACTATCAATTTTCCAGATTAGTTTACTTGGTATGAGGTATTAGACGAATAGTAAAATAAATATACGTCCAATCAAAGGTGTGCTCTGGAACCCTGGGTGCGCGAGTCCAACTTGCAGTTGACTGTTTTTTTATTATTTAATCGTACCTAACCAATTCACATGTTTTGGCTCTTTTGACCATACTTATTTTATACAGATTTTATGTTATAAGGCATAGGTACAGGTTTAAATACAGATTATAAAACGCTCAATGCATCTGGCAACACTGATTCTGACGAATATTCGCCCGAATACCACGTGCATTTGCTAAGACGATAATGTAGCCAGCAACTTCACCGTTGGGCGAACACGAAGTTTTATCGCGACAGGGCGTCCCGAATATTCGCGCGCATATGTAGTCCTAGCATTACAGGTGATAGAAAGAAACAAAGCATATGATTTTTTGTCCTTCACATGTCCTCAGTATTTGTCACGGACTCGAAGAAAACGCACCAGTGGTGCTTTTTGATCTAAAATAATAAATACCTTTAAATAAATAATAGTAATAAAAATCTTTTTAAAAAAAAATTGAACCGACTTCAATATCACTGAAAAGTATAAAATAATTTAAATATTATAGAAGTTGGTTTCTATAGAAGGTGGTTGGTTAACTTCAATTTTATACTTTTCAGTGATATTGAAGTCGGTTCAATTTTTTTTATAAAAGATTTTATTTTATACTTTTTAGCTTAGAGGAGATACCACTGGAGAGAGCATGATGCGCTAACCCCCTCTGCCACATTTTTGTTCATATGTTCAGGTCATTCTTTATTTGCGTGCGTATATTTTTGAATGTGTTGCGAGTTTACTATAATGTGGGTATGCGTGAAAGTGTATCTGTGTGAGTTTACTTCGCCTCCCGCACCCCGCATAAGTGCCACGAAAAATTTGTACGGGGAATCGACGCGATACTAACTCCTTTGGTACTTTCTCTGAGCTTTTTAGTGATATTTTCATAAATAATGATTGAACCATCGAAAACGGTAAAATGATGTAGGTAGGTTATGATCACATTATCGTCTACATAGGTAGTTTTACATAATACATGTTTCTTCAGAAAAAAATATCCGGTCGTAATGAAATTTGCATGGAATCATCTTAGTTTACCCTCTCGAATAAAAAAAGAATCATCGAAATCGGTTTATATTTGTCAGAGTAATGTAATGGAGAACATCAGTTTTATGGTTTTTACCAGATAAATTCGCACACATCGTTCATGGTCCTCCAGTAAGTTCTTAGCCGGTTGTGATAAAATTCATACAGATTCATTACCATGGTGCAATCTTTCGAATAAAAAAAGAATCATCGAAATTGGTAAATATTTGCCAGAGTTATGACCATTTTTGTCCGTAAAAAGCGACATAAAGTCATCTATATAGGCCTCAGAGAAAGTACCAAAGGAGTTAGTATCAGATGAAATTAAAAGGAAAAATTGATAAAATAGAGTTGTTTTATTGAATATCTTATAGCGTAAAAATAAGTGAGTGACATTAATCATATTTCTAAACAAAGTTACATTAGCATTCTATTCAGCCGGCCAGCTATTAAATTATTATCAAGTAGGTCTAAATCTAACACCCCCACTTAATTAATTAGCTGTAGCCCTATATGCTTTAAACAAAACAAAAGCTTAATTCTAGTGACACCTTTAGTTAAGGCATCGGCAGGCATAGAGGCTGTATTACAATAAGATATAACCACTTCGTGTGATTCAGCTAACTCCTTTATGAAATGATATCGAATGTTAATGTGTTTAGACCTTTTGTGAATTACTGGACAATATATAAGTTTATTAGCACTTTGGCTATCACTATAAATAACTATCGGATAGTCTAGTCCAATTAATTCGCAAAATAAGCCTTTAACAAACATAACTTCTTTTGAAGCGTCACATAAAGCTATGTACTCAGCTTCTGCAGTACTGAGTGCAACACATTGTTGTTTTTGTGACTGCCACGAAATTGCAGCACCGCCAAAGATCAAGCAATAACCTGAGAACGAGTGACCATCGGAATTGGTTCCCCAGTCAGCATCTGCGTAAGCAACTAAACGTTCTCCAGTCCTTTTGTAACAAATACCGTAATTTAAACTGCCTTTTAAATACCGTAGTACTCTCTTCACAGCAGCAATGTGTTCAGCATTATTGTATGCATTAAACTGGCTTAGGTAACTGATTGCGAATGAAATATCAGGTCTAGTACATGTTGAAAGGTACATCAGTGATCCAATGATTTCCTGATATTGTAAGTCTTCAGTTTTCTCCCCCTTAACTAGCCTGGTATTGCATTCCAAGGGAGTCGATACTGGCTTACAGTCTTTCATTCCATATTTTTCCAAAAGTTTTTCAGTATACGTCTTCTGGTTTAAGTATATTTCACCTTTTTCTCTATTTCTTCTTATTTGGATTCCAACACATTCTTTTACTTCGCCTAAATCCTTAATCTTAAAATAATTTGCTATAAACATCTTAACTTTTTCAGTTTCTTTAATATTATTAGTAAAAATGTAAAAATCATCAACATATAAAGCAATAGCTATAAATAGTGTTTCTGTCTTCTTGATGTAAACGCAACAGTCATATTTTGATTGTACAAAGCCAATTTTCAATATGTAAGAATGAATTTTTACATTCCAGCATCTTGCAGCCTGTTTAAGACCATAAATGGCTTTCTTCAATTTGCAAACTTTTCGTTCATCACCTTCTTTGACAAACATTTGAGGTTGTTCCATATATATGTCTTCATACAAATCACCATTCAAAAAGGCTGTCGTCACATCTAGATGTTGAATTTCAAGATTCTTTTCTGCCGCTATTCCTAAAAGTAAACGAATCGATGACATTTTTACTACTGGTGCAAAGGTTTCAAAATAATCCTCTCCATATTTTTGAGAAAAACCTTTAGCAACCAATCGCGCTTTATATCTCTCAAGTTTTCCATCTGCGCCGGTTTTTAATTTAAATACCCACTTGCATTTGACAACATTCTTGTCAACTGGACGGTCTACTAACTCCCACGTACTGTTTTCCAACAAAGAATTATACTCCTCTTCCATTGCTTTCTTCCATAGCGCTTTGTCTGTCCTGGACAAAGCATCTTTAACAGATTGTGGGTCTAAACAACTTGACATATAAAAATTATAAACCATATCTTTATCAATTTTAGGGTGTCTATCCCTTAGTGGATATCTCCTCTCAATTAATGGTGCAGTGGATTGTTCTTGACTTTGAGGGTCTCCCACTGGAATGACCCGTGTGTCATCTGCTTCAAACCATTCTTCTCTGGGTTCAAGATCCCTTGAGGAGCATGGTATTGACTCTTCGACAGTAGTTGATTCGGTCTCTATTTGACTTTCAGTTTCCGAATTAATATTAACGGTTGTCGGTTTAATTGTAACCTCAGTCGTTATTATAGAGTCATTGACTGGAGCAGGTAAATCCTTAGAACTTCCTTCGTCTGGTATATTTATTTGCCCTTCAAAGAAAGTAACGTCTCTTGCAAATATAATACGACGTGGATTTTCCATGTTTATGAATCTGTAACCTTTTTGCTGATCTCCATAGCCGACCATAATCATTTCAGTCGTTTTTCGATCAAACTTTTTTCTTGAATCTTTTTGAAGAACTTGAGCTTTAGATCCAAATATTCTGAGATGCGATAGGTCTATTTTTTCTCCTGACCATTTAGTTTCAGGAACTGAATCAGGTACTGCCATCGTAGGTGACCTATTCTTTAAATATATTGCTGTTTGGACAGCTTCAGCCCAAAATTTCTTAGACAAATGAGCTTCTTGTAGCATACATCGCGCTTTTTCTACAATAGTTCGTATCGTGCGCTCAGCCACCCCATTTTGCTGCGGAGTATGAGGAATACTTGTTTGATGTAGAATCCCGTGATCCCGTAAATAGGTTTGGAATTCATTATTGGTATATTCTGTACCATTGTCACTGCGAAGAATTTTAATCTTCTTGCCGGTTTGATTTTCAACAAGAGCTTTAAAACATTTAAATTTTGTAAAAACTTCTGCTTTCGACTTTAAAATAAATCCAAAAACCTTTCGACTAAAGTCGTCTATAAAAATTAAAAAGTATCTAGCTCCACCCCATGACATTTCTTCCATGGGTCCGGCAACGTCAGTGTGAACCAACCCTAATATATCTTTAGCTCGTTTAGCTTTATTTTTTGGGAATTTTTGTACGCATTTTTTACCTTTACAGCAGGCAACGCAAGGTTCTATTTCGGTTTCCGAATAGTGCAGTCCATCTACTAAACTTCTTAGCTTACACATTTGCTGCTTGGAGAGATGACCAAGTCTTCTATGCCATAATTGATGTGCACTTAACTTAATATCATCCTTCAGAACCATTGCTTGATCTTTGCTCTCTAAAGTATATAAACCACCCTTTAATGGTGCTGAAAACAAAGGATTGCCATTAACTGACATATCATTATGCTTGTATACATTACAACTGCTATTATCAAAAAGTACTACATAACCGTGTTTAGTTATTTGACTTACAGACAATAAATTAGCTACTAAATCGGGTACATGTAAAACGTCCTCAAAAGTAATAGAAAGATTTTTATGCTTATCTGATTTTACATTCATTGTAAGATCGCCTTTCTCTTTACATATTAACTTATCGCTATTAGCAACTGTCACATTTGTTAAAATATTTTTAATATTACACAAATTATCAGCGTGTGACGTCATGTGAGATGTAGCACCAGAGTCTAAAATCCAACAATTACTTTGCCTATAATTACTTACATCTGACATTAACAATGTAAGTGGACTAGCTGCGTCAACTGTAGCAGCACCCGTATATGTAGTTACACCCGTAGCAATAGTCGCAGTTGCGTCGTAAGTACGTTTCTCCTTTTGTCTGCATTGCCATTTTAAATGTCCTGTCTTTTTACAGTTGTGACAAAATAATTTCCTTCTGTTATTTTTACTGTAATTACTAGGTGTTGTAAGTGCAGATTGCCCAGAAGAAAATTCGCGTCGATGGCCTTCTTTTAACAGAGCAGTCATAACGGATTCAGACGTTATTTTCGAACCTGAATGCTCCAGAGCCATTACGAGGGGGTTGTACTCTTCAGTCAAGCCAGCTAACATGATGATGCCTATAAATTCGTCTTCGATACCTGCCTTAATGCTTTGTAGTTGCTGTTGGGTTCCTTTGATCTCATTGCAGTAGCATTCAATGGAAGGAAAGTTCGTAGATTTCATACCGAACAATTTTCGTAGTAGCGTAAGCCTACGCATAAGGCCTGCATCCGCGAAGCATTGTTGCAGTTTATCCCACGTTTCTTTCGCAGTCTTTGCTTCGCATATAATAGGATATATTTTTTCTTCGCATTGAAGGCATATTTTTGATCGAGCTTTGGCATCTCGTCTTTTGTTTTCTTGCGTATCTATTTGTGTTTCGAGTACACAATCCCACAAATCACAGTCCGTGAGGTACATTTCCATGGCAAATCTCCAATTATTATAATTTTCCTGTCCCAATAATTTTTGGAAACTCGGCGTACTAGTGGTATGCGTGATAATTTGTGAATGATCCATATTTATTGGATTTTCAAATACCACACGTAGGAAAAAACGTTTTACATTAAACTAAACCGGTTATGGGCTATCTGGGCCCATAACCAGATGAAATTAAAAGGAAAAATTGATAAAATAGAGTTGTTTTATTGAATATCTTATAGCGTAAAAATAAGTGAGTGACATTAATCATATTTCTAAACAAAGTTACATTAGCATTCTATTCAGCCGGCCAGCTATTAAATTATTATCAAGTAGGTCTAAATCTAACAGTATCGCGTCGATTCCCCGAACAAATTTTTCGTGGCACTTTTGCGGGGTGCGGGAGGCGAAGTAAACACACACAGATACACTTTCACGCATACCCACACTATAATAAACTCGCAACACATTCAAAAATACACGCACACAAATAAAGAATGACCTGACCATATGACCAAAAATTTGGCAGAGGGGGTTAGCGCATAATGCTCTCTCCAGTGGTATCTCCTCTAAGATATAGGCATTCCTGCAGTTGTCCTGCGCTGTCACCATTCTTGTTTTTTCAGGAACTACTTATTCGTATGCAATAATTTTTTTATGGGACCCAATTAACGGATTAAAGAATGGATGGAATAAAGATTTTTTCAAATCGGTTCATAATTGCCAGAGTTATGCGCGAACATACATAGAAAAAATATATATACATATACAGACGAATTGAGAACCTCCTCCTTTTTTGAAGTCGGTTAAAAAATAAATAGAATCGTATTACCGTATTTGAATAAATATTGTTTTTTCTAAGAATGCTGACTTTTTGTCCTTAACGGCGGCACGCTAGCTAAGATGTCTTGTGTTGTTATATTCTGTTTACGGCTCTTGGTGATATAGATTTAGATTTTTTCATTTGGTTTTTTTTCATTTCCAAAAAAACAAAATTTCCCATTTTTATCGTCCGCTAGGTAATGAACTAAAATAAGCATGGCAACACTGCCAACAGGGCACCTTCGATCGATGGGCTGCTGTCAATAAATTCTATAAAAATATTTATAAAATAAATTCAATATCAGGCGCAGTTATTTCCGTACAACAATTTGAGCTCGGTTCCCGTGCTATTTACGACACTGGTGTAAGTTTAATATTAAAATAACGTCCTGTGCCATAGTGAAAGTGTTTGTGTGAGCTCCATGATAGTGAGTGTGTTCGCAATCGCAGCATATGTGAACCGGGTCCTCGCGAATGTTATGTAAGCCACGGTAGGCGCGTCTGGCGTCATGTCGTGGATGAAGCGGCCGCAGGGAGGCGCGCCGCCGCCCGGCCCCGAGCGGCAGCCCTACCCCGGGCCGCAGGCACAGGTGAGCGTGCACAGGTTATCTCTACTCAGACGTAAACAATGACGTGGATGTATCGCGCTCGCCGTGCCACCCGTCATATGATTGCTACATAAACACTACCATCACTGTTCTTGGCTATTGTCTAATGAACACTGATTTCTATCGCGTCGAGTTCGATGCGCGTTACGACCAGTGGGCTTTACAACTCTTATTTAAATGTGCCATTACTCAATATTTTTTTCTTTATACTGAAACTATCATGTTAAAAAACTGAACATATGGTATGGTCATGGTGTGATAAAAATATATTTCCTTTTTATTGCAGTCTTTTGGGAACCAACAGAACATGTACCCAAACTATCCAGGTGCAGGGGGGTCTGCTCAGCCACAACAGTACTGGCAGATACCACCCCAGCAGCCTCAGTACAACCAGCAGTATAGCCAAGCACATCAACAGCAGGAGTTCCCGTCCAATTCTAACCAATTCTACCAACAACCGAACCAATATAACCAGAACTATGCTAACCAAGGGTATGCGAGCACTCAACAAAGTTTTCCTCAAAATTATTATCCCAGTCAAAGTCCACAACAAAATTTCAATCAAAAGAATGATGGTTGGGAAGAGAACTGGGATTGGAGCTGGGACGATTCATCCAAACAGGGCAATAAGGCTCCACAGAATGCTGCGTTGCAGCCTCCTACACCACAACAGCAAGTGTTCAACAATGCTAATGTTATAGAAGAAAGCTTTGCCTCTACTGATACCTGGAGTTGGGCGATGGATGACAAGAAAGCTGCAACAGTTGATCCTGCAGTGATGCCTCCGGGCCAAGAAACGAATGAACCGCCCGCATTACCTATTTCAAATCCTGTAATAGAAAATAACACAGTGCCTGAACCTATTGCACCAAGGACTGCAAGCAATTTGTCTGCTCAGCAATCCGAAGATGTAAGAACATTGAATGATAGAGAAGTTGTTAAAGAGCGTCTGCCAAATTTAGCATTAGGAAAACGTTTCCATTTAGACAACTTGACACCGCAATGGTCTATTGAATCCCAGATGTCTCAGGAATCTAGTGATGGACCTCTCACTCACTCTGAAGGGACTTATAGAAGTGATAATCAATCTAGGAATTCAAACAAGAGTAGTCCAGGTTTCAATACTGACAACTCTAATTTTAATTATTCTCAAACTGGGTTGGAAGAGAGTCATCCTCAGAATAGTGAATGGTCAAAACCATCTGATGAACAGACTTTATCTGAAACAGTTCAGAGTAATAGTAGACGTGAAAGCCATGATGAATTGACAAATTCTTTACAAGAGATGAGTATAACTAATCATGATAATGCTACAGCAGTTAGTGCTCATATTGTTCCCACACCTGGCAATGACCAAGAGAGTGATTCAATGCCACAGCCACCACCTGCTGCTTCGCCTGCAAACTTCCCTCCACCCATAAGTGCAAATTTACCACCACCAGCAATGTCCTCAATGATGCCTCCCCCACCTCCTATTACATCGGCATCTTTGGTACCCCCAACTTCTTCTTCTGCTACTTTATCCGGTCCACCTTCCTCATCTCTTCCTCCTTCAAATTTTCCTCCCTCCACAGCCAGTCAGAACCCCTTTAAACATGCTGGACCATTTTCTCACAAAAACATAGCTAAAGGGGCATCCTCAGCTAGTACAACATCTGTACAATCATTTCCACCACAAATGCCTAATACAAATTTGACATCACCAGCGGTTGTATTGCAACAAAACAGAGCACGAGGTGGATTTGAAGCTAATTTGGAGACTACTCCCGACAACTCTGAGCGGCCTGACCAGCCGCAAGTATCGTCGTTTAGGCCAATCTCTGTGTCGCAACAGGTGCCCGATAATTTGGAAGTAGCACCGAGAAATGACCGCAATGAATACTTGCAAACGGCGCACTTATCTGGTGGTGATTATGGTGAAAATACCGACTTTAGCAGAGGAATACCGCCTCCTGGTTTACGCCGAATGGTCGTAGGGCAGCAGGAATCGGGATATAGCCAAACATTGAATATTTCAGGCGACGAACCGCCGCCAGGTCTGGCCAGAATGGTTCCAGGACAGCAGACAGAAGCGGACACTGTTTATAACCAATCTAGTGAAAACTATATGGACCGCCACATTGACGGTCAGCCAACCGACAGCGGCACCCGACCTTACAGGCAAGCTGACGGCCAACAAACACCGGATAGCTACACTCAACAGGCTCCTACCAGAGCAACAGAGAGAAGACCAATTGGATTCGACAGAATGGTGCCAGGTGAACCCAGTAACGATGAATACACCCAATATCAAGGTTCCAATTATGGCGCTAATGAGCCACGCGTCGTGATGGGCGTCGACCACGATTACCCGATGCCAACCGACGCAGGCCCGACCGACGTCAGAGAACAGAATGTCGACGGGTCCGATTACTCGGAACACAGCTCTAGGAATCCGCCGAGAAACGTGATCGGCGCTAGAGAAGCCAGCATCGACGTGTCGCCAGACTTAATCGCGCCCCCTGAAGAACAGCAACGTGAAGTCACCATGGAAGGCGAAAATTTACAGGACTTGAGCATCATATCATCCACCGAACTCACGTTTTCAAGAGAACAAATGATGGACGGAGCGGACCTCACTATCGCAGACGTCGGCACAGACAGAAAGACAGATCTATCTGATTCCGTCGACCACCAAGCGACAAGTTCCCGTCGGCAATCGTTAAACCGTGTGAACACGTCCGGAGAAGACTCCGAGCGGGACAGGGCATTCAAAGCGTCACCGAGGAGAGACAGAGATAAACATAAATCATCGCGGGATCGCGATCGAGACAGGGATCGAGATAAAGACAGAGATAAGGAAGGCAGGTACTCTCGAGGGGACAGAAAATACGACCGCGACGAGAGGAGGTCGGGCAGGGACGAGCGCCGCGACAGGCGGGACCGGGACGAGAGCCCCGGCGCCAGGCGCGCGCGGCGCACGCGCAGCCACAGGTACGAGACCGAGGACACGGATTATTACAGCGACAAGGAAAGAGATCGAAGGTGAGAGTTGATTTTACATTTCATTGTTTAACATTGACAAATTTATAATAGTATCTTAAAACACATATTAAGTTATATATATATTTAACTAAACGAACAACAACTGATATTTAAAAAACGCTAGTTTTATAGTACTACTACTCGACGCTACTCGACGTAACGAAATTAAATAGCACTAATTCTTAAATCATATTGCAATATGCTCGTTAGCTGTTACACGAACTCTAATCGTCCCACAGGCGTCGCCGCGAAGGCTCCTACGCGTCGTCGAAGCCCCCGCGCCCTGACGACAAAGAGCGGCGCTACGACGACCGAGACCGCACCAAACGATACGCCACAATAGAGCGAGACAGACGATACGATGACGAGCGAGACCGCACCAAACGATACGCCACGACAGAGCTAGACGGACGATACGACGACGAGCGAGAGAGCCGCAGGGGCGACAAGTATAGAGATAGGTACGAGAGGAGCTACCGGGACATTGACCCAACCAGGAAGCACGGGAACCTGCGACGACAGAGGGAGAAGGATGATCACAGGAGAGGTGAGAATATTTAACTCTAGTATGTATAAGGAGGCACCTATTTCTAAAATGGCTTCCCACAAAGTGCTATTTAATGGTGGCCACCACATACTTAAGATTTAATTAATACCACATTCTTACTTAATCCTTACTGCCTCACTCACAAACGTCGATTAGTGTTTTTTTTTTGTCGTATGGCTAGGAGCTACTAAACCTGTTGACAGAATTGTTTAAGCTTCTGTCAGGCCTCTGACCTGGCTCAACTACTGCAGTGCTCTCCAGATAACAACTGGTCCCAACTTGTCACATGCCGCTCGAAGCACCCATCTAAGGGGGAGACTCTGCCTGATGTTCTTAACCAACTGTTTGTTTACTAAACCATGATTACAACTGGCTGTGAGCGCCTCACTCTTAATTATTACTTGTCCAATTATTTAAATCGCATTATTTCGACACTCGAAGCCAATCATATCAATAACATGCTCAATAATGGAATCCCAGCATAAAAGGTTCCAGGAGTTTAAATAATCAGATTCACGAAAAGCCTTAATGAGAATTAACCCTAATTGATGTTTGTGAGTGCCATAGTAAGTATTTGTAAATTATAGTTGTATCTACTATTTGCATAGAAGTATTATTATTAATTTATTGAGTCAAAATTAAGTTACGGGCCTCTCAATTACAGTCTGGACATTGAAATCTGTATAAAACTCAGAGAAGGTGGGCTGGTATGACGTTAGGTACATTAGGTACGTTACGTACCTTAATTGATTATATATAACTATTTTCAATTGTTCATTAGTTAGCCGTTTTATTTTAAATTTGTACTTAGTATATTTCACATATAGCCATAGTATAGTATTCCATCTATATTTGTACTTAGTATATTTCACATATAGCCATAGTATAGTATTCCATCTATATTTTGAATTTCTATGTACAGTTTTAACATACATTATGTTATGCCTATTTATGTTAAGTTGGATCTCACAAAATGATATTTATTTTTGCAGTTGTGACCTTTTCGAGTGATGCAAAAGCTAATGATAATTGTAGGAACGAAGGTACAAACAAACACACATACATAATTTGTGCCATGCAGTGTAGCACTCGACACGCGCTCCTCCATGTTAAACTGACTATATTATTTAATCAAAAACAATAGACATATTTAGGTATTTATTATAACTATAGATAAATACTGTCTCGACTCTGTAAAATTTGTAATTTTACGTCTGGCGTCTTGACGACTAAAATAGACTTATTGGCACAATAAGCTCCGTGATTTTTCTCACAATCTGGCTGACCATACATTTATATGTATGTGGATATTGTAGAAATAAAAACAGCTTAGCACCAATTATTATAATTTGTTTGTACAGGAAAATGAAGTGACTGGTTGGCAATTTGGGCCAGTTGTCCACACAGATTAGCTCGTAACATTTATCTTGTTTATTAAAAGCCATAATTATATACTACGTACCTCCTACCCGATACTTGTATAAGCAATGCTCTATACATTATAATCAGTTGGTTGTGTTTGCTCAGAACTGATCATACAGCCACCTGTGGGGCTATTCAGAAACGTCGGAAGTTTCCGTATGCGAATCAAATGAAAACACTTTCGGTGATATCTTGTATAGCGTGGCAGTGGGTCTTTCTTTTGTTTTGTTTATAGTTTAGTGTGGCAAATAAATAAATAATAATAATAAATTTATTGTTATCAAAAAGGTTTACAAAAGTCGATAAGTAAACATAGTGGTCTCCGCACTAGGACTAGCCTGCATCGCGGATGGCCGCAGTTAACAAAGAATGCTTTAATGGAATTTAATAGTTTTTCATTGCTATCTAATATCTATAATATAGAATTTCATCTATGTCTTAAAAATTAATATTTTAAAAGTTTCGTAAAAGCCGCCAAAAGAGTAACGGAGACGGATCTTTCTTTTCCCTCGGTTATCCGCGTATACGGATACGGATATCCGGGACATCACCAATAGAAACTATCTGATTTGTGCATAGCATTTACAAGACATCAACGTAAACGTTTTCATCAAATTCGGACACGAAAATTTCCGACAGTTGTGAATAGCCCTACAGGTGCAGGTTAGCTGGTGAAGCAGCACAGCAGTATACAGCTCGTATCACTGTGAGATGGTCAGTTTAATGTAGTCGTGGGCGCGCGCGTGTATAACACCCATGCATGCCACCATGTTTGGAGTTCCTTAACAGTTTTTGTTTTGCTTACATACACAACTTTTACTATTTATTTTCATTTCTATCATATAAAGACTTTCAAGTAACAGAAAGTGGCATGTTTATTTGATCTAAAATTACAAAATTGTGTCACGATCATGCCACATTAAATAATGCAGTCATTTGCATAGAGGTTGCATAATATCACATATCACAATCGATGCATACGCGATCAACATTTTCTCTGTATAATCAGAATCACGGTAGCATTTGCGGCTGGCCGTAGTCTCGAGTAATCTATATGATTAGTAAAGCGTAATAATCATTCTGTTGTCGATTTCCTCATGAATAATTAAAACATTTACGTTTGGTTTTGTACATGCTATTCAGCGTCAAATATGAAGATGTTAACATAGTACAACTCATTCTATTGCATGAAAGATTTTACGATGTGCAAATGTAAGAATGCTGGTTTACACACACAACAGACCTGATTAGTAATTCACAAAATGTTATCTTCAATGGTTCAGATATATCATGTGTGTACATGCTCAAACGGCCGATATTCTCTGTTATCTGCTTGTCAATGCTGTATCTATATCTTTGGTGTAGTACACTGATTGTTCGATTATATTATACAGATACTAATAAATAAGTATTTTACTGCCGCACTCGGAATCCTTTAAGTCATTATCTCCACCATTATCATAGATTTAGAATTAAATCTACACTATTAATATAATCATTAATCAAAGGAATCTGAATACGGCAGTTAACAATGAAACAAATTAGAGAGCGTCAATGAATATTATACCAAACTGAGTCATTGCACACGCTTCGGGTGCCCTGGGATACCCTTTACTATTGTATGCCTTCACATTGACCTTGATGTCTAACCCACCAATTTCAAGTTATAAAGAATAATGGGATAAATTAGATACTTCAAACCATTTCTCCGCGACTTAATGGTGAAACGATGTAATACTTTCTGAAGGTGTTCTGATATCGTAAGCTCATCAATGTACTTGATATTACGTAGGCGAGCAATTCTCGTCGCCGTCGCGGCCGGACTCGCGCGAGGCGACGGTGACGGACGACGACATGAACGAATCCCGCCGCCGCGGGGACCACAGGCGCAGGCGACGCACTGCCGAGCCACACTACGACGGTAAGTTGCCACAGATAATATTAGTGTCCCACAGAAAGAAAAAATGTTTACAGGACCCCGAGACTCACCCCTGTCGGCGGCTCTCATATTCAACAGGGAACTCTTCAATCGAAAAAATTTTGAAAGTCTTAGATTGTATGTACTTTTACATACAGTCATTATCTAAGGATTGCTAAACAATTATAGTCTATATACATATATATATTATATTATTATGTTATGTTCATCCTCCGCGCCGCCTCCGGTGAAAATATGTGGTGGTTGTAAACAAACTTGTAATGGTTTTAAGGTATTTTACCATATCCTAAAGGTGTAGCACCAGACTGAGTGTATTTGAAAATACGGTTTTATTGGTTTTATTAGTTAATATTAAGAAAGTAGGTTAACTGCGTAAATGAATAGTAATAATTTGGCGCCCTACTTTTTTGTACAATTCCGGTGGTAGTAGACAACTCGCGCTAGTTGCTATAAATGGTCGATTCGAAAATTTTTATAAAACATGGCTGGTGCATATAAAACGCAATACTTAGTCAGCTGTGTGTAACCGCAACTAATTGAATCCGTCGTCACAGTTATATATTTCCAGGCTTTGTAAAAATATCGTAAATTGCAGTCGTCTGTGCAGCTGTCTCCTTCTACCAGATGATTTATCTTTCGTAAATAGCGGATATTTTTTTCTATGACTTAATATATTCTAATATAGACCGTAAGTTCATAGTCATAGAGTAATATATTTTTTTGTCAATTTCATGCAGACTACATATGTAAGATATGCTCAAATTGTCAGTGTGTGTGTGAGAGTGATGATGTCGTTGTCAGAGTACGCGGGCGGCGTGTACGGCGACCCGTACCTGGCGCAGCGGCAACAGTACCAGTACTACGAGCAGCTGCGGCTCACCGACCCGGCCGCCTACATGCGCGTCTACAAGCAGCTCATGGCGGGCCACGCGCCGCCCGTGCCCGCCGACTACCGCGCACACCTCTACGGCGACGGTGAGACCGCTTATTCACTATTACCTTAGATTCCTTGTCGTTATTATGGTTGCGTTGAAACTACGTTTAAACATTTGTTTCGTTTAAACTGCTTCGTCGCTCGTCTACACACTTTGTATGTACAGTTTTAGCAAATTAGTTAACTCAGCATGACAGGAAATATATTTTAGTTATGTTTGCTTTGATCCCCAAGACAAGTGTGGAGATTATGGCAACTCTTCCCTTCCGAGGGGGAGGCCTTTGTTCAGCAGTGGACCTCTTTGAGCTGCTGATGATGATGATGATTATATCTTCATCGTTTTGCGTTAGCTTTAATAAAATAAAGCCGAGTTTAAATTAAACCTAATTTCTGTAATACTTATCGTAGAGTCGTAAAAACTATTTCAGAGATTTTAGCGATTGACTAACTTCACTGCGTGTTACGAGTACTATGGTGCTTTAAAAGTATTCTACATGAAAGATGTTTAAAAACAATGTGTAATAATATCTGTCCCATTGTTGCGGAAAATATCTCAGGCAGAGTTAGTTTCTTTGGTTTCTAATGTAGTTTTATTTTTTTATCAGATTTTTCAAGTTTGGGCTACGATGGCCGAAGAGAGGAGCGTGGGAGCGTCCACTCAGGCCGGTCTAGCACCACCGGCTTAAAGGGAAATGACACGTAAGTACTATACAACTGTCTACTAACTGACTCATATTTCCTTAGCAGTGACTGAAGGGATTATTGCTGACCTAAACATAATAAAACAATATGTAAAATCGCTCTAGGCATTGTTTTTAGTTTCTTGAAAGCAATTAAATATAACTTTTAATTGAATACTGGATTTTTTGTAGTCATTTTTGCTTGCTCTGTAAATAATTCAGCCAAAGTCACATTGCAGCAATCGAGAGGATTATCATATTAATGCAAACCTTGGCCATATTAACACACATCGCCTTTACTAATGTGTAATTAAAGTTGCTTTTTCGGCTTTTGAACATCATCTAAATAAAGTCTTAGGCTTTCATACAATAGACCTGACGGAACTGGTCACTAACAGCTTTATATCTTTTGAATAAGTCCCTGTTGATATCATGTCGCGTGATTAGAGCTGACATAAGCAGTCTAATTCACACTTTTAGCATTCTTTACAGCACGCATTGGTGTATTTTAATTATTTTTCGTTAGTAAACATGCTATTTTAATGCTTCGCTGTTCATTATTAATGATGTTCAATAGCTTCACTAATACAGAGAAGTAATGTACGATATAATTATTATTTTACATTGATTCTCTTTCATAATTTGCCGGTCTTTAGTACAACATCTCTTTGATCCCTTTTAACTGTAACTGTTTATATCATTATTATTAATGAATAATTACATTTGCGGTAACTTCTCATGGCCAGCCAGCTAACCGATAGGACATATGGACATTTCATAAATAGAAGTGAAAATGCGGGGACCCAAAATATATCCTTGGTGCACGCCGTAATTTGTTCGTCTTACTGCCATTATTTTTTGTGAATCTAAAAATATAATATTATCAAATAAATTCCTTATACCATCCCAAATTTAAACGATATAGACCAATAATCAAAAATATTGTTGTTCAATTATGAATAATGAGAGAAACAATGTCAAAAGCTTCTCAAAAGTCAAGTCAGTATGATCGAAGAATTATAACTTGATTATCTCCAATACGGGTCTAACAACAAAAGTATATTGCCGGGTATATGTAGTGTAAAGTGATGTTGTACCGACGCTGTCACCCCGCGCGGTGTGCGGTGTGCCCGTGACCGTGCAGGTATGATGTGCGTGTAGGTACTGCGTGTCGTACCGGCACGAGGCCGCCGGCTCGCTGCGTGACGCGCCCTCCCTGCGCACCGACCTCTCTGACAGGTACACTCGCACTCGTGGACTGGCGGGAACCACATCTACATCGTGATTATACAACGAGATAACGAAATAATGCGGGATCTGAAACTAGTTTGTTCAGTATCGAGAGCAGAATTGATTACACTACTTTTAATATAAGTTAATTTTTATTTATTTATCATGCCCAAGCATTCTACTCAATACGGAGATGTTAAGAGATTATTAACCTAGCGAGCGTTATTAGTGTATTATCTGTGAGCAAGCGCAAGCGACACGCACGTAATAGGCATGATGACTGCAACACAATGTTTAGGTATAAGTTTATGTATATTTTTTTTTATGTGTTGTTGTTTATAATAGGAACCTACACTATCGAATTGGGATTGCCTGTAAGGATAGTTGTTTGTATGATAATAAATAAAATAAAAAAAATAAAAACAATACCAATGAATCTGTGATTTTGAATATTAGAACAGATTGCACTGATTCCAAAAATGCATTTCATTTTCATAATAATAGAGAGATTTTCGTGATATTTAAGCAAAGAAATTACTTAAATATAGCTAATCGCGATTTTGTAGTAAACACTGATCAGTGTGAATGACGTCAATCCGGTATAAATAAACAACTGTCAAACTGTCATCTCAACTTTTTTTTCATACAATTATTCACTTTTATACCTACAGACATATGTTTTTTTATACTGTAGTGACGTCACAAAATGGCGCCATGCACCAGCCTTCGTTTGGGAACGAAATTCGAACTTTATTTTAAAAATTGAAAGTATTGCTATTAATTGTAAATTTAATACAAAAATATGATTATTTTCGGCAATAGTAGACCCGTAAGTACATTATAAAGATTTTTTTCAAAATTAGTCATCATGCCTATTAACGTAGAGTTATGAACAAACCGAATAGTTATCTTATTGAAAAAAAATAATACTAAAATTAATAATAGTGTTCTAGATTAATTACAAAAAATTGGGGTACTTATCTAAGGTTTTGCGTTATTGCATTATCACGTTGTATAATAATACTTTAGAATAGATTGTTGTTAATTGCACAAGCACTTAATTATTATTTTTAGCAATACGTTCATCCATTTTTTTTAAATATTCAAACATATTTTTATTATTGATATTTTTTGTATTTCTCAATATTAGTATAGTCTCATGTAGAATGTGGTTTGCGCAAGGTCTTGTGGACTATTTATTTTTGTTTTTCAAATTTTCCATATCCTAATCTTTGAATATTTTCCCTTTTTATGAACTCAAATTATTATTCAATAGTATCTAACCTGGTTCCCATATATCAATAGTGAATTCCATCATCATTTCACAAAAAGCTTTCGCATATTTCATTACCAACACTCAGGAAGCATTGCATGGTATCATCGTTTTATTAATCGGCTTCAAAAAGAAGGTTCTCTATTCGACGCGTATGTATGTAATATTAATAAAAATGCGTAATATTAATATATGTTAGTCTATGTAGGCTTCTAAACAAATTTCCCAAATTTTATGAGTGTATGTATGTATGTAGGTTTGTCCACGGATTTCTCAGAAACTACAGGTCCGATTTCGAAAATTCTTTTTGCAATGGTTAGAGTATTTTTCAACTTAGGGTAGAGTACAAGTTTCATCAAAATCGGTCCAGTCATTTAAGAGATATAAACTTTTTATGTTTTCAGTAAGTTACTGCAACGTAGACGTTCGAGTTGCGTGATAGTGCTGATACCTATTTAACTAAAATAAAAGTCACTAAAAAATGTTAAATAAACTATTTTTGAAAAAATAAAAACCGACTTCAAAGTAAATTATCTAAAAAGCATAAAATAACGAAAATATATTGAAGTCGGTGTCAGCTCGTGCTAGTCTTAGTTGACATGATGTGCTAGCACCGACTTCAACATATTTTCGTTATTTTATGCTTTTTATATAATTTACTTTGAAGTCGGTTTTTATTTTTTCAAAAATAGTTTATGCATCCACTAGTGGACTGTTGGCTATATCAACTTTATTTTGCCGCACAAATCTTAATTTGAAACTACCAGATAAGTTGTTTTATTAGATATTTGATGATTGGTGTAGGGATTTGAACACGGACATGTCGCTGAATCTACAACTGGAGGAGTCTACGGTGCGTTCTGAGCGAATGACGCCGTTCCGATATTCCACAGCGCATATCAAGGTAATCTTCTTCTATACTATAATAAAACTCAAAGAGCACTTTTTCTGTACATTGAATATTTTTCCAAAATTTCTATGTGGGGATACTACTATACTATCGACATAGAGGCCAAAACAATTTTTTTTGGAATTATTGTCTGTCTGTCTGTCTGTCTGTCTGTCTGTCTGTCTGTCTGTCTGTCTGTCTGTCTGTCTGTCTGTCTGTCTGTCTGTCTGTCTGTCTGTCTGTCTGTCGTTCTGTTTGTCCAGGTATCATTTGAAAACCCGTGGATGGATTTTGATAGGACTTTCACTGATATGTTGTGTAGAAGTCAAGGTATAAATTGGTATATAAAACATAACGCTATGTTTCATAGAGGCTAAGCAGTGAAACATTAAGTGCACATATTACCACGTAATTTCCTTTGTATGTGAATAGGGTAATTATAGACTGATCAGTTAATCATTAAGATATGTATTATTACGCTATACACAATAGGGACTGAGCAGACATTTAATTTGCATAAGATATGGCAGTGGCGAAGAGTCAATTTTTGTAAGGGGTAAGCCGGTCCGGTACACCCAGGACATTTTCATTAGATTTCTGTATTGTTCTAAGTACTTTGCTGATAGCAATATGAGATTATATCTTTGAAAAGTTAAAATCTGTAAATCCCGAGCGAGTCCAAACTAGATTAGGAAAGAAATAGGCAAGGGAAAAATACCATTTCATTTCATTTCATTTAAAAGCCAGCGGTTAGGTCCGCTGCACCACCAAGGCTACATTTGTATAGGTAGGTAGAAATTGAGAATTCGAAATTGCTAAATTTTTACTTAGGTAAAAGACCTAAAATAAAATGACTCGAAATGATCTAACACAATAAAATGTACAGCTACAATTACACACAATGAACAGCGCTCCCAAAAAACTTAGAGCTTTCATTATCGAATATCATTAGACAGTAATTTACGATGTTAGCGTGATTTACATTATGAACAGCGCCATCTATCGGTGAAATTGAACATACAATCACCATAGAACTTTAATCTATATAAATCGTGTTAGTTACACTATTTATAACTCAAGAACGGCCTAACCGATTAGGCTGAAAATTGGTGGGGAGGTAGCTTAGAACCAGGAAACGGACATAGGATACTTTTTATCCCGGTAGGTTAAGGTTAAGCAACGTTAGGTAAGGTCATTAAATAGATGAGTGAACCGATTTGTATGAAAGTGTGCATATCAGGTAGGTCTGAGAATAGGTCATACAGTATATTTCATACCGCTAGGTTAAGGTTAAGCAACATAAGGCAAGGTCATTAAATAGATGGGTGAACCGATTTGTATGAAATTTTGTGTGTATATCGGGTAGGTCTGAGAATAGGCCGTAAAGTATATTTCATGCCACTAGGTTAAGGTTAAGCAACATAAGAAAAGGTCATTAAATAGATGGGTGAACCGATATGTATGAAATGTTGAGTGCATATCGGGGAGGTCTGAGAATAGCTCATAAAGTACATATATTTAATGCCGGTGATACCATGATTGACGAGGATATATAGAACGAGAGGAGGGTGCAAGAGAGGAGAAAGAGGGAGAGGGGATTTGAGGAGGGGTGAGGGATCGGGGGAGTTAGGTGGAGTAAGGGGAGTGAGAAGGAGCAAGTTCGTAGAAGAGAGAGGGGGAGAGGGTTCAGAGAGGGGACAACAGGGAGAGGAAAAAGGGGAGTATGATGGAAACCGAAGCGGGAGGGGGAAAGAGAGAGGAGAGAAAGTGCATATAATTAGATTTTTTTTATAAGAGAGAGAGAGAGATGGAGAGAGATAAATATAGGGAGGAGGGAGAAAAGGGGAGCAAAATGTAATAAAAGCGCGGGCGGAGCTGCACGGGTCAGCTAGTAATTTAATAAACTTTGAAAATGTTTTTATTCTGGTGACTCATCACTCAGATACCCATAAAAAAAATATTTTTGAAGATTTAGTAAATATTTTAATTTGAAATATGGGTACATAAATAATAGTATCTGCGATATCTTCGTCTCGTAAAGAGAGAATTGCATCATTACTAAGACCTAAATTACACCCGACAATTTTTTGTACGTACGTATATAAATATCAAAGACCAATGAAAAATCTTAGTGGAGTATAAAGCTGTACCTTGTTAAATTAAAAAAGTTAAAGAAAGACTATAGAATACGAGCGTCTTGAGCCACAACATAGTAATCCACCGTATTATCAGTCTAAACATGTACAAATGGAACTGTATGCTGTTGTATTAGTTGGTTTAAGATTTGTATAGCAATAAGTGACGAAGGTGTCGTTCGTGTCGCCAGGGCAGCCTCGGGTCCCGCGACGTGGTGGTGGTGCGGCCCTCGTACCCGGTGGACGGGGCCGCCGCCACCGTGCACCTGCTGGCCCTGGCCTCCGCCCTGGAGCACGACCCCGCCGCCCAGGAGCTGGCCGCCTTCCCCGGCCCGCTCGTCAGAGGTACCATACAACAACACGACACGACACGAACACCCGCTGGCCCTGGCCTCCGCCCTGGAGCACGACCCCGCCGCCCAGGAGCTGGCCGCCTTCCCCGGCCCGCTCGTCAGAGGTACCATACAACAACACGACACGACACGAACACCCGCTGGCCCTGGCCTCCGCCCTGGAGCACGACCCCGCCGCCCAGGAGCTGGCCGCCTTCCCCGGCCCGCTCGTCAGAGGTACCATACAACAACACGACACGACACGAACACCCGCTGGCCCTGGCCTCCGCCCTGGAGCACGACCCCGCCGCCCAGGAGCTGGCCGCCTTCCCCGGCCCGCTCGTCAGAGGTACCATACAACAACACGACACGACACGAACACCCGCTGGCCCTGGCCTCCGCCCTGGAGCACGACCCCGCCGCCCAGGAGCTGGCCGCCTTCCCCGGCCCGCTCGTCAGAGGTACCATACAACAACACGACACGACACGAACACCCGCTGGCCCTGGCCTCCGCCCTGGAGCACGACCCCGCCGCCCAGGAGCTGGCCGCCTTCCCCGGCCCGCTCGTCAGAGGTACCATACAACAACACGACACGACACGAACACCCGCTGGCCCTGGCCTCCGCCCTGGAGCACGACCCCGCCGCCCAGGAGCTGGCCGCCTTCCCCGGCCCGCTCGTCAGAGGTACCATACAACAACACGACACGACACGAACACCCGCTGGCCCTGGCCTCCGTCTCCGCTCGTCAACCATGAAATCCTTATTGATCTACATTAATGCGTCACAAATGTGATTATATTGGCCACACCTTACCCTAGTGATCTCACTCATGTTTCTAAACAGGCACTTGATTGGAATCCACAATGAAAGCGAATTTATAGAAACTGCTCACTGTAGTTACACAATACAGCTACATCACACGACTAGTAGTAATATACATTAAGCAAAATATCGCCTGATCGCGCGCGGCATTTCAAGATTGTGCTAAACGTTTAGTGAATGAATGGGAATATTCGCATTGCTTCCATGTTTCAGGAAAAATATTTATGAGACATTCAACAAAAGAGTATAACGACACTGAATAATACCCTCATTTTTAGTGTCTGTATATGTTCGGTGGGGAGTGTACGGTAACGTGTGTGTGTGTGTGTGTCAGGCGTGACGCACAAGAAGAGCGTGATGGAGTACTGCGGGGCGCGGGTGCGGGGCGCGGCGCGGGAGGCGGCGCGGGACGCGCGCGGGTACGCGCTGCTGTGGGACCTGCTCGCGCTGCTGCTGCGGCAGAACGGGGTGCGTACACGACACGACACGACACTACACTACACTACACGACACTACATGACACCACCGCACTCTTGCAATACATACACTCGGTCGACCGAGCCGTCCAAGTGGCCCGATCAGCCCGCAAGGCTGTCTGATGTAATAGTACACTGTTATTGTCTAAATCATGGAGTTCGAATCCTGGCTAGGAATATTGATTTTTATAATCCAATCATCAGTGGCGTGGCTTGGCTTAGACGGGCCCTGTATCAATTTTTTTTGGACACCCGAACGAGGGTACGGCCTAAGAGTTTAGGTGTAAACGCTTACACACGTTGATGGCTTCTGTAATCCGGAGAATTGATACGGCGGTAGCTATGCCAATGATGCAGTTGTAGTGTTCATAAAAATCTGCCCTGAGACACCTTTGAGTATTTATCGTTTTTCCGTATAGTTTTAGATTTGAGCTAGCCAACAAGCCCACTTGAATAAATGACTCTGTATAGATACATAACACCCAGATTAAGAACAGACAAACATATAATACTCACAAATTATTGTCTAGGTGCAGTGGGTTCACCCCACGACCTATTGAATAGTGGAGTGTCTAACCACTAGACCAGTGGACCCCAGCTTCAATTGAGATACCTTTAAAAATAGGTTTCAATGCATATAACAACGACAGACAGAAAATTATATTAGACTTATATAAAAAGTTTATCATTGTTCATAAACTAAAGTTTAACTCTTGATTACTGAATATTAATCATGTTAGTCTATCCTAAACTTACAAATTTACACTATATGTGTACGTGATGCATTTATATTATACTCTATTGAATGCAGGTGGTCGTGGGAACGGACATAGCGGAGTTGTTGATGAAGAACACGCGCGAGTATGAGTACAAGACGACGCAGACCAAACCTCGCGATGGTGAGTACGTTCCGCAGGTTACATATACCCGTGCTCACGGGGAGCTGAGGCGTTGGATGTCTATATGTCATAATCAATTATCGGAGTAGGTAGATTGATTTTAAGTCATTGATGTCACACGCTTATGTTAATATGGATATGCCTCCGAGTTTCCGGAATTTAAAAATTAATATGATATTTTTTCCGAAATTTCGAAACTATTACATGGATCTAAGTCCAAAACGTATCAAGATTCAAGACTGCTGCGTACTTTTTTTTACGAAATTCCGGTACCGGAAAAATGGCATGTCCATGTTATGCTATCGTGGTGAGGGTACGAAAAATCAATCTACCTACGCCGATCACTGGTCATAATAATCCCGGTGTATCCTTGGTCTTCTTAGTTACTAGTGTTGTTGGTGTATGTGTGTTAGAGAGTCGCCGCGGGTCGTGCATGTCGGGCGAGGCGCGCGAGGCGCGCGAGGCGCACGAGGCGCGCGAGGACGAGGCTCGCAGCTCGGCCTCCCCCGACCAGACCAGCCTCTCCACGTCTGATATCACACGTAACTCACACACTGTCATTCTTATACCTTCCCTAACTTTAGTGTTGTATTATTTTCATTTCTTGCTTTCTGTTTGAAACAAACAAGGTCAATTACCTATCATATATCTATCTGTGGGGTTTGTAAGTGAGGGGGCTAAAAGCAAAAGCGCCACTGTCCAAGTTTTTTTTTTTGGCGACAAGTAGCAAAAACGTTTATCGTTTATAGGGAGTTAAAAATAATCAGATAACTGATTTATCTAAGATCATTTTAGTGGCTATTAATAACACTCGAATCATGGAAACAAGCATATTTATACGGAAAAAATAAAATCGATTACAGGACAGTATTATTTTTGCATCTGAGCGTTGGGACAGTGTAAGGTTTGCATCAAAACGCTTGGACAGTGGCGCTTTTATTTTATTTTATTTGGAACAAAAGACAGCAGTACATAACATATTACTTAAAAACTAAAATTACAAACTTATAATGATACTGCCCACTACATTGTCCACAAGTTACTTAAAATTGTAGTATATTTACTTACAAAGCAAAATATCGCTAGGGGCTGCTTACATTTTTTTGTTTTTACAGAATATAATAGCTAGGTAATTGCTCAAAAGAAGGATAAAATTATATAATTCCAAGAATTTATGAAAATTATAGAATAGTCAAATATATACAATTATAATAAAAAAAAAAAAAGAAAGTGAATATAAATGCATAAACATTTTACTTACTGTTGCTGCTGGCGTACTAATAAATCAAGAATCTGGGTCTTGAATTTAGATATTGAAAGTGCAAATATATCAACCTCAACAAAGTGCTTATTATAATTGTCTGCTATGCGTCTAAGTGGAGACCGAACACCTGATACAGTTCGCGAAAGATTTAGAGCAAAAAGTCGACGTACCCGTGATTGCCTTTGGTGCGTGGATCTAGGGACTATGTAGCAAAGTGCGTTAACAAGTTCTTTGCAGTCATATCGGTTATGAATAATGCCATATAAAGTCACTGCTTCAAGGTATAATCGTCTTGATGTTAAAGATGGCAAATTATATTTAATAAGTAACTGGGGATAAGACAGTTTAGTACGGTGAAACTTATAATGCATTGACTTAAGATTTTTTTTCTGTACTCTTTCAAGTTTATCTATATATTTATTAAAGTATGGATTCCAAATTGATACTGCATACTCCAGTTGTGGGCGAATTAGGGCTTTATAGAGTTGTAAGTGTGAGGAAATCTTTTTGAAGTTGACACATGCTCTTTTAACAAGACCATACATCATAAATGCTTTATTCGTTATATTATTAATATGTATTTCCAAGTGCAATTTACTGTCGAGTTCTATGCCAAGATCACGGATTGATTGAACCTTAGTCAATAAGAAACTAGAAAGAGAGTATTGAAAATCTATTGTCATCCTTTTTTTAGTAAATACTATAAAGTTACATTTAAGCTAAGAAGTAAGCTGAGATATAGCTTATTAATTCTACAATACTCATACAATCGTTGGAGGTCTTCTTGTAGAAGAACAGAGTCATTTTGATTTTCAATAATCCGGTATATCTTCAAATCATCCGCATAAAGAAGGAATTTAGCATTTTGGAAACACTTATTGATGTCGTTTATAAAGAGTACAAATAGAAAAGGTCCTAGGATAGAACCTTGAGGGACTCCAGATGTCACCTGTATAGCATTAGACTCATAACCCCCTATAACTACTTTTTGGGTTCGATTAGTAATATAAGACGCAAACCATCGCAACAGATTACCCTTAATGCCATTAAATGATAATTTATTTAAAAGTAGAATATGATCGACCTTGTCGAACGCTTTTTGAAAATCCGTGTATACGGCATCTACCTGACGATGAGCATCAATTTGTTCAAATATGTAGGATGTAAATAGTAAAAGATTAGTAGTGGTTGAACGGTTTTGGACGAACCCGTGCTGTTCTTCCAGTATAGTGTTATGAAACAATGGATAAATTTCATTATGCACCAGTTTCTCAAACAGCTTCGACAAGGCCGACAGAATATATATGGGTCTATATTTTTCAATATCGTCACGGGGGCCGTTTTTGTGTATGGGCACAACATTGGCATGTTTCCACTGTTGAGGGAAGACTCCCTCCTTTAGGCATTTGTTGTAAACAATTAACAAAGGTACACATATTGTTTCACAGGTATTTTTGAGAAATAAGGTAGGTATACCGTCACTTCCCGAGCCTTTCGAGATGTCTAAAGATTTTAGCATTTTTTGTATGTTAAACATTGACAGAGTTATATCGTGCAAGTTCAGGCTACTATCACCATCACCGACAGGAGCGGTCCAGGATGCAATATCAGTGGATCTAGGTTCATAAACAGACTGAAAATAATTTGAAAATAAGTTGCAGGTAGATTCAGGGTTGTCGGAAGTCAGACCGTTAAATTTCAGTTTAGCTGGAATACCTGGTTTAGCCTTATGATTAGAAACGTAGGACCAGAATTTACTAACATTATTGTGAATACCCTGCTCTACACTATCAATATATCTATTATAACAAACATCGAGCTCTTTTTTAAATCTAGCGCGGTATAATGCAAATATTTCATAATCAGATGTGTTGTTATAGGTTTTCCATTTTTTCCAAGCGTTTGATTTACAATTAAATATTTTAATGAGGCTAGGTGAGAAAAATATAGGAAAATTATTAGATTTATTTTTAATAAATGGTACGTATAATTTCATATAATTTATCATAAAATATATTTACTGACTCTTCAGCGGATTTATCTAATAAAGCTGACCAATTTATATTTCTAATATCATCATTAATATTATCGTAATTAGCTTTGTAGAAATTATACTTACTTACGTTATTATACTTAATAGAGGGAAGGTTTGTATCCGTAGATGTGATAATGCATAATGGTGGGTGGTGATCATCGATGTTAACTAAGGGCAGACTCGGAATTAGTACATTACAATTAATATTTGATATTACAAGATCTAAAATGCGGTTATTTTTGTTAAATATCAAATTGTATTGTTTTGCATTGAAAAAAGATAGGAATTCTAAAATAAGGTCACGCGTACAGCTAGAACCACTACTTAATACAGGTTCTGTCCAAGTGTTTTTAACAAGCCATTGTATAGATGGTAGATTATAGTCCCCCATTATAAAAAAGTTGTCTAAATGTGGATGGTCCAGAAGGGTACCTATATTGCGTAAATACGACTTGTATGTTTCATCTGGGGTATTTGGGGGAAAGTAGGACGCACAAATGATATGGTGCATACAACGATTTATACTAGGAATTTCAACTATTATGTTCTCCAATGGTGTTAGCAATGTAAATGAGGGGATTTCCGTAGGCTGTAGGCACTGTAAAACAGCAACCAGTACTCCTCCCCCGTCTTTTTTATTGGTAGATTGACGGTTGCGGTCGTATCTGAATACAGTATATCTTGGGTCTATGAATTCTGAATTATATATTTGTGGCGTTAGCCAGGTCTCTGTGAGGACAATAACATCATAAATATTAGACAGAATATTTGTATACAAAGTATTTAACTTCGTACGTATTCCACGACAATTTTGATAATAAATGCATAGTTTACTATCCATTGATGATATTCATTATTTTTATAAGATTTACTACCAGGAATCGAGGTTTATATATGTATTGAATCTGAAATAATGCAAGAAGAACATATCCAGCACTAATAGAGGTTGGTACATCACCCGTAATAATTTCCCATAGCACCAGCAGCAACGGCAGACTCTGAGCAACAAAGTAGTAATAAACAGCAATTTTGCAAAGTAGACTATCTGTAAAATAGACTAAAAAACATACAAAGAACGTCTTAATATAAGCATGATATAGGTAAGATATTTATGTAAAAGCTAAATAAAAAAACGTGAAAAATAAACACAGCAAATATAAAATGACAGTAAATCTCATTTTTCATTTCCATTTCTATTTTTCGAAATAATCTTGCCAATGTCTTGTTCCGAGTGAATAACAATCGCTGGGGTTATCTGTTTGTCGAACCAGGACAGTGGCATGCCTGATCCAAGTGTACTTGTAGTTATGAGTTTTAGCAGCGTCACGGCAGAGTCGAAATAATTGTTTTTTTCTGAGGGTGAGGTGTTCGTTTATGTACACTATGTTGTTAGTGCCTTGTATACCAATAGCATCAGACTTCAATCCCTTAGATAGTCGGTAAGCACTTAACAAGTTGTCTCTTAATATGCGTGAGGTAAGCTTAACAATGATATTCTTTGGGCGCTTAAGTTGAGAATTAGCATGGGGCACACGGTGGATAGATACAATATCATTTTGCGACAGGGTACATTTAGTCAAGGTACCAATTTTTACCATAATATTAATTAAATTTTCACCCCTCCTCTCAGGCAGATTGCTGATTTCAAGATTACACTGCCTGGCATGTTGTTCCATAGACTCAATTTTATTTTCCAATTTTTTTATAGTGTCGGAGTTTTGCAAGGATATGTTGGAATGTTCTTCAAGTACATTGACACGTTGTTTGAGTTCAGTCTGAGAATGATCACTGAGCTGCACAGATGATTCTAAATCTATGATTTTCTGTGATGTTTCATTTTGTTGCAGTTCGTATTGAGACATACGGGTTTTAAGGGATACATTATCTGATCGGAGAATGCCAATCTCGGCTATTATATCCGAACTCGCGGCATTAAGCATGTCCAATTCGTGTCGCATGGACTTAATATTGTCGTTGATATTAGACATTTGAGCAGACATATCTGTACGCCATTCCGAAAGTGTCTGTTTTAAATCTAAGGACAGTGACGTAAAAGCGTCTCTTAGATCACCATCAGGATGTTTACGCTTTCGTAATATATTAGTATCAATATCTCTTGTGATAGTTAGGTCCGGATTTGAGTGGCTAGTATTATTCGGAGATCGAAGCATATTTATTCCAGTAAGTAAAGTAAACAAAGTGGCGCCGTCTGTTGGTGACTTATTAGAAGCTGCAATCAAAACAGCTATCCTTCAGAGTGAGATATTCGTGTTAAGTTAGGATCGATTTAGAGTAGTAGATCTTCAGTTGATTAGCATTAAATAAGGTAGATGGCGTTAGTGATGTGATGATTTGCAGATGTTCACTTAAGTATTTTTGTTATTTACTTAATTTTACTTAATTTTGAATTAAGTATTGAGTTCGCACTTCACAAATTCCGTCACGATCACGATTAACACAGTTATAATCGATTTTCTCAAAAAGAACAAGTAAAGCACTACTTTAGTTAGATCACTCGTTGACATCAACTGATTGCGTGGGTAGGTTTTACCGAACACTATTTCTGTAAAAAAGATTACTTTTTGCACAGTTGAACGCACAATTTATATTGTACACTAAGGACAGGCACTAAAAGAGGTTAGAGGACTTATAATTTGTTTAGATGAGCAACTTTAACTATTTTTTACTATTATAAAAAGCTCAAAGATCTTAAACGCAATGTTCACTGTACGAGCGCCAAATACTTACAAAAAATGATCTACCGCCAATCCAAAAGTGTCATGGCCGACCGTTCTGTGATTACTGTGATTGGGCAATTTGGACAGTAGCATATTTGCAATCTAACTGATAAGGTCTGTCGTTTGTGCTTCTCAATTTTTTTTCAAACACGTTTTTCTATGGGATAGTGCTAGTATTGTATTCAAACGAGTTGAACCATTCGATAGGTTTCAAAATACTCTACCAGATGGCATTCTTAGTTCAGTTTGAGCCAAAATGGACAGTGGCGCTTTTGCTTTTAGCCCCCTCAAGTGGTATGTAATATATCTAGAAGGGGACAGGATTAACGTAATTCTTGAAACTCACTTAATAGTTTTGATATAATATTTTGTACATTATGCGCTTTGATCTAATAAATTAACAACAAATCTTTAAACTGAAGTGTTGCCAGTGACAACCAATTATGTCTGTGGCAACCGGTTCATATTAAAACAGGTCATTTGGTTGATTACATGATTAGACCTTGGCCTTTTAGTTTGTTGTACTTTCGTCGTAGTTTTTTTTCTCTCTTAATTGATCTTTTGAACGGCAAGACAAGACACACTGATGTTGAACTAATTGTAACATGACACACTGTTTAAAAAAAAGAGTTAAAAAATGACAAGCCCGCTGAGTTTCTTGCCGAATCTTTTCAGTTGAGGCCGCGTTGTGTTCCGGTGGTAGCTATTTTATTTTTAAATTGACCTTTCAAAAGTGCTAGCGTTTTAAGCCTATTTGAATTAAATTATTTTTGACTTTTTAACTTTTGAGACAGCCAGTCAAGTGACCCGTCAGCATTGGCAGTCATGAAATGTTTGTTATGTTTAGAGCAAGAGTCAACGAGTTCTCCCGGCCAGTCCGGGATGGACGAGCGCGCCGCAGTGGACCGCCTGCGCGAATATCTCATCTACGGGAACAAGCAGGAGGCGCTCGGTACGTATTCACCTTTCTCTGAATATATTGGACTGGATAATATTCTTACTGGCCCCTACACTAGCTAGATATCTTTTCACAATGTCATCTGTAAAGGTACTAGACATCAGCAGGTCGTTTATATGTAGAAAGAAAAGGAGATAGAACGGACCTTGAGGTACTTCGGTATTAGTAAAATAATTGTGTTTAAAAGTGTACTCTGGGTAGTTGAGTACGCTGCATCTGACTGAAATTGAATCTGGTTAAGAAAAGCAAGTGCGGCTTATTCATCTCAAGGTAGTGGTGGACGGCATCGAGATATGAATGCAGACCTCGACCCTCGCGAGCAGTTGCGTATTTAGTTCTGCCATCATTCTACTTTAGGTTGTACTAAAAATACAGTTGTAAAATATAAACCGATTGCTTCGTTCGAAATTTAGTTTAACAATATTTCTTAATGCAATTCAATTTAAAAACATCAAAGCTAGATCGTGACCGAAAAAACTTCAAAAGTATGAAACACCATCGGTGCTCTCGAAGTCTGTGACAGATGCGTAAGGAGAAAAAAATCATATGCTCCGTTTCTTTCTATCACATGTAATCTATGTTTTTCTTTACAAGACCAAAAATGTAACAGTAAATGTATGAACGCAGGCGTGATGGCTCACCAGTGGCCAGCAAAAGACAATTTTTAGGTTTGAATGGGTCACATTCGACCCTATTGGCCCCATTTGGCCGTCCACCGGTCAGCCTTTACACCCGCGTTCACACATTTATTGTTTCATTTTTGTTTTTGTAAAGAAAAACAGTGTTTTTAAAAATGCATTATATTCTCGTGCGAATGAGAATGAAAGTATTTACATCTCTAGAGAGGGTTCCTCGCTCTAAGGCCCGTATTAATAAACTGATCTCAGGTAGACACTTAAGTACGATATCATATAATACGCACTTGAGATGGGGGCAGCAGTTTAATATCGTCGCTTATTAATAAACGAATATCAACAGCATTTCAAATCAGTATTGTTTAAGGTGCAGCAACTTACGGTGAGCTACTTGAAAGCTTGATCTGAGTATTCTGAGAGTGTTACGTCACACGGAATTGAGGATATTGTTACATTTTACTAGTTTTTGATAGTTACCGCTAGAGGCGCTGGTGTGAAATGTATGGAGAAAAGCTGGAAAACTGACAGTTTGATCCACAGAGTATAATTATTGTTTTATCGAGTTCGTTAACTATAAAGCCCGTCCTAGACACCCTGTTCTATTTAAGTTCTTTTTTCTAGTAGCAGTTATGAGTTATTATGATGATAATTTTGCGCAAAGCTGTGATGCCGATGTATTTTGAATTCTCATTCAATATATTTTATCTTTGTTAACCTCCAAAAATTCATTAAAATATTTTTTATTGTTAATTAAAATCGTTACCCTTAGACTGCCGTCAGGCAACATACCGATAGAAAAATCCATTATGTGTCAGGCATTTGGCGTTCTATGTGTTAAATTTATATTCGAGGAGTCTCTAATAGGTATACATTTCTGACAAACGATATTGTAATATCCAAAAAATATCATCATTATAGCCTAGTTTTTGTAATTAATAATTAATTTCATAGCATAACCTAAAAATATATTAATATTGTCTGAGCACACCCACCGCATTTAACGTAAATACACTCACTTAAGTCACGAACTGACTGCACTCAGCTCACAGCAACATAATACAATGATTGAGTGCACACTCAAGTGTCAAGTTCTGTTTATTAATTAACAGTAACTCAGCTGAGGCCGGCATCTTAAACCTTGACTCAATACTCATTTATTAATTAAGTCAGCAACTTAAGTTCGTACTCAAGTGCCGAATCTCAGCTGAGATTGGTTTATTAATACGGACCTAAGATTCCAATTGACGTGAAAGCTCGCGTGTGGCGGTGTGTGCAGAGTGGGCGATGTCTCACCGGCTGTGGGGCCACGCGCTGCAACTGGCGGCGTACGGCGACCGGCGCGCGCGGGCCGCGGTGGCCGCGCGCTTCCTGGCCGCACTGCCGCGCACGGACCCGCTGCACACTCTGTACGCCTCGCTCGCAGCCAACACGCCGCCCGCCGCCACCGTACGTACACACTGACACACACACAATACCTATATGGAGAGTTCACGCTGAACTTGACATTTTGTAAAATTAAAATCTATTTAATTGTGAAACTGTCGATGGAGCGAAAACTATGCAATGGTTCGTATGTATGTGTACTATTCCGACCATCGCTTTCTGTCTAATCGCTTCTTTTGGAACGTGCTTTTGGAATCGTGAACACGAAAAAGTTTTCTTATATCGGTTTTAAAGTATGTAGACACTCCTTTTGTCTGTATCTAAAATATCTAGTACAGTATAGTAATATCTATTATTTTTACATCTACTTCTATTTTTTTAGTCCATTTTACCCCTATTTATGTACTTTGTAATATATGCACATCTCAATTTTGTTTTTCTATTAAGTACCTACGTGATGTCACCTCTCTTTTTTAACGGCCGTCAGGATAACAGCGCCGCCCCATCGTTAAATATGGCACAGTAAAATGCTGAGACGAAAGTCCTTTGGCCCCACACAACTTGTGTTTAATTTTATTTATTTTTTTCACTTTCTGTATCGGTCAACTTGTTTGTTCGTATGGTATGGTGTAGTGTACGTGTCGTAATGATATTGGTATCGTGTGGGCAGTGCGTGTCGGAGGAGCGGTGGGCCGACTGGCGGCCGCACGTATGGTATGGTATGGTGTAGTGTACGTGTCGTAATGATATTGGTATCGTGTGGGCAGTGCGTGTCGGAGGAGCGGTGGGCCGACTGGCGGCCGCACGTATGGTATGGTATGGTGTAGTGTACGTGTCGTAATGATATTGGTATCGTGTGGGCAGTGCGTGTCGGAGGAGCGGTGGGCCGACTGGCGGCCGCACGTATGGTATGGTATGGTGTAGTGTACGTGTCGTAATGATATTGGTATCGTGTGGGCAGTGCGTGTCGGAGGAGCGGTGGGGCGACTGGCGGCCGCACGTATGGTATGGTATGGTGTAGTGTACGTGTCGTAATGATATTGGTATCGTGTGGGCAGTGCGTGTCGGAGGAGCGGTGGGCCGACTGGCGGCCGCACGTATGGTATGGTATGGTGTAGTGTACGTGTCGTAATGATATTGGTATCGTGTGGGCAGTGCGTGTCGGAGGAGCGGTGGGGCGACTGGCGGCCGCACGTATGGTGTGGTATGGTGTAGTGTACGTGTCGTAATGATATTGGTATCGTGTGGGCAGTGCGTGTCGGAGGAGCGGTGGGCCGACTGGCGGCCGCACGTATGGTATGGTATGGTGTAGTGTACGTGTCGTAATGATATTGGTATCGTGTGGGCAGTGCGTGTCGGAGGAGCGGTGGGGCGACTGGCGGCCGCACGTATAGTATGGTATGGTGTAGTGTACGTGTCGTAATGATATTGGTATCGTGTGGGCAGTGCGTGTCGGAGGAGCGGTGGGCCGACTGGCGGCCGCACGTATGGTATGGTATGGTGTAGTGTACGTGTCGTAATGATATTGGTATCGTGTGGGCAGTGCGTGTCGGAGGAGCGGTGGGCCGACTGGCGGCCGCACGTATGGTATGGTATGGTGTAGTGTACGTGTCGTAATGATATTGGTATCGTGTGGGCAGTGCGTGTCGGAGGAGCGGTGGGGCGACTGGCGGCCGCACGTATGGTATGGTATGGTGTAGTGTACGTGTCGTAATGATATTGGTATCGTGTGGGCAGTGCGTGTCGGAGGAGCGGTGGGGCGACTGGCGGCCGCACGTATGGTATGGTATGGTGTAGTGTACGTGTAATGATATTGGTATCGTGTGGGCAGTGCGTGTCGGAGGAGCGGTGGGGCGACTGGCGGCCGCACGTATAGTATGGTATGGTGTAGTGTACGTGTCGTAATGATATTGGTATCGTGTGGGCAGTGCGTGTCGGAGGAGCGGTGGGCCGACTGGCGGCCGCACGTATAGTATGGTATGGTGTAGTGTACGTGTCGTAATGATATTGGTATCGTGTGGGCAGTGCGTGTCGGAGGAGCGGTGGGGCGACTGGCGGCCGCACGTATAGTATGGTATGGTGTAGTGTACGTGTCGTAATGATATTGGTATCGTGTGGGCAGTGCGTGTCGGAGGAGCGGTGGGCCGACTGGCGGCCGCACGTATGGTATGGTATGGTGTAGTGTACGTGTCGTAATGATATTGGTATCGTGTGGGCAGTGCGTGTCGGAGGAGCGGTGGGCCGACTGGCGGCCGCACGTATGGTATGGTATGGTGTAGTGTACGTGTCGTAATGATATTGGTATCGTGTGGGCAGTGCGTGTCGGAGGAGCGGTGGGCCGACTGGCGGCCGCACGCCGCCATGCTGGTGGCCAACCCGTGCTCGCGGCCCGACCACCACGCCCGGACGCTCACGCAGCTCGGTAATTATATACATATACCACTATTTAGGTAATGGTACGAGTCGCCACTGGACTTGCCGTCTGGTCGGGAAGTTTCATCATCATTGTGAACCGAAACATCTCCCCTTTAGAAGGGAGGCGTTGTCATAATCCCCACGCTTGGCGGACGTCTTGTCGATCGCAGTATAGCAGGTGGTAGGTGATCCAATAGAAAGACGCCGCTGCTCGTCTTGTTTTCCCTTAGTCGTTTCTTACGGATACCCAATGGGATGCATTGTGAGGGTGGTATTCTGCAAGTGGTCGGCCGGGAAGTTTGCGTTTGGTATTTTTATACCAAAGGACCATGCCCATATTAGTATGGAGCTGAAAGTCAGCAATGCCATGCAATGCCCAAATTGCAGCTCTATGTCATATGATAACTTTTTAACAGTATTAATATGATATCTAGATTGAACGTCGTATAAAGCACCGGTTCAAAAGACATTGGACATTAAACATGATAACTTCCTACTGGTTTTCTATACATTTTATCGTTTACAGACAGTATTGCTATTAGTTTTTCATGATAGGAACTTCGTGATCATCACGTAAGCTAAGCCAGATCAGTGTCCTTTTATATACTTATCTGTATGTTATCAGATAAACATGACAGTTATTTGGAATTATCTATACACTGGTACTGCAATGTCAACAGAATGTCTTATTTTTTATCCAGTGCTTCATATGATTTAAAATTAACAACATAATTCTAGTTTTTATTTTAATAAATAAAAACTAGAATTATGCCCAGATAAATTATATTACAAGATTGCTCTAATGAGCAATCTTGTAATATAATTTATCTGGGCATTTCTGGGGCACAGATGGGCATTGTCTTATTTGTTTATTCCACCCAGTGACGAGACGAACGAGACGTTCACCTGATCTGCATTGCACTACCATTCGACATTAAATAAGTCTCTTGGGCTTGGTAATTTCACCAGCTACAGTGCCCTTCATACCGGAACACAGCAATATTTACACACTGCTGCTTGGCGGCAGAATACCTGACACTGCGGCGGTCCTTAACATATATCAATATTTGCGCTCAAGTGTACACCACAATTATCATGTAATATGTGACGTAATTAACTCGCCTGTACGATGTTGTTTATATCTTGCGATATGTAGCGGTCACTGAGCGTCTGAAAGCAAAACAAAACAGAACTCTGTTTTTAGCCAGCCATTTTGAGTTCCCGAGAGTTGTATATCGACAGAGAAATGTCCTAGAAATGAGAAGCGCCGCGCCTCGCGCCGACCGCTGCGACAATAACCGTATTCCCGACAGGTGACAGCCTGAACTCCCGCGGGCTGCTGTACTCGGCGCAGTTCTGCTACCTGTCGGCGGGCGTGCAGTTCACGCGGCACCCCCTGGCGCCGCTGCAGCCCCCCGGATCCTCCACATCCGGCAGCAGCCCCCCCCGCCTGGCGCTCCTCCTGGCGGACAGCCGCAGCGACACGCTGCTCCAGTTCGCCACCAACAAGGCGATATTCGCCACAGAGGTGTACGAGTACGCTCTCTCGCTCAGTCAGGAGAATTATGTCATCACCGAGCTGCAGGTGAGCTCGTTCGTCTTGGTTCTAGTTTTCTCTATGATTTAATATAGGCAGTTGTATTGTTTCAAGAGCATTCATTGTGTGCATTATGACAGTGCAATCGAAACGATTTCCTGACGATCTTGAAACGAATCAATCGGTTTGTCATTGGATTTGACTTTCGTTTGATTTCGAATTTTGTATTTTATTACGCTACAAGTATATCGCTTAGCTGAGTGTAGTCAGCTAAACGTTGAGTTCTCTAGGTCGATCTGGTCACAGCGGCCAATATTTTTTTTAACAATATTATCTAACTGTGCAGAAGATACTACGGTGCAAAAGTGCTTGTGCAAGCACAGGTGCAATATGGCGGGGCTTCCTTAAACTTCCTTTACTCTCACAATGTAATGGGACGGAAGACCGACACGACCGGGGAAAGGTCAGCCGTAAGACTGACCATCTACATGCTCATCCAACGCACTGATTGTCTTACTTTTCGTACAATCAAATTATCATTTTATATTGTTGTAATCGATAGGGAATACATAATTACAGAAAGTTGCATTTCCCCGTAACATTTTTCTCTATGATCATTTTCAGATTTCGCGCTTAAATCTTGCCAACTTGAGTTCATGTGTACTATATAGTTTTTAGCAAAATTAAACTTAAGCGCGGAATGTAAGTGTTCTAATTCTCTATGAGTTAGGACTCGCGACCGACAGGCGCCAGGGTAGAGAACTAGTGGCGGTCCCCGGAGTACGTGCGAGGGTTGAGGGTCGTTGGCCGGTCGGCAGGTGTACAAGCTGGTGCTGGCGAGCCGGCTGGCGGACTGCGGGCAGTACGAGCGCGCGCTGGCCTACAGCGAGGCGGCCGCCAGACACATGACGCAGGCGCCGCGCGACTACTCGCCGCGGCTGCTGCTGAGCCTGGCCGAGCTGGCGGACAGGTACCGCACACAGATATACTTGCATTTTAACAGCATTTGTTTCGTCGCACTGTTGGGCACGGGCCTACTCCACCGCGCTGGCCGAGTGCGGGTCGGCGGACTTCATGCGTCATGCGTGAGCAGAGATCCTGTGACCATCTTCCTGCTCCATCGACAGACCTTGATCACCATTTTTCTAGCGACAGTTTGTCGAGACCCACCCGACGAGCCCGAAGTCGATGGCTCTACGTTTATTGGTGCAGAGATCCTGTCACCACCTTCCTGCTCCATCATCTAACCCCGGTGAAGGATACCACATATTCTTTAGTATCACTGGATATACACATTTACTAAATTTCATGACTTTTGGACGAATGGCAGTAATAAAAAATGTGTATTATATAAATATCCCTACATCGATTTGGAAAAGAGTTGACTATCTATAAACGGCTCGACCGATTTTTTTTTTTTTTTTGTTTATTTGGTTCACAACTCCAAATATACACTTGATTATCTCTTATGGCTAGCTATAACTAGAACTTTCACAGTGTAATTTCTAATATCAGTGAACACATCAGGCAAAAGATAAAAACCTGAGCAGTGCTCGAAAAACAAAATAAAAACAAAAAACTCATAACAATATGTGCAAAAAAGAAATAAAAAAAAAGTTATTAGGTAAATCATGCAAAACAAACAAATAAAAGCCAATATTTAAATAAGATTACGCATCATTAATGATTTTGGAGACAGTGGCCCTCGCCGAGGATAGAGAACTAGAGAATATGTCAAACTGTGATTTAATGCCTTTGCAATATGAAAAAGATCTGTATAAAGGAGAATGTTGACGAATATTTCTACTACACCTTGGTAACCTGAAGCACCGTCTATCCAACAATCGGCTTCCTGGTCGTGGGACATCCAAGTTAACATGCATTAAAAGTTCTGGACAATCTACCAATCCGTGAATTAGTTTAAACAAAAACATAATATCTGATACTTTACGGCGAACACTTAAGGACTTCATTTTATAAAAAGTTAATCTACTCCCATAAGAGGGCAAACCCTTACATTTATTATTTACCTAAGATAATTGGTGTAAGAATCTTTTTTGAATCTTTCCCAATCTGTTAGAGTGTACTGCATAGCCAGGAGACCATACACAACTATTAAATTCTAGTATACTTCTAACTACGCTGTTGTATACAGGTATTAATACTGACAGTATTAATACCTGTATACTGTACGTCGAGTGTGACGGGGACCGAAGCGGGAGGGGGAAAGAGACAGGAGAGAGGGAGCTTAGAATTAGATTTTTCTTATAATAGAGAGATGGAGAGAGAAATAAATCAAGGGTGGAGGGAGAAAAGGGGAGCAAAATGTAATAAAAGCGCGGGTGGAGCTGCGCGGATCAGCTAGTTAATGAATATAAGGAAGAAGAGGTGTCCCAGATGAGACCCTTGAGGAACGCCTGTTAGTATAGTTTGGGCTCGAGACATGTAACCGCGAATCTTAACAAGCTGTGTTCTATTTAGGAGGTAAGATTCACACCACCGATACAATGATCCGTGAATACCCATCTCTGAAATTTTATTCAACAGCAATGTATGATCAATTAAGTCAAATGCCTTTGTAAAATCGTGGATTTCATCACCACCATCAATCGCCTTGGAAACATCGTTAACAAATTCCATTTGTTGCATAGCTAAGAACCATCTCGATTAAACCAGCTTTAAAATAAAAAAAAACCGTGTTCAAATCCGTCCACAACAGCAGTGCAGCGTTTTCTGTATTATATCCAAATACACGTATACTATGATCTCCAAGGTGGCTACCAAGCGTGGGGAGTATGACAATAACGATGATGATATTGTGTGTTTACAATAGTGCAAACTCAATCAATTAGTCTAGTAATGCGGCGCGTGTTTATAGGCTGAAGTATCACGACCCGGCGCTGCAGGAGGACCCCCCGCTAATGGAGGAGGCGGACAGCAGCGAGCCCTCACCGCGCCACCAGCAGCACTGGCTCGACGACGTCAAGGCGCTGGCGCACTCGCTCACGGTACCTGTACCAATACAATACTACACACTAGGCTGGAGCACCACGACCGCAGGCGCTGCAGGAGGACCCCCCGCTAATGGAGGAGGCGGACAGCAGCGAGCCCTCACCGCGCCACCAGCAGCACTGGCTCGACGACGTCAAGGCGCTGGCGCACTCGCTCACGGTACCTGTACCAATACAATACTACACACTAGGCTGGAGCACCACGACCGCAGGCGCTGCAGGAGGACCCCCCGCTAATGGAGGAGGCGGACAGCAGCGAGCCCTCACCGCGCCACCAGCAGCACTGGCTCGACGACGTCAAGGCGCTGGCGCACTCGCTCACGGTACCTGTACCAATACAATACTACACACTAGGCTGGAGCACCACGACCGCAGGCGCTGCAGGAGGACCCCCCGCTAATGGAGGAGGCGGACAGCAGCGAGCCCTCACCGCGCCACCAGCAGCACTGGCTCGACGACGTCAAGGCGCTGGCGCACTCGCTCACGGTACCTGTACCAATACAATACTACACACTAGGCTGGAGCACCACGACCGCAGGCGCTGCAGGAGGACCCCCCGCTAATGGAGGAGGCGGACAGCAGCGAGCCCTCACCGCGCCACCAGCAGCACTGGCTCGACGACGTCAAGGCGCTGGCGCACTCGCTCACGGTACCTGTACCAATACAATACTACACACTAGGCTGGAGCACCACGACCGCAGGCGCTGCAGGAGGACCCCCCGCTAATGGAGGAGGCGGACAGCAGCGAGCCCTCACCGCGCCACCAGCAGCACTGGCTCGACGACGTCAAGGCGCTGGCGCACTCGCTCACGGTACCTGTACCAATACAATACTACACACTAGGCTGGAGCACCACGACCGCAGGCGCTGCAGGAGGACCCCCCGCTAATGGAGGAGGCGGACAGCAGCGAGCCCTCACCGCGCCACCAGCAGCACTGGCTCGACGACGTCAAGGCGCTGGCGCACTCGCTCACGGTACCTGTACCAATACAATACTACACACTAGGCTGGAGCACCACGACCGCAGGCGCTGCAGGAGGACCCCCCGCTAATGGAGGAGGCGGACAGCAGCGAGCCCTCACCGCGCCACCAGCAGCACTGGCTCGACGACGTCAAGGCGCTGGCGCACTCGCTCACGGTACCTGTACCAATACAATACTACACACTAGGCTGGAGCACCACGACCGCAGGCGCTGCAGGAGGACCCCCCGCTAATGGAGGAGGCGGACAGCAGCGAGCCCTCACCGCGCCACCAGCAGCACTGGCTCGACGACGTCAAGGCGCTGGCGCACTCGCTCACGGTACCTGTACCAATACAATACTACACACTAGGCTGGAGCACCACGACCGCAGGCGCTGCAGGAGGACCCCCCGCTAATGGAGGAGGCGGACAGCAGCGAGCCCTCACCGCGCCACCAGCAGCACTGGCTCGACGACGTCAAGGCGCTGGCGCACTCGCTCACGGTACCTGTACCAATACAATACTACACACTAGGCTGGAGCACCACGACCGCAGGCGCTGCAGGAGGACCCCCCGCTAATGGAGGAGGCGGACAGCAGCGAGCCCTCACCGCGCCACCAGCAGCACTGGCTCGACGACGTCAAGGCGCTGGCGCACTCGCTCACGGTACCTGTACCAATACAATACTACACACTAGGCTGGAGCACCACGACCGCAGGCGCTGCAGGAGGACCCCCCGCTAATGGAGGAGGCGGACAGCAGCGAGCCCTCACCGCGCCACCAGCAGCACTGGCTCGACGACGTCAAGGCGCTGGCGCACTCGCTCACGGTACCTGTACCAATACAATACTACACACTAGGCTGGAGCACCACGACCGCAGGCGCTGCAGGAGGACCCCCCGCTAATGGAGGAGGCGGACAGCAGCGAGCCCTCACCGCGCCACCAGCAGCACTGGCTCGACGACGTCAAGGCGCTGGCGCACTCGCTCACGGTACCTGTACCAATACAATACTACACACTAGGCTGGAGCACCACGACCGCAGGCGCTGCAGGAGGACCCCCCGCTAATGGAGGAGGCGGACAGCAGCGAGCCCTCACCGCGCCACCAGCAGCACTGGCTCGACGACGTCAAGGCGCTGGCGCACTCGCTCACGGTACCTGTACCAATACAATACTACACACTAGGCTGGAGCACCACGACCGCAGGCGCTGCAGGAGGACCCCCCGCTAATGGAGGAGGCGGACAGCAGCGAGCCCTCACCGCGCCACCAGCAGCACTGGCTCGACGACGTCAAGGCGCTGGCGCACTCGCTCACGGTACCTGTACCAATACAATACTACACACTAGGCTGGAGCACCACGACCGCAGGCGCTGCAGGAGGACCCCCCGCTAATGGAGGAGGCGGACAGCAGCGAGCCCTCACCGCGCCACCAGCAGCACTGGCTCGACGACGTCAAGGCGCTGGCGCACTCGCTCACGGTACCTGTACCAATACAATACTACACACTAGGCTGGAGCACCACGACCGCAGGCGCTGCAGGAGGACCCCCCGCTAATGGAGGAGGCGGACAGCAGCGAGCCCTCACCGCGCCACCAGCAGCACTGGCTCGACGACGTCAAGGCGCTGGCGCACTCGCTCACGGTACCTGTACCAATACAATACTACACACTAGGCTGGAGCACCACGACCGCAGGCGCTGCAGGAGGACCCCCCGCTAATGGAGGAGGCGGACAGCAGCGAGCCCTCACCGCGCCACCAGCAGCACTGGCTCGACGACGTCAAGGCGCTGGCGCACTCGCTCACGGTACCTGTACCAATACAATACTACACACTAGGCTGGAGCACCACGACCGCAGGCGCTGCAGGAGGACCCCCCGCTAATGGAGGAGGCGGACAGCAGCGAGCCCTCACCGCGCCACCAGCAGCACTGGCTCGACGACGTCAAGGCGCTGGCGCACTCGCTCACGGTACCTGTACCAATACAATACTACACACTAGGCTGGAGCACCACGACCGCAGGCGCTGCAGGAGGACCCCCCGCTAATGGAGGAGGCGGACAGCAGCGAGCCCTCACCGCGCCACCAGCAGCACTGGCTCGACGACGTCAAGGCGCTGGCGCACTCGCTCACGGTACCTGTACCAATACAATACTACACACTAGGCTGGAGCACCACGACCGCAGGCGCTGCAGGAGGACCCCCCGCTAATGGAGGAGGCGGACAGCAGCGAGCCCTCACCGCGCCACCAGCAGCACTGGCTCGACGACGTCAAGGCGCTGGCGCACTCGCTCACGGTACCTGTACCAATACAATACTACACACTAGGCTGGAGCACCACGACCGCAGGCGCTGCAGGAGGACCCCCCGCTAATGGAGGAGGCGGACAGCAGCGAGCCCTCACCGCGCCACCAGCAGCACTGGCTCGACGACGTCAAGGCGCTGGCGCACTCGCTCACGGTACCTGTACCAATACAATACTACACACTAGGCTGGAGCACCACGACCGCAGGCGCTGCAGGAGGACCCCCCGCTAATGGAGGAGGCGGACAGCAGCGAGCCCTCACCGCGCCACCAGCAGCACTGGCTCGACGACGTCAAGGCGCTGGCGCACTCGCTCACGGTACCTGTACCAATACAATACTACACACTAGGCTGGAGCACCACGACCGCAGGCGCTGCAGGAGGACCCCCCGCTAATGGAGGAGGCGGACAGCAGCGAGCCCTCACCGCGCCACCAGCAGCACTGGCTCGACGACGTCAAGGCGCT
This sequence comes from Furcula furcula, assembly GCA_911728495.1. Lineage (NCBI taxonomy): Eukaryota > Metazoa > Arthropoda > Insecta > Lepidoptera > Notodontidae > Furcula > Furcula furcula. The sequence continues at coordinate 1,066,685 of OU452243.1, forward strand.
GGCGCACTCGCTCACGGTACCTGTACCAATACAATACTACACACTAGGCTGGAGCACCACGACCGCAGGCGCTGCAGGAGGACCCCCCGCTAATGGAGGAGGCGGACAGCAGCGAGCCCTCACCGCGCCACCAGCAGCACTGGCTCGACGACGTCAAGGCGCTGGCGCACTCGCTCACGGTACCTGTACCAATACAATACTACACACTAGGCTGGAGCACCACGACCGCAGGCGCTGCAGGAGGACCCCCCGCTAATGGAGGAGGCGGACAGCAGCGAGCCCTCACCGCGCCACCAGCAGCACTGGCTCGACGACGTCAAGGCGCTGGCGCACTCGCTCACGGTACCTGTACCAATACAATACTACACACTAGGCTGGAGCACCACGACCGCAGGCGCTGCAGGAGGACCCCCCGCTAATGGAGGAGGCGGACAGCAGCGAGCCCTCACCGCGCCACCAGCAGCACTGGCTCGACGACGTCAAGGCGCTGGCGCACTCGCTCACGGTACCTGTACCAATACAATACTACACACTAGGCTGGAGCACCACGACCGCAGGCGCTGCAGGAGGACCCCCCGCTAATGGAGGAGACGGACAGAGTATTAGTACTACATACGTCCTAGAGGGCATATCACAGCTAGACTATATCAAATGGGCTTTAGAGTTCCGGCGCATAAACGCAGCTATTCTATGCTAAACTGATCTTAATACCTAAAACATTTTGATGCTTTTTTCACCATCATTAGAAGATTTAATTTTGGAACGTAGACACATAAACCACGTTTACGATTATGTATAACAACGATTATTTTATGATAACGACATTTTTGATTTAGAAACTGTTTTAATAGGGACTTGCATAAAAAGTATAACGATAAATTATGATTATAATTTAATAATAATAGTTCTAAAAAGAGCATTGCTAAAATATTTTTTCTAAAATTATTATTTTACGAAATATTTCAACTTTAAGTTACGTAAAATGGAACGTAATTTGAAATATCACCGTGAATATCATCAATCGCGCGTGACGTCATACCTCTACTAGTCGGCCATGCCATTCAATTTTCCAGAGAAAATCTCTGTGTAAACACATTGTTTTTTTTTTATAAAATGAAGAAAGGTTTAGTTAAATTAGATTTTATTTATTTTAAGATAAAAAATATAAGCATGACTATTTACAAATTTTAAGTAAGTACTGAGTATATTAATATCCTGGGACAATCCACTAGGCAAAGCCAGAGCCTGTATTAAGGTAAGGACCATACAACTGAAACGAATACTTATAGTACTTTTTTGTAAATACATTGATAAATAACACGCAGACACAAGGTGGGAATCAAACCAACGATATAGTAGGTAGCGGCCAGGGTGTCTTACCACTAGACCAACGGGCCTGTCCAATACGTGACTGATGCAATATATTTTTATTTATGGATAATATTAATTTTTTCTGAACTGATAACTCTAGGGGATCATTTTATCATTCTGATTATATTAGTCGTCAAAAGTATAATGAGAACATATTAATAGTGGTAGTTTCTTTATTCAGCCGTCAATCGCCATGAAAATTTACTAACTCGTACGGCAAATCAAAGAAATGACGTCACGGCTGTCAATGAGCGTTTTCGCGTCAACGTGGAATAGTCAACGTTTGATTTGCAAAATCTAGATAATTTGTGCATATTTCGACTTTTTGGTATCTCTAAGCGAGTCTAAAATCTTTATTATAGGTATACTAAAAAACAAAAATTGTGCAAGTTCCCCATTCCGGGCCAATTCGCAGTGGCTCGCTATTTTTTTTATAATAAATAACATGTGTGTGTTGTGTGCGCATGCGCATAGGCCGAGAGTGCGTCGCAGCACGCCACCCCGCAGCACCTGCAGCAGCAGCAGCAGCAGCACGACTACTACGCGCAGCAACAGTACAACTGGGACGAACAGGTCGGTGTCATACAACACAGGAACGCTAGCATGCTTCAGAGCGGTGGAGTACACATCACTCATCAATCACATTCAAATGTATTAAATAGTATCTCAGGTCTTACTTAGTAATACTAGATGTAGCCGCGGCGTCGTCTGCGCTCAGTCATTTTTGTCATTACCAGCTTGGTACTCCGTGAGACGACAGTTTCAAACCACCCGAGCCTCGGTTTGATCTAAAACCGATTCGATTCATTTCGTTTAAACTTGATCTACCTTGATTCATCTTCGCTCACCGATTGATTAGACCCAAGTCGATTCACTTCGATCCGACTGGATTTATCTAGATCCAAGTTTATTCAATTCGAGCCTTAGAGGAGATACCACTGGAGAGAGCAAGATGCGCTAACCCCCTCTGCCAAATTTTTGGTCATATGGTCAGGTCATTCTTTATTTGTGTGCGTGTATTTTTGAATGTGTTGCGAGTTTACTATAGTGTGGGTATGCGTGAAAGTGTATTTGTGTGTGTTTACTTCGCCTCCCGCACCCCGCAAAAGTGTCACGAAAAATTTGTTCGGGGAATCGACGCGATACTAACTCCTTTGGTACTTTCTCTGAGATTCGAGCTAACTCGATTTTGCTCTATCCAACTCGACGCAACGCGAATCACTTGGATTCCTCGTTTAAATCGTGATTTCATCCTCAAACAATATCTCTGGTGAAATGGGTCGCTTTCAATCCTCGGTTATCAGTATACTATTGATGCTAATGTAATATAAATTGTATGAATGTGCCTGTCGTCGTGCGCAGGCGCAGGTGCAGTCGCAGGCGCAGCAGCAGCAGCAGCCGGCGCCGCAGTACCCCCCGGCGGTGGGGGCGGGGGCGGGGGCGGGGGCGGGCGGGTACGGCGAGGCAGCGGAGGAGGGCGGCGAGTACGCGCCGCAGTACTACGCGCCGCCCGCCCAGCCCGAGCCGCAGCCGCAGCCGCCGCAACAAGACGACGCCGCGCACACGTACGCGGACCCGTACTGGCAGCCCGACCACACGTACAACTACGGAGAGGTACGTGCCCATCGTATAGATACAATATAGATTTATGTGTTGTAGATACCTGTCCTGTTACATCATAGATACAGTTTTTTTTGCGTTTAAATGACTTATTAATCGACAGTTGTTGAAGTGCCTTGTTGATATAAAGAGCATAAGAAAAATAATTTGACTTCCATTTTATCATGTTTATAATTATAGATAAATTTTAAATATACATTGTGAATAATATATATGTATTTGAAATATCTATTATATTTTTGTAATTATTTTTCATAATGCAATTTAATGCGTCGAATGGTCATATTTTGTGACACAATTTTCGGTCATGATCTCGTTTAATGTTTTCTAATATTATTGCGTTGTAATTAGACCCACGTGCGTGTGCGTAATGAATATTCAGGATTTCCAATTTAGAGATTTTAGTTACCTTTAAGGAAAATATATACACTATAATAAGTTTTTTTTGGGTAAAATTTGTTTAAGTCAATCAGTAAATCAGTTAATTATGAACCATAAATTTTTGGAATTCAAATTGTTAGTGATTGAAAATGTAAAATATTTATTTTGGCTCGAGCTCAGCGGGATGGAACAATCGGTAACCCCGGCCTGTCTAGCTCGCTCCTCATCGCGTACATCGCACGCGGGTCGACCACCCCCCCCCCCGCCCGCGCGTCGGCCGGCCTCGCGCCGCCTCGCGCGAGTGTCGCACCGTATCGCACGGCGCGCGATGGATCCCGGCCGGCGCGCGGGGACTGTGCGAACACTGGTCGTCGTCGCGAGTGGTACAACTAGTTCAGTGGTGACGAGGAGGGTCCATCGCGCGCGCATCCACCACGATACCGGGAAGAGGCCGGCCGGCGCTCGACACAAGGACGGAGCCCTAATCGATGGCGGTGTGCAGCGGAGCGGGCTGCGGTCGCGGTTTCGGCCCCCCACCGCGAGAGTGGCGCCCCGCGACCACGAGCTGCAGCGCCGTGCGCGGCCGGTGGAACCGACCCCCGACCTGGACGTCCAGACGACGCGCGGCGTCCACCCCGGAGCGGACGCGCCCCGGCCGCCCGACCGGCCGGACCGCTGCGGCCGCGTCATCGCGGACACGGTGGACGCCTGGGCGCGGCGGCCGGGGCCCGCCCGGGACGTCGCCTACAAGCCGATAGTGTTCGGCGGCACCTACCCCATCGACGTCCCCGCGTGGCCGCCCGACCGCCCGGTGTGCACCCTCAAGCCGATCGCCGAGGTCAAGGCTCTGCTGGACGCCGACGCGCACAAGAGGGAGCTGCGGAAGACTATCGAGCGGAGTCTCGACAAATTTGAGGCGATCCTGGCCAAAAGGGGGTCTTGTACCGATACGCGCAAGAAGCGCACCGTGGAAACGTTCGCCATAGACGAGCCCGTGCCGGTGGGGGAGCCCCCGCGGGACCCCCCGCCGGGTAAGGACGCGAAGTACTACGTGGCCGGACCGAAGACGTTCGACATCGACGAGCCGGTCTCGTTCATTTAGTCGCGTTCACTGAATGTCGTGTACCCTTCGTTGTAATAATGTCCGCGTGCGTCGATCTGACGAATTGATTCATAATGGCGCAAATTATATATAAATATCACAAAATATAAATCAGCCTAAACCAAATAAACTGGATTTACGTTAGATGTCAAAGTCTGTCATTTGACACCGTTTACAAATGAACCAAGAAAGTTAAAAATATATTCTTAACTAAATCATCATATTATTATGGTATACGGGGTGTAAGGGACATCGTACCGAAAACCGATACCAGGGATCCAGTACATGATTCTGAACATTCTAGTGTTGATATTTTTCATCGGCTTTTTCATAAATTTCCAAAAAAATGTCGTATTTTTAAAATAAAATTAGGTTAACATCATTATTGGTATAATAATAAAGCCTAATTTCAATTTAAAAACAATTAATTACTTATTTATGCAAAATTCAGCTATCAGCTTTACTCGTATACGCTGAAGTCAACAATTTGCGTGTTTCAGAATAAAACACCGCTTTTTGAAAATCAAATATTTTCATTAACTCTTGGTTTTTTTTATGGATTTTCTCTAATACTTGTAGTTGAATACACCTCTTACAGATCGTCCAGGTTTTTTAAACAATCTAAATTTACTTAAAATCAGGGCTTCTAGTATAGATTGCAAAGCAATATATTATACTAGGAAAAGTATTTAATATCATGTGAGATAGTCAGATCGACGTGCATGCGTGTTGTATAACATTAATCATTATGCACAAGTACCGCATTTTACTGATACATTTTTATGTTGTAACGCTTTTAAATAATCTCCCAAATTCGCAACTGTGATATCTATTGATCTGATACTGTAATGAGTTTTTGTATATTATTTATTATTATTATTATTGTTGCCAGCTAAAGTATTTAACCATTAGTATGGATTCCGTCTAAAATGTTTATATTACTCTTATTATTGTAAATTACTCTTTGATCCAAAGCTATAAGGTTGAATTTCAGCAACCTTAACTTCTAAATTGTTGATTTTTAATATCAATTGAATTATACAATAAAATATTTTTAATGACTTAGGAAACGAAAATTATACCACCTTAAAATTGATAAATCCATTTTTATACTCTAACGGCCGCACTCACAAACGCCTATTAACTTTAATTGTAATTAAGTCACTTTTTAAAATCTATTTCTTTTGAGTGTCGGAGTCGCTTATGATTATTTCTGATTGTTGAATACGAGATAATTAATATCTCTACTTACTGTCTGCGTAGTAAGTATAAATTATCTTCTAATGTCGAAATAATCCGATTTAAAAACATGGATTATTGATCATTAACTATAATTGACGTTTGTAGGTTCGGCAGTTAATTCCTAATCTTTCTGACCAGATGTGTAGAATCGTGTTACATGACATTAGATAAGCTTATTTACGAGTATAGTCAATATTAAGTCAGCCCAGAACATTTTAGCTGTAAATTATAACCTTCTCTAATAGTTCTTAGATATAGAGGATGGTAACAAAATCTTATCCCACTGAAAGGGGCGTTCCATCATATGCTTTTACATAACAGGACAAAATGTAAAAAAAAGTTTAGGTTCAATAAAAAAGTTTTCGATTAATAATAAAAAATCAGTCTTTTAAAATTGCCTCATACAATTTTAAAAGGTGTCCTTTTGTTTCTATTTTATTTAAAAAATGCTTCTAGATTAGTTGTGGTTACCTTGTATACGTCTATGGTTGTAAGGCAGCAGTCGTTGATGTTATTTTATGTAAGCAATAGGACCATACCATGTAACTAACCTTCTCTTTGTAATTTTAACAAGAAACACTGCAAACATTAATATAAATTGTATTATTTATGTAATTCAACCTTATGACTCTGGTATTAAAAACTCTATTAGGGTTCTGTATCGTTATATTATATCGGTGTGCTAGCAGCGTAGGCGCATATCGCACTATTTGTGTTATGTAGATGTTTATATGGCAATTAAATGTTTCCTCAATTATACTGGTTTTTCTCAATCCTCATTATTTCTGCACTTGACTTGATAGCAACTACTTTATTATGGAAATAATACCATCCAATATTGCAAATACCTGTGAGGCTTCATCATCAGCCGCAACACGTGCACTGCTGAACATAGGGCTTCACCTTAAGAGGGGGAAGGTTGACCATAATACCAACGCTTGGTAGGCGTCTTGGGAATCTGGGGGTTTGGCAATTAATAATTAGTTCATCTATTGCAAAAATTAAACAAGGCATACACACACACTCACACCCATGTAATATACGCTAAAAGTTAATGACCGGCGCCATGGTGATCAACCATTCATAACGCAAATGTAAAATATTAGGAGTAATATAACAATAAACTATTTTTAAAAAAATAATAACCGACTTCAAAGTAAATTATCTAAAAAGCATAAAATAACGAAAGTATTATTGAAGTTGGTGTTAGCGTACCTGCTGTGTATATTCTGCACCAACTTCAATAATACTTTCGTTATTTTATGCTTTTTAGATAATTTACTTTGAAGTCGGTTATTATTTTTTTAAAAATAGTTTATTTAACACTTTTTAGTGACTTATTTTACCAAGATAGGTATCAGCACTATCACGCAACTCGAACGTCTACATTACAGTAACTTACTGAAAACATAAAAAGTTTATATCTCTTAAACTACTGGACCGATTTTGATGAAATTTGTACTCTACCCTAAGTTGAAAGATATTCTAACTATTGCAAAAAGAATTTTTGAAATCGGACTTGTAGTTTCTGAGAAATCCGCGGACAAACCTACATACATACATACATACATACATACATACATACATACATACATACATACATACATACATACAAACACTCGTGAAATTTGGTAAATTCGTTTAGAAGCCCACATAGACTAACATATATGAATATTACGCATTTTTATTAATATTACATACATACGCGTCGAATACAGAACCTCCTTTTTTGAAGTCGGTTAAAAATGGATAAATAATCTTATTTCAAGATTAAATGTTATTGGTTCTAAAAAACTTTGTTCCTTTTATTCCGTTTCAATGTATTATCCGTGCACGCTTTAATTTAACAACATTTATATTTATTTTAACCTATTATTTATCAACGAAGCTGGGATAATTATGTACTCTAAAAAAGCTAAATATGCTAAAACAGCAAATTAAAATAGATAATAACTAAATTATCTCTGCTTCTGACTTTATGGTAATGCAACGTATTGCAATTTTATTTTTAACTGCTTAAGTACGGCATGCACGCGCAGGTATACCTGACAGGTATACCTGTGCAGTTAAACTGTACAGGTATAATTGAGCTCCATAGAGACCATACACGTAACGGTAAACCTGCACAAACTCTCAGTTGAAACCATGGCGCCGACAGCGGCGCATGACTGCGACGCAGTAGCGTTAATAGATTAATAGTTTGTTTTATTAAAGAAAAGGATATTAAACGACGACACCGTGAACAGTGGTGAAAAGCAAACAGTACTCTTATGTCGACTTATTGAAGGAATTGAAATTTAAACCGAATTATTATTACCGCAATTATCTACGAATAATAATAATATTCTGGGACAATCCACACAGATCACAAATTAGGCAGAGCCTATACTATGGAAACTAGATGACTTTTTCTTGTAAATACATACATAAATAGATAAATAACACCTAGACACTTGGCAGGAATCGAACCCACTACCTATTGGGTAGCAGCCGGCGTGACCACTAGACCAACAGGCCCCAATAAGATGAATAGACTTTTCTCGATGATTTTTTTCTTACGATTTATTATAATTGCTGCTACTTTTTTATTTTTAAAAGATTAAGAATCATTATTTGTCAGCATATTTTTATGTTACAATAATAGATGGTACCAAGTATTCTACCGTTTCCGGCGTACAAATGTTTTATCGTTACAGGGTGACATAATCATGTCAAGGAATAAAATTATTTAAATTTTATCGTGATAATCTTTACACTTAATATGCCAAAAACAATGCTCCGACTTGTACATGTTTATAAATTCTTCCATTACTACATTCCGCTTACGAGACGACATACTGTATTAGAGCGCCGCGCGTCCTTTCCCTCTAACAGTCATCGGATAACTGACGCCTGCGCAGGCGAGTGCCATACACGCTCAGTTTTGCCTGCACAGGTAAACTGCACAGGTATACCTGCGCAGTTAAAGATATGAAAATTCATATTTTTTGACTCGCCTGTACAGGCGTGGAAACCTGCACAGTTTTGCGGCATACACGCTCAGGTTTACCTGCGCAGTTGAACTGTACAGGTATACCTGTCAGGTATACCTGCGCGTGTATGCCGTACTTTAGTAATTTCTTGAAATATCGGGTATACTTAACTGATCGTTAAGAATACGCGATATGTCAAGTTGTGTAACCATGGAGTGGTCGTGGTTGCGCGGGAGTTGCGTACGGGTTGCGTGTGCGCAGGCTGCGGCGGCGGCGGGGGCGGTGGGGGCGGTCCCGGGCGGCGGGGGCGGCGGGGGCGAGGGGAGCGAGGCGCCGCGGCCCACCATCACGATGCCGGGCGCCAGGCAGCCGGGGCCCATGTACGCCGACTACGACGACGACAGACCGCCCAGCGCCGACGTGAGTTACACTACTGACCGTATTTGAATTGTGGGTTCGTTCATTGACAGCATTTGCTAGCACCGAACCGAAACTCAATAAAGTTTCAGCCATGACTGGTTCAATTAGATCATGATGTGACTGCGGTGAAAACTTTTTTCTTACAACTCGAAGGGAACACGGACTCCAAATAGGCTTAGCGTTAACATTTTTAAATTGTCAGTATTTTTTAAAACTAGCGTCGGATCACAACGCGGTGTCAACTGAGAAGATTCGGCAAGAAACTCAGCGGGCTTGTCATTTTTTGGATTTGGTTAAAAACGCGATTTAGCTGCCAAATTTATGTCTTAATAATTATGTATTGTACCTGCACAATTTTATTTATTGGAACGTAGGGTGAGGAATGCAATATGTCTGGAGGAGCCTCATGCAGTCCTTGATGTGGAAACCAAGATCGAGCACTAACTGCCGCACTCAAAAACGTCAATTCGCGTTATTTGTTATTTAACCTTTCTTTTAATCTGATTATTTTGACTATTGGCGCGGCTTATTTTCCATTATTGGTACGACTTAATTGATATTTCTTATCACTAACAGAGTGTAAAATATTATTTGGCTTCAAGTGGCGAAAATCGGCAAATAATCCGATCTCCGGAACTGTATTAGTAATATTAGTAACAATTTAAAATAATTGACGTTTGTGTTTGCCGCAGTAAGTTCTTCAATTGCCACTGAACTATTTAAAAAAAATATAGATTTGTTTTATTTTACTTGAAAACTGATAACAGTGACTTTACTTTTTATGGGAGTTAAATGAATGTTATGGTCGTGTTTGACAGCAGCAGACGGACCGCGAGCCCGACACGGCGAGGTCCGCCGGCAACAAGCAGGACGCCAGGCCCAAGCAGGAGTCGAGGGGCGAGGGCAAGGGCAAGGGCGGCGGCTGGCTGGGCGGCATCCTCACCAAGCTGTCGCTGCGCCCGCCCAACCAGATGATCCTGCCCGACGACAAGAACCCCACCGTGAGTGCCCCCCCTCCCCCGCCCCGCGCCGGCGCCCGACCCGTGCCCACGCTCTTGTGAACTACCAACATGCGTGTTGTATTTTATGCATCACCTTCAGTATGTGAGATTATTTTTTGGGCTGTGTAGTGTAGAAGTATCTTTGTTTTTCAAGAAAAAAAACATAGTATATTCATATTTTTTATAGTATATTTTTATAGTATATTATATTTATGTATTTATTTAATAAACTTATGTAGCACTATCCAGTCTTTTATTATAAATGCGTTTTACAATAAAAAAATTAGTTGATATATTTTAATAACAATTGCGAGTGACTTGGTAAACTCTATACAAACTGCTGCAGGCATCTCCTTCCTTCTTCTACTTGGTTACTTAATCTTATAGCTTTGTAATAATATTGCACCTGTTTAACCAATTCGATGAACTTTAAATCACGTGGACGGAGATACGTTTATGTATTTTTAATTTGTTGTAAGGTTAACAAAAAACTTCAGGATCCCTAATCACGCTCTTCAATCAACTTGCGAGTGTGAACACTGATTTTATAGTGCATTTACACAACACAACAACAACAAACAACAACAACAACACGCGTAACAATAACAATAACCAACAACAATAACAACAACGCTTAACAATTACTGGTAGTCGTACCGATGGCCACGATACAGGCTTGCCTAGTGTGGACATCAAAAGCAATGTATTTGGTAGGCAGTTTTAAGAAATAAATAAATAAACTTATTTTCAATCTGCAGAGCGCCGTTTGTACTTAATGGCGCGTGTACATAATACATCAATTCCTGAATTACACTTTGTTATGTAGCAAGTGCGAGTGTTAAATGAGTAGTTAATTCAGTGGAGACAGTGGAGAGTTAAGTAATATGTGTGAGCCGTGAACACACTCCATCTGTTAATTTAACAGTACTTACTTGCACACAGTACTTACATCGAATTCTATGAAGCACTCGTCTTAGTGACGAACAGTAACATTTTCTACGGCAATATTGACATCTCCCTCGGCGCGGCACTGCAACAGTTTGGCAAGTAGGTACATATATCAATTATTCCCGTAGCGTGCGTTTCTGCTCCTTGAGGTAGTGTGCTCTCGACAGCAAAAAAAAGCTATGTATATCACTTGGTACAGCCACAGTATTAATAATACTGTCTAATAATTAGAGTCGTATGTTCATGGTGTGGTGCAGTGTGGGTGCCGCGTTTGGTGACTGTATAGTCCGGTTTCTATACGCGTTCTATATAGGCATGATATGTTTTGAGTTCATAGTGGTCTACATTACTTCCCCGTGCCTGGTACCTTCGTTGCACGGTTATGCTATTGTGTTGTGTAATGAGCAGATGCCTCGAATCTTGTGGATCGCTAACTGACGCCTCGTTAGTAGTACGCGGTTAATTACCCCAATGGTTATTGTTGCGGATCGTATGACGGATAGTTGAGTATAGAAATCGGACTTTAATAACGTGCTAGTGAGCCGGTAGTATGAAGATGTCTGTGTGTGTGTCTGGTAGATCGTGTGGGACGCGGAGCGCAAGAGGTGGCAGAACCTGGACGGTGACGGGGGCGACGAGGCCGAGCACCCGCCCCCTCCCCCGCCCCGCGCACCCGTCCTCTCCGCCGCCCCCGCCTCGCCACACGATCACAGGTACGTATCAAACACCACTACCTTTTCCCGAAACCTTCGCTAGGTCCCCGGGACCTGTGGGAGACAACCGAGGTATAAGGGATTATTAGCCTTACTGCCTTTGGGTAAATAGACGATTTTACTTACTAAAAGCTCGAAAGTAACGACTAGATCAAGAGAGATAGCATCAGTTCAGAAAGCAATTGAATAATCTGGTTGATTCTGAATCGACCAGTTGGCCATTTCAATAGTCTATCGTTGTTAGAAACGCTCGGTCACAGGTCTTAATTGATACTGCCTGCATTTACTTCGAAATCGTATCAGCGATTAGCAAAAAGATCTTCTAAGCTTAGAAAAGTTCCCATTCCTCTTGAGAGAACTGCATGGCCGCGCGGTTCCCCATGTTTGGATCGCGCAGCCATGGTTGAACCTTTATGACTTTCTGAATATTGGATCTGCGATTTTCCAAATCCCTTCATAACGAAGTTGACGTAGTCGATTTTTTCCTATGACACTGTGGTTGAACAGTCAAAACTGACACAACTTTTTCCTAGTTATTTATGCTCTAACAATCTTTCATTTCACGTTTTCTCTCAATGTTATTGAGCCTGTTTGTTGTTGCAACCATTGACGTTGATTGTGTATGTGCAGAGCTACGACGACGGCTGCGCCGGCGCAGGCGGGCGGGCCTCCCGCGGCGCCCGTCACCAACTTGTATAAGATGCAGAAAAATAGACGTGAGTAGCTTTTGTACTTCATAATACAGATCAAGTTTTAAAAGTTTACATCTTACAAACAAAAGTTATATTTAATGTTTTTAATACATAAGTGTACTGCGCGTTAATGAAATTAGGCAAAATCTTTGCAAGCTGATTTTTTAATTGAGAATTAATTTAGCATTCTATTATCTATAATTATCATCGTAGATATTAATATTATTTAATATCGTTTGATTTTTTTAAACCAAAGCCATTTTACGCGTGACGTATACGTTCGAGAGTTTAATAACCTCTTACTGCCTCTGTATTGAGTAGGCCGGCAGTGCTTTTATACTCTCCATGATAAGTAAATATAAATGTAATAGAAATATCAAAAATAGCTTATATTTAGTATAATTAATATCGTCAGCATTAACTTCTCAAAACCGATCCTTGTTGTTTCGAACTGGCCGCACGACCACCTACCGTTGTCGGTCGGCACACCATCGTCGGTCAAGCGGGGCACGATGGGGGTCACTCGTCAAACAAATGTCAGCAGAATCATGTGTGTGTGTACTGTGTAGATATAAAGAAGTCGTACGTGGACGTGTTCAACCCGTCCGGGGCGGCGACGCGGGCGCGGCCCCCCGCCGCCGAGGTGCTGGGCCCCGCGGCCCCCCTCACCGCGCCCACCAACTACTTCGTGCCCGCGCCCGCTAACCAGGTACCACCCACGTCTATTATGGTTAGAACTTTGCACTGTGGACTAGGCTTTCGATATATCGATATTTTCATCCGATATATATTTTTACGATATATCGATACATCGATATAAAATATTAAGTATCGAAAACGTATCAAAAACGATATTTTTTTTGGGAGAAGATCAGATCTGTTTTATTTTTCCTAATTTTTTAAAAAAGCGGTAAAAAGACGAACCTGGACCTTCATCACACAAGATCAATGTAATTTCTTTACAACGAAGCCAGCCATCTTTGTACAAACTACACAAAAAAAAGAAAGAAAAAAGAAAGGTTATCTCTAGTCAAGCAGTAAGCTTCTTTTAAGATTATGTTATGCCTCTTGGGTTGCCTCTAGCCCTTACCACAGACAGACCTTTTGCGTTATCTTTGATTGCATCAAAAAATATTTCGTTCGATCGTTGGTTGGTATTGTTAATTTAGTATCTTTGGTTGCATGCGTGGATACATTGCTTATATATTTGTTAGAGTTCAATTAAATAGTTTAATTACTAAATAATTAAGTTTATGTTGAAATTCAGTTGCTTTGTGGACTTTATTTCCGATCTGATGGAAAGACGTGTCGCTACACGTCTTTCTATAGACAGCTGTAAGGCATTGCCACTCAAGAAGCATTTTTATTTTGTTCCGTTAATAAGATACAATTTTGGTCCCGATATATCGATATTTTTTGTTTCGATATATCGAAGTCGATAACGATATATTTTAAAAATATCGATATATCGATATTTTTTGGCATTTCCAACATCCCTACTGGGGACTCGCCGTTATTGCTATGTGTGTATTGGTAAACGCCGCGTTCTACACTCGCCTAGTGGTGTGCGGGACTTTTACGAGAGTCATTATTGTAGGCCTAAAACGGTATGCAAGTCTCGGTGTAGAATAGGACACAGAAATGCCATTTACTGTACAAAGCAACTTGTCTATGTAGAAAACTTCGTCATACTCACACCGATCTGTAAAGATTGGCTCGCCGTGATAGGCCTGCTGGCTAGTATTGTATTATGTCTATGGTCATATTCAAAGCCAAGCAGCTTATAAGTAAAAGTGGAGGCAACTCACTAAATACCTAAAGTGAAAACCACTCAGGCCTATCGTTATCTTTCTGAATCACTATCACTACATATTATAAAACAAAGTCGCTTCCCGCTGTCTGTCTGTCCCTATGTATGCTTAGATCTTTAAAACTACGCAACGGATTTTGATGCGGTTTTTCTTAATAGATAGAGTTATTCAAGAGGAATGTATAATATAGTAAAGAAAGACTGATAATTTTAGAGGTTTCTAATGTGATGTCGTAATTAAACAAATTTTTTGCGCTTCCATTGCAAACGCTGGCTGAACTCTACGAGATGGTATGATTATCTCCTAAGGATAAACCACAATAACCATTTTTATATCCTTTACTTTTTATGAGAAATAATGGCTTATTTACGAAGCGATTTTAAGCAATACAGCATTAATCCTCATCCAATTAAGTATAAATGCATTTGTAATTCCAAACAAATGTAATTGTAATTTATTAAGTAGAAATATATATTAATACATACATACATATAATCACGCCTTTTCCCCGTAGGGGTAGGCAGAGCCCATGGGCCGCTTTTCGCCTCCGTGAGAAACGAGACGTGATGGGTGGCGAACCACATCGCCGCCATTTTGGTTAATTAATTAATTTATATGATTGACCATTGCGTTGTCACGAATAACGAGGGAAAGGTAATGATAGGTGGTGTGAAAAGGAAGATTGGCAAGTTAGAGTGGGAAATAGGAAAAGTAGGATATTACCGCCCAGGAGGGCAAGGGATGGGACAGCAATAGCTAGGGAAGCCGGGGTCGCATACCCGTATACTATACCACAACTACCGGACAGGTAAGTTGAGATGAGTATCCCATGACTAACCTAACATTAATAACCTCTAAAAATATATGTTTGTATTGTCTAATGGCAAAAAAACTGTGAACGTTGGTATCAAATACCTAATATTTAGAGTGTTGCCTCCACTTTTACCTATAAACTTCTTGTTCAAAGCTCAATCTAGTCGTAGTAGTCTGTAGTGGACCTGAAAATTTCATTATGATAAATCAATATAATCATCCTATCAAAACTAATCCCCTCTAACAATGCTGCAGACGATCCAAGTGTCCATCCCCCCCTCCCCCGTCGCCACGCCCCGTCCGTCCCCGCTGCCAACTTCCGAAGAGGTATCCTTCCTTAGACTTGCTATATATTATTAATAAACTATCTTGTACATTACCGCACGCGACCAGGACGCAGATCATTTACCCAACGGACATTAAATAAGGTAACAATAATACGCTAAAAGTAGATCTCACCTGTCCACATCTGCTTGCGGTTAGACATGTAATACAAGTTGCAAACAAACTACTGCACTGAAGGCGTGATAATATCTACACACATCAAAAGTGTCTAGGGATCAAGCATTTTTAAGCGGATTTCTTGAGATTGAGATGTGGCTTTGTAATAAATTTATGATTTTATAAATTTATATGGATCCTTTTTGGTGCATTTCATAATTTGAATCAGGAACTGTGAATCAAATTCGAGTAAAAGATGAAAATCAGCTGTCAATATTTTCCCTATAAAAACATACAACGCATTGAAGACATTATTAGTGCTACTGTTTCCCTACTACTGATTAAAACCAACGTTATTATGGAGCGGCGACGTCATTTAAGCAGGGAAGAAATGCTCAGAGCCGTGGGAATGATAGAAGCTGGTTCCCGGCAACGTACTGTGGCTTTAGCTCTGAATACAAGTCAGAGTGTTATCAGTCGACTTTGGACACGTTACCGAAGCACTGGTACCGTGGCTGAGCGCCATGGAGGACGGTATCGCTGCACCACACGGAGACAAGACCGATATATTCAAATCTTAACTCGAAGAGCTCCAACAATAACTGCCATGATGTTAGCCGTGAGGCTTCATCACTCTTCAGGGAACTTAATTAGCGACCAAACAGTCAGAAACCGCTTGCATGAAGTGAACCTTCATTCCCGAAGACCGCTACGGGTACCACCAATAGCAATGCACAATCGTAGGATTCGATATCAATGGGCTCTTGAACACAGAAATTGGGCAGAAGAACAATGGCGTTTCGTGTGCTTTTCTGATGAGTCTCGTTTTGGTATGAGACCGGATACAAGACGTATACGACACTGGAGAACCCCTGGACGCCAACAGCGATTAAAATCCTGCCAGGAAGTCCATCCTTATAGTGGTGGAACCATCATGGTATGGGCGGGTATTTGGATCGGCGGAAGAACTGAGTTGATTTGGATCAGAGGCAACCTCAACGCTCAAATTTATGCTGAGACGATTGTATCAGACGTCATCGTTCCTCTACAAGTGCAAATCGGTCCCTTATTTCAGTTAATGCATGATAATGCACGACCGCACACCGCAAGAGTTGTAAGACAGACTCTCGCCGCAGCTAACATCAATGTCCTGCCCTGGCCTGCTCAGTCGCCAGACTTGAACCCGATTGAGCATGCATGGGATATGCTACAGAGAAGAGCTCTGCCGAATATGGAGGGTATCCAGTCGCAAGAAGACCTTTTTTTGTTGTTGCAACGAACATGGGCGGCCATTCCACAGCGTGATTTGGATGAACTCATTTTGAGTATGCCAAACCGATGTTCTTGTGTTGTTAGTGTTCGCGGTAGAAACACGGATTATTAATTGTTTAAGTTACCCAATAAAATTTTAAAGAAAACTGTTATTTCAGTCTTTTTTTCGAACTTTTGTGTTAGTGGTTCAAATGTCAAAAATCCCTTTATTAGGAAAATGGCAAATTTCTTTATTAATGCAAAGGTGACTTGGTTTATCGTTACTGTGACAAACGAAAACACTTTATTTGATGAATCCTTAAAGAAAATTTTAATTAATATCAATCAGGAGAAAAGTTATTGCAAAAATATATGTTGATCCCTAGACACTTTTGATGTGTGTAATTTACATGAAATGTATATAATAAAGTTGTGGGGTGTCCGGGTAATAATACCACCCACCCATCTGCCGTTGGGTCTTCGTAAGAGGCGCCTGTCTTAGAAGCTTGGCAGGTGGCTTGGGATCGCAGCATAGGTGGTAGGTAATCCAATTAAAAGACGCTGCTGCCCGTCTTCTTGTTTTCCCTTAGTCGCCTCTTACGAACACAACGGGAGGAGGTGGGTGGATGCTATTCTTACCCGGACACCCCACGAGTTACGTTTTATGTTTAAGTATTAGTTAACATTTAAATACATGTGATTTCAGAGCGGCATCTACGACCCGTCGCAGCTGTCCGCCACAGAAGACGACTTCCGCAGCGGGATATAGCCGGCCACCAGCCACCAGGCGGCCACCAGGCGAGCCTCAATACACAGCCACTTGTAACTACTGCCACACTTAACTTATTGAACAAACCATCACCTTTCCAAAATATACGCGTTAAATTATTTGGCAGCTGCAAGAGACCAACCATCGATATACTATACCAACTAGATTAGCTGTCACGACCCGAAAAGTGGTCACGAAAATAGAGCTACGGAGACGGCTGTCGCTCTATTTCAAATTAGTACGAGCCGACAACAGGATGTATCGAAATTCCTTATTGCGCGTTTATAAACTGTCCAAATAATATAATACTTATCGTAATACTAAAATTGCAGATGGAGAATTTTTTTTTCGTTTCGTGTTCTTATTACTACTAGTTTAAATAATAAATATAAGTAAGATATCATTTTAATACGAAATAATAATTATTTATTTGATATTTTCTCCGCTAGAGGCTGACAAAATTAATGTTGCCGATAGGCGTGTTGCCACTGTCTATACGAAACTGTTAAACTAACGTGTAGTTTTTATTACCATAATAAAAAAGTTAGCTCTCATTTTTGCCACCAGCACGGATAAGTTTGTAAGTCAGTACACACACAATGGAAACACACCTGTTTTGAACCTTATTTTATAGTGGTTAAGATTTTCTTTTGTGAGATGAGTACATTTTTGTTTAAGTCAAAACAACTACTTTTTTTCGTATAGCTTTGGCGGTTTTATTGATTTTTCTTTGTCTCTGTTGTAAAGGTTTTATCTGCCAACATTACTGCATACAGAATTAGACTTTATTACTACATGTGAAGGCTTCTATTAGTCCGACGTTCCGAATTATTTAAAACTATTTTCTACAATTTCTAGCTACGTGTATAGTTGTGTAAGTATATGTAACCGCGACCACATTTTCGATGTCATTTTGTTCGTGACAGCTAATCTAGTTGGTATAGTCTATCGATGAGACCAACGAATAAGTAAGAAAGCCTTCTCTTTTATTCACGGTAAAATCTGGCGTCTCATAAGTATAGCAAATGCAGGTGTTAAGTGATTAGTCAACAGCATATAGACGGATAATCTTCTGAGTAAAAGTGCAAGAGAAACCAACAAACACGCTTCACCTGTTAACTAAACAGTTGTCGTCCGCATTTGTTACTTAACAGTGGTGTTAAACTTGTGTATTTTTTAATATAAAATTGTCTAATGTTTAACGGGCCAATAAAGGCGATCTCAATTCACCAACTAATTTATTAGTTGCGCGTTAATGACGAGCATACTAGTCAATATCCTGCTAAATGTACATAACTATAAAATATCTTTCTAAAATCACGAACGCGCTATTTGCCTAATTGATTTAAACTTTACGTATACGAAATAAGATCGACTTCATTTAAAGCTAATGAATGTCACCAGCAGACTATTTGAACCCAGTATTTGATTCATTATAAATCGTAATATAACAACATTAGTAGCAATTTTGTATAATAATTGTTAGAAGTCGACTATTCAGCCGCGCGTGGCAGATACAAGTTTTAATTAATTCTTCTAAGCTCTAACTGCGTGACCTTTATTTCAACGACAGACGGGTGATAATTGCTTTTAATGTTACAAGCCGCGTTGTATAATGTGTGGACAGATAGTAGGATACTGAGTATGAAATTTTATATTTGTAACCTATTGAGAAATCGTATAAGTTTTCCTATGCTATAATATATGAGGAAAACTTTTTATTAGAAACAAATGGTGATGTACGGCGACAGACCATTCCGGTTGATCACTTTTAAGACGATAATCGCTTGCACGTACCGGCCCAAAGTACGTAACGTCGTTCAAACGACTTTTTTGACAACTGGTCAAGCGTTCGTATCCGTGACAATACACTCGCCAATATATAGTCGCTATTTATATACCAACACGTTTTAATAAGATGTATGTAATCGGCATGGACCGAGTGATCGATTGGGTTTTTAAAATTTCTTTCTGTTTACACCAGTCAGATCTCGATCTATTATTATTGACAGGTGAAGGCTAGGTTAATTTGTCTTTTATTCTTGTGCTTGTTCAAATAACTGAGTATCGATACTGTACGAATTAATATTGATGGGATTATTTCTAAGTTAACAAGTGTCGATATTAAGTTTTTGCCAACAACACTATTGGTGACATAGGTAATGTCATGTTGTGCGATGATGCGATGGTGCGATGGGACGACGATATATTGCTCATGGTTATTTTATAGTTTAGTTTGTTTCCACTATTGAATGATTTCTCTTCTCTCGACTCACTCTTATCTTTAAGACATTTAAATTATATGTATGATATTATAAATTCTAGCGAATGTATTAAGTAATTATTATTTTAATGTTTTTATTTCAATTTTATTTTATAGAAATTATTTTAGATCGAACTGGTGTTTCGTTTTAGCGTTATTTTGGTGCCGGTTGGTTAGTGGCCGCCGCCGATAGACAATAATTGACGTCCAATGTCCGCACTCACGTCACAGTCCCTGTTTAAGACCCGAGCACACCGGGTGCGTACACGTAGACGTGCACGTTCATGTGGACCTACCATTACGCTGTAATATTATGGAACTCTATGAGACACGGCACATCGGTTACGAAATACGTCATTAGGTACGTCACGCAAGCGGTGCGCCATTTAATTTAATTCCATACATTACAACGTCATATTACGTGCACGTGCACGCGTACGTCTACGCATTTGGTGAGCCGTGGTTTTTATTGTAATATAATCGTTATTGTATAAACGAGTTGTGAGGGCGCCGCCGAGCGCTTGTATAGAATGTTAAATGCCTTAGTAAAAGTGATCGCACTACGATAGTTCTTGTATTGTATAGAAGCATTATAATGTATATTCGGAAGGACACGGCGGGTGCGCGCGCGCACCATGTATTATAATTATTACGATGATTCAAAACTTATTGAAAATATATTTAAATAAAATGTTATGCTTAAAGAAATCTTTTATTAATTGTAGACTTTACAAATATACACTTGGTTGTTGCGGCATCCGTGTGTACATGGTACAGTGCGGGAGCGGACGTCCGCCGGTGGGGGGAAGGGGCGGTGACGTCATACAGTGATCACTAGCCAACAGAAACATATTTGGACAATCTGGTGAATGTAAAACATGTTGGCGTCAACAGCGGCGGAGTTTGACCTTTCCCTGAAATTGAAATAAAATGCATATTATTATAAGTACTTACAGAATTCCATCATCATAATATGCAAATTTTGACCTAACAGCTGTTTCATACAAGGTTGACCTTTGATTATCAACATTAAACTAATTCGAATGACCCACATCCAAGCGATTATAAATTCATTCCACACAGGACTAGAACGTAGCTCGGATGGATTCAATCAGTTGAACCTATAAATGTTAAAGGTGTCGAACCTCTGTTGTGTTGAAAGTGTGGTCGCACGGTTCGAATTCGCAATTTATCAATTATTAATAAATAAAATCCGGCCACGGCACACAAAATGCGTAGACGTGCACGTCCACGCGTACGCATCTGGTGTCCTCCAGATGTAACTACAACGTAGTGTAGATAATATTTTAACTTTTATATTACAATAGTTTGTTAGTTAGTACCTTAACCCTGCTCTAGCTGTACGGACGTGTGGCCACAGTGACGTGTCCCCTGAAACATTGAAATCTGAGAAACATATCTGATGCATATACTTACACTTTATTACCTAATCGACATCGTCGTCTCCGATGCAGGCCACTTTACAAATTTGTTTTGGACAATTGAAACTTGCACGAGTATACAGTCGTGTGATACATTTCTGCAATACTTTAGGCCTACCTGAAATAACTTAATGGTTTATGATGCCCTTTTCTAGGCGGTAGCTCCCTTTAATTTGTAAGGGATTGTCCAGGGGGTGAACCACTATCTGTTAGAGCTGTATCTATTATGGTAACCTTATTTTCGCGAGAGAAAGGAATGGAGCTATAAACAGCGTATATCTGCTTCTCTTTCCCACGTAATAGTAAACCTACTTTAAGGGTTTCAGGCCCTTCAGATATATTGCCGTCAAGCAGCAGCTGTGAGTAAACATTGCTGTTGAATGGCATCGTAGCTAGTGAAATTACATGGCAAACGAGACTTTATAAGGCTGAGCCTTAGAGGAGATACCACTCTGAGGCCTCAGCTGACGAGCGCCAGAACATTGCGTTTGTCTATTGGCAGGCGTGCAGTTGCAAGTGTGTAACAAAAATAACGTAGACCAATCTACTTACAATCATTATAACGCTTACTTAGGCAAGACAATCGTAAGGAAGGATTTTAAGCCTTGTGCGAGCGAGATTTTGTCTGTACGTGAGATTCTGTGCCGTGTGGCACACACGGTGTCGGTGTGCGACACAGGTGAACAGGTGTTCAACAAGCCGCCGAATTAACACTTGCCCCAGATACAGGGGGGTCAATGATACGGGGCCCCCGGCCCGCGGGCTACAGAGGCCCCGAACATGTGTAAGCAACAATTCGTACCTAAGATTTATCCCCAAGCTCACTTAAACTTTTAGGCCATACCTTCATTTGGGCGTCCAACAAATTTTGATACATAGCCCGCCTTTATAAGGTCCGTGGAGCCGTGGAGCTCAACCGGGATATGTAGAATTCTTACACACTAAAACCCCCACGTTTGTCGCATTCTCCATCTCCACCAGGAGTCCCTCAGTGCCTTGCCTTTTAGCCTGCCGGGGCGCATTATAGTCCCCGGGAGGAACCCGACATGATGCTCACGGGGACGAGGGCCTCAACCACGCCGCCGTCCCCCTCCTAGAGCCCACACCCCGAACGTCCAGCGACTCCGAAGACAATGCCCGCCTAAGGCAAGCTACGCCACGATGTGGAATGTGAAACTGTTACAATTCTGGCAAATACATGTAACGCACCCGTTTGAGAGACGTTTAAAGCAGGTTCCTTGTCTCTCTCCTCCACAACTGCCATTATCTGTATGATCGCCGAGCCGATGGTGCCCACCACGAACGCCGCCATCAATATAGAACACACCAGCATCGCTTTACCCATTGCCGGGTTTGATTGATTGCTATTTTAGTTTTCGTAATGTATAATATTTACGCTCATATTGAATCACAACTTGTCTGAAATTACTTACTCAGTGCACTTGTCAGTGTAGTTTGACAGTGTTTCAATCTGAGGTTTTCAATACCATGAAACCTTTTTTATTAGTAGGTAATTCATCGATATACTATCTACGTAGTGAAAAATTTTATATCTATGATTTAAACTTACGTTACCTACTTATTATATATCGATGAGGTAATTTAATAAGTTCATTAACAAGGGGTATGTGAAATTCTTAAAAAATCCCTCGCGGCTGTCGCATCGGCACTAAAGGGGTTTTTTTTAGCCAGAGCTCCAGTGGAATCTGCACCAGGAGCCCGAGTGCCTTGCCTTAGAGCCTGCCGCCAGGGGGCGCATTATAGCCCCCCAAGGCGGGCTCAAAGACCAGAACCAGTCACGGGGACGGGGGTCGGAACCCCGCCGCCGTCTTCCTCGTAGTCACCGCTGTTCTAACGGAGGGCCCACACCCGAATCTCCTACGTAGAACCCTGATTCAACTGAAATGTGATGAAGATAGATAAGAAAGGTAGTCTAATAGGAATATTTACACAAAAATAATTTCCTAACAGTTCGATCGCGGAAGCCAGTAGGACAGACGGGAATTTTGACAGAAAAAAATTCCCGTTTGTCCGATGATCGGACTACCAATCGAACTACGAGGAATAAATCGTTTTTTTTAGTAAGAAATATTAATTACACCCTTTTTTTGTCACGAGGCTGCTCACTTAGGTTAATAACTTACGTCAGGCATAGGTGATAGCGTAGACATCGTTGAACACAGAACATGTTGGTGTTTGATCTTTGAACAGACAAAATATGTAGGACATATATGTAGAGATTACGACTAATAAAATACTGCGAGAATCGGTTGTAGGTATGTGTGGCCATTTGTGGCATGATCACTTTCGCTTCGGAAATCGAATTCGGCTCCCCGAGGACGTCGTCGCACCAGTGGCTTTTACATTTACTCCGAGGAGACTGCCACCTTCGACCAAGGTACGAGCCTAGCAGTTCAGTCACGTTGAAAGATTTGTTCAATAGTCGCTTGCCGAAAAGCAACAGATTAACTTAACGACTAAAATCGAAATAGTAAAACCGCCTATGGGAAAAATAAATAGTATATATTTAGTCAAGTATAGAGTCGATCCAGGGTCGCGCGGCGGCGAGGTTCACGTAGAGTTGCGGCTCGCATGTGACGGCGCAGTGCGGGTTGCGGCCCATCACGCCGTACAGCGCGGGGCCCCGCAGCAGCGGCGTGCCCGCGCAGTGGCCGCACGGCGTGCCGCGCGCCCACAGGGCCCCCGCGCACAGAGCCGCCGCGCCGCAAGCCGACCCCGCATGCGCCCCCGCCTCCGCCGGCACCAAGTGCCGCGTGGCCCACGCCTCGTCGTCGCCGGCGCCGGGGCACTGCGCCGCCGACAGCGTGAACACGCCCACCTGCCGCAGACGCCGCGCCCGCGCACCCACCTCCACACTCCTATAAGTTTATAATAAACTAGTGACCCGCCGCGGATTAATTCTAAATCTAAAAGGTCGTTCCTATTTAAGTATATGAGGGAAGAAAGAAAGCGAACGACACATATACTAAACGAACACAGTTCAAGTTAATATTTTTGTAAACCATCGGGTAGCGAAGTTTTCTAATGACGATAAAAACTGTTTAAGTGCATTCCAATGGTGTTCAAGTCAGTCTCCTTTTATCTTTGAGCCTGTTATAAAAATGTGTTTCGCGATACAGGTGACTAAAAAACACATGGGCTTTATGAAGTTAGGGTATTTTGCTTGCCATCTTCGGAGTCGCTGGACGTTCGACGTGTGGGCCCCGGGTTGTCCATTGAGTACGGCGGCGACTCCGAGGAGGACGGCGGCGGGGTTGCGACCCCCGACCCCGTGAGCACCGTGTCAGGTTCCAGGGGGTTACAATGCGCCCCCCGGCGACGGGCTCAAAGGCAAGGCACTGACTGGTGCAGATCCCACCGGAGAGCCCCGTGGTCCCCTCTCATGTGCCGATGCGACAGCCGCG
Organism: Furcula furcula; assembly: GCA_911728495.1. Classification (NCBI taxonomy): domain Eukaryota; kingdom Metazoa; phylum Arthropoda; class Insecta; order Lepidoptera; family Notodontidae; genus Furcula; species Furcula furcula. Next base: position 1,091,362 of record OU452243.1, read on the forward strand.
GGGGTTCTAGTGGGTAAGAATCCCACATACCCCGATCAAGTCCCACAGCTCCCGAGGAACTTTTGAAGGTTTCCCCCGCGTCAATAAAAAGGGTCCTTGCCATAGACCGTCTAGGGAGATACTACCGCAGTGACTATACTCTACCGTAAGGCAAACACTGTGTAAACATTGCTGTGTTCCAGTGTGAAGAGCACTGTAGCTGATTATATTAATGGGCTAAAAAACTTGAGTATCAAGCGGTGCATGCATGCAAAATTTCATTTGGCAGGCACGTCGTTTCATCATCAGCAGCCCAAAGACGTCCAATGATGAACTAAGGTCTCGCCCTTAGGAGGGAGGGGCTGCCATAATCCCCACGCTTGGCAGGCGGCTTGGGGATCAGGCACGTCGTTTACCAACACGAAAAACTCTTGCACGTCCCGTTTCATAGTTTAGGAACCAACAACGTGTAATTGAACAACCTACTCTAAGTTAAAGCAGGTTTCCCGTCACTCCTTCGGAGTCGCTGGACGTTCGGGGTGTGGGCTCTAGGACGTCCATTGAGTCCGAGGAGGATAGCGGCGGGGCTGCGACCCCCGTCCCCATGAGCACCGTGATGGCACCCGGGGGACTACAATGCGTCCCCCGGCGGCGGGGCACTAACGGGCGCCTGGTGCAAATCTCAACGGAGGCCCCAGGTTCGCCCCTCTTCATGTGCCGATGCGACAGCCGCGGGGGTTTTAGTGGGGAAGAATCCCACATACCCCGGTCGAGCCCCACAGCTCCCGGGGTTCTTTCGAAGATTATCCCCGAGTGAAAAAGAAAAGTTCCCCGTCACTATGGAACTAAATAAATACAAATACACGATGATTGACCTGTAACCTCCATATCCCAGCGCCACGAATCTCTCCCCGATCGCCACCAAAAAGTAATCAACTATATTAGGCAAGTGGACCGCATCCTTGTGACCTCGCACCAGGACGTCTTCGCTCCTCAGCGCCGCTAAATCGTAACTCCTATTGACTCCCTGGTAAAACGGATGTATCCGTACATCCGACAACGCATGACTCTTCCCCTGGTTCACTTCTCCGTAATCTTCCATCATGAAGAAAGAGTCCAAGGAGTCTACTTCCTCGATAGATTCTATGCAACTGGCAGCAGTGAGAGTCCAATGTTCGGTTATTATGGTCAAAATGCAGCCAAACGTCAAGTCCCCGGGGGGTTTTAATTTCACGAGCGCAAGAACATATTTCTTGTACGTGCTATCTGCTAACTCTGCATCGTATTCTTCCGTCAACGTGTCTTCAGTTTCAGGAGACATCGACTCAAAATGCAAGTGTTTTTCGTCAGTCATTTCTGATAATTCAGTGGTACTATCTATGTAATCGTTTTCCTCCATATAGACTTCCGCAGTAGTTCCACTACTAGTGGTTGTTCTGCTGTGAGACAGGTAATAGCGAGTACCTGCTGTCGTCTTCTCAGATGGTTTCCATGTGCATTCAATTTGCGGAGGGAAAGTCGCTGGTTTCGGTTTTCTTCGTGGTGGGGAGGACGGGGTTAGTCGTACTTTTTGTTCGGTCATTTTCAGTACTTCCGTTTGTTTGGAGCAAACCAGGAAATGTAAGATCAGGAACACGAGAAGGGACAACAATACCACAAGCAGTGCCGCCTCCAGGATGGAGACGAGAGCCTCGATCCTAGTGAAAGACTTCAACCATCCCCGGAATTCCTTGCAGCACACATAACACATTATTTTATATGCCGTCACATATTGTTGAATTTTGTATATTATTTGCACCTATTGACAGGCATGGTCGAGTGGATTTGATGTTCTCAATGAGTGTAGGTACCTATACATTTACGCGTTTATTTAATTGGTTATTATCATAGAGAAAATAAACTTCATTTTGGCTTTACATTATTTGAGTAACCGAGAAGCAGAGAAGAATTGCTCGTGTATTGTATATAATAATAATAATAGTACGAGTTCTGATAGTTTACGAGCTAGATCAAACTGGCCGTTTTTTCCCGTACATTTTACTAGTTTTTGATAATAGTTACCGCTAGGGGCGCTGCGCTCGCTGGTGTGAAATGTATGGAGAAAACTGATAGTTTGATCGAGCTCCTAAACTATCAGAATTCTAGTACAAGTTCTGATAGGTTTGGAGCCCCCCCTGATTGTAAAAAAAGTAAGATGATGCGTCGGGCATGTATAGTCAGTCCTTCACTTAAGTTCACTTAACCTTTCCCCGGTCGTGTCGGTCTTCCGTCCCATCGAAGAGAGTAGTAGTTGTGAGAGTAATAAGGAAGGGCGAGTGCACTCGTGTCTACGCATACTCTTGAGCACTATACAGTGTGGAACAAAGGAACGGGACACGGATAGGCACACAGATACAGTACGCACCAGGTCGACATGGCAATCGGGGTATGAGTTGAGACGCGGGTGAGGGGACACCCCGCATGCACATCACCCGCACCACCTTTCGCGGGCGATGTGTGCGTGTGCGGGGTGTCCCCTCCCCGATTGCCATGTCGACCTGTCGAGTACTATATATTAGTGGAACAAATGTATAAGAAGAAACGTTAATTGGTCAATTTCGTTTGTATAAATTGTTACAAATTCTTCTTTCATTTTTGGGTTTTTATGCTTTAATAATAGGTACATATACTTACTTCGTCTGATGGTAAGCAACACGCCGGCCTATACTATAGACAGGCTATTTTTCAGGCCTATTTTTACGGATTATATCGCGGTTTATTTAAGATTTTACTTTCCAGATGTTTCGAATGCTTTGCAGCACACATGGTCACGGGAGGACTGAGACTTTGAACATCCTCGGTGTACCCTCAGGTCTTCTTAGTTTAATAACTAATTGTAGTTCCGATCCATCTTCTTGATTAAAATTCGAATGTTTTTTGATTTCAATAGCCTCATAAAATTCCTAATTAGTGTCTGCGGTATTATTACCATAGAATATAAACGGGTTTTATTACTCTAACATTATTACTATATTATTGTTCTTAACATAAATTTAATAATCTTATAAGAAATAAAGCACCATGCTGCATTTGACTAAGAAAAACTAGTATTATGTCCTTCTTTCACTGCTCCTATCTGCACCATTCTTATGTGTAATAACAAGTGGTCTTCTAAATGGTCTATCTTGACAGCCAAACCTCAGCTGGCCAGATTCTTTACGTCCTCCGAAGCCCCCGCCTAAGCGTCTAGGCCGCCATCCAGGCAGTCGTCTCTCGGCTTCCCTCTCCACAATAATCTCGGCCCCGTCGATATACTCCTTCTGCATGTCCCGCAGTGCCCGTTCCACACTTGCGAAGCTCTCGAACTCAATGAAGGCATACTGTTTGGATTTGCCAGTGACTATGTCTCTGACTAGACGGCACCGGAGGACTTTTCCGAACTTTGTAAACTCCTGCTGAACTGTGTCCTGAAAACGAGGATTTTATTTAATAATAATGAACATTTAACATGGTGTTTGTCAATTAAACAGTAAATTTATTATGTTTTACAAACTTGGTTTGCTATAGATAACCCTGACATACATTTTCCTGAGGTAATGGAATATTTGACAGCAGTAAAACCTAGCCTGTACTGATCTTAAGGGTACAGTCAAATTACAAATTGTTAATTGCAAATTTAAGCATTTGAAATTTTTGAGTTCAAATAATTTCGAAAAAAACAATCCATTTGATTTGCCTTGGTACTTAACAAGTTCACTAATGGACAAACACTTAGAAAAGAAAAATCAAGTTACAAAGTTTTAAAGAATTACAACAAATAAAATAAAAATAAGTACTTTAATAATATAATAATTCCATTATACATACTTGTGTTGTTCTAGGATTAAGTCTTCCAATAAATATTGTGTTTTGGGGATTCCCCTTCACTAATTTGTTTGGTTTGTACTCAGAGTATAGAGCTCGTAAGATGGCACTATCATGCGGCTCCGTGTCAGTTCCTGTTACATTTATGTATATCTTTACATCATTCAAAATAAAGATATTTTTTTTTTGCTTTAAATAGGCCATAAGTAGAATTTTGAATTGATAAAAGGACATTAAACATCCACCGGCTGACTATGCTGCTGCAACTGAGAAGATCCCCCAAGAAACTCAGTGGGCTTGTTATTTTTTCTCTGTTATATGATATTATGTATATACCAATTAATTTTTTCCATCTTAGAATGTACATCTTGTTCTCACAAATAAAGTTAATCAGTGCCAATGTGTTGCTATCAGAAAGAATAAAATGTTCAAAAGAAACCAATCAAAAGGTCAAAAGGGATAATGGTTGCACTGAACCCAGGTGCACAAGTGTGAGTTGAGCAGAACTAGGATGCATGGACTCTGGCCAGTCCATCCATCTATCAATGCATCAGTTTATATAATAAAACAAGACTCTAAGAATGCTAGATGAAACGACTAATCTACTGTTTCACTACCTATCTTACAGATCTAAGCCACGGAATAATAGAATAGTTACAACAAAACCTATTAAATGCCGGTTATACATCTAAAACCAACCAAGGCAAGTTTTGAAATACTGGCCTCTCTTACACAAGATCAGCTATCTGCGCTGGAGATATTATAGTGCACAAGCGCTTGTATTGACACAAGTGCATTCTCTCTTCCTTTATACCTCTCACAATCCGTTGGTACTGAACACCACCATGACTGGGGCAGGTCAGGGGTCTGACTGTGGCAAGATCGACTTTTTACATGCCCATCCGAAGCATGGGATTATCTTACTTTACAGCCAATCAAGTGATTGGCCTGCAATGTCCTAGCCAGTAAGGAACACTATACAAAGTTGTTGTCCCTCGCGGGACTCGAACCAGCGATCTCCGGTTTGCAAAGCAAGCGGTTTCCCACTGCGCCACGGAGGCATCGTAAGTGCATAATATACTGTACTTCACAAGCTATAGCTTACCGTCAATAGAGCCAATCTTAACTGGGTCGTATTCAGTTGCATATTTCTTGAAATGTATGTCGTCTCGAGACATATTTTATTCAAAATATTTCTTTAATCTTTCCTAATATTGTCAGAATAATGTATTTTTGTCTCGGATTTATTATTGTAGTAAATAGGCATCGAGTTAATAATATAACATAATTTTATGTAGGATAGGTATCTAATTTTTAGCTTCCAACGTTGATCAATAAAGTCAGCAGTTTCAAGTAATTAAAAAGCAATTGCAAAAACAATGCAAAACAAATTAAATAATCATTGATAAAGTAAATTAGTTAAAGTTTAGAACAATTTGAAAAACAACAAATTCCAAAATTATTGTTTGTTTTCTTTGTTTGACTGCGTTGACAATTTGACAAATTGTGACATTGACAGGTTTTGTTATGGTTCTAGGGATGATCGATCTAAATCGATACTTGAGTAAATGTATCGATACATGAGTATACGATCTGCCCATGGGCGATAAAAATTAATTATTTTATTAAGTAAAAACATATACACATGCATTCAATATTTAAATTTGTCTCATTATGAACTTACGTTTGATACCCACATTGATTTATGAAAGAAAAAAATAATGGCAGCCATATTTCTTTAGTCCTTAGGGCCCCCACACATAACTGCGAACTCGCATCGCATCGCAAATATCTGCGAGAAACAAATGAATTTTTATATGGAAAATTCATTTGTGTCTCGCCTCAGAGAAAGTACCAAAGGAGTTAGTATCGCGTCGATTCTCCGAACAAATTTTTCGTGGCACTTTTGCGGGGTGCGGGAGGCGAAGTAAACACACACAGATACAGTTTCACGCATACCCACACTATAATAAACTCGCAACACATTCAAAAATACACGCACACAAATAAAGAATGACCTGACCATATGACCAAAAATTTGGCAGAGGGGGTTAGCGCATCATGCTCTCTCCAGTGGTATCTCCTCTAAGTGTCTCGCAGTTATTTGCGATACGTTGCGAGTTCGCAGTTATGTGTGGGAGCCTTAGAGGAGTTACCACTGGAGAGAGCATGATGCGCTAACCCCCTCTGCCAAATTTTTGGTCATATGGTCAGGTCATTCTTTATTTGTGTGCGTGTATTTTTGAATGTGTTGCGAGTTTATTATAGTGTGGGTATGCGTGAAAGTGTATCTGCGTGTGTTTACTTCACCTCTCGCACCCCGCAAAAGTGCCACGAAAAATTTGTTCGGGGAATCGACGCGATACTAACTCCTTTGGTACTTTCTCTGAGGTGGGAGCCCTTACTCCAAGCTTTTTTTTTTTTTTTTTTTTTTTTTTTATTGAAAAAACAAGTGCGAGTCGGAATCACGCACCGAAGGTTCCATTCCATACCTTGTTTTCTTCTAACTCTGGTTTCCCTTCAAAACGTATACGTGTTTGTTTTCTTCTAACGTCTAAGATAGCAAAGAAACCAAACCGCAAAACAATGTTTACTTGTCGAGGTTTTTTTAAGATTACTAAAAAATTGTACTTAAATCTTCGAATGATTTTGTTTATTCAAAATAAGCTAGTGTTTGACTTGACTGCAGTCCAGTTGACATTATACAAAGCTTTCATTCGCCCAATTATGACTTACGCGAGTGTAGTTTTCGCGCACGCCGCCCGCACCCGTATCGATAGCCTCCAGGTTATCCAAAATCGTTTCCTCCGATGTGCCGTCGGTGCCCCGTGGTACATGCGGAATGTAGATCTGCATTCCGATTTCAAGTTAGATCCCCTTCGTAAGTTCCTCAAAGAAGCGTCGAAACCCTACTTTGAATCCGCGTCCCGTCACGCAACAGTTTAATCCGCGCCGCCGCCAATTACGCCCCTAGTCCTTCTGACTCGCGCCGCAAACCACGGCACGTACTGCTCGACCCTCCTGACCCCATGACGGTCCTATTGGACCGGGATGCGCCGAACCCTCCCCGACAACCGTATGCTACACTAGCTATCAGATACCGGTCTCGCCGGCGAGGCCGAAGGGTCGTACGCATGCGACCTCAACGACGTGCATCACCCCACTGAGTTTCTTGCCGGTTCTTCTCAGTGGGGGCGCGTTGTGAACCGGTGGTAAACTCAGCCCTCTCTCAAGCGACACCCAAGCCAAGGCAGTGCCTCCCTAGGCTGAGGTGCCCTTGAGCTCGTCGCTACTTCTGCCGTTAAGGCTAGAGTGCTTTAAGCGCTCGCCTCCTATTGTCTGGTGAAGCTGTAATGGCCATCTGCGGCCAACAGCTTCGTTTATAGGTCTACTCATATAAACAAATTCCCGTAAGTATAGAAAAATCTAGAATTGTCAATAGACAGTAAGCCACCCTCTGGAACGTTCCCTCAACAGTTAACCTATCACCTATACTAATGTATATTCTGTGCTATCACTCATTACAGTTCACTGCCCCGGCCCACGTTCGTTTACGTCCGCCGTCCGTGATTGTGTAGTCTCGAACATGCTAGTTAATCCCAACCCTAGCTATAACTATAGGATGTTTGACGGTCGTAAGGCTGCCTGTCTACCGGAGCGGAGAAACGGAGAAATATCTTCTATACTTATAATAAAACTGTAACAGGTCCAATTCTGTACAATGAAGATATTTTGAAAATTATATTTGGAGGGCATTCTATAACCGATACTGAGGCCGAAAATATGTTTTTTATTATTTTTGTCTGTCTGTCTGTCTGTATCACGGCTGCGCATCACGCCGAAACTACTGAATGGATTCAAATGAAACTTGGCTTGATTTGAGATCTTACTACGAGGTAGGACATAGGATACTTTTTATCCCGTAATCTAGCACGGTTCTTTTGGGAGAGGGGATTAAAGTCAAAATGGGTACTTGGTTATATGCTTGGTCCGATTTTATAATTTTATCTTTATAATATAATAAATATTAGTAAGGGAACACTCATAGAGAGTTGCTATCAAGGTTTTGTAATCGATCGGCTTAAGCAACGTTAGGTAAGGTCATTAAATAGATCCACGAGCGGTTCGGGAGTCCGCTCAGTGGCGCGTCCCCCGGGTGGCGGATAGGGGAGCTCTCCGAGTGGAGAGTCCGACTTGCGTGAGCGGTCGGCGTGGACCAAATCCCGAGGGTCGAGGCGCCCCTGACTTCGGTCGAAGCGGCTCATGTGTTCCCACCTTCTTATCCTTTTCCTTATTCCTTCCTTTCTTCTCCCTTTCCTCTCCTGGGGGTCCGGTGGAGACAACCACTTGCAAAAATCGTGGTGGGGGCGCCGAACTGCTGTTTGACCGATTAGGACACGTCGGTTGAGCGGCAGCGAGGCGCGGGGGGGTTGTAGGGCCGAAAGGCCACGTAGGGCGGGGGCGCTGCTGCCGCTGTTCCCGATGGGGATCGACGTCGGTTGAGCGCGGTGGTGGTGCAGGGGGGAGTCGGGCCGCAAGGCCTTAGGGCGGGGGCACCGCAGCAACCGTACTGCCGGGGTATGGGCAGTTCCGGATTAAGCCAGCGCGGGGCCCGTAGCAAATATGAATGCGGGGCCCTTGACTTGCATAGTTTTTTTTGTTGCCACAGTGAAGTTATTTAGACGTTCTCAGAAGACAAAAAATTGGAGACGCTACTTTTTTACTATATCATAGGAGCTAGTGCTTGCTTGACTGTAATCCCGGATGGTAAAGCACCCTAGGTTATAAAAACTCTATTTAATCTAGTCTTGAAAACACAAACAATTATAATTGACTGGGCAACTGGCAGGAAAAACACGCTATTCCCGTCTTCATTTGTAAATATTGACGAAGCAAACTGCTTTGTCCGTTCAGATCGGACATTTAAAACGTAAGAGTGCGTAGCTACGCGTAGCTGCGTGGATCTCATCGTCCGATGATAGAAAGGAGAAGGTGTAATCAAATCCTATAAAAATCCTGTGCACTATCTCTGAAATATATTTCAGAGATTGTGCACAGGATTTTATAAGATTTCCAGTATGCCAAGAGCTTGAAAATTCTATACTCCACATATGTGCGCTGCCATTTGGAGTATGCATCACAAATTTGGAATCCCAGATGGCATCTACATTTCACGCCTAGAGAACATTCAAAAGAAGTTTATGAGATACTTGAATTACCGTATAAAATCACCCATACGTGATTACGATGCAACATGCAAAAAACACCATTTTCTTCAGCTTAATCAACGACGTGAGATTGCAGATGTACTATTTCTTGCGCGCATTGTTACTTCGACCTCCATCGACTGCCCAGAGTTACTTAGCAAACTTAACCTTTACACGCCTAGGCATGCTTTTCGACGTAGTCCACTCTTTATTCCTTCATTGGCTTCTACGAACTATCGTCAAAATAGCTATCTCAACCGTGCTTGTGTTCTCCAGTCCAAGAGCTTGAAAACGTCCTCCAATGCGTTTGTGAACAGTTTTGGAGAAATAACGTCTCCCTGTCTCACACCACGCTGCAATGGGATTGGTTTCGTGCTCTCGTCCTGTAGTCGGATCGACATGGTGGCGTTGCTGTACAAACACTTCAACACTTCGATGTACCTATAGTCAATGTGGCACCGCTGGAGAGACTGCAATACTGCCCAGGTCTCGAACGCTAGACATAATGGCCGATTATACTCCTCGGTCTTCTGTATAATCTGGCGGAGCGTATGTATGTGGTCTACGGTGCTAAAGCCTTTTCGGAACCCGGCTTGTTCGGGAGGCTGGAAGTCATCAAACCTGCGTTCGAGACGGTTCGTAATGACTCTCGAAAACAGCTTGTATACATGGCTCAGGAGTGAGATAGGTCTATAATTCTTCAATAAAGTGTTATCACCTTTTTTGAAGAAAAGAACCACCACACTCCTGTGCCATGCTTCTGGCGTTGTACCCTCGAGTAAGACGGAATTAAATAACTTCTGGAGGACTAAAAGTATCGGTTTTCCACCCGCTCTCAGAAGTTCTGATGTGATTCCGTCTTCACCCGGCGCCTTGTTATTCTTGAGCTGTTTGAGAGCCATTCTAATCTCGTACAGGCTGATGTCTGGGATGTCCTCCGTGTAGTGTCGGGTTAGTTTGGCTCTGGTGTCCTGAGCTGTTCTATCAATGGGTTCCCGTGTTGAGGTGTATAACTGTCCGTAAAATCTCTCGAGCTCTCTCAATATCTCCGGTTTCGATGAGATGACACTGCCGTCATCGATCTTCAGCTTCGTCATATGACTACGCCCAACAGACGAATTCTGTGCGAACACTTTAGAGCCTTGGTTCCGCTCAATTGCGTCCTTAATACACGCTGTATTATAGGAACGCAAGTCGTGTCGCATGGATTTCGAGATTCGTCTATTGAGTTCAGCATATTCCGAGTCCGACATATCAGCTGAAGATTGCAGTCTCATCTCAGTCCGGTTTTCCATTAGCTTAATGGTTGTATTGGAGAGCTTTTGAGGTTTTTTACGGCGTGGGGTCTTATAGAACTTGGACCCCACTGCGTGGACAGTTTGCACCAACCCATTGTTTGTCTCGTCCGCAGTTTCGCATTCGGCGAGGCACTGGAAGCGATTATGCAGTTCGAGTTGAAAGTCTTCGGGGTTCTGGATTTGGGCGGATCCTGGACGGAGCGTAGACTTCATCAGACAAAACCTTTCGAGCTTAACATTGATATTCAATGTGCCTCTAACAATACGGTGATCACTCCCGGTTTTCACCCTGCCGATCACGGAGACATCATCGAATATATGCTTCTTGGTCGTCATGATGAAGTCGATCTCATTTTTGGTAATTAGAGCATAATCTGCTGTAAATGTGCGCGGAATAAAAAATTAGTGCATCCTTTCGTTTTCGAGAAAAATCCGAAAAACGATTCTTGCTGGGGTAACGTTGTTCCAGCAAGAAGATTCTAAACCAATGATCGGAGAGAAACATAAACTTCAGGAAAGATAGCTTATATTTGTGCGTAATTGTGCGCTGAAAATGAAATTTGTGCGTCTTAAGATTTCAGAGTTATTACAATTCCTGCTGGGGTAACGTTTTGCAGAATCGTGTTTCTCGGAAACCAGTAATTGTGCACCTGTAGAATAAACGATTATCAGTAGCTCTTAATTTGTGCGTATTTGTGCATTAATTAGATTTTCAAAAAAAAATATATACAGACGAATTGAGAACCTCCTCCTTTTTGAAGTCGGTTAAAAATATTTACCGTTTTAGCGTAATAATGGATTTATGAAAACCAAAAAAAAGGTCCTAGCGCTTAAACGAACAAAAATTCATACACACTGAAAACGGTATTCGGTCCTTTTTAATACTCTTAATATCCACGAAAAGTTTCAAAACATATTATATACGCATTATTGAATAATATCACTTTGAATCAAACCTGATAATGTCTAGCTTTGACGTCAAAATACAAAAAACAAGACCAACCCTAGAGTTTTTGGTATATCCTGAAAATTTCAGCTTCAAATATTTCATAATAAAGAAGATACAAGCAAAAACTAGAACCCCTGTTAGATTACTGGTTATCCGACCAAATTGGAATGAACCCAAAAAAGCGAGGATTTCATACATACTCGTGACCTTCTTAACTTTGCACACAAACAGCTTTGCCTGGGTACACTGAAGTATAAACACTGTTACACGTTTTCCGTACTGTTAACGGAAGTTACTTTTATTCTAAATTTAAATATAATCAAGAACCAAAGTTGGTGCCTTTTTTTTTATAAAGTATGTACTATGCGTTTCAACTAAGAATGTGTCCGCCATACTGCGGAACTTAACTCGTTTTTTACGATTTTTGTATCGGCAGTGGAGTAAACACAAAATGAAAAATTCGCCTCGGTTTTGATTATTTGATGTAATGTCTTATTTTGCTATCTATTTTTGTTAAAACATCATTTTTAGTAATTATATAATTGAAATGGCAAGATGGCGGCCACATTCTTAGATGAAACGCATAGTATCTAGTTACTTATAGTTCATGTAGGTGAAGAGTTCAATACAATGTCAGTTATATTAATACGCAATTAAACTTTATTTTAAAACTAAATGTAGGTTGCCTGGAAGAGATTGGTTTTTAACGATAAGGCCACCTTTGTACATTGATTTCTTCAACGTATTGTTCAATTTTCATGTAACTTTTGGTGTAGAATAAAGTGTATTTATTATTATTATTTTGTTTTATTTTCTCTAGTTTTCACACCCGGACTTTTTAAAGGCTTGCGTGGGGACGAATCCAAGACGTAGAGGTCTGTTGGGTGAAATTAATGATATGAAAGACACTGTCAGAATCATCATCATCATCATCATCATCACCAGCCGGAAGACGTCCACTGCTGAACAAAGGCCTCCCCCTTAGACCGCCACAATGAACGACAATTTGCTATTTGCATCCACCGGTTTCCTGCGACACGAACAATGTCGTCGGTCCACCTAGTGGGAGGCCTGCCTACGCTGCGTCTTCCGGTTCGTGGTCGCCACTCGAGAACCTTTCTTCCCCAACGGTTATCGGTCTGTCAGAATAAACTGCTGGAAATCTTATTATATAAAAGAGTAAGCAAAAACCCACTCATCACGAAATCTCAGAAACTACAAGTGCTAGGAGTCTCAAACTTTGCATGGGGGTTCCTTTTAGGACAAAGGTGCTCACTAAGACGGGTTTTTGCGAAATTCAATCTCTAAGGGGGTGAAACAGGGGGGCAAAGTTTGTATGGGAGAACGCGATTCCTTAGTCCTATTGACTTGAAATTATGCACAGACTTTCGTTAAGAAAGTTAATTGAATTTGTATTTCATATTTTTTTTAATTTATCCCTTAACAGGGTAAAAAAGGAGTATTATTACTCAACCGACGGCGGTACAAATATATCACAAGAATAAGATAGGGTAATTCGAAAAATAAAATCAAAGTTCCTTGGTCAAGTGGTTACGGAAGCGTCCTCTAAGTATGGACTGTCCGGGTTCGCTACCCGTGTATGGATTTTTTTTTTGTGTTTTTAAACTTTGTTTTTTTATTTATATTAAGATTCGATGTTTTAAATATTTAACTCATATTGACTCCGGCACTTTTTATTTCTAATATATTTTTTAAATTTAATACTTTTTTTAAAATTTAAAATCATGCATACGTAGTTAGCTTCTCTCTAATGTTATGATTTAGTTATTAGTGGAAACTTAATTGATTTTTGTACTATTGGATCTTATATTAGTAATAAGTAGTATCATTTGTTTGTTTCCCAAATATAATAAAAATAAAATAATGAAAATATATTTCCAAAATGTCTGTTTGGGTAGGAATACAATATGCATGTATTGTACGTATGCAGATGTCACCGGAGAACCCTGGTTCCCCTCTCATGTGCCGATGTGACAGCCACGGGAGTTTTAGTGGGTAAGAATCCCCCACAGGATCCTGGGGACATATTAAACGTGTCCCCCGCCACCGCTATAACTGTGACAACGGTGACAGATTCCCGGAGGGCTATAATGCGCCCCCGGCAGTGGCTTCAAAGGCCCTTGCCTTGCACTGAGGGGTACCCGGTGCAGCCCCATATTTTGTGCGGACAGCCGTGAGGGGTTTAAAGGGTAAGAATCCTACACACCGCGGTCGACCGCCCGCAGGATCCTGGGAGCCTATTGGAGGTCTATCCGTAATCCCCGAAACTTTGAGCACGGTGACAGGTTATTTTTTTATTGTGCCCCCCGGTGGCGGGCTGAAAGGCAAGCACTGAGGGGATCTGTTTTTAAATTTATCCCTTAACAGGGTTAAAAAGCAGTATTATTACTCAACCGATGGCGGTACAAATATTTTCACTTAGATTAGCTTAGTACGTAAATTAGGTACTGTACACGTATAACTTTAATACATAAGATAAAATATCACGCTACATGCAATAGGGACTGAGCAGACATATAACAAGAATATGATCAAGTAATTCAATAATAGAATTAGAGTAGCCGTGGTCTGGAGGTTACGAAAGCCTCTTCTAAGCACAGCAGAGTCCGGGTTCAAATTTCTCATTGGGATTTTTTTGTGTACTTTTAAACTTTTTATTTTTAATATTTTTTTTATTTTTTCAAGGTTTAAGTATATATTAACTGAATTTATTTAGAAGTTTTATCTAAGTAAGTAAAAACCTAAAGAGGTACATACTTAACAATCAAGTACTAGAGAAGTTTATTCTACATATACACACATCAAAAGTGTCTAGGGATCAACATATATTTTTGCAATAACTTTTCTCCTGATTGATATTAATTAAAATTTTCTTTAAGGATTCATCAAATAAAGTGTTTTCGTTTGTCACAGTAACGATAAACCAAGTCACCTTTGCATTAATAAAGAAATTTGCCATTTTCCTAATAAAGGGATTTTTGACATTTGAACCACTAACACAAAAGTTCGAAAAAAAGACTGAAATAACAGTTTTCTTTAAAATTTTATTGTGTAACTTAAACAATTAATAATCCGTGTTTCTACCGCGAACACTAACAACACAAGAACATCGGTTTGGCATACTCAAAATGAGTTCATCCAAATCACGCTGTGGAATGGCCGCCCATGTTCGTTACAACAACAAAAAAAGGTCTTCTTGCGACTGGATACCCTCCATATTCGGCAGAGCTCTTCTCTGTAGCATATCCCATGCATGCTCAATCGGGTTCAAGTCTGGCGACTGAGCAGGCCAGGGCAGGACATTGATGTTAGCTGCGGCGAGAGTCTGTCTTACAACTCTTGCGGTGTGCGGTCGTGCATTATCATGCATTAACTGAAATAAGGGACCGATTTGCACTTGTAGAGGAACGATGACGTCTGATACAATCGTCTCAGCATAAATTTGAGCGTTGAGGTTGCCTCTGATCCAAATCAACTCAGTTCTTCCGCCGATCCAAATACCCGCCCATACCATGATGGTTCCACCACTATAAGGATGGACTTCCTGGCAGGATTTTAATCGCTGTTGGCGTCCAGGGGTTCTCCAGTGTCGTATACGTCTTGTATCCGGTCTCATACCAAAACGAGACTCATCAGAAAAGCACACGAAACGCCATTGTTCTTCTGCCCAATTTCTGTGTTCAAGAGCCCATTGATATCGAATCCTACGATTGTGCATTGCTATAGGTGGTACCCGTAGCGGTCTTCGGGAATGAAGGTTCACTTCATGCAAGCGGTTTCTGACTGTTTGGTCGCTAATTAAGTTCCCTGAAGAGTGATGAAGCCTCACGGCTAACATCATGGCAGTTATTGTTGGAGCTCTTCGAGTTAAGATTTGAATATATCGGTCTTGTCTCCGTGTGGTGCAGCGATACCGTCCTCCATGGCGCTCAGCCACGGTACCAGTGCTTCGGTAACGTGTCCAAAGTCGACTGATAACACTCTGACTTGTATTCAGAGCTAAAGCCACAGTACGTTGCCGGGAACCAGCTTCTATCATTCCCACGGCTCTGAGCATTTCTTCCCTGCTTAAATGACGTCGCCGCTCCATAATAACGTTGGTTTTAATCAGTAGTAGGGAAACAGTAGCACTAATAATGTCTTCAATGCGTTGTATGTTTTTATAGGGAAAATATTGACAGCTGATTTTCATCTTTTACTCGAATTTGATTCACAGTTCCTGATTCAAATTATGAAATGCACCAAAAAGGATCCATATAAATTTATAAAATCATAAATTTATTACAAAGCCACATCTCAATCTCAAGAAATCCGCTTCAAAATGCTTGATCCCTAGACACTTTTGATGTGTGTATATCATTATCATTCCAAATAATATAAGGTAAATCTGGGATATAATATGCTTGCCCCCCGGTGGCGAACTCAAAGGCCAGGCACTGAGGGACACCTGGTGCAGAACCCACCCGAGAACCCAGGTTTCCCTCTCATGTGCCGATGTGACAGCCACGGGAGTTTTAGTGGGTGAGAATCCCAAATACCCAGGTTAACTTCCCCATGGGATCCGTGGGACTTATTGGAGGTTTCCCCCGCGATCCCCGTATCTTTGAGCACGATGATAGTTTCCCAGGTGGCTTTATTGTGCCCCCTGGTGGCGGGCTCAAAGGCAAGCCACTGAGGGATCTTGGTGCAGATATCACCGGGTAACCCAGGTCTCCTTCTTATGTACTGATTTAACGGCCGTAGCAACGGGGTTTAGTGAATAAGAATCCGACATACCCGGTTGACCACCAACAGGGTCCCGTAAATCCCATTAAAGGCGTCCCCCGTGACCCCTGTAACCGTGAGCACCGTGACAGGTTCCCGGGAAACTATAATGTGCCCCTCCGGCGGCGGGTTCAAAGTCAAGGCACTGAGTGGTATCAACTGGTGCAGATCCCGACAAATATCCGGGGACCGCGCTCAATGTGCCGACGTGATAGCCGCGGGGGTTTTAGTGGGTAAGAATTCCCCGGTTGACCCCCGTCTACGTCTTAAGGGGGTAACATGCGCCAATGACCTTGAGAATCTGGCCGCTCCGGCCGAGAGTTGTCATCGTAGAGGGCGCTACCAGCAAATATGAATATTACATTTGAAAAATTATAGACTAAAATATGCAGATGTGTCAAATGGAGCTTTATTAATTTTGCCTATTCCGTTAAGGAAGGAAATTTCAATATACCCACATCAAAAGTGTCTAGGGATCAAGCATTTTTAAGCGGATTTCTTGAGATTGAGATGTGGCTTTGTAATAAATTTATGATTTTATAAATTTATATGGATCCTTTTTGGTGCATTTCATAATTTGAATCAGGAACTGTGAATCAAATTCGAGTAAAAGATGAAAATCAGCTGTCAATATTTTCCCTATAAAAACATACAACGCATTGAAGACATTATTAGTGCTACTGTTTCCCTACTACTGATTAAAACCAACGTTATTATGGAGCGGCGACGTCATTTAAGCAGGGAAGAAATGCTCAGAGCCGTGGGAATGATAGAAGCTGGTTCCCGGCAACGTACTGTGGCTTTAGCTCTGAATACAAGTCAGAGTGTTATCAGTCGACTTTGGACACGTTACCGAAGCACTGGTACCGTGGCTGAGCGCCATGGAGAACGGTATCGCTGCACCACACGGAGACAAGACCGATATATTCAAATCTTAACTCGAAGAGCTCCAACAATAACTGCCATGATGTTAGCCGTGAGGCTTCATCACTCTTCAGGGAACTTAATTAGCGACCAAACAGTCAGAAACCGCTTGCATGAAGTGAACCTTCATTCCCGAAGACCGCTACGGGTACCACCTATAGCAATGCACAATCGTAGGATTCGATATCAATGGGCTCTTGAACACAGAAATTGGGCAGAAGAACAATGGCGTTTCGTGTGCTTTTCTGATGAGTCTCGTTTTGGTATGAGACCGGATACAAGACGTATACGACACTGGAGAACCCCTGGACGCCAACAGCGATTAAAATCCTGCCAGGAAGTCCATCCTTATAGTGGTGGAACCATCATGGTATGGGCGGGTATTTGGATCGGCGGAAGAACTGAGTTGATTTGGATCAGAGGCAACCTCAACGCTCAAATTTATGCTGAGACGATTGTATCAGACGTCATCATTCCTCTACAAGTGCAAATCGGTCCCTTATTTCAGTTAATGCATGATAATGCACGACCGCACACCGCAAGAGTTGTAAGACAGACTCTCGCCGCAGCTAACATCAATGTCCTGCCCTGGCCTGCTCAGTCGCCAGACTTGAACCCGATTGAGCATGCATGGGATATGCTACAGAGAAGAGCTCTGCCGAATATGGAGGGTATCCAGTCGCAAGAAGACCTTTTTTTGTTGTTGCAACGAACATGGGCGGCCATTCCACAGCGTGATTTGGATGAACTCATTTTGAGTATGCCAAACCGATGTTCTTGTGTTGTTAGTATTCGCGGTAGAAACACGGATTATTAATTGTTTAAGTTACCCAATAAAATTTTAAAGAAAACTGTTATTTCAGTCTTTTTTCGAACTTTTGTGTTAGTGGTTCAAATGTCAAAAATCCCTTTATTAGGAAAATGGCAAATTTCTTTATTAATGCAAAGGTGACTTGGTTTATCGTTACTGTGACAAACGAAAACACTTTATTTGATGAATCCTTAAAGAAAATTTTAATTAATATCAATCAGGAGAAAAGTTATTGCAAAAATATATGTTGATCCCTAGACACTTTTGATGTGTGTAGTTACATTTACTGCAAATATACTTAACGATATCACTTTTGAATATATTATTGATTATGTATACATAAAAGGAAAAGAACCTGATGAAATATAAAATAAATAAAATTTATTGGGAACTTAAAATAATACATGATAAAAAATGTATGATAAAAAAATTATATTAGTTCATAGTGACGCGAAAAGAACAAGACTGATGCAGTATAAGAACGGTCCCCACCAGCTCAACTCGTCGTTCACTGGAACATATTCTGTTACGTCAGTCAGAAAGACGGGGAAATTTACATTGGTGATAAATCTTACTTAGCTTGTTGATCTACCAACACGAAAACCGGATACCGAGAACCACACTGCATACTGCTGGGACCTTCTGCTGGTGACTGATCTAAACAAATGTCTAAATACGAAGTCATTTTACCCTCCATAATCACTCTGGGGAAATCTGTATCTCACTTTTGTATACCTTGATTTTGATGTATACTTTGGCGTGCCGCCTAATTACAATCTGATAACGCATCAACTTACAGTGGTAACGTAATTGCGTGTTGCGTCAGGATATGGATTATTGCATTTCATATTCCAAACTTCATATCAAAGGTTCTCTCCGTCTATTATAGAAGGGTCAATGCCTAAATAGTGAGACTTTTACATACTTCTATTCTATTGTTGGTGGCTATTAGTTGGGCCCGGTAACCACCGGGACGCAAATCGACCCAGCTGGATCCATTGTGCCTGCCCTAGCCCTTACTCTGTTGCTGACTTATCGAAGAGTTTGTTTAGGTGCCCCAAGATTGCACCAGCTTGGAGCTGTACATAATTATTTGGTGTAGGATAGGCTACTCCCAGTTGACTCAATCTACGTCCTGCTAGAGCGTCGCAGCGACACAGTATCTATAACATCGACTCTTTTTCATCTTCACAGAAACTACAAGTATCTACGGTACTTAGGCTCATTTAGTATAGGTGCTTCTTGGTGCACCCATTAGGTGCCTGATTTGTGATCTGTTTAGATTTAATAATTTAAGCTCACATCCACCCTTGTGCTGGGGAAAGTTCTGGAGTGATTTAGGCCAATCGCTGCCCTCCATGCTTTCGTTTGTTCCTTCCTAGCGTTTGCATGTAATGCTGGTAGTTCCATTCGGAATCGCTATACCTATGTACTACGTTAAATTTACAGTAGTCACAGCGGATCTATGTATGAAGTTAGGTTTAGCGAACCATTGTGCAAGTATAGTTGTGAGTTGTGAATTCAAAAATACAAAAAATAGCTTCTGCACTGTGTCTTGCAGCCAACTTCAGACACACGAAGATCCGCTGTGACTACTGTAAGCGTACTTGAAATGGAACTATGCACAAAATTCTAATGTTTTTGTTATGCACGTCAAAACGAAAGCGCTTAATAGAGCCGCCAAAATATAGAAAAAATATCAGAAAAAGGATATTTTGAACATATTTCCTGAATTGGTTCCAATTCTTCCAACCATCCATCTGATAGTAAGGCTTTTTGGTACGTGGAAAAATGAATTGAAACGAACTGTATTTAAGATGTTCGCATTTGCCAACGACAGGGACTTAAAATGCTGCAAAGACTTCTCACATGCCAGTGGCCCTGATGAAATGTCAACGTTATTATTAAAGACGCATCTAACTGTATTGTTTCCTATTCCCACTAGTACCCAAATAACAAATAACCTAACTCCACCTATACTTAAACCCATACTTACTAGATACCCATCGTAGACCCAAGTCGTGCAGACCCATAAAACCGTATATTATTATGGCAATTAGTTCCGTGATCGATTCCGGGATGGCGATCGAATATAAACAATGATAAGATACTTAACTTTTTTACATAATAATGTAGAAGTCAAAACCACCCAGACCCAAGACAAATAGATTATGTTCATGCACATGAGTGTGGGAATCGACTCCAAGATCTTATGGGTAGCGGCCAAGGTAGCAAACTACTAAATCAACGGGCATGTGTTGTTAATCAATACGTGGATGCCAAAGTAATCCGTAGTACTGTTTGTTTGATCGCACGAATTTAGTAGAAGAAGAAGAAAGAAGAAGAAGAAGAGTTTTTAGTGTAACGTCATATGTACGTAACGTAACTTCGTCTTAAGTTCTGTACCGATGGCGGGGTTTGAACTACGCGGAGCAGTAGACATCGATTTTAATAAGCAAACAGGTTTTAGAGTAACTAAAATTTTAACGTGGTGGTACTTTTTCTCGTTTCTGCCAACACCACCATGAGTTTATTGTTACGCAACTTAGTTAAGTAAAAAGGTATTACCTGATAGTAATCGAATCACCGACCCATAGAAAACTCCCTTTCTGTCCCTGTCATCCAAAACTATAATTATATAGTTCGGCGTTTCGGTCCAGTAGTTTCACCAGTTTTGTTACTTAGCGGCAGAAATCTAAGATTGCGGTGGCACCACCTAGATAGCACACAAGTACCCTTCCAACCTAACCAACCCAGATGTCTCAAAAGACGAGCAACTGTCCGTTGGTAAGCGTATCACTCACCACCAAGCAAACCACCTGGGTACTATACTCGTTGCTAAGTTGAAAAAACCAACATGATAATAATAATAACACCATTCATGTTTTGATAAAAAGAAGGCATTGTCAAGTATATCATAATGTATGTCATTTTGTCGACCTACTCAGTATTAAATACGATCTAAATTAGTAAGATCGTATATGACTCTGATACGCTTTAAAAGTTAGGCATTATACACGGCAACGATACTTTCGCATACTCTATGATGAACCACAAAAATGGTAGTAACATAAAAATATATTTAATTAAATAAACAAGTATAAATTCCATTTGCAATTATTTATAGTGTTATAATTATACCATTTTTAACATATTTTAATTAAAAATATGTTTAAAATCATTTAAATTAAATCCGACTTGTCAAAAAAAAATCGGGCATGTCCACTCGCTGTCACAGTCCACGAAGGACTGATATATGGCGATCGCGGGGGCGCTGCAAGGGGAAATGCATCGCGTACATGGTTTTTCTATTATTTCTTGTAAATCATGTATGAAATTAAGAAATGTAATCAATACAAATTGTAGAATAGATTATATGTTTTTTAATAGTCCAAGTTTGACGTCTATCCGATGAACGGATGTTGAACGCTAACACAATTCATTACCAACGTAGTACATTTTTTAAATACATATTGCTTGAAAATGTTATATTTAATCCAATATCTAATCAATAAAACTATTTGCTGAAGATCTGAGGTATAAGTACATATAATTTTCATAGCCAATGCAATAGCGGATTGATCCATCGAACTCTTTAAACTAAGGCAGTTTTTGCAATTTTACCGTTGTTACCCCCTTAACGATGAAACCGAACAAGGAAGCCCGTATTGCTTCCATAAATTGGTTTTAAAGAAATGGTGTTCTGTTCCTGTCCTTAATCCACCCAAATTGTACACCGGTACACGTCTGCAGTTTCTAATAAAAATAATGTTGTGTTATGCCTGACCAACTCGCTAGAGTACTCGGGTCCTTGGTGTCGTTACGCACCAAGACTAGTAAGTAGACTATCTTTCCATACATTTACAATAGTTCCCTTGGCTGCCGAGGTAAACTGTTATTTTTTCTTCAATTAAGTAGTTGACCTCGGTAGGTACCAACCAACCACATACCATTTAATTGTAAAAAGGGCCTCTATGTGTTGGATTCGTCCCCACGCAAGCCTCTTAAAAGACCGGGTAAATCCCGTGAAACAAAAAACATGAAAATAATAATAATATTTTGGGACAATCGACGAACGATCTTCTGATCTCAAACTAGGCAGAGCCTTTACTATGGTAAACAGGCAGCTGATACTAATGCTTATAAGTATACTTTTTTGTCATTGTGCGCGTCGCAGGTAACCAGTGGATGCAAATAGCCAATTGTCGTTCATTGTGGCGTTCGAAGGGGGAGGCCTATGTTCAGCAGTGGACGTCTTCCGGCTGGTGATGATGATGACACTTTTTTTGTAAATACATACTGATATACTTATGACGCCCAGACACTTAGTGGGAATCGAACCCGCGCCCCTCGGTTGGTTGCCAGGGTCTCTAACCACTACACCAAGGGCCCGTCAATTGTGAAGTGGAAAACCAGAAATTAAATTAAAACTGTATTGCAAATTCAATATGAGCAATGGAAAACGAAGATTTGCTACAAAATTCTTTGACCTTCTACCTGGATTCCTTAGTTTAGCCCATAAAATAAGATATATATTTTTTTTCACCCACCAATTTTGTTCATGAAACTAGTTTATCCCATTGTAAAGTTGGCAACACTGATCCCTGTTTAAAAAGTAAGTAGGTTGCACTCGCGTAGCTCGAGTGCTACGCTAAGAAAAAAAATACGAGAAAATACAATCAACTGAAAGGCCAAATTGATAGTAGTCGGAGCAGTCCCCCTAAGCAGCACGCGCGCACGGGTTGACTCGAGAAGCAGCCATCACTCCCCTCAACCATATTGGAGGGAAGGGGGTGACCCGCCACACGAAGCTGCCACAAGCAGAGCGATTCGATAGCGAGCATGACATATTTTTTGTGATGAAACTATAACAAGTATAAATTTTAAAAAACCCCGACATACATAACATTATATCTACTGATCATTATATCAAATAAAATTATAGATTCATTTGTTATATCTTGTAAATATTAGAGATTTTGTAATTATATCAAATATTACTTACCCCAATTTTATAGTCTTTACCAGATAAATTCCTCCAAATAAATCATGGTTCTCCAGGAAGTTCTTAATCGGTGGTGATCAAATTTATACAGATTCATTATATACAGGTTCCTTCTTTCGAATAAAAAAAGATTCATTGAAATTGGTCAATATTTGCCAGTGTTATGACCAGTTTTGTCCTTAAAAAGCCATAAAAACATCAACCTCCAGCATTCCTACAGTTTTTTCAGAGTCGCCATTCTCATTTTTTCAGGAACTACTTACTTATTCGTACGTAATATTTTTTTATGGGACCCAATTAATGGAGCGGCCTATCCGTACAATTCTAATTCGAATTGAGAACCTCCTCCTTTTTTGAAGTCGGTTAAAAAGGAGGAAGTTCTCAATTTAATTTAATTGTATATATAGAGGGCGCTCGTTCCCGAAGTAACAACAGCTCTGTGTTTTTGAGTTAAATAAAAATAAAAATCCTTATGTATAAGTTTTATAAAGTGATTAATTATTCAAATAGTACACGATAAACAATATGTATCGTTTGTGAGAAAATACAATCTGTGAATTTAATAGACTGGTGTCGAGAAATTGTACTTGTGATTACAAACACATATGAAACTATAAATTTAAACTGGCTATAATAAAACATGTAAAACCAGAAAACTAATAACAATAATTACATCTATTAACTAAAACAGTGAAATATGGTGTTAAATACTTTGGAAATAAGTGTATTCTTACAGCTGTGCAAAATTGTTTACCTACCGTTATTTTATTTTTATTTTCTGTCAAACCCGAACGATTTAAAACAATTACACTTTGTTATTGTTTACATTACGAAGAATCCTCTACTGACTGTTTTATAAACACGAACACTTCTATTACATTCAAAATACGGCACATACAGACATAATTAAAAAGGAGCTGCCGTTGCCACTGCGAGAAATTGCATAACAGAACATAGACTATAATTCATACTATCGGCTGCGTTCCAGTGCTGAACCAATAATAAGTAGACATGGATTTCTTTGAAAACATAACATTCCGACGGACACGTACTAAATCTGACTCAATCAGCACCCAAGAAGCTATAGATAACACTAACGAGACCCTAGATGACACCACTAATAGCTTACCCGATCTGTCCCCGGAAGAAAATAATGAACAAGTTGTTATGCTAAAAAAACAAATTGAAATATTGCAACGTGAGTTGCATAGTGCTCACGAAGAAATTGATACCCTTTCTCTTCAAATCAGTAACCTGAAGCAAGTTAATCAGGACCTTTTAAAGAAAAGTGACCTGTATAAAAAAATCTCAGATAGCCCGGCCAAGAAAACTAAAACAGCCACACCAAATAAATCCATAAAAATATTAAGCAGAAACACATTGAATAAACAAACCCAGACAAACGACGAGTGTAATCCTTCTATGAAATTGGAAAAAGAATCGATTCCAATTCTAATGGACCTACCTGAACGGAATGTATATAATAATAAAAATTCTTCAGCAACAAGTAAATGTCATTTAAAAAATAAATTATGTATAATTAGCAGTGAATTAACGAACAGGATATATGATAATATAAGGGAAGAAAACAGACTAGATGAATACGAGATATGTCACTACAGGAAACCAAAGTGCGGAATAAGACAAATCTTTGATCAAATCGGAGGCAAATTAAAAAACTTTACAAAATCAGATTTTTGTGTTGTCTTTGTAGGAGAAAGCGACTTCCGAAGAACACATGATCATTTAGAATTGGTAATTTATTTGAGAGAAACACTGAAATCATTGATACACACTAATATTGTAATATGTTTACCAACGTTTAAATGTAATAATTTTAATATGGTATTTAATAGTCGCTTGGAATTGTTTAATAATTTACTGTATCTAGACAATGAGACACATAAGTATGTATACCTCTTAGACTCAAATCTTCATCTTTCTTATGATTATACGATGTTCAGTAGACTTTACGGATCGTTAAATAAATTTGGTTTAAAGACTGTCTTAACAGATCTCCAAGATCTTATTCTTGACTTAGCATGTTACAATAAATATAATGAAACAGAATGTATTGACCAATCAGCATTTATTAAAGGGAGTGAAGATAGTTTACAATTTTTTCAGTAATCATTTAAATATACTACATCAGAATATTGCAGGATTAATGAATAAATCAGACATGTTAACTATAAAACTAGATGAATTAGAAAACAAAGGTGTTTGTATTGATATTATTTGTGTATCTGAACATTTTATAACCTCAGGTCACGAGGACTTATTATGTATACCGAATTTTAACCTAGCTGCCTACTTTTCGCGAAATGTTAAAAGAGATAGATAGATAGATAGATTAATACTTTATTGCACACATTTTGTTGAACAATACATGAAACAGTTACATAACTTAATGTGAGCAAAGGCGGTCTTATCGCTCAAAGCGATCTCTTCCAGACAACCTTTGTAAAAGGAGCTATACTAAAATAAAACTGCAGTATAGTGCACAGTAATAATAAAAAGTAGATAAACAATAAATAATATATCAACAACACATTATGCATATATAAAAATATTATTATATACTAATACATATTTAAATGAATATATATATATTATATAAGATACTATACTTATAAAATACCTATTTCACAAAAAATACCTTTATTTACATTATATACAACAAGGACTGGTATTATTTATGGTATATATACATATAATACATATAAATATATATATATATATAAATAAACATGTACCAAATAGTTCACAATGTACAGGTAAGATGTTAGTTGCTCACTAGGGATTTAGCAAGAAGATGCTTATGCAGGTTGTTCCGAAAGATAGGCAGAGACTTGGAATGCCGGACATAAGGAGGAAGATCATTCCACAAATGCGTAGCTCTAATAGTAAAAGAGTCCCCGTAATAGCCAGATTGAGTAAAAGGAGCCTTTAGCACATTATCCGTTTTGGAACGCAAATTAACATTATGACTAGCTCCGAGAAATTGGAAACGTTCCTTAAGGTAGGAAGGGGAAAGCGGGTTATATAGAACATTATACAATAGGATCAGAACATGTTCATCACGCCGCAAACGAATGGGCAACCATTTCAATTTACTCCTGTACTCAGATACGTGGTCAAACTTGCGCAGCCCATAAATAAATCTAATACACAGGTTCTGAAGTCGCTGGAGTTTGTTCAATAAGTCCTCGTTAAGGTCAATGAGACAAACATCACCATAATCTAAAATAGGAAGAAGCAAGGATTGCGCAAGTTCAACCTTTGTCCTCACGGGGAGCAGATTTTTCCACCTTTTAAGCGACGCATAAGCTGCAAAAATTTTACGACTTGTCTCAGAGATGTGATCAGACCAGGAAAGAGTGCTGTCAAAGAGTACACCAAGGTTTTTGACAACCTTGCTGTAAGTAAGAGTGATACCATTATAAATAACTGGAGGGAGATTGGCATACTTTACTTTGGACATCTGCCTAGAACCACCAATGACGATCACTTGCGACTTATTAGGGTTGACAGAAAGACCATGAGAATGACTCCAGTGATGGATAGTCGCAAGATCAACATTAAGTTTAGCAACCGCAGTATTAATATCATCCACAGATGCTTGGGCGTATATTTGCAAATCATCAGCGTATAAGTGAAACCGGGAAGAGAGGAGAGGAGTAAGAAAGTTGATGAATATGGAAAAGAGGTGGCACATGTATTCTTGTTAGAGCAGGTTATCAATACAAGGAGCTAACAGAAGTTGCTAAGCAATCTGTACAAGGTGTTTTTGAATGTTGTGCTATAGAATTAATATCACAACGTGTTATCATTGTTTGCATATATAGGGTACCAAAGCAAAATTATTCAATTTTCTACGAAAATCTTGATATAGTGTTACGAAAAATTTGTTCATCACATAATAAGAAGATTATCCTGTGTGGTGATTTTAATATTGATAGATTAAAAAGAGACAGAA
This sequence comes from Furcula furcula, assembly GCA_911728495.1. NCBI lineage: Eukaryota > Metazoa > Arthropoda > Insecta > Lepidoptera > Notodontidae > Furcula > Furcula furcula. The sequence continues at coordinate 1,118,142 of OU452243.1, forward strand.
TTGCATTGGAACTTGAACACTAATTCATCATTAGTTTCAATCTGAATTTAGTTCTACATGAACCTACTAGACTTCGCAGTGGTACATGCATTGATAATTTTGCACATAACTTCCACAAAGATTGCAAAGCTGAGGTGATTGATCTCTTACTTTCAGATCACACTGCCCAAATATTGAAAGTCCCTATAAATAAAAGGTGCAAATTGCAATATTGGAAAATTCGTAAAAGAGATTATTGTAGTGAGAATCTTGTCAAGTTTAAATCTTATATACAAAGCCTTACATTTAGGGATGTGTATGAATCACATGATGCGAATGTAGCATATGATAGCTTTCTAGAGACCTTCTCATTATTGTATAAACTCTGCTTTCCTACCAAAACAATAACAATAAAAACAAATAGGAAAACCAGCTGGGTAACACGCGGAATAAAAAAATGTAGTAAAAAGCAACGCCATCTTCTATGGACTTACAGAAAAAAACCAACACAAAAAAAAAAAAATGGAACTTAAAAGGTACACTTTTCTATATAAAAAAATTACTAAGCTAACTCAAAAAGCACAGAATGATTACTTTATTAAAACTTCGCAAAACAGGTCGAAAGCGATATGGCAAATTGTAAATAAATCAAAAACTTCAACACCAAATACAGAAATATCATCAATTACACTAAACAACTTCACTTTATCCAATCCTAATGACATAGCGAATGCTTTTAACGATCACTTCATTGACGAAATTGAAAATAACAGTAAAACTAGTCAAAAACCACATTAAAAATGTAAAAACGGAGTAAGCCAGTCAATGTTTATGCGCCCAGTATTGCAAAATGATATAACTTTAGCAATAAAAGCATTAAAAAACACTAATACTGTTGGCTATGATGGCATTTCAACAAAAGTTATTAAGTTTGTGAATGAAACTATTGCACCTGTGCTAGCACATATCATGAATCTCAGCATCGTAGATGGAATATATCCGGAACGCTTAAAGAATGTAATTGTTAAACCCATTTATAAAAAGGACGAGAGAAGTTGCATAAAAAATTACAGACCAATAGCTAAAATTCCTATCATCTCAAAAATTTTTGAAAAAATTATCTATAATAATCTATATAACTACCTTACCAAATATGACTTACTATGCAAAGAACAAAAAGGTTTTAGAAAAAATATCAGCATAAATTTGGCTATATTAGACTTATTGAATAATATTATGACATCAATGGATATTAAAACTCCGATATGCGCTTTATATACTGACATGACAAAAGCATTTGACTATGTAAATCATGACATTTTATTGAATAAACTACACAGCTATGGAATACGGGGAAATGTAGCAAAACTCGTAGAATCATATCTAAGTAATAGGACACAGTGTACAGAAATATCTAGAGTTTCTTCACAGACTAAATTGGAAGAGAAGTATGTTTCAAAAGAAAGAAATATTAAATTTGGTGTACCCCAAGGTAGTGTCTTAGGGCCCCTCTTATTCCTCATATATATCAATGATCTTCCCAAAGCAACAAAACATAAAATGGTGTTGTTTGCAGACGACAGCACTGTTTTGGTCAAATGTAATGATGAAAACGATTATCAAACTGACATTAATAATACAATTACTGACATAATAAATTGGCTTGATGATAATAATTTAAAAATTAATCTAAATAAAACAAAAATTATGCACTTCCATCAAAGAACAGTGACCCCTTCCATGAACATAAATTTTAATGGTACTGAAGTGGAAGAAGCTAAAGTGTCAAAGTTTTTAGGTTTACTCATAGACAACCAACTTACGTGGAAGCAACAGATAGAAGAACTATGTAAAAAGATTAATAAATCAGCATATGCACTTTATCAACTATCCAAAAAGGTTAATCTAGAGGCACTACTAACCGCATATCATGGGTTGGTAGACTCAAAATTAAGATATGGAATCATTTTCTGGGGTAATTCCACTGACAGAGACATGATATTTAAAGCACAAAAAAGATGTGTCAGAGCTATGTGTGGTCTGAAAACTAGAGATAGCTGTGTACCCGCCTTTCAGTCACTCAAGCTATTAACAGTACCGTCTCTTTATATCTTGGAAGCAGCTGTTTTTGTAAAAGGTAACCTAAATCTGTTTAATGAAGTGTCAACAGTACGATCAGTTCCGATTCGTAATCAGTACAAAAACACCTTGAAACTTCCTAAGTGTAAAACAGCTCTTGTAAAAAAAAGTGTACTTGGTCTGGCTCCTCAAATATATAATAAGATACCAAAGGAAATAAAAGCGTTGGACATTGTAAATTTTAAACATAAGTTGACATCACTATTAATTAAGAAATGTTACTATTCAATTACAGATTTTTTGAACGAGGAAATAAGGAATTAATGTATTTATTAATCTAATTTTATGAAGTAAAAATATAGACATAAAATCCACATTTGACATCCACAATAACAATTGACATTAAATTTTTATATTGACAAAACTATAATACTACAAATTCCTTCTGACCTCAATATTTTATTTAAAGTTGATGGAAAATTTCTAATTGGTACATATATGATGACATTTGTACGCCTATATATGGCAAAACATAGCGTTTCTTCTATAATTATAAGACCTGCTTTGTACCTATGTTTCACAAATAAATAATTTGATTGATTGATTGATTGATTGATGTATGTATTTTTAACACGCTTTTACTTGCTTGAGCTATATGTATGATGGTAATGGAATCTTGCAATGCAATTTTGATTTTGACTCAATGTAGTCTCGCGGTCACGAACGGTGTCGGCCGATAATCGCTTGCACGAGCCGCCCTAAATACATGCGGGCGGGGTAGGAGCACGTACGTTCGTTCAAACGATTCTAATTGAAAACTGGTACACCGTTCGTGTCCACGATAGTCAGTGAACTTTCTCGGAGAGCGGTTTTTATTATAAGTATTGGAAATATAGATTTTTTATTGCAATGCATTCTGTGGTTATCGTAATTAAATAGTAATTTAACAGAAATGTAACAATATATTGTAAAAATAATGACAAACTATAACCACCTGACGGACTATTAAGATAACCGCGATTGTTGATAAACATTATGAACGTAACTGTACAGACAACAGCTTCACATAATACTGTCATTTAAAGAAGGTCACGAGTATGTATGAAATCCTCGCTTTTTTGGGTTCATTCCAATTTGGTCGGATAACCAGTAATCTAACAGGGGTTCTAGTTTTTGCTTGTATCTTCTTTATTATGAAATATTTGAAGCTGAAATTTTCAGGATATGTATTTCATTAAGTGCTCTAATTTTTGGTTTATACCAAAAACTCTAGGGTTGGTCTTGTTTTTTGTATTTTGACGTCAAAGCTAGACATTATCAGGTTTGATTCAAAGTGATATTATTCAATAATGCGTATATAATATGTTTTGAAACTTTTCGTGGATATTAAGAGTATTAAAAAGGACCGAATACCGTTTTCAGTGTGTATGAATTTTTGTTCGTTTAAGCGCTAGGACCTTTTTTTTGGTTTTCATAAATCCATTATTACGCTAAAACGGTAAATATTTTTGAAAATCTAATTAATGCACAAATACGCACAAATTAAGAGCTACTGATAATCGTTTATTCTACAGGTGCACAATTACTGGTTTCCGAGAAACACGATTCTGCAAAACGTTACCCCAGCAGGAATTGTAATAACTCTGAAATCTTAAGACGCACAAATTTCATTTTCAGCGCACAATTACGCACAAATATAAACTATCTTTCCTGAAGTTTATGTTTCTCTCCGATCATTGGTTTAGAATCTTCTTGCTGGAACAACGTTACCCCAGCAAGAATAGTTTTTCGGATTTTTCTCAAAAACGAAAGGATGCACTAATTTTTTATTCCGCGCACATTTACAGCTCTAATTATTCTTTTAACTCAATCTTCTCTACGACCATCTTTCTTGCTGGGGTAATGCTCACGATGCAGAAGGAGACGCGACATTGGACCCACAGCTAAATCAGCTTTGGCTAGAACCTTGAAATGGAGGACGAATCGTCATTTCGGGTCGAGGACAAGACCCAAATATTTGATTTGGCTCCTGACAACTACTACGTACTACACGTTTGGTTCGTGACAACCTCGGCATCTGTCCGGCCCATGAGGGCGGCCTCTTCCTAGGTCCGTGGAAACACAGGGTAACAGAGAGCCCAGTCGTAACAGACGAGCTGTAGCCCGCATTGTAAATAGCTATGGAGTAGTATGCGATGTTCCATAGAAGAGCGCCGAGCACCGAACCCTGCGAACACCAGACGCCATGTAACAGTGCAATAGACCGTCACTTCCAAAGCAGAAGACACTTCGATCCTTGAAATAGGACCCTACTCGCCTAAAATAGGCCGAGACCTGATGGAAAGATACCATAGCCGTAGCCTCCATCACACATATGAATTAAAGTGTGTTGAAAACATTGACGATGTCATGAGACACCGCCAACATGACACCACTCTGAGACACTGCCGCATCCGAGAGGGCCTTGACGCGAAAGGTCATGTCTATGTTAGAACGACCCTCTCGGAATCCGCATTGAGTGTTGGAGATTCGGGCACTACTTTCTAATAGGAAAGTAGCCGATAGACTATCAACAGACAAACAGACAGACTATCGACAAACTATTCTAAATAATCGGGTCATACGAACGAACAGCTTGTAGCTGTTCGTACACTCGTTGTAGCCGTACCTAAGGGTTATTTAACTTCCTTGGAAGGACAGGCTTGAAGACTGAATTGAAGACACTGGTTAGTATTGCATTGTCGTATTGTCAACGTCTATGCCATATGTGCGGGGCCCTCCAAGGCGCGGGGCCCGTAGCATTTGCTGACCCCCTGCTATATGGCTAATCCGGCACTGGGTATGGGACCCGGCAGACGGCAGTACCTGGGGTATGGGACCCGGTAGCTCGGTGCAATTGGGGGGTTAGGGCCGAAAGGCTATAGGGTGTGTTGTCACTGTGGTCGCCCTTGGTACTTCTCTGCTGAGCAGAGTTGACTGGAGGGCACCACATGTGATATCAGGGGGGGAAGAGCCTGGAGAGGCTCCGGCTTGGCCATTTTGGCCGAGCTGTTGGAGGGTTTGGCGCAAGCCGAACGGCCGCTGGCGGGAACCGGATGAAGTACAACGTACGTTCCCGGGGCCCGCCACTATAGCGGAGGTGCTGGAAGGCCCGATGGTGGTTTAGTCGGTAAGAGACCGACATAACCCGCGCATGGTAGGCGTCGTGCGCGTGGTATCCTATGAGGATTCCACCATCGCTAAAATAAAAAAAAAAAAAAAAGGTCATTAAATAGATGGGTGACCGTTTAACGCCATTTGAACTAAACGGGTCCGTGCTTCGGAGAGCAAGTAAAAAGTGGGTCCCAGTTTTTAACCGACTATAAAAAAGGAGGTTATGTATTCGATGCGAATGTCTGTTATTAAAAGTTTAGTTAACGTAAAAATAGCGCAGGCGGAGCTGCGTGGGTCAGCTAGTTAACCAATAAGATTGCACAAAAAAGAGGAGCGGTGATTTTGTGCAATCTTATTGGTTAATATTTCTCCTTTTCTCCGCTCCGCTGCCTCGCTCCGCTCCGGTGGACAGGCAGCCTTATGGACGTTATGTTTTGACGGGCCCGTTGGTCTAGTGGTTAATGACCCTGGCTCCCACCCAACAGGTCGTGGGTTCGATTCCCACCAAGCGTCTGGGTGTTTTATCTATATAAGTACTTATGTATTTAAAAAAAAAAAAGTATAACGGGTGGAAGGGACATCGAAACCGATACCAGGGATCCAGAACACGATTCTGAACATCCTAGTGTTGAAATTTCTCATCGGCTTTTTCATGAATTTTCATGAAAAAATTCACTTTTTTTTAAATAAAATTAGTATAACATCATTATAAAGCCTAATTTTAATTTAAAAACAATTAATTAATTATTTGTGTTTTTATTTTATTTTTATTTATTTTTTTATTTTTTATTCACAAAAACAGTGCATAGGCCATTAATTAATAGGCAATTAACTATTATTATTTTAGAAAATTAGCAATGTAATTTGAAAAATAAACATTATTCCGCATATATTCATTACATGCTCGAAAAGTTAGCCATTTGTCATTTACCATATAAATGGTTACTGTAATGTTGTAACGGACATCACTTATGTTATAGGAGGCCGCTTCCGGAGGCCGGATCCCGTTGGAGCGAGATGATCAATCAATCAATCAATCAATCAATCATATTTATTTGCGAAATATGGGTCACATAAGTTGAAAGTAGACATTATAAATTTGTATCACCATATTCAACCTAATGGCATGCAAATTTATTTAACATAATAATAATTAAAATGATAAAAAAATAATAGTAATTGAAAATAGAATTAAATAACATACAAATGTCAATATTAATTATGTAACACAGAAAATAATTATAATTTTATGTAATGAGATCAATTAATTTATAACATTTAACATCATTCCGACTATGTTTTTAAAGTCAAGTTTTGTCTAATAAATAATCCTTAATAGTATAATAACACTTATCAATTAAGAAATCATGCAACTTATTCTTAAACGTTTTTAAGTTTTGACAATTTTTTATTTCGGCAGGTAACTTATTATATATATTCACCGCCATACAGAACACACTCTGATGAAGTAGTTTTGTTTTGCTAGGAACTATATTCAGCCTTCCCTGGTGGCGTGCTCGAGTTCGTTTTTTAAATAATTCCATATTTGTTCTAGTGAATAGTGCAACCTCGTATATGTACAAGCATGGAAGCGTGAGAATGTTTAATCTTTTAAAGTGAGGTTTGCATGATTCAATTTCTTTCAAGCTGCACATTGACCTAACGCATCGTTTTTGGGCTTTGAAAACACGTTCTTTGTTTGTCGAGTTACCCCAGAATATCAAACCATACCGTAAATGTGATGCAACATAGCTATGATAAGCTGTTAGAAGAGCCGATAAATTTGTTACTGTTCGAAGTCTGTATAGGGCGTATGAGGCCTGGCTTAATTTACTGCAGACATGATCGGTATGTGCTTTCCAATTAATTTTATTATCAATGTATAAGCCCAAGAACTTTGAAATTTCCGTTTCTTTAACATTACTATCAAGGTACCCAATTTGAAGTGCTGCTGGTTTAACTCGTTGTTGAAACACCATGAATGCTGTTTTGTCAAAATTTAATTTTAAATTATTAAACCCAAGCCATTGTATAGTTTTGGAAAGAGTTGTATTTATGTCAATTTCTAAATTATTCATGTTATTATTAATAAATAGTATAGTGCTATCATCAGCAAATAATGTCATATCATTCGTAGTTATTTTTGGTAAATCATTAATGTATGTTAAAAAGAGCAATGGGCCTAATATGCTGCCCTGCGGTACACCATATTGTGACATTCTAAGGTCGGAAGAATAAATTTCTTCTGTTAGGGTCAGGAAGTTGATTTTCTTTATTTGTGTAAGTTGTTGTCTGTTTGTAAGGTATGATTTTATTAGATTGTATACATTACCCCTTACCCCATAGGCATATAGTTTATTTAGCAACGTGTTATGTTGAACTCTGTCAAAGGCTTTGGACATGTCCATATACAAAGCTACAGCTGATAGTTTACTATCCATATTTTTTAGAACTGCATCAAGGAAGTTATATACTGCTAAATTTATGGATTTGTTTTTTCTGAAGCCATACTGACATTGCGTTAGAATATTATTAAATTCGAAAAAATTGTAGAGGCACTTATGAATAATGGCTTCAAGTATTTTTGAGAATACCGATAGTAAAGATGAGATGGGTGGGTGCTATTCTTACCCGGACACCCCACGGACTACATGCATTCGACGCAGATTCGGCTTATGCCACGCCTCAGCTACAGTGTCGTAGTAGAAAAACGACTACGTCAACGTCAACATTACGAAGGAATTTGAAAGCAAAACACTAATTGAAAGTAGGAAGTAAGCAGTGACAGCTCAGTAGGCGAGCGCTTGCCTTGAAAAAAAAAGCAGTGCAGGTTCGAACCCCGGTTCGCACCTCTGATTTATTTAATTAAACATGTGCGAATCGCCTTTGTGTGATTGTTACTAGCTTTCGGTGAAGGAAAACATCGTGAGGAAACCTGCATGTCTGAGAAAGCCTAACTAGCTTTCGAATGACAGACGTGTGATGTCCGCCAACCCGCACTTGGCTAGCGTCTATGGCCTAAGCCCCTTCATCTTGAGTAGAGGCCCGTGCCCACCAGTGGGACAAAATCAAACAACAGTAAAAAAAAAATGTCGCAAATTCGCAGATCCGGACACGTAGAGCGCAACGTGTGGACCAGAAGTTTGAGCATGATGAAGGACTGCAGACCGAATGAATGGGCATTTTACTCATGCTACGGAGCTAAATTAATTCCACACGTACACAACATAGGAACCGAATGACTACTGTACCGGTATTCCGTAAGAACATTTTAACAAACTCGAAAGCTGAATCCGCGGTGAAATTTGAATTTCGTATTCTCTAAAATTCGACAGTACAAGTGGCGCCACACCTTCGAGGGCGGAATCGAGGTGAAACATTGTATTCGGTATTCTGGGAAATCACCCACACAATCATCTGGTCATTATAAAAAGCAGATTTCATCATCTGTATGTACGTATTTGCCCATTTAATGCTATATTTACCCGAGTAAGTATAGCACCCTCCCATCTCCTCCCGTTGGGTGTCCGTAAAGAGGCGATTAAGAGGGAAAACAAGAAGACGGGTACTCGTAGCAGCGTCTTCGTTCGTCGAGACTCGTTCTATTGGATTACCTACCACCTATACTGCGATCCCCAAGCCGCCTGCCACGCGTGGGGATTATGGCAACCCCTCTCTTCTATGAGGCCTTTGTTCAGCAGTGGACCTGTCTTGGCTGCTGTTGATCACAGATTAGATAGTTGTATGTTTACAACTGTTGATGTACGTATGATGTTTGTTTATTTAGGTAAATTCACAACTGTAACATACATTTAAAAACTTTGGAACCTGAGCCCCCCTGGCTCAGGGTTACATAGTGAGAATCCCAACTTGGGGATTTCCCTCTAGCTAGAATGAGATTTTAGAGGTACCTGTCCTGAATCTATTCAATATTTAAAACTGTAACAGATCCAATTCTGTATATTGAAGATATTATGAAAATTATTTTTGGAGGGCCATTCTATAACGGATACTGAAGAACTATATTTTTTTTTTGTCTGTCTGTATCATGGCCGCGTATCACGCCGAAAGTACTGAACGGATTCAAGTGAAACTTGGTATGTACTACGAGCTCAGAATACATAATAGTAGATACTTTTTATTCCGTAATTCAGCACGGTTTCCTTGAGCGAGGGGCAGGCGCGGTCGCAGCCAAAGTTTTTGGGGGGGGTCATATTGGACAATCCATTGGTCTAGGGCAATAGGTCATGGGCGTGGGTTATGTATCTATGTAAATATCTATTTACAACCCCCCTCCCCCCCTTTTGAAGATGCCCGCTACAACCTCCACCAAAGTTTGGCTGGAGGAAGAATTAGCAAGTTGCGTTGGGATATTTTGGGAATATCTGATATCCAAAGAGAGGGATAGGATACGATAACCCTTGATAGCGGCAATATTATGCTCTTCTTCCGAGAAGGAGACTGAAAATACCAGGTTGGTGTTGGTCTAATTAACAAAGTCTTAAAAGTCGATAGTGTGTCGAGCAGGGTAGCATAAACAGTTTAAGGTTACACTCAGAATAACCGCTCGGAATCTGCACACCTTGACGAGGAAATAAAGCCTCTATTTCCTATGAGGAGATAGCACAAGCCATACATACCTCCAGAAGCATACTTCATCGTTGTTATGGGCGGACTTCAATGCGAAGGTGGGCACATGGAATGGCGATGAGTTGGGAGTGGGGTCGTATGAGTATGAGTGGCGGGACCAAAAGGGGCCAGGGGCTGGTCTAATTCATAGAGAAGGAAGGACTCAATGCGATGAACCTTATTCAAGAAGCGCTCATCTAGGAAGTGGACGTGAATAAGCCCCAATGTTTCAACCAAAAATGAGATCGAATTCATCAAAACGAACATGAAGCACATATTCAATGATGTCTCCGTGATCGGTAAGGTTTAAACTGGTAGCGATCACCGTATTGTAAGATTGACATCGAATATCAATGTCAAGCTTAAAAGGTCTCGTCTAATGAAGTCCACGCTTCGACTGGGATCCACTTTAATCCTGAACCCCGAATACATAATCGTCTAGCTAACCCAACATATAATGCATAACTGCGGGTGAGTTAAACCATTGGTTGATGTCAACTGTCCACGCAGTAGGATCCAAGCTTTTTAGGACCCCACGCCACAAAAAGCTTCAGAAGCTCTCCGATACAACCATTAAGTTAATGGAAAACCGGATTGGGATAAGACTGCAATCTTCAGCTAATATGACGAATCCAATACACGAATTTATAAATCGCTGTTACACAACTTACTAATACGGCGTGTATTAAGAACACAATTGAGCGAAACAAAGGCGTCTCAAGTGTTTGCAAAGAATTCATATATTAGGTAAAGCCGAATGACCGAGCTGAAGATCCAAAATGGTAGTGCCATATCATCTAAACCGGAAATATTGTGAGAGCTCGAGAAGTTTTATGGACAGTTATACACCTCGACACGGAAACCCATTTCCAGAACATCTCAGGACACCAGAGCCAAACTAACCTAATACCACACCGGGGTCATCCGTCAGACTGTACGAGATTAGAATGGTTCTGAAACAGCTTAAGAACAACAAGGCGCCAGATGACAGAATTACAACTACTGAAAATGGGTGGAAAACCGGTCAATTTATTATTCCAGGAGTTTTTAATTCCGTCTTACGGAGGTATACGCCAGAAGAATGGCACATGTGAGTGGTGGCAAATTTCTTCAAAAATAATATTAAGAATTTTACGCCTATCTCATGCCTGAGCCACGCTTTCAAGCTGTTTTCGAGAGTCATTACGAAACGTCTTAACTTGAACGCAGGTTTGATGACTTCCAACTTTAGACTGCATTCATACGCTTCGCCAGTTTATACAGAAGACCGAGGAGTATAATCGGCCATTATGTCTAGCGTTTAAGGACTACGAAAAAGCTCAGGATTCAAAACCTAGGCGGTAGCCAGCAAAGCCACATTGACGGTATATCGAAGGGTTGAAGTGTTTGCACAGCAACGCTACCATGTCGATCCGACTACTGAATGAGAGTACAAAATCAATCCGATTGCAGAGAGGTGTAAGACAGGGAGAATTTATTCCTCCGAAACTATTCATGAACGCATTGAAAGACGTTTTTAAGCTCTTGGACTGAAAAAGGGATTTGGCATCGAATTCATATCACTCACCTTCGATAATGTACTCATTATGGCGGGGTCGCTGGAGGAGAGGACTCAATACGATATGACCTCAGGAGCGTTTTCCAACAGGTTGGTCTTAAAATGAACAAGGACAAGACGAAGATCATGGCTAATTAATGTCCATGTAGCACCCGTTCCGATAGATCCGATAGTCGTTGGGAACGACACACTTGAATTTGTTAACCACTTTGTTTACCTAGGACAGACTATCCAGTTAAGTTAATCCAATTTCGACAAAGAGGTTCATCAACAACAACAACAGCAGCCGAAAAGCCTTTACTGCTTAATAAAGGCCTCCCCCATATAAGGGAGAGGTAGCCATAATCCCTCAGTACAAGTTGACCTGTACCTCAACAAACAGAAAGACGCTACTGCCCGTCTTCTTGTTTTCCCTTAGTCGCCTCTTGCGGACACCCAACGGGAAGAGACGGAGGACGGAGTGTGCTATTCTTACCAGCAAAAAGACAAAGAGAACAAAGAGGTTGCCAGAAAAATATTTAGAGGAGCTAAACCTTTCAGCTACTCTTCTAACATGGTTGCGCTCATCCTTGTTTTTCAAAATTATTTTGACAACCTATAAGTATTTTGATTTAATTGTTTCGGCGTTTCAAAGAAGGAAGTTAAATTTGTCGATATGACGTGTAAGATTTTGTGATTTTGGGGGGGGTCATGACCCCTACGACCCCCCCTCTCGGACCGCCACTGGCGAGGGGATTAAACTCAAAATGTTACTTGGTTATACGCGTGGTCCGATTTTATCATTTTTTTCACTATAGTTATAATGAATAATAATAATAAGGAGACACTCATAGACAGTTACTGTTGTTATCCATGTCTGGAAATCGATCAAGTTAAGAAACGTTGGGCAAGGTCATTACATAGATGGGTGACCGTTGAATGCCAATTAAGCGTCTCCGTGCTTCGAAGGGCAAGTAAAGAGGTTACGTATTAATATTGAAATTAAAAAACTAACTAAATGGAGTGCTTCCATTCGGAAGTATTCCATTTGGAAGCATTCCAAATGGACGTATCGTCAGTGGCTACCTTAACGTAAAAAGAGCGCGGGCGGAGCTAGTGATTAATAATATATTATTGAAAAAAAAGCTAATGGCCAGTTATATTTGGTTGCTTTGACTTCTGGCAAAATACACTTCATGACTTCTCTGTCTCTAAATAGACCACAGCGGCCAATCTTTCACAAGACCGACCGACTTTTTACATGCCCATCCGACGCATGGATCCCTTTACTTTACAGACAATCAAGTGGTTGGCCTGCATTGTCCTAGACAGTAAGGAATAACTACATAAAATTGTCGTTCCCCGTGGGATTCGAACCCGCGACCTACGGTTTTCATAGCAAGCGGTTTCACACTGCGCCATGGAGTCTGCAAGAACCGAGCTCTAAATAGTACACGTCTCTATCTGTGTCTGTTTATACTTATACTGTATAAGTATATACGTTTAGCTACATCTCGTAAACTCATAGCTTTATCATTTGCTAATATCAGGATAAAGGATAATAATCAAAGTTCAAAATATGTCTAGTAATTATAATCATAATGTACATGAACAGTGTTGTCAAGATAACCAAATGTTAAAAATAAAGGACAAACTCAAGGTTAAACACAAACTGTCTCCCATTACGTCTCGTGTACTAGTGCAGGTTTGTGATCGCGGCGATGGCGTGTCCAAGCCGTGCGTACATACGAAGGCAGCAGGGAGCGGGCAGCGACACAGCGCGCCGGCGCTCCTTGGCATGCCCACGTGTGGGGAACTAGAACAAGGTCTAGCACTTACTTCGTCACAGGTAATCTCGATACAGAAATAGATTCGTATTTCGGTGCAATACAAAATTATAACAAAATCTAAACTTCAACACAAAAATAGAGCACTGTAAAATTATATTTTACAAATAATTATTACTCTCGCATAAAGCTTATTGCTTAATTTATCAGATCACTCATATACACAGGTAGCTTGGAGCTATTCCCACGACTCTTATTGACGACACAGACATCATCGGCTCGCCGTCCCCGACTCCACCTCACTCCACCTCGGGGATGACGGATTTAAGCTCAATAGCTGCCTCAACCTCACGACCTAATCCATCCGATACAATTTTTATACATAAGTTAATATAATAAAGTAATGGAATTTTAGCGACATCTTCAAACATATCTAAATGTATGTTCAACATTTTCCTCACTGTGTCACAGTACGAGTTCCGAGCAAGGGGCGACCGGCGGGGGCGGCTCCTGCTAGTTGAGCGACGGCGACTGGCCGTCGTCCCACACGACGTCGATGCTGGGCCACTTGGTCTGCAGGCAGGTGAGCATGGCGTCCGTGCTGGCGGCGTGCATGGGGCACTCGAGCAGCGCGGCGCGGCCCGTGCGGTAGGCGACGCGCGCGCCCGCGTTGCTACGCAAGAGCCCGTTGTAGTGGTGCAGCGTGAACGTGTCGGGCGCGCCGCGTTCGCAGCCCGGGAAGAACTCGTCCATGAATGCGCTCAACAGAATGATGCCCAGATTCTCAGAGTCTAGTTTCCTTCGCATTAATTCTACATATTCAGGTTCACTGACGAGGTCGGCCGCGCACAGTACGTCCTGTAATGCCGCCGAGGGTATGAAATTGTTCCCTTCTGGATCGAATGAACGGAAAATCCGCTCGGCTGATTCTCCCACGGTCTCCGGTGCGGCTAATCTTCTCTCGAGTGAAAATAAAACTGTCAGATGTGTGTCAGAAGCGAGGACCCATACGGGATGCTTTGGATTTTTGTAAAAAGAACCGACGGTGCAATACTGCATGTGTTCCATTATTGTAAGAAATCCAATGTCATTTTGCTTCTCTATGCCTTTTAGTCGCAGTCCTCCCACGACCTGATCGTGGTCCCAAACGTGAGCCACAGCCCTTCCCGTCAGCATCAGGTTGATCAGTCCCTGGGAACCGTAGCCATATGTAGAATGTATGAGTGGGTCTGAAAGTTCAGCGAGCTCTGCCTCCACTGTAGCGACCCCCTTGCTAAGAATAACACTATACAAAAGAAGTAGAACACCATATTTGTCCTTCAATATTCTAATGTTCCTCGTATAGAAAGCTTCCACTTCAGATAATGTTTGAAATGGGTGCACCTCAATCCGCCGGTGAAAATGTTCGATGGTGTCGTGCATCACATTGGATTGCTCCTCCTCACTGATATTGTTGGCACTGCTAGTCTCCGCGTCTGAATCGTTCTTCCGGTATACAGCAACATTGTACTTAGGCGCTAGACACTGGCTTATAATTGTACACACAGCCCTAATCAGCAAAGAATTGCACTTCTCTGATGTTAAGTCCTGAAAACTATGTCCAGGGGTTTCTGACAACAGTATTTTAAGCAGGAAACCTTGGACTGGAGCTATGGCCGCACACGGTCCACCTTCCAATTGAATGAGAGCACTAGGTTCGTCTTGGCTGAACTGGAAGCCCTGCGCCCAGCGCCGGAACACATCCTCCTTCACATGGTCACCCCAGAGCAGGCGGCGCGTGCTTGCCAGCTCACGGTCCAACGTCACACTCCCAGCACTCATGTTATCTTTGTTTCGTAGGAAAGCTGAAGTATTCGTTTCGTTGGAATTCGACCCGTTCAGCATTTGCATATGTAGCTTGATGTTTACACCACCTAGAACAATAACATCATACAGAAAAGACCAGGCAAATAGCTATTCGAAGCCCGATTAACGAACAAAGGTAATGGGTATTTGTGTGGTAATGAATAAATTCAAGCAAAACTACAAAGACATAACCACGTAGTACTCACAGCCAATATGAAGTACATGACTCACTACTTTTAAAACTAAATAATTATTTTAGAAAACTGATTGAACATTTGGTAAACTTCAAATTACATTATAAATCTTCCATAAATTGATTTATAAACTTTTCATTGAGTAGAAAAGAAAAGAAAAGCTTACGACATGAAGGCTGCCATTTTTTAAGAAAAAAATAGCAACATTTATTCGAAATGTCAGAATACTGTCAAAAGAATTTTGTCTATTGAGGGTGATAAATAAAATTATTACTCAAACTTCATTTATTCGTTTGAAATTATAATTATAAATGCATGCAAAAATAATAGAGCTTTTTACTTTTTCTAGATTCATCTATAAAAAAACTCAAAAAATCTATGCTAACCAGGCCTTGAATAACATTTTAAGAACGTTACTTCGACCTCGACTGCGAACTCAACATAAAATATCGAATGTAACGTTACTTTAGCTTACGCGTTAGGAACAGTGTATCAAAGGATTTGCATAATGTAATTACTTAGAATACTCTATGCATTAGATTATAAAAAAATATATATATTACTTTACATCTATGAACTTACGTCTCATCATCATCATCATTCAGAATCATCACCAGCTGGAAGACGTCCACTGCTGAACATAGGCCTCCCCCTTGCAACGCCGCAATGAACGACAATTGGCTATTTGCATCCACCGGTTACCTGCGATGCGCACAATGTCGTCTATCCACCTTGTGAGAGGCCTGCCTACACTACATCTTCCGGTTCGTGGTCGCCACTCGAGGACCTATCTTCCCCATCGGTTCCACTTATTAGTATAGATATTATAAACGTTACCATGTTATTCTTACGTGCTGAGAACATTAACGATATTTTATAACGTTTTCAAGTGCACGGTAACGTTATAACATTTTACCGTTATTTCAAGCCCTTCCCTGTTTAATGTTTATGTATGCTGTGGCATTATCTATGGTTTAGTGTTTTTTTTAAATTAGTCAGTCAAACTTTTTTAGCGGTAGGGGTATGTCGCTCTTTACGTTTGTATTTTCGTGACTTCTAAAAGCCTTGTGTTATTTCGTATGATTTTGTTTAATTTATCTAAGGGAGTTTTTTAATTTAAACAAGTGAAATATGAAGTAGGTTATTGCTTAACGTCGTTATTGTGGTTTAAGTGAAGTTTTTATGTGTTTTGTTGTATCAACGTAATGATGAAGGTGGACGTAGCTTGGAGGCAGCGCGGCGCTGCAAAAATAGCAGGTTGGTGGAAACCTCTTTAGTGCACGTTTTCGGCTCGCACAGCAGCGCTATAAATCCATTTCACGTATATTATGATACTAAGTAGTGCTCTAAGTTATGGAAATTTGATATGTTTTATTGTATCAATATTATTTTTGGGGCGTAGATAGGGACATGTGAAAGGATTTTATGAAGGCTTGGTTCAAATATATTATTATACGACGAATAGGATAGGTGTTTTAAATTATTTAAAAAAATATTGATGGTTATATGAATAGTTATTATATGTAAAGCAATCAAAAGATTAATTTATGATATTTTAATGAATTGATAGGTAATATCTTCTGGAAATAACTATTAAATGAACATCAACTAGCAAACAGTGGTGTAACTTGCCTAAGATAGGCCCTGTACATAGACGTACTTAGTACGTCTATGGCCCTGTATAAAATAATTGTTGGGGGTCCCAATTGAAGGGTAAGTGGGGCCTCTGTAGCCCGGGGCCCCGTATAATTGTTATGGCTAATACAATGGTAGCTACTCCCCCTGCTAGGAAATAAATGTCAATTATTTAGTTATTTATTTTTAGAAAATAATATAAGCAAATGATAGTAACATGTATAGCTATTTATTACAAAGACCTTTGATAACTTATTATTAAATAAATGATAGCCTGTAACTGCCACTCGCACTGCAAGTCAAATTTTAATGTTTCCTCTCTGCATCATGAGAGGGTTTTGTCACAATGTTTTTCCTTATCCTTAGCTACTGGCCAATCTTTCAATATATTAACAAATAAATCACAGGTATTGAAAGTGATACAAAAACATTGCACACCTTATAATAAGCATTTGAAATGAATTAAATTAATAAAAAAATTACACAAACTAGCATCATCATCATCATCATCATCAGCAGCTGAAAGACGTCCACTGCTAAACAAAGGCCTCCCCCTTAGAAGGGAGGGGTTGCCATAATCCCCACGCTTGGCAGGCGGCTTGGGGATTGCAGTATAGATGGTAGGTAGTCCAATAGAAAGGCTGCTGACCGTCTTCCTGTTTCCCTTAGTTGCCTCTTACGAACACCCAACGGGGGGAGATGGGAGGATGCTATTCTTAACCCGACACCCCATGGGCAACTACCATGCATATATTTATGCATATTAATTATAGTCGAATTCCAACCGCTGTGAGCCATCTAGTATTTATATCTTTAATTAATAATTATAATAAAGCTAATCTAAGGAATGACAATTATTTCCTTCAATACAATGTCACAAGTTCATCTGTGGCCTTGTCAGAACAACAGGTCTGCATTGGTATTGAAACTGAAAGTGCCTTGACAGAAATATTAAATAAACGCATATTTTATTCACAACTGCTGGCTACTTAACAATAATGAGTGCAATCATTTGCTTAGGTATATGCATAAGTTTTAATGTGTTGGTTTTGTTAGTCATGTATAATATTGTTTTTATTGTACAAGTGTAGTTGTAGGTGTGTGCTGGATCTTGGTTTGTTTCTGTAGTCAGAAGGACTGATGGCGTATTAATATTATTGGTACCTTGAGGATGCTTTTCCCTTTGACAACCTTGGAATAAAGCATAATAAGATGCCAATTATTGTAATCAAGATTGATTTTAGTTATTACTTTCACAATTGGCTATAGTATAATTTATGCAACTAAAAGTAGTTTTTCATAAAAAAATAAACATATTATTTATTGTTTCAAAGTCAATGCAGATTAAACAAGGCAACTGAAAATAATAATATTTCTACATATTGCTTATGATCATGGGAACTATAAAAATGAGAAAGGCCTTAGCCACAGCTGGCTGGGATAAGACAGGCATAAAAAAACATTTTAAAGGTAGTGTAATTAGTAGCCTAATTAATTAGGCATCCACACAGTGCATAGAGTACAATCTTAAAATATCTTTCAAGTTGCTATTGTTAATGAGAATATAATGATATTCCATTTTAAAATAGTCCACTATCTGTTGCCAGTCTAGTTACTGCACACTTAACAGATTCATTTACTGGCTGACTCATGACTGACTTACATGGAACAGTAAATCCATTCACTTGCTTTCATAGTAGTAGGTTTTGAAAGTACATGTAAAGTTGTGGTCTTGGTGGTTTGTAATCTATAGTAATCAAATATTTAGTCAATACCCAACAGCTGCAGTTAGTACCCACACATCGATTGCCACCTACCATCGTTAAAGCACTAGCTTATAAGTACATATATCGAAAAATATTATAAATACATATTTTAAACTATAGAACATATACTGGCTGGCTGGTTGAACATGGGACATACTTAAGGATATCGCACTTCAAGGTCTTAAGTAACATATGAAACAGTTAAACGAACTAAATAGGTACCTATAAATAACAAAGAAAACCTTCATTGCAATAATGTGAAACCTTGCATTAGGTGTCATCCGTTGTCACGCGGCTCTTTACAAAGAAAGAGATGTCCACTGGAGCATTGTAAACAAATAAATACGTATGTAATGAAAATCTATTTAGAGGCGTGCGCGGGTAAGTATCCATTTTATCCATCACATATTTAGGACGAGAATCGAGTACCGAGCGCCCTGTATTAATATGTCGCATGTTTAATCAGTCGCATGGTATAATGATCAAACGGTCTTCTTTCTGTCCCTGTAAAGTAAAAATGTGTGTAAGCGGTTTACGAAGTTCAAAGTCCTAATTTTATACAAGATGATCTTGAATATGTTAATGCCGAAAGAGAAATTTCCTTAACGACGTCTCTCTGAAATGAAAGCAGCTCACACGTTCATTGTCTGCAGTAGGTACACCGGTGCGGTGCGGGTGCCGTACTCGACTTGCAAGTGGAAAGCGCGCTTTGTTTGCGCACTTTCATATTATTTTGGTAATATGAACGCGGAGTCCATTCCAGTCATCTGTTTTGTAGATTTTCACGAAACCGTGTAACTTACGTTCAATGCAGTTTTGAAGGAAGAAGTGGGTAAAAAATCAGTTTAGAGAAGAATTGATGTTCCGGTTCAAGCTTGGACACCAAAACTGTGCAAGCTCTAGGAGGCAATATGTCGTAGAGCCAACGTAGTTTATTTTTTATTCGGTTGTCAATTTCCTGTGCATACGGTACGGGAGAACCGTATGCACAGGCACTCTTCATATTTCTTCAATTTACGACGTCACGAAGCCGATTTCGTCAGAGAAACCCACTATGGAATATCATATAATTCCTAAAAACTTTTGGTGTGGGATGATTAGGATTACAATGTTAATAAAGAAAACTCAGTTAGTCTGCATAAACTTCTTCCATGTCCCCTTCGGTTTTAAACTCAGAAATGTGATACTTTAATAATTATAATAATTAACTAATTATTTTTTAATAATTATACCTATATTTCGAGTGATAACTCTGTGGCCCTGCCATCCTTCAACTTTTTAATGACGTTCATGATAATGCAAATTCAAATATCTTTATTTTGCTTAGGCCTCACGGGGGCTCTTGCATATTGTCATTTTTTACAACTACCACCGGATCGTAACGCGGCCTCCACTGTGAAGATCCGGCAAGAAACTCAGCGGATACCTATGTTTTGTTTCGCACAGTGACTTTTTCTCAGCTTGATTCTAAAACTGCGTTATTATTACAATTTAGCTCACAACGCACAATGAGAAGTAACCGTTACCGAAGGAACGCGAACCTCCACAATTGTTGAGAATGATGCAAACTCGTGCGAAATGATAACGGCACCCCCTTACTTATTGAGCCGTAAGAACGCAGCACTATCGTGAACCAAGACCAGTTTGTGTTTTTACTGTTTTTTAAACTTCATTATGGATTCCAGAGGCATGTAGCACTTTACATGCAGTAGGAATTTTAAGCAAACAAAGAACAACATTACACAAATCTTTTTTAATCTATTACCTAGTAGATAATAAATCTTCCATTTTCAATTGCACACTACTCTTATTGAAACAAAGCACTGAGCTAGTAATATTGCCATATCCTACCTACGCTCTCGTGTTTGTCCTTCTGCATATATTTGAAATGATAAAGATTACCTGCCTATTGTTTAGTTGTATAATTATCAAAAAAACCGCTACGAGCTTGTTAGCGTCTCTGTTGAATGGAGTAGTGTTTCCCGACTAGCTAGCAATTTAGATTCGTAATAAAGATAGACAAATACGGCATCTCGCATCTCTGCAGCTCCATAATTTTAGATTTCAAATTAAACACAGCACTGGAATTGTTTAAGATGGCCCAAACAAGAGATTGGATTAATAAAACAGTAAGTTAAGAAATAGTCATCTTCATTCTCAGTTGAAAGCTTTTAACATCTTCAAGAAATTCAACATTTTCGACACATATTCTACACAAGTTGACAAGTACTAGTGACATTCTCCAAACTAATTTGTAATCGTAGTTTCCAAGCCATCGAGTTAAATATATTCCGATTAACATATTTGGCATGTCGGCCAATTAGTGTGCAGTATAGTGCAATTAGTGTGTCGAAGCTTTGCGAGCTTAGCCCATGAGTAAAACAGCAGGTGGCTACTAGAATTGTCACTGTATACCATTTGCATGTTGTACAGCTAGTAGAAAGCATTTCAATTATTACAATTAATTCATGGTAATGCAACCATACTTACTTTAAACTTGTTTTTGGTATCTTCAAAAGTGGTTTTATGTAGTTTCGTGTTCTCAGTTTGGATTGATGTCAGCTTGGTTGTACACATTATGGCTGGCAGTAAAATGTAATAAGAAAATCAGGTTCCTCAACAAGTTTCAATTAAATCATGTTTAATGTTTATCCAAGGCTGATCTCACATAGCATGCGGAAGGGTTGAGCTGTGGATTGAATTATATTTCGAAATATGATAAAGCGCGTCAGTAAGAGAGCAGTAGGTATGGCCATCACTATTTTATGGATTGTGTCGGTTCATTGGGAATGTGTTAGAAAAGAAATCAGCTTGTCAAGGTAATGAAACTTATATTCGTCGTCTCTGTCTTAGACCGGAACCTAAAGCAAATTAGTGATCATTAAATCACAAAGCTCTTGCTTTCTCTATAATTAGGGTCGATTTTTAAATTGTTAATGAATTCTCATTGCTTTGAGTCGATTCGTTTTAGGAATGATTGGCACGTGGACACGAATGCACCAGCTGTGCTCGGTTAGGCTGGGTGCAGGCAGGTTTGTGGGGCAGCCCGGCAGGTGTGCGCCCCGCCCCAGCCAGTGGAGCGGGACGGACCTGTCCGCCGCATGCATACGTAATAATAACTCTACTTTGCCATGGATATTTCAGGACAGGCCCTTAGGTACTTGCATAACTGTTGTTGTGTTTTTTAATTAAGGAAGAAATAGATAGTATATTTGATGTCATTATTATTTTTTGCTAAACTTTTTTGGGAAACTTATAAAGTATCATTTAATTCGTGACGCGTACCACGCTCCAATAAAATGAAATACGGCAGTGCCTGAAAACGTAGGTGTTTAACATGTGTGTGTGTTGCCAGTGATGACATATGGTACTGAGACGTAGTCCTTAACTGCTGGCCTTTTAGAGAAGCTCAGAGTCACACAACGAGCTATGGAGAGAGCTATGCTCGGAGTATCTTTGCGCATCATAATCTGAAATGTGGAGATTCGCCGAAGGAGTAAAGAGAGTGGCATAGCTCTCAGAATCTGCAAGTTGAAGTCGCAATGGGCAGGCCACATCGCTCCATGAACCAATAACCGATGGGGAAGTAAGGTTCTCGTGGCAAGTGGTAACCACGAACCGGAAGACGCAGTGTAGGCAGGCCTTTCACAAGGTGGATATACGACATTGTGCGCGTCGCAAGTAACCGGTGGATGCAAATAGCCAATTGTCGTCTAGTGCAGCGTTCGAAGGGGAAGGCCTATGTTTAGCAGTGGACGTCTTCCGGTTGGTGATGATGATGACCAAGCTATTCTAAATTTTGAGTCATATACTCGTCCTTTTGTATATGTACGGTATAGGTGCTCGTATTGGCAGTAATTTGTTCTAATACTAGAATGCTAGTGATCTTGAAGCTGTTAACGTGTATATTAGAAGAAATGAGATAGAGAATAAAGTAAATCATTCCCGTAAATGTGTGGCAATGCCAGTGTAATTTTTTGCATATTACGTATTCCCCCTAGAAGTAAAGGTCCTGTTATAATTTGAACTCGATAGGCGGCATCACAGCGGTGCGTTGAACCCGCACCGCTGTCGCACACGATGCATCGTGTTTGCTGTTTTATGCATATCACTTGTCTAGGCGCGCTGCGCTGCTCACTCGAGCCTTGTAACATTCGTCGAATTATCGTGTAGTTGGCGACACACATTACAAATATTTAAAAGACGGTATTATTTATACTCGACTACAACATAGGGTATGTTGTAGTCTTTAGGATTAACATATCTCTTCCCAAAGTGATACTTCTGTACAAAAAAAAAGCTTGATACTTCTGTACTGTCCCCTTTGCGGTCGCGCGCGTGCACCGAAATATTATACCGTAACGGGGTCGAATGGGTAACCCCCGCTGAGTCAAAAGGTGACGTATCACGTTGCAAATTGTATTGTAAAATTAGTTTATTAGCTGGTATAACATATATCTGAAGAGCAATCTGATAGTAGCCGTCTTGTTTGCAGTTGCAACACATATACTTGCATTATCAAAATGAATCACAGTCTCGTCGCGGAGCGAGATACAAATGGAGCTTTTGAGGCCGTGGCTGATAGTTAGCGGAGAAAAAATTATTTGTTGTACGGAGTATTGAAATGAAAACTACCACAACATCGTTATATCAGTCAAGGGAGGACTGAAAATACATCGTTATCTATCAATCTGTTTAGGCTGTAAGCCGTGCCAAGACAATAGACACATATATACTTCAGAAATTAGTCCTCCTTCTAAAATGAAACATAATATATTATCATGTTCATGTCTACCTTTTTTTTGTTGTCGAGGAGGATCACGCTTTCATAGTGGATGCAGAGAGTGACGTCCAAAACAAGCAGACATCCAAGAAATTTCTGTATTGTATGTTAATTTACATCATCTCGTACGTGTCTCATTTAAATTTTGAGTAACTGTCTGCTTCATAAAAAACCTTGGTACATCATAATTCTCTCGAATATCATTTCAAGTTTGTTGCCCGCACCAAGTACTAGCACATTTTTTGATGGTGTATGCAAAACAGTTCAGTAGAAGTTATTACTACCGAACAGACAGAAAGGCATTGTACCTATTTCTATCAATATACTCGTACAATGCCGAGTTTATCATAATCCGTGAAGGGTAAAGGTTTTTCAAAACAAATCGAGTCGCCTTCTCACGACCACAACTTATTTTATTATTGTAAGTTATAAATTTTAAATAATGATTATTTTTTGTACTTTGTAATAGCTATAGTAGACAGTTTTCCAAGCCGGATCTCTGGGGATCTAATGTTCATCTAGTGCAGAGGTTCCCAGACTTCTTCCCATAGACCACTTTCAAAATGTAGCTGGTTCCGATGGACCCGCTGCAGTTATTTTCTACCATATTCCCAAAACTGGACAAAAGATATGAAGTGGAACTATGGAAATTTGCGTTGTGGCAACGTAGAGGCCCGTCGAGTCTTTTGTGGACCCCTGGGCGTCCACTTGGACCACTTTGAAAGCAACTGATCTAAAACAATTGTTTTTGATCCTAAATTAATATTACACGATGTTAAACACTTTTTGAAACTTTCATGGCGATGTTTTGACACGATGTTAGGGCTCCCGCACATGACTGCGAATTCGCATCGCATCGCAAATATCTGCGAGAAACAAATGCATTTTCAATACAAAAATTCATTAGTTTCTCGCAGATATTTGCGATGCGATGCGAATTCGCAGTTATGTGTGGGAGCCCTTATACAGGTATTGGTTGTAGGTACAGAAAAAATATTATGTTAGTTTATCTGACACATCACACTATCTTAAGAGTATCGTGGTAGGTACTTGTAAGCTACCCGGGTCTTGGGTATATTTAAAACTAACTGTGTTACCTAACTGTGTTAGCTAGACTGATTAATTATTAAACCCAACCATGATTACTGTACCTCATATTTTATCGGCCTCGTGGCTCAGACAGTGTGCAAACTACGCACTTTTCGTATCGACATGAAACTATTTAGTTCCTCCATATTGCGTCGTTATGAAATAATAATCATTCAGCAAGATCTAATAGGGCTGATGACCTAGGATGCGGCAGACGACCATATGGTACACTAATTCAAGGAGGTTCTTTCCGAACAACCCAGTGCCCTGACACACCACAGTACGGGAAATTGATTCGTGGACGAAAGGATCATTTTCAAAACTTGGTCTTAGGGCTCCCACACATAACTGCGATGCGATGCGGCGAGAAACAAATGAATTTTCGATACAAGTTGCAGGAACTTGAGCCCTTAATTGCGTGTCATCGTATACATATAATGTTACTTAGGTAACCAAGTTCTATGGATCTTCGCATTAGTTCAGACTGAAGTGTCCGTTCGGTGGAATTTGTAACCGTAGTGTTTAAATCAATCTGTCAAATTCTTTACTCGATGTTAGTCATCTTGTAGTGCATTAAATGCCTTCACATTAGGAGTTACTTGTACTGTACACGTGGGTCGATGGGACGCGGTATGTTCCCACACGCCAGCGTTGATTTTTTTGCTAAGCCCTTTAGCATCCCGCTAAGTGCCGATAAGGATTAAGCGGCTTTATCTACCTGAGAATTGTATTTGGATAGTATTACCACTAAACTGTTGACGGAAACCGTTAGCTGACTTTGTTAGAACGATATTTTATTCTGTTCTATTCTTTTTTACTGTAAATTGGGCCCGGTAAACACCGGAACTCACGTCTTGCAAGAGCGCGTCGCAGCTACACAATATATGTAGCATTAACTCTTTCACCTTCACAGTATCTGAAAGTGTCTGCAGCTGTTAGCCTCATTCTGTGTAGGTTCTGATTGGTACTAAAACTTTAAGTGAGTGCACTCATAGCTAATGAAAAGAACCTTTACTCACTAACACACGATCTTTTACACTCACGGTTGCGCCCGTAGCTTCATGCAACTGACAATATTTAGAACTGCATTTCCTTAATAAAACTGGGCCATATGCAAAAATAATCAATTAGGTTGTTTCCAAGCGGCTTAATTAACGTCTTGGCATTCCCTTTAACCAAGAATGATGCTAAAGTAAACTTCAATACTCTTTGAATAAGTAATTCTAAGAAGAATTATCCGCATTTTATCCTTTTACGTAGACGTTTTTAATGGCAAGTATTAGACTATTAGTAATTGGTTACACTTCGCGATTATTGTGATGAAACGATCGACTCGACTGTACAAGTTGTTGGCTGGTGCAAGTTCTAGTGATAGCAAATAAAGGTGCTTATTGTGTTGCTAGGATTAGTTGGTCTCCTATACCTTTTTATTTATTTCTTCATATTTAAACTTGTTTACGATTAAGAAAATAGACTGCAATAATGAGAGCTGACCCATGTTAGCGGTTTCCAAATATAAACTACACTAGCCATCGCCAATTTGAGACATATTGTACTTTGCATTGCGTTTCTAGTGGACGCGTAAGTCATAAAATCATCAATTTTACGCGCATGTTATAATGTTAGAGATATTAGCGTGTTTGTTTGAATAGCTACCACTGCTTCAAAAATCAAATCAAAATGTTTTTTATTGTTACTCAAACATTGCATGCAAATACAAATTGAGATAGTCCCAGTAAGTTATAAAATACTTGTGTTGGGGCCACCTCGCTACTTCCCTTATACATAATTACAATGTTGAGACTTAAACCAGTTACATCTAGAACGTGCAAATTCAGTGTTTATACATTACATTACTAATCATTACAATACAGACAGCTCAGTACATAGTTGGCACATTAAATTACTAAACAATCCTTTCTAGGATGACTTCAGTTTCTTCATAAGTGAGAGTCTTTAACCACTGTGTTAGGGTTTTCTTACAATTGTACAGTAACATTGGATAAATATTTAGTTTACGATTTAGTTTGTTATAGATATAAGTTGACTGTGTTGTGTACTGTCGTCTAGCAAAAATAGTACGAACCCTTGCAGAGTATGCAACAATATCTTTACGTCTTTTATTTAAATAAGTTGGATCAAATAAAAGTGTCTTGTGCAGTTGTAATGTTACATTTAGCAGATACAGTTTCCTCACCGTTAGTAAATTGCTAGTCTTGTAAAGTTCGCATGTGGGGTATCTATAAGGTTTGAAGTACATAACCTTTATAAGCGACCTCTGTGCTCTTTCTAAATCAAGAAATTTACTTTTTGTGGCACCTCCCCATACAGGTATGCAGTAAATCGTGACAGACTGCGCAAGCGCAACATATACCTTGTTCAGTAACTGAACTGTCATTACATGACGTAGATTTTTAAAAATCCATATAAGTATTTAGTAAAATCGTTTAGTTATAGGATCATTAATAATGTTACCTACAGTACAGTCGGGGCTTCCGAATTCGAGTGCTCAATTCAATTTTAACGTAAAACCCGACTGCAACCTCAGTTCTTTAAATCATCAGTCATCAGCAACGACGTAATCACCAGAACTAAATACATTTAAGCTGTTTGTGGCTAGCGTAAAAATTGTCTCTACATATACGAGTATGTAAATAAAACCATTCGTTATGTGCAGTAACATTGCCGAATCACCTGTGTCAACGATCAATCGCTTCTATGTACCACCCAAAAATATCATTGCTATGAAAAGAGATTTAATCCATAAATGAATTTCCATGATTTCTAGAACTCTTCGGCGACTTTAAAGCCATAACTGGAAGCAGAAACATTGCTCCAAACCTTCATCGCGTCCATCTGTCTTTGGAATCTGACTAACTTGCTGAAACAAGCTACCCATATAGAAGAATATCCACAGCTTCATGTTTTTTGAGCGTAGCGTATGCGTTTCTATTTCGTTATGGGTCAATTTTTTCTTTCTGTAGTTAACACGATATTTGAGATCTGTTATAAAAATTCAAAATACATAATTGTAGGCTATGTGTATAAAAGGGGCTAGTAAAAATCTCTTATTTCCTGGAGGAGTTGACTGCAATACACATTGAAGTTTTTAATTTCAAGGACATATATTTTGTTTAAACTTATTTAATATAAAATCTTTTAAAAAAAAATTTAACCGACTTCAATATCACTGAAAAGTATAAAATAGTTTAAATATTATTGAAGTTGGTGTTAGCTTACCGGCTGTGTATATTTGGCACCAACTTCAATAATATTTAAATTATTTTATACTTTTCATTGATATTGAAGTCGGTTCAATTTTTTTTTAAAAAGATTTTATTTTAAACTTTTTAGTGATATTTTCATATATATATAAAGATTGAACCATCGAAAACCGTAGAATTATCTAGGTAGGTTATGATCACATTATCGTCTACATAGTTTTACATAATTCATGTTTCTTCAGAAAAAAATATCCGGTCGTAATGAAATTTGCATGGAATCATCATAGCAGTTTACTCTCTCGAATAAAAAAAGAATCATCGCAATCGGTTCATAATTGTCAGAGCAATGTAATGGAGAACATCAGTTTTATGGTTTTTACCAGATAAATTCCTCCACATCGTTCATGGTCCTCCAGGAAGTTCTTATCCGGTTGTAATAAAATTCATACAGATTTAATACAGTGGTTTCTCTTTCGAATAAAAAGAGAATCATTGAAATTGGTAAATATTTGCCAGAGTTATGACCATTTTTGTCCTTAAAAAGCGACATAAAGTCATCGATATAGGCTTTCCTGCAGCTCTCAGTGCGCAGTCACCATTCTTGTTTTTTCAGGAACTACTTATTACTAAGCAATAATTTTTTTATGGGACCCAATCAATGGATTGAAGAATGGATGGAAGAAAGATTTTTTCAAATCGGTTCATAATTGACAGAGTTATGCGCGAACATACATAAAAAAAAAACAATATATATACAGACGAATTGAAAACCTCCTCCTTTTTTGAAGTCGGTTAAAAAAACGATTGTGATAAAGCAGACCAGGCCAGAGTTGTCACCGGAGCGGAGTGACAGGACCACCCAGGACCACCTCATAAAGGCCGCGTAAGATCTTGTGGCAGTTTCCAAAATATGACGCTGCCTGTTGTAATATCCAAGGTTTTAATAAAGATTGAAACGTTTTAATCGCTTTCGTCATTTTTGTTCATCTTTGCCATTCGTGACCTATCATCTGAAATCTTCAAAAGTCTTTATTATATATTCTTTGTACATAATCAAAGCCAAAAGTATTCTTGTCATTGTTTTGATTTTTTATATAGCTATCATTGTCCAGTGTCGAGCGCACTGAATCAGCGATATGTTTCGGCAAATTTGAATGGCGACGACTGAAAGCGTAACGTTTTCACGGTCGACGGCCGCCAACACTGACGTTCGAGCCGTGACGTCATCTGGCAACTTATTACCATGCACATCATTGACCATACATTGTCTGCTGCTGGTGTATAGTGCAGCGATCGCTATGTTTTACTGCATAATGGGTTCGTGACAATTTTGTGAGCGCAGCACGATTATGCTGTTCGCAATTGTGCTGACTCGCTTGCTGACTCTCAGCAATACTAAACCCAGTTTAGTCAAAATTACACAAGTTATGATAAAAACTGTTTAAACAAAGGGTATTACTTTCTATATGTAGGAAATGGACATCAAAACGCACGTATCTATGAACCTGCATAAAAAGTGTAAAATATGTTAACGCTTGCGAGGCAAACCAGGACCAATGCATCAAAATAAAACATATTTTAGTGGTTTGTGTCACGTTCATTGAGCGGTAAACATATCCATCATTCGTGGCTTCGGGCGAATTGCTTGAATACTTGGAATTAGACTACTTAGATTGTAGGCGACAAAAGAAAACTTGCTTTAAAGTTTTGTCAGTAGGTACTATACCATTTGGGTTGAATGAAATTGTACTTTTTGTTTCGTGTACCGAATTCACACGCTTGTCATTGTGTGCGCACACGAGATTTTGATCTGGCTACTCCGTTGTGAGTTATTCATCTTTTAGTAATGTTTGACTTACTTATATGGCAGTTCTAGAGGCAATAAATGGTCCTGGAAATTTCTTAAGAACATATTTAATAATACCTAATTCTAGTCTTCTGTCTTAAATGCCAGGAGTTTTCTGTGGTTTCTTTTCCTACTGCCCCAGAAGGAGAGTTATGTTTATCAAGTGCATGAATATATGTCTATATCTATGCCGTGTAGTCGAAGTTTCTACGTCTCAGATTTGCGTACAATGGCTCGTTTCTGGTGGCTAGAGAAACTAATAGAAACTAGTTTTAGTGTCGATATGGTATGTGGGGCATTACCTTATGCACAGGCAAAAGCCGCTGCGAGAATATTTGTGAGTTACAAAGTAGTTGTTAATGGCAGATGATTGTATGATTGTATGGCATTACTCCACATTCCCTTTGCACTACACTTTATCGTTATACGATTTCCTCCGAGTATTTGCCTTGAATCCGTTCTCTAACTTCAGTAATCAGTAACTTAGAATCAGTAATTTCTCTGCTGCACTTTTTGCAAAACTTGGTGTCATCGAAATTAGCGTTTATAAGAGCAAAGCGTTATAGCAGGTTATATATACCACTAGTAGTGCTTCCGCCCACAGCCACACGTAGATGTTCATATCATTACGGATCTGCGAAGCTGCGAAGTGTAACCACTCTGTCGCAGCCCACGAACCGGCGCCGGCGCAGCAACGGCACAGAACATCACCGTTATTGCAATCCAAGCTATAAAATAGCCGCAAATTACCCGGGTTTTAAAGTAATGTGGTGGAGATTGCTGATCGCCGGTGTCGTCGGAATCTTCATAAACTTCTCGCTCACGACTATCGTTGAGAGCATATGTTATACTTTTTCTGCAAATATTTTAAGTTAGTGTTACAACCAGCACCAGATATCGACGCCATATTTTGCTATAGCCACCAGCCTTTATTATAGTCATAGTACATGCCGTTATATATGTATAGCATTATAACAGCAAGGACTTCCAAGGAATCGCCACAGTGGTAACAAAAGGCTTCTCTTAGAGCACTGGCTAATCCAGCAGGCTTAGAGCATTCAACCAACGTTGGTTTAATGATCAGCAGGAGTACAAGTACAAACGCCACACAATCGTCACCACCATATATGTGTACAGAGTTGAGGTATAACCCATTAACCCAATCGAGCTGCTTTTTTCTAGGGGCGTTCCCACCTTGGTTCCCACTGTGCCCTACCTCTTGGTCTATGGAAAAATGGCTGAAACTGCTGTTCGTGATTGCCTTCAATGCACCGTTTTTTTTCTCAACAATGAAATGTCAGATTTTATTTACCTCGTTTTCATAGTTTAAAACCAAATGCACAATTAGTAACACTACACTATCGGTTATCTGACCGGACTCTGTCTGTGTGGGCATGAAGGCCGCTATGTCAATCGCTTGCTATTCGTTACGAAAACACCTAGAGATAATTGTAAAACATACCATGACAAATATATTAGAAAGTTCTTTGTGTTTGAAATTGGCGTGGACCGTATGATCGACCTGAAAAGGGCTGGCAGACTAAACTACTGAGACGTGCGATCTAACTATGATAGTTTAATTTCAAAGGAGTCACATTCAAACGTGTAAAAAATTCATTGGCTGTACCCATAGATTTACAATTTTTTTCAAAAACTATTATCAGATCATAACGCGTCCGCTACAGTGAAGATCCGGAAGGATATACCTACAGCGGGCTTGTCTTTTAAATCATATTTAGCTTTTTTAGTATTACACATTATTTCACTGCTAGACCCACTTGTGGTACCACAAGCAACAATGGAATCTATCCAAAAGCTTCTGAAGAATTAACTAATCTTTACCGTTATCAGATAGTTGTTAAATATGAATGAAAGCACTTTTACAACCTTTGAGTCATACGGCACCGTTTCCATAAAGTCTTGGTTTCCGGAAGGCAAAGACCCATGAGTCACTATTCATCGATCGATCTTTGTTGTTACCTGCGTGCCGGCCGGGCGGCCGGTCGGCTGCGTGCCTGGTTACGTCACCGCACCGCTATGCGTGTGCGCATTGATTTACTGAGGCGGTGAGGCGCACGCCCGCTGCCTGCCACTACATTATGTGGTGCTATGAATTGTGAACTAATGTCTCATTTTGTACAATGTCGTAAAATAACCACGTTTCCTTTGTTTTATCAACCTGTCAGTACCGTTAGGGCTAGTTGATATAAAATTTATATCAGGTAATTTTTGTACGAAAAAGCCTTTGATTCAATCGAGATCAGGGCGGTATTGCAGTCTCTCCATTCATTCCACATTCACAATAGGTGTATAGCAGTGTTGAAGTATTTGTTTAACAACGCCTCCATGTCGGTTCGACTACAAGATGAGAGCACGAAACCAATCCCATTGCATGGAGATGTGAGACAGGAAGACGTTGTTTCTCAGAAACTGTTCACGAACGCATTGTAGGACGTTTTCAAGCTCTTGGACTGGAACGGATTCGGCGTCAACATCAAAGGCGAATTCATCACTCACCTTCGTTTTGCCGACGATGTAGATAGTCGCTAGAGGAACTCAATACGATGCTCGCTCGGCGACCTCAGTAGCGTTTCCTAAAAAGTGGGTCTTAAACTGAACATGGACAAGACGTTCATGTCTAATGTCCTTGTAGTATATTTCGTAGTAACGTATATGGATAGGATGGACATATGGACATTAAAGTCACATGTCACGGAATCGCACACATGTATTGCTAGAGATTCCATTCAACTTAGCAAGTATTATATGAACCTCATGTAATGTGAATATGTCGCAATAATAACCTCAACACAGACGCATTGTCTTCAATTATGCTATTTAATATATAATTTGAATTACCAAGAATGGCTTAATTACACTTTACACGTAAAGCAATAAGGTCTTTAGGGAGCTAGAACCCTATGAATGTTTTAACAATTTGAAACCTTCTATTTGCTTTGGTTCAATAAACACCTAAATAATTGTTTTAGGAACATTCGTGAATCGCCTTAATGGAACAAAAAACGTCTAGACTTTAGATAGGTACTGCTGGTAAGACTAAGAACATAATTGTTTTTATTTTGTAGCTGCTCGAATACTATTGTATACAGAGATTTTCCTTTCATCACAGATTTTCTATACAGTACTTTCCTCTCTAACCGGTCCCGGTCCTGCTTGCATCGATAAAACTAAAAGGTTCGAGACCTTGTGAAAATTTTCCATATCCATTAGTTAATACTGATGCTGATAATCTCAGTAAACCGTCTTACGGTAGCTACCTAGTAGGCATGCCGGAGCTTGGTAGCGTGTAGTTCATTATTACTAAAATATAGTAACGTCACGTTACTTCATTGATCATCTTTTTTTACGGCATAAACAATGTATTGAAAAGATCGATTGTCAGCAAGATATTCCAGGTCAGGTTTCGTTTTTTGACCTATAAGCTTCATGGGTTTCGTCCAGAATAGAGAAGGCTATGCATAATGCGCACCCCATCAACTGACAGATTGATACCGAACTTGTAAAAAATATAAATTATAATACAATATCAGACATATACACTTACATTGCGATGTAGTTGCCTGCCAGCATATCATTGCTGCCAGCGCTTGTCCATTGTGTAACGTTGTCTATTGATGACTAGTTTCAACAAACCAGATTATGTGCAATAATAATTGTTAGAGATCGCAATGCATGTTGCTTTCACACGGTCTGCGAGTATGTCGACAGTACTAATATAATAATAGTCCTATACCGTGATCATTTTGGTTTAAATGACCATGTGTTACTTTCGTGGGTTTTTCCGTTAAGAAATTGATGTGGCACACTTGATCAAGTGAAAATATCTGTTGAAAGTACATACGTCCATATATCCATAACACGAAGGTTGCTCTATGAAATTTAATTTAGTTCAGAACCGACGAAATTTTAATGGCCGAGCGAAGCCGCATGTCTTTGGTTTGTCCTAATGTCTTCAATATAATCCATGATTACAAGCTAATAAAATAATATCATAACCATCATTAAGTGAAGTGTGTCCCATGCGGCGCACGATCTCGTGACGAATCGATTCTAATTCGATTACCTCGGGCTCCGGAGAAGCATGCAATACTCGTATGCCCGCCAAGCAAGCAGCCTTTACTTTGATAGTTTTTCACTAAAAATGACGATGTTGATCATCGATTCGATAACTTTATCATTATTACTTGTCACCAATGCGCATAGTACTTGTGTCGTTAAAATATTAACCTGGATATGTTGCTGAGACGATACATAAAGTAGTCTCAGCAACTTTGTTTGCTTGTTCTATGTTTTTATGATTATTATTATTCTGCCAACTCACTAGGTTTTTAGTGTTGACGTTTAGTGTTATGGTTTTAACATTAACGTAAGATAACAGGCAATAACATTTTACAGGACGAATACTATATGTATGCAAAACAGACTGCTTTGAAGCGTGTCCTAACGAATTTAGTTTTTGAAGATACCCTACAACGTATTCTATGGGTATAGGTAACTTTGTCACCTGCAACATTGTTTAAAAATAAAACATCAATTACTACATTATCAGTATTCCATGAACGTCGATGAGCCGCGAACGCCCAGTCCGCGCCATATGTACTTGGTAATTGGATTGAAGTATTATCGATACGATAATGAATGTGTCAAAGAACTCTACGCGTGACGTGACATTGGTCTATTCACAAATTCACAACTATTACTACTATTAGGTATTGCGCGATGATTCGTCTTTGTTTTATAGGATTCTTGACCTTTTGTCTACCTATCATCATCTTAATTAGGTAGGTATCTTGAAAGTAGTTCTTAAGTTAAAGTTCTTCTTAGCTCATCCTGGATAGAGGCAAAGAAATAGATCCTTTTTGTTAAATGGTCGGGCAAAAACCACCCATTTTTTAACACCAGGTTTTTTGTTGCCTTACCACTACAGCGTTGCCAAATTAATTTCGGCTTTACAATATCCGCATTCAACGCTTTCTTACTGGATATTTATCTGACTTCAGTGAAACAAAAGTTAACTCAGTGTCTTTATATTACGTTTCGCCGTTTGAGAATTTTTACAACTGTTTTGAAATGTTTTCCCAATATTTTCCGCTGTTATGCGTTTGATAATTTTAGAAACGGCTTGCTGTGGCTGCTTCGATGATTTGATACGGAAGAACTCAGTGAGTTAGCATCATGTCCATACTGAATCTTTCTAATTTTAGCTTTAGAGCTATGAAAGTCATACTCAAATAGTTTATTGCAAATAGGCTTAACGATATCACTATATTATACTTAGCAACAAAAACTTGACTAGTGAATGGTTAACTAGTCCGTACCTAATTTCTTATTTAAATTAGGCAACGTCCTTGCTATTTTGTCCATCTTGTGTGTTATGAACCGTGAAGGTTTAGGTGGTTCTTGGTATTTTTGCTTGCGCTTGCGTCCAAAGCCACGGAATGCAAACCGCCGTTAATGTTTTTCGAACGTCGCGCACTACATTTGGTTGTGGGTCATTGCGATCACGAAACACTGCCACTCGAATGCTAATGTCAACGACGAATCCATATTTTGGTCATTATACTTATACGAAAAAAAGAACGATTTGTGAAAGCAAAGAGAACGAGAAGAAAAAAGATCATCCACTTCCGTCCAACATGTAATGCTGTTATTAAATATACCGGGAATTTAATTTAAAATAAAAAAATTGGTGATACAAGAAACTTTCGAATAAGAACTGAAGATATGTAAAATATTAGTTGGGTTTTGCTTGTCAGTTTTATCACCTTAAAGAGTAACCATTAACAAGAATCACGTTTTTTCCTTGTATTGTACAGTTGTATCATTGAATCTTTGATTTTGAATAATTATAACTTCCTCAGTACATCGCCGAGTATTATTACTCTTCCAAAACAAAATGTGTTTTAATAGTAACTCGGTTAATTCTTCGAAGTTCCTACAGGTAGTATAGATGAACAATGCTGTTCGTTCCTTTAGATACGAATGAGCCAACCAGACCCTGGGAGAGAGTGCTCAGCGCTTTCAAATTGTCGCGGTGTAAGTTACTAGCGTTTAGACATTATATTCTGTACTAGCGACCCGCCCCGGCTTCGCACGGGTGTAATTGAGAATAACAAAATGAATACGTAATTTAAAGTTACTGCCTTTGATTATAGAATTTCTTCATAAATAATGTTTGTAGCTGACTTTTCGTAACGCAATATGAACAAATTTTGTTTAGAAGAGGGCTATATAGGACGTATAGCTGTCTGTTCATGGGCAAAGAACTCAACGCTTAGGTTAAGCCTGTAACGTTGAATCTCTGAGCTTGTGATTTGTTAATTGTATTTATAATTTTATTAGAAACTGCAGACGTGTACCGGTGCACAATTTGGGTGGATTAAGGACAGGAACAGGACACCATTTCTTTAAAACCAATTTATGGAAACAATACGGGCTTCCTTGTTCGGTTTCATCGTTAAGACGTAAACGGGGGTCAACCGGGAAATTCTTACCCACTAAAACCCCCGCGGCTATCACATCGGCACATTAGAGGGCGGACCTGGGCTATCTGTCGGGATCTGCACCAGTTGATACCACTCAGTGCCTTGACTTTGAACCCGCCGCCGGAGAAGCACATTATAGTTCCCCGGGAACCTGTCACGGTGCTCACGGTTACAGGGGTCAAGGGGGAAGCCTTTAATGGGATTTATGGGACCCTGTTGGTGGTCAAACGGGTATGTAGGATTCTTATACACTAAACCCCAACGGCCGTGCCCGCTCAGTCCCGGTCAGTCCCGCTCAGTCCCGATCAGTCCCGCTCAGTCCTACTCAGTCCCGCTCAGTCCCGCTCAGACCCGGTCAGTCCCGGTCAGTCCCGCTCAGTCCCGCTCAGACCCGGTCAGTCCCGCTCAGTCCCGGTCAGTCCCGCTCAGTCCCGGTCAGTCCGAGTACCACACCGTACCACACCGAACCACACCGAACCACTCACACACACTCACACACAATCACACACACTCACACACAATCACACACACTCACACACACACACACACACACACTCACACACACACTCACTCACTCACTCACTCGCCCACTCAAACACTCACCCACCCCCTCACCCACTCACCCACTCACCCACTCACTCACTCACTCACTCACTCACTCACTCACTCACTCACTCACTCACTCACCCACTCGCCGACTCGCCCACTCGCCCACTCGCCCAATCGCCCACTCGCCCACTCGCCCACTCACCTACTCACTCACTCGGTGACGGCGTCACATGAGCGCTTTCATAACCTTAACAAATTTAACGCTTACGTTCAACACCTATCAATTAACGCTTAACGTCTAACGCGTTAAATGTTAACATTTTTGGAAGTCGCATAAGAAGTTTCACTTCAATAAAAAAATAATAAAATGATCAAAAATAAAATGTATAAAAGTACACAAAAACAACCCCAAAGAGAGATTTGAACCCGGACCCTGTGCTGTGCTTAGAAGACGTTTCCGTAACCTCCAGACCACGGCTGCTCTTATTTAATTAATCGAATTACTTGATCATATTATTGTTATTATGTCTGCTGAGTCCCATAAAACTGAATTAGGTTTTCTATATAAGTACATAGGTAAACCTTCAATGAAAAATTATATAACCGATGGTGAAAACCGCTGCGTGGTTTAGGAGGTGCTATCGGATATAGACAGACTCGGATAGTGACTTTGTTTCACACTATGTAACGATACTTTGACTTTGATAGGGACAACACCAGCCAACCTGTAGAAAAAACCCTGACTGACAGACACAATAATTCCAATAAAGTTTTGGCTTTTATATCATACGTACAATACATGCATATTGTATTCCTACCGACACAGACATTTTGGAAATATATTTGGGAAACAAACAAATTATACCACTTATTACTAATAAGTATATCAATTAAGTTTCCTAACTAATAACTAAATCGTAAACGTATGCCTGATTTTAAATTTAAAAAAAAGAATTAAATATAAAAATATAGTAGAGATAAAAATGCTGGAGTTAATATGAGTTAAATATTTAATACTGTTTAAAACATTGAATCTTAATATAAATAAAAAAAACAAAAACAAAGTTTAAAAATACAAAAAGGAAATCCGCACGCGGGTAGCGAACCCGGACAGACCGCGCTTAGAGGACGCTTCCGTAACCACTTGGCCAAGGAACTTATGTTTCATCGTTCGAATTACCGTATCTTATTCTTGTTATATATTTGTACCGCCATCGGTTGAGTAATAATACTCCTTTTTTACCCTGTTAAGGGATAAATTAAAAAAAATATGATATACAAATTCAATAAATTTTCTTAACGAATGTCTGTGCAAAATTTCAAGTCAATAGGACCAAGGAATCGCGTTCTCCCATAC
The DNA here is from genome assembly GCA_911728495.1 of Furcula furcula. Classification (NCBI taxonomy): domain Eukaryota; kingdom Metazoa; phylum Arthropoda; class Insecta; order Lepidoptera; family Notodontidae; genus Furcula; species Furcula furcula. Next base: position 1,156,100 of record OU452243.1, read on the forward strand.
AAACTTTGCCCCCCTGTTTCACCCCCTTAGAGGTTGAATTTCACAAAAACCCGTCTTAGTGAGCACCTACGTCCTAAAAGGAACCCCCATGCAAAATTTGAGACTCCTAGCACTTATAGTTTCTGAGATTTCGTGATGAGTGGGTTTTTGTCTACTCTTTTATATAATAAGATATCGAGTGGACCCATCCGGTGACTTGAAATAATAGATGACGAAAAAACATATTGGGTTATGGAGTTTTTATCCCAATACTTATATATAATTACTTAAACGATTTGAAATACTTCAACATGTGTTTTGATTTCAAGTGGATGCAGACGTGGGCTTTCCTAAGTTTTGCTTTTACCGTCTATATTTTTTCATACATCGTTCGTAAAAAAAAGAAAGTTAAAATAATTTTAACTTATCAAAATATTTTCTGCATTATTTTGTCTCGGAATGTTCGCATTTCGCTTCGGTCTTGCGTTTGAGAGTGACCTGGTTTCGTTGGCCACCTGTGTTGTATGCAATACAGTAGTATACCTCTAGCTAGTGTCAAACTGTTTGCAACACACATATCATCACACAATAGCCCGTTAACCGTTGAACCGATATTATATAGTTCTAGACAGTTTTTGCTGTCGTTAATGCTATCACCAATGTAAGTCGCTTGTTGACTTTCGTTCTTATAAATATTTAAGATTATTTTTCTCTTTTTAAAATTTAATGTTTTCACTTTAAAAAAGTTGAGGCCTTGTTATAACATTGTTCCATTTCCGTTAAATCTTTGTTAACCGTAGTTTTATGCATCATCATCATCATCATCATCAGCCGGAATACGTCTACTACTGAACACATGCCTCCCTCTAAATGGGAGGGGCGGTTTGTCATAATCCCCACGCTGGCAGGCGTCTAGGGGATCGCAGTATACGCGGAGATGGATCTTAAACAAACGACGCTGCTGCCAGTTCTGTATTTCCCTTAGTCGCCTCCTACGACACTCATCAGAATGGATGGTAGTGTGCTATTCTGGCCCAGACACCCCACGGGGTTATATGGATGTATAGGTATACATAAAGTTTACCTGCGAAGTTCTTTCGTTATGTGATCCATTATTTTGAGAATCCTACAAAAGGTGAAACCATTAATTATTACGAGTATGACACGGTTTTTTCTATCTGGTCAATTATGACTATTACACAATTATTGTGAAGAATGAAGATAGGTACCTCAACTTATATACCTTACGGCTGCACATACAAACGTCAATTATATATGTTTTATTTATTTATTTATTTTGCAAAGAAGGAGGAATATTAATATCTATCTACTATCTGCTACTTACTTAGCACTAAATAAGAATAAAGAAATACAAACAGGACGACACATCCATCATCGTCCCTCAACTCCGATACGCGACACACTCGCTAGTACCTCTCTAACAAAGCTTTACTCGAACGAACCCTGCCCCACGAGGGTAACAATCAGATAAGGATCGGAGAAGGGCATTGAAGCCCTACCTACCTAACGATTGGCCTCCACCATTTCCCCTTACAGCCAACCCTGACCAACCAGCTTCCTATCACGACCTTCTAACAGCATAGGAACCAGACGTATGCTACACAAGCCAGTAAGACTCCACCACCTTCGAACGTATGTTCACATTACTCAGCAACCGTCATGAGTATCTACATAGAAATACACCAAGACATACCTAGGTACCGACGCCCACATGTCCGCACTACATTAATATCACACGGGAGCATAAACAATACTTTCTAGTATAGTAAAGAATAAAGAACTTAGCTCTGAACAATCCCCGGCCGCTCCCCGACGCTGACCGCTCACTCTGGTTCGGATCCTCACAATTCAACTCACTACGACACCACTGATTTATTTACTACGAAATATCACGATAGAATGCCTTTGCAACACCTATTTCGATTCTTATAAAGGCGCTAGATCTTTGTGCTACGCATTACAATTGGTAAAGATGACAATTCTACCTTCAACCTAAAAGATCAAATAAGACTTTCGTTTCGAGGTCAATTATTAACCTGTACTAATGACAATGCTACGACATATTATAGTAGCATATGAGTATAATATATAATCATTAATCCATATTTTGATATCGCATTATTTCGACACCCGAAGCCACTTAATAAGCAGATAGTGAGTAGAGATATCAATTATCTCGTAAATTTTAAAAAGTGACATAATTAAAATTCAAGTTAATTGGCGTTTGTGAGTGCGGCAGGTAGTAAGGCTTAGTATAAGCGAATCCCCAGAGATATTAACATTACTAAGGCTTAGTAGGTATAAGCGAAGGCTCAGTTGTTTAAACATATTTGTCTGTGTTGTTCCAGGATGCTTCGCGGTGCTGGTGGTGTGGGCGGTCGCGTGGCCGGGCACGCTGGCCGCCTCGCCGCTGGGCCCCTCCGACCGTTCAGAGGCCTACTTCAACGGCAGCTCCTACATCCGACTCTCTAGGCCCATATCGCTTAAGCAGCTGGTTGGACTTAGCTTCCGGACGTGTGTCGGTGAGTCGATTTGATGAAACAGATAAATATAGAACAGACGTAGTTTTTTTAGCTGAAAAAACATACTTATTGCATTCTATCGTAATTTTTTGCTAAAACAGAGTCGTTATATTTGATGAAAAACCAAAATACAAACTTTTATAAACCTCACAATATAGAAAGCTCACTATCATCATGTAATGTATTTGCGTTTATGTTAAATGTCCATGTATAATACAGAGAATATCAAGTACATACATGCCACAAACACATTTCGAGCCCAGGCAGCGGCCGTCGGAAGCGGACTCGTGCGAACCTTGTTGGGCATCAATCAAATAACTTGCGCAGTCATTGTCGCTGTTTTTTTTTTTTACCGGCCGGTTATTACGCACATTACGCGACTACGCGAGAGATCATTTAAGTTTTATCTCTTTCTAAGTTTTATCTAGTATCTTTTGTTTTCATATTAAATAAGGACTACAAACTTTGGAAATTCTGACACCGAGCAGTAGGTAATGTCAATGATAGTTCGCAGGAATATATCGAACTGTTCTCAAGGAAGAATTCCCAATAAATTGAAATAATATAAATTGCTCTACCATGGATCTATTAAAATAATTTCAATAGGCCAGATCAAGAAGGAATAATTAACAGATACTTAATTATGAGGCGAGACAGTAGTTCCATTTTGCAATAATAATGACGATGTTTCAGAATGCAAGAACTATAGGATAATGAAACTCAACTCCCACACCTGAAAAGTGGAAATGTCCTTCAAAACGACTCACGAAACTGTCCTCCTATGAGTGCGGATTCACCACCGTTGTGGGTACCATTGAAAAGAAAGACTATTGGTTACGTCCCCAGGCACGTCATTTGGCAGCCCCTAAAATGGTTCGAGAATACTATAAACCAATGATAAACTCATGTTATTCCAGCTGGTCCGTCAGGGATAAATTCTAAATTGTACTGAGAGAACGACAGACAGTCGTGTTATGGTCGGGTCGGGTCGCCAGGTGACCCGGGCCACCGGGTGCCCACAGCCCACAGCCCGCAGTTACGTCACGAACCGGTCGTCGGCGGCTTACATCATTGCGCCTAATCCGATGATTTTAGAGAAAGGTGGCTCCACCGGTGGTGGTAATGCAACGTGTGACCACGATTTGGTGAAGTTGGACAAGGTCTCGCAGACTGATGGGTCAATGACGTGAAAGAGTATACGAATAGGATTAAGGTTGCATATATATAATTGTGAAGATTGACTAGGAATTCTATGCCAAATTATTTCACTTTTTAACCGACTTCAAAAAAGGAGGAGGTTCTCAATTCGTCTGTATATATTTTTTTTTTCTATGTATGTTCGCGCATAACTCAGGCAATTATGAACCGATTTGAAAAAATCTTTCTTCCATCCATTCTTTAATCCGTTAATTGGGTCCCATAAAAAAAAAATTGCGTAGTAATAAGTAGTTCCTGAGAAAACAAGAATGGTGACTGCGCAGGAAAGTTGCAAGAAAGCCTATATAGATGACTTTATGGTGCTTTTTAAGGACAAAAATGGTCATAACTCTGGCAAATATTTACCAATTTCAATGATTCTTTTTTTATTCGAAAGAAGAAACCATTGTAATGAACCTGTACGAATTTTATCACAACCGGATAAGAACTTCCTGGAGGACCATGAATGATATGGAGGAATTTATTTGGTAATAAAACCTTTTTAAAAAAAATTGAACCGACTTCAATATCACTGAAAAGTATAAAATAATTTAAGTATTATTGAAGTTGGTGTTAGCTTACCGGCTGTGTATATTTGGCACCAACTTCAATAATATTTAAATTATTTTATACTTTTCAGTGATATTGAAGTCGGTTCAATTTTTTTTTAAAAAGATTTTATTTTAAACTTTTTAGTGATATTTTCATATATAAAGATTGAACCATCGAAAACCGTAAAATTATCTAGATAGGTTATGATCACATTATCGTCTACATAATTTTACATAATTCATGTTTCTTCGGAAAAAAATATCCGGTCGTAATGAAATTTGCATGGAATCATCATAGCAGTTTACTCTCTCGAATAAAAAAAGAATCATCGCAATCGGTTCATAATTGTCAGAGCAATGTAATGGAGAACATCAGTTTTATGGTTTTTACCAGATAAATTCCTCCACATCGTTCATGGTTCTCCAGGAAGTTCTTATCCGGTTGTAATAAAATTCATACAGATTTGATACAGTGGTTTCTTCTTTCGAATAAAAAAAGAATAATTGAAATTGGTAAATATTTGCCAGAGTTATGACCATTTTTGTCCTTAAAAAGCGACATAAAGTCATCGATATAGGCTTTCCTGCAGCTCTCAGTGCGCAGTCACCATTCTTGTTTTTCAGGAACTACTTATTACTACGCAATATTTTTTTTTATGGGACCCAATCAATGGATTGAAGAATGGATGGAAGAAAGATTTTTTCAAATCGGTTCATAATTGACAGAGTTATGCGCGAACATACATAAAAAAAAAATATATATATACAGACGAATTGAGAACCTCCTCCTTTTTTGAAGTCGGTTAAAAACCATAAAACCGATGTTCTCCTTTACATTTCTCTGACAAATATGAACCGATTTCGATGATTCTTTTTTTATCCGAGAGAGTAAACTACTATGATGATTCCATGCAAGTTTCATTACGATCGGATAAAATGTTTCTGAGTTTCTGAAGAAACATGAATTATGTAAAAGTATGTAGACGATAATGTGAAATCATAATGATGTCATAACCTACCTAGATCATTTTACCGTCTTCGATGGTTCAATCTTTATGTATGAAAATATCACTAAAAAGTATAAAATAAAATATTTAAAAAAAAAATTGAACCGACTTCAATAACACTAAAAAGTATAAAATAATTTAAATATTATTGAAGTTGGTGCCAAATATACACAGCAGGTACGCTAACACCAACTTCAATAATATTTAAATTATTTTATACTTTTTAGTGTTATTGAAGTCGGTTCAATTTTTTTTTAAAATATTTTTAATAAATATTTTGGCGACTTCAACAATATAAACTCAACCAGAGTTATGCACATGTAAAACGTCCGACCGCGAGTCAAATTTGATGTCACCCAAAGTTGGGGTAAGGTGGGGTTTAAAAATCCGTCTTTTGTTTTTATCAAAGTATAACTAAGAAATTGGGTAAACTAATGTCATTTATGTTTAAAATTAACATTATAGCAAGATCAGAAATCGATTTAAAAAATACCATTTTTTTTGCAATCAACGCTTAGCCTTCACAGCCAAACACTTTATTAGTTATATTCGCACATCAATACGTGTGTTTGTAACGATTATAAATCTTATACATTATTCAATGCCGTTTTTATACGGCACGCGTCGCTAGCTGTCTCGCTAGTGGCTGTGCCATCCATGTTATTATCAAACGCGTTCTGTTTCATTCGGCTGGTGCTAGTCTTCCGATAACAGAATTTTAGGAAGATCATTAATTCATATTACGTTATTGTAATGACTATTTGGTGAGAGTCGAAAGCCTATAGTATATAATAGTAAAGCGTTTGTATGACACGTCTTGTATGTTGTACCCGTGGGGTGTCAGGGTAAGAGTAGCACCCGCCCATCTCCCCCGTCGGGTGTCCGTAAGAGGCGACTAAGGGAAAACAAGAAGACGGCCAGCAGCATCTTTCTATTGGATTACCTACCGTCTATACTGCGATCCCCAAGACAGGGCTTTCCCTGTCTTAAGGCCTTTAAGGCCTTAAGGCCTTAAAGGGCTGGGCTGGGTTAAGGCCTTTGCCTTTGTTCAGCAGTGGATGTCTTTCGGCTTGCTGATGATGATCCAAGTATACTACCGTTTTTTAGTAAATTCAAAATTCAAAATTTTTTATTTCAAATAGGCTTAACGCTAGCACTTTTGAACGGTCATTTTTTTTTTAAAAGCTACCACCGGATCACAACGCGGCCTCAACTGAGAAGATCCGGCAAGAAACTCAGCGGGCTTGTCATTTTTTCACATTTTTTTTTAAAACAAAGTTTGTCTTAGTATCGTTCATTCATAAAAAAAAGCTTGTGACCTTGTGTGAAACAAGTATCGCTCATTTAACATCATATATTATGCCTCTGCACCTGTCCTACAGGCATCCTCCGAAGCTTGCACCACATGACCTTTGCTAATGTTAAATTGCTTTAATAATGCAGCGTTTATGGCATTTTATGTAAATTTCATTTTGCCGCTATGGCTTATCCATTCACGAAATATCATCGTGACTCGTGAGATATTCTTAATGTTTTTTTTGGAACCTGTTATGAGGCTGTCACGGGTCATATATTATGGGCTTTGTTTTTGCTGTTTACTTTGTGAAGCGGCAGTGTTGCTATAACACTTGATCATAGAAATAGTACTTGATGTACTTACTAATATTTGTTGTAACGAAAACTATTAGGTCAGGACTTCCCAATAGGTCTGAGGGGGTAGTGTCACGCCCCCTGGAGAGACGTAGAGAGGCAGGGGAGGGGCGTAGGAAGATTGACGGATTTTCACAAGTTTCTATATTTGTTTCAGGAGGTGAACTGTTCTCCCAAAGGTTCGAAGGGCACACCCTTCACGTGACAGCTCTATTCGAGCAAGTGGTGGTCTCGTGGGCCCGGCCCTCGCAGCCGCACCGCGAGGTCGGCCTGGCGAAGGAGACTCTGGACAACCGGTGGCACTGGGTGGCACTACGGTACCGGCCGAACCCTCCCGCGCTGCTGCTAGAAGTTGACAAAGATTCACAGGTAATATTTTTCTATATTTTTTGCTTGTCTTGGAAATTCTGGGCTTTTTATATCCCGTCTGAATATTTCGTATCGGTTCCAAGTTTGTTCGTAATCATTATTTTCCACTTCAGATGAATTTTGGTGAGCTTAAGCTCACAAGCTCCTCATATAAATTAAACTGCAAGATCCAAAAGTTGGCCTTCTTTGATGCCACAAGATTACTTTTCTGTAGATGTATTAGCACAGTATATAAAGTAATTTATAGACTGTGGTATTAGTATGACATCAGTCTTGTTAGCCAATCATTCAAGTGTCCATTGTTCTAAGCGTGAAATCAAACACAATTGAACAATATACAAGTATCTTAATAAATTATATGTATGCCATGTATGTGACACAGAATTTAAATATGGATTAAATCAAAATTAGGGTCACCCTTGAGTGACATTAAATATATTTTTAACACGCTTTTATTAGCTTGACCTGTATGTATGTATGATGGTAATGGAATCTTGCGATGCAATTTTGACCCACTTCTACACGTCCAAAACATTTGAAATTTTGCACATGTATCAAGAACCGGTGACAATACAATAATATGGTATCATCGAGCTGATCTGATGCTGGGGCTCGAAGGCGGATGAGGGAACCCTTGGATGGCTACTAGTAAACACATCGAGTTTGGGCTCATTTGATTTGTTCTATAAAGTTATTTTCACTTTGACCACTAATGAGGACCTGATGATGGAACAGGAAGGTGGGTAACGGAACCCTGGAACGGCTACTAGTAAACACATCGAGTTTGGGTTCATTTAATTTGTTTTAAAGATTTCTTTTCACATGAACCATTAATGAGGACCTGATCATGGAACTGGAAGGTTGGCGATGGAACCCTGGAATGGCTAACAGTAAACACATCGAGTTTGGGCTCATTTAAAAGTTCTTTTCAATTTAACCATTACTGAGGGCCAGATGATGGAACAGGAAGGTGGGTGACGGAACCCTGGAACGGCTACTAGTAAACTCATCGTTTTTAAGCTCATTTGATTCGTATTAAAAAGTTCTATTTACTTGCCCAATAATCATGGTTGATGATGGAAATGAAACGTGCGTGACAGAACCCTGGAATGATTACTAGTAACCCCATCGAGCTTGGGCTCATTTGATTTGTATTAAGAAGTTATATTCACTTTGCCTAATACGTGGACCTCTTGATGGACCCGGAAGGTTGGTAACGGAACCCTGGAATACTACTTGTGAAGCTATTGACTTTTAGCGTACTTTCGACTGTTTAAAGGGTAAATACGTAGTACTTTCTTAAAATCATTCAGATACCTACGCGTAATATCTAGTTTAGTAAAAATATGTTTAGCCACAACCCGCCTACGATTCCAGCTACGAACAAATCAATACTTGGGCTAATTTTATCCGTAGTTTAGGCGAATATATCTAAGACTAAAAAGTATAAAATAAATTACTAGTTTATAAAACTAAAAATACACGCTTTTATAAGGACTACTGCAATAAAAAACAATAAATAATTATCGAAACCGTTCTTTCTTTCTACCCCGTGCTTGTAATTTATGAATTATATTTATGTGTAAAAGCGTGGGGCGCTTTTTCTCTGTAAATGAATACAAATTATTGTCATGTGAATACAAATACTTAGCGTTTTTGAAATTTGACAGAAACATTTAAAAATATAAAAAAACACCTTCCAACCGGCTGCGGGAACAGGGTCCTAGCAGACCGGTATTTTTAAACTAGTAATTTATTAGTATGTGTATCGTCTTTAATATGAACACAGTTTTTACAGTCTTCGGTTCACTTTATTTTGCCACATTCCCTCTAGTGTTATGTTGGGCAACATATTAACTAGTATTATCGCAATCTTCGCAGCCACTACGATTATATTACAAAAAGAAGCTCACAAATTCTTGGCTTCATTGCTTGGCTTCTTGGTAATGCGAGATTACAAAACGATTTAAGAGCCCACATGGTTTAATTTATCTTTATAATACACTAGTTCGTAGCATTTTAGAGTATGGCGCGACTATTTGGTCCCCATTTTACCAAGTACATACAGATAGAATTGAGAGGGTCCAAAGGAACTGTTTTAAGATTGTATGCTTTCGTCCTTAGAATAATAACGCATTTCGTCATAACCTACATCGTCAGCTGAAATCATATCAGCATAGATTAAGATACTTTAATGCTCTTTTATTAGAATTCAGACGTCGTATAAGCGATTTAGTATATCTTTTTAAAATTATACATGCCATATTAGAGTCTCCGTCATTATTACAAGATTTAAACATTAATATTAATTATAGATGCCGTAAACCCAATGTATTTACCCTTAAAGTGTACCTACCGCAATAACACGTCGTTTTATAATCCCATTGTCCGTATGTGTAGAGAATACAATGAGTTAAGTAAATGCAATCCGTCCATAGATTTATTTAATGATAATATTAATACTTTTAAAAAACAGATCCATAATGTCTTCAAAAACCCTTAGTCTATTACAGTACTTACCAACATTATTGTTCAGTCATATCCATAATTAAATTATAATAATAATAATAATAATAAATACACTTATTATTATTATTTATTTTTTTATTTACTCACGGGCTTAGCCCGGTCTTTTAGAGGCTTGCGTGGGGACGGATCCAACACGTAGAGGCCCGTTTTAGAAGAAGTAAATGGTGTGTAAAACACCTCCCGGGGTCAACTGCCACAATGATGACCTTACAGCAGTTGACCTCGGTAGGTGGTAGGGACTATTGCAAGCATGTGAAAAGAAGTGTAGGTTTATGGGGTTGAGCGTTTGGTGGACTGGCGATTGGGCTATTGCAAAGGCCGGGGTCACTTGCCATAATTACATTCATAACTATTTTGTGGCAAGTGGTGGCTTGCCACCCACTAGATGGGCTCCCCAAATGATCGTCCGATGACGACAGAGAGCAACACCGGTGTGAGTGACTCAGGGGTGTCGAGAGGTGTGCTGCGCTTTCTCCGTAGTTACTCGCGGCGTTATGCCCTTTAACACTTCCACCCCTGGAGCATATAGCTCTAACAGCTCCTCTCTGGACGGCCAATTAAGGCAAGCCAGAGCTGAGAGTCCTTCGGGCCCCCTTCGGTTTCCACTCGACCGACGAAGACACGCCGAGGTGGGGGCCCTGACCGAGTCTCTGGAGCACTCGGGTCCGTGGTGTCGTTACGCACCAACAGCTCGCCACAAGCTGCCCTGCGGGCTTATTATTATTATTATTATTATTATTATTGTTGTTATATTTAGTTTGCCTGGAAATAACTTACTCTTAAATAAGTATTTCCTTTTGTAATACATATTTTGTACTTTGCTTGTAAGCTCACTTTACCCGTACGTTAACAAATTAGCTTAAAACACATGTTTTGGGTTATAATTATCGATATATAACTTCATGTATGTTACTACTTAACGCAATTCTGATTGTAACCTGTTTTGTGTCAATTAAATAAAATAAATCTTGGGTGGTAGTTTTCAGCAAGCGGGTCACAGAACGTCTGGAGCGTCTGGAGAAATATAGATACTTTTACAGTCGCGTTCCTCAGAATTGAGGGTAGAGTAAGAAGAAGATCGCGATCTTATTCGTTATTCTAATTTGTTTTAGTTCATGTCTTCTCTTTTTATGCTAAAAAGACTACGAATTGACACTTATACACCTCTTGCTCCGTGAGAAAAACTATTTCTAAATCAACTTTTATGTTACAGTATTTTTTATTCACCATCAGCTGAAATCCGTCCACCGCAGAACAAAGGCCTCCCCCTTAGAAGCGAGGGCTTGCCATAACGCCCACGCTTGGCAGGCGTCTTGGGGGTCGTAGTATAGGTATTAGGTTATCAATAGAAAGTCGCCGCTGCCCGTCTTCTGATTTTGCCTTAGTCGCTTCTTACGGACACCTGACGGTGCTATTCTTACCCGGATAACCTGAGGGCTATTTTTTATGAATGAACGAGAATTAGCCGTTCAGTATAATGACTTATCAAAACGTATGTATGTTGCAGGTGATCTCCAACGTGACGTGGAACCCGGAGCTGCTGTCGCCGGGCGCGCTGGAGGCGGGCGGCGCGGTGCTGCTGGTCGGCAACGTGTTCAGCGGCTGCATCCTCGAGGGCCCGCAGCTGGAGTTCTACGCCGCCCACTCGCAGACCAAGAACGTCGTGTTCGGACACTGCCCCTTGACTACTGATGAATGTGAGTGCACACACTCACACGCCGCTTGCCCATTTGGAATTTGTACCAAGTTCGTTACAACATGGTGCTGAATTGATTCAGAACTGAATGGTGACGATATTATATGCTATGCTGAACAAAATGTACTTTCTATAGTTGTCTTTTTTACTTTATCCTACACTTTTTACTTTACATTTATGATTGATGTGCCAAAAGTGTATATACGACTTGAATACTAACTGAGAAAACATTGTATTTACAGGTAAAGACAGAAAAGATGTATTGAGAACACCTCCTAAGGACCACTGCTACAATGAGCCTTGCATGCGACACGGGACGTGTATATCAAGACATGACAGGTAATTTGATTATGCACTATTCAGTTTCAGAATTCACCGATTACACTGTAACTGTTAATCTGTGACTTGATAATATTTTGCTTAATGAATTGTAAAATTGTGCTTCAATAAGAGACGAAAATACTCAAATGGACAACGTTGTTTGTTATAATCCACTGCTACACTTACTACATTAATAATAATAAAACGTACACATATTACGGACACGTACGTCCCAGCCATGAAGTACCAGTCAGCTAAAATATAAATGCTGAAACATCGGTTGCGGTTGCGTGGCAAACAAATTATTTAAATTCTTGAACAGTGTGAAGTCAGCAATGGTATAGATTACTATTTATTTGTCGAGAACAAGAATTTGACGCGCTTATAGCCAGTTGTGATTGTTGTTCGATAAACCATTAGTTAGTTAAGCAATTTCAGGCGAGGCACTTGAAAAGTTAGTCTCGGCTGTTGTCATTTAATCAGCGACCTAAAGACAACTTGAATGACCCTGACACTTGGCCGGCTGTTAACGATACGACAAAACTAAAGCTGGGAACTGAAGAGATTAAAATATCGGTTGAATGTAAATTAGAGGTGAGTATTTATTGATGTTTTATTACTTCAGATACGAGTGCCACTGCACGGCCCGCTACACGGGCAACAACTGCGAGGTGGACGCGGGCGACCCGTGCGCGTCGGGCCCGTGCCAGCACGGCGGCCGCTGCGTCGAGGACACCCGCGGCGACTACACCTGCGACTGTCCGCCACACTACCACGGTAAACGCACTTGAATCATCTTCACTGCTCTGTATGTTTGTAGACTTAGGAGATTTTTCAGACTTCGACCTTGAATCAATTTGTTTTGTTCTAAGTTCACAGTATCATGATTATATCGAACGATTTGTATAAAGCATTTGATTAATTGACCTACTCATGTTTCTTTTAAAAATACTTCAAATATATTTTGTAATCGTTTATTGTTTGATATTTTATTATTACAGTCATTTGTTTATATTGCTTAACCATAACCTACGGCGAAATTAGTGATGATTCTTATAAGGATACCTCAGGGCAAAAATTTCGGGCCTCTGATTTCTCATTGAAACACTGCCAGTATTTCATTCAAATATCCAGATCAGGTGAGTCGCTAGTGTCAGACGTTGCGTTGCAGGCGTGCACTGCGAGCTGGAGGTGTCGCTGGACCCGCAGTGCGTGGCGGGCCCGTGCCGCAACAACGGCAGCTGCAGCGTGCCGCCCGCCGCCGACACGTACGTGTGCGACTGCCCGCCAGGTAACATAATACAATACACATCACTACTACATTATCTTCTATGATACATTTTCATAGTCGTGCTGATGTAACACAATGAATTAGATACTATTGTTACGTGCGGGTGGGTTTTAAAATGCCGATTAACGTAAATGAAGATTTTATTCCACGTACACTCACACTGTATACACACAAGGCACAGTAGTCCGAGTCACACACTACGTCTCAGTAGTCCAAAGTCGTCGCAAGGGTCGCTGGTACAATTCTCTTCGATCGCTTCCTTGAGATGTTTTCACTGTCGTTTGTTAAACACAAACTGTCTGGACGTCTGTATGCGTCGGCTTATATAGCTAAATTAATAGAGGGGTGGAAGCTTCGAGAATGTACTCGTAAGTACTTAGTCTAGTGTTTTCGTGAGCTCACACATTAGAGGCAATAGTTCGACAAAACGAACAATAGGCGGGGTAGCGAACCGACCGCGAGCTGTAGGTAGATAGATAGATAGATTTATACTTTATTGCACACATTTTAGGTACATACATAAGTACTTGCAGAATTTGAGGGAACTACTTTCTATTGAGAATTCCAGATTTTTCGCTACGGATCGATAGTAGACCTATAGACTAACAATGCATTTTGAGATCATTGCAATTAAGTAATAATTAACGGAGTAATTAACACTTTTATGTGCCGGTCGTAACACTATTTACACGGATTTTTGAATTATTTATTATAATATATTCTTTTTTAATTTCAAGAAAATTGATGGTATTTTACCGCAAGGTATCTTCACCTTATAAAACGCCTTTATCTAAGAGTAATTGCATTTGTATTAACTTGTTTAAAAATTGAATCAAACGATTCATTAAAGCATAATGAGAGTTGTTTTTAACCCCCAACTAAAAACGAGGGGAGTTATAAGTTTGACGCCTATGTCCGGAAGTCTGTCTGTATGTATGTCTGTCTGTGGCACCGTAGCGGTCCAACCAGTGAACGGATTTAAATGCGTTTTTTTTATTTGAAAGCTAGTTTAAGCGGGATGGTTCTTAGCTATGTTTCGTGAAAATCGGTCCAGCCGTTTCAAGACCATCAGCTCTTTTCCGAGTCGAGGTAGGGATATTTTGTATACAACAGACGTTTTTCATTACTTCTATTAGTCCGAAAGATATGAAATTTAGAACATATGTAAATCCGATGATACTAAATAAAATGGTAACCTCCACCACGGTCTGATGATGATCAGTAAGAAGGTGGTAACAGGATCTCGGCCCCAATAAACGTAGACCCATCGAGTTTGGGCTTGTTGGATAGGTCTCGACGAGTTGTTGCTAGAAAAATAGTGATCAAGGTCTGATGATGGAGCAGTAAGGTGGTCACGGGATCTCTGCACCAATAAACGTAGACCCATCGAGTTTGGGCTTGTTGGATAGGTCTCGACGAGTTGTTGCTAGAAAAATAGTGATCAAGGTCTGATGATGGAGCAGTAAGGTGGTCACGGGATCTCTGCACCAATAAACGTAGACCCATCGAGTTTGGGCTTGTTGGATAGGTCTCGACGAGTTGTTGCTAGAAAAATAGTGATCAAGGTCTGATGATGGAGCAGTAAGGTGGTCACGGGATCTCTGCACCAATAAACGTAGACCCACCGAGTTTGGGCTCGTTAGGTAGGTCTCGACGAGTAGTTGCTAGAAAAATGGTGATCAGGGTCTGATGATGGAGCAGGAAGGTGTTCACGGGATCTCTGCACCAATAAACGTAGACCCATCGAATTTGGATTCGTTGGATAGGTTGCTGCGAGTAGTAGGTAGAAAAATGTTGGTCAGAGTCTGGTGATGGGAGGAAGCAGGAAGATGGCAACAGGAACTCGGCTCCATTAAATGTAAGACCCACCGAATTTTAAATCTATGGTTAAATCTTGACGAGTAGTTAGATACTGATCATGGTCCGATAATGGAAAGGAAAGTCATTTTAAGAGTTCGTTTACCTATTTCGGTTTTTTTTTTAAATTTATACTTGTTATGCTTATGCGTAGTGTATAATGGGTATAAGTGTAGCACGTGCGTGTGCGCAGGGTTCACGGGCCGCAACTGCGAGACGGACGTGGACGAGTGCGCGTTGACGTCCGCCGCGTGCCTCAACGGCGGCCGCTGCTTGGACGCCGTCAACAACTACACCTGCGACTGCACCGGCACCGGTATCATTGCTTATTGCTTACTCAAATATCATACTGTAATCTTGTTTTGAACTATTGTTAACACTAAATTAATTATAGGTTACACTGGCGCTCGTTGCGAAGTAAACGTGAATGAGTGTGAGGAGGACAGGAATATATGTGGTCACGGCTTGTGTTATGACACGTATGGCAGCTTCGTGTGCGCCTGCCAACCGGGTTACACCGGCGAGAGGTGTCACAGGGTGAGACTCGGTTTATAGTATTTACACGTTACGTTTTTATTTAATGCTACTTTATGATGTGCCACGGATGCGTTTTTATTTAATAATATCTTGGGACAATCCACACACGGTCATCCGATCCCAAACCAGGCAGAGCCTGTACTATGGAAACCAGACAACTGATACTAATACTTATATACTTTTTTTGTAAATACATACTTAAATAGATAAACAACTCCCAGACCCTTGGCGGGAATCGAACCCACGACCCATCGGTTAGCAGGCAGGGTGTCTGACCACTAGACCAACGGGCCCGTCAAAATTCCCGTCAATTTATTTATATTTATAGGATGGTTAAGCTTGCATTATATAAACGCATATTTAGAACGTCTTTTATCTACTGACGAAGAGGTGTATCCCGTGAGCGATTATAGTTTGTAACAATAATATCCATTCGGTCTGTGCAGATTTGATATTGCTTATTATTTGAATACTGTAACATCAGCGTTGCGTCGCGGCACACATTCCTGCCTTGCGACTACGCAAATCAAACTTCCCTTTTAAAAAATAATAATAGATAGAATCGCACGATCCAGTGACGGACTAACGGATGTCGCGTGTGCGTGTGTTGATGCGTGCAGATGTCCGCGTGCGCGTGGGGCCCGTGCGGCGCGGGCGGCGCGTGCGTGGAGGAGAGCGGCGGCGCCGGCTTCCGCTGCGTGTGCGCGCGCGGCTGGGCCCCCCCGCTCTGCGACCAGCCGCTGGCGCCGCCGCCGCCGCCCTCCTGCGCCGACACCGCCTGCCCGCCGCACTCGCACTGTGAGTACTGCAGTGATCCTCCCCCCGCCCCCCGCCCCCCCGCTCTGCGACCAGCCGCTGGCGCCGCCGCCGCCGCCCTCCTGCGCCGACACCGCCTGCCCGCCGCACTCGCACTGTGAGTACTGCAGTGATCCTCCCCCCGCCCCCCGCCCCCCCGCTCTGCGACCAGCCGCTGGCGCCGCCGCCGCCGCCCTCCTGCGCCGACACCGCCTGCCCGCCGCACTCGCACTGTGAGTACTGCAACAAATTAACCACTGTGAATCTGAGAAAGTCGTACTTCCGCACAAAAGTCTTTGCTCACTATAACACGCATGTCCACTTCAACAAAAAAATGAGTCCTCTCTCTTATAACTCATATTTATAATCTAGCGAACACATACTGTAATTAATCTATTCTTACGGATTATATAGCAATTTATTTTAATTTTCCCGACGTGGTCCGCTCGTGACCATGGGTCCTGCAAAGCATTCGAAACGTCGGGAAAATTAAAATAAATTGCGATATAATCCGTAAGAATAGATTAATTACAATGTCTAGTATTCGCGTAAATAAAAGACAACATTATGTGAACACGTACTGCTTCCACGCAACTATGTCCGAACGCGACTAAATACTAGATCGAGAGCGTTCCAAAGTACTGACTACGAAGTGCAACCGAGACGGCAAGATAGCCAATAGGATATGATCGAGCGGAAAGGAGCATACATAGAAAAGTCTCGACGCTAAAGTTGTGAGGATTGTTGATATAAGTTCTCGAATGTTGTCTCGTTTCTGGCACCGAAGAATGCCATATATGGCGCTGTGAGCGCTAATACTAGTTGTGTCGCGCGGCTTCCGTACGATAATATATATTATATTATCGTACGGAAGCCGCGCTGGTGGGATTGTCTGTTTGTAAAGTTTTTCTTTTACCAATTTTATGATTTTACGTTGTTACAACGTAACACCACCAGAAAACTATTGAGCTCTTCAAGCGAATTTAAAGTGATAGTATTAAATCCGTCCTTCGTCGTATGTTTGTCTTTGTGCGATTGCTACACGCTTTCGGTGAAGGAAAACACCGTGAGGAAACCTGCATGTCTGTGAAAGTCTAACTAGCTTTCGACGTGCCGTGTGAAGCCTGACAACCCGCACTTGGCCAGAGTGGTGGAGTATGCCCATTCATCTTGAAGGAAAGCCAGTGCCCAACAGTGGGACAACAAGAGCTGGTATTATTTTCATATTAAACAGCCGGAATCTGTTACTTGTATAGTTAAGATGCCTACATGAACATTCTAATAACTCATGTATGCTGTTGATTCCATGATTGAAAGATTTTTTACCATGGTCGCCGTACGTTTTCAAATGTCATCGATCTAGAAATCTAAAAATGTTGCTGCTCTTATTAAGATCAATAAAACGATCATTAGAATACTTGATTAACGAGTAAAACTCGTAAATCCTTTTTGAATTTATTTTATATGATTGTGATCATTATTGCAGTACCTAGTGATTTCCTTAGCCCCCATATCGTTATCACAAAATAAACTATTTTGACATTGTTGCGACTAGGGAAGTGTTTTGTGCGTTGATCGTTTTATCGTTGCTATTAATTAGTATTGTAAGTAAGTATGATAATATGTATAGACTCTAACGTCCTTGGTAGTGTGGGTGGCTTTTTTTTGGGATAGATAGGTGATCCTCCCCCCGCCCCCCGCCCCCCCCGCTCTGCGACCAGCCGCTGGCGCCGCCGCCGCCGCCCTCCTGCGCCGACACCGCCTGCCCGCCGCACTCGCACTGTGAGTACTGCAGTGATCCTCCCCCCGCCCCCCGCCCCCCCGCTCTGCGACCAGCCGCTGGCGCCGCCGCCGCCGCCCTCCTGCGCCGACACCGCCTGCCCGCCGCACTCGCACTGTGAGTACTGCAGTGATCCTCCCCCCGCCCCCCGCCCCCCCGCTCTGCGACCAGCCGCTGGCGCCGCCGCCGCCGCCCTCCTGCGCCGACACCGCCTGCCCGCCGCACTCGCACTGTGAGTACTGCAGTGATCCTCCATTATTATCCATATAACATTTTTTTGAAAAATAAAATATTCGCCATTTTGGTTTTGAAAATGGATGCCATTTTCGTAATCAGCACCCCGAGAAACCTTGAAAATGACACCAATAACATTTTTTTTTTAAAAAGAAAATATTCGCCATTTTGGATTTGAAAATGTGTAAAATAATATCTCTCTCACACAACACAGGTAGTTTATACCATTATAACTGCTTACAAAAAAAAATACATACATGACGAATTGTGAACCTCCTCCTTTTTTGAAGTCGGTTAATTAAAACAAATACGCGTCAGCCCTGAAAGTTATGTCCCGAGCTACTAACTAATTCGGGCGGCAGCCGCGTACGCAGCTCGGACGCGCCTACCCGCGTCTCACCCCTCACACCCCGCACGATTGCCCTGTCTAGACGGCTTCGTTGGACGACTGTATTGGTTTATAGACTGTGGTACTGCAGTGATCCTCGACCCCATTGATTTAAACTGTAACTAAATTGAAAATCAGCCGTAACAAACGTTGATAAAATTGCTATCATAATATTGATGTTTATCTAGTGATATTTGTTATTTACCTATGTATCTAATTTACCATGTTTAAATTTGTTTGCACAGGTACGCCTAACCTTGTCGTGACTGGAGTTTTAGCAAAACAAGTGATGTGCGTCTGTGACATTGGATATTACGGTGAGTACAGACCATTGACTTGATATAAATTTGTTTCAGTGACTATAATTAGTGTATTTATAGTAATGGTGGAGCAATGAAGTGTTATTTATGTATTTACATGTACATATTACATCGTAGGGTGTTGCCCTGCCGAATTGGAATTGGTATTAACAAGCACATTTTTTTTTCCGGTTCCGGTCGCGAAAGTGAAAACATCTTGGTGAAGATTACGTGCAAAATAATTAAAAAGTACTCGGTAGAAGTAATCAATAACAGTGAACTTACGTGTTAAACTAAAGAACTAGTGTTTGGCGAAATCATCTTAAAAAGTGCATTGGAAATACCATAAAATATAGTTGTTAGTGATAAATAATAATTTACTTTATCTTTGAGGTTATCGGATCATAACTGATTGCAATTAGAATCGATTGACAGCTGTTTGACGTCTGACACTGACACCTACAAATTCCAATATTACCAACACAATTTTTATACAAAAAAATACGTTCCTGTTCTACGCAAATAAAGTTGGTTAATAATGGATGCAAACTTCGAGAAACTGTTTAATAAAATAAAAATGGAAATGCAGCTCCAGACTAAAGAAATAACTGATAATCTTATGGTGAAATTGGAAGAAAAACTGCTTCCACTAGTCGAAGAAAATTGTAAATTAAAGGAAAAAAATTGAAACATTGGAAAAAAAAAGTAGATATGTTAGAAAAAGAGAAAAGAGCAAGTAATTTAATTATTTTTGGTATTGAGGAAAAAGAAAAATCTCACGTGGATCTTGTGAATGCGGTAGTAACCGCTATAAGAAATCTCAGTGTAAAGTTAGAAACGCAGGAAATAATTAAAGCTAGGCGTGTGGGCCATGGGAAAGATGATGGGAAAGCAAGACCAGTTATTATCACACTTTCTACCCTATGGAAAAGAACGGAAATATTGAAAAACAAAAAGAAAGGTAATATTTATATTTCGGAAGATTTCCCTAAGCAAGTTTTGGAAATAAGGCGCTCTCTGCAGGACAAAGTAATGGAAGAAAGAAGTAAGGGAAACTTTGCCTACATTAGATACGATAAATTAGTAGTCAAGGAAAATAAAAATAATACGGAAAAGAGAAAGAGATCACCAACTTGCAGCCCTCAGGAGGAAATAACTTATGACCCAAGCACCTCAAAACCTACACCCAAAGTGAGCAGAGCAAACGCCTTCGATTTAATGAGACCGCGAACAAATTCTCTCTCATCCAACAACAAGGAAATGTAGCAACTAATACCCCGGGACCGGACAAGTATAAATACAAACCATGAAACTAATACTAACAATACATGTCCCCAAGCCGGCTGGTCCCCGAGGAGAGAGCGACCAAAACCCTCTAGCAGAAAAAACAAAAAATGTAAAAACAAACAAACACAAATCAGACAACAAATCGGACACAAGCCTTTATCGGTCCATAAAACATAACAAAATTAACTCATGGAATATTGCCACACTCAACGTAAAAACTTTAAGAACTGAAGATAGTCTCTTGGAATTAGAACATGCTCTACAGAAATTAAAATGGGACATCCTAGGAATAAGCGAGATGAGAAGAATGGGGGAGGCTATTAACGAAAGACAAAACTTTATAATATACCACAAGGGCGAAATCCCAGGCCAAAGCGGCGTAGGGTTTCTTATCAAGCCTCACGTAAAAAAATATATTAAAGAAATAATAAAAAGATAAAAATAAAGATATATAAAGATATAATATTATTATTATTATTATATTAAATAAGAGGAGTCTCGGACAGGCTAGCTATACTTTACATAACGGTACCTAACTACAAGAAAGATTGGGTGATAATACAAATCTATGCGCCAACAGAACAAGCCGATTCGAATGCATTAGACTCCTTTTACGAAAGCTTAAGAGAGGAAATCCAGAAGCACCTCAATAAGCATATAATATTAATGGGAGACCTAAACGCGCAAATTGGCGAAAAACAAAGCAACGTGGAATTCGTCATAGGTAAATTTGGGCAAGGTAAGAGAAGCAAAAATGGACAAAAACTCGTAGAGTTTCTACTGGAAAATAACTACATTCTTAATACCATGTTCAAGAAAAAAAAATCGAAAAAATGGACATGGAATTCTCCAGGAGGAATATACAAAACGGAAATAGATTACATTATTAGCAATCATCCTAAAGCCTTTAACAATACAGAAGTAATTCAAAGCTTTAACTTTAATACTGATCACCGTATGGTGCGCGGTGAGCTAAAACTGCGCGCCCCAAAAATTAGCAGAAAATGCATTAAAAGCAACGACGCACACCAAAATATCTACAAAGATAGCAAACATGAAGCATTGACGTTTGAAGAACTTCAAATACAACTTATAAATGATAACCCAATTGAAGTATACACAAGATTTGAACAAATTTTGAAGCATTCTAAAATTGGATGCATAAAGAAAAACGAATCAAAATTAAATGAAGAAATACTTAATCTTTTATCAGAAAGGAAGCTATTATTATCTAATCATCAGAGAAAAGAAAATTTAAACTGTATTACCGAACTTAGTAAAAAAAATTAGAGAAAGTATTAGACGCCAAAGGAAAATTAAAAGACTTCAAACATTAGAAAACCATATTCAAAAAACAGGAGGCCTAAAAAAAACACTGAAGGAGTTGAGACAAGACGGAAAGGAATGGATGGTTAAAATGAAAAAAAGAGACTCCACTAACAAAGAGACAGGACATCAAAGAATTAGCCACAGATTATTACCGTTCTCTATATACAAACAACAGATAACAAGAAGAACACGTATTACCAGAACTGTTAGCTCTCCCTCATGTACCGATGGTTCTGCCCTGTGAAGTGGAAAAAGCCATAAGGGCACAAAAAACTGGCAAAGCACCTGGCCCTGATAAAATCAACAATGAACTACTCAGAGGAACAATAGATGAAATATGTCCAGTGTTGGCTAACATATTTAGCGGTATTCTAAGAACGGGAAGTATTCCTGGACAATGGGGTGAGTTGCATATAATCCTTATACATAAAAAAGGTGTCAAAAATTACATAGGTAACTACAGACCCATAAGTTTAATATCCAACGTATACAAATTATTTGCAAAAGTAATACTGGACAGAATAAGCGGAATATTAGACGATAACCAACCTGTGGAGCAAGCCGGCTTTAGAAAAGACTTCTCAACAATTGACCACATACACACCGTAAAACAGGTCATCGAGAAATTTAATGAGTACGGAAAAGCAGTCTATCTGGCATTTATAGACTATGCCAAGGCATTCGACAGTCTAAACCATAGTTGCATTTGGAAATGCCTAGAAAGCCAGGGAATAAGCATAACCTATATCACCTGCATTAGAAATATCTATTTGAACAGCAAAGCTAGAGTACAGCTAGAAACAATTGGTGAAGAATTCTCAGTTTGTAAAGGTGTACGGCAAGGAGATCCGCTTTCTCCAAAACTGTTTTCAGCTATCCTGGAAAATATCTTCCGCAAACTAGAGTGGGACAACATGGGCCTTAACATAAACGGCACTCTTTTAAACCACCTACGCTTTGCAGACGATATCGTATTGTTCGAGGAAAATCCAAATAAGTTAGAACGGATGATACGCGATCTATCAAAAGTAAGTAGCGAGGTTGGGCTCGAAATAAACTATTCCAAAACTAAGCTTAATGTCAAATTCAACTGAAGAGGTAGTGACATTCAATGGGATAAACTTAGAATTTGTAAAGGAATACACCTATTTGGGACAAATCATCTCCCCTGAAGATCAGTCAACGAAAGAGATAAATAAAAGAATTGCAACAGGATGGAGAAAGTACTGCAGTCTTAAAGAAATAATGAAAAGTAACGACTACAATATGAACACAAAAAGGAAAATATTTAACACTTGTATACTACCATGCCTTACATATGGATGCGAAACATGGTCGCTTAGCAAGGTCCACAGAAACAGACTGCAAAGCTGCCAGAGAGCTATGGAAAGAAGCTTATTGTGTATACATAAAAGAGACAAAGTAAACAGTGCAACTATCAGAGCTAAAACGAAGATAATGGACATCCTGACTACAATCGACCAACAGAAATGGCGATGGATAGGCTACATGATCCGTAGCAAATATGACAAATGGAGCAAAATAGTAACGAATTGGTACCCAAGAGACGGCAGACGAACAAGAGGAAGGCAGAATAAGAGATGCGAGGACGAGATAAAATTGGCAGCTGGACCTTTCTGGAGAAGAGCAGCATTAGACCGATCACATCGGAAAGAGCTAGAGGAGGCCTTTGCCTGCAGGCACTCTGAGATAAGGGACACAATATAGGAGGAGAAGAAGAAATAAACAATAAAAAACCTCAGATAAAAGGCTATAATATAATTAACAAGCACCGGTCGTTTGTGACGCGTAACGCTTTCATTTGTGCCATAGTGGGCGGATGACAATAAAACAACGTGTGCGACCCTTCACGTGTGTTTATACTAACAATATAGTTTATTTTGTCACCCATCTCCTCCCCTCGGGTGTCGTACGAGGCGACTAAGGGAAATCAAGAAGACTGACAGCAGCATCTTTCTATCGGATTACCTACTCCCTGCCAAGCGTGGGGATTATGCCAACACCTCTCTTCCAAGAGGAAGGCCTTTGTTTAGCAGTGGACGTCTTTAAGCTGATGATAGCTAGTATACTGTGTGCAGGTGCTCCGGGCGCGTTGCCCAACTGCTCGACGCTGGAGGAGGCGTGCGATGCGGGAGTCTGCCTCAATGGAGCCACCTGCGCGATCGCCGGCGATCATCTCAACTGCACCTGCGCACCCGGTTACAGAGGTACACAACACTACCACGCACTAAATACCTACCACCCCCCCCCCCACCTTCCGACTGATGCCTACACCGACCTAGTCTATGCCTCTACTGATGGAAACTGTTGCGGCCCACGGAGGCCAGAAGATATCACATAATCATCTCTCGTAGTCGAAAAAGTCTATGATTTTAGAATATTTTAAATATTATAGCCAAGATGACTGCTTAAAATGTTATTGATCCTTCGATTCTTGTGGTTTGACAACACTTTTTAAGGTATGTCAGACGTAATACGACTGGGTCGGTGTGGCTGCATTTATAATGATGTATATCAGCTGTTCTCTGATTGTTGCCTGCTCTCATCTGATCGGTTGTGTTGCCAGTTGCATAAGGCCTGTGCACTGTTGTTTGTGGTCCCCGCGCGTCTTAGTTCTCTAAAAACTTGTGAACTCAGTACCTGCTGTATTCATTGTAACGAACGTAAAGTGTATGTAGTGGATGAAATTATTATTTGTATCTCTTTGATGTGTTTCCCATTAACCCAAAGATTGACTGGTAGAGAATGCCTAGAGGCAATAAGTCCGCCTTGTGTACCACTTCAGTACATAAAGTTTAAATAAATAAATTTATGATTTGTAGATTATTCTGTAGCGTTTGTTTTATAGAAAAAGAAAAATGCGCTAGAAGTTTCCTTATACATCACTTTTATTAGATTGAACATATATTACGTTTTGAGATACTAGTTGAAGTATATGAGTCATGGTATATCACTGGTAGTAAATGCTACTCAGTTGCGTAGCAATGATACACGCACATTTTATGTGAAATACACAAAATTTTAAACAGCTATTTTATATTTATTATTTAAAGACTAGTGCCTCTTGACGAGTGCAGCGGTGGTGATCCTAGTTCAGGCTATCATAACAAACTCCACAAAATAATTCTGCTTTAGTTGTCCCGACGCGATGTTTCTTTAACGATCATTCCATTTTGTTTACTGTAACAACACAAACTTATCTAATCAGTTGACGATGACATTATCAAACTTGAAAATTGTCAATTTTAAGGCATATTAGAGCGTCGCCGCGTCGGTTTACTGTATTAGGTCAGTTTGTGCGACCGTACAATATAATACTTGATTGACAATCTATTTAATGCTTTAGTAAATTGCAAAAAGGATATCGGCTTTCTCTCATTTCTTGATATCTTAATTGTATACTGAAAATGGCCTATCGCATTAAACGGAGTTCCGATTATTCGTAATCGTATTAAACGTCCTATGATAGAACGGATCTATTGTGGTCTTTATGAGAGTTTAATTAATGAATATTAAATTTGCCTTCGGATTCTCTATAGAAGTAACTGTAGAGCAGGGTTTCCCAATCTTTTGTGATGCGTGTTGTCCAGGGGGCGTGATTTAATCACGCCCCCTGGACCAGAGCTGAAATTTCCACGCCCCACTTTTCGCTTTGTTGGATACACTTACAAATTTTTGCGTTTAGTGACTGACATTTATGAGTATGGATTTTTCTTTTTAAACCGTCAATCGTCCCCACGACCACTCTGCGATCTCTACACCCCCCGCGGTTGGGAAGTCCAGCTGTAGAGTATTTGATATAGTCAAGAAGTATTGTATTGTTATGATGTCCGTTACTTATACTATGCATGTTGAGTATGTATGTGCGTGTGTGTATTGTCCCGTGGCTTATACTGTGTGCGTGCGCCGTGCGTCGTGCAGGCGTGTACTGCGAGCAGGCGGCGGGGGCGGGGCCGGGGCAGGGGCAGGGGGCGGGGCAGGGGACGGGCGCCTCGGGCAAGGCGCTGGGCGACCTGAAGGTGGAGCGGTGCTCGTCGCAGCCGTGCCTGCACGCCACCTCCTGCCAGGACCTGGTCAGTATACGCCAGCGCATGCCTGTCTGCCTCCATCATCCATTAGTCATGGCTTATATGGTGTATGTGGAAAGAAACGTGTCTCTAATAGTTTGCAAGTTTGTCTTAAAAGTGTTAAGCGCATGCAAGTTTTTTGCTATCATTTTGATCTTAATAATATGGTTGGATATGCCAAGTCTACGTAAGATCATGTACCTTTGTACATTGTTGAGGTGTATTGTCATAAAAAATGGCTAATATTTTATTGATTAGGTTTAATCCGTACTGTCTCATGCATATACTTCTGTTGGGTATCGTAAGAGACGACGTGCGACGAAGGGAAAACAAGAAGACGTGCAGTAGCGTCTTTCTATTGTATTACCTACCACCTATACTGCGATCCGCGAGACGCCTGCCAAGCGTGGGGATTATTTAAACCCGTCCTTTCTAAGCGGGAGGCCCTTGTCCAGCAGTGAAGGTCTTGCGGCTGAAGACTGCGGTGGTACCTGGACGTGGACGGTCTCTTACACTTGAAACCTACTGCATAATGAAGTATACATACAATTGGTCACCATAGACCGCTAGTAACTTTATCGCAAGAACAAATCGGTTCCCGAAGATTATTTTTGCGCGATCTTCAACAAGGCGGAGGGGAGGTACATAGTTTATTGAAGGAACCGTACACTTGATTGTTGTGCGCGACAGGCGGGTGGGTTCAAGTGTGAGTGTGCCGCGGGCTGGTCGGGCCCCCGCTGCGACGCGCCCGAGCCGTGTCCCGCGGGCGAGTGCGAGCCGGGGGACTGCCGCACGAGCGCGTGCGCGCCGCACCAGGAGTGCGTGCAGGCGGTCGGGGGGCCCGGGGGGGCCGGGGGCCCGTGGCAGTGCGTGGCCGCCGCGCCGCACTCGGCGTGCGCGTCGTCCCCGTGCCACAACGGCACGTGCCTCGCGCTCGACACGGGACTGGTGCGCTGCCAGTGCCCGCCCGGGACCACAGGTCAGTGCATACATACGTTATTATTAGTGACCGGATTTATATGTAAATACATATTTTTAATTTCAATAGTTTTTGCTCAGTATGTTGTTTTCTTCACGAATGATGACATTTAGAATGAGAAAATGCAATTTTTATTTTCCATATTTTAGCATATTTAAAAAATAAGTCCATATTTTTACAAAAATGAATATAGTTCTGTAAAAAGGGTAGAAAATATATGTATACGAAACAAAGTACTTACAAAAAGCGTAGGTAAATCACAAAAAAAATGTTCATACAGGGTAGGAACAATTTGCGAATGAGCAGAATATTTATTATTCTGTATGTGTCACGTCCGCAGTCACGGGTCGTTACAGGAAGCTATCGGCGCTAAATTCAGCGCCTATTCACCTAATACTTCCCCGTATTCACCTGCTAAATACACAATTAAAAAATAACTGTCGCGAGTAGTGGTCCGTCATATTCGAACCCGCGACCTTAAACATGCCTTTTTTGAATTAGGGGTTACAAAACATGAGATCCGTGTACTGCAACAACACAAATACTGAAAAGAACTGCCATATACCTGAAACTTATGGTTATTTTTAACTCCATATTTTCGCTTTTTAGTCCATATTATCGTTTTTTAGTCCATATTTTGGAATTTTAAATACATATAAATCCGGTGCCTAGTTATTATTGTTTTATTAGACCTTTTTTTGGTGTCGGGGAGGAAGAGGTACCAGGGGCCGTAGCCAAGTTGTCATTATACAAAACGAAACGCTAGAGAATAGAAAACAAATGTATGGTAATGACATACATATATATTCACGTACCTACTACCCGTTCATTTCGAGATTGCCGTCGTCGGCCGTTATGACGTCAGAGCTAACGGTACTGTATGCAAAAATAAAAACTAATCAAGTTTTTGCCCGAATGCCCCAGGGGAGGGTTATGTTTTTCGAAAATATGTATGTATGTCTATTTCTTTGGCACGGTCTACAGCCTAAACGGCTTGAAGGTTTGTGACTTATATGTCATTAGATTAGTTTTAAGGGAGTGACATACATAGGCTAATATTCTTCAAAAAAATTAATATGGCCGCCACTTTGTATTTTTTTTTACTTCCAATTATATCAATATGGGTATCAAATTAAAGGTCTCAACGAGACGAATTGAAATATTATACATATGTATACGTTTTAAGTACCTAAGTATTTAAAAAAAAATGTATATTTCTTCATATTTTAATCTGGCAATATACTTTTCATAGCTGTGATATCTTGGACATCATATGACGTTATCAACTGTTTTTCATTTCTTTCTTGTTCAAAGAAAGTCATTAATTTATATATAAATTACGTTCGCCACTGTGTAGGACCTTTCCGCTTTTACTTATTGTAGCAACACAAATAAACGAACGTAAGTAATACATCATCAGAGATAAAAACTGAACAAAAATAACAACAAAATCAACAACAACCAACTCGAGAACGCACGGGAGCACAAAACGGCAGCGTTGCTTTGCTATCCCTACTAATGGGGCGGTACGAGGTAACGGCATTCTTGCGTAGTAACTAAGTGAAGAGATATGTCATTCCCATAATTATATTTGTTTTCTATTCTTTGTTTTCTTTATTTTACTGGTCAGGCTATGCTTAATTATAGCCCAGTTAGAAAACTACCTCCCACAATTTTCTATGGATTATTGCCCACGAACTCGCACCAAACAACTATAAAGGCTTTCTCCATAGATCACAGCTATGCCTCGTCAGCTATACACAATATACACTGCAAAGTACAGTCCAAACGTAAAACTTAAGTCGCAACTAAACTCAATTGGACATTTAAACACAATGAAAAACAATTTGCTACAATTTATAATTTTAATATTTAATAGACTACTCTACTACGCTTTATCAGAGAAAACTTTCCCGATCATGTACGCTGGCGAGTCGCGAAGTCGTTTCCCTTTCAAATTGATAGAGAATTGCAACACGGACGGATGTCTTTCATGTATTCCGCGTCCCTCGGGCGTCCACGCGCGCACTTTACACACTGTCCTCATCTTGGCGGTGACCGCCACCCACGCCACCGACGACAGCACCACATCCCCGCAGCAGTTGTGAGGCCCGCCGCCTGGAAACTCCAACAGTTCCTCCCGGCATTTCAGTCCCGGCCAGTTCCTCAGTCTCTCCTCCCCGCCGGTGGGCGCCGCGAACAATTCCGTTCCTACAAACTTCTCGTAAATCTCGTCCGCGTCCTCTGTTTTCGTTACTGTGATTGGCAAACTCTCGGAGCAGAATATGGTGAATCTGCAAGGAGTCTCGCAATCGACAAAATCTAACCTGGCCAGACCGCCGATGAATATCGTCGAACCCGTATGTAGAAAGTATGTTTGAGGCCTGATGAGCTGCTTCGGGATTGTCAACAGTAACTCCTCTGTGCTTAAAAGGGATAGCACCTGGTCGGGGTGGATGACGCCGGGCGTGTCGTAGAACCACTTGCTATGCGCGAACAGTTTGTGTTTCTCGTCCATCACCATCATCTTGTGTTTCTCCGCAATAGCTACACTGTCATCGACGGAGTGGAACGGCGAGAACGACCGGCCGATGTGTCCGATCAAGGCGGGCGCCTCGGCCGGCGCTTTGCCCCCCAATTGCGCATTCCTTATTTGTTTCTCAATTTTCATCAACTTGCCCACGGATTGCAATCTTCGAGTTCGTGTCTGTAATTTCCAGCCTGAAGGTCTATTTATAGGGAATTTGAGGAGATTGAGCGTCGTCCCTGGCCACCGGCTGACGGTGGCTCTCTTGATTATGTCAGCAGCATGCGCTTTGCAGTAGTCTGACTGCAAGAGAGTATTGAACAATGAACTTTTCCCAACATTCGTACATCCAACCAGAAAGACGTCTCCTTTGTACAGCCACAGTTTGAACATGGCTGATATCAGGTCTTCGACGCCGTACCCAGTTTTGGCTGATATCAATGCGACGTGTTTGATATTGGCTTCACTGAGTTTAGTCTTGTTTATTTCAGTCATCAGGGACTCTTTGATACGTTTCAGGTACCCTACACTGTCGCCTGGCAATAAATCAACCTGGAATAATGAAGGAAAAGGCTTATTTAGTGTTATTGTCAAATATTTTAATTTTTTTACAAGGTACTCTCGCGGTCACGAACATTGTACCAACTTTAGGACGACAATCGCTTGCACGAGCTGGCCCAAAATACGTGCGGGCGGGGTAAGTGCACGTAACGATGCTCAAACGATTTCCCGTTCGTGTTCGCGATAGTACCGAAACTTTTTGGGATATTCTGAACTGCAACTGAAAAAATGTACGAGGTAATTTAGGAGATAAAAGCAGTAACAAATACAGATGTAGGTTTATGTAAGTGCTGAATGAATTTAATACAAATGTGTGTCAAAGATGAATAAATTCAAGTGATTATACCTTATTGGCAACAATGATGATGGGTCTGTCAGTGCCAATGATGTCCACGATGCCCGGCCATATTGAGCACGGGAAGTCCAGCAGGTCCACCATTAGCAAAACCAATGATTTCACATTTCTGAAATTGTATGAAATTAAATTTATATTACACCTAGTTTTTTTCCCAACTGCCCAAGAAGGATGACTATGTTTTTGAAGCCTGTAAAGTGTCTATATGCATTCAGGTGAGGCTATATGAATAGTGTAATCATTTTAAATAGACTAATTTGAAAATAAAGGATTTAGTTTTGGGCTTTTAAATCTAGAATGGATTTGAGATATTTCTCGGGTTTATTTCGATAATCATTGACAGGTGGGGACAGGCCCATTGGTCTAGTCTAGTGGTTAGACACCCTGGCTGCTATAATGGGTTGTGGGTTCAATTCCCACCAAGTGTCTGGGTGTTATTTATCTATTTAAGTATGTATTTACAAAATATATATATATATAAGTATTAGTATCAGTTGTCTTTGAAGTTGAGGCGAGATAGCAACATAGTTATTTATACATGAAATATTCTCAAATTATTAAATGGAAAATCAAAAGGGCAAATAGCTAAGTCAATCAATTGATGCAATACAATATATAAATCAATGGTCAATATATAAATTAACCAAAATGGCGGCGATGTGGTTCGCCACCCATTACGTCTCGTTTCTCACGGAGGCGAAAAGCGGCCCTTGGGCTCTGCCTACCCCTACGGGAAAAAGGCGTTATTTTATGAAT
The DNA here is from genome assembly GCA_911728495.1 of Furcula furcula. Classification (NCBI taxonomy): domain Eukaryota; kingdom Metazoa; phylum Arthropoda; class Insecta; order Lepidoptera; family Notodontidae; genus Furcula; species Furcula furcula. The sequence continues at coordinate 1,187,005 of OU452243.1, forward strand.
GTATCAATTGATATTAACATATAAATAATAATAAAAAATGTAAGTAATGAATAATTATGGCATGCAATTAATGTCTGAATAAAGGCTACTGTATTGTATTCTATCAGTTGTCTGGTATCCATAGTACAGGCTCTGCCTAATTTGAGATTAGATGTCCGTGTAGATTGTCCCAAGATATTATTATTATTATAATCTATTAGGTAGTAACTAGGGTGTATAAACATTACACTAATTGGCCCGTTATGTTTATTAACGTCTCACCTGATAGACTGCAACAGCTTCTCATATTCCTCAGGTTGTACAGCTACATCCAGTGCAATGTTATACTCTTTCAGGAAGTGACAGCGCTGGCACTCTATAGTCTTCAACTCATTCTCGTCTCGATCACGGAATATTTCACTAGGCAGGTATCCTGGTATAGCAGGGTCACTGGAATGCAGCAGTGCACCACACCCACCGCATGCCACCCGGCTCACACCGAGCCCTGGGTTTGGAGTTCCATAATACTTGGACCAATCGTTGATTGAATCATCATCAGCATCTTCCGATGTGATCTTACTATCATCAAAGTATTCATAATTTGTCATCCAATTCTCTATGTTTGAACGGTCATATTCTTCTTGGGTGGTGTTATTTGTGTCCGATTCCGACATGTGTTTTGGGTTAACGTCGCTTTTATCGTAGTCAACGGGCGTCGTGTTACTAAATGGCAATTGAAATGTTTCTTCATCATGTTCCGTAATGCAGTCCTCCTCGTCATATTGTAGTAGTTTGTCTTTGTCAACGTAATACTGCAGTGCGACCGGTAGCGGCGGCAGACATTTCTCCATGTGCTCATTACTTTGAGTTTGTTTGGCTTTTTTAATAGTTTTCACGTAATATTTACGATAACCTAATTCCAATTTCTCACTCTCGAGGTACGAGTTAAAAGTTATTTTATCTCTATATTCTTGCAATAATACTTTAAAATTCTTACTTTGTTTATGCTTATCGTGTTTATCATGTGTCCCGATGCCATCCGTGGCCCGGACTTGAGAAAACAGTTTGTTTTGTAAAACATTTTGCCTCCCACATAACCTCAAAATATTTCGTAGCGAATAAAGCATGTCGATGAATCATACACTTTAATTAAAAACATTATAAACCATGATAAAAGCTAAATAAAGTCTCAACACTTATTACTATTTACAGTTTTTCATAATTCTAAGAACAAGATAATTATAGCACACAACAAACACGAAACTCGCAAGTTTGACAGATTGACATAACGAACTAGTGATGCGCTAACTCATATCACGTATTACGGAAACCGGTTAGTACCGTAAATACTTGTAACCGGTTTTCTGTAGAATTCATTTTGGCGTATGAATCATTGCTGACGCGTGTTAATATAACGGTTAGTTCATAATTTAATTAATCAATAACATTATATATTCATTTAATCGACACCAACAAATGGCCATGAATCACAGTTGTTAATATTGTGCAAAGTATCAGTGTCTTATATTGAGGCCGTCGGTCAATACACCTGTGCAAATCCACCGCGATATATTATATGACTAATTTAATTATCGAGTTATTATGTATATTTACATCTTGTGATTTATATTTTTCATAGTTACGTTCATATTTAAATTTTAAACAGACAATTATGTCAATTATAATATTTATTTATTTATTGTTTATCCAAGGTAATTAATAAATTTGATGTTAATTAGTTAAAGTATATACCTGATATTATATTATTTTTATATTATATAGGACGATTCTGCGAGACTGAAATCGACGTGTGCGCGATGAAGCCAAAAATATGCAATCACGGCGTATGCGTCAACATTCCCGGATCCTACGAGTGCTACTGCAAACCTGGTACGCAGCGAATCAACTATATATTTTTTAATAAAATTTCCCAACAAAATCACCATTCCCATGGCTTATTAAATTACCCAGGCTACACGGGCGACAGCTGCGAACGAGACATAGACGAATGTCTCTCGTCGCCGTGCAAAAACGGCGGCACATGCCAGAACTTGGAGAACAATTACGATTGCACCTGCATGGAAGGCTTCAAAGGTCAGCGGATAATTATGATAATTATATTATGTACAAAGGTATTGTTCGTGATGTTTTTTTGCCGGTGATAGCATGTCCCGTTAATGCGTTGCAGGTAAAGATTGTTCGATAAATATAAACGAGTGTGAGGCGAACCCGTGCGCGATGGGCTCGACTTGTGTGGACGGCATCGCGAGCTACTCTTGTGTGTGCCAGGACGGCCTCTCCGGGCCCAACTGCGAGATTGACATTGACGATTGCGAGGTAATTTGAATTGTTTACTGTTATCGCCGTTTACAATATTTTTTTTTACGGTCAGTTTATTATTGTAGCCTAGTCGGCGAGCACAAGAAATAATACACGAAAAGAGGGCTACACAAATTTATTAAATAATAGAAACGAGAAGAAAGTTACGTTACAGGGGGAGGTCGATTACTAGTTAGCTTGTTCGCACGTATAACAAAAATAGCTGTAACTTAACTAGGGGTCGTTAGGGAACGCAACGGCGATTCCCGCGGTCTTCGGCGTCCTCCTTCTCCTTGGAGTGGCCCGGCACGCCACGGATGCGGAGTCTGGACTAGACCCGGTCGTCAGCAACACAGCCACGAACTTGTGGCCGGCAAAAATGCGAAGCCTTTCGCCCGAAAGGGGGAACACTCTTGCCCGAAGGGAGAACTCTTCGCCCGAAGGGAGAAACTTTTCACCCGAAGGAAGAAACTTTTCACCCGAAGGAAGAAGCCCTGGAACGCCACATAAGCGTTCCTGTAGACGCCGTTCCCTAACGCGACACCCTCCAAACCAGCTTTCAGTTGGTGGAGGCTGCCTCATTATGGAGACGTCTACAGGAATAAAAGGTACACCCTAACAATATAAAGTAAAACATGGGCCTAATAGTACCTAGTTCACATATGGAAGGATTACAATTAAAAAATCCTACAGCAGCGATTACATAATTTAAACAACTTACCAGTAATACTGGGTTTTCTGGTTGATATTCACTTTAATAATAGATTAGAATAGAAATAGAATTTTATAAATAGACTTTAGCAATTAAGAATTCCGTAGAACCCGCTGGCAGTATTGGACTAACACGATAATGAGGCGTGATGATCGTAGCTCAGCTGAGATGGCAGTGGCTCGCTCAACTTCTGAGTCAAAAACGAAACCTCTCGAGTGGAGATGGCGTCGAACCGTCTAGAAAAACCAGTACCTAATTCGGTGGCCGCCTCTGATTGGTCGACACTTTTAGACTTCGGGTACTGAGCATTTATCGCATCGTCTCGCCCTCGGTAGACTCCGCCTATTTTAAATCAAATACCCTCTATTAAAAAGTGATTCTTACCTAGGTATCTAAATATTACCTATGGTTCTATCAATGAAAATAATAGGAATGCCTGATGCAGCTTTCATCGCCTATTACCAGAAATAACTAAAATAAGAACATAGTATTCCCCAATCGATGTAAACAGGTTGTATATTAATATAAACGCCTCGTCAAAAATTATTAGTAATAAGTAAGATTACTATGCGTTGCTATTACTACCATTATAGGCGTAATTCAACGTAATGCTAAAACAGCTGTCTTACTTATTTATTAACGAAATGAGTTTAAAACAATGTAGCTATGCTACATTATACAGAGTGGTGACGACGGTATAGGTTTAATTGATACCACGAATAGGGTGTAATGTTTTAGGAGTGTACACAAAAAATCTATCAGATACATTCAATAGTTTAGGCATAGGATAACTTTTTCAATTTCATAATATTTACACATACTGTGAATGCGTAAATAGGTCATTGAGGAACTCTGGAGAGTACTACTACTACTAAACGTTGTCACTCAACGTCATTCACTTTAGATTACAATAAATAAAATTAAAGTCCGTGTTTATAATTATGGTGTTTCTCATTTATTTTATTATTAATGTCAGAGATGTCAATCCAATATAAAAAACTATGTTGACAATTTATTATGTGCCTGTTTGCTAACCATAGCTTCACACAAAGAGTTTATAATTAATGTTAATTCTAAACATATAACATCTTCTCTTGAAGCTCATGGTTGGTACTTAGCAAGCTTTGATAATTATGCATGCAGGTTGACTTCCTTACATAACATTACCAGTCTTGGTTTATAGACGGCCTTTGTTAACATGTCTGCAATTTGGTCCTTAGTACCAATTTTATCTATTTTGATAGTCCCATCAGCTACGGTTTCCCGAATGAAGAAATGTCGTAACTTGATGTGCTTGGTTTTGTTATGGAACTCATAAGGCGGATTGAAAGCCAGTTTGATCGCTGACTCGTTGTCAATATGAAGTACAGGAGTCTCAGATAATTGTTCTATGTTTTCAATCAACCGTTTAAGCCATATAATTTCTCTAGCAGCTTCACTGGCAGCAACAATTTCGGCTTCCGTGCTTGAGATTGCGACTGATGTCTGTAGTTGACTTCTCCATGATATCGGGCCTCCATAAACACATATTAGGCCAGAAGTCGATCTACCCGTGTCAGAGTCTCCACCGTGATCAGCATCACTGTAGCAGACCAGTTCTTTTTGCGTACCTTTTCTGTAGGTGATGCAATAATCTCGAGTACCATTCAGATAGCGAAATATTCTTTTAACTTTTGCTATATCTGTTCTGGTTGGGGTTTCCAGATGTCTGGATGCGACACCGACGGCATAAGCAATATCGGGCCTTGTTCCTACCATCAAATATGCAAGGGCTCCAACCGCTTCTCTATATGGAAACGCGGTGGCTTCTCCGGCTTCTTCTCTTAATTCAGAGTCTTTAACTATGGGTGTAGGGACAGCCTTACTGTTCTGCATACCAAAATTTTTCTAGTATTTTCTTTGTGTAGGCTCCTTGATGTACTTTAATACAATCTTCCTCTTTCTCTATCTCAAGTCCCAAAAAATAATAGGACTTTTTGTTATTCTGGATCTTTATTTTAAATTGCTTTTGAATCTTCTCGATAAATTTATCGATTAATGCCTGTGATGTGCCAGCTATGATGCCATCATCAACGTACAGTGCCAGTAACAATCTTTCTCCTCCCCTCTTCATTGAGAAGAGACAAGGATCTTCTCCAGGTTCGAACCCTTGTCGTAGAAGAAAGTCTTTGATGCAGTTGTTCCAGCATAGCGGAGCTTGCTTCAGTCCATATAAACTTCGTTTCAACTTGCATACTTTATTACTTCCATCGTTATATCCTTCAGGCTGTTTGACGTAAATTTCTTCGTTTAAACTTCCATAAAGAAATGCTGTAGAGACGTCAAATTGAGTGATTATCATGTTGTCTCGAGCAGCAATACTCAACAGTAATCTGATTGAGCTCATTTTTGCAACTGGACTAAATGTCTTCTCATAATCAACGCCTTTTTTCTGCGAATAGCCAACTGCCACAAGTCTGGCTTTGTATTTGTTAATAGATCCATCTGAGTTTCGTTTTATCTTATAGACCCATTTACTGGATATGGCTTTTCGTCCTTTTGGCAGATTCACTAAGTCCCATGTTTGGTTCTGTTTTAGTGATTTTAGTTCATCGTCCATAGCCTTTCGCCATTTTTGTTTGTCTATAGACGTCATTGCTTCCTTGTAGGACTTCGGTTCTTCTTCACAATCGTAGACCATTTCTACACTGTTAAGAACAAAGTCTTCAAATCTACATGGCGGCTTGATTTTTGATCGATCTCTCAGACTTATGGTACCTGCAGGTTGTTCTTCAGGTTGTTCATTATGAACTTCATTTTCTGGAGATGATTCTTGATGTTGATCGACTTGAATATCTTCTCTTGTTAAGATATCTTCAGATTCGTCTTGTAGATTTATGTCAGAATGCGATAAATCTATGTTTGATGAGACATTCTCGTCGTCAGATTCAGCAGTGTCAAAGTTGATAGAATCATTAATTGGAATATTTGGTTCATTCGACTCATCTTGACCAACAGAATTATCTGTAGATTCCATTGAGGCTGGAAATGGAATAACAATTAATTTTGAAATCTTCTCTTCAGGTTTTGAAGTTACAAATTCATCATTGGTTTCCATTACCTTCTCGATTGGGTTCAGTGTCTTTTCTTCAAATATAACATCTCTGGAGTTTATGACAGTCAAAGTACTTTTTACCCAAACTCGATAACCTTCATCATCGTTGTAACCAATAAGAATACCTTTCTTGGCTTTCTTGTCCAATTTTTTGCGTGAAACTTTAGGAACATGAGCGTAACATGTGCTTCCAATTATTCTCAAATGTCCAATTCTTGGCTTTTTACCATACCATAGCTCATGTGGTGTCTTGCCCTTGTTTGTCGGACCAGTACGATTAAGTACGTAGACAACACTATTCGTTATTTCAGCCCATAAACCTTGAGGTAGTTCCTTACCAGGAGCATGCATAATCGCTCTGACAGCTTCTACTACTGTTCTGTTCTCACGTTCAGCAGCATTCTGCTGTGGCGTATGCGGCATAGTACATCTATGTGCAATACCCTCCTTTTGCAGGATTGTCTTTACGTCATTATTGACGAATTCACCTCCGTTGTCAGTAAAGAGTTCTTTGATAGTGTGGCCTGTGGCTTTTACTTGAGCTATGAATTGTACCAACTTATCCTTGACATCACTTTTCTGTTTCATTAGGTACAGGTAGCGAAATTTTGAGAAATCATCTTTTAGTAGCAGAAAGTAGCGGTATTTGGAAATAGAGTAGACAAATGGACCACAAACGTCACCATAAATGCGTTCACCTGGTTTAGACGCTCCCTCTCTCGTTCCGAATTTCAGACGATGAGTTTTTCCATAAATGCAGGCTTCACAAGCTGTTTTATCAGTTGGATTTGATATTTTGATACCCAGCTCCCGTTCTACTACTTCCCTTACATGCGACTTGCTTTGGTGTACAAGCCTCTCGTGGTAAAGCTGTAGCATATCGTTTGTGTCCACTGCATTGATGTTTAGTTCTACGGGATTAGATGGTTTGTTCTTCAGACGAAGTTTATAAAGACCTCCATTTTTTGTTCTATCTCCTAGTAGAATTGGTTCTCCATCCGCTAGTAGTTGGCAGCTTCTTGTTTTAGATACAAAGGTGCTGTCTTTCAACCTATCTTGAGCAGCCAAGACGGAAAAAAGATTTTTCGATATCCCTGGAACGTACCATACTTCATTCAAAGTGATCAGATGCTTTTGACCATAAATATTTGCTTCAACAATGACAGATCCCCTTCCAACAGCTGGAATTGATTGTCCACTTGCCGTTGTTACTGAATGTGAATTCTGTTCAAATGTTATGAAGTCTTCAAATAAATCGGCTCGGTTTGTGACATGGCTGGTGGCGCCATAGTCGACATACCATTGGTTTCTATCAATTTTGGCTGTAGAGTTTACTTCATCTATATTCATTAGCATCATGCTAGCTTTGCAATTATTGTTGACAGAACCTGGATTTTTTGATGTTGATGGTCTTTCTGAAGTTTTCTCTGATTCTATCGGTCGTCCATCAGCTATCCATTTACGGCAATCTTGAACATAATGATTGTTCAAACCACAATATTTACATTTCTTTGACTTATCTTTGACAGCTGGCTTCTTGCGAAATTTTGACTTGCCTTTACCTCCGGTTAAAGCGAGTATTTCTTCATCTTTACCTTGAGAACCTTGAGACTGTAATGCTCGTTCGTAAGAACACAGGTGAGCAGTCAATCTTTCGATACTGCGATCTTTCTTTGCTAACAGCTTCCAACTGGATATAAATTGGAAATATTCTTGAGGACAGCTTTCCAAAGTTTTTCCCATAAGAAAGATTTCTGGTAGTTCTGTGACTCCTTCTTTCTTCATTTCCGAAGCGAGTTCTTGCCATAAATTTCGTAATTTTGACAGATGCGTACTAATGTTATCACTTGGATCCTTTACATATTTAAAGAATGACATTATTAAATCATACGCTCGATCATCTGAATCTCCTTCGTAAACGCGGTGTAACTCCAGCCAAGCTTCTCTTGCTGTTTCGAAGCGCATCACTTTCATGATGTTTTCTTGCGTCAAATTAGTCGTAATGATGAGAAACGCCATACTGTCTTCTTTGAAATATTTTTCTAGCTCAGTAGCAGTTTTGCCTGTTCTTACAAAATCATTTTCTACGATATGTAACAGACCATTACCTTTTAGAGCTAATTTCAATTGGAATTTCCATGTGACCCAGTTGTGTTCGTTCAATTGTAAGATTTGAAACTTTGCGGCCCCGTCCATTGCGTAGCTCCAGTTTCGTCTTCCGAATTTACGAAAAAATATTCCGGTGTCAATTCCTTAGGACAGATCGTGATCGACAAAAGAATGAGTGTGATTCACGTTATTTTTCAGCGCTTAGCTACCACTTTAGATTACAATAAATAAAATTAAAGTCCGTGTTTATAATTATGGTGTTTCTCATTTATTTTATTATTAATGTCAGAGATGTCATCCAATATAAAAAACTATGTTGACAATTTATTATGTGCCTGTTTGCTAACCATAGCTTCACACAAAGAGTTTATAATTAATGTTAATTCTAAACATATAACAATTCATTCATCACTTAATAGTAAACTCACTCTTTCTCTTTTACTCATGTTATCGAAATAAAAATGGCGTATGTTCAGTTTAGAGATTTATTCAGTCTGCATTTGCAGTCGAACAACTCGAAAGAAAAGACATTTACCCATAGTGCTATGTTTTTCAAAGAAATATGTTTTACAAGCCATGAATATCGATCATTTTCGGTGTTCGAAAATAAAGACATAAATACCTACTTTTTATTGGAATGCGTTTGTTTTGCACAATTAAGGTCACCAGCACATCACACCATACCATAATTTCAAGTATTTATGCGACATACACTTCACAAGATTATTATTATGTTGTAAGTTACGTAGGTACCTACTGTTTACATACAAGTTACAATTATTATTGTAAATTCACTTGTTAACCACAAAACTTAATACTCTCGATTTATTTCCACATAATTTCGGTAGGTATTACTTTTATTATGCAAAATAAAAATAAATTATTCAATGATAATAAAATAATAATAATGGAACAAAATCAAATAAATAAAACTTGTTATTGTTACTAGGTTACTAGGCAACGTAGACAGAATATGACAAAGAGTATGAGGGGCAAACCACTGAGTAAGTAATTTCACTACGACTGTTACCAAAGAGGACATTACATTTACATTTTACTATTAGTAAAGAGTTACTGCCAAAGAGGATCTAGTTACTACGTACTTAGCTAGTGTCTCTAGACTCTTCTTGCTAGGCTCCATGGATTTTGGGTTACCCAAGCCGCGTCCCCACCGGGCGCACGGGCTCGCGTGGCTATCTTACGAGCCAAATGTGTGCTCGGTGTGGCTGTAGCTCGGGGTTTTTCGGGAGCACGTTGCCTCGTCGAGCCATCGATTGTCGTTAAACAGGACGCGCTCGAAGGTGCCTCGTTGTGCGCTGTTCGTCCAGTGTGGACGCTAGTTTTTGGTTCGCGAGCCAGCTTTTTCGGAAAATTCCATTAATTGTTCAAGTTTTATCAACATGAACACATGAGCAGTCGATTCGTGTTACAATATCATATTAAACGTCTTTTTTAAAACGCAACAGTTTTCTTTTGTGTTTTTTAAACAATTAGCCACTATGAATGTAGCTGCAACAGATATTACGCAACTATCCATTTCGGATGTTCAATGCCCGGCCTGGTTGTGAGCCACGCCTCGGGGTTTCCGGGCAAACTACTGATGCTGACTGCCAGCAGGCTGTCACCCGTGCACCCGGTTTGAACGCCGCTATTGGCAATGGCACGTTACTACCAAAGAGAATCTATTTACTACGTACATAAGTTTAGCTAGAAACCCATTAGATTCTATTTCGGATGAGCCACAAACAAAACTAGACCAATACGAGAAACAACGAGGTTTACGTTACCTACTAATGTCTGTCAAAACTGATGTAAATACCGAAGATTTGAATGAAATAATAATGCTTGTTTTGAACAATTTAAAAATTCTAGCTAACCAGGGCGACTTATTATTACGAAAAGTAAGATCAGCATGATCAGAAGATATCGTATGTGTCTCGAAAATCAGAGTATTGAGTGGTTATGTGTAGCAAGCAAATGAATCGTTCACGATGTGTTTGGTGCCTATGTATGATCGAGAGTGCGTGTCGCAATAGAAATACGCGCGCGCCTGGGCTGCCGCCCCGCCGAGCCAGTTCGCATGTCTTTAATCCTTCCTCCAAGGGCCACACCGCCTAGCTTTGTAGGTACATGTGTGTGTGTGTGTGTGTGAATGAAATCCTGTGACGTTGACACTCTTATCAAGTCATACCAGGTCATTAAGTAATCATTATACATGATGTTACACGATTCTACGATTATTTTACTATTAACTTTGTTTGAAAAAAAAACACTTTTAGATTTTTGGTATTACCAATTATTTTATCATTTATATTTATTTTTAAGGATTAGTAGAAGCCGTGTTTTCATTTAAACCTATGCCCCCATCACCTCTCTGTATTTATGATAATCTTTTTGTTTTTATCTCAATATAGGTGTAACGATCTCGCCATAACATATTCTTTTGCCTACGGTGTCAATTAACATTAGTCTAACTACTGTGCTTTTAAGAAAGTCGTTCGACGAGACTTTCTGTATAGGTATTATCATAAGGCTTTGAACGACGAGCCATGGTTTTTGTCTAACGGTGAGTGACACGCCTGCTCGTAAACCTAGAGAGGTGCATTGCGTTGCCGCTCCATACCTGAGCGATTACTTGTTAAATCTCTTGTGCCCAGTAATTAATACAAAACCCTTCTCACTGGAACAACGTTTACACACTGCTATTTGGCAATAGAGAGATTAATAGTGCAGTTGTTAATAATCAATAGTGCAGCGTTACCCAAGGCTTACTTAATAACGTTTAAGATCCGTACCGTTACATTGCACTTAATACCATAGTGACAATGTAACGGTAATTTTATCGATATTTATTACCGTGTATTTTATGAAGGTCACGTAGTGGGGATATAAATCACCGAAACGATTAGATGTGACGTCAGCACGTAGGATATGGTAACGTTAAATACATCTGTAGTAATAACGTTACAATTTAACTTTATATTTCTGCTTATCACATAACATTGTTATTCTCGTAATGATACTCAACGAAGATAACCACTCATTCGTCGGCGGTAACGACTGATGCCGGTTTCAATTTTCGCTCGCCAGATAGCGGTAACGTATGATGGGAGTCACCACTAGTTTAGAAAGTAGAGGACGAGTTACAAATAATGTAGTCTGCCAAGACCGTGGCCATACCGTGACTGTGTTATGGACGTCTATCAAACATGGAACAAAAATACTGACACCACTGTACCACAGTGTAAATAATACAATACAAACGGCTCTAATTGCACTTGAATTACATACACAGAAACAGTATAGACTATATGATTTATATTGTGGTGTCACGTAGCGGAAAGGCAACGTCGCGGGCCCAGAATTAGTTTTTTGGTTTCTGACAAGAACGTGCATGGCAAGGTAGAGGCGTATACGCGACAGGCATATAGTCTAGGAAGGATATTTCTTTGCGTGATACGTTCATAGCGCGGTCGCATGGCGCGGTCACAGTATGGTCCTATCGTATGTCCGTGCAGTCCCAGCCGTGCCAGCACGGCGGCCGCTGCGTGGACGGGCTGAACGGCTACACCTGCGAGTGCTCCGGCACCGGCTACACGGGCGAGGACTGCGCCCTCAACATCGACGAGTGCGGCCCGCAGCCGTGCCGCCACGGGGGCACCTGCCTCGACGACGTCAACGACTACCACTGCACATGCCACCCGGCGTACACAGGTGTGTATGTTAGCTACACGGGCGAGGACTGCGCCCTCAACATCGACGAGTGCGGCCCGCAGCCGTGCCGCCACGGGGGCACCTGCCTCGACGACGTCAACGACTACCACTGCACATGCCACCCGGCGTACACAGGTGTGTATGTTAGCTACACGGGCGAGGACTGCGCCCTCAACATCGACGAGTGCGGCCCGCAGCCGTGCCGCCACGGGGGCACCTGCCTCGACGACGTCAACGACTACCACTGCACATGCCACCCGGCGTACACAGGTGTGTATGTTAGCTACACGGGCGAGGACTGCGCCCTCAACATCGACGAGTGCGGCCCGCAGCCGTGCCGCCACGGGGGCACCTGCCTCGACGACGTCAACGACTACCACTGCACATGCCACCCGGCGTACACAGGTGTGTATGTTAGCTACACGGGCGAGGACTGCGCCCTCAACATCGACGAGTGCGGCCCGCAGCCGTGCCGCCACGGGGGCACCTGCCTCGACGACGTCAACGACTACCACTGCACATGCCACCCGGCGTACACAGGTGTGTATGTTAGCTACACGGGCGAGGACTGCGCCCTCAACATCGACGAGTGCGGCCCGCAGCCGTGCCGCCACGGGGGCACCTGCCTCGACGACGTCAACGACTACCACTGCACATGCCACCCGGCGTACACAGGTGTGTATGTTAGCTACACGGGCGAGGACTGCGCCCTCAACATCGACGAGTGCGGCCCGCAGCCGTGCCGCCACGGGGGCACCTGCCTCGACGACGTCAACGACTACCACTGCACATGCCACCCGGCGTACACAGGTGTGTATGTTAGCTACACGGGCGAGGACTGCGCCCTCAACATCGACGAGTGCGGCCCGCAGCCGTGCCGCCACGGGGGCACCTGCCTCGACGACGTCAACGACTACCACTGCACATGCCACCCGGCGTACACAGGTGTGTATGTTAGCTACACGGGCGAGGACTGCGCCCTCAACATCGACGAGTGCGGCCCGCAGCCGTGCCGCCACGGGGGCACCTGCCTCGACGACGTCAACGACTACCACTGCACATGCCACCCGGCGTACACAGGTGTGTATGTTAGCTACACGGGCGAGGACTGCGCCCTCAACATCGACGAGTGCGGCCCGCAGCCGTGCCGCCACGGGGGCACCTGCCTCGACGACGTCAACGACTACCACTGCACATGCCACCCGGCGTACACAGGTGTGTATGTTAGCTACACGGGTGAGGACTGCGCCCTCAACATCGACGAGTGCGGCCCGCAGCCGTGCCGCCACGGCAGAAGTACTACAACCAATTTGCTTAATTTGATGATATATGCAGGAATGCAGGTTGATGTAGCTTACTTCGATTTCCGGAAAGCGTTTAATGTAGTTGATAGATTATATTTTGCTAGCAAAACTGGCGGTAGTGAGATGCACTCCGAAGTTGCTAAAGTTTTTCGTCAGTTATATGAGGGACCGACAACAGTTTGTTTATTACGCTGGTCATATATCAGAATCATATTTTGTGAGATCAGGAGTAAGCCAAGGAAGTAACCTGGGGCCTTTACAGTTTATTATTATGATAACGCTTGCCGGTCGTTCGAGTTGCCACTTGTCTGCTATTTGCAGATGACCTGAAGTTGCTTCTCGCCATCAAAGATGATAGGGATAGGGCGCGTTTACAACAGATATTTGTAAGAAAGCGTACAGAAGCCTAGGTTTTATACTTCGACGCTCCTCTGATAAGGAAGCAATTGCAGTGGAATGCGGAAAGCTGGTCGCCTCATGATGCAAAATATACTCTAATGTTGGAGCGAAAAATAAATTTACCAGTTTCTTGTATGTAAGATTATATGGGGTCCATCCTTTCTAACCGTTAATGTATCTAACCCTATTTGTTTTTGGTATGGTTGGGTACAATAAATTAGAGACAAGAATATAGATATGAAGCTAATGCTGTACGTGTTCAATGTGCAATCCGGGAGTATTGAACCTCGTAAGTTTATGTGTACCGCCTCTTTCGTGCGCGCTGCGGACACTCAATCATGTGGCGGAAAGGATTGACCTATTTTATTGTTCTTTGAATGAGTTCACAATAGTGATTATATGTATTGTGTTAAGGTACCACACTGTTGCATTAGATTACCCTGTAAAGACAGATGTGTTGATTTTTAAATTAAAATATTTTTTTTTATATTTATCACTTTGATTATATATACGTCTAGATACCTAATAGTCTTGTAACGTTACGTTAATAAGCATAACAACCTCATAATTCGTGTGTGCGTGCAGGCCTCGTTGTACACTCGCGTCATCTGTGGTTGTGTGCGTGTTTGGGGATCTCCAGTTATAAATATTTTTCCCATAAATAGCGATAGCGTTGTGGATTGATATGTACTGTGTAAATGTGTAATTCCTTTTTTTTTAAATATAATGTATAGCTGTTTGATGTCCAAAATAAAATAAAATAAAATAAAATAAAATAAAATAATAAAAAAAATAAAAAATAATAATAAAGAAATTGATTTGATTTGAATTGAATTGAAAAGAATTGAAATTAAATTAAATTAAAATTATTATAATTGATTTATTTTATGTTTTGGTCAGTAACTACGTATTCAGTTTCATTGAATTCATTTTTGTCAAAAGAAAAATTACCCCAGACTTAAGATATATTCCCCCATTATTACCTAGCCACACCAGTCTAGTCGGACAATGTACAAATTGTCGTAAAAAACAATCGAGTTTTTATAATAATCCCTCACAGAATCTTAAGACTTATGAATGGAAAATTAAGTTAGGATCGTTATTAATTTTACTTAGTTAATATTTTCACGATTTGATTACACAATTCGGCAAAAAGTTTTTTTTTTGCGAGCACAAACCATCGGTAGAGTTCAAGTGATACTAAACAACCAAGTATACCAATTTGATGTTTTGGTGTACTTGATATTGTCAAGTGTTTGAACATCGAACACGCTATCTAGACGTATATATAATCAAAGATTTATCATCAGTTTCGTGAATTTATTCTAAATTAAAATGACTGAAAGTCAACAACAACAACATTATGTTGACTGAAAGTCAGTCAACTTGACTACGGTATGTGCGGTATGTTATAATTGAATATTGTTGTGTGTGTCAGGCAAGAACTGCGAGATAGACATAGACGAGTGCGAGGGCGAGCCGTGCAAGTTCGGCGGCGTGTGCCTGGAGCGCAGCAACACCAGCCTGTACGTGGGCCCCGACGCGGGGCCCGTGCGCGTGGGGCCCCAGCCCCACCAGCTGCTGCCCGACGTCTTCTACCAGCCCTTCTCCGAGGAGAACGCCGGCGGGTGAGGACCTCGATTAACCATTAAGATAAAGCGGGAAATCTTTCGAAAATTGGTTAACTGCTATTACTCAATCAAATAATGGTAGAAAGAGACACCTACACAGATGATAGGAATTATTGTAGTCTTGTGGCCACGTGGGGACTGTAGTGTCAAAGACCACCGAACACAAGTACTCCAACAAAGACAGCTCGGAGGGGCGAGCTCTCTCGATAGTTTTTCCTTTGGCAGTCAGCTATCTTGGGGTCGTAGCCAAGTTTTTGCCGATAGAAGTGTCGCTACTGTCTACATGAAACTGTCAAATTACACATCGTTATCATAATAAAACTTTAATTCTCGTTTCCGCCACCAGCGCAGATAAGCCAGAGAGCCTAAGACCGCTACCCCTGTGACCACATTTTAGATGTCATTTTGTTAGTGAATGTTTATCTAGTTTATATATTATATCGATGGCTAATGGCATATCTATTGTATATAATATGATCGGGCCGGGAGGACAGTATTATGATAATATATTTGGTACAGTTTCGAGTGCGTGTGCGTGTCGGGCACGGCGGGGGTCCGCTGCGAGAGCAACATCGACGAGTGCGCCCCCGCCCCCTGCGTGCACGGCAAGTGCCTGGACGGCATCGGGGGGTACACCTGCGACTGCGCCGCGGGGTACGAGGGGGACCACTGCGAGATCGAGATCGACGAGTGCCAGAGGTATGGCCCACACACGCACGCGAACGATTGTGATTGCTAGTTTGATAGTAGTAGTCACTGAACGGTTTATTCTAATATTAATAGTTTTTCTTACAAGATATTTCCTTTAGGGGTTACGTAAATTAAAAATACGAATAATTTCAGACATCACGTGACGTCACTGTCCACTGTACAGTACGCGTCATCTCGACATGCCAATCGGGGTGGCCCCTTCCCCGCGCATGAACTCATACCCCGATTGTTATGTCAACCTGTAACGTATTACGTACTGTAGCTCTTGAAGTATATTTTCTGTGGCTAGGTATTAAGATTTGTATCATCTCATGAGTGTGAGTGAGTCACAATCCGTCACGTCACATCTGTGAGATTTTTCGAGTATAACTTTTTGGTTTTGGTATCTTTAAGTATCCAAAAAATTACATTCAAACACACACTACGTTAAAAGACGTCCACTACTAAATATAAATCTCCCGCTTGAAATTCACATTGAATGACAATCGGCTATTTGCATGCGTCAGTTAGTTACCTGCGACTCGCGCAATGTAGTCAGTCGCCTACGTTGCATCTTTCGGGTCGTGGTCGCCCCGAAAACCTTTCTTCCCCATCAGTTATCAATTCTTCATGCTACGTGACCTGCCCATTGCCACCTCAACTTGCAAATTCTGCGAGCCATGTCGGTTTTTCGGCGAATCTCTTCATTCAGGATTTATTCGCGCACAAAACTCTGACCATAGCTCAAATCTCGCGTGTATGTGAAATCTAATAAAAGTATTTCGAAGGATCCTCACTCAGTCGCCCGGTCTCTCATCGCCAGGTACGAGCCGTGCGCGCACGGGCGCTGCTTCGACGGGCACGCGAAGTACTTCTGCCTGTGCGACAAGGGCTGGGGGGGGCAGAACTGCTCCGTGGTGCTGCAGGGCTGTCGCGAGCAGCCGTGCCGCAACAACGGCACGTGCCACCCCTGGCTGCAGCGGGAGACCGAGCACCGGTTCAACTGCTCCTGCACGCCCGGACACTACGGCACCACCTGCGAGAAGGTACTCCTGCACGCCCGGACACTACGGCACCACCTGCGAGAAGGTACTCCTGCACGCCCGGACACTACGGCACCACCTGCGAGAAGGTACTCCTGCACGCCCGGACACTACGGCACCACCTGCGAGAAGGTACTCCTGCACGCCCGGACACTACGGCACCACCTGCGAGAAGGTACTCCTGCACGCCCGGACACTACGGCACCACCTGCGAGAAGGTACTCCTGCACGCCCGGACACTACGGCACCACCTGCGAGAAGGTACTCCTGCACGCCCGGACACTACGGCACCACCTGCGAGAAGGTACTCCTGCACGCCCGGACACTACGGCACCACCTGCGAGAAGGTACTCCTGCACGCCCGGACACTACGGCACCACCTGCGAGAAGGTACTCCTGCACGCCCGGACACTACGGCACCACCTGCGAGAAGGTACTCCTGCACGCCCGGACACTACGGCACCACCTGCGAGAAGGTACTCCTGCACGCCCGGACACTACGGCACCACCTGCGAGAAGGTACTCCTGCACGCCCGGACACTACGGCACCACCTGCGAGAAGGTACTCCTGCACGCCCGGACACTACGGCACCACCTGCGAGAAGGTACTCCTGCACGCCCGGACACTACGGCACCACCTGCGAGAAGGTACTCCTGCACGCCCGGACACTACGGCACCACCTGCGAGAAGGTACTCCTGCACGCCCGGACACTACGGCACCACCTGCGAGAAGGTACTCCTGCACGCCCGGACACTACGGCACCACCTGCGAGAAGGTACTCCTGCACGCCCGGACACTACGGCACCACCTGCGAGAAGGTACTCCTGCACGCCCGGACACTACGGCACCACCTGCGAGAAGGTACTCCTGCACGCCCGGACACTACGGCACCACCTGCGAGAAGGTACTCCTGCACGCCCGGACACTACGGCACCACCTGCGAGAAGGTACTCCTGCACGCCCGGACACTACGGCACCACCTGCGAGAAGGTACTCCTGCACGCCCGGACACTACGGCACCACCTGCGAGAAGGTACTCCTGCACGCCCGGACACTACGGCACCACCTGCGAGAAGGTACCGCTGTTGGCCTCTGCAGGGCGAAGGCCTCCCATTCCTCTTCCCACTTTTCCCGATCCTTAGCAATCATTGCCCGTTCCTTCCTATAATTGTCTAGCTCATCCCGCCATCTCCTTCTAGGCCTACCGCGACGTCGTGTCCCAGTGCGTGGCACCCATAGCTTGTCTATGTTCACATAACTTGGCGACGCACAAACTCAACGGTTGTTGAATACAATCTAAGGCGAATCCAGCGCTCCAGATCTTCGTTTTTGGACATAATCTAAAATTCGAACTCTTCGAGCACCAATAAAACAACATTAAATTAAAAGACAACATTATCTTCAAGCACCTTTACAAATCATAACTGATTGCGAAAATAGCAATAGTTTTGTTTCCAATTTGTACTTTATCTATTCTAATCAAGAAAAATATGGTCCACTTTTGAAACACAAGACTTCTACAAAATTCATAGACACTAATCTAATAATCTTATCACCAGAAAAAAAAAACTATAGACAAGCAATCAAAGCTATCTATATATTATCCACAGATAACAACAATGTCCTTGGAGAAGAGCAGCTACGCGGAAGTGAACACGTCCCGCGAGGAAGGCTACGACATCTCGTTCCGGTTCAAGACGACCCTCAGCAACGGGCTGCTGGCCATGGGGCGCGGGCTCACCTACTTCTTCCTGGAGCTGTCCAACGGGCGCCTCAACCTGCACTCCAGCCTGCTCAACAAGTGGGAGGGGGTGTTCATCGGGTCCAACCTTAACGACAGCAACTGGCAGAAGGTACATTTTATAAACCATAGCTTTTGAAACTTTTAATATCAATGATTTTTATAAACTATACCAATTGTCTTTGGCAGGCCACCGGTCAGCCATGACTCCTGTGTTTATGCTTTTATTGTTACGATTTTGAACTCGTAAAGAAAAACAGGGTATACGATGACTTAGAATCTACTCTTTGGTCCTGCGAGCGAAATCAGACAATTTCGTTAGGTTGGGATATCTACCAGAACGGAGTGTCCAAAGTATCTCCATAGTGTCGATAAAGGCCACCCGGGGACTAGATCGTGACCGAAGACCGTAGCATTACTAGCACAATACTGGTGCTACCTGTACCTTCCCCCTGCATCGCCTCGCTAACCCTCAGGTGTTCGTGACGATCAACTCGTCGCACCTGGTGCTGGCCGCCAACGAGGAGCAGACCATCTACCCCATCAGCCAGAACGAGGCGTACAACTCCTCGGTGACGTCGTTCCCCTCCACCCGCCTCGGCACCGCCGGCTCCTCGTACGCCACCGTCACGCACGGACCCAACTTCTTCGTGGGCTGCTTCCAGGATGTGGTCGTCAACTCGCAGTGGGTGAGTGCTGATGCTAATACAGATTACTGTTTTTATAAAGCGTAAATATTGCATACTTATAGATTCTTGAGAAATAAAGATGTGTTTTACCCACCTTGGTACAAAAATATCAAAATAACTTCACTTGAGTGTCCATAATAATGATCATGGTCACGGGCGTTCACCGCTTGCCGAGCGCGTTATCTCAATAAATGCAAAAAAAAACTATTAACGATCTATTTTCTGATTACGTGATAAAAATATACCTATAGGCTGGTATAATCTATTTCTTATGGTGGGTAAATTAAGTATTGAAAGATGGTACTTCTGGTAACAGTATAAAATGGTGGATGACTGAAACCATTGAATTCATATTTGCTTTAGATATATGGTCTCTTATAAAAATAAAGTTTAACAATGGCATTATACTTATTCTAGATTTGTAGGCATGATATATACAATGTGGGGAAGACGACACGACAATTAATTAAAAATCTGGTAATACCGGTACATAGAAATATTTAAAAACCGTCAAATAAATCCTTACATAAAAATTAAAAAAAAATTTTTTTCGAACAAACGATATTGTAGATAAACGTAATCAAAATAAAACACCATTTGTAAATATTAGGTCACTAACCTTTTACGAGCGGCAACAGCAGCGCGTAGAGACTCGTATGTTACGCGATCACACCGAATAGTCACTCACCTCTCTGGTAATTATTTATTAGTTTATTAATCACAATCACTTTCTCTCAGACATTAAATTTTTAAATTTTCAAAGTGTCCGCCTTGAACCCGAATGCACAAATTACATCGTCTGACAATATTATTTCTTACTCTTAATAAGAGTTCGTCATTGGCAGCGCTATTTTTTAATTTGTTGAAGGCGTTTATTATTCGACTTTTTAAGTCTTCGACGTTATCAACGTCCGTCGAATATACGTCATTCTTTATTACACCCCACAAAAAGAAATCTAACGGTGTAAGGTCCGGTGATCTTGCTGGCCATCGCGATGGTCCATGACGGCCAATCCACTGCTCTCCGAACATTTGTGTCAAACACTCTCTGGCAGCCACCACTGAATGAGCAGGAGCTCCGTCTAACTGGTACCACATCTGGCGATACGCGTCTACTGAAAGTTCGTCGGTGTACTCGGCAACGGGCCCATGTAAAAGTTCTAAAAACTTTTCAGCATTTAAATTGCCATCAATAAAAACAGGACCAATTATTTTATTTCTATGTATGCCCGCCCATACATTTACAGAAAATCTGTACTGGTGTGCAGTCTCCCGTGTTAAATGTGGATTCACGTGGCTCCAGTAGCGAAGATTTTGTCGGTTCCATAAACCATTCCTTGTGAATGTACTCTCGTCAGTCCACATTAAATTTTACAAAAAATCGGGATTATCTGCGTTTTTTCTTAATAACCAGTGACAGAAAGCTTCTCTGACTGGTTTGTCTCTGGGTAACAATGCCTGTACTTTCTTATACTTGAACGGCTTACATTTGTTACGTTTTAAAACTCTATGTATACTTTTATGATCTACACGTAATTGTCTAGCAGCCATACGCAGACTAGAAGTAGGATTGCGTGCAAAATAATTTAAAATTTGTTCGTCTCGGGCTACGTTTCCACGAGGAGGAGCACTATCCAAATGTGGAATCAAAGATAGGTTTTCCCGTATCCTTTGGAGAGCTTGGACAATAGTGCGCCCGTTGGTAGGACAAACACGGGTATTCCCATACCTCTCTCGATATGTCTGTATAGCTAATGCAGCGTTTCCGTGACATTCCCCGTAAATTAAAATCATATCGCTGTACTCCGAGGCTGTGTAATTGTAGCTAGGCATTATTATTTAAAAGAATGCTGTAGGTACTAATTATTAACACTTAAACGTCTGATTTTGCGTGATTCACTTGATAATTTAATTTTACTATGTACGTTACGTGTCTTGTCACAAAAAATAAAGCGTTATTTCGCACAATTTACACTCTTATTAACAGAAAAAAACAAGCAGAAAACACACACACACATACAACGAACGGTGGCGCGGCGCATCAAAGGCACTCGCGCGCTTCCGAAATACGAACAAGTACAAAACAATGACGCGTACGACGTCACAGGATCGCGGCTGGCGGCATACTGACCTACAAATATTACAATATTTTATTTCACAAAAAAAGTGAAATAGAAACAAACTTAGATTTTATGTCGCACTTAAGTGCATTATTTTCTGATTTTCTGTCTTATTCTGAGAACATGCTTTATGACTCTTATTGCTCTAGCATAGGGCATAATTTTCATTAATTTTAAACGGGAAATAAAATTTTAAAACAAGTTTTGCGAACGTTGCGCAAGTTGGCTACATGTATTTATACGTTTATACCGATGAGTCGGTTATTCACCTGACCGGTGATCGCGGAGTAACAATATACATGATGTAGAAAATGTGAAAAATTGAAAATAGTGTCCTGTATCTAAACCATTGGATATATTTGATTGATTTTTAGTATATATACTGGGAACGTTAATACGCACACGTGGTTTAATTAAATGTCGTGTTATCCATCCACAGACGGTATATATAGTGTCTGTCACGAGTAATAAATAATAATGTCAATATATATTTATATATATATATTCATTGATAGCTAGAAATAAAGGTTTAATAATAATTGCACTTAATTGCGTGATTGTCATATTGCGCTCGATGAAAAGCGCTCCATTATAATATGAATTGTAAAGCGTAACACTTTAGACTTGTAGTGTAATAAACAAGTGATTGAGAGACAAACAAGACTACTGTTTCGGCCCCGTCCATAGGCTTTATTTATTAAGATAGTCTTAATGATTACATTATTATTTAATATTTTCATTTCAATGTAAGATAGTGTTATTTTTAAGTAGTGATTAAAATCCTCCTTCTTATTCGGTCCCCCATTGCTGAGGATCGTGACGTTTGCCAACCGCCGTCTTGTCGAGGTCCTGTTGTCGATCTACGGCTCTGTGGAAGAATGTCTAGATGTTCGGACACCTGATCTGTCCATCGCATAAGGCTTTTGCCCTTCGATCTCTTCCCCTCTATATTGCCGGGCAATAGCAGCTTCTCCAGATTGCCAGGCTGCCTTCTAGCTATGTGGCCGAAGTATTATTATTGAGAGTCGTCCTTTTAGTGTCTAGCGTTTTATATGTTCACCATAGATGTTGAAAAGGATGGGTGCAATGACACAACCCTGCAGGACCCTTTTACCAAAGGTAAAATAACAGGATTTAGTATTTCCAACTTTTAACTGACCCAGAGCGAGCATCGTAAAGATTCCAAATGAGTCACATCAGGTGGTTTGGCACGCCAGCTTCTTCAAGTACTGTCCATAGTTTTCCCCATTCCACACAGTTGAAAGCCTTTTGAAAGTCCACAAAACACATTATCACCGGCGAATTGTCTTCGTAGCATCCTTTTAAGGTCTGGCGTACGTTTAAAATTTGCTGTCTGGCCCATTTTCCTTTGACATATGATGTGTGTTATTTAAATCGTTTTTCACCTAATAGAGGCCACGGGGGCGGGTGTTTTCTAAAATTTTAGGTGTTGCGAGATGTCTTTTTAGGTTTCGTAATAGATAGGAGACTCTATGCATTTAAAACAAATGGTTCCCGCACGGTTCATCGTCAGGTATTGCCGGAGGACTCGAACGCGACGGGCCCCGAGTCGACCACGGAGCTGAGCTCGCTGACGTCGGGCGAGGAGGAGAGCGGCGAGGGGGCCGAGGGGGCGGAGGGGGGCGCGCGGGTGGTGCTGCGGGGCGTGCTGGCCAAGTGCCCGCGCACGCCGCAGTGCCAGCCCAACCCGTGCCAGGCGGGCGGCGCCTGCGAGGACGCCTGGACCAGCTTCGTGTGCACCTGCCCGCGCCCGCACCTCGGCGACACCTGCCAGTTCAGTGAGTGGTCGCACAGTGCCAGCCCGACCCGTGCCAGGCGGGCGGCGCCTGCGAGGACGCCTGGACCAGCTTCGTGTGCACCTGCCCGCGCCCGCACCTCGGCGACACCTGCCAGTTCAGTGAGTGGTCGCACAGTGCCAGCCCGACCCGTGCCAGGCGGGCGGCGCCTGCGAGGACGCCTGGACCAGCTTCGTGTGCACCTGCCCGCGCCCGCACCTCGGCGACACCTGCCAGTTCAGTGAGTGGTCGCACAGTGCCAGCCCGACCCGTGCCAGGCGGGCGGCGCCTGCGAGGACGCCTGGACCAGCTTCGTGTGCACCTGCCCGCGCCCGCACCTCGGCGACACCTGCCAGTTCAGTGAGTGGTCGCACAGTGCCAGCCCGACCCGTGCCAAGCGGGCGGCGCCTGCGAGGACGCCTGGACCAGCTTCGTGTGCACCTGCCCGCGCCCGCACCTCGGCGACACCTGCCAGTTCAGTGAGTGGTCGCACAGTGCCAGCCCGACCCGTGCCAGGCGGGCGGCGCCTGCGAGGACGCCTGGACCAGCTTCGTGTGCACCTGCCCGCGCCCGCACCTCGGCGACACCTGCCAGTTCAGTGAGTGGTCGCACAGTGCCAGCCCGACCCGTGCCAGGCGGGCGGCGCCTGCGAGGACGCCTGGACCAGCTTCGTGTGCACCTGCCCGCGCCCGCACCTCGGCGACACCTGCCAGTTCAGTGAGTGGTCGCACAGTGCCAGCCCGACCCGTGCCAGGCGGGCGGCGCCTGCGAGGACGCCTGGACCAGCTTCGTGTGCACCTGCCCGCGCCCGCACCTCGGCGACACCTGCCAGTTCAGTGAGTGGTCGCACAGTGCCAGCCCGACCCGTGCCAGGCGGGCGGCGCCTGCGAGGACGCCTGGACCAGCTTCGTGTGCACCTGCCCGCGCCCGCACCTCGGCGACACCTGCCAGTTCAGTGAGTGGTCGCACAGTGCCAGCCCGACCCGTGCCAGGCGGGCGGCGCCTGCGAGGACGCCTGGACCAGCTTCGTGTGCACCTGCCCGCGCCCGCACCTCGGCGACACCTGCCAGTTCAGTGAGTGGTCGCACAGTGCCAGCCCGACCCGTGCCAGGCGGGCGGCGCCTGCGAGGACGCCTGGACCAGCATTAGTGCACTCATTTTACCAACGCCATCTATTATTTTACGGCATAATTAAAACAATTTTTTTGAACTAATCATATTAACGCCAAACACTCACGTTCGCACAGCTGAAAGCGTTCCGTGGCATTAAAATACTTTGGTTTTAAATCCCTAATTTTGCACCAAACAAGTGGTGACATTTGCGATGTTCAGTAGGGCAAATCCTTAGGAAAGTGGTGTTATAGTAATGTAATGGTCGTTGCAGACTACACGGCGGCGACGTTCGGGCACGAGTCCGTCCGCGGGCGCGGCGCCGTGCGCGTGCTCGCGTCCGACGCCGCTCGCCGCGCCGTGCGCGCCGCGCTCGACATCTCCATGTTCATACGCACGCGCAAGCCCACCGGACAGATGTTCTTCCTCGGATCGATGCCCAGGTGACGCACGCAGACACACACACGACCACTGTGGTTAATCTTAATAATTCTCCTAGCCGATACGGCCACGGCGGTCATTAGACTGCTTTAAGAGTAAGAAACTCACCGTCATATCTTGAATACTATGTGTACAATAGAAAATATGTAGGTCCGAGGAACCCTGTGAGACACCGTAAGTCCGCTGCTCTTTATTACTGTAATATTGATTAACTTTATTTATTCGAAAGCGATCAGTCAAACAACTTACAAAAAGAAATAAGTCAATAATCTAATGCCAATACACTCTAATTTCCTATATAAGAAAGGGATACAAACAGTGTCAACAGCTTGGTCAAGGAAAACATAATGTATTACCGAGACCATATCAATATTTACATTCTTAAGACTAATAGGTAAAGAGTTTTGTTATAATACTCTTATGTTTGGGTGTCATTATAAAACATAAATATGTCAAAAATATACAAGGAACATTGATAAGAACTCAGCGTTATTCTATCAGGTACGGACAAACAGATGAGACACAGGTGGGCGCGTCGCTGCAAGGCGGCGAACTGCTGGTTCACTTGAGGTTCAACCAGACGCCGGAGAACTACACGGTGGGCGGCACCAGGCTGGACAACGGGTACCTGCACCTCATCGAGGTGGTGCGCAACTCCACCCTCGTGCAGGTCAAGCTCAACGGCACGGAGTACTTCCGCAAGCCTATATCCGCCGCCAAGCAGATCGACGCCCAGGTAAATTGACTTGGTTGATGCGTTGTGATCGTTACTTGTACGCTCTTATCACACTTGGAGGATTTGAAAGACGACTCAATGTGTCAGTGATAGAGGAAGAGAAAACCGTATGGGTTGCCAACTTGTAACTATTGCTTCTTGTGTTGTAACCGTCCTTAGGTGCTTAAAATCTAGAACACATATTGTTTATTAAATACAATTAAATTTCCAGTTATCTTTTTGCCCGTATGCTCCAGAAGGAAGTATATAAGTCTGTATATATGTCTATTTCTTTGGCAATGCCTACAGTCTAAACGGCTGGATTGATTTAACTTAATAATATGTCGTCGGATTCGTCTTAACTGTACGGAGTGGCATAGGCTCTATATTTTTCCAAAAATTTTAACGGCGTTACCCGCCATTTAGTTGTTTTTTTACTTCCAAAAACCTCAGTTTTAATGAAAGGAGGTTGAAATGAGTAAACGTTTTATGTACCTATGTGCGATGTCATTTAAGACCATTTTATGACTTCGCAGTCGGGATTTTTATGTTTTTTCTAATTTATACTTGTTTACTCACTATTCTACCTTTGCCGCCATTGATGTCTCGGATGTCATGAATGAGTACTCCTTATTTACCACAATAATACCGCAATAATGCTGCAACAAGTGTTGTTCTGGCAGGTGCTGTACCTGGGCGGGCCGCCGCCGATCGTGATACCGAACGAAGCCACGTCCCCCGCGCCGGGGGCGGTGGGGGCCCCGGGGGCAGGAACCGCCCTCATGCCTCCAGGCGCCTCCCCTCTGGCTCCCACCTCTCCTCAGCCCGCATATCTCACAATCGAGCCCGATGACTCCGCATACTTTAAGGGTGTCATTCAAGACGTACAGGTTAGTATACGTATTCTTTGTCGAAACTGAACAACTTAAATGAGTATTGTCTCGAATGATCGTGTGTATTGTGTGGACTCGTGAAAGTACTAGTGTTCAATACAACAGGCTTCGTACCGAGGCGCAATTTTCGTTAGTTTTGGGGTTTCCGCTATATTTTGTATTCATCGGCCCCGGGATTCATCTTGTTGTTAGATGGGCGTTAGAATCTATCTAGTCGGTGTCTCTTCCAGATCAGCAATGGCGTGAACGTGAGCATCGTGGAGTTCTTCCCGCTGCGCGTGGAGGGCTTGGTGCTGCCCCCCGCGTTCGGCGAGGTCACCCTGGACCCCTCCCTGGTGCTGCGGGGCGTCGTGTCCGACGACATGTGCGCCTCGCGGCCCTGCCTGCACAACGCCACCTGCACCAACACCTGGAACGACTACACGTGAGTACGGTCGGCGAGGGGGCGCCGGACCCCCCTCCCTGGTGCTGCGGGGCGTCGTGTCCGACGACATGTGCGCCTCGCGGCCCTGCCTGCACAACGCCACCTGCACCAACACCTGGAACGACTACACGTGAGTACGGTCGGCGAGGGGGCGCCGGACCCCCCTCCCTGGTGCTGCGGGGCGTCGTGTCCGACGACATGTGCGCCTCGCGGCCCTGCCTGCACAACGCCACCTGCACCAACACCTGGAACGACTACACGTGAGTACGGTCGGCGAGGGGGCGCCGGACCCCCCTCCCTGGTGCTGCGGGGCGTCGTGTCCGACGACATGTGCGCCTCGCGGCCCTGCCTGCACAACGCCACCTGCACCAACACCTGGAACGACTACACGTGAGTACGGTCGGCGAGGGGGCGCCGGACCCCCCTCCCTGGTGCTGCGGGGCGTCGTGTCCGACGACATGTGCGCCTCGCGGCCCTGCCTGCACAACGCCACCTGCACCAACACCTGGAACGACTACACGTGAGTACGGTCGGCGAGGGGGCGCCGGACCCCCCTCCCTGGTGCTGCGGGGCGTCGTGTCCGACGACATGTGCGCCTCGCGGCCCTGCCTGCACAACGCCACCTGCACCAACACCTGGAACGACTACACGTGAGTACGGTCGGCGAGGGGGCGCCGGACCCCCCTCCCTGGTGCTGCGGGGCGTCGTGTCCGACGACATGTGCGCCTCGCGGCCCTGCCTGCACAACGCCACCTGCACCAACACCTGGAACGACTACACGTGAGTACGGTCGGCGAGGGGGCGCCGGACCCCCCTCCCTGGTGCTGCGGGGCGTCGTGTCCGACGACATGTGCGCCTCGCGGCCCTGCCTGCACAACGCCACCTGCACCAACACCTGGAACGACTACACGTGAGTACGGTCGGCGAGGGGGCGCCGGACCCCCCTCCCTGGTGCTGCGGGGCGTCGTGTCCGACGACATGTGCGCCTCGCGGCCCTGCCTGCACAACGCCACCTGCACCAACACCTGGAACGACTACACGTGAGTACGGTCGGCGAGGGGGCGCCGGACCCCCCTCCCTGGTGCTGCGGGGCGTCGTGTCCGACGACATGTGCGCCTCGCGGCCCTGCCTGCACAACGCCACCTGCACCAACACCTGGAACGACTACACGTGAGTACGGTCGGCGAGGGGGCGCCGGACCCCCCTCCCTGGTGCTGCGGGGCGTCGTGTCCGACGACATGTGCGCCTCGCGGCCCTGCCTGCACAACGCCACCTGCACCAACACCTGGAACGACTACACGTGAGTACGGTCGGCGAGGGGGCGCCGGACCCCCCTCCCTGGTGCTGCGGGGCGTCGTGTCCGACGACATGTGCGCCTCGCGGCCCTGCCTGCACAACGCCACCTGCACCAACACCTGGAACGACTACACGTGAGTACGGTCGGCGAGGGGGCGCCGGACCCCCCTCCCTGGTGCTGCGGGGCGTCGTGTCCGACGACATGTGCGCCTCGCGGCCCTGCCTGCACAACGCCACCTGCACCAACACCTGGAACGACTACACGTGAGTACGGTCGGCGAGGGGGCGCCGGACCCCCCTCCCTGGTGCTGCGGGGCGTCGTGTCCGACGACATGTGCGCCTCGCGGCCCTGCCTGCACAACGCCACCTGCACCAACACCTGGAACGACTACACGTGAGTACGGTCGGCGAGGGGGCGCCGGACCCCCCTCCCTGGTGCTGCGGGGCGTCGTGTCCGACGACATGTGCGCCTCGCGGCCCTGCCTGCACAACGCCACCTGCACCAACACCTGGAACGACTACACGTGAGTACGGTCGGCGAGGGGGCGCCGGACCCCCCTCCCTGGTGCTGCGGGGCGTCGTGTCCGACGACATGTGCGCCTCGCGGCCCTGCCTGCACAACGCCACCTGCACCAACACCTGGAACGACTACACGTGAGTACGGTCGGCGAGGGGGCGCCGGACCCCCCTCCCTGGTGCTGCGGGGCGTCGTGTCCGACGACATGTGCGCCTCGCGGCCCTGCCTGCACAACGCCACCTGCACCAACACCTGGAACGACTACACGTGAGTACGGTCGGCGAGGGGGCGCCGGACCCCCCTCCCTGGTGCTGCGGGGCGTCGTGTCCGACGACATGTGCGCCTCGCGGCCCTGCCTGCACAACGCCACCTGCACCAACACCTGGAACGACTACACGTGAGTACGGTCGGCGAGGGGGCGCCGGACCCCCCTCCCTGGTGCTACGGAGACCGGGTACCTTTATAATTTATTCCCTGACCAAAAAGTAAACGGTAACTTCTATGCTACTCCAATATAAACCGTGGTTAAAAAATAGATCCAATATGTATTTATTTATTAGGATGTTGTATGCAGGTGCCAGTGTCCGCGCGGCTACAAGGGCAAGCAGTGCCTGGAGGTGGAGTTCTGCCAGCTGCAGGGCTGCCCGGTCAACTCGCAGTGCCGCAACCTGGACGCCGGGTATGTGCACCACCTTACCACAGGCAGCATGCATCGTCTTCATGGACTGTTATAATTTGAAATAACATATTTATTCAATTAGAATTTCATCTTTCTCGTCAGATATTTCGTTTTCCTATTCCTCATGTAGACATGTTTGTTCGATCATTCTTAAAATATGACCTATTTTAGTATTTTTTTATTGTATTTATTGCTTTTAGTTTTAGTAATATTAAGTAACATTATAGAAAAATCAGTTCTCCTTGGACCTAATTCGGTCCTAATTTCGTACGCCAAATTCAAAACTGAATATCTACAAAACTATAACCTCCCAGAGTCGAAGTTTTATTCCGGACCGTAGGTATGATAAAATGTATTAGGCAACCGGATCGGACTTGAAATATTGAAAAGCTCGATAGTGTCTCTGTATCGTTCTTCGATACAAGTGTTACCTCTCTGTGTGCAGTTACGAGTGCGTGAGTAACGCGACGTTCGACGGCGTCAACACGACGCTCACGTACCAGCTGCGCGTGCCTCGCGCCGGCAGCATCGCCACCACCACCGCCGCCCACGACGACCTGGACCTGCCCGAGACGCTCACCATCACCTACAGGTACCATAGTGACGTCAACACGACGCTCACGTACCAGCTGCGCGTGCCTCGCGCCGGCAGCATCGCCACCACCACCGCCGCCCACGACGACCTGGACCTGCCCGAGACGCTCACCATCACCTACAGGTACAGGTACAGGTACCATAGTGACGTCAACACGACGCTCACGTACCAGCTGCGCGTGCCTCGCGCCGGCAGCATCGCCACCACCACCGCCGCCCACGACGACCTGGACCTGCCCGAGACGCTCACCATCACCTACAGGTACAGGTACAGGTACCATAGTGACGTCAACACGACGCTCACGTACCAGCTGCGCGTGCCTCGCGCCGGCAGCATCGCCACCACCACCGCCGCCCACGACGACCTGGACCTGCCCGAGACGCTCACCATCACCTACAGGTACAGGTACAGGTACCATAGTGACGTCAACACGACGCTCACGTACCAGCTGCGCGTGCCTCGCGCCGGCAGCATCGCCACCACCACCGCCGCCCACGACGACCTGGACCTGCCCGAGACGCTCACCATCACCTACAGGTACAGGTACCATAGTGACGTCAACACGACGCTCACGTACCAGCTGCGCGTGCCTCGCGCCGGCAGCATCGCCACCACCACCGCCGCCCACGACGACCTGGACCTGCCCGAGACGCTCACCATCACCTACAGGTACAGGTACCATAGTGACGTCAACACGACGCTCACGTACCAGCTGCGCGTGCCTCGCGCCGGCAGCATCGCCACCACCACCGCCGCCCACGACGACCTGGACCTGCCCGAGACGCTCACCATCACCTACAGGTACAGGTACAGGTACCATAGTGACGTCAACACGACGCTCACGTACCAGCTGCGCGTGCCTCGCGCCGGCAGCATCGCCACCACCACCGCCGCCCACGACGACCTGGACCTGCCCGAGACGCTCACCATCACCTACAGGTACAGGTACCATAGTGACGTCAACACGACGCTCACGTACCAGCTGCGCGTGCCTCGCGCCGGCAGCATCGCCACCACCACCGCCGCCCACGACGACCTGGACCTGCCCGAGACGCTCACCATCACCTACAGGTACAGGTACAGATACCATAGTGACGTCAACACGACGCTCACGTACCAGCTGCATGGGCATGGGGACAGCATGGCCACGGTGGTGGCCATGCTGCCGGCGCGAGGCACGCGCAGCTGGTACGTGACGGGTACATAGTACATGCAGCGGCCAAGAAGATTTCGATATCTATAGGTGGTAGATCGCTTGTACAACGTGTTCGATTGGGTAGTTATCATCGCACTGGGAGGACAGTGGGTGGCGAACCCCTTCCCTGTGAGCACTAATGAATCATTCTCAAGTTACTATCTCAGTATACTCAAGTTAGGCAATACCTAATGAATCATTCTCAAGTTACTATCTCAGTATACTCAAGTTAGGCAATACCTAATGAATCATTCTCAAGTTACTATCTCAGTATACTCAAGTTAGGCAATACCTAATGAATCATTCTCAAGTTACTATCTCAGTATACTCAAGTTAGGCAATACCTAATGAATCATTCTCAAGTTACTATCTCAGTATACTCAAGTTAGGCAATACCTAATGAATCATTCTCAAGTTACTATCTCAGTATACTCAAGTTAAGCAATACCTAATGAATCATTTGACAGTTACTTGCTATTGTGATCATCATTTTATTTGTCAAACGAGATACGCAATAGGGGGGAAGGTCTCACGTCGCATATGCCGATGCGACAGCTGCAGGGGTTTTAGTGGCTAAGAATCCCGCATACCCCGGTTGATCCCCACTCTTCTCGAGGAGCTAGCGAAGCTTCCCTCGCGAAAACAAAAAAAGTATCACTGTCGTGTCAAGTAACCTGCTGGCATGAGGCTAAGTACTAGTGACATTTGCAGATTCTGCGAAGATGAAAAAGAGTCAATGCGACACATATTGTGTGGCTGCGACGCTCTTGCGAGACGTAGGTTGCATCATCTGGGAGTAGCCTATCCTACACCAAATGATTATGTACAGCTCCAAGCTAGCGCGATCGTTGCGTACCTGAGGGAGCTCTTCGATGCGCCAGCAACAGAGTAAGGGCTAGGGCATGCACAATGGATCCAACTGGGTCGAAGTGCGTTCCGGGAATACCGGGCCCAAATTTATAGCCACCAAGAATAGAATAGAAACCTGCTGGCAAGCAGCAATATGAAAGGCACTGTAGCGGGTAAATTATCAGTCTCATTAGGCGTACGTCTCGTTTCGTTTCGATACGAAACACGTGTGATACGTTGAAATAAATGAACGAACGTGTCTAACTGCAGGAGCAAGACGGGCGGCACGCTGTTCCACGCGGTGGGCGCTGCGGGCGGCGAGGGCGGCGAGGGCGTGGGCGAGGGCGCGTGGTTCACGGTGGGCGTGTTCAAGGAGCAGGTGGCGGTGCAGTGGCGGCTGGGGGGCGCCCCGCTGCCCTCGCTGCGCCGCATGCGCGCCGCCAGCCACCTGCACTGGACCACGCTGCGGTTCACGTTCGCACAAGGACAGATCAGAGGTATCGATCCTAGTCCCCTATATCCTAGTCCATTGCGTACTTTACTTACCACACAGGCACCCTGTGCCTGTGTGGTAAGTAAAGTAGCTGTGTAAGTGTAGAAGCTTAACCTCACTCACGGCAGGATCATAACGCCGATCTAATGTTGACCCTACCTTTCTTAAAATGTTGGTATTGCAATGACCTTAGTATAACTGTGCCCAACAGGGTCCATAATTGTTACTCAACTTTGCATTGTCACCTAATTATACATTATGGAAAAGTGAATAAATGAATATGAATATGAATATACGACATTATACATTAAGAAATTCGGCTCTAAGGACCGGAAAAAAGGCATAGATTAAACCGGCTCGAAGGACCAAAAAGAATTTTTATTCAATTCTTGATAAACCGTTACAACTGTGCGCTTTAGATCGATGTTTTTAATTAAAAATTAAACTAGACAACTTTTGTTACAATGGGTACCTACTGGAAAATGGAATGACTCTAGTTTTATCATTATTCAGTCTGAGTAGGTTAGATGACAGCCAATTTATTACAGTAGATAGAGATTCAGCATGTGATTGTGCTTCTGACCAGTTACATCCATTTACAAGTCAGGGGTATACAAACAAACGTGGATAAGTCCAACTGGTATGATTTCACAGAAACTGACAAAAACACTTTACGAATTATTTAGTAAGCCGTAGCTTAAAAAAAGGCATTAAAAAATAAGAAAAATATATTTAAATTATTACGAAAAGATATTAAACCTGCTAACTATTTGGTAAACTGTGTTATGTTATAATAATGTATGGACGTATCTCATTTTGTTTCCAAATGGCGGATATATCTACTTTCGTTAGTAAGCGAATGGGACGTATCTAAGTTTGCTGCTAACACATTACCCAGGGACGTATTTCGTAATTTATTACAGTCAATTAAAATAATAATCAAATTTATTAAAAAAATATTAGTTTTTATAAACTTAAAATTCAAAATACAAAATTATAAAAGAAGGTATCTCAAATTGTTGAGGGTAGTGCTAAACATATCAATAAATACCTACTAATGTTGAGATTATTGTATGTATCTTAAATTCTCTAATGCATTTTTATAACATCACGTCACGTGCGTACTTTGATTCTTATTTTATTGACCATTTTTTCGAGTCTTCACACTTAATCTGGTACCTACAAATAAATTCGGACAAAGATTCGGCCCTGGATAATTGTCTCGCTACCTATCTTTTTTTGCCACATTTGCCTTCTATTTTTCTAGCTGTGCCTGCGTTTTTCTAACTTTGTTATGTGCTACTTCATAACTTTGTTTATTCATTTTGTAATTCTCACTAATATTTTGGTAATATTCCTTGATATTCGCCAAAAATTATTAAAAAACCGCACACTCGAACTCACAAAAATATACCAGCGGCCATTGAAAACAAAGCGTTCCTATTGGTTGAAGTGGACTTAACCAGATTTGTTAGTAACAGTAAGGGACGTAACCAACTACGTTACTCAACGCAGATTTTAACGCGAAAAATCTATGGGACCTAGCCTGTTATGCTTGGAAATTCCTTTTGATATTAGAAAGTGAATGACAGATGAATGTGCTGCAATAGAAATTACATTTTTTTCCCCTATGTGACGTATCCACTTTTGTTTCTATACCCCTGAAGTAAAACAGTCATCTGCATAAGTTGTGATTGTGCATAATGATTTCTGATATTTACGCGAATAACATTGAAATGAAACTAATTTTACGGATTATATCGCGGTTTATTTTTTATTTTAATTACCCGACGTTTCCGATATAATCCGTAAAATTAGTTTCATTTCAATTGTGATTGTGCAATTAGGTAGCGAGAGGTTGCACAGGTCATTGATGTATATCAAAAACAGAGTAGGTCCCGGTACGCTACCCTGAGGTACATTATCGATTATAACAAACTGGTGCGGTCACTGAGGTAACTTATAGAAATATCAAGCACCAGGCCTCATACTCCTATGTTCTGAAGTTTAAATTATTGAATGAAATAAATTAGACATAAAAAAAATGACCATAAATTATAACGGTGCAGGTGCGTTCGTGGAGCCCAACGGCCACGAGGATGTAGTCCTGACGGCGAGCATGGACACGCGCGCGTGGCAGCGGCTCGTCATGGAGGGCACCATCCACCTGGGCGGCATCGGCCACGCGCGCCCCGCGCTCGCGCCCGCCCCCGCCTCCGCTCCCGCCTCCGCGCCCGCCTCCACGCCCGCCGCCGCGCCCGCCACCGCCGCCGCGCTCGTGAGTATCAAACATCGATGCTCAGCACAGCTAGCCAGAATTGTTTATTGGAACTGGGTGACGAGAACCGTGTCCAGTTTCATGAGGCAATGTTGTGAATCTTGGTAATTTTTTTATTTAATACATAAAAAACCCGACTGCAAACTAACAAAACGGACTTAAATTACATTATACACAAGTCAAAATCCATTCAGCCGTTTAGACTGTAGGCATTGCCGAAAAGAAATAAACATACATACTTCCATACTATCGATAAATATAGCCCTCCTCCGGGGGCAATCTGACAAAAACGAAACCCTCCTTCAGGCAAAAAAAAATTCATCATGCTAAAATTGACTCCCGTTAAGTCAAGTCAAAATCATTTATTTCAAATAGGCTTAACTCTAACACTTTTGAACGGTAATTTTTTTTAAACAAAAAGCTACCTCCGGATCACAACGCAGCCTCAATTGGGAAGATCCGGCAAGAAACTCAGCGGGCTTGTAATTTTTTCACTTTTTTTTTAAACAGTGTTTGTCCTGTTACAATTAGATCAGCATCAGCAACAGTGTGTATTGCCGTTCAAAAGATCAAATGAGAGAAAAAAAAATACGACGAAAGTACGACAAACTAAAAGGCCAAAGGGATAATAGTCGAACCAGATTCACTGGATAAGATGGCGGACATTTGTTACGCTTCAAGGGACAATAAACTTATATTTACTTACTCCTCCAACAGATGGATACTTCTACGGATACTAACATATGGGAGTACTCGGAAGGCGAAGAAATGACGGGTGACAACCTGGCTGGAGAATATTTTAAGGTATGTTCATTCATTACTAGGTACTTAGTTAAGGTCCAGCACCGAATGACACCGACGCTAGTTTCTGCCCGCAATACGATTATATCATATGAGGTGTCTTAGTGTGATACTTTACATCCAGACACGCGTTCTGATACTCGAAGCGACTATACTACCTTACTGTAGTGAGTCAGGCTTGTTTGCGGATGCGCACACTGACGACTACTTCGCAATTATGCAAAAAAAAAAATACGCAAAGCACCGACAGCATCCTTAGGGTGTATGATGTTTGCCGGCTGAGGGGCAAGACCGAAAAATGTGTAACATTGCGACAATGAAAAACGACACTAAAACCGACATATTGAAATAAAGTTATTTAAAAAGCTGCCTAATGTCTGTATAGACAAAGTAATAGTAGTATGTAGTTTTAATCTGTATAGATTAAAACTGCTGTTTGTTTTAAACTGTGACGATTCTGATGCATGTTCTAGTGTTTTTTGTTTGGTAGTTCTTGCCACCGGTTGGGTTATTGTGGGCACTAAACATAACATACGAGGAAACGATTTGTCAGGTGTATGTATGTGTGTCATGTGTATGACATATGGTACGTCTCACGTACTCCTTAATTGCTGGCCTTCAAGAGAAGCCTAGAGTCTCACAACGAGCTATGACTCTGATAATGGGTCTCTACCTATGTTCAGTGATCATTTTCGCGACATAATCCGAAATATGGAGATTCGCCGAAGATCTAAGGTCTCCGATATAGATTTGAGAATTTGTAAGTTGAAGTGGCAATGGGAAGAAAGGTTCTGGAGTGTCGACCACGAACGCTAGGTGGACAGACGACATCATGCGCGTCGCAGGCACACCACACACGGCGGATCTCCGTGTCTCTGAAGTTAGGTTGGCGAACCATTGCGCGCGCAACTACAGTTGTGAGTTATGAATACCAAAACAGCTACTGCGCAGCGTCTTGCAGCCAACTTCAACACACAAACATCCGTTGTTACTACTGTAACCGGGTGGATGCAAATAGCCAATTCTTGTTTATTGTGGCGTTCTAAGGTTCCATTGTAGTACAAAGACCTCCCTTCAATGGACGGCTGATGATGATGGTGGTGATGGTGTATGTGTGTGGCAGGGCTGCATGGGCGCCGTGCACGTGGGCGGGCTGCTGCTGCCGTTCTTCACGGAGGAGCAGCTGTTCGTGGGCGCCACGGCCGCCCTGCTGGCCGGCCAGCCGCACTACGCCCTGCTGGCGGGCCGCGGCTGGGGCGGCGACCAGAGCGTGGGCTGCCTGCTGTGCCTCGAGCGGGACTGCGCCCACGGCGGCCACTGCGCCGACGTGCGCTCCTCCTACGCCTGCGCCTGCCCCGGCGGCTACGCCGGCGACCACTGCGAGGTACTCCACTCTAGCCTGAGGGTACGGCGACCAGAGCGTAGGCTGCCTACTGTGCCGAGGGCCATGAACAATTTTAGAAACTATATTGTTCACTTCGTCATAATCATAGAATATACGTTATAACTTAAAATAAAGGTATCATCCGCGAACAATACAACATTCATTTTGTCCCCCACGAAGTAGGGTGTCAATAATATATATTAAAAATAAAAATGGGCCTAATATTGAACCTTGAGAGATGCTTAAGGGAACCACAGATCCTGGAGATCTCTCACCGTTTATGTCGACCGTTCTGTAATTCAAATATGAAGTCTGAAAATCTAGAGCTCTAATTGCGTAATTTCCTGACCACCGTGTCGTGATCTACGTAATCAAAAGCCTTGGATAAATCATAGAATATACCAAGAGAATCCTGTGTGTGTGTTGACCGCTTGCGGGATTGGTTGAGTGAATTGTTATTTTATTGTTGTTAGGTTGATGTGGACGAGTGTGCGACGAATCAATGTCAGAATGGAGCAACGTGCAAGGATGGCGTGGCGTCCTACACTTGCATATGTCCTGTCGGCTTTGAAGGCGAACTGTGAGTATGCTCACCAGAGGCTTGCTTTCTTATATAAAGCAAAACTTGAAACTAGTTTGTATCGAGAGCAGAATTGATCACACTACTTTTTAATAAACATGATTTTTTTTACTTTATTGCAATTTGTTTATCATGCTAATTCTAAGAGCTTAAGTGGTCTATTCATCGATATACTATACCAACTAGATTAGCTGTCACGACCCGAAAAGTGGTCACGAAAATAGAGCTACGGAGACGGCTGTCGCTCTATTTCAAATTAGTACGAGCCGACAACAGGATGTATCGAAATTCCTTATTGCGCGTTTATAAACTGTCCAAATAATATAATACTTATCGTAATACTAAAATTGCAGATGGAGAAATTTTTTTTCGTTTCGTTTTCTTATTACTACTAGTTTAAATAATAAAAGTAAGATATCATTATAATACGAAATAAAAATTATTTATTTGATATTTTCTCCGCTAGAGATTGACAAAATTAATGTTGTCGATAGGCGTGTCGCCACTGTCTATACGAAACTGTTAAATTACACGTCATTACCATAATAAAAAAGTTAGTTCTCATTTTTGCCACCAGCACGGATAAGTTTGTAAGTCAGTACACACACAATGGAAACACACTGTTTTGAACCTTATTTTATAGTAGTTAAGATTTTCTTTTAAATGAGTACATTTTTGTTTAAGTCAAAACAACTACTTTTTTTCGTATAATTTTGGCGGTTTTATTGATTTTTCTTTGTCTCCGATGTAAAGGTTTTATGTGCCAACATTACTGCATACAGAATTAGACTTTATTACTACATGTGAAGGCTGCTATTAGTCCGACGTTCCGAATTATTTAAAACTATTTTCTACAATTTCTAGCTACGTGTATAGTTGTGTAAGTAAATGTAACCGCGACCACATTTTCGATGTCATTTTGTTCGTGACAGCTAATCTAGTTGGTATAGTATATCGATGGGTCTATTCATTAAATTCGGAAGCTGTATGAGGTTATTAACCTCCAGTCAATTTATACAATATGTTTGCGTTATTTTATTAACACATTGTATAAATAAATATGAAATATTGTTTGTCTGTAAGCAAATAACTTGATAATAAATTTTATTGAAATGAAACTAATTTTACGGATTATATCGCGGTTTATTTATGATTTTAAAATCGTAAATATCAGAAATCAATAAATTTTATTTTAAAGTGTAATAAATTCGCATTGTTATATACAAATTTTTACAGTAAGCTAATGGTCACTCACTCACCTATCACTCTCCCCCTCGTTCCCCTCACTCAACCCCCTCTACCTCTTTCCACTCTCACCTTGTACCCCTTACTTCCCAATCACGCCGTCATTCCCCTTTCTCGCACTACCCCTCCCGTTCTCTTACCCCTACCATAATGCTCCCCCTCTCCTCTCACCCTCACTCCCCCTATTCATCATCCCGTCACTCCCCTCACTCCCACCATCCGTCACCATGTGCACTTACAGTCTCCCTTTTCGTAATGTATAGCTTATGATTTACGGCGCGGGGCCAGCGAGCGATGCTTACCTACTTACTGTTTTGTGTTGC
This sequence comes from Furcula furcula, assembly GCA_911728495.1. NCBI lineage: Eukaryota > Metazoa > Arthropoda > Insecta > Lepidoptera > Notodontidae > Furcula > Furcula furcula. The sequence continues at coordinate 1,226,165 of OU452243.1, forward strand.
GTTAAAATACAAGCAAATATCTACTCACCTCTGATACAATTGGTAGCTTAAAAGACGACAATTTACCGTTTTTTAAGTAGAATTTAAACATCAATCAACAGTTATAATAAATATTTTTTTGTCGCTCCATCTTTGCACAAAAAACATCACGAGCCGTACCGAGATATCGTGTCTGTGAGCGACGTTTATGCGTGCGTCGTGTGCCCGTATCGTATGCAGCTCGCCTTCTGTACTCTGATCATTTTGTGTCGTATAGTACGCACGGGTGGTACAGTAATAATAAGGCGGTCGGTGTGCGTGCAGGTGCGAGCGCGACATAGACGAGTGCTCGTCGTCCCCGTGCCTGCACGGCGGCACGTGTCGGGACGAGCGGGGCGGGTTCTCGTGCGCGTGCGCGCGCGAGTGGCGCGGCCGCACGTGCGAGGTGCCGCGCACGCGCTCGTGTGCGCACCAGCCGTGCGCGCCCGCACGCGCCCTCTGCGTCGACGCGCCGCCAGGTACGCACTGCCACCGGACGACGTGGGTGACGGGCCATTTTCGCTCAGCCGAAACCCGAAATAAAACCACTCTCATGAAACTGAACTCTTTCCTTTACTTTGCCACATGTCATCACTTCTAAGAATTTGATCCTTATTGACTGCGCTATTAGATGGTGTTATAACATATTGTGTTTTTTTCTTTTCGAAATCAACGATTGACGAATGAATTATTCACTAACTGAATACGCATACACTTCTCTCTTACTTCTTAAGTGGATATCGTTTTCCTAATTATCAAAATGATTGTAACGTAGAGCCGCCGACGGGCAACAACTTCACGTGCCGCTGCCACGAGGGCTACGAGGGCGTGTACTGCGAGCGCGCCTTCTGCGAGCGCACGCCCTGCGTGCACGGCCGCTGCCTCAACGACACCACGGTGACTGACATGACTACCTGCTCTACTACACTAGCATTTATTTTAGCATTATCATCAGCAGCCGAAAGACTTCGTGCTGAACGAAGGCTTCCCCCTTAGAAGGGAGAGGTTGCCATAATCCCCACGTTTTGGCAGGCGTCTTGGGGATCGCAGTAATAGTAGGTGATTCAATAAAAAGACCATGCTGTCTGTCTTCTGGATTTCTTACGGACACCCAACGGGAGTAGAAGGAAGGGTGGTATTCTTCCCACGGGTAATTAAAGCATATGTAGTACATACCGAGTGTAAAAAAGCATTTGATTGAGTTGATCATAATGTTCTTCTAACTAAAATGAGCTATATAGGCATTACTGATGATCTTCTTAGGTGGTTTACTTCGTACATCAGCAATCGGTCTCAAGCTGTCGTCTTTCATAATTATATCTCTAGCTAGATTACTATACCTACTGGTGTCCCACAAGGTTCAATTATAGCCCCTTTGATTTAAATTTTTATACGTAGGATAGGGGCACGAAATAAAAACAAAACTATGCACCGTTCATCGCTGTATTTTATTTTATTCGTTTCTCTTCTGTCCGTCCGCACACGTTTTACATTCCGTTCCCACAACTATTAATGACATTAACCAGTGTTTCCATACATTACAGTTGCTATGCTTCGCTAACGACATGAACATATTTCTTCGAGTATTATTGTATTTCGCAGGCATATGGAGAGTTCTAATGACGACAAACAATGATTCGCATTCGCTAATCATTTTTTGACTTTACGACCATATTCAAAAAATTATTTCAAAGAAAATTTTTCAATGTGTAATTGTAATTTTGCGTCGATAGTAATGCACAAGAATGTGAATGACCTCACAGGCTCCATTAAATTTCAACATTGATTTCCACCTGTTTAACATTTGGTCAAAATAGATTCAGTTTTAGTTTAGACCACCTTAGAGAGCGCATTCTTTAAATCGTCAGTCTTGTATGAAAGAAGAGAGGGGGAAGAGAAGGGGGAGGGAGGGAGAGAGAGGAGAAGAAAAAGATAGAGGGTGGAGGGATATAGAGAATGAAAAGAGGGTGCAAGAGAAGAAAGAGGGAAGGATTTTGCGAGGGGAGTGATAGGGTGAGGGATAATAGGGGCGAGTTAGGTGGATCAAGGGCCTCCTTCTTGGAGGAGTGAGGGGGAGCAAATAGTGAGGGGGAGCAAATAGTGAGGGGGAGCAAATAGTGAGGGAGAGCAAGGGGGAGTGAGTGGAGCAAGGGGGTGAGAGGGGGCGAAAGAGAGGAGTATGGGGGAGCACAGGAAAAGGGGAGTAGCAGGCACCGAGCAGGGAATGAGGAGAGAGAGGAGCATAGAATAAGATTTTTTATGAGAGGGAGATGGAGAGAGAAATTAAGCGGGCAGAGCTGCGCGCGGCAGTCAGTATATATTAAGAATAGGAAAGGGCCTAGTATTGAACCCTGTGGAACACCTAAAGTGCCCTTAGATTCAGTAGTTTTTATTTCATTGATATGAATCCTTCTGAATTCTTTTACTCAGATATGAGTCCAGAAAATTACGAGCCCCGTTCCTTATACTATAGTGATGTAGTTTCCTAGCTAGCGTGTCATGTTGTACTCAATCAAAAGCCTTAGATAAATCAGAGAATACGCCAATAACTTCAAATATGTTTTTTGACAACTCGACTTCCACATCTTTTATTAAACGATTTTTGTGAAACCGAATTGTTTATTAAGAAACATATGGTTTATAATAAGTCTATTTGTACAAAAAATGTGACATTGAATCTTGTGTGATAGTGAGATAGCGATTCGTAAACGCGACTACAATCTAGCGCTATTTGTCCCGCACACTGCTTAGATTCAAATTCAATCGACTTCTCCGAACGAATACTTGGATTGTTGTGGAGTGAGTCCATATTTTGAGATCTCTGAAGGTTGAGAATGTATATGTCGTTACCAGCCGGCGGTCTGCGTGTGCGAGGCTGGGTACAGCGGGCGGCTGTGCGAGACGGAGCGCGACGAGTGCGCGGAGGCGGGCGGCGCCGCCTGCCTGCACGGCGGCCGCTGCCTCGACGCCCGCGGAGACTTCCTCTGCGACTGCGCCAACACCGGTGCGTACACTACACTACACTACACTACACTCATACATGAGGTACAGCGGGCGGCTGTGCGAGACGGAGCGCGACGAGTGCGCGGAGGCGGGCGGCGCCGCCTGCCTGCACGGCGGCCGCTGCCTCGACGCCCGCGGAGACTTCCTCTGCGACTGCGCCAACACCGGTGCGTACACTACACTACACTACACTACACTCATACATGAGGTACAGCGGGCGGCTGTGCGAGACGGAGCGCGACGAGTGCGCGGAGGCGGGCGGCGCCGCCTGCCTGCACGGCGGCCGCTGCCTCGACGCCCGCGGAGACTTCCTCTGCGACTGCGCCAACACCGGTGCGTACACTACACTACACTACACTACACTCATACATGAGGTACAGCGGGCGGCTGTGCGAGACGGAGCGCGACGAGTGCGCGGAGGCGGGCGGCGCCGCCTGCCTGCACGGCGGCCGCTGCCTCGACGCCCGCGGAGACTTCCTCTGCGACTGCGCCAACACCGGTGCGTACACTACACTACACTACACTACACTCATACATGAGGTACAGCGGGCGGCTGTGCGAGACGGAGCGCGACGAGTGCGCGGAGGCGGGCGGCGCCGCCTGCCTGCACGGCGGCCGCTGCCTCGACGCCCGCGGAGACTTCCTCTGCGACTGCGCCAACACCGGTGCGTACACTACACTACACTACACTACACTCATACATGAGGTACAGCGGGCGGCTGTGCGAGACGGAGCGCGACGAGTGCGCGGAGGCGGGCGGCGCCGCCTGCCTGCACGGCGGCCGCTGCCTCGACGCCCGCGGAGACTTCCTCTGCGACTGCGCCAACACCGGTGCGTACACTACACTACACTACACTCATACATGAGGTACAGCGGGCGGCTGTGCGAGACGGAGCGCGACGAGTGCGCGGAGGCGGGCGGCGCCGCCTGCCTGCACGGCGGCCGCTGCCTCGACGCCCGCGGAGACTTCCTCTGCGACTGCGCCAACACCGGTGCGTACACTACACTACACTACACTCATACATGAGGTACAGCGGGCGGCTGTGCGAGACGGAGCGCGACGAGTGCGCGGAGGCGGGCGGCGCCGCCTGCCTGCACGGCGGCCGCTGCCTCGACGCCCGCGGAGACTTCCTCTGCGACTGCGCCAACACCGGTGCGTACACTACACTACACTACACTACACTCATACATGAGGTACAGCGGGCGGCTGTGCGAGACGGAGCGCGACGAGTGCGCGGAGGCGGGCGGCGCCGCCTGCCTGCACGGCGGCCGCTGCCTCGACGCCCGCGGAGACTTCCTCTGCGACTGCGCCAACACCGGTGCGTACACTACACTACACTACACTCATACATGAGGTACAGCGGGCGGCTGTGCGAGACGGAGCGCGACGAGTGCGCGGAGGCGGGCGGCGCCGCCTGCCTGCACGGCGGCCGCTGCCTCGACGCCCGCGGAGACTTCCTCTGCGACTGCGCCAACACCGGTGCGTACACTACACTACACTACACTACACTCATACATGAGGTACAGCGGGCGGCTGTGCGAGACGGAGCGCGACGAGTGCGCGGAGGCGGGCGACGCCGCCTGCCTGCACGGCGGCCGCTGCCTCGACGCCCGCGGAGACTTCCTCTGCGACTGCGCCAACACCGGTGCGTACACTACACTACACTACACTACACTCATACATGAGGTACAGCGGGCGGCTGTGCGAGACGGAGCGCGACGAGTGCGCGGAGGCGGGCGGCGCCGCCTGCCTGCACGGCGGCCGCTGCCTCGACGCCCGCGGAGACTTCCTCTGCGACTGCGCCAACACCGGTGCGTACACTACACTACACTACACTACACTCATACATGAGGTACAGCGGGCGGCTGTGCGAGACGGAGCGCGACGAGTGCGCGGAGGCGGGCGGCGCCGCCTGCCTGCACGGCGGCCGCTGCCTCGACGCCCGCGGAGACTTCCTCTGCGACTGCGCCAACACCGGTGCGTACACTACACTACACTACACTACACTCATACATGAGGTACAGCGGGCGGCTGTGCGAGACGGAGCGCGACGAGTGCGCGGAGGCGGGCGGCGCCGCCTGCCTGCACGGCGGCCGCTGCCTCGACGCCCGCGGAGACTTCCTCTGCGACTGCGCCAACACCGGTGCGTACACTACACTACACTACACTACACTCATACATGAGGTACAGCGGGCGGCTGTGCGAGACGGAGCGCGACGAGTGCGCGGAGGCGGGCGGCGCCGCCTGCCTGCACGGCGGCCGCTGCCTCGACGCCCGCGGAGACTTCCTCTGCGACTGCGCCAACACCGGTGCGTACACTACACTACACTACACTACACTCATACATGAGGTACAGCGGGCGGCTGTGCGAGACGGAGCGCGACGAGTGCGCGGAGGCGGGCGGCGCCGCCTGCCTGCACGGCGGCCGCTGCCTCGACGCCCGCGGAGACTTCCTCTGCGACTGCGCCAACACCGGTGCGTACACTACACTACACTACACTCATACATGAGGTACAGCGGGCGGCCGTGCGAGACGGAGCGCGACGAGTGCGCGGAGGCGGGCGGCGCCGCCTGCCTGCACGGCGGCCGCTGCCTCGACGCCCGCGGAGACTTCCTCTGCGACTGCGCCAACACCGGTGCGTACACTACACTACACTACACTCATACATGAGGTACAGCGGGCGGCTGTGCGAGACGGAGCGCGACGAGTGCGCGGAGGCGGGCGGCGCCGCCTGCCTGCACGGCGGCCGCTGCCTCGACGCCGGCGGAGACTTCCTCTGCGACTGCGCCAACACCGGTGCGTACACTACACTACACTACACTACACTCATACATGAGGTACAGCGGGCGGCTGTGCGAGACGGAGCGCGACGAGTGCGCGGAGGCGGGCGGCGCCGCCTGCCTGCACGGCGGCCGCTGCCTCGACGCCCGCGGAGACTTCCTCTGCGACTGCGCCAACACCGGTGCGTACACTACACTACACTACACTCATACATGAGGTACAGCGGGCGGCCGTGCGAGACGGAGCGCGACGAGTGCGCGGAGGCGGGCGGCGCCGCCTGCCTGCACGGCGGCCGCTGCCTCGACGCCCGCGGAGACTTCCTCTGCGACTGCGCCAACACCGGTGCGTACACTACACTACACTACACTACACTCATACATGAGGTACAGCGGGCGGCTGTGCGAGACGGAGCGCGACGAGTGCGCGGAGGCGGGCGGCGCCGCCTGCCTGCACGGCGGCCGCTGCCTCGACGCCCGCGGAGACTTCCTCTGCGACTGCGCCAACACCGGTGCGTACACTACACTACACTACACTACACTCATACATGAGGTACAGCGGGCGGCTGTGCGAGACGGAGCGCGACGAGTGCGCGGAGGCGGGCGGCGCCGCCTGCCTGCACGGCGGCCGCTGCCTCGACGCCCGCGGAGACTTCCTCTGCGACTGCGCCAACACCGGTGCGTACACTACACTACACTACACTACACTACACTCATACATGAGGTACAGCGGGCGGCTGTGCGAGACGGAGCGCGACGAGTGCGCGGCATGATTTTTCGCATAGAAGGGTTTTTTTGAAGCGTCAAAGTCATTGGACGGCGGAAAGATTGGTCAATCGAAAAAGTGGTCTGGTAGTTCAAATACAGTTACATCAAGGGATTTATTTTTTTGGTAATGTGATTTGTGAAATGTAAGAAGTAGGTAGCGTTGACTAATTAATTGTTAACTAATTATTTACACACATTTTTATAGCACGATATAAACCTGGCAGTTCTGGAGTTAAGTCGAGACGGCTTTCCAAAAACATGAGAAATAATATTTCTGAAAAAAAAATGGTATTAGTTCACACTTTCCCCAAAAAAATCCTATAAATATTAATGAATAATAACAAAATTTCTGCCCACCCTTCTCGGAATAACAAGTCGTCGTACCCACTGTACATTCCTATTGCAAAAAACCTGTAATATTATTGAAGAAATGGGTCACAATAAACAAATACTTAGTTTCGAAGACGATATCAACAACACTGTCGAGACAATAACATAATATTCCGAATACAATAGCACACAAGCTTACGTGTATACGTATATACGAGTATGTATTAATACATCAACGAATTCGTACATGGGCGAGTCAGTACCCGTCCAGTCCGCACAGCATTGGATTGAAACCTCCTCGAAATCCTCGCCACAGTGCCCGATGTGTGCGTCTGCTCACAGCCATACATATGTAGATGTGAGAGCAGTGCGACGGAATGTTATCAGATGACGTGCGATCGACCGCGGATGATAACGCGCTATGGCTGATATCACGGACAGCGGCTTGCAAACTTTTATACGATAACTATACTACTAATGATGATGTGATTTTATGAAGCTTAGGGCACGGATGAGACCTTTTCCAATTGTGAAGCGGCTGGGGCTTTCACAAGGAAGGATAAAGTAAAGTAGTACAGTGCTAAGGAAGTACTTACTGCCGCACTCAAAAACGTCAATTAGCATTCATTTTAATTAAGCCAATAATTTCAGTCTGACTATTTATTTATATTTGGGAATTTAGGGATTATTTCGACTCTTGGACCCTTTTATGCTTATGTTGCATTATTGAGTATCCCTCGATTGTGGCGTTAGTGAGACAGTACATTAATTGGTTCCTTTTTCAGCCGGCACAGCCATATCTCTGACGCAGTGTCCTATCCCTTTGTTTTGTGCGAACAAATTGTTTTAGAGTACACAGTATAGGATATTTAATTAAAGGGATAATGAACTAGGTTTGTTTGGTTCATATATGTTATATATGTAAGAATTTTATAAAACACATGATCATAGACTATGTTAAGTACCTATATACATATATACATCACGATTGTTATAAGACAATTATTAAAAATAAGTAAAAAATAAACATAAAATATATTTTAAATACAGAACAAAACATAAAATGTCCCTCACTAACATATAAAACGATAACATTAAACTTTCCCCAACATAAACCGATCTACACACGCTCAGTCACACACATTTTATTAGCATAGTAATTATTATTGAATTCGTCACTCGGTAGAGCAGTAGCGAGATGTGCAGGAAAACCAACTGTCAATGAGAATCGCGTCACAGTTTGTGAATCACTGGCCTCGAGGCAGTACCTGGCGGCCGCCCTGCCGCTGTTCATTATTATATTATATGTATCGTACGGTGAACATGTTCGGTGATGAGTGATGTGCTGGTGATGATGATGAAGTGATGGACATGCTCGTGTTCCTGATAGTGCTGTTAGGTATTGTATGATACTTGTTTAACTGTACAATTAGTGATGTGTTATGATGGGGTGGGTTCGTTATGTAAACATTTTTAGTGACTTATTATGCATTCTAATTGTAAAGGGTGCGTGTGCGCGTATATCTGAAGTTGTTTTTATAGTATTAGTTTTTAATAAGGTTCCTTTATTATCGACTCTTAATTTATTTACCGCCCATAATACCGAATTCAACCATCTATTCCCGATAGTGGACCCGCAAAACCTTGTGGTTTTCAATTAGCCCAAATAATTAACTTGCAGAATTATCAAATGCGGGTGAACAATGATAATTTTATTTGATTAATATACCCGTATGGTTTTGCGCTTAGTTTAGCTGTGATCTGTGATATACATACATAAATGTAAACTATGCTTCTGTGTGACTGAATAATCATTAAAGTTGATTTCTCCACTCATATACTTAAAAAAGTTAATTACTCTGTGAGGAACTTCAGTTCTGTGTCAGGGGTTAAATGATATTTGCGTCATATTAAAGTAAGCCAATAACCAATAATGATGTTCTTCTGTTATTTATATCGGTAGTCAAGTGATTTACGCTTGAGAATTAAATTTATTAAAATAATTTTATGCTGAAATTACGACTCGAGTGAAAATGTATTATGGTAATTTCCGTTTTTTGCCTCCAAACAAAACTTTTTTCTATCAAATTGATAGATTACTATTATTGTACACGTTGGGCCGTGCAACTATAATATTTTAAACAGCGTCGCGGTTTAATCAGTTACATATGCAATAATGGCCGAGTGACCGCTGCAGCTACTACTGAGTCTGACCGGTCTGTAGCTCTAATCTTATCTTGATAAACTACTATACTAGGCAAATTTTAGCTGTCATATTTCAATGTATTACTTAAATCAACAAATAGCGTTGCATCAAAAAAATGAATAGTTATTGCGTTGCAAACCGTTACCGCACGACAGTGCCGGATCACTTGAAGGTTGTGTCAACTGTATCATATCAATATAGGAACAGCTGTAGATACACTGACACTTGCATACATGATGATTGCATACAACGAGAGAACCTAAATTGTTCCTCAAAAGCATTATTTGATATTTCTCGTGATGCAAGCGGCAAATATCTTGGCTCCTGATCCTAAACGAAGTTAAACGTGTTCTATGGGAATCGAATAACTAATACGCTTGTATACTTTTCAAATGGTATAAACGAAAATAATTTATCCTGGGCGAGAATCGAACTTATGAACGCTTATGGTATAGCTATTACGCCAATTGGCCCGTCAAAGATAGACTTGCATCCTTTAAAAATACAGTACCTATGGATTTTGCGGTCATTAGGAATTCTTAGTGAAGACTTTGTATAATAATAATAATGACAACCCCCTCCCTTATAAGGGGGAGGCCTTTGTTAAGCAGTGGACGTCTATCGGCTGATGATGATGATGAATAATTTATAAATATGACGTAACTAATAAAACATCCCGTAATAATACTGCGGGCTGCTATTGTATTCCTTTAAAGATTTATTCTCGTCCCATCAAATTTCCTCGATTAAACTCAATATTATCCGAAGAGCAGAATAAGAAGTTATTCAATGCGAATTAGTAAAAAACGGCCCTGTGTCGTCACCCGGCAGCGCTCAATGCCGCTGCACTCCGCGCCGCCGCGCCGCCGCGCCGGGTGCCGTGTGCCGACGCAAAAACAAACAGTACTGTACTATGCACCGTTGACTGATATTAAACTGTACTAACTATTCAACATTGTAATGACGTATTTATACTTCTATTATTCAAATGCTTTTTCCTTTGTTTAACGATCAAACCATACAACAGACCGCTAACAAAGAACATAGGAACTAGTATGTGTAGACTAGGGCCATACTATATCCCCAACTGGGCTGGAGTGATTTAAAGGAGAAAGACTATTATTTTTATGGTTCCATACCTACCTTAAAAGTAAAAAAGGAACCCTTTTGGTGCGGCTTCTACGTTTCTCCCCGTTAGATGAACAGCAAACTAATACATCCAAAGAAGGTATGGATCCCTCGGTGCACCAGTCCGACTCGCACTTGACCGGTTTTTTACTATACTTATTAAGAAGACAGCAGCTACTATACGAATGGAAATTCTCATTTAGAACACTTCGTGATCCCCAAAACTGTGAATAGAGATTTATATAATAGATTTATTCCCGAGGTATTTCCAGTCTCAATGGAATGAAAACTATACGGTTTTGAAGGATACCCAAATAGGATTAAGCAAGTAGTTAGCGGCCTTAACATTGTTTGCTGATAACGTTATCACCTGGCTGTACAATTATCGCTGATAACGATCTATTCAATTTACCTGTATGGATTTATGTTTATAATAAAAGTTAGTGAATGATTAGAAATAAATAAATCATATTCGGTATTTAACAATAAATCCAAGAATGAAAAAAATTATGAAATACCCAACCATTTATATGTGCATGTATACTTTATATTATAATGGATCAATAATAATAAAAAATATATGAACGTCAGAGTTGCGGTTAATTATTCATTAACGTTAGGTACCCCGCTTGCCGCTGGACTACTTACCGCACATCCTAGTTACTCGTACCTACAATAAAGCGATAGGTAAAGGTAGGTAATAATAAATTAACTACTAGTATTTGTTCCAAACAAACCAAACATGACGTCACGAAACTCTTCGTACTAAGCGCGGCCCCGTGGCTTCCAACAAAAGTCACACCAATACCAGAGTTAGGACGAAATCTCTGCAATTTAGTAATTCCTTCAGCACCTCTGGAGCACACCAATGTAACAGCTGTATACGACAGAATATCTGACACTTCGGTGGGATGGGCTCTAGAATTGGCTAAAGCATTTATAAGCCATACAATACATGGGTATGTATTGTATGGGTATACCACTGCCCTACCTGGAAATCGAAACCGCTACCCAACGATCAGTCGCAGCCCTGACATATGTATAGTTTATAAATATTGTATCAGTCCAAGTTTGTATCGTTCATTATAATGTATTATTTATGAGAAATATGTATGACTTCATGCAGCATTGATAAATTAATTGATGATTGTATTATGCGAGTAGTGAAGTAGTTGTCGCTATTGTTCTGTAATTACTGTCTCATCTCAATGTAAGTGCGTCCTCGCACCTCCGTCACCTTCATTAGTCCTGTACCATAATCGATTCATCATCATCATCATCAGCCGGAAGACGTCCACTGCTGAACATAGGCCTCCCCCTTAGAACGCCACAATGAACGACAATTGGCTATTTGCATCCACCGGTTACCTGCGACGCGCACAATGTCGTCGGTCCACCTAGTGGGAGGCCTGCCTACGCTGCGTCTTCCGGTTCGTGGTCGCCACTCGAGAACCTTTCTTCCCCAACGGTTATCGGTTCTTCGAGCGATAACGATAACGACCATAATCGATTAGGGACTGAGAAATAAAGGGAGATCGAAGATTACATTATTTCAATTCGTGGACTCGAAATTTATTTTGTTTCTTTTTGCAACTTGACCTGACAAGCAGAACGTACCCCGATTCAGCTCAAAAAGATTGTTGCTGATTGATCAATCGTTTCACTGCGGTCTATTGTTATCCGTGGTATTCATTTAGACACAGAAAAACAAATATTTTCATGTCATGAAACTCGCGAATTAACTTCTAACTTTAATCAATAATTGCTTATACAAAGAATTTCATAATGTTATCACGTGAATAACTCTAATAGAACCAGAGAGCAAGCTTTGTTACATACGTTCTATAAATCAGATCAGTTGTCGTCTGGTCAATCCAGAGTTTGTTGCAGCTTTATCTCTATTTCTAATGAGATACTTATGTGTGGTCCTGTATGATGAGTGTTATCTTATTGGTCGCAGGTTGGACGGGCGCGCGGTGTGAGGTGGACGTGGACGAGTGCGCCGCCGGCCTCGTGGACTGCGGGCCCGGGGACTGCCTCAACCTGAATGGATCCTACACGTGAGTGCAGCCAGCGTTCATTAGCTATTTTAAACAAATTATATGTTTTTGGAATCGGGTTCCTTATCGCACGATCTAATTCGCTAGCGGGCGGAGCGAGCTAGATCGAAAAATGTGTAACAATGAAAAACGATATCAAAAACCGATCGACATGTTTTTGTATAGTATTACCACAGTGTACAAACTAATACAGTGGGTCGACGCCTTTGATGTTTGAGTAAAAGCCGACACCACATGGCGTACTCCGTAGCACGTAGGGTTGTCACAGTTTGTTTTTATAATTTACTTAAAATATTATATTATTACTTATTTGGTCATAGTAAAATACCAAGTAAAGTATATTTCTATTAGCGGACGGGATGGTAATGATTTCTTTGTTTATATTTACTTTATTTATCGAAGTTCTTCATAGTAAGAAATACAAAAAGGCATTTCGTTGAGACAAATTCAAATAGAGTTTTACAATGTTATGTAATATATTGTAATTAATTAATAAAATTCCAAATCGTTTATTATAAATGGCCAACTGAAAAATATTTTCGGTTTGTATATTTACTGGATTACAAATTTCTGTTAAAGAAATGTATAAAATATGTCAGCCATTTTCGTAATAAGCACCTGGAGAATACTCGAAAATGACACCAATAGCACTTTGTTGAAAAAAGAAACATCCGCCATTTTGGATTTGAATATGGATGCCATTTTCGTAATCAGCACCCCGATAAACCTTGAAAATGACACCCATAACATTTTTTTTCATAAGAAATTATCCGCCATTTTGGATTTGAAAATAGATGCCATTTTCGTAATCAGCACTCCGAGAAACCTCGAAAATGACACCAATCACATTTTTTCAAAGAAAATATCCGCCATTTTGGATTTGAAAACGGATGCCATTTTCGTAATCAGCACCCCGAGAAACCTCGAAAATGACACCAATAACATTTTTTTTGAAGAAAGGAAAATATCCGCCATTTTGGATTTGAAAATGGATGCCATTTTCGTAATCAGCACCCCGAAAAACCTCAAAAATGACTCCAATAACATTTTTTTGAAAAAAGAAACATCCGCCGTTTTGGAATTGAAAATGTGTAAAATAATAATTATCTCTCTTACACAGCACAGGTACTTAGTATAAATCATTATAACTGCTTACAAAAAAATACGTACACGACGAATTGAGAACCTCCTCCTTTTTTGAAGTCGGTTAATTAAAACTAATACGCGTTAGCCCTGAAAGTTATGTCCCGAGCTACTAACTAATTCGGGTGGCAGCAGCGTACGCAGCTCGGGCGCGCCTACTCGCGTCTCACCCCTCACACCCCGCACGATTGCCCTGTCTAGACGGCTTCGTCGGACGACTGTATTGGTTTATAGACTGTGGTATTACTTTTACTTATTTATTTACATATCATAAGATGAAGTATGATTTTATAAGATACAATAAGCTTTGTGACTACATTAAGTACAGTCCAGAAGAAAAAAAGGAACTCCGTTCCAAACGGGTGTTCAAAAGACACGTCTCAATTTTTTTTCTGTTGTCGTGGTCTGCTCACTGTGGTCATGATATGTCGGGTTCAGTTCTATCGGGTAAAGCGTAAGAGGAGAGTCTGGGATCAGGCTGAATGGCATTTTTGTGAGTTATTTTTATTTATCAAGAGTGTTCTGAGGTTTCGAATCCTGTCTGATAAATCTTGATCGGTTCGCCTAACATAAGGCTGTGAAATGGGCCCCCATTTCTATCTATCGCTTCGAGGCTAATACGCGTCCGTATAAGTATCTGTACTCTGACGAGCCCGGCGTTCGCGACAGATGTCTGTGCGCGGTCGGGTTCTGCGGCGACGAGTGCTCGCTGGCGGACCCGTGCTACGCGGGCGGCGCCAACGGCACCGGGCCCTGCCAGCACGGGGGCGCCTGCGCGCAGCGCTGCGCCGCCGCCACCGACTACCTGTGCCGCTGCACCGACGGCTGGGCCGGCAAGAACTGCTCGCAGCAGGCGGCGGCCGGGGGCGCGGCGCTGGGGGGCGCGCTGGGAGGCGGCGCGGCGCCCGGCGTGCTCATCGGCGTGGGCGCCGCGCTGGCCGGGCTGGCGCTGGCGGGCGCGGCGCTGGCGGCGCTGGCCGCGCAGGCGCGCCGCAAGCGGGCCACGCGCGGCACGTACTCGCCCTCCGGCCAGGAGTACTGCAACCCGCGCGCAGAGATGATGCAGCACGCGCTCAAGCCGCCGCCCGAGGAGCGGCTCATATAGACTGTGCATGCGGGTGCGTATACTATCATAATATCCAGTATATTCACACACGGTCATCTGATTGATACATATTTTTTTTTGGAAATACATACCTAGATCTTTGATTATATATACATCTAGATACCTATTAGTCTTGTAACGTTACGTTACTGAGCATCGCAGCCTCATAATTCGTGTGTGCGTGCAGGCCTCGTTGTACACTCGCGTCATCTGTGGTTGTGTGCGTGTTTGGGGATCTCCAATTATAAATATTTTTCCCATAAATAGCGATAGCGTTGTGGACTATGCATTGATATGTACTGTGTAAATGGGTAATTCCTTTTTTCGGAAAATATAATGTATAATGACTTCTGATATTTACGCGAATACTACACATTGAAATGAAACTAATTTTACGGATTATATCGCGATTTATTTATGATTTTAATTACCCGACGTTTCAACAACAATATATAGCTGACGTTAAACATCGACGCTACTATACAAAGTCTGCAGTCTGTGAACATGTTCTGGACCGCCATTATATTAGGTTTGACAAACCACAAATCCTCTTAAAAGAACAGCGATTCCTACCAAGGATGATTCGTGAGGCTATTGAAATAAAAAAACATCCAAATATCAATAGAGAAGATGGCTGGGTGCTACCACCAGCTTGGGATCCCGTCATAAATATAATCAAATCCAAAGACAAGCATTCCACTGCAAGACCTCAAGATACTGTAAGCTCTTTTTGCGTAGATCGGACTAACAATAATAATTAGAAGACCTGAGGGTACCCTAAGACAACTATGACGTATGGACAGCTACCACCTCAGTCCGCCCGTGACCATGAATGCTGTAAAGTATTCGAAACGTCGGGTAATTAAAATCATAAATAAACCGCGATATAATCCGTAAAATTAGTTTCATTTCAAAATATAATGTAGATATAAAATAAAATAAAAATATTAAAAAAATAATATTAAAAAAAAAGAAATAAAAATATTATAATAATAAAATAAAGTAAAATAAAATGGTGTGTCCCTTACCATTAGGTGAACATCTTATTTGCCTCATGACCAGTAAGAAAAAAAATACTTCTAAGTACTTACCTATATAAAAGTAATTAATTTATAAAAAAAAAAAAAATTAAAAATATTTTAATTGATTTATTTAATGTTTCGGTCACTATCTACGTACTACGTATAATTGAATTCATTTTTGTTAAAAATATTCCCCCATTATTACCTAGCAACACCAGTCTAGTCGGACAATGTACAAATTGTCGTAAAAAACAATCGAGTTTTTATAATCAAGAGTTTTTATAATAATCCTTCACAGAATCTTAAGACTTTTCAATGGAAAATTAAGTTAGGATCTTTATTAATTTTACTTAGTTAATATTTTCACGATTTGATTACACAATTCGGCATGTTTTTTTTTTGCGAGCACGCACCATCGGTACAGTTCAAGTGACACTAAACAACCAAGTCTACCAATTTGATGTTTTGGTGTACCTGATATTGTCAAGTGTTTGAACATCGAACATGCTATCTAGACGTATATATAATCAAAGACCTATAGGCCGACCGTTTAACTCGCGATTCGCCTGCGCGGTAAGAAGGGAGCGGGGGCGGGTAACGCTACACACGGAGTCAATAATCCAAAGATTTATCTCGAGATAGACATTGTTGGTAAAGAATAAAATAATAAGTATCTTTTTTTTAAGTATTTATTTTTAAGTTTTACAAATATTTTATAATAGCTTCATAGGTACAAAATCATAAAACAATAATTAACTCCGTTTAAGAAATATTTAACCACAGATAAAAATGTTATAGGACTATTCGTCACTAATATTCATATCGATTCATGATCTTGTTTTCTGGCTTTAAAAAAGGAATATACATTGTATGCTAATTGTTTAGCTTGCTTGTTAATTTTGTTCGCAAAACTGGAAGAGCGATTCATCTTGAGATTTATCTTGGCAGTCGTATACCTTGTGCGTTTATCTTCAAGCGTCCGTAACAAAAACACCAACCGCGCGCTGCGAGCACAGCCAGCGCACTGCCGCATTTGACGTAAGCTCTCTGCTCCGCGCACCCCTTTCACCCATCCGCTAACATCTCCCCTCGCTCCCTTCTACCCCCTCAGGCGATTCGCGAGTTAAACGGTCGGCCTATAGACACGGAGCTAACGTACATGTTCACGTTTGGCGGGTCACCCCCTTCCCTCTAATATGGTTGAGGAGAGTGATGGCTGCTGCTCGAGTCAACTCGTGCGCGGGTGCTGCGCGCGGGGGACTGGTCCGACTTCTATCCCTTTGGCCTTTTAGTTTGTTGTAATTTTTGTCGTAGTTTATTGTTTTCTTCTTTTCCCCCTTGCTTTATGTTTCGAACGGCAAGACACAATATCGCTAATGTCGATTCATTTGTAACAAAACAATGTTTAAAAAAAAGTGAAAAAATGACAAGCCCGCTGAGTTTCTTGCCGGATCTTCTCAGTTGAGGCCGCGTTGTGATCCGGTGGTAGCTTTTAAAAAATGACGATTCAAAAGTGCGTTAGCCTATTCGAAATAAAGATTTTTGAGTTTGAGTTTGTGACAGTGCAGCTTACTTTTGATGAAAAAAAAAACTTTCGAGATATAGCCAAAATTACTTACTAGACCTTACCGAACGTTGGATTCATTCGGTAGGCATATCGCAAATCACATTACACTGTAGATATTAAAGAACTTATTAACACGTAAATTATTATAATTCAAAATTCTAGTGCCAATCGATCAATGAATACCTACTACGTTAATATGCATTATTTACTATTGGAGTTGAAACATATGATTTTTAATAGGCAATCTTGTCGGCATGTCTTAAATATATATTTTTATATTTACAGAAAAGAAAACTGAAACAATTATGATGGTGACGAACAAAATTAACGAAATTACACGCAAAAACACTGAACTCGTCGCATAATCAACCAAATGTGTGTGTGTTGTGGGTGTGTGAGTGTGCTTGTGGTTATGTGTGTGTGTGTGTCCCGGCTTGTATGTACCTGTACGTGTTTTATACGTTTGACTGCGGGTGTGTGAGTGTAACTTAATTCAATAGCTTTAAGGTCTGAGCTTATATTGTAATATCATGTTTATATGCGGTGATAACTACTTAAATAAAATGTACTTAATTGATATAACTTTATGGAATCATGTACTGTTTACAAATGATTTATCTCGCTAGCGTGAGGCACGGAGACCAAACTTGATGAAATATGTTCTACTTACGGGTTTTAATGTTATTCCATATTATTATGTGTATATAAACCGCGTTTGGTCTCACACCTTTGCGAGATGAACTCGATCATACAGGTGTACATTTATTATGAAATGACAAATTATTAGATATAGTTAGTGAAATATATTTAGATTTAAGTGATCATTATTTTTTATGTAAGGACGGATTTACGTTCCGCGAAAGCAAATTTATAATCAAGAAAACTGAGAGATAACTGTAACGAAAGTGCCTTTTTGGAATTTGAGAAGAATTTTAAGAACTGTATACATTCCACTTAAATATAGGATATTAGATCCAATAAATATTGTTATACAAGTATTATACGACGCGTCAAATGAAATTATTGTATCTAGTTAATGTAACATAGCAATAATGAATTTTGTAAACTAAAAACAATTGTATAAACGACAAATATTTATTATTGAACAGATGGTCCTCGTCCTACCTTCTCAAAGTAATTGCTGTTGAGATGCACCTACACGTAACAGGGCTTCGTTACCAGTATGTATGACATATTTTTTATGTATTACATAAACATAGCCTCCTGTTTTATAATTTAACTGCCGCATTTGAAAATGTCAGTTGACGTTAATTTAAATTAAGCTTTTTTTTTTTCAAATCTAATTTCGTAACATATCGATGATGTCTGTTGGGCCGTCTCGACAGTCGATATTATGATGAGAATGCGGGGTTTGACCGTTGTATCAGATAGTTAGGTTGTATGTAAGTTTACACCGTGCTGTTTGTACTTCCGAATGTGGGTATTTATCTTTTGTATTTGATTATTTAAGGAATATGGACGGATTAGCCTCCACGATATTTTGTGCCAGGTAGACCCGAGCTCTGTGGTTACCTGTGTCCGAATATGATACACAAAATTTAGGTGATCATTACTCAAAACACTGGATGTTTTTGCCATTATTATTAATTTTTTCCCGGTCTAATAAATACGAAATTTAAAAAAAAAATCGATATGTGATAATTTGATGTCTACAAATTTTATAATAATTAATTTAAATGAAAAAGTCCTTTATATGCTTTTCACTTACAGCTAATATATCAATTCCACATTATAAACTTGTCTAATCTTTCTCACGAGCTCTAGGTCGTCTACTTGCACTTTATATATATATGTAGGTATATAACGGTAAGGAAAGCGTGCAACATTCTAAATTACAGTTTAGTGAAGACGTCCCTCGCTCGCACCATGCGCCGCGCACCCGCGCACGCACCGCGTGCTCCGCCACGGACGTAGCTCTGCATCTTGTTGGTGACACAATATTCATTAGAAGTTAATATTTATCATGTAGACTTTATAACTATTAGTAACAAGTATTATGTTATGAAGCAGGCAGCTTTATGGAAAAGATATTAAAGTCGTAAATAGGCTATATCGTAGATAAATATATATAGTATATGTAATAATATTGAACCGTAGTGCGTGCGCGGTGTCTCAGGCCGCGGCGAGCCGTCCGTGCCTTACACACAAGTCTGTATATTGAAGAGTTTATATAAAATATACAATGCTACTAATATTCATGTACTAGCACGTAAGTACACGTAGTTTTAAGTCATGTATTATATTAGGTAAGGTGTATCTGATGATGTTGTGTGAACCAGTATTACCTGGCGTGCTCGTACTTAACCGTGCTCAATACACTGCCCGACAGTGTTTTATTTTGTTTATTAGATGTTTAGACGAATGACCGTGTTAATATTTGTTTAGTTGTATAATTTTAATATTCCATTTTGTGATAATATATGAGTTACGTCGGCTTAACGAATGATGTAGGAATGTGTTCCAATACAGTATTTATATATAATACTTCGACCGTCCTTTTATCGTATTAGAATTTGTATTTCGTTGTAGAAAGAGGTTTCGTTTTTCAAATTGTTTTATGTACTTATTACTTTTTCAAGATTGTAGTTGATATAAAAAATAGTATTTCATTTTAAACTGTGATGATATGTAATATCCAAGAATTTATACATTACCTATTTGATATCCAGTATAATGAAATATTGTACTTCATTTAATCATGAATTGCTTATCTTCGAAAACTTTTATAAATGAAACTGAAAACCATGGACAATGTACAATACATTGCCGTGAGAAGTGGTCGCGGCATCCTCGATCCTCGCTGCTTGTAGCCTTTTGGCATTTACTCAATAAAACAGACTTATATACCTACATTGTTTTTTTCTTAACTGAATTATCCAGTAGGAGTGGCTGGCTGACCTGTGAGGTGTCCGGGCAAGAATAGCACCCTCCCATCTCCTCACGTCGGGTGTCCGTAAGAGGTGACTAAGGGAAAACAAGAAGTCATTCGACTAGATTACCCACCACCTATACTGCGATCCCCAAGCCAGTATGGTAAACCGTTCCTTATAAGAGGGGAGGTCTTTGATTAGCGTTGAACGTATTTCGGCTGCTGATGATGATGAGGACTGGCTTAGACCTATCATTATTCATTGTATACACACAGTGTTAATACACCCTGTCCGATTTGTAAAGGTGCTCGCTCACCGGGACCATTCGCCAGTAATTTAACTTTACATTAGATTTTGAGCATTACAATACTGCCTCCCTGACTGACGAGCATATTACAGGAGGTCTAGTACAGGTTTTGATAGTACAGCTCGATCAAACTGTCAGTTTTCTGCGCCCCTAGCGGTAACTATCAAAAACTAGTAAAATGTACGGCAAAACACTGACAGTTTGATCGAGCTCGTGAACTATCAGAACTCGTACTAGACCTCCAGGAGTGCAGGAGTGGAATTGCAGAACAAATCAGGAAAAATAATGGTGTTATATTCAATCTATGAGTTACACACACATCACAGTATTGCGACAGCGGTAGGACAGGGTTTTATTAACAATCTGTAGGTAGACTAAGAGAATTTCCAGTCTCAACTCATAGTTTTGTGCCACAGTGTTATTGGATGACACAAGATTGAGGCCTAGTATTTTAATCTACCCTGTTTTCATAATCATTAGTCCTTTATAAGTATATACAAACAGAAAAACCTTTGGCATCACGGCCGCGACGCATCATCGCTGTCTGCTGGCTTATGTAGATGTACTCAAGTTCATGTGGCGTTCATGGGAAATTGCCTCGGTGTCTAACGACTAGACCAACAGGCCTGTCTATGACTTATATGCATCAGATTGGTGGTTCCGGAAATAGTAAGGTATGGGTAGATAAGGATTTGATAAATCATAACACACATTAGCTCTAAACACGTCCTTTATTCAAATACTGTACAGGCTATATAGAATATGATACAATAACAACGCGGGCCGCCACTCGGCTCGCTCGCCGCCCGCCGCCCGTCGACGTTGCGCACGCGCATACAACTAATGATACGATATTAGGAAGCACTCGTTGGAAATGAAATACTCACAATTGTGACATTTCTCAGTGGAGACATTACCATACCGTAATAGTAACAGACAAAAACTTCAAGAGCTTTAATATTCGGTACATTTATTTCATTGTTTGGTAAATAAACTATAAAGGATATCATAAGAGTACAGATTATTTCATCAATTTGAATTGATGATCAGTTCATTGAAACTCCTACATATCGTAGGATATAGTGTTCTTAGATTGAACATGGAGTTTCGCACACCAGCATCAGATTCGTATAAATAATTAAATATAATTCCGATCTAAGAATCATTCGATTGTAGTGTGCTAACTCTGGTAAAATGGTACGCGTACGTGGCGGCAACATGGCGGACGCGGGCGGCGCGGTAAGCTCACATTTCATGCGCGTGTAATGGTAGTTACATTACTTGCTCGTCGCTCGACGCCTTGTAACAAGAGCAGCGTCGAGCGCGGTGATCGTGTTCATTGCCTCCCGTGTGAAGTAAAATGACCTTTATTCCAATCTCATTTAGAGTGGCAATCGATGTCACATTCATTTACGGATAAAAAAAATCAAAAGCTGACAATATAACATATTTCCAAGAGACATTTCAAATAAATATCATGTATCAAGCTCGTCACACACCTAATTATAATTTGTATTAATATACCGTATTATGACATACCTCACAGAAATAATATATATAATAGCTGCCTGCGCGGTCGTTCGAAAATATATCGTAATATGGCTAGCTATAATTTATATTAATATATATTATAACTAGGTGTGTGGCGGTTCATTAGTGGCACTGTGAACGCGATCGCCGCCTGGTCCACACGACGGCTAGCCACGCGCTCAAGCTACGCATAGGAATGACTTAGATAATACCTCCTCGCACTATATTACGTCACTATACAATATGTATTTGTCAGATCCACTAGTGGGGTCCTTCGTTTGGCACCACGAGCCACGGACCCGCAATGGAATATTATTCGGAAGAAGTTTGTTATGGGAGAGAATGTTACAATCGTGTACAATACGGATGGACGGGACACGGCCGCCATAGCACCAGTCGTGAGCACTCTTACTAGTAGTGAGAAGACAGGCAAGACTGCAGCCGGAAATAATAGCGATAATTAATAATCTGTCCATAGAAAAATCTGTCATAATAACGGGTCATTCGTCAAGTGATCGGGGGTTCGCGGGAGCGGAGGAAGCACGGACGCTACGCATAATATAGGAACAATCAGTCGTCGTGTAGGTCGTCACAATTGAAAAATAAAATATTCCTACTTACATCATAAAAAAGAGATAAAAATATTTTTTGTAAATCATATAAAACGGATTGCACAGACACAACCTTTCTCATAGAAGTGCTACCGCATAATAATTAATAATCAACATTAAGTTACGAATCGTAAAACAATTATGGCATAATTTATTTATATTACATAAAAACAATAAATATGCATTGTATGTGGTCGACATCGGCGCAGAGGGGCGCAAGCGGCCACCAGCGCAGCAGTTGCAGCAGTTGCAGTCATTGCAACAGTCGCAGCAGTTGCATTAGTTGCCGTCACTGCAGTAATTGCAGTAGTAGCAGTGTCTGCAGGCTCGCTCGCGTTAATACTGTGTGCGCCGCGGGCCAGCGGCGCCGGCGCCTTGCTGGCACGCCGGTAGCTACCTGCCGCACGAATATTTCAAATAATTAGTCATTTTTCACCCACTTCTAATCGTCTCATATGGGATTGGTATTTTTATGCTACCAAGGTGGTAAGCAAGCGTGCCTGATGGTAAGCAGTGTCTATAGGCTGCGGTGCCGACCCTTAAGATATTAAATATTAAGTCTTTGCATCCGGTAATTTCACCAGTTACAGTGCCCTTCACACTGGAACACAGCTATGCTTACACACTGCTGTTTGGCGGCAGAATATTTGACACTGCGGTGGTACCTACCTGGACGGTTCCTTGCACAAGGAGAAGGAACCAACCACCTTCTTTTGCGAGGGGTAAAGGTTCCCGGGAGCTATCGGTCTCAACCGGGGTATGTGAGATTGTAACCCACTAAAGCCCCCGCGGCTGTAGTATCGCCACATGACATGGGCGACCGGGCTCGCCGGTGGGATGTGCATCAGAAGCTGTTCAGAGTCGCCACCGTACTCAATGGACGTCCGAGGGCCGAAAGTCCAGCTTCTCAGAAGGAAGGAACCTACCAGTAATTCAATTGAATGTTTTAAAACTAACATAATTTTCTGCAATTTTGAATTTCTACCTTCATTTCCTAGGTAGGGTAAGTCCGGGGGAAATAGACACCAATCTGACCTGTTATCGTGCGGGTGATGAACTGACCTGTTATCGTGCGGGTGATAAACTGACCTCTTATCGTGCGGGTGATATCTGACCTGTTATCGTGCGGGTGATGAACTGACCTGTTATCGTGCGGGTGATAAACTGACCTCTTATCGTGCGGGTGATATCTGACCTGTTATCGTGCGGGTGATGAACTGACCTGTTATCGTGCGGGTGATATCTGACCTGTTATTGTGCGGGTTATGAACTGACCTGTTATCGTGCGGGTGATATCTGACCTGTTATCGTGCGAGTGATGAACTGATCTGTTATCATGCGGGTGATATCTGACCTGTTATCGTGCGAGTGATGAACTGACCTGTTATCGTGCGGGTGATATCTGACCTGTTATCGTGCGGGTGATGAACTGACCTGTTATCGTGCGGGTGATATCTGTCCTGTTATCGTGCGGGTGATGAACTGAGCTGTTATCGTGCGGGTGATGAACTGAGCTGTTATCGTGCGGATGATATCTGACCTGTTATCGTGCGGGTGATGAACTGAGCTGTTATCGTGCGGATGATATATGACCTGTTATCGTGCGGGTGATGAACTGACCTGTTATCGTGCGGGTGATATCTGACCTGTTATCGCGCGGGTGATGAACCGACTGTTATCGTGCGGGTGATATCTGACCTGTTATCGTGCGGGTGATGAACTGACCTGTTATCGTGCGGGTGATATCTGACCTGTTATCGTGCGGGTGATGAACTGACCTGTTATCGTGGGGGTGATATCTGACCTGTTATCGTGCGGGTGATGAACTGACTGTTATCGTGCGGGTGATATCTGACCTGTTATCGTGCGGGTGATGAACTGACCTGTTATCGTGCGGGTGATATCTGACCTGTTATTGTGCGGGTTATGAACTGACCTGTTATCGTGCGGGTGATATCTGACCTGTTATCGTGCGAGTGATGAACTGATCTGTTATCATGCGGGTGATATCTGACCTGTTATCGTGCGAGTGATGAACTGACCTGTTATCGTGCGGGTGATATCTGACCTGTTATCGTGCGGGTGATGAACTGACCTGTTATCGTGCGGGTGATATCTGTCCTGTTATCGTGCGGGTGATGAACTGAGCTGTTATCGTGCGGATGATATATGACCTGTTATCGTGCGGGTGATGAACTGACCTGTTATCGTGCGGGTGATATCTGACCTGTTATCGTGCGGGTGATGAACCGACTGTTATCGTGCGGGTGATATCTGACCTGTTATCGTGCGGGTGATGAACTGACCTGTTATCGTGCGGGTGATATCTGACCTGTTATCGTGCGGGTGATGAACTGACCTGTTATCGTGGGGGTGATATCTGACCTGTTATCGTGCGGGTGATGAACTGACTGTTATCGTGCGGGTGATATCTGACCTGTTATCGTGCGGGTGATGAACTGACCTGTTATCGTGCGGGTGATATCTGACCTATTGTCGTGCGGGTGATATCTGACCTGTTATCGTGCGGGTGCAGCACGACGCGCTGGTAGTCGCGGCGCGCGAGCTGCTGCCGCTGGCGCGAGCCCAGCTCCGCGGTGCCGTCGCGGGTGATGAACAGCTGCAGGCCGGACGCTGCCGCAAACACCAGACAATTATAACATACAGCAGTTGGCTGCGAGACGCTGCGCAGTAGCTGTTTTTAGCCCCCGACCAAAAACGAAGGGAGTTATAAGTTTGACGCCTATTTCCAGAAGTCAGTCTGTCTGTCTGTCTGTATGTATGTCTGTCTGTGGCATCGTAGCGGTCCAACCAGTGAACAGATTTGAATGCGTTTTTTTTTATTTGAAAGCTAGTTTGAGCGAGATGATTCTTAGCTATGCTTCATGAAAATCGGTCCAGCGATTTGAAGACCATCAGCTCTTTTCCGAGTCGAGGTAGGGATATTTTGTATACAATAGATATTTTTCAATACTTCTATTAGTCCGAAAGATCTGAAATTTAGAACATATGTAAATCCGATGAAACTAAAAATGGTAACCTTCACCAGGGTCTGATGATGATCAACAAA
This sequence comes from Furcula furcula, assembly GCA_911728495.1. Classification (NCBI taxonomy): domain Eukaryota; kingdom Metazoa; phylum Arthropoda; class Insecta; order Lepidoptera; family Notodontidae; genus Furcula; species Furcula furcula. Next base: position 1,251,703 of record OU452243.1, read on the forward strand.
AAGGTGGTAACAGGATCTCGGCCCCAATGAACGTAGACCCATCGAGTTTGGGCTTGTTGGATAGGTCTCGACGAGCAGTTGCCAGAAATATGGTGATCAGGGTATGATGATGGAGCAGGAAGGTGGTCACGAGATCTCTGCACCAATAAACGTAGACCCATCGAGTTTGAGTTCGTTAGGTACGTCTCGACGAGTAGTTGCTAGAAAAATGGTGATCAGGGTTAGATAATAGAGAAGGAAGGAGGTCACGGGATCTTTGCACCAATTAACGTAGACCCATCGAGTTTGGGCTCGTTAGGTAGGTCTCGACGAGTAGTTGCTAGAAAAATGGTGATCAGGATCTGATGATGGAGCAGTAAGGTGGTCACGGGATCACTGCACCAATAAATGGAGACCCACCTAGTTTGGGCTCGTTAGGTAGGTCTCGACGAGTAGTTGCTAGAAAAATGGTGATCAGGGTCTGATGATGGAGCAGGAAGGTGGTTACGGGATCTCTGCACCAATAAACGTAGACCCACCTAGTTTGGGCTCGTTAGGTAGGTCTCGACGAGTAGTTGCTAGAAAAATGGTGATCAGGGTCTGATGTTGGAGCAGGAAGGTGGTCACGGGATCTCTGCACTAAAAAACGTAGACACACTGAATTTGGATTCGTTGGATAGGTTGCTGCGAGTAGTAGGTGGAAAAATGTTGATCAGAGTCTGGTGATGGGAGCAACCAGAAAGGTGGTAACAGACACTGGGCTCCATTAAATGTAGGACCCACCGAATTATATATCTATGAAAATGAAATGAAAATATCTTTATTCAGAAAAATAAGTAACAATTACAATTTTCTGCGCTCCCACATTAGGTCAACCTGTGTGGTGGGAGACACGCTCTTCCATAGGTACAAGTAAATAACTTTTACTGAATAAAAACAATGTAGTAGGTAGTCTCTTATGTCTGTATGTGGTGTGTATGAGTTGTGCAAAGCGTGTGTGTGTGTGTGTGCGTGTGCGTGTGTCGAGAGTAAATTTATATTTAATACATTCGTATGATGCTTAATAAGCTAAGTGTGTTGGTAGGTATACACCAAGAATTTTTTTTTTTATTATTTTATTTGTAATTTATGTAATAGATTTTATTAATTGTTCAATTCTATCGTAATCAAATTTTAGTAACAAATTTTTTGAAAGTTGTCGGTTATATTTTACTATTTCTTTATTTATGAGTAGAAGCTTATTGTATAAACGAGGGGCAATATAATCAATATGTCTCCTTGCAAAAACTGATTTAACTGATGGAGTTGGATAGCGTAAGATTCTTTTAATAGTAAGGGGCAAATTTGGAACAGTATTACAATGAAATTTATATAATGCATGTAATATAAACAGTTTACGTATTGGCAAAACATTAGCAGACATATAAAGAGAACTTGTAGGATATCGGAACGGCAAACTCAGAGTGACCTTGAGGACCGCTCGCTGAGCGCGTTCAAGTTCAATAAGATGAGTCTTGGCTGAACCACCCCACGCACCGATACAGTATGTTAACAGACATTGACAGAGAGCTTGATAAGTTGATATGAGTATTTTCTTATCACCAACTAACCTTAGGTTTTTAAAGATATGAATTAATTTTCTAGCTCTTACAGATAAATTTGAAATGTGACAATGCCAGTCTAACTTATCATCAATAATTATACCTAGGTGCTTGATTTTAGATACTCTAGAAAGGATGAGACAGTCACAGGTACAAAAAACTTGGTCAGTGGTCCTATTGCATGGGAATGTATGAATTTTTATAGAAAAATTTTCATCTGGGCTTTTGACTTTAGTCTTGCTGAAGCAAAGGTACTTTGTTTTGAGAGTATTGATGGTGAGTAGATTGTCCTCTAGCCAAGACGTGATTTGTGACATGCCTCTTTCTGTCAACTGCTTGGTAACCTCCCACGTCTTGGCATGAAATAGTACAACTGTGTCATCAGCAAACATTAACAGATCAGCCCCATGAACAGGATATTCGCACAGATTGTTAATATAAATTAAAAACAGGGAAGGCCCTAATGTACTGCCCTGTGGGACTCCTACAGAGCATGTTGCACTTAAGCTACAGTAATTTTCCACCTTTACAAACTGCTGCCTTTCCGTTAAATAGTCTTTAAACCAAGAGTAGACGACTCCTCTGATCCCTAAGTTTTCTAATCGCATGAGAAGAATAGGAATCGAAACTGTGTCGAAGGCTTTCTGGAGATCCAGAAAGACTCCCACACAGCTCTCACCATTATCTAAATATTTAGTAACTAATGAAGTCAGCTTTATAAGAGCTTCTTCAGTAGATTTGCCAGCTCTGAACCCAAACTGGTTATTGGAGATTACATTTGATTTCTCAAGGTAATCTATGAGTCTCTTATTGACTAGCTTTTCGATTATTTTGGATAATGTTGCCAGGATCGAAATTGGTCTATAATTGGAAGGGTTATCACGATCACCCGTTTTGTAGACAGGACACACGGAGGCAAGCTTAAATATTTTAGGGAAAATTCCGCTAGTAAAGCTCAAATTGCAGATAAAAGAGATAGGTTCACAAAGTATGTCACTAAATAGTTTTAAGAATCTAGATGAAATTTTATCTTCACCGGGTGCACTATTTGATCTTAGCTTATATATGTATTGTCTGACCTCAACGGGATTAGTAAGAGTAAGAGACATTGAGTTTAGTGGGGTAAACTTATCCTTCGCTTTTTTAGCTAAATCCACGCTATCCAAGGACATCTTATTTAGTATACTATCAGCCAAATTCTTACCTATTGAAGTAAAGTGTCTATTAACGATATTCAATGCTTCTTCCGGTTTGTCACTAATTTTTAAGAGTTCAACATTTGACTCTTTACTTGTATTATAATTACATAATTCTTTTATTACTCTCCAGGTTTCTTTATTGTTACCAGCAGATTCTTGTAGTAAGGTTTTATAGTACAATTTTTTAGCGTTTTTTATAATTTTGTTACAAGTGTTTTTGTATTTAGTATATTCAAGTATATTCTATGGTTAAATCTTGACGAGTAGTTAGACAGATACTGATCAGGGTCTGATAATAGCACAGGGAAGTCATTTTAAGAGTTTGTTTACCTATGTCAGGGGATTTTTAAATTTTTTAAGTTTTTACTTGTGTTTTATGTATTCACAACTCACGACTGTAGTTGCGCAATGGTTCGCCAAAATCTAAACTCAGAGACACAGATCCGTTGTGACTACTGCGAGTGGTTAATAACCTCCAAAGTTAGATTAATTTTAAGAAACACAATTATATTAGCCTGCCTGGGCCTTTACATTAGGCACGATAATATTAAAACATTGTATAATTGTGACAACAAGGACCAACCGTGGATTCATTTCATTAATATCACCATGTATATTGATTATAGAACAAGACGTGTAAGTATAAATGTATATTATATATGTATATACTCACTCTCTGCGGAGTCGTCGACGGCGTGCTTGAGGTCGGTGGCGGCGAGCAGCTCGTCGATCAGCGAGTCGGGGTTCACGCGCGTGTTCTCCACGCGACACGACACCACGTGCTGGACAATACGTATAGACTCACAATAATATTTATTATTTAAAGCACCACGGAGGCACTTACACAAAAACGCAGCCGTTACCGAGAAGACTCTGGCAAGAAACTCCACTGGGTTGTTTTTTTAAACCACATACACAAGCACCTTGCTATTATTATCATAACTACCACTACTGAATAATATATATTAAGTTATCCTGCCAAGCGAAGGTATTAACCCCTCCCCCCAAGGAGGAGGTCTGAGGGATTATGATGATGACGAAATTAAAAAAAAAAGTTTTATACTAGTTTAATCAGTATTATTACTATATTATAAATACTTGCCGCGCGATTCATTGATTTAGTATTCATCTTAGTATAGATTTATTAACGAACTTTGAACACGGCTGCACGGGCTAATCTGCATTGTCATCAGCAGCAGCCGACGCCACTGCTGGACAAAGACCTCCCCCTTAGAAGGCAGTGGTTAGCCACCCAACGGGAGATGGGAGGGTGCTATTCTTACGCACTAACTCTACGGGTAATCCCATCTGCATCGTAAAGTGTACGAAAACTGTAGACAAATTACACACAGTAAGTACGGTATGACCTCGGTACCAGCGGCTCCCAGAGGCGGGCGACGACGCGGCCTAGGCCCTGCTTCGTCACGAGCAGCACGAGGGTGCCGGGGGAGCAGACGAGCGTCTGGCACTGGACAGACTGTAGCGAAGCTCCGAACGGAGAGCCCATAGTCTCTATATAATATCGATGAAGGCCACCGGGGAACTACAGAGGTTAAAATCCCACACAACCCGGCCTCCGCCCCCTCCGAGACCGAGTACCCATTGTTCCTATTGAAGGTTTCCTCCTCGACAGAAAAAAAAAAATGGTACCTGCGGCTCGTCAGGTGGCGGCGGCGCCACCGTCGCGGCGGCTCGTGGTCTTCTCTCCTGCCGCGCGCGCTCCAGCGACCCGCCCTCCGACGCAGACGCCGACCCCGACGACGGGTTCCTGCACACCACACACACATGACCACTACACGTAGCGACACTAACACTTCACCCCGGGACGTGGACGAGGAGCGGACCATTTTAAAACATTTAATAAAAGATTTGTCTTTAAGTGAAAATTCTTCCTCTATATTTAAGTGACCAGAGAGAATATACAATGTTTTTTTTCAATACATTTCTGAAAATATTAAGTGGTGGCGTGATTTAAGTAAGATTTACAAATATATTTGGATTTCAATACTGCCAGTAGTTAGAACCGGCTGGAACTTCTCGACATTGGTGGGTCATGCCCCCCTGGCGTAGAGACCACAGGGGGCGTGGGACGATTTCAAAAAAAAAAATCTATAGTCAAAAGTGCCAGCCGCGCAGCGTAAAAAATAAGTAAGTTGGGTACAAAGATACGAAATGAAAGGGGGACGTGAAAAGTTCAGGTATGGTCCATGATGTATAAAAAGTTGGGAACCCCTATACTAGAAAATGTCAAAAAAATATATACTTATATGAATTACATTACATTTAGTATAAAACTAAAAGATTCTTTGACTAAGAAACATGTTAAAACCAGCCCAAGGTTAGACTTAATTCACACCAAGATGATCACACTGAAAGTGCGCTGCCGGCCGTTGCCATCTTGATGTGAATTGAGCCTAAAAGTTACACTAAATTATAATAAAAAAATATGTACATTCCATGCACCTGCATAAATATCAGTAAATCGCACCACACCATATCTGTAAAGACCATGCACTTTTAACATTATTATAATAAAGCATATGAAAGCGAAGATCGATCCAAACATGCGTATTTTCATAATCTTAAAACACAAAAAATATACGTATAAAAATTGAAATACATCTTCTTTATATAAAAATAGTTTATATTCAAACAAGCCATACAACATATTGTCAGATTATGACACTACCTTATACAAACATCTATATAAAGGATAAACATTACGAACTAAGAATACCACACTAAAAGCTAACAATACAGATTTTGGATAACAAGACGAGACAACATTGAAAAAGGCCACAGATACACATAGCCGTATAAATTCATTGAAAATAATATTTCAAACCCACTTTCAAGTTACATAAAACATCTATAGACGGTGTTAAAATCAATATACCACTTGCCCATTTCTACATACATTATGATACATTACTACACACACAATTAAAAAAACAATCCAAACAATTATTAATTATGTAATGAACATTATTAATACGTGGGATTAATGACCAGTAACACAATCTGTAAGTAAGCTTTAATAGCGCGATTCAGATTACTTCAAAAATTACAACGGCTATTTATTTCAACACCATCTATCGGTCGTATATGTAAACAAGTGTGAGGTCGGTATAAGAAGATGGCAGCGATGTGCACAAGGGCGGGGGTTCGGTACGTGGACTAACAGCGCGGAACTGGGGCGGCGCGGGAGCGAGCCTGCGCTGACGCTGGAGGCGTGAGCGTCGCGCTGATCACGATGGTCACGATGATCACGCTGATCACGATGGTCACGATGATCACGCTGGTCACGAAGCGCCGCACATGCACTGCACTCCAACGGATCAGCGCCGCGCCTGCTCCACACATACACCCGGATCGTACACTCCATCATATTAAGGAACGAACAGTCTTGTTGAAAATTCTGGTTCATTCGTCCACCATATGTGATTCCTTTATAACTATGCTGCTACCCTACATGGCGGTTTTATGTGATATATCCGCTTGGTCATAATGCCTGCGACGATAGATTTATAGACAATACAACTAGCAGATTTATTCACACATTAATAATGAATATGCAGTGTACTTCAATTAGACACTTACTATGTTCACTTACAGGTTTGTTGCAAACATTATTTGTCGATATCTTTCGGTAATGGAGTCATTACAGTGCCATAATCTCAGAAATATTGGCAAACGCAGGTTGGGTATAGATCTATCTATAAACTCAGTAGAGTCTACCGTACATTTGTATAGAAGAATTAAAAGCCTGACTCGGTTGAAAAATAATAACGCGCACATTTGTCACTTAGTTCCTAAGAAAATTTTTTGAAAAAACATATCTTGGCAACAAACCTGTAGGTAAAAAGTTTTTGGAATTTCTTGGCTTAATGCAATAAGAAAATACTATAAATAAACAGAAAGACAACAGCGTTTTTTTTAATGTAACTATTAGAAATAGTACACCATTCCTTAACATATACAATCTTAAAAACTAGTTTAAACGAAAAAAGACACCTCAAAACATTCACAAGTTAGGAAAAAAAAGGAAAACGAAACCAGAGCCAAAATAGAGGAATTAACAGATATAACGACAAAAGACAAAGACTAGACAATAGACCAGAAATAACCAGTTTAGAATTAAAACAAAAACCACCCGCAACCATTAGTACGCGGCGGACATTACCAAGGACCGGGACAGCGAGGGGAGGGGGTTAGGGGGGTGTAGACGCCGTAGGGTCAGAAGGTGAAGTTCAAGCGAGGCACACGGGCGGCACTCACCTCACGTGGTCGGTATAGCTGTGCCGCAGCGTCGTGACCGCAGACTCGAACCGGCGACCCCGCGACTTCAAGCCGTTCACTTGGACTTCCTTGACAAACTCACTCTTTGGTGTCGAAGTCATCAGTTTCTCATCGTTCAACGCATGGTTAGAGAGACTCTTGAACCTGTGCCTGACGTCCACCTTCTCCGTGTACTCCAAGTCCGCCTCGGGATCCGAGGGGACGCAGTAGAACTCGTCCTCTATACACCCGGACAGTCTGTTAGTGTTCGACACGAGGGAGTTCTTCCGGTGCGCGAGCGGCGTCAAGAAGGGGAAGTTGTTGAACAACTCCTCGGTCTTCTTGTTCTTCTCGATCAGCGCCGGGATCGTGTTCAGCGACTTCTGCTTGAATATCTGGAAGTTGGCGAGCGGCTCGACCGCCGCGCTGATGATCGTGGCGGCCACTTTCTTCTTCTTGTCGAAGTACGTCGGCATCGCGAACGAGTTCTCGTGGCCGTTCTCCGTGATGAGCGTCGCTTCGGGGGTTTTGTACTCCTCTATCGAGGGGGAGTGTATCGCGTGGCGGGGGATCACGTCGGGGGGCCCCGTGAGGGTCGCGTTGGGGGTCAGGTACACGTCGGAGGTCTCGCTGACGACCGTCTTCTCGAGCAGCAGCTTGGAGAGCGCGCGGCCCGTGTGCCTGCAGTGCGGGGAGGGTACGTACAGCGTGGTGGTGGTGGTCGACGTCCGCTCGAGGCGCACGCTGTAGGCCCGGCCCGGGGAGGGGGGAGGAGAGAGAAAAAAAAAACATAAATACAAATTAATAAAAGCTACTAAATAAATTGTGAACCGCGAAGTTAGTTACCGTGCGTAACACATAGAGTGTATTGTTAATTTAATGTAAAAAGGAAAAAAAGAAGCGGTACGGTTTTGTACAGGGGATGGTGAGGGCGTGTCGTATCGTGTCGTGTGGATGTAGTGTCCGCCATGCACCGGGGGTGTTCATTCTTACACATTACACTTGCCAATTCTTCAGACATCTAAACACATAGGAGTTCTCAGCTATAAACAGCAGGCCAAAACCGTGGCTCCACCGAACCAATCCGGGTTAGTCGAACTACCAAAAACCATCAGCCAATAGCGATCGCGTACATGGCTCCTCCATAAGGTCTCGTTGAACTGTGTCTAGTCCCGTGAGCAGCTGCGTACCTGTTATGGTGTGGCCTCGTGGGGTCGACGGCGGAGTCGCCCTCGGAGCTCTGGCGGGAATGCGCCGACGCGGCCGACGAACTGCCATAACCTGAAGCCTGAACACAGACGTACACATCTTTGAAATTATTGTAAACGAATAAGGCTTTAAACGAGGCTGCTCCGGGTAGTATTTACCTGGATGTTTATCTATACAACGTGGTAGTGAAATAACGAAAAACCAAATGAATCTACACATTATTATTTATTTTCATAAGTTACCGTCATAGTAATTAGTGTTTTTTAATATCAACTATTCTGCTTGTTCGTAACTGTAGGCTCGTTATGTGCGAGTCGTATACGGTCGGTGGAGGTTAACAGCCTCTTGCGAACTACTCCATATCTTTCATATATCCGTAGACTGCCTGTGACTGACTCGGCATGAAATAGAAATGATGTAAACATTAACCTATAATAAAAAGTACTGTAATCAATTCTACTCTCGATATTGAACAAACTAGTTTCAGGTTTTGCGTTTATTCGTTAACACGTTGTATATTTAAAACAGTGACCACAGAGAAGTGTGGTAGGTATAGAAAGTATGCGTGTGTAGGACAAAGAGATGAAAGATAGAGACAGGGATAAATAGAGAGGTAGATATAAAGAGATAGTTGGATAACGAGAGAGGTAGAGTTAAGAAGAGGGTTAGAGATAAGAAGGGGGTTATAGATAAGAAGAGGGTTAGAGATAAGAAGGGGGTTATAGATAAGAAGGGGGTTATAGATAAGAAGGGGGTTATAGATAAGAAGAGGGTTAGAGATAAGAAGGGGGGTATAGATAAGAAGAGGGTTAGAGATAAGAAGGGGGATATAGATAAGTGGAGGGTTAGAGATAAGAAGGGGGATATAGATAAGAAGAGTGTTAGAGATAAGAAGGGGGTTATAGATAAGAAGAGGGTTAGAGATAAGACGGGGTTATAGATAAGATGGGGGTTATAGATAAGAAGAGGGTTATAGATAAGAAAGGGGTTAGAGATAAGAAAGGGGGTTAGAGATAAGAAAGGGGTTGTAGATAAGAAGAGGGATAGAGATAAGAAGGGGGATATAGATAAGAAGAGTGTTAGAGATAAGAAGGGGGTTATAGATAAGAAGAGGGTTAGAGATAAGACGGGGTTATATATAAGATGGGGGTTATAGATAAGATGGGGGTTATAGATAAGAAGAGGGTTATAGATAAGACGGGGTTATAGATAAGATGGGGGTTATAGATAAGATGGGGGTTATAGATAAGAAGAGGGTTATAGATAAGAAAGGGGTTAGATATAAGAAAGGGGGTTAGAGATAAGAAAGGGGTTGTAGATAAGAAGAGGGTTAGAGATAAGAAGGGGGATATAGATAAGAAGGGGGTTATAGATAAGAAGAGGGTTATAGATAAGACGGGGTTATAGATAAGATGGGGGTTATAGATACGATGGGGGTTATAGATAAGAAGAGGGTTATAGATAAGAAAGGGGTTAGAGATAAGAAAGGGGGTTAGAGATAAGAAAGGGGTTGTAGATAAGAAGAGGGTTAGAGATAAGAAGGGGGTTAGAGATAAGAAGAGGGGCAGAAATAAGAAGAGATAGAGATAAAGAAAGAGGAAGAGGTAAAGAGAGATAGAGATAAAAAGAGTTCTAGATAAAGAGAGGGGTAGTGATAAAAGGAGACGTAAAGCCACTAATGTAGTAACCTTGCTGCTCATGTCTCCGGACGTGTTGGAGGAGTTGCGCGAGTGCGTGTGCTGCTGCAGGCACGACGCGCACGAGGCGGGCACCGCCGCGCATGCCGACACGCCCGCCGACACGCTCGACAACGTCAGACCTGACGACGGGTGATGACCACAATAAATATTCATATCGCAGTGGCACAAATGATAAACATCAGGGACAACTTTCAATTCTGAACTTGTGTCCGGAATTCGCCAGAAGCTAGTGACCGGGGGCTTTCGCCTGATGGTAAGCGACACGCCGGCCTATAGATAGCTGCGATAGGCCAAATGGCTAAAAAAATGTATTTAGTCCGTCATTTAGATTATAAAAAAATATTGGACATGTATTTATTCTTGTGTCAATTAAACAAAAAATGACGTGATGTCACGTCTGTATACAATTATTACTGAGGCGTGCGTGACGTAAAGAACCCCCACTCCCGAACTTTCGACGCTCTATATCTTTGGCATTTTCGATTGATTCACCCGACATTTGTTATTTAGTCTCTTGGACAATATTTACTTGCTGCTGAGCGAGGGAGTATAATGCACCCCCCGGCGGCAGGCTCAAAGGCAAGGCGCTGAGGGGCTTCAGATACAAAACTCCACCGGGGAGCCCGGAGGTCCCCTCTCATGTGCCGATACGACAGCCGCGGGGGTTTTAGTGGGTAAGAATCCCACACACCCCGGTCGAGCACCACAGCTCCCGGGGACCTTTAGAAGATTACCACCGCAAAAAGGTCTTTTAACTTAGTATAAGCTGGTGCTTGGCCGCGTCCATCGATATAATATATAAACTAGATAAACATTCACGAACAAAATGACATCTAAAATGTGGTCGCGGTGGTTGCAAACTTATCTGTGCTGGTGGCGGAAACGTGAACTAACGATTTTATAATGATAATGACTTGTAGTTTGACAGTTTCATATAGACAGTAGCGACACCCCTATCGGCAAAAATAAACTTGTCAGGATGAGGCTTGTGAAGAAATAGCGACACAAGGGCGCTATTTCTCGCTAACACTTTTTGAACCGTGACACCAAATCTAGTTTATATATTATATCGATGGCCGCGTCCGACCAAATGGGGCGTTGGTGATTCAGTTGTTGATAGTAAAACATATCACAAACATACTAACTTTAGTCTTTAAGATATCCACATCTCGAGAAGACTGCAAACAAATTATTTCAGTACTAAACGAGAAAGGCAAGCGTTTATGAGGGTATATCGAGGTATGCTTACCGGGAGGGTCGGGCGGTGCGGGCACCAGAGGGGAGTCGTCGCCCTCCGGCGTCGACAGGTCGCACGACGCCAGCAGCGACAGGGGCTGCGACGCGCCGCCCTCTGGACCAACATCACTACACTGTATTGTTGATTTAGGAAGAGGAACACCGGGTAGCGAACATCGTGCCATCAGCCAATTTGATGCTATTTAAAGCACTTCCACAATAAAAATGTGTAATTGTTTTGCACTGAACTGTTCTAGTGAAATCTTCTTTTTTTTTGTCTTAGACCAGACTGCAGATCGAGGTAGAGAAGCAAAACCAGAAAGGAAGAATTCCCAATTCATAACCAAAATCGAATGATAAGAACACAATATGCATAGATCTTTACGGACGTGTTGGCCTCAATGTTGACAATACTTAAAATCTGTCCGTAAGAACATTCCTCTTTTAACACTTGAGCGTACTTATTCTACTAACGTCATCTAGGGAATTATTAAAACAATCGTTTTGACATTACGACATAATATCATTATTGTTATTGAAAAAATATTACAGTATCGTACGTAGTACGTAATAAAAATAATTTTTACAAAAAAAAGAACCGCCTTCAAAATGCAACTAAAAAGCCTGAAATAATTTCTAAGAATTAGTGGTTTTTACATCTACATTGTTGGACTTGGCCTACAACAATTATAAATACATTATTACTATCAAAGACGGCGCCAAACTGGAAAACAGTTAGGTACCCACTGCCCTTGTAAGTATTTGCTAGACGTTAGGCGCCGACTTCGATAGTAATATGTATTTATAATATGTTGTAGTCCAAGTCCAACAATGTAGATGTAAAAACCACTAATTCTTAGAAATTATTTCAGGCTTTTTAGTTGCATTTTGAAGGCGGTTCTTTTTTTTGTAAAAAATATTTTTATTTTATTCTTTTTAGTGGTTCCCTTGGTGTATTATTGGGTTAACTTTTAACAACTTATATTTTATTCTGACAAACAGCCAGTTTAATATTTATTTTAAAAACACCCACTACATAACACAACTATGGACTACGTTTATTGGTGCAGTGATCCCGTGACCTTCCTGCTCCATCGTCAGACCCTGATCTCCATTTTTCTAGCAACTACTCGTCGAGACCTATCCAACGAGTCCAAATTCGGTAGATGTACGTTTGTTGGTGCCGAGATACCGTGACGACCTTCCTGCTCCATTATCAGACCTTGATCACCATTGTTCTAGCAACTACTCGTCGAGAGCTACCTAACGAACCCAAACTCGGTGGGTCTATGTTTATTGGTGCCGAGATCCCGTGACGACCTTCTTGCTCCATCATCAGACGCTAATCACCATTTTTCTAGCAACTACTCATCGAGAGCTACCCAACGAGCCCAAACTCGGCGGATCTACGTTTATTGGTGCAGAGATCCCGTGACGACCTTCCTGCTCCACCATCAGACCCTGATCTCCATTTTTCTAGCAACTACTCGTCGAGAACTATCCATCGAGTCCAAATTCGGTAGTACGTTTAGTAGGCACGGCTAGGATAGGATGGATTGTTAATTTTATTACAGAGTTTCGATGGCCATCTATGGCCTTCTTCATCAGATCCACTTCACCAAATGATACTTTCTGAATGAAAATGCTTGACTAGTTTCTAAATATACCAAAAACGCTATATGTATGCCTATAATATTTAAGGAGTTCCCTCAGTTACTCATGGTTCCCATCATCAGAACTTGATTTTGAAAAAAATGGGACCAATCTGGAACCATACCCTTTCAATAAAAAAAATTATTTTCCAAATCGGTTCGTAAACGACAGAGTTCTGAGGTAACAAACATAAAAAAAAAAAAAACATACAACCGAATTGATAACCTCCTCCTTTTTTTTTTAAGGCGGTTAAAAATTAATCCATCCAATCTTTGAATTTTATTTAGAATACTTATTTTTTAGGTCCCAATGATACACGAAGTCATTGTTTTTCTGCCAGCTGTGCACTTAAAATTCGCTTTCAGTACCAAAAACTGTGGTGATATTTTTGCTGTTCGTCAGGTCAAGTCTTTAGTGATATATTACAAAGTGAATGGTTACCGTAGTTCTTCTTCTTGGTGAGCGAGCCGAAGCCCGAGCTGGCGGTGGACGAGGCGCAGTCGTCGTCGGGCGCCGCGCCGCCCGCCGCGCTCTCCGACCCGCTGTCCGCCGCGGCCAGGCCCTCGGGCGCGTCCTGCTTGCGCTCGGGACTGCAACAACAACACAGAGATGGTTAGGGCGGACTATTGACCACCTATACTGCTGTCCCTGAGACGCACGCCACGCGTGGGGATTATGGCAACCGGGAGGGGTTGCCATTCTAAGGCTGCTAATGATGATGATTGAGCACTCTTGCATGGGCTAGTGTACGAGTAATTATGAAGAAACTCATAAATAATAATAATAATACCAGCCCTGGTTTATGTCCCACTGCTGGACACGGGCCTCCCCTCTAGATGAGGGGACTTAGACCGTAGTCCACCACGCTGGCCAAGTGCGGGTTGGCGGACTTCACACGTCATTCGAAAGCTAGTTAGGCTTTCTCAGACATGCAGGTTTCCTCACGATGTTTTCCTTCACCGAAAGCTAGTAACAATCGCACAAAGACAATTCGCAAATGATTAATTAAAGAAATCAGAGGTGCGAGACGGGTTTCGAACCTGCGCACCTTGTTTCCAATGCAAGCGCTCGCCCACTGAGCTGTTACCGCATCCATTAAGAAACTCATAGATTTATTAAAAAATACCGGTCAAGTGCGAGTCGGACTCGCGCACCGAGGGTTCCATACCATCTATGGACGTATTATAATTAATTAATAATAATTAAAGTAATAGTTGACTTTTAAAAGTTCACTTAAACTGAACTTTTAAAAGTGAACTTCACTTTAAGTGAACTTTTGCGTAACATGACACAGTTACGTTCTATTGGTGCTGTCAAAAAGAAAATAAGCGGTTGGATCTATTATAAAGTAATTTTACTATTCATGTAACATCTCAGATAGCAATAAAACCAAACCACAAAACTAAGTTTGTTTGTCGAGGTTTTTTTAGGATTACTAAAAAACTGTAACTTTTTAGAAAGATCATTTTATTTTTCCTGTAAAATATAGATAGACATGCATAACCCATAATTATTTCAGATTTTTCCCTCCACAAACTTCGGAGATAAGGGGGGGGGGGGACGGTATTTTTTTGACATTTTTGATTATTAGCCAAAAACTACGTCACATAAGCAAAAATAAAAATCTGTTTTGAGATGTGCAAATGAAGCTCTTTCATATGATACCCCACTCGATATAGTAGTCTCACTTTGAAATTTTGATGACCTATTTCTACCCCCATTATAAAAAAAGTAAAATTAAAAATATATTTTTTTCATTTGCGATGTATGCGGGTAAAAAAGATCTAAAATTATTCCAATTTTCAAATCGATAGCGTTAGCGGTTCCTGAAATATATATGTTTGTGACAGACAGACAGACAGACAGACAGACGAAGTCTCACCATAAGGGTTCCTTTTTTACCTTGTAGGTATGGAACCCTAAAAACGGATGGTATAGCTGGTATCATCAACAGCCGAAACACGTCCACTGCTATACAAAGGCCTCCCCCTTATAAGGGAGAGGTTGCTGTAATCCCCACGCTTGGTAGGCGTCTTGGGGATCGTAGTATAAGTGGTAGGTAATCCAATAGAAAGATGCCGTTGCCTGTCTTCTTGTTTTCCTTTAGTCGCCTCTTACGGACACCCAACAGGAGGAGATGGGTGGATGCTATTCTTGCCCACCCGGACACCCATAAGGGCTGGTATTAACCAGCCCTTATTTTGTTGTCCCACTGTTGGGCACGGGCCTCCCCTCAAGATGCTCAAGATGAGGAGGCTTCGGCCATAGTGCACCACGTTGGCTAAGTGCGGGTTGGCGGTCTTCACACGTCATTCGAAAGCTAGTTAGGCTATCACAGATATGCAGGTGTAAACATTGCTGTGTTCCGATGTAAAAGGCTGGTGGTGAAATTACCAGACACAAAAGACTTAATAACTAGTCTCGTGTGACGAGTGGCAGTGCAATGCACGCGTTTATAGGCAGGCGTGTCGGTTACCATCAGGTTAATTAAAAAAAAAATCTAGTGATTATGTTCAGTAAAAAATTTATTCTTATTAGCTAGTCATCAATATTGTATCTTTGTATTGTATACCTATTGGCCAATACGCGTATCACTATTTTCTATGTTCAGGTTTCATATATCGTACAAACAAATAATAATGTAGATTCTGCATATTGTACAGTAATATGAGTCTATGCATGCTATCGACAAATTAATCTGCTGTGTCCTTTCGTAACTGAATATTTCCAAACATGATATTTTTAATTTTTTGTTGTAATATTTTAGTTCGATAAGTACGTAATCCATAAAGTACGGCATACACGCGCAGGTATACCTGACAGGTATACCTGTACAGTTCAACTGCGCAGGTAAACCTGAGCGTGTATGCCGCAAAACTGTGCAGGTTTCCACGCCTGTACAGGCGAGTCAAAAAATATGAATTTTCATATTTTTAACTGCGCAGGTATACCTGTGCAGTTTACCTGTGCAGGCAAAACTGAGCGTGTATGGCGCTCGCCTGCGCAGGCGTCAGTTATCCGATGACTGTTAGAGGGAAAGGACGCGCGGCGCTCTAATACAGTATGTCGTCTCGTAAGCGGAATGTAGTAATGGAAGAATTTATTAACATGTACAAGTCGGAGCATTGTTTTTGGCATATTAAGTGTAAAGATTATCACGATAAAATTTAAATAATTTTATTCCTTGACATGATTATGTCACCCTGTAACGATAAAACATTTGTACGCCGGAAACGGTAGAATACTTGGTACCATCTATTATTGTAACATAAAAATATGCTGACAAATAATGATTCTTAATCTTTTAAAAATAAATAAGTAGCAGCAATTATAATAAATCGTAAGAAAAAAATCATGGAGAAAAGTCTTTTCATCTTATTGGGGCCCGTTGGTCTAGTGGTCACGCCGGCTGCTACCCAATAGGTAGTGGGTTCGATTCCTGCCAAGTGTCTAGGTGTTATTTATCTATTTATGTATGTATTTACAAGAAAAAGTCATCTAGTTTCCATAGTATAGGCTCTGCCTAATTTGTGATCTGTGTGGATTGTCCCAGAATATTATTATTATTCGTAGATAATTGCGGTAATAATAATTCGGTTTAAATTTCAATTCCTTCAATAAGTCGACATAAGAGTACTGTTTGCTTTTCACCACTGTTCACGGTGTCGTCGTTTAATATCCTTTTCTTTAATAAAACAAACTATTAATCTATTAACGCTACTGCGTCGCAGTCATGCGCCGCTGTCGGCGCCATGGTTTCAACTGAGAGTTTGTGCAGGTTTACCGTTACGTGTATGGTCTCTATGGAGCTCAATTATACCTGTACAGTTTAACTGCACAGGTATACCTGTCAGGTATACCTGCGCGTGTATGCCGTACTTAAGACTGATAAAATGTATGATGCCCACGACCCGCGAATGACGCCTTGTACTATAAGTGCACAAAGTTAAATAAATAAAATAAAGTCTGCAAATCTAAAAGTTCTAAGTCTGGTTATCATCACTACATGTTATAAAACAAAGTCCTCCGCCGCGTCTCTGTCTGTCTGTTCGCGATAAACTCAAAAACTACTGCACGGATTTTCATACGGTTTTCACAAACAGATAGAGATATTTTGTCAAGGTTTTTTTTTTTAATTTGGCTGAAATATAACTAAAATTGTTGTAAGTGTCAGTAAAAGCGCGGGCGAAGCAGCGCGGGTCAGCTAGTGTGTATAGATAAAAATCTGTTGTATTTAAAATCTTACACTGACTAGAGCCTACCGTGTGTAGCCTAGTCTCATCCACTTCCAACGTGTGAATACCAGCATTGTACGTAAGAATAATAATTTTGTGTTAATCGATCCTGTATTTTGTTATAAAACACAAATCGTTTATAGTAAAACCATGTCGTCCCCTTTAAATTCCATGTCAACAGCAGCAATATCTATATGATACTTACACTTTGAAGAGCGGGTCGCCTGAGATCATGTTCATCTTGATGCGCAGCCGCAGCACCGAGTTGTCAGGCCGCCGGCGGTCGTAGCCCTCCAGCAGGCAGCGGCGGCTCGTCTCGCCCGCGCCCGCCAGCTCCGCCAGGTTCACGTCGCAGAAGCCCAGCTTCTGGTATGACCTGCCACCTGGAACGCAACCACCGCCCACCAACTATACTATACGTAGCAACGTACACTAGTAGGCAGCGCTGCCACATCGGCCTCTGGTGTGGGTTGGTGACGGCAGCGATTATCGTCATTTAGGAATCTATGTCGGACTTTGCCTGCCAGTGGCTCTTTGTCGGCCTTAAAGCCTCTAACAGCCCATCCATAATGGACGCATGGATCATCTTACTTTTTAAACGATCAGGTGGTCGGCCTTATGGTCCTAACCAGAAAGGAACAAAAGGACACAAAGATGTTGCTCTTGGCAGGACATGTAGCAATACGAAAAATTCAAAGGCGGACAGCTGATAATTTATTCGTGCTTGCAGCTCAAATTTGTGAGGGTCGGCCTCGCGATTACATTGCAAAGGCCAAACTTGGCATCTATTTTATGAATCTCTCCTTAACGCGAGTTAAAATTGTATCAATTTAAAAGTTACAGAGACCAGCTCACGACGGCACTATATACCATAGCACGCCGCTGCGGGATTCTCGTTGTACAATTAACTTTTGTAATGCTTAACGGAATGTGTTTCTAGTTATTTAACGAGTATATTTCTATTTAACATTACACAGTCGAAAAAAATACATAAATACAGTTATTAGTTGTTAGTTATAGTGAAATACTACATACAACCCAAGGTATTTATATCCAAAATACGACGTGTGAAAACCGCCAACGCGCATTTGGCCAACGTGTTGCACTATGGCCTTTTTTTTTTTTTTGACGCGGGGGAAATCTTTGAAAGATCCCCGGGAGCTGTGGGGCTCGACCGGGGTATGTGGGATTCTTACCCACTAAAACCCCCCCGGCTGTCGCATCGGCACATGAGAGGGGAGACCCCAGGGCTCTCCGGTGGGATCTGCACCAGGGGCCCCTCAGTGCCTTGCCTTTGAGCCCGCCGCCGTGGGGCGCATTGTAGCCCCCCGGGAACCTGTCACGGTGCTCACGGGGACGGGGGTCGCAACCCCGCCGCCGTCCTCCTCGGAGTCGCCGCCGTACTCAATGGACGCTCAAGGGGCCCACACCCCGAGCGTCCAGCGACTCCGAAGGTGCACTATGGCCTAAACCAAGGGGCTTAGATGAAGGTCCTCTTGAGGGGAGGCCCGTGCCCAACAATGGGACATAAGCCAGGGCTGTTAAAAATATAGTTACAGTAATAAAAATAATAAATACCCTTGCACTCCTTGCGCACGGAGACCCGCATCATCGCCGGCTCCAGCACGCCGGTGCTCGCGTTGGCGCACATCTTGCACACGAACGAGAACTGCGCGTTCCACCGCACCGTGTGGTTGCACACCTCCTCTCTGCGACAATACACACCGAGACATGTAAACTGTATACTATATTACGATCTAAGGAACATGTGCGGTTACGTTAGTATCAGCATTCATCACCAACTGTCCCTGATACTCCGTGATCATCACGACAGATCACAGGAACTAGTGGAACTGATCTTTATTCTAAAATATCGGTTGGATGAAAAAAACTGGAAGTTAGGTCAGGAAATCTAGTTTTTCAAAGTTTGACTATACCTACAAAAGTAAATTGAAACAGACTCATTTCTGGTTCTGGCATTTAAAAGTTGTTGTTCAAAATGTACGTTAACGTTACTAAAATAGGCAGTCTAATTATGTGTGGTAATTACTTCGGAATGCACACAACTATTCACACCGAATAACACCATTATGAACACGAACTAGTTAGTATAAATTATAGAAACATCTAGAACCATTAGCCACGCAACACTTCAATATTCACGACATTAAATCACAAAATTAAATCATTTACTCCTAATGAATAATCTCCATTAATGAATAAATAATAAACGATAAAAACAGAATCAACCTTAATTGACCTTAGAGAAAGTACATAAGCATGTTACCTACTGCTTTTCATTTGTAATTTGATCTTAGATAATTTTGTTTGTTGTTGACACATTTTCCGATTTGCATAAGTAGTAGTTTTACTTTAAAGATGAATACTTCTGAATATTATACATAACTTAAGTGTTTATATGTGTACAGCTATGTTACGTATGTATGTTGTTGTTTATGTGTGTGTGTGGGTGTTCCAGTCGGTAACACTCAAGGGGACATTATCCAATCGACATGTCGCACGAAGTATCCCAGCAGGCTTAGCACGATTTGCCAAGACTTCGTAATCTTGACAGTTCAGTGTGGAGTATGACGTAGTTATCGACCTAGCTAATACCGAAAATGACGTTTCTACGTCGATAACTACGTTATACTCCACACCGAACTGTCAAGATTCCTCTTGAACTGTCGCCATTTCGGAGCGACGTGAGGCCAAATGAAAAACTGCAGCAATTGGATCATCGTCGCCTAGTTGCATGTTTATCGGTTTTTTACAGATTGTTCCATGGTGAATGCGCTCAAGCACTTTTTGACCTTGTACCACCATCCCCTTTCTTTTACCGGACTACCAGGCGCCGGCAGGGTCTCCACCGCTTTGTCGTTGACACTCCAACTTGCCGCACTAAGCGTTTCGCTTCTTCTTTTCTCATGCCAAGCTGTGGAATACCCTCCCGGACAACGTTTTCCCTGATAAATATAACTTGGGTGTATTCAAGTCTAGAGTGAACAGGCAACTTATGGGTAAGCGCGGTCCATCCTAGACCACATCTTCACTTACCATCATGTGAGATTGTGGTCAAGCTCAAACCTATTTATTATAAAAAAAGGCCGCTCAGCAATAAAATCAAACTAACTAAACGAAGTACGCATAATTCCCATAGGAATCGGCACTATTCAAGAAAACATTGCCTTATATATAAAGTTATAGACGTGAATGAAACCTTGAAGTAGTTTAAAGTGATTTGGCAGACTTTACGTCGTCATCTCATCAAAAACATGAAATGGTATAAAATTCACTTGAAATTAAAGTGCTCACTTATAATAACTTTAAGAGTCCAAGTATTAATGGATACTATTGGATACATAAAAATGGTAAGCAAAAAAAAATTAAAATCACCTAAAAGACATAAAACTCTCGGATGATGATAGATAAAATACAAAATATGTATGTATGTACATATGTACAAACATGGTGGCGTTTCGTCGCGTTAGATGAATGAATGAATAGGCAAGTTAAACTACCACTTTATATGATAGTATGAATTTTCTAAAATATCTTAGATCGAATTATAAGTTATCTTAGATCGAATTATAGTGAACTTATATAGACACAAACGCACTAGCATTACATTATCGTCTAAATAAATAACCAAAATGCACAGTAGTTATAACAATGTCAATATTTCAGAGCATAGTCGTTATCTCTCAGTGCCTGTACGAGAATAAGTCCTACAATAATCGTTAAAGCAAGAGGCATCTTGCACTATACAGCGCGCTACGGACAGACGCAGTTTCTGCTGAGTGCATACATTTAACCTTTTAAGTGCAGGCTGTCTAATGTGCTTAATGTTCTTTATCACTGTATGCACCATTTGCCAAGTAATAAGGGTTGAGAACGACTAAAAAACTTTAAACTTTTTTGTGCGTTATCTAATAGCCATTTTTGGAATGTTAAAATTTATACTAGGCGAAAACATAAATCGTAGATCATTCTATTGTTTGGATAGGTAAGTTGGATTTAAAATAATATCAAAACAGAATGAAAGATGAAATGAAACGGCTAACAACTTGCAAATATATATATATATATATATATATATATAATTATCACATTAGTTTGTTTTATAAAAAATCATTGTCTTCATCCGTGAATAGGTACATATTAATATGGCTTCAATTACCGTATCTGCTGAGACAGCGAATGGGAGCAGTTGCGAGACATAAAAAGAGCTTTATATCGGATTTATAACATATACGAGAGCTTACACGAGTATCTCGGTCCCAGAGACGTCTCGTTAGATAAGCCTAGACCGGCCTTGGAACACGCGTACATATAATCGGATTCAAATTGAATCCATTGTGTTTATAATAATAATATTTCCCTATCATCATAAAGGAGCATACAACGCTCTAAGATTTGGTAGAGCAGTTGATCTTGGCATCTAGTGATGAAAACATTAAGCCTTACTTCTAAATCCCCTTTTTATATTTTTATCCATCTGGCAGTTGTTTGCATCAATCTTAGTCGGTTAATTTACTTTGTATTACCTTTTGGAAGACCACTGGTCGGTAAGATGAGACTGGTGTGTTTTTCTCGTTATATTTCCCTTCTTATAACACAAGTTGTTTGGACCTCTTGGAATGAAATGAAAGTAAAACTTCGGTACTCGGTTCAGCTTTACTGAATAAGTTTTTCTTCAGCCGTATCAATTACAGAAGTTTGCAAGGGTACCGTGTAATAGAAGATACGTATAATATAGTGATGCCGAAGTTTGGAACAATAACAGTTTTCTCATCCAACTACTTAATGTTTCTTTTTGCAATGTCAACACAAGTCTTATGATGTATAATTCGGTCTTTATTATTATTACAAAACAGTATAGATAGAGCAATGGTCTTTCTGAGTTGCTAGGCTTGCTTAAAGATCCTGGTCCATCCTGGTCACAGTGCCCCAAAATATTGCTCGTTTACAAAGATTTGGCACTTGGCATATTCGCCGACGCGGACAGTTGACGCTAGATTTCATCGATTCAGTGTCACATTCTGCCAACTGCAATTACTGACATATTGCCATTTCATTTTCTGCCAGACAGGTAGCATATACAATCGAACACAATCAGGCTCTCCGAAATATACAGCTCCGTTCGTCTCAAGCATTCTTGGTGGTTCCAGAAATTCTTCGAAAGGAACAGTCCCCTTTAATGGGGCAGCTTAGTCTCAGGATTATGATTCGTAACCAAACCATATTATAGCAAAATAAATTTGCTGTAACTATATTATAACCACTAGCTGACCCACGCAGCTCCGCCTGCGCTATTTTAACGTTAACTAAACTTTTAATAAGAGACATTCGCATCGAATACATAACCTCCTTTTTTATAGTCGGTTAAAAACTGGGACCCACTTTTTACTTGCTCTCCGAAGCACGGACCCGTTTAGTACAAATGGCGTTAAAAGGTCACCCATCTATTTAATAGCGTTGCTTAACCCGATCGATTACAAAACCTTGATAACAACTCTCTATGAGTGTTCCCTTACTAATATTTATTATATTATAAAGAAAAATTGATAAAATCGGACCAAGCGTATAACCAAGTACCCATTTTGACTTTAATCCCCTCTCCCAAAAGAACCGTGCTAGATTGCGGGATAAAAAGTATCCTATGTCCTACCTCGTAGTAAGATCTCAAATCATGCCAAGTTTCATTTGAATCCATTCAGTAGTTTCGACGTGATGCTCAGCCGTGATACAGACAGACAGACAGACAGACAGACAAAAATTAAAAAAAAATACATTTTCGGCCTCAGTATCGGTTATAGAATGCCCTCCAAATATAATTTTCAAAATATCTTCAATGTACAGAATTGGACCTGTTACAGTTTTATTATAAGTATAGATTATCTTGAAGGCACTATAGAATATAATCTGCCTGAATAAAACAAGCTGAAAATAAGTACTCTAGGCAATAGAGTCATAGTAGACAAATAAGGACTACGATTCTTTTAAAGTGAGCACTCGATCCTCATACGTTCAATGCCATGTGCACGGTAATGGAGACCTATGGGTCGCGTGCGCGTTACCACGCACTTCCGCCATCTAATCCCCTCCAGATAACGAACTCGATAAACATAAAACTAAATTAAAATTATTTGTAAGGTTCAGTTCAGTATGGTCAGTGTACTGAATGATTTGTTAATTCGCCCGTGTCACATCATTATCTAACTAGCCCCGTTTTGGGGGTAGGCTTACCATATCCTCCTCTCTTCATGCAGGCATTTATTTCGTTTACCCGCTTTAAAGAATAACTCAAGAAAGGATGGAGTCTATCTCGATCTTGATTAGTTTTTTGAAGTGTCTGGGTGTTGTTTATCTATTTAAGTATGTATTTAAAAAAAAAAAAGTTTATAAGTATTAGTATCAGTTGTCTGGTTTCCATAGTACAGGCTCTGCCTAGTTTGGGATCGGATGACCGTGTGTGGATTGTTCCAAGATATTGTTATTATTATTATATTTTTTCGTTACTTTATGGTAGCAACAATAGCGAGTAATCAAACTGTTAGTTAACGTTCACGATGGCGATCTCAAGGTTCAGGAGTTTTTGTTGAAAATAAGTTGGTTAATAAGCACAACGCTGGTAATTGTAGTGTACGAATGATTTATAAAGAATTCGTGGTTTATGTTTAGTAATGCTAGTGTTTGCAATATAAATAATACTTTGGAAGCATTATTTTTCTGATGGCCAAATCGGTAGTAGATCGTTTTGTTGTTTCCAAAGCCACAATATATGCCATATTCAGTAAATAAAGTAAGTTAGTCGACCCAGTTTTATAATGAGGCCCATTTTCTGTGAAGTGTCAATATTTCTGCCAGATGTGCCTAGCTGTCAGTTTCTTGGCGTTAATTAGCGCAAGAACATCAAATATTCCGACATACATAGGTTTAGTCGCTATTCATGGTGCGTCGGTTTTGGTTTCGGTGTGATACGTATCTTCACGCTTCGTGACCAGCCCTGCAGGGGCGGACAGAGTCGTCACGGATGAGGTGCGCGCACCTGCTCGTTGATTAATCATTTTAGTTCTTTTCGTTAAAGACTCGATGTATTAGGTGCAATGTCTAGCTTATGAGTTTTAGTTAAGAGTCAGAATATTTCCATCCAATGCAATCCTCAAATCGTGTTGTTTTCACATGATAGGCTACAGATAATATTGATTTGAAGAACTAAACCCAATCTCAGTAAACGATCGCCTACTAGATTGTGCGCTACATCCGACGGCCGCTAAACCTCAGTAATATGGGTTAGATCGATAATATCGATAAGATAAGAATAAATTACATTATAACATCCGAATGTATGTTAATAGAAATTGGAAGGTAACCCCAACAATAAACGAACGTTTTATCTCAGCACAAGTCCGTAAATGGCGAACTTTATAGACTTAATATCTCCAATGATGAGCACTGAGCAGTGGCCCGTATGCAGGTGTCCAGGGATAAAGGATATCGTGCCGAATACGACCTACTTAATGCCTCTCTAATTCGTATAAAAATGCTAGGTACGCTGTTTTATGCCAAGTGGAAGTAGCGATATCAAACTTGACAGGTTTGCGCCATTTGAAACAGCTGCATTAGAGGCACGCACCGACAATTTCACAAGTAAATGAACAGCTAGTGATGCGTTTAGCAATATCATCGGTGCCTTATTTATTAGTGAATGGTCGGATATTGCATATGAACGCACGTTTTCACCTCATCGTTGTGATATTGAACTGGCTTGGCAGAAAGCCAAAGCTGGCAAAGGGAACTCTGGGTCACTATTTTAAATACCGTGATGGTTATATTTCTTGGTAACCTAATACACATCGTCTATCATTATAGGGCATTAACAATCCTGTTTATTGCATCAAACCATTATATTTCTACAGTACCATCAAATAGCGTAGTGAAAGTTCATTAATCTTTTATGTAAACACTTCCAAATTTGCATATTTACTTTGTAATCACCGATAATAATTACATCAATTAGAGCGGTGGTTAGCATCAAAATCAGCCATTAACGCGAATAAAACAGTATTAAGAGCCACTTGCGCGGGCGCACATAACGGAACGTAAAGCGCATTAGGAAGCGCACCATGTTACATAATTCTAACAGGCCAATATTTGTTGCCAGCACGTTACAAAGTAATCATTTAGTTGGAAGAATGTGTGCAATAAATGTATTTCCCAGTGATGTGTTCCGGCAATTTGATATTGCATAAATTAGAAATGTAACAAGGTATTGTGTTGAAAGTATGCCAGTTTCGAAGTAGAAAATAAAATCAAATCTAAAAACGTTAAAAAACAGTTCATTTAGGTCTTAGACGACTTTCAGGAGCCAAATGTAAGATCAACACAGGTTAGGTCAGAACTATTAGATCAGCATCACTGCAGCACTATATTCCAAACGACGAAAGGTACTAGAGAACTAGGAGTTACGAAAAAAGAAACACTGAATGGCGTCCTACTAATGTAATCAAAGGTAAAAGGCACACATGGTCATCTCACATTCCAAACTAGGACAATACTCGAACTCATGACCTATTGGGTGTCTAACCACCACAGACCAACGTGCCTGTTAATAGCACTTCTTAAATAGTTAAACTACTTACGACAATTTTTTTACTCTTACTCTTCTGAAGTTTCTAACACTTCATCGCAATTTATAGTCCCATGGGTATTAAGGTTAAGTAAGACAAAATATTATGAATAAACTGCATCGAAATAAACATTCACGAACAAAATGACATCTAAAATGTGGTCGCGGATGTTGCAAACTTATCTGTGCTGGTGGCGGAAACGTGAACTAACGATTTTATAATGATAATGACATGTAGTTTGACAGTTTCATATAGACAGTAGCGACACTCCTATCGGCAAAAATAAATTTGACAGGATGTGGCTTGTAAAGAAATAGCGACACAAGGGCGCTATTTCTCGCTACCACTTTTCGAACCGTGACACCAAATATAGTTTATACCAGTATATTATATCGACGATAAACTATGATTAAATCCTTAAAATTTGTTTTACTTTAAAGTGTATAGTATACTCGTAAATATCAACTTTATTGATACGTAGATCCATCTACTGAATAAAGTTTTAGAGATACATTATTTATTACACACCGACAAGTAAGGGGTTGTCCATTAATCACGTGATGTTTTTTAGTAACTTTTTAACCCCTTCCTGGTGATATGTGGTGAGGTTTTAAACTACCAACAAATCACGTGTATTTTTTTGTACAAACTATATTGAAATTTCCGGAATATTATCTTTAAATACAGGTAACTGATTAAATGTTGAAGGGGAACTCGTTGCCGGC
The DNA here is from genome assembly GCA_911728495.1 of Furcula furcula. Taxonomy (NCBI): domain Eukaryota; kingdom Metazoa; phylum Arthropoda; class Insecta; order Lepidoptera; family Notodontidae; genus Furcula; species Furcula furcula. The sequence continues at coordinate 1,278,151 of OU452243.1, forward strand.
AACGGTGAGTCAAGACCACGTGCCGCTGTTTGGTTTAGAAATCGTGCATTCAACGAAAAATAAATACACGTGATGTCTCATTATACCCCTCCCCCCTCCTGGTGATACTTCGTGATTTTTTTCGGAACCCCTCCCCCCCTTTCAAGTCTCACGTGATTAATGGATGCCCCCTAAGATCAAGGCCTTTCATGATAATGTAATCGCCATCGATATATGTATGTAAGTTCAGCACGACTAAACCTTTTAAACACTGAGACGTTACAATTAATTAACAGCTATAATTACAGTGTAAACTTTTACTTTTACATAGTGAAAGATGCAACAGCTATGTATTTTCACACTCTCGTTGCTTTACAAGGTAACGTGTGTTCGTGGAACAGCTCAGTCAGTAGCCCATTGGACGGCATATTGCATCAGTAGATGTGTACGGGCGGCCCCATTCCTGCGTTTACGATTACGACGCTGTTTCGACTGAGCCGGGGACTTCAATAAACTGTTTCCAGATGCTGGGGAATCCGGGACATGTCCCGCGGCTTAGGTATTAAACCCTAAATATTACAAATTTGGTAGATGTTGTCTTTTCTGTGTTCGATCGTGAGTTTTGGTAGATCAAGGGTGCTTGAAATTGGTGAAGATGTATGAAACGGACTATATGTTAAAGAGAACGCTCAAATAGGGGCTCCTGAACTTTGTGTCATTATTTACTACCTTATTTTGGTTGATAATATCAGTCCGTCCATAATCTTTAAGAAATCACATCATCATTACAAAGAGAATTTACAAAACATTTCGATGACGGATTCGTGAATGGCCATAAAGATCAACAAGGACTCAACAAATATTACGTATTGTAGAAAGAACTACAATATCCTGTTTTCTTTACTGAAAATTACTATTTTTTAGGATATTCACATTTGAAACTATTATTTTGTACTGGATCACGCGTTCCAAAGAAGTTTAGTGTAGCAAGGGCAACAATACCTTCCAATAGTACAGTCCAAATACATTACGGTTTATAGGGTAGGTAGGTACAATAACACATCGGAATGGAGATTGCACGCTTCAATGAACACCACCGATGCTATCCATATTACACTAAATATTTGATATACGATACTGTAGGTACGTTACGTATTTTAGGACTGAGAACATTGAAAACGTTTGTGAAACTAACTTTGAATTAAATACAGTCGTCAACATGATTGTGGTTAAAGTTATAAATAGGTATGTAAATACATTTGTATTTATTTACATACAAATAAATATATTCGCTAATAATAGGTATAAATATATTCGCTTACTCCTCTTTTCTTCATATCTATTCATATCATATACATTTTTCGTTCCATAATAGTTTATTTACGCGAAGTCTACAATTTTGTTGCTGTATTTCAGTAGAATGTTAGAGAATGTAGTATAGTACGTGCAGTTTTATGTAATCGGTGACTTCATTATTTTTTGAAAATTTCATTCGAGCAAGATTCAGATACATACTTAAAGGGTTAGGAACGAGTTTAATCTCAGTCGCGGGATCAAAGGCTGTTCGAATGATCACTGTACAATCAGAGCAAGGTCAACAGATGGGCCGGTGTCGGGTGTCGGCAACAGATGGCCAACATCACGCTATATCGGTACGTCTACAACAATACAGACATCATATTTTAATTTTCTAAGCATCATATTACTAAGGGAAGAGAATTATACTGCTTTTGTTGTTAATATAATAAGTGGAATCTAAATCACAGAAGGATCATTTAAAGTTAACATCGGTCAAATCTCAGGTGTTTTTATTTTATTTATTTTATTTTTATTTTTTTATTGATGATTATTGTGGATTCAGAGGATCGAAAATCTGAAAATATAAGTCCAAACGTGACGTCGTCGCTTCCGGGATTAGTGTAACTCCTAGTAATATTATCCACGGATAAAGAACATAATGGGTCATTATAAAAAATTCCAGGTGTATTTTTTTTAATTTTTTTTTTTTTATTTATTAAAAGGTACACCAACAGAAAGTATATCGTAACTTACAATATCAAATAATGGTTAGCTGTTTTTGTGCTGATACAAATTCCACTTAAAGGCGTACACAACATTTCCAAAACACTAGTCAACATAACATTTCATTACAATCGATAATAATTATTATATGAATTCAATACATCATAATTTCCGGAATATCAAAAAAAAAAAAAAATTTAATAAAACTGACTGAATTAAACAAATCAATAAATCGTAATACGTTCTGACTTTAAATTAGAATATTATATTAACAATTAACTTATATGAATGAATGAATGAATGTGAATTATTAAATTAAATTAAATTAAAAATTAAAAAAAAAAAAAAAATTTAGAGCTACCCACATTGTTTCTTACATAATTTTAAAATTTTAAAAAAAATTTTAAAAATTTAATTTTTTTTTTTTTTTTTTTTTTTTTTTTTATCTTTTATCTTTATATCCTGTACTTTTGTTACTGAATGACTCTCCTATGGCATTCCTATAGCTATGCAGAGACATATTGTTTATATCGATGCTGTGATCGGTACAGACTAATGAATTATATTCCCTACACATTCTTATAATGGGAGAGTTCAATCCTATGTTGGTTTTACTACGAGGAATGTGCAGAGTCTTGGTAATTGGATACCTAGGGGGTTTGTGAGGTACTGAATAGGCTACACGTTCCGTAAGATCACAGCACTTCGTCGGACCATTTATAATTTTATATAGGAACACGAGATCATGCATACGGCGACGTTTGTGCAATGTTTGCATATTAAAGAAGTTCAACCGTTGATCGTAAGGGCAACGGTGACTAATACCCTGAGATACGAAGGCTAACCCTCTGGTGAAGGCCCTTTGGATATTCTCGATTCTTTGCGAGTCCACAGCGTAGAATGGGTTCCACGCAACACTAGCATATTCTAACCGACTACGCACTAACGCATTATACAAAATAATTCTGGTTTCTGCCCTCTTAAAGCCGAGGGTGTTACGCTTAACAAAACCCAGCATTTTAGCAGATTTTTTTACTACTGAGTCAATATGAGCTTTAAAGTTTAATGCAGCGTCCACTGTAACACCCAAGTCACAAGTATCTTTTACTTGTGCCAATATACTGTTACATAGTTCATATGAAGAGGCGGATGGGGATTTCTTCCTAGAAAATTTAACGTGGTAACATTTTAGCACATTAAGCGTCATTGCGTTTTCCTGACACCAACTCTCAATTCCTCTGATGTCACTTTGCACAAGTGTGATGTCTTCTGGACCCTTGATTATTTTATATAGTTTTAAATCATCGGCAAACATAAGTGCCTCACAATGCTGAATGTGATGGGTGATATCATTAATATAAAGTGAAAATAGTACAGGACCAAGATGAGAGCCTTGGGGAACACCCGAGCGCGCAATATAGTTGCAAGACATGTAGCCACCCACAGAAACTGCTTGGGAGCGACTACTTAAATAGGAAGCGAACCAACCTAACAAAGAACCTTGGACACCCGAGTGATGAAGTTTAGCTAGCAGTTGTGGGTGATTTACCTTGTCGAAGGCACTACTAAAATCTGTATATATAGCGTCCACTTCACAACCCCCGTCCAAAGCTCGTGAAATGTCGCTTACATATCTGACTAAGTTGGTCTGAGTCGACCTACCCGCTCTGAAACCGTGCTGATTAGAGCAAAGCATTTTTTCAAGATGATTAGTAATATAGGGACAGACCAGACATTCGAAGAGTTTAGAAAAGCAAGAAAGGATAGAGATAGGTCTGTAGTTTTTAACATCAGTTGGGTCACCCTTTTTTAGCACGGGAACAATTCTTGCGGTTTTCCATTCCTCAGGAAATACACCCTTTTCTATTGAGCGGTTATATAGGAGACAAAGCGGTACAGCGAGAGCTGTGGCACATCTTTTAATGAAAATAGGGGGAATAAGGTCTAGACCAGCACCCTTGGACGCGTCCATCCTATTGATTCCAGCAAGCACTTCCTGTGCAGAGAAGCATAAGTCACTTAATGTATTAAACGATTCTATACCATTCACTGTTGCACCACACGTTGCATCGGTAAAAGTCGAGGCAAAATGAGAGGCAAACAGGTCAACAACATCATCACCCTTATCCGCTACAACACTATTTAGATGCATACATGACGGTATAGTGGTTGTATTACTGCGCTTTGTTTTAATGTAATTCCAGAACTCTTTAGGATTTTTGGTAATACTCATTTCAATTCTGCTTTTATAATTAGTATAGAGCGTATTTATTAATACGTGGCTTCTATCTCGTAAAATATCATAACTGAGTTTATCGCGTGGATTCTTATTTTTGCGAAACTTTTGTCTATATTTCTCCTTTTCAGCTAACATTTTGATAAGCGCATTAGAAAACCAGGGCGGATACTTCGACCTGTAAGACTTTCTTTTGGTTATATGTTTGTCAATCACTTGTCGCAGCTTCACGTAGAATAACGAGACTGATTCATTAATATCGTCGCATTGCATAATCTCAGTGTTCCAGTCAATAGACTCTAGTTCCGAATTAATTAATTCGTAATCGCCTTTGTAGAAGTTCGGACCGTCACAAGTCTTGGGACGCAGGTATTTTATACTTGTATTTGTCATGGAAACTACTAATGGCGGGTGATATGGATCAATTTTACTTAAAATATCTACAGCATTATTAGTTTCTAAATTTTTTAAATTGCTTATTATCAGGTCCAAAAAACGATTATCAACATTCGGTACCATATTAAATTGATTTAAATTATGGATGACTAAAAAGTCAGTCAGTAAAAAGCCTAATGGATTATTATAATTAGTAGGAACTAAATTACTAGCAGCGGCCTGATTTAACCATTGGATAGAACCTAGATTAAAATCTCCTAAAATGATTACATCATTCATATTATTTCTGACATGATTTACACTATCCAAAAATTCGGACAAGGAGTCACTCTTTACAGGTGGCGGCAAATACGCGACACATATGGCGATTTTTTTTCTAATGTTGTTTATATTAAGTTGTATCGTAACCCAAAGGTCCTCATTACTGCTTTCCCAGCTGTAATTTCTAACCGATGATATGTCCCGTGAGACCGCTAACATGACTCCCCCTCCGTCCTTTTTGGAATTATTAAGACACACTCTATCTCGCCGGTAGACTATATATCTTGAATCAACTATTTCACGGTCAAATATATTAGAGTTAAGCCATGTTTCCGTAAATGCTATTATTTTATAACTATTAGAGAGGATGTTGCTGTACACGTCATTGGTTTTAGTTCGCAATCCTCTGACATTTTGATAGTATATTAAATCAAGCATTATTAACAGCAAAAACACCAAAACATTGACTGGATGGAGATAGTGTGCGACCTTTTAACACCTACTTATTGTATGTATTTGTGCACTACCAATTTCTTCTAGATAGAATATATCGGGAGATTTTAGTGTATATTTAGAAGAGTTTGCTACAGAAGACGTCCTTCATAATAACTCTTAAACGGTACTCAAAAAGACATGTCTATGTTCATTGTCTATGTTCTCTACAGGCTCAGGAAAGTATCAAATGATGCGACTCTCCTGACAGCATACCATAGCCTTGTGAGCTCAACTTTAAGTTATGGGCTTATTCTTTGGGGCAATTCTAGTGAGGTACAGCATGCCTTTATAGCCCAAAAGAAGTGTATTCGGGCGATGGTTGGTATTCCTCCCTGGGAGTCTTGCAAACCATTCTTTATTAAACTTAGATTAGTTACCCTGCCCAGTATGTACATATATGAGGTGGCTAAATTTGTAAGACAGCATATTAACCTCGAGAAGTACAAGACACTCAGATAAGCTAGTTTTACCCAAGATTCCTAAAACCACACTTTATAAAAACAATTGCTTCTCGATGTGTATTCAGATTTTTAATAAAATTCCTGACTGTATCAAAAAGCTACCTGCACAGATGTTTAATAAAAAAAACTTATAATATGGTTGACTGAACGAGCTTTCTACACTGTAGCAGATTTTATTGGTGCCAAATATAATTAATAAATTCAATATTATTATTATTGTAAACATTTTGTAATTCGAATGTACTTAATAATAATATAATAAATATTATAATAAATAAATGTTTAATACTTTTGCATGTCAATTTTGACGAAGTTGTGAGACGACCCTTTTATTTGTAACATCTTATGTATAAGTACCAACTTTTTGCAAATAAACGATTGATTGATTGACAACGAAATTTTTATTACGATAAGAGTAACCTGGTAGTATTCATGTTGACTCAAAAATAAGAAGATTATAAATCTTCACATACTATCTAATTCACGAACCTAAGAACAGCTCCGCAGCTAAAGTTACCATAAGTTATTGCATAAAGTTATCCCTATTCATAGCCTTGTAGCAGGACATTTCCGGGGAAGTACATTGCGAACCATTTCCGCGAAGATGTCTGGCATTGCGCCTGCGCAGGTGGGCGGTCCGAGCGCGCTCTGACTCACGCACACGCGTCGATTGCGATATTTCCGAGACCACCAGCGATTTAGCAAAGATGACGTCGCGTGCGCACGACGTTGCAGTTACGACATAATTACTTATAGATATGATTCTCACAATCAAAGATAAAAACAAAGTAAATTAGTCTAAAGCAGTGTATACTAAAATTTATATATATTGTAGTATTAGTAGTAGTTATTAATTGGGCCCCTAATTGGGTAACCATCGAAACGCACTTCGACCCAGATGGATCCATTGTGCCAGTGCTAACCCTTACTCTATTGCTGACGCATAGAAAAGTTCCTTAAGCTACGCCACGATTGCGCCAGCTTAGAGCTGTACATTGTTGGAAATTTTCGTCAATTTTTTGTGTTATATATTGTTGCATATGTAGATGTAATTTGACATCATCGCTTTGTCGTACCCAAACCAACGTGCGCGCGTGGTATTATCCTTAGATGGTATTTTGTCGGTACGATTGTGTGAGCGTGCGAGATACAATTGGCAGTAGCTCCCAGTAGATCCAACTCTAGTTGAAAACACCATTTAAATTTGTGCAATAGGGTTCAAATTGTTGCTAGAAAATTTAGGACACAACAAAACAGTATTGTTTACAATTTAACTATCAACATGGCGTGCCAACATTGTTACTGCGGAACATTTGCAGCATCAACAAACAGCGGTTGCAGATAATGGGGATAATGTTCGCCTAATGTAAACTGCATGGAACGAGAGCAAAGTCCTCGTTGTACGAGTATCGACTCGGGGCACGTTGTTGAATTCTGGCCACCTATATTTCCACGTTCATGTAAACTTGTGCAAAGTTAGGTATTGAAAGAATACCCCAATATTAAACTTTACAGAATTCTTATGTGCGTAGTAACCTGAACTTGCATATTTTATTAAACATTTATACATGATGGTCAAGTCAATAAAAATATGTTGAAAGCCCATAAAAATAGCATGTTGAAAAATAGTCATGACGAATCATTGGCAAAATTTAGTTTCTTTGCTGTAACACTGCCAATCTACGACCAAATAACGTCCAATATTAGGATAATTGTAGCTGACTGTTGTTAACAACAGCCACTGCTTTTGGAATACATAAAAAACTTTTTATTCTCAAAACACACATGGATATGGACTTTAGCCGGCCTTTAAAGGTACGCCTTACTGCATACACAGTATGATGACAACAGGAAATTGAGAACATTACGATCATAACAGTATCATCAAATCGTTGATAGCATAGTCTGCGAACTATAAAACAGTCTGAATGAGGGCGAAGCCCCCGCCGCCGGGACACGGCTAGGAAACGGTTGGCCAACCGCAGGATGCGAGCTGTTTATTGGATGTAGCGTCAATATAGATCTAGGTTTATTTAACACTGACAGGAGAATTAAGCCGCTTCGAAATTGAAAATAAAGCCCTTGCCCAATGATATTTTACTAAAGATATGTTATATCCCTACTAACGCACGATAAAAGTTGTGTCACTTGTAGTTAGCTATACCTAGCTATACATTTCCCTACCTATAGTCTGACAAGGACAGATGCATAACGAAAAAAGTAAGAGAATACGAGATGGCTATATTTTGTGCGTTCCGTTGTCAGCATTGGTTAAACGCTTGTCAGTGACATCTTGTCAACTGACACATTCAATTTTCGAATTATTTCTTACAATATTATTATGAAAATTGTAATACTTTACAAAATCAAATTATTTTTTTAAAGTTACATGTGCTATTATTATCCCTGACTGTTTATTTACTTTTGCCTAGTAATTTGTGCACATATTAAATACGCAGGACGGCATTTTCAATTTTTAATGCTAGACGTCACGATGTCGCATTGACTACGCGGGACGGCGCAGCGGCGTGCGACTAACTGCTACAAAACCCAGTTGGGGGATACTCGCTGAACGTCTGGCGTGTGCGCTAATGACATATCTATTGTATACATATAATATCATTGCCCTTGCCTTCTTAAACCTCACATAAAATATTTAACGGAACGGTCAAAGTGGTTCACGAAATAGTGAACTATTGAGATTAGAAGAGAACATTACTATTAGGAACATACGTTTAGTTTGTCCTGACCGAAGTCATGACTTAAAATTAATGTAGTCTTTGGAAAATGCAAGACAATATCTGCAATAGTTTTAATCTAATAAAATTTAAGAAATTCATGACAGCAACGCGTCAAAAAAGCGAGTATGTTCTACAATAATTATTAAGTACTACATGTAGTATATCCCGTGCGCGTGTAGTCATTGCTGTGTAATTATTACCCTCACGAGACTTCATAAATGTTTCTGATGACGAGCGCCAATGCAGAGAGCTGTCCATGAGCAGGCGCATAGCTTTTCATCAAGTGAATGTCTTGCTTGTCACGTCAAAAAGCTGCTTATAAAGCAGGACAATGAACGCATTTATTAAACATCAAGTAAATATTTTCGTGAGTTACACAAAAAACATAAAAGGAATCATTTCATTAATCTTTCATCTAGATGAGTTATCTGGCTTCCCAAACGAACAGGAAAATCCCAAATCTTGGAATACAGAATGAAAATAAAACATGACCTACTTAGCATATTTTAAATGGTTTAAGAATCTTCAAAATATCCTCATAAAGTGTAATTTCTATTGCCTTCTGTCTGACGTTAGGCCCAGCTGTGAAAAATTGCTGCAACCGGTCAGTTTTCATTATTAGCGTTCCTAATTACGTGTACTATGAGGCAGGAGGCAGGCGTGCTGCCGAGGTAAATCATGACTGCCTGTTTTAGAACTGTACGATTTACTGGTCGTGTTACTATTTTCATAGCTTGATAAAAGCGCTAAGGAACATTCCAGCACTGGTTAATAAAGCGAATCTTTCTACTAAACTTAAAAGTGTTCTAACTTGAAAACCAAATCTGTATAGAAATTTATTATTCCAACGACGACGCAGGACTCGTTCGATTCCCGTCAACGTGACGAACAGATGTGACAGTCGCGTAATGATGTTGTGAAAACACAAATACCCATGTTTCATGGGGCTCCTGACGTGAATTCGATTACTCCGGTGACGAAGTGTGGACGTGGCGTGGTGCCAACGCCAAGGTTCCGATCACGTGCCGCACATCAATGAATGTACATGTCTCAGTGAATGTGGCAGCCGGCAACAATAGACAGCGAGGCGGGGGGAGAACTGTGTTACTTCCATGATTCATAGCGGAAAAATAGTAGAAAATACAAATATATTTATTGCCCCATTCACGAAGTTTAAAAACATAAAAAAAAGATTATTAAAAAACTAAATGATCAAGGCAAAAGACAGCTTGTGTTGCTTGCGATCAGAATTATGTGCACGTATGCACGATATAGATTTACCAATCTAGAAGTAGCAAAGTCCACCAGAAATAGCTAAGAAAGTCTTCACTTTTAAATTGATTAAACGCTGAAAAGGCATGGCACGCTAGGCATGGTTGCAACCCGGGACTTGCTCTTGGCGCTGGAGAGACTCTGGTGTAGGTCCGAACGGAGAGCCCAGAGTCTCTCTCTCCAGAGCGTCCATGTAGACGAACGAGGAAGTGTGTGAGTAAAAATCCCACATAACCCGGCCCCCTCGTAGACCGGGTACCTTTTGAAGGTTTCCTCCTCTACAAAAACATGACATAGTTGCAAATACAAGTCCATGTGCAATAATTTATTCATAATTTTGTTTAAACTGTACCACTAACATGAACAAGCGCGTTATATGGACATTACATTTTTATGTAAATCTACTAGAATATATTTAGAACTAATAGCTGTAAACCATTCACTAGCTGTTGTTGACTAGTTTCAAATAAGCATACGTAATTAGTTACATCCTTCAGATAACAAGAACCATTTGCATAGCGCTACATATGTATGCACTATTCTGAGATTAAACAAGGCAAGCAATTCAAAATAATCCAGAATGCGTTGAAATTAACACAAACCTACTACGAGTACATTTGATTGACGATGATGACGACCACTCCTAAACACGCGGTGTACACATTAATTGAATGCGAAATTGCGATTGGTCTCATTAGACAGAATTTAATACAACCTTGACTTTCAGTATTGCCGGACCAATGGAGAATTAATTTTGCTCGCTAATTTTATTAATTCTTCAAATGAAACGAAAATACAATGTTAATAGGTGTGTTAATGGAGGCGGAGGAGGGCAGTGACGCCGCCTATTTGCACAGATGACGGTGGCGTGATATCACCGCGGCTGAGCGCATGCAGCCTGTTGCCAAATAATGTACGTATGCTCGAGGTGAATCCCGATTTTTCTACAACCATTATTGTTTGTAAGTCGTTAGTGTGCGCACTGATGTGGAGATTACTCATAGATATAAGAGGTCGTGCCTACATACAACAACGTCATTATTATTGTTTGCAGAGTATTCGTAATTACAGCTGATTACTGACCCGAATTATGTAGGCCCCTTCAAATTAATAGAACTAATCTCTGTATAAATAAGTATGCAAAAAAAAATGCGAATAGTAAGAAATAATTTTCTATTGAGATTCTAGACATCAGTGGTAAAGAAATATGATACAAAAAAGCCCTAAAAGAATTCACTTACACACAAATTGTAATATAATTTTTAACGCATAATTCTTATTACATTATACATACTTCACCATAATTTACAGTACAACTTTCCAAGAATGTATAAACTTACCGTCACCAGTGGAAAGTTGATCAATTACACTTGTCTTTTACTGCCAAACACGAGTGCTTTGTTTGCCTCAACTTAACTAGATTATCATCGTTGCTTACCTGTAACAATAGATATACTTTATTAGAACAAGAAAAGATTAACTAGTTCGTCATATATCGTCTTCATATTATTAAATTTCTTATTTTTTATTAAGTATCGCTACGTAACATTTATGGACACCACTTTGTTTCTACTATTTTATAGAAGACTCACTGTTTGTAATTTGATCCTAGCTTTAAAAAAATCTATTCGACAATTTACATTTCTTCCTTGTATTTTTGGTCGATCTTGTGAGTTCAAGTCCAGTACCTAGTCATAAATGATAAAAAGCAACCAATTCCGAGTATTTTTTACATATAAAATATAATATTTATTTAATCTTAAATTAAGAATTTCTAAATTCTTGTAAAATGTCTTTACAGACGAGCGGTGTAATAACTGATTAAGTTGGCGAGAGTTCAGGATTATTTACAGTAAATGCCTGTGGATTTCACCTTCCTATCGATCATATATTATTATTATTATTATTTAACACCACTTGCTAGGCAAGTGGTGTTAAATAATAATAATAATAATATAATATCTTGGGACAATCCACACACGGTCATCTAATCCCAAACTAGGCAGAGCCTGTACTATGGAAACCAGACAACTGATACTAATACTTATATACTTTTTTTTTTTCGTAAATACATACTTAAATAGATAAATAACACCCAGACACTTGGTGGGAATCGAACCCACGACCCATCGGTTAGCGGACAGGGTCACTAACCACTAGACCAACGGGCCCGTCAGATGTGTGAAATGTTTCCGTGAATACAGCACCGTAACCTTGTGTCAAACATAACCGATTTAGAAGCACTATTTACGTTTAATATGGTGGAAGGTATGCGAGAATGGCGCCCAGATGGTATGTGAGAGAGAATTCATCGGGTATAATTATCTTTAGAACGTTTTTATTTGGAGTCGTTAAAAAAAAATTAACGGTTGAATTTACAAATCGCTGTTTAATATTTAAGGCATGTTGCAATATTCTACAACTAATCAAATGTGCGATACAAATTATAGACAGGTCGTTACTGAATTAATAAAGCCTTAATATTTCGTTTAATAACTACTCTTATCCAATGAATAACAGCAGTATTGTAAATGCGTTGTTGCAAACATCAGGTAAAAAATAAATAAAAAGGTTTTAAGAACTTGATCAATAAGCACGCGTATGCTTATTGTTTAGGTTAAGATGATTGAGCGCCATTTCCTTAACCTACTTTTAACATTCAAACAAATCACGCGGTTAATGTGTTTACAGGATTTAGTGTACTCACTAATTGAAGCAATAATCAACTCCGTTTAGAAACAATTCACACTGAAGCATATCACGACTTGAATCGAATACATAATGAATCACATATACTGAACATTAGAAATCTTAAATCAAATACATGTACGACGTCAGAATTTAAACGATTCGTTAAAATCTGTATAAATTTGCTGCGACTGAATATTTCTTGTATCTTTGTATAAAGCACCTTTAGCAAAAAACTAAATAAGAATAGCATTCATATGCATATCATCATTTCATGCTCATATATTACCAATAGATAATGTATTGAACAATTCACGCTCGAAACTCTAAAGATTTGAGTAAACGTGACTTGCTCAGTCAGCAAAATCAGCAGAACTCCAATTACCATCAGCCCAAGACAGTTGCACGTCTTGACCTTAAAATTAACTCGTCCCAGCTCACCCCGGGCTCCAGACATCCAATCCATTAAGGCAACAGAGCGTTAAAACAATTCGGCCGACAGCTATTTGATGTTTGTCTACAAATAATTGTATTTGCGCAACTCGATGTAGCTAATGTTGACGTAGCCAGTTTAACTTTAATAACTAAACTTTATTCATGCAATATTGCTGTGGACATATTAAATAGAAAGCTTTAATTGCTAACCTGCTTTTCCCTATCATCTCAATAGCTAGGTGGGAAGAAAAAGCATTGTTACTGAGATCTTTATAAAGTCACACGGCTGTTTTACAAGCTTTTATTACTACTGAAGCTACAATATTTCTATTTCCCTCAGCAATTTCTTTCCTGGACTTGTAATCTTATTCTTAGTCACCATATCAATCAAAAATTCAATTAAAAAACATCATGTCATTTCTCTATGAATGAAATTTGTACAGGAAAAATTAAACTAGCATTGACCGTCGAGAAGCGGAAGTTGAAAAGCTCGTTTAGTCGTACAGCTGTCGTAGTATAATTAACTTTGTTCATTCATATTTTTGTTGACCCGTTAGAAATTATTTTTTGTGCCATAATTCTTGTTTTCATCGTTTATGCTTTATCAAATCTAAAAAGTCCTTATTTATATTTAATTAGAAGAAGAAAAAACTTTATTCGTGGCCAACATTACATCGAAGAATAAAATGATAATAAAATACAAACACAAAGTTTAAAATGGCGTTCAATATATGTGATGAATAAAAATAACCAGTCTTTAAAAATATTGGAAGCATAGCTTCAAGAAATTCCAGAGACGGTATTACAAGCACATTGCCCTAGTTACAACCCATAGAATAATGTATACAAAACTTTACTAGTGATGAGCTACAGGTATCCTAATTTGTTCTTAAAATTAAATGAACTCATTTGTTTGCTCCATTAAATCTAGATTGAGGTGAACAAACTTTTGCCAGGCACACTTTCTGATGAAAATGAGCTAAACAAAAGACTACTGGTGTGCTATAATTACGGTATTGTAAGGAAGATTACGAAGAAATACTAGATCGATCGAGTGATTAGATAAAATATAACTGAATATTTCGCGTCGACCTCTAAGTACATATTTTTAAAGGCCATTAAAGAGTTCGTGTTTTGAGGCTACAACGAATACTGCAGGGAACATGCTTCTGAATAATTAAAAGTTCATAATTGATATTTGACACAGGTTCCTTTCCCTTGTGTCCTTAAAAAGCTGGTGCACTTATATCGCGACTTAAGACTGCATCACTTACGACTGTGAGAGGGGAAACTGTGGTCAAACACATCAGTGCTTACAATAAGATGTATAAAAATAACATACGTCCTAGTATATAAACATAAATCATAATATGAGAGCACGCCTCGTCGATAGTTTGTTTATTCTGACGAATTCCTCAAATCGCTAGACGGGTTTTTTCTCACTTGATACATTACATTTCGCGAAAAAAGTGTTACCTACGAGTATATAAAAATGGATCGGATTTTTCCGTTCGTTCGTTGAATGGTGTTAGTTTTCATCAATACGCGTAATAAAACGATTCGCGTCAAATCGAATCGAGGTGCTCGAAAATAGCCTCCTCGAATGGTGTAACGTTATGTTCGCCGAAGGCGCGTTATGGGACCATCAGCCCTAGAAGGTCTCGATGATTGGCCAATTTTTCCATCACGACCGACGTAAATGACTCCTAATAGTACCTATTCAAGCTGACACGAAAACTGTAGGCATTAGATAACAGCAATATCTTATTAAAATGGCTCTGATCACACATTTTGGAAGACGAAGAAGAAAACCATCATAATAATTTATGCTTTACTATTTTAGTTGCAAACTTGATTAAAATGGTGCTGTGCTAGGCGACCTTTAACTTGAACTGTACTACTTAAATTGTGCTTTTTATATTTTGTATTTATGTGTGATTTTAATCGAGTCATTGTACGGGCGATGGCTTTTGTGTGCCGCAGGCCGTGTCATCTGCTGACCTTGTTTAAGGGGACAATGACAGGACCGAGTTAGGCGCCGCCCACGCTGTTTGTTAATAATACATACATTTATTTGTAGGAAAAATAATTTTGGCACTCAGTATATTATATGCAATTTCATGCTGTAATAGTAAAAGTAAGGTACTATTTTTCATATAATTACGCCGATAAGTCTATAGGCTCTCTAAATCATTGATATATCGTTTGCTGCCGGGTGCCTTTGAGTACTCCTTTAAGTAACACACATTAACTAAGTAATTGCGCGCTTCTATTCGTGCCACTTTAACTTAAAATAAAGTGCACTGAAACCAATTTTATCATCCTTTAAAAGTATGGACATATTAATATATCAGTATCGGGACTAACGAGGCGTTCGCCTGATGGTACGAGCTTACCGGTCGACAGTTGCACTGTAGTTCGTAACCTATCAAGCCTTGGGAAAACCTGTTATTTCTCCAGATGTAGTGCCCTTCACAGCATAAGGCACACGGCTGCATGGTCCTTTTATTTCTGTCAAATTTACCAGGACGACGTGGCCAGTACCTACACGAGTGCTATCTAAATATTTGTAATACGTAATTAGGGCCCGAAGGCGACCTTGCAGACGAGTGGGCAACGACACACCCGGGAGCGGACACCGCCCACCTAAACACAGTTTGTTTATACGCGACTGTTGGCTCGCCCGCCCAGCCTTTGATGTTCGCGAGAGCTCTCATTTCCTGTTCCATTACTAACAAATTAGACACCGCTTTATAATTTTAGTAATATTAAAACTTCCGCATGGCTTTTATATTTTTCACGCTAACTCGCCAATGTGATATAAAGGTTCTGAAATATAGTCACGTCGTGCAACAGTTAAATAACTAACAACATTTCTGTTGAACATTCTGTAAAATACATAATACTTACATAATTGTATCGAGTGTCAAAAACAGGTCACCGATATTTTGCAAACCTGAACAAGAACAAAGTTACTACTAATGGGAAGTAAAACCGTTGAGATTAGGTAAATTTTTTTCCGAAGTCCAAAGAA
The DNA here is from genome assembly GCA_911728495.1 of Furcula furcula. Taxonomy (NCBI): domain Eukaryota; kingdom Metazoa; phylum Arthropoda; class Insecta; order Lepidoptera; family Notodontidae; genus Furcula; species Furcula furcula. The sequence continues at coordinate 1,294,171 of OU452243.1, forward strand.
GATCACTCCATTAAACACTTTGTCGTAGCTGCAGTTGTCATCGCCAAAGTTCAGTATTATATTATTAAGTATTGTATTGTTTGCCATCAAGCGATAGATCTGCTCCTGCTGATGTCACATACAAATGCCATAAACATATTATGTCATCAGCTTCCGAAACATCCACTGCAGAACTAATCTCCTTGCCCTAAGAATTATGGCAACCCCTCCCGGTTTGCCATAATCCCCAAGCTTGGTAGGCGTCTTGGGGGTCGCAGTATAAGTGGTAGGTAATCCAATAGAGAGACGCTGCTGCCCGTCTTCTTGTTTTCCCTTAGTCGCCTCTTACGGACACCCTACGGGAGGAGATGTGAGGGAGCGGTTCTTGCCCGGACGCGGACGGGTACATACAAATGCCTTAAATATATTATGTAAACGTAGATAAAACCATCTAATGCCATAAAAACGTTATTGTGTACACATACGAGTAATTGACATTATGTTGTGAGGCGGAAGTTCATATATAATTGGATTGAAGGGTCTGACATTGTAGCCAGCGCTTGCTCGCCCCACTGACACACTTATTCAAATGTTTCGGGGACATAAGTCGTTAGCCATGAATAGCTAATAAGAATCAATATTTAAAAACTAATAATAGAGCCATGCTTTTTGTTTTCCAAGATAACCTCTTTGCTCTTTGAATAGGCCTTTGCAATCAACGACGCAAAAAAGAGCTGTGTTTGACGCCTATGTTTGTCTGTCAGTGGCATCGTGACATTAACATCCTATTTGTTTATTTGATAGCTCTGCTATGTTGATTAAAATCTGTTTAGTAGTTTATTATGATTACGTTCTTTTTATATGGATTCACTTGTCTATACTATCTATCTATACTAATATTAACAGGTAAAACGGTAAAGATTGTGTGTTCGGCGTAATCTCCGGTACTACTGATCAGATTTTGAAAATTCTTTCTAAGGTCTATTATCGTTCGTATCGTTATTCGTTACAAAGGTATATTATAGACTACTTTTAATTTTGGTAAACGTAAAAAAAGCGCAGACGGAGCTGCGCGGGTCAGATGGTACAATAAAAAGAACTGCTGCCACTTTGTAGACAGACAACCTATTTTATACTTGGTAGTCCTTGTGCGAGGTCCTGGGCTCCAGGTGGCAGGCAGACGTGTCGCATACCATCAGGCGAACGATTCGCACGTCTCGCCACTCGCAATGAACTCTCTCAAAAACAATAAATAGCAACTATGTGAAGTAATATTGCGCATCCTTATCACGCTTAAAGATAACATAATGAATAGAGGCCAGACGTAAATGTATGTAAGTTTACGATATCGTCGCTCGTCTGAATGTGGAGGCTGTCACGTGGGATGCGCACGCGCACACGTAGGCGCGTCTAGACAATTAATACACAATCTGAACTAATGAATCTTATGTCACAAGGACGAACCATTCGTGAATTTTGAAAGGGTCACCACATCAGCACTTCTAGTGTGAAACAAAGGAACCGTAAACAATCAATTTAATATTTTAATGTGTTAGATCGCCATACGTACGTACATATTATAATGTTGAGTTATCGTAATAATGTTAAAAATACAATATCGCACTCTTTCGTAACTGTTACAAAATATGTATTACAATCATGTGTACTGCATGTACTGATATACGGTATTTCCTTTGCGGTTGTATAATGATACAAATAAGTAAAAAACTTCAAAAACAACTGAATTTAAACTAAGAAAATATTGAATTAAAAAATATAAGAATGTAGAATAGAATCGAATATACTTTATTGTACACAAAACAAATGAACAAGGAAATGATACAACTTAATACACAGCACACAAACGGCAGTCTTATCGCTAATAGCGCTTTCTTCCAGACAACCCTAATTATAAAGGGAGTGATCCATTTGCGAACCGCGAAGCCAACGGTTTAAATCATTGGCTCGCCAGCTCTCTGGCTTTGTTGGTGATCCATTGGCGATCAAAACAGTATATTTTCATTGTTGGTGAAGTCATGGCGTGCTCCCATGCCCAGACGGAGATACTTTGTTATTTGGGTATACTGTTACATCAGGAGAAAGAACATAAAAGAAGAAAAGACGCTATAAAGAGTGTGTAAAAAATTGGCTGCAAGAAAGACAACGCTTGTCCCATTTCAATTTACTGAGCGTATTGACTACTCAAATTATTTGAGGATGTCCGAGGAAGTGTTTATGGAGGTGCTGGGTTAAGTGTCCCCTATAATAGAAAAACAAGATACAATTTACGCGTGCGGTCGCAACCAAGTTCGCATAAAGACTGTCGGCTTACCAAAATAAAAATAAATCTTTTCAGGGGGGGTCGAAACGGGGCGTAATAAAATCTTTTTTAAAAAAAATTGAACCGACTTCAATATCACTGAAAAGTATAAAATAATTTAAATATTATTGAAGGTGTTAGCGTACCTGCTGTGTATATTTGGCACCAACTTCAATAATATTTAAATTATTTTATACTTTTCAGTGATATTGAAGTCGGTTCAATTTTTTTTAAAAAAGATTTTATTTTAAACTTTTTAGTGATATTTTCATATATAAAGATTGAACCATCGAAAACCGTAAAATTATCTAGGTAGGTTATGATCACATTATCGTCTACATAGTTTTACATAATTCATGTTTCTTCAGAAAAAAATATCCGGTCGTAATGAAATTTGCATGGAAACATCATAGTAGTTTACTCTCTCGAATAAAAAAAGAATCATCGAAATCGGTTCATAATTGTCAGAGCAATGTAATGGAGAACATCAGTTTTATGGTTTTTACCAGATAAATTCCTCCACATCGTTCATGGTCCTCCAGGAAGTTCTTATCCGGTTGTAATAACATTCATACAAATTCAATACAGTGGTTTCTTCTTTCGAATAAAAAAAGAATCATTGAAATTGGTAAATATTTGCCAGAGTTATGACCATTTTTGTCCGACCGAGCGAGTCCGAGCGACTAAAACGTCATCTATATAGGCTTTCTTGCAGCTCTCAGTGCGCAGTCACCATTCTTGTTTTTTCAGGAACTACTTATTACTAAGCAATAATTTTTTTATGGGACCCAATTAACGGATTAAAGAATGGATGGAAGAAAGATTTTTTCAAATCGGTTCATAATTGCCAGAGTTATGCGCGAACATACATAGAAAAAAAATATATATATATATACAGACGAATTGAGAACCTCCTCCTTTTTTGAAGTCGGTTAAAAACCATTTCAAAGTGAGCCTACTATATTTCGAGTAGGGTATCATATGAAAGGCCTTCATTCGCATATTTCAAAACTACTAAATATTATTTCCTTACATCTTTTGTTGGCAACCCTGCGCGTCGCTACAATATCTATAAATAGTATGTGATGTGACTAATTACAACCGCCAACGGATATTTTAGCGAGCGTGGGACCTTCTGATTCATTCACGTTTTGTTTGTAGTTATCATTAAATAACACAAAACAATTATTGAAACATTACCCACGCTCACACTAGTTATATTTAATAACATTATGGTTAATGTATCGTTTCATTGACTGTCCTATCTACTACTAATCGTAGTTAATTACAGAATAGACTGTAGTTTAAACACGCACTGGAGTTTAACTAATATTATACGGGGTGACTGTTTCAATGTGGGACATACTCAAGGATATAGCAATTCAAGGTCATGGATAACATATATAAACGAATAAATAGGCATTAAAACTTATCGCTAAGTACCGTAATTAGAGGCGCGCACGGGTGAGTGTGCAATTTTGATTGAGGTCAATAAATATTAAATAGGTACCTATATATATATATAACTTAAATATTTATGACGAGAAACGAGTACCGAGCGCCCTGTATTAATATGTTCCATGTTTAACAAGTCACCCCCTATACTTGATGTAAGCTCAATAATAACTAATGGTAAGCGGTCATGCAGTCGTGACGAACACTGGCTCCTAATGTAAAAAAAAATAGCTCGCTTGCAAGAGACGGAACGGTAGTCCCTTCTTAGTAGCATCTGAGGGCCTAGACAAGATGCAATCGCTTCATAGCGAATCTATTTCTTCATTCGCTAACGGTGTCAATACCCTATAATTTGTCACGTGATTTTTCGATGACTTATGTCATTCTCATACATTTTTATACTTTCTATTAGTGATAACGCTTGTAGAATGTTACATTGTCTAGGGGGGCTGGTAGCATCACAAGGATTCATCTCATCCATCGTGGAGCATTAGCAACATAGCAAGCAAAACCCTATTTGAAGGTGGAATTATTCAGCTGTGGACTTCTGTGACGTACTTCACCAATCCCATTTTTTTTGAGTGGTCGATCACATTGACCTTGTGTTATTAGAACTACTCAGATTTCTATATTTAAAAAAAATGCGTAGCATGATGCAATAGTTCGGACGTGGTTTGGTATCGAAGTAAAATTTATTTATTTTTCTTTTCATACACAGATATTCGTGTGAGTACTGCGTAACTAAAGTAGTATTTGATGTTTATTCCAAAATAAATTGATTATAAGCAAATAAAATAATCTTCGTGTGTGTGCACCCTAAGCTTGTGCAATGCAAAAAATGCATCATAAGCGGTGCGCGGGCGCATCCCGGCGCGCCACCTGATTGGTCGACGTCAGCAAGGTCGCGCAAGGCCACCTCGCGACGACACGCGACGCTCGCGCACCCAAACCGCAGGTGAAAGGACTTGTATCTCTTTCCACGAAATATAACGTCAGCTGTGTACATATATGATGATTACGTAGGTCTGTACGTGGCTTGAGATAAACAAATATAACAAAAAAATCTAACTGAGAGCAAAATGGAGTGAATTAATGGTATTACTGCCGAACCTACAAGCGTCAATTAAAGTTAATGATGATTAATTCATTTTTTGAAATCGGATTATTTCGACACTCGATGCCCATTAATAGTTAATATGCTGATAATTAGTACCTAGATATAACAAATATCTCGTGTTCAATAATTGAAATTAATCATAAACGACTCCGACAGTCGAAATAAATAGATTTTAAAAAGTGACTTAATTAGAATTTAAATTAATTGGGGTTTGTGAGTGTGGCAGTGTAAGTATATAAAACATATACCAATGTTTTACTACATATAAGCTAGTGCTTAATTGCAGCCCAACCTGATGGAAAGCGGCGACGCAATCGAGGATGGTAAAGCACACTACGTTATTTAAACACACCCCCATAATAATCGGGCGGGAAAACCGACGCAGGGAAACTGTTCCAGTCCTCAGCTTAAACCATTTTTTTTTAATACATTACATAATAGCTAAATGGTTACTGATTGCTAAGACATCCTTTATTTGACAAATTATACGTTTATGTCACTCCCACCTACGAGTAAGTCGAATCTAATGAAATCTCATCATGAAGTGATGGGTAAGGGGCAGGTGAGGTGCTGACATATTAAAATCACTCAAGCTGCTCAAGAAACAAACCAATATTTGCCATTATACATATTGCGCCAACAAAACATTGCTTAAACTGCACAACACTAAGCAGCTCTGAATAATAGCAAGCATTATCTTGACCATCTTTTGAAGAAATAGATTAATGGTTGGTTGCAAATGTAGTTTACCAGTCGGTTAGATAACGTTTTACACAACGTACTCAGTTTGATTGGAGTGTATTGATAATAGTTTATCTAGTATATCAGTTTTCATTGTAATAGACACGTGAATATAAGGCTTCACCACAAAATATTCTAGTTCACCCAAGAATTTTCATACAAGGATATTTTGAAGTTCCACACTCTTTTGAAGTTTACCTAAGAGCTGATCATTTAACTTAGAGTTGTATGTGATTACTATTATTAGTCTACTAGTTATCATTTTGGTTACCTACCTACTGAGAATAAATATTGCTAATAAATTTTAATCTCAGTTTTCCTCTTGAATAAAATCTTTTAAAAAAAAAATTTAACCGACTTCAATATCACTGAAAAGTATAAAATAATTTAAATATTATTGAAGTTGGTGTTAGCGTACCTGCTGTATATATTTGGCACCAACTTCAATAATATTTAAATTATTTTATACTTTTCAGTGATATTGAAGTCGGTTCAATTTTTTTTTTAAAAGATTTTATTTTAAACTTTTTAGTGATATTTTCATATATAAAGATTGAACCATCGAAAACCGTAAAATTATCTAGGTAGGTTATGATCACATTATCGTCTACATAGTTTTACATAATTCATGTTTCTTCAGAAAAAAATATCCGGTCGTAATGAAATTTGCATGGAAACATCATAGTAGTTTACTCTCTCGAATAAAAAAAGAATCATCGAAATCGGTTCATAATTGTCAGAGCAATGTAATGGAGAACATCAGTTTTATGGTTTTTACCAGATAAATTCCTCCACATCGTTCATGGTCCTCCAGGAAGTTCTTATCCGGTTGTAATAAAATTCATACAGATTCAATACAGTGGTTTCTTCTTTCGAAAAAAGAATCATTGAAATTGGTAAATATTTGCCAGAGTTATGACCATTTTTGTCCGACCGAGCGAGTCCGAGCGACTAAAACGTCATCTATATAGGCTTTCTTGCAGCTCTCAGTGCGCAGTCACCATTCTTGTTTTTTCAGGAACTACTTATTACTAAGCAATAATTTTTTATGGTACCCAATTGACGGATTAAAGAATGGATGGAAGAAAGATTTTTTCAAATCGGTTCATAATTGCCAGAGTTATGCGCGAACATACATAGAAAAAAAAAAAAAAATATATATATATACAGACGAATTGAGAACCTCCTCCTTTTTTGAAGTCGGTTAAAAATGACCCAAAATATCAGTTTCATTTAGAAAGTTTCATAAGTCTATAAAAAAATTCATCCAGTTTCCATATTCCCTGTCTCTCGAATTGATATAATATCATGACAGCGTAGCAAGCCCATTTTCATCCTAATCCAATCCGCCGGCGTATATATCGTTCCATTAAGGCCTTAATAACTCTGAACGACCTTGAGCATTTGAGCCCGCGGAACCCCGCCGCCGACGTCAACGCCATCTAGCAATTTCACTCGATACTGCTTACACAAAGTCTAAATTTGTTCGAAGAATAAGAAACTGCAGAGAGAACAACCATTTTAAGTAGGATATTGCCTATTATTGTAACGCATCACTGAGTCTTATCATGTACACACGATTTAAAGCGTTTTTAATTCCAATGGACGGTTTGCTGCTGGAGCTTACAGTAGGCTATCATGCAAGTGTCTGTGCTTGTAGTAATTTAAATTGTGTAATATTCAACCTAGTGGTAGTATGTCTTTATTCAACCTAGTGATGAGAATAACAAGATGTTCGCCTGATGGTAAGCGAAACGTCTGCCTATAAACAACTGTATAGTTATTCTCTTGAGCCCAGTAATTTCACCAGCTACAGTGCCATTCACACCGGAACAAGGCAATCTTTACACTATATGATTTTTGACACTGCGATTGTACATTTCTACCGGATGGTCTCTTGCACAAGGGACCTACTATCCTACTAACAATATAGTTTTACAGAGTAATTAGTAGTATTAGTAAAATAAAGTATAGTAGGTAAAATATATGTTCAATGTGTCATTTTGTAGTGTGTGTATTTGGGAGCGTTTAGTATGAGTGAGCTGAGCATGTATGTCTAAAGAACGTATGAGAATACATGATATGCAATGCAATGCAATTCCGATTGTTTGTTATAGATATTTATGATTCATACAGATCGGATAAAATAATTTGGAGGAACATAAACGATATGGAATAATTTAACTGGAGAAAACCATAAAATCGACATCTTCCGTTATACCTACTCTAACGAATATGAACCGATTTCAATGAGTTTCTTTATTTGTGAGGCTAATCTACTACAATGGTATCATACCAAGTTCATCACGACGATTTATGAATGAAAAAAATACTAATAAATTATTTAAAAAAATTAACCCGACCGATTGTAACCGATGGATGCAAATAGCCAATTTTCGTTCATTGTGGCGTTCTAAGGGGGAGGCCTATGTTCAGCAGTGGACGTCTTCCGGCTGATAATGATGATGAACCCAACCAGTATACAGCTCACTAAAAAATATAAAATTATTTGGTGCTAAATTTATACAGTAGGTATGCCTACATACCTACTGTATAAATTCGCGGTCACGAACGGTGTACCACCTTTAGGACGAGAATCGCTTGCACGAGCCGGCCCGAAATACGTGCGGACGAGATAATCACACGTAATGTTTGTCCAACGATTTTGATTGAATACTGGAACACCGTCCGCGATTGTACGTACAACTAAACACCAACTTTAATCATATTTAAAATACTTTATACTTTTTAGTGTGCTGTCTATTGAAGTGCTGATTTTGTTTTTTTTTTATTGTTTTTTTAATGTTCTATTCAAAGGCTAATTGAAACCCCCGACCAAAAACGAGGGGAGTTATAACTTTGACGCCTATGTCTGGCTGGAAGTGTCTGTCTCTCTGTATGGCTGGCTGTGGCATCGTAGAGCTCCAACCAGTGGATGGATTTGAATGCGGTTTTTTTAAAGCTAGTTTAAGCGAGATGGTTCTTAACTATGTTTCATGAAAATCGGTCCAACTGTTAGAAGACCATCAGCTCTTTTCCAAGTCGAGGTAGGGATATTATACAATCAAACGAACTTACAAGTGAAGTTCGATAGATATTATATGAGTCACTTCATTCGAAGATATAAGGATAATTAAGGGTCTTACAACGTAGTCTCTTAAACCTACAAAGTAGCTCGCACGATTATTTAAAGAAGAATCGATTACATTTTCTAATCGATTTTTTTTTTTTTTCGCTTCCCTAGTCTACTAACAACACTATGCCCGATTTCCCTTCATTTACTTTAGAGATTATTATTATTTTTTATTTTAATGCAAAACTGTCCTTAGGGTATTTTTGGGAGGGTGGGTTCTTATATCTTCGAATGAAGTGACTCATATAATATCTATCGAACTTCACTTGTAAGTTCGTTTGATTGTATATTATATTTCGTCACTTCATTCTCGATATAAGGATAATTAAGGGTCTTACAACGTAGATGTTTAGAGTAGGAAGTTTTGTATTAAAAATAAAGGCGTTGAATATGAACAAATAATTTTTATTTATTATATTAAAAACATAAATGCTAAATATATTTCCCATTTTGATTTTCCAAATACCTTATCTAGACAATCAGCATTTTAATCAGATCTAACTTAGTATAATATTATTATTTTGGCTGAGAAAAACAAACGGATTTTGCAAATTCACTATCGTCAACTATGGGCCGGTTGTAAAATTTGGCGAATGTACATGAGGTGTTAGACCACCCTGCTGTCTTACGTATGACATCTATGCAGAGACCGGCAGCACTTGCCGTGGACGTTGACGCATGGCGAGTACTATGGGCTTTATATAATCCAGTGTTTACGCCACTTTCAGACAGCACACTTTTAATCCATTTACTGATTGTTTGAGATGTTACATTCTTATGAGGACGTTTGCACGTTAAGAACAGGTTTTTATTATTATTTCTAATATCATTTGTTCTTAACAAATAATCAACTAAAGTTGTGGCCGGACATATTTTAGGATTTTCTTTAAAGTAAGGCAGGAAGAGTACGGGTTGATCACGACCCGGTCCTGAAGTTTTAATGGTAGATGTAATATTGATTTGAATACCATTGGGGTTGATATTAATTTCATCTATTTTAATTACAGATAGGGTTTGTACCCTATGAGCCGTACAAAGAGCTAGTAGTACTGCTAATTTTTTAGTTAATTTTTTAACACAAATATCTTTATGCGGTACCCATTCTGCAATTTTACTGAGAACTAGCTGCGGATCCCACGTTGAACTATACCGTGGTACTGATGGCTTTAACTTGTACGCCCCTTTTAGCATACGCTTAATCCGATCATCATCTCCAATATTACTATTTATCAATAGTGATAAAGCCGAGCGATGATTATTTAACGTGCCGTAACTAGCTCCCTTGTTAAATTGCTGGGCAATAAATGACATGACTATTTCATTTGACTGATTAAATGGTTCTATATTAAGATCTGAACAATACTGCCACCACAACTTCAGAGATGAGCTATATTGTTTAAGTGTGTTGTCTGAAAGTGAAGCAAGCATTAACTCTAGGGCAGCTGTCGGTGATTCACGTCGGATGAACGCTGCCCGGAGAGCCTCGCGACACCCAGGGTAAGTTGTTTGTGGAGCGGATGATGAACTCTGAATGGAGATTGCAATAAATTTTTATTTGGCTCAAAAAATAAAATATCGGAATCCAATATACTTTTAAGAAGGGGGAACCATGGCTGTGATGGCCAATATGGAAACACTAACAATCCGTTTGCTTTGTCTTCTATAATTTTTCTAATGCATTTTAGTAATAACGAAAAAGGAGGAAATGCATAGAACTCAAAACGACTCCAATTAAGAGTAAAAGCATCTATGGCTACTGCGTCAGGATCTTGTTTCCATGATACGTAACAACCACATTTCGCATTGGTACGAGAAGCAAATAGATCTATCTCTGGTTGCCCAAATGATTTTAATATTTTTTGGTAAGCCGACTTCGAAAGTTCCCATTCTACGTCTGGATTAATCCTTCGGGATTCTTCGTCGGCTTCTGTGTTTTCTCTGGTGTTTATGTACGATGCATACAACCAAATGCTTCGCTTCTCGCACCATTGCCAAATTTGTCTAGCAATGTCATTAAGGTGGGGATATTGGATTCCTCCCATCCGATTAACGTAACTAATAGCCGTAGTGTTATCTATTCGTAATAATATCGCACAATTATTTTGTTCACGTAATAAACTTTTAAGCCCCAAAAATACCGCTAATAGCTCTAAGTAATTAATATGAAAATTTCTTTCTTCTATTTTCCAACTACCATTAACTCGTTCACCATCGCAGAATGCGCCCCAACCAGTTAATGAAGCATCTGTAAATATTTCTTTATCATAGCTAGAAACCCTCATGGGACAGAAAGTTATAGGTATATTCTTTAACCACCATGCTAAATCTTGCTGAATCTCGTTGGAAAGAGAAATTATTGCTTCGTAATTGTTATGCTTTTCTAATAGTAGGTATTTCTGCCTTTCTAAAATTTTTGTGTACAGCCAGCCATATCTGACTGCTGGGCAAGCTGCAATTAATACCCCTATGAGCTGAGCAAATTCTCTGATCTTGCAGCGGGACAGGCTCAATTTTTTTTAACTAATTGTGTGATATTATTGCGTTTCTCAGCGGGTAATGATAGTGTTAGATTCTTAGTGTGAAAGATAAAACCAAGAAATTTGCGTGTTTGCAGAGGTTGTAAACAACTTTTTTCATAGTTCACTATAAAACCTAGACATTGCAACAAATTCACTGTTTCAGTTACATTCTGCAAACACTCAGTATAATTATTGCCTATGCATAAAATGTCGTCCAGATATTGGACTGATTTAAAGCCACGACTTCTTAGAATAGTTACCACTTCTTTCATAATTTTACTAAATACTCTTGGTGCTACTGAAAGGCCATAAGGCATAGCCGTAAATTCATATGTTTTTAAAGGTGAACCCTCAAATTCCTCAAATTGAAACCGAAAATATTTTCTATCTCGAGGGTCTAACGGTATCAAAAGATAAGCTTCTTTTAAGTCAATAGTGGCTAAAAATCCATCCTTCGGTATTAGTTTTGAAGCAGTTCGATGATCTTCCATTTTAAAATGCTCGGGTGTTATAAATTTATTAAGTAATTTTAGATTTAAAATGAACCTTTTGCCTCCATTAGGTTTTTTAGCTAAAAATATTTTTGACATAAACTGCTCTGGAGTGGGCAAACATGTGGTAACTGCCCCTAAACTTATTAAATTTTGTATTGCTAAAGACATATCAGATGTTTCTCCTGGGGACAACTTATTTTTAGGAACAGTGTATTGTATCAGTGGTTTATCAAAAGGTATGGTAAGACCATATTGAATCCACTTCAAAACTAATGAATTTTGGGTTATATTTTTCCAACAGTTATAATAAAAACTAACACGACCAGCGTGAGGTACCTGCTCTACTGTTGTATTTGAGCACGGTGTTGTGATCTGGTCTGCTTTGCTGCAGCAGGGAAGGAAGACGGCGGCTTGCGCGACGTCGATGGCGGTGGTTTCCTGATCCCCCCCCCTCGTTGAAAGTTGTTGTTTTTGTTGAGATTGGGTGGGTATCGAGGAGGGGGTATCCAGTTTCCCCGGTTTTGAGGAGTTCGTGATGATGAAGGAGTCACGAGTGTGAATGGGGTTGTCTTTTTTATTTGTAGGCCTTGCTTTTCAATTGTCTTTGATGCCTTGATTTTTTCAGATAAGTTATTTCCAAAAAGTGTCTCATCTCTAGTCGATCCTTCTACTATTTGTAAAAAAGTTTTGTCTAAACTGGGCGTAAGCAATTTAATCCTGGCTTGCGTATTTTTGTGGTGCAAGTCGTTTAAGATGCGACAAGAATCACTTAGGATTTTTATGACTTTTAACTTATCTAAGTCTTTGCTAAGTAATATATCCATGGCCCTATTAATTGCAGTTATCCCGGCTCCCAACTGTTGCTGTCCGTATGTTAACTTTTTATCACGTAGACGGCTAGGATCTGTTATTGCTGCTGCAATTTCCGGGTTTAGTTTGGGTGCCATCAACAAAGGACAATTTTGTGGAACTAAGTATTCTTTTAGAATCTTCTCTTTTTCCTCTTTCTGTAAACCTTTCTTTAATAGAGGAAGCCACAAATTTGCTAGATTTTGGTGAATTTTCTCTCCATATTCCGGTTCTTCGCTAGTTTTTGCACCAAGAGCGAGGAGAATGTCTGAACAAAGTTCATTTTCTGGGATATAATTTTCCTGTGCCTGTACTAAATCTAATATTTCTGGGTCGACGGTAATAGATTCTGGTGAAATCTCATCTACGCGTGGTGGTTCTGATGGTACCTCGACCATTTCTTTAGGGGCTTCATCATTATCTAAAAATAAAGATTACGATAAAAAAGCTGGAAACGTAATAACCGTCGTCTCTAAATAAGAAAGGAGGTACCTACATAAAATACCATCGTGTTGATTCTCGACCAACCCCCAGGTTTTATAACAAATAATGCACGTAATTAGTAATTAATTGGTTCTCGAACAATCATTATATATTTTGCAACCTTTGTGTTGATTCTCGACCAACCCCTAGGTACTATAAATAACTTTTGATGATTCATGATCACCAGCGCTTAAGCGTCTTAATAATGCCTTCGTATTGATTCTCGACCAATCCCCAGGCTAATTAGTTTACATACTGGCCCAGGTAATAACGAAGGTTTATAAATAAAATACAAAAATACATACTTGAATCTTCTGATTCCGAGGAATAAATGATGAGCCTTCGGCGTTTTATTTTTTCTGTGCTTCGACTGCGTTTACTACATTTTCGACTTCGCTTCGGCATTTTTCAAGCCAGTCTTGATATTTTATTAAATAATACTATTTTTTTATTTTTTATTTGTGGGTAGTTAGTACCTACCCTCAGGCTAATTTTAAGACACTAGTGCGCGCTACCTCGCACGAAAAAGGAATGAAGGGAAATCGGGCATAGTGTTGTTAGTAGACTAGGGAAGCGAAAAAAAAAAAAAATCGATTAGAAAATGTAATCGATTCTTCTTTAAATAATCGTGCGAGCTACTTTGTAGGTTTAAGAGACTACGTTGTAAGACCCTTAATTATCCTTATATCGAGAATGAAGTGACGAAATATAATTCGTATATAGACATCTTTCTTTATTTCTATAAGTCCAAATGATCTGAAATTTAGTACATATATAAATCCGATAATAGTAAATAAAATGGTAACCTTCACCAGGGTCTGATGATGATCAGCAAGAAGGTGGAAATAGGATCAAAGGCCCCAATAAACGAAGACTCATCCAGTTTGGGCCCGTGGGATAGTTCTCAACGAGTAGTTGCTAGAAGAATGGAATTCAGGGTCTGATTATGGAGCAGGAAGGTGGTCACAGGATCTCTGCACCAATAAACGTAGACCTACTGAGTTTAGGCTCGTTGGGCTGGTCTCGATGAGTAGTTGCTAGAAAATGATGATCAGGGTCTGATGATGGACCGGGAAGATGGCCAAAGGATCTCTGCACAAATAAACGTAGACCCACCGAATTTGGGCTCGTCAGATATGTCTCGACGAGTAGTTGCTAGAAAAACGGTGATCATTGTCTGATGATGGAGCAGGTTGGTGGTCACGGAATCTCTGTATCAATAACCGCATTTGGGCTCATTGCGTACGTCTCTACGAGTAGCTGCTAGAAAAATGGTGATCAGGGTCTGACGATGGAGCAAGAATGTGGTCACGGGATCTCTGCACGAATAAACGTAAACCCACCGAATTTGGGTTCCTTGGGTAGGTATCACGAGTAGTTGCTAGAAAATGGTGATCTTTAGTTGGGGGTCTGATGATAGAGCAGGAAGGTTGTCAAAGTATGAGGTGACGGGCCCGTTGGTCTAGTGGTTAGACTCCCTGGCTGCTACTCGATGAGTTGTGGGTTCGATTCCCCCACGAAGTGTCTGGGTGTTATTTATCTATTTAAGTATGTATTTACAAAAAAAAAGTATTAATATCAGTTGTCTGGTTTCCATAGTACAGGCTCTGCCTAGTTTGGTATCGGATAACTGTGTGTGAATTGTCCCAAGATATTATTGATATTATTATTAACGATCTCTGCACCAAAAAACGTATACCTACCGAGTTTGGGCTCGTTAGATATGTCTCGACGAGTAGTTGCTAGAAAAATGGTGACGAGGGTCTGATGATGAAGCAGGAAGGTAGTCACGGGATCTCTGCACCAATAAACGCAGACTCATTGGATAGGTTGCTATGAGTAGTAGGTAGAAAAATAATGATAAGAGTCTGGAGATGGGAGCAAGCAGGACGGTGGTAACAGAAACTCTGCTCCATAAAATGTAGGACCCATCGAATTGTAAATCGATAGTTAAATCTTGCCAAGTAATTACTAGACAGACACTGATCAGGGTAATGGCGCAGGAAAGTCATTTTAAGAGTTCGTTCACCCATGTCGGGGTTTATTAAAAAGTTTAATTTATACTTTAGCCTGAATTAAGTATACACATACATACTACAAAGTCTAGTTAGGTACTTAACAATAAATATAAAAATATGAAACATTAAAGTAATGAATTTTATCTATACTCATATCGTAATATTTAAATTATGAATACAAAACTAGTAAGTACTATAATCACACACTTTATTATTTATACACATGCAACTCCGTTCTAAAACCTTTTTATTTTTTTTATACACAAAAAAATGGGCTGCTGGGGGGCAAGACCGAAAAAGTGTAACACTGTAACAATGAAAAACGACACCAAAACTGTTAGTTATTTAAAAAGCTGCCTAATGTTTATACAGATTCAAACGGACTTGAACTGTATGTCAACGTATTAAAGTCTCAATTTTCTTATAAATATAGACATGGCTGGTTTGATTATTGCATTACAGCTCTCGACTTGCTCTCCTAATAGTATATTTGTTTCTGGCGACGGTACTATATTATGTATAATTGGCTCAGTGGTATATGAGCTTAACTAAGGTAATAACGTGATGTTAGACGTGGGTATAAATCCTAGCAATTCATTTGCTTTAATGTCTTTTTTATCATCCAGCAGCCGAAACGTCCACTGCTGAACATATGCCTCTACCTTAGAAGGGAGGGGTTGCCATTATCATCACGCTTGGCAGGCGGCTTGGGGATCACAGTATAGGTGGCAGGTAATCCAATAAAAAGACTGCTGCCTGTCTTCTAGTTTTTCCTTAGTCGCCTTTTAGGAACACCCAACGGGAGGAGATGGGTAGGTGCTATTCTTACCCGGACACCCCACGGGGGTCTTTTTTATATTTTACTATTCTCATTATTTATTTCATAAAATGTTACAAAAGGAACATTTTAAGCATCTTTATTTTATAATTTTAATGTTTAAATACCCTTTATCTACACTCATATCGTAATATTCAAATTATGAACTCAAAACTAGTACTATAATGACACATTTTATACATAATGCCTCTTTACAAAAATCAAAAAGTTTTTTACGGTACACGTGTATCGTAAAAAAAAACGTTTGATCAAAACGATGCCGTAAAATCTGCTTAAAAATATATTGTAATAGAGAAACTTTTCTATATCAATATATTTTTAAGCCAATCTAGTAGGCCGCAATGTCATCTATTAGTCCGCGATCTAATCCAGCAGGCCACGATACATTCATCGGGAGGGTGGGACCCAGTTGTACGCATGAGCTATGGAGTTATTTGAATGAATTGAGCGCCATAATATTATAGACTGGAATAGAATTTTATTCCACACAGATTACATACTATTTGGTACAGCAAATTTAACTATAGTATAGAAAGCACGTCGTCTGTGTGAAACAGAGCTCCCTCTGTCTGTATTATATGTTTTGTAATGTAGTTTGGCGGTATAAAATTGTATTTCATGAGTTTAGATAAAGTAGTGTTTGAAACTGCACATAATTAAGTATTAAAACACTCGTGTTTTAATAACTCCTATTGTGAAGCAGTTTCATATACTTACTATTAACCAATAATAATAAATAATCATGTCTGATTATTATACATGCAAGTATGTATAATCAAGCAGAGAATAAAAGAAGTCGGTTAATAATCACAAATTGACTTTTTTCATAGACTTTGGAAGTTGTATATCGCAGATATCTTCAAATTATAAAATGTCAAATTATTCAAAAATGGTTGATATTTGCAAATGATCTCTCCTACAAACCCTTAACGGATTGCTGTGATATTTACCAGTAACCCTGTATATACAGAATTCTAGATTATATGAATAGAACATTAAATGTGGAACACAAAAATATTATGAACAAAAGATATATTATATACTAGCTGACTCGCGCAGCGCCTGCCGAGCTCTTTTACGTTAGCTAATTTTTAATAGCATACATTTGCGTTGAATACATAACCTCCTTTTTTTACTTGCCCTCCGAAGCACGGAGACGCTTACTTCAAGTGGCATTAAACGGTCACCCATCTATGTAATGACCTTGCCTAACGTTGCTTAACCTGATCGATTGCCAAACATTGATAACGACTGTCTATGATGGGCTTCTAATTTTTTTATAGTATTAGATACATTTCTGTTGTATACATAACCTACTTTTTTAAAGTCGGTTAAAAGCTGGGACCCACTTTTTACTTGCCCTCCGAAGCACGGAGACGCTTACTTCAAATGGCATTAAACGGTCACCCATCTATGTAATGACCTTGTCTAACGTTGCTCAACCTGATCAATTGCCAAACATTGATAACAGTTGTCTATGACGGGCTTCTCATTTTTTTATAGTATTACATACATTTGTGTTGAATACATAACCTACTTTTTTAAAGTCGGTTAAAAACTGTTACCCACTTTTTACTTGCCCTCCGAAGCACTGAGACGCTTACTTCAAATGGCATTAAACGGTCACCCATCTATGTAATGACCTTGCCTAACGTTGCTTAACCTGAACGATTGCCAAACATTGATAACAACTGTCTATGACGGGCTTCTCATTTTTTTATAGTATTAAATACATTTGTGTTAAATACATAACCTCCTTTTTTAAAGTCGGTTAATAACTGAGACTCACTTTTTACTTGCCCTCCGAATCACGGAGACGCTTAATTCAAATGGCATTAAACGGTCACCCATCTATGGAATGACCTTGCCTAACGTTGCTTAACCTGATCGATTGTCACATATTGGATACCAACTGTCTATGAGTTTCTCTTTATTTTTAATAGTACCTATTAAATACATTCGCGTCGAATACATAACCTCCTTTTTTAAAGTCGGTTAAAAACTGGGGCCCTCTCCCAAGGGAACCGTGATGAATTACGGTATTCAAGACCGTTCCGAATTCACAAACCGACGTCACCCACCGCCGGCCCCAATGCATTGGCATAGTTTTCTTAGTCTTTGCGTACTTAAAAAGTTAATTTATTTAAAAAAAAATATTTACCGTTACTAATGTATAGATATTAACTAAACTAAGTACTACTATTAATTTCAATATTTACAAATGCGCATAAACTCTTTAAAAAATTAAATGAGTTTAACAATATTGCTCCAACACCGACGTGCAGTCCTCCCTCGACAACGCCGCGAAGCGAACTGAATCAGAGCTAGGAGCAGGCATACTTGCGCAGATGTATTAAATTTTGGGAAAAATAGATATTTCTCTAATAAAATACGGAATAAAAATAAATCTTTCAAGTAAAGACATTCGTATTTTCAAGACCTTTTTTCCTGTGTAAACGCCAACACCATAGCTTGAGCGGTTTTAGAGAACATTTGCAAATGATGACATAAATAGGTCCTTTTTAGATTTTTTTTTCCTAATAAGTGGTTATCAAAAATAATTTTTTATTCAAGTAAACGTATTTATCGAAACTTTAACTAACGTTTTATATTTTTTCTATACAGATTAAATTAACAGTTTTTGTGAACATTTAACTTAAAATAACAAGAATTCAGGCATTTCACCGTTATTAGCGCCTTAAGGGGTCACCTTGGAGCACCGCTCGGAACCAGGGGTTGAACGGCCGCCCGGCCGGCCGCTTTTAATGCAATCAACCTAACCCTGGTGGCTTCGCTTTACACTTAATAAATTTAATGTGAAATATATAATCACATTTCTGTTTACAACAAACTAAGTTCATTCATTGCAGTATTTTTCTCGTCATGATGGGAAAAATAAATAGGTAAGTACTTACCTACAATCTACATGTATAGCAAAGACAATAAATATGGATTTCTCTCTTTCTCTTTTTTAAATAGACAAGATAAAAAAATAACAATACTCCTAATTCTAATATACATGATTCTGATTTTACAAATCAGCGAAACGCTTATAATCGTAATTTACGTGGAAGGTGCACCTATAATAAATTACTTACTCCAACTTGATACTTCACCAGAACTGAACTTGAACAGAGATTAAATTCGACAATATAACTGCTTAAAATCAATCTTGCTACATAGTTCTTGCTGGTGTTATATACACCTATAAAAACAGCTTTTATTGTCCATAGTGTGGTTTGAATTGTTATAAAATATTTAACTGAAAAAAAAAACACCCGGATGCACTCTTTCCTTTTTGAATTGTTTGACACTACATGTCAAAAAAACTGTAGACCTACCAATTATTGGCCGTGATATGACATCGTGTCAAATTCACCAGACAGACGGCAGCGTCTCGCCGGCTATTCTCAAATCTCACCTAAGTGGTCGTAACGTCGTCTGCTCACGAATTTGAATAGCCGCGTCTCCACCGGCGTCACGGGCTCCCTCCCGCGGCAGCCTCGCGAGCCAAATGTGCGGTCGGGGTAGGCTGAACGTGGCTCGGGGTCGAGCCATCGGCTCTCGATAACAGGCTGCGGTCGGCTGCTTCACTGTGTGCTGTTCGTCCGGTGTGGACAGTGGTTTTTTGGCTCGCAAGCCAGCTTTTACGGAAGACAGCAGATATTAACGCAACTGTCCATTTAATCGCCTAATGGCTCGGCCTGCCTCGCGAGTCAAAACAGCGTGGCAGCTGCGCGAGCCCGTGCGAGTGGTGGAGACGCAGCTGATTGGCGCAAGGTGCGTCGACCCCGCACTCGAAGTAACCGGCAGGTCTCATACAAATTGCACCTTGTCACCAAATTATGGAGCCTTTGTCTCACCCAAACTTTTTAGGAAGTCAAAAATCACAATTTGCACGGACCCCGTCTCCTTTATAATAGTAGCTTTTATTGTGTAAATTTGGATCGCAGATTAGGGTTAATTAGGGGCAATGTAGCGTTGATTGAACCGTCGCGTCGGTGTCGTCGGGTTCGCTGGATGGTGTCGGTTCACGCTGAACAAGTATATTAATTAGGCGTCAATGCATTACTCGCGAACCGGTCGGTTGTGAAATGCCGCGGTAGGACGGCGCGGCAAAGCGGTCCCCCGCCAGTTACCACTAATTCGTGCGAGAACCCATATAGCAAATGGAACAGATAAACACACGTGCGGCGGATATTTGGAACATGTCAGCAGTCAGGCTGTGAGAAAAATGTTTACAACATTATTTATTGGTTTTTTACTTCACGTAATATACGTGAAAGCAGTAGGGCCAATGTAGAGCAGAGACGATCATACACATTTAGTTCTCGTTTCACCAAAACATATTCGTCCCATGACAGGGGTAAACAATTACCTAGAATGCAAAATTATTTCACAAGTCTTTTCAAAACCGGTTACGCTTATTGATCATCATCATCGTGGACTCTACAAGAGACTTTCTTTCTTCTTCTCGCAAGGAATACGTTCAATAGGTCCCCGGGACAACCGGGGTATGTGGGATTCTTACCCACTAAAACCTGCGGTAGTCGCATCGGCACATGAATGAGGCGACCTGGGCTCTCCGGTTGTATCTGCACCTGGAACTCCTCAGCGCCTTGCCTTTGAGCCCGCCAGAGAATGGATTATATCCCCCTGGGAACCTGTCACCGTGCTTATGGGAACGGGGGTCACAACCCCGCCACCGTCCTCCTCAGGGTCACCGGCGTACTCGATAGACTAGTCTAGTTTACATGTTTCATCACTATTTTGATCTCAATTTCCTAAATTAATAAAGATAACATTCTGCATTGACAAATTATCAACAAGAACTGCTAATTCACATAAAATGTAAACCGTTGTAAATTAATGAAGACTTAAATATTTACTCTCATAGTAAACCTTATTTATCTCCGACGTTTATTACAGCAGTGTCCGCTCACTAATGAATTACCACAACAACGCGGCTTTGTTACCACGACCCTGGTTCATTCATTTAAATATGATTTAAAAGCTTACTATCATGCTTTATTTCAGACAGGTACCCCTGCATCAGAAGTCTCATTTCCGCCATGAACGGCGATGAATGGCACTGGGTTGGTTCCGTCTATAGTTTTATTAAAGGACCATGGGCACTTTTGTATGAACACTGGACCCACCCTTTTAAAAATTGTACAACAGCGATGAAACCTATGTCATATGAAAGCTGTTGGCGTGTACTTTATTTCATCCTATGGCAGCTAAGTTCATATCCAGCGCGAAAATAGCGTTTTGGTGCGTTCAAAATATTATAATTTAATTTCAAAAGAGAACATATTATCAAAAACGCCCCGAAACACCATTTTTGCACTGGATTTAAACATTACTGCCATAGAATGAAATAAAGTATACTTCAATAGCTTTCATATAATTCATCACTGTTGAACAATGTTGAAAAAGTGGGTCCAAAACGACGCATGGTCTTTTCTCATTCAGTTGGTCATATTGTTAAGAATTAACGCCTATAGCCTCGGGTATTTACAAAGACTGTCAAATATTATGAAAACCATTGCGGAACATCGTCTCCTGTTCACAGATTGACAAACACAAAGTGTAAGCGGCTAGTTCTCACAAAAGAGCGCATCCATTCAATAAATGGTCTTTGTGAAGAGTTTCGAGTTAAGAATGATGACATAATACCGATAATGTCACTTGAATGTTTAGCTAAATATTACGCGCTTTTGACGTGATTTGAGATTGTAACGTGTCTTTATAAACGATTTCGATAAGAGACATATCTTTACCTACTTATTATGCTGTATACGCACCAGAGGTCACAATACTATATTTATATCGCATTATATACTAATGTCCATTCATCACAAGTGTGTGCGCACGCGCAAGTACGTAGCGCGCACGTGCGCGGACAGTAACCAGGTCTCAAGGGCCCGCGCACACCGTCACATTCTATATTATGTATAATTTATGTCATCGTGTATGTTCTGTAATAAAAACGGTCACACATAATGCCTCTATGCCGTATCTGATTCTTTACCTTTCAAGCTATGAGATTGGCCGTATAAATATGATTCAGATGAATATAAGCGTTTAGTACCACCCCATCATTGACAATATCTAGGTACGTATAGGAGACTGTCTTTCATTAGATACATATAAGAAAATCTATAAGTCGAGTGTCCTGACATTCCAAAACAAATGTGTAGTTTGTGCAATAGAATGATCAAAATGTCAAGTCGAGGATGACGTGAAAAACAGTCTTTAGTTATCTTAATGTTGAATACAATTGTGAAATGGATTTCAGTTTTGGCTGATGTTGGTTGTAGTCAACACTAAACTACCAAGAACAACTAAGTCATATCTATGTATTTATTTACCTTTAGTCATCATCGGATAAGTATTTAACACGTCTATACGTTGGAAGACCACCGGTGCGCTAGTATAGGTCGTCAGGGAGGATGTTTCATATTAGGTAGGTTTACATCATACGAAAGAGGCCCTGGTGGCCATCGATAGTGCTGGGTGGGTAATTAATTGTCTGAACATTTTTCGCTTTAGTACAATCCAATTTTTGTAAAAAAAAACAGCAGATCAATGTACTATAGGTACGTAGTTTTCAATTAAAATTTCATGCGCTTACCCCGCCCGCATGAATTTTGGACCGGCTCGTGCAAGCGATTATCGTCCTAAAGGTTACCTTTCGTGACAGCGAGAGTACATCCCATTACCAAAGCACTGCTGACAGTTTCAAACTGCTGCTTTAAACATGAAGGATTTTTTAAATTGATGACGGAATAACTTCTTAAAAATATGGACGCAACGTAATGGATACAGAATCAAAACATTTTAAGTCACATCCTCCGCATTGAGACAGATTTATAGCTGTGTAATAGTCTGGGCCGAGTGATATGGAAAAATAAAAACATAATAGAGCGGATGTGGACGGAAATAAGACGGACAGGGAACGCGGACCGGTGCCCCCGGTCCGCCCTCGAACGGATTAAGGACATTGGCGCTTTGGTCTCGGCTGTACCATTTGATACGAGAGTATATTAGTAAGAACACTTTGTATGTAGAGCACGATTCCGAGCCTAAGCCTCTGGACATCTTTATACCCATATGGAGATCATAAATTAAAATGACGCGATGAAAAACAACACGAAGAAACTAATTTCTGACAATGGAGGAACAAAATTCTCGATGAATCCTGGATGAAGCAGTGTTTTATGTCTTTAGGAAAAATTGACTCGAAGCAACTAGGTAATAGGCACTTTGTGCAAGACACCGTCAAGGTAATGAAAAATTTAATAATATCTCTTAACAATAACGATAAGCACGGATAAGTAATAATAATCCTCTGTGTTATTGACAATAGTCTTCGCGGGAATCATCTAACGTCAAACTATCTCCAGCCACTAGTGCTGCGCGTACTCGCTAGAGGAAGACAATAAATTCGATACTTTTTGTAATGTTGTCTTTTATTTACGCGAATATTACACATTGTAATAAAACTACTCTTACGGAATATATCGCGGTTTATTTTAGGTTTTACTTTCCCGACGTTTCGAATGTTTTGTAGCACCCATGGTCACAGTATGCAGCAGTATGCAGAGAACAGAACTGTGTTTGTAGCTATTACTGGACCTAGAGCTAGATGCAAACTTCCATTGGCAGACATATGTCTACGATATACAAAAGACTTGTTCGTTTCGCCACTTTAATAAAAAAAAAACACAATCTCGTATAGTCTGTTGCACGCATGGAAAAGCTCCGAGTGGCACAAGCAGGTGGTATATCGTCGTGATGCAAGCAACTCGTTTCCACAGACCAACCAGCCAGGCTGACCAGCGGGTCACTGACCGGCTAGTGGTTCCCGTCCGTCTTGTTTGTTTTGCTTTGACCGTATATACAATGCGCTGTGGAATAATTTGATATTCGTATAATGGATGAATAAGCAAGTTATCATCGTAATACGATTCAATACAGTTGCCAACCGGATATATAGCCGTATATTTGACCCGAGACGCCAGTTCCCATGACAGCAAGTCTGGGATTATTGGCGATAGGTACAAGCAGTATTTGTGAGTCTACGAATCATTTCTACTAATCAAATGTATCGTAACGTCCATTTCTACTTTGAACAAGTCAATAACCGACACCACACAACATGACATGTAAAGCATATGGGTTATAATTATAACATCGTTATTTTTATAGTTTTTAGTGCTTACAACTGTTCATAGAACCATTCTAAGACCATTTTTTCTAGTCTTCTAGAGATCTAGGGATATTCGTTTGGTCACTACACTAGGTAAAAACCTGTCGGTCGTGTAATACACACATTTTCAATGTAATCATTAACTGTTCAGCCCAGTGTAAAATATTAATAAATTCAATGATTAAGTTTACAATCGATACGTAACTATCAAAGATTTCTAATTAAATATTTTATGCCACCTTATAAATATAAATAATGAAGAAATACGTAACGATTATAAATATCTATAAAACAGAACATTAAAATACCGTTGTGAAATATATAAACATAATTTAACAAAATGTCAACTCTGAATGTGATGCAACTTTAATTATTATTATCCAGGCTATGTCACATATGTCAGGGTTGGTGGATTTCAAAATAATTTATATATTAAAATTATAATTAGGATATTAAAGTTGAAATACCATTAGCGACCACAGAATTAAACAATATTAAACTAACAAGTTCGAAAACAAACAAAAAATGGTTAAGGTTAAACCAATTTTTATTAATGTTAGGTAAATGCTCGAACATTTTACTAGTAACATTACTTAATAACAGGAGGATTCTTTCTAAAAGATATCATTATATAAATACAACTTACTCAAGAATTTTAAATTCCATACTTTTAAAATGAGGTTAAATATGCTCGGAGCTTGTTTTACCATTATCAAGCCACGAACTGTAAACGTTAGAAATAAAAAATCTGTTGTACGTCATTACAGGAACTAGTTCGGAGGATACCAATGAACACACAACTGAACATGAGTAATATCAATATTCACGATCTTTGATGCGTAACAGAATAAAAACTATATACATAAAGGAGTGACTAGTTAGACCGGTATTCGGCAATAGTGACGCGAGCCACTGCACGAAACTTATTCAGAGTCTACTGGACTCTGAATAAGTTTCGTGCAGTGCAGTGGTAAGCGTTAACAGGTTACCGAAAAATACTACACACACGTATTGGGAATATGGAGAGGCAAGAAGTTTTCCCACATTCTACTATTCTTGATTCGATATAAGTACTCTAAAATAGAGAGACTACAAAATTATAGTGGCCCACAGATTCTTCAAAATGCTTAGTCGCAACACGCTGAAAGCACATAAAACTTACGGGAGGATTTCCTGTCCACCGTAATATGACCTTATATCCTGTTTTCTGATACCGATTCTAGTTAACGAACTTTGACCGTTACGTAAACCTGGTTTCGATCTATGCAGCTAATTTAAAAGCCTGCAACCAACGATCTAATTCTCCCGTTGAATAATTGATGGCTGCAACTGTTTTGCTTGTTGATATCACCATGAAAACCAACTAAGTATATCAGTTTGTTACGGTTCACTGTGCCTGATATAATCAATTTACTCGACACAAGCCAATGTTGTTCCAAGTAAAAAACAGGAACTTTAAATCATAATATCAACTGCATACCATAAGCATACGAGAACAAGAAGACTTAAAACTTTTAAAAGTACTTCACCTTCGGCGCAACAAAAACAAAGCACCAATTCTTGGTACATCGGCGGCGCACGGTCGCGGCTTATCGTTGACCGTACTGGACGATATTGTTTTTAATAATAATGTAACAGCTTTGTAAGGTCATGGAATTGCTGCGTGTTCAGCGTCAGGCACGCCTGTTGACTTGTTGTAAGCATTTACAAGTAATATGCCACCTTTGTAACCATCATTTAATTCGCGTTGTCTTTGTTCAACTGTTGCTTCATTTGTAATCTCTAAATAGTATAAATCAAAGTCTTGTCTATTTGTTATTTTATTTCTTCTAAGCCACATAATGGATTGTTATGTTTCACCGTCATTGAGAGAATTTACTCTGGAAGATTTATGAAATATTTGTATAGCATCTAAAGGATGGGCAAAACGAGATTTCTTGAGTGAGATCTAAGTAAAAAAATAAGAAGGGGTTTTGTCCTCGTATTAATATCTACATAAAATATTTCATGTTGTTTACTGCTGTAATATTTCATATTGCCCTCTGACATCTGTTATTGCAATTCTTAAATTTAATTGTGTCATTCTTAGTTTTTAGAGGTTTGAGCTGAATAAAATTATTAAATTAGTGCACATAAAATCTATTTTAGACAACATGACATCATTTAGCCGCGGATGGCTTGACATTTTATTAGTATGGTGGTCCATGCATTAGACAAAACAGGATCATTGTTTTGTCCATTGCCTCAAAGCAGAGCTCTGATGTTTGTTTAAACGCTGCAGCGGAATTAAAACATAACGCAATGCTTTAACTGATCATAAAAGACAGTAATATTATATCACGGTTTTAAAGCTTCGAGGAAGTTTATTTTAAAATATAGTATAAAGAGAATGTTTGTCATTTTGTTGGGCAAGCAGCACGCGAGTTGCCTCACGGTGGCATCAGTCAGTCTCGGAGTGTTGCAAGTTGCAACACACTGATGAAGCGGCGCACGCGACCACCGCTACCAGCGCGACCGGCCGCCGATTACGTGTCTCGTTGCGGCGGTACTAAACTTCGATATTGTGGTTGACGGGCCTGTTGGTGTAGTGGTCAGACACCCTGGCTGCTACCCGATAGGTCGTGGGCTGGATTCCCGCCAAGTGTCTGGGTGTTATTTATCTATTGTATATGTATTAGTATCAGTTATTTGGTTTCCATAGTACAGGCTCTGCCTAGTTTGGGATCAGAAGACCGTGTGTGGAATTGTCCCAGGCCAGAATATATTATATTATTGTGTAGGTTCATTGGGACTACAATAGCATTCAGTAAATTACTGAGGACGAACTAAATCGAGAGCAAGACATTAACGGGAAAAATGTTACTGACAAGTTTCATTTTTACTATGAATTCTGGATTCAGCTAAACAAAATGCTTTTTGCTTCGGATTAAGTACGTGTTTTAAGCACTGCTAACACAAAGGCATTACTTTTTAGAACACTTTAAAAACAATGATACAAAAACCTGCCAGACAGACAAAGATATAAGAATGACTAATTGGAAAAATCTAGATTGGATCTAGCGATAGGTATCTACATGAAAGAAGAAAACACAATAGCGATCGATACATTCGATAATAAATTATCTATTTAGGTGACCGGTGAATTCAATTTGGTTCGCTCATATATCGCAGGTAGTGATTGTTATCTTTAAATGTATTCAAGGAAATTAATTAACCTTACTTTAGCTTTCCATTGGTTATCTAGATCTAGAACTGAATATCTTAACGCCATTTTCGAGGTTAGTTAAAAAAATATTTAATCAGGCAAAATTGTTGCTTAGATATTATCACCGTGCGGGGCAATAGTAATAGGCGAGATTTGAAGTCTCATATAGCCCATCAATATTTTCATTTGTGTGTACAAATTATTATAATTATTATATTTATGTGTATAAACAATATTTGTCCTAATTTCATAGCTTTCGCGTGAGTTTTGTACATAAACATAAAAACATTAACAGCTATTGAACTACTCTGCTGGTTAGCATTAGAAACTTGTTATTGCGAACTTCAAAGCTCGGCGTTGACGGGCAGTGCGCAGGCGCGCCGGCCGGGCGGCCGCACCGCTAGCGCCTCCTTGTGTACGCGTGCGCCTGCGCACCCAAGAACTGTTTAGCAAATACACGCGTAGACTATGTAAGGACGGGGTATTTGAAATATTGACAGCACAATATATTGTGTTTTGTTGTTCTATTTCGATGAGGTTAGTAACTCGGATAGTTTTGAACTAGAATTTAGTGAACGAAATTTTTCAGTGTTGCTACGTGTGAACGGACTGTGAATAATGTCTGCGAAACAAATAATAAGTTTTTCAGGAACTGATATTAACAGAATTTACTGTAGTGTAAGAGTAAAGCCTTACCGTAAAGCCTGATAATGCCGACATTTCAAAAATTGTTTGAACAACGTGTTCTTACCTATGTCTATGTGCCGAAGTCACGAAATGCTATGTTATTGGTTCGTATCGCAATTTTACACAACAATAATTTTATCTTGAATCAATAATTGAAATTACATTAAATGTTAAGAGTTAGCTAGAAACAATAGGAAAGAAGTTAAAATAACCTAACGATACGAAACAAGTCTATAATATTGTAACGGCATTAATTGCTCTTCTTCTTCTTCAGCCCTATTTGGTCCATCTCTGGACATAGGCCTCTCCCAATTTCCTCCACAAAATCCGAGAGAATTTTCTTTTATAAAAATTATTCCGTGCAAAAACAGGCCAAAAAGCATTCTAATGCTTAGAATGCTATTTCTTCGTAGATTGGACTAACCTGAGGGAATCCAAAAACAACTATGACATGGACATCGTTATATTGTTTTTTTTTATACAGCGTTTGAGCCCGTGGCGGTCATGTTCTTTATGATGTTTGTTCAGGACGGTGTGTGTAGTGTTCCCGTCATTGTTTCCAGGTTTGTACCCACAAACCTGGAAACCTGGCACTGTGGACACACGTCCACAGTGCCATAACATTTTCATATTTACCCTGCCTCCGCCAACTGTTTGTAATTCTGCAAAATATGATTATAATTGGATTTGCTGACGTTGGACATGTAATTTTAACGTTAGCATAACCTGTCACAAAGAGATTTCTAAAAAGCAGCTTATTTACTTACAGTTCAATGACGGTCATAATCCCTCTCAATGCCTTTTAGATTCACGTTACCGCGTCCGATCTTCCGCTATTCTTATCTAGTTTAAGTCGTATTAAGGCTGACGCCATCTTCTACTCTGCAGTGCAATGTAGAGAAATGCAGATTCTGCACTACGTTACGCATTCTTCACTCGCCTTTGTTTCAATGACGATTGGATCTGTGGCAATCGGTAGAAAATACGGACCACATGTACTCACTGATAAGGGAAATTATCAAACAGTAAATTGACTCATCTTTTCTACCTCCTAGATTTTAATTAGTTTCAGACAATCCCTTTTGACTAGCATGTATCGTCGGCCATCTTTCCAGTTTCATGTTGAAAGCGATGTAATAAGGTATTTATCAAGAAGCTTCATCTCGACTGTCGTGCTCGTCAGAAGCCGCGTCGTGAGAGCGACGATAATTTAAAATTGTACAATTTATTATACACTTTCAGATTTTAACATTTTACGTGTGTTTCCTTTCCACTTGTGATAATTAATGTAAATACCGCCGGGTAGGCAATCAGTAGCAAAAATTGCGTTAATCCGATAAAAGTTTGTTAGAGTTCTGATCGCTTAAAAATCAGTTGCGTGGTTTAGGAGGTGATAGCGGAGATACAGACAGACGCTGAAAGCGACTATGTTTTAATACTATGTAAAGAAAGATAAGGATAATAATACGATATCGTTAAAGTACTTCCAATAACAATTTATCTACAAATTATATAATCGATTCGAAAAAGCTATTTCTTAGAACTCATGTCAAAGACATAAAAATAATTGAAATCCATGTAACATAAACTACTTTTAACAAAATAAAAACCGACTTCAAAGTAAATTATCTAATAATCGCTTTGGAAAAATATTTACACCTAAAACTATATCGATTAATGATCGTGTATCGTTTAATGATTGGGCGACGATAGGTATTCATACGAGCCGGAGAAAATTATACGAACTTTATAATGAAAGATCTGTTAATATCTCGCCGCTATTTAAAGAGTTCGTAAAACAATATTCTAAGTTATTTAAACGAGTATGTTCCATAGCTAAAGCTAATTATTTAAAAAGTAAAATCAGACACTCTGAAAACAAAATTAAGATGACATGGAATATTATAAATAGTGAGACTGGTAAGTCATCAGTACGGAATAGTGATTTTTGTATACATGTTAATAATACAGATGTAACGGCGGATTTAGATGTAGCGACAGAGTTTGAACGATTTTTTACAGATATTCCTATTAATATAACGAAAACTCTAAATTCCTCGTCCATTTCCGCTGAAATCCTATTAAAAGAAAATGTACCAGAGTGTGGCACATCTTTTCAATTCTGTTTTGTAACTGCCAATGACATCATAAATACTTTTAAACAGCTTAATCAGAAAAAGACAGCTGATTTATGGGGGCTTTCTATACAAACAATAGCGTCTATAATTGAAGCAATTGCCCCTCAATTGGCAGTGATATTTAATAACTGTGTCAAGAGTGGAGTATTTCCTGACCTCATGAAGCACAGTAAAGTTATACCTTTGTTTAAGTCTGGCAGCACCGCTGAGCCTACAAATTTCAGGCCAATTTCGGTTTTGCCAGCCTTGAGTAAAATTTTTGAAAAGCTTATTCTATGTCAAATACTGGATCATTTTAATAAAAATAATCTTCTTCACAATAGACAGTTCGGCTTTAGAAAGAATCGCTCAACTACAGACGCGGGAGTCGAATTATTGAAATATATCTACGAGGCTTGGGAGGAATCACGGGATGCTCTTGGTATATTCTGTGATTTATCCAAGGCTTTTGACTGCGTAGATCACGACACGATGGTCAGGAAATTACGCCACTATGGTGTAAGGAATAAAGCTCTAGACCTTCTGACTTCATATTTGAATAATAGAATTCAGAGGGTCGATGTAAACGGTAAGAGATCTCCAGGCTCCGTGGTCTCCCTGGGCGTTCCTCAAGGTTCAATATTAGGCCCATTTTTGTTTTTAATATATATTAATGACTTACCCTACTTCGTGGGGGACAAACTTAATATTGTATTGTTCGCGGATGATACATCTCTTCTATTTAAAGTTAAGCGTAAACTCCATGATTATGACGAAGTGAACAATGTACTTTCTATGGTTGTCCATTGGTTCAATGTTAACAATTTAAAACTTAATGAGACCAAAACTAAATGTATGAAATTTGTAACTCCTAATGTGAGACAGCTGGCAACCAATGTAGAAATAAATGGAACAGCGTTGGACCTTGAGGCGTCGACTGTGTTTTTAGGTATAACAATTGACGCCAAACTACAGTGGGGCCCACAAATTAAGAAGTTGTCGGGTAGGCTAAGTTCCGCGGCTTATGCAGTCAAGAAAATTAGACGTTTAACTGATGTTGAAACCGCTAGAATTGTTTATTTCAGCTATTTTCACAGTGTTATGTCATATGGCATATTACTGTGGGGATCTTCTGCAGAACTTAATACTATTTTTATTCTGCAGAAAAGAGCTGTGAGAGCCATTTACAATCTGGCTCCTATTGATTCACTTAGAGAGAAATTCAAAGAGATAGATATTCTAACGGTTGTGTCACAATACATATTTGAAAATTTAGTTTATGTTAAAAAAAATATCTGTTCTTTTAAAAAGTATAGTGATACACATAATATTAATACCCGGAACAAACACGATCTTGTTGTACATGCCACGCGTCTCCACAGAACAGGCAAATCGTTTATGGGCCAAAGTATACGCTTTTATAACAAACTGCCACAGGATATCCGAGATCTTCCAATAAAGAAATTTAAACCTTTGATAAAAAGCCGTTTGTCAAAAAAGGCTTATTATAAAATCTCGGATTACCTGGAGGATAAAGCTGCGTGGGCTTGAACTGCTCAACTCATGCAAGCTTAGAAGTTTAAGGCTGACATAAGTAAAATTTGTAAAACTATTTTTAAAAAAAATGACAAAAAAAGACAAGCCCGCTGAGTTTCTTGCCGGATCTTCTCAGTAGCGGCCGCGTTACGATCCGGTGGTAGTTTGTAAAAATGATTTTTGTGTAAGTGCCTCCGTGGGGCCTATACATAATAAAGATATTTTGACTTTGACTTTGAGTAGGTTTTTATTTTGTTAAAAATAGTTTATTTAACACTTTTTAGTGACTTTTATTTTAGTTAAATAGGTATCAGCACTATCACGAAACTCGAACGTCTACGTTACAGTAACTTAGTAAAAACATAAAAAGTGTATATCTCTTAAACTACTGGACCGATTTTGATGAAACTTATACTCTACCCTAAGTTGAAAAATACTCTATTATAAAAAGAATTTTCGAAATCGGACTTGTAGTTTCAGAGAAATTCGCGGACAAACCTACATACATACATACACTCATAAAATTTGCTAAATTTGTTTAGAAGCCCACGTAGACTAACATATATTAATATTACGCATTTTTATTAATATTACATACTTACGCGTCGAATAGAGAACCATTTTTAGCCGGCTTCAAAAAGAAGGTTCTCTATTCGACGCGTATGTATGTAATATTAATAAAAATGCGTAATATTAATATAAAATATGTTCGTCTATGTGGGCTTCTAAACAAATTTACCAAATTTTATGAGTGTATGTATGTATGTATGTAGGTTAGTCCGCGGATTTCTCAGAAACTCCAAGTCGGATTTCGAAAATTCTTTTTACAGTAGTTAGAGTATTTTTCAACTTAGGGTAGAGTATAAGTTTCATCAAAATCGGTTTAGTAGTTTAAGAGATATACACTTTTTATGTTTTTACTAAGTTACTGTAACGTAGACGCTCGAGTTGCGCGATAGTGCTGATACCTACTTTGCTAAAATAAAAGTCACTAAAAAGTGTTAAATAAACTATTTTTCAAAAAATAAAAACTGGCTTTCAAAGTAAATTATCTAAAAAGCATATAATAACGAAAATATATTGAAGTCGGTGTCAGCTCGTGCTAGTCTTAGTTAACACTAGCTGACCCGCGCAGCTCCGCCCGCGCTTTTAGTACATTTTGCTCCCCTTTTCACCCTTCTCCCTTAATTTATTTCTCTACATCTCTCTCTCTCTCTATTATAAGAAAAATCTAATTCTATGCTCTTTCTCTCCTCTCTCTTTCCCCCACCCGCATCGGTCCCCGTCACATTCTCCCTCTTCCTCTCCCTGTTGTCCCCTCTCTGAACCCTATCCCCCACCCTCTCTCTTTCCCAACTTGCTCCATATCACCCCCCCCCTTGCTCCACCTAACTCCCCCGATCCCTCACCCCCTCCTCGAATCCCCTCTCCCTCTCTGTCCTCTCTTGCACCCTCCTCTCATTCTATATATCCTCGTCAATCATGGTATCAGTGGCATGAAATATACTTTACGACTTATTCTCAGACCTACACAAAATTTCATACATATCCGTTCACCCATCTATTTAATTACCTTGCCTTATGTTGCTTAACCTTTACCTAGCGGCATGAAATATAATTAATGGCCTATTATCAGACCTACCCGATATGCACATAAAATTTCATACAAATCGGTTCACCCATCTATTTAATGACCTTACCTAACGTTGCTTAACCTTAACCTACCGGTATTAAAAGTATCCTATGTCCGTCTCCTGGTCCTAAGCTACTTCCCTACAAATTTTCAGTCAAATCGATTGAGCCGTTCTTGAGTTATAAATAGTGTAACTAACACGACTTTCTTTTATATTATAGATTAAAGTTCTATAGTGATTGTATGTTCAATTTCACCGATAGATGGCGCTGTTCATAATGTAAATCACGCTACCATCGTAAATTACTGTATAATGATATTCGATAATGAAAGTTTTAAACTTTTCGCATCTTTTATTGTTGCGACTGTAATACAATACCTATACACTACCTGGACTTGGGGAGTTTCAATAAAATTTCATGAATATATATATGTATATAGCGTAATAATACATATCTTAATGATTAACTGATCAGTCTATAATTACCCTATTCACATACAAAGGAAATTACGTGGTAATATGTGCAAGTAATGTTTCACTGCTTAGCCCCTATGAAACATAGCGTGATGTTTTATATACCAATTTATACCCCTACTTCTACACAACACATCAGTGTAAGTCCTATCAAAATCCATCCACGGGTTTTCAAATGATACCTGGACAAACAGAACGACAGACAGACAGACAGACAGACAGACAGACAATAATTCCAAAAAAAATTGTTTTGGCCTCTATGTCGATAGTATAGTATCCCCACATAGAAATTATGGAAAAATATTCAATGTACAGAAAAAGTGCTCTTTGAGTTTTATTATAGTATAGATAGATAGATGATGTGCTAGCACCGACTTCAATATATTTTCGTTATTTTATGCTTTTTAGATAATTTACTTTGAAGCCGGTTTTTATTTTTTGAAAAATAGTTTATATACTTTATAATTTTAGTCATAGAGTATAAATTTAAAGCTAATATTTATATCGCAGCGAACATTGGCACGGCGGCTTCGAGGGCCGTGTGTCAGCTAATCTGTTTGTTTATACGGAAACGGGAAATGTTGACATGAAACACGTGCTCCAGCCATATATAACGCTCGCGACATTATCTATAACAGAACAAGACTGTATTATTATCTAGTAATTAACCTATTGATGCTATAGATATGTCTACTGTAGTTGTGTCTACAATGTAAAACAAACATGTAAGGTTAGGACCTATTCACACTATTTCACCCTCGCATGAACTGGCCCTCTAGACTGTAACATTCTATAGAAAGAATAAAAATGAATGACATAAGATATAGAAAAATTACGTGACCAATAGAATCGCTATGAAGCGATTGTATCTTGTCTAGACCCTCTGAGTAACTAAGTTCTGGAAACAAATATCTTTTACTCAAGTTCACATAATTGTGACAGTTGTACCAAAAGAAATAGAAACAGCGCATAAAGATGTCTAACTGCAAGATACATTAAAATAAATAAGCCCTATAAAGATAAAAAGCTAATTAGATTTTTACTCACAGTACGATATTACGTGTATATGCAGTGAACACAAGTTTCCTAGAGTGAATCCCACCCTGAACCATGAGCCCTAAAATATTTTCTTGATCAATCTTTCCTCTACGACACAGAAACGCTTACATCACTGTGTTCCAGTGTAAAGGGTACTGTGGCTAGTGAAGTTGTTGGGCTTGTTAGGAGTGTAGCAGTGTGCAGGCGTGTATCAGGGTACGGTCGTGCTTTTCTCGTCACTAAGTTAAATAAAAAAAGAAATAACCATGTAGCATTCACGTCAACACGATGAGAAGAGGACCATTAAAATTACATGGCATACTGCTAACATTGTCTAGATAATACGACCAAAGACTACGTGGGAGACTACTTGCTCGTTAAATAAATTAGTTAATAATAATTACACAAACACAATATTTGTCCGCTGCGCCGCACGTACAGAGACGCAATGCATTTAAAGTCGTCAGGTGGATCCAGCAAAGGCGGTTAATGTGCTTGTAAAATTTCACTTTCGTCGAGAGCTGCGCTCGGTCGCGGGTTGCGCAACCGCATCAGTTAATTAATAACCGCTAATGAGCGGTGCACACCGGCACGCAGAGATCACACGACCGCCGAGCACATGGCGTGACCGGACTCCTCTTCACCATCAAACAAACCCGGGACTTAGCAAAACGAAATTTCTTTAGAAACACATTTCGCAAATACAACTTCTATATTAATTCTATTCCTTAAACCAAAATGTGGCGTTTGGGGCTTCTAGTGAGAAAAATGTCATTTCATATTTAGATCTATTATGTCAGCCTATTCTGTCCCTGCAGGGCAAAGGCGCCCATCCTTTCCCTTCATCCATGTCCAATCTACAAAGACGGTCATCGTGCCATCTTCCATGGTCTATGTATATTTAAAAAAAGCTACAATAATTTAAGTGGAAACGTGAAGATGTTCCCCCTGATGATTCAACTCCAAATCCACCACAACCGCTTCTGAACTTTTTCTTTTTCTGATTTAAAAGTACAATATCATATCGATCGATAGACATTTCAAAAGAAAAGTTGAATATTTTGTATAAAAGATCTATGGTACACAGAATTAAAATGTATTTTATTTTAACACAGTTATTGTGACGCGATCATAATATTTGGTCTTTGCTTTGCATCAGATAATCAGCATTATTTATCAACCGTTTAGCAAAAACGAAATCACGTTTGTGTACTTACTAAAAGTAAAAAATACGCACATCTAAAATTCAATGGAAGCGAGACAGTAAATAAGAGGGCGTACGAGGGAACAAAGTGAGTGGCGGAGGCGGCGACTTCGCCAATGAGATTTGATTACCGTAACACGGCGGGGAACATAAATCAATATATTACCAGCAATATCGAGAATGGAACGAAATTGCTTTAGACGACATGTTTGGTAACTAACAAAATTCAGCACATCACATACATTCCAGCTCACGAAAGTATGTTACTTTTTTATTAAACAACATAAATGAAAATTCTGAAATGTTTGTACATATATTCGATTAGGATGATATATAGAACTGATCCCTGTAGCACGAGCAAGCACGAACCCTATAGTCCTTGGACGAACACTCTTATCTCAAACACCAGCAAGCTTAGCACGGCATGCAAGTCTTGACAGTATGATGCAAAGAATGACGTCACTCTGACGTAGTTTTCTAGAAAGCAACATCAATTTCGAACGGTAAATGACGATTCTATCTTGGAAACTGCGTCATGCATCATATTTCACACAACACATGCGAGCTGTGCTGGGCTTTTTAAATGATACTATGCGTAACGGTATCAATGTAAAAAAAACTTAAAAATAAACTAATTTGTCGGCTCTTGTGAATGTGCACCGCTTATTCATATGAATGCTGCAATACACTGAAATATTGAAGAGGAACACAAACGATATTATAAAATATATTGCCTCCCCAATGTATTTCGAAACATTCTTAGCGGAGACAACGGCGTTCATCAGTTACGCCAATTGCCCCTAATTGTAACAAGCGAAACAAGAGACAATAACATTGTTCAAACATCACGACACTGCCAACGCGCAAATTGATAATTGACTGACAAATGATAAGATTTCCAGAGTTACCGGTTACCCTAATAATAATCTTGAAAAAAAATTGTGAATACTCAATTTTAGCCCGTGTTAACAAGTAAGATTAATTCAATAAATATAATGGAATTAAGGAACAAATTACAATAACGGCACATTTCCATTTACCTACAAATTAAATTAATTTTAGTTTCAGCTCAGCAACCATTGTGTTACCGAGACGAAACAGTTACTTGTTAACGAGTTTTCTTAAGTAGAGCTTTTAATGTGCCCAATATTATGTAGATAAAATAGAAATACTTCATCAGAAAGATGAACTTTCATATTTCAAAGTTAATGAAGGAAGATTATTATAACACGGCATATCATTGCTTAACGGATTTGTCTGGGAACCTGTGCCACCGCACCGTCACTAACAAAGTTTAATGAAAATAGCCCATCAATCTTAAATGTAAAGTACTTAAGCTTCGCCGCTTGTGTGGGTGAAGGGGACGGATTGTTTGTAATTTTCAACTTTAGGTGAAGAAATTATAGTTATCATTATAGATTCTCAAGTAAAACGGGAAGTGTGTTTGTTATCAGGATGTCAAATAAAAGGCGGACGATTAATTTGAATAGGAATCGTTTCCCCGAAATAACTCTTACAGAAAATATGAAGAAGTAAAGAAATTGCTGAGTAATACGTAGCTAGGTGGGTACCTACTTTTACTAGGAAGTAGGTCCCACCCAACTCCTCCCGATGAGTGTCCGTAAGAGGCGAATAAGGGAAAATAAGAAGACGGGCAGCAGCGTCTTTCTACTTGTTTAGAAAGACGCTGCGGCGACGGCGTATCAGGTGAACTCCTCTGTAATTATTAAAGAAATATGAGCATGATGCTGAATAAGAGGTAACATTACTAAAGGCGTCGAGACATCATCTAAAACTACAGACTCACGCTCATGAATGCCTTGGATACGATTCAAGTTCTATATCAAATTCATTACCCAACATCAAATTGACTTCCATATCAGGCCATAAAAAGCGTAATTTACATCGGCTGTTAATAATGAGTCAATTAATGGTGTTTATCAAATGAACAAGCCGGTTTTCCCATCCAATTACCGGTTCGCACAATACCAGCTGACGAATCATATAATTATACTATATTTAATAATCTAACTGACTGAGCGCAAAAATATTATATAAGTAATGAAATACGCAATCGTGTTAACCTTTTTAACACCTCTTTCGGCCGCTAATTTGGATGCCATTGTTCGGAATCGTGTAGAACTGAGCAATTATACGCTGAGAACTGAGGAAGTTGGTAACTAAATATTTAAAAATGTTATCATTATGTTCTTTGCAGCATAGGTTAAGATAACCGATACCCACTCTTGATGAACTTTGAAGTATTATATATTTGTCAAAGACTGCAAATCCGACAGACAACATAATTCACAATGTAATAAATCATTATTATGTATTTTTCCATTCCACGTTGTAAATATACCTCTCTTTTACATACGAGTACTATATGTTCGTTGCATGGTTGCATGCATGTAAGTTTCTATATTTCCTTTATCATGGTGTAATATCACATACAACAAGTATAGACTGTGTAAAGCCAAAGCTACTTGTCGAATTATAATGTCTGTTGTTATACATCAAAACTGAAAACAATTTCCAAATTTGGCAAGTTTCTTAGGGACCAGAAATATGGTGTTTGGCGAGCAGCCATGGCTCCGACCTTGGTCTGTGGTGCAATGCGGGCGCCACCGCCTTGGCCAACTTGAGCCGATACAAATCGCTAATCTATTAATAGAACGGTATGCGAGATCGTTAAGCGAGTAGATGACCCTTTGGTCGAGCAAGCATTGTAGTTATTTCTGGCCAATGGTGATCGTATAGACTGATTAAAAGTATCCACATTCACTATAGTATATAGATAAATACATACATTTATAAATTTTGTTTTCAGTAACCAAATATATTATTAAACATCAATCAATCGCTACGCCAACGCCAAAACGCCAAGCAGGAGCATAATTGATATTGCAGAAGCTGGAAATATCATGAGTGCTGTGGCGCTTACTGCCGCATACTACACTATCTTGTCATTTAGTGTAGATCTCAACACAAAATCTATACCTATTAAAGGATGAGATGACTCATTACCGGCCGCTAAGTGCGGAAGTTAGATGTGCCTAGACTTGATGTTACCGGAGTACCCAGTTGTATACCAAATACTAATGTATTCACGAATCGTTACACTGTTATTGCATTATCTAAAAATAACCCAATGTAGTTAAGAGCCGTAATATATTTACCAATAGACAACTTCGCTTTGCTCTTGGTTATACAGATACTGACCCAGAAATGTTGCTCTATTAGAAAAGATGGCTATAGATTAATCTTGATAGTTCCAGTTTCTAGTGGATAATTTTCTAAACTATCACCACTCTTGACTCTAACCACATGGTATGCTATGTATGAAATACCTGGGATTACATACAACCCACATGTATAGATGTTTGTTTAGTAGAAAGTGGTTCAAGTGTCGCCAAGAGCAAAATAACCTTGTTACCTCGATGTGGGCTAAGTTTTAGAGACTAAAGTGATTATGTAAAGCATTGTTAAGCTCATAATGAGGTTTATATTCGGAACTGGAATAAACAATTCTGATGCAACGAATGCCTAATATGCAAAAATTGACACCCAAGAATACGTTTCCTTGTTTTGTTTTTACAGCTACATTATGAGGATTTACATAATGAATGAGATGCGTTCGTATTTTTAAAATACACGGGGTTTTATTCACCGCGAGGGCTTCTACCTTTGTTGCTACCCTGGTAATGGACAGTTTTAATGAATGTTTGTTACGAAACGGAGTTATTAATTTATGTAAAGAACAAAAGGCGTTAATGAAAACAAAACGTTTGCAGTGACGCGCCGAGTGTAAACAATGGCGTGAGTGAGTTTATAAATAAGCCGACACTATTATTAGATGAATTCATAGTTGATGGCACAATTCGCGGCCGCCCACCGTTATGTATTGGTAAGGATAAGTGCCGCAAGACACGAAGATAATAATTTATGTACACGCCTATCAGACCAATGATATCTTGCCTTTTCCAATTTCTCCAAACGTATTTACTGAGGAGGCATTTTTGTTGTTCAGTAAAAGCTGACGCTACTATTGCTTACGCAAGTTCTGTCAATAGAGTCTATTGTATTGAGTCTATAAATAGACCATCATTTTCAATCACTGAGTCAATACACAACTTTTACATATCTATATGGCGCATGCACTATAATCAGCTTGTGCTAATTCTAAGCGAAGGGACTGCGATCGAGGTTTGTGTTTTGAGGAAGATTTTTGGTAACAATTCTTGTGTACCTACTATTACATACATACATTATACATCTCCATTAGATTTAAATTCTTCTTTCTTGTTTATAAGGTAAACCGTAAATACTTGAATTGATTTGCAATACATTATGATACTTTGTAAAAACTGTTTACTCTCGTGAAAATAGAAAGTCATTCAACCTGCAGCATCGCTCACTGCCCGGTCGCGAATGTTCTTATCTCTGTGACGAATTCCTCATACAGGCGCTAATAACACGCCCCGAGCTATATAAAAAACGTATATTTACACCTTTTAATTCACACATTTTATTCAGTAACAACGTGGCGTATGACTTCAATACTTGTTCCTCACTTTTGTACAAGGTCGTATTATTGTGAATTAGTGGGCGTTACAGTCAGTGACATCGATGCTTGATAATCGTATAACGCTGATACTAAATTATGAATATTTAGGTTAGGACCACAGAGTATGTCCTTCACAAGTAAATGCACAACTTAAACAGATACATATTCGACACGATGTGAATTTGTTTTGTTCATTTCATTAAACTTATACATTCTCATAATCGTCCTACAAAAGTTTAGAATATCTGAACTAATATAGAATCTCTTTTAATATTACTAAATCCGCTTTAATTTAACCACTAATCCTTTGGAATTGGATACTCACTGTTTAATTACAGACCCGAATCCCAAAAGCTTTTATGTAAAATGCTAATAATTGTCCACCAACTAGAGCTCAATTGTTAGGCGGAGATGGCAGCGCGG
The DNA here is from genome assembly GCA_911728495.1 of Furcula furcula. Classification (NCBI taxonomy): domain Eukaryota; kingdom Metazoa; phylum Arthropoda; class Insecta; order Lepidoptera; family Notodontidae; genus Furcula; species Furcula furcula. The sequence goes on from OU452243.1 coordinate 1,335,217, forward strand.
TGGCTGCCTGCGTATCACCGGACGCCTCCGCATTCCAGCGCTCCCCTCTGGGATGATAACTGCTCACTTCCCACCGGCCATGGCTATTGGCTATTGCATGAGCGGAGACGCAGATCAAATCCATCAGTTTTCTCTCTCGTGGCATAATTGAGGCAATGTTACATCATTTTGAGGTGTTTATTTCTCTAATTAACATTTATTTTAGGGAAGTTATTTTAAAACGATTGAAGACGAGTGCATATATGCTCATCATTCCATATTAAGTCTGGTGTTATGTTCGGCCTTGATTTTTGACAAACGGTTTTTGAACAACGTTTTTGAACCCTATTTGGAATACCATAAACTACTGTTTGTTGATACATCCTATTCAATCTGACATCCCTCGTCCGTGCTAGCTAGCGACCTATATTAAATTAGGAACTAATTAATGGCAGACGTGATTGGAGGCGGAAAATTAATCTAAATTGAGTTTGATTGATTTGAATTCATAGTTTCCTTTCATTCATTTTCATTTGTTGATTGATTTTTGTCGTGAATGTGTGATGTTTGAGGCTTAAGGTTTTGAAAAAAAAACCAGGCCTTATTACAGTGCGAATTTATCAAGTAATCCTAAATAAAGCTTTTATTTAAATAATCAAAGGGTCCAATACAAAAGCCAAATCCTTTATTTTATTCAAGCTATACGTAACGTTGCTTTTACAACTGCAATCGTAGTGAAATATGATCTTCCCTATGAAGATGCACATGTTTTTGACATCACCAATCATGTTCAGTACATGAATAATCTAAAACAGGAACCAAAAATCATTCGTCGGTTACAATCGACTGTAGTAGTAATATCGGAAGTGTACATACACGGTCATGCGGCACGTTTATCTCGGGGACTAGGAAACTGACAGATATAAGCCAACTATAGACCTCGTATGATAGGAAGTTTATTATCTGGTTAGCACGAAACAATACTGAACGAATTTAAGTTATTTACTGGCTGCTCGACGACTGAGATGATTCCACGAAACAAGAATTTTTCAAATTCCCACTTTGAATGTATTTTTAGATATGATTGTTTATGTGTTAGAACAGAATCCTTAAAAAATGCTTTTAAATGATAGTGAGAGGATAGTGTTGTTTTCACTACACGACTACGACTATCCACGATCGCGTCAATATTCCACACCATCAGATTGTAATAGTAAAAGAGATATTACACCGGTGTCAACGCAAGCAGCACTTGTGCGCTATAATTGTAGAATATAAGACCCTTCTTAGTAATAAAAATTGTTAATTGAAATTAAACTACTTCGTTACGTTACTACGTTTGGAATGCTTTCCAGCACCCATGGTCACGGGAGGACTGAGATGTTGAACGTCCTTATGTCACAATTATGCTGGTATACCCTCAGGTCTTCTTAGTTATTATTGTCGGTCGGATCTACGCAGTAAGATCTTACAATATTTTGTGGCCGTGCAGTGTTTTGCTTGGTTTTGAATTTAATTATATTTATCACAAAATCCGTATTATCCGTAAACGTAGTTTTATTTCAATGTGTATTCGCGTAAATAAAAGACAATACGTTCGTTGATACAACCACAAAATCATCTCAATAGTAGAGATGATTTTGTGGTGTAAATGAAAATTTCAAACAGTAAATTCCAAAATTGCTTAAAAGTACTAAACTTTTAAGCATTAGGCAGTAACGTAAAACCCATAACGCCAATAATCTGCACGCTACCAACACAACTGCGGAAACTCATACCTCTGTGAATGAACTAACACCATTTAGAACTCTGTTTGCATATGGAATAGCATAGTCTCGTTTATGGCGATGTTATTGTACCTTTGAACTTGAACCGTAACGGCATTCACGCTGCGATAAATAAATTGACTTATTGAAAACCGGTCTTTGTCTTTAGGTCCTTAACTTTGAATAGGTCGAATTTGTTTAGAATAAGATGATTTCGACTATCAAATAACCTCTCAATTTCAAATAACCCTAATCTACCGTACTGTAACTGAATTTATAATCTTTACCGAAAATTCGTTCATCTAAACATTTAAATTTTAATAAATTAAGCGTAAACCAACTTCTATTTGTCCACTAATTTGAGTAATAAAATACTAACAAAGAAAGAAGTACAGATTGAACGGGATTGCGAATCGGAGAACGAGCGGTTTGAGACTTTGAGGCCATCTCGCGGTGGTTTTAATTTCATGGTCGGTAGTTCGGAGCCAGTCGAAGCTGAGCTGAGTAGTTTCCATTCCTAGCCTTCTCACTTTACTGTGAAAAACCATTGGATTGAAGGTATTTATAATTACAACATGAAAAAATATTAAAAAGATAAAATAGGAGTTGTGTGGTGCAATATGTCAGACACTTTGTTAACATTACACGTACGTATTAAAACATATTTGCACAGATGGGTTTATATATTTAAAAGAACAATCAGATAGTTCTTTGTCAAAAGAAAGAACGATGCTAATTAATGCTAAAGAAATTATTTCATAGCGACCGCTGTAAAAATATGGTTGGGATAGCAAAAAAAAAGGAGATTCAAAAAGTTTAATAATGACAAAACAAGACTTCTCTTTCGTCTGTTCGTTTATTTGATAGAAATATCTTCTTTGTTTACATAAGCTAGTGCTTAACTGCAGGAAACCTGATGGAAAGTAGCGACGCAGTCGAGGATGATAAAGCACACTAGCTTACTAAAAGCCTATTCACTCTAGCTTTGAAGACACCCACACATGTTTGGGCGGAAAAGTGACGCAGACAAACTGTTCCAGCTCTTAGGCCCTATTATAAATGAAGTAGCAAATCGCTTAGTCTGAACTGAAGGCACGGATTTAGGTTTACCAATATTTCCACGAAAAAAGAACTACTCTCCTGTTTAATATAGCTTCTCAATATAATAATTTAATTATTACGGCATCAGGTCTAACTAAAGCAATTTACCAACCAAATATAGGTCAGTCAGGACGGATCGTTAACAGTATCTACCCCTCAACGATGTAGGGGTGTGTCGCAATTTATAACAAGGAAGAATTCATCAATGCGTTCAACGTTTTATAATCTAGGCGTGGTAGCCCCCACTCACACACACCTACCGAAACTCGATCCATCGTCCACTAGATAGTTGCACCACAAACGAAGCAAATGACCTGTTATTGTATTTTGTAACAATTATTATGTTGTAACAGACGACAGCAAAAATGTTATTTAGACAATCGCTGGCCGAGTCATGGATCGAAAGTGGCATTAGCCGTCTGCGTAGCGCTCATGCGAGATTTTTACTAAAACGATTCGACGGCGACTAGCAGTAAAGTTTAATTTTATGTCTCCTAGTTTATGAGTGTTTCATGCTAAGCTGAGTAGGAATAAATTTAAGGTAAAGCAATAAAACAGAAAAGTAAAGAACGGTTAGAAATATTTATAAAGAAAGTAATGTGACATCTTATTCAATAAGTGTACTGCACAGCTCTTCAGATAATACAGCCGCGTGTACATTTGACAAAGGCAGGACGTCATTAGTAGTTGACGTTAGGTACAAGTCTTTTCAATCGTGATAAATTGCCTCCTTAGTCACACATCATTTGTATGTTCTGACAGCAAATATGAAGTACGCCGGCGAAAGGAAAGATCTACATACATGACATCAGAAAAGCAATTTGCATGGACAAATAGTTAGGTCCAAACTTTCCGGGTTTAACGATTAACTTCGTATGCGTTGTTTTACTAAAACCGTATCTAAATTAGCGCATTTAGATGCACTCCTTGAGGTCAAATATTATCGTGATCTAGATTTAGCAAGAGATTATTTAAGATCATCGATACCCGTCCCAACACGACTTCGAAGTCGTAAGTCCTGTCTTGAATTGACTTTCAGGGTGATATTAGAAGAAGAAGATATATTTATTTGTGACTCCTTTCAACACACATATCAAACATTATAAGTATATAATAAATATTACAATAACACTCTTAGTGTGTATGTGCGTCACAAAATGGCTAAGAGTTAAGAGTTAGTTATGGTTAAGTGTTGCCAAGGTCCCTTTTGTCAGGTAGAGAAAGCAGCTTTATCTAATGTCACTGACCGATAGACAGTAAAAAAAATAAGCTTTATCTTATGAGTAGGAAAAGGTCACGTCATATTTAAATTTTATCGATATTTTCGCTGCTGTTGACACAACATAATATGGATGTGGTTAAAAAAGTAAGTCTAAAAAGTGATGTCCAATCCGAATGACCACAGTTACATCATAAAGTAAGCACTTACCTGGAAGAATGGTCCTGGAAGTTGCCGCCGTCCATGAGCCGGACCTTGGCGAATAGCACTGCGGACACGAAAGGCACCTCAGTGAGTTCCTCTACACAGCATTGCACCCCAAACTTATATCGCTTTTTCTTCATCATGAAGGCCATGACGCCGCCAACATCGGGCCCCGCGCCACCGGCCCGAACCAACGCACACCGGCTTCAACCGGATCCACACAGAACCAACCAGATTTAACAAGAATAAAGCGGATCACGTCAGTTCGTTCACTACACTTGCACTGCCACTTCACTTCACATCAACGCACTTGTAATTGAATTTTATTGAAATATCTTAAAAAGCCTCAAAACGTGTTTCTAAGTAGATAAGTAAAGTGTTGGAGCGATTATTTTGGCATCAGCGTTGTCGTGTCCTCTCGGCGGTTCGATAGCGTGTGCTCGGCCATCAGTCGCATAGCTGCCAGCGTCATTAGTCTGGAACGGAGAATTGATGGTAAGACACATTAAGATAACGCAAAAAAAAGTTAATACAATCAGAGGCGATGGAGTATCTGAACTTTTGGATGGTTGTGCAATCATGTTGCTGTGGACACAATTATTATGAAGGCTTGATTCTAAGCAATTTATGACGCTTGAGCTATTCATTTCTTTTTCACTCTAACTAGATATACTTAGTGCTTTATGCGAAGTAAGGTTTTTGCTGGATCTCTTAATCTAATGGTTTCATCATCATCGCCAGTCGGAAGACGTCCACTGCTGAACATAAGCCTCGTACGACGTGTTGTTTTGCCATAATCCCCACGTTTGGCTGGCGTCTTGGGGATCCCAGTATATATAAAGAGATGAATCTCAAACAGAAGACGCTGCCGCTAGTCTTCTTGATTTCCCTTAGTCGCCTCTTACGATATTTCTAATGGCATAAATGTCATAAAAGTGGATTGTGTCATAATTATACAAGCTGTTTATAATTCAAGGCTGATATCTTCAACTAGCATCCTTTCCGTTTCACTAGTCAATTAATTAAAACTTGGCCTAGCGCTCGCGTGATCTAAGTTAAGCAACATAGCTCTTAATCACATGGCTTTTTCTTTTTTCTTTGTGCAACTTAGAGACGAGATAAGCAGTAGGGTAAAAGTGGGATAGTTGCCACACTTTTTGAAATTACTTTATATCTCTCAGTGAAAAAAGCAAAATTCTTTATTTGTAATACGGGTAGGTACTTTGATTTATTATCTTCAAACTTATGAAAGGAAAAACCATCATCTTTGATATTTCCAGAGTATTAGCGATTTTTGCGGACCTCTAAATTTTGGGGCATCTATCCCATATAGGGGATAATTGCCTAATCTATGTAAATTACGTATAGGATAGATGCCCCACTGAAAAAGAGGCCATCTATCCCGCAATAACTTTGATTTCACCTTGCCCTACCATGCAATCGCACAAAGACATGCAACACTGTCAACTTAGTGGTAGTTGTAGAGTCTCTCGAAAGATAAATAAAATAACATGTGATCATCCGCCAAACTAGAGAAATTACAATCGAGGCAACTATACCCCTAGGGCAACTATCCCACATTTACTCTAAATAGATGGTAAGCGACATGGCTTGCCCTCGAAAAATTAGTTATTAGAAGAACATTTATTTTGATCACCAAAATTATTCCTTACTTAATTACAAAGTCAAAAATCTTTATTTCAAATAGGCTTAACGCTAGCACTTTTGAATGGTCAATTTTTTAAAAGCTACCACCGTATCACAACGCGGCATAAACTGAGAAGATCTCTCAGCGGGCTTGTCATTTACATCACTTATAAGTTGTAGAGAACCTGCTCAGTGCGGCCTACAGTCTAAGTAGAGAACCTGCTCAGTGCGGCCTACAGTCTAAGTAGAGAACCTGCTCAGTGCGGCCTACAGTCTAAGTAGAGAACCTACTCAGTGCGGCCTACAGTCTAAGTAGAGAACCTGCTCAGTGCGGCCTACAGTCTAAGTAGAGAACCTGCTCAGTGCGGCCTACAGTCTAAGTAGAGAACCTGCTCAGTGCGGCCTACAGTCTAAGTAGAGAACCTGCTCAGTGCGGCCTACAGTCTAAGGGCTAGCGCGCACGGGTTACTTTTGTCGCCGAGACATTCAAGTTTTTGTCATTGTCACGTCACGTTTCCAAAGTGGGGTGCGCTCACGATGGGTGACAGTGACAAAACGTTTTTGAAATCGTAGCATCATTTGACAATATGGCTTTCGAAGAGACGGTCGTTTCGTGGTCGGACCCCAAAAATTGCTAAATATTATTCTACTTATCTCTTCCCATGATTTAATTTTCAAACTAATATCTGAATGCTCTTCAATGTTTTATTTATTTATTTTATTTTATAATTTATGTACACACAATAACATTAAATGAAAATGGAAATATAGGAAAGAGTACTACAAAGATACAGCTTATTTCTAAAGAAATTTCTTTCAGCTGACCTGCCGGTGGAAAATAGGAGGAAAGAAATAGGACGTATCGTGGAGTGCTTTTCTCTTTTCCACTTCTTCTATAATGATGTCATTATCAATATCGTATTCTCGGATGTTCACGTTTTGTGTAGATGATAACGCCATTTTACGTGCATTAAAGTCGAGAATCGAAAGTCAAATGCGAACGAACGACGAGGAGAGTGACAATTTTGTCGCCCGTGCGCGCACTGCTATGATAATCTATGGGCGCGGTGACAGTTCCTTCCGTCACGGGCTTGTTCGCCGGTCGGCGTACATAAATGACACCCAGTTGTCACGTCGTAACATGCGCGCATCTCCATACATATCCATGGACTTGATAAGAGTGACGAAACAGTCACGGCGACAAATGTCACCCGTGCGCGCTTAGCCTAAATGTTTGATGGATTTTGACATATAACATTGATTAGATTCGTCTTAGTTATTGGAGTGACAGAAATAGGCTGTTTATTCAAAATATTTTTACTACCAAAGATAAAGATTTGTTGCAATATACAGAGAGTTACTAAAACCCTATCCAGTCGCTGAGGGTATCATTCGGTGATGCAATACAATTAAACTTATTTAACTCATTTGTTGGATATATCATAAATATTTTTCCTGATTTCCAGACCTACTTTGCGAATATTCCCCATACAAATCGTACACGGGTTTTGAACATCCTGTATAAACATCGGTATAAGCTTTATGTAATGCCATTTCAGTCCATTTCGTTTGTTCACATTCGGGTATTCTGTCCTTTATACATTTGTTGAAATTCGTATAAAAATAACAGAAAATAAACTAAGAAAATTTCAAAAGATCCTTATTAACTTGGGTAAATATAATCGCAAACACTATAATAACATGCTCATACTTATACACGGCGATATATGAGCCATTATACGCAAATGAATACGCTAATTGAAACCATAAAAGCTAAGAAAAGCGGAAAGATATCGCAACAGCTGTTGGATTTAAACCGTAATGAAACCTTACTGACTGCAATCAAATGGTTTACAATGCACATGTTTGTCATACGAGCGTGGATTAAACTAATATTATGTAGATATCAAGATCACCTTGTACGACACGAGAGCGATTACCATAATCGAAAGTATAAAAAAATGTCAATTTCTAAATATTTCATTCAATATGAAATGTGACCGCCCAGTTACCAGATTACGTTTAAATAAACTTTGAATTTGTTCGCACTACCAAAAGGGATAGCCTTTTGGTATACTATTTTTTTATTTAATCATTATCAGCAACCGAAATACTGCTGAACAAAGCCCTTAGATTAGGGATTGCCACAATCCCTCCCGCTTGGCGGGCGTCGTGTGCTGCCCGTCTTCGTGTTTTGCCTTAGTCGCCTCTTACGGACGCCCAACCAACGGGAGGAGATGGGAGGGTGCTATTCTTAATCATACCCGGACATCCCACAAGTATTGTTTGGTTTAAAAGATTTTGTATGCAGCGAATCCGATATGGGATGCCAGCTTTAATTTAAATATCATCATCACCAGCCGGAATAAGGCTACTGCTAAACATAGGCCTCCCTCTTCGAACGCCATAATGAACGGCCACTGGCTATTTGCATCCAACAGTTACTTGCGACGCGCACAATGTCATCTCTCCACCTACTACCACTAGGTGGACAGACTGCCTACCTACGCTGCGTCTTCCGGTTCGTGGTCGCCACTCGAGAACTTTTCTTCCTCATCGGTTACCGGTTCTTCGAGCGATGTGGCCTGTCCATTACCACTTCAACTTGCAGATTTTGAGAGCTATGTCGGTGACCTTGGTTATTCGGCGAACCTCCTCATTACGGATTCGGTCGCGCCCAGAAACTCCGAGCATAGCCCACTAAATTTATATATAAGGATATTTTTAATGGATTTGTTTTAAGATTACAAATTATCACTCCAAAAGTACTTTTTGTTATCAATGACGCGTTATAAAAAGCGATAGCAGATTTAAGCCAATAATAAAATTGTTATCTAGACGTAAATACTGTTCTTGTCAAATGTGCCACTAAAATACATGATTACATAATAGCATTATCGGAAGTAAATGTTTTTGAGGCTTTAATATAAACTGAAGTAAATGGATACTGACAAATCCGGGGAGAGGTCAGGCGCAGGCTCGACTTTTTACACATGCCCATGCGACGCATGGATCCTCTTTTATCCAGACAATCAGGTGATCCATGCATTGTCCTAACCGATATGAAACAACTACACCAAACCTTTGGTTCGGCAATATCGTGATGCCTAGGACATTTTTAGTATTAATAAATGGATAAATTTTACCGATTAAGTATATTGTATTCTGTGCGCTTGACCTATTTCTGCAAACTGATATGACATTTGATAGTGCTTTGTCATTAATTAAAAATTACAACATAGTGCTTTGTCATTTATAAAAAAATATTACATTTGGTACAAAACCGTTTTCTGGTATCTTAAAGTGATTACAATAGTTTAAAACAACTTACGTTCAAAAAATTAACATCAGACAGGTCCTAGTCTTAGGTCCTAAGGTTATCGGGCCCCGATTTGCACCAGAATATTCAGTAAGTATTCCGAACTGGATTTTACTTCGAAAATTCATGAAGGCGCAATATATAAAACTCACATGTTTGCCAGAGAATGGGATGATGGCAGTGTGGAACATTGCCAGTTCCGGCGAGCCACCCCACCGCATCCGCACGAGCTCTTACATTGCCTGGAACAAACAACGCTCGACATCAGCATAATAATGTACATACAACGTTACATTTTGCACAAAAGAGCAAGACATGCTATTTCCATAGAAATAGAGAGCCTATGCATATGGAAATTTATCACAATTTATTTGAACAATAGAACTTTTGCTAACACATATTATAGACAAGAGCAAACCAAGGGATAGTCACATTGAAACAAATTCAGTTTGAATCTGCAATGCAAGTAAGAAAAATCAGAACTGCAAGAATTACCTACTTTAAGACTTCCGTTCATGGGCTCAGATATCGTGTAATAAGAATGTGTATAACAATAATAACTGACGTTACGAGTGTGCAGAGGAAAAATCTTAAATAATTGCACCGATTTATTGATGCGCTCCGGCCGACCTTCGCGTGCTCCCTGCGCTGCGCGTGCGCCTCGATATCTCTAGCCTCCCCGGCTGGGCGGCTCTCTGCCACAGTGCCCACGCGAATAACAATTAAGCATACATTGTCACCAATTAAATCAGGGTTATTTTTAACGCTGAATCGGGAGCCGAGGCGGACAAATCTGAATTGTATTTTTTTTGCTGTTGTTTATGAAGCTGTTATTTCATTCTGGGAGGATGTACTGAATGTTGAATATAATACTGATGGTTGAATTCTCGACAGAGTAAAATATAAGAATTAGTATTGATGACGCCTGTTTTTGGTATCATACGATCGATAACATCAACAATTTCCGGTATTAAAGAGCAGAGCTGAAGGCACAAAAAATCCCTATAGCAACAATGGCGAATATTTGTTACAGAGGTGAACTTGGCATGGAGCCAAAAGAGGCTGTTTGGGCATCGCCTTGAAACCGGCCGTTGTTCCAGGGCCATCGTTTGTAGGGCCCCGGTAATGCAGAGCTTACGAACAACATTCCTTTCGACCAGTTAATCGATATTAGTGAACAAATGTTTTATCTTATTGAACTCGTATGTTGAATTAGTAAAAAGCAATCAAGAAGTTATAAGATTTGGCGGGGGTTCAGTTTTGGAGCAGCTACAACTTTCAGAATGCCAATATTGATAATAATGAGTAGTTACGCTATGAGAAACTAACAAACTATCGTCAATTACCTTACCTATTTGTGAAGCTGACAGTGTGTATGTATTTGTAATATAAAGTGTTCTAAATTGAATATAAAGACGCGACATCTTTAGACTAAATATTTAGTTTATCGAATTCCATTCTCAGGTTAATTAGTACATTTGTATGCATGTTAGGGTGCTATCAGCCCGTGGCGGCCTCGCAGCGACGCAGATAACATGCTAATGGGGACCGACGACAAATCGCCAGCTAACGAGCGCAACCCTAACCAAGAACCTCCGAAGGATTATATGCAAAACACAATCGCGCTTCCCAAAGTTTCAATACCTCATAACAGCGCGGATATCCCATCATTACCCACGATTATCGGCAACATGAAATAAAAATTACATTATCAATGTCCCAAATACATTTCCGCTGCCTTTTAACGAGCTCGCTCCGGTACTAACAATTCATTTATACGGTCGTAAAATGTAGTGTGTAGATAACGTACGAGCATTATCCAGCGATGTTCGGAGCACGTTCCTTGCATTTGGGTGATGGTCTGTACAGATGGATGGCTCGGCTACATTGGTTATGGCGTGACCAATCACTTCGAGGTGGACGCGGTTGTGCATCGAATTGCGCGAAGTGATCATTCAAAACGAAGTTCGGTTTTGCTAGTCATGTTCGTGTACACAAACGTAAACAAATGTAATCATCACAGTTCATCAGCCAAAATCCAAATCAAGTATAGCATGATTGACTATTGTGTTATGTCCCATCACTAATAATAAGTCACACTCTTGTTGATACTATAGTAGAATAGATCTTGTTGGTATTGGTATGTACCGTCATACATTAGCGTCGATTCCTTTTCTAAAACAAACTTTAAATCTGTCACTTCTTTGAAATCTATTTTATATCCCTGAATTCTCAAGAACTTGAATCATGGTAGGCACAAACTAAATATTAATAAACATGGGCAAACGTGGTATCATCGACCACATCACTGCCGACGCTGACAGCATCACCGCGTGACGTAACACCCGGCGGAGCGTGCAGTAGCGAGGCCAATCGATCCACCGCGCGGGGCTCCACCGAGACGAGGAGGCTGAGACAAAAACCACCAACGCGGACGGATAAGGCGTTTAAATCGGAAAAAAATATCGATAGCTTAACTAATCCTCAACGCACGATTAGTTTGAAATAAAATACACAAAAGCGCAAATAATTATGTTGTGACAATCTCGAGTCAATGTTGATTCGAGTTTTGAAATAAGTATAAATTAAGAAAGCACGAGGATCACGATTGAGAACAAAATGGACTCTCGGCAGACTGAACTCGGCTTATAAAGACCTTGATACCATTACATTAGATATGTTTTTCATGCTAGAAACGCAATGGCGACTTCCTATCCTTCAGAAGGATACATGTGACGTTCACAATGAAGCCACCTCATCTGGTAAAATTCTTCAAGCCATTTAGGTCACATAACGCGCCATCGAAATAAACAATAATTAAGGAAGCATATTGTAAAATGCAATTCCCCGTGGGAGGCACATGACATAGTGTCACTAGCCAAGCTAGCCTGATATTGCGTCTCTTTTCTCCTCAATTTGTTATAATGGCTCCATGGACTATCCAACATGTTTGCATACGATATCAACCCCATTCATAGGAATAGTAATGATCATGAATAGCCACGGACACTGAACTGAGAATATGCCAGCGCGATTCCAGCGCAACTGCCGGTGCCGATGTGCCAACAATACCACACTCATAATGCCAATATTGACATTATTTGTTCTTCAGCGCTCGTGAATAAAATTCAAACCGTGGAGCCTTTTCTGTTCGTCAACAATGCGAATCATATCTGTATAAGGTGGGAAGGTAAAAATGTGAAAAACAATAAATCACATCGACGTAGTCCTTGTGACGTAATACTTATTCCACGTCAGCGCCCCAATAAAATATCCATATATGGTAGTAAATAGACATAATGTAATAATCACAGGTTTGAATGCTGTTGAATTATTCAGTTTGGATAGAAAGTTGATTTTGACTTTTGAAGGAGGACGTTCCTCTCGTATGTTTCAATCGTGACTTATAATCTATTGAAGCAAAGTATTGTACATAATGTTTATTAAAGTAGAACTTTCGCCAAAATATAAAAAAAGATTAATTTTAGAGAGACTAAGGAAAATTCTCAAAATCTATCAACCAACTAATCTTTCTAGATCAGTGCTGTTAGATAATTTTAAAGAAACACCTTATATGCAAAATAAACATGTTATGTTAGTTGTCTGCATAAGAATTACATGACAGGGGTACTAACACCGAAGGGGTGTCGTGCCACCTTGCATCACACGGCACACCCCATGCAAGCTATCGCGATATTACCGTATTACATATGCTGCACACCACGGATGACTGGACAAAGCCGATGAATGACGTCACGCGTACCAGCTTAGTTTTTTGTGTTATGCGCATTGAACCGCGAATAAAGACACCTGGTAGAATTAAGAGGGTCGTTTCGATGCGGGTAAGTTGTTGTGTAATTGTAAGTTATCCTTGAAATAGAACGAGTGCTGTAAAACTCTATTGAGTACTTCCAAAGCTAAGTCCAAGCAATGTCAATATTAATTGGATACATAAATATCTCAACACAAGACACCGATCTTATAATTAACGGCTAAACATACAGATATTGATCAAAAATATCTAAGATGTATCCTGAATAAAACCACGTTTTTTTAAAAAAAACGCTTCCCAATACTTCCATTCATTTGGGTCTCATTTCACCACTTCTTTGGCCTGGGGGTTAAAAGGGATACCAAATAATAACTTATCCAATATTATCTGGCAAATGTTTGTGATTAATTTTTCAAGTAGCAAACCATTTAACCGATGAACTAGGACCGACTATATCGTCAATTATGTTACATCGGAAAAACCCAAATTGTAGAAACCCCCATATAAGGAAACAAAATGCCTAGCGAATCGGTGCGACTACCAAGCGAGCTACAATCACGCAAAATCTGTCTAGCTTTTTAGGCAGTCTAATACTTTGATAGCCTGTCAAGCGATGCCTATTCTTGTATACCAACATGATGACAAGCGGTTTGCACACATTGCTAACAACGTTCAGTCTGAAAGCAATGCCGGAAAATTATCCTTTTTGTCTTATCTTAATCCAGTCATTAGTCTACGTCTACGTTGAGTAAGCTTCAAATTAGGATGATCTAAGCGTCTTGGAGAATTTCAACTCACATTGCTTAAGTAATCATAAAGATCTTTGTCTACATAATAGAGTAACATACAAATTTGATGAATCCATTTTGTTTTAAAGAACACGATATAATCTTGAATCTACAAAAGAATGTGTTGTGATCAGAATTCTTCTAGATTATATTGTTATTGTTTTATTTGGAGCCCATTATATAGACGAGGTAGATTTTTAAAAACCAAAGAATAATTCACTATATCTTATCACAGAAAGGCAACCTACACAACATATTCTTTATGCCGACTGAAAAGTAACAAAAGCAGTTTCGTTAATAGAAATGTGCTACTTATTTAGGTCAAACGATAACGGTTTTAAGGCATACATCTTAATTGCGTAACAATAAAAGAGCCCACTAAGAAAATATATTACACTTACAAATATCTGATCGCCATTTGTGATCACAGAATGACGTAAATAAAAAAAACAATTGACTTATTCCGTACACGGAGAAGAATTATTTCGCTTTCGCAATGGTACCAAGGAATATAGGGCAACGTCGAGACGTATCGGAATCGGGTTGAATAGGCAAATTCCCTAAATCAGGCCAAATCGTGAATAAAACTTGAATAACGACCGTTTCTGCCATTTCCCAAGTTGCAAACAATTATTATAGCTTAAAGGTTTCCATAAACGAGCAGCTCGTAAAAGGAAACGTGTTCATTGACAGTCATAATATATTATTATATTGACGCGAAAACATATATATATAAAACATGATTAGAATATGAAGAACATAATTCTTTATCATCATAATTCTTTTACATATTCGGAACTTTGTGGTACTGTACCACCAATTCGGCATATATTTGCCTCAACCTAAAACCAACGAAAAGTAAGTATAGTAGGAACGTCTTCCATCGTTGCACGGCTAATGCTTCCAAGCTTAAGGTTAAACAATTTGTATAAATTTATCGTGATGTATAGAGCGTGAACACTGGTGTTGTCTGAAAGTAAGGCATAAGAGTACTAGGACGTAAGACTGACGCCCACGTGGCTTTGTTGAGTGATGATTGCAGCCTCTTTATAAGGCATATGGTTTCTAAATCAAAATAAGTTAGTGTGTGGCATTATGCAACACACGTTTGTTGTGGGCGACAGGACTTTAACAATGAAACTACGTACACAATACACATTGATATTTTCCAATGTAACCTTTGGCACACCCTGCAAATCTTATATTTAAAAGAAGATAGATTAAATCATCTTTACAGGATTCAGTTTCCCGTGGCCTAAGAAAGATAAGAAGGTAAACATGATACTGACGGGAATGTACGTGGTCAGTGTGGTCAGGAGAAAGTGTCGCGCAAATGATCCGTGACCGCCTGCGCCTGGAACTTTCTTGTTGAAAGCGATAAGAAGACCAAGAAATATTATATAGATACTCATGATTTCCAATCAAACGAAATGTTTAGCAAAGCCAGTAAGTTGGTCTCAGTTTCGGATCTTTAGGTGTTGTTTTGTTCTCGGGGAGGAAACCTTCAATAGGTTCCTGGTCTCTGTAGAGGCGGAGGCTTAAGAAGAGGTCCGGTACAGCAAGAATACCTGCTCAAAATTCTTCGTTCTGCACAGTCTCCTAACCCGCCATTGGCTTGGTGGCCAATGGTGGGTTAGGAGACTGTGCATATTTTAGACAATTAATAAAGTTTCTCTGATATAACTTTTCTCAATATATTTATCGGCGGGAGCAAGTTATAATCATGCAACACCGTTCACACACGAATATAAATCACAGTTACGCAACTCTATCAACCGAATAATATAAAACTAGTACATTTGGCTTATAAACTTCAAATGAAAAGGAAAAAACGCATGCTACTCGATTTAAAAAAAAAAGTTTAAAACACACAATTATGAAATAGATAATTACGATTAGCAATGCGATCGGAAACTCACGCATTCTCGATAATGAATAAAAATCTAGTACCTAACATCCTTGTAGCCTCTGGCAACACGCGACTCCTTCGTCACATGGCGACGCAAAACCATAAACCACGGTGTAATAATTATCATGACAAATCAATTATTTATGCATTGAAATATTTATCGACGCTAGATTTAAATATGTATAGGTATTAGTTAATATTATTATTTCATTCGGATATACTACTTACAGCTGTAACTAATCTTATGGTATCACAATGACGTCACAATACACTTGAAATTATCGCTATCCACTTCTGTTGCACTCGACCTACAAAAAATATATGTACTCACAAAAGATATATTATCTGCTTTTTTTGTTTTATTTATATCCAAGCTATCGGCGATACAAGCAAGACGCTTCTGCTGATGGTCGACCATTATTGCAGATGTCTATAGGTAGGCTTGTCGGACCAGGCGACCGACAAGCCTACCTATAGACATCTGCAATACACTGCCGCTTGACACCAAAGACATTACTTAATCTCTTGAGCACGGTTATTTCACCAGCAACAGTGCTCTTTACACCGGAGAACACTGCTGCTTGGCGGCAGAATGGCTTTGTATCTTGCACAAGGGAACTACCACCTAGGAAACCTAATAGCTTTACTAGACAAAACAATATTCGCAGTGTGCAGGAACAGGAGAGGACAATGCTATTGGAAACCGAGAATAGTGTGCTCAATCGCGTACATTACATAAAATCTTGTCCTACTATAGATATATAGATGTAGGCACCAAGCTATAGGCCGATGAACATCAATTTAATTGTCCCCTTATAAACAATGGATTGATAAAATATTGATAGCAAATAGGAAAACAATAACTGATAAAACAACATATAATAATGATAATGAAAAACCACTCGAACTGTTATTATCTATCGATTTAGATACTAGTGTTAATATAGAAATCAATAAAGACATAATCGCTGGAATAGATAAAAATGAATGCAAGTTTAAATAAATAATTTGCTATCATAACAAAAACTATTGGTGGATTCTTTACTACATAACAAACAACTGTCGAAAGCTGTATATTTGATACAATAGCAATATCCAAACTGGTACGTATTTGATAGGCAAATAATTCAATTAATATAACATCATAAACTAAGGCTTATTTACAATACAATAATACCCACACAAGACTTATGTTTGTAAAACATATGGACTTCTAAAACCATCAAGACAAGATATTTCTAATACCTTAATATATTACGCACTCGCACGCAAACGCTAGACAATAACATAATTATAGGAACATTGATCAAACCCGACATTAATTGATATTCTCTAGGTAAAAATCATTCAAAATCTCTATACCTACTAATCACACATAAATACATTTTGATGAGGCCGGCTTTGAATGTGATGACGGCATCTAATTTGTTTTCCCATATTCTCATCGACACATTTATCCAATTGATATAATTCTAATGGTTTAACACACAAGAACTACAGAAAACAAAAAATATTTACATTTATATACATGTATAAAAGAAAACAGAAAAGATAATAAGTACCTGTACATACGAACAAAAAAAAAAAAAAAAAACAAATAAGTTACTATAATTATGTTGGTACCACATCGCTATCGCCCGGTAATGTGCCCAGAAGGCTGGCAGCGTTACCCCGCTGGATGGTCAAGCTTATATGCTGCGCAAGGTATGTGCCAGCCCTCTGGTCCCCTGTTGATTCAACTAGCCTTCTCGACAAATCGCAAAAAAGGCGATGAGCGCCAGGACCCCACGGACCCAATGTCTCAACCCCAAACGGCTCAAATACACACATCAAAAGTGTCTAGGGATCAAGCATTTTTGGGCAAAAAAATGGGCAGAAGAACAATGGCGTTTCGTGTGCTTTTCTGATGAGTCTCGTTTTGGTATGAGACCGGATACAAGACGTATACGACACTGGAGAACCCCTGGACGCCAACAGCGATTAAAATCCTGCCAGGAAGTCCATCCTTATAGTGGTGGAACCATCATGGTATGGGCGGGTATTTGGATCGGCGGAAGAACTGAGTTGATTTGGATCAGAGGCAACCTCAACGCTCAAATTTATGCTGAGACGATTGTATCAGACGTCATCGTTCCTCTACAAGTGCAAATCGGTCCCTTATTTCAGTTAATGCATGATAATGCACGACCGCACACCGCAAGAGTTGTAAGACAGACTCTCGCCGCAGCTAACATCAATGTCCTGCCCTGGCCTGCTCAGTCGCCAGACTTGAACCCGATTGAGCATGCATGGGATATGCTACAGAGAAGAGCTCTGCCGAATATGGAGGGTATCCAGTCGCAAGAAGACCTTTTTTTGTTGTTGCAACGAACATGGGCGGCCATTCCACAGCGTGATTTGGATGAACTCATTTTGAGTATGCCAAACCGATGTTCTTGTGTTGTTAGTGTTCGCGGTAGAAACACGGATTATTAATTGTTTAAGTTACCCAATAAAATTTTATAGAAAACTCTTATTTCAGTCTTTTTTTCGAACTTTTGTGTTAGTGGTTCAAATGTCAAAAATCCCTTTATTAGGAAAATGGCAAATTTCTTTATTAATGCAAAGGTGACTTGGTTTATCGTTACTGTGACAAACGAAAACACTTTATTTGATGAATCCTTAAAGAAAATTTTAATTAATATCAATCAGGAGAAAAGTTATTGCAAAAATATATGTTGATCCCTAGACACTTTTGATGTGTGTATATAGCCGCGATCGAGGCTATTATATTTGCGCCGTTTGAGGCATTCAGCAGACTCGGCGGCAGCTCCAGCTTTGCCAGAACTTTCTGAAAGATGGGACGGTGCCAAGGTATCGACGCATGTTGCATCCCATACCAAGGGCCGACCCATCTTCCATGGGATGAGAGTCATTCCGTCTGGTCTCTTACCATCGCTACGTGAAAGGCCACAAGGCTCTAAAACTGCAGAAACGTTAGCGGTGTTAAGAGCCCTACGGATGATGTCATTAAGACTGGAGTGCCGCGAAAACCTTCCCGCACTACGAAGACAAGAGAGCCCGTGGTGTCCAAGCTGGTCAACATACTCACCACAGCGGCAGCGATGTGGCACAAAGCACATGGTACCCAGCCGTAGGCATGCGGCCAGTCTAAAAGAAGTGGAATCCAGGAGCGTACCAATGTTGGAAGAGGGAAGAGCCTGCAACCACAATCCAGATTCCCAGACACAGACAGCAAGAAGACGGGCACGCTCCGTAGAGTTGGCGGCGGTATTGAGAAGATTTTCCCGTACCAACTCACACAGGGGCTCGTCCCATTGTCTCTGCGAGGATAGAATTGTGGGCAGGCTATTGCTAGGGCAGGCCTGAGACCATGCATTTTTACCTTCGGCCAAACAAGCTATATCTGAAAAGCAAATAGATGGTCCTAAAATCTCCCGAACTAGCTTGTCGTTAGCATGGGCCGAAGATAAAAATGCAGGGAGGGAAACGCTAGAAATTTTGCGTATGCCCAGGCCTCCCATCCGTATAGGAAGAGAAGCCTGAGCCCAAGAACGGTCATCCAGTGGGGTATTTAAAATAGCGGTGAGCGTATCCCTTATGATGTTATCTATTTTTTGTAAATAAACTTTATGTTTCCAAAAAGGACAACATCGTAAGTAATACGTAAATTTTGGAACGAATAAACAATAACGTAAAATAAAAAAAGCCACATGTGTATTAATTTTGAGAAGACGATCCGAAACTTCACTAAAATTTTGAATTTTTTCATCTATAAACGATGGCACTGATTCGTCCAATACAGGAGAACCAAGGAGGCGAAGAGTGTCTTTTTCAATAATTTTGATACCTGGAACAAGTTTATTAAATTTCTGTATCGTTATATTGGGTGGCATGGAATCGTTTAATAAGCAAAGTTCACACTTAGAATAATTTAAATCAAGGCCGATAGTAAGAAATTCGCGCTGTAGATATTCCAAATCTTTTAACACAGTGTTTACATCGCCTCCAAGGGTGCCATCATCAAGATACCAAACGTTAAATTTTGACTCTAATTTCTCAACAATAGGGTGAATGGCAAGACTAAAAATGGCCGGCCCTAGGGGGTCGCCCTGTTGACAGCCAACTGAGGAATAAATAAGATTATTTTTGTAGGTTAATTTAGAAGGTTCATTGTAACATTGCCACATGAATCCGAATATGTCAGGTATTTTGTCTTTAATTTGGGTTAGTAGGGCGCCCCTGTCTACAGAGTTAAAAGCGTTTTTGATATCCACTTTCAGCAGCACCTCTCCACCATGGTTGTGAATAAAAGATCTTAAAGCATGGACGGCTGCCTCGCATCCGCCAGCTGTGCCAAAACCGAGTTGTTTGGGCTTGAAAAAGCTACCAATACTGTCTCTTTTCTGTGCGCAACACACTTTGGCGGCGAGACGTCGATATGTACACCCAACGGCAATAGGTCGTATGCCACCGTCTTTCTTATTTAGTGCACATAAATTGGCTCCGTATATAATATCAACAATCTCACCGTTAACGCGACCCGACAGCATTAGGTTAATCATAGCTGTCAGTTCCTTGAGGAGTGATTCACCGGCAGCGCCACTATTTCTGCCTAAAAGGTCCTTTAAATGTTGTGGTGTTAAAGAATCAAGGCCACCGGCAGAACCACTCGGGAAAGAACTAACTGCGCGGATCACATCCTCATCTGTAATTTGGAGCACAGTATCGGTAGCTTGCGGTGGGTCAGGCAACTGAACGGTTGCTGCTGGAAGGGGATGCTTACTTTCCAACGAAGCTAGTGTTTCCGGCGTATCGGAAGCAAGTACGTCACTGGAAAAAAGTATCCTCGCCGCACCCCTGACATCACCGTCGCCGAGTTTGTTTTCTGCAAGGCGGTAAGTGGCATACTCACTGACGACGACGGCTTTGGCAAGAGAGCGTTGAGGATAAGATAGGACGTGGGAATTTGGTGCCGAACACGTGCAATTACTTTTTAATTTTGAAGTCAAACTGGTGTTGCTCGAGTCCTTCTTGACATGTAAGACTCTGTAAGGAAAAGTTAATAAATGTTCCCAAGCATTTTTTGAATTTTCTGATACCACTCTCTTTACATCTTTGGCAAGGGTCTGTGCTATTGTAATGCGGGCTCCACGGGGGATTCGCTTCAGAGTCGGAGTGGTACGTTTAAGATCACTTAATAATTTCCATAAAGGGTATTGTGTGGATGATGTGGAGTTAGTATGCTGATAAGGTGGATGACGAAAGGAATCTTGGGAGGCACTTATAGGGCGTTCTGGCTTGTGAACTTTTCCGGTATGGACATTTAAACCACGTTGTGTACTGAATAATCGTGCCGGGGAACATAAGGAACACTGAAACATATTATTGAGTGACGTACCACTGGTCTTGGCTTCCACCTCTTTACACTGCAGAGACCGAGTACCATCTATAACTATATATACAAATAACAACAAAAAAATAAGAATTAAAAAGATTACCATAAAAACTAAATAAAACACTCAAATATTTACACTTTCACATTGAACCTCAAAGTTTTCATATAAGTACCTATAATATCATTAGAAATTTGGCTTCTGTCTTGCTTGAATAGAATTTTTTATCTTCATTCAGATTGAAATTTCTTGATTGTCTTTTATGCAGTAAATCACTTATAATTTAAAATGAAATTATAAAATATAAATTGTAAACAAAACAATTTCGTGGTGTAGGTACAGCGCCTGCGTCCGCGACGTTGCCATGGAAAAGCTTCGGGCTCCGCTTAGACCACCATCACCATGGTAACGACTGGTTAAGCTATGTCAACTGAGTTGAAATAAATCAGCTGTTGAATGCTGCGGCGGCCACAATAAATAAAACAGATAGGTACACAAAAACACACACAATTTACGCCTTTGCTGTAAAGGAATTAACGGGCATAGCTTTTATCTAATAAACCGCACACAATAATTTATAAATATTTTTTAAAAGCGGATGACACGTCGCATGACATCGTGTCGTCGTCAGAAAACTGTATACTTCATTTTATTTCGCATACCAAATTACACATACCCGACGTCTAATCCTCGGCATGCAATGAGACCAAGATAGTTAAAACCAGCTTTATTGTTTCCGCAGTAAAGTATTAAATTAGGCATCCGAAACAATCTTACGTGACTACAACAATAAGTTGAAAACTAGAAGACGCCTAAACTCCTAAACTTGAACACGGACGCTGTACACCAGAGTGCCAAGTTCATTGACACTAAACGCGATTTAGCTGCAAACAAGGACAGTCGGCTAACTAGACGCAGACTCAGCAGTCGTGATCGCTTCAATCATACCTCGACACCGTTTGGGGAATGACATCATGTACTAACAATTTTGAAACCGACAGAATCACAAAAATATTCAAGGTTTTATTTTGATTTATGTAGCATCTGAGGAAGCTATTGAATTTTAACAATTTAGTTTAGAATTTCAATTTATTGTTGTTGAAGTTTCTCGTATTGCAATACAAGACAATCAATAAATTAGGCCACAAGATTAACATGATAAGTTTGGTATAGCTTCCTTTAGGAAAAAGCAGAGGTGTACTAAATTCTGTATCAAATTTCCGGTTAAAATGATTGTAATACCTAACCATTTGCAAATTATGAATTCTGCAATACCATAATAATGTAGCATTCCCTTTACTAGTTTTAAGATTACTTCGTCTGAAAAGAGACAGGGTCAAGAGACGTGTTTCTGACTCCGTGATGTATTCAACTTCTATAGACGATGTCAAAATTAGAATATAATAGTAACGCTTACTGATGCAGATTTTTGTTCTTGTAGACTAAACTTCTTACATAAGTCTATCTATAGGTATACGTCTTCTGGTCATCTGGTAGATATATGTACCTACCTACAATATCAGATTCAATATGTCATATTCTAGCTAGAATATAGGTACATAATATATGGAACATACACACATAATGTGATCTAGCCGGTTGCAGTGATTGAGGTCAACTGGTGTGGGGCGGCCCAAACAAAGTCCAAACTAGTTGCCGGCGCCTCCAAATAACGGACCCTGTGCATGCAGATCAGATTTGCAACAAATGTAGCCTCATCTGCTTGTAAGCGGTACACGTTATTAGCGAGATTTGTGCGAGAATCAAACAAGATTAAAATTCAAGTTCATGCTGGATATCACTCCTGTATACTATCAGTAACACAATAAACTCAAGACTTCCACCACCATTAAAAAATGGTTCTAAGTAAAATAAAAAATATATAGTGAAGTAACTATTGTAATTAAATTATGGTAACGACCTCTCTCACCAAGAATTAAAGAACCATTTCAAGAATGCGAAAGTCGGTGTACAGACTCACAAACAATATGTGTGTTAGTTATAAACAACATTGAATACTTTAAGATTTAATCTCGTCTTTCACTTTACCGACTGTAGGAAGTAGTGCTTAAAGTTTTGTCTCATACATAATTTCGTTCTGGTCGAATGGGTCTTCGACTGGATTTTTCGAAATTCTGTGGATATTCCTGTTACCTCCTACCACTGATAAAAGCATAACTTATGGAAAAGTTTTACAAAATTTTATGAGACTTACCTGTCGAGCATACATAATATATTTATCTAAATAAATAATGTTCGTTGTAAAATATGTACCGTTGATTAATATTGACAATTTGCAGTTGGAATCTTCCAAGAACGACTGGAAACCGTGTAAACTAAATGACCGGATAAAATATGATGGAGCATCTTTTTGTGAAAATATTGTATAAATGGATTTTATAATATTTCAGATGGTAAGACTGTGTAAGCAGAACTGAAGTGGAAAACTTCGGTGGGATATCTGAATTTATCCAAATTCACTAGGCAGACGAGAGTTTAAATACTGAATACAGTAGTACTGTGCTGAACCACCGCTATGAACAATGAGACTTCAAGATGAGTGATCGAACAGCATCCAAGTGACAACGGACGAAGTAATCCGTGTCAAGCCGCGTGCGTCTCAAGGGCGCTCGCGTAGAGACTTGCATACCGTCGTGTCAAGTGCAATAAATAGGACAGCAGATTGCTACTATCCTGTGACCGTTTACGATTCAATGTTAAAGATTGCGGTAGGTAACTGGATGAAGTAGTAAGGACAACTAAGGACTGGAATAGTTTGCCTGCGTCGGTTTTCCCGCCCGATTGTAATATAGATGTCTTCAAGAATAGAGTGAATAGGCTATTAATAAGCTAGTGTGCTTTACCATCCTCAACCACGTCACCGTTTTCCATCAGGTGGGACTGTGGTCAAGCACTGGCTTATATTGGATAAAAAAAATAAAAAAATCAAAGCGTTTCAACGAATACAAAAGAAAAACGACGACTTTTTATTTCAAAATACCACCAGTGTATCGTCTCAGTTTCCTGTAAATTAAAATCTAAGTGGAATTTATCATGCTTCACTCAATAGCACCTCATAATTGTTAAGAAGTAAAAACAATAGAAAATCACATAAAAGGTTGCATATAAAACGCCTCCGTGCGTGAATGTCCTAGTTTTGCGGGGCGCACTATCAGTCAGAGATCTTGCTGATTTGTTATATTTGGCACAATATGCAAAGTTGATGTCAACAAGACACATCGATATAAAATATAAACTAGATTTGGTGTCACGGTTCAAAAAGTGGTAGCGAGAAATAGCGCCCTTGTGTCGCTATTTCTTTACAAGCCACATCCTGACAAATTTATTTTTGCCGATATGAGTGTCGCTACTGTCTATATGAAACTGTCAAACTACAAGTCATTATCATTATAAAATCGATAGTCCACGTTTCCGCCACCAGCACAGATAAGTTTGCAACCTCTGCGACCACATTTTAGATGTCATTTTGTTCGTGAATGTTTATCTAGTTTATATATTATATCGATGACAAGACGCGTAAAGAAGAAAAACAGAAAAAGGCTGAGAAACCCAACGCCACAATGTGTTCAGTTTATTAATGCAATATAAATGCTAAAAATCGTGTTCCACTACGCAAGGTGATTTTTATAGTAGAATCCTATTACGTAGGCTTACAAGCATAGACAGATGGACAATTTTTAACCGGCTACAAAAAGAAGGTTCTTTCGACGCGTATGTATGTAATATTAATAAAAATGCGTAATATTAATATATGTTAGTCTATGTGGGCTTCTAAACAAATTTACCAAATTTGATCAGTGTATGTATGTATGTATGTATATATGTATGTAGGTTTGTCCGCGGATTTCTCAGAAACTACAAGTCCGATTTCAAAAATTCTTTTTGCAATAGTTAGAGTATTTTTCAAATTAGGGTAGAGTATAAGTTTCGTCAAAATCGGTCAAGTAGTTTAAGAGATATAAACTTTTTATGTTTTCAGTAAGTTACTGTGACGTACAGTTCTGGTCATTAGAAGTTATAGATTATGTAAACAAAACCATTTTCACATGTTTTCTCGACAACCTTCCGCAGAATTTAGCTGAAGTTTATTTTAATTTATCTAGCACTATATCACGTCCATCTCGCACTGCATTTAACTATGAATTATATAGGAAAAACTAACAAAATTTACCAAAAATGCACAAACTAGGTAACGGCGTCAACACGAGCTGTGATTGTTTTTTTTTCGTAACTCTATTTGTCTATGGAACGTTAGTGAAGTTATGAAAAACGCGTACGATCGATACCGTTATTATAACAATAACCGTTATACAATGATCAATACCGAGCAGCAACAGGGGAGTGAAAATATTATGAGTTCAGTAGAAATTGAATTGTAATTATAAAAAAAATGGCAACAATAATATTTGTTATGTAGTTTTTAGGGATGTGTGTACGGCGCGAGATTTTTGTTTTATATTTGTTTTGTATAATTTTATAATACTACCACTATAAGCGCAGTGCTACCAGTATTAATGAAAAATTAGGACAGTGAAGCTGCGTGGGTCAGCTAGGTAATGTAATAAAAACAATATCTTACTAATTTTCTTTATTTTCTTCATCACTGTAATAATATTCTGACGTGTCATCATTGGAGTTACCCACATTAATAACAATCGGTTCTACCACAGAGTCTTTTGCCCTATCCAATATGCCATCTAGACTCTTCATTTTTTCTTCTTCTTTTAAAACATGGGTCACATTTTGCCCACTGTTCCGCCCCTATCCGCGCCAAACTATCTTTCAGCATTACCTTAACATCTTCCATTTTAAATGTTTTATTATTTCTACCCACGTACTTAAACCCTTTACTTGTGCCCATATCAGTTCTATTGGGTTTAGCTCGCTCAGTGTGTGGGAAGGCGCAAAACTGTAATATTTTATGATGCCGCTAACTCGTCAATGTACATTTTTTTAAATTTCTGTTTATCTATTTTAGCGACTAGTTCCGCTTTAATTTCCGTCTCATTAAATTCGTCTTATTAAATTGAATTTCTTTATCGCGCAACCAGTTTTGTATGGTTTCCTTTCGCCAATTCATGTTAGGAACCTTCTCTATTTGACGCGAATGATAGGGCGCGTTGTCCAATACTATGACTGAACCAGAAGGAATTTTCAGCAAATTGTTTTCAAACCACTTCACAAAACTGTGAGCATCCATCTCACCGTGGTAATCTCCTTCAGCTTTCTGTGCTTGTAATATCCATTCTCCTTCCTACCTTCAACAAATCCGTCTTCGTTTCCAATATGGGTTATAATTAACCGTTTACCTTTCTGCGGATTTTCAGCCCACAAGAGAGTCCTCTTAAAAAAACATCTCTACTGGATGTTATACTATCGTCGACCCATACATTGTTTTTTTTCTACCTACATTCTAAATTTTATCATAATACCGCCCCACGTGTTTTATGACCACCGAGATTCCGAATACACCAAATGTTAATTACCTGTAACCGAGTTTGCCCATTGTTTTCTTAGTGCCGTCTAATCCTTTCAACCACTATACAATAGGTACATAATATGTACATGACCAAAAATATAATTTTTGGACGGTAGGAAAACATTTCAATGTATCTATTATATGAACACATTATTGTTAGATTTTTAGTTAGGGAACCTATGTGTTTTGGATATATATTTTGATACTAGCAGTCCCGCACAGCTCCGCCCGCGCTCTTTTCACGTTTTTAGATGCCCGCATAGGCTTATTATGTAATACGTATTACACATTTTTAATAGTATTAGATACATAGGTACTCGTCTTATACATAACCTCCTTTTTGAAGTCTGTTACAAAACGGGGCCTATCTTTTACTTGCCCTCTGAAGCACGGAGACGCTTAGAATGTAATTAAATGGTCAGTCTATGTAATGACCTTGCCTTATGTTGCTTAACCTTATAAAAAATATCCTATGTCTGTCTCCTGGTTCTAAGCTACCTCCCCACCAATTTTCAGCCAAATCGGTTCAGCCGTTCTTTAGTTATCAATAGTGTAACTAACACGACTTTCTTATATACATAGATATGTATTTTAATAATGGGACTTTTTGTCTGAATGGGCGATTATTATTAATGTTTATTTTATTAAATATTTATTACTCTTTTTCCACTTCCACGTGTTGGTGATGCTTTACACAAATCGTCGTTACGAGTAACGGTTAACTGTAATCGATTATGATTCGTTAAGTGTCTACGATACCACATCACTAGTTAGTTCGTCAATTCATAGACAATTCCAATGTTAGTAAACATTGGAACTTCGAATGAAAAATAGTATAGACGTTCGAGTTGCGTGATAGTGCTGATACCTGTCTTGGTAAAATAAAAGTCACTAAAAAGTGCTAAATAAACTATTTTTAAAAAAATTAAAATCGACTTCAAAGGTGCTAGCACATCATGTTAAACTAAGACTAGCACGAGCTGACACCGACTTCAATATACACACATCAAAAGTGTCTAGGGATCAAGCATTTTTGGGCAAAAAAATGGGCAGAAGAACAATGGCGTTTCGTGTGCTTTTCTGATGAGTCTCGTTTTGGTATGAGACCGGATACAAGACGTATACGACACTGGAGAACCCCTGGACGCCAACAGCGATTAAAATCCTGCCAGGAAGTCCATCCTTATAGTGGTGGAACCATCATGGTATGGGCGGGTATTTGGATCGGCGGAAGAACTGAGTTGATTTGGATCAGAGGCAACCTCAACGCTCAAATTTATGCTGAGACGATTGTATCAGACGTCATCGTTCCTCTACAAGTGCAAATCGGTCCCTTATTTCAGTTAATGCATGATAATGCACGACCGCACACCGCAAGAGTTGTAAGACAGACTCTCGCCGCAGCTAAAATCAATGTCCTGCCCTGGCCTGCTCAGTCGCCAGACTTGAACCCGATTGAGCATGCATGGGATATGCTACAGAGAAGAGCTCTGCCGAATATGGAGGGTATCCAGTCGCAAGAAGACCTTTTTTTGTTGTTGCAACGAACATGGGCGGCCATTCCACAGCGTGATTTGGATGAACTCATTTTGAGTATGCCAAACCGATGTTCTTGTGTTGTTAGTGTTCGCGGTAGAAACACGGATTATTAATTGTTTAAGTTACCCAATAAAATTTTAAAGAAAACTGTTATTTCAGTCTTTTTTTCGAACTTTTGTGTTAGTGGTTCAAATGTCAAAAATCCCTTTATTAGGAAAATGGCAAATTTCTTTATTAATGCAAAGGTGACTTGGTTTATCGTTACTGTGACAAACGAAAACACTTTATTTGATGAATCCTTAAAGAAAATTTTAATTAATATCAATCAGGAGAAAAGTTATTGCAAAAATATACACACATCAAAAGTGTCTAGGGATCAACATATATTTTTAAATTTGAGCGTTGAGGTTGCCTCTGATCCAAATCAACTCAGTTCTTCCGCCGATCCAAATACCCGCCCATACCATGATGGTTCCACCACTATAAGGATGGACTTCCTGGCAGGATTTTAATCGCTGTTGGCGTCCAGGGGTTCTCCAGTGTCGTATACGTCTTGTATCCGGTCTCATACCAAAACGAGACTCATCAGAAAAGCACACGAAACGCCATTGTTCTTCTGCCCAATTTCTGTGTTCAAGAGCCCATTGATATCGAATCCTACGATTGTGCATTGCTATAGGTGGTACCCGTAGCGGTCTTCGGGAATGAAGGTTCACTTCATGCAAGCGGTTTCTGACTGTTTGGTCGCTAATTAAGTTCCCTGAAGAGTGATGAAGCCTCACGGCTAACATCATGGCAGTTATTGTTGGAGCTCTTTGAGTTAAGATTTGAATATATCGGTCTTGTCTCCGTGTGGTGCAGCGATACCGTCCTCCATGGCGCTCAGCCACGGTACCAGTGCTTCGGTAACGTGTCCAAAGTCGACTGATAACACTCTGACTTGTATTCAGAGCTAAAGCCACAGTACGTTGCCGGGAACCAGCTTCTATCATTCCCACGGCTCTGAGCATTTCTTCCCTGCTTAAATGACGTCGCCGCTCCATAATAACGTTGGTTTTAATCAGTAGTAGGGAAACAGTAGCACTAATAATGTCTTCAATGCGTTGTATGTTTTTATAGGGAAAATATTGACAGCTGATTTTCATCTTTTACTCGAATTTGATTCACAGTTCCTGATTCAAATTATGAAATGCACCAAAAAGGATCCATATAAATTTATAAAATCATAAATTTATTACAAAGCCACATCTCAATCTCAAGAAATCCGCTTAAAAATGCTTGATCCCTAGACACTTTTGATGTGTGTATGTTGATCCCTAGACACTTTTGATGTGTGTATTTTCTTTATTTTATGCTTTTTAGATAATTTACTTTGAAGTCGGTTTTAATTTTTTAAAAAATAGTTTTTTGTAGTGTGCATCGGAAAACATTGGATGATAAAATACTACTAACCCCAAACAGTAGTAGTAGTAGTAGTTCTAAGACCCAACATTAAACCTGATTGATGTCACGATAACAACCATAAATCAGAATGTCTAAGATCCATCGTGACAACCAGCAGGCTTAATAATATAAAAAACACAAGTATCATCATCATCATGATCATGCTATCATGTTACTCATTTTAGTAGAGACAATTGCGGTAATTTCAACTGTCATTGACAATTTACGAGCACGTGTTTGTCACGGTGGGTGTTATGTACAATAGTTGCGTTGTGCACGCAGAGGTGACGGTGGCAGTGACTTTGACCGGGCGACGCGGACGCGCCGCAGCGGGCGTCTCTATATCTCTACCACTAACAATACCGAGGCCATGCTAATTTGTTTTACACGCTTCCCCTGTGTTTTTATTTGCCATTTCCGCATTTTTTCTATCTCCCAGCAACTCGTTTATGTACCAACAAAAACGTAGCTTTTCGGAGGAATTACAGCGGGTATACAGTGCGAACGTTTGATTAGGTTTTTTTACGCGGTTCGATAACCGCAGAAAGGCAACGACTAAACTGTTGATAATTTTAATTGCTTTTTATTACTTCGGAATCAAATCAACATGTAGAATTCTGCAAGGAAGAATGCTCCACACAAAGAAACACCAAGTTATTATAACTGCTAAAAATGGTGGCATGAAACGCTTATCTAATTACGTTCAATGAATGGCAGTAACCGAATCCGTTGTTTTTCTTCATTCAACGCCGGGGATTCAGTGTCATTAACGTTTTTGTCATAATATTTGTCATATTATTCGTTCGTTATATTAAACGTTCGTGACTTTTCGTTCAATGTCATCCGAACTCTCACAGAGTACTCAATGGGCTGACGCATGACGTAGATACATTAGATCTTGTACAACAAAAATTTGTTCCAAGTTCTACATCATCTACATGAATGTACTCCGGCACTCGCAAGCCACGATGGCAATGTAAGTAGATATTTCAATGCCTGCGAATGAATGCAAGTCAATCAATTGTTGTCGAAAACGGCGTCAACTAGACATTGGAGGTACACACGTTGTGTGTGTTGTTGCCGCGTCACAATGGCGTATTTTGCACACAGTTTGCACAAGTGTCCGATGGACAATCGAGTTGCGATACCGGTGTCCGCCTGGCGACAAACTTGCATGAACAGAGTTGATCGTTTTACTGTGCAAGTACCAGCAACAACAGATTGAGGCGGTACGAAATATTTAATTGTCATTTCAATCTTAACTGTAAAGAATTTAGGTACTAAAATAAACAAAGAAAATGTGTGACTGGCTTGAAGATAAAATCAAGTTAATATACAAAGAGAAAATAAAATTTAGTAAACAAAGAGATTTGGAAGACATAACTTTTTCTTACTTTACCATCTACAAAAAAAAAACCTTTGCAATATAATGATTTTTTTACCATCGCCGCATAACGCAGAAGATAGTCAACAGAAAAGAAATAGTAATAAAATGAGTGGCGGGACCAGGCCTTCAAACAAGGCAGCTCCATGTCCCATATTATCAGGTCTTTATCGCCACGTAGCCGTACGTGGTTAGGTGACGAGCGGCAAGTGGTGTATTGTTCTGGCTTAAGTGATAAGCGGCAAGGTTGCGCGGCCCTGCTCCGATTGTCGCCAAACAATATCGGCCAATGGCGTAATGAAAACAATCATTGTAATTATTTCGCAACTCTGCTATTGCACAATTGTCGAATATGCTTGATAGGCTCCGCAATGGTCCATTAAATACTGTTTTTTAGCCCGCTCATGCCTTACCTAGCTCTAAAACAGATCTTACTTGAGACCCCTTGGGACTTGGAACCGGAACTTCAGGAGTCTTGATACAGAACTAGCGAACAAGGTCGTAGGATCTCTAGTTCCTATATCCTACTTTGCCATAAAACAAATACACCAAAGTACAAGTAGCGAATACGTAGGTTATTTCTATGAGGTAGAATAACTTCAAGAATCTTCAGTTTATGGAATATTACAAAGAGGTTGTTAAAAAACCTTATTAACAAAAATAACGCGGCTTCGCAGTTTTTTGCCGCCAGCATGACGCTAACAGACGCGTCAAACGCGTTACAAGCTAATGCCTACCAGTATCGTCGACGAGTAAGTAAAAAATGTTCGCTTGCGCACGAAGCATTCGTTACCTGGGAACTGCCCCGTGACCTCAAATTATGCGCAAGCGGCACAACGCGACGCGCCACACTCATTAATTTAAATCAAACGTCAATTGAGAAAAATGTGCCTATGTCTGTACCGACCACAACCGCAATGACCTCATTGTAGTGTTATTAGGTATAAAAATATTACCTAAGAACAATATACAAGTCATAGTAAAGTTACAAACTAAGTGACGTCTTTCCTATGCGACGTAAGAAAGGACTTTGGGAAATCCTAGTCATACGAAACCAGCGCAGGAAATTAACCTACTTCATAAAGTGACCTAGCTTCACAGTAACCGTCAAAATGGTCGTTTCGCAGAATCGTATAAGAACGTGGACAATACGCAATAAAGATTATAATTACAAATATCTGATTGGAAAGCGCTATCGATTATGTAAAATGTAATCGCCATTTATAAAGGAAGTTGTTGTTCTCACGGACCAAACAGTGTATCGGTTAAATAAGACAAAACAATGAGGCCCTATCGCGACAAACTTTTCCATTTGCTTGTGGAACAAAAAATCGTTACCGCAAGCAACGTGACCAGCACTTGAAGCTGAAACAACGGAACAAGTGCAGTCATTTTGTTCTATTGCACAAAACCGACGCATCATTTGCTTTGAAATTTCGGAACTTCGAAGACACGACTGGCTAAGTACCGATATAATGTGTATTTACACAATAAAACAAATTCCATGTTTCGAAGACTAAGGTTATATGGCGTGAGAAAATCTAAAAACATAATTAGATATTATTATCTGCACATCCTTGATATATTCGAGGTGGCATTTGGTATTTTTATGTTGTTGAATGTTGAGACATCTGCACATTATGTAGAACGTCTGCTACCGATAAGGTTTACGAGTCACGAGCGCTACTGCTCGTGGGCCATATAAAACAACAACCATTAACTAAGGAGCATTCATACTTCACGATCTTGAAACCAGAAAAGCTACAAAAAAATGAACGAAAGAGCGACCACCTATCGAAGACTCTCATAAGTTTCGATTACAAGAAGTCGAGATCGAGCAAATTGAAGGTCCATAAAAAGTTTTATGTCAAGGCAACGTTCAGCAATTAGTAAGGAATGCCTCTCAATTTATTCAGCACAGTGGCAGGAGACGTTTGATGAGAGCCAATAAACCGACAATCGCGGCTCGTTACCTCCACAATGGGCCTCAAGCCCAGCCCAGACGCGATGGAAACATATTCCACTTGGTTACATAACGGTACAGTCCGCCCGGAGCCGCGGCACATCGCGCATGCACCGTACCGAATATTGTTCACGGCCTCCATTCAAATTACGAGGAAGACGACCATATTAAACGTAACGAATGCGCTCCTTTTTCACAGTCGCGACTTTGTTTCAATAGCCATCGATTCACGAAGGTGTCACTGTTGACAAAGGTAAAAACGATTTGCGAAATACGTCGACGTTTTGATCGCGAGGACACTGCAAATATATTCGAGTACCTACCGAAATAGGCAATTACGAAACCATATCACAACCGATCGCGTAATCAATATGATGAAGACGCAGGGCTCGGAGATTACGAAGTGGCTGGTGACCTTGGGTGTTGAAACGGTTCGACCTTGTCGAGTTTTCCCTGTACATAGACGACCTTCGAGATGACCGTTGATTCAGTCAGTGCAGCCGTATTTAGAAATTCAAACGATATAATGAGTAAAGTGCTTCATATTTTATAGCCGAAAGCTGATAGGAAGAACCTTGTTCAAATGTAGCTTACTTTAATAATAATACAACGGTTTTATTTCTAGCACCCATCGAAAATATAGCTAACAGCAAAAACCTGTAAAAATTGGTTCTAATCATAGTGGCTAGAGTATAACTAATTTTGTCAACAATCAATCGATGGGTATATTTCATCAGCCGAAAGACTCAACAGAACAACTGAATAAAGGTCTCCTTAGAAGGGAGGGATTGGCATAATCCCCACCAGCGTGGGCAGGCGTCGTGGGGATTGCAGTATAGGTGGCAGGTAATCCAATAGAAAGAAGCTGCTGCCCGACTTCTAGTTTTCCTTTAGTCGCCTCTTACGACAGCGGATGGGTGGGTGCTATTCTTATCCGGACACCCCAAGGGCATAGTAATAGGCATTCGAAACATTCTTCAGCATAAAAAATTCAAGGCATACTTTAAAGTCAACAGCAAAAGAAATCCACGAACTAATAAAAAATAAAAACAATAAATATCGTCTCACTCTCTGCCTCTCACAGACACTAAGATAGCCTATAACAGTCGTAAAAGCCAAATTACGTCCGAGTAAGCGACAGTATCCTTCAAATTAACGACTTTAAACATCAATAGTAGGTCACTCTGTTTTTTTTCACTGCGGCTCACTTGACTGGCCGTCTCTTGAAAGAAAACAAGTATAAAATTATCGTCCGACGCCGGCTAGAGGCTCGATTTCTTCGAGCTCGGTTCAAGGCAGGAAAGCGACTGTGGTACGCTCGTAAAAGATATAAGGAAAATGCGTGTATAGCGAGATTGCAATGACATTACAGACAGGAAGTTTACTAAGTTTAGCACTTATAGTAGCAAAGCGAGACCAGCCAGACAAGGACGGCAAGGATATTAGGGTTATTCGAAAGAAATAATACAATAACGGTACACTTTAATCAATGTAGATAGATTGTAGAGGGATCCGATTCCGTCAATCTAATAACGAAGGCGAGATCCGATTAATAGATTAAGGAAACATCAATTTGAAATGTTTAATCCCAATTGAAATCGATATTACGAACTAGAAGAGAAATCTTTGAGAAGATGCAAGCAAGTACCTGGATCTGGACAAAATTTGGTAATTTGGCATATTTGGAGTGTTTGACATTGCAGTATCACACTGGTTATTATTAAAGATAACCCTCGTCAACAGCCGAAGAGAGCAGACAAGTATCTTTAATAGAAAAATTCCTTTACAAGATGAATCTTGTCTACTTCTGTTGGTTTGTACTATAATGAGCGAGTACTAGATCAATATCATGTCAGTAGGAGTTGAAATATCAGTTTTTATGCTTTTCGCTGGGTGGTAGGTCTCTTGTGAAGAACTGTCCAGACATTCTGCTGCCAAGCAGCAGTTTATAAACAGTGCTTTGTTCCGTGTAAAAAAATGCAGTAGATTTTGGCCGTAGTACCTACATACCGGCACCACCATACATACTTATGTATGGT
This sequence comes from Furcula furcula, assembly GCA_911728495.1. Lineage (NCBI taxonomy): Eukaryota > Metazoa > Arthropoda > Insecta > Lepidoptera > Notodontidae > Furcula > Furcula furcula. Next base: position 1,370,185 of record OU452243.1, read on the forward strand.
GGTGCCGGTATGTCGGACGACTTCTGGGACTTGATTCTCTATGAATTTTCATTCCACGATCAGAACTTGTCTACGAAATCATGTTATTTTGTAATGAATTTGTAATTGACGTGTAAAATTACTGGTTTATAATCAATTTATAATAGAAAAAACCCTCAGTATATTACTCTGTTAGGCAATATTTACTTTTTTTTAGCATGACAAGACTTACGCGCGGAATGTAAGTGGTCATAAAGAATTACACCCCTGATTGCTAAACAGAAGTTAATTTATAGATAGGTAAATAGTTAAGTGCCAACAGAAAAATTTTCCTGATTGTATTATGTTGTTAACGTAAAATTCCGACGTCGCTAATTATTCAAGAACCGTTAAACCTCGGCAGGCGGTAAGGGATTATTTATTATGTACTTCAAAGAGGGTTTTATTACGTATTCTGTGCGGTTCGTGATGAAAATGCTTTGAATCCCAGGCCCCCAGGCCTCTAAACCTGCTTGATGGCGTCGTAAATTCGACGATTTTGCATAAACTACATTCCAGAAGTATATTACTTTCTTCAGAGACTAGTTCCTACTAGTGTATTTCGTTGTATTCAGACCTTTTCTTTTTATAAGAATTGTAATTGTAGTTTGTACCTAGTTATTGTGTAAGAATTAAAAAAAACTTAATTAAATCAAGATTATTATTTATTCTCACAAAAAACCCACGGGTCGAAAACAAGAAGTGTCACTAGCGTGTCTGTGGCACTGTGACCGGTCGTCTAAAATTTTGTGCGGGGTCACGACAATCGGCAATAGGGTTATATCGCGAATATTGATATTATTGATTTAATTTGTCTCGTCTAACAATAATACTTGAACGGATCATTAAAATGGCTAAACCCTGGAGCGACAACCCTATTAACGTTATAATACTATACCTAAAAGCGAGAACATAAACTACTTTTTTGAGTAATAATCACATAAACTTTCTCCATAAGCATGACCATCGAAGAAGAACATCCACCACCATCCACCCACACTGCTCAACGTGGCACGGATTGTTCAACATAGCATGTCACAGATGCGTCAAAAGCATAACAATATATCGCAATACATTTAATCTGCGAGTGTTAATGCTTAATTGTTGGTAAGATGCAAGTGTGATGTGACGTCACTAAATAGTCGTGCCGGCGAGGAGACGCGCACACATGTTTCGCGTCGCGTCTAGGGTAAAGACTACGGCTAGACGACATTATAAGCTGTACTCTGTAATTAAGGATACATTAAATTACGCGCAGGTTTCGTTCGGCTATAGAACAGCATCGTCAGCAATGTGTTACGTATGTAGTTTGTATTTGAAAGATTGGATGTGCCTTGAAATTAACGTCGCCTCTACGCTGTCCTGAGAGTAACATCAATTCAATTGTTGAGTAACATCATAAACTTTACACTGTCAATCATTAGTTAAATAATAGATAGGGGAAAACAATAATGTCCTGGCCGATTCGACCACAGCGGCCAATCTGTCGCAAGATCAGGTGACAAATTAACATAATCACGTGACAAATTATAGAGAATTGAACACCGTCAGCGAATGAAGGAATATAATCGCTATGGAACGATTTTATCTTGTCTAGGACCTCAGGCGCAAGACTGACTTTTACATGCCCATCCGACGCATGGATCATCTTACATTACAGACAATTAGGTGACCGGCATTTTTTTTTTTTGACGCGGGGGAAGTCTTCCAAAGATCCCCGGGAGCTGTGGGGCTCGACCGGGGTATGTGGGATTCTTACCCACTAAAACCCCCGCGGCTGTCGCATCGGCACATGAGGGGGGCTCTCCGGTGGGATCTGCACCAGGGGCCCCTCAGTGCCTTGCGTTTGAGCCCGCCGCCGGGGGCGCATTGTAGCCCCCCGGGAACCTGACACGGTGCTCACGGGGACGGGGGTCGCAACCCCGCCGCCGTCCTCCTCGGGGTCGCTGCTGTACTCAATGGACGTCCTAAGGGCCCACAACCCGAACGTCCAGCGACTCCGAAGCAGGTGATCGGCCTGCATTGTCCTAGCCAGTAAGGAACAACTACTCAAAGTTGTTACTCCCTGCGGGATTAGAACCCGCGACCTCTATTTTGTAAAGCAAGGGGCTTTCCACTTCGCCATGAGATAGGTAATGTGTATTCGAATAGAATTAAGCAGCATTGGTTTGATGATTTACAAGGAGTTTTGTATCTATAGAGATTTCAGATATCAGAATATGGGAACCATATTCAAAGAGGTGTCATATTATATATCAGTTTACAAAAAAGTGGTATGAAGGATTGATTATTGCACACCCTTATCTTAAAGTGTGAATAACCTAGCAACATAACATTGCTAAACATACAATCAATTTTTCTGCATAATGTGCAAACATTTAAAAAAAAACTGTTTTTAGAATAAAATAAAAACCATAAGCAAAATGCAAGTCACTACACAACACAGCAAGAACCGCTAGCCTAGGTAAGATATTCTATCTTACAGGAAACATACACTTCATATTATTATAAACTGCTGATCAGATTTAGATGAAACTTGTATTGTTGCTTAAGTCGAAAGATACTGAAACTATTACAAAAAAATACTTATATTTGTAGTTTCTGAGAAATATGTGGACTGTCCACATAGTGTGTCAATTGCGTGTTTTAATGTAGGTTTGACACTCATTAAATTTGGCATGTTTGTCAAAATTGGTTTAATAGTTTATGAGAATATCATGACCAAAAATACATACATATAGGTCAATACATAACCTACTGTTTAGAACTAATTTGAAAATAGGAACTGTGCTTTTTCATATAAGACAATAAAGGAAAACACCTTTGTTTCAAATGCAGCCAGCAACACTACAATACACAACACTAGTGTGTAATCAATTTGATCATTCAGCCATGATTAATCTCAGCAGGAAAGTGAAAATTAATTGTTTAAACATTATTATTGATTTGAAAGGTACCATTGTGTTTCTCAAGGATTTCTATTTATTATAACTTTTGTTTTTATTATTGTATCTCTTCCTTATTGCTACTAATAAAATGGAAGTATAAAATTAACAGGAAATCTATAATTTAGTTGTTATCAACCAGTTCTCAACGACATCAAATAACTATTACTGGCTTAGTGATTAGGCCCTAATTTAAAGAATGTTACCTATTCCTTCCTGTTAATTATGAATCAAAGTAGATGCATTAGAGACCCCTTTTTTTTAACATACATGAACACAATCAAAACCATAATTGTTAATTATTTGTTTGATTGTATTATAATGCAATGTATTTGAAATAAGTATTTAATTGAATTAATTGATTTAGTTGATTATGTATTTGTTAATTAGTATTCTTTATTTATGAGTGGCCGGCCCAATTCCACATCTGTTTATAGCATTGTGAAAAGGCATCTATTACTTTTATCTTATCTCTTATGTTTGTATTACATTTTTGTCTTTGAGTGTTACATTGAGAATACTTACAATATAGCTATTTGACATGTTTCAACTTATTCGTTTTTTGTGTATTATAAGATTGTATTACGTGCTTGCATATACTATTAGTCAAGGAACAATGCCAAACGGTATGAATAAAGGATTTCCTTTTTTATTTACAGAGGTTCAGTTTATAACTATAAAATTTAGTTTCCAATAAGATTGTTTATATTTTACCTTATAATAAAAATTATCTAGTGCTAGAACATAATGAGTTGTTGTAACAAGAGACCAGTTAAATATATTTTGTACTCTGTTTAAGTTTGCAATAGACTATAAATTGTGGGTACAACTCCCATCTTGTGTCTGGATGTTATCAATTTATTTATGTATGTATTTACAAAAAGTAATATTATGTATCAGTTGTTTGGTTACCATAGTACAACCTCTGCCTGGTTTGGGACCATGTGTAGATTGCCTCAGGATATTATTATTAAAAAATCCTAACTAAATACTATTACATACACACACATACATGCATGTTGAAAAAATGGGCAACTTGCAGCCAACTTATTGGAATAGCAACAAATAGGAATAGTAACTAGGTGCTTCTTCAAGTTGTAAATTGGCACAATAAGCACCTACTTACGCTTCCATTAGTTGACGACCACTCGCCAACGCTACAGCACATCTTTATTACACACAATAAGCGCTTTTAACATTCACAACAGACATCAATAATCAAACATGAGACAGATATGACTTACCAACAAAAAGTTTCACACGAAATACACAGAGAGTTTACTGGTATGTGAACACCTACACAGAATATCGTTTCACTGTCCTTTGAAACTTTAAAATACAACAAAACCACTCCAAATACACCAGGAAAGTTGTAAGTCCTGTAGGAACACTATCAAATCGTACGGACCCGGGCTCAGGCGTTAACCGTTGGATTGGATTGTTCTCTCTCTATCAATCGGCCATTGCATTGCACAAAAACCAGCCAAACTAGGGATGTACGTTACGATTCGATTTTTATGAAGATCGATTCAATTGAATACGATCTAACGATTTCTTGAATCGATTCACTTCAATACGATCTTCATTCGAATCGATTCATAAGTTAAGTGAATCGAATCCTTTAGATCGTAGGTATTTTAAAAACATTGTTAGGAAGAAAGATAGATTACAAACGAATGCCGACACTATATTATTTACATTATGTATCAGTTTGCAATGTTTATGACGGTACAAAACGAAGCAAGTCGATAGGCAAAAATAGTGAAACATGATGCAGGTAGTTCTAACAAGTCCTCGTTGATTTTATTTTGCTTTAGTCGTTTGTGCCGTACGTACCGTGTTTTAAAAATAGTGCCTATTGTGATTTTACCGATGGCTCCACCTATTAAATCCAGTGTGTGGTCTAATTTCGTAAAGACTGATATTGGAGGAAAATGGAAAATATATCATTGTATCGTAAAAACAAAAAGTAACACCACACCTTTCTAACCATATGAAAAGACAATATATAAGTTACTAATAAAACAAAGGTTTTCTACTACTAGTAGCTTATATGTTTCGTTATACGTAAAGCGTAATTTGTTGTCTTTATCATCGTCCTATAGATTGAAAAAAAGTCAATTTTCAAGGCCAATGTTTTTTCCTTATTTTAGTCAATTTCATTAAAGTTTGTATTTAATAAAAAGAAATGATTTATTTGTTGAAATTATTGCAAAGTTTGATTTGATTTTTGAATCGATTTTTAAGAGATCGATTCAACAGAATACGATCCGATCCAAGAATCGATTCAGAGGCCTTCGATCCATTACGATTCAAAAAATCGATTCAAAGAGAAAAATCGTGCATCCCTAAGCCAAACTCTGCCAAACAGCCAAAGAAAGAGCAGAGGTGTCAGAACATGACTGCCTGGACTGTCAGTAGTGACAGACAGTGACACTTGGGCTGCGTTCCACTTGGGGCCCACAACGATCAAAACGCTCCTTTAGAGCGCGTTCCACTTGGGGCCCACAACGATCACGCTCACGACCGCAGTTTTTCCCGTTCCACTTGCTTGTGAGCGTTACGGTCGCCCGGTCGTAAACTCAAGTGGAATGGATTATAGAGCGTTTAGAGCGTGGAGGTAAATGAAACAAACGGCGAGTTAATAAAAAGATTTAAGAGGTTAGGTTATAATCTGTAAGCCTTGAAAATAAATTTAAATAATTATTGTTTCAATCGATATAAATAAAAAAAATAAAAAATTATAATAATAATATTAAAGTAAATATCAATACTGATGTACACCGCCTTATATGGGGGCCCTTGAAATACTCACTGCTATTCAAAACATTCTTCATTTTTACAGCTTGCCAGTCTGATTGAAAAAAAAACAAATCTCATTCTAACAAAAACAACTGTAATTCAGTTCCTAAACTATAAAATTTACTGATTTTTGTGTTTATGTTTGATTACAGAACAAAGAAAACAAAACAATATACCCAGAAAAATCAAATATAAGCAGAAAAAGAACGGCTTCAGTTTTACATGAAGTAAAAAATGCCAGGCTTGCCGAAATTGTTCAACCGTGTACTTCCACTGTATTTGAAGCATCAGCAGCATCTTCAAGGCCAGAGATGCAAATTGTTCAGCCTGGTTCATCTTTTACTACACCACATGTAAGTTTCCCTTTTCTTTAGGCATTATTGTCCAACAGTCGCCATCTCCTACCGTTGTGTGTCCGTAAAAGGTGACTAAGGGAGAACAAGAAGACGTTCAGCAGCATCTTTATATTGCATTACCAACCATCTATACTGCGTACCCCGCCTACCAAGCGTGGGGATTATGGCAACACCTCCCTTCTAAGGGGGAGGCCTTTGTTCAGCAGCGGCATTTTATCTAGTGCGACCTACGATTTTTGTACAAAGTAGAGAGATGATTATTCAAACTGGGTGCGTCCCATTCTATTTTCATTTTAATAATGTTCCCATGCTATAATAAACGTGAAATATACCAACTGTTGATATAATTTCTTTACATATAACATTTATATATTCTAAAACTTATTTCTTATAATGTTATAACATTAAATCGAATCGAGTTGTTAACCTTGATGGTGTCAATATACATTTTAAACGATAGACTTAATGATTTTCGATTCAGAGCAATCCGACTCGGATAGGTTAGGTTAGAAGGCTAAGGCGGGAGCTCCGCTCCGCTCCACTCCTGCCTTAGCCTTCGTGGTTATTTTTTTATGACCACCTAGAAACCAGAATATGTCAAGCTATTTTGGCACCACTTACTAGGTATATCTACTCCTCAGGTTAACAACTATGAAGAAATTACAAAAAATAAAAATATTATATTATATATTATTATATTTTATTGTCCCAAGATATTATTATTATTTTGTTTTTATCATATTAGGCTAAATAGTTTTTATGTCTTGTGACTGATAAACGATAGATATAATTTTAAAATCACTATTTTTATTAAGCATAACTTAGATTGAATATAAAATCGTTTAATATATTATATCAACTGATCATTATATCAAATAAAATTATAGATTCAGTTGTTATATCTTGTAAATATTAGAGATTTTGAAGTTATATCAAATATTACTTACCCGATTTTATTATGTCTGATATTCTATTGTATCAGGTATATCCTATTCTAATAATTATTTAATTCTCAGCTATCAAATAAATCCTGTGAAACTGCAACAATTGAAAAATTAAAAACCAGAGTGATGGAAAAAAAAACAAAAAATTAAAACGTCTTCAAGAGAAAAACAGAAGAATTAAGAAGAAAGTACAAAAATTTTCAAACATTATTACAGAATTGAAAAAGAAACTTAATGCAGAGGAAATGCACATATTATCGAATATACCTGTTAGCAATAAGGATTTTATGGTACGGTATATTAAAAAGGCTCAAAGCAAAACAATAGATAAATCTTATCCACCAGAAGTAAGGGCATTTGCACTACAGTTAAATTTCTATTCACCACGATCGTATAATTTTGTCCGTAATTATTTTAACACGGTTTTACCCCATCCTGGTACACTGTCGCGGTGGTATAAAAAAATCGATGCGCAACCGGGATTTACCACTGAGTCGTTCCAAACATTAGAGTGTCTGTCTGAAAGTAGTAAACACATTATTTTTGTGAATTTGTCAATAGATGAAATGGCTATTAGAAAGGAACAGGTATGGGATAGAGCAAGTAATAAATTTAAGGGACATGTTGACACTGGCACTGGTATTTCCGATGACAGCCTTCCGCTGGCCACGCAGGCTTTGGTATTGATGGTAACAGCCATAAACGAATGCTGGAAGTTACCGATTGCATATTTTTTTATAGCATCAATGACCGGGGAACAACGAGCTAATATTGTGAAAATGGCCATTCAAATTCTTTACGATATAAAGATTTTTGTACGCGGAATAACCTTTGATGGAGCTTCGAGCAATATTAGTATGGCAATAAATCTTGGGTGTAATTTTGATTTGAATAATTTAAGCCATTCTTTTTTTATAAAGATTTAAAAATTTATGCTTTTTATGATCCTTGTCATATGCTTAAACTTATAAGAAACTGTTTGGGTGATTCTAATGTTCTTATTGACAAGAATGGAAATTATATAAGGTTTGAATATTTTAACTTGTTACAAAAGTTATCTGAAGAAAAAGGTTTGCATTTAGGGGTTAAAATCAGGAAGGCTCACATACATTTTGCCAAACAAAAAATGAAAGTGCGTCTCGCAGCTCAATTATTTAGTAAATCTGTTGCAGACGCGCTTGTTTTTTGCAAAGATATTTTAAAGTTAAATCAATTTAAAGACTGCGCGGCCACTGTTAATTTTGTAAACCTTATAAATGATTGTTTTGACATACTTAACAGTAGAACTACGCTAGCTCCTGGTCACAAAAAGGCTCTTTGTACAGCGAACGTAGATAGAGTAAATGATTTTGTAGACAACGCTACAGATTATTTATTAAATTTGAAGTTGACGGATGGGAAAAATATTGTCCATTCGGCCCGAAAGACTGGTTTTATTGGTTTCGTAATTTGTTTACACAATGTTTTAAATTTATACAAAGAATTATTAAATAGCGGTGGCATTAAATATCTATGCACTTATAGAATAAGTCAAGACCATTTAGAAATGTTCTTCGAGAAAATGCGCTCTAGGGGTGGATTTAATGACAACCCGAATATTGTTCAATTTCAAACTGCTTACAAAAAGAATCTAATTTGTACTGAATTAAAACTTCGGGAAAAAGGAATTTTATATGACACAAGAATCCTTAACGTAAGTTCCACGAATACTATAGAAGTTATAAATAATAACACACCCACTCATGAAATAAATGATTTGACAATGCCAGCTATAAATGAGGAAAACATGTATTTATTACTGCAAGATTTATTAATGTCACCTCTCGACGAATACACTTCACATGTCCTCACTTACATAGCAGGATTTATAAGCCGTCGCATTTTGCAAAAACTAAAATGCACATTGTGCCAACAACTTTTGATTGGCGACAAGGCTGATTTTCTTTTATCACTCATTAATATTAAAGATAGAGGAGGACTAACGTATCCCTCAAAGGCAGTCATAAAAATTGTCCAATTATGCGAGAATTATCTCAAAATAGAAAGAAAAGCAGTTTCTTATGAAAAATTTATGTTTCATTTCACATGCGACATAAATAATATTTATTTATTAAAATCGGATACAAGCGATCATGATCCACAACACTTGTATTTATTGTTAAAATCAATTGTAATTTTTTTTTTGATATAAGACTAAATTATATATGTAAATCAGATCTGATTTCTGAAAGGAATTATTTAAAAAAGACTGTATTGTTTAAAAATAAATGAAAATGTGATTTAAACCAATTGTAACTTATTTTTATTTTACTTCCTCCTAATAATTTTGCAATCGCTCTCTAGAGCAATCACAGAGCAGGTGCGCTCAAGATTTCTGCGCGTTGCTTACATTTCCACTAATTACTACACTTAACTTATGTATGTGTGGGTAGAATTTAACTTATGTATGTGTGGGTAGAATTCCACGCATCAAAGGAGTATGGCAATGACCCATACAAACAAAAAACCAATATGCCAATAAAACATGTTAGCCACTGAATTCAGCAGTAATGCCAACGGAGAATAACTATACTTATTTAACTTTGAAATCAGATATGAAACTTGCGCCGGGCAATTTCGATGCCCTACATTTATTTGTAATTAACGTAGTTGAGAAACGTGGTGTGGAGCGACCTTATGTGCTGTTATGATCATTCGAATAATATTTAAAAATATACCGGTCAAGTGTGAGTCGGACTCGAACACTGAGGTTTCGATAGTCCATACCATCCTTAGATGTATTAAAATTATTAATTAATGTAACACCTCAGATAGCAAAAAAAAAAAAAAAATTCGCAATACTAAGTTTGTTTTAGAATTACTGAAAAACTGTACTATTTAGAAATACCATTTTATTTTTTCTGTAACATGTAGATAGACATGTATTACCTATAATTATTTTTAGATTTTTCCCTCTACAAACTTCGTAGATAAGAGGACGGTATTTTTTTTATATATTTGATTATCAGCCAAAAACTACATGACAAATCCCAAAATAAAAATATGTTTTGAGAAGTACAAATGAAGCCCTTTCATTTATGATACCCCACTCGATATAGTAGTCTCACTTTGAAGTTTTTATGACCCATTTCGACTCCCATTAAAAAAAACTATTTTTTTTTTCATTTGCGTGCGATGAGGGTTGGGTAAGTAAGATCTAAAGCTACTCAATAAACTAAGATCTAAAACTAACTAAGTTTCAAATCAATAGCGTTGTGGGTCCTGAAATGTATCGGTACGACAGATAGACAGACGAAGTCTCACCATAATGGTTCCTTTTTATATTTTAGGTATGGAACCTATGGTATTTGAAAGTTTAGTTTTACTTTTGTAGTCTTTGTACCGTATATAAATACATTAATGGCTTTCATAGGTATTTGCCAAGAATTTCGTATTTGGAATTTTATTGTTCACGAAATTTTGATTGAAATGTCAAAATCTTTACATCGGACAAAGATATTTGACGAGTGGAATACCAGCCTAATTCAGACTTATCTATTAGAAGCATTTTTACTGGACTTGTTTGCATCCCAGTCATACTAAAAATAGTGTATCTTTCGAACTGTTTTCACACTGCACTATTATTATAGTGAATTTATAAGTACGAGTTATTACTCGTACTTATATATTCTTAAGCAGTTCAGCATCAAAAATAATAAGTACATTGTAAGTTTCTATTAACTTACAATGGATCTTGTATTTTAAGCCTCATTATTTAAAAAGTTTTTAATGCGGCCCTGTGTTATGTGTATGTGTGCATAATGTTTACATGTATGCGTAATTGCCACGCGATTCTGAAGTTATGTTTGGTCTGCTTCCATTTATATGTCTGTGGGTTTGCCAAACTTTTTTATTATTTTCTTTACTACATTTAGGCTAGTGCTTGACATGTGCTTGCTTCATGCATGTGCTTGACTGACCCGTAGACAGAATATGACAAGACATCTAGCTAGCGTGCCACCGATAAGGACAGAAAATAATCATTCGTACACGTAACACACGTTAGGGCGTGTCCTAACCTAACTAAACGCAAACACGCGACCATTGCGCGAATGTATCTCAAACATATGGACGTCGAACGAGTGTCCTAAACTTCTAACGATTGCGATGATCGCGTGTTGTGAAAGAATTTTAAACTTTGTCTACAATACGTAAAAGACCAGTATCGCTTGAAAAACGCGACACAGCTTCAAGCGATATGGTCTGTTACGTATTGTAGATAAAGTTTAAAATTCTTTCACACTGAAAGTGCGCTGCCGGTCACTGCCATCTTGGTGTGAATTGAGCCTTATAGTGAGCGCGTTCCACTTGGCGCCCACAACGATCACGGTCACGACCGCTGTTTTTCCCGTTCCACTTGCTTGTGAGCGTTACCCGTCGTAAACTCAAGTGGAATGCTCACTACGACCCACTTTCTTAGATGGGTCCTCGTGAGCTTCGTGTGAGCGTAAGTCATGACGTCATGAGTGACGTTTCCGCCGCGTCCACAACGACAGCGGTCGCTATGTGGAACGACTAGAGGAGCGTTTTGATCGTAGACAGAATATAACAAGACATCTAGCTAGCGTGCCGCCGATAAGGACAGAAAATAACGGAAAATAATCATTCGTACACTTAACACACGTTAAGGATATTTATTCAAATGCGCCTATTATGTAGTTTAAACGATATTTCACAATGCAATTCAATTTAAAACTCCAAAGCTATGTCGTGAACTAGAAAATTTCATGAGTACTCGAAGAATACGCACCGTAGGTGCGCCATATTTTGAACACACGCTGAGGGACAAAAAATCATATGCTCTGTTTCTTTCTATCACATATAATATATATAAATGCATCCTTTTCTTGCGCGAATGAGAAAGAAAGTGCCAGCTCTCTATTGGTTTCTTTCTCTAAGGTTTTGATCGTTGTGTGGGCCCCACCCTACTAGTATCTAATCTGTGGCCCCACCCGAGTGGAACGCAGCCAGTATAATATAAAAAATCATTAAAATAGACTCAGCTTTTAAAGTTTGTTTTGATTTACCGAGCGTTTCTATCTTAGAGGAAGAAAACAATAGAGGGCTGGACACTTTCTTTCTCATTCACGCAAGAAAAGAATGCGTTTATGTAGGTTACGTGTGATAGAAAGAAACAGTGTATATGATTTTTTGTCCCTCAGCATGTGTTCGATTTTTCCGCGCCGTGGGTGCGAAACAAATTTGACGTTTGCTCCCACTTTGCTCCGTGACAATTTTATCGTGGTTTTAATATTAAATAAATAACTTAAAATTCAATAAAAAACTAACTGTGACATTACTGTGTGTTGTGGAAATCCTATAAGAATCGTGCAGTGCAGTATTATAGGCTGTAAAAGTGACAGTGAACGTAAAGTTAGTGGAGTATCGTTTCACAGGTAAACGTGAATTATTATGGCCAATTTAGAGATTACATTTAGAAACTAATACACGTAAACGACTTATTTAGATCATATTGCTCTAAATTAGTTACTATTTTACTTGAAAGTTACGTGTAAGATCGATAAATTCTTGTTTTTCATCCATAACCTAAAATTTTCAGTTTATTGATCGCCATTATCAGTGTTGCCAGTGTATAAACGAGAGACTACCATAAATAAGTGGTAAATTATTATTAAGTGCATCATACACGATCCCACATGCTGGGTGCATCGAAGAATTTCTCAGATTTCCCGAATTTATTTTTAAGATTTCCTGAAAATATGGATATTTGTATACTGTGGATAGCAGCAACAAAAAGAATTAATTAGGTTGCTAAAAGTTATTCCCGAATGCTTAAATATTCAGAAATAACGTAAGCGCTCAAGTAATTCGTCGGGATAAAGGACGTATTCATTCGTTATTTATAGGCACAATGGTCATTGTACATTTAATCGTGCTTTTACTATATGCATGTTGTTTAAATATATGTATGTATGTTGTTGGTTACAATTTATTGGTAATTTTGTCTGAATTATAAATAAATAGTACCGACGTTGAATAGTTTGTTTCATTTGCCCCCCTATTATGTACCTATCTCGTTTGACAACTAAAGTGATGATCAATAAAGCAAAGTGACTATTAAATAACTATCAAATGATTCATTTGGCATTGCCTAACTTGAATCACCAATAAATACCAAACACACTTTCAGTAGACATCAAAGTTTGGTGGACAACTGAAGCTTGATAGTCACTTTGCTTTATTGATCATCCTTTTTTTTTTTTTAGGAATAGTACTGTTTCACCGGACAAGAGGACGAGCGCTTAAAGCGCTCCAGCCAGAAAGGATTGGGTAGCGACTAGCACAAGGGCACCTCAGGGAGGCACGGCCTCGGCTTGGGCTGCCGCTTAGAGAAAATGAGTTTACCACCGGTTCACAACGCGCCCCCGCTGAGAAGAACCGGCAAGAAACTCAGCGAGGGGTTGCATGCGTACGGATCCCTTCGGCCTCGCCGGCGAGACCAGTGTCTGTGTGTTGATGTGTTTACGACTCTTGACATCGTTGTCGGTGTTGGTGTTGGTGTTGTCTCATGGTCCAGGAGGACGGACATCGGGTCGGGTGGGTCGAGCAGTACATGCCGCGGACGGCGGCGATGTACGGCTGTTCGACGATCTGAGGGACCTGGCCGCTGCCCAATAGGACATGGGTTCGATTCCGAAGGATTCCGAACAATTGTCTGGGTGTTATTTATCTATTTAAATATGTATTTATACAGTTTACAAGTATTTGTAATCATTTATCTGGTTACCTTACTAAAGGATCTGCGTAGATTGAGATCAGGTGGTCATTGGTCAAGCGTAGATTGTCCCAAGATACTAGTTCTATAGATTTGTATATTGGAGAAATTTACTAAAACTTACCCGGTAAATGGCCCTATTATGTATTATATTAAGTTATAAGAAAGCCAATTTTTGCCTACCTCTCTGGGAAATAGCATATTATTGTTTTTATCTCTTAACTTTTTTGTATGAGGCTAATAATTATCTACAGCTCTTAGCCACTTTAATCACCACGTGATATCACCCAGGTGAACAATGTGGAATAGACCTTAGCTACAGCATATATGATATTAAGTGTACATTCACTTTGTAGCCTCCATCGTGGGTTCGAATCCTGCGAAGGGCAACAAATTTGAGTAGTTGTTTCTTTCGGATTTGCGATAGGACGTATGCCCGACTCCTGTCCGTCAAATTACAACGCCGAGCTTTGGTAATAAACACTTATAATCAAATTGAGAGAGAACAACTTATAATACAGTGGAGTAATCGTAATAATTAAAACATGTCTCTGCCATAGATACTAGCGCACTGTCATCTTTTTGACAGCCCCTTTGGCGTTCCGAAACCGTGATCCGAGATACGCCACACATGCGTCGGATGGGCATGTAAAAAGTCGGTCCTGCGCTTAACTTCTCCCCAGTCGTGTCGGTCTTCCGTCCCATCAGATTATGAGAGGTACCTATTATATAAAGGAAGAGAGAGTGCACTTGTGTCTACGCAAGCACTTGTGCACTATAATATCTCCTGCGTACATGGCTGATCTTGTGAAAGATTGGCCGCTGTGGTCGTTTCGGCTAGGAGGACATTATTATAACAATCACTTTCGTACTTTTTGCAGACTGTCATAGATTAAGACGATATAATGTAAGAAAAGTAAATGTTGTGTCAAAAAAGTGGTTTTTGGTTAGGAAAGAAAATATAATTTACAACAACCTCCGTATTTGCTTTACACAAAGGGTAAAATTTCCCTTACGTGGCAACTCTAAATTTAGTATGTACTTGTTTTTCTGTCCTTATCGGCGGCACGCTTGGTATATGTCTGTATTATATTCTGTCTACGGTTTCTATTCTTTTAATTCCCATTTTCTAAGATTAACTTTGCTTAAGTAGTTAATTATCTTTGTTTGGTACTTTTAATGAAACTGATATGAGAAGAATATACGCCTAGAATTTTTTCCGTGTACAGTTGAACTAACCTAACACAATGGTCAAGTTCAGAGATGCTGCGACAGCTTACAAAGCCCTCAATGGATTAATATGTGTTTACAAACCAGCATGTGTACCCATTAAACGGGTGCAACATATCATCAAGACAAAGTTATCTCAAGGTAATGGTTATAACTATTATGTATTTTTCACATAAAAATCATATTCTGAATAAATATATAAACATTGTATAACAGATCTGAATGCATTACCTGACAGACCTAGAGAACAACGGGTGGAAATAATTGGTTCCACAAATGAGCCAATGAAAGTGAGACTGGTCCCCAATTATGCAGATGATCCATTAGCATGTGGTCCGAGGTACATACTTGATGACATCCGTTGCAGCTGGGCTACTCACCTTGGACTATTTTCCAGTGGGGTGTTGTGTAAGTTCAAATTACAGGTGTAACTTTGGCTTACATTATGTCAGATTTTCTAAAATATCCATGTAATAAAAAAAAAATTGTAATATTAGTTATAATCTTACAAGCTAAGGCTGTGTAAGGCACCAGTGTGTGTTGCCAGTGATGACATATGGTACTGAGACGTGGTCCCTAACTGTTGGCCTTCTAGATATGCTCAGAGTCGCACAACGAGCTATGCTCGGAGTTTCTTTGCGCGACAGAATCCGGAATGAGGAGATTCGCCGAAGAACCAAGGTCACCGACATAGCTCTTAAAATCTGCGAGTTGAAGTGGTAATGGGTAGGCCACATCGCTTGGCGAACCAATAACCGCTGGGGAAGAAAGGTTCTCGAGTGGCGACCACAAACCGGAAGACGCAGCGTAAGTAGGCCTCCCACTAGGTGGACAGACGAAATTGTGCGCGTCGCAGGTAACCGGTGGATGCAAATAGCCAATTGTCGTTCATTGTGGCTTTCGAAGGGGGAGGCATATGTTCAGCAGTGGACGTCTTCCGGGTGGTGATGAAGCTAAGGCTTCTACAATAACATGTTAAATGGCCTACCACTATGTTTTATCCCACTACTACCGGTGTACCTATACTGTCATTGTGTGTACAAAATTACATAAGACAATATTTGTATATTAATATGTTGTTATACATATTCTTGATGACTAATATCCACTTATTTAATTAACTTGATATAAGCCATGATCTACCTGATAGTAAGCTATGCAGCGGTGGCAACCATATGAGCTTATTATCAACACAAGATTCTATCTTGAGTTACAGAAATCATGGTGCCAACAGCAAAACCTATCACCCTAGTAGTATAAAAAAATTGTTACATGTACGATAAACCACCCGAACCA
This sequence comes from Furcula furcula, assembly GCA_911728495.1. Taxonomy (NCBI): domain Eukaryota; kingdom Metazoa; phylum Arthropoda; class Insecta; order Lepidoptera; family Notodontidae; genus Furcula; species Furcula furcula. The sequence goes on from OU452243.1 coordinate 1,386,551, forward strand.
GCTAGCGGGGCAACTCACTATCCCTGAAACCATACGTCGGCTAAAAAAGCGGCGGTATATATTCGACCATGATAGTCAGCAAATCTGACTTCTAGAAAGAAAGGGCTTACTCCGCTGGGAGAAGTGCCTTAGCTTTAATCAACTGCATGCACCTCATCTGCTTATAGTCTGTACTGATAGACTGATCGCAAGATATACAAAAAAAAAAAAAAAACGTACGATAATTTTATCCTTAACACCAGGGGGTCTAGTACGAGTTCCGATAGTTTATGAGCTCGATCAAACTGACAGTTTCTTCCCGTACATTTTACTAGTTTTTGATAGTTACCGCTAGGGATGCTGGTGTGAAATGTATGGAGAAAACAGACAGTTTGATCGAGCTCGTTAATTATCGGAACTCGTACTAGACCCCCAGAAGTATAAAGATGTTTAATCCAGTCCTTGAAAGTAAAAATAATAATTTATCTATATCTTTTTGTCCTTCAGTGTTAGGTATCAATGATGGCACTAAGCTTACATACCGCATAAATGTATCAAGGCCTACAAGAGCATACAAAGTTCATGGCCAATTGGGCAAAGCAACTGACACATACTTCTGGAATGGAAAAACTGTGGAAAAGGCCACATTTAGTCATGTAACCAGAGAAAAGATTGATAGAGTTGTGGCGCACATGCAAGCTGCACATCAGAAGACTATGTTTGAGTTAGTATTATATTCTTTAGTTTAATATAATATGACTATAACATTCATCCGTGGGGTGTATGGTTAATAATAGCTCCCACCCATCTCCTCCTGTGGGTGTCCCTAAGAGGCGACTAAGGGAAAACAAGAAGACGGGTAACAGCATCTTTCTATTGGATTACCTATCACCTATACTGCAATCCCCAAGACACCTGCCAAGCGTGGGGATTATGGCAACCGCTCCCTTCTAGGGGGAGGCCTTTGTACAGCAGTGGATGTCTCAGCTGCTAATGATGATAAATCATAACATTTATAAAAAAATATGTCTAAAATTTAACTACCCAAAATGTTTTGTGCAGCCTCACTTCTTGAACCAATATCAGTCTGATTACTTTTTTATAAGTTGGTATACATTATATTGTTCCTCTCCTAATGTTAAAAAATAATGATTGAGTGGCATGGAGGCTAGTTTTATTTATCTCTAAGCATAATATGGTACTCACACCTCATCATTCTATAGCTAATTAAACGCATGTATATTATGCATCCTTACTTTGTCAATTTTTTTTTTTTTTTTTTTTGCGAATGATAGACGCTGTTGTCCGCAGATGGCCATTACAGCTTCACCGGACAATAGGAGGCGAGCGCTTGAAGCGCTCTAGCCTTTAGGGCAGAAGTAGCGACGAGCACAAGGGCACCTCAGGGAGGCACGGCCTCGGCTTGGGCTGTCGCTTAAGAGAGGGCTGAGTTTACCACCGGTTCACAACGTGCCCCCACTGAGAAGAACCGGCAAGAAACTCAGTGGGGTGATGCACGTCGTTGCGGTCGCATACGTACGACCCTTCGGCCTCGCCGGCGAGACCGGTGTCTGATAGCTAGTGTAGCATACGGTTGTCGGGGAGGGGTCGGCGCATCCCGGTCCAATAGGACCGTCATGGGGTCAGGAGGGTCGAGCAGTACGTGCCGTGGTCTGCGGCGCGAGTCAGAAGGACTAGGGGCGTAATCGGCGGCGGCGCGGATTAAACTGTTCGCGTGACGGGACGCGGATTCAAAGTAGCGTTTCGACGCTTCTTTGAGGAACTTACGAAGGGGATCTAATTTGAAATCGGAATGCAGATCTACGTTCCGCATGTACCACGGGGCACCGACGGCGCGACGGAGGAAACGATTCTGGATAACCTGGAGGCTATCGATATGGGTGCGGGCGGCGTGCGCGAAAACTACACTCGCGTAAGTCATGATAGGGTACTTTGTCAAGTCTTCACATTGATGTGATGTAAAATGGTGGTAGAATGAGTGAATATTGGATCAAAACAAGATTGTGGTCCCTCACCTATTATAATTATATTCACTAGTTTTCACTTAACTTCAGGATCAGAAGTTAGTATACAGAGAAATATGTATAGTTATTGATAATATCATAACTAAGGGTGTTGATTATCTACTGGAAGACCTCTATTCTTGTAAGTCACTTCCATAGCCTTAAATAATATATTTGACTCATTTTAGGTTATCTGGTCTCCCCATGGACTCACAGACCACATATGATTTGGCATCACAAGGACTCATCCGTCCCGCAAACAGCAAACTACCAGTTCTTTATGGTATCAAGTGTGTCTATTATGAACCACCGAACTTCACTTTAGGTTAGTAGTAGTAATTAGGTACTGGTATGATAAGAATACTAAACCCAAAAAATCAAGTGCATTTATAGTCACACAACACGAGACAATAATTTCTTTTTTGTTTTCAGAGGTACAATCAGTGAATGAATATGACAAATATTTATGGACAATTATTCACGATTTAGGAGTTCAATTAAAAAGCTCTGCACACTGCACAGGGGTGCAGTGCATAAGGCAGGGCAAGTTTGACCTGGAGCTGGCGTTGTTGAGGAAACACTGGAGCTTGGAGCATATTGTAGATAACATGAACAGCTGCTGGCAACTGCTGGAAGATAATGAACAGTTGTTGAAACCACAGTCTGCTATATTAGCATAGATATTAGATATCTATTATAAAATTATAATAATGTTTAGTGTACATATTAAAAACAATTTTATTAGAAGATAATTTTTATTTACTTACATAGCAAATAAAAAAATAAATCACAATTTTCACTTCATTCAATTGCAATAGTGGGAATAATAATTAATAACTGTAAATACACACCACACTGCAAATCGCTATTTTATTTATTTGATAATTTACCCCTATGGTAGTTACTACTATTAAATCAAGTTTTTCACACAAAATTAATACAACAGCAAATGTCTATCACATATTGTACCAAAATCACTTTTAAATGCTTCATTCAAGCCAAGCCATTATTGTTGCTGTTAATTCAACTTTTAGTTCTATCAACTGCTAGATGATTGTGTTGAGGGAGTGTGTGCTTGCTTCTCCATCTGCTCTATCCTCTTGTGCCTAATCATGTTGGACAGGATACCATCAAAAGACGTCGTCTTTTTCTTGGCGGAACCTCTCAAAGTGTCCTCTCCTTCTCTGCGAACTCGCAAGTTCAACGAGTTAACCTCATCCATGAAGTCGAAGTCTGATTTCTCTTCTCTTATAGGCGACACAGGTATCTCTGGCTGTTTCTCCCTGCTGACCGGTACAGGCGAAGGCGCCCGTCGACCAGGGCACTTCCATTCGAGACTTAAAGTTCCAGTCTTGTCGATAGCTTTGTACAGTTCCTCCAGTTCATTAGGATCTGGCATCCAAAATTTTCCTATGAATGTACCAGTTTTTGTTAACTCATCGTCTGAGCACGGTAGGTCCCAGTCTTCGCATTGTTTTTCAGATCCCATTGCTAAAATTTCAAAAGAATTTCCAATTCGCTCGCATTATTTACTTTATATTAGCATCTCTAATACGTCCATAGATAATACACTATATACTTAAGAATAGATGGGTCACTCTGGTTCATCTTTTAATAAACTAATTTTACCCTCGCCTAAAGATGGCGTATCTTTACAAGAATCCAAAATGTGCCAACAGATGGCGTTTTTACAAATAATCACTTTACGTATAGGTAAATGAAGCATGAATATTTGTAAGGAACATGTTTAAAGGCAAACCAAAGAGATATTTATTGTAAAAGTTTATTTGGTAACCAATAACTTTATTCAACATATCTGAAGCACAATAATACTCTATTAAATAGTCCAATCCCCTTGAGTTTCTTGTTTCAGTACAGCTTTGCATTAACTTTTTCCAATTCAAGCCATTGTGGTTAAAGACAATGATGTAGTGGACCTGAAATAGTTCACGAGTAGTATAAATATTATTATATTTATATACTTATGCTAGGTGCATAATGACTTGTTTGTTTAAGCTTTTGTAAATAAGTACATACCTACATAAGTAGATAAATAACACCCAGACACAGAACAAACAGAATTCTTCAAAAACATATTTGTAAATAAACTGTAAATATTTAGTTTCAATAAAATTTATAAAAGCTGTTTTTTTTTTTTTTTTTTTTTTTTTTTTTTTTTTTTTTTTTATGGCACTGCGCTGTGTGCGCGCATTCAGCCAAAAAAACGAGGAAACGTGAATTGTATCAATAGTATGTGGAATTCGAAATTTAGGAAATTAATATCAGTTACGTATGTGCACATAAAAATAAAATACATCTACGTATATTACAGAGATATTTGAAAATATATAGTATATTGTAATGATGTTGTAGGAAGAAGTGAAGTGTCAGTGTCAATAATGTCAGCAGACGTAAAATAAATAAATTACAATAGGTACAAACATAAGAGACGTTAAATTAAAATATAAAATTACAATTTAATATCATTAAGAATAATGAAAGATGCCAATGCTTTATATACATTAACATCTTTTGCATATAATAAACTAGGAATGGAAAGAGGGAAAGGTACACCAAATGTGAGAAGATTAGATAATAAGATGGAGCGATCGTAAAGTGGGCAGGCAAAGAATATGTGATTCAGATCACCAGGATCAAAACCACAGCTGCAAGCGGGTGAGTCTATGATGTTGAACCTAGCAAGATGCGCCGGAGCACAAGTGTGACCAAGTCTCATTCTAATTAAAACTGTTGTAGCATGCTTGCTAAGTCCCATCTTCACAAACCATGGTCTGGATAATTCAATTTTTGGCTGTATCGCTCGGTAAAATCTGCCAACACTAGTATTGTTATTTTCCCAATGGTCTTCCCAAGTATCTCTTAAATAAGATGAGTTTGAGATCAAATCAATACTGTAATTTTTGTATGGGAACATATCTCCAGATTGTACTGCATCATTTGCCACGGAGTCCACCCTTATGTTACCAGGAATTCCGCAGTGGCTAGGTATCCATGCAAAGGCTACAGACAATTCTTTTTGTGAACATTGATATAATAGGTTACGAATTTCATAAATTACAGGATTTAATCGACTACTGAATGGATGATTGTTTAATGACTGAAGAGCGCTTTTACAGTCTGTAAAAATAATAGTTTTACTAAGTTTGGCTATTAATATATACTCAACAGCTTTCAGAAGACCAAGACATTCACCCGTAAAAACAGAAGACTCTGGTGGAAGTTTTACTTTTTGGACAATATTGTATTGAGAATGGTAAACTCCGATACCAACACTGCCAGTGGGAGAATGTTTGGAGGCATCGGTAAATATGTGATGCCAATCAGACCATCCAGAATCAATAATGCAATCAAAAGAGGAATCATGTTGGTGATCTTTTTTACTTAAACCTATATTAAGATGTATAACTACAGGGAAAACTAAAGAACTGTAATCATTATGGAATATACTAAGTGTTTGGTGCTGATGTAGAGGAGCAGAAATGGATTGTAATTTATGGAAACTGTTAATTAAACAAGGTACTTTTTTATTAGTCCAGTATGTAGATGATAAAATAAGACTTGACAGAAGTTGTAAATTAATTACTAAAGGATGATTGGAGAATTGGGCACATCTAAACATAAATCTGTTTGAAAGGAGTTGACGTCTTAGTGTTAGTGGAGGTTCTTGACACTCTACTTGTAATGCATTTTTGGGACTAGATTTCATGGTGCCTGTAACAATTCTTAAAGCTTTAATTTGAATATCATCTAGTTTTTTTAAACCTGACACACTACTAGGCTCCAAGAAAAAGGTGCCATAATCCAACACACTTCTTATTAAAGCATTATATAATAATATAAGAGAAGCAGGGTGAGCACCCCACCAGACTCCTGAAACACACCTGAGGATATTCAACCTTTTCTCACATTTCGCTGCAACATAATCACAATGTGGCAAACCAGTAAGTCCAGAATCTAAGATAACACCCAAAAATATAATTTGTGATTTTATGGGAATAGGAGTATTATCATATATAACTGTAAAAGGGGGAGGAGACCGTTTTCTACTGAAAGGAACAATGGCACACTTAGGAACTGAAAGCTCGAGACCATTTTCATCAAGCCATACTTTTAGAAATTTAAGATGCAGAGATAAATTTTTGCTAGCTTTCTTAAATGATTTGTCTTGAGTATATATTAATAAATCATCTGCATACTGCAATACCTTTACTGAACTACCAAGGGTAGCCTCTAGATCATAAGTGTAGATGTTATACAATATTGGACTAAGTACAGATCCTTGTGGCAAGCCCTTCCAGACTAAACGTGTTAGCTTAGTGTTGTCATCCAGAGATAAACTAATAATCCTTTCAGATAACATATTAACAATAAAATTTGTTAGTAATATGGGTACCCCTAATGTTATTAATTTCTTTTTCAGGACTGAAAGTAACACATTATCATATGCAGAGCTTATATCAAGGAAGGCAGCAAGCACAGATTCATTATTAGAAAAGGAAATACGAATATCAGTTATAAAGATACCTAGACTATCATAAGTACTTTTACCCTTTCTAAATCCATATTGACTCTTAGCTAACAATTGGTTACTTTCTATGAACCACTCAAGACGATTTTTCACTAAATGTTCAGATAGTTTGGCAAAAACTGAAGATAATGCAATTGGCCTATAGGAGGTAGCTACGCGAGAAGGTTTAGTAGGCTTTAATATTGGAATAATGGATTGTGTTTTCCAAGAATCAGGAATGTTACCAGAATACATAATTGAGTTTATGAGGTCAAGAAAATAGGACAGCATATTGTCACTTAAATTCGACAAGAAAGAATATGGCACACCATCTTCACCTGGAGCAGAATCTTTCACAGAAGATAATACACCCTTCATCTCATGTAGTGTAAATGGCGAATTAAGAGCTGTCTTAGAAATGGAAGGAGGAAAAACAAGAGGGCAGATAGCATTAGCATCAGGAACTGACGGAGGCGCTAAATGGTCCATAAAACTTTCAGCTAACTCACGCGGTATAGATTTAAATGGTTCTTTAAAGGCAGATCTAAATCTTTTAATATGCTTCCATACAAGTGAAACCTTGACGTTGGGAGAAATCGAAGCGCAGAATTGCCTCCAACCGTCAAACTTTTTCTTCCGTAATAATTTACGAGTCTTACGAGCAACTTGTGAATATAATTCAAAATTTTCAGATGTCATACAACTTCGATAACGTTTTTCTGCCTCCCTTCTCTCTTTGACAGCTAGTGTACATTCATGGTCCCACCAAGGCGGAGATGGTATTTTACCAGATGCACCATTTCTAATCGGAAATACGGAATTTGCAATCTCTACTATGGTATGAACAAGAGCATTAGAGCAATCTATCTCATTTCCTTGAGTGATGTCTGGTAGTGTAGCGACCTTCTGTTCAACTAACTGTTTGAATGTATCCCAATCTGCATTACATAGATTATATTTTAACCGTGGGCTATGTTGAGGAACCGGGCGACATGTAAATGGAAAAGAGATAATTAACGGGAAATGATCACTGCCATAAGATGAAGATAATGGGTACCATGTCAAAGAGGAGGCAAGAGAAGGCGAGCACAAAGAGAGATCTATTGCGCTTAGGCCTTCACTAGGATGTGTATGACGGGTAGGTAGACCAGTATTCAATATACATAAATTATGTTTGTCAATTAGTTCTAACATTTGTTCCCCATTATAATTTGTCACAGAACAACCCCAAGATATATGATGTGAGTTAAAATCTCCAAGCACTAATCTTGGATAAGGAAAAGAAAGCAAAAGTTGATCAAGCTCTGAAAATGTATTAGAAGAAGGATGAGGCATATAAATGGAAACTATATTTACATTATTTACATTAACCGCAACAATAGAAAAATTGTCACTGTGTGGTGGTACATTAACAATAGAAAAAGTATATACATTATTTACAAGTATGGCGACTCCACCATATCCATCAGGTCTGTCCTCCCTGACACATGTATAGCCAGGAATCTTAAATAAGAAACCCGGTCTAAGCCATGTCTCAGAGAGACAGACCACAAATGGTTGCAATTTATTTAACATATATATCAAATCATTCCTCTTATTTAAGATGCTTCTGCAATTCCATTGGATAATTTTAGCGTTCTGATCCATTATTTAAAGATATAAGTTTTTTGAAAATTTCTAATATTGGGGCAGCGTTGGACAGTAAATCTAAATTAAAATTATTTTTATTTCCAGATAATAGTTGAATCAAAGCTGCTATGATGTCTGCAACTGAGACCTGAGAATTATCATTATCTTTATTGTTTATAGCCTGACCGTTAGTAGACGGCGGTAAATTGCTGTAATCTTTCACCAAATCATTATGAGCAGCCATATCATACCCTTTAGAAACTCTGGGAGGGGAACGGGGTCTTAGGAATACTGTCTTTTTATATGATGTACTAGAAGGTACCTGACTGGGAGTAGAATTTAGATATTTAAAATCTGGTTTAGTTTTTAAAACATCGGAATATGGTCTTTGAACAGTTGAATGCAATTTTGACGCTTCCACATAAGAAATGCAACTATGTGCCATGGATTTTTTAATATTTAACTGACGATTGTATTCTGGGCATGATTTATTTATTGCAGAATGGAAACCCGAACAATGACAACAAACCGCATCCTCGTCGTCAATGACACAAGTAGATCCTGTGTGATCCTGACCACACTTGTAACACCGAGGGCGAGATCTGCATTTCGATTGAGTATGGCCAAATCTACAACATCTGTAGCACTGAATTGTAGGATATATGTATAAGTCCACTGGCAGTGATGTGTAACATAAATATACTTTTTTGGGTAATACCTGTCCATCAAAAGTGAGTACAACTGTTTGAGATGGATTCCATTTTGGTTTATCTCCTGCTACAGGAACTTTGTAATTAAGACGCCTAGTTTTAACTATCTTGCCGCAACCGATGGGTAGGGAAAAGTTAGAGATCATTTCGTCATCAGACATATCTGTTGGAACACCGCGAACAATACCCATACGTGTCACATTCGATGTAGGAATGAAGGCTTTCAGATTTTCTAAAGCTAGGCGTGTGTCGGAAATAAAATTATTAGCATTAATAAAGTTGGAAAACGAAAGAGTAATTTTATTTCTTCCAATTTTTTTCACGCTACCATTTACAATATTTAAATAATTATGTTTTTTCAAAAACTTGCCAAATGAAACTGGGTGAAAGCTAGTATTTTCTGGTAACAATGTTTTTATTACGTGAACAACGTAAGGAGCGAGGTCTGAACTCTCATACAAATTTCTGCCAACATAAGGAGTGGTGTCAACGTGAGGGGGTTCCGAGGATACTGGTGGGGGAACACTGGTTATCTCTAGGGCTTTCAGTGAAGTATTAGTACTTCCCTGTAAACTCCCAGAAGATAAAGCAGTGTAATTATGACTTGGGAAATTTTCTTTAATTGTAGATTTAGGCACATCCTGGTGATCGGTACAGTTGCAATCAGAGATATTAATAACATCAGTACTATGTTTCCTTTTCTTTTTATTACAATGTTTGCAGATCTTACTCAAACGACTGCGTTTTAATTTTCTAGACGCTATTTCATTACTACGGACTGAACAATCTGTGTCCATCTCCGATTCATTGGAGATAGTCATGAAACATGCTGCCGGAGGGGCCGTGCCCCCCGGATCGGGAGGCTCCATACAAAGATTAAATATATGAAAAAACTTACCCTAACTGGAGATATATACACGAATATTATTTGTACAACTAAACTAAGATAATATATACAAAAATATAATACAAAACTGATCTAATTACAAAGATAAAATTAATTTTAAAAATATTAAATCAAAAAACCCGCCTACTCTTTTCAACGTTTCCCGCGCTTTTTTCTAAAAGCTGTTTATCTTCAATGAAACAAGTTATTTTGAAAAAATGACATAACAACTTAGGTTACCATAGTAACCGCCAAAGGCAATTTACAATAGTACCTGGTAACCTCCTTGAGTAAAACCATAGTGTTTTATTAGGCATCCGTTAAGGCCGGCTGTTGCATAGGTTTTATTACATTATGGAAGTTTACTAAAAATATACGAAATGTATCAGATTTACTCAAATAAATTGAAGATATACAATAACAATATTAAACTAATTAAATAAAAATATATAAACTGCATTTTTAACGCCATCTAGGCAAATTATAGTAGAATCTTAAAATTTAGTTCCTTCCCTTGCCTGAAGATTGTGCTAGTTTCCATACATTAAAATTTTGTCAGCTGTTTTAAGGAGAGTGCCACTGGCATGAATACGTCTGTGCTTTATATAATTTATGATATCTAAATAATCTTATAAATATGTTCTGACCATCTGACAATGTCATTTCGAACGAAACAAAGAGTACATTATATGGAACGAAAGGCCTATTTTCAGGATTGGCCCTTTTGGCCTTGAGCGCGTTCCACTTGGGGCCCACAACGATCATGCTCACGACCGCAATTCTCCCCGTTCCACTTGCTTGCCGTCAAACAAATTAAAATTTTGTCAATTTAATTTACGTTCAAATGTAATTAAAATGTTTTTGGCTGCAGAAACATTCATTTCTACTAAAATATCTCTTTCCGCCATCGATATAATATATAAACTAGATTTGGTGACATGGTTCAAAAAGTTGTAGCGAGAAATAGCGCCCTTGTGTCGCTACTTCTTTACAAGCCACATCCTGACAAAATTATTTTTGCTGATAGGAGTGTCGCTACTGTCTATATGAAACTGTCAAACTACAAGTCATTATCATTATAAAATAGTTAGTTCACGTTTCCGCCACCAGCACAGATAAGTTTGCAACCTCCGCGACCACATTTTAGATGTAATTTTGTTCGTGAATGTTTATCTAGTGTATATATTATATCATAGCCATTCACAAATGTCGGGAACATTCCGTTTCGGATCGGAAAGTCAGATGACATGTCGAATTCATGGAAGTAATAAGTACTACGTACAACAGGAATGAGCTGTTGTCGCAAAATTGAAGCCGAAAGAGAGCTCAGTAACTGTACCTCTTATCCCTCTCTGGCGATGGTGACTATATTGAAATATGATTTAAGGACAATCATTATAAAAAATGATTTGTAATCTGACGTTAGCGGATCATTGCTTCAGATGGATTTTAATCGGAGATGCTAATGATAAACTTGCTCTTTGCAGCACTATACATTTCCTGTTTTTGCTTGCTTTTCACATTCGCGTCATATAGGTAGGTACTTACCTACTGTACTGGTCCTTGTGGGACATGACATGCAGCTGGACAGAGATAAAATTACGATAAGCTACCTACTGTGGTATATTTAATTAATTAGGTAAGAAAAAAACAGTTAAGTTTACATTTAAGTTTAATTCTAAATCAGACATTGCTAAATAATCCACGACACAAATTCTCCCCATTTTAACTAAAATTCTTCAAAAATATCACGAAGTCAAAAAACACTCCGCCATTAACGTAGACGCCACTAACGTCCGAGTCGGTATGTTTGCGATAATAAGGCTTTACACGTAGCAACAAATAATATTGCAACAAATAATATTGCATGTCGGTAATAAATTATTATTTATATATTGAAACATTTTAAAAGTAAATGTTTTTACTTCATTACATTACATCAATCGCATATTTTTCTACTAACAACGAAAGGATTGAAATCAACTTAACTCTGGCAACTCTAAGTCACTGCTAGAACGGGACACAGCATTCAGTGGTTGCCATCTCACTCGGTTTCATTTTTAGAGACTCTTACGACCTTAGCATAAGGTTTTATTTTCTTTATTTTAGCTGCAAGATGCACAGATAGAGCTCATTCCTGTTGTACGTAGTACTTAATACTTCCATGGTCGAATTATGATCCGACGGATTGTCAAACGCTATTCACAGTTCCTATCGGAAAGGAAGTTTACGAATTCGATATGAGTGTGTTTACGGAGACCATTATAAAATGGTAGAAAAAGAGATTATAGTGGTAGAAAGTTTTAAAGTAGTAATAAATGTTTATTATTGAAATTTTAATGTATTTTGTAACATATCATATAGGTAATAACATAATTTATATATTGCGGCTTATTTCGTCATTTATAGGAATGTGTTGTATTGACATAACATCATCATCATCATCATCATAATCAGCTGGAACACGTCCACTGCTGAACATAGGCCTCCCCCTTAGAACGCCACAATAATATAATAATATAATTTATTTATTTCTCACCACAACCAAATAACAAGCATAACAAGTAACAAAACAATAGTTTAAAATTGTAGTATGTAGGTTGTGGATCGCTGGTGCCTGAGGTAGGTAGAATGTACCTGTATTACAGGTCACCAGGTCCCCACATTACAAATATCGTGGAACAAAAGAGCCAGAGCTAGGATACATTTAAAAGTGCATTACATTGGTGAGTATCTTATTAACTAAGTAATAACTTGTAAAAGGTCCTCAGTTGTACTATAAGATTGTAAAAGTAACCATTTTTTCAGAACTGACTTCAACTTAAATCGATTAAGGGAATAAAGTGATAAATATTTATGAAGTTTATTATAAAGAAATGGGCCTAGAAATACAAAAAACTTTCGGCTGTAAGTAATTCTGAGAGACGTTGATGGTGCTACTATGCGATTACGTCGATCCATACCGGGTGCGAACTGAATGAGGGAGTGTTGTTTAATAGCACATGCAAAAATAAATAGTTGTCTAACGGTTAAAACTTGGCAGAATTCATACAATTTGTTTGTGGGATACAGACGGGGTTTAAAAGAACATATCTTTAGAACCAGTCGTTGAGCTCTTTCGATCTCAAGCATGTGGGTCTTGGCGGCACCACCCCAAGTTGTGATACAATAGGATATGATAGATTGGCATAGTGACAGATAGGCTATTTTTAATATTTCAGAGTTAGCTGACAACCGTAAATCTTTGAAAATGTAAATAAGCTTGCGGACACGTTTGGACAGGCATTGGATATGTTCTTTAAAGGAGAGGTTACGATCAATCACAATGCCGAGATATTTTAGAGATGTGACACATTCAATTCTGCGAGAACTATATTCGGTATTGATAGTAACATTGGGGCAAGGTGGGTTAACAGTAATGTGAAGAGATGAAGGAAAGTCATTTGAGTAATTGCGGATCGTAAAGTTCATAAGTTTCGTTTTTGTAGTATTTAGGGTTAGCAGATTACTTGATAGCCACGAGCACACTAAATCAAAACCTGCCTGGCCATGCTGATAAACTTCTTTCCATGTGTTAGCAGTGAATACAAGAACTGTATCATCCGCATAGGATACAATTTTGGCATGCTCCAGACTAAGATTGCATAGGTCGTTAATATAGACTAAAAATAGGCTTGGTCCAAGAATGCTGACTTGAGGGACTCCGTAGGCAATAGGCAACTCACAGCTAGTATAGTTATCAATCTTGACGTATTGGGTTCTTCCAGAAAGATAACTCTTAAACAAAGATAACTGGGTGCCTCTAATTCCGAGTGACTCAAGTTTAGACATAAGAATAGGAATCGATACCGTATCGAAAGCCCTGGCAAGATCGAGGAACAGCGCTAAACACTTCCTCCCGCTGTCCAAATTCCTGACTATGTGATCCACTAAAGAATGGACAGCATCAGCGGTAGACAAGTTCTTCCTAAAACCAAATTGCTGGGGGGAAATAAAGTTGTTTGTCTCAAGATATGAAACTAGTCTGGTGTTAATGATCTTTTCTAAGATTTTGGACAAAGCGGGAAGAACTGAGATAGGCCTGTAATTTTCGACAAAATTGCGATCTCCGGTTTTAAATATAGGGTGTACTAGAGCTTTCTTAAACAAGTCTGGAAAAATGCCTGTGTTAAGACTTAAATTGCAGATATGTGTGATTGGACGGGCAAAGGTATCAATGTGCTTTTTTATAAGTTCGGAGGTAATGCCATCCCAGCCTGGAGCAGAACAGTTTTTAAGTGATTCAATTATGCCCTTCACCTCGAGCTCATCGGTTTCAAATAAGGCAAAGGATTTTCCGTGAGAGATTGATGATGGATTAATAACGGGGTTACAGTGGACTTGTGTCGCCAGGTGACTACCTATATTCACAAAGTAGGAATTGACTGAGTTAATGGAAAGCTGCTTATCATTGTCGGAGCCTAAGAGATCAGACGCTGAAGTATGACAGGAGGTAGTGCTTGTAATCGATTTAATAACTTTCCACAAATGCTTAGAGTTATGACCAGCTTTCTTGAATTCATAAACTTCATAATCTCTTTTAGCTTTACGTATGAGTTTAGTGCAAAAGTTGCGATATCTTTTGTAAGTGACAGCAAGGGTTTCATTATTAGGGTACTTTCTAACTTTTTTCATTAAATTATCCCTATGTCGCATACATTTCAGTAAACCGGGAGTAATCCACGGTTTAGAATGCCTACGTCTACGTGGAAGTATAAGCGATTTTGAATTTGTAACTATAGCACTAATAATTGGTTCTATGAATAATTTAGTTGCTTGATTGGGGTCAGAGGTAGTGTAGATTGGATCAAAGTTCAACTTACTCAAGTCTTGGGAAAGTTTATCCTTATCAACTTTGGTAATGGATGTACTACTGGCGGGGGTACATTTAGAGAGAGAGAGAGGATAACAGCGTAATGGTCAGTAATCGAAGCCTCCAACACAAGAACTTTTGCAGAGAAAGGAGTCTTTAAGTTTACATGGTCTAGGCATGTTGCCCCATGAGTAGGCAACGTATGTCCTACAAAAAGCCCATGGTGAGCAAGTAAATCTAAATAATCCAGTGACTTGGAGGCTTGATTATCACATACAATGTTAATATTGATATCACCTACTAAAATGATGGATCTGTAAGATTTTAATTCGGATAAAACTACATCTAAGGACGAAATAAAATTTGAAGGATCTCTAAATGCAGACGGTCTGTAAACTGCAATAATAGCCAAGTCAGAACCTCTTGTTATAATAAGACAATTTGCGTCAGAGACTCTCGGTTCATATACTGCTATATTGGATAGTGTATTTTTAGTGTATACTACTATACCGTCATTCTGGTTAAAATTCCCGCCAGATATATACGAGTTATAACCATCCAAGATAGGGGTATTGGGGTTACACGACAACCAGCATTCAGATAACACAATAACGTCGCATGATGTATTAATACGGTGAAGTAAAGTTTGTAGACCAGCAAAATTAGCCTTAATGCTACGAATATTTTGAGTTAAAATATTAAAGGATGAGGTAGACGTGGGTTTTAATAGTAAATTACAGTTATCCGGGTTACAAAACCTTGCGTCACAAAAAGAAATATTATCAATGTTCGAGACTAGATCATGTATGGCTGCGAATTTTATTAATAGTATTTATACACATAAGGACACATATTACAATAAAACCAGGACGAAAAGACCCAAATCGAAAATCTTGAAACAAGTAAACTACAATACATAATACAAGCATTGACACAAATGTTATGCTCCGGTGTAACAGGCGGACCGTAAATGCATTTCGGGTATTATGCTCCGGTGTAATAGGCGGACCGCAAATGCATTTCGGAAGATTACCGGAATCCAAACGCCGAGTCAGTGGGAATTGATTGTGACATGCCACCGTCACCGGCCACCCGGCAGGGCCTGCCACCTGTATTCTTGCCACAAGCATCGGGCAATTATCACTCGTTTTTAGTTAGATTTAAATAATATTAAATTAATGTATTTTTTTCCTAATTAAATAGTTATTAATAAATCTGGTTTTTTATGTCAATCCGGCTGTGGAAACCTTAAGTGGCGCAGTCACGGTAGTATTCTCGAAGCAGTGCGCGGCGCGTAAAAAAGGACTCTAGCATCGATCCTGTCGGCTCCGCATAGCCGCTGCGTGTGCTTTCTAGCCTTCATCGAGAATCCCGAACCAGATCTATCTACAGCCCGGAGCATCCAGACATTGATGCCGACATAAACATACCAGCATGCTGTAAGTCCTTGAATCGTTCAAGTATTTGCTAATCCCTTATTTCTATTAGTCAGCCTATCCTTTAAGAATCCCCTATATACGTATAATTATATTATATACGTATATATATTATAGATTGTAGTATTATATTTTAAACAAGATTTTAATACTTATGCATTGTCTTTGATGCCAGGCTCTAAATTATTTCATCCACGCGAATCTAGAAGAACAAGTTGTGATACTAGAAGTACTAGCAGATCCGGGAGTATAGACGAGTATAGGAATTTCGGATTCACAATGAGTAGCGAGGATGTTGATACCATTTATAAATCCCTTAGGTTATTACCAGAGTTTGATGGAAATCCGTACATATTAACGCGATTTCTAAATTTGTGCGATCACTTAGTAGCTAAGTACCTTATTGCGACACCTGATCATGAGTTAACAAATTCAGCATTAATTAATGGTATATTAAATAAGGTGACAGGACCCGCCGCTAGATTAATTAACTCCAGCGGTATTCCAGAAAACTGGACCGGTATACGAAGTGCTCTCATAAATAATTTCGCGGACCACCGCGATGAGACCGCTTTGTATAATGACCTCTCGCTACAGACACAAGGCTCTAGCAGTCCTCAAGAATTTTATGAGCGCTGTCAAAATCTTTTTAGTACTATAATGACATATATAAATTTACATGAATCTGTTCAGACCACTATAGAAGCTAAGCGATCCTTGTATAAGAAATTAACTTTGCAATGTTATTTACGTGGCCTTAAAGATCCGTTAGGCTCTAGAATACGTTGCATGCGTCCTGAAAGCATGGAAAAGGCGTTAGAGTTTGTACAGGAGGAGCTTAATACAATATATATGCAGCAGCGCAACGAGGGCGGTTCAACAAAGAGAGATTGGCAACCTGTAAGTAATTTTAATTTGCCTTTAAATAATTTTACTATGCCGAAAGCCGTCGGTAACCAAAATTTTTATGTACCAAGACAACCGGTTAATATATCGAATATACCCGGTATGTCGAGACAGTTCCCGTCTCTACAACCACCGCATCAGGGTTGGAGACCTAATCAGATACACCAGTTTCGTGGACCTAGCCGGACTCAGCAGATGTTCCGTGCACCGCCACCGAATTATAGGCCGCATGCGAACGCGTTTCAGATACCAGCTAAACCTCAACAGCCGTCCAATTTTAATAACTTACCGCGTCCCATGAGTGGCGTTAGTCATTTCGCCACCAAACCGTTACCACCGACCGGACACGATTGGCGTAGATTCGGCAATCCACCACCTAGCAACTATTTCAAGACCCGCGAAGTTAATTATAATGAATTTGATCATGGATACGATGTCTATGATAATGAATATACTTATCCAGATGACTATTATGTGACTGACTACTATGACTGTGAACCTCAGCCCGAACATTTATATTCTAATATTAATGAAAGTGCTACAGTCGAGGAATTAAACCCAGACACGTCGTCTAACAGTGATGAAAATTTTCAGAAGCGTTCGAAATCCGAAAAGCCAATATAGAAGTAAATTTACAGACACAACGGCAACTCGTGTACGTTCAGATTAAACGACCCCCGATTAAATTTCTTATTGATACTGGTGCCAACCAATCTTTCATAAGTCCAACTGTCGTAGAAAAATATTTCCGTCACATACCCTTAAATTACGATCCTTTCGAGGTGACTAACGTTCACGCGACAAGTAAAAATGATTATTCAATAACTTTACCATGCTTTCCGGAGTTTAAAGAAAAAGGTGACATTACGTTATTCGTCTATAAATTCCACGAATATTTCGATGGATTAATTGGATTGGATTTACTTAATAAATGGGAGTCTAATATCGATTTAAAAAATAAAATTATTTGTACTAGAAACGCCATAATTCCGATAAGAATGTATGATTCATGTAATGTCAACCTCTACGAAGAGATCATTCCAGCTATGTCTTCGAAATTAGTTAGATTGCCAATCAACATGGAAAACGGAGATGTTTTAATTTATAATCAAACTGTTTGTAACTGCTTAGTTTCAGATTGCTTAAGGGCCTCCGCCCACTAGCGTTTTCTAGCTGCCACGACTGGCAATTTGGCGACTGCATCGCGTTTTAGCAACTCTTTAGCGACCATTTAGCGACTCCTTGCGCTCGATCGCTGTATCGGAGTCGTGCGTTTTAGCAACCGCATCAATGCTGCTGCGCGTTTTAGCGACTCGCTGCACGCGACTGCTGTCATCGATGCACAGTGGGCATAAAATAAGGTTCTCTAGCTTATTTTTTTTGAAAAATGATATATACTTATTTTATGTAGTTCAAATACACGGTTTTGTTAAAATTACCATAACATCTAATTATTTAGTAATAACAAGTTTTATTTTTAACTAAACAACATTAAATGTAAGTACATTCCAAATACATATATCAAAATATAATTTGTTTCACCTTTTTTTATGTTTGAATTGTAAAGTTGAATCTTGTTGGTCACGGTTATGGTAACAAAACCGTCGGAGTTTCAACCTTAACCCTTTTACAAATATCACATGCTGCTATTGAGGTATTATAGATGTTGTTATTATGTTGATTTAGGTGGTATAAAATAATACCCAGTAGGTACTGTGGCGACTCGACATAACCAGATGGCGCCACATGTGGTATAACGCGATGAGAAGCGAGTAGTACCTCATACAACGCGATAGATGGCGCCACCTCCGAATCGTGAATCGTGCAAGCGAAGTTTCTCCAACTCGGAGAATATATACAACATCCCGACAACAACTGTCGGGGGCTTCGGCCCTGGCCGAGCATCACACCTCGCTCGGTCGGAGGATCCTCCCTTTAGCACCGCCGCCGTTGCATCGCTAAAGTACTTTATAAAAAACAAGTTCGCTTTGCATCTCAGTCACAAGGATTTGACTAATCCTTCTGAATAATGGTAAACTCCCATAAGAACTTTGAAATGCAAATAAATAATCCAGAAGTTGTTCGAAATATAAAAAGAAATATTTTACTGATTTATTCTTAACGCCAAAACAATTTCCAGGTATTATTTAATTATATAATCTTTACGATAAACAATCACAATAAGAACAATTTAGACAGAAAAAAAAACTACAAAAGCGTAGTATTAGTTAAACCAAAGTATTTTATAAAAAATAACGTTTATTTCAAACCTTTGATCCATAAAAAAAATATATACAAAGACACTTTGACAAAAATGAGGAAGAAACCAAACAGAATAAATAAATAATAACCAAACTTAACAAAAAAACACACATTCCAGTAAAAAAAAAGAATTTTAAGCTATTTCACGCCAACGTCTCACATATTCATCATTCAGTAGACAATCGGTTTAATAATAATACCGTTTCTACACTGATCAACCCTGGCCATATTATTATATGAAGCAATTCAGCTTCTCTAAATGGCATTGAACGTGTCCAGACGTGCCTCCGTCAACATACTAGAGGCACTGCAGTACCGATTGAATCCCATGAGGTGTCTGAAAATGTTATTATATTGCACACGAATACCATCCAATTATCTCCTTTTATAATTTGTCCAGAGTTGGTAAGTGTAGAAGTTTTGACAGTATGATTCAAATAAATGCACTTTAGTTTGAATATTAGCTTTAAAAAATCTTCTGGCTATCTTATTTCCCACCACCGAGAGTGCCCGTAGCTGGCGATCAATTTCGGCATCATCTTTCATATCAGACTACAGAATGTGACCAAGGTAGCTGACTCTCTCCACTACCGTGACACTTTGACCTGCTGGTGGCACGTTTTGGGGCCGATCTGAAAATCATCATTTTTGTTTTTTTTTTTGCATTGCATTATTAAAATCATGGTCTATTGCATACCTTTCACAGATTGTTATAAGCTTTCTGAGACCCTTAATCGAGGGGCTGAACAGAACCATATCATCGGCATAACTCAGATTGTTGACATATCTGTCACCCAACCTGAGCCCCACCGGTACCCCACTCAACTCCTCGATTAAAGAAATCATATATAGATTAGACAGATCGGGAGAAGTCAGCCCACCTTGCCTCACACCACACGTTAGTTTATATTCTTCTGACAAGGAGTTGTCCCACCTGACATTGCTGGACTGATTCTGATACCAATATCTAATCCGTACAACAACGCCAGATGGCACACTGGTGTTCTCTAGTTTAATCACACGTCTTGTGAAAAATAACATTGAGTGACTAGTAGTGTAGAATTAGCATTGGTAATCGAGATAGATGATTGTATTTTGTACCTACGAGCTTTATCCCGCAGCATCGCTTGCACGTATTTAGTACTTAGGTATAGATTGTTTATAGGTTTTCAACAATCAGTAACAACGCATATTGTATAATAATTTCATGCAAGAAAACTTCGTCCTTTACACATCGTCATTTCATTTTCATCTTATTTTCAGACAATCGGCCTGTATTGTCCAAACCAATAATAAATTACTTACTTCGCGCTTTTCGTTTTGTCGCATTTAGCCAAGTGTAAAGAAGAGCCCGGGGTTCTTCAGTTTCTAAAGCAAGCGGTTTCCCTGCGCCTCCGAAGCAACAAAGTAAGTTTCATAAATGAAAATTGACCAGTTCATTAAACCTTGAATGCAATGAACTGTGGGACAAAATTTTATCCATGGTAAGTCCTCTAACCCCTAGTGCATCCCTAAAATCTCTTAAAGGTTGCGAATTATTTATTTATTTTATTTAAAAAGTCTTTTCAGTAAGTACGTATTGAGGTAATCGAACGCACTGATCTTATATCGTTATGATTATGAATACGGTTGTTTGTATTAAAAAACCACAAGAAATACATTATCAAAAATCTTATGAAAGAGAAGCTTGTTTTAACGCCCACTGTGCGCAGCGCTGGTGTGGCATGTTTTGACTTAGGGTTACCAACTTTTTCTGGTATTCTAGTTTATTTTCGGGGTTGGATTAAGTTATCACTTTTAAAGGAATATTGCTGCTTTGGTTTTTATTTTCAAAAAAGCACGTATTGTCAAAATATGTATTTCACCTTCTACGTGATTTTTAACACAGATCTACATTATAATGTTTGCTTGTACCTCAGGCTTGTACACATTGGTTTTTGAAAAAATATAATCTTTTCATCAACATGAACAATATTCAAAAGTTAACCATGTTGTATTAGAAAGATTTGCAACTAGATATTTTTGTAACACTTGTTTGGTTACAAGAGCCGAATAATTTATTATTTGTTCCATCGCCAAGGATTTCATATATTTTTCGAAATAAAAACTAGCTGAACCCTGATGCGTAATGTATGGTAATACTACTATGATTAATTAAAGGTACTTTTTTATACTACCAAGGTGGCAAGCAAGGGTGCGGTCCATCTGATGCTAAGCAATCACCGCAGCCTATAGACGTTAGCAACACCAGAAGAATCATTACCGCGTTGCCGACCCTTCAGACATTAGATATTAAGTCTTTGTGTCCGGTAATTTCACCAGCTACAGTGACCTTCGCGCCGGAACACAGCAATACTTACACACTGCTGCTTGGTAGCAGAATATCTGACACTGCGGTCGCACCTACCTGGATTTTTATTTGCACAAGGAACCTATCACCTAGAACTTAGTTAAATGGTGAAATAATATGCAAATCCCCTAAAATAGTGTTAAGCCTAAAGACGTCCACTGCCATAATCCTCATGCTTGACAGGCGTTTTTATGCTCACAGTGTAGGTGGCAGGTAATCCAATAGATAGAAAAACGCTGCTGCCAGTCTTCTTGCTTTCCCTTAGTCACTTCCTACAACACCCAACGGGAGAAGATGGGTAGGTGCTATTCTGACCCAGACACCCCATGTCGGACAGTGTTATTCTTAAGAATTAACAAAACCTTAATTAATCACCTTTCTTATAGGAAACGTGGTAAGACATATGCAAATTCCTTGTTCCGCGCACGCTGAAACAGTACTGGCAGTGATCTCGCTGTCAATATGAACTATTCTAATTCTAATCTAGATTTGAATTTTATTTGTTCCTTTTATGTCATGTTGATTCTTCACTTTTATGTGAATATCAGCCGAGTTGGCAGTACACTTATTTCATTTCTTCCTCAATAATATTACATTAAGATGACATTTGATACAGAGCGGTTCATCATAGAAATACAAAAACGTCCTACAATCTGGGACCCAAGGTTGTCCTCCTATAGCAACAAAATAGAAAAAATAATTGCTTGGGAGGAAATCTGCATAATTTTTTGCCCAGAATTTAAGGACAAATCATGCAAAGAAAAAAGTGAAATTGGTAAGCTTTTATTCAATAATTATTAAGCCGGGTCTGATGCGCCAATTTTTGAACAAAACAATGTTCAGTGAACATTGAACATTTCCCGTCCGCTGCGACGTGTTCATCTTCATGAACTATCACGCCTCCCCGTCACTCCCACAGTCGAAGCCGGGGGGATTTTTGCCACAAGCTCCGGTTAAATATTCAAGAGGTTTTGTTCGACAAAACACTTCAGCCACACCCCTGACCTAATGTTTTCGAACAATGTTCTGTTCAAAACATGGCGCAGCAGGCCCGGCTTTATAATATCGTAAAACAATCCACACATGGTCATCTGATCCCAAACTAGGCAGAGCCTGTACTATGGTAACCAGACAAATACTTTTATTTAATTTTGGAAAACTGCCACGAAACTAACCCTTCAGTACTCATAAAATAGTTTGCATATATGTTACGTATGACTACTCCCGTTTGCGGTGTTTGCTGTGGCAAACTCCCCGATCCTGACTGACGAGTATTATCAAATCCACAAATGTTTAAGGTATCTTCAAATCTAAATCCATCTCTTTTTCTTACAAAGTTGTGTAGCAAGCAACACGCCTTGGTTATCTTCTCGCTAAAATCGACAGATACATTAAGGGGCCGGTGTAATATTCTCCATTTATTAGATAATATTCCAAATGTGCTTTCGATGTACCTCCTTGCACGAGATAATCTGTAGTTAAAAACTTTCTTTTCTGTGGATAGATACTTCCCAGCAAAAGGCCTCATTAGCTGTTCAGATAAGCGAAAGCCTTCATCCCCAATAAATACGTATGGAATCTTGGGTCCATTATTGTATATAGGTGTTGGTTCCGGCACGTTGTATGTTTTATTAATAATTTTTTGGTACCATGTGCTATTTTCGAAAATAGTATTGTCAGAACTTTTTCCGTAACATCCAATATCAATGGCAGTAAAGTAATAATTGCTATCGCATACTGCTAAAAGTACAATGGAAAAAAAATGTTTGAAGTTGTAATATAGGGAACCACTATGTTCAGGCATTGTCACGCGAATGTGTTTCCCATCTACCGCTCCAATACAATTAGGAAAGTTCGTATATTTAAAAAATCCTTCAGCAATATCTTTTTGATTTTCTACTGTCAACGTTGGCATACATAAATCATATAACTTATCTATGATCATTTCGCAAGTATTTTTTACAATCCTACGTGCTGTAGAATTACCGACTCTATAGGAGCAATGTAAATCATGAAAGGAACAACCACTTCTGAGATACCTGTAACAATAAGTTTAGGTTTAGTGCATAATTTACTTTTATTAGATTTATTACGACAACATAAATTCTATTTAGGGGTTAGGAGGTTATTGTATGTGATTGTTTAACTTATTTTGATTATTATTTTTCAGCGCTATCATTTCAAAAAAAATGGAAATGCATCAAAGACTGTTTTAACAGGGAAAAGAATAAGTTGAAAACTATTAGCAGTGGATCGGCCTACACGCCAAGAAAACAATATGTTTTTTTTAATATTTTAAAATTTTTGCTTCCAATTTCGGATATCCGACCAAAAATAACAGAACAGCAAAATTCTCAAATTATAGATTCCACTCAAATTCAATCTAATAATCATCCTCGTAGAAAGAATAAAATAACAGCAGAGGAGAAATTATTTGATGTTTTAGCATCCAGTATAATAAATAAAAATCAAGAAGAACAAAAAACTTCCAAATGGACGGCACTTGATGACGATCAACATTTTTTGATGTCGTTACACAAAGATTTTAAGCAGATCAATGAGGACGACAAATTATATGCTAAATTGGACATTTTAAAAGTCATACTAAAATATAAAAACAATAACTCAATAAATTCGCAACATGGTAGCTCTTCATTAAGCACCAATATTTATAATAACCCGACACCATCCACATCTCGTCAGCAAAATATAAACACTACAAATTCTTATAGCGGTTTACAAGGATATGTTAATGTTAATGGACCATCCGATGAAGTATTTAATTCCTCTCTACAGGATCAGTCAAATCCTATAGATGAAGAGGACACGCGATCAAGTCTCAACTTTCCGGACTCGCCGAGCACGCAAATCTCTGAATTTTTAATGGATAATATGTTTGAACAGTAACGTAGTACTTACTTATTACAGTTCGAACATATTTACTATAATATTTCAGAGATTTGTGAGACTTTGTTTCCTCTACAACGATGGGATTTGACTTCTTGTAGAGAGGAATTAAATCAGAATTTCGTAATATATTTCTGTAGATACTACTGTAAGATTCTTTTGTGGATATACTTGTACTTTGCTGACGAGATGTAGATTGGGTTATTAATAAATATTTGTGCCTATACACAGAAGAGTAAACATGTCGGCAATAGACTGAATTATAGTTTTTATTTATTTATTAACGTTTAAAATGTCCAATTTAGCATACAATTTGTCATCTTCCGTAATCATTGTACAACGACTACAAAAAATGTTGGTCATGATCGATTGGCATGTAGAAGCTTTATAGTCTTGATTTTTATTATACTGGATGCTAAACAATCAAATGTTTTCTCCCATGATAACGAATTTGAATAAGTTAGTTTGTTGTAAGTAATTAGTCTTCTTTACAGTTTGAGGATTTTGCATGTCTGTTATTTTAGATCTGATAGAAGGAAGCGGAAGCAAATAAATATTGTATATATATATATATATATATATATATATATATATATATATTATTATTATTATTATTAGATACGACCTACATATGAAATAAATTTAAAAAAACACATTTTCTTTATTTTAGAACTACCGACTCTCTGCGGCTTCATGTTTTTAGTCTAATTTTTGTTACGCATGCAATCTTTCTGGAAAAAAAGGTGACGCCTGCACTATGTTGGAACTGCTATGCAGTGTTATAAACCTACCAACCAAATATCCAAATACTAGCTGATCTGCACCCTCTCATGCGCAACCCCGACCAAAAATTAGGGGTGTTTTAAAGTTTGATTTTTATTATTTACATCCAGTTACATTATTTATTATTTTTTAAATACTTTTTGTATTCCATTTAATCAGTTTTATTTCATTATTTATTAACGATATGGAGCATCATTCATCTGACATATTATATTTCACATACCATGTAGTCCCCTTTCCTGCATCCAGGCGATTATTCCCAGTCGTCACCACTGGCTACGTCCCCACTGGTGACAAACTCACGTCACTACAGCTTCCTAAAAGCTGGCCAAACGATTACAGCAGATATCTATTGTCAGCAACTGCAAACCATAAAGGAAGAACTAGCTGCTAAACAACCGAGATTAGTTAATCACTCTAGGCCAATGCTGCTTCACGACAATGCAAGACCACACACTGCACAACAAATAACCACTAAGTCAGATGAGCTACAATTGGAATGTCTGCGACATCCACCGTACTCCCCGAACCATGCTCCAACAGATTCGTTTGTTGTCCGTGGTACCACCAGTAGTACCCCCAGTGGTACCACGGACAATTATTTTTGTCCGTGGTACGACTGGGGGTACTAAGGACAACTCCGTGGTACCACCAGAGATAAATTAATTAGATTTAAAATATTATTTCATGATTTTTGTTCATTTTATAATCGGTTACTTTGTATCTTGGTTGGACTGTTTGTATTGCACAACATTACACATGACATTTCGAAAGTGTGGTTTTTATATACCTATGTCCATAATATACTAGAGATGTGGTATTGAGTAATAAAGTCAACAAATTATTACCAGAAGTGGCATAAAATTGCAGGTGCATAATCTTGTGCCTTTTCTTGTGTGAGCATATGAATGTGGTTTAGAGCTAAGTACCAGGTTAGCATAAGACTTATGGAGGAGTCCCCACGTCTTGTGATATCCAGAGTATGTCTGGCTTACTGGTTTTGATTGGTTTCGCGAATCAAGAGGTGAGGGTCGGGAGCGTAACGGATGTACCAAGAGGCGAGATATCCTTGTATCTTGTGCTTCCCTGGTACTTCTGCTGTAAATATGTTAGCTACTACTCCATAGGTACCACATCCTCAGTAGGTATATCCTGGACGTAGTTCAAAATCACATTGGAATTGAGGTGGACTTGAGGACTCTTCCTTATGTCCTATGCTTCCCTGGTACTTCTACTATGAACATGTTAGCTCTGAACCACATTCATATGCTCACACAAGATTATGCACCTGCTATTTTATGCTATCCTAGTACCCGGTAATAATTTGTCGGTTTTATTACTCAAATATCTAGCAAGTACTAAGTAAACTATTACAAAATAATGGAATATTACTTAAATCTAATTTATTTATCTCTGGTGGTACCACGGACAATAAACGAACAGATTACCATCTTTTCCAGGATTTGGACAACTTCTTACAAGGAAAAAAAATCAACTCCAATGTGGCAGTCCAAACCAAACCAAATCACCAAACCTAAATTGGTTTGCTGTTAGAAAACTCATGTTTGAGTTAAGCTCGCCAATGTACATGCATTTACTATCTTTTAATTACTGTATCTGTGTTGCTTTGTGTACAATAAGAATAAATACATAAATAAAAAATCCAATAAAATATATATTTTATTGTATTTTTATGTGTGTACAATAAAGAGTATAAATAAATAAATTAATTAACTAAATAAATATATTTTATTACAAAACGCCAATTTCATATGTAAGGACCTAATATATATATATATATATACAAGATATTTGTTCCAGAATATTATATTATTACATGTAATAGTAATTGAAAACAGGAAATAATGCAGTTCTAAATTTAAAAAAATATATATGCCCGCCGTTACCAGGTTACGTTGTTAAATTTTTATAAAGTTTCAAAGGTGATCTATTAAATTTCATCTCTAAATAGCGTCGAATTTAGCACACGACTGTTACTGATTGAATGAGATGAAATTAAAAGGAAAAATTGATAAAATAGAGTTGTTTTATTGAATATCTTATAGCGTAAAAGAAAGTGAGTGACATTAATCATATTTCTAAACAAAGTTACATTAGTATTCTATTCAGCCGGCCAGCTATTAAATTATTATCAAGTAGGTCTAAATCTAACACCCCCACTTAATTAATTAGCTGTAGCCCTATATGCTTTAAACAAAACAAAAGCTTAATTCTAGTGACACCTTTAGTTAAGGCATCGGCAGGCATAGAGGCTGTATTACAATAAGATATAACCACTTCGTGTGATTCAGCTAACTCCTTTATGAAATGATATCGAATGTTAATGTGTTTAGACCTTTTGTGAATTACTGGACAATATATAAGTTTATTAGCACTTTGGCTATCACTATAAATAACTATCGGATAGTCTAGTCCAATTAATTCGCAAAATAAGCCTTTAACAAACATAACTTCTTTTGAAGCGTCACATAAAGCTATGTACTCAGCTTCTGCAGTACTGAGTGCAACACATTGTTGTTTTTGTGACTGCCACGAAATTGCAGCACCGCCAAAGATCAAGCAATAACCTGAGAACGAGTGACCATCGGAATTGGTTCCCCAGTCAGCATCTGCGTAAGCAACTAAACGTTCTCCAGTCCTTTTGTAACAAATACCGTAATTTAAACTGCCTTTTAAATACCGTAGTACTCTCTTCACAGCAGCAATGTGTTCAGCATTATTGTATGCATTAAACTGGCTTAGGTAACTGATTGCGAATGAAATATCAGGTCTAGTACATGTTGAAAGGTACATCAGTGATCCAATGATTTCCTGATATTGTAAGTCTTCAGTTTTCTCCCCCTTAACTAGCCTGGTATTGCATTCCAAGGGAGTCGATACTGGCTTACAGTCTTTCATTCCATATTTTTCCAAAAGTTTTTCAGTATACGTCTTCTGGTTTAAGTATATTTCACCTTTTTCTCTATTTCTTCTTATTTGGATTCCAAGACATTCTTTTACTTCGCCTAAATCCTTAATCTTAAAATAATTTGCTATAAACATCTTAACTTTTTCAGTTTCTTTAATATTATTAGTAAAAATGTAAAAATCATCAACATATAAAGCAATAGCTATAAATAGTGTTTCTGTCTTCTTGATGTAAACGCAACAGTCATATTTTGATTGTACAAAGCCAATTTTCAATATGTAAGAATGAATTTTTACATTCCAGCATCTTGCAGCCTGTTTAAGACCATAAATGGCTTTCTTCAATTTGCAAACTTTTCGTTCATCACCTTCTTTGACAAACATTTGAGGTTGTTCCATATATATGTCTTCATACAAATCACCATTCAAAAAGGCTGTCGTCACATCTAGATGTTGAATTTCAAGATTCTTTTCTGCCGCTATTCCTAAAAGTAAACGAATCGATGACATTTTTACTACTGGTGCAAAGGTTTCAAAATAATCCTCTCCATATTTTTGAGAAAAACCTTTAGCAACCAATCGCGCTTTATATCTCTCAAGTTTTCCATCTGCGCCGGTTTTTAATTTAAATACCCACTTGCATTTGACAACATTCTTGTCAACTGGACGGTCTACTAACTCCCACGTACTGTTTTCCAACAAAGAATTATACTCCTCTTCCATTGCTTTCTTCCATAGCGCTTTGTCTGTCCTGGACAAAGCATCTTTAACAGATTGTGGGTCTAAACAACTTGACATATAAAAATTATAAACCATATCTTTATCAATTTTAGGGTGTCTATCCCTTAGTGGATATCTCCTCTCAATTAATGGTGCAGTGGATTGTTCTTGACTTTGAGGGTCTCCCACTGGAATGACCCGTGTGTCATCTGCTTCAAACCATTCTTCTCTGGGTTCAAGATCCCTTGAGGAGCATGGTATTGACTCTTCGACAGTAGTTGATTCGGTCTCTATTTGACTTTCAGTTTCCGAATTAATATTAACGGTTGTCGGTTTAATTGTAACCTCAGTCGTTATTATAGAGTCATTGACTGGAGCAGGTAAATCCTTAGAACTTCCTTCGTCTGGTATATTTATTTGCCCTTCAAAGAAAGTAACGTCTCTTGCAAATATAATACGACGTGGATTTTCCATGTTTATGAATCTGTAACCTTTTTGCTGATCTCCATAGCCGACCATAATCATTTCAGTCGTTTTTCGATCAAACTTTTTTCTTGAATCTTTTTGAAGAACTTGAGCTTTAGATCCAAATATTCTGAGATGCGATAGGTCTATTTTTTCTCCTGACCATTTAGTTTCAGGAACTGAATCAGGTACTGCCATCGTAGGTGACCTATTCTTTAAATATATTGCTGTTTGGACAGCTTCAGCCCAAAATTTCTTAGACAAATGAGCTTCTTGTAGCATACATCGCGCTTTTTCTACAATAGTTCGTATCGTACGCTCAGCCACCCCATTTTGCTGCGGAGTATGAGGAATACTTGTTTGATGTAGAATCCCGTGATCCCGTAAATAGGTTTGGAATTCATTATTGGTATATTCTGTACCATTGTCACTGCGAAGAATTTTAATCTTCTTGCCGGTTTGATTTTCAACAAGAGCTTTAAAACATTTAAATTTTGTAAAAACTTCTGCTTTCGACTTTAAAATAAATCCAAAAACCTTTCGACTAAAGTCGTCTATAAAAATTAAAAAGTATCTAGCTCCACCCCATGACATTTCTTCCATGGGTCCGGCAACGTCAGTGTGAACCAACCCTAATATATTTTTAGCTCGTTTAGCTTTATTTTTTGGGAATTTTTGTACGCATTTTTTACCTTTACAGCAGGCAACGCAAGGTTCTATTTCGGTTTCCGAATAGTGCAGTCCATCTACTAAACTTCTTAGCTTACACATTTGCTGCTTGGAGAGATGACCAAGTCTTCTATGCCATAATTGATGTGCACTTAACTTAATATCATCCTTCAGAACCATTGCTTGATCTTTGCTCTCTAAAGTATATAAACCACCCTTTAATGGTGCTGAAAACAAAGGATTGCCATTAACTGACATATCATTATGCTTGTATACATTACAACTGCTATTATCAAAAAGTACTACATAACCGTGTTTAGTTATTTGACTTACAGACAATAAATTAGCTACTAAATCGGGTACATGTAAAACGTCCTCAAAAGTAATAGAAAGATTTTTATGCTTATCTGATTTTACATTCATTGTAAGATCGCCTTTCTCTTTACATATTAACTTATCGCTATTAGCAACTGTCACATTTGTTAAAATATTTTTAATATTACACAAATTATCAGCGTGTGACGTCATGTGAGATGTAGCACCAGAGTCTAAAATCCAACAATTACTTTGCCTATAATTACTTACATCTGACATTAACAATGTAAGTGGACTAGCTGCGTCAACTGTAGCAGCACCCGTATATGTAGTTACACCCGTAGCAATAGTCGCAGTTGCGTCGTAAGTACGTTTCTCCTTTTGTCTGCATTGCCATTTTAAATGTCCTGTCTTTTTACAGTTGTGACAAAATAATTTCCTTCTGTTATTTTTACTGTAATTACTAGGTGTTGTAAGTGCAGATTGCCCAGAAGAAAATTCGCGTCGATGGCCTTCTTTTAACAGAGCAGTCATAACGGATTCAGACGTTATTTTCGAACCTGAATGCTCCAGAGCCATTACGAGGGGGTTGTACTCTTCAGTCAAGCCAGCTAACATGATGATGCCTATAAATTCGTCTTCGATACCTGCCTTAATGCTTTGTAGTTGCTGTTGGGTTCCTTTGATCTCATTGCAGTAGCATTCAATGGAAGGAAAGTTCGTAGATTTCATACCGAACAATTTTCGTAGTAGCGTAAGCCTACGCATAAGGCCTGCATCCGCGAAGCATTGTTGCAGTTTATCCCACGTTTCTTTCGCAGTCTTTGCTTCGCATATAATAGGATATATTTTTTCTTCGCATTGAAGGCATATTTTTGATCGAGCTTTGGCATCTCGTCTTTTGTTTTCTTGCGTATCTATTTGTGTTTCGAGTACACAATCCCACAAATCACAGTCCGTGAGGTACATTTCCATGGCAAATCTCCAATTATTATAATTTTCCTGTCCCAATAATTTTTGGAAACTCGGCGTACTAGTGGTATGCGTGATAATTTGTGAATGATCCATATTTATTGGATTTTCAAATACCACACGTAGGAAAAAACGTTTTACATTAAACTAAACCGGTTATGGGCTATCTGGGCCCATAACCAGATGAAATTAAAAGGAAAAATTGATAAAATAGAGTTGTTTTATTGAATATCTTATAGCGTAAAAGAAAGTGAGTGACATTAATCATATTTCTAAACAAAGTTACATTAGTATTCTATTCAGCCGGCCAGCTATTAAATTATTATCAAGTAGGTCTAAATCTAACAGAATGTGTGCCATGATGGAGAATTATGAAACGCTAAGTGGGGTCGGAATACCCTATAGAAAATACTGAATACTTGCTCTGTTTCTTAGAATAGGGGACTACATGTTACATTATAATATGTCAGACAAATGTCAGATGAATGATGCTCCATATATAATTGTTTATAATGAAATTAAAGTAATTTTTAAATGGAATGCAAAGTATTTACATATTTATCGTAGGTACAAAAAAGGTACTAAATTATTATGCAAAGATTTTAGCAATATATGGACCGTACCCAAAGTAAAAAGTGGGAAGCCATCCTGACGTCAGAAAGGCTTCTCACTTTATAATAACTTTGCTATTGCTGAGGTACAAAACTTTTAAAAATAGGTACTAAATAGTACATACTTGGTACTAAATCTTGGTAAAGTTTCACGTAAATCCGTGCCGTGGTCATCCTGACGGACACATTTAAACCCTCTACGGGTTGAATTTCCAAAATCCTGTCTTAGTGGAGTCATAAATCGTACTTTCTTTTTTTATAGGTTCATCCGTTAGGGCTATGCGTTCAGGTCGGGTAGTAGGTCAGTCACTGACGGCATCCTCTAATGGTTCTACAATAATATATTTAATCATGAGAATTATTATTATTACTAAAAAACTAAACTTTTTTTTATATTTTATGAAAGTTATATATGTTAAAATTACTGACTAAGGGCGAAACCGCGGGTATCGCTAGTTTTATAGATTTTTAAAACAGACATACCTAAGGGTTATAGCAAGACGTTCTTCCGCTGATATACTCTTCCGGAGATGTGTATCCGTCCGTCGTAAACTGGACTCCAGATGTGACAAGAGCTCTTCGAACGTGGTGTACCTCATTCCAAAATGTTCAAAAAATTTGCTTCCCGTGTCATTTTTTAATATTTGAAACAATGAGTGATACTCCCCAAAATTTAGACGAGAGCTGGTAATTGGATGTAGCCAGTACCGCCTTCGCCGTGATTGATATTTTCGCTTTATTAGTAAAGCAAGAAGCAGTGCAGCTTCATAAGAGTCCATGGTGACGTTTAGCTTCGTCAAGATTTAGTATAACACTGAACACATATTGCACGAGTCACGTTCCGCACAGGGTCGACTACTCTTAAAAATGTTTCCTCCCTAACTCAAATCAAATTATGCCCAAAGACCTATACATACTTTATATTTTTAGCCATCTTAAAAAAGGAGGTTCTGTATTCGACGCGTATACATATGTAATAATTGACATATGTTAGACTATATGGGCATCTAAGCATATGTACTTACCAAATTTCATGAGTTTAAGTAAGTGTGTACTCGTCGAATTAACTTTGCCGCGATAAGGAAAAAATCAAATCTTCAGATCAGAATCTGAGTAGGGCATCGAAGCCCTGTCTACCTAATGATCAGCCTCCGCCATAGCCCCACACAGCTGACCCTAACTGACCAGCTTCCTATTCCGACTTTCAAGCTACTTAAGAACTAGTCATAATACGCCAGGATATACCAACGCACTACATAAAATCACACGAAATCATTACACGTTCCAAAGTAACAATTATAAATTATAACAGTAACGGAAAACTTGCACTTAGCTCACAATATACTTGGTTATCCCCAGACTCGCTGCACGTAGATTCTCGTTAGGATCCTCACAATGCTCTCACTATTATAGTTCACTTAGAAATATCAAGACAGACCGGCTCCCAAGTTCACTGGTGTAGACGACGTAGCTCGCACCAATATTTTATATGCATACTTTTTAAGTTTAATAAAACTGGTCTACACTGCGGTCCGTAGAAAAGTATATAAAACGTCACATACATTCTTTGATTGTCACTACTCTTGAAAACTCTCTACGGATCGCAGTGTACATATTTTATCAAAACCATCTTGTTTGATTTAATTACATTGCCTGAACTGCCACACACCCTGGATCGCTTACATAGCGGTCCTTCGAGCCGGATCTATATTATTGTGGAACAGTTCGTTCACAATGCAACGCTCACCGGTGCCGTGCACGAGCCGCCATGTTGATTATACGGTTCGCACTCGCAGCGCTTGGAAAAGCGAACAGAAATTAAACAAGATGCAGGATGATTTGACGCGGAAAATACACTCAGATTTACCACCATCTGAGAGGCACGTCAACACACAACCGATCGAAACAGATGGTAATACTATTGTAAAGAGCCATCTTAGCGAAAAACAAAAGAGTCAAAAATCTGCCAAGTCTCTTGAAGCTCGCAAGCAACAGCTGAAATATGAAGCTGCAAAGGCAGAAGCTGAAATTAAAACTAAGCTCATACAAGAAAAGTTAGCCGCTGACTTGGCTGCCCTCGAATACCAGTCCACGAAAAGTCACCGAAGCGCTGAGGACCAAAGTGCTCTAAATTCTGTTAATAGAGTCGAGGAAAGGCTCAGTCATAACCGAACGGCCGAGACAAATAACATCAATCAGCAACAGGACGAGGACTGCAACAGGGCTGGAATGGAAAACTTAGTCAGTGCTATGTATCAGGCTAACACCCAAAACCAACAACTATTGTCAAGATTTACAACATCAAAAGACTTACCTTGCTTCCACGGGGACTCATTGGAATGGCTCGCATTCAAACAGGCGTTCGATGAATCCACGAAGCTCTGCAAGTACATCGATACTGAAAACATGTGGCGATTGCGCAAATCACTTCGTGGTGAAGCAAGGGAAACGGTCTCGTCGCTTCTCATCAGGAATACGGCTCCGCGTGCAGTAATTGAAGCGCTGAAACTCCGCTACGGCAGACCTGAAACAATAATAAACAAAATTGCATATCAGTTACGAAAAATGCCGCCACTGCCACAAAATTACCATAGTGAAATAGTATCTCACTCAATTAAAATAAAGAATTTCGTGGCAGCTGCACAAGCAATAAACGACTATGAACATTTATCAAAATTAACAAATTACATACCGTTTTATCAAGAAATCAAGTCAAAGTCAATCGGTCAAGATAATTATCACCTCATCGCGCTAGTAAAATCATTAATAAGGAATAAAAATGGACCGTACGCTACGCTAACGCCGCTGGGATGGTGCGTGCACGGCGTGTGTCCACAACTACGTCATTCCAAGTTGCAAGACACTGCTGTGCTGATAACTGAGCTGGTACCCACCGCTGCTGCTTACACAGAAGAAGGTCATAGCAACAGTCTCGGCGCATCTACGCACAGACCTATAATCGACGTACTTCTAAAATTACACGAAATTGTTCGCAAGTCAAGGCAAAATAAACATCATTTAAAAGCTATAAGCGCTATTGATAAGTCGGCAAGTTTAGTTGGCGGAAGATGGCGAGTAAGGATTCCCTGGAAATGTAAAAATATTAAAAAATTGAAGAGAAGATACTACCGCTACCAGGCGTACCGAAGATTAAAATTATCAGGAGCGAGGGTATGCCGACGCAGAAAACGTCGCCACGGAATCATCTTTATGAGTATTACTGAGCGTGCTGCACACATGGAGCTGATGCTTAGATATGTAGAGGACTCATGTCATGGAAATGATGGTCAGGTACACACACTAGCTGTGAAGACCTGCTAAGCGAGCGACAGGTCTAGTTAAGGCTGGGGTACTTAACTAGACCTGTCGCTCGCTTAGCACTACTTCCAATGGTAGACTAGTGTCCCTGAAGTGACACTGGGCGGAGATTGTAGACGACGTAGCTCGCACCAATATTTTATATGCATACTTTTTAAGTTTAATAAAACTGGTCTACACTGCGGTCCGTAGAAAAGTATATAAAACGTCACATACATTCTTTGATTGTCACTACTCTTGAAAACTCTCTACGGATCGCAGTGTACATATTTTATCAAAACCATCTTGTTTGATTTAATTACATTGCCTGAACTGCCACACACCCTGGATCGCTTACAACTGGGATATATCACGACAGACTCTCCGCGCTGGAGTAACCCCTTCGGCTATCGTTAGTCTCCCTTCCCATTACAATTTGTAAAAACGGCACTTCTACCTTTCATTTAAGACACAACAGGACATTGACCTTTACTTGTCAATTAACAGCCCAAACACGATCGTCTTGTACATGCCACGCGTCTCCACCGAACAGGCAAATCATTTATGGGCCAAAGTATACACTTTTATAACAAACTGCCACAGGATATCCGAGATCTTCCAATTAAGAAATTTAAATCTTTTTTTAAAAAAGCCGATTATCAAAAAGGCTTATTATAAAATCTCGAAATACCTGGAGGATTAAGCTGCGTGGGCTTGAACTGCTCAACTCATGTAAGCTAACAATTTTAATGCTTCTTATACATTATCTGTAAAACTGTTTACACCTTTTTTTTTTTTGTAATAGCTTCATCGAAATCATTTCGGTAGTTTAGAAGATATGCACTGTTTGTGTTCCTAGTAAATTCTAGCATAGCTAGTTTCATGCATACAGAGCGTTATATTAGGTAGGTAAAGTCAGTAAAAAGTTTAATAAAAATATTTCTAGTAGGTATACTAAAATCCGACTTTAATGATATTATTATGATCTAAAAAGCATTATATAACGAAAATATACTGAAGTCGGTGCTTAACATAACATATTAACTAACATCAGCGTCCCTCGCCGGAGTTTTAAACCTTATACTTAATTAGATGTATTAAAACGTACCGAAACCCTCAAAATGATTGTATAAATTGGGTCAAATTTCAATGTAGGTATAGTTTAGATTAAGGCAACAAACAAATAGGAGCGACTATACGTAAAACGTACTTATTTTATGTCTAATATAAGTACCTACCTACTTATTTAGATTGTTTTAAATTTCATACACTACAAGCGGCTTTGCACGGTACGAAAAAATATCTCAAAGAACAAAATTTGAACAAAATTAATCAAACTCAATATATTTTCTTCGAAGCAATCTTAACTACAAGTCTGTTTTAAGATTAATAACATTGCCCATTAATAAATGTTAAGTAATCAGAATACAAATTGTTCAATGTATTATTCTCCATTTATTTAGGGAGAAATCCTTAAAGTTGAGAACCCCGGAACTACCAAAGTCGCGGCGACTGGCATCTATAGTGTGCGTGGTGTAGCGCGCGGTTGCTGCATCCAGCGACCGGACAGCGACAGAGTTGCCGGTCGCTGCAGCTAGGTAGTGTGCGGGGGTTCGCGATCGGCTGCGGTATCAAGCTTCCGAAAAGCAACAGAGTTGCCGAACGCGGATGCAAAAAGTATCGTGTCGGCGGAGGCCCTAACGGAAGTAAAAAATAACCACGGCTGGGTAGAAATTACTAACCCTACACCTAACGATATAATTTTTTCCATGGATCGTCCGGTATCGGCAGAAATGTTTAATGTCGATTGCGAGCGTACCCAATATACTAATATTTCAGAAAGAGCTAGACATGTTTTATCCCGACTCCGCACTGAACATTTAAATCAGGAAGAGCTTGCGAATTTAAGGTCATTATGCGCACAATATTCTGACGTGTTTTACCTGGAAGGTGAATCTCTGACATTCACTAACAAGATAAAACATAGCATTAAAACCACAGATGAATCTCCTGTCTATACCAAAAGCTATAGATATCCATACGTTCATAAACAAGAGGTCAAAGACCAGATTGCCAAAATGTTAGAGCAGAACATTATAAGACCATCGGATTCTGCCTGGAGCTCACCTATTTGGGTTGTGCCCAAAAAGGCTGACGCTTCTGGTAAAGCGAAGTGGCGTCTCGTCATTGACTTCCGTAAAGTGAACGAGAAAACGATTAACGATAAATACCCCATACCTAATATTACCGACGTATTAGACAAACTTGGTAAGTGCCAATATTTTACGACCCTAGATTTGGCAAGTGGTTTTTATCAGGTGGAAATGAATCCTCAAGATATACATAAAACAGCATTTAACGTAGAGAACGGCCATTACGAATT
The DNA here is from genome assembly GCA_911728495.1 of Furcula furcula. Classification (NCBI taxonomy): domain Eukaryota; kingdom Metazoa; phylum Arthropoda; class Insecta; order Lepidoptera; family Notodontidae; genus Furcula; species Furcula furcula. The sequence goes on from OU452243.1 coordinate 1,424,163, forward strand.
CCTAAGAATGCCCATGGGTTTGAAAAATTCTCCATCAACTTTTCAAAGGGTAATGGACAATGTCCTTAAAGACCTTCAGAATGATGTATGTCTAGTATATCTTGATGATATCATCGTATATAGTACATCCCTTCAGGAGCATATAGTAAACTTAGAAAAAGTCTTTAAAAAGCTGCGCGAGTCTAACTTCAAAATTCAGCTCGATAAATCTGAATTTTTGAAGCTAGAAACGATTTTCTTGGTCATGTTATAAGTGCGGACGGTGTAAAACCTAATCCACAAAAAGTAGAAGCAATCGGGAAATATCCCCTGCCAAAAACCACCACAGAAATCAAGCGTTTTCTCGGTTTACTTGGATATTACAGGAAATTCATCCCTGATTTTGCACGTATAACAAAACCGTTAACCCAGTGTCTGAAGAAGGGTAGTAAAATCACTTTAGATGGAAATTATGTTGCCTGTTTCGAACACTGTAAAACCTTATTAACCAATGACCCAATTCTTCAGTACCCTGATTTTAATAAAGAATTTTTGCTAACGACTGACGCCTCAAACGTCGCAATTGGTGCCATTTTATCTCAAGGCAACATTGGCTCCGACAAGCCAATTGCATACGCGTCCAGAACGTTGAATTCTAGTGAACTTAATTATAGTACCATTGAAAAGGAGCTTCTAGCCATTGTTTGGGCCACGAAGTACTTTAGACCATACCTATTCGGACGTAAATTCAAAATTATTACTGACCACAAACCCTTACAGTGGGTCATGAATTTAAAAGAACCAAATTCGAGACTTACAAGATGGCGCTTGAAACTCAGTGAATACGATTTTACTGTAATTTATAAGCAGGGAAAACGAAACACAAACGCAGATGCATTGTCTCGTATAGAGATTAATAATGAGATGTCAAGTTCAATTGCGGTTAACCTTTCTGAACAAGATCCTTCTGACGGTTCTAGAACCATAACAGCATCAGAAGGTGCTGACGATTCTGAAACCGTCACGGCTCATACAGATGAGGAGAGCCCTATCTTGGAAGTTCCGATCACAGACGATCCTTTAAATAAGTTCACTAGACAAATCGTACTAACTGTAGTCGGGGATATTAAAGGAAAACCAGTCATTACCAAACCATTTGATACACATAGTAGATTCGCTATTCAAGTCTCGGAGTCTAACCTTCAGGACGATATTGTTAGTGCTATTCGAGAATATGTTAACCCTAAAATTAAAACGGGATTGTTAATTAATCCTCCCACGGCTATGTATTCAATAATACCTATTATACAGAAAAGTTTTAAAAATTCGGCGATGAATCTTATATTAACTAAAACCGAGACAGAAAATATAAGAGAATACCTGCGACAGCAGGAAATAATCAGTAAATATCACGACGGCAAGACAAACCATCGTGGTATCAACGAATGCTATCTAGCGCTGTCTCACAAGTATTACTGGCCTAAAATGAGGGAGCATATAACGAAATTTATTAATGATTGTACTATTTGTGGGCAGGCAAAATATGACCGGAACCCTGTGAAACAGCAGTTTCGCGTAGTCCCACCTGCCAGTAAACCTTTCGAATTAGTTCACATAGATTTGCTAACTATCCAAGGTGAAAAATTTATAACCCTGGTTGATGCTTTTTCCAAATATGCTCAGGCCTATTATTTGCGAGATGGCACAGCGGTTAGCGTTGTTCAGGCATTACTTAAATTTTTTACACATCACGGTATACCTATAACTATTGTTTCAGACAATGGGACCGAATTCACAAATCAATTAATGTCTGAATTTGTAAAGTTGCATAAGATTCAACACCATAGGGTTGCACCACATACACCTAACGAAAACGGAATCGTTGAACGTCTCCACTCTACGATACTAGAACATCTCCGCATACTTAAACTAGAGAGTAAAAATGAAACAGTAATCAACTTAATGCCGTACGCTCTTCTAGCATACAACTATACGATTCACAGTTTTACAAGATGCAAACCGGTAGATGTTATCACAGGCCACTTTGATCCACGAGATCCATTTGATATTGACATTTCGGCTCATTTATTACAACAGTACATTACTGATCATAAAAGTAAAATGACCATAGCCTATAATTTAATACACGACGCAAGCGTTTCATCTCGTGCTAACTTAACTAATAGACGAAATGAAACCCGCGAGGCAGAAATTGAATATTCCCCTGAGCAGCAAATTTTTGTTAGGAACCCGATAGCTTCTCGACAAAAATTAGCTCCTCGCTTTACCCATGATAAGGTTATGGCAGACTTACCTATACATATTTACACCCGTAAGAAATGTGGGCTCACAGCCAAATCTAGATTGAAAAGAGTACCCAGAAGTGCAAATTTATTACAGGATCCTCCTGATGATCCACCTGGTGGCGCGCACAGTTCTTACGCAAGAAATAAAACTTGAAAGTCTCGAAGATGGCCCTGGTATACTTCCTTTTAAATTAGGTCCCTCTAAAATAGTTTCCCATTATCATTCGTTTGTTCAAGAAATAAGTCTTCAAGACTTACAGGATAAAATCGATTCAGTTAATAATCAACTAGGTGATATTAGTCCAGATCTTAATAACAGAACGTCTTCGTTATTTGAACCCCATATTAACTATTTAAGACAAAAACTTCATAGTGTGTCTGATCAGTTAAAATCATTTGAACCAAATCGCTTTAAAAGAGGTCTTATTGACGGTCTTGGCTCTGTAATTAAGAGCATAACCGGGAATCTAGATTATACTGATGCTTTGCATTTCAATGATGCTATAAAAGCACTACAAGATAACGACAGCAAGCTTGCTACCGAATATAACAGTCATGTCAGTCTGACTAGGGACTGGATGATCCATTATTCGAAGATAATGGATAACGTAGTTGATAATCAGAATAAAATAGGAGAATTAATAGGTAAGATAAACCAGACTGAGGCTACTAGGGAGTACGATTTAGTTAAGTATGCCCATCTGGCTCAGATATTTCTTATTTTAGGAGATAATGTAGATTACATTTCACTGGAATTGTCTAGATTACAGAACGTTTTATCTTTTATTAGAGCCCATACTTTGCACCATTCGATTTTAAATCTAAATTCGTTGCAGAATTTAATCATGAAATTACAGAAGTTATACGGTAACGATAAAATATTAGATATAGATCATAGGGAGTATTATAATATAATTAAAGTAGGTTCTTATTACTATAATGATAAAATAATCATAGTATATAAATTTCACATTGTCCTTCCCGAAGTATATATTTTTTATAAATTATCTATAGTACCTAATAATAAGTTTGAGATCCTTACACCCCCTTTCCCATTCCTGGCAATATACGAAGGGCGATTCAGGTACATAGAGGCAGAATGCCCGAAGGTTCATAAATGGTATCTCTGCGATGAAAACCATGGGATCCAGAACCAGTCGTCGCAAGATTGCATTCAACAACTCATCGTCACCCAGCAGAGAACAGAAGTCTGCCGTTCAGTCAAGATTTCGTCCCAGCGGCCAGCGTTTGAGAAATTGGACGATAGGCATTTCACCGTTAGTTTCCCAAATGCAGTCAAAATTCATTTATCCTGCGGCCAAGATCTCTACAAAATTGTGCATGGAAGTTACCTGGCTATTATTCCGCACGGATGCTACCTCGAAACCTCAGACTTCACAATATTAAATATTAATAATCAATTGAAAGGACAGGTGCTGAAAATCATGGACATGCCCGAGAAACAAACAAGTGAAATGCAGAGTATTCCAACATTCAAACTAAACTCCATCAATCTCAAAGAGCTAAATTCGGTCAATTCAAAAATATCATTGCAACAGCCTATGGACTTCAAGGACAACGCTAATCATGGGCTATACCACACTACAATTCCTTTCTACGTTATTATATTCTGCGCAGGTGCACTGGTTATTGGACTACTGTATCGCAAATATCGTTTGAAGAAGTCGCCAATAGTTACTGTTAGCGGCATCGCCAATGGTCCTGAAGAACAAAGGATTTATACTGTCTCGAGCAGCGCGGGAATCAATTCAGAACAACATTCAGCTCCATTTTCGACGACAGTCTTCAATAGTCGCTGATCTGAAGGGGGAGGTGTTATGCTCCGGTGTAACAGGCGGACCGTAAATGCATTTCGGGTATTATGCTCCGGTGTAATAGGCGGACCGCAAATGCATTTCGGAAGATTACCGGAATCCAAACGCCGAGTCAGTGGGAATTGATTGTGACATGCCACCGTCACCGGCCACCCGGCAGGGCCTGCCACCTGTATTCTTGCCACAAGCATCGGGCAATTATCACTCGTTTTTAGTTAGATTTAAATAATATTAAATTAATGTATTTTTTTCCTAATTAAATAGTTATTAATAAATCTGGTTTTTTATGTCAATCCGGCTGTGGAAACCTTAAGTCAAAGGACCTAATAGTAACAATAAGGTGATTTTTTAATAAACTAATTAGTAAGTTATACTTAAAAGAAAAAAATAAAAATAAACAAGGTACAAAAATAAACATGGTAAAATTACTCCGGTTTAAGTGCTTTAAGACATGAGGTAGAATTAACAATAACTGGTTTACTTCCTTCCTTTTCACGGAGAAAAATTTTCCCATGACGCGACCAACAAAATTTATAGTTGTGCGTCTTAGCGAAGTTACGTGCCTCATAGAAGAGTTGGCGCATACTTCCGGGGAGATGATCAGCAATATATATGGCATTACGTTGACCTTTTAGCCCAAGGTGGTGCGAATTCAATTTTTCAGGTGCAGGCCTCTCTTTGTTAAAGGTAATAGCGGAGTCCAGAACTTTTGATTTTAGTTGAACTGACGTAAACTCCGCGATAATCGGCCTATTCTGGTCTTTTTTTCCTGGCAAACGGTAAGTGTCACGCAAATCAGAAGACTGCACATTGGTATTTAATAATTTACACACGTTCAGAACAATCGAGTTAAGGTCTTCCGGAGTTTCCTTATCATTAAGAGGAACATTCCTTATTTCGATATTAGCGGATCGAGAGGCATGCTGAAGGTCAGCGACTTTCTTTTCCAGATCAGTTATGTGGGAATGCAGCTCCATCCGCTCTTTTTCCATTTTCTCAATTGATTGCCGCATGGATTCAAAACCTATATTCATATAATCGATAGACTTTTCAATGTCGGAGTTCGTCTTTTGAATCGATTTATTCTGGCGCATCACTTCAGTAATATCAGATGATAATTTATCCATAATAAGGTCCTGGTCCTTTTTCCACGTTAAGAGTAACTCCATTATTTTGCTTTCAAGAGATTTCAAATCATTTTCGGGCGAGTAAACAGGGCAAGGGCGTTTATTTCGTGAAGTAACATTGGAAATCTCTGCTTCACTTTTAGGGGTGGACATTTCAGGCGTCGACTTAACACAATGTTTACTTGTAAGCGGCGTTGCAGTAGGAGAACGCTCGACACGCGGCATTGAAGTATGGTGTAGAAATCAGTAGGCAATATAGATTTCAAGTAGTACAGTTTAGCGTACACAAAGGATATTTACGCCGACACGGGACAGGTAGTCGCAAAATCACACCCGTTATACAGTCGAGCGGCATCAATGTTGTTGCTGGCTAACAGGTACAAAGGTCAGTTTGCGCGCAATAAGTTGTAGCAAATATATAACCGAACAAATGGATGTTTTTCCGCACAATGAACACTTTAAAGTTGTCACAGTAACTAATAAACGACTATAAGTATACTGGTATAAGTTTTAGGCACTAAAACGAAGTTTAGATTAGATAAACAATAATATTTTACGGAGCAACGCAAAACACGTCCACTCTGACCGGGCTCGCGGGCGGGGGAATCTGACCGGGCTCACGGGCGGGGGAAACAATGAACGACAATTGGCTATTTGCATCCATCGGTTACCTGCGACGCGCACAATGTCGTCTGTCCACCTAGTGGGAGTCCTGCCAACACTGCGTCTTCCGGTTCGTGGTCGCCACTCGAGAACCTTTCTTCCCCACAACGGTTATCGGTTCTCCGAGCGATGTGGCCTGCCCATTGCCACTTCAACTTGCAGATTCTGAGAGCTATGTCGGTGATCTTAGTTCTTTGGCGAATCTCCACATTTCGGATTCTGTCGCGCAAAGAAACTTCGAGCATAGCTCTCTCCATGGCTCGCTGTGTGACACTGAACTTCTCTAAAAGGCCAGCCGTTGACATAACATTTTTGCGAATTTTCTTCTAAACTTGCGTCGTAAACGCTTATTCATTTTTTCCTTTAGTGCCGTGTACACGCGTTGGAGGAAGGAAGTACACACCGGGCAAACGGACGGGATTCGTTGGTTATTTAAGGATGTTTCGGCGAAAGCTAAGCATCGATTACTTGCTTTTCTAGGTATAGATTACCAAACAAACCCAGCTAATGTGTTCCTTTGCCTCTATGGATCCTATTTGGATGTTTAGTGAATGAGTACTTTGTAGGCGTAGTGTGAATGCACCATAATAAAATTCTCAATTTAATTTTACTAGTTACGCGAGTCGCGAATATTCTTTATCTAAGTGAGTGTTTATAATTATTGTTGTTGTAGTCTTTTGTAAACTGTATTTGTATAAAAACATAATATTCTTGTGAAATATTAACCTTCCCGACAGCAAAAGGCTCGCGGAATAGTTTCCGTGAATTATCGTCTTGTTATCGAATCGAACTGTCAAAACTTTTCGATTACGGATTTGTGAATAACGTTTGAAGGACAGCCTCGGAAACTTTTCACTCGGATGCGGATACGGGACTTTCCGACGGTTCTGAATAGCCCTGCTGACTAGAGGTGGTCGTTTCAACGAAAAGCTATTTAAAAAGTCTGCTTTTCAAAAAAAGCGCATAAGCACGCTTACAAGTATAAGTCGATTTCGTTTTAACGTTGATAGCAACTATGTTGCAACAAACTAATCCGTTGGCCTTACTATGATTGAAAAACAACCTTATTGTAATAGGTATAAGACTCAATTTAAAAACGACAAAGAATAAACACAATAATAAGCGGCAAAATTACGTTGGACAATTTATAATACGTTTTTAAGCACGCTTTTTTAGATACACTTACAACGTTAGTATTAGAGATGGGCCAACCCGTAAATATTCGAAACCGAGTTAACCGAGTTGATAATTCACGTAACCCGGTTTCAACCCGGGTTAGTCAAACCGAGTTGGTAAGTCAAGTCGAAACGCGTGCGTTTAGTTAATATCATAAGGAGACGGGTCAAACCGAACCGTTTCGATTTAGCGTCTATGCTGCGTGCGGTTTACTTATTCTTGGTTGACTCGGTAGATGTGGTCGGTATTTATAATTATTATTATTACATTACAATTACGGTCAGGTGATATTTAATGAACGAAATAGAGGTACTATGCTAACTGTTAGTCATATGGATTGTTGAATTAATAACAATAATATCTTGGGACAATCCACACTGTCATTCGATCCTAAACTACGCAGAGCCTGTACTATGGAAACCGGACAACTGATACTAATACTTATACATTTTTTTTTTGTAAATACATACACAAGTAGATAAATAACACCCAGTCAGACACTTAGTGGGAATCGAACCCACGACCCATCGGGTAGCACCCAGGGTGTCTAACCACTAGACTAACGGGCCGGTCATTGTTGTCATTTTCATCGGTAAGATGTAGTAGGTACTTATAAAAACAAAGAAACACTAAATATATCAGTCTTTACTTTTACCTACAAAAGAGAAAATGACTATGGTCAAAGCAATAAACAAGTTCAAAGATATTCTCCTGTCGCGAAAAATTGGGTTTATTCGGCAATATCCATGCATCCCATGCGCCACCCTGGCCTCGCTCTGTCCGTCACCGCACCGGAACGCCAAAACCGCCGAGCGAGAGCGAGACAGACGAGTCGCGTTCGCTAAGTCAATTTCGGTTCGGTTCGGCCCGGCGCGCGGGCACCGGCGGATAGATACCATAGTCCGGCGATGTTGCGAGTTGCAAGCTACGGTTTCCGTTCCGTCCGAGTAGCTCGCCAAACCGAGTTAGAGAAACTTCAAACCGAGTCAGATCGAGTTGAGGCCAACCCGGTTTGAACCGGTTTGACAAACTGAGTTAACTCATCGCTAGTTAGTATGCTTTGCGCTGTCAACGTGTAAGCATCGTTTGTTGTAAATATTTTCGCGCGCGATCCTACGTTGGGTGTTGCGTTGCGTTGTTGGGGAATAAATATTGCGTGAATCAATGATATTAAAAATCATAGATATGAACCGTAATTAAAATATTTTCGTATACATATATAGTTAGGGTATGATAGGGTATGGTCCTTTTTTTTGGTACAGTACTTTGTGTATTTTCTAAATACGCATGAAGGCATGTTACTTGATTTTCAAAGGCACACGTCACATTCGTTACATTTTATCGACGCGTGACTTACCTACTGCTAGTTCACCCAATTTGGGTGAATTTCGATGTTTCACTTTTCGTGCGCTAATGGCATATCTTATCTATTGTATTAAATATCATCGGTATAATAAACAGTGAGTTGTGACGGTATGAATATCTGCATTGGTACGCTTTTTCAATACCAAACATCCGCGTTTAAAAGACGTAGTAACGTTTTCTTCAACGAGTAAAAGCTTTTATAAAAAAAGCGTTTTAAGCAACAAGCTCTTTTAAAAACGCGCTTACAAAAATAAGCATAACGTTGAAACGCGTTGTCAATTATAAGCCGTTTATCCCACCTCTACTGCTGACCATCTGACAATTTCATTTCGAACGAAACAAAGAGTACATTATATGGAACGAAAGGCCTATTTTCAGGATTGGCCCTTTGGGCCTTGAGCGCGTTCCACTTGGGGCCCACAACGATCATGCTCACGACCGCAATTCTCCCCGTTCCACTTGCTTGCCGTCAAAAAATTAAAATTTTGTCAATTTAATTTAATTTACGTTCAAATGTAATTAAAATGTCTTTGGCTGCAGAAACATTCATTTCTACTAAAATATCTCTTTCCGCCATCGATATAATATATAAACTAGATTTGGTGTCATGGTTCAAAAAGTGGTAGCGAGAAATAGCGCCCTTCTGTCGCTATTTCTTTACAAGCCACATCCTGACAAATTTATTTTTGCTGACAGGAGTGTCGCTACTGTCTATATGAAACTGTCAAACTACAAGTCATTATCATTATAAAATAGTTAGTTCACGTTTCCGCCACCAGCACAGATAAGTTTGCAACCTCCGCGACCACATTTTAGATGTCATTTTGTTCGTGAATGTTTATCTAGTTTATATATTATGTCGATGCTTCCGCATAAAATAACGTAAGTTTTACGGGCGCCATCTTTGATACTTTGAGTTTTGAAAATGCCGCCAATTTTCTCAACGACCACGACGACCCACCTTTTGATATGGGTCGTCGTGAGCTTCGCGTGAGCGTAAGTCATGACATCATGAGTGACGTTTTCGCCGCGACCACAACGACCGCGGTCGCTAAGTGGAACGACTAAAGGGGCGTTTTGATCGTTGTGGGCCCCAAGAGGAACGCGGCCCTTGTAGATTGTTCTGTGGGCCTTAATAATATCATCCATCTCAGTCAGTACCTAAGTAACTGTGACTGTGGCAACTATCATGAATCAGGGTGACTGAATTGGAAGTTTTACCTCTAAATTTAGGAAAAAAAATGTTCGAAGGGGTTTTCGGGTATAATATTCCTAGGAGTATTGTGAATACTAAAGTATTTTATGAAATTAATTTTAAAAAACAAATGATATCTAAGTTACATTTGACTAATCGCAATAGTCTAGGGCTGAAGTTGCGTGCTTTTTATTTAGATAAATTATCGTATGTTAAAACTAAACTTCGGAATATGCTCTGTTCAAAACTTGCAGAACATGTTTTTCGTGGGCTTTTAGGGTTGTTCTGACTTGAGTTTAGAGGTTTTTTTTTTCTAATGGTTGTAACACCTTAATTAAGGTTTAATTTAAGTATCTTGGGGCACTCCTTTAGTCGTTCCACATAGCGATCGTGGTCGTTGTGGTCACCTATGACGTTATCACTTACGCTCACGATGACCCATCTTAAAAGGTGGGTCGTAGTGATCGTCGTTTACGACGGTAACGCTCACAAGCAAGTGGAAAAACTGCGGTCGTGACTTACGAGCACGACTCGTGAGCGTTGTCGGCACCAAGTGGAACGCGCTCTATAGTGTATGTATAATCTATGGTTCGGTTCAATCATTAAAATCTTAGAGGAAGAAAACAATAGAGGGCTGGACACTTTCTTTCTCATTCACGCAAGAAAAGAATGCGTTTATGTAGGTTACGTGTGATAGAAAGAAACAGTGTATATGATTTTTTGTCCCTCAGCATGTGTTCGATTTTTCCGCGCCGTGGGTGCGAAACAAATTTGACGTTTGCTCCCACTTTGCTCCGTGACAATTTTATCGTGGTTTTAATATTAAATAAATAACTTAAAATTCAATAAAAAACTAACTGTGACATTACTGTGTGTTGTGGAAATCCTATAAGAATCGTGCAGTGCAGTATTATAGGCTGTAAAAGTGACAGTGAACGTAAAATTAGTGGAGTATCGTTTCACAGGTAAACGTGAATTATTATGGCCAATTTAGATATTACATTTAGAAACTAATACATGTAAACGACTTATTTAGATCTTATTGCTCTAAATTAGTTACTATTTTACTTGAAAGTTACGTGTAAGATCGATAAATTCTTGTTTTTCATCCATAACCTAAAATTTTCAGTTTATTGATCGCCATTATCAGTGTTGCCAGTGTATAAAAGAGAGACTACCATAAATAAGTGGTAAATTATTATTAAGTGCATCATACACGATCCCACATGCTGGGTGCATCGAAGAATTTCTCAGATTTCCCGAATTTATTTTTATGATTTCCTGAAAATATGGATATTTACTGTGGATAGCAGCAACAAAAAGAATTAATTAGGTTGCTAAAAGTTATTCCCGAATGCTTAAATATTCAGAAATAACGTAAGCGCTCAAGTAATTCGTCCAAGGCTGCGCAGGACGTATTCATTCGTTATTTTTATATATTTTATTGTACAATGACCATTGTGCCTATACAATGGTCATTGTACATTTAATCGTGCTTTTACTATATGCATGTTGTTTAAATATATGTATGTATGTTGTTGGTTACAATTTATTGGTAAATTTGTCAATTATAAATAAATAGTACCGACGTTGAATAGTTTGTTTCATTTGCCCCCCTATTATGTACCTATCTCGTTTGACAATGACAACTAAAGTGATGATCAATAAAGCAAAGTGGCTATCAAATAACTATCAAATGATTCATTTTTCAGTAGACATCAAAGTTTGGTGGACAACTGAAGCTTGATAGTCACTTTGCTTTATTGATCATCACTTTTTTTTTTGTAGGAATAGTACTGTTTCACCGGACAAGAGGGCGAGCGCTTAAAGCGCTCCAGCCAGAAAGGTTTGGGTAGCGACTAGCACAAGGGCACCTCAGGGAGGCACGGCCTCGGCTTGGGCTGCCGCCCGAGAAAATGAGTTTACTACCGGTTCACAACGCGCCCCCGCTGCGAAGAACCGGCAAGAAACTCAGCGAGGGGATGCATGTCGAGGTCGCATGCGTACGGATCCCTTCGGCCTCGCCGGCGAGACCGGTGTCTGTGTGTTGATGTGTTTACGACTCTTGACATCGTTGTCGGTGTTGGTGTTGGTGTTGTGTCATGGTCCAGGAGGACGGACATCGGGTCGGGTGGGTCGAGCAGTACATGCCGCGGACGGCGGCGATGTACGGCTGTTCGACGATCTGAGGGACCTGGCCGCTGCCCAATAGGATATGGGTTCGATTCCGAAGGATTTCGAACAATTGTCTGGTGTTATTTATCTATTTAAATATGTATTTATACAGTTTACAAGTATTTGTAATCATTTATCTGGTTACCTTACTAAAGGATCTGCGTAGATTGAGATCAGGTGGTCATTGGTCAAGCGTAGATTGTACCAAGATACTAGTACTATAGATTTTTATATTGGAGAAATTTACTAAAACTTACCCGGTAAATGGCCATAGTATGTATTATATTAAGTTATCAGAAAGCCAATTTTTGCCTACCTCTCTGGGAAATAGCATATTATTGTTTTTATCTCTTAACTTTTTTGTATGAGGCTAATAATTATCTACAGCTCTTAGCCACTTTAATCACCACGTGATATCACCCAGGTGAACAATGTGGAATAGACCTTAGCTACAGCATATTATGATATTAAGTCTACATTCACTTTGTAGCCTCCGTCGTGGGTTCGAATCCTGCGAAGGGCAACAAATTTGAGTAGTTGTTCCTTACTGGCTAGGACAATGCAGGCCGATGACCTGATTGTCTGTAAAGTAAGATGATCCATGTGTCGGGATTTGCGATAGGACGTATGCCCGACTCCTGTCCGTCAAATTAAAACACCGAGCTTTGGTAATAAACACTTATAATCAAATTGAGAGAGAACAACTTATAATACAGTGGAGTAATAATTAAAACATGTCTCTGCCATAGATACTAGCGCGCTGTCATCTTTTTGACAGCCCCTTTGGCGTTCCGAAACCGTGATCCGAGATACGCCACACATGCGTCGGATGGGCATGTAAAAAGTCGGTCCTGCGCTTAACTTCTCCCCAGTCGTGTCGGTCTTCCGTCCCATCGGATTATGAGAGGTACCTATTATATAAAGGAAGAGAGAGTGCACTTGTGTCTACGCAAGCACTTGTGCACTATAATATCTCCTGCGTACATGGCTGATCTTGTGAAAGATTGGCCGCTGTGGTCGTTTCGGCTAGGAGGACATTATTATAACAATCACTTTTGTACTTTTTGCAGACTGTCATAGATTAAGACGATATAATGTAAGAAAAGTAAATGTTGTGTCAAAAACGTGGTTTTTGGTTAGGGAAGAAAATATAATTTACAACAACCTCCGTATTTGCTTTACACAAAGGGTAAAATTACCCTTACGTGGCAACTCTAAATTTAGTATGTACTTATTTTTCTGTCCTTATCGGCGGCACGCTTGGTATATGTCTGTATTATATTCTGTCTACGATTAAAATAATCTGCCGAAAGAAACTGTAAAGTAAAATAATTTGAGGTTAGAAACTTAGAATAAATTTTGTTTTGTTTATTTAATATCTACATGTAGTATTAAACTTTGTTTTATTTCACGGTGGAGGAAGGACTAAAACAATTTAAAATTGCCAATACTTTTACAATATAAAAAATGTCTTCTTCATCGACACAGAGCGACAGCGACACAGAATCTCAAAGCGACTACGCAAGGTAAAAAATCTTTACCACAATCCATCATAATAAATTGGATACTTACATAAAACACATGAACTAAATGAAACTTAAGTTTATTATTATATGTATCTATAACGACCCAGGCTCGGCGACTGCGAAGTTTGCGGAGGAAATAAAGCTAAGTACACATGTCCAAAGTGCGAAGTAAAAACATGTTGTCTAGACTGTGTTAGAATTCACAAAAAGGAATTGGAATGCGACGGCATCAGAGATCGAACCAAGTTTATAAGAATAAGAGAGTTCACCGACACGGACCTACTCAGTGATTATAGACTGCTGGAAGAGTGCGCGCGTTTTGTGCATGGAGTGAAAAGGGATGAGAAAAAGAGATTCACTAGGATTGATAAGGATTTACCTATTGTGAGTTCCACATCAAACATAAATACTATTCTTAGTAGCTAAACAGGGCCTTCTCCTGCTTCCCTATATGACTAATCTTATTATCATCATGCAGGTGAACTATAACAGGAAGAATAACAATTCTTTATAAAATATCTACTGCAAATCCTAATTTTTAAGATAGATTTGGAATAATTTAAGTGAAGCACTATTTTGGTTGACAAGCCAAAGAGAGGACTTTGTCTGGTTTGGGGATATAATTTAGATTTTAGTGAATTTGAAAACAAGTTATATTTGAATAAATTTACCTATAGGTACTCATCTATAATATTTTCTAAAAATTTAATCCTTTCAGCATTTGTATAAACTGAAAATGGCTTGCAGAAAAAGAGGCATAGTGCTGCAATTTTTAGCTCAGAACTTTACACGGCATAAGTCAAACACCACAAGGTACAATTACAAAACAAATATTATAAGCTGGCGGGTGGAGTGGGTCTTTCCTAATGTAGAGACAGAAGCACTCAAATTTGTTGATGAAAAGTGTCCTGAACAAAAGAGGTTATCAGAGCTGTTGAACAAGTATCTGAATCCAGAAGCTCTGCCATTTGAGGGATCAAAAGCATTGACTTATTATAAATCTATTGGATTCAGTGGTGTTAGAATTTTGTTAAGAGGTAAGATTGTAAATGTAATAGAGTAAACATCTACACATTGAATATCTGTTTCAGATTAGCTTAGCTTGTTTGCAATACAGTAGAGGAAAGAAGAAAAGTCTAATACTTAATATTTCTCATGTGTAGTTTTAATAATAATAATCTCATAAACACAAGAAAAATATAAAAGATGGTGGTCCATGATTAATAAATGTCTTGCCTTTCTAATATAGGTGCTCTCTGCTCTGGCAACAAACTAGTTTATCAGTATTCACATCTGCAGGTATTTATAACAGTTATGTCATATTTACCAGAAATGCTTTTTCCAGCTGAAAAGGTGAAAGGATCAGCTAAAAAGTTTTTTGAACTGGATCCAACAGAGTCTCTAGCAGAAAACCTGTCTGGGAAGTGCATTGTGGAGTTCCCCATTATATTTGTGGTGCTGAAGGATCATTCTTACAACTTTGAAATCATTACTCCAGGTAATACATTACAGTTTTATGTAAGTGGCAGTGGCGTGCATACACTTTTATGTCAGGGTAGTCAAAAAAGGACATTAATTAGATTATTTTCTATATTATAGTCATTTAGAGAAGTCGTAGGGTAGGCAAAGTCTTTTTGCCTGTATGGACTGCACGCCACTGGAAGTGGCAAGTCACTGCCCTCACACCACATGCTATGCTTTACCTTTCTCTATATAAACAGTGAGGTACATATCTTATGAAACTAATGTATTATTTTACTTATTACAGAAGATGAATTCGATTTAGAAGATGAAGTCTCTAATAAGAATAATATTGCCAACATTGAAGAAAAGCCTTTAAATGGCACCACAGAACAAAATCAAACAGACAATAATAAAGACAAAACACAATACAGGAAGCGGCCTAGACAGCTGCTCACAGAGAAAATTGCCAAAGAGAAACAAATGGAGATACAGAAGGAAATAAAGGAAGCAAGAAAGAGAAGACCTAAGAATCTTTTATTCACCACTGGGTATTCTTCTGAAGAAAGCCTAGGCACTGATAGTGATGACGATGTGGTGATTTAAGGTGACATTATACTTAACATGTCTTAAAAAAATATTATTGCCAAATGAAAGGTAGTTTCCAATCAGTGATTTCTATAACATTTTATGTTTGATGCATCAGGGACAATAACATGTTAAAACTTAAGACTATGTGAAAATATTGTGTACATATAAATAAGGATACCAACTGATATTATTTAGTTTTATTTCACTGTATCTCTAATGCTAATAAGTACTTCTCTGTCAATAAAAACAGGAATTCATTGGTTGCATTTATGCCTAGCACTTCACCATATTTATCAATATTAAAAACATGTTGCTGTCCAACTTTAATATTCCTCATTGCCCCCCCAGTTCGTTTCCTTAACTGGCAGTCTTGATTTGCTGCACCCTGGTAAATGAAGATATGTCTTGAGGCCTCACAGACAACACTGTAGGCAAAGTTAGGAGAGCAGGTGACAAATTTACGGTTCTGTTTAGATGATTGTACATAGCCAAAAGCTGGCAGAGTTCCTTGGTGCTTTACAGGCCATGTGGTGGAGTTAATCAGCTGGGCGTATGGTTGCCAGATGCAAGCGTCAACATCGTGCCGTAATGCCAGCGCTGAGACTTCTTGTGTCTCTAACCTTATGCTGAACAGATATTGATGTACACTAAGTGGTACTCTATGTGTGATTGTGTGTGTTTCGGCATCCAGGCGAACTGAAAAAAGTAAGATTAGATAAAATAGATGGTATATTATAGAGACAATTTTACTCTGTAGTAGTTACAATCATGATTGTATAAATTAGTTCTAGTAGCGTGTAATCAAACAGTAATGTAAATTTTGGTTTGAAAATAAATTCAATGACTCAAAAGTGAATGAAACAGGAGGGGCACTATGCACTAAAGGCCTCTGAATCATACCAAAAGTGACACTTTCAAATCTTACCCAGTACTGTATCTTCCTCAGATGCTGCGTCACACTCTTCTAATTCCTGACTAGACAATCCTGATACTGATTGATCTGCTGTCAACTCTGTCTCTGAACACAGATGTGCCAATCTCTTGTGGGCTTCCTCCACCAAGCCAGCATCCATAATCTGATCCCCATTTGAATCACCACCTTCAATCAAATCATCCCATATCATACTGTCAGTTTTTGTTACTAAGATATCAACTTGACCAGTTTCCTGTACATTCCAAGTTGTCAATTCACTATCTACTTTATGTCTAAGCGTTCCATCCACAAATGTTTTGCCTGCGTAACTAACTTTAATTTGCGAAGTAGTTACATTGACATGCAGTAGTTTTCTATCAAAGTTTGTTTGCAATTTCAATGTGATTGTGATATCCTCTGTTGTCTGGAGCCAGGTGTAGATAATTTTTCGTGGCTCATTCTTAACAGGTTCTGTAACCTCCTTTTCTGAATCTGACGTGAATTTAAATGGATTATCTGAAGCTATATATAATGCTGTGCACTTGTTTTCGATCGCTGCGTAGTGTATGATACCTTTACCTTGAATTTGTCTGAAACTCATTTGTTTCCATCCTTGGCCATCATTGTCAAAAGTAACCCAAGTCAGTACAGAGTTGAAATGTTTCTCATTCTGTTCTACAGACTGCAGGAGGCAATGCAATGTCTCAATGCTGTCTCTCTCTTGCATCCTCGAGTCTACTATGATGAAATAGTTACCTTCGCCTAGTATGAGGCTAGATTGGACTGTCTGCCACATTTGGTTCCTCCCTGCAGGCCTATTCCTGGGACCGGTATCAACGATGTGCAAGTATCCAGTACCATCACTGATGACTGCAATGTTACTTGAAGGGAATGCTAAGCACAGATTGAAATGGCCAGACGCTCGCTCAACGTGTGCCGGAACGTCATAAACTACGTTATTTTGGAATGTGTGACTTGTATTCTCAAAAGTAATATGTCGCACTTGTTGTTTGTCGTCTATATAGTAATAGTTCAAAGAATAATCCCAGTAATCTAGTACTAGGTGATTATGCAGCGCGAACAGCTTAGCATGGACGAATGAGTACTGTACCTCATCGGGGAAAACTCGGTCCACTGGTGCGAGGAGTTCCAGCGTGTAATGCGGTAGGGTTTGCAAGTTCAGTTTATAACCTTCGAAATTGTGATCCAGAAGTCGCCGGTCTGGCCGTAATTCAACCAGGGAAGACATTTTTATTGATTATCAGATTTAGAATAGTGTAGGAAATAAGTCTGCTAATAAATAATAGATATAGCACAAACCGCCAAAGGAGTAAATCGGTAAATTATAGAATTCAGAATTCTTTGTAATATTTTGTCAACAAGGAAATGCACAGAATACTATAGGAAATGTCATTGATAATATGTCAATTGTCTGTCAATCAATGCCGTCCACGTCCACTATATGCTTCATGGCCGTCCACCTTAGAGTAAGTACCAAGGAGAGACCATGACGCGCTAACCCCTCTGCTTTAATTTGGTACTTACTCTGAGCTCAGAGAAAGTACCGAAGGAGTTAGTATCGCGTCGATTCCCCGAACAAATTTTTCGTGGCACTTTTGCGGGGTGCGGGAGGCGAAGTAAACACACACAGATACACTTTCACGCATACCCACACTATAATAAACTCGCAACACATTCAAAAATACACGCACACAAATAAAGAATGACCTGACCATATGACCAAAAATTTGGCAGAGGGGTTAGCGCATCATGCTCTCTCCAGTGGTATCTCCTCTATGACTCTGAGCCGTCCACATGTCCAGTGTTGCCAGCAGTGTTTTTTAACTACGACCGACAGAGATCCATGAGAGATCCTAACTTTATGCCATGCTTGCTATAGTGGTCGGCACGAGTGGTGAGCTCTCGACAAAAGTATGGGGGCTTGTTTACGCATCGTAAACTATGGGTATAATAAAACTGCTCACTCATTTACCTAAAACCATTTTGTAATTAAATTACCTATTTTTCATTTGATTTCAGAATGTGTTCAAGCGTGAACATTATGGTCATAGCTCACGACTCGTGCCGATTATTATACGAAGATACGATACAGTCTGTCCAGTATAACTTGGCGCTCCAGAGTGGCGCCACCTTAGAGAAAGAAAACAATAGAGAGCTGGCACTTTCTTTCTCATTCGCTCAAGAAAAGGATGCATTTATATATATTATATGTGATAGAAAGAAACAGAGCATATGATTTTTTGTTCCTTAGCGTGTGTTCAAAATCTGGCGCACCTACGGTGCGTTTTCTTCGAGTACTCATGAAATTTTCTAGTTCACGACCTAGCTTTGGAGTTTAGTTTAGTTATTGAATTGCGTTATGAAATATCGTTTATACTACTTAATAGGCGCATTTGAATAAATATCCATAACGTGTGTTAAGTGTACGAATTATTATTTTGTGTTATTTTCTGTCCTTATCGGCGGCACGCTAGCTAGATGTCTTGTTATATTCTGTCTACGGCTTAGAGGAGATACCACTGAAGAGAGCATGATGCGCTAACCCCCTCTGCCAAATTTTTGGTCATATGGTCAGGTCATTCTTTATTTGTGTGCGTGTATTTTTGAATGTGTTGCGAGTTTACTATAGTGTGGGTATGCGTGAAAGTGTATCTGTGTGTGTTTACTTCGCCTCCCGCACCCCGCAAATGTGCCACGAAAAATTTGTTCGGGGAATCGACGCGATACTAACTCCTTTGGTACTTTCTCTGGGGTCTACGGGCGCCACTGAGTTCAAAACAAATGTCCTTTTCTAACACCAATTAATCACTTTCAAAATTACTTTACGCAAGATAAGGGTATAGTATTTTTCAAACAATACGCACCGATTTCTACAGTAAAATTTCAAGTATAAAAGTGACTTTTCTAGTTGACCTTTTTAGTTCCAAACGCCACGCGCCAACTTATACTTGACAGACTGTAGGATGCCATGAATTATCTATGATAGGAAAAAGGCGCGGGAACCTTCGAAAGAAAAAGGCGCAAATTTTAAATTGTTAAAATATTTATTTAAAATAATTTGTAAAATATTGTATAAAAAGTGTAAATAGCTTGTACATATTTATATATTGTGTACATATAAAAGTTTTAAATGTAAAGATGGGGAAGATAAGAAAACGAAAGAAAAAAGATGGGCCAGGGAATAATGATACGGAGTTAGATGGATCTGATTCTTTTTCATTTCAGTCTATTGATGCCGTAGATAAGTATAAGACTTTTCAAATACCTAATTATCATAGATTGTATCCTGAAAATGGGGGCAATTTTGAGTACATTGTTTTTGTTGAAAGTATAGAAATTAACAAACCTCTAGGAGATAGACATGATGTCTTTAGCTAATATTTTAAAAAGATATAATAAAGGTATTAAACAACTAGTGCGCATGAATAAATATAAGGTGGGTGTCATTTTCGAGAGTGCAGGTATGGCAAATGCTGCGCTTGCCAACAAGAAATTCCTCGATATGAACAAACTTAAAGCCAGTATCCCAGCTGCCGCTACTGAAACTACAGGTGTCATACAACATGTTCCAACGGACTTATCAAATGAACAGATTTACACTGCACTGACTAGCACTAAAAATATAATTTCTATTCGTAGAATAATGAGGAGAGTCAAGAATGATGACAACACTTTTCAGCTGCAACCCACGAAAACTGTATGTATAACATTTTCTTGTCCGAGCCTACCAGATAGTGTTGACCTGAACAGTTGGCGGTTTGAGGTCACAACATACATTCCTCCAGTCAAGCAGTGTCTACGTTGCCTCCGGTATGGACACTTGGCTAAGTTTTGCAAAAACTCAGAAAAATGCTCAATCTGTGCAGACAGTCACAACTATAAGAATTGTACTGTTGCACCAACTAGTGCCTGTTGCTATCATTGTAAAGGTAATCACATCGCAATTTCCTCAGAGTGCCCTGTAAAGCAAGAAAAAATAAAACAATGCAAAGAAAAGTTAATTAAAAAATCATTTGCTGATGTTGTTAACGAAAAATCATATCCTTCATTAGGTGGCAAGAAAAAAAGCCCTTCTGAACTTTTTGTATCACTATTAGATTCTGATCACATTTTAAAGTTATTAGTTGATTCTGTCATAAAACTTATCACTATGAGCAAAACTAAAGAAACTAGCATCTGTAGTAAAACTATTAAAGACTTTCTCATACAAAACATACAACATGAACATAATGCTTCCCATAAATTTTTTTTTATGGATTATTTAAATATTGTACAATGGAATGCCCAGAGTTTACGAAGTAATCAACATATTTTTTCACATTTTCTTTATGAGAATAATATTCATATAGCAGTCTTATGTGAGACATGGCTTAAGCCGCGTCATCATATTAGTTTTAAAAATTATGAAATGGTAAGATTAGACAGTGGCAACGACCACAATGGAGTTGCCATTCTAATACACAAAAGCCTTAATTTTAAGAAATTAGATACTTTTAGCGATAATTCTATTCAAAACGTTGCTATTCGTTTATATTATGGTAATAATAAGGAACTTACAATAGTAAGTCTTTACAGTCCCAAGTTATGTACTCCATCTTTTACTAAACAGAAATTTAATAATTTAATTCAAGGTCTGTCTGAGCCCTTGCTTATTGCTGGAGACTTAAACGCTCTTCATCATAACTGGGGTTGCATGACTTCTGATACTCGTGGATCACATGTATTAGAATGCATAGACGATAACTTATTAGTTATTCTAAACGATGGTCAAATGACAACAGTCATCATCATCAAATGACAACAGTAGGTTCTAATAAATGGCGACAAAATGCTCTTGATTTGACAATAGTTTCTCCTAATTTAGCAGTTTCTTGTGATTGGTATGTGCATGATGACACTCTGGGAAGTTATCACTTACCTGTAATAACCAAAGTTTTTGTTAGTAATGTTTCTAATGATAATCAAAGCATATTGCCCGACAGTAAACCTTATCCTCACCAATATAATTATCGTATTATTAATTGGGATAGATTTTGCATGGCAACAGATAGTTTGTTGCATGATTTTCATTACGATCATGAAAATCCTATAAATTCATATGAGGAATTAATGAATTTGCTAGATATAGCTATTCAGTTGTCGATGCCAGCTGGTCATAGTAGTCATGGCTCACAGAATAAACCCAACACTCGTTTTAAAAGAAATAGGAGACCACTTCCTTGGTGGAATGCCAGATGTGCTTCTGCTGTTGAACAGTCCAAACTTGCTTATATAAACTTTAGGAATGATCCATCTGAGAGTAATTATATAAATTTCAAAAAGCTGCAGGCTATTAAAAAGTTGACCCTGAAACAAGAAAGACAAAAAAGTTGGGAGAATTTATGTGAAAGTTTTAACAGAACTACTCCATTATCTAGAATCTGGTATTATATGAAAATTTTTAAAAGGGTAAATTCTAACTATAGTTCCTGTAGTAGACTAGATTGGATTTTTGATTTTATTAGAAAATACACACCTTCTACTGTTGAGGCTGAATTAAATTTAAATAATAACTCCATTGCTGCTTCCAATTGTGATTATCTTACAAAATCATTTACTTTTGCAGAGTTGATTTCAGCTATTTCATCTAGACGAGATACAGCCTTTGGCCTCGATGGTATTCCATATAAAGTTCTAAAACATATGTCAGACAAATCAAAACATGTTTTATTAAATATATACAATTTGTTATGGAATAAATCAATCATACCACAAAGTTGGAAAACAGATTGTCTTGTGCCAATTTTAAAACCTACCAAAGTTAAAGGACAGGCTGATTCTTATAGACCAATAGCTTTGACATCATGCATGGGTAAAGTTTTTGAACAGCTGTTAAAGCAAAGAATTGATTTTTTTATAGAAAGTAATCATATTTTACCTTCAAACCAGTTCGGATTCCGTAAAGGTCGCTCATGTCGTGAAAGTATTTCTCACTTACATTTTGACATTTTCAATGCATTCAAGAACAATCATATTTTAGTAGGTATCTTTTTTGACATTGTTGGGGCATTTAATAATGTCAATCATCATATTTTAGCATCCGAGTTGTTGACCATAGGTATTCCTGAAAAAATTGTGCAATGGATTTTTAACTTTTTACATGGTAGAGAGGTATATGTAAAATTTCAAAATCAGCTCGTTGGACCTAGGATGTCTTTTAAAGGAGTATGTCAGGGTGGAATTTTAAGTCCTTTAATATTTATACTCTATATTTATAGACTTAATTTAATATTAGGTTCAGATGTTAGCAATTTACAGTTCGCTGATGATCTTGTTGTTTATGCATCAGGTCATGATTTAAATAGCATAGTTAGTATACTCAGTAGAGCTTTGACCAAACTTCACAGTTATTTTAGGCACCTTAACCTTGATATTAATGTTGATAAAACAAAAATGATGGTATTCACTAAAAATCGTTCCATTAAAGTCAAAATTCTTTATGATCAGAAGGAGATTCCACAAGTATCAGAAGTCAAATTCTTAGGAGTTATTTTTACTAATAATCTTTCATGGAATAAATATGTTAATTATGTAATGGAAAGGGCAGGCAAGGCATTCAATATTCTAAAATCACTTGCAAGGATGTACACACATCAAAAGTGTCTAGGGATCAACATATATTTTTGCAATAACTTTTCTCCTGATTGATATTAATTAAAATTTTCTTTAAGGATTCATCAAATAAAGTGTTTTCGTTTGTCACAGTAACGATAAACCAAGTCACCTTTGCATTAATAAAGAAATTTGCCATTTTCATAATAAAGGGATTTTTGACATTTGAACCACTAACACAAAAGTTCGAAAAAAAGACTGAAATAACAGTTTTCTTTAAAATTTTATTGGGTAACTTAAACAATTAATAATCCGTGTTTCTACCGCGAACACTAACAACACAAGAACATCGGTTTGGCATACTCAAAATGAGTTCATCCAAATCACGCTGTGGAATGGCCGCCCATGTTCGTTGCAACAACAAAAAAAGGTCTTCTTGCGACTGGATACCCTCCATATTCGGCAGAGCTCTTCTCTGTAGCATATCCCATGCATGCTCAATCGGGTTCAAGTCTGGCGACTGAGCAGGCCAGGGCAGGACATTGATGTTAGCTGCGGCGAGAGTCTGTCTTACAACTCTTGCGGTGTGCGGTCGTGCATTATCATGCATTAACTGAAATAAGGGACCGATTTGCACTTGTAGAGGAACGATGACGTCTGATACAATCGTCTCAGCATAAATTTGAGCGTTGAGGTTGCCTCTGATCCAAATCAACTCAGTTCTTCCGCCGATCCAAATACCCGCCCATACCATGATGGTTCCACCACTATAAGGATGGACTTCCTGGCAGGATTTTAATCGCTGTTGGCGTCCAGGGGTTCTCCAGTGTCGTATACGTCTTGTATCCGGTCTCATACCAAAACGAGACTCATCAGAAAAGCACACGAAACGCCATTGTTCTTCTGCCCAATTTCTGTGTTCAAGAGCCCATTGATATCGAATCCTACGATTGTGCATTGCTATAGGTGGTACCCGTAGCGGTCTTCGGGAATGAAGGTTCACTTCATGCAAGCGGTTTCTGACTGTTTGGTCGCTAATTAAGTTCCCTGAAGAGTGATGAAGCCTCACGGCTAACATCATGGCAGTTATTGTTGGAGCTCTTCGAGTTAAGATTTGAATATATCGGTCTTGTCTCCGTGTGGTGCAGCGATACCGTCCTCCATGGCGCTCAGCCACGGTACCAGTGCTTCGGTAACGTGTCCAAAGTCGACTGATAACACTCTGACTTGTATTCAGAGCTAAAGCCACAGTACGTTGCCGGGAACCAGCTTCTATCATTCCCACGGCTCTGAGCATTTCTTCCCTGCTTAAATGACGTCGCCGCTCCATAATAACGTTGGTTTTAATCAGTAGTAGGGAAACAGTAGCACTAATAATGTCTTCAATGCGTTGTATGTTTTTATAGGGAAAATATTGACAGCTGATTTTCATCTTTTACTCGAATTTGATTCACAGTTCCTGATTCAAATTATGAAATGCACCAAAAAGGATCCATATAAATTTATAAAATCATAAATTTATTACAAAGCCACATCTCAATCTCAAGAAATCCGCTTAAAAATGCTTGATCCCTAGACACTTTTGATGTGTGTATTGGGGATCTGATCCAAAAATTTTGCTTATGCTATATAAATCACTAGTCCGTAGTCACTTTGAATATGGTTTTCTTTACTTTGCATCTGATAGAAAGCTAGTTCAGAAATTGGATATCTTGCAAAATAAAAATCTCAGATTAGTCACTGGTGCTATGAGGACCACTCCTATAAATTCACTACAGGTAGAGTGTGACACTCCTCCTTTGTTATTGAGATTTAAATATCTCAAATACTGTTTCATTCTTAAGTTATTATCAAATGTTAATAATTTATTATTAAAAAAGTTAAAACACTTTCATGAACACAATCCCTATGTTCCCACTAGTAATTTGCCATATGTTCTTCATGATTTTTCATTCACATCACATCTTGATCAGCAATACAATATTAATAAAGATGAGAATTGGGCTTGCTATACTGGCAGTTACGAAAGCAAATTTAGCTTGATACCAATTAATATAAAAAGAGATATGAAGAATAAAGAAGAGGTGGATGCTGTTATGTCTGAATACAATGGGTACAGTAAAATATTTACCGATGGTTCCAAGTTCAAAAATGTATCAATGGCTTTCTACATTCCTAATTTACGTTTTGGATTTGGCCGCAAACTTCCGAGTGAGTTGAGTATCTTTTCTGCCGAGGCTTTGGCTATCCTGGCTGCACTTCAATATATTACTCAAGCAAATGATCAACGTTGGCTCGTTATAACAGACAGCATGAGTGTTTTAAGTGCTTTGCAGAATAATATCTTGAACAGCAAGACTAACTATATTTTATATAATATCAAGAGTCGTTGGCTTCAATTGAAGAATCAAGGCAAAGAAGTACAGTTCCTTTGGACACCAGCGCACGTGGGAGTGACAGGAAACGAGCAAGTCGACTTTTTGGCAAAGTCAGTTGTTGACAGTGACAGCGGCAGTCCTGTTGACGATGTTGCCATACCATTCTCCGGCATAAATTCAATCTTAAAAGAGTCTTTGCTTAATGAATGGAATGAATATGGGCTAAGTTCATTGCAAACAAAAGGTACACACTATGCAACAATAAATAACCATGTGGGAAAGTGTCCTTGGTTTTCTACATCCAAATCCAACAAGCATCGCAAATTCTATACTATAATGAACAGACTCCGATTTGGTCACGGTCGTTTTAAAGCCCACCTCAGTCGAATGCGCATTATTTCGTCCCCCTTATGCACAGAATGCAATCAAAATGTAGATCAAACAATAAATCACATTATATTTGAATGCCCTGCCTACAATGTACAAAGACTTGTGCTTATCGACAAGTTAATTGATATCTACGGCAAAGCTGAGCTTGTCCCGCGCTCTATTGAAGACTTACTTAAAGAAACAGAGACATATAATGCTATTTACGAATTTGTAAATAATACTGTAATTGATATTTAAACGCTACTGGATTTAACGGAAAACAGAGTTTAAGACCTGTAAATTTGAATGGACTACTACTCCAATCTAAGACTTGGCCTTGGCCTGAAAAAATAATATGGAAAATGACAACAATCTAATGAAGAATTGGCTTCGGCCTGAAAACATAAATGAAAAAAGACAATAATTGAATGAAGAATTGGCTTAGGCCTGAAAATATATATTAAGAATGAAGACTTGGCTTATGCCTATCTATTATACAAATTGATTGGATTTTTAACTATTTAAGACGAGGCTGTATGGGCTAGATCCCTTTGCCTTCCCATTAGGGTCAACTTATTAAAAAAAAAAAAAAACTATGATAGCATGCTGCCAAATTGACAGCCATGACAAGACAGCATGCTGTCAAGTTGACAGCCATGACAGACAGCATGCTGTCAAGTTAAATAATTTCTTTTTGGTCAAAGTTCAGGGAACTTTTGAATTACCTACCTACTATAAAAGCAAAGCAGAAAACTGTTTATTTACACATGGATTATGTAAAAAATAATTCTTACTGTGATCTGCCGTTTAGTTCTGATACACCATATGTAAGTTTTTAAATATTTTTAATAATGTAGTAAACTACTTGCTACCAGTACGTACAAGTTTATTAAAATTTCCAGAACGACTTCTACATATACTCCAATATTAGAGACCTATCCACAAAATGTGAACAACATAAAGAACAAACAGTGAAATGTCGTACTATCGGTATTTTACAAAGTTTAAATGGTCGCTTTTTTGTAACGGAAGTGAGTGAGTTTGTTCTTCCTATCAAGAGTTGCTTAAAGCAGTACTTACATGTTTTATTAGATATGTAATGTCTCAATAAAAAAATGCACATTCAGTGTGCATGATATGCTTCCCCGCTTACCAAAAACTAAAAAAATAGCTTCCTTGAAAACATTACTGGAATGTATATGATTATGTTCTAAGGCTAGTTAGATTTCAGATTAATTCCAATGGCTGTCCAGACCCTGAGGCTTTAGTTCAAGTATCCATGGTGTATGTAACCACTCCACCACCATCCACCATCATCCCATATCCAGTGCAAGTATTTGGAACTTTGCAATGGAAAAATAGACCAGTTATATTTGCAAAGTTGTTACAGGTAAGTCTTATAATCGAATGATATGAGTTTGGAATCTGCTATCTCATTAAATTGCTAAATTGAATATGAATATTTTTTTTTTGTAATTACAACTTAAAATATTAATGCTTGCAGGTGTTGACCGTATCGGCAGCATTCAGATTGAGAAATGCTCTAAATAGTATTACAAGTACACATTTAGCAAGGAGTTTTGAAGAAACACGGACTTGATTTTATGTATCTTTAGATAAAAGATAAAATGGAAATATAATCTTATAAGTACATTTTAGTGTTCTAACATAATTGGCCCTAGTCATTCTGCAGCTTAGACCATTACGTAATAGAGTTTAGAGAACAATGTTTTTTTTTCCTTTGGTAATTTGCTAATGTTCAATGCCTACGCCGCTTGGGTAAGTGCTACAAAAAACATACAAACAATCTCTTGCTTTATAAACAGTTTTTACCATTCACTATTTTGTAGAGCAACAGAGAAGTGTAATACACACAGGTTTATTGTTTTGTAAAAAAAATTGTACATTTAAAACAAAATTAAAAGAATGCATATTTTATTAAATCTTAAAATAAATACAATAATAACAATTGTGTGATATAATTTACAACATTCCATCACCAAGCACGCCCGCGCTTTACTTTAGTATTGTAACTTGGACAATAAAAATAGAGTATGCTTTGAGAAGGCAGAAGCTACTATATTTCTGTACTTTTTTAGAAGCACTAGGATTAAACTAGCTGTCACACTCAAGACTCTATTAGTGAAACATTATTACATGATTTCAATATAAAATTATACTCAAGGCTGTGGTAATGACGCATTAGCGGACTCTGAGTGCGGCAGTAAGCAAAGCATCCATGTCATTCTGAACCTATTTGCATAAGGTCCAAGTGTGAATGTATGCACCTTGGGTCAATGGGTCTAATAATTACATATAAAACAGATACATAATTATGTACATACATATTACAAAGTCTTCGAACACATCTAAAGCTACTGATTAGGTTATGATATTGAAAAATATTCCTTTATTTTTTTGGTTTATTTATTTGTAAAATACACATTGGAATGCTTTTCTATTGCTAAGATTATATGGATTATAAAATATACAGAGGCAAGAAATAATTTATTGGATGTACCTTAATATCTTCACACCGGTTTAAACAGAGGGGGACAGGCATATCAGGTAAGGTTACACCACGATTTGCAGACATTTTTTATGATACCTAACCATTGATATAATATTTAAACTAGATTAGCTGTTGGTTAGGTGTCGTTATTTACCCACTGATGGGACAAAAAATAGTGGGTCCACGAGAAAACTTCTTAAACTATTTCTTATTCTTAACTATTTCTTTTGAAGCCACAGCCTGACAAAATTACTTTTGTCGATAGGAGTGTCGCTACTGTATAGACAGTATGAAATTGTCAAACTATACGTCATTATCATAATAAAACCGTTAGTTCACGTTTTCTCCACCAGCACAGATAAGTCTGCGACCCCCGCGACCACATTTTAGATGTCATTTTATTAGTGAATGTTTATCTAGTTGATATATTATATCGATGTACCTAACCGTGTTTATTGCATACATATAATTATGTCAATAAAATAAATTTAAAACTCAGAATATAATTGGGTGTTAATTATAACAAACATATTTTTCACATATATTTATAAATATGTGTGTTTTTTAAATATATGTGTAAATAAACCAACATATTTTTTAGGATCGATATATTTTATAAGCTCACAATTACCTGCTAATATCGAGATTATACGGGCTGACTGGTTGAAAATGGGACATAGGTACTCAAGGACATAACACTTCAAGGCCTTCAGGAACATAAAAAAGTACTAATTAAGAACGAAAAAACCTGAATTATAATAACGTGCAACCTTGCACTTCTGTCGTCACGCGGCTTTTTACAAAGAAAGAGATAGCCGACCGATGCGTTGTAAACAAATAAATAGTACCAAATTTATCGCTGCGTACTGAAAATCTGTTTAGAGGCGCGCGCGGGTGAATGTCCATTTTTGATTTATAATTGGGTCCTGACCCGCGCAGCTCCGCTTGCGCTATTTCACTTTGCTGAATGTCATGACATGATCAAATACATAGTTTACGATTCTGTAAAGGACATACAAACAGACAAACATTCATTTATATATATATAGATTTAGGACAGACATCGAGTGCTGCGTGCCCTGTAGTAATATGTCCCATGCTCAACCAGTCAGCCGGTATATTTATAAATACCATGATTATATTCCTACAGGCTTAGCACAGCATACAAACCTTGACCGATTATTGTAATGTGCATATGTTCCACATAGAAATGTCTTTTGCACAGAAAATGACTTTGCGATATTAAAAACTACGCCACACTCCACACAGCTGCCAATACTTGCAAGCCGTGTTGGGCCTGCTGGAGACAGGAGTCAGATACTTGGATTATTGTTAGGTTACTTGCAAAAAGTTACAGTTTGTAATTACTCGTACAAAGGAATTTGTTTGTTTTAAATTCAACCTGGTGACAAATCAAAAAAGGCATTTGCATACAAAAAATATATACATACAGACAAATTGAGAACCTCTTCATTTTTTAGAAAACATTTTAGAAGGGATTCATAGTCTTTTCCATATTATTATAAAAAAAAGTATTGGATGCATATTGCATTAAAGAACTTGCGCAACAACAAAATTGCCTGTATAGCTGTTTAAGCTGACAATTTGACAAATGATACATACATTATACTTACAACAAAATCGCGAATAACTGATGAAAATACATTGCGTAGTCAACACCATAACCATAAACACAAACAGCCATGTTGGTTTTTACAACTATTATTTAAATAACCAGCGCTCTCGATCACATATTGCTGTTCTATAGATATTGTAGTCAGAGTCGTGCCTAAAGAACCCAGAAATATAGTACGAACACTAGCAGTATCACAGCGCCGGCGGTCGCCTTCACTAGCATCGACTTCGTGTTCAGGTACGTCGCGTCCTTCTTGTACTTCTGTGACATCATCGATAGGTTTTGCGTTTTCGTGTCCAGTTCTGTAATAAGTGGAAATAAAATATATTTACAGCAAAAAAAACCTAAAACCTAAAAGTATATGTAAAGACCCCGAAAAAATTGTCAAATACAGCTATTTTGAATTCCATACAATAATAATTAATACTCAAACTTAAACTCAAAAATAGTTTATTTCAAATAGTCTAATATAATTTTTTTTTAAAAGAAGCTACCACCGGATCACAACGCGGCCTCAACTGAGAAGATCCGGCAAGAAACTCAGCGGGCTTGTCATTTTATCACTTTTTTTAAACAGTGTGTCATGTTACAATTAGATCAGAGCGACAGTGTGTCTTTCTTTAATATTTTCCTAAAACTGTTTCTAAGCAACCCTATGTCATCGTGCCTACTCCTATGGAGCCACTGTTTTTATTGATTCCGTGCATGCCCTGTTTAATAAGAAATCTATCCATTTTCGGTTAAATAACGAAAAAAATATTGAGCTCACTTCACTAAAACTGTTGACTTTTTTCATTATTTTCTTTCCCAGATTGATTACTTGTGGGTTACACAGTGCGGCATTACCGGTTTATTTATACCAGACCCCGTTTTTGTCCCACATGCATGGGCCTCCCCTCAAGATAAACGGCCTAAGGCCATGCTCCACCACGCTGGCCAAGTACGGGTTGGCGGACTTCACACGTCATTCGAAAGCTATCTCAGACATGCAGGTTTCCTCACAATGTTTCCCTTCACCGAAAGCTAGTAACAATCGCACAAAGACGATTCGCACATGATTAATTAAAGAAATCAGAGGAGCTGGCCGGCGTGCTCCTTGTTTCCAAGGCAAGCGCTCCCCCACTGACCTGTTACTGCTTTTATACCGGCGGTTTTAGCTTATTTTTTATTACCGGCTTGATATCCCTTTTCTGGGACACCTGTATAGTTGACACGTACCTGAGAGTATGGCGCCTCGTTGCAGCACGTCGTCGATGTTCTGCATCATGATGCGCTGCACGTCCCCCAGCTGTCCCCCGAGCGCGCCCCCAGCGCCGCCCGCGCCCCCCAGCGCCCGCCGCGCCCGCGCGCCCCCCTCCCCATACTGGCGCCGCGCGCGCTGCATCCACGTGTCGAACTCTATGAACGTGTACGGCCGCGTCACCGTCGACACCTGACACACGCAACACTCTATACTATACTCAAGTTTTAATATAATACAAATAAGACGCTGGGGCAATCTCCATGATTTAACCAGCTTTAAAATTTGCTTCAGAAATATAATAGACATATAGGTTTCAAACTTATAGCAACTCTGCTTTTTTGTGTGAAGGAACAAAGTCACACACTATCTATATTCACTTATTCTAAATTACACAATCGATTTTGATAGTTTCTTCCAGACTTTATGTGTATAATACATATCTAAGCTCTCAACAGCCGATGATTCCGATCTGCACCATGTTAACACGCGAACCGCATAAGCGCGATTACGAGCCAACCGCCGACGGATTAATGGAGTGACTTATGTTCTCTTAGGATTACAACATTAAAATTTTACTAGGTGGTAGGTTACTTGTGCAAGGAACCGTCCAGGTAGGTACCACCGCAGTGTCAGATATTCTGCCGCCAAGCAGCAGTGTGCCAACATTGCTTTGTTCCGGTGTGAAGAGTACTGTAGCTGGTGAAATTACCGGACACAAAGACTTAACAACTAATGTCTTAAGGGTCGGCAACGCGCTAGTGATTCTTCTGGTGTTGCTAGCGTGTATAGGCTATGGTGGTTGCTTACCATCAGGCGGGCCGTACGCTTGCTTGCCACCTTGGTAGTATAAAAAAAAACTACTAAATAAATAAATAAAATAGCCATTATTCTCTGACCAAGTTCCACAATGACTGCTATAAAACAAATTACATTTGCTACTGATATGTTTGCTACGATGGTTCAGGTAGTCAATTGATAAAGGGCTCCTCCTTGTCATCATGCATAGCATCATGTCCCAATAATACATACCCTCTTTCCGTACTGCTGGTAAAACTCTTGCGCAATTTCTTCAAGGTAACTGAATGCCAGTCTTTTACTATAGTTTCGTTCACACAGCACTAAATAGCAGATGTCATTTTCAATTAGATAACTGAAACAGATTAATAGGAATACTGCTAAGTATCTGTGTTGTATACCTCCTTAATACTACTTAAATGGTGACCAATTAGCAGCACCAGCATTCTGTATGTTTGACCGAAAGAACAAGAAATTCAATCACACATCTGCCTATTCACAGTTGCAATGCATGGCTGCTCATCATCATCAACAGCCAAAAACATCCACTTATGAACGAATGCCTCCCCCTTTGAAGAGAGGGGTTGCCACTATCCCCACGCATAGCAGGTGTCTCGATGATTGAGTTTAGGTGGTAGGTAATCTAATAGGAAGATGCTGCAGCCCATTTTCAAGAATTGTAACCTCTGGAGCTATAATGAATCCAATCTCTAGTACTATGGTTATATTGTATGATGACAGTAAGATTTATAATCAATATATTGGAATTTACATTTATCAATAAATTGTGTTTCTCTTAGTGTTTATCCTATAAATTATTAATAAAAAAATGTTTACACTTCCCTTTTAATTTGAGAGGTTGTAGTACATTGATATTCAAATTTCTATAGTATTAATCTGTATAAATCCATATTCAGACACTATCATTTCACAAAAGCAAGGTAACATTATAAAATATCAATGACTAAATAATCAATTTCAATAATGATGAAATAATGATTATTTGTGTTTTATGTTGCAACATCATATATTTAATGTACATATTAGCTAGCAGCTATTATATTACATGTAAAAGTATTCTACTGTTTGATAAAAAGTTGATTTGATGCAATCAGATGATTGGTGTTTCTGATTTGTTCAATATTAATTTGTACAATGATAAGTTGTGCAATAATCAGATCATCTTAACAAATAAAAGCTAATAAATAATAAAATCATAAAATAACAAGCATAAGAACTCACTGGAAAAGATAGGGCCCAGTCTCGATGGAGCAACGCGTCGGCGACTGGGGGCCTAGTTTTCTAAACAGCATTTTAGCCTGATTCTGGTACTCGAGAACATTGCAGCCAGTCTGCGAACCACCACAGCAAATAAAATTACAAAATAAAACTAATAAAGATGGGATATAAATAAATTAACGTGTTAAATTATATGTCGTAAACTGAGTACATATGTGAACGAAAGAGTAGGAATTCAGAACGAATTAAAAGATCTACTGGTGTGTATTGTATTTAAAACTATTAATAATACGTTTTAGGCACGATTTTAATAAGTATTATAGGAATACCTGTTCATCTTCTTGCATTGTAGCGGCCAGGGGGAGGCCGTCCACCACCCTCGCTATCATAGTCATTAAAACCATTTTTACTACTTTAATTGTCTCTCACGTTAACACATAAATAAACGTATGTTTTAGTAAGACTTTCACATAGCACTTTCTTTCTTTCTTCCCATTATTTGAGATGAATTGGAAAACAAAATGCGTATTGACAGCTGTGCATACACGTCAAGACATTTGATGATACGTCAAGGCATTTGATGATTTGTCAAATGTCAATTTTGACAGGACAACACGTCAGAATGTGGATTTCTGTATGATTTCTGTTCTGTTTCTAGCGTAGACAGAATATAATACAGACATATACCAAGCGTGCCGCCGATAAGGACAGAAAAATAAGTACATACTAAATTTTGAGTTGCCACGTAGGGGAAATTTTACCCTTTGTGTAAAGCAAATACGGAGGTTGTTGTAAATTATATTTTCTTTCCTAACCAAAAACCACTTTTTTGACACAACATTTACTTTTCTTACATTATATCGTCTTAATCTATGACAGTCTGCAAAAAGTACGAAAGTGATTGTTATAATAATGTCCTCCTAGCCGAAACGACCACAGCGGCCAATCTTTCACAAGATCAGCCATGTACGCAGGAGATATTATAGTGCACAAGTGCTTGCGTAGACACAAGTGCACTCTCTCTTCCTTTATATAATAGGTACCTCTCATAATCCGATGGGACGGAAGACCGACACGACTGGGGAGAAGTTAAGCCCAGGACCGACTTTTTACATGCCCATGCATGTGTGGCGTATCTCGGATCACGGTTTCGGAACGCCAAAGGGGCTGTCAAAAAGATGACAGCGCGCCAGTATCTATGGCAGAGACATGTTTTAATTATTACGATTACTCCACTGCATTATAAGTTGTTTTCTCTCAATTTGATTATAAGTGTTTATTACCAAAGCTCGGTGTTTTAATTTGACGGACAGGAGTCGGGCATACGTCCTTTCGCAAATCCCGACACATGGATAATCTTACTTTACAGACAATCAGGTCATCGGCCTGCATTGTCCTAGCCAGTAAGGAACAACTACTCAAATTTGTTGCCCTTCGTAGGATTCGAACCCACGACGGAGGCTAAAAAGTGAATGTACACTTAATATCATATATGCTGTAGCTAAGGTCTATTCCACATTGTTCACCTGGGTGATATCACGTGGTGATTAAAGTGGCTAAGAGCTGTAGATAATTATTAGCCTCATACAAAAAAGTTAAGAGATAAAAACAATAATATGCTATTTCCCAGAGAGGTAGGCAAAAATTGGCTTTCTTATAACTTAATATAATACATACTATGGCCATTTACCGGGTAAGTTTTAGTAAATTTCTCCAATATACAAATCTATAGTACTAGTATCTTGGGACAATGTACGCTTGACCAATGACCACCTGATCTAAATCTACGCAGATCCTTTAGTAAGGTAACCAGATAAATGATTACAAATACTTGTAAACTGTATAAATACATATTTAAATAGATAAATAACACCCAGACAATTGTTCGGAATCCTTCGGAATCGAACCCATGTCCTATTGGGCAGCGGCCAGGTCCCTCAGATCGTCGAACAGCCGTACATCGCCGCCGTCCGCGGCATGTACTGCTCGACCCACCCGACCCGATGTCCGTCCTCCTGGACCATGACACAACACCAACACCGACAACGATGTCAAGAGTCGTAAACACATCAACACACAGACACCGGTCTCGCCGGCGAGGCCGAAGGGATCCGTACGCATGCAACCTCGACATGCATCCCCTCGCTGAGTTTCTTGCCGGTTCTTCTCAGCGGGGGCGCGTTGTGAACCGGTGGTAAACTCATTTTCTCTAAGCGGCAGCCCAAGCCGAGGCCGTGCCTCCCTGAGGTGCCCTTGTGCTAGTCGCTACCCAAACCTTTCTGGCTGGAGCGCTTTAAGCGCTCATCCTCTTGTCCGGTGAAACAGTACTATTCCTACAAAAAAAAAGTGATGTTCAATAAAGCAAAGTGACTATCAAGCTTCAGTTGTCCACCAAACTTTGATGTCTACTGAAAGTGTGTTTGGTATTTATTGGTGATTCAAGTTAGGCAATGCCAAATGAATCATTTGATAGTTATTTAATAGTCACTTTGCTTTATTGATCATCACTTTAGTTGTCAAACGAGATAGGTACATAATAGGGGGGCAAATGAAACAAACTATTCAACGTCGGTACTATTTATTTATAATTCAGACAAATTTACCAATAAATTGTAACCAACAACATACATACATATATTTAAACAACATGCATATAGTAAAAGCACGATTAAATGTACAATGACCATTGTGCCTATAAATAACGAATGAATACGTCCTGCGTAGCCTTGGACGAATTACTTGAGCGCTTACGTTATTTCTGAATATTTAAGCATTCGGGAATAACTTTTAGCAACCTAATTAATTCTTTTTGTTGCTGCTATCCACAGTATACAAATATCCATATTTTCAGGAAATCATAAAAATAAATTCGGGAAATCTGAGAAATTCTTCGATGCACCCAGCATGTGGGATCGTGTATGATGCACTTAATAATAATTTACCACTTATTTATGGTAGTCTCTCTTTTATAAACAGGCAACACTGATAATGGCGATAAATAAACTGAAAACTTTAGGTTATGGATTAAAAACAAGAATTTATCGATCTTACACGTAACTTTCAAGTAAAATAGTAACTAATTTAGAGCAATAAGATCTAAATAAGTAGTTTACATGTATTAGTTTCTAAATGTAATCTCTAAATTGGCCATAATAATTCACGTTTACCTGTGAAACGATACTCCATTAATTTTACGTTCACTGTCACTTTTACAGCCTATAATACTGCACTGCACGATTCTTATAGGATTTCCACAACACACAGTAATGTCACAGTTAGTTTTTTATTGAATTTTAAGTTATTTATTTAGTATTAAAACCACGATAAAATTGTCACGGAGCAAAGTGGGAGCCGTAGACAGAATATAATACAGACATATACCAAGCGTGCCGCCGATAAGGACAGAAAAATAAGTACATACTAAATTTGGAGTTGCCACGTAAGGGAAATTTTACCCTTTGTGTAAAGCAAATACCCTCCGTATTTGCTTTACACAAAGGGTAAAATTGTTGTAAATTATATTTTCTTTCCTAACCAAAAACCACTTTTTTGACACAACATTTACTTTTCTTACATTATATCGTCTTAATCTATGACAGTCTGCAAAAAGTACGAAAGTGATTGTTATAATAATGTCCTCCTAGCCGAAACGACCACAGCGGCCAATCTTTCACAAGATCAGCCATGTACGCAGGAGATATTATAGTGCACAAGTGCTGGCGTAGACACAAGTGCACACTCTCTTCCTTTATATAATAGGTACCTCTCATAATCCGATGGGACGGAAGACCGACACGACTGGGGAGAAGTTAAGCGCAGGACCGACTTTTTACATGCCCATCCGACGCATGTGTGGCGTATCTCGGATCACGGTTTCGGAACGCCAAAGGGGCTGTCAAAAAGATGACAGCGCGCTAGTATCTATGGCAGAGACATGTTTTAATTATTACGATTACTCCACTGTATTATAAGTTGTTCTCTCTCAATTTGATTATAAGTGTTTATTACCAAAGCTCGGTGATTTAATTTGACGGACAGGAGTCGGGCATACGTCCTATCGCAAATCCCGACACATGGATCATCTTACTTTACAGACAATCAGGTCATCGGCCTGCATTGTCCTAGCCAGTAAGGAACAACTACTCAAATTTGTTGCCCTTAGCAGGATTCGAACCCACGACGGAGGCTACAAAGTGAATGTACACTTAATATCATATATGCTGTAGCTAAGGTC
Organism: Furcula furcula; assembly: GCA_911728495.1. NCBI lineage: Eukaryota > Metazoa > Arthropoda > Insecta > Lepidoptera > Notodontidae > Furcula > Furcula furcula. The sequence goes on from OU452243.1 coordinate 1,461,493, forward strand.
TATTCCACATTGTTCACCTGGGTGATATCACGTGGTGATTAAAGTGGCTAAGAGCTGTAGATAATTATTAGCCTCATACAAAAAAGTTAAGAGATAAAAACAATAATATGCTATTTCCCAGAGAGGTAGGCAAAAATTGGCTTTCTTATAACTTAATATAATACATACTATGGCCATTTACCGGGTAAGTTTTAGTAAATTTCTCCAATATACAAATCTATAGTACTAGTATCTTGGGACAATCTACGCTTGACCAATGACCACCTGATCTCAATCTACGCAGATCCTTTAGTAAGGTAACCAGATAAATGATTACAAATACTTGTAAACTGTATAAATACATATTTAAATAGATAAATAACACCCAGACAATTGTTCGGAATCCTTCGGAATCGAACCCATGTCCTATTGGGCAGCGGCCAGGTCCCTCAGATCGTCGAACAGCCGTACATCGCCGCCGTCCGCGGCATGTACTGCTCGACCCACCCGACCCGATGTCCGTCCTCCTGGACCATGACACAACACCAACACCGACAACGATGTCAAGAGTCGTAAACACATCAACACACAGACACCGGTCTCGCCGGTGAGGCCGAAGGGATCCGTACGCATGCGACCTCGACATGCATCCCCTCGCTGAGTTTCTTGCCGGTTCTTCTCAGCGGGGGCGCGTTGTGAACCGGTGGTAAACTCATTTTCTCTAAGCGGCAGCCCAAGCCGAGGCCGTGCCTCCCTGAGGTGCCCTTGTGCTAGTCGCTACCCAAACCTTTCTGGCTGGAGCGCTTTAAGCGCTCGCCCTCTTGTCCGGTGAAACAGTACTATTCCTACAAAAAAAAAGGGATGATCAATAAAGCAAAGTGACTATCAAGCTTCAGTTGTCCACCAAACTTTGATGTCTACTGAAAGTGTGTTTGGTATTTATTGGTGATTCAAGTTAGGCAATGCCAAATGAATCATTTGATAGTTATTTAATAGTCACTTTGCTTTATTGATCATCACTTTAGTTGTCAAACGAGATAGGTACATAATAGGGGGGCAAATGAAACAAACAATTCAACGTCGGTACTATTTATTTATAATTCAGACAAATTTACCAATAAATTGTAACCAACAACATACATACATATATTTAAACAACATGCATATAGTAAAAGCACGATTAAATGTACAATGACCATTGTGCCTATAAATAACGAATGAATACGTCCTGCGCAGCCTTGGACGAATTACTTGAGCGCTTACGTTATTTCTGAATATTTAAGCATTCGGGAATAACTTTTAGCAACCTAATTAATTATTTTTGTTGCTGCTATCCACAGTATACAAATATCCATATTTTCAGAAAATCATAAAAATAAATTCTGGAAATCTGAGAAATTCTTCGATGCACCCAGCATGTCGTGTACGATGCACTTAATAATAATTTACCACTTATTTATGGTAGTCTCTCTTTTATACACTGGCAACACTGATAATGGCGATCAATAAACTGAAAATTTTAGGTTATGGATGAAAAACAAGAATTTATCGATCTTACACGTAACTTTCAAGTAAAATAGTAACTAATTTAGAGCAATAAGATCTAAATAAGTCGTTTACATGTATTAGTTTCTAAATGTAATCTCTAAATTGGCCATAATAATTCACGTTTACCTGTGAAACGATACTCCACTAATTTTACGTTCACTGTCACTTTTACAGCCTATAATACTGCATTGCACGATTCTTATAGGATTTCCACAACACACAGTAATGTCACAGTTAGTTTTTTATTGAATTTTAAGTTATTTATTTAATATTAAAACCACGATAAAATTGTCACGGAGCAAAGTGGGAGCAAACGTCAAATTTGTTTCGCACCCACGGCGCGGAAAAATCGAACACATGCTGAGGGACAAAAAATCATATACACTGTTTCTTTCTATCACACGTAACCTACATAAACGCATTCTTTTCTTGCGTGAATGAGAAAGAAAGTGTCCAGCCCTCTATTGTTTTCTTCCTCTAAGGTTTCTAGTGTTTCTATATCGATGGAGGCCCTCAGAGTAATTAGAAGTGGTATCTCCTCTAAGTGGAAGCCATGTTTTTTTTTTCTTTTTTCATAAAAAGTGAAGTGAAGTGAAGTCCTGTTTCTATTCTATTCCATAGATTACTATTAGTTTACACATCAGCCCAACATGCGTAGCATCATTAGTCTGTGAGCCCAACGAACGCCAACTACTGCTCGTTGGTTTTCGCCAAAACGTCGCCGTCGCCTGGAACACCGAACGAAGGGCGAGGAATCAGTTCGTTTGGTTTATTTGTTTGGCCTATCTGTATGTAGTAAAGACAACAAACGATCATTGGATTTCACCAAACCGTTTGCGCTAGGCTGGTGTATGTAGCATAAAGGTGCGCGTCCATTGACGGGCCCGTTGGTCTAGTGGTTGGGGACCCTGTCCGCTAACCGATGGGTCGTGGGTTCGATTCCCACCAAGTGTCTGGGTGTTATTTATCTATTTAAGTATGTATTTACAAAAAAAAAATGTATATAAGTATTAGTATCAGTTGTCTGGTTTCCATAGTACAGGCTCTGCCTAGTTTGGGATTAGATGACCGTGTGTGGATTGTCCCAAGATATTATTATTATTATTGGCACGCGCCGGACGCACCGCACGTACGGCACGCAACGGATTTTAGTTTGCTTTCTATGATTTTACATAGCGTTGCGTCCATTATCCGCGCCGGCATTTTCCGATGCGGGGCGTCAAAATCATAGAAAGCAAACTAAAATCCGTTGCGTGCCGTGCGTGCGGTGCGTCCGGCGCGTGCCCATGAGCGCGTACCTTTATACCTATGGGTTGCAATCAATAATGACCGCTCCACATTCGTATAGTTACGTGCAATCTGCGAAGTATTAAATGTAAACGCACCAAAACGCACTTACGGGCGTTTGCGGATTTGCACGTGAATGTGAAGGAACCATCTTTACCTAACGACTTTCTGCTTTTTATTCTTGCAGAACGAAGTCAGGCCCTCCATCCACGTCTCCACCGCCGTTACCATCAGCTGCAGTTACTTGTACTGACTACATTTTCCGATTTTTGGAGGTGTGCCGTGAGCCTAAGGGACGAACGATGGGTCCTTAGCAGCGACTCCTTCTAAATAAACGAACGTAAAAGTCGCTGTGACTTTGTGAACTTCTGAAGAGCATAGGTACTTCTTCATCACCATCATCAGCATTCGCAAGACGTCCACTGCTGAACAAAGGCCTCCTTCTTAGGAGGGAGGGGTTGCCACCTATTCCCATGCTTGGCAAGCGTCTTGGCGATGGTAATCTGTGTAGGTGGTAGGTAATCCAATAGAAAAGCGCTGCTTTCCGTTCGTGTTTTCCCTTGGGAAAGCTACTGTTCTTATCCGGACACCCAACGGGTACTTCTTGATTCTGGTCAGTTCAACTTTAAGCGTCATGCCTCTATAAAAATTCAGAAGAGGTAGGTACCTAAATATTCCTTTATTAAATAGTAAGTATTTCAGAAAAAATAAACGTAATGTATGTGAAAAAAAGATTGTAATACTTACATATAAGCATATTTTTTTTAAGTCGATACTCATAGTAACTAGAATGCCTAATTTTCTTTGATTTGTTTGTGTGTGTCTGTGTTCTCTTTTCTACAAATTTGTTTTAAGCTAAGTAATTGTGGTTTGTACTTTTGTATATTTTGGATCTAAGTATAGGTGATAATAAAGAACAAGATTGGATTTTATTGTGGATATTTTATTAACATTATCATCATGCATCAAATTTATGTGCTAATTCATTTACACTTATAACTAACTATACATAGAAAAATAACTTAACTAGGGGGCAGAAATACAGTATTTTGTAAAATTAACCGACTAATATTACAAATATTAAAATATCGGACTGCATAAAATTAAAAGCAAGTATAACGCATAAAGTCACCGCATCGCACGCAACTCTCAGAATAATGTTAATTATATTTTTGTTAAAAATAATATAAGCGGATCGAAAGCGCCATCTATTATCGAATAGCAAAAAAAAATACTAAATATTTAATGATTACCTAACAAATCTTTGTATTCGCAAACTTAACACACCACTCTCATTCGGAATGAATTACGTATTCAAATATTGGACATTAATTTATCGACGAACATGAATACGTAGGTACATAGAAATATGTATTATTTAACGATAAAACATGTATTGAATGTGCCGCGGCGCTGCCCGCGGGCGCTACGCCCTCCCCTATCACCGAATTCACTAACCTTCTCATTGCTTCCATGCAAAATATTTTCATATTTCACCTATCTAGACACCAACTACTATTCGTACGTGGGTCGTGAGGGTGTGCGTTCGGGTTGATACATAATAATATCATATTTACAATAATGTTAATACGCAGGACACCGGCGCGGCGGCCACGGTGCCCCAACAGCTACGACGCCGAGAACCAATATGGCGCCGTATCTTAATTTAAATCAAAAATTATGATGCTAAGACTAGGCTCAATTTAAAATAATTTTCATTAACAATATTTTTTCGAGGTGCCGTTAACATTTACATTGAAAATTTAAGTACAATATTAATTAGAAACTTTGATTTTTTTATTTAACAACATCAATTCGACTAAAATTATTTAAACTCTCCGAGCATTGTTTTAAATGCCTGCTCAAACATTTTGCCTACTAACCGGTAACTAGTATCTCACATTATCGATTAGCATCACACACTAGCCGAATTATAAATTCTGAGAGCGATCACCTTCCATCCCGTGGTCCATACATTACCTACTAATTATTATTAAAGATAATTTACAATAAAATTTGTAACCTACAGAACGAAATTCCCTAAAAAGGAAAGATTTAGAAAGAGCGTCGAGCGCTCGCCGACGAAAATAAATAAATTAATCCCTAAATTCATATTTACAAAAGCATCAAGAAGGAGTGCCGGAACGAAAGTCACTGAGAATTCCAACTAGCTATATAAAAATACGATAAAAATTCCACAATATTTGTTTTTTTTTTCCTCATCAATATATATATTTATATAATTTTAATCACATGGAAACGGCCACTGGTTTTGTTCGAAGAAGTTTGGATACTGAGATCTTTGACCTATACAATATTCACTAAACACACTGGTTCGTGTCGGCCGGGCCCCCGTGGCCCCCCGCGGTCCCCCATAGCACCCATTGTACACGACACTCCGGTCCCCCCGACGATCCCTCGACCCTCGCAGCTCACTCTGCTGCTTACACTCTAATAATTTAATATAATTTATTACAATTATAAAAATATCGCGCACCTCTCGGATCGCACGCCTCCCGCGGCGTTCCTCTCCGCTACCTTCCGTCCCCTCTACGTATTGACAGACTCTATCATTACATCATTGGACTCTATTGTACGCGTGGAAGGATCGTCTCGGCTTGCATTGAATGTAATATCAATTGGACTGTCGAAGTGAACTAGGCTACGTCTTAACATTCTTTTACAACTATCTAGTTAAAAGTATTATGATTCATTAACATTGGACCACAAATCGTAATTAATTATTAATAATATTTATTCAGGTAACAAAAATTGTGGGCCGGCGCGCGTTCAACAATTACAACAGAAATTCAGATGCGAAGTGATATGCTGACAAAACAGGATGTATATATGTTATATATATACCATAAATAATTGTATTTATTATCTGATATGTCGTGTGTCTATGATCGGTGCGCGCGGCCCCCCCGCAACATGCTTATTATAAATTTTAAATTAACAAAATAAACTAGAAAATGTACACTTAAAACAGCTCACTTATAGTAAAACATATATTTATAATTAACACAACTAACGCACAAAATCATTACACTTAACTATCTATTTATGTCAGTTTCTGTTCCTATCAGAAAGTTGGCAGTAGGTTCATCAGTACATGCGTAGTATTACGTCAAAAATCAATTAAATCAACAAATAAATGTAGTTTAATATCATTCCCAAATTCGGTTTGAAAACGTTACAAATCAACTGCGATAGACTATAGGAGGGGCGGAGCGCCCGCAGGCCGGGCGCTCCGCCAACAGATTACAGCTAGGCAATACACATTACATAATATTCATATAATACAGAATTAAAGACAGAGTCAACAGCGGCCTGGTGTGAGTAACAAGGTAAATATGCGAACGGCCATGCCGAGCACCAAGGAAGTCAAATATATTTCATCTGAGGATATACTATAAGATATTTTCGTCATATAAACACTTTTACGTAAATATTTCTTTGTAATAAACTCTTATTTAGACTATAATATATACTTATTGCATATTGTAAAGTGTATCGAACAATGTAAATTGTATATTCATATGAATCATTTGTTTGCGTGTTGAGGTAGGCAGGTCCGATTGTAGCACTCGGCCGAGGAGCGGGTCGTGCTATACTAAATAGAAATTTATATCATTTACAAACATTTAAAAAATTCGTTTCAACATTATACGTACAAAATGTCCTCCCCGTTTCGTGTCCCGTATAACATCTAGCAAATGTCGAGTCCATCGGCGATACACCTAAATATAGGTACTAATATAAACATTTGAGCAATCAATTTCGTCTCTCCTATTTTTTGTATAAATATTTTAATTCAATGATAAGTTAATGTTAGTTCGATCGAGAGTAATATATCGATAACGTTACATAGAAGCGATCCGAAAAACGTAATGCATGATGATCTGAAAAATAGTATCGAATCTTTATCTATACTGAGAAACTATGCAGAGCGAGACGCGCCTACGCCAGCGAGCAGTCGATCTCGACGATGTCCTTGGGCACGTCGACGAACTGGTAGACGAGCCGCTGGCCGTCCACCTTGGCGAGGATGCCGCGCTGGTAGTAGTAGCGCAGCGCGCGGCCCATCGTCTCGTAGTTCATGTCCGGCTTGTTCTTGTGCAGGCCCCACAGCCGCGAGACCGCCTTCGAGTCGACCAGCTTGAACACGCCCTTCTCGCGGTTCGTCCACTTGATGAACCTGGGGCAGTACTCGCGGTCTTGCAGCAGCTTCAGCAGGAACTCCCAGAGGTAGGTGGTGGAGCCCTCGCGGCTCTTGCGCTTGACGCCGGGCGCGGGCGGCGCGTCCGAGCGCGGCCTCTTCTTGGGCTTGAGCTTGTTGTGGTGGTGGTGGCGCTGGTAGTCGCCGAAGTCGAACACCGAGTAGGGCAGGTCGTCGTGCGGCAGGGGCGGCGGCGCGGGCGCGGCGAAGTGGTGCGCGCCGCCGCCCCCGCCGCCGTAGCCGTAGCCGTACGCGTCGCGCTCGCTCACGCCGCCAACTGGAACCAAACAGAATAATACTGTTAGATGCGGTCACCACCAACATATTGGTACAATCTTTGAGAGAATAGTAATATGGTGGAGCAGTTTACAAGGACATTGGATATGGTAGAGTCTTGGCAGAGTTCTTCACCAAAGAGTATGTAATGTATTCATCACTTGTTAGTGACAAAGAGTTTTCATAATTATGTCTACGGCTTAGAATATCTATACTTATAATAAAACTGTAACAGGTCCAATTCTGTACATTGAAGATATTTTGAAAATTATATTTTGAGGGCATTCTATAACCGATACTCAGGCCGAAAATGTATTTTTTTTTAATTTTTGTCTGTCTGTCTGTCTGTCTGTCTGTCTGTATCACGGCTGAGCATCACGCCGAAACTACTGAATGGATTCAAATGAAACTTGGCATGATTTGAGATCTTACTACGAGGTAGGACATAGGATACTTTTTATCCCGTAATCTAGCACGGTTCTTTTGGGAGAGGGTATTAAAGTCAAAATGGGTAGTTGGTTATACGCTTGGTCCGATTTTATCAATTTTTCTTTATAATATAATAAATATCAGTAAGGTAACACTCATAGAGAGTTGTTATCAAGGTTTTGTAATCGATCGGGTTAAGCAACGTTAGGTAAGGTCCTTAAATAGGTGGGTGACCGTTTAACGCCATTTGAACTAAACGGGTCCGTGCTTCGGAGAGCAAGTAAAAAGTGGGTCCCAGTTTTTAACCGACTATAAAAAAGGATTTTATGTATTCGATGCGAATGTCTGTTATTAAAAGTTTAGTTAACGTAAAAATAGCGCAGGCGGAGCTGCGTGGGTCAGCTAGTATTTTATAAGTATGCTCCAGGGTCTGTAAGACATTATATTCAAATTATTTGGTCTTTAGACTGCCTTAAGAAATGCGTATTCAGATCAGATCACAATTGTGTTTTTTTAAATATTGTTGTTTCGATATACCGACAAATTTAGACAAGATTGAATTTAAAGATGTTATGGGCTTTTTGATGGTATCTAAAATAGCACTGTTGATGTACCAATCATATCCAAACACTACTATCATAATCCCGCGTATTGTACTAATCATTGTTTATGCAACAGTAAAAACTTAGCGACTAAACATGCCACACAATTGTGGGAGTAGCAGAGACGGCGGCTCTCAGACGGATTAGGAGGCTGTTGTCAAAACTATCTCGCGTATTTTGATAATATAGTTTCAGTTTGGTTATTATCTTGTTGTTAATCAATTGGTTAAGTATTCAATTAAAAGGAAGCAGTTTATTTAAGTTTTCAATCACGACAACTGTCCGAAATAAGACTCTTAATTTCTCAAGTCAAGTATGAAAAGGTAGAACTGACGCGCTTTTTTTGAATATATTTTACAGCCTCGGTTACATCGAAATATTTTACTTCCTTTTTTTTATAAAATTCAGTAATACTTAGATGTTCGTTTGATAGCCACGCATATGCTACGCTTTGCATCTCATGTGATAGAGCGCCCAGTAGTTAACACGATGGCTCCTAGGAAAAACTAAGTTACTATAAAAACGAGTGCAGGGTTTTTTTTATCGCCATTCAGTTAGCACATTTGCGATGATATATTGTACTGTTGTGGTATTTTTATAAAGCTCACTGATAACTCTTTGAAATATGACAATGGTTTGTTATGAACGTGAACGAGATAGTTTTGAACAAAGAAATAATGATATTGTTGACAGATAGCGTATCGTATGTTTTAAGAGACTAATTTAAAACCTTATATTTCGCTCATTTCTATAAGTTATCCTCAATTAAAATATTAGTTCGTTTCTTTACCCGACTGCCCCAGAGGGAGAATGTGTTTTGGGTATAATTCTAGAAAGAAAAAGACAATATTATATCCGCCATCTATAGGCATGTCTTTTTTTGTTTAAATAAAATTGATAGATATAAAATAAAAGTAAGTATATGTTACATAAAAAATGTGTTAACTGGACACAGACGATTTTTTGTGTATAAAACACAAAAATCGTCTGTGTCCAGTTAACACATTATTCAATATTCGAAGAACAACGCTTTTTTTAACAAGGTTTTCCACGATTTAACTTAGTAAGTATATTGTTTTTTTCACGTTTACACATCCCAGGAACCGTTTGACGGACGTTTTTCAGCAGCCCAACATTATTTTTGTTTAAAAAATCAGTGAGGTGTATGGAAATTCCTTCCACAAGAACGTCGAAACAGTTGCGCGCATCGCACGATAACGCGTCGATACCGCGCGGCGTTGCGTCAGCGCAGCGCGTATCGGCGGCCGCCTTGACCCGAATGCCATGCCCGGTCGCCCACTCGCCTCTGTTTTCCTCCTTCCAAAGAATCTGTGATTGTATCCTTGTATTACGGTTCCATATGCGCTTATGAGCTTATTAGTCGATATCTAAAGACCATTACCTCATTATTTAAGTTTACAAAACAGGAAGGTTATTTAAATAGGTACTGTACAGTTTTTATTATAAACACCATGTAACTGACAGGATGGTTTGAAATGGACTTTTAAAGATGAACATATGTATTTATATGATTTAAAGAAAAGAGATATGTAGAAATGAGAATTTATATTTTATGTGTGGTCCACAAAAGACTCCCGTTAAAAATTGGAGCAAATCGACTCTGGGGAAGTACTGATGGTCGCAGCAATGACCACCCGCTTTGATGGTCAATAGTTCCTGCGGTAAGTTTCCTACTGACAGACCATCATTCGACCCTTCTGCTACCGACACAGCATTACCTCTTATACACTGCTCCTTGTCTTCAAGTTTAAAATGAGTAAAAAGAATGTGAGAACAAAAAGCAAGTGCTAATATTTTCCATCAGTTTAGATTGTTTAGAGTAAATATATCTAGACTAGATCATAGTTGGTACGCTTACATAACGCGTATACTCGTATAGTGGATATAGTATCGTAGTTTGCTATTGTAATAAAAAATATTTTTTACGGAACTGCGCGCGCGCATTCGCTCTAAAAACCTCAGATCCCGCCGGCCGTTAAACCATCTGGCCGGCTCAATAAAACACTTGTTTGTGCACGCTTAGCCTACTTGGTGGGAAATTATTAACTCACTAGCAATATTGTCTTCGATTCTGCTGTCTGTGTATTCAAATACCCCCGGGGGGTGTCCGGGGGGTGTCCGGGGGGTGTCCGGGTGAGAATAACGCTCTCCCATCTCCTCCCGTTGGGTGTCCGTAAGAGGCGACTAAGGGATAACAAGAAGACTGGCAGTATCGTCTTTCTATTGGATTATCTACCACCTAACGTACTTTCAAAACATGTGTTAGGCCTAATATCGCCGGGGGCTTGACTTTGATAATGCTCATTATCTATTATTAGCATTCTCATTATCTTAAGGAAGTTATGTGTATTTCGCGCACATTCCAATGTTTCATATTAATAAATTATGAAGCTATTAGTAAAAGTAGTGCCTATTCATTTTAGCTTAATTTCTCTTGTAACGCGGAAGAGAGGAATACTACCGAATCTACTATTATTAGGTAACATTGCGTTGTAGTGCTATGAAACTAAATTGTATTTTTCCTGTGACATGTTAAAAGAGCATACTTATTTCAACTTCCGCGGTAATTTTGGTTAATTTAGTTGTTTTGTTAGATTTGAGAGTGATGTCGGGTGAATTCCCTAACTAGACTGGTTACTAACGAGGAAGTGGTAACAATTTTGGCCAGTTTTACTGTTTCTGTATTCTACGAAAAACACATTTCAGCATTTGGCGTAATTAGGTTGCGTAAATTAAATAAGAATTATGTGCTCTCGATAGTACGCAGCTTGTTTTTTTTTATTCTACGTCAGTAAATGTATTATAGTTCAGCTTAAAATGTCTTGTAATAGAAAATTAAAAAATAGAGCTCTACTTTTAATGTTTCATTGTTTAACCACAGACAAAGACCATTAAAAAATGGAATGCTATTCATAAATTTGATCATGTTGGTTTTTTATAAATTATCATCATTGTGTCCAGACCACAGCTGGTTTATTTGCAGAATTCTAGGATTTCTCAGCCCTAACCTCAGGTCTAACTGTAACATTTAAAAATAGCTGACCACAAATCCACAGCCATGCGCCAATATTGGAAAATAATTTATTTACAGAGGTAGGTAGAAGTATATCAGGAACATAAAAAATAGCTATTTTATACGTACGCGTTACATCATCATCAGCAGCCAAAATACGTCCACTACTGAACAAAAGGCCTCCCCCTTAAAAGGGAGGGGTTGCCATAATCCCCAAGCTTGGCAGGCGTCTTGGGGATCGCAGTATAGGTGGAAGATAAATACAAAAGAAAGACGCTGCTGCCCGTCTTCCTGTTCTCGCTTACTCGCCTCTTACGACACCCAACGAGAGGAGATGGGGGGATGCAATTCTAACCCGGCACCCCACGCGTTACCTGCATACTTGAAATCAAAAGCTTATTAGATGATAAAATGTTTATTTTGTTTTAAAATAAAAAGTATCTGGAATAGCGTCGATGTTTTCAGATTAGGACATTATCATGTTTTTTCTTTAGAAAACATATAGTCGCACAAAATTATATCGACTGGATTGTTTTTTCTAGATGTTCTCCGCGCGTTGTAGCGTCCGGCGCGGTGCGGTGGGCGGTCAATCGCCATTTTCTAATATTATCTAACTCGCGCATGTATTTTCGCGCGGCTTATCTTTGCGGTCGTTGAACCGACGCACTGACACGTGTGTCCAAGGCCCGTCATCCAACATCTGGGTTGCCATATCAAAGAGACTGTGGTCAATTTTGGTTCACGTGCCTTTGAAGTATGCTATCATAATAAAAGGTTTGGTGGGTACGGCATCAATCTCATTGGGAAACTCAAAAGACTCATTTTACAGCTCTGTGAACTGATAATCAAGGGTTGATATTTCTGGCGGTCGAACGAAGTGAGAGCGCGTCAATAGTTTGAGGGTGAAAGGGGTAATTTCACCCGAGTTAAACACTCTACTTTTTATTTCGACTGTGAGGAAAGTAAAATACTACACACACATTTTATAAACCAAGTAAGTCATTAAGAATAATCAGTTAAAATTTAAAGTACTTAGAACAATTTGAAAAAGACAAATTCAATGTTTTTTGTTTAGTTAGTTACATCATATTGATGCAACTCAATTATCTTTCGTAACAATTAAAAAAATACTTTCCACCCTGGAGATGAAAACGCAATTTTCCACCCCGAAATTTACCCATGAAAATTAAACTTTCCGAACAAGAGAGATGAAAAATACATACTTAATGTAAATATAACGTTTAAGTTAGGATTTTTAATAAGAAATTATGCCATTTCTTGATAGGTAATGATCTGTTATGAGGCGAAAATTAATACCAATGTCGGTTTTCGTATTCTCTTGTTTTATGTTTTGATATATTATTTTAATGATTATAATTACTGCTTTATAATTTGTCATTACCAATGTTGCATGTGCAAAAAAATATAGGTAGAGCGCTTTGGTGTTTGTAAATAAGTGAAATTAGTATTACCTATGGCAAAGTTTATCACGCCCGATATTGGCGTTATCTTAAATATAATATCGTGCATCCTCTATTATTTAATTTTTTTATCACAATTAAACACACAATGATATCAAACGAACGAATTACATTTAACTTCCTCGCTTCATTCTCAAATATCAAAATCTTATTGTGGTAGGTATGTAAGTAATATATTCTTAGAGACCTCTTCCTTACTAGTCTGTAGAGATTAAATACTGTGATTCCTGTCAGTATTTTTCCACTTCCGCGTCTTATGTATGTTTTATATTGATTTTTTTAGGAATAAAAATAACAATTAATTAACTAACTCAATTAAAATAATCAAACATGAACGCAATTCATGTGACTACGAGATCAAGTAGGCTACTTTTAATTAAGAAGAGAAAACTTAATATAGTGATAAAAATGCAAATAATATATGTATCTATATGGAAATCACATTTAAAATGTACCTGTTTCATAGACTCGTTTGTAATAGTATAAAACATGGTTTCTAGCGTGTTCCCAGAATAAGTTCCTGGCATAAAAATCTACTGTGGCTATGGGAAGCGATCGCGGCGGCCGCGCCGTAAAAACCCGCATTTTATGCGCAGGCTGAAGTTATTTTTAGCGCATGCGCGGACGCATCCCACTGCCTGCGATGCAAGATCAAGGTTACGGCTTGAGCGGCCGCTGCAGAATGTCATCACCACTCCGCTAGTTAACCCTGCCGGAAACTGCACACACCCTAATGTGTGTTCTAACTCTACGGCACTGAGTCCGTTCTCCTGTGACGCTACGGTCTAGTGAGCTTCGCACGGGAGGGGGAGGTGACCGGTTGCGCCCGCGCATCCCGCGGTAAATGGGTTAGCCCACAAACCTCTTGCGATACAAACGGAGTGTTTACGCGGCGCGCCCGGCTGTAGCCTGCACTTGCTATTATTTATTAGAGTTTTTACACCACTCCGCCTTGGGGTAGAGTGGTAATTGTTACCCTGACGTTAAAAAATTTGATGTGAGACGCGAAAAATATGTGCATTTAGTTTGCACATCAAAAATAATAATTTTTCATCAATTAATGAGGGTTCTTTGAGGGTTTCATATTCATTATCTCGGATTTTCTCAATCTTTTTATATGCATATCCAGCAAATTCTCCTAATTTTATTAGAGACAGAACTTGAATAACAGGAACTGCCTCGCTACTATCTCCAAAGATTCCCTGACCGTGTTTAGGAAACATATTGAAACAATAAAAGCCTCTCTGACGTCAGTGGTACATAAACACATATGAAATTATCAACTCGCAAAAATAATATCAGCTATTTTTGCACACGATAAATGGAATTAGAGAGATAAGATAGAGCACTGAGAAGCGTTTCCTCAAAGCAACTGGGTATTACGTGAGCGTTGGCTCTTGTTATCGTATATTTTCAGGCGGAAGAGATAATACAACAATCATAGTTGCGCAAGGAATGCACGCAGAATACATTATTTAGTGAAGTTTTCAACAAAATTAATAAGTATGCCTATCGCCCGCTATTCACAAATTCGAAAAAAGAATATAATTTTGTAGTAAAATATTATTTTAAATATCTAAGAGATGTCTTATACTGTTCTGCAAAAAAAAACAAAGAACATAGACTCCAAACGTTTTTTTAAATAGGTACTTTATCTGTCTGTAGTCGTAAGGTCTGTCATAAAGGACGGATTATTGCAGTTCTGTTGTGAGACCGGAAAGCGTCTAAGATTGCGAGCGGGCCGGCGGTGGCGGCGGCGGCGGCGCGGGAGCATCGCGGCAGCAGGCAATGACCAGGAAATGACGCCGCCGGTTGACCTTCACACGCACCCACACACGCGAGTCCTGCGCTTGCGCATCCCTCCCCCCTCCGCCTGCTTAGTCGCCCCGTCTTGCCGATACGGGATTTTGCGCTGACCACTTTATTTTCTTTTTGTATGGAGCTTGTTGGAGCGATAGAACGAGCTAGACACTTCGTTTGCGGCTTAGCGCTTTGGCAAACAACAATGTATTTGTCGTTCTGACCATATTCAATGAAAATGGTAAGAGTAGTCACAAATTGCGGTTTTATAAACGTTTGCCACACAGACCAATTATTATTTATTATTAGTACTCTACTAGAGTGATCTGTAGTAGGTAACTAATATCGACTGCCTATACCGGGAATGGAATAGATGTTAGAATTTTTATTGTTTTAAAAGCTATTACCAATATCAGTTTTTTAATGCAACTAAGTGACAAGATAAGCAGAACCTTCATCTGATGATAAACGAGATGCCTGCCCATATAAAGTTACATTTCAGTACCTTCTTTCAGCTGAGAAAATTGTTAATGAGCCATCTGAACTTAGTCATTTCTTCAGCCACAGTACGCTGACAGAGAAAGACTGACCCTGCGGGAAGACAGCAGTTTTGCGGGAGAATATGTGAAATGCAGTGTTTTCTACCTAACTGGACGATCTCTACCATAGAGCATACTGTGGTTCATCTTATGGAAATGATTGCGAACAAATGCACTCTTTATGCTCTACTGTGACATGTGACTGTCTGTCTGTGTTCACTAATATATTGGTATACTAATTTCCATTCCCGTAACCTTGACGTGAATGTTATCGTTTGTTTAATAAAAATAGCACAACTATCCTGTTGTATGTACAGTTCGGGGCAAAGTGGACTGCGCACGCAGATAACTGACTTTTTGTGCAGTTATCAAGGTGACATTACCATGTTGATACTGTACGCTTCCCTGATAACATTTGCATTTTATGTGCTGTCACGTTTTTACTGGCAGAAGAGAATCGCTTTGTTTACATTAAGGCGAGTTTCCGCCGGTGGCCACAATTCTTTTGTCTATTGCCATCGGTATTTTTGATACTAATTATGAATTGATTACAATTTTATACCACTCGGTATTCGCTGTCAGTAAATCAAATCACTCGTTTTGGTAATAGGTACACTTGCCTTTTAAGGGATACAAAGCATTTCAGTAGATACTTGAAGTAAGTACCTAATTCTAATCGTAAAATTTTAAATGAGACAAAAATCTCAATTATACAATAGCCTCTCAGTTCTTATGACGAGAAGATGAGACCAGGTGAACATTATGGGTTATTATAAGAAACAAATTACAACAAAATATGACGCGATCTATAGACAGCGCGCGCGCATGTGGTGAACTAGCGCTGCATTAAGTAAGGTCAGCGCTGCGCGGGCGCATGGCTGCATCTTACGTAACGGAGCGATAACAGTGCGGATAGAGGGCGACACTTGAGCGAGGTCACGTGGCCGATACAGCACATTTCAGGGGACGTACAAATACAATAATAATTAGTATTACGTATAAACTAATATGAAGTACATAGTTATTACATTTTTGTAAGTAACAGGAATTCTAAACACTACCTTAAACTAGCGTTATGTACATTCCTTAAAGTATGATCTAGAGTCTCAGTCTTTGAATATGTAACAAATCTAAGACCAATCTAATCAATTGGATCTAAGATCTAAGTATGTAAGACCTGAGGGTACACCGGCATAATTGTGACATAAGGACGTTCAACATCTCAGTCCTTCCGTGACCTGCTGCAAAGCATTCGAAACGTCGGGATAGTAAAATCAATAAATAAACCGCGATAAAATCCGTAAAAGTAGTTTAATTTCAATGTGTAATATTCGCGTAAGTAAAAGACAACATTATGTAACAAATCTTCTAAATTTTACTTTATTATTTCCAAAACCGCAGATATGAGTCCAAGAGTGTAAAAACGATTCCTGAAATAAAGTCTCTACATCAATCCTTGTAATGAGGTGCTAGTTTTTAACCCCTTCCAGATTGTATCTTTTAATCTTTGATGCATTCTATAGTTTCGTTATCTGAGTATTTTCCTCTTTCCTGTTATTAAATTCCCTTATTATTACTTAGCCACTCCCTACCCATTTAATATATAAGAGTCTAAAGAAATAACCTCTCATGTCCCAACACAATAAACTGCCAATTTTCCGCCACATGTTCCTTCGAATACGTGATTTGCATTGGATGTCGTTCACACTGCGCGGGCGCCGCTCGCCGCCGTAATCTCAGCCATTTATTTTATTTTTTCAGACCGGTTCCACTAATTGTATAACCAATGTTATTGTCGCGATCAGGTATCATAACTATTATGTCGGATTTATAATATCCCCGGATTGCCATATTGCTTGACGGTTTGATAAGGTTTGCTTATTTCGATACCTTTAAGATATATGTAGGTTTTAAACCAACGTAACTGAGAAAGGCTAACCGAAAAATAGATAGAATGAGACTATCGATGGGTGGACTGTCGCAAGCTGTACCACGAAGCCTGGTTACTGAGTAATCGCTAAGGAGATGAGACATGTAAACGACCGACATCATGGCGGCTCGGCGCCAATTATAAAAAAACCCTGCCGTTGTCAGCTTTGTTGCAGGATATTTCGATCTCGGTTAGCTTAACCACAAAAAATATTATAGAAGTACGTATATATATAATAATAAAAACCGTAACTCATCCGAATAAAGCAGGTGTGGTTTTTTATTACCTCAAAGAAATAGGCTAATAGGCTAGCTGGCTGGGAGTGAATAGGCTTTTAATAAGCTAGTGTGCTTTACCATCCTCGATTGCGTCGCCGCTATCCATCAGGTGGGACTGCAGTCAAGCACTAGCTTATTAGTAGTAAAAAAAAACATACCAAAGCAGCTCAAATCAAAATTTTTGTCTGTCTCAAAAGTGCATGAATACTGCACCCTTTAATTAAAACATCGATTAATCTGTAAAAACTAACAAAACTGTGTCACTGTAAGCAGCGTCTTAGTAAGTTTTTTTTATATACGTCTTAATTGAGGCGGTGTTAAGGGATATATTTCTATCATTACGTTTTTAGATTTTTCCATGGATATTAAAAATTATATATACATAAACATATGAAATATCTTTCGTATCAGTGAGAAGGTAGTCTTCATCGTCTTCACCATAATGTACCAAAATCGCTCTGAAAATATGAAGAGCAACGAGTCGTGATATACATTTTAAAAGAATACCTACTTTGACAAAATTATTAACGAGGTTGCAAGTATCAGGTTTTGTCCCTTCTTCCAACTCGTTGTTGCCATGGTTGCTAGGCGTGAAGGCATGCTGTATACAATCCATACAATATAATGCAATAATATAATCTATAATACATATTTAAAGTTATGTGTGCACGCATGCGCGGTTGCGAAACAGCCTTCGTACGTCTGCGCCAGCGCGGCGCAAACACTGCGCTTTATTTGTCCAACTGTATCACGTCGCCGCCATCTTTGTAAGAATTATGAAAATATAACATGTATATTAAAAAAATATATATAGTAGCTACTTGCTTAAAATATTTGTCCTAGACATAAACTATTGTAGTAAAATGAGTGGTTTGACAAGTATTTGTCGGATTCTTATAAAAAGGATGTGATTTTCAGCTAAAACTATCTTTTTATTACACAATACACATTACCATATGCTTATATAGAAGTATTTTGAAATCCTATCAGACGAAAAGAGTTTTAGACCTTGTATTTAGATATGGATTATTATTGAGCAAGGAATTGGACAAAAGGCGGAAGTGTTGGTTGGTACACGGAAATACAATTTACCGCGCACTTGTCTATACTCCAAACGTAGTGTACCGTGCCAACTGTACAAATTAATATAGTTTTGAATATCTGTACAATGTATAGTATTGTTAAATACTAGGTAATTATTTCATCACGTTGCGAGTACAGAAAATCTTTTAATAATTTTGTCTTCTTAATGTAATAAAAAGGATAGCGCTATCAGTTTAACAATTGAGGATTAATCTTATTATTTATTATTATAAGTACTATTCATCTTGTGTATTGTAGGTTATTCATTTAACCTTCGTTTGCCTACCTAATGCTTAATTTACACCTGTGCTAATCAAAGCATATAAAAATGTACACTTGGCTGATATCTAGAAATATTACAATACTCTAGAGATGTTAGTCTAAATAATTGTAATTAATTTCATCCTTAAATGTATTATACACATGGACTTAATTGTTGGTTAAAGATAGCAACTAATAACATTTTAATGCATACGAAATCTGGAGTAAATTAATGTAGGTTGAATGGGTATCAATGAAACACTTATCACATTAATGATAAGCACATCAGTGATTGCTCAATCAATTTTGAAATAACTGTTTTAGTTTTTTTTTTTATCTTTTTGTATTACCTATCGGTGTGTCGTAACTCTTGATACACAAGCATTTTAGTTATTGTACTTTTGGCAATTATTATATAAAAATAAATCGGTTTATAGACTGTTAAGTACGTACAGCAGGAACTTGTGTAAGCAAGTATAAAATGGTACATGCCTTCGTCCGGACTTTTACGATTTATTTTTAAATTATTATTGTTAAAAATGGGTAATATACAATGCAGTCATGTTAAAACTGGAGTACAAATAGGCTGCAAGAATGATCTAATATAATATTTGTAAGTATATATAAACCGTATATATAAACCATTCTAGACTAAAGAAAGCTAAAAGTGTATTATTTCTAAACATTGATTACCATTGCACTGAAATTAAACATGAACTACGAATGAGTAAGTATATATAATAGAATTGAAAGAAAGAAATGTATTTGATCACAAACAATACTGATCCACACATCGGACGAGATAAAGATTTACAGATACAAGTGAAATACATAATAATAAGTATGCATAAATAAAAAAATGAAAATAGAATACATGAACAAAATGTATGTGCCTCACAAAATCAAAACATAGATATAAGAAATAGATCCATATCCAGTAAATCTAGGTATCCAATAACAGACGGCCAGAAGCAGGTTTCCTGAAATTAAATACGTAATTTGTAGCTAGTGTCAGTGTTCCGTGTTTTCACACCATTTGGGCGGACGATTGGAGTTCATAAACGTGTTATACACGCCAGTTGGCGTTCATTATCTAAATGGGAAGTGACTACTTATCTAACTGGCATTTTTGTCTCCTACGCAGCGGTTAAAACGGTACCTATATGTCTGGTTTCGGAAGACTAGGTATACAATAATTTAAATATTAGGCAAGTTTAATTTAAACCTAACAATAATCTTCTAGAGATAGGTTCTTTGCTCGTTCATTATAACTAAAAACGTTTGTTTTACCAATTTTCAGAAATTATTAGTTTGAATATATTATTATTTATCTGCAAAGGTAAAAAAAACATGTTGCTTTTTGTAAATGAAAATAAGTGTGTAAACGCCACGTTTTATAATAGATCCAACCGATTATTTTCTTTTTGACAGCACCAATAGAACGTAACTGCGTCATGTTACGCAAAAGTTCACTTCACTTTAAGTGAACTTTTAAAAGTGAACTTTTGCGTAACATGACGCAGTTACGTTCTATTGGTGCTGTCAAAAAGAAAATAAACGGTTGGATCTATTATAACATTTGTGACTGCTAATAAAAAAAAATAATGATTTATATTTGAAAAAAAGTAAGTACTTACTTACATACTTAATTTGTTTTTAATATAATATAAAAGTGTTATAAAAATGTGTTAAAGGTTTTAAAATGTAGAGAATAGGTATTCCTATATTTATAATAATCGTTAAAAGAGTAATATACATTAGGTACCTGTACCACAATCATTACTTTTACCAATGTGAGACAGCGTTATCTTAAGTATGTTTTTTTTGTATGTAGTTAAGTTGGCCGGATACGGTTATCAGTGCACAAAGCGAGCCAGTAACTGTATGTTTATTTAGGCCGGTAATATGAATGCACCGGTCCGATATTGTGTAAGGTCAGTGAAGACGCGTTGACACTTACAGATGTCGAATTTGACCCGAAGTTTCTGGCTTATCTGCCTGTACTAAGGTAATAAATAACTAGCATGATAAATAGGCGTGCGAGCGGTGGCTTGCCAAACGCTGCTAATTGGTCAGCGTTCTGGAATTTTGTGCTTATCAGTTACGACTTCTGCCAAAGGTAGAGTCACCGTAGACTGTGTCCTGTTAATATAGGTTCCTGTAGTAATTACGGAAGTCTGGCAAGCCTGGCGTGCCGTTGTTACAAGCTAACATAGTTTCCTTATTATATTGTAGGCATAAAAGTATTACATAGTATTAAAATTTTCTTTTTTAATAATCATCATCATCATCAGCCCACATCAGTCCACTGCTGGACATAGGCCTCCCCCAAGACACGCCACTGAGCCCGATCTTCGGCTCTCCTCATCCATTGTCTGCCAACTGCTCTGCGGATATCGTCGCTCCACCTAGTCACAGGGCGTCCTACATTACGCTTCCCGATTCGCGGTCTCCACCCAAGAACCAGTTTACCCCAACGGTCTTCGGTTCTTCGGCAAATATGACCAGCCCACTGCCACTTCAGCTGGCTAATCCTTTGAGCTATGTCGATCACATTGGTTCTCTGGCGAACTACTTCATTCCGTATTCGGTCCCTCAGAGAAATACCCAGCATAGCTCTCTCCATAGCCCGCTGAGCGACCTTGAATCGGTGGACTAGTCGTACCGTGAGTGGCCACGTCTCGGCTGCGTATGTCATCACGGGTAGGACGCACTGATTAAAGACTTTTGTCTTTAAACATTGCGGTATCGGCGACGAGAAGACTCGACGAAGTTTTCCGAATGCTGCCCAGCCTAGCTGTATTCTTCTTTTGACTTCCTTCTCGAAGTTGTCTTTACCTAGCTGTAGCGTCTGCCCTAAGTAGGGGGTGGGTGTTTTTAATAATATCTCCAGTTAATTATTTCTGTTAAAAATAGTTTTTATTTCCATTATTTTTAATAAAAGTACTTCAATAAAACAATCCATAACCATGTTTCCGTTGACTTGAGCCGTTGAGCTTTAAAAAAACAATGGATCTCTACAGAGTTGACAGAGAACGTACTTTTGACATTTATCGACTTTCCCGCGCGCTGCAATAGTGCTGCCACCCGCGCTAAAGTCATCGCGCATCTTGTTTGTCGCTGGTGATATCGACAACTATTATTGCCGATACGACCTCAACCTATAGTTTGGGACACGGCGAAGGTGATCCGTCGCCGAGTTCGTACACCCCGCCTTACGTAAACGCATGCAACTGTGAAAACATTTTTATTTTAATATTGATATAATGTACATTGTACAGGCGCGTTCCGTAAAATTGTCAACCGCTGACGCGACGAGAGATGATTGTTTTTGCGAGAAGTGGACCGCGGCCAAGTAAGACTTTAATAAACATATTGGGCCAAGTATTGTTTACGATTCATTTCTTTTTAATTTAATTATCAATACATACATTAATACGATTTTCCCCTTTCGTATAGGTATATATATATATGTATATGACGCCAATATTGTAATTAATTTGATACGTCCTTTTTATTCTTATACAAACCACCCTTCTTCATATCCGTGGCCATCGATCTTTTAAATCTAAAAGAAAAGACGTACTTAACTACCAGAAATTAATAAAAACGATAGATTCTCCTAATTAAAATAAAATATGAAGTTGTATTTCAAAATAATAAAAAAGAACATAAACCGGCAAAACTTCGCTGTATGCTTACGTAGTGTGGAGGAGGGAAGGCAATAGACGTCGCCGGGGGGAACAGGGAGCGGCGGGTGAGCGGGGGAGGGCGCATAGCTGCAACTGTTTGCGCGCGGCGCAGCGCGTGGTCAATGACACGGCGACATTGCATCAACGCGCGAAGGTCACCCCCCCGGCCCGCGCCCCGCACCTCCACTGCCGCCTCCCGCGCGCCCTCTAACGCGTCTCGCAAATTCCTACACACACTTCCTTGCAACGCTTGCAACAACAGGACGCCATGTTGGATCAATCATTTGCAGTTTTATTTTTACCTACCTACAGCATCTTAGTTTTTTAAAAACATTTTTTTATGACGGACAGGATGATTAAACATATTTTGGTGTCAAAGTTGATGCTCAATTTTTCCTACGACATTGCGCGTCATAATTCATGGCTGGTCGTTGGTCTTTCAGTGTAATTTAGATAATTACCATTATCAAGGCGTTATTTAAAACGTTTGGCCATGGATCGTATTGTAACGGTAAGAATGCTAAGTATAATAAATATTCATGTCTACATCGGGTAGGTAGAGCTAGGTATAATGTGCGAAACGAATCCGTCAGTGAAGTTCGTACGAGTCATTGCGACGAAACAAATGTAAGGTGTAAGCAGAAGGGATACGAGCGGAAAGGCGAGACCATGAACGTTTAGAAAAAAAAAAACATAATTTTGGAACCTATTTTTAAATTAGTAGCTATACCTACTAAACCTACTCGACTAGCTTATTTTGTACTCATTTGTGACTTCGCTGCTAACTTTGCTTGAGATGCATCAGCCATCACATGATTACAAAATTTACGTAATGTACAATGTCAATGTCAAAAGTCAAAGTCAAAATATCTTATTATGCCTAAGCCCCGGAGGCACTTGTAAAAAATATTTTGTTACAAACTACTACCGGATCGTAACTCGGCCGTTACTGAGAAAATCCGGAAAGAAACTCAACAGGCTTGTATTTTTTTTCAATGGGGAATTATGCAACCTATTTTTTTAACCTAACGTAACATTGGGTTTTATGAAACGTTTCAAAGATTACAGTTGCTGTGTTCGATATATATTTATAATTGTATTCGTTTCCTTCCCGTCACTGACTCATGCAAGCGCACGTATGTATATAGTTAAGTAAATATTACGTAAAATGTATTGGATGCGAGCAGTTTGCCATAATAAAACACACTCACACACACACACACACACATTGAAGGGCAATATTATAATATGGCATGTGCCTGCGACCGTCCCACCGCCACGTTGGAAGCTGTCAACATGACAGTTTACTTTCTTACTGCAGGAAAATTGTAACATATATTGTTTGTTTTGTTAGTATTAAGGGCGATTATCGGAAGCGTAACAATAATCTATAGAATTATTTGCACCAAAGAAACAAGGCCCGCAACTCAACTGCAAATTCATTCGATTCATATTTGAACAAGAATAATCTACTTACAGCTAGATTATTCTAAATATTATGTAGGATATTCATTTTTTTTTCCAGAATATTTAAGGTAATATTTGGAAGAAAGATCAAACATCATTGAGTAATTTTTATGTTTATAATACATATAAGTACCTACTTAATTAAAAAAAAAACACAATTAGGTAGTCAGTTTGAAATTTTTAAGTCTTTTTTTGTAACCCAAAACTTAGTATGTTTAAATTGGCATGCCTTCTTAATATCCTAATTATCCTATGTTAATGGGTGCATTGAATTTCGACACGAAAAGGTGCCACTAGCGACCTCTTAATTTGCAGTTGAAAATTTACCTACCGACAAAAAATACCTAAGTTACTATGACATTGGGTTTTTGACCCTTACAGTGATGTGTGCGCCTCTTTTTCGATATGGTAAGTCATGCATATAACTTTGATTCAAAGTCGAAAGATAAAAACTATTAAACCACACTCAACCGATGATCATTACGTAAAGAACGTAAATAAGGTATAAAAAGAATCAATAAAAAGTAGGTAGCGTTTCCATGTTTATACAATTTTGCATAATACAAGATGCGTTATTCCATGGTCTCTTGTGCACCTTCAAGAGTCGTTGGACGGTTGTGGTGTGGCAGACGCCCATCGAGTACGGTAACGACTCCTCCATGGAGTACGGCGGCGGGGTTGCAACCCTGGCCGGTCCCAGTTAGCACTGTGACATTCCCGGGGGGCTATAATGCACTCCCAGCGGCGGGATAAAAGGCAAGGCACTGAGAGGCACCTGGTGCAGATCTCACCGAAGAACTGAGATTCCCCGCTCATGGTAAGAAACCCTGATACCCCGGGTAACGCCCGCTCCACAGGACCTTGTGAAGTTTTCCCCTGCGAGAACAAAGAAAATGGTCCATTGTGCAAGAGCGTGGTGTCAGATATTTTGCTGTAAAGTGTGTGTGTCAATATTGCTTTGACCCGTTGTCAAGAGCACTGTAGATGGAGAAATTCCTAGGGTCAAGGGACCACGGGTGACGAGCAGCAGTAAGTGCCTGAGCACTTAATGTATGGCGAAGGTCTAGCTCGTTTCGTCACTTGTATAAAACCTTACACTTGAATAGTCATGTATTTCTCCGCATAGATTAGTTTAACAATGTTTTGCAAAAGATGAAATTAAATCCGTTGTAGAAAACTCCGTTTTTAGTATACAAGAAAATATAATTAACAAATAGTTAAGCAAACAGCAGCGGTCTTGAATCGTTTGTTTTATTTAAATGCATATTAATTAATTAGCCGTAAAACAATTCGCGTCCGCGCACGTCGCGTGACTCGCGCAAATTTTCGCCTTCCGCTCATCTCTAAAATCGATTTCCGGTTATGATGTGCATCCGGCCGCAGCTGTGACCTGAATATGTTGCCTAATCTAGTATTCTGTGCTTAAATTGATGGACGTAATAAGAAAAATCACAGCTAGTTTTGACGTATATGTATGTATGTATGGACAAAGCGACACCGCGATTTCAATCGAACCGACATCTAAATAATGTTAGTCGTTTGACATCTTCACAATACCCACACCACCGTTTGAATATCATCAGCCACTGCTGAACATAGGCCTCCCCCTCAGAAGGGATAATCCCTACGCAGAGGATCACGCAGAATAGAAAGACGCTGCTGCCCGTCTTGGTGTTTTCGCCTTAGTCGCCGCTTACAGACACCGAACGGTAGGAGATGGGAGGGTGCTATTCTTACCCGGACACCCCACGGGTAACGGGGTTTGAATATCGTAAGGTATGTATGTAAATATTTTGTAATAAAAGCTTGTTAAAAAGTGCTGCAATTTCTTCCGCGTACTTGGCCGTCTTGAGGCGGCACACATCTCTGGCGATGTGCCAGTGCCAGTCTTGCTAATTTATGGTAATGTTATTTAGTACACCTTGTATTGGCAACATTTTATTGGCCTATAACAATCATTCACTATTCTTATTACTTGAAGGATATTGAGTAGGTCCGTCTCAGATATTTCTTATGAACCAAAATGAATTCTTATACGTCCTCTGAGAATGACACATAACGTGGATGTTTGCGGTCGAGTGGATTTCATTCTGTTCCGGAACGGAAAACTCTAAGCTTTTATGGCGACATACCAAATAAGCACGTATCAAATTAATAAAACTATTGGGATGCACTGTGACTCGTCAGCGCATGATATTACAATATAATCGTATATATTTAGCTACTTGGTAATAGTGGTAATATGTTAAAACTATAACGAGCAGGACTCTAGCAATTTCCGTTTGAAATAACAAAATGCGGATTACGAAATCTTAATCGTCTAATTATGTGTCATTTGTCGTCAAGACGATGGCTATAAAAAGCGGGTTGAGGGGCGTACACTCCGGTCAAGGCTCTGCTGATTTCCATCAAACGTGTTGCCCAATCCGACCCTGACTCGCGACCAATCAGGCCGGAACGTGTTGTTTTTTTTTCACTTAATTTATCAATTTATTGTTGATAGAGTTTGTTAGATATTGCTATTGTCATACGTAATTAAGCGGTAGGGACGCCGGACGCCACGTTCGTTAAGTGCGGTTACGTAAGCAAATAATGTTGATACTTGTAGCAATCCAATAAGTTTATTTATAGAAAACAATCAGGCTAACAAATAGAATAACGATATTTCTTACATCACATTGCAGTTTCTAAATTTGACATTGGGTCGCAGATGTAATCGTTACGACAACTAAATTGAATCATATCTGTACCTACTTTAGAGTACCTACGTAAGTACTAACGAATTTAGAAATGTTTTATCCAAAAACGTCCATCGGACATGGCGTCGATTGCGGAGACAGGATGTGATACGCAACGGCATAATTAGAGTGATTAAGATATCTGTATATACATAATGCATGTTGTGGTAATATTCCGGATAAGATTACAATATGGCACTGTTTAGAAAAGCGTCCGCGTACCAAATTAAACCGCGTCCCATATTCCCACGGTGAGCGCCGCGGCAGCATTGACCGACGGCGGCGTCGGTAGTCGGTACCGTGGTTTAGCAACAGTGCTATTCCGTGGAATCCGCCGGTTTGGCACGGGGCATGTGGGGCACGCGTAAACATATTGCGAAACCACTAAATATCGGCCACTTCTAGGAGCGCGGTGCAACGGGCGGCGACGCGTCTATTTGTGCAACACTATGCGACCTAACACTGACCCGGTTAGGCCGGCGACGCATAAACACAAGGATAGCGAGCGCGAGATCGTCACCCGCCGAGCGATAATCGACCCGGTTATGAAGTTATGCTATTTAGAGTGTTGGGGGCGGCCGTGGTCCGTGAAGGGCGATCTTCCCCGCTACGGGGACGAGCGGATAATTATAAACAGTCAGGAAATCATCGGAGCGAGTATATAGGCCGCACGGACACGGCGTCCTTTCCAGTTTTTTTATAACCATCGTAAAAGTACCGTGCGAGTTTCCGGATAAATGGAGCGCTGAGATTCCGCGGAATCGGGTCAGGTCGGGATTTTCCGAGTCCGTGATTCGATACGCGGCTATTTGTTCGCCGCTCCGCACCGCGCCGTGTATTTCGGAAGCGGGAAGATGGCGGCGGTTGCGCCACTCGGCGCTCGGAGATGGGTTGCGAAAGCGCTCGCGCAGGAAGCCGCATGTGAAACGAAACGCGAAGGTGACGTAGCGCGATTAGAGTTCGCTAACGACTTGTGATTCATTTTCCATAACAACAAATCGGTTGCGGTTTCGCTGAAAAACAGCAACATCCATCGGGTCACGTACGCCAATTCGTACGTAACATAGCGGGACTCATGGTAAATTCCGGGATAGTAAGTGGTTCCTTTCGCTTTCGGCGACGCGTGTGCTGCGCAACACTCAAGGTCGTGGGCCGTTCAACTCGGATGCGACCGCGATGTTGCGACACCGAAATATGTAATTGTAGAGGAGTCGAGGCGCGTTTGGCATCGACCACGGCGCGCAACTAGGTCGCAGCCGCGCTGGTTGCGCAACGCTTTTTCGTACAACAGATGGCGCGCATCGTCGTACCGCGTCTTCCTTATACGGCGACGATTAAAAACAAAGAA
Organism: Furcula furcula; assembly: GCA_911728495.1. NCBI lineage: Eukaryota > Metazoa > Arthropoda > Insecta > Lepidoptera > Notodontidae > Furcula > Furcula furcula. The sequence continues at coordinate 1,489,487 of OU452243.1, forward strand.
AAAGATATCCAAGTTTACAACCGCAATGTATTGTGGCAGTGGTCAGTGATCGCATTGTCGAGTAATTTCGCTCCGGTTCTTGTTTAGGATTTATGCGGTGACGTCAGCGCCGGGCACACACATTGGGAGAATTGAGCCTAATTGGAATTCAATTGGGAAAATGATAATCCACGTTGAATATAATTATGATTTCAACGAATTGAAGTTAAACATTTGAAAGTTAAGTTGAACAGTTGAAAGACATTGAAGAACACACACCTATATCGAACGAACCTAATTATGTTTATTTCTTAATAGACACAGAACACCCCGGCTCGCGTAATACAAAAACGGGTAAAAGAAAATTTATCAAGTATTTGTTTAAGAATGATTAAATCTTAACCTTTAACCGTGCAACATTGCAAATATACCACAACTAAATACAATTGATACTTTTAAATCAATTACACATTGATTCTAGTTAGATCAAATATTTGATGTATTTATTAGAAATTCTTATTTCTAATACGAAAAAAGCATAATAAAATAAGGTAATAAAAAGGTTCAGTTAAGAATATTAATGAGCTACAACTTTTTGCGATATGTGTCATTCTTCGTTACTTACACCGTGTAGCATGATGTAAAGCTGTATCACCATTTTGGAAGTTCGCGAATGTCAATAATAACGTTCCGGTCCCCCAGCGGTCGGCGAGGCGAAAATAGTCGCCAACTATTAATACAAGGCGAGCGCTAGCGCTGCACTGCCCTTGAATTGGGACGATCACCTCTCGCACACTCCCGCGCAGCCGCACACGCGCGTACGCCACACGCCACACACGCACACAGTCGCGCTTCTTATCGCGATGCACCGCTGCACAATACACAACGTGCGAGCATTTTCATTTTCGTTTGCAAATGTCACATTGACGTCTCGATGTTTACGCTCTGCTGTTCCTATGACTCTTATTACATTGGAATTAAGGCGAAAATAACTTTAAATATTATGATATTAGGTGTTATTTATATGTTTTCCTGTAGCTAACGTATCCTCAGAACTGCATAATTGTTGCGAATAACAGAATATAATATTTGAAACATCGATGTAATATAATAAATATATCGATGATTTTAAAAGACACATAAAATATTAAAATATGGATTGGTTTTTATTATTGACATAAAGTACATACTATAATTAGTACATATTACATTATTATATCCTGTCCATTGATCGTGATCTCTAAGTAAACGGATATATATATTTATAGCATGGACACGACCCGTTCCAGATTTAATTTATTAACGTTTAAGTAGAATAACTCATTTCGCTTAGAGTTGCTTTATGTAAACTTGACTGGAACTTCGTAACTTTGGAAAACAGCATAAATAGCTTTTAATTGAGTATGTTTGGTTATTGTGAGACAAGTCTACAGACGAATCGCATTTAAAAATGAACTATCAACGTTCGCACGCATTATCTTTCGTGCTACCTACATCAACAGTTTGGCAACTGGCAACATCCACTCAAGGTTTCTTTTGTTTAAATTATGCTAGTTATATCAAAGCTTAAGTAAGACCCGAATACTTTACATTATTAAAATGTTTGTCCAATTAAGTCTCGCAAATAATTATAAAATCAGACGCTATTACAGGAATTTAGGTTATAATTTGACATCTTGATTACGCAATGGACAATTTATGTAATATAAATTGTATTGGGAACGAGATTATTCAATTTGAAAGACAGTTTTCAAATTGTATTCAGCCAAGTACAGCGCCTACTTCTAGAAACTGGTTGATGTAAATCGAACACCACATACTCGCACGATCAGGTTTGGACTGCCCAATCCGAGTAGGAAGGTCGCGTTTCGCCAGAGGCTGACAATGCCGCCACCGGCACCACCGGTGTTGCCCAATATTTGCGTTTGCAACACCGAAATTTCGTGTGTGCCGCGTTACAGCAATAGCCGATTTACGCCTCACAACTACTCCGAGTACACGACATGACTCCATTCCACCGAACAACGTATCATTTACCTTCCTATTTTCATTATGAATGTTCGAAACCTAAGTTACTGATGGAGTCAAACTTAAACACAGTATTTTGTTGATCATACACCTAAATACAAGACTAATATATTAGTATAATAGAACTCAGGCTTCGATACTGAAAGTAAAGATCAAAGCAGAACTAACACATAGCCGCAATTTACTAACAATAACATAACATAATAATGAAAAATTCGCGTATGTTTAACTGTAAACCACTATACCATTATTTTTATTATAAAAGAAGATGAAGCTTAGAAAACAATTGAGTCATGGGTTGCATAAGGTAAAATTAGAATTGTATTGTCGATCTGGTCACCCAGTTGGGACTCCATTCATCCTCCATTATCATCAATATAATAACAAATTAGTCAATGTAGGTATGTACAAGGATTTCTTGTGTGGTTTTGCTATTATGTTTTAATGGCAATTATCCTCTTAACAATTTTGCGTTCTATGGGTCTGCAATAGATAATACTATACGTCAATACATTGTTTCATTTCCACATAGAGACGTTGTTTTTATTTCAAACTAGTTATTCTTAATTAGTTAATCTTTAAAAAAAAAAGTGTTTTTGTTATTGGTTTTGTGTTATGGTTGCCGAATTTCATTGCCCGTACTCAACAAAGGCAACTGATGAATAAATGCAACTACATAATAAATCATTTCTAGACATGTAATAATTTTGCAAACATGTTGCAATTTTCGAAGAACATTCCGATCACAATTTGTTTGATTTTTTTCCTTTTAGTTTTATTCACATCGGTTACCAATGTTGGCAAATTTTAATTGTGTCAGGCGACGCTCATTAGAATATATCTAGTGTTTTTTAACATCCGTCCATCAAACAAAGGACACAGCCGGGGAATTCTGTCGCGCGCCACCACCAACAAGGCATTTTAAAGCTCAACACAATCGAAAGTGGTCGCTTCGCATGCGCCGGCAATCGTCGCGGGCGACGCGTCTCGCATACGATTCGTTAGTAGTATAGTTTTTTGCATCTTTATATTAGGAGCACTGACCTTGCGCAATGTCAAATAGCTGAGGACGGGCGTGGTGCGCCAACTTGCGATAAGTGCTCGATGCAACGCCACCGCGATGCCAACTGGTTCCGTCCAGTGACTGACAGCCATCACTTTTTTTGTTTATCACAATTTTTTGCAACTCCATCGATTGTAATTTCCATGAAACGCAGTTCGCATTGTATGAGGAAGTCGGTATACTACTAGGAATACAGTACTAAACATTATTCACTTGATAATAAATACCTGTGAGTAACCGCACTTCCCTTGTTTTTGTGCCGTTTCTTTTTTTTTTTTTTTTTTTTCATTTATTCATGGTAACAAACGGTCATAATACAAAAAACTGAGGTAACTTAATATTAAATTATAAATTACAGACCTACAGTACCAATTAAGTGTTAATTTTAAGAAATAACAATATTATGGAGTGTTAGCAAGACACGGTTTTTAAAAGAAAATTAATACCTACAATTGTTAGGACAATATAAACAATAATCGTGTATGGTAGGTTCAAGTAATATTGTAAAGCGAGAATACTATTTATTTACTTAAGGCTTGTCTTAGACTTAATTTTAGTTTACTGAGAGAAATATTCAAAATATCTATATCATAAAATTCTTTATTGTATATGTTGGTGGAACGATATAGGAACGAATTACGAGTATATGTTTTGGATAATCGCGGAGGAACAAAAAGTGGCAATGTTCGTGAGGAGCGCATCGGGATGCGAGTACGGACTACAAAAGGTATTCTTCCAAGTAATGTAGTCGAGTCAATCAAGGAATTAATTATTTTATAAAGAAAGACAATATCAAACATTTTCCTTCTATCGCAATATTAACGATTTTAAATTAGGTATTTATGATTTTAAAGAGCTTAAGCGTCCGACGTTAAATGATCGTCCGGCAGTTGGAGACGCCGCGCAATTAATCGCTTTGTTTAAAAAAAGTAAGGAACTACCGAAAAACCGTCGCGTTGTTTTTCTCGGGAGTTGAAACAATCGTGGGATTGAAATAATGACGGACATAAAAATAATACGTGCATTTAATTAAGCGCTTTGGTATTTGGAAAGGCCAGTTGGCTCGCATCCAGGGTGCAGTAACCACGCCCCCGGAAGTGCTCTGATAATACCCCGCAACGCGTAAATAGAAAACAAGCTACCAGATCGCATGACGCTCGAAGGTATTGCGCGCAAGTCACCAGTTTTTATAATAATTAATTAATTATAATGACGTAATCATTGGCAAACGAGTACTGAAGTCATTCTTTGTCAATAAACTTGCAGTAATATTATTCAATGAATCTCTTACAGCATAGTTCTTGGAATTAATATTGTTAGCAGTTAATTTGTGTTTTGTGCTAAATATAATGCTACAATAACCACTAACGGGGCTATTGGGCTTCATATCCTGTGCACATTACAGGATTAAAATTAACCGTTGCTAAGAATTCTATATGACTATTAAATTACTTTTTATAGTTTTTTTTTTATATATTATAAGCTAGTGCTTGACTCCTACCTGATGGAAAGCGGCGACGCAGTCGACGATGGTACAGCACACTTGCCTATTAAAAGCCTATTCACTCTAGTTGTAAAGACACACACATTATATTTGGATGCATAAACCGTCGTAGGCAAACTATTCCCGAAATAACAAAACAAATATAATAATAATCATATAAATTGGATAAGTTTCCTTTTAAACAACAAAAGTTTCTAAACTATCCTACAAAGGTAAAACCGATTAATCATCCAAAAATAAAAACTGCAAAATCACATGTATCATCGGTCCAATAGAAAAAAGAAAACAAGTGTCAAGACTATTAGGACGCGGTTCCCCAAAACTGCGCGTACGATGATGGTAAGGTGACCTTCCGGGTGGGGCGTTCAGTGCCCGGTCACCTACAGACCCGCGGCCGACAATGCCACACTATTCTTCTATTTTTATGTTATATCTTTTAATTTTTTAATATTTAAGACGATGCGTCGAGATGCGAATACTTTTGGCACGGCTCGCGCAGTTTAAGAATTCCAATGTGACTTTACGATTACCTGTATTAGTTTGTTTTAGTTTATGTTATGTATTCGACGTAAATGTCACTGGACCTATGAAATCATCCTTGATTCGATGGTTATGTATTACATATCAACCGTAAAATATATCGTTTTTTTTCACCCATTATATTATTAGAAGTGAAGATTGAAGCTACATTTAGTTGTTTTCTGACTCATCAATTTATAAATTTATGAAATAAATTTATTAAATATGTATTACATGTACAACTTTAAGTTTAACTATTTTAAACTTATAAGTAGATCTTCAACAGTCGACCAAAATAAATTCAAAAATTTATCTTCAGCGATGCTATTTTTAATACAAGTAGTTGCTATTTATACTGATAATAGCTAATAAGTTATATATAAAATATTGAAATTCGTAGATATAAAATCATCAATAAACCGGTTAAATTAGTACTAATTTGCTTAAATATTTACATATAATATTCGTTAATAATAGTTTCCATCACGAGTCCTGAGGTCTGAGCCTCTCAGCCATCCATTAATCGATATAGATACTTGTGCTATGTGGAACAAATTCCGAATTCTAAAGACTGAACTGTTCAGCTGATGTCGATTCATCGTCGAACGTCAAGTATCCTGTCGGGAACAAAATCAGTTGTCGTAAGCTTACCTGGTGGCCTCGGATGCGCCGTAGCGTGGTGCTGCAGCGTGCTCGCGATCTGGTGGTGCTGGTAGAAGGGCAGGAAGGGCGCGTGGAAGGGCGCGGGCGGCGGCGGCTGCAGGCGCGCCTTCAGCTCCTCGGCGGAGCCCGCGCCTGACGATGACGATTCCACGTCTGAGACTCCGCTGTCCGCCGGCGATGGGGGGAGCGACCCTGGACCAAAGATATAGGCACATTAGCACGTGGATAATACATCTAATGAAAAAAAGTGGTCTATTGAGGGTAGGCACACGTACGGATAGCTTGCGGTTGTTGATTTCAACACAGAATAAATAAGAATATAATAAATAATAATATTCTAAGACGATCAACACTCGGTCATCTGATCCCAAACTAGGCAGAGCCTGTACTATGTAAACCAGACAACTGACACTGATACTTATATTACTTTTTTATTGTAAATACAGACACTTGGTGGGAATCGAACCCAAGACCGATGGGGTAGCGGCCAGGGTGTCTGACCACTAGACCAACAGGCCCGTCTAATTTAGAAAATTTTCAGACAGAATGGTGGTGGTCATTTCCTTAATATTCAAAGTTTTCATATAGCTTCACCAATGGTACATATCTACTTACTATATGGATTATTAATACCATTCATTTGTTAAGATGTAAACCCCCTGAGTGACAAAATAGTAAATAAAACATAATAAGTAATCAACCATAACTTGATCTTATACCTACATACAATTTATATGACAGTGTCTTAACCCGCTTGTTATTAATTGTAAACTATAGAAACGAGAATAATTAAGAAATAAGTCATGATCAAAACACAAATGATTATTACACAATGTCTCGTTAAATCAAAACTAACACATGTCTTACGATGACCATCTTTTTCTAACTATTCTCTATCTCTACTACTATACAATTATTTTACATAGCTGGGTCATTCATTGGCGAAGTTTCGTCTACCCAGTTTTAGACGTATGGATTAAAAAGTCCGTTATACAATTCATCATCTTATCCCATCTTTTGACTTGCATATATTTGCATCTGCAACCCTGCGAATGCAATCCCCAGTCCCTCTGACCAAACATTAACGTGCTATGAGATTGACCGTTAGAAGCGAATCTCAAATGCACTTGCATTGAACCTGTCTGGGAATGGTCAGTTGTTTTGTGATGCAAAAAGTGCACTGTACTTAGATAATTTACGATTATGCAAATTTGATGGGGTCGAATAGACCGGGCTTCTTTTTTTTTGCGTTTGCATTGTGTTGCTATAATTTGGGTTAACGTGAAGGGTGTAATTTCGTATGGTACACGACGTTTGGTCATTTGATGGAATTTGGTATGTTTCCTTCTAATGCAAATGTTAATTCATGTTTTCTTTTATAGTGTGAGATGCGGCTGGTTATTTTGACCGTTGAAACTTGGATATGGGAAAAATTATACGAGGATTTCTTATTGTACACCAATTTCTAATAATGACAATGCAGCCTAAAATTTTTAAAGTCATTGTCATGGACTTTAAAAATAATAGGGAAATACTTCCTTTTGATGTAGTAAGGATTATTTTAATCAGCTAGTTAAGCCAGCCGGTTAGTTTGATATCACAGATTTAAAAAAAACATTCAATAGGAAGTCGGAAGGGCGGTACTTTCTCATGTTAACCCTAAACTCCGAATGACGGTTACGAAGCATTTAAATAATATCAACATACCAATAATAGTAGAAAGCTGTTTATTCATATTTCCTCGTGCATTGAAACTATGCCGGGGTATAAAGTGACCATTTGACCGGTGCGTGAGACGGGCTGTCCGCACCCCTTTGTCGGCTTTGTTAACCCTTCAATGCAACACAATGTATGGGAATCGGGAAGCGCCGGACACTCGCTTACGGTCACTTCGACCATTAAATCGAGTGGATTTTACAAATGAAATTAATTTCCTGCATATTAAGGAAAGAAAATATACATAAAACACTTTTACTTGTAAAAAAGAAATAACTGATTGATGCACAGGTTGATAATTATTTATAGTATTTTTTTAAAATTAATTTAAATAATAAAATTTTAATTTTGTCCAAACAAAGATTATTTTATAGGTAGGAATTAAGGCACTATATTTCTTAGGATGGGGTCTAAGTTGTAACCTAGTAGGTATATATTGGTAACAAAAGAGAAACTACCAAAATCTTAGAATAATATCGCAAATTCTCCATAAAAAACGTACACTTTTTATATAGTTCCCAAGGCATAAACAATGAATTTTGGCACCCTATGCCGGTCAGTTGACACATGGAATGACCAACGGGCAATAGCATTGCCGCCATTATGCCAACCCTTTCATCTCTGTATCAAAATAATAATAAATTAACTATAAATAATCTGTGTTATAGACCGAGGGTCCGACTGGATCTGGTCTACCGGTCTTTGAGGAATGCGGTTTCATTAGTATGGCATCACAATGATAGACCCCTTCCTTAATCGGGCCATCTTTATGGAGTGACCACTCTGCCTCGCGTATTGTGTGTCACGGTGTTAGACCATAATCCTGAATGTCTTAGAAATGATGATTTTTTGCATATGAATAATATTTTGCGATAATACATAATGTATTCGTAAGTTAGTGTGGTCCTAACTTGAGTACTGCTAAACGGATCTTAATTATTGTTTTAATGATTTTACTGCTGTATGTTGGAACAGGCAAAGTTACTACCAAAATTATTATATACACTATCTGCCGCATTCATAAATTTCAATTAGCATTAACTTTAATTAACATATTTTTGTGAATCTGATATTTAATACCGACTCTCAGAGCCGTGCTTATGTTTCAATATTGAGTTCGAGATAATCAATATCTCTACTCACTAAAAGAGTGTAAAGTATTAAGAATAATTGGCTTCACGTCTCAAATTAATCCGATTAAAAGAACTGGACCAAGAATAATTTAAACTAATTGACGTTTGTGAGTGCGGAAGTAAAATATATACATACGCTCTAACAGTCATCGTTTAATAGATGCTCTGCATTGGAGGACGAGAAAACTCGTCCCAAATATTATTAGCCTAAAACTTTGGCCGCGCTTTTGACGTTCCCGCGAAAGGGTTAATTATTAAATATTCTTATGTAATGAATATGAATTTACACGTGTTTTTTGTTTCATGATATCTTACGTGAATATATGATGTGATTGAAATACAATAGGTAGGGTTATGTATCGTGTACATAGACGGATAATGATGTATCAATATTAATAGAAAGTGTTTATCACGCGAAAGCAATTAAAATAATTGTTTATTTTATCAGTATTACACAGTACAAAAAACTATATTTGTGGCTTTACTTATTGACTGAGTGTATTCATTTAATCCTCTAGATTTTATATTGAGACTTTTAATGTCCATCACTGCGAACTTTTGGCAAATTGATAATAACCTCTTGGACTTATATACCGATACTTCTGGATGAGCGATGTGTTGATAGAAGTAACTCCAGACAAAATATTTGCGGAATAGATAGTATGCAATGCAAATGAAGAAGAAGAATATATTGAAAAAGAGAAAATTTAATCTAAAACAACTAAGTACTATTATGTTTGAATGTCATATATTGCTTAGATTCAGTCCCTGAAATCTTAGAATTTGCATGTTGACGACGCAAAACGAGTTTCCACTTCCACTAAGTCTCAATACTGGATGGTATTGAGACTTAGCGACATTAGTAAAATGAATAATTATCTCGTTTGGAATACATTACTAAATCTATCAAAGCTGCACCCTACCTCATATAATACCGTATCTTAAGAGTATCTTTTGAAGTTTCTTTGTGACCCGACCATTGTCGCGGATACCTTTTAAAATGTTAATTCCGTTTAGAATATCGTTACAATGGATCGCCGTTGGTCAGCTTAGCGCACGAATTAGGTATATAAATATGTTTAGAAGTATATATGATATACTCATATACTTTGACAGCGGTAAGTTTGAGCAGAAAAAATATATTGACAGACTATTTGTTGTATACTTACTTATATTGTAGTTTTTAATTAGCCGTGAAATTTATGTATAACGCCACCTGTCTTGACACTTAATGACGATTCGTACATGTATTATTATTTGATGGTTTGAACCTTCAAGCATCAAGTTTAAGAGGTAGAGCAAATAACAATATAGGTAGTTAAGAAACGCTTAACTACTTACTACTGCTCTATAGGGAGTCACTTTTATTGTAAGGTAAGCATAGCTTCGTATGGACTTTCTATCCACTGTATCACCTACAGTGACTGTATCACCATTCACGGCCTACATCTCTTGACAGATCGGTGGAGTATGTCGTAGTTTTCAAGCATAAATCGCCATTTTCTGGACGAAAATTACATTTCTATATGGAATGCTATGTGGTAGTACCGTCACAATTGTCAAGATTTTCATTTCGTGCTAAGCCTGCAGGTGTGATTGTAGTATAGAACTAGCTCACATTAAGAGACAGAGAAATAAACAGAGAGAGATCTCTGGAGTCTACTGCAGTGCATTGAACTGCACATCTATGGAGTAATCTGGTAAAGTAGGCGTGCCTTTTATACTTTGTAATTAACCCTTACAATATTCGCCGATTGCAAATCGAGTGCACAATGCCGACAATGGGTTGCGTGCGTGCACCCACGCGTGACATTCTAATTTCAAAGTGTCAATAGCTCCGGAAAGCCGGGACGAATTGGAACCGCGAAAAGGATAGTACTATATGCTAGAAAGAGACGGTTCGAGATTAGCACCCATTGTGACAGATGACAGAGCGATTTCGGCGTGCAAGGTGCAATTTAACCCATTTTGCGTAAATATAACAATATTTTTTTTCTCTGCGAAATGTGTTGCGACTAGTGGCGCAACGTGTGCAACCATCTGCTTTTATTGTTTGGTTAGGACGTTTGTGGATTTGGGCCCGAGTGACCCGGTGACGGCATTGTAAGGGTTAGCTTTGTAATGCCGACGGGTGTTTGCAATGGTTGGGATTATTCTAAAACTCAGAATTACCAAGACTTTCGGGAATAAATCTGAAGATTTCATGATATCATAAATTAATTCGTAAATTCAACGCTAGGGTAGAGACGGTTTTGGATAGGATCTTCGCGCTGTAATAAGACAATCGACGATATTTCTCTGGAAACCCAACATTGGCGTTTTTCTTTTGTATTTGAATACTGTCCATGAAACTGTATTAGCTGAATGTATATAAAGCATCACATATAATTAACTTTATTCATAAATTGTACGAATTCGAAAATTGTACGACTAAACAGAATTATCTATATTAATAAAAGAGCAGGGTGTTTTCTAGGAATCACGATACAGCAAAAACCATATAACGTACAATCTTGAAATTTGGAACCAACATTATTCAAATAGTCTAGGTGAACAATAAGAACGGATTTTTCGAAATTCCATACCTAAGTGGGTCAAATGGGCTCCCAAAGTTTGTATGGAAAAAAAAATTTTTTTCGTCACACGGATATGAAACTTTGTCAGTATACTAAACAAAAGAAATAAAGAAACACGTGTACTACACTTTTTTGAAAATCGACCCATATAGGGTTTTTAGCATGGTTTTTGAGAATGCAACGCGGAAAAAAAAATCATACTGCATTGCTGAAACTTTGCGAATACATTAATCAAATTATAGCAATCCAAGTGCAAATAATCATTTTTTGAAAATCAACTCCTAAAGGGGTCAAATTGGGGTCCAAAAAATGTTTCTCGACCTACAGTCATAAAACTTAGTATATATATTGCACACAAGAATCTAAGAAACCTATTTCCAGCATTTTTCGAAAAACTACCCCTAAGGTTTTTTAATGGGGTTTCAAAGTTTGCACAAAGAAGGATTTCCATTTCATCCTATGATGCAGCTAGAGTAACGAAACTCGGTAAATAAACTCAACACAACAATTGAAAAAACTAATTTTGAGCATTTTTGTAAAATCAACCCCTAAGTGAGTCAAATGGGCTCCCAAAGTTTGTGTGAAAAATAAAATTTTTTTTCGTCCCACCGAAACGAAACTATGTTAAAGTACTGAGCAAAACAAATAAAGAAACAAGTGTATTACATTTTTTTGAAAATCGACCCTTAAAGGGGTTTTAACATAGTTTTTGGGTTTGAAATGTGAAAAGTAACATACGTACTGCATTGATGCAACTATGCGAATATATTTATCAAATTAAAGCAATCCATGTGTAAATAATCATGTTTTGAGAATCAACTCCGATATAGGTCCAATTGGGGTCCAAAAAATGTTTTTCGACCTACAGTCATAAGACTTAGTTTATATATTGTACACATGAATCTAGGAAACCTATTTCCGGGATGTTTCGAAAAACAACCCCTAAGGTCATATCGAGGGGTTGGAAAGTTTGTACAAAGAAGGATTTCTATTTCATGCTATGATGCAGCTAGAGTAACGAAACAGTAAATAAACTCAACACAATAATTGAACAAACCAATTTTGAGCATTTTTGTAAAATCAACCCCTAAGTGGGTCAAATGGGCTCCTAAAGTTAGTATGGAAAATTTATTTTTCGTTATCACACGGTTATAAAATTTTGTCAATGTACTAAGCTTAAGAAATTAAGAAGCACGTGTATCACAAATTTGTGTAATTCGACCCGTAAAGGGGTGTTAGCATGGTTTTTGAGTATGAAACGCGGAAAAAAAAAATATATTGCTGCATTGCAAAATTTTTGCGAATACAATTTATCAAACTAAAACAATTATTCTATAAATAATCTTTTTTTGAAAATCAACTCTTAAAGGGGTCCAATTGGGGTCCAAAAAATGTTTTTCGACTTACAGTCATAAGACTTAATTTATGTATTGCACACAAGAATCTAAGAAAGCCATTTCCGGCATTTTGCAAAAAACAATCCCTATGGTCATTTAATAGGGTTGGAAAGTTTACACGTAGAACGATCTCCATTTAATGCTATAATACAGCTAGAGTAACGAAACTCGGTACATAAACTCAATATAAAAATTGAATAAACTAATTTTCAGCATTTTTCGATAATCAAGCCCTAAGTGGGTCAAATGGGGTCTCATAGTTTGTATGGAAAACATTTTTTTTTCACCACATATACACGAAATTTTGTCAACGTACTAAACACAAGAAATGAAGAAACACCATGTATCACAACTTTTTGAAAACCGACCCTTAAAGGGGTTTTAGTATGGTTTTTAAGTTTGAACTGCGGAAAAATATTATGCTACATTGATGAAAATTTGCGAATACCTTAACTAAAGCAATCCATGTGTAAATAGTTTTTGAAAATAAACTCATAAAGGGGTCCATTTGGGGTCCAAAAATGTTCTTCGACCTGCAGTCATAAGACTTAATTTATGTATTGCACACCCATTGTAAGCTGTAACAGCTCAGTGGGCGAGCGCTTGCCATGGAAACAAGGTGCGCAGGTTCGAACCCCGGCTCGCACCTCTGATTTATTCAATTAATCATGCGCAAATCGTCTTTGTGCGATTGTTACTAGCTTTCGGTGAAGGAAAACATCGTGAGGAAACCTGCATGTCTGAGAAAGCCTAACTGGCTTTCGAATGACGTGTGAAGTCCGCCAACCCGCACTTGGCCAGCGTGGTGGACTATGGCCTAAGCCCCTTCATCTTGAAGGGAGGCCCGTGCCCAGCAGTGGGACATAAACAGGGGCTGTTATTATTATTATTATTTATTTACACCCATTGTATCTAAGAAACCCATTTCCGGCATTTAGCGAAAAACAACCCCTAAAGTCGTATAATGGGGTTAGAAAGTTTACACATAGAACGATTTCCATTGAATATTATAATACAGCTAGAGTAACGAAACTCGGTACATAGAGTCAACAAAACAATTAAACAAACAAATTTTTGAAACTCTACCCCTACGAGTAAGTGGGCCAAATGGGGTCTCAAAATTTCTATGCCAAAAAAAATTATTCATCGCATGGACACGAAACTTTATCAGTGTAATGATAAAAAAAAACACGTGTATCACATTATTATTTGAAGGGGTTTTTGAGTATTAAACGCGGAAAGAAAATCATGCTGCACTAATGAAACTTTGTGAATAAATTCATCAAGTTCAAGCAATTTATTTTAAAAATCAGCCCCTAAAAGTATACAATTGGGTCCAAAATGTTTTTTTGTCCTACTGTTACAGGACTTATATTATGCATTGCACACAATAATCTAACAAACTTATTTCAGGCATTCTTCAAAAAACAATCCCTAAGGTTATTTTATGAGGTTGCAAAGTTTGCATGAGGAAGGATTTTCATTTTAGCTATAATGCTGCTACAGTCACAAAACTCATTAAATAAACTCAACATAACAATAAACAAATTTTGGAAATCAACCCCTAAGTGGGTCAATAGGGTATCAAAGGTTTGCAAAAAATATTTTTCATCACACGGATACAAAACGATGTCATCAAAAGAAGTTGAGAAATACGCCTGACACATTTGTTTTGAAAATCAACCCTTGACGGGGTTTAAGCACGGTTTTTGAGTATGAATGCGGAAAAAAATCATGCTGCACTGATGACACTGCGGGTGCATTCATGAAATTAAAGAAAGCCATGTGCATTTTTTTTTAAACTGGCCCCCAAATTGAATTATTGGGTCCAAATCATGTTTTTTTATCCTACGGTCACAAGACTTATTTTATGTATTGCACGTAAGAATCTAAGAAACCTGTTTCCTGCATTCATTGAAAAATGACCCCTAAGGTCAATTAATGGTTTCAAAGTTTGCATGCAGAAGGATTTCCATTTTAGTTATAATGCAGCTACAGTCACGAAACTCGGTAAGTAAACTCAATACAGCAATTGAACAAACTAATTTTCAACATTTTTAACCGACTTCAAAAAAGGAGGAGGTTCTCAATTTGTCGGTTAAAAAACCATGAATCTGATGTTCTCCATTACATTACTCTGACAAATATGAACCGATTTCTATTATTCTTTTTTATTCAAACTCAAACTCAAACTCAAAAATAGTTTATTTCAAATAGGCTTAACGCTAGCACTTTCGCACTTTTGAAAGGTCATGTATTTTTTTTTTTTAAAAAGCTACCACCGGATCACAACGCGGCCTCAACTGAGAAGATGAACCGGCAAGAAACTCAGCGGGCTTGTCATTTTATCACATTTTTTTTAAACAGTGTGTCATGTTACAACTAGATCAGAGCGACAATGTGTCTTGCCGTTCAAAAGATCAAATAAAACAGAAAAAAAAAACGACGAAAGTAGGTACAACAAACTAAAAAGCCAAAGGGATAGTAGTCGGACCAGTCCCCCCAAGCAGCACCCGCGCACGAGTTGACTCGAGCAGCAGCCATCACTCCCCTCAACCATATTGGAGGGAAGGGGGTGACCCGCCACGTCGCCGTCAAGAGAGTAAACTGTTATGATTTTATGCAAATTTCATTTCCTGAAGAAAATATACACAGTAGGTACGTCAACACCAACTTCAATAACATTTAAATTATTTTATGCTTTTTAGTGTTATTGAAGTATGTTCTTTTTTTTTGTTGTGTTGTGTGCAATGTTTTATTCGAAAATCCGTGGGATAAATGAGGTATCAAAGTTTGTATGCAAAATAATATTTTTTCAAAGACACAAAACTTTGTCAGTGTACTTATCAAAAAATTGAGAAACACGTCTAACACATTTGTTTTGAAAATCAACCCTTAACGGGGTTATAGCACGGTATAAAGTATCAAACGCAAAAAAAAATTCATGCTCCACTGATGCCACTTAGCGGATACATTCGTCATATTGAAGTAATCCATGTAGTTTTTTAAATTAACCCTTAAAAGCGATCAATTGAGTTCTAAAAAATATTTTATTCCTACAGCCACACG
Organism: Furcula furcula; assembly: GCA_911728495.1. NCBI lineage: Eukaryota > Metazoa > Arthropoda > Insecta > Lepidoptera > Notodontidae > Furcula > Furcula furcula. The sequence continues at coordinate 1,505,134 of OU452243.1, forward strand.
ACATATTTTAAGAATCTAAGAAACCATTTCCAGCATTCTTCGAAAAAGCCCTAAAGTTTGCGTGAAGAAAGATCTCCATTTAATGCTATAATGCAACTATGGTGACGAAACTCAGTGAATGAACTAAAGAAAACTATTGAATAAACTACTTTAAAGCATTTTTCGAAAATCAACCGCTAAGGGCATCTACCAACGGGGTTACCAAATGAGAAACCATTTGTAACTTAACAACCTCATAAGTTTTTTTATGGAATTGCAAAATAAGTACAGTATCTACAGCTATGATAGCTTAGGGTAAGCGGGCCCAACGCGGGTATGCTAACGACGGAAGTCCTAAAAACCACAATTTTATAGAAGTACAGTAACAAATTGTACGTCATTTGAAAGGAAATTTATTTGGCATGAATATACAACATCAGTTTTTAAGATTGGTAGTGAGATTTTTATACAATAAATAAACATTCAATACAAATTTCAAATAATGATATACAAACGCCTACCTGCTTTGGGCAGCCTACCCGCTTTTGGCCTGGTTACCCTACACAAAAATACAGGCTACATACTTGATACCTATTAGATCAGGGTTACTAAAAGTGTGAACAATATTGAAATCGAGGGTCGGAAGATCGGACCAATAATATAAACTAAGAAGACCTGAGGATACACCGGCATAATTGTGACATAAGGACGTTCAACATCTCAGTCCTCCCGTGACCATGGGTGCTGCAAAGTATTCGTAACTCCGGGATAGTAAAAGCTAAAATAAACCGCGATTAAATTCGTAAAAGTAGTTTGATTTTAATGTGTAGCATTCGCGTAAATAAAAGACAACATTAATGTAAACAATATTTTAAAAAACCTCTATCCATAATTCAAAACACGTTTGAGTAACAAAGTAAACGCGGGCGAAGCCGCGGGTTACAGCTAGTATATATATATATCTTGGGACAATCCACACACGGTCATCCCATCCCAAACTAGGCAGAGCCTGTACTATGGAAACCAGACAACTGATACTAATACTTATATACTTTTTTTTTTGTAAATACATACTTAAATAGATAAACAACACCCAGACACATAAAACCAACCAATAACAACCAACAATTGCACCAACGTCTAAAAATACACTGCAGCAGAATATGACCGAGTCGTGACATAATCCATCAAATACGAGCGTTGCACAATTAATCCTGTATTATGAACCCTCAAGTATTTTTGCAAGGGGTACTTTACACCCTCGCAGTGGGGGGTTAAATGAATATTGGGTCAAATGTACCGAGTGGACATCTGCGCGTTATGATGCAAAAAGGGTTGTCAGAGAGTGAAAGTTGTGCAAAAAATCGATCTTGTTGGTTTAGCGGTAACAGTTTGAGATCACAAAGTCCTGGGTTCAAATACCAAGCCGCGTACCGTACCAGTTTATTGTAGTGCTTGACCATGCTCTACCTAAGAATAATGTCCTCCTGGCTGATACGGTTACAGCGGCCAATTTTTAACATCTTCATGTTATGTGATATCTTCAACTTCACTCAAATGTGGAGCTTGGGCATTTGGGTGACCCTTAAATGTTAGTGAGGATCAACCTCATTTATATTACCTACTAATTTTATTTTGCCAATTACTTTATAAGCGGGTCAATTTTCCTCGTTAAGAAAGCTGACACGCTCCTGAACAGAAACTATATTAAATAAAAAATTTTGTGTTTCAAAATGTCTAAGACAGCATCTGATTTCGTAATTTAATGAAATTACTAATTAATTAAGAAAAAATATCGACATATCGTTGTGTTGATAGTCTCGCAGTTACAAGACCGGCTTGTGGACATGAAGTCAGGGTTTGAGTTTGAAATTAAAGCAGAATTTTTAACCACATATTCACCCACATTTTTAACAGAATTACAAGTATCCTAATTTAACAGAACTTTTGGGTAGAAATATTTTATACATAATATACTAGCGGGCCAGGCAGACGAAGTCCTGCCCTAAAAATAAGCTAGAACCCGATTGCAGTACCACCTATCGACTCCAATTACGAGTAGAAAAAAACCTAAAAAGATTCATCGAATCGGTCCAGCCGTTTAGGAGGTGTTCAGTGACAAATACACGTCCAGAATAATTATACAGCTAATAGATGTATAATTATTTATCAACGGGCTACGGGTACATGTTCCTTTATATAAGGATTATAAATGAGACTTAGTTTTAATATTCTATGCAAAGTCAGACAGATGCGAAGTAAATTGTACCAAATTATAGTCGACAACGAAACCCGCTGACAGACAGAACATATCAATATAATCATCACTCGCATAACCCGTGATATACCCCGCCACATATATGAGCCCGGCCGGGACATTCGCAACCATTTAGATAAGACGGATCCAAGCCGTGCGGTCCCCGGAGAAACCGGCGCGGACGTCACGTCTACCGCATATTCGGCTGTCTAAACCGGCTGTCTAGCCGGCTACGTGTGCGGGGCCGCGGGGACGGCGGCGTGGGACGGGGGAACTCTCCCCGTGCGGGTGCGGGGGCCTGTGCGTGTGTGCTGCGGGCCGCCCGGGGGCGCTGGGCGGCGTGGCGGCGCGGTCGTGACATTGGGGCGGGCGGATCAGCTGACGGAGTATCGATTGCCGCGGCACTTCCTCTTTGTTCTTTATGAATTTTTCATGCCGCGTCGACACAATCGCTGTAAGTTTTGTTATGACGGACGGCAACGGATAACGTCTAGTAGATGTAGAAAATCGGGTGCCGATATGATGTTATTTTGGGACCTAAGCGCCGATTGGATATATGTTTACACTTATTTCGCTTCCTAAACTTGACGGGCAAGTCGGTCTAGTGGACACCCTGGCCGCTACCCAATTGGTCCAAGTCTGGGTATTTATCTATTTAAGAATTTACAAAAAACAGTATATTGGCAGTAAATTATTATCAGTTGTCTGGTTTTCATAGTACAGGCTCTGCCTAGTTGAGACCAGATGACCGTACGTACGTACCGTTGGTATCTAAGTTTCCGTTTTTTCGTGTCGAAGCCGACTAAGTACAATATACCTACATAAAAACGCCAACTAAGTATTGTTTAGGCACTTGTTCGCTAGTTTATATAAAAATCACATGATATTATATTCCATGTGATATTATTATAATAGAGCTACATGTATATAAAGCTCACGAGAATGTTACACCGACTGTATGTACTCAGTTAAACCTGAATACATAATAGGTATCACGTACCGAACACTCGAGACGCCGCGCCGGTACATATGCTAGCCTGGATACACAACATGTAACATACATAATATTATGTATTGTAGTACATAAACCTTGGTATAATACTTGAAACAAATTTAGCCCTTTGATCTTAAATTCGTGCTACAATAATTGAGCTAACTGTACTAGAATCGGACGCGAATCGATAAAACAGGATTCATATCAAATGTCTTTATTAACTAGTCAAATCATTATGCGTAATACATATAATTAAATGATATAAGAGTACCTACATTTAGGATGATACTGCTAAACAAAGACCTGTCCCGTAGAAGGGAGGGGTTACATTTAGGATAAGTGCAGAATGGTAAATAGTCTTGAAACCCGCAAAAAAAAAATAATTAGAAAAGTAGGAGTCAATGAAAATTTAAATTCAACTTCACTCTGAAGAAGACCAACAAACTTACATAGGTAGATATAACTATGGAAAAGAAGATTTAACTGTTGCATTCAAATTCTTCAAGAACACTCCTTACGAATCAGAAATCTATTTGTTTTAATAACAGCTGCCCGGGAGTGGTTCCAAAAAGACAGGATTGTAGTTCTACAACTTTCAGTTAATAACGATTAAATAGAGCTTTTTGTAGTAAAACTTTACTGTAATGCCCTGTCTGGGCCTTTAATGTTAGAGATAAGAACGTCTGCAATCGAGAGGGCTTTCTAGGAGCCGTAAGCCCACCACTTTTGTATTGAGATTTGGAAGCTAGGATGTTTTAGACAAAGGTTTATGTTTTGAGCCGATACTTAGATTGCGTGTGAAATGGAAGTGAACTACAAGTAAAGATACGAAAGACTGCCTAGTTACTATTTAAACGATGGCTTATCTTTTCAATTGTGACATTAAAGAAAAGCTAACATTCCTAAATAGAGCTATCGAACAGGCAAATCATCGTCCCATTGGAAACCAGTTCTAAGTTTAACGTGTTTATACGTATACTTGCCATTATTTCTTAGTCTTGCCTCCTGAATTACGGCGAAGAACAATGACCGTTTAGAATTCTATAACAAGTTCCTAAAACCCATATAGCACTCAACTGTTGACTGAACTCCAGAAATCATAATTTTCACCACCGGATCGTAACGCGGTTTTCACTAAAAGATCCGACAAGAAACTCAGCGGGCTTGTCTTTTTTCAATAATATGTGTTTTGAAAAACTCATAGTCTATACAGCTAATATAAGAGTTAAATGGGGAAAATCTCCGTTAGCCACTCATTGCTAAATATAAGCATCTGATATTGTGTAAAAGTTGCGAAAGGCCGTGGGGTGACGTCACGTCGAATCCCCCAGGCAGGCTGTGTTACGACATAGCCACGGTATCCGGTACACATAATACATGGTAAGGTTAATTATGTACAATATACTGTCTATATTACTAATACTATATATTAAGCATATTTTTAATCACCACGCATAGTAGATCTCTGAACATAGTATTAGGCCCAAGTGTGTTAGCCCGAAATTCGTTAAACTTCATTTTCAAAAACATGGTAGTGCAATTATAATTTAAACTAGATTGAAGAATAATGCTAACTATGTACCATCCAAATTAAACCGGATTTCCCCGTACAAATAGCCATAGGCACTTATAATACTGCTCCTATTTTCATCAGGGGCTAAAATCTAAGTAACATTAATTATATCAATTTTATTAAACTCGTACCCTGTCATCATTAGCTATGATCGTCTTCTAACGACAACCCTAGCTATACAATTTCAAGTCAATCAGACTTCTGATTCTGGTAGACACCAGTGGGTGAAAATTAAATTGTTTTATACATAGGATCCCGTTATTTATGTACGTGTATATTATAACAGCGTGTTCACAATAAAAACCTACGTATTATCATATAAAAACTTTGTGATTTTCAATATGCTAACGTGAAGCTACTCACGCGTTAATACATGCCTAGTAATATCATGTACAGTCACGTGCTCATGTGACCCGTAACACACTTCAAACGAAAAACAAAACCAAAATTACTTCATATTCTGACAATATACGAGTACGTACATTACCCCACATCGGAATACATTCGTTATTTGTAGAGAACGGAAATTAATGAAGGCAGAATTGTATATTAAATGAGAGTAGCATGTAATCAGCCCTCGGAGCGTGCCTTGTATACGTATGAATATACGCCTCACGGATAACTATCAGGATTTAACCGTTAACAAGAAAGTTGTGCAAAATTTTACATTACAATAGTGTAGTGGGGATACCTTACTTTTTCGTCCGTAGAACATAACACACATCGGAACGCGCTCCGTTCTATATTGGTTTTAAAAACAAAATGTCGCAAAAAGTACTTGAAAATATTATACGCGAATTACAAAAATCAGTAGCCACACTCGTGATTAAAGTCAGTGCGCTAGAAGAAAAAATCAGTGAACAAAACACGATTATTCTAAGTCTAAAACCAGCCAACGCCGAAGTGCCCCCGTCAGTAAGTTCGCCTTCTACCCTCTTAAATGCCGATACTGAACAGGTAGGCACCGGAGCGCTGCAGCGCTTAACGCGTTCAGCTCGTTTAAGAGCAGAGGAAGCGCTTAGCGCCAATACAGCTAAGAAATCAAAATCATCGAGCGCAGCCAGTGCTGGAAGATTAGTTACGCAAGGTGATAATATTATACCAAACTGTGAACAAAACCGTAGGGCCACGAAACCCAACAGCGGAGCGGAAATCGCTGCAGATAAGTTGGAACCCACGCCATCAGCTGGGCCTTCAATATCAGAAAGTGCACCGTCAGCAAAAGATTTAACTGCATTGCAATCACGTCCTCATCGCTCCCGTCGCTCTGTAATAAGAGCAACTGGTGAAGTTGATGCTGACTTACTAGTAATTAAACAAAAAAAATTTGCCCATGTTTGGAACTTCCACACAGATGTTACAGAAGAGTCTATAACCTCTTACCTGCTGAAAAAGAAACCAGATGTGACATTCTCGATTAAAAGATCTGAGCCACGGCACGAAAATCACAACTGTTTTATAATTGGGACCGACGCTGAGCATTTTGCATTTTTAATCGATCCTAATAACTGGCCGGCTGGGATATCACTTCAGCAATGGTACATTCAAAAACGCCCACTCCAGAGGAACCGTACTTTTCGCACCCAATCAGAAACACAAGCATAAAATTATTGGGATAAAAATATTTTATCAGAACGTGCGGGGCTTAAAGAGTAGAACTCAAGAGATTAAATCAGCTCTTTACGATTTTCCTGGCCACACACTAGCTCTAACCGAAACAAGACTGGACGACAGCGTACACGACTCGGAATTATTTCCTGCCAACTATGCAGTATTGCGCCGCGACCGACCCAGTGGTGGAGGTGGCGGGGTGTTGTTGGCCGTTAGACAGCCACACGCACTTCAGCAGATTACATATAACTGTTCAACAGATGATGAGTTTGTGGCCGGTAAAATTACTATTGGAAAATATCGTTTCATATGTTGTGTTTGTTACCTCCCACCAAAAATTCCAAACTCAAGATATTACTCTATTTTTAACTGTATAGAAGCAATAATCTCCCAATATAGAATGCCAGTTATAGTTATCGGTGATTTTAACCTATACTCAGCACCGCAATGTGTACGTGACAACTTTAAGTTATTTCTGTTAGCATGTAATATAGCACAATACAATACTGTGGCCAACGGTTTAGGTCGTATTCTTGACCTGGTTATCACGCGTACAGATTTGCCATCTCCCCTAATTATAAGGTCTGAGTTGAGTCTCGTTGAATCAGAGGTTCATCATTTTCCTTTAGACATTACGTTAAACCTGAGTAGATTCGTACAATACAATTCGAATAAAAGCATAACCTCCACCGAATACGAAAGTACACCTACCCGCAATTTCCGTAAGGCGGATTATAACAAATTATATTCACGTTTAATGTATACTGACTGGACTTCGGTATATAATTGTTCAGATGCAAATCAAGCAGTAAATTGCCTTTATGACATATTAAATAGCTTATTTGATGAAACTGTTCCGTTTAGAAAATCTTCAAAGAGTTTAGCTCAATATCCTCCACGGTTCAATGGACAATTAATTGGCTATTTAAAATTAAAAAATAATTATCATAAGCTGTTTAAAATGACAAACAATCAATTATATTATGCCTTTTTTACCTATTTTCGTAAACAATACAAATTATTACTAAACATTAGAACGACAACGCACTTTAAAAACCTTGAAAATAGTATAATATCTAATCCTACAACGTTTTGGTCTCATATGAGACAAAATTTGAAATCTAATGAGCCATCATCCTTTGGGTTTTCGGATTTACAGCAATTAGTCGATGCATTCGCAACATTTTTTGAAAGTGTATATCAGCCCAATGCGCCCACACTAGACCCGCACGCAGCGCAAGTTGCCGCTGCGGCGGCCTTGCCCACTACTAGTTTCTCACCAGATGTTTTGGTTCATATAGATTCCATAGAGGAAAATGATGTACGTCGTGCACTCAAAAAGCTTAAACCTAAATTAACACAAGGCCCAGATGGTGTGCCACAGATAATAGTTCGAGATTGCTCTGAAATATTTATTAGCCCATTGCTACATATATTTAATTTAGCCTTACGTCAACAAATGTATCCTGATGCATGGAAGACTACAAAAGTTCTCCCGATACATAAATCTGGACAGAAGGGTAATGTGCAAAACTATCGAGCAGTAGCAGTTTTGTCGGTTTTTGCGAAAGTAATGGAAACAGCACTGTACAATCAGATTTATAAACAACTACAAGGGTGGTTCTGCGACCAACAGCACGGGTTCTTACCCGGCCGCTCGACTACATCTAACCTATTGAATATTTCTACACTAATTTCAAAAGAACTCGATGCAAAGAAACAAGTTGACGTGGCTTATTTTGATTTTCAAAAAGCTTTTGATCAAGTTAATAATGATGTACTGCTGTGCAAAATGGCAAAGATTTTCTCCAACACACTTATTCGTTTTTTTGCAAATTATTTTAAAAACCGTAAACAGTACGTTTTATTTCAAAACCTTAAATCCAATGAATTTAATGTTAATTCCGGAGTTGGACAGGGAAGTTCTCTTGCACCTTTATTATTTTTAATATTAATTAATGATCTACCATCTGAAATTAAGTACAGCGAATGTCTTATGTTTGCAGATGATGTAAAATTAGCGCTTACTATTAATTCTCCATATGATTGTAACCGTCTACAAAGTGATATAACGAGTGTTTATGTGTGGGGACAACAGAATAGCTTAAACCTAAACACAAATAAATGTGCCATCTTGTCATATAGTCGTGCTCATCGTCCAATTACTGGGACCTACACCATAGACAATACAGCTATTCGCAGAGTGTCTAGCTTTAAAGACCTAGGTACAACGTTTGACAGTAGCTTTACTTTTCATGATCACGTTACTACAATATGTGATAAGTCACGAAAATGTCTCGGATTTGTGCTGAGACAGTCAAAATGTTTCCACAATAAACTAACGTTAAATATATTATACAACGCCTACGTACGTAGCATACTTGAGACGAATTCGTCAATATGGAACCCTCATCAAATTGGACAAACACAGAAAATAGAAAGAGTTCAAAAAGCATTTGTTCGTTATCTATATAAAAAACTGTATTTTTATTATCCGTACTTATATCCAACACTGTTTATTGTGGGTATGGTGGATTTCCGTATGTTGTCAGTGCGACGAAATGTCGCCCTCGTAACATACTTCTTCCGTTTGATACGCGGTATTACATACAATCCTTTACTGCTATCTCAAGTGCGATTCAATGTACCGCGTCGTACCGCAGTGCGCGAGTGCCACCAGTGTCCGCTGGCGCCACCGCCCGCACGCTCTAACCTGGGCCAGTTCGCGCCGCTAACCCGCGCGCATACTTACATCAACCTCATCATCGCATATGATTCAACGCTAGACCTATTCTCATGCACAGAACATACATTTATTCTATCAGCAGGGCGCTACTTTGAGTTCATGACAGCTGGCAGCAGTATTGTAACGTAACTATCACAGAATTGTAATATTAATAGGCAATTATTATCATTGTAAGCACTTATCACGTAAGGTTTTCTGTTAGTGGTAAGAATTCTGTTTAATAAATAAATAAAATAAAATAAATAAAATGTAGCGCCGTATATATCAGGTTAGTATTATATCAGTTTCTCACTGTTTGTTTTCCAAATCAAAAAAACGTTCAAATTCTTGAGTCATTTAGATCTAAGATTTTACCGACAAATATCCCTAATTTGTAGTTCTTTATAGTAACAGAGTAAAAAAAGAACTTCTTATAATTCAATCATTTTTGATGAACCGGAAACAGGCTTAACCCTGTACTTCCTGATCCAACATACGTAGTCTACTAATGTGTGATTATAGTACATTTGTAGCCCATGCGTTTTGTTAAGCCAACGTGTGCTTGGTTCCGCATACCTGTGTTGGGCGCTGTGTAGAGGTGATGGCGGGCGTTGGGCCCCGGCGCCAGCAGCAGCAGCGCCCTGCTCAGCGAGCTGCGCGTGCTCAGCGGCAGGCCCGTCGGCTCGCCGTCCACTGCAACAATTCACGCACACATTAAATTCATGGACACACACACATAATACACCATGATGTCATCATATATAAATTGTAGAGCTTGCGTTTAGCAAAAGACTAGTGGTAGGTACTACTGCAGTACCCCGAGGCGTGCTCTAGCGAGCGTCCGGCGCTGTAGAGACTCTGGCGAGGTTTAAACCGAGGGCCCAGAGTCTCCATAAGGGCCACCGGAGATGTTCTAGTGGTTAACCCAGCCTCAGCCCACATAACCCAGCCTCTGCCCACATAACCCAGCCTCTGCCCACATAACCCAGCCTCTGCCCACATAACCCAGCCTCTGCCCCTAAAGAGAACGGGTACCTTTTGAAGATTTTCACCCTGATAGCAAAAAAAGGTAAGTACAACGGCAATGTCAGATTTTCTGCCTTCAAGCAGCTATGTATAAACATTGTTGTGTTCCGGTTGGAAGGACACTGTAGCTACTGAAATTATCGGGCTTAAGAGACTTAATAACAAATGTTTAAGGTTACAAACGACAGTACAGTGCAGCTTTCTACAAGCGGGCGTGTCGTTATCCATCAAGTTGGATAAAAAGATAAGCAAAGTACAATACCGAACCTGAACTGTATCCTGAAATGTATATTTAAAAAGTTCTGACGTATTTTGCATTTCACTGTGAATTATACCAGTTTGTGAACTATAGTTATAGTATGAGTAACACTAAGTCGTCTTGCGTGTCATATTTAGTATGACATTTTGATGGTAAACATGTGTTCAAGATCTGTGGTGATTGTTCACCAGTTATTGTAACACGACACTATGTTGGAGGTCACGGTAATCGGCGTGAAGATCGATACATCAGTTAGTCATTACGATTAAGAAACATAGGACACAATATTGTAAATCCGGAGTTGGAGTGCAACAAAGGTTTTTCTAAAGTGTCGGTCTAGTGCTTGCAAAATATCTTATCTACGAAGATGACGGCAAAAGTGTGAACCCCTGCATCAGTAGCTATTTTAGACCAATAAACTTTTTAGATAAAGTTGGGATCTCATGATTACACCTACATTGTTCTGTGATCACAATAGTTGGCAACATTGGACCTCCAAGTCATTTATAATCTCAGTTCTTACTGATCTTCTTTCTCGGTCTTTGCATTAAAATACTGTTTCTTTTACTTAATGCTTAGACAAACTTAGTATTTCAAAAGAACGAAAGATATATAATATATATTTTACACATAATGCACGACAAAAAAAAACAAGTTACATGTTATATTTTTTTTATACGCTATAGGTTTGCGCTTGACCACAATCTCAGTTGATGGTAAGTGAAGATGTGGTCTAGGATGGACCGCGCTTACCCATAAGATGCCTGTTCACTCTAGACTTGAATAAAGCCGAGTTATATTTATCAGTTTTATGATCTTTTGCGTGCACTGTAGGAAAATGTCAACATAGATAAAGTTAGTAGAAGTCCAATCCATTATTGCATACAACTAGAGGCGCTTTCTTCCAACACCCTTAGTTTCCCAAAGAATTTAGCAATATCATTTTAATAAACACTAATTCCAATGAAAAACCTCATCGGGGTAGGCAAGGTTACTTTCGGTTACAATAAGTGCCAAATATTTCTATAGAACCATTTCTTTGAGTCAGCGATACCGGCTATATTACCTAGGTCTTACGTGGCATGTTACGGCCTTGTCGGTGACGTAAGCGCTACATAAAAAACTAGGCCAGTTTCTTTACAAACCTGAAGTTCTAAAGGATTAGGGCGGCCTACACAAAACGGAACGAGCCAACTTGGTACCTGCGTCGTTTATCAAAATTTTCTTCGAGTAAAACTTGTAAATACGTCCCCTGAGCTAGTCACCCCCACCCGCCCAGTCTACAGAAGGTAATTTATTCAGGAATTAGTCTACAGGCGGTATCTATTCCGTCTGACTTAACCCTTTGTTTCGTTAGTATGAATATTAATGTTTATTGTCCGTGTACCGAGTAGCATAGATGTCGGCGCTTTGGGAATTTTCAAATCAGGTAATACGTCAGTTTCCTGTTTACGATTAGTCATGAAATGCTTCTAAAGACAACAAAAAGCTTCGCTAAATTACTACCTAAAATTATTTACCATTCGATTCACGACCAATGCGACGGGTAGGTATATATGTAGTTTAAGGTGCTTTGTAATTTATTAATGTTAGGAAAGCCAAGAGTATTTTCCAATTACAGCCAGCGTTTTTTCAATAAAAATAGTAATTAGAGTAATAGACCCTGGAGATGGAACTTTGGCAAATAAAATAAATGTAATCATTGAAGTAAAAGCTTTGAGTTTTAATTATTTAATTTTGTTGTGTAAATTAGGTATTTAATGTCGCGGCCTGATTTGTTCGCGGCGTTAAACGTAAATCAGATTTGTTAGTTTATATCACTTGAGTTAATTAAATTGGAAATTGTACGATTAATAATTGAAGGAGATATATTTAAGGCCAGTCATCATAAAAAACCGGCATATATGCTTACCCCGTATCCCTAGGATAAACCAAGTAAAATCGATATCAACAATATATTATCTGGATACATCCCGGCCAGACGCTTCCGTGCGCCGACCTTGGACCCCCGAAACCTCCCTAATTTATTCAGAGGGCCCACCTGTTGTCTCGTTCTCCCGCAGCGCACTCACTGCGCATGTTTGAAGCATAGAAAGGAACGGGTATAATCCCTTTCGTTTTCAGGTCGAACCGTCTAGACGGCGAACTCTTTACGGCGCTGGTCATATGGTCTGATAGCGGGTATCATGGTGTATGCAAATTTCCATGGCACACGCGAGACGCGACACCGTTGCATGTTGTGATTTATGGTGTTTTATTATGCTACTGTTTAACGGGATATGGTATTTTTTTTTTATTAATAAGCTTTTTAAAAAGTAGCCCAATCAAGCAAGCGAAGAGTTTTAGTAATAATACATAGACTGAATGATGATTATGGAACTCAGAGAGCTTTTAATGGATATTTACTGAATAATATAAGTTCTAGGTTTGTTCAGGCTGAAATACTAAAGAGTCTTGTCGTAACCGTACGGTTGCGAAGTTGCCAAAACACCGCGAATACATAGCTTTCAGAGTTGTTCAACACTGGCAACCGTTCTGTTAAACTAAGTACAGTCCGCGCTTACGAGCAGGCAACGACAGAAAAATTAATTGCCTATACTCTCTTTAACTGCCGAACCTACAAATTATAGTTAATTATCATTAACCCATTTCTTGAACATGGGTTATTTCGACACTCGAAGCCAAACAATGCTCAATACGCTGAAAGTGAATATAGACATCAATTATCGAAAATAATCGTAAACAGCTCGGGGACTTGATGTAATTAGATTTAAAAAAATATTAGAATTAACGATAATTAACGTTTATGAGTGCGGCAGTAAGAGTATCCGCTGAGCTTTCCGTAGAAGTTATGGAAAATACAAGACAGGCTAATTTAATTATCGTTGTGATACAAAGGCACTGAATTCGACTGCAGTATTCTGTTAGGTGGGTAGGGATTTGGGAGCTCGTATTATGCCTACCTCGCTTAAAAAGGTCTGTGCTTAATAAAACGAAGGATATTTTATCTATCAACTAAAGGCACTTCGATGGGCGGAATATTCTCGTTTGATACCTACTAATAAAAGAGGAAAGTGTTAAAATATTCCGACCGCGGTCCGCCCCAGTTTCATCTGGAATCTTATTTATCAGGACGTCAAAATGCAAAACAGATGCATTGGAAAACAATTGTTCTATGTTAGGAGGATTAGTTACTATGGATGAGAGGATTGCGAGTAGGTGGATAGATTTAAAAGCTATCCTTTATAGAGAGGATGAGGTGGTTAAAGCTGATATTGATAATATTGATTGATATTAACTATGGTTTTGGAAAATGTGTTGATGGGTTGTTCTGCTCTACTATTTCTTGAAATAATCTGGATAAAGATCTGGAATATAGAATTAAATAATTATATGTAGATATATCCGTGAGGTGTCTGGGTAAGAATATGGGAGGGTGCCCCATCTCCTCCCGCTGAGTGTCCGTAAGGCGCGACTAAGGCCTCATTTACGGAGACGCGGGGCGTCGCGCGTCGCGTGCGGCGGCGCGGCCCGCACTAAATTCAAATGTAGGGCGTTGTATGAGTGTGTTTACGGAGAAGCGATTTTACACGCGTTTGCGCGTGTTTTACGGCGGCGCCCGCGGATGGCATCGCCGCGTCTCACGCGGCGTTCATCGCGGCGGCGCACGCAGCGGTGATTCTCGATGAAGCGATGCCTGTGGCGGAACCTTCTGCCAGTCTATTTGGTAATCGTGCAACACAGACGTAGTCACCATCGCAATGGAGTATGATATGATAGATTTTTTTTTTAGAAGAAAATTGTATGTTAAAAAGTGAGTTGCACCGCCGTTGCACGCGGCGGTGCACGCCGCGGGCGCAGCGGCGGGCACCGCCACTCTTCCCGCCCCGCGTCTCTATAAACAGCATCATATATTGCTATAAGTTTGTGTTTACGCGTGCGATGATACGCGCCGCTTCACGCGCCGCCGCTACGTAAACAATAAAAACGTCCGACGCGCCGCGAGACGCCACGTCACACGCGACGCGCGACGCCCCGCGTTTCCGTAAACGAGGCCTTAGGGAACACAAGAAGACGGGCAACAGCGTCTTTCTATTGGATTACCTACCAACTATACTGCGATCCCCGAGACTGCCAAGCGTGGGGATTATGGTAACCCCTCCCCTCTAAGGGGAGGCCTTTGTTCAGTAGTGGACGTCTTTAGGCTGATGATGTAGATATATAAATGAACGACTCTACTATATACTTTTACTAAGCCTATTTACATATACATTTATCGTATATATATTTACGTAGTTATCTACTACATAGATCGACTCTACATAAGATTTTTTCTTTATGTTTTTTCCTTATATATTTCGTTGTTGCTGTTTTCTTAAACTAATGTATAAATATTAATTGATATTCTCACAAAGTACTGTTAATTGTAGCCTGAAAACATGCAAAATATGTAGCTATATTCGTTTTAACCAAATTGCAGTCTTTGTGCAGCATTTATAAAAATAGTAGTATAATGTTGTTGAATAAGCGGTCATCGACAGCCCGGCGAGGCGGACGCGGGAAATACCTATCTGCATTATTCAGAGGTGCCTAGGAAGGAGTGCATACACCCCCCTCCCCGATGGGGGAGAACGATGAACCCTGAGCAGCACGTTTTAGGGTTCATAAACGGAAGAATGCAGAAACCTAATCAGGAAAATGCATTTGTTTAACACAACTACCGACACGTAGCGTGGGACTGCAATGTTTTGAGATGAGTTTGGTTAAAAAGAATATAACAGTACCGTGAAGAATTGTATGAATTTTATTCTTTTACATGTGCAGAGGGATATGGAGTCTCACTGAATGAAAATAAATATGAATGAAAAAAAAAAAATAGAATAAAAAATCGCAGTAGATGTATGGTGGTTTCAAAAGTTTTCATTGTGCTACCGATTACATGAATAAAAATAACACAACAAAGTGCGAAAGTAGGCAGCATGGGATGAAATTATTTCTGCCTAGTCATTAAGCGTAAATATAAATAACAGGAATTAAAAAAAGCCTTAAGGTAATAAGTAACACATTTTTCATAAAATTTAAGCTTTACAGGTTGTTAAATATGTAGGCGAGATATCAATATTTGCTTTGCCTTCCTTTATTTTGACTTATGTTTGAATCTACGGAGGAGGAAATCATGACACAGTATCACGTTTCTATTTATAAAAAATATACCTGTAACAAACGTAGATGGTGGTTTGATTTAAAAAAAAACTGAACATTGTACTAAATCAAGTACGATACAGGCAGAGAAATCGACGTACCAATAAACTTTTACCCCCTTCGCCGCTTTAACACTTATATCTTGACGAGTCTAAAACAGCTGATTTAAAAATAATGTGTGATGGTTTTGACAAATATCGTATAAAATGTCGTCAATATAAGTAAGTATATTATCGGGCTGTACTGAAATCCTTCATCTCATCGATAAATAACAATTTAGGTTATACTCTGTATCAATACCCTCGATCTAGGGCGCCCCAGAGGCGGTCCCTCTCGCATAGCAAATATCCTAGATATTTCTTGCTTTCAATATAACTATTAATATCTGTACGGACTGACTGGAAACGTGTCGTACCTGATATTGAAGGGAACCCTATTTAGAGAAGCAATTTAGTGCACGCTAAGCGCAAAGAAATGTTCGCAAAAACATGATATTCGTTGATGGTTAACTTTCTATGTTTACCTGAAGTAGCTGATAGAAAACTGCTTTACCAGTCAAGACCCGCTATTACATTATTTTAGATGGCATCGCGGTCTCCAGCACCCGAGTTTGAGCACTTTTTAATTAAAATTCTAATAACAAGGTGTCCACGTTTCATTACCAGAAATTCATAATAGAAGTATGTTATAAGCTTATGCTAACAGTTCCTAAGGCCCCGGCCAAACTTAAACGAGTGCTTGCAGCAAGCTACTGGTAACTGGCCTGGCTATTACCCAACTAAAATAAAATAGCAACTCGCAAAGCGTAATTGTTTTGAAGAGACTTGATAATTTGACCGACTGATAATAATAATATAATAATGATCTTTATTTCAGGCATAGTTCCCATAATTTACAATAATAGATATAAGCATAATATTACAATAATAAATATAATAGCAGTCCATCGGCTTTGAATATAAAAATAAAGGTTTAGGTTGTCCATAAATGGTACACATATATTTTAGCGCCAACCTTTTCATCGTAGGTAATAAAACCCTTACGATACATACACAGACAAGCTAAGCCTAAAAACTTAAAGTTATGCTGTTTTTTGTTGGAAAGGATCCCGCTGCTCAATCTTTTGTGACTCTTGTAACCCAGTATCTACAGTAATCACATCATGTCATAGAAAACAGGGATCAAAATAGTAACATAGTTAAGTAGAGTGCAATACTTTTCTGTTTTGCATGTGTTTAGTACAAGTTGTCGCTAATCCAATCCAAGTACTGGCTGTGTCTGTGCAGGGCCTAAACGAAACGTAACGTAAAGCGTGCATTGCACTCTATACGACAGTGTTGCTGGTTCTAAATAACAGCCAGAGATGGGGAGGCAGCGGCGTGCATTCACCTGCACCCCCGACCCACCCCCTAACATAACTTATGCAAGTTTGTTAATATTTCAGGGAGGAAAGTAAAAGCTGTTTTCAGCTTTGATAATGTCGACCTTGTGGTGTGCTTGGCTTGTCATTTACATTAGTTAGTTATAATTAAACTGATTCTACGGAATGTTGTCTTTTATTTACGCGAATATTACACATTGAAATCAAACTACTTTAAAAAAAACCGTAAAAGTAGTTTGATTTCAATGTGATTCTACGGATATCATATGTAGCGGCTCGACATTTTTTATACACTGTATTACATTTTTTGTAGTAAGTACTTACTCAGTACTTACAAAAATTGTAAGTAATTATTATAAATAAAATTTCATGTGCACATAATATAAATTGGGTCTCGTAAAATATGCCAAGTTCAGCAGCCATATTTTTTGGAACAAAAATAAACGGAAAATCGTATTTTTTTTAATTATTTCCTGTCGCGTGTGTACAATATGGGAAATATTTTTACTGTTGTGTTTACGCAAATGGCATTTCTTTGTGTTTACATTTAAAAATAAACAGTTAATAACGTAATGCTCGTATGTCGCTGAGCACGCATCAATTTACAACATCTAAAAATGGCGGCATACGAGAATATATCTGTTGTTCGATATAAATCAGCCTCAATATTTCACGAAAGTTAAATTTTGTACTTACTTCGTCCTGATAGGTTATCTACAAAAGAATAATAATACCAGCCCTTGTTTTAGTGCCACTATTGGGCACGGACCTCCCCTCAAGATGAAGGGGTTTAGGCCATAGTCCACCACGCTGGCCAAGTGCGGGTTGGTGGACTACAAAATAATGACACCCACATAGGAGTGAAACAAGGACCTTTCATGTAAAGCCTCATCTTATTTAGAATCTAACGCACATATTTCCGGTTATATAATAATCATTTGTGTAACAATATCTGCGGTGTATATGACGTTGGAACTTCATCAATGGTGTGGAGAAGATCTCACGTCCACCGCTTGATAAGTCATTCCGGATTTCCCCTGGCCTTTATTGTCACAAACGATGGCCGCCTGCCAGGGCGAACGACGACTTTGAACTGTCCTTGTATGGACTGCATCTATCCTTACTGCTTACTATATGCTGTTTGAGGACCGGACGTCAGCACTGTATTAGGAAAATGGCGACGAAGTTACTGGAAACTCTCTATTCATTTTCTTAGCCTCTACCAATATATTACAATTATAGTCGATTGATTTTTTGATGGGACTAATCCCACCACTCATCACCAGTGAAGACATCGAGGTTTGACCCTCGGCGAGTCCCGGGGACACGCTAAATTGTCTTGGAACGAATGTAGTCATAATAATACATTTGTTTCAAGCAATACTTATGGATATGTTAATTATATTCTCCACGCTCTATAGTCCAATTCCAATGATGGCGATCGCACCGGGGAAGTGACCGAATCAATGGTACAATAAAATTAATAATGTACACGTGTCCGGTGTCCGGATGACGTAATCAGATGCGGTCCAAGTCAGGAGATATTGGCGAGAGCTCTTATCAAGCGTATTTTTGATATGCTACTTAGGGATAGATGAAATTCTCGACTCATAGTAAACGATACGATGTGTAGAAGACTAAAGTAGAGAAAAGTAAAGTGGAGTAAAGTAAAATAGAGAAGAGTAAAGTAGAGATATTCGTTGTTAGGTCTCTCTTTACAGCTACGGTGCTATTCACAGCTACTAGCAGGATTACTGCTGCTTTGCAACGGATCCATTATACGTATACCCTTTTTTATTTTACAAGATCAAATTCGGCACTATAACTGTATGACCACAGGAGTGATAGCCAACCGGTGACCAGCCAAAGACAGGTTGACCATATTATAAGAAAAACAAGATAAACGTAATTGCATAGAGATAGTTGATGGGCGGAAGAGTAGACGAAGCTATTTTTTGTCTCGAAAATATGCACGTGAGCGAAAACGTGAATACAAAATTATCTTTTACAGTGATTATGTTTATTTCTCGTGCCAACTGATATTCATTAAAATAAATATGTAGTCTGGTCTTTATTTTCGGTACACTTAGTATTAGAAGTCTAACATACCAATAGGTATGGTTATTACTTGTGTATAGTACTCCGAATGACGTATTGGTAATTAAAGTTTACGACTTGCACCATTGCCAATCAGTTATATTTATTGAGGAAAACTTTACTAAAAACTGCGGCTGTGTACTGAGTTTTCGAACACTCAGACTTTCTTTGAAGGATGTGATTAGTAATCTTTACGTTGGTCGTAGAACTACTTGCCAGAAAGGGACAGTTATAAAACACTAAGCTTCTATTTTGTTTGACACCAAAGTAGGAAGACGCAGGTTTCAAAGCATAATGAAGACAAAAGTAATGATGGTGTCAGCGTCGCGTGCGGATAAGGAGGAGGGTAAGGCGAAGGAAATCATAACACGTTTTTTTTTCAGCTGGAATATTTTAAGATGACGTGGTCAAATTATTTGGAAAAGTGCCTTAATTTTCAATCATTGCACGTTATTTGATTATGATTTTTAAAACGGTAAGCAAGAGATATTCATTAAAAAAATTATATATATAGATATGTTGAGTGAGTGCTAGTAGCATTTCATCTCATAATTCACTTACATTCAATGATGCACGGTAATAAAGACTATTGGTTCCGATACATTGGAAACCAGACCGTCTGCAGCCAATAATAGGGTTAAATAAAGATTGACGATACGTTTCGGCAAATCTCCGTTGAGATGTCTGACGTCAGGGAGTAACATCCGGGAAGCCATGCTATTTCCAACGCGAGAACACGGACCAGAACTGTGACCCTCTACAGCATTAAAAATTAAGTGTTTTAGAGGTCTTCTTATAATGGTCATGATACCTGTGGAGCGAGTGTTAGATGCTATCGACGTGTGCGATAGTCATGCGTGTGTGTATAATGAGATTTTTAATGATTCAGTGAACTTAAATGTCCCACCGATATTGGTAAATTTGTAGATTTTAGAAAGTGGGGTATGCATAGGCTGTGTTGATGATATTGAGTGATGTATTATAGATGGTGACATAGATATTTGACAGGCCTGTTGGTCTAGTGGTTACTGGTTAGATACCCTGGCGGCTGGCCGCTACCTCATAGGTGGTGGGTTCGATTGCCACCCAGTGTCTAGGTGTTATGTATCTATTTTACTATGTATTTACAAAAAAAAGTATTAGTATTTGTAGCAATTGTCTGATTACCATAGTACAGACACTGGATTAGGGTCAGATGACAGTGTACGGATTGTCCCTGGATATTATTACTATTAATAATACTTGATTTTAGCTAAAATAGGATAATTAATGGAAGGACTCGTTTTGGCAGCCAACAGAAACATATTCTACTAGGCGTTAGCTAAATCTGTACCTACTTATTATCTAAACGTATTTGACGTAAAAAATATAAATCTTGTTCAACGCTAAATATTGCCTCATTAGAATTTATTTGATTACCCTAGTTTTTAGAATGACTTCCTTTGGTAGTTTTATAATACTAGTAAACGACATTCGAAATTTAAATTTTAAAATGTCAATCATGCTTCTCTTCTTCTTTATTTATTGTGTATAAACTGAAATGAAGTTCTAATTAATAATTATTTATCTGGTAATTATACTTGTATACCATTTGCATCATTAATACACGTCGTAACACGACCTTACAGCAGTCACTGTTTTGCAACAAATAAACCTCTTCCGTGTTACAGAAATAAATTAGTATGGCGTACATATGGTCTATACCTACTATGAGTAATACTTCAATGAGTTTCTTAATGATGGTAACGTAATCCGTCACATTTTTTGGCAAAGGAGCTTGTCGAGTGCTAAAAGAACGGTTTGATATGAATTTGCCAAAACTGATTTAGAAAATAATGTACTTAGTAATAATGTTAATTGGATCATTATTGCGAACACAATAAGTATGACCGGATTGTATAACAAAGTAGCTATCCGCGTCTTTCTGTCTGTTCACTTGGTCGGTTTTGCCGTCAATTGAATAAAATAACTATCAAAAAGATTATAATGAATAATTCGTGTTCAAAAAAATATATCCGAAAATCCATGCTGCGTAATTGTTAGTACAGGCGGCTGGTAATATAAATATTGAAATAAAGTGAAAATTCCTGTTGTCATCGTGATACGTAATTAAGTCAAATCAATTTCAAGACCGGTTATCGATAAGGTGTATCGAGAAGTTCAGTAAATTCTATTATAGCTTTTATATCGATTTAAATCGATTGGTTTTACCATAAAATCGAATTGGATACCGTTGTCGTACCTAACGTGGCGCGATTCATCTTCATCCTTGACGGTCGCATTTTGTTTCTGGTCACGCTGCGTACGCGCACGTACGCGATACAACTCGTAATTGATATATTTTGTTGACATTAGCATTAGTATGACAGTCGTGTGCATTGTATAATAGTTATTAATCCAAATACTTTTCCTTGTGGACGACATTCTGGATGACTATTTCCGTGACGATTCATAATATATCCTATTGCGGTTAGCGGAAATAATTTACTTATGCACATCCCGTTCATAACTGTATTCTAGTAAAGCTATATAAATACTTCAAATAAGTACCTACTATCAACATGCACTTAAAATAGTAGACAGACAATAGTTTAATAAAATATTCTGAAATATGTATTAGTGTGCACGAAAATGCAAGTAGGTATATAATGTTTATTAATACAATACATAGTTGAGATATTCATAAATAAAACTGCATGAATGTAACTGAACGCAAAGATAAGTGTGGACGGGAGCGCAATGCCAATATGGCGTCGGAAAAGCGCGGGCACTTTCCCGCGCGCGGGAAACGAAGAAAGTGGCAGGCAGCCGCGCGCCACGAAATGGAAACCGTCGCGATTAAATGCTGATTGATAATACGTTTATCTGCTAACTTTAATAACTAACCACGCGAATTATCTATGTAGCGTAAACTTTAACAATTTTGATCCTAATTTTTAATTTTACAGACGGCCTTTATTTTATTAAGTAAGTCTCTGCCTACTTACATAAGTACATAAAATAATTCTAGGTCAACTGACTTAATTTAATGTATATATAAGTACTCACTTCAGACATTTGGAATTCATAGCACGCCTAGAAAAATTGGTCTCCGATCAATTTTCTTTCAATATAATTTTCAGGCTTAGCTGTATTTTTACCTTTTACGTCAATGTTCATAGGTCTTTTCTTATAAATGGCAGTTAAGTAGATTCTTTCAAAAACTTTTACTCGACATATAACATACAGCAGGACAATTGAATAAATATGCGTACTTACATATTTATTCAATTGTCCTGTTGCATATATGTAGTAAGTATAAGTACTTATATGTAAACGTTTAATAATATGTGGTGCTACGTAAATCATGATTTACATGAGGTAGACTACATCCGCGTGACTCATGTAGAAGCAGGCGATCATTCGCTGCTCCGCCCAAACAACGTAACGATATGAAAACTTAATAACAAAAGAAATAGATTTGCCAAAAAATTTGCTAAAATTGAGAAACAATGTTTTAATTGTGATTTTGAAGCGCTTACTAATGAGTGTAATCAGTTAAAACACATTTCAGATACACTTGTCTAAATATACAACAGTTTATTTTAAAATATTATCATATGCCATTAATAATTAATAGTTTTCCTTAAGATACACTTCCTTGTTAAGACGAATACACAAATATTTTTCATAGTAAAGTAATACATGTAATATAGGTACACGGGTACCTTTAAAGACCAAGAAATAAGAAGGTCTTATTGAAAGTAAAAACGTAGCGAAGTGTTGTCATATACCTAGCACATGATCAGAGAGCGGTTTATATTTGTGTGGCGACCGTAAGTGGGTCAGACGGGCAAGAAGGGCGAGATGCGCCCGCGCATCTACGAGCGCCGTTCACCGCGAGAGGTAGTGATGGAGCGCCATGCCAGGATAGTAGAATACCGATTAGTTTCGACCTTTGAATAATATCAGTTCGTTTGCATAATTAGGTACTTTAAAAGGTTTTGGGGACACTGAAAAAGATCTTAGTGCAGTTTTTCATGTATGATGGATTTGTGTTATTGAGAGCTTAATAAAATTTTACGTCTTTTAATATTGCTGGTTATCTGTCGTTGCCATATATTGACATTTTTGGAAAAAACATCTAAGTATTTGAATGTCTATTAAATATTGTTTTTAAATTGCATAACAATAAAATGATTTAATTAAACTGCATTCTTGATCACATTTTCACAAGTTTCATAACTGTAATGAACTGTAATCTATTATCATTATAAAATCTATCTAACAAAATCTATTATCATTATAATCTTCGTTGTTTATTTACAATTTATTGGTCCAAGATTTCTTTTATAAAAGTAAAATAATAGTTTAATAAGCATTTCATTACATCGATCACTGCCTGATACAATACAGATAATAGTATTATAGACGATTCCGTTTCGCAAGCCATTGTACATTAGTCATGTCCTAAAAGTTTGTACATTGCGATAGAATTTTTTTTGGGCCAACCTTGTCTGAGGAAACAACAGGTTGCCGGTGTACGTGCAGCCTCGGCCGACCGTTAATTCTGCTCACGGTCGTGGCTAGATGTAAACATGCCTTTATAATTTGTTTGTTTTTTGTCTATGGCCATCGGAACGACCGAGATCGCGCGGTCACTACACTAGCTACAAAACGTAACTGCTTCGAGTTGTGTTTACCATACCGGCGCGTTATGACCGTGACCCCATTGAACTCTTAATAGTAAAATTCTTCACGCAAAGAAACTCCACAATCGAGTGAACGTTATCATAAAAACATGTAATTAACAAATAGGTAAAATAATATTGTTTATCGTGTACATGGCTCGGTGTTGCATTAATAGTAAGTAGCCCGCAGATAAGATGCCACTACGTACAGATAAGCTTACTATCTCGATTACGAGCACTCGTAGGAAATAAGAAATAGGGACAAGGATATTGGGTCGCTATAGATATAAACATTGTTTGTTTCGTCAATTATGATACACGTGTAAAAAATTACGACATCGGAATAAGACTCGTGGAATTAACCGGTACTTACAAAAAAATGAAAAACCGTAAATGTGTCATCGAGAACGAAACTGCGCGTCACTACGTCCGCCATGTTTGGCAGTGCAGCGCGCGAAAGTGAGATTTAACGCGAACGGTGCATCGTAGCTCCCTTGACCCGGTTGCGAGCCCCCACCCGCGCCCGCCGCACTACGATAGTAAACGGAACACATAGATACCTCGTCTAGGCGAGAACTGCAACTAGTGGCCGTGGTGTGTGTACTGTGTGCCTGAACGTTAGTATTAATAGCACACCACCGTGACCGATGGAAATGTTTTTCAGGGATGCGATTAGGCATATTAATCTACTGTGATTACAAAATATGTTGTTTAATTTATGTTAAGTCGGAATCATTTATTATAGCATTGCGAAAGTGGAAATACCAAATAGGTCAGTGACTGCAAAGCTCTCAAAATCATATAGTTAGTGAGCTTTGCTTACTTTGTAAGGAACCTAGCGCGGTGATATCAGGCCGTTCTAGATTATTTTTGAGGTTAAAACGATCTATTAGCTAAGTAAAATCGTCGGTTCGTGATAATGTAGAGGAAATGATTTCAAACCGGATCCATTAATGGAATAGGTAGTGTAGGCGTGCTGTTAGTTAATAGCTAATCACATCAGAACTATACATTAAAATCGTTTTATAAGAATTTCTTTACACATTTTTGATATAATCCGATTATGCGATGTAATTCAGGTCGATAGATAAGAATAATTTAACTGGATATCAAATATTTTCGTATTTTATTTATTACCCCACCTAAGTATTTTAACTGTAGATTATGTCTTTTTATGAAAGAAAGACGGAAAAAAGTATTTGTTTTATCTTTTTATTCCATAACAATTAAATCTGAATGTATGTATGTTACATATTATTTGCAATGAGATTTAATTTATATGGCCAATTAAATAACCGGTAAACCGATGTACCGGAAACGTTTGCCAATCTCTAGAGCAACAGGGCGTTCGGAAATCGTACTCGTTGGCATACGCAATACTTGGTTGCCACACCGATGTGTAGTCGCTTTGTGGATTTATTGCTAGTGACCTGCAAAAATTCCTTCTGGCAATATTTAAATTACAACTATAACTATTATAAAACCGGATATTTGGTAATTTACGGTTTTAAAACCTACTCTTCTTTTATTAATTTCATAGATGGTGCTTGACGGTTTCATACACGGTTTATCACGGTATTGATTCCATTGCTGACGTTACTACACTTTCAACTCGAAGTATTTTAAATAAAACAATATCGCAGGTCGTACCAATAAAGCTATTCAATTAAATTCAATTTAATTTATTTGCATAAATGTGGTGCTTAATAAAAATATCGTACATTAGAAACATAGCGAGCGATACACATTTGCCATTAAATAGCAAATCATAGCATGCTATGATTTCGATATAAAATAGACTCTTTGACTTTGGTAGACACTACGTGCGTAAATAGATTATATTTACATTTTCATCATCATTAATTTATTTTTAAGTAAACGGAATGCTGAATTACTCTCATTTGATATTCAGGTTTAAATTGTACTAAATATGACTTGCCCTATAAGTACATCTCTATTGGAAAAATTGAAAGCAAATTAGCGAGCAATTTGGACCCTACCTATATGAAATAGAATGTGAAATAGTGTTTTCCTTTTTGGGACTAATCCCGCCACTACCGCCTACAGGAAAAGGTGTTATATGGCTACGATACGCGTTTAAACCTTAGTAACGAGTATAATTGTCTAGTTGATTTTACAGTAAAAGAGTTCGTTCAATGTAATGTCTTACACGCATTTATACGTTAAACCAGAATGACATAAAAAATATTAAAAAATCTTTAAAATTTCGACTTTGCTCGCGGTTTTCCTGTTTACTGCGCGGGCGCAGCTGACTTGTAGGTCGAGTGCGCACACGTCGAGTTACGAAACCAGCGTCGCCGTCCCTGCGCCTCTTGCTGCCACGTCACGATACCTCGTAACTGGTTATAAACTTTAAAAACTGTCAACATAGGATATGTTTATGGTTTACAAACTTAAGAAGGTGTGAACGAGACATGGACCTAAATACAGTGACCCTGTAGCTATGATAAGCATGGTTCATTAAATTAATGTAAAGATGCCTTGTTAGTAAATAATTGCGACACCTAAGTCTGGGTATTGTTGATTAGGTAAAAAAAGTCAACAAAAATGTTGTATACTTTAGCAGTCTCAGTTTCAATTCAACAATAGTTTATTCCTCCTAGCTGCTGTTTATCTTCTAAATAGAATACAGCATGTTGGAAATTATTCAATAAGTCCAGTGAAGAATGTAATTATCGATGTAGGTTTAAGTGAGGGTCACTGAAAACCAGAGATGGGATCAAGCAAGACCTCCGGCTCCGATTTTAAGTGAAATGAGTGCGTATGTTGTGATTGATATGTTGTTTTTTTTTGTTTGTATTTTTTGGCTTAAAAATTATTTTGTGCCATTTAGTTATGGCACAGAAATCGAGGTATCGAGGTATATTCACAGTTAAATTATTCTTTCTTTTTAATCTATAAAAATTAGCAAAGCAGAATGAATCAGAACCCATTTTCCGACATTTAAATAGCCTAAAACGCCGCTGCTGTTGTCCTGTCAACACCACTACTATAACATGTATCCCTTCTGTTGTTTTGCGTACTGGGCGTCCGGAAAAGCGTAAATACCGGCGGCGCATTGCGCGCGCGCCGCGCACAAACAAACAAACACGGAGATACTGCAAACATCCATGCGCGCGCGCACATTGTTGTCGGACAGGCACCGCGAGAGCTTCCTCCCGCTGTTTTGATACAACCACGTAGTATCCGACACGTATGAGTAGTTCCAAAAAAGCGGGTCTGATTAAATTCGATTGCAAGCGTACTAGACCGTGAAGAGTAGAATTTTCTAGAGTGACTTCCTCCAACGAAGGACAGCGACCTCTCAATGTTTGTTGCTATACGCTTCGGTGATTTAGTTAACGCGCGACAAAAGGACTTTTGCAGATTGGAACGCACCGTATAGATAACTATTTAAAGCTAAAATTACAGATTCAGTATCCTGTTTTTCTTTACAAGATCAAAATCGGAACAATAAATGTATGAACACAGAAGTGAATGTATGCATCATATTGAATGTATCATATGTTATTCTTTGATATTTACAAGAAAAACAGCGCATGTCACTGTTTACATATTTCCTAGTTCATCGCTCATATTGTGAAAAAAAAAAGAGGTACATACTCTCGCCATTTTTATTGTAAAACAAAAACAAAAAGCGGTCAAAATTTAAAATTTTTGATTATTTTTTCAATACTACTTAGTACAATTGAATAATAACAATAAACCATTCTAAAACCGAAAATAGTAGAATAGATTTTTTAATCTTAAAATATTAATATCTAGTGTCTGAGTAGGCCACGCCACAGTGCAAGCCAGTGCCGGCACAACTCGGCCGGCCGGGCGGCCTGGCGACCGGTACACGGCTGGCGGCGAGAATTTTGCTGACATTGACACAGTTATCGGTTTCGTAACAGCCGCTGTGATGTTTGCAGTGATTGTCTAGTTGTTTCTGTTTTTTAGTCCGTGGAAATATTCGGCTCTCGATACTTGGAGACTGAATATAATAAAGATTGGAACGTTGGAAAGCTGGTGTAGTAAACACGCAGTTAATTTCATTTATATTTTAGGGCACGACTGATGTTGAAACATATAATTTTAGATTTGATTAGCACATGACCATCAGATTAAGTTCCGCTACATTAAGCGTAGTAAACACTCCTTGAATCTTATTTTATTACAGCCACCAGATTGCGTGTCTATTCCATCCATCAAACACATTCTTGCGAACGATTATCGGATACAAAAATCTCTATGGTTTTTGTTGTTTGTTTGTCCCATTGTTTGAGACCGGAAAAGTCCTTGGATCCACATGAAGATCAGCTCGGTCATGTCTAGCGGTCGTGTGAATCACTCGCTCATGGCAGCCATAAACATGAAGGCTTTGTTGGCCTTGCGACGGATTCCGTTGCGTAAGGTAGCTCTACATATTTCCTATTTTATGTTAGTGAAAGCTGGAAAATAAACTGAATTCTGTAACTTGGCGTCCTTATGACTGAGATAATAATATGTGTACTAAAAGGTGTTAGAATTAGTTTATATGATGAGCTTATTATGTTTTGCTTTTTCCTGGGCTAAGCTTTTGTCGATATAAGGGACTTGTACTTATGGGTTATGCTTTTAGATTTTTTATCACATTGAAAATGCGCGTTCAGATGTGAACGCTTAATGTGTAAAAAATATTTTGAAACTTCGTACCGTGGGCATCAAAGGCATACAGTTAGCGCTACGGCTTTTTAACTGGTTGCGTCACCCACTAGTTGAGCAACTCGATGTGTTGTAAAAATGCCGGTGCGGGACCGCGCGAAAATGCCCCCGTCGTTCCTCGTTAATAGATAATGCGCCCTAAATCATGGCTGTACGAGTTATTTTCTAATAAAACTATTAGTAAATTTAGCGTAGGTATGTGTACAACTTACATCAATAATGCGTGCAAAGCGAATGTTGAAAAGGTTCTTTTTTTGCAGTGATATGTTTGGCAATTTGTGTGTGTTACAGAGTTTTTATAAGGGTGAATAGAGTAAATGGGACAACTAGAATTCATGTATATAATAATATGTACGGTACAATTCGTGGTGGTGTATAAAATTACTTCTTTTTAACATAGCACACGTTCATCGAAGTCTTTAACATTGTGAACCAAAATATAAGTGGTTAAACGATTTATTAAATAAAATTACAAAACCGCGGCCGCCGGCTCGCGTCTGTTTTTATTGGCATTTAGATTTGTCGGCGGAAATTACGCCATGATACTGACATTTTTATTGTACAGGAAATCGAGTGTATTACTTAATACACCTTCATCAAATGTTAATGTGTACCCAGCAGATTAATACCATCCCTTTAATAGGCCCAGCAGATTAAGACTACATTTATAGTTTCACCCGAAAGCATAATATCAATTTATTGTTATACATGATAACTCTGGAAACTATGCCTCTCATCACTAAATACGAAAATTAATTTATTAAAACACCTATCTAGACCTTCTGTATTTTTTTATATACAGTACGACATTTGATAATCAATAACCATTCTGATTTTCAACCAATAAAGAAACATAATGATTTCTGTTTTTTTTTTTATTCATTTCAATCAATAAAGAAACATTCATCCTAATATTCTCGAAAGGCGTTGGCAGACCATACTTTCTGACATTCACAAAAAAATCGGTACAAAGCACCCCATATCACTCATAAATATTAATAAGTTAGGTTTGCAAGATATTATTCCTGCGATCGCGTATTTAGGCTATGGACGAAAAAATCATTAATGTTTAATTTAGATGCCGAGGCGAAAGCGCCTGTAACTCGCGAGCTTACTGCCGACGCTGGATCCATTATTTATGAACACTAACTGATTTACACGAGAACAACAGTAGGTGGTTTCAATTTTTGTCAGATATGCCAATATGGGTGTTGAGCAGTAACAATAATGCGTGCCTCTTTGGGCAAAGAGATGAATATGTGTGTGTTTGATTGTATAACATAAAAGATAATCGTATTAGCGTATTAAGTAAACCGTTCATCTCGTGTGATCTCGTAATGTTCAGAGAGTTTTTTTTATTAAACCCACCCTGTGTACTGGAAATAATTGTGGAGTTTTTTTACT
This sequence comes from Furcula furcula, assembly GCA_911728495.1. Lineage (NCBI taxonomy): Eukaryota > Metazoa > Arthropoda > Insecta > Lepidoptera > Notodontidae > Furcula > Furcula furcula. The sequence continues at coordinate 1,535,019 of OU452243.1, forward strand.
AAACCCCCTGACCTTGTGTACTGGGAATAATGAAAAATGAAATGAAAATGAGACAAACGTGTTGCTACAGTGGGCCTGCACCAATTTTATAGCCGGCCCTCCTTCCTTATCGCTAGCGAATCGCCACTTCGAAAGTTCTCAAACTATGGGCTTATAAACTGCAGAATTGTGAGGAACCCCGGTGTATTATCGGTTCTACACCCTTATTCACTCGCTCACGGATAACGAGCGTGATAGTGATGTACAGCGATCACAAAATAACACCGTACTGTTGCACATTATAGCATCAATGGTCAAAATACTCCATGAAATTGATATTAGCACGCGACAAATCGACCGCAATACCGTTGAACCGAACGTAATCACAAATAATTACATACGTATTTTAAAAAAATATATAGTGACGAGACGAGTCGGACGTTGGCCTGATGGTAAGCGACGCGCCTGCCTATCGGGAGTTGTATTGTATTAAACATTAGGTAAATCTTACAGCTGGCTTCAATCATGTAGAGTACGTTGGCAGGTGGGATGTGGTTATGCGATTGAAGTTACTGAAAATTCCACTAATGTGGTTTTTAGATTCGATTTTCAAGCATCATTTGTTTCAACTCAGCCTAATACCTACCTTTTGCTTTTAATGTAATAGAAGGTAGTAGTAAAATAAATTTATGACCAATACATTTTGCACCCCATTTATAGGCGGTTACTATGTTAGTTCTAGATTGGCTAACATTACAACGCATTTGAGTTGAGATTATCACGGTCTATTTAAATTGATATATACACATACATGTCTAGACGGTGTATAAACAATGTAAACTGATGAGAATCTCCCCACTCGGGGGTCTGGCTTGTTCCAGATAGCTGTTTTCTGAGCAAACTCACTGGTACGCCCTAAGTACCGCTCCGTATAACAAGCGATGACACGCGGAGCGATACATAATATGTAGCTTTTAAAAAACTCGTTGACAGATACCGAATTCTCGGTGGTTCTAAAATTAAATTTTAAGAAATGTTAATTGGACTGTTGCCAATCTGAGAGCGGTTACCGTGATCCAATTTTAACCGCCATAAGCCGGTTCAATTGATTTATTATCTCACTCCAAAATTTGTTTCCAAAATCGTTATTACCGTGCTAATTAATCGATTTTTTCGGCTAAGTACTCGAAAGAAAAAAACAAACTTCAAGTCTTGAGTTTTGGTTTTCTACAACAAAAGTCACTCACTGCAGCCTATAGGCGCTAGCACTAGCAACACTAGAAGACTCACTAGCGCGTTGCCGACCATTAAGTCATTAAGTCATCATTAAGTCTTTTGTGTCCGGTTATTTCACCAGCTACAGTATTCTTCACAGCAATGTTTACACACTGCTGCTTGGGGGCAGAATATCTGCCGTGGTGGTACCTACCTGGACGGCTCACACAAGGAACCTACCTAGTAAAAGTTCCTGATGAATATCCTTGAATTTATTTTCTATTAAAACTAAATACATAACACAATAGTTCATTTAAACTAATATACTAAGTGATGTTCATTATTTATTATCGCCTCGCTTGTAAGTACTCTACAAGATTAAAAAGGCTTTTAGGTACACCTACAGACGTAATTCGGTTCCTCTTCCCCTGGAAGACCTTATTATATTAGTCTGTCTGTCCCCGAGGCTGGGCAAGGTCATCCAAACCCGCCGAGTTCCAGTAAAAAGTTGCGGCTGCCTGAAATTGTGCCTGAGGTAGCATGTTTGTACGTCTAAGGTACGCTGCCTAATTTTTATTTATAACTTGGGTATACAGAGGTAGATATAGGTATCTATTACAACGAAAGAGGCCCGGACCGGTTTGGGATTCTAGGAAATTCTGCTTCCTTATTCTTTTTATTATGTATCTATATACCAAGCTGGTATACAATAACGAAGTATTATTATTTGAGAGATAGTATATTATGTATTTAAGCATATTTACCTATGGTTAAACTAGAGACGACAAATCCACCACGCCTAGTGGCATTTTTGTTATTACCGGAAGTTTGAAAGAGTACACTTAAATTCCGATAGCAACAGACTGGCACTGATAAAATAATTATGTAATAATATGTGAACCAGGGGAACAAATTATGTTAACAAGAAAAAAATATACTTACATAAAATAGAGTCAAAAAATGGCAGGTATTATCATAAAGCATAGCGTCTTTTATTAATCAGAGTATCGCCGAAAACTAAAATATTAAGAGTGCAATGACCACATTTTGAGTCTTTTATTGCGGTCGCTTCTATCACCTATTAATATATTTGGCACATACATATTACTTCCTATGTCTGTGAATTCACGAGACAAGATATATAAGTGAACATCAGAGGTCGACGAACGAACATAATTATGTAGACGAATTCATCTATAATGTTCAATATAATGTCACCCGCAACATATGTTAACAGACGGAGAACTAAATTAACTTGAATTGGTATTATGTACCGTAATATTGGTACTATGTTCCCTCTTCTTTATAAGACGTGGTATGAACTAATAAGTAATAGCTAACTACATAGCAAATTGTCAATTAGCTGATGTTTAAACTTATAACTTTGTCACTGAAAATGATGTAAATATTGAATAGTGTAACAGCCTATTCGTATTTGAACGCAGATTTAGATCTTTTTACCATATCTATGCATTTGACGGTGTTAGTTTCAGTCTTTTTAATCTACTTCCTGTACGACACAATTGATATTAAAACGATTTGCACCATTATTTATAGAATGTGTGTGTAGTCATACATTAGGTACTTATAGCATTTGTAAATATAGCCTTTTACGTTTAGAATTCTAAATTTTGAACCGTAAGGACGTTCAGAGCGATATCACACTAGCAATTTAAAAAGTGCTTGTTGCCTGGCGATTGCAAAACGATATCGCGTTTCTAACGCAGCGTACAGTGTGAGTGCGTAGTGGTATTACATTTTCACTAGTGAAAATTCCACGAATGTGGAATTTTCACTAGTGAAAATTCCACGAATGTGGTCCTTCTGATCTTCCGACTATCGGACACCTAGACATTAGTTTGGTAAATCTCACGTCATTAACTCGGCAATTTCACTGCTGCTTTGCGGCAGAACATAATATACCACTATCTTGAGAAACTTTTGTATATCTATTATCTATGCTCTTGGAAACTACCACCTACGTATATTGGTAGTCGAGTAATATCTTCATTATGTATATCATTTTGTTATTTTGATTCATCGAAATTCACGTTCAATTTTGTCAATATTTCCAATACCTGCTAATAGAACCGGTGAATCTCTGGTCGATTGTACAATACAACACAATATGTTTATTGTGGTCGTGTGTGTTTGTGTGTAGGCGTAGTCTGACCGGAAGCGGGCAGAGCGGTGACATCACAAACCGTATTGTCTGTCTGTCTGTCTATGACGCATGCTCCGTATATACAATACATTACATATATATTATGAAGCATTTATGCTAAGAGCCAAATTGCGATGTTAGTATTGCAGTACATGAATAACAATTTTAATGAGCATTTGGAAATGTTAGTAATAGGTATAGGTAGCGAGCGAAAATTACTCAAACAGAACCTCAATACAGAAATGTTGCTTTTTAACGGATTGAGGACGTAATTTTTTAATACTATAGTGCCCTTCACACACAGTAATTGATACTGCAGTTTCTGCAGCTATCTGTTGTTAGTACAACAGATAGCTGCAGAAACTACTACTGTAGTACAACAAATAAGTCCACCTATTAGTACTAGAAGCCTATCCTTTAGGCACAGGAGATCAGTTCGAACTAAATGTGTATTACAAGTGCCTGCTAGGCAATCATAATACTACTTATCTACGGGCATAAATTTTGTCCGAAAAAGGAAATTGATAACGTTTTTATCAACGGAGCAATGTGATACTAGTATGCAAATCATTTCTTTATATTTTCACTACATTGATAAGATAACAGGCGTGGTGTTATTTAATCAATAAGAGGAAAGCAAGTCGAGAGATTAATTCATAAAATAAAGCTAATTGATTGAAATTAGGGTTAGCAAAATATTGTTTTATTTTTATCTTACTTTTAGACTTTTGCGTTCTATTATCGAATAATATTTTTATCGGGAATTATCACGTTTTTTTTTGTTTTTCAATATGAAGATATAAAAACATTGTCACTATTCAAAAATCATATAATTTATAGATCATAAAAAAAGGTAAACGTGTTGAAAGCCATCCAGTAAACACATTTTTTTCTGTTCCGTTGGACACATTTTATTTTGGCAGTAGTCACAGATTTGTGTGAGAAATTGTTTAAAAACACAGGGTTAAAACGTCTGTGGAGACGAACAAAGGTTGCGCAAACATTTTTAAGGAAGTGACGGAGTTGAAAGGCATTTTGCAAATAGTAAAAAAAGCATCTGCAGTGCAATAATAGTTAAAGCGTGGAGGTACCGTTGCTAACTGAACGCGGTTGTAAATTTGCCAATTTTTTTTTGTAAATAGCCAAAAAACGCGCCAAAAAAGTCTTCAAATGTGTGGTAGGTAATAAAAGAACGGTTTACAGTTAAGTTTTTATTGAGGGTGTACACCCGCTACCGGTGGCAGGTAGACCCTTTTTAGTGCACTTTTAAAAAAAATTGGGTTATTTTTTTCTACCGCCGAGGGCAAGGCGGTGTACTGTTACGGAAACCGCGGTTTTTACCGTACACTATTACAATATTTTTTATTCCATCCATAATCATTTGACATGCTTTCGGCACAGATGTTTTTACCCATTATGACCTACTTTATTTTTTTAAAGTGTTTTGTTAAAGTGCACTAATAAATCAATATTGGCGTTAGATTTTAATACAATTAATAATTTTATTCATGTTTATTCTATACCTATACTTAATTTCAAAACTCCTGAATAAACATTGCTACTATGCGTTTCAACTAAGAATGTAGCCGCCATGATGATCGCGACTGCGGAACTTCACTCGTTTTTTACGATTTTTGTACCGGCAGCAGAGTAAACGCAAAATGAAATATTCGCTCCAGTTTTGATTATTTATTGTATAATGTCTTATTTTGCTATCTATTTTTGTTAAAACATCATTTTTAGTCATTTATATTTGAAATGGCAAGATGGCGGCTATATTCTTAGTTGAAACGCATAGTACGTGATTTATAACAAGTTAAAATTTTAAAAGCCCTTGTTTTTGGCCCACTATTAGGCACGGGTCTCCCCTCAAGATGAAGGAATGTTCAAAATAACTTGATAGCGATGAAAGATTATTTAAAACCACAATAGTTTTATTTCGGTTGCAGTCTTCAAAATGAAGCGATAAGCAATTGATGTGGACCGCTTTGGGGCCTCAAAGTAACAGTAGTCTGGCAGTATGTGTATTGCGAAATATAGCCTCGCGCCGCAGTTGAAGGCCGGCCAAAACGCGCGGCCATACACCCAGATGTGTCCGATTTTAAAAACATTGCAATCATAAATACTTGATAGCGGATAAGATTAATCGATAAAAAATCGGTAGCAACTCTATACGAAGTTTGTTTATTGCAGGTTTTTTAAATTCTGGTTTATGATTTGTGTATGATTTTGTCTATGAGAATTAAACAATTGCCTTCTGACATCACTATTATAACTATTATAAATATACCTATAGTATGTACTTTACTAATAACAGAAAGAATTTTATTACATTTTTTTAACAGAACCTTCAATACAGCGATTCATTTCACGTACTAATTTGTTTAAATTACTAAGTTAACAATATCTGTTTAGTTAGGAAGTTGTAAAACAGTTTATAGTTTATCAATAGCCGCCGTGGATTGCCTGGTTTATTTATTTTTGTATTTCTAAAAACGGATGCGTTCACGTCATTTGAATACTAAAAGTGCATTTTTTTAAAGGCGCGAGCCGAAATCACTCTGAGTCCTGCTCTCTCACTTTGACTACATAACTTTGTTAACGTGTAAAAGGGACAGGGCGATTGCAGGAAGCTATTCAAAAAAAGAACAACCCTTCCTCACCCTTTGGACATTCTATTGTTTACATTAACATAGAAGTCTTAAGAAAAAAATCTTTACAAACAAATTTGTACCCAAAAAATACCCGCTTAAAGTTTATACTACGTTGTAAATGACCATCGTTTTGTATAATTTAATGCGATGAAGGAATTAATATAATTCAAAATGTGTTTTTTTTTGTGTGTTCGCTCGAATTTCTCGGAACAGGTAGCTTGTGTGTTTTGATTGGGTAATAATAAGTATAGGTATTTGACACATCTACTTGTTATGTCTACGCCAATAATAATTAAGTTACATTTAAATGTAATTTATGCAAATATTTGTAAGAACAACGACCTTTTTTGGTCTCCGGGTGTCGCAACTGGTGAAGCGATTCGAATTTTAATTCAAGAAAAAAAAATTGTTTATGATTATTACTTTTTCATAAGCGCGTCAATTACATCTTCGCTACAAGGCCTTTAAGATCTGGTTCTCAACAAGTTTTATTTAATAAATTATTTTAATAATAATAATGAGGTATAAACGTTAATGTCTGGGTATTAAAGTACAACTTGCTTTCTGTTTAAATCAGTTGAAGTGAAATGAAGACGTGAAAAACCATAGTGTAACAGTGGACCCCTAGAAAATCTTGTTAATTGACTAATCTTTCTATAAAAAACTAAATAGAAATACTACTGTGATACAACGCGCAACTCATACTGCAAGTTCACACCTATCTTTTATTTATTTATTTATTACCTTAATGTAAACAATTTTAGAATTAATTAGTTGGCCTGGTGATCTGTTATACAGGTTTTACCTACTACAGACACCATCTCTATCATAATGTTAAATATGTATTGTGATTTTTGTATGATGATGAGAAACAATAAAGATATATTATTATTAAAAATATTATTATCTTTTGAACTAGTGAATCGGTCCTGATGTAAATTACAATATTTCCTAAGTTGACAGCCATTGATCTATAACAAAAAAAAAATAGTTCATGATATATGGTAGTCCTATGGTCATCACTTGTCGTTGGCTATTAGTGAATTCGAGGTTTACAAAAAAGTTAAATTGTGTAAATCAAACATTTTTATTAAAAAAGTTCATGTGGGAAAGATAGGCAGTGGGAAAGATAGGCAGTGGGAAAGATAGGCAGTGGGAAAGATAGGCAGTGGGAAAGATAGGCAGTGGGAAAGATAGGCAGTGGGAAAGATAGGCAGTGGGAAAGATAGGCAGTGGGAAAGATAGGCAGTGGGAAAGATAGGCAGTGGGAAAGATAGGCAGTGGGAAAGATATAAATTGCACTTTCCTCCTTTGCAAAGTGGGAGACTTACATATGTGAATAATCATGTATTTTGGGCCTATTCTAATAGTAATACAATATTTACAGTAATCATCTGCCGCACTGACTGCCGCACTTACAAACACTAATTAACTTTAATTCTAATTAAGTCACTTTTTAAAATCTATTTATTTCGACTGTAGGAGCCGTTTATGATTATAATTGATTATTGAATTCGAGATAATTGATATGTCTACTCACAATCTGCGTATTAAGTATTAATTGGTTTTGAGTGTCGAAGTAATCCGACTCCAAAAAATGGATTAATGATGATTAACTTTAATTGACGTTTGTAGGTTCGGCAGTTAGACTCAATCTCTGGACATCCAACAAGAAGGAAATTTAGAAAGAGAAGTATATTCCAGGATATAGACAAATAATTATAATAAAAATAATATTTCTAGAATCCAACCCGCTCACGTTTGCGTATTGTTTGCCGGTGGATGCGCGCGCATCCGGCGCGGACGCCGCGGACGCCGCCGATCGCGTATAAATAAGATTTTTTACGCACCTTTCACTTCCGACCTGCGCTGGCGCAGGTATCGCGCATCTCACCGTAGGGCCAACACATCATCGATATTTGGCAGCTGTTTTATTAAATGTGTACCGATTACGTTTCCTGGTGTCATCCTTTCTTATTCAATATTCATGGGAAAGTTGCTAGGTTGATATTAATATATATTTTTTTTGTATTTGTGAATCCCATACGCAAACTACATCAAATTTGTGACAAAAATCTCGTGAATTAGCATCCATAGATAGGCAAAAGGCTCAGAACCTGTTTTTTTACAAAAGGCAAAGTTAAAAAGGCATCTGCCCTCTCAATCATTTCTTGGAGTAGTGCTTGTAAAATATAAAACCCTACCATATAATCATTTAGGAAAATAACGACATAATATTTCTGGCAAGGTGAACCCTAAAAATCTTTCAATGACTCATTTATTATTTACTAGCCTAGTATACATCATCAGCAGGCGAAAAGCGTCTACTGCTGAACAACGGCCTCCCCCTTAAAAGGGAGGGGTTGCTATATCCTCACGTTTGGCGAGGTGTCTTGGGATTGCAGTATAGGTTGTAGGTAATCCGATAGGAAGACGCTGTTGCCCGTCTTCTTGTTTTCCCTTAGTCGCCTCTTGCGGGCACCCAACGGGAGGAGATGGGTGGGTGCTATTCTTACCCGGACAAACGACTAATATACTACCTGTCGTCATATTACATATCAGTTATTAATGCAATCGGGTGCGCAAAATCTTCTGCATTAATTTCGAAGAGTACGCATTTATAGATATAATTACAACTAATTGCTAGTAAACATGTAATAGGACACGTGTCGGCAAGGCGATGCGCGCGCGCAAGCCTCGCGAACCTCCATAGTCGGAAGCGGCGCGGGCATCGAACCCGCACTACTCGGAACTGTGCTGATGACCACGCGGTTCGTGTTGTTTTGATACAATGCACTGCTAGCTTGCAGTTTTACGCGACTAGTCTAATACCCTGTCTTTGTTACATTTATTTTACTTTAGTGATCATATTTTCGATGTCACATTATAATTAATTGACGGGCCCGTTGGTAGCCGCTACCTAATAGGTCATGGGTTCGATTCCCACGAAGTGTCTAGGTGTTATTTATCTACTTTAGTATTAGTGTCAGTTGTCTGGTCATCATAATACAGGCTCTACCTAATTTGGGATTGGACGACCGTGTGTGGATTTTCTCAATTTTTTTTTCTATCAGTTACCATCGTCATCATCATCAGCAGCCAAAGCACTGCTGTACAAAGGCCTCCTCCTTAGAATGGAGGGGTAACTATACATACTAAAATCATAATGATTAATTATAGATATGCAATTATGCATACGTTTTCCAATACAAATCAATGACCTTTATTTGTGTTGAGTTGCGCAGGCGCACGATGCTAAGGTATTTCTGCCAAGATGAGGATGTGATGGTACGTTGACACTAATATGTGTGTCGCTGACAATGCAGCCATTTTAATGGACATACTAAAAATGTCAGTTATTATAGAACTATGAACTAATATTTGATGATTCAAATATTAACTAGTTTACAAATTGTAGGGAATCAATAACCTTATTTTTTTTAATCAGACTATATCAAATCTATAACGATATTAAACAATCTGTAAGCAACACTTTATTGTCATATAATAATAATGTCCTCCTGGCCGATACGACCACAACGGCCAATCTTTCACAAAATCAGCCATCTACGCGGGAGATATTATAGTGCACAAGCGCTTGCGTAGACACAAGTGAACTCTCTCTTCCTTTACCTCTCACAATACCGGGAGCGATACCGATACGACCAGGGGTGAGTTCAGGCGCAGGATCAACTTTTTACATGCCCATCCAACGCATGGATCATCTTACTTTACAGACAATCAGGTGATCGGCCTGCATTGTCCTAGCCAGTAAGGAACAACAACACAAAATTGTTGCTTCCCGCGGGATTCGAACCCGCGACCTTCCGTTTGCCAAACGAGCGGTTTCCCACTGCGCCATGGAGGTTACATGTAAGCTAGTGCTTAATTGCAGCCCCACCTGCTGGCAAGCGGCGACGCAATCGAGGATAATCACAGCTTATTAAAAGCCTATTCACTCTAGTCCAGAAGACACCCACATTATAATCGGGCGAGAACACCGACGCAGGCAAACTGTTCCAGTCCTTATCTCTCCTTATTGAAAAATATTTGGCAGAAAAGCTAAAGTAGTAGGTATACATTATTATTGGTATTACAAAGGGAACGAATATAGTAGTAAATAATAAATATCGATCGAGTAGTAAATACTGATGACAAGATTATTAAGATTTTTTTAAATCAATTTAAATTGCCTGTTAGTCTAGCGGTTAGACACCGTGGTTGCTACCCAATAGATTACCTTGCGTCTGGGTGTTACAGTATTGATTAACAAAAGTGTACCGATGTACATATGTATATATGTCAATCATAGTATCAGTTGTCTGGATACCATAGTGCAGGTTCTGCGAAGTTTGGGATCAGTTGACTGCATGTGGATTGTCCCTGGATATTATTATAATTAGTATTACTGTTTCCTTAACGATCACAAACCTATATTGTCAATTTACCCTAACCGACTTACACCGATGAAATGGATCAGTAATTCAGTTATCTTGCCGTTTATAAACATACATATAACGCCTCATATAAGAAATGGAATGGTCAAGGCAAAAAGGAATACGATTTTACAATGAGTAACATCGACGGCCAGAAAGCACGCAGAACGCAGGATACGATTCCCCTAAACATCAAAATCCAATCACGCTAGTAGCCATTGTATTTTAAACATATTAACTGTAATATAAACTATTCGTTTATCTCAATCCCACCGAATGGTATGTGGAGATGCAGCCGTGGATGGGTGAGCACTAGGTTATTAACAGAATAAAAAAAATGATTGTGTCAATGGATTACCGGCTGCAAAAGAACGAACGGCTCTCCCTCAGTCAACACCGCATAACACGATAATAATATACAGAACAATAATAATATTAGGTATAGACTTCCTGTAAAACCTAAAGTGTACATACGTATGTAATGAAATGTTTTACGTCATTCCAGTCTAAATAGTCTGGTTTTTGGTGGAAAACACCGCGTACAGCTAATAGTAAACACGGAGGCTGCGGCCGGCACAATGAGCCATTGTTCGCAAGAATGCTGCTCGCGTCGGCTTCATCGATACATACGAAATACAGATTGACGCAGAAACATCTGCGCTTCACTAATTGTTTAAACAATATTAATAAAGTCTCTACCTATTCTCTAGACTTCAATAAATTACTACAAAATGTCTATCCGCGCTTAATTAGTAATGGATTTTGATGTGATTGTCATCATCATTACGAGAGTTTCTTTCGGAGAGTTTATGTGTATTTAGCTTTAAAACTTAAAGAGCTTTCTCTAATGAAGCTGCAGCGGCTCGTTAGGATGATAAAAAAATAATGACATCTTTAAAAAAAGTCAATGAAAATTTATGGTAAATAAGTTTAGGTAACATGAATTAAGGAATATTTAAAACGTAATAAAAAACATTAACTTTAAAACTAAATTCGCTTAAAATCTATATATGAAGAAAAGGGGACGAAGGGAACTTTAAGATAATACCTACGTCTTCTCAATCCTCAATACGTGTGGGTTGTATCATCTCAAATACTACACGACCGCTTTTAATAAAAAAACTGAAGGAAGCTTATTTGATAGGTTTTATACTATGAGGAAACTGATTTTCAAATCCAGTATCAGCATTGGGTCATCTCATCAACGTGACCGTTATTTATCAAAATTCAGGGATCCTACGTAAACCCAAATAAAAACTGGTCTAGATAATTCTAAGACCTGAATTATACTCGTGTGACAAACGACCCTGTTGGTCTGAAGGTCTGGATAGGCCGCGTCTCGACCGCCCGGTGACAGCCTGTCTCCTACGTGAAAAAATTACATTCATTTGGCTGAAACGTGCTCGTTAAACTAATAATATATTTTAGTAATGTTTAAACCCCGTGCAATTTGGTCGTAAGTATTAATTTTTTAATGAGGAATAGAAATATAGCATTGTAAAGGATTTTTTTATCACTATATACAACTACTAGTTCAAACATAACATTATGTATCCTTATACGCTTGCATTGGTATATCGTAATACGTCAGCGAAGTATACTCGGTTGGACTCGATAATAATTATCCTTCTCTAAAAACATATTGAATAATATGCAGCCAGGAAATACCCAAATATGTTTGTTTCGAAATAATATTATAGGAAAAATACGTTGTAATTCTAAACTCTTTTTATCCAAGATACATTGTTTGATGCCTTTGGAAACTTGGTGTAATAAACGAATACTGTATTAATAGCGTGGACTGCGTTGTATTAGCGACGCAAACGGCTAATTGATTCGATCCACCCCGACACAAGCTATGCATGTTGAGTTAGGTCAAGAAAAATACTTATAATTGTATAGAAACACAACTATAGAATAGTACATAATGTATTTACGAGCTAACGAGTACATCCCTGTGCAAACGTATGACGTAGCGCCATCCTCGTAGCACCGTAGCGACCGCTACGGTCGTAGCACGTAGCACTTTCTTTTCATTCGCCACTGAGAATTTCCTCAATAAATTATTTTGTTATTGTTATAACCATCGGGTTATAATTATTCTAGGAAATAATATATTTACTAACTTAAATATTAGTTTTGATACATGTTGTGTAGTAGAGTAAACTTTGATTCTTTTTTGTATAATTTAGTATCAAGTAATTATTGTATTTTTTTTTCCAATATATAACAAGAATTTATCGAGTATCAATATGTATCAAAACTGTTTACGGATAATAAAACACTTACTGTATCGCTTCATTAGTGATTTCTTGTAAGCTTTACCCGAGATCGGGTCATCGCTGGGGCTGAAACGTCCGGCGGAGTCGTCGGATTCCGTGCCGGAGTCCCGGCCGGACGCAAGGTAGTCCTGGGATTGCTTCAGTATCAGTTTTCTCCTCATATAGTCCGACGGGTTAGTGAACGTTTGTCGCGCGAAGTCGCAAACAGAAATTTCCTTCCGCACAGTTAAGTCCAACGGCGCATCATCGTCCTCGAACTCCCGCTTCGGAGAAGGTGGCTCCTCAGGGTAGGCCTTCCTTGCGGCGAGGGTGCGAGGTTCGTTGTCAGCGCTGAGCGGTCTGCGGTCGGCCGCCGGCGACCGGCGCGCCTCCAAGCCGGCGCTCGCCGGGCGCGCTTCCACAGCCATCATATTTAATTATTAGCACGAAACACCATAATCACAAGCCCACAAGTGTTCAGTTATGTCATATAGCGTAATAATTGTCGTATTGCAACCGAGCGCAGCGTCCGCCGGCGTTCGCGTCGTGTTACGGACTGATGTCCCAGTTTCGACGATGAGTTCCACTGACTTCGTGAGCTCGCCTCGGCCGCGCTCGGCACCGCTCGGACACTTTCGTTTTCGTATAGTGCGCGTGTGTGCGCGGCGCACACGGACACGCCGCGACGACGCGCGGCTGTGTGCGTGCGGGCGCGTGTGTTGGTGCAGCTTTTTCCACTTTCGTCTGGGAGCTTTCCTCCATTTCCCGAGTTACCGAACAGGTTTTCACTGTTTAGCCGGCTTGATTAATTACAGTTGCTAGTTCGACGCCGGTCCCGTTTTCCAGCGATTGTGTTCAGCTAATGAATTTACAAGGATAATTGTATTTGTAATTAATTTCGTAAACAGCTTGATTGTTTCTGTTATTCTATTTTCCTTCTTTTTTACTTGTATATTTTTTGGTTTGTTAACGCGTGTTTTGAACATAAGTTCACATTTTTTTATTTATGGCACATTAGAAAAAAATCCCCCATTAGATATGTGTAATAACAAATTCAGAAAATATAATTATTTCATAATTAAATAATAATTTACAACAATTTATCAACAACCGGAACGCGAGAGACAATCAGTGGAGTTTTGCGTAACAGACCGCGTAAACAAATTGTATGTTTTTTTTTATCTAACGCTCGGGGCATTGACCGACATTACGAATAAAGTTGCGCGCGCGCTGGCCACGTGACACACTGACATCGCCAGTGTGACTTGAGCCGCCGCGCCTCGCCGCCCGCCCACAGTTCGAGACTGCACGGAGCAAGTTGGCAGCCAGCGAGAGTTCAAGATATGGTGGTTATGAATAGATAGGATACCTACTACGAATTTAGAGCCAATGTCACTGGTTCGTCCTAAAGAGATCATTTTTGGCTGAACCAACGAACGTGGAAGTGTACGCAGCTATTTGGCATCATAAACACAGATGTGATACTTATTTTGTAACACAAACATAAATTAGTAATATGACTAATGAACTGTGAGACAAACATAATATTGTGTGAATTTACTACAGTTGATCTGATGACCTCGATGATAGAGACATCATCTAATTTATCGACTAATGATTTCGACTTATTTTTAATGTAATTTTTTAGAATAACTAGTCCATAAATCTCGCGACCTCCGCGAAATACCCAAAAAGGAAAGGAAGGGGTTTTAGTTTTACAAATGTTACGAGAGTGTAAAATATTTCATATTTCCTATAAATACTGATATACGTTGTCCAAAAGTTGGTGTAATACACCTTCAATTTTTTGGAAAAAAGTATCATACGATTTGGATGTTTAAAAGCAACTACAACAGCTATTCCTTTGTGAACAACAAGACAATGGCTAAAAAATCTAGATTACTTTTTTTTTATATATGCAAATTACAATTTAAGTAATGATTTGGGAAGTGATTTGTGTGTACAGTCTTTGGAAACATCCTTTATCGACTCTACAAATATTTATGAAATGATTGCTTTTTTATTTTATAATAATACTAGCTCACTTATTTTATCTGTAAAACCTTCTACAAAGTATTAGAAAACTTAAAAAAAGATGGATGTAACCGGTAAGGTGACCAAGGGAAATAGAGACTCATTTTTATATACGGCTCAGGATGACTCAGAATTACGTTAGTTTGGAAGAAAAATATCTCGGTGTAATATGGCTGAACTTTTATTTAGTTAAATATGTAACGAGACGAGTGGTTAGCCTCCTGCTTGCGTCTAAAAAGTTGCACAATAAAATCTCTAGGTACAATGCTCTACACATCGAAACAAAACAATCTTTATACTTGAAATATCACATCATTATCAACAGCAGCTTGAAGACGTCTGTTGCTGAACAAACCTCCCCCTTAGAAGGGAGGGGTTGCCATAAGCCTCACGCTTGGCAGGCGTCTTGGGGACTGCACTGTAGGTGGTAGGAAATCCAATAGAAAGGCGCTGCTGCCAATCTTCTTGTTTTCCCTTATTACGAACACCGATTGGGAAGAGATGGGAGGCTGTTCTTACCAGGACACCCCACGGGTAAAAAATTGATATATAATGATTAATTATAATTGACGTTTGTTGGTGCGGCAATAAGGTACTTTAGAAAGATAGGTGACCCACTGCTTTCATGTACTTCTTTTTATGATATAGGAATATCTGATAGTGCGATAGTATGTCTACCTCACGCCACCCTCTTATACAGAGTACCTACTGTATTTGTAATTTTAATGTCTTCCTCATAATATCCGACATGCGAATCTAAGATGTGTGTATTATCGCGCTAGTGAGTTATCAGGGCGCGCAGGGCCAGAGGCCGCGGTTCCGATCATATCGCCGATCGAGCGGGCATCGAACCCGCATTTACGTAAACTCTACTCGAATATATACATATTTTTTAATGGATATATCAAAATATTTAACTTCACTACACGTGTTTTCAGAATTTGTCAAGATTATAATTGTCTTTATCTTTACCACATTTACAGAATATAAAACAAAGTCGCTCCCGCTGTTTACTCGCTTAGAACTTTTAAACTACGCAACGGATTTTAATGCAATTCAGCAATATATAGAGTGATTCAAGAGAAAGGTTTACATATATAATTTGTCAAGGGTTTATGTAAATTGGTTAAAATGTAACGATAATTGTAAAAATAGAAATCTGTAATATATATACATCGGGGCGGGCCACTAGTTAAATATAATATAGAATAATGTAATATTGTATGTATTGTAACAGCGTAAGCTTAATCATCTATATAATTATTTCGACGCTGATTATGCGAGACAACGCGAGCTAGATTAGAACCTTGGAGCGTCGGATCTACTTTGCCTCGCACCCCTTCAACCGCAACCTATAACGACCCGAGCGGCGCTTCCAGACTCTTTCTAGGTCGGCTGTAGGACAAAAAGCAGACATTACGTGACATAAATTTACAATTGTAATATTATCTGTGAGAACGTCCTTTTAAGAGGTCAGACGAGCCCGTTAGCGTTAAACACAACGCCGATGGGAACCAACAAAAGGTAAATTGGTATGATATTAGTAATGTCGCGACGGGGGAAACTGCCACCACTGGGATGTCTGAATTGCTTTGGTGTAGATGGCAAACTTGTTGGCTGATTTGTCGCATGATGTGTCGGTGATAATGTGTAATGTGGCCAGATATACCATCATCTATATACATGGAAGTGCATTTTAGCTGGTTTGTTTTGTATATGGAGCTTGCCTCTGGGCTAAAGATCGTTCGATAATCTGCCGCGACGCAGCAATAATTTTCAATAATCATGACCCGGGAAACATTGCAGAAAAGTACTTCATGCAATGAAACAGTAGTATAAACATTGCTATGAATTATGATTACCGATATTTAAGCGAATATTACACATTCAAATGAAACTAATTTTACTGATTATTATCGCGGTTTATTTTTGATTTTAATTACGCCAAAATTACAAATTACCGTAAAATTGGTCTTATTGCTATGTAAAAGATATCTTCTTCTTTAACTTCGTTTTCTAACAAGAAAATCTTACTTTCTTACTTTGTGTGTACCATCTATAATTGACCCATAAGCAAATCTAGGGGGTCGTCCATTAATCACGTGAGGCTCGAAAGGGGGGGGGAGGGGTTCCGAAAAAATCACGATATATCACCAGGAGGGGGGGGGGGGGGGAGTATAATGAGACATCACGTGTATTTATTTTTCGTTGAATGCACGATTTCTAAACCAAACAGCGGCACGTGGCCTTGACTCACCGTTGCCGGCAACGACTTCCCCTTCAACATTTAATCAGTTAAGTACCTGTATTTAAAGATAATATTCCGAAAATTTCAATATAAACTATATTGAAATTTTGTAAAAAAAATATACGTGATTTCGGATAGGGGGGGAGGGTAGTTTAAAAACCTCACCACATATCACCAGGAGGGGGGGAGGGGTTAAAAAGTTGCTAAAAAACATCACGTGATTAATGCACGACCCCTAGCTAGAATACGTACGTGATTGAGCTAGTGTAGGGACCTAACTCTACGATTTGGAATAAATAAACCTATTGGAATAGATACACTTATAGGAATTATATTAGATATTTACAGTAGATGCTGTTACTAAGCTTACAGTAGATGCTGTTACTAAGCTTAGAGTAGATGCTGTTACTAAGCTTACAGTAGATGCTGTTACTAAGCAAGCTGCTGTTACTAAGTTGTTGTTGTCTTATAAGCTAGAGCTTGACTAAAATTAATTATCTGATGGACAAAGGGACGAACAGTAGTTCTATAGTTGCCATCATGATGAGTCTACCTAATAGGACTGGCAATTTACTAGGTATTTATACAACCAAAGTGGCAAACAAGCATGCGGCCTGATGGTAAGCAGTCACAGCAGCCTTTGGACGCTAGCAACACCAGAAGAATCACTAGCGCGTTGCTGACCAGACATTGGATATTAAGTCTCTCGTGTGTGGTAATTTCACCAGCTACAGTGCTCTTCACACGGGAACACAGCAATGTTTACGCACTGCTGCTTGGCGGCAGAATATCTGACACTGCGATGGTACATACCTGGGCGGTCTCTTACACAAGAGACCTACTACTTAGTAAGCAGTAATTTTAGCCGCAAGAATAGAACTCAGAGGTGAATTACGTTGGCAGCTTCGTCTTTGTCCTAACTTTATTAATTTGATAAATAATTATGAACTTAAAAGGAAAATACGTAACGATATTGGTTACTCAAACATTCTAGCTAGCCATTCGGTTTTAGTAATTTTATTACAATTGTTATTCGCGTAAATAAAAGACAACGTTATGTTCTCGATAGTCTCTCATCATTAATCAAAATATCACAGCACGTATGTACAAGTTAAGCTAAGCTTGTATGTACTGTGAAATTTTGCTTAAATGCGTATTTATTAAGTTTCACGTATTGTAATTTGCACTGGATCAACTCCTGCGCATCGCAATACGAAACGGAACTCGCAACAACACTAAGAAATAATAAAAGAGCAACCAGATCGATCCGACTGCTTAGATCATCAATCTTTCCGCGCTTCCTGCGGCGCCAATTATCTTAAAGGGAGACAGAGATGGTGATGTACGGATGTATCGTAAGTGCAAAAGAGATAAAAGTTAAGGAACGAGATGCTCGGTTAAAGTGTGGCCAAAGGACGGTGTTGCAGATATTGGTGCGTTCGGAAATACTGCGCGCGCTACCACCTTATTCGCAATTTGAATTTAATTTTAATGTTAGCCATATTGCTGCATTCACGAACGTTTATTTTATTTATATTTTTATTTTTCTTGGATCTGATTACTTTTACTCTTATACTGATTAATTAAACGTAAGGACGTTTAATTAATCGGTACAAGATAATCAATATCTCTACTTACTTAAAGAGAATGAAGTATTAGTTAGATTCGATTGTCGAAATAATCCGGTTTCAAAAACTGGACTATTGATAATTAACACTATTCATGTCTTTTAAATTATTAGAATAATTATTATCAATAGAACTTGTATAGAACAAACACGTTTACTTCTTATATTTCACTTATTATTATTCTTATTTCGCATGTGTTCATTCGGCGTTTTTACAACATTACAAATTTCTAACAGAACCCTCAGGAATCTTATAAAATCATAAAAATAAATTCAAAGACAAACTAGACATTATATTTCGCAAATTGAACAGAAATTTCTTAGTACCAACACAATAATAATCGTACCTAAAGGCACATTGTTATTACTAGAACGTATAAAAAAAGAACTGCCGCGTAATTTACCGGAAATTTATTACCGTTTCAGGAACCATATTTCATTCCCTCATATGTTTTGTGCGGCACAAAGGTATAAAGGTATTTGTATTGATTTGGAAGTCTGTATAAAGGTTTCTTTGTAAGCGAATATATATCTATTAAGATATACCTTTTTCTTGTTCTTACAGTGGAAACTTTCGATAGGTCCCCAGGACCTGTGGGGGTCGGCCGGGGTATGTGGGATTCTTACCCAATAAAACCCCCTCGCATGAGATGAAACCTATGTTCTCCGGTGGGTTCTGCACCAAGAACCCCTCAGTGACTTTAAGTCCGCCACTGGAGGGCGCATTGTAGCCCGCTGGGAACCAGACACGGTGATCACGGGGACGGGGTCGCAACCCCGCCGCCGTCCTCCTCGGAATATCATGACATATCTACAATAACTTATACTAAAAATCTTATAAGCAAGTACACATTCGCACATAAAATCAATCATATTGCCTGCAAATAATGCTTTGAAAAACCCGTTGTTTTAGGTATATTCACATCATGTGTTAGACTCAAATTCCAAGTCAATTAAATCATAATTTGGGTTAAAAAATACAATAAATAAATAAATTAGTTTTATTATAGGAAAATATAACAGCCATACCTACACTCAATCTTATAAGTTAAATGCATACAGTATATCCGTCATGGTTAAAGTAGCATAATATATTTATTAGAAACGGCACTAGCTACGTTATTTCCGAACTGATATCATTGTACAAGTGCAGTCGATGTACGGATTCAAGGCTACGCTGCGCCTGCGCACACCCACACAAGCAGATTATGCACTGAGCTCTCACACACCGGCGTTGATGCGCTAACGGCGATCGAGGGATATGAATAGAAAAATAACTCTATCCTCTTCCCGCTCAAACAATTCTCTATTAACGCGAAGAGGACAGAGTTAGTGTGATCTTGCAATAGTTGGTAATGGTTGCATTTAGTTGTTATTGGGGTATCTATTTGCGGTGAGTTATTTGGGATATGATATTACCCGTTACCTGTCTCTAAGTATAGGACCAATATCCTTTCGTGGGTATACCTAAGGTTAAAAAGGGCTTGTAATGAATTTTATACATTAATGATGACATAGCAACTAATTTATATTCCACACAATGAAAATGGGAACGATATAAACTTACCTTTAGTTGTATTTTGATGACATTTTTCTCTAAAACTATAAGTCTGATTATGGTGTTAGATATTGTAGTATTAATACGGCCTAATTACTTATCGCGAGACGTAATTTAACCTTAATATTTATTATGACCTTGCGGCTCAATTCAACTGTCAGAGTACTGAGGAAATTCTGTCCCTAGTTGCCATGATCTGTAGGTTCGAATAGTAACACCACTATTGTTTCCACGCCTATTTTACAATGTTCATTACTGCTCGTAGTTCGTAGTATTGTTCAATCCACCGTTTGACCTATTTTTTCGAAAGGTCTCTGCGATACTGTGGGTGGGTTCATCGGGGTATATGGGATTGTTACCCAAAAAATCCCAGCATTTGTCACATCGGCATATTAAATAAAGGGGGTGGGGGGGGGGGGGGGTCTAAACTGGGATTTCTGGTGGGAGCTGTACCAGATACACTCTCAGTGTCTTGATTTGATTTGGGCCCCGTATGCCTTCCAGGACTTGTCACGGTGCTCACAGGAACGGGGGTTGCAACTCCTCACCCTTCTCGGAGCCACCACCGTGTGTGCAAAGCAAACGTCCAGTGACTCCGAAGACCCAAGCAGTGATTTAAGCAAACCTAATGACAAACCTGCTTTTAACCAGCTGCACGACACAGCTGCTCATCACCCGAGATGTAATGAGTCTCTTGAGCCGGGCCATTTCACCGCTGTAGGTGTTACTCCAGATCCTTTAGCCAACTTGTCATTTTACAATACGGAACGCTAGAGAAAACAAGGTATGGAGATTAAATATCTCTTTGCTAAGTCATATGAAGAGATATTTCATTCCTTTAGGTCATTCCCATCCAAGTGGTTTCTACTCTCTAGCGATTCGTATTGTACAATGATAACTTGGCTACAGAACCAGATATTGTTAATTTTTCATTAATATCAATTGCCATTTAAAATGTATCCTCAATAAAATAAAAATGAACTAAAAACCATTTAAATAACCATGACCGGAAGTGCCTACCAAATCGGGACAAATACCGGCACGGTCGAGTCGCATGCGCATCCTACTTATAATTGGCATCGATTAGCACAGGAACACTGGCCGTCTATGGCATGTATTTTTGTATTTATTTTTTATATTCCGCGGTTATTTTTAGCCTGTGTCCGGTCAAGCGTGGTGGCGTTCTCATAGGCCTAGTGTTTTATGTCCAACTGGCGTTTATACACACTGAATTACTTAAGAATCTTAACACCCTGTACCTAAGTTATAAATATAAGGCAGTCGACAGAGGATGACTCTGTAACTTTGTATAAACATGTATACATTATAAAAGCATAAACAGCCCGACTAAGAACAAACAAATGGTCTTAAAACAAAATGGCGGCTGACGGCCGTTATAATATTTAAAAAAAAAACAGCCTATATCATTCCTATAACTAAGACAAATCTAACGACACATGATAAGTCAAAATCGATTAAGACGTTTCAAAGAGATAGACAGACATACATACATACTTAAATACATATATGATCTCGAAAAACTCTCCCTCCTTCTGGGGCAGTCGGGCAAAAATAGGTCAAGTCCGTCGTGCGTCGTCCTAGCATTAAATTAGGGTTCCTTAGTAATGATTGAGGAAGATGTAGATCATAGACTTTTTTATTAAGGTTTATTTTTAAATCTATAGAACTTCGGAACAGAAATCTGCCATAAAATCGCTAATTTACAAGATTTTATTTAAAAAGACTAGTTTCTTTAACAATTTTCTGATATCAATGCTATTTATAAGTGTCGATGTTATAAATTGAGCTTCAACGATCGCGGACGAGTATCGTAACGAGTAAGTCATTGTCTCCTGCAGTATCGCCGCCAGCAAGGATGCCAGTCCGACTGATTGCGACAAGTGTTTGCAGTCAAGGTGACAGACAAACACTCGAGCTGTTTGCACAACGACAGTAAGTGGCCTGGATGCGCTTTGTTTTCGAGTGCAGGGAATTTTGTATCCATTGATATTATTATTATTATTTTCCATCGATATAATATTTTAACTAGATTAGCTGTTGCAGCCGAAAAGTGGCACACAGTAATAGCGCCCTTGTGTCGCTATTTCCTTACAAGCCACATGCTGACAAAATTATATGCCGATAGGAGTGTCGCTACTGTCTATATGAAACTGTCAAACCACATGTCATTATCATAATAAAACCGTTAGTTCACGTTTACGCCACCAGCACAGATATATCTGCGACCTCCGCGACCACTTTTTAGATGTCATTTTGTTTGTGAATGTTTATCTAGTTTATATATTACATCGATGTTATTTTTACACAATTTGGTAGAGATCTCTAGTGAACAAATGGGGTGTAGGCCTTTGACGTCCATTGAATACAGTGGCGACTCCGAGGAGTACGGCGGTGGGGTTGTGACCTCCGTCCCAGTGAGCAGCGTGTAACGTTCCCGGCGGGCTATAATGCGCCCTCCGACGGCAGGCTCAAAGGCAAGGCAGTGGGGGTTCCTGGTGCAGATCTCACCGGCAGCACCGGCTCTAGCTTATGGAGCGCCCGTGGTGCTATCAATTCCGTAACGCCCTCTAGTATAGGCACGCGGGCAAAATGGAGTCCCAAAGACCCTGCGCCACACACCTTGCACTAACTAAGAATAACGCCCCCTGAAAATTGCTTTTCGTATTTGTTATAGAATAACTTATCAAAACGAGTGTTTTTTAACCGACTTCAAAAAAGGAGGAGGTTCTCAATTCGGCTGTATATTTTTTTTTTTTTTTTATGTATGTTCGCGCGTAACTCTGGCAATTATTAACCGATTTGAAAAAATCTTTCTTCCATCCATTCTTCAATCCATTGATTGGGTCCCATAAAAAAAATTATTGCTTAGTAATAAGTAGTTCCTAAAAAAACAAGAATGGTGACTGCGCACTGAGAGTTGCTAGAAAGCCTATATAGATGACGTTTTAGTCGCTCGGACTCGCTCGGTCGGACAAAAATGGTCATAACTCTGGCAAATATTTACCAATTTCAATGATTCTTTTTTTATTCGAAAGAAGAAACCACTGTATTGAATCTGTATGAATTTTATTACAACCGGATAAGAACTTCCTGGAGGACCATGAACGATGTGGAGGAATTTATCTGGTAAAAACCATAAAACTGATGTTCTCCATTACATTGCTCTGACAATTATGAACCGATTTCGATGATTCTTTTTTTATTCGAGAGAGTAAACTGCTATGATGTTTCCATGCAAATTTCATTACGACCGGATATTATTTTCTGAAGTAACATGAATTATGTAAAACTATGTAGACGATAATGTGATCATAACCTACCTAGATAATTTTACGGTTTTCGATGGTTCAATCTTTATATATGAAAATATCACTAAAAAGTTTAAAATAAAATCTTTTTAAAAAAAAATTGAACCGACTTCAATATCACTGAAAAGTATAAAATAATTTAAATATTATTGAAGTTGGTGCCAAATATACACAGCAGGTACGCTAACACCAACTTCAATAATATTTAAATTATTTTATACTTTTCAGTGATATTGAAGTCGGTTCAATTTTTTTTTAAAAAGATTTTATTGGTAAAGTATTCTATCGACACGTGTTTATTTACATTTAGTCGAAAATCTAATCTAAATGGATACTAAAGGGAATGGTTAATTATAAACTAAGACTAGCAAGTTTATTACTATGTATTAAGATCTTTGTGTCGCGTCAGGGCCCGTGTCGGCTCTGTCCCGCGTCGGTGTCGTCCCCGTTCCGCCCGCGTCTCGTCGCCCGACGGAATTTTCACTCGCGAGGAAAATATAGATAGTGAAAACGGTAAATAAACATGATGCGATATTGTAGTGTTAGCAGAATAACTTTGGTTTGAATTTTTAATAAAAAATAAAATTTAATAATGCACTTGTTTGATTTTTTACAACCAAGTCATCTGAGCGCCAAGGTCCGACCACGGAAATAAAAAAAATTAAAATAATATTTTGTTGATTTAGTCTGGACTCTGAATGATACATGACATTACCCTTATGATAAAATAATACCAGCCCTTGTTTTTGCCCCACTGTTGGGCACGGGCGTCCACTCAAGATGAATGGCTTAGGCCATGGTTCACCACGCTGGTCAAGTGCGGGTTGGCGGACTTCACACGTCATTCGAAAGCTAGTTAGGCTTTCTCAGACATGCAGGTTTCCTCACGATGTTTTCCTTCACCGAAAGCTAGTAACAATCGCACAAAGACGATTCGCATATGATTAATTAAAGAAATCAGAGGTCAATAATCTTAACCATACAAATATTCGTAAATACAACGTTTGGGACCACATGAATGGTGTGTTTAGTGAACATTTTTATTTCAAAATAAATTTTAAATTTGCTACCTCCCACTCTGCTAAAACCCACAAAACCTAACCCACTTTTTACACTATACTATACACAAATCCTAGTAAGTGTTATCTGCGGACGGTACCCGATCGTGCCACACGGCTATATTTTTTGCTCAATAGATCACCGTCATACCGTGAAAACGAAAGTGGATGGCTAGATCAATGACGACATTGTTCACTAGGAAAAATTGCAAGAGCGTGCGACCCACCGCGGGGAAAACTGTTGCTATAAAAATTGTCACGTTGCTATACTTTGTTGCCACGTTGCTGTTGTATGTTGCATGTATGCCGATACTGTTCATTACAGAGAAACATTATTACGTGCTTACTTGTGGCTATTAGCACAAAATAATCAGTATACAGAAGGCAAGCAACATACACGCGCTCGAGTAACGCACACAAAGACACATGATATCTCCGAACGGTTGGGAACAGCCATTCGCTTCAGACACGCGTCTTGTGATGTTTTTTTGTGCAAAAGATTAAATTATTTTAGTTATTATTAGTTTTTATTTCCGTTCTTCCTGTTTTATTTTCAACAATCAATCAAACAACTAGATACGAGTCACATAATCAGGCCTACACGCCTTTGGAGACTTTGCGTTATGCCTACTTTTCCTCGCTGACAGCAAAAAAAAGTTAGCCAGAGCTTCGGGGGTATGGTGTTTCACAACTATCTCGTAGCTTACAAATCTACATTGGACATTTCAGAAACCCAAATCTAAGTCTGTTCAAAAACAAGGAAATATTTGATAAAGCTCGCAGAATCTGCTGGTAGCTCGTCAAAATTTTAGAGAACATATTTGGGTGTATCTAGTGGTCGAAGACTAATCGCGGGATCGTGATGTCGGATGTATGATGAAGTGATGATTAATCTGTGCAAACTAAAAGCTAGGAACGAGCCAAATGGAGGAAACCCGCGACGGAAGCCAATACACACTGAGTCGTAGAGCCACCGTAAAATTGTTAAATAAAGGATATTTTTACCAAAATAATCACAATATTTTTATTTCTTATACTTTAATCCTTTATAAATTATATGCTTACCTGTGAAACAAAATATTTACAGTTTATTTACAAATATGTACACTTAAACTAGGTAAAAAACTTCCTCGAAGTTGTCGCCGCACTGGGAGGGAAGGGTACCTAAAAGACTGGTGGCATTACCCCTTTGTATGGCCAAGCTTATACGTTGGCAGAAAAAGCTACCAGCCCGGCGGTCTCCTGAGACTTCGATAAGTTTGGATGAAATTTCTTTTACCAAAGCGTGCGTCTCATGAGACCAAGGCCCCATGGTCTCCTGTGAAATGAAATGTATACTTATGCCCAGAGAACAAACGTATTTGAAAGGTTAATAAATTAATAATTGAATCGTGTACATTTACAATTCGAATCGTGTCGTACCCGTGTCGTATACATTAACAGTGACGCGACAACATTGCGATGTATTTAGGAACAGCGAAATGGGGTGGAAAGGTCTGACAGACCGACACACTTCACACCTGACACCCGCTAGCTCATATTTCACAGGGTTAGGTCTGTAAATCTATATGTCTGGGACCTTGGGACCTACTTCATACATAAACTATATACTAGTACATAAGTGTAACAGGATCATAAAATGTTTGGGATTTCTCCATTTTGGGTACATAAATATACAAATACGTTTGATATAATCAGATCTACGAACCACCTTTGAAGCATAAAACTGTATCACTAAAATCTTGAAAAAAAAACCACACACACACGACAGTTTAGTATAGCTTAAGACACAGCGCATTCAATGATACAGGTAAATAAACGATATTTATATAAACAAATCTCTAAATAGTATAAAAAAGAGTCGCTATCCCTGTTTAGAAAACGGAAGCCAATACTGTCTGTATTGGCTTTCTTATTCTAAATGAATTAAGCACTAATAATTTCTTTCGAAAACTATTAATGAGTATTTTTAAACTTAGAACCTACAATGTTCGAACAAAGCAATTCGTATTAGAGAGCACAGTGGGATACTTGGTACTGATACTCAGTATCTAATTGTAATAAGGGAAATGCCAATATTCCTGAACAGATTACTGAAAATATTCGTTGTAGGTGAGAGAGACCATGGCGGGAAAGAGCTGCCAAATGAATAGTAACTTCCAAAGCACAGATGATCCCAGCTCTGAGAACCCTTGCTGACAGATCATCGTTCGTTCCTTTCGGTGTTTACATAACGATAACTCTGCCACAGCGTTTTGTAATAATAATAATATCCTGGGTCAATCCACACACGATCATCAGATCCCAAACTAGGCAGAGCCTGAAACCAGACAACTGATGCAAATACCTAGTTATTTATGTTAGTACTTAATTTTGTGTCATGTGTAAACGCCTGGAGATTATTGTGTTATACAGAAGCTAAATTTCTTTACATACTAAAGAAATATAGGAATCATAATACAACTACACTATCAATGTAATGTTAAGAAACAAACAAAGTTAAAACATTACGAAAATTGTCGACCTAAAAACCTTCTTTTCATGTTAGTAATGATAAAATAGTTACAATTGGATAGTTCTCAGATGTGGCTAGAGCCTACAAGGCCCCGTCAAGGTCCCAGTCTAGACATAACGAGACTTGGGCCTTAAATTGTTAGACACCTAATTACTATTAAGGCTGTGTGCCTTTGCCTAGAAAAGTTTGTTAGAATTACAAATTTTATCTATTAGGCACATTTTAAATTTTTTCTTTGGATGTCCAAGCATGGCGCAAGATTTGAGGCTTGATTTCCAAGTAACGTAATTGATATTAACAAATAACCATTCGCTTAGACATATAAATACTGTCGGTAATATGTGCGCATTGTACACACGTCTACAATATATATATATACATATTTTTTAAACACACTGTTCGCAAACTAAGTCCTACTTTTAGTATGGGTAGGTAACGTAAAAGACGATGGGAGCGATCCCGTAAATTCTCACATCATAGGAAGTTACTCATAGATCGTTTCTGATATTTAATATCTAAGAAAAGAAAGAAATACTATTCATTTGGACACCACAAAACAATGGGACACAATTTGCATACAAGAAGAATAAAATCTGAAGAACTGTGACATAATATACATATACATATTACGCGAATATGAATGGATGGACTGGTACTACTATTCAGGAACTCTAGGATTGAGTAATCCGAATCAATCCTAGAGTATGAAGATTCTCTAAACCGTATATTTTAAAATAACATGTTCACAATATGTTTTATTAAGAGTTTGATTTTAAACACTATTTAAAATAACATTCTAACTCAAACATGAGCAACCAATACATCATATTATGTTTGCGACAGGATAAATATCTCGCAAATACATAAGTACAGAGCGAGAGCACGCGCAATTTCCTCCTCGCGAAAGGGAAACGTAATAAGAGAACTGTTTCAAGTTTAGTGGCGCAAGTGCAGTCGGTTGCGCGGGCGCACGCGCCAGCGCACACGAGATAACGGCGCGCCGACACGATGCGACGATGAACAGTGAAATGTATTTCAATTATAACATCAATGGGACTAACTCAACATGCAACACATACTATTATATATATTTTTAGGCTAGTTAAGGCAAATTTTAAACTAGCAATGACAATTAGAAAAGTAAATAGACAGGCGAATGCGAATAGAGGTCATGTTTTAAGTTTTTTACAGATTAAATAATGATATGAGGTATTAAGTACTAAGTACTGGAGCAGATGAAGCAACTAAAACCTTTTACAAACAAACTTTAAGTTCCGGCGCAATTTTTCTCTAGTGTATGGCTTAGACTGAGTTTCTGATTTAGCTATTATAGTATAGAAGCTGTGATGGCCCGTTTAGTACCTACGTTAGTACACAATACCTCAATCGATGAAAATAAATGAAAGTCCTCAGCTTTATGTAATCCAGAGCTTGCAATATTGCTGAAAACGTATCATTAGATAAATGCTTGTTATAGCGGAATCCTTCTGACGGTATAAAAGATTACGTCTCAGTATATATATTTATTTTATCTTTCTATTGTGCGTCGTGCGTAGCAGTGTCAAGTTTCCCTCGTCTAGTCGTCCGTGCAGTCAGAATGCACTTTCTTCCTACATACAACATACACACAAAACTGTGTACAACACACACACATATATGTATCGCAACTCTAGATATTGTTAGCACACACTACCTTATTGTACAATTAGGGTTGCTAATACTAACTAACTACACTTTGAAGTAATAGTTAACGTGCAAAATGGAAGAAAATGTAAATGACTGTAAATAATACCATTTACTTTTTGATTAGCTATCAAAATACATGCAAACGTTAACATATTTTTATGTGACACTTTTGTGGGCATACATAGGTATGTAAACTATTACATACCATACATACATACGGTATAGGTAGGTACTAGGTACCTACTATCAATATAACCTAAAAATCACTAAAACCTTGGTTCCATTTTTTTCTTTCTATCAACGAAGACATTTTTTTTGGCACCGGGACCTCCTTACGCAAACCTCTTTGGCTCACGCCTTTTGGTTATAGAATTGATAGCTGGCAACCCTAAACTGATGCACACAAGTGCACTTTGTCTACAATTAGTGTCAACAAGGCGCGGCAATCGAAAGTTCTGAATGGGCTCTGTACTTTATAACTAGATTTTAAATGCCTTATTTGTAAAAATAAAAAAAACTTCAACAAAATAGGGTCACCTATCGTTGCATAAAATAATTGCTGTTAAAATATTTGCTGTTGGCGGAAATACGTGAATATACAAACTAGACTCTTGAATTAGATACGTAAGGTGTTTAAGAAGTTTGACTTTTAAAACAGCATTCAAGTTTAGGTAGATAGCCTTCTCGTGGTTACGAGTGCGGTGATCGGGAACACTTCGGTTTGAACGGAAGTCCAGAATTTCTGAAGTAGATAGGAGTTTAGATCTGTGCCTAGGTAAATGGTAATATTACATGGTAGTTCTACACCCAATTACTACTAATACAACCCATTTAGGAGTGAGAAATGTGTGCTGTTTTATTATTACTGTTAAAACGTGACTCCGATTGATTATACTTAATGTTCTTATACATAACGAAAGTGTGTGAGTGTGTATGTATGTATCATAGTCACACCAAATCACATGAGTAGGTAACTCCTAAATGTCAAGATCATAGGAAGAACATCTAAAATGACGACTGGTTCCAAACATTACCGAGTATACTAAATATGAGTTTACCTACGATTTAAAATTCAATGGAAACGTGATTTGAAATACATATGGGAACATAGGATTTGTACTACAACGCCTACAGTGCCCGCAAGTGCATACGAATACGGGTAATATCTAGGTGAAGAGTGGGTTAGAACGGTGCCGACAGAGCGTGGGAACACTTTTGGCCTCCCACCATCGACGAGGACGCGATGCACCGGCGAAATAGGCCAACAGACACTTTCAAATTACATAATAATATACTTCTTTATATACATTTTTAAGCAATTTAGCAAAGGATAGCTGTATTTTTTATTTTTTTATTTAATCAACTTTTGAAAAACAGTACACTGTACAGTGTGTTGTTGCCTAATGCTTAAGGCATAGCGTATTTTTCTAACAGCCTACCTTTTGGTAGTGCCGAAATATTTAGTGGTAGGTGCCAAATTAGAGAAGGAAAGTAACTGAAGAACCTGTATATTATTATGTTACATAATTAAAAACAGTGTATTACCACAGTGTGTGTGCGTATTCTGTACCGCACTGCCATTCAAGATATTATTTATTAAGTCTCTTGAGCCAGGGAATTTTAGTTATAGCGCCCTTCACACGCGAAAATAGCAATATTTACACACTGCTGCTTGGCGGCGAAATATTTACATAAGTATATTATACTGTGCTGGTCCTGGACCATCCCTTGCGCAGGGCACACATTTACATAAAGTATTTAATTCACAAATGTATTTTTGTTTGACAAACCTTATAGAAAATAGCAACCTATGTCCAGATTCTACTTAAATCTGGAACTTACCTGAAAAAGAAAGAAAAGTTTCATTAATATTTCAATAAAGCAACTTATTTTCAGAAATAGTAATTTCTCTTAAAATAATTGATACTGACGAAATAGTATAAAAAAAAACAAAAGAATAAGAAAACTAAACGAATAGACAAAAAAACATGGTTTAGGTTGTTTTATGTTTCCATTGAGTACGGTGGCGACTCCGAGGAGGACGGCGGCGGGGTTGCGACCCCCGTTCCCGTGAGCACCGTGACTGGTTCCCAGGTGGCTACAATGCGCCCCCCGGCGGCGGGCTCAAAGGCAAGGAAGGCACATAGTGGTGGAGACCTGGGTCCCCTCTCACGTGCCGATGCGACAGCCGCGGTGATTTTAGTGGGTAAGAATGCCACATACCCGGTCGAGCCCCACAGATCTTTTGAAGATTTACTCCGCGTCAAAAAAAAGGTTGTTTTATGTTACTATTTATGATATTTTATTTGTGTGTAAAAAAATGTGTGGATGAAAGTAATGAAAAATTGCAACGTAATTTCAGCCTCCTGAGACGTCCGGTTAACTTGCTGAAAATGTCAAGGACCAATGACAATGGAATAATAATTTCATAGTTAGGGGAACCATATTTTTGTTTTTTATATAGATTATAAACATTTCTACCTAAAAACGGAGGTGAGAACCTTCCACGCAATCATAAGAATTACTGAATGACTGTTATTGCAGTCATTTTTAATTAAAATATAAAACATTTGATGAAAATCAACATTAAACTTTATCAACTAAATATAATTTGAAACGTTCACTACTTTACCCTTAATAATTCAACGATTAATAGTACTTAACAATCGCTTATTATCGGACTAACGGCACTTCAGCGCCCTTAAAACTTCACGCCTTCGTACTCGCGTCAAAAAAATCCCGCAAATTTCCTTGGAACCAATTTATAAAACTATCATCGCGTGACCAGTAGTGAAAACTGCATTTCTTCGACGACAAGGACGTATATATATGGAAACTGCTTGTGTGAGAGAGACGCTAGATATGCACGCCACCGTAATTTACTATCTAAAAGCGAATGTTTTTCTCACTGTAAACAATAAGTGAGATCTACCGTGGTGACCTAAAAAAGGGGAAGGTGGGGTGAAATGGCAGGCCACGTTATGGTGGCTGAGAAATCAAGGATTCAACAACTGTTTTTGCTCGATATGAAGGGAATATTAATGAAAAGCAATGGTATAAAACATTAAACAGTGTTTCTTTATTACTTTTTCAAGCGAAATAAATTTTTTTGGGTCGCAAAATGATTAAATTAGGTATTAATAATTCATTTTACTTAATGATTTAGCCGAAACAGTGAAGTCTTATTCAAAGACTCAGAGGTTCGGTAAAACAGAGTTCTAATTCTTGTCTTTTCGCTTGTTTTCATTTTAATAGTCAACTGAGCTTTAACATCCTCAGCTTTTCTGTATTATATTTTTTAGATATTTACTATGAGTCATATAGAACTTTTTTTTTCGGAAATGTAAAACTACAAGCTTTTACATAATGTGACAAAAATTTATAACTCGGGTATTATCTGCAATAGGCGCGGGAAAAAATGTAGGACTACTTTAACTACCTAGTTAAATTTATTTAAGCTCTTTGCTTACATGATACTTGTTTTAATTTTATTGAACTGTAAAATACTGCTTTTTGCTCCTCTACATAATCACATGTGCGAACGTCAATTCCTTTGACACGTGTCAAACTGTCAAGTGTTTTTGACAGTGCGTTGAGAGCTCCGTAGGGACGTCAGCAATCGCACGACGCTTCTGACACAAAGGCGCGGATATGTTATGTCGTCGAGGAATGTTTCGAGTCGTGCATTTGGTCTGCAGTTGTTGGAATTTTACTGAAAGATGTTGCTGGCATCCATATACTACGGTAACTTAACTGCTTACTATTAATCTGTGCTACGATCAAGATCATTAACAAATAACAATTGAGATATTAAGCAAAAAATTTGGAGATTTTCTGTTACTAAAGTCAGGATGGCCCCAGCCGGCTGGGGTACTGATGCCAATCCCTGCCAGAAAAATAGCGTGCATGGCTCTTAGGTTTTTCCTTGTTAGACGGCAGAACCAGCTTCTTAATTAAAGGCCCTAATTTAAGTCAAAGTTCCAATCTGGTGATCAAAGAGATGGACGGCAACTTTCAGGTATTTATATCAGTTGTTGAAAATTTGAGCTTTCCTGCCAGCGTCGTTGGGTCCATTTAAGCTGTATTTTCCCTTCATATGAACCCACTATCGTCGAACTTTAAGGGTAATTATTTGAAATATGCGATATTTTTGATTGCTTGGATATAAAATAATAACGATATGAACCGCTTCTAGCGGTTGTGAGACAGTTCATGCCTGCACTGACAACTTTAGGGAAAGTAACTAAGTAAAATTCGATTACAAAGAAGAATATACAAAAAACGCCACAAGCATGACCTTTAAACGATTGAGAACAAGACCTGAAAGTCTAAACCTTCTCAATAACTTAATAAGCCTAGTAGGCTTTCATACGAGCACTGTAATACTTGTCAGTCAAAGTTACTTTGAGATTTTGTAATGAGTAGATTACACTGAAATGGTATTTGATAGAAAGCGAAGGCCGAAGCTTATGTTGTCTGTCGAGAACTACCTACCTCTTACAAATCTATTCTATTCTTATTCTTTATTGCACACAATAATATTACACATTATTATATAATAAAGAAAATTAATGCACAAAGGCGTGCTTAACCCAAAAATTGAGTTTTCTGACAGCTAACCTTTGAGTGATGGAGAATTTGGAGAAATTTTTTAAATACTGTTGAGGATACAAACAAACAAACATGTTTGTTATTGTATTATATATAATATTTATTACATAATTTACTTTGTATTTTTGTATGTAGTAATATACATACATATATATAAACTGCTACATTGATAAGAAATAATCTTTAATTCTTCTTTTGAATACATCCGACGATGTGCTCGGAGGATTCTGTCCTTCTAAGTACTAGTTATTTGCCGCCATGAATGTATATTTTAAACAATGGCCGCGGTCGCTACTGCGAAGATTCAGCAAGAAAATCAGCGGGCTTGCCTTTTTTGTCATAATGATATTTTTTTTAAAATTTAGAGTATATTTGTAACTCGAAAATGTGACAAGTGTTCAGTGGTAGGTTCCTTGTCCAAGGAATCGTCCAGATAGATCCCACCGCAGTGTCAGATATTCTGCCGGCAAGCAGCAGTATGTAAACATTGCTGTGTTCCCGTGTGAAGGGCAATGTAGCTGGTAAAATTACCAGACACAAGTGGCTTAATATCTAATGTTTTAAGGGTCGGCAACGCGTTAGTGATTCTTCTGTATTGCTAGCATCTATCTATAGGTTGCGGTGACTGCTTACCATCAGGCGGGCCGCATGCTTGCTTACCATCTTGGTAGTATAAGGAAAGAAGCAGGAATTCCATCTGCCATACGTTTGTCCACAAATGCCTATACCGATTGATAGATAGAAGGTTTAAACTGTGCTGCTTGACCGTAGAATCTGACTCTGTGGTGGTACTCGCAGGACGTTTCGAACCTACCTATAGAAATATAAATAGACATAACTATTACACCTGTTGTAACAGGTGTAATAGTTATAGTGGTAATTGGTAGGTAGATTGTAATCTACCTACCAATTCGCGGCACATCCTTTAAACGAAGGTAAAGTTTCAGTTCTGTACTACCGTAACCGGAAATGGTAACAGTGAGACCGGAAATTAAACATCGCAGACCGTAAATTGTATTCGTAACTTTCCTTAGCCAGGTTGTGAGACAGATCGATATTAGCCTTAAAGGTTATGGTAGCCTGGTGTTGAATAATCCTTATTAGACTCCGTCGAACGCAGGAACAGGCAAATTAATTTAGAAAGCGTAGGTAGAACCTAGGCTGTAATAGTTGAGCAAACATATTTCAGACTGAATTAATTGGGTCATGTTTGGATAAAACTCTAGTTCCAAGCTAGCTCCAGGGTTTAGTAAATAGCTGACTGTTATTTTATAATATGTTGTCGTACACATACAAAAGGAATATCCGTTTCATAATTTACCCTTGCATTACAAGCTTCGCATCCAGCTGAGTTAGACTGTAACTTGGGACCTCAGAAATAATAGCTATAACTAACACTCGAGCAACAATACGTATTTTGCAAAGCATGTACTAGGCAGTATTTTTAAGCACTCATCACAATATAAATAAGGTTCTCCAGATATATCGTCAAACAGGTCAAGTACATAAACTATTAGGGAACTGAACCGATAGCCATCCCACTCCGCCATAAAATTCCCCTATAAAATTTCCGCCAATAACTTAATCACGTGCTTAAATACACACCAAGGATTTTAAACCTTATGCATCCTATTAATAACATCTGAAAAAAATATCGCACACATACCCAATAACACTTTCACTTATAACGTGTAATAACAGCTTCGCTTACGTTCCATTTACACAAGAGTATTTGCTTGTGTGCATGGGGATGGCTGTGCGGGTGTGTCTGGGGGTAAACGCCCTCCCCACCGACCTTCAGACACGCCGGGAGGGTAGGGGGTGGCGTCTAGGAAGCGCCCTCAATAGGCTACATCGCAATTAATATATAATGTGCCGGTTATTCGGGATTCGCTGTCTAACGAGTAGGCTATAATCAAATCGTGTTTAGGGTGACATTGCTTTGAAGAGTTTGGTCTGTTGTTCCCCGCGATAGGGACATAATTTATATATTTATACCAGTGACTGCTACATGTTGCTTTAATATAGCTTTTCCATTTCGATACGGTTCTTCTGATATCGCAGTAGTTTTAAGCGAACGATACATAATATGTAAATGTTCAGCGGTGGACGTCTTCCGGCTGGCGATGAAATTTATGTAGATATGTTCTTAGCTA
The DNA here is from genome assembly GCA_911728495.1 of Furcula furcula. NCBI lineage: Eukaryota > Metazoa > Arthropoda > Insecta > Lepidoptera > Notodontidae > Furcula > Furcula furcula. The sequence continues at coordinate 1,570,550 of OU452243.1, forward strand.
CGTATTGAACTTATTGCCCAACTGCCCCAGTAGAATGGCTAAGTTTTTCGTGAGTATATACATATATGTGTCACTTTCTTTGGCACGACCTAAACGGCTCGATGGATTTTGACATTTATACGTTAAAATGTGGAAGTCACAAAGGCTATATCGTTTCAAAATTTTTTTTTTTTTCATTCATTTATTTTGACAAAACATCAATACGGATATCAAATAAAAACATTCTTAACGAGACAAGTTGAAATGTATATACATTGTGTGTACATTTCATGTATGTATAATGTCATTTAAGAACGTTTTGTTTGTCCGCAGTTGGACTTTTGGTGCTTTTATAATATAAACTTGTTTTCAATTTAGAGTGTGTGGGCTAGCTGCTCACTTTGTTGTGTTTTCTGGTTACCTGGTGTTAGAGTTGTACAAGCTTAGCCCTCAGGCCTCCGACTCGGCTTAACGACTACTGTCTAGATGAAAAAAAACTGGGACCGACTTTTTATATTGACTGACCACGCCTGACGTTGCTTCACCAACAGAACGTTAGCCAGACTCTGATTAAAATTGGCTATCAGCAACTCTACCTCACTTAGGTATAATATTTAAACAGAATGAAATATCATGCGAGTACCTACTTATTCTTTACTTTTTATAGAATAGTACCATGGCTGATAACAGCATAATATGTGTGATGATATCGTATAGAGCAAAATGAAAGCGGTTTTGATATTTTAAGAAAAACTATCCCATAATAATATTGAAAGTACCTACCTACTTTCTCGCACCTATCTCGTGCCAATTCTATAGCTATCGGCATACCGGTTCACAAAAGGATAACCCAAATATGTTCTTATCCAGGGAACCCTAATTCCGGCCAGCAGGTAGTCCCTAAAACGTCGGAAATGTTAGCAAAATATTTACTGAAATTTTCTCGTTATTTCGGTAATGACTTGTATTTTGCTAAACAATTAGGTCCAGATATGAAAGCTAAGCTATTTAGAACAACGATTTTAAAACTGTTTACACTTAAAATATTCTCTTGTATTGAAAAAAAAAACAAAATGATTTGGAAAATATCTATGGCAAATAATGATGTATATATAGTAACAAAGTGTGCTAGTGACAATATGTATTTTTAGACCAATCTTCGCCATAAGCAGAAAAGGATGTATTTATGTATTATCTTTACATGTTAGTTTCATTTTTAAGGGTGCCGCAACAGAAGAAAGTATTGTCTAACAAAACAGCGATAGTTTTTAAGTTTCTCTTTTTCCACGACCTGACCTGAGCGAAAACATGTTTAACCCCTTTAGAAGTGGAATTTTCAAATAGCGTTTCGTAGTGGATGCTTACATCATAAAAAGTCCTACTGTCTATATTTCAGCATTTTATGTCCAGCTTCCGCCTGTGCTTTGATGAATCAGTCAGTCAGGACAAGTAATTTAATATGTGTAGATTTGAGTTTAGTGACTATGTATGACAGGATATTTCTAATCCTGAAAGTACGGTATGGTTTACGTATTTTTTCTTTGTCCTTTGTTCTCTCTCTTTAAGGTAACACCTTAATCAAAGATGTTCGATTCATTATCAAATAACTTCCAAAAATTCAAAATCTATAGTATAGATAGATGTTCTTGAGTTGAGTTAACCTGGTAGACAGTAAGTGTGTGTTTTGTTAAAGGTTCATGGTGTCACCCGGAGTAACGACAGAATAACAGCAAAGCTTGCATGTAAGCCGCTTTCTGCGGAGTTGGGACCCTTTCGTGGCAAGGTATTTATACGCATATATTGCTTTTGCTACGAATAATAAGTTTTTATCTTTCTTCTTTCTTTCTAACTATAGATTTGCGATTGCGTCTAGAGAGAATCGTTAAGAACTCTGAGCTTCTAACCGATAAGTTAGTCGAGCTGTCGACCAATTCGTCTATGAAGGAAGGGGTAAAATTTTACACCTCTACCGAAGGAAGTTCTATAAAGGGTTGCTGACTAGACATTTTTCAATCGCCACCCCTTCCCCCTCGCTGGCTCAGCGGACGGCCTTCACTCATTTCCGCCGTCGGCGCCAGACTTTAAATATGTATTGAACAAAAGCTGAAAACCCACCGTACCGGCAATATTCCTTGAATGTTGCTTATGGAAGTACAGAAATCGACCCAAATTAAGGTAATAGCCTATTTAAGGCTGCTTTTGAAGTTGCTATTATGTACCTACTGGGTGTTTAACGCCGGATATTAGATTAAAGTTAAGGTGTTTGGAGGTATTCGAGTCTGATGTGATACTTTGATAAAGGTACAAAATGATACACATATTAGAAGGGATTTAAATTTATGGTGTTTAAGCTGGAAATAAAACAGAGAGAGAGAGAGAGAGAGAGAGCTATGTTCGGAGTTTCTTTGCGCGATAAACTCCGGAATGAGGATATTCGCCGAAGAACTAGTCATCGACATAGCTCTCAGAATCTGCAAGTTGCAGTAATAATCAAAGTAGTAATAGGCAGGCCATATCGCTCGAAGAACCGACAACCGATGAGGAAGAAAGGTTCTCGAGTGGCAACCACGAACGGGAAGACGCAGCGTAGGTACGCCTCCCACTAGGTGGACCGACGACATTGTGCCCGTCGCAGGTAACCGATGGATGCAAATAGCCAATTGTCGTTTATTGTCGAGGGGAAGGCCTATGTTCAGCACATTCCGTGGACGTCTACTGGCTAGTGACGATGATGATGAAGTGTAAGTGAACAAAACAATGAGAGGTAATTTCCTTTGATAGGTAGTGTTTACTCTTTAAATTCATATAGTCGCCTGACAACGGAATAACGAAACTCGCCACGGACAAGATTGCGTCAAAATCATTTACTTCCATTGTTTGTTTCTCTTGCTTAAAGGCATTTAGACTGACAATAGACTGACACCATGGTATCGAATGTGTTCTGTACTTGTTACTTTATCAAAGAAAAATAAGTAAGTACCTATTAGTCAAGATTTTAGACCACTACAAACAAGATCTATGTAATTAATACATCCTATCTATGCCGTTCAATTTCATTTGCAAAATGGCTGCCAGCAAACATGATTTAGGCACACCCGACTAGGCAAAACACTAGGTTACATTATTTCAGATCCCGGTTTACGCCTAGCCAACAAAGCCTAGGCCGGGCATCGTTATGTACCACTCCACCTACATATACATATGTACAAGCATTTACATAAATTATTATTCCCAAGACTAATTCGTCCTGCCCGTCCAAGGACGTTAGAACATCAGGAGACCTAGAAGGACTTGACGCAATATTTTCCAATTCAATCCTTGTGTTCACTTTATTACAATTCAATTTACCATAAATGTCCTTACGAGATATAACCTTATTGACATTGGAGTGGCAGGTCTTTGAAAGCGAAATTTATACCTGGTTATACAATTTAACGATTTGGACGTTAGCTTGAGGAAACAAGGTCGAAATTCAAGTGAGGTTTTGCTACGTTTGGAGGAGAGGGACGGTGTTAGGAGTGGGAACGAGACGACAATGTCCGTGGTGGTCCGTGACCTATCCTACTGACGAATGTCGAGCCCCGGAACATCGCATTTTAACAAGTAGTCTAGACAGTTGTGTTAGTGTGCGGTTCGCGGCTGTGTGCGTAATTCGGATATCGATACAGGGCGTGTGCGTGTCTGTACATGAATAGAGTTTGTATCGAGACACAGTGTCGCTGTGTGCGTTGGCCGATTCCTTAGGGTTCTCGAAGTTTTTAAGGGATGTTTTGTCTGCCTTCAGAGACTCAAACTGTTACAGATAAGAACTATACAATCCGTCATTCAAAAAAATGTCTAAACATTGATTTAGGCAAACACTACACACTAAAAATTGTTACGTCTGTAGCCATAAAATTAGACATTTACTTCATAACTGGTTTACATATTAAACAACTTTGCATTTATGTTCCGACTGTAATGAAGGGGGAGGCCTTTATTTAGTAGTGGGAGTCTTCCGACTAATGGCGATGATGATGGCAGAATCGGTAGTCCCAATAGATATGACTCATAAATACTAAATCTATACTTATAATAAAACTGTAACAGGTCCATTTCTGTACATTGAAGATATTTTGAAAATTATATTTTGACGGCATTCTATAACCGATACTGAGGCCGAAAATGTATTCTTTTTAATTTTTGTCTGTCTGTCTGTCTGTATCACGGCTGCGCATCACGCCGAAACTACTGAATGGATTCAAATGAAACTTGGCATGAATTGAGAACTTACTACGAGGTAGGACATAGGATACTTTTTATCCCGTAATCTAGCACGGTTCTTTTGGGAGAGAGGATTAAAGTCAAAATGGGTACTTGGTTATACGCATTGGTCCGATTTTATCAATTTTTCTTTATAATTATAATAAATATTAGTAAGGTAACACTCATAGAGAGTTGTTATCAAGGTTTTGTAATCGATCGGGTTAAGCAACGTTAGGTTAGGTCATTAAATAGATGGGTGACCGTTTAACGCCATTTGAACTAAACGGGTCCGTGCTTCGGAAAGCAAGTAAAAAGTGGGTCCCAGTTTTTAATCGACTGTAAAAAAGAGGTTATGTATTCTATGCGAATGTCTGTTATTAAAAGTTTAGTTAACGTAAAAATAGCGCAGGCGGAGCTGCGTGGGTCAGCTAGTAATAGATATATGTATGTCATTGGTTAACGGTGAAGGACGAAATGGCGATGAAACCCAGGCTTGGTCTACGATTGATTTGAAAGGCGTGTCTAATCCACTAGACATTTGGCCTGCGTGTGGGTTTTAGGTGTTATCTAAATCTTTCTCAGCAGTTATTTCCTTCACCGGAACGAGGTTGGAGCCATTGCCTGACAGTAAAACGTTAAGTTAAAAAGATAAAGCTATGAAGTGTCACTAGGGAGTTTACTTCGACTTAAGTTATCGGTTGTTTTTAAGCGACAACGGGCTGGGATTTACACCGGAATTAGGGTTTTGTTTAGCTTACATTATTGGGAGTGCATAAGGATTTAAAAGCACCGAACTGACTGAACACTGGTACGGGTCCGTGTAAACACTTCCGTTTATACTTAACAACACCACGCAAGTTCGGTGAAAATTCCGATGTCCGTTGAAAAAAACAGACGAGGAATTGACTTCGAAAATTCTCCTTAGCATTTCTTTAATGCTGGCATCTATAGCATAGATAACAGAACTTATAATGACGTAATGACATAAAAAATTCAAAAATAAACCACGATAAAATCCGTTAAAGTAGTTTGATTTCACTGTGTAATATTCGCGTAAGTAAAAGACAACGTTTTGTAATGACATAGAGTAATAATATATAATATTAAGAATAGAGTACGCGTTTGTCTATGGTCTCCTTAAACAAAGCGTAGGCAGATTTTCACATGAGGCAGGTGAATTGAACTATTTAAAGTTATATTATAAGAGTTCTATTATAAGAAAGTTAAAGTTATATTATAAGAGTTCTATTAATATGTAAGTGATAAGTACTAATAAATACAGCTGACAGTATAGTACCTATTTTCGTGTACCTGATATTTATGTATTTTGATTTTCTTACTCGTAGCTACATGTTCTTGCATTCTTTACTACTTGTACTGATTTGTATTTTAAGCGTAATGAGCATGCAGCAGACGATTAAGCGCACTAGCTTACAGAGATAAGCTCTAAACCCTCCATGTCTAAACGCCAATAACTATAACCACCAACCATTTTGATACCACGTGCACTTCGAGGTATCCACCAAATGATGTAGTCACTAAATCACGATGCAGCATCGATGATCGCTTATGCTAAAAGTATTCCGGGTTAAAGTCTGGGTCTAAGGAATACTATACGGGTTTATATGTAAAGTATATGGAGGATATACTACGCATGAGTTAAGTTCCGAATCTAAGATGCTTTAGACATGATGCTGCGTCTACAGTAGACTGCGTCATCGCTTACCACCAGGTCGGAATGAGGTCATGAGTATAGAATAAAGTATTACGAATTGCAGTAGCAAGTAATACAAAATAATAAAAAAGTTCGTAGAATGTGCACTTTTGAAAGTATTTTTGAAACATCCATTTTAATCTTGTTTATTGCATCGGTAATTTCGTCAAATCTGATTTAAAATTCAAATTATTTATTTCAAATAGGCATAGCGCTACTTTTGAACCGTCATTTCTTTTTAAAGCTACTACTGGATCACAAAGCTGCCTGAACTGAAAAGATCCGGCTGGAAACTCAGCGGGTTTTTAATTTTTTTTTTTATTTTTTACCTAGATCAAGTTATTTATATTGGTGTACTGACGGTCATCATGGGATTTAGTTTATAACGCCCAAGGCAAACATAATGGGTGTTATAAGCTTGACACCTACTAGTATGTTAGACTGTGCTATCATAGCTTTATTTGGAGCTAAATTTGAATGCTGTTTATTTTTTCGCTGAAACCTGGTATTAGACCAGATTTAGTTCTCAGACCCATACCGATTGATATTGTTTTTGGAAAGGTGATAAAGATTCTTTGTAACGTATACTAATTATTAATTAATATTCAATTAATTAATTGTATGTATGTTGTTATTGTATGAGTCCCTAACTGCTCGCCTTTTAGAGTAGCTCAGAGTCACACAACGCGGTATGGAGAGAGCTATGCTCGGTGTTTCTTTGCGCAATTAACTCCGGAATGAGGAGAGTCGAAGAACTAAAGTCACCAGCATAGCTCTCAGAATCTGCAAGTTGAAGCCACATCGCTCGAAGAGCCGATAACCGATGGGGAAGAAAGATTCACGATATCGACCACGGGCCGGAAGACGCATCGTAGGTAGGCCTCCCACTAGGTGGATCGGCGACATTGTCTCGTCGCAAGTAACCGGTGGATGCAAATAGCCAATTCTCGTTCATTGTGGCGTGCCAAGGGGGAGGCCTATGTTCAGCAGTGGACGTCTTCCAGCTGGTGATGATGTATTTTGATATAGTACGGTAGAAATGTCCATACGGTATGTACATTATTATGTATATTTGCCTTATATAATGCTCGCTGCGGGCCGCATATAAATATTCAGGGTGGCCGGGGTGGTTTATGCAATCTGCCCTTGCGGGTGCGACGAACTTCGTCCGGGACGTCCGACTGTGAGGTAAGGTGAAACAAGGGGTCGCCGGGAGGCAGCCGGCAAGGGTGCACGCTTTGTATAATTATACTGTAGGATGCTGGTTGAAGGGTAGCTTGTATCTATCAAGGAGTCTTCTCATTTTGGGAGTAACAGGGGCCGTGGCCAAGTTGTCATTCTACATTAAGAAACGCTAGAGAATAGAAAACAATTATATGGGAATGTAATATCTCTTTACGAGCAACAAGATATGTCATTACAATTATATTCAGATAGGTTTTTTATGCAGTTTAGAGATGAGACGTGCGGGTCGGTTTTCTGGTAGTAAGCTACACCTTTATAAAACAATAACAGTACTTCCGCTGATGAGATGTTAGTTATTTAGTAACTTTTCCAGCTACCGGGCCTTTCGTACTGGAATACAGAACCGCTGCAGCACCATCAGCGACAAATACCACCTACAGCATCTACCTGCATGTCCCTTACACTAGTCATTTATTGCAACCTAGTTTTTGCAGTTGCATTTTCGATGGTGCAGTAGTAGGAATTATGAGAGAATTATCGAGTAAAAATTATTATGATATTGCACGATTAAAAAATCCTTGTTGTGAGACAATATTTAATTAAACAATCAAAAGAAAACTGAGGGCAAAGCCTATTGGTACTACGTTCTTCCTCACAACACTTCAAGGAAGTTTTACAACAATAAGCAAGTAACAGATGCAGTTTCTCCTTTAGAGAAAAACCACGAGCTAAAACAGCTAGAAATATCTAACTAAAAAAATACAATACCTTACATATTATATTACATTTCTAATAATTCTTACATAAAATAATAGTCACTGGAGAAACATATAAATCTACTTATTGGTACGTCACGGCATCGAACCTCCGACCGGGCGCGCGGTCGTAGACCTTCGTAGCCCGTAGTGTCCTCTACGGCTACGGCTACGGCGTAGCGAGTGGGAGGTGGGAGGTGGTAGGGGGGCGGAGTTCAGGCGCAGTTCACGACTCGGTTGAAGGGAATGTGCTTGCAATTTCGGTTTGCCTTTATTATGCGTCTTTATTACGATATGTCTTTTAACCGCGACATGACGGTACCAAGTATATGAGGCTAAAATTATGCAATCATTGAATTAAAAAATATTTTCTATGGGAACTCCACGGTTTATATCAAACGCTGGGCATGCTAATATACTCAGTGATTTCTGATTAGGTAATAAAGCTCGTTTGTCAAATCCAATATGCGGGGTGTGGCACCACGCTGCATATAATTAGGTACTAAATGTTTGTAATTGCGTACGTCATTATCATTAAGGACCTTAAAATTGAATTTTTCTTTCTTTCTTGGTATCAAAAAAGAAAATCACGTAAAATTAAAAATTAATATAAGTTAATCTTGGGTGGATGTGTGTTAGCAAACTTAAGTGCTAACATTACATAATACTAATAAGTGAGATAGGTCCTATGACTTATCGCTAAACGTTTTAAAATTGAATCAAAGATAAAGCAGTCAATGTATCTTAAGCGGTTCATTCACTAAACAACATATCTTGATTATAAGGCGTATTTAGCAGAAAAGCAGCCGGTGTTGATAATGCCTTTTAACGCTGATATCGATATAGAATGTATACAGGTAGAGACTGGGAAATCAGCTCGACGGACGAGCTCCCCGGATCTAAATAAATTGAACCTTAACGGCACTAACATGCGCTTGCCTACAGTTGATCAGCTCCCAGTAAAAGAAGTACAGTACAGGGTACAGTTGAAATGTCTAAATAAGGCTACCATCTCGTGGCATTGTATAGGAATAGCAGTGCTCGCTTCTGGCACAGTGATGCTCCGACACAGGATCCTTTTCATTGTGTTATGCGCTTTACTACCTACAGAGATGCAATATCTCCACTTATCATCCGGTAGCCTCCGTGGCGCAACGGAAAACTATTTGCTTTGCAAACCGGAGGTCGTGAGTTTAAATTCCGCGGGAGCAACCACTTTGTGTAGTTTCCTTATAGGTAGGAGAATGCAGACCGAACACCTGGTTGCCTAGAAAGTAAGATGACCCATGCGTCTAGCTTCTGTCCCATCGGATCATGAGGTTAATGGAGAATTGGTCTAGTGGTTAGTGACCCTGTCTGCTACCCAACAGGTCGTGGGTTCGATTCCCACCAAGTGTCTGGATGTTTTATCTATATAAGTATGTATTTACAAAAAAAAAGTATATATGTATTAGTATCAGTTGCCTGGTTTCCATAGTACAGGCTCTGCCTAGTTTGGGATCAGATGACCGTGTGTGAATTGTCCCGGGATATTATTATTATTATTAATTCAGACTTTTGTCTACGTGAGCACTTGTGCACTGTAATATCCCCCGCGTAGAAGGCTGTTCTTGTGTAAGATTGGCCGCTGTGGTCGTTATTATTTACCATCCGATAAAATAGCGGTTAGTCAGAAAATTTATTCTGAGTGATAAAATAGATGACGATGATGGGTTAGCGCTGAGTGCAATCTCTCTACTTGAACGCACCTTTACATAACGCCAATTGAAACATTTCGTAAAAAAAGATAACAATCTGCGAAATTTATTAATGAATGTAACATCTATATCTAAGGTAACTTTTTATGTAACACTTATCATTTATTAACCACACAGATTAATATCTGTATCAATGAAATTAATCATTATTAAATTGATCTTAATCACTCAACATCCTAATTTAGTTTCCTCAAAGATATTGATCATAGATTTCCGATTATTACAAAATACTATTTGAGTCATTATGAATGAAATTAGCCTTTAATAGATTTAATTGCGTTTATATAACGCTTTTCTAGGATTCAAAAGGCCCAAAGGCCCATTATAGTATAAATCTAGCCAAGGCGTGCCATGTGAAACAAACATTATTTGAGCTAAAATCCGCCATACAGGACGTGCCATACGTCATTATCAGGACATACCGCCCGCCCTAAAGGGTTTCACTTCGTCCTCGTCTGTATTAGTTAGTACCTAATGCCTTTTTACAAATGTTAAAGAGTTAAAATTTAAAAGCGTACTAGTCTGTCTAGGTATACTATTAATTTGATTTGCACTTTATGATTATCGTTATATATAAATAGATAAAGAAATAAGTGAACGAAAAAATATTATTCAAAATTATAGCATTAACTACAGCATTACTTACCTGTTTTTGCCTGTAAAATGTGAATGGCTTGTAATTGGTCTTTGGAAGTGTTGCATTTTTATACACTAGTTAACAAAGTCATGTATGATAAAATGTTAATAAGCCATACATTTTCAAAGATAATTAATCTATTCATAAAACAAGTAATAAGTTTTAAAAACTAAAACCCGACTACGGATAAAATCGCAGTCTAATAATGTGATATTATACAGCGTATAACCAGCGGACAATCAAGACGCTTCTAACGACACCCTACTTGTCAAATTATGTTAAGTAGATTAGAAGATATGCGGGAACAGATGAACATACATACATACATTCTTGTTAAAATCATAACCCTCCCTCCGTTCCGAAGTCGGGTAATAACGCAAAACTATCTATATATCTATAAATAAAAATAAATAATGCAACACAATCCCAAATGGCGTAATAAACATTAAGTGCGACGCAACCCGGCCAGACAGCGCTCAAGTGGAAGCGTAGGGCGGGCGGCGCGTCCTTCCTAGGGCGGCCGTCAACCCGGGCCCAACAGGACCCTCGGGGGTCCATTTATAACGGTTTTTGTTCATGTCTACTAAATATTTTAAACAATCTTGTTTTTTTTTATACCTACGCCTACATTATTTTGTACAATGACAAATTAAAAGTAAACAATCTAAATTACCCGTGATACTTTCTGAGTTTGAGTACTCAGATTATAGAACTTTCATAAATTTACGAAACAATATGCACCAGCTAAGTACAGTTTTTGGATGTTGAATATTAAATAAACACACGAATTTGTTTTTGAAAAATAAAACATCAAAGTGACAACAGTAGTTCAAATATCATAATTTAACAAATCTAGTTTATCAGGCAAACAATTATTCAATACATTTTTCATGAGCGTGCAAACCTCGCGCGGGCTAAGGACGGGTGGAAGCCCGTTAGGGCGGGCGGTGCGTCCTTCCTAGGGCGGTCGACAACCCGCTGCGTCCTCTGGGCCCAGGGACGCCGCAGTGCCTTAATAGATGTAACAAATTTTATAACTGTTTTTGTTATAACACAGTTCATGTGACTTTTTATTATTACCCTTAAGTATTATTCTTATGGAGTAGTAAAAATATAAGTAACAATTGTAAATAGGCATTACTAACTAATCCAGACGAGGACGAAGTGAAACCCTTTAGGGCGGGCGGTATGTCCTTCCTTGGCCGTCAACCCGCGTCTGTTGATTGATTAGGGCTTTGTGGTTACAGGGTTTGTTTGTAAAATACGTAACCAGATCATTATTCTACGAAAATTAATTTCTTTATACTTATTCCTAATATATACAAAATCGTAAAAATGATGTGTTTATGTTGGTTTATGTATATAGTACAACATGATTTCCCTTTGGGTTGTGCTTTTATACCTTAGCATTATCAAAATAGTGCCGATCTCTGAGCCGATATTTGAGTTGCTCTATGTGCGGTCTCAAGGAAGCCCAAGGGCGGGCGGCGCGTCCTGGTAACTTCGCACGCCCCATGTATGTCTAGTGCACGCCGCCCGCCCGCATTTCGCTTTATCTCTATATACCCCGGGATTAAAGTTTAGAATAACAAGAATAACTTTGATTAGAGAATATCCTTTGTTCTGTGTGTTCTTAAAAAATATTTATTAATCACAAAAACATTAAACAGTGAATGTAAAAAATTAAAAAAAAAGTAAAAAGCATTAAATCGGGCCGGATGTTAAATCGTGTTCAACAATTCAAATACTTAGGGCATGTTGTGACATCAGATTTAAATGATGATCTGGATGTAGAAAGGGAACGAAGAGCGTTGGCGGTCAGAGGCAATATGCTTGTAAGAAGGTTTGCTCGGAGCACGTGTGAAGTGAAACTGGCACTATTCAAAGCTTATTGTCAGTCATTTTACACATGCAGTCTATGGACTTGTTGTACGCAGAGGACCACTAATGCTCTTCGTGTCCAGTATAATAATGCTTTCAGGATGTTGTTGGGGCTGCCTCGTTTCTGTAGCGCTTCCGGAATGTTTGCGGCCGCTGCTACTGATTGTTTTGCGGCAATCAGGCGCAAACGTGCTGCGTCGCTGCTGCAGAGGGTGTGGGCTAGTTCCAATAGCCTCCTGAAGGTCATTGCAGATCATTTCGACTGTCCCATAATGCACCACTTAAGTAGCTTCCATTGTTTTAGAAAATAGTTTTAGAATATAGTTTAAGTTTTGTATGTATTTTGTGTCTTACTATGGACAAAATGTCTGAAATAAAATGTGTATTATTATTAAAATCATCATTTCAACGCTTTTTAAAATAATATTATTTTTCTTTGTAAATTTGTGAAGCAAAATTTCGTTTCAAGTTTCAACGACGTAAAACTAATTATGTTTTACATTTGAAACATTTATAGATGTCATGTTTTGTAGTGTTGGTGGGTCTAAGTAGGTTAATTAACTTATTCAATAAAATATTAGAATTAAGAATTTATAACATTAGTGAGTAAAATTTAAATCATAATTTATTTCTTTTGAATGTTGTTTACATAAAATGAAATTGTTAATTATGTTTCAATTTTGATATGTTCATTAAAATATTAAGGTCTTTAAAGTTACTAAGTAAGGCTGTAATTAAAAAAAAAATAGTTTTTGTAATTTGCCTTTATTCATTACAAATAATTATTATTTCACAAGAGATCGAATAGAGCAAAAGTTGTGTGTCGTGTCGTTACGATAAGGTATCGGAAACGATTCCGTGGCAGAGCAAATAAAAATAAGTAATCTTGTTTTGACTTGTTCTGACTGAGTTTTAATAGAAAATTTTACAGTTTACATAATGATTTAAAAATGTTGTCTCTGTCTGTCACACAGCAAGGGATTCCTTGCAGATAGTTTACGGGTCGTTGGATCAAATTAATTTTCTTAACCCGGAAACGATTACGGTTATTATCGAGTCAGTTTTTTTTTAAACTTCAGGGGTTAAACTAATGATAGTTGTTATACAATATTGCTGCATATTGATTATCTCAAGACAGACAGTATTATAGAGTTCCGAGACATTTTGGTTTGAGATCTTCGTGTGTCATAGACGTCGTATTGATTTAAGATTTCCTAGAACTCAATTTCATATACTTATCCACACATACACATAGAAAAATGGTGCGGGAAATATAAAGCTAGCTAAAATTACGTGTGATACAAAATTACTTTTCCTATCACAATAGGCGTAGACAAGCGGGGCTCGAAGGCTTAACCTTCCCCAACCTATCCTGTCCTCGGGGTCGCAGCGGCCGCGCGCGACCTCCAGACTTCGGTGTCGTTGCCCAGCTGTGGGGATCGGGCGATGCGATGTTTTGGGAGAAAAACTAGGTTACCCCAAGGAGAATTAACTGTGACATTTTTTGACGGCTGTTTTTATTTGAGTAGGATTTTTTCGGATAAAGGTCGTAATGGCTACTTTCAGTCTTTTCGTAAGTTCGTTCTTTAGGGTAATACTTTATTTTGTGATTACATGTATATATGTAGATAGAAGTTAAAGCAGTAGTTATTAGGTCGTCTGAATGTGTTGGATTCAATTTCGTGAGACAGGAAGTTAAAATGCGATATACACATGGATATGTACGTAAATGCACCATGCTGCTTGGCGGTAGAATATCTGATACTATGGTGGTGTCAGCCTGGACAGCCGATTGCATGAAAAATATACGTAGAACCTAGTAAAATGCGAACCTTTTAAATGCTTATTCATTGTTATTTTAAGCAGAACAATTATGATCTTTTATCTATAGATGAGTTAAGCATATCGTGTTGTAATAAATAAATAAATTACTGAAATGTTTTGTTATTATGTAAAAAATATATTTCTTAGTAAGTATTTTTCGTTTTGCAACTCAACCTTCGTCTGTACCTTTTATTTTCTGTGCAATATCCGGTGGCGCAATGTCCCAAAATAGTATCCAAGAGTTGCGCAGATTGTTCTGAACAGAAAAAAACTTCGAAAAAGTTCTATGTTACTGAATAATAATTTAAAGGCACTCGTATTACTGTGGGAGGTACACCTACTTTGCACTGTGAGAGTTTGTTTAGAAATACAGTCTTTTTCTGAAAGATGACAACCATTATGTGGTGTCCTCCACAAAAATTAGGTATTCATTGGTATATATTTCTTCTTTTATTTCTTATATTCTATACTAACAATAATGTCCTCCAGTGGCTATCATTTGTTACAAAACCAGCCATCTACGCGGGAGATATTATAGTGCACAAGTACTACACAAGTGCACTCTCTCTTCCTTTACCTCTCACAATCCGATGGGATGGAAGTTCAATACGACCGGGGAGAGGACAGGCGCAAGACTCACTTTTTACATGTCCATCCTACGCATGGGTCATCTTGCTTTACAGACAATCAGGTGCATTGTCCTAACCAGTAGAAAACAATTACACAATGTTGTCGCTCCCTGCGGGACTTGAACCCGTCACCTCCGGTTTGCAAGGCAAGCGGTTTTTTACCGCGCCACGTATAATATAAATAGGTGGTAGGTCCCTAATGCATATGATCATCTAGACTGGTACCACTGCTGTATCATCAATATGTAAATACTATGTTCCGGTGGAAAAAGGACTGAGGACCTATTGAAATGTCTGGCTCAAGAGGCTAACTCATTTGATATCTCGCATGACAAGACGCAATGCAGGAAAGCGTGACGCATACCAAGCGAAAGTTTTCCTTATCTCGTCTGGGTACAGTGGCGGATTTCCCAAAAGGCTAGCTAGGCGGCAAATTTTCCGCAACCAGAAAAAGGAAGTAGCAACTTTTCCTGAGTCTGAGAGTCTCTCTGTGGATCTGCTTCTGCATGGTTGCGACTGGCTGGTCTGGACCCAAGATCTTTCGGGTAGCGAGCAGCCAGGGTGGCTAACGACGAGACGAACGGGCCCGTCAAAGTATAGTGCCATAGGCATTGACTTTATCCAGACTATAGGCGGCATATACATATGTAAATCCGCCTCTGTTCATCAACTAATGTGACAATGTGAATTGTATGACTAGTATATACATATTATTTCCAGAAATGTCGGGCCGCTTTTGTACGCCCACATTTCACCATTGATATGTACCGAATAACTTTTATAATAATAGCGAGAATATTGCGGACTTCCATCAGAATTTAACTCTTTAACAAAACTCGATTTATATTTAAACAACAATCCTCAATGTCGTTTATTGTTCCCGTATACCATTAACCAAACCCATACAAATTGTACGAACAACGTTAGATAAGTTGCAGACAGACAAAATCCTTCGGAGAAGTTACAGTTCAGGAGACGTAAGTCTGTATGAGGCTGGTTACACATTGAAAATAGGGGATGAAAGTTACGCTAGTGCGATAACAGACTTTACTTACAGTATACAAGGTTCAAAATTTATTTACTTTAGTTTTATTGGCGGTACTAAACCGGCATTTGTTTTTTTTACATTACTTAATATGGCAAAGATGCGGCCCGCCTGATGGTAAGCAGTCACCGCAGCCTGTGGACGCTAGCAACACCAGAAGAATCACTAGTGCGTTGCCGACCCTAGGATAATAGATATTAAGCCTTGTGTGTCCGAAACTTACACCAGCTACAGTGCCCTTAACACCGGAACACAGCAAAGTGCTCGGCTGCTCCAATTCGGAGAAAACGCTCCCATTGTGCTCGATAGATGACTTTTATTTGGGAGAGGTAATTTTTGGAACTACTGATCTTATATTTGTGTAGGCAAAAATCCATAAATAATGTGGTTAAGGAAATATTTAGTTTGGACACTCAAAAACCCCGGGCGAAGCTAGGGCGGGCGGGTCACGTCTTGTAAACATTTTGCGGTTTTTTTTAAAAAATCGGTATGCTGCAGAGGAACTATTGCTAAAATATAGACCTTTTTTGGAGCTGTAACATAACACCTGCAACAACAACAATAAAGTAAGAGATTTAATAAAGTAAATTTACCTGTTTCATATATGTATTTAAGATTTTAATTTTAGCAGCCGACGTAAAAGTCTACAGCTGCAGATTATTAAAAAAAAACATAACGTTCTATATCTATTTCCCAAGCTCCATTTTATTGTTGAGCTCTATAATTTCTCCACCCCCATTTGCCACCGCCCTATGAAGAAGCCTATGTCAAAACTGTTCAAGGGCAGGGTGAGCTCGCGCCCTTCAGACATCGGGATCATCGGCCCTAGGACGCCCTTCGACGCCCACGTGTGCGTGTCCCATCGCTGTGTGCGTACGATGCACTGCGTACGTTAATATTGTGCCAGTGTGCGTTGTACGCGTATCTGCACACGCTTGTATGCGTGTGTGTTACTGTAACCATCCGCTGTTACATAAATGTTAGTGCAATATTGGTTATTTTCAGGTAAAAAGCTGGAAAATTTATTACGTACTCAATTTGTATTGAGTTTTAAATGTTTTCATATGTTGAATTGAAACTTGCTAATTAGCTATGTTAATTATTATTGTATTGAATATGTATCAGTTGGGAGTATCAGTTGCTGATTTGTATGCAGCCCTGGATATAGGGGGGGGGGGGGGGGTGTTGCAAAATCAAGGCGGGGGCAGTTTCAGGTGGCGCCAAGATCATCATATACTTACCGTCGACTTGTAAGAAGAAGGCACCACACAGGCCCACACCACTAGTGAACTTGTGGACTCGAGATACCGATTTGAGATTTGTGAGCTTTTTAAAGTAATTTATCTGAATCGCTAGAGAGACCCCTCTCTCCAGCGATTCAGGTCAGTCGCCACTATCAAGTTTCTAGATCCGGGCTTGTTTGTATGACCGCATATTCATTCGCTCCGGCTTACTTTGTATGGTTGATTGCATGATATTTTCAGTCACCCTGAAATTACAGATTCATTTGAAATGGAATCTTCCACGATTGAATGTTATAATATGTCAATTTAGTAAACGAATCAGGAAATTATTTACGGAAATGTTACATTACGCTGGGCTTACATTTGATTAATTTACATAGATTTAAATGCCAAGGATTTCAATGATCTCAAATCTAGTCTATGGACATAATTATCGACTTAGTGTTAAACTTAAAGTGCGTAGATAAAAATAACGTCAGCCAGCGCAGTGGTAGAATAATTTAAGAATAATTACTAGAAAAACTATTGTTGACTTGCACTTAGATAGATAGATAGATAGACAATTCTTTATTGCGCACAAACAAACAGATACAAAAAGAATAAGACACAAATTAATAAAAAATGCAACAATGGCTTAGGCATCCCGAGAAATTATCGAACCTGGGACCATATTTTTTAATCAAGATTTAGTTATTATTTTGATTTGATATATATTTATAGATATATTTAGATGTGTTTTTTCTTAAAATAAACAGTGTTTTTAAAAATAGCGTGCAAAATTATGCGCGTTAAACATATACAGAGCGACACTGTAACGTCGTCATCAGATAAAACTGATTCGCAGCGAAGACTCGCGGAGGTGTTTAAAGCTATTATCTATGCGGACGACCTCAGTCGGGTGTCGAACCCGCGACAAGTGGGTCAATGCAGCACGCGACGGCCCTACCGCCGCTACGCGGAGCCACTAATCGTTTGAAGGTGACGAGTTTAAATAGAAACTGTTTGTTTTATCTTTAGCGCGAATGCGTCTACGCTTTATTAGTTTATACTATTTCGAGTTTTGGTATTATTAAACGTGCGTGTTCATTCCACGAAGGGTGGATTATTACGTAATGTTCTGTCCCACTGTTGGGCAAAGGGCTGCTCCAAAACATCGCACTGCGGGCCCTCTGCTGGTCAAACATGTGGCAGACATGACCTATCCAATCCCTTTTTAGTTTTGCAGATTTTTCTGCCACGTCAGTCAGTTATGCTTTGGAGCGTAGTGTGGTTTTGCCAACATGATAGCTTAATTTAGATGCTGAAGGGTGGATAACAGAGTTTTTAAGTACCTAACTAAAATGTTCCTTGCACAAAGGACCTAAGTACTCCTTAGAACAATCGAGACAACATTTATCGAGTTATTTCTTAGAGTAGATACCAATTTAAGGGTTATTTCCTATATGCACGAATGATGTATGTTGAGAAGAAATGTTTTGGAAGTATCTCATCTCATCTAAGGAGTCATTTTAAAACTTATGTTCACTATATCCGTTTCCGAGCTACTGAAGATTGTGACTCATCCACTTTTTAATTTCTTGACTTTTCGCCTTCCTTATTTGATTGCGCGTTACTTTTTACTCTAATAATTTTAAACCTTAACTAAACAGTTATTAGAAAAGCTTTTTAATAAGTTAGAGTTTCTCTGGGTAATTTACGAAAACCCTGGAGTTCAAAGCACATTGCGACATATAAAATACGGTGAATGATACGAGACATATACGATAATAAAGATATACATCGATAAACAACAACTTACGTTTAGATCGGGCAATCAGGAAGCGCGCACGCATCAAATTGAGTCAAGGCGACGCCAAGTGATGTGGTTACTTGCGACAGATACCGCGGCCAGAATATCTGACGTAACGTTCTGTACACGACTTGTCTATAGTACTCTTGACGTGAAACTCAATTTATGTTTATTATTGCGAAACAAATTTGGTTTTGTCTTTGGCAGTCTCAGAGAAAGTACCAAAGGAGTTAGTATCGCGTCGATTCCCCGAACAAATTTTTCGTGGCACTTTTGCGGGGTGCGGGAGGCGAAGTAAACACACACAGATACACTTTCACGCATACCCACACTATAATAAACTCGCAACACATTCAAAAATACACGCACACAAATAAAGAATGACCTGACCATATGACCAAAAATTTGGCAGAGGGGGTTAGCGCATCATGCTCTCTCCAGTGGTATCTCCTCTAAGTTGGCAGTACAAAAAATATATGCGGTAGGAAAGTGTATGAAAACCATAACCAATATGAAAACTCTCTGTTGCTTTAAGAAAGCTGGCAGAAAACGTTTTTGAAAATCGAATGCATCAGTGTAGGCAACCTAATTATGACAAAAAAAGATTTTTCTCCAGATTACCAGTGAACAATATACATACCTACTATTCTGAAAGATTTTTGTCTAAGATGGTATTGGGTCACCTCTAATATTCAGTGCCTTTGGGCACTAAACTTCAGGCAGTGACATGCCTGTAATTTAGTTATAATATACTATGCAAACATATCCTTTTAATATATCCTTTTTGTGTTCAACAGTTTTTTTCACTTGTCCACCTATTCGAGGCTGAATGATTTTGCTTTTTATATTACAGAGGAAAATATCTCGAGAAAAGATAATGGGTACAATTACTTACATAAGGACTGATAATGATCTGATTACTGGCCTGTAATCTTTCTACTATAATTATCGATTTTCGGGGAATAATGGAGATAGGCTCACCACCTGTTTTAAATCAAATAATAATAATTTCCTATGACTATTTCAGACTTATTGGAGCCTGTGTTTTGGTAACCAGGTAACTAATACAAATAAATTATATCTATATCTTGGTACAATCCACACACGGTCATCTGATCCCAAACTAGGCAGAGCCTGTAATAAGGAAACCAGACAACTGATACTAATACTTATATACATTATTTTTTTGGAAATACATACTTAAATAGATAAATAACACCCAGACATTTGGTAGGAATCGAATCCAAGGCCCATTGGGTAGCGGAAGACACCCTGTGTCTAACCACTAGACCTACGGGCCCATCATCATATAATATACTAACATAAGTTTTTTTTTACAAATACTAACTTATATAAATAAAAACACCTAGGCACACGACGAACTGATATGTTCTTGCACCAAATATTGGGCCTGGGTGGGAATCCAACCACGATCTTTTAGGTAATAGACATAGTGTCTAAGTACTGCACCTGTTATAATATTAGACCCACCTCTACTCACTCTTATAGGTACGACCAAAGTGAATGTTATGTATTTGGGAGTTGCATGTATTCGAAAACATTTTTATTTCTTCTAGTATTGCTAGCGTCTATAGGCTGCGGTGACTGCTTACCATCAGGCGGGCCGCACGCTTGCTTGCCACCTTGGTTGTATAAAAAAAAAAAAAAAAAAAAATTTCGTTCAAACTAGACTAGTACCGAGGTTCGATCCTTTGGCTATCTAATTCTTACTTATGTTCCGAGCCAGGCACGGGCAGACGACTTTGAATCGTATATTACATAGATAAAAAGTTATATTTACGACAATGACATGCTCAGTCTGCTTCAAGTAGTAGGTATACTTAACATTTTGAATTTCAATGCATACAATAACTTGGTGAACAAATATGCACCGATTGAGATCTAATAGCTGACGTATCGTTGCATCGTAGCACATAAAAACTGAAATTATTTGACAGCAAAATCTAGGACAAGAACTACTGCATTTACCTTTTGTATATTACAGTGACAGTTTGTTCGGCAAGGAACGAGATACATAATCTACAAACAATATTAACAATACAAAAAAAAAAGGAGAAAACGTTATGCACTGTTTACTACCAAAACACAAAGAAAAACCACTCCTAATACACCGCTAAAGAGATTTTTACACAACTTAGCTAGCAAGCCATCCCTGATTGGAGTAGGTTTTAAATAAACGTCTGGGGTGTGGGCCCCAAGCATCCATCGAGTATGGCGGCGACTACGAGGAGGACGGTGGTGGGGCTGCTAACGCTGTCCCCGTGAGAACCGTGACGGTAACTGGGGGACTACAACGAGTCCCCCGGCGGCAGGCTCAAAGGCTTGATTGAGGGGCTCCTGATGCAGATCACGCCGGAGATGCCACATAGCCCGGTTGACCCCGGCCAGCCCGGCAGCCTGACTAGTAATTATTTATTCAGTATATACCTTCTAGTTTTAGCGATTCACCATGGCAACGATAAACGTGCGCTCGCTAACGGCTCAATATAGAGCCTTTGTGGTGGACAGGATAAGGATAAGTAGTTTATGTTTTTAGCTTAATTTAGTAAGTTCTTTGACCGATGTGGTCTGCCCATTGCATCTTCAACTTGCAGATTCTGAAAGCTATGTCGGTAACTCGGGGTCTTTGGCGAATTT
This sequence comes from Furcula furcula, assembly GCA_911728495.1. Taxonomy (NCBI): domain Eukaryota; kingdom Metazoa; phylum Arthropoda; class Insecta; order Lepidoptera; family Notodontidae; genus Furcula; species Furcula furcula. Next base: position 1,591,892 of record OU452243.1, read on the forward strand.
TCTTATTCCGGATTCTGTCACGCAAGGAAACTCCGAGCATAGCTCTCTGTTGAGTGAATTAAAGGCTTCTCCAAAAGGCCAGCAGTTAATGACCACGTTTCAGTGCTATAAGTCCATGCACCCTTGTGTGCCAGATAATGCTCTACCATGCTCAGATCCATCGTCTGGACCATCATTTGCAGTCAAGAGGTATCATGGACCACCATTTGTCTATATTGAATGCAGTAAAAGTAATTATGTTAAATGATGCTTTAAGTTAAAAATTAGTTTAAAAAACTTTTTAAGTCTTCGCAATTGATGAAAATTGTAGACTCAAACAGAACTGCCGAAGCTGTTTTCAAAGAATTAATGTTGTAAGTTAGACGGATCTTAGTATTTTCAAGGAGTATAAACTTCAAATGACCTCGTCTATCGAGTTCTGTGTTATACAGAAGTATTATTATAGAGTTATAGGCGTTACTCGGAAACAAGGGACAACCCGCTCTGTCTGCTACCCGTACCGAACTGAATAGGGTAACCAAGTAATTCAGTTCAAGTGACATATTTCCCGATACTTAACTGTGACTTCTATACCATGAACAAAAATAAAGTACCAACCCGTGACTCGAGGGGTGTCCGGTTAAGAATAGCACCCACCTATCTCCTGTCGTTGGGTGTCCTTAAGAGGCGAATAAGGTAAAATAAGAAGACGGACAGCAGCATCTTTCTTTTGGATTACCTACCACCTATACTGCGATCCCAAGACGCTTGCCAAGCGTGGGAATTAAAGTAATCACTCCTTTCTAAGGGGGAGGCCTTTGTTCAGCAGTGGAATTCTTTCGGATGATGATGGTGATATAACCAAATAAACATATAACCAACATTAGAATGGCAATGGGTAAAAATATTGCAACACTGAGAATAGTACGATTATTCGTGAAATTTAAAAAATGCCCCTTTTAAGTCTTAACACTATGTTTAACTTTGTAAAAAGAATGAAGTTCATTTTGATTTTTATCCTGATTCAGGAGTAATCAATAACGCATTAAGCCTCAATTTAATTAAAATTAGTTTTATTTCAATGTTTAGTATTCGCGTAAATATCAGAAATCATTACCTCAATTTAATATAAACGATATCACATACATACCTCATACATATATGTGCATACGACTTAATCTTAAAAAGAGCTATAATTAAATATTATACTGATTAAATATATAATTAAATATTATATACTTCTACTCGTATATACGTATTGTGTACATAAGGACGATATTTAAGTACGTTGTGACGGCAGTCGGGTTTTTTGTAATTATGTTTTTAAGGTTTCTACTTCTGTTACCATTATAATAAAAATAATATCGAGACTGTCCTGGGGATGAAAATTTCATGGTAACACTAGGGATCGATAGTTACAACTAGTAATGAGAAAATTCCCCGAATTCACGGAGCTGTCTGTTCCAACATTTCAATTCTGTATGTACCTAAATGGTACTTGTTACATTATGTACTAGTGTAGTCTAGTCGGGCCGGGCCACGCCTGGGTTTGCGAAGGACGAACCCCATCTTGTATTCTCAAAGGATTATTAGAGTGGTTAGAATGTCTCGAATGGAGGCCTAGTGGTCTAGTAAACTATCCCGAATAATCATAATAATATTGTTATTATAATAGATCCAACCGTTTATTTTCTTTTTGACAGCACCAATAGAACATATCTGCGTCTTTCTCATAATTTTTCATTAGTAATCTATACTTATAATATTAGTAATATGATGAGTACCTACTTAGTTAAGTGCAACGTGTTGAGTGTAATCGTAATGTAAAAATAACGATGTGTTTTGGTTTTTGTGCTCTCAACTTATCTATCCATAGACTTATTATTGTTTGAACAAAACCATAGAGGTAGGTATTTCATAGACTTAGAATCATTTTCTTTTTTTTTTTTTGTGGTGTTGTTTATGGATTATTTTTATTTTCTTTAGTATTATGATTTTTATTTTTTATTTATACTTTTTAAGCAGGGATTAGAGACGCTACCTATTCATCTTTATCACTTATTTGTTTGGTGATGATATTTATAAATATTTGTTACCAGTAAAATAATTTTGCGTCCGTTAAATAAGTTACCGTTAAATGTAACGATATTTATAACGGATATTTCGAGCCTCTGAATGTACCATGAACTATATAGATTTAGGTTTTTCTTTTTTTTATAATGTAATTCACTGTTTTTATTATAATAATCTATTCTGTTTTTATTTTTGTTTGTATGTGTACTATTTTCACTGTAATGTGACGTCACCCAAAAGGTCCTAGCGGAAGACCAGCGCTGACTGTCCGCAGCCAGCATATCGCTGAGCTAAGACCTTTTTGTGACATGTCTGTAACTTGTACTTCGTTTTTACTGTGTTGTTTCTTCTGTGTGTCGTGTCACAAATAAATGTTTTTCTTCTTCTTCTTCTTCTTCGTCATGTTACGCAAAAGTTCACTTAAAGTAACTTTTGCGTAACATGACGCAGTTACGTTCTATTGGTGCTGTCAAAAGAAAATAAACGGTTGGACGCTCTATAATGTGATATGTGTATACGAAATGAAATAGTTTATTTCAAATAGGCAAAACTCAGTATAATTCGAATTGTCATATTTTATAGATAAAAATTACAAAATGAAACCTAAAAAAAACTACCACCGGATCACAACGCGGCTTCAACTGAGAAGATCTGACAAGAAACTCAGTAGGCTTGTCATTTCTTAATCTATTTCATATATTTTTTTCGTTTCAACATAGGATGTACATCTAGTTCTCACAAACATAATTTTGTCAGTGCCAATGTGTTGCTATCAGAATTAAAAAAAGTAAATAACGCATCAAAAGAGAATAAATTAAAAAAAAATGAAAGAAAAGGATAGATAATATAAATAAATGATTTATTATTATTATTATGTAATCTGAACCAGTCGCACTTAAAATTTTGTAAAAACAGGAAAGACAATTTATTTTCAAGATTTATAACTGAACCGAAGCCTTAAAAATCTTTTGCTATGACTGCCAGATATGAAGCCCAGCGGGACCATGAGTTGGTGAAGTTTTAAACGATTTTCCCAAAAACATACAATTTAGCAAACTGAAGTAAACGTTTGTAATTTATAATAAGCTATCGATTAAATAGAGCAGCCCGCATTGGACATGTAAGTGATAATATCATTGGATGTGCGTGCGCAGAGTAGAAAGTGTCGATCAAATTCCGATAGATGACTAGTAAATATGTGCGTGTATTCAATACAAAAATACTGCAAACATATTAAACGCATTCTACCTGTCTTATGTTTAACAGTTACTGGCATCTGCTTCCTATCGTTTCTTTATTTGCATATCAATGTTGCCAAAAATTAGTAATGCTTTACATGATTAGTCGCGTGTCAAACCTAGCCGGTCAGGTCCTCACCTGCGGTGTATTCCAATTGTCCAAAGAACATCTTGCTACTGAAGGCCTAAATTAGTCCTTTTTATATCAATAATTCTGTTCCAGACACACATAGACGCTCTGTACTCATTTGAAGTAGCGTTTATGTAAAAGCGAATAGTTGTGACTACTGTTAGTTATTAAATGATACTTCGGTGGTAACTTTCTAGACAGTCTTTTGCACATGGGGTCTGCTACCAAGTTACGTACGATACTTGTTTCCCAAGCATGGCCAGGAAAGGCCAACCGTGTACTCAAATGTTCTGGCTTAAGATATTCAATGATTTAGTACGATGATACTAATTGTGATTCATTTGATGTCCTTATTATTGGTATTCCCGGCAATGATAGTTGCAAAATTCAATTACACAGTAGCCTTCAGAAGCTTAAACATTCGTACACTCCATCTGTTTATAATATCAATGAGTCCTAACTATCGCATTCTCTTAAAAAAAACATTATAAGTAAAACAAATTCTTATTCAACCACTTAAAATACAAATATTGATTCCAATTCGTAATTTCGTTTGTGAACTACGACTCTACAATCAAACATACAGATGTTGTGTTAAAAATCAATAATATGTCAATATACCTATTATGTTAAATTAATATTGTTAAAAATTAATAATATTCCGGGGTTAAAAATTAATACATGAAGAAAGTGGTATGTAAATGCTAGTGTATTATAGACAATGTCCTGAAAACATAAACTACCATTTTCTGAAAAACATGTAAAATAATGTTCATAAAAAATGCCACCGGCTTACCCACTGTCATATCTTGGTGAACATTAAATAGGGGTGTATTATTTACATTCGCTGCCTTAAAGCGATAATGAGGAGGATTCATTTGGAGAGGATCTCATTTTGGGTAATGTGTCTAAAAACTTTGAAATAATGTTACCGTTATTGTAAAAAGGTTAACGTTACGTTACCTTTATTTTAAAGGCTAAACGAAACGTTACCGTTCTTTTAAAATGGAGACGGTCTGATAATCATATGTAGTCCAGACGTCTTCTTTACAGAACCACATTTCCAATGTATCAATTTTTTATCGATCATGTAAGGTCATTATAATCTAGCAAGTAGATTTAAAGCCTTATTCGGATAGAAGCAGCGACTCATTTAAAACTATTTATGGATTATGCGAATAGATTAAGCAAGCCTATCATTTAAATTCATGGTCGTGTACCCAACCTACCTAATAATGGGGGGGGGGGGGGCTATGTTCTCACACGGAAGCTATAAGGGTCAATTTGCCGTAAAGTGTACTATGAATTTAATTTACGACTATTATAGATAACGTTAGTGATATGTTAATAATTAAAATGCCGTAAAATTGTGGCTTGTATTAAGACGTTTATGAGCTTCTTGTTTGTGTTTTATAGTATACTAGCGAACCGCCCCGGCTTTATATTGACAGACTTCGGATATTTTGCAACCAACATAAAAACTTAATTAGATTTTTTATATTGAGTTAAAACGGCTTTTACGGAATATATTCCGGTTTATTCTAGAATAAAGTAAATAATAAAATAAAAAAGTAGTTTTATTTCAATGTGTAGTATTCGCGTATACAAAAGACAATATAAGGTTTTTTATATTTATAATTCTTTAATGAAAAATTATCTAACGGATGCGGATGGTAAAAACCGCTTTAAAATCCGCTGCGTGGTTTAGGAGTTAGCTGATACACCTACGGACAGACAGAGTGTATAATATGTTTAATGCACATTTTTCGAAGTTTGAGTAAATATTACTCACTGTCAATTGTTTATTTAATAATTACGATACTAGTTGCAACTATTTTGTTTTGCAAAAACTAATTGTAATTTTTTTTTTACTTAGGAAATCATCAATATACAACATTGGAAGCTGTTATTTTTATAAAAGAAGATGCAGTTTTAGAATATGAATTGTGCAGCATCAGTTATTCAAGTCGATTGTACTATAAGCTATTTAAAGGAGTTAAAACAACGATCCAATGAAAAGTATTTAACACACAATAAGCAGCATTAACTAACAACGTCTTCGATGACCACCATTTTTTCTGCAAACAGTTTTTACTAAAAAGGATATCATTCGTGTCGCCAACCGAGCGATCTTGCATTTACAACCCTTTATCTGCGCGTAGTACACACGATAGCCGTCTTTGTTGCTATATTAATAGGATTTATGATAGACGCAATTATAGATTTGTGTTGCAAAGTTATCGGTTACGATAGGGCGATACAAATTTATCTCTAGTCGGTTGGAATAAGGTAGTTTATGAGTGTATTTGGTAGTGGCAGTTGGCGTAACTAGGGCGGACGCCTTGAGAGCTACATTTACATGGTCCGACCTCGCACGGTCGCTGCTCCCATGGCCTTACTGGCTTGTAGCATTGCACGCAGCGCTGTGCAGTTTCCTTCCTCACTTATCTATGTTTCCTATTTGCAGTCTCTGATCCCCATTTTAGAGCCAAATTGAAGAGATACGGAGTCACTAGCTGTTGCCCTGTTATTCTGATGATCAAGGCCTTCTTTAATATAGAGTTTGATGAGGAAATGTTTCTACTAGTAACTTACCTTTCATATGAGGATCTTGGAGTTTAGCAGAAGTTTACTTTTGTGATTAAGAGAAAAAGTGTGTAAAAAAATACATATCAGCCAAATTTTACAGAGAGTAAGCTTATTAGTTGTGTTTTGTTTTGTAATATCAAAAATAGTGTTAATAACCATCTGCTCTTAAAGAGCAACAAAATCAAATAATGCTTCAAAATTCAAATCTTAAGAAAATAGGTCAACTCTGTGTTTAACAATATTATACCGTATAGCGCGTAGATGATGCATGTTTGATTGCAACATAGCACATTTTGGAATCGATGTTTTAGTGATTGTTTTAAGGTTTGGTTTTTGGGATCGCTAGTTGATTGAAGATCAATTATTTGAATAACCGATAGTCGATTATTCAAATATTGGTCGAATAGAACAGGCTTAGATTTCTTCATTAAACTGTTTATATGTACACACATCAAAAGTGTCTAGGAATCAACATATATTTTTGCAATAACTTTTCTCCTGATTGATATTAATTAAAATTTTCTTTAAGGATTCATCAAATAAAGTGTTTTCGTTTGTCACAGTAACGATAAACCAAGTCACCTTTGCATTAATAAAGAAATTTGCCATTTTCCTAATAAAGGGATTTTTGACATTTGAACCACTAACACAAAAGTTCGAAAAAAAGACTGAAAACAGTTTTCTTTAAAATTTTATTGGGTAACTTAAACAATTAATAATCCGTGTTTCTACCGCGAACACTAACAACACAAGAACATCGGTTTGGCATACTCAAAATGAGTTCATCCAAATCACGCTGTGGAATGGCCGCCCATGTTCGTTGCAACAACAAAAAAAGGTCTTCTTGCGACTGGATACCCTCCATATTCGGCAGAGCTCTTCTCTGTAGCATATCCCATGCATGCTCAATCGGGTTCAAGTCTGGCGACTGAGCAGGCCAGGGCAGGACATTGATGTTAGCTGCGGCGAGAGTCTGTCTTACAACTCTTGCGGTGTGCGGTCGTGCATTATCATGCATTAACTGAAATAAGGGACCGATTTGCACTTGTAGAGGAACGATGACGTCTGATACAATCGTCTCAGCATAAATTTGAGCGTTGAGGTTGCCTCTGATCCAAATCAACTCAGTTCTTCCGCCGATCCAAATACCCGCCCATACCATGATGGTTCCACCACTATAAGGATGGACTTCCTGGCAGGATTTTAATCGCTGTTGTCGTCCAGGGGTTCTCCAGTGTCGTATACGTCTTGTATCCGGTCTCATACCAAAACGAGACTCATCAGAAAAGCACACGAAACGCCATTGTTCTTCTGCCCAATTTCTGTGTTCAAGAGCCCATTGATATCGAATCCTACGATTGTGCATTGCTATAGGTGGTACCCGTAGCGGTCTTCGGGAATGAAGGTTCACTTCATGCAAGCGGTTTCTGACTGTTTGGTCGCTAATTAAGTTCCCTGAAGAGTGATGAAGCCTCACGGCTAACATCATGGCAGTTATTGTTGGAGCTCTTCGAGTTAAGATTTGAATATATCGGTCTTGTCTCCGTGTGGTGCAGCGATACCGTCCTCCATGGCGCTCAGCCACGGTACCAGTGCTTCGGTAACGTGTCCAAAGTCGACTGATAACACTCTGACTTGTATTCAGAGCTAAAGCCACAGTACGTTGCCGGGAACCAGCTTCTATCATTCCCACGGCTCTGAGCATTTCTTCCCTGCTTAAATGACGTCGCCGCTCCATAATAACGTTGGTTTTAATCAGTAGTAGGGAAACAGTAGCACTAATAATGTCTTCAATGCGTTGTATGTTTTTATAGGGAAAATATTGACAGCTGATTTTCATCTTTTACTCGAATTTGATTCACAGTTCCTGATTCAAATTATGAAATGCACCAAAAAGGATCCATATAAATTTATAAAATCATAAATTTATTACAAAGCCACATCTCAATCTCAAGAAATCCGCTTAAAAATGCTTGATCCCTAGACACTTTTGATGTGTGTAGTTTGAATTTCAAGATCTCTACATAATATAAACGTATGTTTGTTTGTTCGCTTACTGCTTTTGAAATACACAAAGGATTTTGATACAGTTTTCACAATCATTTTGAGAATTTCTTCCCAAAGATTTTGGTGTATAGTACATAGTATTATATTAGGATTCAAGTCTTTAAAAATCATGAGAAGTCATAGCAGCAGGTTGCTAGTTTCATATATCTTTACATAGTTTAAAACAAAGGCGCTTTCCGCGTCTGTGTGTATATCCTTCTAAAATCTAAATACTCCTAAACTACTCAACGGATTTTTAAGCGGTTTTCACCATCAGTTACATAATTTTTCACTGAAGGTTTTTTTTTTCATAATTATACAAAAACAAAACTTATTAGGCTTTTATATAAGTAGAAAAAAAACGATATTTTACAACCAAGTCTTCTAAATTACACCCATGCAATGCCGGGGCGGGTCGCTAGTAGTTGTATAAAAAAGGTAAAGTGATAAAAACAGCTCCCATCATCATCCCCCTTAGAAGGGAGGGGCTGCCATAATTCCAACGATGGGCGGGCGTCTTGGGGATCGCAGTATAGGTGGTGGGTAATCTAATAACAAGACTGTCAGTGTTCTTCTTCTCCCTTAGTTGTCTTTTACGGACACCCAACAGGAGGAGTTGGGAGGTGTTATTCTTTTATAACAGCTCTATTTTCTCCTATACATGAAGAAATATATAATTTTACATAGCACATGGATTGCCACAGTCAAAGTAAAATTGTAATTTTGATTGTAATCGATTCCAATAATCGAATCGACTTGGACTATTCATTTAGAGGCAGGGGAGCGGGCGCTCAGCGCATCGCAACCGATTCGATACGACTCGATTTATTCGGAAGATCGCATTGGTGCCAATTAGTACGTATGTCTGCAACATTCGAGAGTTGTCCGTTGGTGTCGAAACGCGGCACAGACCTTGGGCACACACGCTCGCTGCTTGATCAATATTGCGCTGAATAGTGCGCGCTAACTGTCCGCCCGCGGTTATGGTTCCACGGCCGACGATCGGCTCCTATCAGCTATTCTCTAAGCAACACAGCCTCGAGTTCAACGCTGCGGGCAGCGGCGAGTTGCGATTTCGTATTCACTAACTTTTCTTATTTAGCACTACCGCTACGAGAAGTTACGGTTTTCAGTGCAACCACGTAAGGTCGAATAGTTTGACAATCAGTTCGACGTTGAGCCGCAATGCGATGCGAGCGTAAGGAAAGTCAGTGAATGCGAAAACGCAACTCGCCGCTGCCGCAGCGTCGTGGTCGAGGTTGTGTTGTGGCCCTAGAGAATACCACAACTGGTCTTAGTAGTCACGAATCGTTATCAGTATCGTCCAAAGTACAAAGCACGATCAGTATAAACACGTACCTAACCACGGTCTCAAGTACCTATAGAAAGGACCTGTATCATCATGCGTCTAACCGCCGCACTTATAAACGGCAATTACAGTTAATGATCCTTAATCCAGTTCCTGATATCAGAGAATTTCGACACTCGAAATTAATTTTTCGAAGATTCATTATCTGGTAGTTAACAATGGAAATATAGAATGATAACTGACGTTTACTCCTGGGGTGTCCGGGTAAGAATAACACCCTCCCATCTCCTCCCGTTGGGTGTACGTAAGAGGCGATTAAGGGAAAACAAGAAGACGGGCAGCAGAGTCTTTCTATTGGATTACCTACCTCCTATACTGCGACCCCAAGACAACTGCAAAGCGTGGGGATTATGGCAACCCCTCCCTTCTGAGGGGGAGACCTTTGTTCAGCAGTGAACGTCGAGATGATTATAGTGATAGGGTAAATTTAATTGCTGCATTCAGATTTCAGAGCCTGATAAGGAAAAATTATCTCGTCACAAATTAATATTAACGACTCATAAGATTTACCTGCAAAAGTAAGAGTGTTTTTGGTATAAATTGGGTTGATTGTTTAATAGCAACTTAATTTTTTACAGTTTGTTGAAGAAAAAAATCGATAATATGGGTATTATTCATCATCATCATCATCATCAGCCGGAAGACGTCCACTGCTGAACATAGGTCTCCCCCTTAGAACGCCACAATGAACGACAATTGGCTATTTGCATCCACCGGTTACCTGCGACGCGCACAATGTCGTCAGTCCACATAGTGGGAGGCCTACCTACGCTGTGGAAGACACAGTAATGGTAAAATAATAATAAATCGATGTTTGCCGGTCCCTTTTTTATTATCTCGATATCGGCTGCTGTAGACGTACTTAAATGTATCAACAATTCAACATAGTAGCACGCAAGACAGGAAGCTGCCTATAGGCGAGCGTGACGCTTACCATCAGGCCTACGTTTTGCTTGTCTCATCACTAGGTGGAATCAGAAACCCAGAACATGTCTATTATGCCTGTCTGGACAAGGGCACTGTGTTGCCACTCGTCACCACTTGAGCCTAACTGCACCAGCTACAGTGCCGTTCACAATGGAATACGGCAATAGTTACACATTGCTGCTTGGCAGCAGAATAACACTATGGTAGTTCCTTCACAAGAGACGTTTTTTTTGCAATCTAGTCTTCGTAGGGGCGGAGGCCGGGTTACGTCAGATTCTCCTCGTACTCCGTTCGTTCACAAGAGACCTAGTATATTAACGTGAATCAAAGTGGTTTATTTAATTCTCTGTATATTTCTAATCATAGGTGTTTTTCACTATAGCTTACATCCATAGACCGACCGGTTCACCTCAGCACAAAGTAGGACAGGATGCAGGCTGGCTGCGTATGCGCACGGCGCGCATGTGTGCGACCGTCGCGTGCGTGTTATGTAATTGTCATATAATGTAACGACCACTGACACGATTAGGGTTCTATATACTTGTTTATGTAATATCCACTCTGATCTCGTTAGAGCCAGTTCAATTCCCTGAATAAGCGAGAATTGTACAGAAATACAAGTCGGTACAATTGTAACTACAAGCAAATATAGATTGGTTTTGTTGGTATAAAATTAGCCAAATTTAAGAAGTGACCAATTTCACTTATCATCGAATGCAGAAAGTTTGTGATCTCTTGATTCTGTTTACCACGTTAGGTATTTTTTTTTCTCTCTCTCTCTCTCTCTCTCTCTCTCTTATTTTATCTTTTCAACGGCAGGACACACTGTCGCTGATGCTGATCGAAGTGTAACAAGACAAACTGTTTAAAAAAAAATGACATCTTGCCGGAACTTCACAGTTGAGGCCGCGTTGCGGTTCGGTGGTAGCTTTTAAAAAAAAACAAAAGTGCTAGGCGTTAAGCCTATTTGAAATAAATAATTTGAATTTGAAATCTATCAAGATATCTATATACGAAGATGTGTAATAGCAATGGTGATATACTGCTCTGTTTGTTGTAAGTTTCTTTGATATGCCCAATGATATTATAAACCATAGATATGTTATATTATATCTTCTAAATACGCATGACGATACCTATTTCACTTGATTCTCAAAGGGACACGTCACTTTCGTTACAATTTACTGTCACGGGATTTACTGCTAGTTCACCAATTGGGTAAATTTAATGTCTTCACTTTTCGTGCGCTACTGGCATTACTATGGTATAAAATATCAATGGACTTGCCCGTTGGCGCCAGGTCGTGGGTTCGATTCCCACTTTGTGTCTGAGTGTTAATTATCTATTATAAGTAATTATGTATTTAAAAAAAAGTAAATAAGTATTAGTATCAGTTGTCTGGTTTCCATAGTATAAGCTATACCTAGTTTGGGATCAGATGACCATGTGTGGATTGTCCCAGGATATTTATTTCCTAATAACGAAAATACAATCTAATACCTAAGACATTGAATCTTAGTATTGCAAATGACGTAAGCTAGTTGTTGATTGATTATTTGTTTTAGCTGAGGATAAAATTAAATAAGTTAATTTGTGCAAACCGCGCGGATGGAGATTTCAAGTTTTTGTAACCATTCAAAGAAACCGACAAATATTGAATCATGAATACATACTATAGTTAGGTATATAGTGGTCTATCGACATTGCTAAAAGGACATCAATATAATAATAGTTTACAATTTTTTTATTGAAATATTAATTTATTTTAAATGCACTACGACCGCCACTTTTTTAAATCGATTATATTTGTATAGTCTGTGTTATCAAGGTGAAAAAAAAGTTAAGAAAAGGCTAGTATTTAGTGGGGTGCGCGGGCGGCGGTCTTCCGCGCACAGCCGTGACCCACATAATGTATTACATAGCAAGTGCAGCCGCGATCAACGCACGGTAAGAGTCTGCACACACGATATACATTGCCGAGTAGACTAGTCTAGATATAAACATTATTCCTTCGTGTGCTTCAATGTACTGTCGAGGACATTTCCGGTGTACCAGTCTTAGGTCTATAATCGCTTGCACGTGCGTCCAAATGCAGAGCTAGTCCCGCCTCGGTTTATGGCAGCGGGGTGTACCCGTATTGCCGCAATAAATGCTATTGTTATTATTGCATTTTAACAGGCGTGCGCCGGTACCGCCGTGTTGCCTGTATTCAGTGAAATACAAGCCGAGTAATCATAGTCGTGTAGTTAGTTATTTATGAGATGAGAGTCGGTGTACCATCACTAACCCTTTAGGATTTGCATGTATTAGTAGTTACTGATAACAAGAAATTAATTAAAATCATATGTTTTTTGAAAACATAGCTTTAGTTCTATTTGGATTGATTTGGAGACATCTTTATATATGAAGATAATTGAGCTTTTTCCTTATATCCAATTTATTTTATTGAAGGAAAGAATACACTCCCAGATCCGATTTACGGATAAATAATCTATAAAAGAAAATGCGGTAACAGCTCAGTGGGCGAACGCTTGCATTGGAAACAAGGTGCACAGGTTCGAACCCTGGCTCGCACCTCTGTTTACTTTAATAAATCATGTGCGAATCGTCTTTGTGCGATTATTACTAGCTTTCGGTGAAGGAAATCATCGTGAGGAAACCTGCATTCAGATATGCAGGTTTCCTAACTAGCAAAGCCTAACTAGCTTTCGAATAACGTGTGAAGTCCGCCGACCCGCACTTGGCCAGCGTGGTGGACAATGGCCTAAGCCCCCTCATCTTGAGGGGAGGCCCGTGCCCAGCAGTGGGACATAAACCAGGGCTGGTATTATTATATTTATTATTAATCTATGTGTTCCTATCAGGAAAAAATATAAATTGTTGTTTTATAAGTATTTAGATTTAATATAATATAATAATAATATCTTGGGACAATCCACACACGGTCATCCGATCCCAAACTAGGCAGAGCCTGTACTATGGAAACCAGACAACTGATACTAATACTTATATACTTGTTTTTTGTAAATACATACTTAAATAGATAAACAACACCCAGACACTTGGCGGGAATCGAACCCACGACCCATCGGTTAGCAGGCAGGGTGTCTGACAACTAGACCAACGGGCCCGTCTAGATTTACAATGTATTACTTAGTTTGGACGATGAAATCAAATTAAAATATTTAGAAAAAAAGCGAAATGGACTAAAACTTGTTTCATTATAGCTTTGACCAAAACAAAAAATGAACCATAAAAAAAATTGACGGGCCTGTTGGTCTAGTGGTTAGACACTCTGGCCACTACCCAATAGGTCGTGGATGTCTGTGTGTTTTATCTATTTAAGTATTCATTTACAAAAAAAAGTATATAAGTAAATATTAGTATCAGTTAACTGGTCTGCCTAGTTTGGGATCGGATGTAAATTGTCGAAGAAAAAATACAACATTTAAAACTCCATCGCATTGCTTTAATCTATTGTTTTCATTGTGCATTTTTTTCACTAATATATCGGAGCTTCGAAACATCTGTTTTAAAAAAAATCGGTATTCTTTTGAATAGTAGGATTATTCGCGGCGGGTGACGTTTCATGTGGTGCACTAATATTATGTTTTATTGCTCATATAAATTATTACTTTTATTGTAAAGGATTGGCAGACAATACTTGCAAATAATTCGCAAGTGTATTCGTCATTACAAGAGTATGAAATTCAAATATATAAATCAGTAAAGTTTTTCAGATGGCACTGTTACTGTAAAAACCCAAATCGTACTTCTTTATCGTAATTTTTTCAAAAGTTAGAGTTACAAATATAAATGAATAGATGATGACGATCAGAATGTTATAAATGAGTGCACAATATTATGAACTATAAGTGGAAATGTTATCTTTAGTGTGTGTGTGTATATGTGTGTATAGTATTACAGCGTAATATACAACTTAATAAATAAGATTTCTAATTCTAGTATGAATTAAATACATTTACAACACAATAAAGCATAGAATATAGACGATCAAAAGAAACATTACATAAAGTGGGTTGTCAACAAAAAGTAAGAAAGTCTAATATTTTTTTAATAATGAAAAAATAAAAGGTGCCATAGAATAGTACTACAAATTTCGATTTACAACGCTAATGACTGTTTGGTCTGGAGGTCATCGGCCATATTTGCAGTTTATAGCAAGTGCCATGGTTCGAACCCCACCGGCTGTATCGCTTTTTGTATAGTCTAAAATATTTTCAAACAGCATTCGTCGACATTAGAAGTTCATCGGTGGAATTGAAATATACCGTGACTATGTTACAAAAAACAAAAAACATTTATTATTAGTAACAAAAAACATTTTATTGGTATTTCATTCCACATCAATTTATTATCACTGCCGCAGTTTCCAGGTTTTTTTTTCAAGCATAGTGTGGTTATTATGATTTAATTATATCTTTCTATTTTACTGTTGGAATCGGAGGCGTTACACATACGGTCTTCTGGTCCTAAACTTGGCAGACCTTGAGTTATGAATAACCAGACAATTCATGCAAATAGTTATTTTCACATTTTTTATACTTGTATTTGTAAATACGTCTAAATTATACCCAAGTATAAGACAAAGACATTGGTAAATACATTAATTAACATTCAGGTTATTTCTAAAGCTCTCATAGCCAGTTGTAATAACTGTTCGGTAAACGATCAGTTGGTTAAGCAACGTCAGGCAAGGTCACTCTTTAGATAGATCGTTCAGTGGCCTTTGAACTAAGCGTCCCCGTGCTTCTGAGGGCACGTAAAAAGGCAGTCCCAGTTGTTGTCATCCAGACAGCAGTCGTTAAGCCAAGTCGGAGGCCTAAGGGCAACTTAAACAATTGACACCAGGTTGGGTACTAACCATACGACAAAAAAAGGTTATTTCTCTTGCACTGATAAATTAATATACAACAAACTAATAATTGCAGAAAAATCAATCTTATCTCAACGCAGTAAGACGGATTTTAAATATTTATTTTTTGGTCAAAACAATTCTTAAAATTAAGGTATGGGAGCAAGCAAAGCGTTTTCAATGCAATAGTTTTATTACCTGTTGTTTTAAATTCTTGGTTATCTTCCATATTAAAATTAAGCCATTATTAGCACATGTTTATATTGTAATTTCATTTATGTTATATGCCATAGATCTACGTATTTTAGTAAAACTCAAAACGGGAATATTTTCAATTTACCTAATAAAAGAAAACATATTAGTATAATAGATACGAATTACGATGATTAGTTATCAAAGTAAATATAATTACTGTTACAAAAAAAAGATTATGAATAGGTGAGTTTTATAGTAGTAGGAATACAGACATAATATTATATAAAATTAAAAGAAGATATAGTAATAAGTCATACATATGCAATTTGTAAAAAAAATCTTTTAGTAGATTAACAAAATAAAAAAAATTCTAAAACTCGAAAAAGGATAGTTTATATATATTCTAAGATATTTGTGTTATTTTCAGTCTTTGATTATGAAGAAACAAAATTTGGTTTCTTTTATTTTGTATTAAAGGGTTTTTTAGCATCCATAAAAAAATCTCACAGGTAAGTAGGAAGGCAGTCAACAGTCCGATGAAACAAAACACGAACCATAAAAATTCATTCAATTTTCATTCATAAAATTTACAATCGCGCAAACGGACTTGTTTATCACTAGCGAATAGTAAAACATCATTTTTTGAATAATACAATATCCCGTTACTTTTACAATTGTCCTGAACCCACCCCAGCCTGTCATTGGCCCAAATTACGTGTGGGCGGGGTTTTCCCGCTCTTACGCACTTAGCGCCGTTCAAAGAAATCTGTTTGCTAAGTGGGCTACCGTTCGTGTCCGCGATAGTACATTAAATTCGACAGCGATGAATCTTACCTATTATAAGCCTAGGTGCACACGGTAGCATTTTGCAAGAATTTTATTTTGCAGCTTCTTAAAGTATAACTTAAATTACGCGACTGCAATAACCGATATGAGTTTCACTGGATACGGTAGGTACTTTGTGTAAGAGATTGTCGAGGTAGGTGCCGGCGCAGTGTCAGATCCCACTTTGAGCTGCCTGTGTCGCCATTGTCTATGCAAATACGTCAAACTGATCGTAATTTTCATCTTTAAACTATTTATACTAGATAAACATTCACTAACAAAATGACGTCTAAAATGTGGTCACGTACTTATGTATGTGTGCTGGTGGCGGAAACGAGAACTAACTGTATTAACAGTTTCATATAGACAGTAGCGACAATCCCATCGGCAAAAATAGTTTTTTCAGCCTGTGGCTTGAAAAGAAATAGCGAATTTTCGGGCCGTAACACCTAATATTGTTTAAATATTATATCGATTGTAATTTTCATTAGAATATATAATATAAATGAGAATATATTTGTATGAGAATATTTTAGTTCCTATTTCCACCACCCATACAGATAAGTTGGCGATCTAAATTGCTTAAAAAACATTCGACACTATCGGTATGTAAATAAAGACGTCTACGTCTTCGTGGCAGTCACTTGTGTTTATCGCACAATAAATGATTTTCATTGAATTATATTATATTAACCAGACATATCGCGTGTGACCCAAATTCCACTTCACCAAATATATCCGGTACTCTGTAATGAACGCAGAACTGTTTACACGTCGTCTGGACTACATTAAACTTATACCTACTGTCGTAGATTCATATAATCAAACCGATTTCCTACCGCATTTGACAAGGAAGATGAATGAAAATTATTTTTGTTGCTCATAATTATATGCATATAGATTTGCGGGTAAAAAAGTTCGGTGTGTAGCTGTGGGCACCCAGCCTTACTTTCATTTATGCGCAAGCGCGTACACTCACATAATTACGCAAAATCCCTGTTTTATTGGTCGACTGTTTTGCATAATTATATCTGTCTGCGTGTAATTTAATTTGATTTATCTAACATTACTAATATAATGATTTCTGATACTTACGCGAATATTACACATTGAAATGAAACTAATTTTACGGATTATATCGCGGTTTATTTTTGATTTTAATTTCCCGACGTTTCGAATACTTTACAGCATTCATGGTCACGGGCGGACTGAGGTGGTAGCTGTAAAGTATTCGAAACGTCGGGAAATTAAAATCAAAAATAAACCGCGATATAATCCGTAAAATTAGTTTCATTTTAACATTACTAATAGTTGGACGTACTTTTGCAATCAGGAACCAACCCATACAGTTTTGAGATAAAGCAGTTTTTGTAAAAATAATGTGTACGGAAAATGGATCATTATTTTTATCAAAGCACAACTAAGAACGTGACAAATCATTTTTATATACGCCAGGCTGACAAACAGCGTATTTTAAAGCTTTCTGCATACTTTACTCAAGCATCTTGTATCATAGCACTAAAAATCTCTATTACAGCTCTCGTTTTAAATTGAATAACAAAAAACTATCTAAAGAGCAATGTCTCCTAAAAGACCTGTTATCTCATTAAATTGGAAAGACACACCGCCTTCAAAGCCATGCTCTAGCTAGAGTTAGTAAAGAATTTCCGATTCATTATGCTTTCGTGACGTCATAGTGGAGTATAGCTGATCTGTCAACACTTCCATGGTGCTAAAGTATATTTTTGTACCGGTTATAAAAACAGCTTTAGGGTAATTTTCAATCAATCATTTCTCATAGCCCTTTCGACCTTAGCGTGAAAGTATGGACCCAATATTAGGTAGGTACAGAGGTGCGGGTTCCGTGGACCGTGTGCGTGCAAGTACGCAATTTCTCATAGCTCCGAACAGGCACTTAATCACACACCAATGTCGGCAAATATCGCATAAGAGTAATTTTAATTGGTTCACTTACATTTAGGAAATAGCGATCGCAATGATGTGACTTACCTGAAACAAAAATAAATTATATTATTATTTTGAAGCGGGAATTATCATAAATCAGTTATAAACCTAAGAAACTATATTAAAGCATGCATAAGTAAATTTATAGAAGTGTAGAGTGAGGATTCGTTGTTTAAGTCAATGAGACAAAAGGTGTGAGCACACGTTTTACCTACACTCATATTATTCGTCTAAATGAATCCACCATAGGCATTAATTCTCTATGACAACTTCCATTTCAGTATTGCTCTGCTAAAACGATGTCAATATCGCCTAATAAAGCAATATTTAAGGTTTTTTTATTATTTTAAAAGCCGATAATCAGTTATAAATTCATTTCAAAGCAACATAAACATGATTTCTTAGACAAGTTTTGAGCGTAGAGAATTAGGGCCCTGAAGTGCAATGGTTAGGCCATTGCACTAACAGGTCTTAAAATGTATATACGTACTAAATCTTAGATCTCCAGGGGTAAGATTTTGTCTTTTGTGTAGTTCAAAAGACTTAGTTTTTTTTATTATTGAACTTTTTTTAGTAATTAATATCGCCTATTTTGTCAGTAAATATTATTTGTCCCAGCAGTTTTTAATTGACGGTAAAATTAATAGGTGTCGTTAACTGTGGAAGAAACACTGAAATATTAATGAAGAGAGATGAGGCGTGGCGCCAGTGCGGGACATCAAGTTTTTGCCCTCTTTTTTTAAACTAACGCAACTAAGTCGTAAAGTCAAAACATATTTTTATTCTATAGTTTTAACCTTCGTTAGACGCAATGCTCATGGAGGCTTTAGATATTGCGTTATCCAATTCTTTGAAAAAATATTGCTAAAACCATTATTTGTTGTAAAAGAGAGTGAGAGAAATTGGCACAAGCCGACTGGGGACCTACATATAAGAGATCGCCACTATTTTCCAGTGGCTCTGTATTCCGGTGGAGGAGTAGGTATTGCTGTGGCGGTGGCAATACAATTTATCAGAAATATGGAAATTTACCAGGCAGTAATTCTCCCACTTTTTGGGAACCCAGGGAGGAACATTAATAATCACACTCTAATTGATCTAAAAAAGTATTCATAAAAACTTTACAAAACCTTACAGTTTGTTTCTATTTGCCTACACTAAGTACTTACATAATATAAGTAATCAATTACGAATTCTTTTTAATTATGTTTGAGTCTAATAAAAGCATTATAAAACATGTACTTGCATCAAGATGTCACAATATATGACATATATATTTTAAAAGTCGTCAAATATCTTAGAAAAACCAAACAACCGATTTTTTCAACAGACAATTTTATATACGCGCTTTGAATTCCGCTAACCATTAGCGTGAAATTCATATTGCGTGTATTTTGACACCCCCGACCGCGTATAGGCCGCCTCTAATAGACCGTGACTGTGTGTAGTCGCAAAAACTTGCGCCAGCGCACACACTGAGGTTAATAAGCACGTGTTAGAAAAAAAAACATATTTTGGGATAATATTTTAGTAACAGATTGAACGGGTTCTGTATGACTGTGCACTTTAAATAGGATATAAGACAATCTCTTTTTTTTATGTTAAACATCTAATTTAAATACATAGCCGTCCATTTGGAGCAGTAGGGCAAAAAAAAATAAAGTGACCCTTTGAAAAGTGTCGACGATATAAGAACAAAATATTACCTATTTATTATCTTAATCTATTTTTTTTTGACGCGAGAGAGACCTTCAAATGGTCCCCGGGAGCTGTGGGGCTCGACCGGGGTATGTGATTCTCATCCACTAAAAACACCGCAGCTGTCGCATCGGCACATGAGAGGAGGAGGGCTCTCCAGTGGGATCTGCACCAAGGGCCCCTCAGTGCCTTGTCTTATCTTGACGATGTGGGCCTAACCTATGCTACAGAGTTTTACCAGCTATTTCACGGTACCCTAAAACAGGTCAATTAATCCTACTCATCCGAAGGATTTAACGACACGCCCCGCTTCCCGCCCCGCTCCCCGCGTGTATTGGCACCATGCGCCCAATGCCTGGCGACTTAGAAACAGAAAAAAATCAGTATTTCATACAGGTCATTAATTTCACGCATTTAAAATTGTGTATCGTAATAGTCGGGTGTAGTGATTAGGCACTCTGGCCGCTACCCAATAGGTCGTTGGTTCGAATCTTGTGTCTGTTTGTTATTATTTATCTATATATTTATTTACAAAACGTAGGTTACGAAGATATTTGTGTCAGTTATTGCGTCACTATAACAATAATAAATACTCGTAATGTCCTCCTGTCTTATTCGACCACAGCAGCCAATCTTTCACAAGATAAGCCATCTACGCGGGGGATATTGAACATAGACATAAGTGCACTCTCTCTTCAATTAATAATAATATTCTGGGACAATCCACACACGGTCATTTTGATCCCAAACTAGGTAAAGCCTGTGCTATGGAAACCAGATAACATTTAACTAACAACAATACAATTGTTAACTAGTTCAGACAAATTGTAA
This sequence comes from Furcula furcula, assembly GCA_911728495.1. Taxonomy (NCBI): domain Eukaryota; kingdom Metazoa; phylum Arthropoda; class Insecta; order Lepidoptera; family Notodontidae; genus Furcula; species Furcula furcula. The sequence continues at coordinate 1,612,633 of OU452243.1, forward strand.
TCTGTTTTGAAAATAAATAATATTATTATTATATTCTGGGAGAAATATCCTGGGTCGGAATCGAACTCATGATCTACCTATGTGTAAGTGCTTATACAGCCTGGTCTAAACTCTACTTTCACCTATCGTTTGATGTCTCCACTAATACCCCGCGGTACAGAGCTTAATCGATGAATTACGATTGGGTTTTCCTTATAGCTACGGTTTTCCTTGAACATAATTATTATAATAAACAGTTCGTTCTCTTCTCCGTAGTTGACCCATTTTTCAATATCAAAAGTTTAATATAAGAACAATGTTATGTATAAAATAAGAATATCATATAAACATTTCTATTTTTTTATAATACCAAGAAGGCACGCAAGCGTGTGCCCGCCTGATGTTAAGCAGTCACCGCAGCCAGGGTCTTACCACTAGACCAACAAGCTCTTCAAGTATAAGTAATGAATATCGTAATACGATAGAGAATATGTTTTATAACATTATCCAACGAGAATGCTATTTTAAAGTGCCACCTCAAAATCAACGTAACTCCACACTTTTCAAAGTCGTATGCGTAAATTATAGTTTAATACGTAAAACTAAAGTTTCTTTAGATTCCACGCACCGTTAGATGTCCTAATACAGAGCGCATGCATTTTAATTCCCACACTGCTGTGGTGGCGTGTTATTTTCAGTAGGTTACATGTAGATGGATTTGGCTTGCAATTATGCAGGACATCTCTCATTTGTAGGTACACCTTGTTTCTTGTTTATCATCCAATTTATGCTATAGTTACAAATGTAGTCACTATTCCTATTATCGAGTAAATACTTAGAATCGTTCTAATTTGTTACCTAGTATTTTCGACATTGATAATTCCGCGCTTATAATTTCTTAATATTCTTACTCCAAATAGGCCATAACTTTTTTTTTCTCTTGAAGGAAACCTTATGTACCTGAGACCCCGTGGCTGTTGTATCAGCGCATGAGAGGAGGGAAATGCTTTCCAGTGGATCCTTACCAGGTACCCCTCAGTGCCAGGTAACTAAAATGACGTATCTACTACACCTAATATAGCGTCTATTTATTGAGTAGATAAACCACATCTTCTAACCCTATTCTTTATATTAATTACCATAAAATCAAGTTATTCCAGAAACACAAAAGGTAAAGGTAAACATTTGGTTCGAAGCCAAATAAAATACCGTTACTATAAGAACGATATCTAATTAATATTACAGTATTTATTCACAGCCCTTTTCATACTAGTAGGTATGAAACTGTCGGCAAGCATAAATACATATATACATAGATCTGGATCCTTTTTTACTACTACTTCTTTCCATTAAACATATCAGCTATACACCACAACTGATTGGCCTTAAAGTACAATTCCAATTGGAGATAAGATCAAGGCATTACATACATAGTAATGTTGGAATATTTTAAAACGTCTTTAAGAAACGAGGACCCTTCAATAGGATAGGAGCGGTCACGTGTAGGATGAAGTTGGGATTTGTTAAAGAAGATAAAACATATAATGGAGGCGGCATAATTAGCGTATGTTTTTTGCTAGTGCCAGGTCGATGCTTAATTTCCCTCGGTAATCATCGCACTAAAAAAATAAAACTTAAACAAAAAATTGAGGATAAAATGACAATCCCACTGTGTTTCTTCTCGGATCTTCTCAGTTATGACCGCGTTTACACTGGTAGTTTTTATAAAAAAAGTATGACCACTAGAAAGTACTATTTTTGCCCTATGAACCCCTAATAAACAATTTAATTGAATTCAATTAACCATTCAATTAACCCTTTCCTCCCAGTGCGGCGACAACTTGGAGGAAGTTTTTTTACCTAGTTTAAGTATACATACCTATTTGTAAATAAACTGTAAATAATTGAATTTTATTTCATTTTATAACCGGTTGTTTGACTTGAAATTATTTTAAGCTCACTAGATATATGTACTTATGTATTAGAAAGCAGAATCTCGTACTATATATAGGATTGGTAGCTAGATGTTTCTTTTAAAACTAATACCTCATTGTAATTTTCACTTGATGGCCATTCGTAAGAAAATAATTTATAACAATAACTTTAGGTTAGGTTCCTTGTGCAAAGGGACCACTGCAGTGTCAGATATTCTGTCGCCAAGCAGCTGTGTGTAAACATTGATGTGTTTGGTATAAATGGCACTGTAGTTCCAGGCGATTTAACTACTAAAATCTCTATAGGCATATGAAGGAAGGCTGCACCCATGCACAATCTAAAATCAAATGTGCCTTACATACAAGTTGTTTAGATTAAAATCAATTTGCCGGTACTTGCGCGGGCGCAACAGAGCGACACGCGCACCTAATAGTTCGCAGGACATGTCCTGTTCGCCTGCACGTGATCACACGCACCCACATACTATGTCTATAGAATAGGTAACAAGTTAAAAGCACGAAAGGTCTGACATTGAACAAACAAAAGCTCTTTTATTTTATTTATTTATTTATTTATTTGGTCAACAAAACAGATAACAATCAACAATATACTTATTACTACTTAATACAGTTTTTTTCTAGATTGAAATCCTTATGATGCCGACACATAGAGGTAATATGTTTAAAGAAAGAACGCAACTTAAAATTATTGTTTGAAATAATGATAACGAGAAATAGGTACCAACGGAGAGCGATTATTAATCAGTGTAGTAACAATATTTTTTTGTATTACTAGTACAGGAATTACGTAGTGATATGGGAGGGCTTAAATATGAATCTAAATGAGTTTTTAAGAATATTGATGCGGGGATTAAATATATCCAAACTATGAAATTTCATGGACAACTCATTGTAAAGACGACACATTCTTGAAACTGGGTTATAGAAGGACGTGTTATTTTTGTAGATACGCAAGTGAAAAGTTTGATCAGGGATTCTGTAACTGCGTTTAGTGTTAAGGTTTAGTAAGTTTAACAAATATGGTGAGTCTAGTGCACTGTGTATCAATTTATGAAGATATAACAAGTCTTGTTCCTTGCGACGAATATATAGAGGATGTACGTTGAACTTCGCTAATCTTTCATTGTAGCCTGAAAGAGTTCGACCGATACCACATCGATAACTCAGGATTTTAAGACACTTCCTTACATACATATATAAGGTCTTCAAATCTTCTCGTAGCGTAAGACCTTTAAATATACCAATACCAATTTTGATGTTTTCTGAAGTTAAAGAAAATAGTACAAAATGGCGCCTGACGGCCGTCATACTTTTTAAAAAATATATAATCTATGTTACTCAAGCAACCAAGGCGAATCTAACGACATATATTAAGTCAAAATCGAATCGAGGAATCGATTCCCAGGTCAGGCAAAACGTGATTGGCTTTTTCTTTCAGAACATTTTCAGTAGTAATCTTAAGGATGGGATTGTCCCGGGAAATGGAAATTCATTGACTCACTCCCTGTCATATGGACCCTAGGACATCTGGGTATACTTGACCATCTAACGCGTAACACACCTTTAGGAAAAAGGCTTTATGCTGTTTATGAAATCACTTCGCGTATGAGAAACATGCCTTTTATCGAACCAAGTCGTTAAAATAACCTAGTATCAGATATATAGAGTGCCTGGTGCATATGTACTGTGTGTTTGCGAGTATGTGTGTGTGTGTGTGTGGCTGTCATTGACATGGATAAGGTTCACGAACTAAAGGAGGTAGCGTGCATAAACTTTATGGCAAAACAGTTGCGCAATACGGCAATTTTTTGCTTGTGTTTTTTCCTTAAGCTCTTTCGGCGTAGTGGTTTGAGTCTGCATAAAAATGAGACAGTGATAAAATCCGCAAAATTGGGATCATTTAGACATGGATTAGGTCATGACACTGTGTATAACCGATTCATTTTCTTGGTTAAGCTTGGCGGGTACCAGTCCTGAAAAATCGCTGGACATTCGAAGGGAGGGCCCTAGATGTCCAACCATTACGGGGTTGCGACCCCGTGACAGATTCTCGGGGGGCTTGTAATACGCTCCCTGGCGGCGGGTCAAAGTTACTGAGGGGTTCCTGGCGCAGATCCCAGCGGAGAACCCAGGTCCTCTCATGTGCCAATGCGATGCGACAGCCGCGGGGGTTTTAGTGGGTCAGAATCCCACAGTTATTAAAGTAGTGAAGAAGTAGGTGAAGAATGCGATAAAAATAACTTTATGCTTATTAAACCCATAACGATTAACCGATTCTCGGTTAATCGGTAGAGTTGCAACGCCAATACCAACAAGTAAGAAGTCGAAGAAACTCTATCGAATCAATTGAATTCCTTTGAAAAATGTCCTGAGCTGAGAAATGCCGGGATGAAATCATAAAAACTGTAGCGATTTGAATATTTTAGTATAATATGTTCCCGGAATCCGATATCACGCGAGAGCTGCGCGTGGGCACGGCTCCCTGTTCCGGCCGGCCGTGACCCACTACGTAAATAAACACAAAAACACGTAAACACGTCCCCCCATCGCCTGATCATTGGACTATCACGTCTACATTTCAAAAGTTATCTTGCTAAACAACAATAAGCAAGTGCACATTCTAGCAAAGAATGGAACCGATGAATCTTATTAGTAACCGGGCAATTGCTATTGAAAATAAATTAAACAATATCTTTCTTATTCCATTCATCATCATCATCAGCAGCCTAAGTATATACGTCCACTGCTGAACAAAGGCCTCCCCTTAGAAAGGAGGGGTTGCCATAATCCCCACGCTTGGCAGGCGGCTTATTCCATTAATATAATTTAATTCTTAAATTATTTTTTTAATTATCATAACCATATCCACAGAATAGAGGGTTTCGTCGCGCGCTGCCTACTTTCGCACTTTAGTAACTTTTTAGTATTTTAATGTAATCGGTAGCACAATGCCAACTTTTTAAAACCACCATACGTTAGATCGCACCTTGCCTACTTTTTTATTTTTGCGACAGTTACATCGCAATTCGCCAACTTTTTAGAAATTCAAATCTATCGATCGCGTATTGCCTATTTTAGTACAGTTACGGTAAAAATATTAATTTTGAAAAACATGCCGCCGTGGTTAATCCATTTATTGTAACAAATAGATTAAATTTTTCTCGTATTTTTTATTGTATTTGTTTATTGTATTGGTTTTTAACATTATTTAACATTATTGTGAAAGACATAATTTGGAGTTTTTTGCTTTAAGTAGTATGACTGACTTGTAAAATTTTTGGTTCTAATTTAATAACACGAAAAATTAATAGATACCTACACCATCGTGACATTTCATTCACCAACGGAAGCGTTGATAAAATTATTTCCGAATTTGTGGACAGACATGTACAAATTACGGATTTTTAAAACTCAAATAACCCAAAATATTTAAACATTATATCTATAGATTACGTAAAAAACAAACCAACGATGTCGCCAACTACGTCCTTGTCGTGGGCCACATCAGATATATTCTTCGTGAACTCATCTCATTAGGCCTTCCCCGGCGACGCCGTCTATCCTTCGACATCCATTGCGTAATAACTTTGGCCCATCTGTTTATATGTTTGTAAAAATTTAATACAGGTGCCCCTAAAGCTGATTTTCCAAAGTTTACTAGACAACCACAGATCCACAATATAACAAATTTTGGGGTGACTGTACAATTTGTAGGCAACATACATATTTAATGTACTGCCGATACTAAAAGTAGGCATGCTGCGATAAGAATATTGTGTTAGGAAAAAAGTTGTCCCTATGCGAAAGTAGGCATACCACGATCTAACGTATGGTGGTTTTAAAAAGTTGGCATTGTGCTACCGATTACATTAAAATACTAAAAAGTTACCAAAGTGCGAAAGTAGGCAGCGCGCGACGAAACCGAATAGAGTTTAGCCGAGCACCTAAGATATATGGGTATAATGGGTGGGTGTAGGTAGCAACTACGAACAATGATACTAGTAATATCCTGGGATAATCCACACACCGTCATCTGATACCACCATCACACAGCCTGTACTATGGTAACCAGACAACTTTTTTGTACATAGATATTTATTTAAGTAGATATAAATAACAGCCAGGCACAAGGTGGAAATCGACCCGCGACCTATTGGGTAGCAGCTAGAGTACTAACCAATAGGCCCGTCAAAGCTACCTATAACAATAAAAATATAAAAAGTAGACAGAGCCTGTACAATGGAAACATGTTTTTTTTTTTGTAAAGAGTGATTACATACTTAAACAGATAAATAACACCCAGACAGTTGGTGGGAATCGAACCCACGACCCATCGGGTAGCAGCCAGGGTGTCTTACCACTAGACCAACGAGCCCGTACGGGACCTATGCATTTTTTTTATATATTTCTTATTTGCATAACCTATGCATATTTAACCACTTAAAATGTAACTCGAACTAAATAACACACTGAAAAACATAATTTACTGATTTTTGCTATACATTTACTGGTATACTGATAACTAGCAATTTCCTGCGGCTTCGTCCGCTAATTTTTTACCAACCCCTAACACACCACCAAAGGTTGTTTTTGAAAATTCGCGAAACACGTATTGATTTATTTTATTTAGAGAATCTTTTCAGTAAATTTCAAGTCAATCGAACCATACAATAAAAAGTTTCATACAAAAGAAACACCCCATTTAACCCCTTTAGGAGTCGAATTTTCAAAAATCCTTTCTTAGTGGAACGTGGACGTCATAAGAAGAACCTACTGTCCAAATTTCAGCTTTCTAGGTCCAGCGGTTTTGCCTGTGCGATAACAAATTGTTTAATATAGGGGAAAAGTGGGATAGTTGCCCCAGGGGTATAGTTGCCTCGTTTGTAATTTCTCTAGTTTGGCGGATGATCACATGTTATTTTATTTATCTTTCGAGAGACTCTACAACTACCACTAAGTTGACAGTGTTGCATGTCTCTGTGCGATTGCATGGAAGGGTAAGGTGAAATCAAAGTTTTTGCAGGATAGATGGCCTCTTTGTCAGCGGGGCATCTATCCTAAACGTAATTTACATAGATTAGGCAATTATCCCCTATATGGGATAGATGCCTCAAAATTTAGAGGTCCGCAAAAATCGCCAATACTCTGGAAATATCAAAGATGATGGTTTTTCCTTTCATAAGCTTAAAGCTAATAAACCAAAGTACCTACCCGTATTACAAATAAAGAATTTTGCTTTTTTCACTGAGAAATATAAAGTAATTTCAAAAAGTGTGGCAACTATCCCACTTTTACCCTATACTTAATTCGTTTGGCTAAGTACCGTTTGGGCATATGTACATATGTATCAACATTTCGCCGCTAGTATTCTACATTACGCTCGCAGCCACAACTACCTTTTAAGGCGACACACGCCGCGCCGCCCGCCTTGCGTAACACATCGCTCCGGATACTGCTCTACCCAATACACTATTAGAAACCGGATATCCGGTTTATAAAATGACCGTATTTACTTTACGGATCACGAATATACGAATAAATATTTAAGATATAGCAATTAAATATATATGTACCGTGAGCCCAAGTTATCTGTGAAATCACGATGTCGCTACTGTCTATGTGAGTCTGTCAAATTAATTTAAATGTTTATACAAATATTTTAGTTCCTATTTTTACCACCAAAACAAATTAGTTGGTCGATCTGTATTTTGATTGTAATATTTTTTTAGAGGATAATGTTAAATGCGAGTTTGATTCATTAGTTACCCAATTAATGAATGTATTTGATTGTAGGTATTCATAATTCGTGTTAAGGTTTTGCTTGTAGATTATTTTAACACTTCTAATATAGCTGACGAGTTCAACTAGTAGAAAGTGCACTGTGTACTAAGGAAAAGTTAGCTAAAAGGTCATAAGTACTCTTAAGTGCGTACCTACAGATCTTTTCATATGATTTAAAGTAGTAGTGCCTAGCTTGAAGCAAGTCTTGCAACAAATGCAAGTCTTGAACTGGTCAACAATCTAATTACATATAATAATACCATTTTCATGTAATCCCCATATCAACTACTTTTAAAATACTCGGCCTGTCTATGCCTGATAACCATATATTTATTTTGATTATCACAATTAAAATAGAAGCTTCGATTTCTCGTAGGACATTTGTGCACTAATAAAACAAGAACATATAATTTCTTTCTTAAATTAAAGGTATGCCCCCGCACAGGAACGCCACAATTTTTCAAAGGAACGCTCTCCTTCCTTTGTAATATTCTTTCCTAGAGCTAGACGAATAGTTAGATGTTATTGTTGCCTTATGATAATAGTACCAGATGTAAGATAAATATTAGAAGAAGCGAAGGTAATGTAAACGATTCATACAAAAAGTATACGTAACCTTTCGGATAAATTAATTACAATATTGTATTTTATACTGGCGTGTTTCAATGTTGCCACTGCATTCCTTTTTGGTATACTAGTTTTGGTTGATTACTGGTTCTATGAACAATAACATTCGTTGGTAGGTTCCTTATGCAAAATACCGTCCTGGTAGGTACCACCGCAGTGTCAGATATTCTGCCGCCAAGCAGCAGTGTGTAAACATTGCTGTGTTCCGGTGGGAGGAAATTGTAGCTGGTAAAATTACAGGACACAAGAGACCCGGGTAATGAGTGACAGCGCAGTGTAGATGTTCTGTTGGCAGGCATGTCGCTTACCATCAGACGAACGTCTTGCTTGTCTCGTCATTAGAATGAATAAAGAAGTCAGAAAATAATTTATAATGAAGCAGAGTATTTTCCGCATCCTTACGCACGCATCGCAACGCACGCTCCATCTCGTGTGACATAACAGCGCGCGCACACGCACACACTCGAGTGTCGCGTAGATACACACACATGGGCGGGTTGTTTGCTCGCAGTGAAAACGGGGTCATGGCTGCGCACGCACACACGCGCGCACGTGTGACGCACGCAGCGCGGTGCATGGATTGCGGATGCAGTTGTCGAAAATCGAACGAGATCTAATGATCTATTTCATATTACAAACCCAGTCAGGGTTCGGATATAGGTTGAACAGAAAACTTTTTGTTAATTCATGAGCAGCAGACGGCTGCTGCTGAACAAAAGGCTTTCCCCTTAGAAGCGAGGGGTTTCCATAATACCCGCACTTGGCATGGGGCTTGGGGATCGCAATCCAGGAGAAAGACGCTGCTACCCGTGCCCGTTTTCCTTTAGTCGCCTCTTACGGCCACAAGACATGGGTAGGTGCTATTCTTACCCGGCCACCCCACGGGAACAATTATTACCTCCTTCAATATTGTTAGACGTTGGATCATTTAGCCATTTATTTCTAGTGAATTGCGACTCTAATTGAAGTTACTTGATGAAAATGCGAAACTTTAAACGATCTGAGCAATTGAGATCAAATAAAGCAGCCGGTCACTTATGAGGGCATAAGGTCACATCTTGCGAAGGATGCCAAAATGTTATAAACTGTTTTTGCGTAATTGCTCAAATTGGCCCCAGTTTGTTAAATATTTCATAAGCCATGCATTATACTTAGTTCTTTAGATAATTGGTGTAATAATTATTAAGCTTGTTTTACTCCATGAATGTTATATTTTATGCCTATTGGAAGTGATGTTAGTGATTGTATAAGGGATGTGCTTGTATCGCTGTAAGGCCACAGCGCGACGATTCGAATCCCATCTAAGTCTGAATAGTACCAGTTGGATTTCTACAGAATCATAAAGTACCAATTGACTACGAAATTAAGACCGACCACTCGATAAACGACGAAACGATGGGTCGATGACTTAAGATGACACTCAGGCTGCAACTTGATGACGAAGAAATAAGACTGGATTCTGTGGAGGAAAATAGTGGAGACTATATCCCGAGAACTGGACTTCTAAAGCCATTTACAAAAGATAAAAGATAAAATCAGAAAACCCATGCCTCAGATTTTTCTTCGAATGGTACGGCTGATCCACAAATAGACACTAATGGTTGGTAATATGATGGACTTTGGCTTAAACCCTCTCATCTCATACGAAGAATAGGAGAGAAGACATTAGGCATTATAAAAAAGTCATTCTTAATTAATTTACGCATTCATTCCAACGGTCCACTAAAATATCTGCAGCAGGGGACATGTTGCCGAGGTATTCAGGTCAATACTATACAACATAGTATTTATAATGTAAAAAGGCAGCTCGTCTCGAGCTCGGAAGCGGATTGGACGGAACGGAAACATTGATAACCCAGATACACAGTTCCAGGAATTGTTTGCGTTTTGCCAAGTTTTAAGCGACACTGGACAGGCAGCTTCACTACGAGAACATCCGATCTCATGTACATGGTGTGGATTAGATTAAAATCAGAATTCTGTTGATGAAATTAAATCATATCATATCATAAATAACTCAATTGATATGAAATAGGATTCGATTGGCTGAGTGAGCATATCTGATGAGGAAATGGACGACAATTAACGATTACAAGCGTCATCCAAGGGCACCATGATGGGATTTTCTGTATTTGGCTAGCGGTTCCATGGCTTAATTACTGTTGATTGCTTAATTAAATAAAAATATGTTAATTTTAAACATTGTAATGAAACTAATTTTACGGATTTTCCGACATTTCGAACACATTTTACCATTTATGATCGCGGAAAGATTGAGGTGATATATGTCTATAAATCATAGCTGTCTCAGGATACCCTCAGATCTTCTAAATAGTGTTCTTTGTCTGATCAACGCAGAAAGAGCTTACAGTATCTTGAGGTCTTGCAGTGGAATGCTTGATTTCAGATCCCAAGTCGGTGGTAGCAACCGGACACGTTCTCTATTGAAATCACTAATCATCCTGGTAGGAATCGGTGTGGTTTCTCAAATCTAGTATACAATTAGTTTGATTTCAAATCAAACTAATGATTAATATCCGCGTAAATATAAATAAATATCGCGTAGGTAAGTGATATGAAATATATACTTTTTGGCAAAGGTATCTTTAAAAACGGTGGCTCTATAAACTTCTCCTTCCCAAGCACCCCTTGATCGGATGTTTTGGCAGTTTGCCAATATAAACACCCCGTACTTTACTACAGTGACTAAGTAAACATAGCCATAAAGGAAAACTAACATACCTACTGCTCTATGTCATTCATAACACAACAAATAGGTGTTCCATTTATCCTCATCGTTCTATTTCCCATAAGCGCTCGTCTAGTCTACACTTTGACGTCACGATCGTCGGGACACCATGACCAACAAACCTTGACCCATAAGCCTCCATATTATACTAGGAAACTGTATTGACCAGCTAATTAGTCATGTATGTATATTATATTAATTTTTACCTGTTTAAGAGATGTTCTGAGGGTTTTAGAATGTCAAGGCGAGTTATGTAGGTGATTGCAGAAGCGAATTATCCTGGTAGAGTAGTTACTAAGTAGGTAAGTACAAAGGTCTAAATGACTACGTCGATGATGCTCATAGATTTATTATTTATTGTGTGAAATAAGGTGAATTTTTTTGCTCAACAAAAAACATTACTAGTAGGGTACCTATATAATATAGATCGGGACGGGTTCGTTAATCCAGTGGTTAGACACGTTCGTTGGTTCGATTCCCACCCAGGACATAAATATTTGTGTGCATGGACATGTAAGAGTATATTTTTTTCTAAGTAGGTATGTTTTTTTAAAAGGATAGATGTATGTATTTATACCAGTTTTCTGGTTCTATTGTTTTTTGTACGTCCAAGGTGGCAAGCAACCAGCCCGCCTGATGGTAAGCAGTCACCGCAGCCTATGGACGGTGGAATACGAAATGAATCTCTAGTGCGCTACCGAGCCTAAAAATATTGTGTCTGGTAATTTCACCAGCTACAGTGCTCTTTACACCGGAATACAGCGGCAGAATATCTGACACAGCGGTGGTACCTCAGGTACGTATGTGTGTTTTGTGTGTGACGGTCTAATGCAGAACACTTGATGGGTTCTCGGCACGGCAAAAAAAAGCGAACGAGGGTTTAAAAAAAGCTTGAGTGTCACTATTGCAAACGCTTAATATCCCTAAGGAGGTCACAAGTGCTTGTCGGCATTTCACTAAGTGGAATCCGAACACTAAAATATAAGTGTTTTTTTTTTTGTTTAAATAACGATTTGTTAAAAATTTAATTAGGATGCAGAGCTACTGATTTTTTTTCACAAAATGTAATGAATTTTTTACCTTATAGAGTACACAATTCGATTCGTCGGAGTTTATGTCCGTCTATGTGGCCCAAAGGATATGCACATACCGTCTACGTTTATTATTTATAAATCAATATTAACAACTTTTTATCTTAATTAGATAACCCATTTTTTTATCCTTTTGGTAAATGGAAGAAGAAGAGACCACATGTTAAATGAAAATGCTATTTATCATACAGTGAGAGACGTTTCCGGCTGATCGCCTTCAGTACGATAATCGCTCGAGCATTGGCATGAGCCGGCCCAAAATAGTTGCGGGTGGGTATACCTACCTACTCTGAACGTGGCTTAATGTTTTGTGAAATTATATTATGTAGGTATCAAGCGGCCGTTCGCTGGACGGTATGGTGACTGACGGCGACACTCCTGCCGCTCGTCAACCGAGACATAAACTAATAATAACTATTAAGGCTCTTGAGCCCAAAAAATCCCCAGCTTGGCTGACAATGTGGTGTTAGTAATTCTGTTAGTTAATAGAGCTTCTGTGTGGAGTATATTTTCCCATTCAGGTGGTATTGTTTTTGAACGTTTGGCATAGATCCCGTTTTGCTCTCATCATCATCATCAGCCGAAACACGTTTACTGTTGAACAAAGAGGGAGGTCCCTTAGACGGGAGGGGGTTGCCATAATCCCCACGCGTGGCTGGCGGCTTGGGGATCGCAGCATATGTGGTAGGTAATCTAATAGAAAGACGCTGCTGCCCGTCTTCTTGTTTTCCCTTAATCACCTCTTACGGACACCCAACGGGAGGAGATGGGTGGGTGATATTCTTACCCGGACACCCCACTATTTTTGATATATATGTATTACACACAAATAAGTCTACCTAGTTTACGATAAAATTGTTCGATAGTGTTAAATTACTGATAAACAGACAGACGTGGAAAGTTGTTGGCATCAGCTTTCGCTTCCGGCCGCTCGGCGGCGCCACCGTCACACTAGCAGCGAGATCGCTCATAGAAACTGGCAGTTAAATCAACTTTATGAGTCAATTTATATTGACTTTCATGATGCTGGTTGAAAATAGAGAATTTCAGGTGTGATGGTGTAGTTTATAATCTTTTAAAAATACACATAAATAATACAAGTTATTGTTTGTCTGAAGCGCAATAAGATACGTTACAATGCGATCGAAGGTCGTGATTTTATTTGCTACATGAATCATATTACGAAAATAGGCCTTTGTTTTTCTAGTTGCCCTTTCATTTTACTGTATGGTAGTACCGTTAGACGAGCGTTGCTTAACTTAATTCCATTAACATAATTGCAGTGCTTTAATAAAATTCTATTAAAAAATATTCCATTACCTTGACATTTGGTTTTCTATCATACTATATTAATATTATAGCGACAAAGCGTAAAACTGATCCTACTTATTTGACGCAACGACTATAAAACGATTGTTGATACAAATCGCATAATTATGATAAACCAAACGCCATTACCGCTATGATAGAGTGCTCATTATTTTCATATAAAATCTTGATCAATTTTAATTATCACACGAAAAACGATGTGACAAATTATTACCTTGGTAAAACACACCCTGCTAACGTTCAACAAGATATAAAACTTTCTCGCCGATGGCGGGGTAAACATCTGGTGGAGTAAAAGCATCGGATTGCGAAAGGAAAATTGTCGGCACTTCCTCAAGCGGAAATTGAAAGTGGACAGGAGAAAACTGCATAAACGCTCGCGCTGGTGCATTCATTGATGCTGCAAAATTGCATCTTCATTGTACTAGTGACATCTAGTAACGAAAAGTGATACAAAATCTACAGTTGTAGCCTTACAATGCCATCTAGAAGTACGAAGTAGTACTAATTATAGTTGGTACAGTTAGTAACGTGTTTAGGGTTTGTATACGCCGCTAGATGTCACTAATACAAATATACTTAATTCTAAATAGTAAATAAACTTACCTTTACCTCCACCAGCATCATGCACCTGCGGCTTCCCACTCGGCATCCTCTGCATCGGCGAAGCACTCCCGTAGTTCATACTCGATGTATTGTAGTCCGTATTAATCGGTTCTTGCTTTATACCACTAGGTGTCGCTGATAACTTCTCAGCGAGTAGAGGATTCGCAGAGGCGATGTTATATCGTCCATTGTTTATGTTATTATTGACAGCGTTATTGATGGCGTTAGTGCCCGATCTCAGCAGTTGCTGTAGTCGCTGTTGGCCGTTGTTGGGCAACGATAGTTGGGTATTTTGTTGGTAGTAGCCTTGCAGTTGGCTACTGGACGCTGGCGATGAGATATTGTTGTTTTCTTCCTGCTGAAATTAGAGAGAATACATTGCGTTGAATTACAATACTTGAGAAATAAATTGAAATGATTTGATTATAGTGCTAATTATTATGCATTGTATGAATGGTTTAGCGTTCAGTAACCGGTATAACCATCGATATACTATACCAACTAGATTAGCTGTCACGACCCGAAAAGTGGTCACGAAAATAGAGCTACGGAGACGGCTGTCGCTCTATTTCAAATTAGTACGAGCCGACAACAGCTAGCGTAAGGACGTATCGAAATTCCTTATTGCGCGTTTCTAAACTGTCCAAATACTTATCGTAATACTAAAATTGCAGTTGGAGATTTTTTTTTCGTTTCGTGTTCTTATTGCTACTAGTTTAAATAATAATAATAATATCTTGGGACAATCCACACACGGTTATCTGATCCCAAACTAGGCAGAGCCTGTACTATGGAAACCAGATAACTGATACTAATACTTATATACCTTTTTTTTTGTAAATACATACTTAAATAGATAGATAAATAACACCCAGACACTTGGTGGGAATCGAACCCACGACCCATCGGTTAGCGGACAGGGTGTCTAACCACTAGACCAACGGGCCAGTCAAAATAAAGAAAGAAAATAAAGAAAATAAATATAAGTAAGATATCATTATAATACGCAATATTTTTTTTTTTGTATTTACTCCGCTAGTAGTTCGCAACTGTCATGCCGAGACTGACAAAATTAATGTTGCCGATAGGCGTGTCGCCACTGTCTATACGAAACTGTCAAACTACACGTCATTACCATAATAAAAAAATTAGTTCTCGTTTTTGCCACCAGCACGGATAAGTTTGTAAGTCAGTACACACACAATGGAAACACACCTGTTTTGAACCTTATTTTATAGAAATTAAGATTTTCTTTTAAATGAGTACATTTTTTGTTTAAGTCAAAACAACTACTTTTTTTCGTGTAATGTTGGCGATTTTATTGATTTTTCTTTGTCTCCGATGTAAAGGTTTTATGTGCCAACTTACTGCATACAGAATTAGACTTTATTACTACATGTGAAGGCTTCTATTAGTCCAACGTTCCGAATTATTTAAAACTATTTTCTACAATTTCTAGCTACTACTAGCAACTATACACAGTTGTGTAAGTATATGTAACCGCGACCACATTTTCGATGTCATTTTGTTCGTGACAGCTAATCTAGTTGGTATAGTATATCGATGGGTATAACATATAATTATGTATAATAAGTATTATTCTTTCACACCAAGTAAATGAACAAGTTAGTAAACCAAATTGATGTTTAATTACTAAGTACGTACTATGCGTTTCAAATAAGAATGTGGCCGCCATCTTGCCATTTCAAATAGGTATATAATTAATAAAAATGATGTTTTAACAAAAATAGATAGCAAAATAAGACATTACAATAAATAATCAAAACCGGGGCGAATTTTTCATTTTGTGTTTACTCTGCTGCCGGTACAAAAATCGTTAAAAACAAAAAGTGAAGTTTTGCAGTCGCGATCATTATGGCAGTCACATTCTTAGTTGAAACGCATAGTACGAAGATTTACTGTATGCGAATTCATGACATATTATGCTTGTAATCATCTCTATCCCCACCTCCCTGAACATAGGCCTCCCCCGTAATCCCCACACTCGGCAGTCGTCTCGTGGATCACAGTATAAGTTTAGTTGGATACCATACAGAAGACGCTGCTGTTTTCCCCTAGTCGACTCCTACAACTCCCAACGGGAGGATGAGAGGGTGCTATTTTTAACCGGACACCCTACGGGGAACACTTGTAATAAGGTACTGTAAATGACAGTTGTGTTGAAACTGGTAAGCCATGCTGGAACTTCTCACAATTTTTCTATTATTACGGTGGATTCGAACCAGCAACTCCTGGGTGCCTGGCATGGCCTTTTTTCATTATCCTAGCATTGCAATATGTTGATGTTATCATCACCAGTACCCGAAAGACGTCCACGGCTGAACCGAGGCTTGGCTTTGCCATAATCACCGTGCATGGCAGGCGTCTTGGGGATCGCAGTATAGATAAGTAATCCAATAGAAAGACGCTGCTGCCCCACCTCTTGTTTTCCCTCAGTCGCATCTCACAGATACTCAACAGGAGGCGATGGGAGGGTGCTATTCTTATCCGGACACCCCACTAGCACAGTTCTAGACTAACCTTTATTTCGACAGGCGGTACGACCGAAGCGGTAGCATTCGTTAGGTCGGTGAAAAATGTTTCAAAGTTGTCAAAAGCTGACTCTCCCAACTGTTTCAGAATCTCGTCAGGGTCGGCCGCCTCCGAGGCCTCGTTCTCCAGCGCGAGCCCCCCGACGATGTTGGTGAGCTCCGCCTGGGAGAGGTCCCCCAGGGACGTCGCCATCTGGTGCAGCTGTGCTGCCGCCTGGCCGCCGGCTGCAACTACTGCGTCCTGAAACTGTCAGTCATTTTTGTACTATTACAAATATTTTTGAAATAGATTTTGTTTGTCTATCCGGTAGTAGATGGCGCTAGTTGTTGGAAGCGGTTTTTTGTTTATATTATTTTGTTGGAGTCATTCAATAATTCACCGATATTTTATGTCAGATCCTTTTCAGATCCTTTGTAAACAGAGAAAGTCAAATTCAATCTGCAGTAGCAGAGTTAATGTAAACTATATTGTTATAGGTAGGTACCTATACACATTGATTTGAAAAACATGATGATGTGTGTGTAGAAATTAAAATACATGTAAGTTAAATTAGGCTGTTACCTGCCCTTCGGAGTCGCTGGACGTTCGGTACGGCGGCGACTCCGAGGAGGACGGCGGCGGGGTTGCGACCCCCGTCCACGAGAGCACCGTGACTGGTTCCCGGGGGGCTACAATGCGCCCCCCGGCGGCGGGCTCAAAGGCAAGGCACTGAGGGGCCCCTAGTGCAGATCCCACCGGAGAAACCTCTCATGTGCCGATGCGACAGCCGCGGGGGTTTTAGTGGGTAAGAATCCCACATATCCCGGTCGAGCCCCACAGTTCCCGGGGATCTTTTGAAGATTACACCCGCGTCAAAAAAAAAGAATGTCTGTTACCTGTAGGCAATTGGAGAGATCGACCATCCTGCCCTCATTCTCCGCGGACCACCATTCGTCTTCAATAAATGGCATCGCCAGCGCCTGTCCTGATGGCGCATATGTACCCGCCACGTTTGTTACGTCTATTGCACGCTAGATAGCGTTGTCCACACCACACTTCACACGCGCGGAATTACTCGCGAACTATTACACAATATAAAAAGTCAAAAAATGTATTTACACTAATAAATTCGTTCAAAATGTTTGGCAGCTTTTTGGACGGAACATACATTATTCGATGTAGGTATTACGCGAATTTTAGGTACTTAGTTACGGGGGAACACATAGCGGTTTGTTGTCTCTGTTTGTTGATAGATGGCGCTTCTACTTCGGTGATAGTTTCTCTTGTCCTCCTCCCGGCCAGGTTACCTCACTCCTCGTAATCCACTCCGTTTCAGCAGCGACCTGTGAAGATTCGGAGCGTAGGCTTTCACGTCTCTCAAAACTATTTTCTTAAAAATAAAAAGCAAAGCCAATAGTAATATAGTGTTTATGACATTATTTAACTGTAATTGATAATTCTATGTTCTCTGTAGTAATAATAAAATAATTAATTAAAAATATGAGTTGATTTCGCTGTTATGTTAATGTGAATGACTTCGAATAAAATATTATATAAAAAAAAAGCTGTTTTCTACTGCAACTAGATGGCGCTGTTCGTTACATTAAAATTGACGTGGATATTGTTTTCTTGAGTCTGTTTTTTGAATAAATACTATAAATGTTTTGTGTGGCGGTGGCGATGCATCTCGATCACCTGGCGACGTCCCAGTGTATGTCGAATCTGCGTCGACACAGCATAGAGGCAGCGCGGCGCACTCCCTTAGTTGCACACCCACGCGCCGTTCTGTAAACAAAAAGAGAAACTATTACATTATTTTATTCAGAATGTACCCGTACCCGTGGGGTGTCCGGGTAAGAACCGCACCCTCCCATCTCTTCTCGTTGGGTGTCCGTAAGAGGCGACTAAGGGAAAACAAGAAGACGGGCAGCAGCGCCTTTCGATTGGATCACCTACTACTACTAGCCTCCCTTCTAGGGGGGGGGGGGGTGCTCTTTGTTCTGCAGTGGACGTCTTACGGCTGCTAATAATTAATAATAGCAATAGATCCTATGATGCGTACGATGCGCTGTAAGTAGTTGTCTGTAGGCAGCTTCATGGTACGCACTGTTTGCATGTAAAGGTACACCTCAAGTGTCATAAAATTATAGATACCAGAAAATCTCAGATAAAAATATTAATGTTCTATTATGTTTAGTATATTAAGGAAAGCGAAAGGCCTAGGGCTCGTCACGCCACGGTACGGCAAATATATTCATAGTAATGATATAAGTACATAATTATGGTAGCAAATAGGTTATGGCTATGGCAAAAAAAAAGTTATTAGTGATAAAGGCCATTGGGTCTGCTCTGGCCCATCAATCCACCAATTTGGCAAATTCGTCCGTATATACTTTACGGCAAAGAATAAAGAGTCTGTATGCAATTATTACTAGTGAGGCAATCTTTTATTTATTTTGAAATAAAACTGACCATAAAATAAAGAGAAAAAGATAAGTTTTAATTGCTACAAACGAGATAATCTCATACATAATAGTATTATGCGGGGCTCACAATACACGGAAGGCTGCGCAGGCGCCGCAAACAAAGGAAATGTGACCAATCAGCGCCCGCAGTTTGCGCGGCAAAAACGCAAACAATGTCTGTATAGTCTTTCACTATAATTGGCGTGTGTGAAGCAAAAATCACTTTTCTTTTCTGAAACGCTTCCTGGTGGCACTTTCTTCGCAGCTTTTATTAAAACAATTCATTTCATAATTTGTCATAAACTTTAATTTATTGATGCGTTGTTACAATATTGTAAACGGCAGCAAGTAACGTCAAATAATAATTTTATTATAAAAATAAAAAAAGAAACTATTGTTCATTTATACCCAACTTACGAAACGCAATCTTTCAACGTCCACCCTAATCTTTCCATCAAAGGTTAGACAGTCTAGCATAATTTCGTCAAATGTTTTAACGGGGGTGTCGAGCTAGGTTAAGATAATAGATGATCAAACGAACTTCTTGAAGTGAAGTTCGATCATTATTATATGAATTGCTTTATACGAAGATATAAATGAATTGACAATGTAGTTTATCTCTATATACTAGCGAGTTGCGCACGTTTAGAGACGTAAAACTGTGTTTTTCTCTTTTTTTTTTTTTTTTTTACCACTAGTTACGTCACGGACGGTCCAGACACCTCATTCTTTAGAGATTATGTTTATGCCTATAATTCAACAAAACCTTATTCAAGGGTTAAATGCACTGAACACGTGTTATGTGATTTAATCATGGGTGGGCGGGTTTTTATATCTTCGTATAAAGCAATTCATATAATAATGATCGAACTTCACTTCAAGAAGTTCGTTTGATCATCTATTATATTTCATTGCTTTATACTTCAGATATATATGAATTGACAATGTAGATGTTTAGAGAGTAAGGTTTTGTTTCGATGGTATAGCTATTTTTTTTTTATGTAAAATAGTATAGTTTAAGTAAAATATTAGTTAAACTGATAATTTTTTGTAGATTTATAATAGGTAATATTTAACGGCGTTATAATAGGTAATAATAATAAGTTTATCAAAAACCACTAATAAGTTAGTTGAGCTGACGGTTTTCTAGCTATGACAGTAGGAGTACCTCCTAAGACCCGCAAATCGTACGGCCAAGGTGACGTTTGTTATGCACGGAAGACAATTTAAGAAATACCCTAGTCAACGTTTTTTTTTTTTTTATTTTTTTTTTTAAATCACTTGTTTGTTTTACTGACTGATTAGTTGAGCTGTGAGTGATCTATGTTAGTAAAACTTTTACAATGTTAGTTGTCCTTATGTCTTGTTACGAAGGTATAGTCGTTAAAGACCAGGTGTATATTTCTCTTGTTAAAGAAGAACTAAAATAGAACTAGAATGTCAAAGGGCCGATGTTCTATCACTTTTTTTTTATGACTATCTTAATTTATTTTTGCGTTAAGATATCTACATACATTTATTAGATATCCGTATTTATGTATTTGAACTTGCAGTTACCTTAGCCTATTATTGATATTATTTTACAACTTGTCTAAAGTTTTATGATTCTAAAGTGATTAAATATATTTTATAGGTCTCAAGTATTAGTGTTTTATACTCGTACTTAGGTCCAAAACAAGCAGGTTTTGGTTTATACTTACTTTTAACTTATTGAGTTCTATTTCTATGAGCAGAAAATACGATAAGATTTTAAAAATAGAAATAATGATCCAATATCTGTTGGCACAACACTACGCCGGCCGGTATCACGGTATTTATGTAGAGGGTTGATACTCATACTTTGTTTAAACGATAGTTTTGATGGAACGCTATGCTTTTTTATGGTATTTTTCATCGATAGCCGTCATTATTAAGTATACCGCGTGAAAGGCAAGTGCATGCATGCTGTATACAGGTTAGATTGGTGTTTAAGTGTCCCATGGCCAATATTATCAATTTGGGAAAAGAATAATGATTTCCCGTAGCTTAATCATCGATTGCTTCGACGGGATATTAACGATAATGGCGAACACATGAAAATAAATTAACTCACCCTGGGTTGTGTGTTAGTGTGGATATACTTCATATGCATACCTATCTTGTTTTTGCTGAGCTAGGAAGTTGAATTTGCTGTATTGGAATTAAAGTTGCTAGGCTTAAGTTTTCTGTAACATAAATTTAAAGACCAAAATGATGTTTCCAATCAGAATCTGCGTTCGAGAAATATTTTTTATAAGAAACGCAAACGGATACGCTTCTCACGCCAGCTTGGTAATTAATTAACCCTTATTTTTTCTTTTTGTAAATTTAATTCTAATTTTAAATTCCAATTTTGTATTTTTTAATTTTATCTAACTTTTGGTTTTAAATTTCATAAATATATACATTTTTATCGCTATGCATATGTCATCAAGATAATCGTCATCAAGGGAATATATATGCATGAATCAGATAATTATTATTCTATAACAACCGTATTGCACGTTGTTTGTTACCACCGGTAAAAAAGTATACTTTTATCAGTTCGATGTATCTTATTTTGTCTATTGCAATTATAAATTTACGGTCACAATTTATTTAATTACAATCATTTTAATAAAATTTCACCATAACCTCATCAAGCACCGTTAAGGCCAAACATACGAGAGTATGTATTGTGTACGCTGTAATTTAGAATAATATATACGTCGGCTGATATCTCTACGTGATTATGCCACAAAACTTAAAAAAAATTCTATGGTAAGATTGATAGGTTATTTAACCTCTATCTTAATAGTTAATCTTAGTTATTATTCTCGGTACCATAGAAGGTAGATGATATTTATATACAAATTTTGTTTTACTATATTTATATATTATATAATATTGTTGTTACTAGTACCGGTAATTTCAGACTGGGAATCTTATGGTCAGTATGACAAAGTGGTGTAAACTGTTGTTAAGTTCAAGTTTCACTGTGGTAATGATTTTAAATATTATCTATAAGTAGAGAGGATAAAAGCTATATTGATATTATATAAATATAAGTGCAAATATTTTAATATATAAATGAATCGCTTGCCGAACTTAGGTTTTGGCGTCAAATATATTTTATATTTGTACTAAATGCCGATGATCTAACAACGTGACAGCAAAGGGTTAGACTTCCGGTTTGAGTGTATTATTTTTTTCCTCATTGCAATTAAGGAACAGAATTCGTTTCCGATTTTCATAAAATATACATATTTATGGTTAAATCCTCTGTTTAGTAGTTTACTAAAACTAGAATAAGTTATTCTCATTAAATGTGTCCAATGAAATAACGATACTAAGTTTATATATGTGTTGCAATATAAGCATCCATACCTCTGCTTATAATGTAAGTAAAGTTTGGATGTGGTGCTATTTAGTTTTAGTTAATTACCTACTTCAGAACAAAGATGACATGAAACGTCGTTTTCACAATATCCATGTTAACATGGCTTGGAAATTTGTTACTTATTTATAAGTAAAGTACATATGTTTGTGGCCAACATTTGAAATCTAAATCCGACTGTTTGTTGTACCTTACATGATGAGGCGTACATGTTAGTCCAGCCGGTATCCTTTAGCGCTAGAACATGCGATTGATGCTGCTGTTGGCCTTCCCCTTATCTCGCCCCCCCCCCCTTTTCAAGGGCAGCTAGAAGGTACCGCCCAGTTCTTCTACAAGGTGTGGAAGGGGCTGATGATTTAGGAGTTTTGTTTTCTTATCTGTGAACCTTGTTTATTAATTATCATGCTGTTGAGGTGCAAGGAAATGCCACCTCGACTAGAGTATATTATGTAATTATACCAATACGTATGCTAATTGGACGCACCCTGGGCTAATAGACCCAGAAAATGTTATTGACTGACCAATAAGGCATGAATAACTGTGATTTTCACGCCAACACGGAAATACGTAAGTCATAACTCTTTGTCCTGACATAGTCTTGATAAATGGGATAAAGTGCTCTTGTCACATCCCAAATTGCCATTTATTTATTGATTTTATCATACTTTTTTGCACAGCATAAATTCAAGGTCGGACTTATATGCAAGTTAATTGTTTTGCATAAGTTTGGATTGGTACTTACCTTTATGTACTTATACCACCTTTACCTTTATTTCTATACTCTTATATAGAATCGTACGTAACATGTCCTGGATTCCGACACAGGACCACAAGAGTACAAAATATTTGCATTCTTTTCCAATAATGTATACCATAAAGTTTTTTTTTTTTTATTTTTTATCTGGGAATAGTATAGCCTTGCCTTGTAGGCATTTGCTACGCACGCTTCTAAACCAATTTCCACTAGAGGGATGCCTTTTGGAAACCCAGCGCCGGATTTCTTTATGAAAAATACCTAATCAACCTGGGTATTGAAACCAGGATCTGGCGATAAACAATCGCACCAATGTGCGATTGTTTGATAGTTGGATCACTTAGGCAGAGCCGCTTTCATGTTGAAGACCCGTTGGTAGTTCAGCCAGACTCGGGGCTCCTACTATTATATGTGTAAATGCAAAAATTAAAAATTAAAAGTGGTGGGTAGTTGAGCAGAAAAAATAATAATAGTATCTTGTGTGTAACCTTTGTTTAGTGGGTATTACTTTAGACAAAATAAATTGTAGGTTGGGACGTGTATATCTCTTTGAAATTGCACGCATTTCCTATCTTATTTGTATAATCCATGGCTCTTGATTAGCTCGCAGCCAATCATGTCGCCGTGATGACTACCATCAATAGTTGTATTCCCTATTTCCTATGGATATTACAAGTAATTATGTGTTACTTACCAGAAATCTATGGAACTTGTCTTGCATCCGATAAATAATCAATTGGATGCATCAACTGCATTCATTTGTCATGAATCCATGACTCATAATTAGTTCGCAGCTAATTATGTTGTCGTAATTGACTCTCGGTTAATCACGACTTTGTTAACTTTTAAACATTTTGTTGTCATTCGTCACTTTTTCTTTGACGGTAGATATTATTGACTCGAACTCGAGGGTAGTAATTCGAATAATAAGTGGGTAGGTAACTTGTTTACTACCAAGTATTTTTAGACTCACAACTTAATTTATTTATAGTTAATCATAAGTAGCTCGCAGGTACTTATGTTATCGCGATAGGCTCGCAGCCGATCACGATTTTTTCCACATTAATAGATATGTTTTAATATTTTAATATCACTAAACTGTTTTTGCTTAGGCGCGTGCGCTCGTCGCTGCGCACAAAGAAACAATGGGGTGTCTGGACCGTCCGTGACGTAACTAGTGGTAAAAAAAAAAAAAAAAAAAGAGAAAAACACAGTTTTACGTCTCTAAACGTGCGCAACTCGCTAGTATATAGAGATAAACTACATTGTCAATTCATTTATATCTTCGTATAAAGCAATGAAATATAATGGACCGTTAAGGGTCCATAACCGGTGGTGGTGAAAAATAGGCAAGTAATCGATTCTTTGCTGAAATAAACGGACTTTTTTTTGTCGGTGCACTTGGGCCTAAATCAACATGCTACATAAGACCAAATAACTCGATGAAACGTAATTTTAATGTCCTGAAAGATGAGCGTTGTTTAATTAAAAGATTTTTTAACTGTTTATTTCTATTTATTCTTATCAAATTGTATATTTATTAATAGTACTGTATGTATGTTTATGAACGACAATTTGCAGACGCAACGGAAGTTACGGCCACGTGCATACATATTTACGATTATTGAAATAATGCCAGCCATGTCATTTACCCAGCCTTGCATTATTCATGCACTGGTCTAAGTGGATAATTAAAAGTCATAGGCGCTTGGAGACGCACATTGATTCACTGGCAGCATTAAATTAATAGTGTTGTCATACTCAGTGAACGCGAAAGATGCGGTGTAAATTATAGTTTATGCTATTCGTCACTAGATGGCAGTGTAACACTGAGTTGTCTACGTTTGTAGTAAATTAGCAGCTTATTTTACGGAGACCGTGGTTTATTTCTGGCTTTTCTTTTAAAAGATGATCGTCGATCCGTAGCATTGGAGTTATTTCACAATTTGTTTTATACTTACAATATACCTACTGATGCTTGGCCACCACTTTCTTAAGTGGCGATTCAGTGATTAAAACGCACTAGCATATTATCAGGTTATTCATAGGTAATAATCGGAAGCTGCGTTTCTTCCAGAAAAGTAACGCTGCAGCCCGGACAGTAGGCAAGTAGTTTTTTTCTGTACATAATCCACTATGTATAACTTATGGCCAAAACCTTGTTAGCGCCATCTCGTGTTGAATAACTAAAACGATAATATTGTACCCTTTTTCTGTACCATACATGAGTAACCGATTTATATACTTAACTGCGTTGTGTAAAACGCCAATATATTTTTTTCTTTATAAGGCATATTACGATAAATTTTCCTGTATAACTAACTACCTATTGAGAGATTTATAGACTTCAGCAAGGCGTAACCTTGGGTCACTTACTTCCTATTGCTATTGCATATTGCTCTGAGGACCTTGCATTCAGTTGGCGTAATTGCCAGTAACATCTCGATCTATCTCGCTAATGTCCATCTTGATTACACAACCAATAACTTAAAAAATAATCCGCGATTTATATCATAAAAATTTATTAATTTTAATTTGATTTTATGCAACTAGACGAGGTAAACTAAAAGATTCCTTGGTAAGCGCGCAGCCTGCCCATGGAGAGCCAAATAGCAATGCTGCTTGTGACACAAGACATTAAAATACTAAATCCTTGGGACCCGGTAATAATACCAGCTTTAGTAAATTTCACATAAGTAACATTCTTGTTGTCTGATGTTTTCTGGACACATCAATGCTGCTTGACGGTAAAATAACTGACCCTGCGATGGCACCAGGATGAACACTTGCACAATGGATGGACCGACCAGATTTTGCTACAATAATAGGTACCTATAGTAATAGGTATTAGGTACTATGTTTTTTTGGTTTTATCATGTAGTGGTTTTAATAAATTATAAACCTCGTTCCTAAATTCTCGTAGCTTGTCGTGCAATGCTAGTTTATTCTTTTACGGTTAATTATACGTACATGTACACACAATTTTGTTAGTAAATTAAACATGAACCTTCAGCATTCTACCACGCGATCGATAGCTATGATGTTACATAAAATAAAATGCGCAGACTGATATTGAAATTAAATAAATATTTGCAAAACTGTTTCCGTGTTATTAAATAGATGTTATCCAAATGGAATCAAAATATTTATTTACGTGAAGAGATACTAGTCAAAATTTATTTAGATCTAATAAAAATTTAATGAAGGAATAAATAACTTATTAAAGATGTTCCATTTTGGGCCAACACTATGTACACTACATGGAAAAATAAGAAAAACATATTAGAGTTTCATAAAAATACTTATAAATCAATTTGAAGCAGAGTACAATTGTACATAAATGATTACTTATGGAGTTATTTAGTATGTCCACCCTGTTATTAGAGCAGCCATGACAGTTGCGTTTGACGTTGGTTAACTACTTGACAGAGGTGACGTTTCGTAATAGATTGTTTACGCGTGGAGTACATAATGTATTTCGGAGTTTTTAGTGATTATTTATGTTTACGGACATTCATTGACTGTTTCTTTCTTGACCCGATGCTTTACTGTATTGATTATCGACTGTGGTTAGGATTGGAAACCGTCGTATAAGTGCTATTTCACAACAAGTTCAATCGCAGGTATAGTCAGTTGTCAAAATGACATTTTAATTACGTATTTCCGATCAATCATATTGTTTTTTTTTTTTTTTTTTAATTTAGTTGACCCTAATGGGAAGGCAAAGGGATCAATCATATTGTTGTGTGGTGTTGCTACAGTAGTATTATATTCTCTTTGGTATTGCTCTCTCCTTGACCAAGATATCTTATATGTACAATAAAACGAAGCAATATTAAAAAAAAGAACATTACAAAACAGTTACTATATTGCATAGTTATTTAAACAGGCTCAGGTGCCCAGGCTCCATACATTTAATTTTCTGGAACAACTCCTTTCTCAATATCCCACATGCACATCGTGCCTATCGTATAACCAAACGGAATGTTGATGTATCTGTGGTCATCTGACGGAACGGTAGTGTCAATGTCAGTCAGATGTCATAACATTTTTACAATTTGTTTTGTTATTTTGTTTGTTGTGGTTATTTTTGTTAGTAAAATGTCTGAGAAAAATGAGTCTGATTCTTCCACATCAGAATCGGAGGTCAGTGCTTGTAGCTCAAGTTTCGATCCTATAAAGGCGCTTTATTCAAACAAGACGAAAATCCCTGTAGAATCAGCACCGATGTTCGAAAACATTGTGCAGTATGAAGCCGCACAAACAATGAATATCATTCCCGTCGGTCAAAAGGAATTAGTCCAAAAAAGGGAAGACGAAAAGGAACGAAAGAAATTAGAAGAGGAAAGGGCGCTGCACGAAAAAAACATACAGCGATTCGCTAGATTCGAAGGTACATTTTTGAGGTTATGTTTTCCTATTAAGTAGTAAGTCTTCTATGTCTATTTTTGTTATAGCTCGCTTTTATCAATTTCCTTTTAAAAAGTAGGCATATACTCTACCCATATGAAAGTAAAAAATGGCTCGCAATAAACTGCCGTATTTCTGATTGTATATACATACATAGTCACTGTCCCAGTTCCAGTGGAAAAAGAGATATGAAAGCTTCAGCAGAATTCACACAGACGTATCATACTACTCTATTATATTTTTGAATACAATGCCACAAACTTCATTAGCAGCCGATAGACATCCACTGCTGAACAAAAGCCTCCCCCTTAGAAGGGAGGGGTTGCTATAATCCCCACTCTTGGCAGGCGTCTTGGGGATCGCAGTATAGGTGGAAGATAAATCCAAAAGAAAGACGCTGCTGCTTGTCTTCCTGTTCCAATGAGAAGAGATGGGGGAGATGCAATTCGAACCCAGCACCCCACGAGTACATAAACTCAGTGAACATTAAACTTAATACAGTAAAAAGATTCCTACACTAATTGAGTCCATCTCCATAGCGGAGAGGGAAGGTGCTGATTGAATCCCAAAAACAGAGGTAATTTGATTATAAGTAAGAATTTAAATAATTATTCTGTAACTCTGAAAAATATCAATGTAACCAAAAGTGGAGGTGCCTTAATTTATAAGTGTAACATGATTAAATAAAGAAATATTTAATCACATAAAAAATTACATATGTATAAACATGATGAATTGTGAACCTCGTCCTTCTTGAAGTTAGTTAATTATTGCTGACTTTATTTTTTTATTGAATAACTAGTCACCCACGGCATATACATAATATGTATTACCTAAATGTACACTAATGATAAAATCCATTGCGCAGTTTAGAAAAGGTAAGAAAATAGACTAGAATAGTCATGGGATACTCATCCCAACTTACCTGTCCGGTAGTTGTGGTATAGTATACGGGTATGCGACCCTGGCTTCCCTAGCTATTACTGTCCCATCCCTTGCCCTCCTGGGCGGTAATATCCTACTTTTCCTATTTCCCACTCTAACTTGCCAATCTTCCTTTTCACAACACCTATCCTTCCCTTTCCCTCCTTATTCGTGAGAATGCAATGGTCAATATATAAATTAACCAAAATGGCGGCGATGTGGTTCGCCACCCATCACGTCTCATATCTCACGGTGGCGAAAAGCGGCCCTTGGGCTTTGCCTACCTCTACGGGAAAAAGGCGTGATTTTATGTATGTATGTAAGAAAATAGACTGATGTGGATTGCAACTTTGTTTTATACTGTTTAAGGACAATCCTTTTTTACACTTACACCTTATTTACAAAATGTAAGCATACTAGGCTACAACCTTGACCACAAAATAGAAGGTTTAGGTCTTAATAATTGTTTGAAATTTATTATAATACAGTACTTTATCTTCAGAGGGCAGTATACATGTATTAGCATGTATTAGTCAAAGAATTTGTCAGTATATAGAACTAAAACAGCAAATTTCAATGTATAATAACAAAAATGAAATGCTATGAGACATGTTTCAATGCTATGTTTTGGTCTATTAACACAAAAGAACTATTTGAAATTTAAATAAGTAGAGACTACATACAGATTTGTTTACTACAAGGTAAAATTAAATGCTTCAAACAGAATAAATAACATTTGACTGGGTCATCTTTTATACAAGAGACTATCCAGATAGCCAGCACCAGTCAGAAATTCTGCCACAAAGTAGGCAGGGTAGAAAGACCGAGTTTCTAAACTCAGATGTTTATATTTTGTAGCGGAGGCTACTGTGATTGACCGCAGACCCTTGAATAGTAGAGATAAAACATTGATATAGGGGCCTGTTAGTCTAGTGGTTAGACACCCTGGCCGTTACCCAATAGGATGTCGGTTCAATTCCCACCAAGAGTCTGGGTGTTATTTATAAAAAGTATATTAGTATTAGTTGCCTGGTTTCAATAGTGCAAGCTGTGCTTAGTTTGGGATCAGATGACTGTGTGGATTGTCTCAGAACATTATTATAATATTATTGCTTATTTAGTGATATCATTTTATACTATATCACCAAAGTGGCGAAAAGCATGCGGCCCGCTTGATGGTAAGCAGTCATTGTAGTCTATGAACGCTAGCAACACTATAAGAATTACTGTGTTGCTACAAAATCACAGTAATTCTTATAGTTGTTGGTACAATCTTGTAATAAGTCAGACTATTTTAAAAAGTTCCAAACTATAATTACTCTGAAAAACCTCAGCAGACATTTTATTCCACGATTTAAGTATATGTGGGAGATGAAAAGTGAAACTCCTTTGTAACCGCAAAGTATGGGAAGACATACTTTTCAATAATTGCAAAGTAACTGAAATTTTCAGAATTGATTGGATACAGATGGCGAAGTCACTCAGTTCTAACTTTATGGTTTAGTAATCCCTAGCCATGTCATGAGACAAAGTCAACATTCAAATGTTGAAAAGGCAATCCGTGTTGGATGTAAAATTTACACTCGTTTCCCGTTGGCTATGTTACTGCCTGATAATAAGTAAAAAATAATAATTCAATAACCAGTAAAAAATTGTATCTATACTTATAATAAAACTGTAACAGGTCCAATTCTGTACATTGAAGATATTTTGAAAATTATATTTGGAGGACATTCTATAACCGATACTAAAGCCAAAAATTTAATCTTTTTTATTTTTGTCTGTCTGTCTGTCTGTCTGTCTGTCTGTCTGTCTGTCTGTCTGTATCTCGGCTGAGCATCACGCCGAAACTACTGGATGGATTGAAACGAAACTTGGCATGATTTGAGTTAATACTCCGAGGTAGGACATATGATACTTTTTATCCTGACATTCGGCACGGTTCCCTTGGGAGAGGGGACTAAAGTCAAAATGTGTACTTGGTTATATGCTTGCTCCGATTTAACAATTTTTCATCATAATTATAATAAATATTTATAAGGGAACACTCATAGAGAGTTGTTAACAATGTTTGGAAATCGATCAGGTTAAGCAACGTTAGGTAAGGTCATTAAATAGATGGGTGACCGTTTAAAGCCTTCGGATGGCAAGTACAAAGTGGGTCCAAGATTTTAACCGACTTTAAAAAAGGAGGTTTTGTATTCTATGTACATTCGTATATTATTGAAAGTTTAGTTAACGTAAACATAGCGCGGGCGGAGCTGCGTGGGTCAGCTAGTATTTAATAAAAATGTAGTTGACTACAATAATCCAACGAAAATACCATATCGCCATCGTCACTTCGTCGATTTGCGGACCTGCCCACTTTGCACAGGAGGTCAGTCTAGGCGTTGCGTTCAACGCACGCGACTCTATGTCAAGCGAGGGCGACGACCCCGCACCCCGCCTACCCTGCCCCCCGCCCCGTGGCCGTGGCACCCTGAACAATCTACGCAGGCCACCCAAGCCGCGGCCACTTGTAAGACTTCGACTCATGGATCAAGGTTCAATTCGTTATTGACCTTTGGATTATTATATTCGTAAATCCGGCATTCTGTTGGATTCTTCCAAAGTGTTTCTGAAGGATTTTATGATTGTTGCTTTATATCTATTGGTGATCTTTGGATTTATTTAGATGAGTGCTGTTCAGTAGTCTGAACTATTCCTGAAGGTGTTATTGAGTAGTCACAGTATAAATTCATTGTGACGGTCTTGAACGCTGTACCAGTTTTCAATCAAATTAGTTTGAACAACGTTACTTGTGGTTACCCGGCCCGCACTTATTTTGGGCCGGCTCGTGCAGCGATTATCGTTCTAAGGGTCATACAAAGTCCGTGACCGCGAGACTACGTAGCGGTTCGCAAAAAGAGCCTCCTTGGCTGGCATTACAAAGTTTTACATGTGTATTGGGAATTTGGGACCAACCCCATCACTTATTACTTCAACTGTGACCCCCGTTAGCCAGGAAGCACAGTGCTGACGTGAGTAGGTAATGTCATTCCCATATGATTTGTTTTCTCTAGAGCGTTTCGTATTGTAGAATGACAACTTGGCTAAGGGGGCTGTAAAAATAACGAGATTTAACCCTTCGCGTATCCCCCGGTCTGTGACTAAAATATTTTGACGGGCCTGTTGGTCTAGTGGTTAGACACTCTAGCCGCTACCCAATCCGTCGTCTATTGGGTAGCGGCCAGGGTATGATTCGCACCAAGTGTCTGGGTGTTTTATCTATTTAAGTATATATTTGCAAAAAAAGTATATACTTAAGTACTAGTATCAGTTGTCTGGTTTCCATAGTACAGACTCTGCCTAGTTTGGGATCGGACAGTGTGTAGATTGTCCTAGAATATTATTATTATTATTTTAGACCTGCTATGAAGCTAATCTTAAAGCGATGGCTCCTACGTTAAATATCGTATGTGTAAAACCCGCACTTTACAGGAGAGCAAATTAAAGGTATTTTTCTACGCTAATTATTGAACGTTTGTTTTAATACTATTCGGTAAAATAAGGCATTTTCTATGGTTGGTACAAATTTCAGCCAAATAGCTTCAAATTTAAAGAACAAGCGTAGAAAAATACCTTTAATTTGCTCTCCTGTAAAGTGCGGGTTTTACACATACGATATTTAACGTAGGAGCCATCGAAAGTAAACAGGAAGTAGGAAAGATATTTTCTAGAGCATGTGCAACAAGAAAGAGGAATACTGTTTACTTATAAACAAAACAAAAGCTTATCTAAAGTGATCTCTTTTTAGAAATTCTTCACGCTCCTGCCGCTGCCGACAGTTCCTCATCCGGTGGCCATAACTAGGATTAGATTTCTGATGAGTCATCTGAAATCTAATCCTAGTTATGGCCACCGATGGGCTCAACATAAATCCACGCATAGTGAATGACTCGCTATCAACAATGGCATCAGCTCATTAGCATGGCGCCCGTGACCCATTGCCCCGCCGGCCTTGCTTCGCTTACATTACATAAAACGTTTTTTATTTTTCTTTTCTATACAATTTGTTTACGGACTTAAAGTTGGTCGGACTTTTAACAGCGGGTGGTTATTATTACGTCAGATGGTTTTTGCGTTCACAATGGCGGTACAACATTTTTGAGGTTATGTAATATCGTTTGATGATGAAAAACGTTACGATTTTTTTGCCCTCATTCCATTTTATAATAACATTGTTTGTTTACATACATTCTCACCCTTAATTTATTCAAAAATAATGTAACGAATGAATTACGGTCATTTCAGACTAGATTACCTATCGGTTAATGACGCATTTATGAATTAAATTTCTTTTATAGTTGATAAAATAGGTTCCAAGTTTATCAGTTGCCCCTATTTTGCGATATGACATTCTAAAACGTCACTCCCAATGCATACATAATAGAGAAAAAAGAAATAGTACCTACTTATTTATTACTCTAGCTGACCACCCGCGCAGCTCCGCCCGCGATTTTTTTACGTTTATGAAAATAAAATATAGTCTATAGCAATCGGGGGATAATATACCTTTCTAACAGTGAAAAAATTTGAAAATCTGACCAGTAGTACTGGAGATTACCCCAAACATACAAACTCACTAACTTTACCTGTTTAGTATAGTTTTATTATTGTGTCTGTCTTAATTTTAATGTCTGGTACTCTCAATATCTAGCTGGCAGGTTATTTTCTATGACAAAAGGAACCGTTCTCGAGTGGTTTATTTTATTGATAATATTATATACGGAGGTGTGACCGCGTGGCAAACTATAGGTAAGTACACCAATTAATTCCTTTCCCGCCTAATAGACAAAAATGGCTGTGAAAAGTGACCAGAAAACTCAATCATAGATTAAACGCAGCTGGCTTGTTAAAATCCTTGCCGTTGTCTATTAATGGTTACCTTTGTGCAATGGTAAAACTAACTAACTAATGTAAACGTAGTGGGTCTTACCTATTATAAGTACATTCACCATTCGTGTTGCAATATCGGAACATTTGTTAAACAATCGCGTCCTATTGAATATAAATTAAAGTTTAATAATGTAGGAATCACAAAAACCTAGGCTTTATAATGATTATAAAATCGGAGGGCTGCATACTTAGCGTTAAATAAATTGTACTTAGTATTTGGTCATTAAAATAAAATTGTCATTTTTGTAACTATGCCAGTTTGGGGCCAACGAACATAACTCAATAACCTACGCGTGACAGCCAGTAATAAATAATTAACACACTACATACCCTCTCTATGTAGGTATCTAATTTACATATTTTACACATCCACTATCTATATAATCATTAACTTATGCGTTGCGTAATACTACCTTGGTCTGGAGTGGCCTCATTTAGGGCCAATTTGATTGAACTCTGAGAATAATTAGTAAGAGAATCATTCGATTTCTATGCACAAGGAACGAATTCTAGTATTTTATAATATGATCATTGATTAAATCCACCGTTTTCAGTCGTGTGTACCTCAGTAACAATATCTGTCAAAATCGCACGCGCACCCATCTAGATCCAGCGGTTGCGGCGAACGTACATACATCGCTAGACTTTCGCGTGCTTGTTCGCGTGCACAATCATTACATAACCGCTTTCCACATGAGTGGCGTTCGCCGTCTCGCTCACCCCTGGAGGCTCGGTCGTTGACATGGCCATCCAGATTGGTCGCTAGGGTTGCTGATGGTGGTCTGATATTTGGTAGAAATATCTACATACCACTGTTTAACTTGCTAAATATACATTTGGGTAAAAAAACTTGGGAGGTAGGTATCTCCACATACACTTAAAAAAAAAAAAACTACCGATAAGGTTGAGACACTATATGTACAAGGAATAGCAAAAAATAATGAAGGAACGTCCTAATAATTTTATCGAATGAAATACCTCGTTAACAGTTCTTGGATCTTCAAAACAGTTTTTATGTCTCCTAAACACTCACGAAACGCAAAATCTTTTTTTGTTATGGCTGTGTAACTGTAGTTGCTCAGTACTTAATTTTAGAACACAGCCAGCTATGCCATTTTGAACGAAGATAGGTCACGTCCCAAACTACGCTAGTAAATTTCGACATCATTATGATTTTTTTGAACTAGGCGACGACACGTTATAGTTATTTTGTCAATAAGCTTGTCCACTTTAGTGAGCGTTATGCTTTGGCTTACTATTAAATGGAACTGCGTTCAAGCATTTTTTTAATCCGTATATAAGAACTGGTCTTATAAACGGAGTAAAAAATGCTCTTAAAAAAAGTAAAATTGTGATGCACTCATGTTGAAGTGTTTGAATTTATTATATTATGATTCATCACTGTTATACAGGGGTCATATTTGTGGTTAAAAATCCTAGCATCCATTGGTATCACCCCTAACAAATGTCTGATGAAATAATTATCTCAAAAAAATCCCGCGTTACGAGTAGAATTGTTTTATTTTTACAATGCCAGCGAAAACTGCAGATAAACAATTATGCCAGATAATAGTACGTCAAACTTGTTTTGTCTGGCGGCCAAAACATGAACTCAAAGATTTTACAATGACTTTAGCTCTTGTTTTACAACGACTTCAGCGTCATCCATCGCTGGGTAATTGAAGACAGTGGTTTGTTGGGATTTTATTTGACCGATATTTTCGTAATCTGGCCTTATCCTGTTATGTGTTGGGGCTAAAGTATCGAATTATATGGTTGCTGAATGCCAATACTCATAATTACAAATATACTGCCGTATATGAAAAAAGAAAGAAAAGTGGCGTGTTCTTAATGTTGTTATCTATTATACTTACCTACTAAAGAGAAATTTACGCGGGCATCGCACTTATTCTAACCGCAACGTACTCTTGACGTATTAGCATTCAGCGTATAGAATAGAATATTACTATAGCAAAATCGTTACAGAATAACGTTCCGTTGAAGCCACTGTAGAAAACATACTGACTTATACCCACTGTACTTTTCTTCACATCAATGATACACGCTGAAAGCAGTCAGAATTGGCGGACCTTCGACAACCGTAACTCAAGTTTTTGCTAGAGGAGGTCCATTAAAAAGATGTTTTCTAGGGAAACTGCTTGGAGTTTTCGTTGTTTATCTCCTAATCATAATTCAAAGATATGATTTGAATTTTCAAACGGAAATGTCATTATAGTATAAATATGTCAGACTGAAACGCATAACTATAATTGACTCTCGTGTTGTGACACATCCGCGAGACGTCTAAAATATAGACGTGCGTACGTAACAGTAACGCGCAATATTACGTAAGCAAAATTGTGCTAAACGCATAAAAGTAAATCGGGTGCCCGTCGCCAATGGCCGGCGGAACGGAACGCAAACGGAAGTGATGCAACGGCACGCGTTTCGGCGCGCATCTGTGTAAACATGGCGCGCTTTTCTGAATGGCGGCTGTGGCATGGCTGTTCCCGCGCTCGGCCCGCGGCCGACGACCCCGCTGCGCGGTCAGCGCCCGGGGATAGTCGAGTGAAAGTAATTCGCGATCGGCGACCGCTCGCGAGCCATGCGGTCCTGGTACCTCGGCCCGCGTCGATGCATACATTTTGTTGTTGTTTTTTTTCTTAGGTTATCTATGTTTATGTTAAAGTGTTTCGATAAACCCATTAAAAAATAAGTTGTTGAAGATATTTTACGTAGGCTTTAATTTACTTTATTCACAATTTATCAACGTGATCTGAAGTTAAATTAATAGAAAATTAATAGAAATCAATATGTATTAAAAAAATTTTTTTTCATTGTTTCGTAATTCATTGTTAGTCTATAAATAGATAATAAAAATACTATCAAAATTCTGCCTTATTTCGCCACAAATGTAATCCATAATCTGTTATTTGCTATCAGAATACTAGACGATAATCAGTAAAAATAACATTAGTGCAACGAAATGTCAGCACCGTCATAATAGGTATTCAATTAATCAATCGATTGTTTATTCTGAATCGATTAGCTATTTATAAATTGATAGAGTTATCGCATTCGTTTCTAATTCTAACGCGGGGTCCTAATGAGAAACCTGTTTCGCGGGCCGCTCTTGATTTCATTTAGATCGTCTTTATTTATAGCTGCTTATCGCGACATCAATACGCAGTTAACGTCGTATTTAGTAAAATAATTTTACAAGGTTGTAGCTGTTAGGCGTTTCAAATGGCTTCGTGAAAGTGGATAACTTTATTGCTACAAATGCGACGAAGCTGGGTTTTAGCACACCTCAGCCATTCTCATAGAGCAATGGCAATCATGTTCACCGCAGATCCTTTATCATCCCCACACCACATTGATACACTGGATAATACCCCCCAGTGGAGCAACAGGGGTTTTGTTACATACTGCATAAGATACTGACGTACCACCACCACCTTCATTATCATTATAAATTGGACCGAATTAAAATTCCTTTTATTATTTGCACTACATTAGGTGTGATACGCTAACGACTGAAGTTAGAGTCAACGTACTCAGTCAAGTGTTATCAGTCCGGCACAGTTATCGCACCTGTTAAAATATTGCAAGTTGCGTCATTGTATATATTGTTTACTACGCGAATGACCTGGCGCATGGAACGTCACTACTCTTTACTGTCTTATTGACCACATATCTCTTGGGCTGTGGCCTGTGGCGTGTGCGGGTCAGATACTATAGCACTCTACCACATACAAGCGTAGCTTATTTTAGACAGGCCTCTGTAGCGGGCCTCATGTAATTTATACAGCGGTAGCTACGCCCCAACTCTCACCTCTTCCCGTTGGGTTAGCTTGTAATGAATGAGTTAGTATGCTTTACTATCTCCAATTGCATCGACGGTTTATACTCAAGAGGGATAGCAAACCCGGGATGCGCCGAACCCTCCCCGACAACCGTATGCTACACTAGCTATCAGACACCGGTCTCGCCGGCGAGGCCGAAGGGTCGTACGTATGCGACCGCAACGACGTGCATCACCCCACTGAGTTTCTTGCCGGTTCTTCTCAGTGGGGGCGCGTTGTGAACCGGTAAGTTAGCTCACTCAGCCCTCTCTTAAGCGACAGCCCAAGCCGAGGCCGTGCCTCCCTGAGGTGCCCTTGAGCTCGTCGCTACTTCTGCCGTTAAGGCTAGAGCGCTTTAAACGCTCGCCTCCTATTGTCCGGTGAAGCTGTAATGGCCATCTGCAGCCAACAGCGTCTATCATTCCCAAAAAAAAAAGAGGGATAGCAATTAAGCACTGGCCTTATATTGAGTTATAAATATGTGGCAATTCAATTAATTTTAGTTATTTAACGACCCAGGGACGACTGTTATTTGTATGTTGATCAATATTGAATCGTTTGTTGATAGGTATGGTTGCCAATACAAGGCGAGAAAGGAAGCCGAAAAATGTACTCACTCGCATCGAAGTTATGAACGGACCTTTGGCGGTGCTAAAGGACTGCGTTGACCAGAGACTAAGGATTAAGGTAAGGGCAATTTAAAAAGACCCACAGATAGTATTACTTAGTCCCTGAATTTTCATCGTTTTATTGTTAACTACTGAGGACTGACCGTTTAAATGTTGTAGTTTTATTTCCTTTATTGTAAAGAAAATAATTGTTTATTTCCTAAATTTCACAGTTAATTTAACTGTCATTATTATCCTCGCGTAGAACGTAGAAATTTCGATTCACTTTCAAAAAATTTAGCACATAGGTACGTTTGGTTGCGGGTATAT
Organism: Furcula furcula; assembly: GCA_911728495.1. NCBI lineage: Eukaryota > Metazoa > Arthropoda > Insecta > Lepidoptera > Notodontidae > Furcula > Furcula furcula. Next base: position 1,650,950 of record OU452243.1, read on the forward strand.
TTAGTGCTATAAAAGATTGCATACTATACTATACCTATGTCTTTTCGTAATCCTATTTAATTTTAGTCACTCATTGTATAATTAATGATGCTTGCCCTTGTTTTGTCCCACTGTTGGGCACGGGCCTCCCCTCAAGATGAAGGCTTAGTCCGCCCATAGATAAGAGTATATTACTTAGAAATAGATAGGTAACTCCCACGTCAAAACGTGCCCCCTAACACCAGCGCCTTCAGCGGTGTGATTTGAAACTCTAAGTAGCCTCGAGCATTTTTAATAAAAAAAATAGCTATAACTTTGTAGTATTCGATATATAGTACGCGGACGTCAATAGTTTATGCATAAGTATTATTATAGGAATAAAATAAATAAAACAAAAACGATTTCATACGGGTGGGATTCGAACCTGCGCCCCCTAGACTTTGTATTAATTTGATTCCAACCTATTTACCGCTACCGCTGTAAGTCTTATGACGTTAGTTGCAAAATACTGATCTACTATCTTAGTTTCATTCCGAACAGAGAAAAGTTGCAAATCACGCCGCATGAGGGTGCCACTGGTAGCTTTTTCCATTTCTTCTAAGATACCATACCATGAGTCCGCCCACCCGCACCCGCGGGTTGGCGGACTTCACACGTCATTCTAAACCTATTTAGGCTTTATCAGACATGCAGGTTTCCTAAAGATGTTTTCCCTCGCCGAAAGCTAGTAACAATCGCGCAAAGACGATTCGTAAATGATGAAGATGATAATGAAAGAAATCAGTGGTGCGGGCTGGGGTTCGACCCTGCGCACCTTGTTACCAAGGCAAGCGCTTACCCACTGAGCTGTTACTGCCTGTAATTTTATTCATACATATGTATGTAAAATTACTATTTTGGCTTCATCAAGTCCTATATTCAGTGCCTCATTAAAGAACGACGGACTAGTTCCTAGCGTTGCATTACAAACACCTAATTTAGCAATAGTAATTAAAACAAAACCTAAAACCGTTTCGTCAGCCGAAAATCTCTTGAACGCTTCGTGTTTGGATTTGGCTGTCATAATCTTAGGCCCTTTAATGCACCCTTTGTGCATCGCTGGCGCGGTTCCAACGCGGAAACTACATATGCTAGCCAGTTGCCTCTTTGATGAATGATGACCGCCCGAAGCCGAAATAGTACAAAGGTCTTTCTAGAAAGTCCGTATTGCGAAGAGAGTTGTGTGGCTACAAACATTTTTAAACTTAATGACTAGGTAACAGGAAAAGTATAGAAGGAAGTTAAAGACATACAACAGTAGGCTAAAAGTGCTCATTAATGATTTAAAAACCAGTCAAGTGCGAGTCTGACTCGCGTACCGATGGTTCCATACTTTCTTTGGACGTATCAAAGTTATTTCACGTAACACCTCATATAGCAAAAAAAAACTAGGTTTGTTTGTCGAGGTTTTATTAGGATTAAGTACTAAAAACTGTACTAGGTACTTAGAAACATTTTATTTTTCCTGTAAAATGTAGATAGACATTATTTACCTATGCGATGAGGTTGGGTAAGTAAGCTCTAAACCTATTCCAAGTATGAAATAGATAGCATCAGTGGGTCCTGAAATGAAACTTCGTCTGTCTGTCTGTCACACCTATATAGACGAAGTTACACCATAAGGGTTCTTTTCCTACCTAAAAATAAGTAAGTTTTCGTTAAAATGTATTATCTATCTATATACTTATAATAAAACTGTAACAGGTCCAATTCTGTACATTGAAGATATTTTGAAAATTATATTTGGAGGGCATTCTATAACCGATACTGAGGCCGAAAATGTAATTTTTTAAATTTTTAATTGTCTGTGTCTGTCTGTCTGTTTGTCTGTCTGTATCACGGCTGCGCATCACCCCGAACCTACTGAATGGATTCAAATGAAACTTGGCATGATTTGAGATCTTACTACGAGGTAGGACATGGGATACTTTTTATCCCGTAATCTAGCATGGTTCTTTTGCGAGAGGTCCGGCTTGGTCCGATTTTATAAATTTTTCTTTATAATTATAATAAATATTAGTAAGGGAACACTCATAGAGAGTTTTTATCAAGGTTTTGTAATCGATCGGGTTAAGCAACGTTAGGTAAGGTCGTTAAATAGATGGGTGACCGTTTAACGCCATTTGAACTAAACGGGTCCGTGCTTCGGAGAGCAAGTAAAAAGTGGGTCCCAGTTTTTAACCGACTATAAAAAAGGAGGTTATGTATTCGATGCTAATGTCTGTTATTAAAAGTTTAGTTAACGTAAAAATAGCGCATGCGGAGCTGCGTGGGTCAGCTAGTTATACATAAAGTCGTCATATTTAGTCTCATGGTCGATGTATGTAAATAGTTTATACTGTAATCTATGCAACATGTAATTGCGCTATTTATTGCTTCGTATTGCGATGTTAAAGCCACATTTGATACGAAATACCTGAGAATGATGCTCGTATTACTAGAGATTAACGACGAGTGTTCAACCGAGTCAATATTTGTTTGCCAAAAGCAAATGTTACTAAAGTTATTTTGTTTTTAGTGACGGATTTCGACGAACTTATAGGATTAAATGGTGCAGCAGACATTTTTGTTGATTTTAGAATAAGTTGACTATCCAGCTATCCATCTGCCAATTATAATAATTACTATAGTATCCTGGGACAATCCACACCCGGTCATTTGATTATAAACTAAACTAAGTCTATCCTATGATAACCGGACAACTGATGAATATATACAATTTTTATTGGATAGCAGCCAGAGTCTCTAACAAGTTTTGTTCTCTCGGGGAAAATTCCGCAGGAATAAAAACAAATTACTTTAATTATCTTTGCATAGTATAAAACAAAGTCGCTCCCGCTGTTTGCGCGCTTAAATCTATTAAGATTTTAATGCAGTTTTCAGCAATAGATAGTGATTAAAGAATCAGAATCAGTAATAATTTATTCGCAGAAAGAGGAAGGTTATCCTCATGTGCCAATGCGATAACCGCAGGGGTTTTACTGGGTAAGTCCCATATGGTAAAGGATCCCCGCGTCGACAAAAAAATTCACAGCTCGATAATTATTATAAAAAAAAAAGGTTTGGGAAAATTGTTACTAATAAAAAGTGCGTCAAGTGAAATCGAGTGTTGATAGGATAATGCAGGCCGTCTGCTGAGTCATGCGTCTAGGAAGAGCCTTGCCGGCGTTTCTGCGGGCGTCGGCGCGTCATACGCCACGACTTGCTATTATTGGAGTGGTGCAATGCGAAGCGCGCTACTTGTACCAGAGTACCGTTAGCATACGCGTCGCGAATTTTAGTTATTTTTTATTATGCCGTATTGAGCGTTGACTTCTCTTTGTTTGTGTACAAGTACATAATTCGCTCATAGTCCGTTGTGATTACTGTTCGATAAAAGATCATTTGGTTCGGCAACGTCAGGCCTGTCCTTAGATGGGTGACCGTTTTGTGACATTGAAACTGAGCATCTCCGTGCATCGGAAGGTGGTACGTGGAAAGTCTGTCCCGGTTGTTGTCATCTAGACGGTAGTCGTTAAGCCAAATCAGAGGCCTAAGGGCAGCTTAATTAACAACTCATACCATAATTTATTTGAAGATGTTTTACTAACGATAAATATACGTGTTAAACTCAGTTAGTTACCAACACAAACAGAGAACTGTTAAAAGATTGTTTTTATATAGTTGCACTTGTATACTTTGAGCTGTAGTATTACTTCTCTGGTTACTAAGGTTACAGGGCTCTGGCTAGACACTGAACTATTCAATGTTTTTTTTTATTTTACTTTTTTGTTTTTGTGATTCATAACTGAAGTCAAGTCTGTAGGTATACTGTTCATCGTTCAGTTGTAGAATTATTTCGAATATTGTGTGTATTTTTATTTGATATGCTGTTCCTAGTTGATATCTCACTGTCTATTATTCTAATCCACTCAAGTTTCTGAAGGTCTTGTTATCCAAACATAAGCATTGTTTTGTTTCTTCATTTACACGAAAGAACCAAACAAATTGCTTATAAACGGGCGTCTCGCGAGCCCTTGTCACCTTGAATATTAATTACATGATTAGCTTAAGTGTTTATTTTTATAATATTGAGTAAACAGTGGGACTTATGATAAGTGCAGTAGAGGTTATATTTTAATGTTTATAAAAATGTTTCTTTACCTCTGTTTGTTATTTCGTGGAAAATTTCGATAGAAAAAAAATAACGCGGTCTTTTTTTCGTGTATACGTAACACTATTTAGACGTATAAAGCAAGGGCTTATGTTTGACTCTTCAAGTTTGTTGCTTTTCCTGCTAGCGACAGATGATCAGAACGCTTTTAAATATATATGTACTTATATATAATATGTATCAAACATATTAATGCATCTGCATCGTCAGTTATACATAAGAGGCATTATCGATACAATACTTAACTATAGCACGCATGGTTGTAAATTCCTTGTGCTAGGAACCGTCCAGGTAGGTACCACCGCAGTGTCAGATATTCTGCCGCCAAGCAGCAGTGTGTAAACATTTCTGTGTTCCGGCGTGAAGGGCACTGTAGCTGGTGAAATTACCGGACACAAAAGACTTAATATCTAATGTCTTAAGGGTTATGCGCTAGTGATTCTTTTGGTGTTGCTAGCGTCTATAGGCTGCAGTGACTGCTTACCACAGGCGAGCCGCATGCTTGCGTGCCACCTTGGTAGTATAAAAAAATGGTACATAAGTACATGTGATTACGCAACCAAATACAAACCTTTCCAATTAACAAAAGGTTTATAGGTCGTCCTCGTCTAACAATGTGATCAACTCGCTCAGTGTCAACCAGATAAGTATTTAGTTCAACCATATGCACGTATTAAAAATTGATGCTGGCGCGTGGGCCCTACGTTAAAAATATTTAGTGGTACTTCGGCCATCGAAGGCCAGCGGCTGCGAGACATACACTCATTACTAAGTTACGCAGCATGCGTGATGCACGTGCCGGGACCGATAGCAACATAACTAAATAAATATATATCAGATAATAAACATTAACCATTTGTTTCTAAACTAAGCAACATTTGTCATACTAATATAAAACAATGATTAGTTGTTCATACAAGTTTTAGGTTGCACAATTATTTATCGGTTGCACGAGTTTAAAAATATATAACTTTATTTTTATCGGGAATTAACGCGATTTACCTTATATTTTGGCTTGACGTTTCGGCCGGGTTGCACCAGCCGTGCAGTTTAACAATGGAACGCGAAAGTCTAAAAGTATATATTAAAAATATATATTTGTATATAATGTGGTAACGTATAGGAATTTGTTATAATGATCGTATTTAGTGGCAGGGACTTAGAATTTATAAATATGTTTAATTTATATCTAGATGCAGATGTATAAAGGAATGTTATGGTTTTAAAAAAGTGATGATAGCAAAGGAGTTATTGTAGTGTCGGATTGTCAAGCGATAATTTTTTAATACATTATTCATATATTCATCAGGAATGTTATACTTAATTTTTATATTTATGTTCAAAATATTTATTATGTATTCTAAAGCTAATATAATAAACTTATAGCCTCAAGGGAACCTCGAAATTGCTTGTTTTTTTAACTAATAAAATGCACATTTTTCGGGTCTTTTGGAAGTTCAAGGTTTCCGTTAATAGCGACAAATTACTAAGATGTCATTATACCGAAATATATATTTGCCTATCAACAGAATTCTGATCATACAACAAATTAATGACTTTTAACGTGTCTGATAAAATACTGCGTATATTTGTCGTTTTTACATATTAAAAAAATAATTTAAATCTTTATACAATTTTTATCAATTTGTCGAAACATTTGTCAAGCCGAAATAAGTTTCATATTGATGAAAATATTCTCTATCGACTAACAAAAAGTCAAGGACCACAATCGGGTGACGTTTATCTCACGTAATATGTAACAACGAGTCACATGTTGTAATGAAGTAAATTACAATAATTGCTCCCCAAATATATGACCACTACACGAAGTTCTTTATCTCCGGCATTTTAAGACAAATAGTATTTTCGTATTTCACAATAAAATCATCGGTTTAACATAAACACCTGTTGAAAACGTCAAACACTTCTTCTGCCGACGGTACCAGTCGACGGGACCTTGCTGTGATGTCAGTTATCTCATGGCCGTTGTTCTTAGCGTGTGTGCGTGGCGCTCGCGCGTGTGCGTGCTGACACGGCCGTACGTGCGCGTGCGCCGACAACAAGGGCTCGCTAGGACGAATCGGGCACGATACTTCCTACTAGTTTTAATCCATTTATCTGTCATTAGTCTGTTTCGGCGGAGCTGTTCGCCTTGAAGTCGTAACGCAATTCGATACAAGTCCGATCGACTTTGCGCCCGTTCGTTACCATGAAAGGTGTTCGTAGCTGTATTCGGTAATGATTTTAGTGTATTTTTTTATATAATTGTTATTTTCGTAGATCAAGTTGAGATTATTTCATGTTCGTGTGTCCTTTACGGATTACGAGTCTAGAATAAAACCTTTTTTCTTTTGTTGTGGTCGTATAAAAAATGGGACTGTAAGAAATTTGTATGGTCAAGCCACACAAAAAATACAGCAGATATTTTTGAAATCGCTTTGACATTGAGGTCGTTGCAGAGGGAAGAATCTATTGTTATTTTTTCTAAAAACACTTATTGAACGATATTTACTGTAGGTACCGTCGTCAGTAACGAGCAAGTGTCTGTTGTCTATGGTAACGTAGGTAAGTATAGGGTCCAACTCCTAACTCACGAAGAAGACCGTTATACATATTATAAAATATAGTAACTGTCAATTTACTTATTTTATTTTGTTGGCTTTAATCCAAGGGTGGTTTAGAAGATTCCAAACTTTGCTAAACCTGTACTACAAGACAACTGATGCAAATAGGTACTTATTTACTTTTTGCAATTACACTTCACAATAGATATGCCATTAGCGCGCGAAAGGTGAAGATACGAAAATCACTCAATTAGGTGAAATATTAGTAAGTCCCGTGACGGTAAAATGTTACGAACGTGACGTGTGCCTTTGAAAATCAAGTAAAATGCCGTCATGAAATTGCACAAAGTAGTGCACAAAAGGAAGGGATATCATACCTTAAATATGAAAACAATATTTTTATTACATGGGTCACAGTTTTTGGTGTGCTGTTTTTTGTAAATACCTAAATGTATATATTTTTAAACTCGGACACAAGACAAACACATGTTTATCCTGGGTGGGAATCAAACCCACAACCTGTTTGGTAGCGGTCAGGCTATATAAGTAGAACAACGGGTCTACCTGTCACTATAATATATCGTATATGTAATGTAAGTTACTTTAATTGAATTAAATATGTATACATATGTAGATAAGAAAACAAGTAACATATATTTGAATTGATTGGAGGATAACTGCTTTGTTAGTGTTTTAATAAACCAGTTATGTACGAAGGCGGAAGGCAGCGGAGGCATATTATGTATGCAGATGCAACTTGAAATATATAATAATGATAAGTTAGCCGTTACTGCCCCAGAGAGCCCCCCTTTCCTCTTTCCACTTATCGGTCTTGGGCAATTTGTGACCACTGAATGTTACAATAAAAATATGATGAGCTATACGCTTATAGGCTTTAATTCTGTTCTTGTTGGCTGCACACACTTAATGCTTTACAAGATATTACGTACCTACGTAATATTATCCAGATAGCAAAAAAGTCTTCATTCCGCATAGATCGGAAATTATTTGATGTAGGGCCAGTTTAATAGGTCACATTTGACATCACTGTCAGTTTGATTGTTCTGTCTGTTTCTTTTGTGATTATTACAATAAACTATGTAAACTATGCAGTACAGTAAACTATGTAATCGTAATTGAAAGAAGTTAAGAAATTGTGCAGTTCTAACGTCGAATAAAATCTTTTAAAAAAAAAATCGAACCGACTTCAATATCACTGAAAAGTATAAAATAATTTAAATATTATTGAAGTTGGTGTTAGCTTACCGGCTGTGTATATTTGGCACCAACTTCAATAATATTTAAATTATTTTATACTTTTCAGTGATATTGAAGTCGGTTCGACTTTTTTTTAAAAGATTTTATTTTAAACTTTTTAGTGATATTTTCATATATAAAGATTGAATCATCGAAGACCGTAAAATGATGTAGGTAGTTTATGACCACATTATCGTCTACATAGTTTTACATAATTCATGTTTCTTCAGAAAAAAATATCCGGTCGTAATGAAATTTGCATGGAATCATCGTAGTAGATTAAAAAACTCTCTCGAATAAAAAAATTATCATCGAAATCGGTTCATAATTGTCAGAGCAATGTAATGGAGAACATCAGTTTTATGGTTTTTACCAGATAAATTCCTCCACATCGTTCATGGTCCTCCAGGAAGTTCTTATCCGGTTGTGATAAAATTCATACAGATTCAATACAGTGGTTTCTTCTTTCGAATAAAAAAAGAATCATTGAAATTGGTAAATATTTGCCAGAGTTATGACCATTTTTGTCCTTAAAAAGCGACATAAAGTCATCTATATAGGCTTTCCTGCAGCTTTCCTGCGCAGTCACCATTCTTGTTTTTTTAGGAACTACTTATTACTAAGCAATATTTTTTTTATGGGACCCAATCAATGGACTGAAGAATGGATGGAAGAAAGTTTTTTTCAAATCGGTTCATAATTGCCAGAGTTCTGTACATAAAATATATATATATATATATACAGACGAATTGAGAACCTCCTCCTTTTTTGAAGTCGGTTAAAAAATGATAATGTTTTTTGCCCGCCGTTACAAGGTTACGTTGTAAATTTTGATGTAGTGTCAAATGTGGTCTATTATATTGGCCCTACTTTAGTTCATCTATGATTACGCTTAGTGACCAGTAGCAAACAAAAAAATAATTTAGTAGAATAGTAATATTTTATTATAGGCGTGTGTTGAAACTCTTCCAGACTGTTCCTATAAACGTAGTTGACGTAAAAACCCTGCCCTGTGGAAAGCTTGTGACGCCTCGTAAGCTGTAACTTGCCTTCCAATGTTTACTGTGACATGATGGATCATTCACACGAAGACGTGCTGTACTAACGCTACAAAGCGACTGTCGCAAATCAGCAATACTTTTGCTTTTACCGTTTGGATCCTCCGCAGTAGCACTACCTGAATTCCGGAATATCCTTTGACTCCTACGCACTGAATTTCATTCCTATTTAATCTGAATTCGTGTGCGTACCTAATTAATACTTAATTAGATAATTCCATGATTCAGTCTGTATTACGTAATCAACATTACGTTTCTATGCACGACAAACAGCCTACATAATTTTTTGTCATCTCCAATACCGGATTGTTTAAAATAATACACCTAAACACTTTTTGTGCTCTCTGTACTTAAGTTAATGCCACCGACTGTAGCAGTTCACCCCGAATTGTGGGCAACGGCAAGGTCGGCTACTATCGAGGTGCGGTCGAAAAAACCTACGGACCGTGTGCAGGCTGTCATTTTAACACGACCGGGATGTGTCGTGTAATGAGACGAGAATAATGACAACTTACTTGTGCAAGTCTTTAAAAAAGAAAGGAAAGGTTAATATTGATCAATAATAATAAGAATAACTTACATCTCACTAACAGCTCCCGCTCTATCGCACGGTTGACGTGATTATATCGCGCCATAACTGGAAAAATAAATAACAACAATTTAATATCATAAAAAAACTTATGACAACAATTAAACTGTATAATACACGTAATAGATTTATTTAAGTTTTCTGACTAACACCTCAGTCGTAAGTCGTAACGCAGTCAAGAACTTGAGTCATTATCACTCAATTTATCTACAAGGTTTCTTAAAAAAGAAACGTACACCCTAACGATGAATTTATGGTTTCAATAATCATTTAGTTTTCAAGTACACGCCAGGCAAAGGTATGATGCATTCGGCCTCGCGGGTATACAGACGCTAGATAGCTCTAGACAAAGACGGTGCGAGGTCATGAGCGTAGCCTTGCGCGGGTGCGCGCGAGCACGCTTCCGCCTGTCGATGGCCGAACCGCACGAAAAACGCAGTCGCCGCCTGACTGTTGACGCTGACGGACCGAGACGCAGCACGGCTGTTATAATTAATCAATAAAATTTATAAATAAAATAGTCTTTATTATTTCACTAATTTGGTTGGTTTGTTTTCATGGCATATATCGAATTATAATTGTCCTAACAGCGTTTATGCCTTTTAAGGTTATTACTTTTAAGGTTACTGGCACTAGCGCAGACTTCCTTATAAAAATCATTGTAGTAAAGGAAAAAACTGGCTTATAAATGGCTTCAACTTCAAAATTTCGTTAACAGTGACGTCTTGATTTTTAAGGTATATCTTTTGCTTTATATCTTCAGCAGCAAGAAATTTAGTCTCAACGCAAGCATTTCTAATACTTATCTAGTGTCTGTAATGTCGTGTAGTCTATATTGTATGTAATATTATATTATTATCCTAGCAACCTTTCCTATATTTATAATATCCTAGCAGCTCTGCAATATAACTAAATGCAAATATATTTTCTGAATCTTAAAGCACTTTTTTTAGTCTATTGTAACCTTTCGCATCATCATACGATACGATGCCCGTAGAGATTGAATTTAGGATTACAAATGTAACTAGGTTATATGTAGTACATAGGTACTTACTTATATTTGAAATTTCTTTAAATCCTTAATATGTATCAATCATCATGTATCTTAATGTGTATGTATGTATGTATGTATGTGTATGTATGTGTGTATCATCTGAAAAAACCTCTAATATTGTATAGTTTGCGTACAAAACTCACTTGGGAAGGAAACAGGGGCATGAGTAATATATTTAATATATTATAAACAACAAAGGCCCTAGCATACTTACTTGCTGTACGCTAAATAAATTCTTAACTAATGTATGACCGCTATCTTACTAGTAGTTCCAAATACATGTTTGATTATTGAAGCCAATGATTTCCCTTCAATTTCTGAGGAGGCTCCATCCATAGCTACATGTTTTTAAATATTCGTGGACGATGTAATGAATTACGACCTCGGTTCGATCATCATCACCGTCTGATTTGTACAGGCGGACGACGTTATGCAACAGCGTTGGATTTTTGTAAGCAAGTGTTACAAGCTATTCATGTAACTTTCAAATGGTGAAGTGCAAGGTAATGTCAGCTCTTTCTTGCGCGCACGTAATAGAGATTTATGCAACGCGTAACTTAACAATAAAATTCCGAGAAACGGTAATATTTAATTTTTTTTATAATTCAATTTTATTCTTATTTAGGATGTGGAGTTTGGATAGAATTTACATTTTTTATAAATATTAATTGACAGCATTTGAGGCAAACTGTGAATTCGACTGATTGGTGGAATATGGAATTTACAAAATCTTTGAAGTCAATAAAAGTGTTGAATTATTTGATATTGATATACACCGGTAACGCTAAATCAGTGACTGCTGCTGTTTTCATTTCCGTAGTATCTTGCGCTACCATGTGAAAGTTGTATAACTTTTTAATTTATTAATCTGAGTAATAAATCGACATTAACGCGACTCGTGATACTAAACAAGTTGCATAAGCTTTTTTTTTTAAAAAATATTGTAACTTTAGTGTAACATGCTTTTAGTGTAACATGTAATGCTACATTTTTATGTAATGCTGGTAATAGTAACTGGTATGTACATTGACCAGTAAATAGCCAATTATTGAGAGTGGCGTGACTAATTTAATAAATAATGCCTTTTAACAGTTACACGTGATCGAACGTAAATTAGTCTTCTATTAAATGATATTTGCGAAATAGCTTTGAAAGAGCCTTGTCCATAAAAATGATCTAATGTTTTTGTTTGCAATTTAGGTCACCATGAAACAAATACAGTAATATGGTTAAACTAAATTAAAATTGAAATTAGCTTCGCGCTCTATCAGTCTTCTAGATCCTAGAGTATATAGGTACCTACTATACTGGAATATGGATAAAAAATACTCTTAAAATCTGATATTAATAGAAGATTTGTTCATATTAGAACATTTGTAAGTATATTTAATCGCTTGAATATAAATCTGCACATTACAGATCATCGATCATCCCCGTTACCTCCACAATGAGACGTAAGCATTTAACAGAAGTTACAACAATATCGCGGCCTAGTACACCGGTTACGCAAATATCGTAACAATTACGTGGCTGGTGCGTTGTTGTGGTACGCGGACCACGCGACCTCGCCGCCGCTGTCACGGCCGGCGCGCGCGTCGCTCGCTTCCTACTCGATGCACTCCTCGCGACATCGATAATATTGTTTTGATTACGATAAGCTAATGTAGTTTAATTGATATGCTATGATGTGAATGACCTTGAAATATAAGAGTATGGTTAAAAGTGTTAGTTGCATTCTAGAGTTGAGGCAATCGTAGGTTTATCAGTAGACGTTTGAATGATTAGTTATTGATAAATGATTGTTCGTTTTGACTGACTGATTTAGAATGAATAAATGAAGAAATAAATGTATAGTAGGTACGTTATTGTGTTTTCTTATAACATGATACCATCCTTTTACTATAAAAAGGTTAGTTTTAAATGTTTAACCTCCTCTAGAGTCAAGTCAAGTCAGTTTACAAAATTAAATAATAAAATATTTTAAGCTATTCATTAGTTGCTCTTGAAACACATCATAAATAGTCGATTAAATTGAAATCTGGTTCGCTTTGACCTCTAGAATTTGGCCTATAAAAAGGTCTGCTTTGACATCATTAGCATCACGGCCATAGATGATTTGCTTCGAGATTTGATTGTATCGAATATGATCATCTTGAAATTTATTGACAGCTAGCGTCGGGTTGATACTGATTATATTGATTAATAAGGTGGGCTCATTTGTATATATATTGAATCAGCGAAATAAGGGGTAAAAAAGAAAAATATTACAGCTTTTAAATAAGCTAGGTATAAGAAAAAAGACGCCACCAAAGACCTTGATGCAAACCATAAATATAACCTGAATAATCACGACTAAGAAGACCAGCCACAACCGTGGCGCAGGAGCACTAGGAGTGCTGATTGCAAATAAATTAGGACAGAAGCCAGGAGAAAGAATAAAAAAGAATATAAGAAATAAGACAGTTTTACTTACAAATAGGGAAATAGGGAAACTTTTTCCCTGATTATGTTACCTTAAAAAACATTGTTATAGTAGTTGTTGAAGCATTAAAATATCCTTGAAATATTGAGTGCTCAGTTTTGACGTCAATGTTTTAAGTCCATTAAGACCAAACACGGTAATTAATAACCATTATTTTGGTGAGATATAAAACTTCCTACATTTATGTAATTTTGGTTCGTCAGTAATTACAATCCACTCTCTTTGGGGTCGTGCTTTCAACAAGGACACGCGGATGTTGTGATCTCATTGAATGTAACGTTCTCATACATTTTATTTTTAGTGTAAAAAAACCTATTTCAAGATGTCTGAATCGGTAGAGCTTTAGAACAATCGTTTTTGGATGCCAGTTAAGCAAATGCTTAAACCGCACTAAACCAAGTTGCAATTGGCAGTCTGAAGATACTCAAAATGCTGGTGAATTCCAGTCCACAATTTACACTTGTCTTCATGAAATGTGTCTAAGGTGGTTATTAAAAGTTCTATGTCTTCAGAATAAAAGATTTGTTTGATGTAACCCAAACCCCTTGAGGATTTGTTTAAATAATACTACATATTGCTATGACCGTCAGTTTCACTTAATATTTCCTAATCATTAAACGTTCACCATTACTACTCATTTCAAATTGTAATCAGAAATACGCCTGAATATTCCAACCAGGATACAAACGCCATTTACACTCTCTTTATTTTTGCATAAAGCAATTTTAGACCTAGAGCTTAACAGTGGCTTAACTTACGTTTACTTAATATTTGAAATGTAAGTTGCAGTCTTCAGTCTCTTATTTTAATGTGGAACGTAGTGTAAATACATTTTTTACATGTAAGAACCTATTTAGATTATATGTTTAAAAACCTCTATAGGTTTTTGTTTGTAAGAGTTTAATTCTAGGAGGTACGGTTTACAGAACGTCACCAACTGTTTGACTTTGGTTTAACAATGTATTTTTGATAAGACAGACAAGACGAGGTAACATTTTTTTGATATTGTTCAGAATTTTTACTTTGTTCTTTACAGATATGGTAGCGCTCGCCTTACCTTACCTTCAAAAGATTTTAATTACACAGATAAGTTAAATTTTTCCATTCATGCTCAAACACGTGTATGCCCACGGAAAATATTCCAAAGGTTATAAATTTGTCTAAATAAAAATCAAATATTAGGCACACCTCGACCTTTAGCAGATGCGTTAGGACCGAGACCTTCAGATTGCTCGTTATCAACGTGTTTGTTCGTTTTTTTATCAGTCCATAAAGGGCTTGGCCTTGCCGAGTGTCGAGGAAGGCCATCTTCGTTCAATTCCGGTATTTTTTTCGACGGGCGATCTTTATGCACGGCTGAAAGTTCCGGCAGTTTTCCTTCCTTGTATGTACAATGCAGTTTTTGCAAAGGCCACAGTTGAGTGGGTTTTTTGGGTGGCCTCGGTGTAGAACCGGATTCTGAGTGCTATTAGGCCTGGGCTTAGTCACGTTTGTGGTCATGGTTTGCTCGTAGTTGTGGCAAATTGGTCTCGCGATATTCTTGACGATTGTCGTATTTGACTTTGTTGTCATCGTAGTAATACATTTAGAAAAGAGCTATGGTCATATATTAAACGGTTACACAACTCAGCTATGTTAATTTTAATTACCATAACCAGCATCAGAGCTTAGTTAAGTGAGAACTGTCCATCAAATAATTACTTGATGTCGATTTTTGTGTTACTAAGTAGATAAATGCATTCGTTAACGATTTCACAATGTTCCTACTTTTTATTTGCCTTGCCACCTATTGCTTAATTTTATATTATAAAAAAAAAAGAATTTATCGTCCTTGTAGCAGAATTCGCAAAGTATTGCATTCCAGTGTTCTCGATTGATATCTGAACAAATTTCTAAAGGACCTCTGTATCGTGTTTACTTCATCTTTTAAATTTGTATCACGTATTACTTTTTAAACTGAAGGTCTGCCGAACCCGACCTAGGTTGCGGAAATCACGTCTTGAAGTATTGGACTCACGATTTTCTTAAATTAATAGATTTTATTGCGCTTTAGTGTAATTTCAATTAAATTTTTGTCCGTGAATGGTATAAATGATTGTTATTTGTGATTTTCCTAAACGATTAACCATTTACAAAATCAATGGAAACTTGTTATGAGATAACCGAATATAATAATTGATTTTATGACGTGCAATAGATCAAGAATATCTAATGATGTCATTTAAAATTATAAAATTCATAATAGAATAACGTTCTTCAAAAATATGTAATTAGATCAAATAAAGGCTCGTGATCACCGGCACGTGACGTCACAGCCGAAATGTGCCTGCCGATCGTAACAAAAACACGGCGTCAAGTGTCCGTGACCGTGGACTCGTGCGCCGAAATCGAGAGTGGCGGATCTGGAGCGGTTGAGCGGCGCGCGCGCATTCGTCAATCACACAAGCTTTCGCATTTTAAATTGTTTAGACTGAACGAACGTTACATTTGTTTTGCATACAATAATTTTAGCAATTCTGCTGATATTTCGTATATATATTTTAAGATTATTCTTTCTTCATTACTTCAGACCTATGTTGACCGTAAAGTAATTGCTATTCCAATATATCCTGTGCTTTTGACCTTTTGTTACGTCTCTGTTGTATAATAAAACTTCAAGTGGCCAACCATCTTAACATTCTTGATTTCGATGATTTTCAACAACTATCATTTTTCTTTTTAACATATCTAACAGATCTTCATTCATTTTTTTGTCTAGTAAAATTTTTGCTCCGTACACGTATTAAATGTCCAACTATTCTCAACGTTCTTTTTTACATCTTGTAATAGCATGATAGGTTCGTCCGCTTATCGACTAAATCTAGCGATCATGTCAATAAGTCCAGCACTGGGTTATTGACCAGTGCTGGACTTATTGACATAGAACCGTTAGCTTAACTTGTAAGAACTTATTTTATCGACAAAAGAATCAGAATGCCAGAACGTTACAAAAGCATCGTATGCTAAACTGACAGTTTTTATAATTTTAATGCTGACCTTGGAAAGGGGATACCCCTATAGCCGTCTAGCTGCACCAAAAATAAAACAACTGCGATGTGGCACAAGGACTTTGAGATTTTACCGTCAGTGTCATGCGTCATCTACACTTTTATCACTTGCCGTGTGCCTCAAGCAACTGCAAACTAACATATGGTCAAACTATCTTAGCCAAACGTCGCTGTCGTGCGGTATCCACATGTTTTTAAGTGCGAATGGTCCGAATCAGAAAGGATTTGAATTTTATGTGTTTTTATTAATATGCAAAATGAAAGTTAGTAAAGTTACTGCTCTGTATTATGTCTTGTGTGATTTTAATGATACTACGAGTAACTTAGTAGTCTGTTGCCAGTCCGGAAACTATAGGTAGTAACAATGCACAAACGTGTGGATGCATTGCAATCGCTTGCCGCATGTTTCCATTGAAAATAGCACACACAAAACCGAAGTAGGTACAAAATCGAAGACATGCATCCTTAGTATACGAGTTTGCAGGAGTAAACTTTACCTTTGCGACTGTACCTTTATTCCGTATATTTCACACCAACTCCTCAACCGGAATCTATTGGTATAATTCATCAGTTAGATAGAAGGTTCATAGTTTTGTTGTCAACTCGAAACCAATTAACCAATCCATATCTTTGTGCTTTATTTACATTTGATGCAAAGTCCAAAGTAACCAGTAATCGAATTTAGAGTTTATACAGAAAATTATGATACCATCTACGCTCCGTACTTATTTATCAGGAATTCTATGCAACATTCAGAGAGAAATAACTGAATGGAATCATTCCAGTAAAAACATCTGGATTTTATGTTATTTCTGTTGACACTTATTCAGGCATATGCTTAGATATCCTAAAACTGTCCAAGGTCATCAACTTAAATACACTCAAGTTACGCTAATTACATTCCAAATGACGTCACTACGGATCTATTTGTATCACGGCTTACTACGCTCGTTAAAACTTGACCACAGCCTAGTCAAATCATCTGCACAAGACTAACTGTTTTATTATCTAATGGAATAAATACTAATAAGTAATCACATTATTATACCTTCACCTTAGCTACCGAGCTACGCTTCCGCGTACCAAGCGTCAACGTTCACTTTCACTAGCCCGACGTGGGGGTACAACTTAACTTACTGGCGATAGACACAAAGCCGTGACGAAACGCACAAATATGTACTCTAGGTACCACTAGCTAAGGTATAAGTTTCAAGGTCGGGAGAATGTTGTTTTTTTCGAACGTTTTTTTTTGCTAGCGGAATAAATTGGACCCAATTTGCTGATAGTTAAGGTCTCGTTTCGGTAAATTGAAGGTTTGGGGGACGGCCTCGCCAAGGCCGCTCGTACGTAGCACAAGTGTCTGTTTACTTTCTCCATCGGTCATTGGTCACAACTTTAGGAGATGGGTGCCGCAGAGTATTTGGAGACCATTCAAGGTCGGCCTTTACTTTGGACAGTTAACATTGGAGATGTTGACCCGATGACGTTGGAATACGATGTTTATTTTTGCCGTCCATTTTTTTCTAATAGTAATGTTGAAATCTGATTCTGTGGTTAATGGCTTAAAGCATGTTAAAACAGATCGTAAATAATAGAAAAACAGTTAAATATTACTGTGAACCAGTGTAAATTAAAATTTTCTTCAATTTTCCATTCACTCGTAAGGTTTTACCCATCCCCCTACAATAGGTAATATAAAGTTGATACATTTGGCCGATTGTTAGGAGAACCTTTTGGCTGTATAGTTCAGAAAGTTCGTAAAAATCGAGAACATTTCTCACCCAGGTCAAACTTTAGTGTTCAGCACAATTTACCTAGTTTGGGATCAGATGACCATATATTGTCTGTCACATGATATTACTATTATTGAGAACCAGGAGTTAAACATGAAAATTACAGAGCACACAAATTTCTGCATGCATATTAAACTCATAAAACTTGTTTGCGCGGGGCACCACTAAAATGCTCAGGACCTTCTAATACATAATCATTAAAATCTCGCGTCTCCAAATATAGGTCACTGTAAGGATATCAACATACGCCCATATTTGCGACCTTTTTCAATGCTGATCACTTATTAGCCTTTGGTTGTGAGTTGTGACCTATAAATACAAACCGAACGTTTGCGACCGCGTCATTGAACTTTGGTGGCTGATCTGAATTCATCTCCGCCTTAAATGGCTCTGTCAAGGATCACTCGTGATTATAATATTGACACCGTCAACAGATGACAATATCGTACGAAATAGTATCGTTTATGTTTATGGTATTACCTTCATGAGCACAGCATCCTGTTCATCGGTTATAACCATTGCATACTTTAAAAGTTCTAGACACTAGAAACTTTTTACCATCATCATGATCTCCATCATATTGTTGTCTTTTCCTGATACTTATTAGTGTAACCGATTCTTTCCATAAATGTGTTCAATAATTTTCTTCACATTGTTTACTTTTGTCGTCTAATTTTGTAGATACGTATTTCTTTCTGCTGTATTGCATTAATGGAATTTGTTAGTATGACAAAAAAATTATGCACAGAAATCGACTGTTACACTAACATAATTCAATGTAATTTGTTTAAATCAACATACGATGCATGTGTTATTTTAAATCCGCTAATTAAGACCTCTTGTGGATAGTCAGTCCTATAATCCTATTTATGTGTTCTACAATACGTAACATACAGTTAGCTGTACAATCTCTACTATACATGCTATGTATAACATCATTAGATCATGTCTGCAGTAAGGGTCAACAAAATTGTACACACGTTAATGATATCATCTGAATACTTCAGCTATCTCAATTCTATAATTATTTTCATTAGCAGTTTGAAATATTGCGAATGTTATCTGCCTGACGTTAGAAATGTGTGAATCAGACGATACGTACAAAGGCAAGTCGAAGTGCAGAAGATATAATACTGCTCCAGACTGACCACTTCGCACTTCATACTGATATCATATACTGCATCCCACGCACTCAAATCTGACGGCTGAGTGGAGGATTTAAATCAATTGATGGCACAGATATGTGATCTAGATTTTTTCTTATCAACATTGGAGTAGTACCCTCCTGGACGTTCTCTTGCTTCCCTTGCCTTAAGTACCAAACCAGGTGTTTGTTAAATGCTTACTTTGCCTGTGCACGTATACATACTTCATCTTGACAACTTAGTTTCAGCAGATGATTTTATAATAATAACCATGCCTAGTTGGTATCGTTATATAGTAATTCTAGCTCGCATCGAATAGTGAGCGGCCTGTAGTAGAACTAAAGATTATAGATCCTAGATAAAGACCACTACGTATCGCCACTACGTGAATAAAATAACTAAAATGGTAGGGGCTTTTAAAGTTTAGTTTTAAACAACTTCAACATTTCCATCGTGCATAATCTATTTGAAATACAAGAATTAGTCAAAAATGTGTTACCTTTTGGACTAACAATAATAAAGCCGGTATCCACGACCATATAGAGACGACGACGACGAGTATTGCTGACAACCATATAGAGAAAAGCTAACGTAGTGGTTAAGTATTGATTATTAAACGAATACACTAGGGCCTCTGATCACCATAAATCCAACATAATTAAGAATGTCCAGTTGCTAAAAATGTGAAGAGAAACGTCCACGTCTCCACAGAAGCTATGCATCGCATAATGTTCACTTTCACTTGGCTAGTTGCTTCGTACGTGTCCCAGAGGTATAAACTATCGTAGGATAATAGCTATTAGTTATATCTAACTGTCATACTCTATCCTTGAGTGAAATTGTATGTGCGTAATGTATATCAAATAAAAATGAGCCGAAAGCTTAGTATTTTTATACAACCACGTACGGGTAAATTATTGTCAAAAAAGCATAAGCGTCTCAGTTCAATTTATATCATTGTATAGTGAACCTTAAAAGTAGTTAATACTGTTGCCTAAATTTTCAACTGCCTTATAAAACATAGAATTAAAAATGTTTGAAGACAATGTTTTTTATTATCTTACTGTTTTTAATTGTTACGGCGTGAATTTATAAATAGTATAAAACAAAGTGTCTGATCTGATTGCTCTCTTCTTATAAAATACAAATTTATTTTGATGCTGTTGTCTCAATTTATATAATTTATTTTGGAAAGTTTATATACATATTACATTATTAGTATTATGTAAGTATAATTTCGAGTATAATTTAAAAAAAAAATCCTTGAATATATAATAAACCTGCGTGAGGTTCAGATAAAATTTTCGTCCATAAGTCAGTGAACTAAATACATAATTTCATTCAGAATTATACCATAACAATGAATTATTACATAATTTTAGAACAGCTAATATATCATTGTAATCACGATCGGCTTCACCTCCACCGTTCACGGTTACCTGCCGACCTTCGGACGATTACGAAAGACAAGCTTTTTCCTTCCGTCCGAGCCGTAATAGCATCGTTATGCTTGCTGATCGTTCTATTGTAATAGAACGTAATGTGTAGGAAAATCTATTAGATATGGCAAGGAATTACCTAGTAGTGAAAGAAAACCAAACACCACAACTTCAAAATTCGGAAGTTCTAACAAATTAGGACAAGACAATTACAAATACTATCTGAGGCCTTCTACAATAATTGCGTTGTTTTTTTTTTGTAAAAAATGATAGTCATTTTTATTGTTTATTTATTTGTAAATAGCGTAGCTTTCACATTTTTCATAAAGTATAGTTTTGATGAATTAATCAAGAAACGAATTGGACGCATGAAATACAATATCGGCCCTAGTGGTTCACCTTGAGGAATACTATATTCACGCAGATGCAATTAAAATAGAATGTAAGCCTGAAGTTGTAAGCCTTTATTTTATTGGTTTCCCATTGGTTATTGGTTGGGTTGGTTTTAGTTGGAAATCACAAATTTATGACTTCATTTTCGATGCTTCCTTTATTGCGAATATTTTACAGTCATAGTGATCGTTTTACTATAACGTTTCCACGGGGTGTATATGTTGTAGAATAATTATTTGTTGATACTTACATATTTCCCGAAAATCACTGCTACACATAACAAGGTGTGTACGGAAGTAGCAACAGCGATCCCTGCCAATGGATTCCATACAAATCGCCAACAATATTACAATTTCTGTACGAAAATAGCCCTTATTACGTAACAGTGACTGGGCAGCGCCCAGTGCCCTTCGCCTTGGTGTCACCGAGCCAAATGTCTTCGACCATGACTGTATTACAAATTACTCTACAATCTTCCTGGGTTATACTGATCTTGTCTCGACGCATTTCGTCGTCTAATATGACAGGAATATACGAGGTTTAGCTTGGACATGTAGTATTTGCCGACGTTTAAAAAAATGTTAATATTGGCTTTCTGTTTACTATTGAATATTCCGTGTTATGTCTTAATATTAAAGCCATGACCCACAGTCCGTTTATCTCTTCTATTGATAAGAAAATGAGAATGATGCTGCTCCAGGGCGCTGTTTAAATAATAATAATCTTCTTTTCATCCTATCATCATGAACTTTGACTTCTATAGAATTGGTGTTTTATTGTACGGAAAAACGAATCATCGATATCTAATCGAGATTCGACTATAATTTATAATAGTTTTCCGACGTTTTTTATCTTTTAATGTCACTGATTTCACTAACCACTGTCAGCCGGTGGGCGTTATCCCTTTACCTGCACTTGCCACAATGGATCCTGGCCCCAGTTTCTCTGATTAATAAATTGCTTTCAATGCTCTTCCTACATCGTTCTCGTGTCTCAGTGACCCTATTCAAGGTAGAATTACTTACTTAGATCCAGGCACAGGATCTTTCTGGATTAATCATTGACTGTACTAGTTTTGACATAAGCAGTCATAAATATTATTCATCCACTTGTGTTAAATAGCTAAACTACCAACTAGGGTTAAAATCTCTTAGTTTTCTTGCACCTGATTTTTTCTTTAATTAATGACACTTCTAGTTTGCTCCTGTGTCATGTACCCAGAATGGCTTTTGTTACTACTAATCGTTTCTATAAAGAGACATGTCTGCCTGACCGTGGCATTAGTTAGCCAGCCACACTTATATCCAGACACAATGACATCAACACGAGTCGTGCAAAAGGTCGCAAAAATGCGTAAAGCGTGGTGACGTAAGCAGCAAGCAAGGCAGTAGAGCAGTGCCCTCTGACGTTCAGTCACATCGACCTTGGGCCATAAGCAACTTTCAACCCGGAAGCATATCTGCTGAGCTGTCAAGTCACGCCGGATTAATTATAACCGCTGAATTTTATTTACATTACCCTTATTTGGCAGGGTCGGTAAATAAATGGATCGTGTATGGTTTAATGGATATCCTTAATGGGATTTTGAGAGTCCGAGTTCGTGCCCTTTGCCGCACCACTGCCATATTTAATGACGCCAGTGAAAATGTCAAGACACCGTGACCGCGGAAAGTAACAATGTTAATTTCTTTATATGCGGGCTGGGAAATCGTAAAATTTACACTGATTCACGAAAGATCCGCCCTAGTATAAAAAAGCATTCCAGAAATTCTAGGGGTATATTGCCATTAGTACGAGTATATTGTTTTTGATTTCATTAATGTCTACAAGTCTACACTGATACGGTAGAGTAACAACTTCTGTAACTAATTTATCATAATGTCTGCTCTTTTTATATACATCATTGTATATACAGAGAAGTTGACACGATTTATTTTCGTCGGTCGACATCCACCGGGTATATTTCCACTTAATATAAATACATTATGCGTTCATGCGTTCCTGAATCCAATATTAACTTTGTCATGCATTCTGTCTAACTGAGATTTCCACCTGGCCGTCGTCCAAGCATTGACATCATAACTTTTATACTAGTAATGAATGACATGAATCTTTATCATTGCTTCATGGAGATTAAAAAGCTTTACTATTATCTGTGAATTGCGTTCAGTAGATTGAATATCTTTCCATTATTGTTGTCTAGACAAGGTTTACTATGTTAGATACATATTAACCTATTTAAAGTTTGTGGTATGGATTCATTCATATTTTTAAAGCTCAGTCCAGAACCTATTCTTACTATACCAATGCTTGAATAAGAAACGGGATAGCTACGTGCTCTACAATTTCCTCATCTTCGAGTAATTGACATTCACTGCTGTCTTCAAAAACCACCTAAAACCTCGGACAAGGAAAAATCAAAAAAGTTTCCATACCGCCCGGCGTGTTTATAAGCGGCGCGGCGTCGACGGGACCTTGGCGTGGCACTTACGAATTGAGTCGGCCCCGGCCGAGGTCGGCTCGCCTTCCGCCATACTGACTATAGCGATCTTGGGCACTATTTGTACACACATTCAATTATAGACGCTAAATGTCTGTTTATCACTACGCCGCCCTTGGATCATGTTGCAGTTCCATAGGTGATAAAACTTTGATGGTGATATTCGACGTCGATTTTAATTATAGTCAAAGAAGTACTACGTGAATCGACATGATATAAAGTTATTAGAAGGCAAATAAAATAATCTCATTGTCAATGAGTAGAGTCACTATATTAACATGGCGCAAATTGGGGTAGATAGAAGCCGAGAATAATTTTGTACCTATTTCATAACTTGTTGGGATAGTTCTGAATAACATCTACCACATTGAAAATTCAAACGCTGCGACCTGACCAATAAAGTACAAGGTAATTTCATCTCTCATGTGCGGAAAGTTTAATTTTCATGGGTAAATTCAAGGATCAATGCCGGGCCGGGGCAAAGCCGGGTGGAAAATTGCGTTTTCATCTCTAGTGTGGAAAGTATTTTTTTTTAAATTGTTAGTACGCAGGTAAGAAACGCAGGTTTCTCAGAAAACAAACATAAAACATAATTATGCCTGACAAAACGTTGAATATGGCATTTTTAATTTTTTTCTGATTTAACTTTAAATTTTAACTGATTATTCTTATTATACGTGTTTTATAAAATGTGCGTGTAGTATTTTCAAAATTCAAAAAAAAATATTTCAAATTGGCTTAACGCTAGCACTTTTGAAAAGTAATTTTTTTAAAAACTACCACCGGACCATAACGCGGCATCAACTGAGAAGATCCGGCAAGAAACTCAGCGGGCTTGTCATTTTTTTCACATTTTTTTTTAAACAAAGTTTGTAAACTAATTAAACATACTAATTTGTAAACATATTACGATTAGATCAGCACCAGCGTCAGTGTGTACTGCCGTTCAAAAGATCAAATAAAATAAAAAATACGACGAAAATACAACAAACTAAAATGCCAAAGGGATAGTAGTCGGACTACTTTCCTTACAGTCGAAATGAAAATTAGATTATTTAACTCGGGTGAAATAACCCCTTTCATTTAAATTACTCATTTCAGATATACCTCGGGTGGTATGGTCACTTTCGAACCTTGGTTATCAATCTACTATTCTTCATTAGATTTCCCTGTAAACGAACTGTAACCTGACGTCACGACAGACGTTCGAAAGCATCTCAAGTGTGACATCGAGCCCGGCCAAACGATCATTGTCACTTAGTGACTAATTGTTGACTAATTATTACTCATTGTGTTATTACTAAATTACTAGACTACACTGAAACATTTTTTACCTCCCCTTGTTTTTGTTCCACTGTTGTGCACGGGCCAACACGAAAGTTAGTTAAGCTTTCTCAGACATGCGGGTTTCCTCACGATGTTTTCCTTCACCGAAAGCTAGTAACAATCGCACAAAGAGGATTCGAACCTGCACACCTTGTTTCCAAGGCAAGTGCTCGCCCACTGAGCTGTTACTGCTTTTTAACAATTTTTTAACAATATAATATTGGTGATATAGGAACCGGGCTTTCAAGCGTTTCTTCTCATACACAACTACAAGAAATATGAAAATAATTCGTCTTAAATCTAGTAGCAACCGTGATTCTTTGCGAGTGGAATAACCTTGCTACACCTGTAGGTCTTGACTGTTCGGTGTGGAGTGTGACGAAGTTTTCAACACTGAAACGAGATTCTCTATACAAAAGTGTGAATTACTTCGTCATTGTGACGACATAGTCATACTAACCTGTCAGGATTTGCACGCCGGCTGTAAAAGTGTTCCTTTTGGGGCTGTATTGACAATTTTGTTTTTTTTTTAATTGTATCCCGCTTTACAAAGGAGGGAAATGGCATTCATATTTTTGTGACTCCTGTATGTATTACTAACTAGAGTTGTTGCTGGTTCAAGGCAAGTCACACAGGAATAAGAGACTACTCAAAAATTTTGTTATTTATACGGTCTTCTGTAAGGTGCTACTTTCCGATTACTGTGCCCTTTCTCTTAATAATTCTCATGCTAGTTGAATTCACCAAATTCACTATTATTTATTTTATTTATTACACAACAATGTTCTTCTAATAACTGCGCTTCTAGGTGGTAACATTATGTTGGTAAAAACTGACGTATTTAGAACACATAAATCATGTAGATTAGACGATCGACGGGCCTGTTGGTCCAGCGGTTAGACACCTTGTCCGCTACACAACAGGGCTGGGCTCGATGAAGTTGCGATGTTTGCATGTTATCTTTTTAAGTATGTATTTACAAAAAAAAGTATATAAGTACTATCAGTTGTTTGGTTTCCAAAGTACAGGACATGACCGTGTGTGGCTTGTCCCACCCTTGTATTATTATGTTTCGACACCTAATTTTTGAAAACATTAAATAATAACAGATTACTAGAGCTAGGAAGTCTCTAGAGCGCGTTACTGTCACCAGCTATAGTGCTATCCAATCCATACTGGAAGATAGCATTATTACGTTGGTATTTGAACTTTCTCTTGTACTAGGAATAGTTAATAAACCTTATAACTTACCAATCTGAGAGCTCGTAGTGTATTGCTATGCTGGGAGGTAGATTCTCTGTTGAACACATTTGGTCGGGGATCGCCTCTCGCCGTCATTCACTGCACAGTTCCTGCAACAAAGAGTTACTTGCGTTAGTCTTTGTGTCGTCACGAGCCAAGGATCTTCCTTGTTCAATTAAAAACATCCATTTTCCCTGTTATTTTCGTTGTTCTCTTTGAATAACTATTAAGCTTAAAACCTTGTACTTATTACAAAGACATGGACATGGTGTAAAGTTCAAACGCATTGTGTTTCAACCGGATCTGTCTAGTCAAGTTATCCTTTTATGCTGATACTTTTATTATTGTGTGGTCAGCATCTGTTTCATCGGTTGTTTTTTATGGTAAAACGGTTATTGTATAACCCAGCCCCAGTAATACAATTAGTAACGGTTCTAAAGCAATATTTATTTGTCATGTTATTTTGATGGCAACAAAGACTATTCTTTGACACTTGTGATTGCTGAAAATCTTTATTATCCGCGATCGTAAGTTTTATTTAGATGATAATATAAAGAAAACCAATAAAGACATCTAGTTTTTTCCCAGGTCATAACGCGAAACGAAAGAGGCATAAGAGGTTATCTACTAGCAACTTTAGTCGCCTTCGACAAGCAGTGGAATTTGGCACTTAGCGACGTACTTGAAGTGTGGAAGCGAAAAGGAATAAATAAAAGGAAGATACCTCCTGGACTAGGTGAGAAAATCAACGTTGTAATTTGCTCTGGTATACAATATACAATGTGTCGCTTTGATACAGTCAAAGTCGTCTCACTAAAACATAAGGTTATCCTACATAAGGTGCGATAAAATCATCTGTAGGATTCCTCAAATCAAGGAACAGTGGAATTTGGGTAAAAAGTGTTGAGTATTTAAAAGTTTTCCCCAGAAAAGTTGTGACTATAACGTTATTAATTAGAAGTGCTGCTACAATTTGAAGCTTGAAAGCATGTATAGATAATGATATATAAAAGGTTAAAGTTTAGTAGATTCTTAAGTTAATTTCATTTTGATTTCGTAATTTTTCGTAATTATGGCATTTAACTAATGATTGTTACTTGCAAAGACTATCTGCAATGTTCCTGCTGTTAAAAGTATGTAGTTAAGAGCTAGTATATCAAAAATGTGTATTAATTGCTGATTCAATTTTGTCAGGTACTCCAGTCCCGAAAGGTACTGCGGCTTCCATATCCCCGGTGCCTATCGTCACAGAAACACATCTTGGTAAGCAGGTATACGAGTGTACGCGGCACATACCCCAGTTGATGGTGCGCGGGGAGCATGTGGTGCTAGTTAACGTAGTGGAACGGTGACCTCTTGCGTTCTCTGTGAGCCTGGTACTCCGTGGCTAATAGCGGTAGCAGAAGAATGCGATTGCGATTTATTTGTCGTGTTATTTAAAGACTGTTATGATTGTGTTGACTTTTAGATCTTGTTATTTTTTTAATTTAGGTACTTTTGTACTATAAGTTATGTTCTTGTACGTGTTTATGATAAACACTCTTTTATAGATTTTAAGTTAAAATTACTACAGACACGGTACCTTTGTGGCACAGATTTATTTTATTATACCTAATGATAAGACAAGTAAGACGTTTCCCTAATGTTAAAGGATACGCCTGACTATAGACAGCTGCATTGCCCTTATGTCTGGAAATTTCACAAGCTACAGTGCCCTTCGCACCAGACAACAGCATTGTTTACACAGCAGCTTGGCGGCAGAATATCTAACCCGTTGGTACTTATCCACATGGAACCTACCACCTAGTGCAGACATTATTTCCACCTTTTTCTAGTAAAATTACCACCATGAATTTTCGGAACATGGTCCATACGGACGCAGGCATAGGTCTGAAGGCGTCTAGGTTAGGTGTGAAATTGTTGCCTTGCCGTGACCGCCACGTTATGTGCGGTATGTGGTACATGTGGACGAGGCTTTATATTTTTAAGTTTAAGGTTATATTCCTAGAAGGGGTAATGAGAGATATACTGTAGTAAACCCTTTATTTTTTAATTTTATCAATAGTAGGTATAAATTACCACAGTAGAGACTTTGTCTTCTATGAATTTTTGTATACACATTTATAAACAAGTAACAATTACAAAATCATTTTAAGGGTTACCCTACGCCCCAGTATTGTCAGAGACATAAAGAAGATTACTTTTAATTCTAGTGAGTATATATATATTTAAATTTTAATTACAGCTGCATGCCGAGCTACAGCTCGATTTAACTGCAACGCCTTTAAAAATCTAATTGAACTAACTGGATATAGGTAATATCATAAATTTACTACTATAACTTTTGTTTTTAGACTATTATAAGTTATGTTGTTTTTTAAATTGTATAGATACCTAACCGAAATATAAGTAAGTGCTATTTTATTTGCGGCTTTCATTTCACACTACTCTACCTTCAACATCTACCTACTCTCTTCTTTATTGTTTGAATAGTATAAAAATGAAATCCCAGTCCGTGTCTGGCTGTGTGTTTAATAGTGTATATTCGGTTACTTCCCAACTGATTTTGACACAGCTTTTACCATATTTTTTCCGGAAGGATATGTGTATGATACATATTTATGATTAGTTTTTTGTAAGTACCTTTAAATACCAGACGGAGTCGCGGGTCGCTAGTAATATAAATGTCACTACGGTCACATTGTAGAACATTTGAAATCACCTTTCAAAAGACTATTTTTTTTTTCTCTCTTCACAAAGGTTGCCTAAGAAAATGTAATATTCATATTACCAGCACCCCGAGCGTATGAACTATTAGCAAGTACCGTTGCACAGTTCCCTGGCGCTCCCGCGCGGCATCGCGGAAGCGTGCGCGCACGCATTGTTCGCTACAATAGTTTCCCAGTTTTCCCGCGGCTCCCTGGCGGGCGACGGCCGCGCGGTGACCGCGCGTCGAGCGTCGACCCCGACGGATGGGACTCTTTTCGCGCGCTTTCACGCGATATCGATGTCTGAAATCGATACACATATCGATGATGTAATGATGAATGTATCGATGCTTCTGAGAGAGAAACGGGCGCAATATACAACTGAGTCAAATAATATTTCTTTGATGAACGGAATTAGTCGAGATGCAATGAGCTTTTATTAATTTTTTTATTAGCTACCGTAAAGTTTTAATATGTTATTGTTTATTATGACAGGATATGTTTTCAGAAAAAGTTTTCAGACTTTTAAAATAACTTTTAGGATAACACAATAATAAGAATCATGAATGGATAAAAAAAAATTTGTCCCTCAGATTATCAAAAAATATTGGACACGTATTTCTTTATTTATCAAATAAATAGGAACTGGCAAAGAAGTTAAACAGCTTCAAAGTTCGGGAGTGAGGGCTCTTGACGTCATGCTTCAATGAAGAGTAAGGCGTGACGTCAACCGTCCTTTTTGTTAGATTGACAAAAGAAAATATCGCGGTTTATTTTAGGTTTTACTTTCCCAACGTTTCGAATGGTTTGCAGCACCCATGGTCACGTGCGGACGGGGGGTTAGTTTTATTACAATGTGCAGTGTTCGCGTAAATAAAAGAAAACATTACCTAAATGACAGACTAAATAGAATTTTTCAGTCATCTAGCCTATTCAAGAAAATATAGCCGCAAATTTTACAGTGCAAAATCCACTGTGTGTAGGAATCTAATCGCTGATTCTAACGAATTCTTTCTGACCTGTGTTCACTCTTGACTATTAAAGGCAAAATAAATATGTGTACGTGCACAGTAACATGATCGAACAAGGTCTCAATCAGTAGATACGCATCATTCGCAATTACGTTAGCTAACTGGATTGTTTCGCAAATATACTGTTTTTTTGCGCACACGTCACGTGTGAAATAACTCGCAAGGTGTTGACCCACCGCTGGGCAAGAACCCCGCACAGTTCCCGAAGGCGATCCACTGACCCCGTGGGATGCGAGTGCGAGTTGAAGACCTGTCGTCGCGTAATTTGCGTGAACAATGTATTGTGAGTAGACAGTCGAACATAAAAACTTTGCAATAAAAACTTGACGTAGGTACTGTTATATCATGTCCACGTAGAGGGAAAAGCTGATCCCGTTGGTAACATAATGCCTTTTGTTCATGGTACCAGTAGTACCACGGACAATTTTTTTTACGGACAACTCTGTGGTACCACTAGAGATTTAAATAAAATTTAAGGTTTTATTACACGTGAACAGACTTTATAAAAATGTTAATAGGCATGAGCTTAGACAAGCAGTCATTTCCTTTCAGACCTCGTCACGGGTCGGACCAAATGTTACCGACTCTAAATGCAATTAACTAAATAATTAAGTACCAATAAATTTTTAGGTCATGCAAATGTCTCGCCAAATCTCGTACACAATATATGTAGAAAATAAGTCTTGTACCTAAACAAATTCAGCAAAGCTGTTTTCATAAGTTCCCGTTTAGGTCGTCTAAAGCCATGCGTTCATTGATACGCGCTATGACAGATAAATATTAATTGGAATGCCACAGCATGCCGTATAAGGCATGATGAAGCTAGCTGTCTGCTGTTAGCGTTTAACCGAAATCCCACCTGATGGTAAGCAGTGATACATTCATATATTAACTCTGACGATTTCACTTCTATAAATTCCCGTCGTATATACAAAATATCCCTCCCAACAATACGATCAAGTTTTGCCAGACGCTTGCCACCGTATATGCATTCTTTCGTATATAACAAAGATTGTAGATTTAATAATACTTTGAGATATTTACCAACCAGTAAAGCCAAACATCACATTTTTAAGTGGTTGCAAACCCTAAACTATCAAGAAACTGAAGAGATTCTCGAAGTCTGTCGCTGAGAGAATCGTCACATAGCATTATTTAATACACATTCATTCTACACTTTTGCACACACACTCATACACACACACTTACACACCCGAACATGTGTATGAGACACATGTAATGTGTTGAAGTATCTCATGTAATTGTTTTTTGGTTGCTGCGATACAGACCTAGTGCAGTAGCAGCTGTTACACCAATACATATGTCTGTAAGTAATAGTTATTTAATTGTTTCGTTTTCTGTAAATTACTTGTAAGACTAAGTTTTGTGGCACTTAATAAACATTATGATTATGATATATGGTATAGGGCAGTAGCTTATTAACACCATAGCAAGAAGCATAAGTCGTAACTGGCGTACCTACCTATCCGCCACCGGCACACCGACTCTACATATACATAGAGAGAGCACTGGGATATCTTAATCACCTCTGGAAAATAACGTCATAAGCAACCGTAAGCCATCCACTGCTAAACAAAGGTATCTCTCTTAGAAGGGAGGGGTTGCCATAATCGCCACGCTTGGCAGGCGTTTCGGGATCGCAGTATAGGTGGTAGGTAATCCAATAGATAGACGCAGCTGCCCGTCTTCTTGTTTTCCGTTAGTCGCCTCTTGCGGACACCCGACGGGTGGAGATGGGTGGCTGCTATTCTTACCCGGACACATGACTACGTGTAAATAACGCTACTCTAATATTGTGTTCGACTATGGTTTTCTGTAAGGGGCTAGTGCATGCACTCCCTAAGAGTGATAGTTCATGAGTTCATCATTTTTAGTGTGTAAAAACCGTGTATCTATCTCTATCGACAAATAACAAGAGTTAATGGAACTATCCTATAAACTCTGCTCTGGTGTAGTTAGTATGGTGCAATTACCATTGCTTTGGGAGGTATTCAAGTATCTCTTTCAGAAATGCAGTTTTATAGCTGTAGGTAGGTATTACCAACGCCTCCAATATAAGTACCTATCTGATTAAAATTGCAACCTCGGTGTCTTCACTAGTGACTACTGAAGATTGTGTCCTACAGGAGTCAATGTGGTACAATTGCGATTACAGATTCCATCCATTAAAAACATTGCTATGCAGTGTACCGTCCTGTCAATGAGTTCCGGCCTTTAGTTTCACACATTAAAAATGGATAGCTAGTACATACGTACTATGTGTCGGTTTATATTTATTTCTGTACATTCAATTTACAAATAGGCGGTCAGGCCGTAAAAGTTCATATCCAGTTTGTCTATGATGCATCACCGGTGTATTTGGGCGCGAGCGATCGATCAGCAGACAATGGCCGCGCAGGCCGTCGCACCCTGGCCGCAAGCCAGCCAGCGCCCACGCAGGGGTGGACCGGCTGTCGGTGCTCGCTTCTCCAAAAGACAGTATGAAATACGTTCCGTGTCTGTCGAACCACAGACTATAGACAACCTGAACGTCAAGAAGCTTCTAGGTAAAAGCCTCTTGGAAATCACCTTGTCCTTGCTAGTTTCTATTAATAGATGTAGTATAATAATACCAGCCCTTGTTTATGTCCCTTTGTTGGGCACGGGCCTCCACTCAAGATGAGGGGGCTTAGGCCATAGTCCACCACGCTGGCCAAGTGCGTGTGGAAAGCTAGTAACAATCGCACAAAGACGATTCGCACATGATTCATTAAATAAATCAGAGGAGAGAGCCGAACCTGCGCACCTTGTTTCCAAGGCAAGTGCTCGCCCACTGAGCTGTTACCGCTATAAAATATAAGAGGTAGTATAGTGAAAAAAAATTAAATCTATGGTTTAAATAGCCTCGCCAATCAATCATTGGAGGTATTGAGGCCTAGTATTTTTGTTATTTCAGCCAATTGAAATAGAGTGTTGTTTTAGCTAATTTAATGAAGGGTGTAGAATATTTGGCTATAGTTTGATCTGCACTTTTATCTGACTATGGAAACGCTTCTCTCTCTCTCTTTGTATTTTGACTTCAAGGAATAAACCAATTTACAGTCCACTGATAAACTAGTGTAATGATAGACTAGTTATCGGTGAACTTCATACAATACGTGTAGTCTGTCACCACTAAACTTTTCGTCAACAGTATAAACTAGTCTAAACTTTGGACTGTTTTATAATTGCTGACGATAACCGGTCTCGTTTCGTCGACAGTAAAGGCGTCGACGACCCACCTCTATCGAACAGACTGTCAAACTATTTCATCATAAGTAAGAAAACCAATGATTTTGAATATAGCGAAAAATCTTAAATCTATGAAAAAAAACCGTAAATTCTCGTGGCGTGTGCTGCGTAAGCAAAGTTAGTGAAAACGAATACGCAACTCGCCGCTGCCGCAGCTTCGAGCTCGAGGGCGTGTTGCTTAGGGAATAGCACTACAGAATAATCTTGCCAGTTATTGCAAACATATCGTGCCATACACTTACTTTCCCCTTTTTAGGTGTTGTTAATTTTGTCAACCTTCATCGGCTGGCCTTATACATGACAAAATGCTAAAACGCGGAAGTGACCTTGAACTTTGTTTGACAGCCATTCAATTATATATTTGTTTGTATGATATGTATATATTGTTTATAAATAAGCGAGGACATATGGTTTAATAGGTGTGATAACGTGAATAGTTGAATTCGGTTATATCGCCAACCTTGATGGTTATTATGTGTTTGTATGATGATGATAAAATTGGTTATTTGTAATTGGATACGTTATTTCGAAATAATTGAACGATTGTTTGAACTATGACGAGGCAGTATTGAACGGACATGTAAGTCTCTATATTAAAATGAATTTAAAATTAATTTTGTTACGCCTAAATAAAATACTTAATTAGGTTTTTTTGTAACATGTAATAAGCTTCACAATTTAAAAATATATTAAGTACTTACGTGATAAATTGATTGATTGAAAGGTCTAATAAAGACATCGATACATATCTATAACTAAATAATTATGTAATAGAATAAGATTCCAGTCAGACGTCGTTGACATCTCAAAAAATTTACGTCCAAGCATCCTGTCAGTACATTATAAAACAATGTTGGAGACAAAAGCTTTTTCTTGTGTCATTGCCAAAGAAAATCAATCCAAATAATATAAAACAAAAAATATTGTCAAAAGAAACATGAAAAATGTCAAAGTAAAATTGAAATTTTACTTGAATTATGTGATAAAAATTGTAGTGCGAAGTTTCGCCGCGTGTGTGTGGTGGCGCGCGCGTCGCTCTCGTCACTCGGGGTGCGTATAAATAACTGCGGTTGCGCAACGCGGCCGATGCACCGAGCTGCGTCCGCGCACCCGGCCCGCTTACACCGACACAACCCTAAACTCCGATTAACCACTACCCATTAGTGATAGTATGTTATTGTTTTTCGTATTATGGACATGTTATTGACCCGAGTTGATACCTATTTCAATCCAATGCTTTTTTCCTTATCGTATAGTTAGTGGCCAACCTAGAGTTGTTCAAACTGCCCTTAGACCTCTGAGTTGGCTTAACGACTACTGTCTAGATGATAACTACCGGGACTGGCTTTTTACGTGCCGTCCGAAGCATGGAGACACTCACTTCATTGCCACTAGACTATCTACGAACCGACCTTGCCTGACGTTGTTTACCAAGCTGATTGTTTAACGAACAGTAATTACAACTCCATGCAGTCATTATTTCATAAAGCATACCAACTCACGCATTTTACCTATACATTTAAGAAATCGGCATTTTGAAATTTTTTTGTATTGTTTTTTAAATTGTTTGCACATACATATAAAATAATAATAACCTGAGACAAGTCACACACAATCATCTGATCCCTAACTAGGCGGAGCCTGTACAGACAATTGAGACAAATACTTTTTTACCTACTTATATACTTAAATAAATACACCCAGACACTTGGTGGGAATCGAACCCATGACCTATTGGACAGCGGTCAGAGTGTCGAGCTGTTAGACCAACGGGCAAAATATCTAAGTGACTTAATGGAGCTGTAATAATATCACAGTTGTCAACTGCGTAATTTAATATCTACTCTTTACATCTCTAATCTATTCTATAATATTCGCTTGGTGAGTAGTCTGTGTCGCTTGGTAAACAAGCATCATAGTGACGACCAGTAAGGTAAGCGACACTCCTGCCCATGGACAATTATATCAGCTATTAAGTTGCTTGAGGCCCGTAATTTCACCAGCTACTAAGTATATATATTATAGAAGCTGGTGAAATTATTATTATTATTGGCTTTATTATTATACTGCTATTTCAAATCGAGAATAAGAAATTATGATTTTAATGATAATAATAATTATATGTGCGTACATAGTTACACTGTACGCTAAGTGTATCGGCATTACACATAAGGCGAGCCGGTCGACACTTCCGCGAGTGGAGGCACATAAATTATGTATTTATATGTACCGATATGTACTGGCCAATGTCACCCACTATTCTTTTTTTTAACCTTGGTTGTGTGAACTCTGTGCGTGCATGAAGTTTCTTTGTAAGTTATTATAGAGAGGTAAAACTAAAATATCTTACTTAAATCGACAATTGATACATAAGTATAATTATATCATTACAGCCAATCGGTGGATTAGTTATTACATACATTGAACGCTATACATTCACATTAGGTAATCTACGTGATCCAGCTTAAATTTGAGAACTTACATTTAAAATAATCACATCATCGTTTCTCTCTTGGATAGGCTGGAAGAGATTTCTATAGAAATAAGCTGTGTCCTTGTATCTGTACTATCCTAATCTCTTACCATATTTGTATGTGTACATAAACATATAAAATAAATAAATAAATCATCTTGGTTATTTTTTTACATATATAAATTAATAGTTTTTATAGGTACATAATGTGGCGGATTTCTTAGGTACTCCAACATTGCAGGTTTTTTTAAAGAAATCTCTGCTAAAATAATCCAGCAGCGTTATACCACATTCTCTTAACGGCCAGTTTATGACACCGTGTCATGAAAAAATGCACATCTTGATTACATCATACATCAGCAGCCGAAACGTCCACTGCTGAACAAGGCCAAGGGTTGCCATCCACATCTTGGTTAATTAAGAGAAAATAATGAGCTATGATTACGATTTTGACGCGTTAGGCGGCAGTTAAGCATTTATAATATGTTGTTGTTTTAAAGTAATTTTAGATGTTTGAAAAACGCGCCATTATTGACAGCTGTCTACTTTACAGTGTTGCCAACATAAATTACCTGTGAAAACGGGGCGGCCGTTTACATAAAGCCAGTTAACGATAGTTAATCCTCTCAGTGCGCGGTGCAAACGGCCGCACTGCGCTTTACTCTTTTTGTATTCGTTCTTGCATCTAACTTGGGAGCGGCTTGACCCATTTATCGTAAATAGACGCAGCCGGGAATCGAACGGTGTCCGAGACACGTGGCTCGCGACCGCCGCACGCATGCCCCGCCGCTGAATTCTTTGCTGATTAGTCAGATTATGGGAATATAGGAGCCTATTTTAAAATAGCTCTCAATAATATTCCTGAATGGGAAAGCAGAGGCGTAGCATTCTAGTTTTTGCGAGATACTTCCGTGAGCGGTTCGCCATAGTAAAATCTAATTTGACATCGTTTCTTTTTTAATTCTGTAATAATTTAGATTTTCTCACTATTATCTTAATTTACTGTAAATGAGTCGCAATTTATGTTATAACCCAACGTGCAATGGACGAATTTTAAAATTTTCTGTCTGTATCAAGCACCGAAGCTCGTAGCTCCGAAGCCAATAGACAAATTAAAAACGCATGCATACAAAAGTATTACTATTATTTTTGTAGAAACTAAGTAGGTACTATGCGTTTCAACTAAGAATGTGGCCGCCATGATGATCGCGACTGCGGAACTTCACTCGTTTTTTACGATTTTTGTACCGGGCAACAGAGTAAACACAAAATGAAAAATTCACCCTGCTTTTGATTATTTATTGTAATGTCTTATTTTGCCATCTATTTTTGTTAAAACATCATTTTAAGTAATTACATATTGGCAAGATGGCGGCCACATTCTTAATTGAAAAGTATAGTACATACCTATTAATATAATACTTTCGATACCTATTAATGGAATGCTAAAATCCGGATGTTCCTGTTTGATGAAAATCTGTTACCAATGTGGCTTAATATCTATTCATTTTCTTGCTGGGCAATTTTGAGTGTTTAATTTTTAATAGTGATAAAAACTTAAAAACTCAATTTGAAGCCTACACAGTTTGACGGAATTGAACATAACAGGAACTGTCTTTAAATTCTTTTTTTTCTTGCTTCTGGCTTCACACTTGTGTATTTAGCCAACTTTAAATTCTTATTACGATTACTTTAGATTTAAAAAAAAACTATCTATGGTTCTTGTCGTTTTAAATAATAAAAAGGTCTTTTTTTATCGAAACCTTGTGTGTTTATAAGGCAGACACATTGTGTTATAAATAAAATAAAATTCTTACGTTAATTTCAACAAATAATCGAATACTTTAGAATCGATTAGAAACCTCACTCGTATCGCAAATTCAAATCAATCATGGATGAATATTCATTGGAAAAGTCGCACGCGAATTATTGGACATGCGATTCATTGATGTAATCGTTGTATAAATTATGTTTTGACTATGTATTTATGTATATTGTGGTTTTTTAACTTTTTAATTAACTTACAACGTGTGTTAGTGGACATGCTTACGCAGAGTTTTCTCTCAAAAGCCTTAAAGGTTATGTGCCTTTAAAGGACCCATAACCGCCTCAGTTCATTATATATACTATAGCACTGTCAAACTTACAAGCTTACTTCTCATAAGCCACTCATAAATACTAATAGGAATGTACACTATTTAAGCCAAAGCTGTCTTTGGCTTAAATAGTGGACATTCCTACTGTACCGCGGTTCTCAGAATATAAAATCCTCTTAAAGGTTTTAAAACCAACCCCCTTAGCCAAACAACAGGAATGACATATCTCTTACTCACGTATGACTTAGCAAAGTGATATGCTATTCCCATGTTTTGTATTGTCTAGCGTTCAATATCGGAGGATGGCAACTTGGCTAAGGGGCCAAGATACGTGCAGTTGGGGAGGCTTATGCGCAGCAGTAGATAAGTTTAAGCAGTTAGTAACAAGTAATAAAACTTAAATGCTTTGTTTTATAAATGTCCATGTGATTCAGATTGGGCCGTGTAAATGCAATGCACAGCTGCGCGTGCGCCGCGTGACAGAAAGCCTTGCTTTCACTCGCGCTTCCTACCTACCACGATTGATATACAACACGACATCGCGATTATGCACTGTCTTGCTTGTTTGTCGCGAAATTAATAATTTTGTCTATGATAAGAGTTATCGGCGATCTAAATGTATATTTGCATTATCTGTGGTTAATATTGTTTTTAATATTCCATGTCCATGCGTTAATTTAAAGTCGATAAATAAAATATCTTTGCTTTAAAGAGCCCACGATCAATTATTTAAAAAAATAACATAATGTCAACATTTAAGCCTTCCTTTTAAAAAACATCACCACATAGATCTTCTTTTGACGGTCGCTTTTCCTTTGTTAATTATAGTTGTAAGATATTTTTATCTAGATGTAGGATAATAAAACCCATGACATCTAAAATATTACGAGTTTTAAATTAAATTGGATGGAAGTACGTTGAGTTATAGCCGGGAGTTAAATAACAAAAGCTAATTAAAAGCCAGGGATAGACAAGTCAAATTCCTAGATGAATTACAACTAGTTAACGTCTAAACTGTTGCGGGCCAATCCCGAGCGCACAAAGGCCATTTCACCGAGACAAACGCGTTATCTCCCATCGGTGGCTCAAAACTCTGTACAGCACAAACGTAAACGCGCAAGTAACGCCAGGCGAGCATTAGAGACTAGCATGCGCCAGCGCAGTGAAAGTACTTTCGCGCGCTCGTTGCCCCGGTCGTCGAACTTCGCGGGCGAGAGAGACGGCACAACACGCAGGAGCGAGACCGCCATATTTTTCTGAGGAAAGCCGTGAAAAGCGCGGGGTGCGCGAAAGTGCCCAGGAAATCTGTGCGCTCGTAAATGCCGAAGCAAAATGATTTTTATGCGTTCACCTTTACGATGTCAATAAAAGGTTTATGTTACATGCATTTTGCTTATTATTCGACGCGGCGCGGCGGTGAACTCGATTTTTTTCAAGAGTTTTCCGCGCTTTTGTGTGCTCCCGCGGGGCGTCCTGTTTGTATTGAAATATAATAACTTCCTGCTTGTAGAACATTGTTATAAAATAAAAATATCTGCCAAACCGGACGGCATTTATATAAATACCTCACGGATAAAGACTTAACTTTATAAGACAATTTACAAGTGGCAAACTAACTACGTTTATCTGTTTAAGATACGGTTGGTTACCAATTGGTTACCAACGCAGTACCAGATATCCGGAGCTGGTAGAGATGTTATTCTAGCATCTTTTCTACGCCTCTAACATCCAACAACAATATTTGTTAACAAAAGATCATCGATCACAAGATAACACGTAAGTTATTATCCATCTTTCAGAGGATATGAACAATTATAAAAATGTCGTTTTAACCAGGTATGCTCTGTCCATGCCTTATGTAGACCCAAGGCGTTTGTTATACTATCAAAGTAACAATCATATCCGGCTGATGGTAAGCAATTACCGCTAGCTATATTATAGACATCACAATACATTTGTTGAGGGACTTGTAATTTAAGAGGCAAAAGGTAGCATAAGAATGACGTCAGCCCCAGTCCCTTAATATATTGCTTCACGGCCACAAATCTCTCAGCTAACACAGATCGCAGAAGCTTAACACAACTAAAGATTAAGGTGGAGGTGCAAGTCGGAGTGATTTTTTTAACGGGAATTACTGCTATGATATACCTAACTCCCTTTTTATATAAGCTACCTCCAAAGTTCTATTCGCTGTCCACGATCTCTTCATTAAACACGTAGAGATCTTATCGGCTGTTAACGCGTGGTATAAAATGTAAGCAACTGAGATTTAAATGACGTACCTTAGGTACCTCCACCTTACCTACCCATCAAAACACCTCCACAGAGTAAAGTTGTAATTCTGTAGCGAGTACTCGTACGTAAGTATGGCATTGCTTTGTAAGGGACCAGCGTTCGTCCCTTTCAATGCCGGTGCAGCGATAACTCAGACACAGGCTTCAGTTCTAACACTAGATAATACTGTCAAGTCAAGCACTAGATAATATTAGCATAGCTTTTTTTGCAATAAACTCACTCTATACTAATTTTTTGTTACTTGTATTATGTTCACTCAGTATAGGCAAAAGATACAGTTAATAACCTAATAATTATATCATCAGCCCACATCAGTCGACTCTCTCCTTCCAGTGTCCTACGCTTCCCGATTCGCGGTCTCCATTCCCGGACCAGTTCACCACAACGGTCATCGGTTCAACGGCAAATATGACCAACCCACTGGAACCTCAGATGACTATTCCTTTGAGCTATGTCGGTCGCTTTGGTTCTCTGGCGAATCACTTCATTCCGTATTCGGTCCCATAGAGAAACATCCAGCGTAGCTAGCTCTCAGCAACTTTGAATAGGTGGACTAGTCGTACCGTAAGTGGCCACGTCTCGGCTCTGTAAGTCATCACGGGTAGGACGCACTGATTAAAGACTTTAGTCTTTAAGCATTGCGGTATCGGCGATGAGAATACTCGACGAAGTTTTTCGAACGTTGCCCAGCCTAGGTGTATTCTCTTTTGACTTCAAAGTTGCCTTTACCTCTCTCTCTCTCATTTATTTGATTTACGCTAAAGTTAGGGATATGTAATATAAACTATCAAAGTTTTTTTGTAACTTATACCAGACGCTAAAGCCCGCTAACTTAATTATTGTTCTGTCAGTGAAAGTTTTTATGTCGACACAAATTAGTTTTGTTTTGATTATAGCGATTCTGTAATGTAAATAAATATTTCATTGCCCTATGCCGCTACACAATAAAAAAACTATTGTTACAGCAGAAGTAATCAAGTAGACATATCACTATCATTGTACCGAACACATTTTCTGATTTCGGGCTGTTGGCCTCGTCTTTTCATGAATCATAAATTACAGCAGTGTTATTGAGATGCGAAGCCTTATGATTTTACTACCTATAACCCAACACACAATAGAAAGCCCAAAGTTATAACGGAACCAATAAAAGATAAAGGAAACAACATTTAATGCTATCAAGAGCCCAATGTGCAGTACAACTCCGCTGGCAAACGTGAAAAATTAGTCCACTAAGATTCATGCCGGATGTTCTCAGTAGAAATCGCGGTACATTGCTGCTGGTGGAAAATCCAGTAGATTTGGACTCAGTGGAGAGGCGTACTTATAGGCTAATCGATGACCCCGGTTGGTATGGCTCTAGAGCTCTAGTTAACAATTATAAATTAGCATTTAACAAAGCCTATAGCACAGACGTAAAGTAGCCAGTCTCTTGATTTTCTACAAGATCCATTTGGGAGAGAATGCGCAGGAATTGACATGACTTGATTCCACCATCCCCCTTCTATGCTTCGGCGACGAGTCGCACTAGGCGGACTGACGTTTACGTGGGAACGTGCCTTCAGTCCAGACTAAGTGATTTGGCCTACCAAATCATAGCCTGCTGTACCTATACAGCTAAGGACTGGAACAGTTTGCCGCGTCGCTTTCCACGCTTGATTATATAAAGGTAAAGTTTGTGAGTTTGGAAGTTCCAGGTAATCTCCGGTACCAATGACCCGATTTTGAAAATTGTTTCACTGTTAGAAATGTACATTATCCCTGAGTACTTTGGTACTACTTTTTCCTTTGGTAAAAAGCTCGGGCGGAACTGCGCGGGTCAGCTAGTACTTACATAATAGAAATATTTAGATCATGTCTATCTAACATAAATAAACCCTCTAAGTTCCCACTATCGTAGTCGCACCCTTATGGGGGTGATACGCAATGGTACGATTACTCGTGGCCTTGGGCCCACCCCAACCCCTAAAGCCACCCACTATCGATCTACGTAGTACTACTCGCCGGGGCTAAGGGAGGCCTAGATTGTTACGTAAACGAAATTATTGTTATAATGTATCTTTTTGGTTACATGTGACGTCACTTGACGTGGTCAGGGTATCCGGGGGGAGTGAATCGTGGAGTACTAGAGCGTAGTACAACGAGCTCGTGCGTTGCAGAAATTGGACTTACGAACCGTTTCTGAAACGATTATCAACGCAAAAAATAACTAATCAGATGTTACACCTCTTCCTAGTTGTACAAAATCAAAGATATTTAACTTGAAAATAATAGACCGAGAACACGCTGTTTACCACTGTTAATAAGTTGTGTAGAGACGAGTGACCGATAAGTTATAAGTTACCTGACAAAAAGTTATTTAACTTAGTGTTATAATATCAGCCCTGGTTTATGTCCCACTGCTGGGCACGGGCCTCAGATAAGGGGGCTTAGGCCGTAATCCACCACGCTAGCCAAGTGCGGGTTGGCGGACTTCACACGTCATTCGAAAGCTATTTAGGCTTTCTCAGACATGGTTTGCTCGCGATGTTTTCCTTCACCGAAAGCTAGTAACAATCGCACAAAGACGATTCGCACATGATTAATTAAGGAAATTAGAGGTGCGAGTTGGGGTCCGAACCTGCGCACCTTGTTTCCAAGGCAAGCGTTCGCCTACTGAGGATTACCTCAGTCAATCAGTCATTTGATCAAATGACTGAATAAGACTAAAGTATCCGTGTTTTTTTACTTTGGTATATAATAACGGTGAATTTTTCAAGTGGGTATGGGTGGCCAAATCCGAAGCAGTGTTCAGTGTTTACAGTCTACGGCTGCATCACGTGATTGTGGTTGAACATATCGGAACTAGCAATAATGCCGCCAAATGTATACCCAATGAATGGTAATTGTTTTTACCTATTGATTTTTACACCATTGGGAATACTTACTTCTATCAAAATGTAAGTACATTTTCAGTAGTGTCGTTGTTTGTCATTCGTTAGTCCTTTGCCCAAATGCTTGAATTTAATCGTCCCAATCAACATTGAATAGTTGTCCTCTGCGTTCCACGAAGTACTATCGTTATATTATTTTGTTGTCACTAAAACAAGGTGTACTTAGCAGATAAAAAGCGTTTCCATGTATTCTTTTATAGTTCAGATCGACACTTGTAGATTATGTCGATTCAATTAAACTAATTAAAAACGATCTATGATAATTTATTGAGATCAACATGTATCGGTATCTGCTCAACTTTTATAGTATTTTTTATAAATATAGCTTCGTTTTAGGGATGGATAAATTGCTGTTTTACTGCTTTATACGTAACTCGTATTAAAATTTTAGATATTTTGCAAATATGTCTGTCACGTATTTTTTTATTATTTAATGTATTCTGTGTGCACGCACAGTTATTTAATCCTTGATGCCACGTTAGAGTGTTAGTTACACGTGTACGGTCGATTAGCCCTCAGACAACCCTCGACCTTCTGTTCGATCAGTTTGAAGCGATGAGTATTATCTGTTATTGACGAACTATTACGAACGCATGTCTGCGTTTGTAAATGGTCACACAGCAGCCAATTTTGGAGTCTTGAATTCTTAATCTTATTATATAAAAGAGTAGACAAAAACCCACTCATCACGAAATCTCAGAAACTACAAGTGCTAGGAGTCTCAAACTTTGCATGGGGCTTCCTTTTAAGACGTAGATGCTCACTAAGACTGGATTTTGGGAAATTCAACCTCTAAGGGGGTCAAACAGGGGGGCAAAGTTTGTATGGGAGAACGCGATTCCTTGGTTCTATTGACTTGAAATTTTGCACAGACATTCGTTAAGAAAATTAATTGAATTAGTATTTCATATTTTTTATAATTTATCCCTTTACAGGGTAAAAAAGAAGTATTATTACTCAACCGATGGCAGTACAAATATATTACAACAATAAGATACGATAATTTGAAAAATTAAATAAAAGTTCCTTGGCCAAGTGGTTACGGAAGCGTCCTCTAAGTACGGACTGTCCGGGTTCGCTACCCCTGATCGGATTTTTTTTTGTATTATTAAACTTTGTTTTTGACTTTTTTATTTATATTAAGATTCGATGTTTTAAATATTTAACTCATATTGACTCCGGCACTTTTTATCGCTAATATATTTTTTATATTGAATGATTTTTTTAAATTTAAAATCATGCATACGTAGTTAACTTCTCTCTAATGTTATGATTTAGTTATTAGTGGAAACTGAATTGATTTTTATGTACTATTGGATCTTATATTTAGTAATAAGTGGTATCATTTGTTTGTTTCCCAAATATAACAAAATAAAAATAAAATAATGATAATATATTTTCAAAATGTCTGTTTGGGTAGGAATACAATATGCATGCACCTATTGTACGTATGATATAAAAAAAGCCAAAACTTTATTGGAATTATTGTCTGTCTGTCAGTCAGGGTTTTTTCTATAGGTTGGCTGGTGTTGGGGACCAACGACGTCAAA
Organism: Furcula furcula; assembly: GCA_911728495.1. Classification (NCBI taxonomy): domain Eukaryota; kingdom Metazoa; phylum Arthropoda; class Insecta; order Lepidoptera; family Notodontidae; genus Furcula; species Furcula furcula. The sequence goes on from OU452243.1 coordinate 1,695,387, forward strand.
GTATCTTTACATAGTGTGAAACAAAGCCGCTATCCGAGTCGGTCTATATCCGATAGCACCTCCTAAACCACGCAGCGATTTTCACCATCGGTTAGATAATTTTTCATTGAAGGTTTTAAGTTTTATCTAAGTAAATAAATATCTCCTCTAAGGTTCATACACACTATATACGGATCTAACTATCCCCTCCCACATCCCCTCATACAACTAAAAACTTAAAGTCCAGACTCTGTTAAGCATTGTGTACTTAAATAACAATACAACACAGCAGCCTGCATGTTTTGTCTCTAATTTATTGATCCACGCTCATAAATGTAATATAGAATACGTTTGGCCAAGTCCCTGAACAATTTTCGCGAGGACAACTGCTTACAATGTTAGCATATTTTTTTCCCCAATAAAAATACTGACTTCCAGCAAAATACCGATAAAGATCTTCAAAAACGACGTTAAAAAAGAGTGAAAAAGTATTAAAATACTGAATCTGGTCACATTGTATCATTCCATATAATATAAGGTAAATCTGGGATACAATATGCTTGCCCCCGGCGGCGGACTCAGAGGCCAGGCACTCAGGGACACCTGGTGCAGATCCCACCCGAGAACCCAGGTTTCCCTCTCATGTGCCGATGTGACAGCCACGAGAGTTTTAGTGGGTAAGAATCCCAAATACCCAGTTTGTCTTCCCCACGGGATCCCGGGGACATATTGGATGTTTCCCCCGCTACTCCCTTAACTGTGACAACGATTCCCGGAGGGCTATAATGCGCCCCCGGCAGCGGCTTCAAAGGCCCTTGCCTTGCACTGAGGGATACACGGTGCTTACTCTTTTGTGTGGACAGCCGTGGGGGACACATACTATATACATACATACAGTTCCTACTCCTCCTACATAACCCGGTTGACCGCCAACAGGGTCCCGGGGACCTATTGAAGGCTTCGCCCCTGTAACCGTGGGCACGGTGACGAGTTCCCAGGTGGCTTTATTGTGCTCCCCGGTGGCGGGGTCAAAGGCAAGCCACTGTATCATGATGCAGATCGCACCGGATAGCCCAAGAAGGGGTTCTTATGTGCTGATTGCACTGCCGTTGGGGGTTTAGTGTATAAGAATCCTACATACCCGGTTGACCACCAACAGGGTCCCGTAAATCCCATTAAAGGCTTCCCCGTGCCCCTGTAACCGTGAGCACTATGACAGGTTCTCAGGGAGTTATAATGTGCCTTGCCAGCGGCGGGTTCAAAGTCAAGGCACTGTGTGTTATCAGCTGGTGCAGATCCCGACAGATAGCCCAGGTCCGCCCTCTAATGTGCCGACGTGATAGCCGCGGGGGTTTTAGTGGGTAAGAATTCCCCGACTGACCCCCGTTTACGTCTTAACGATGAAACCGAACAAGGAAGCCCGTATTGCTTCCATAAATTGGTTTTAATGAAATTGTGTCCTGTTCCTGTCCTTAATCCACCCAAATTGTGCACTGGTACACGTCTGCAGTTTATAATAAAATAATAAATACAATTAACAAATCGCAAGCTCAGAGATTCAACGTTTCAGGCTTAAACCTAAGCGTTGAGTACTTTGCCCATGGACAAGCAGCTATACGTAGCCCTTTCACGCGTCACTTCTATACATAATTTGTTCATATTGCGTTACGAAAAGTCAGCTACAAACATTATTTAACAAGAAATTCTATAATCAAAGGCAGTAACTTTAAATTATTCACTTCTTTTTTTTCTCAATTACACCCGTGCGAAGCCGGGGCGGGTCGCTAGTATGAAATATGGTCAAAGTAGTACAAAAGATATATTTTTGTGATCTTGAATAAATTGCCTTTTCTAAGACGTAGGCGACGTATTGACCTAAATAAAAAGGTAAATTTTTAAAGGTTCACAAATTGTTGAAATTCTGTGTTGACAGCCAGAATCCTCTGTATTTGACTGACATACTTATCACATAATGAATGACTTATTTTACTTAAGGGGGTAACAACGGTAAAATTGCAAAAATAGCCTTAGTTTAAAGAGTTCGATAGATCAATCCGCTATTGCATTGGCTATGAAAATTATATGTACTTATACCTCAGATCTTCAGCAAATAGTTTTATTGATTAGATATTGGATTAAATAAAATGTTTTCAAGCAATATGTATTTAAAAATGTACTACGTTGGATATGAATTGTGTTAGCGTTCAATATCCGTTCATCGGATAGACGTCAAACTTGGACTATAAAAAGCATAATAACCTATTCTACAATTTGTATTGATTACATTTCTTAATTTCATTCATGTTTTACAAGAAATTATAGAAAAACCACGTACGCGATGCATTTCCCCTTGCAGCGCCCCCGCGATCGCCTTTCATCAGTCTTTCGTGGACTGTTATGGAGGGTGGACGTGCTCGAATTTTTTTTGACAAGACGAATTTAATTTAAATGATTTTGAACATATTTTTAATTAGGATATGTTACATATGGTATAATTATAACATTATAAATCATTTCAAATGAAATCTATACTTCTATATTTAATTAAAGATATTTTTATAGTAATACCATATTTTTGGTTCATCATAGAGTATGCGAAAGTATCTTTGCCGAGTATTATGCCTAACTTTTAAAGAGTATCAGAGTCATATATTATGATCTGATGATGACTAATTGAAATCGTATTTAATACTGTGTAGGTCGACAAAGTGACATACATTATGATATCCTTTACATTATGATTTTTTTTGTCAAAACATGAACGGTGTTATTATTACTATCATGTTGGTTTTTGCAACTTAGCAACGAGTCGAGTACCTGGGTGGTTGGCTTGGTGGTGAGCGACACGCTTACCTACGGACAGTTGCATTGGACAGTTGCTCGTCTTTTGAGACATCTGGATGGTTAAGTTGGAAGGGTACTCGTGTGCTCTCTAGGTGGCGCCACTTAAATATTAGATTTCTTCCGCAATGTAACGTAAGTAGAAGGTTACTGTAGCTGGCAAAAAAACTATCGGACCAAAAGGCTATAATTATAGCTTTGGATGACAGGGACAGGAAGAGACTTTTCTATGGGTGGGTGCTTCGATTACTATCAGGTAATACCTTGTTATTTAACTAAGTTGCGTAACAATAAACTGATGGTGTTGTTGGCAGGCACGAGAAAAAATACCACCGCGGTAAAATGTTAGTTACTCTAAAACCAGATTGCTTATTAGAATCAATGTAAATTAAATATCTATTTAAATTTTACATTACCTATGCACCTACCACTATTACCCTCTGCATCATCCAAAGGTAGACTGACAGAGAATGCCTAAGGCATTAAGTCCGCCTTGTATATATTTAAGTGTGCTAAAGAATAAATAAAATAATATAAAAGGTCAAATGTTCCGCGTAGTTCAAACCTCGCGATCGGTACAGAACTCAAGATGAAGTTACGTTACGTACTCTCGTGGTCACGAACGGTCTATCACCTTTAGGACGACAATCGCTTGCACGTGCCGGCCCAAAATACATGCGGGCGGGGTAAGCGCCCGGAACATCGTTCAAACTATTTTGATTGAAAACTGAAACTTATACTAAAAAAGACTATTACTGAATTCGTGCGTTCAAACAAACAGTGCTAAGGATTCCTTTGGCAGCCACGTATATTGAATAACAACACAGGTCCGTTGATTTTGTAGCTTGCTATCCTGGCCGCTGACCTTAAGGTCTTGGGGTCGATTCCCACACAGGACATACATGTGCATGAACATAATCTGTTTGTTTTGGGTCTGGGTCGTTTTAATTATGGAAAATGTTAAGTATCTTATCATAGTTTCAGTTCGATGGCCATTACGGAGTCTATCACGGAACTCATCTACATCGTCATCAGCAGCCGAAACGTCGCCCTCTCTCCCTTAGAGGGGAGGGGTTGCCATAATCCTCATGCCTGGCAGGCGGTTGGGATTGCAGATAGGTGGTAGGTAATCCAATAAAGAGACGCTGCTGCTCGTCTTCTTGTTTTTCCTTAGTCGCCTTTTACGGACACCCAACGGGAGGAGATGGATGGGTGTTATTATTCTTATCACGGAACTAACTGTCGCAATAAAAATAATTTATGATTTTTGGGTCTGCACGACTTGAGTCGACATTGGGTATCCGGTCTTGAGTAAGGTTGGAAGCTAGCAAGCTTCCAAGATTCGGGTACTTGTGCCGCTCTTAAAGATAATATACGCATTAGAATAGGAAACATTACAGTTAGACGCTTCTTTAATAATACCGCTAGCATCTCATCAGGGCCACTGGTAAGCATTGCAGCATCTTAAGTCACTCTCTTTGTCATACTCGAACATCGCAATCAATCATCAATTTGGTTTCAGTTCATTTTTCCAGGAATCAAAAAGCTCAACTATCAGATGGGTGTTTATTGGTTAGAGAATTTGGAACTAATTTAGGAAATATGTTAAAAAGGTCCCTTTTTAATAATACTAATAATAATATCTTGGGACAATCCACACACGGTCATCCGATCCCAAACTAGGCAGAGCCTGTACTATGGAAACCAGACAACTGATACTAATACTTATATACTTTTTTTTTGTAAATACATACTTAAATAGATAAACAACACCCAGACACTTGGCGGGAATCGAACCCACGACCTATCGGTTAGCAGGCAGGGTGTCTGACCAATAGACCAACGGGCCCGTCGAAAAAAAAACTATATTTTGAAGGCTCTGTTAAACGCTTTCCTTTTGACGTGCAGAATAGAAACCTTAGAACTTTGTGCATAGTTTCATTTCAAGTACGCTTACAGTAGTCACGGCAAGACGCTGCGCAGTAGCTATTTTTATGTTTATGTATTCAGAACTCACAACTGTACTTGCGCAATGGTTCGTCAACCCTAACCTCAGACACACAAAAATCCGCTGTGACTGTAAGTTATAAGTAGTACGAATGTATATGGATTCCGAATGGCAGGCACAATGTATTCCGCTGGGTCGAAGTGCGTTCCGGTTGTAACCGGACCTCATAACCACCAACGATAGAATAGAAGTATGTGTAAGTCTCACTAGTCAGGCATTGGCCATTATATAATAGACGGACTGAACCTTTGATATGAAGTTTGGAATATGAAATGCAATAATCCGTATCCTGATGCAACACGTCAACTACGTTACTACTGTAAGTGGTTGGGCTGTCAGATTGTAATTAGGTGGCACGCCAAGGTATAAAACAGTGAGTTACCGTTATTAAACTGCATCATTTCATTCTATAACGGAATAGGCAAAATTAACAAAACTCCATTCGACACATCTGCATATTTTTAGTCTATGATTTTTCAAATGTAATATTCATATTTGCTGGTAGCGCCCTCTACGATGACAACTCTCGGCCGAAGCGACCAGATTCTCAAGGTCATTGGCGCATGTTACCCCCTTAAAATACACCTTTATTTTTACGTTCTCACTATTTTCAACATAAATATATTATTTTATTTTCAAATCATATATATATATTTACCTATTAGCATTGTGAAGCCTGATATTTCCACGACATTGAACAATTGTTGCCTAGGGAAGTGCCTGGTTTATTGACTTCCACACTTCAGGGGCAAGGCTATTGTGTGCCTCTCCTGTTCATTGTATAGGTATCAACAACCAAGCTTCAAAGCCTAACGGAATCATTCAGAAAGTTTCACTTATATAGCCAACAGCCTATTGTGTTTATTTCCTAGATAATTTCTAGAATAAATCTTAATGTCGTTAGACTTTGATACTGTGAAATGTTGACCTAAGATTTGATTTTAGAATTAAGATTTATTCCATTCTATTATTCAAAAAAGAAATGGCCAGTAACTTTCTTTCTTTATTATAAATTCGATGATATATGTATTATACGTCTTGTATAACATTGTTAATGCAATGATAGTAATACATAACATATTTATGGAACAGTTTATTACGGAAGTTGGAATAAAAAATACAATCTATTTCTATTTCATCCGATTTTTTTAAAACTCAAAAATCAAAAATAGTTTATTTACTTTTGAAAGGACATGTTTTTTTTTTTAAAAAAAAAAGCTACCATCGTATCACAACGCGGCCTCAACTGAGAAGAACCGGCAAGAAACTCAGCGGGCTTGTCATTTTTTTCACTTTTTTTTTAAACAGTGTTTCATGTTACAATTAGATCAGAACGACAGTGTGTCTTGCCGTTCAAAAGATCAAATAAGACAGAAAAAAATAATAAAATACGACGAAAGTACAACAAACTAAAAAACCAAGAGGCAGTATCAGTAGCAGTTAAAAGAGGCAATATCGAGTTTCGCCAGTTATTTAACTTTGTATGCCAGAAACTCAAACCAAAATACAACCTAATAAGTAATACCTAATAACTTGCAAAGTTAAAAGTAAATATTACAGTTGAATCATTAGAAAAAAATCTACTATTTATGATTGTACGTATCATACTTAATTTTACCTACTATTATATGCAAAAAAAAGGTAGATAGGTTATAGGCGACCCGAAAGTGGCGGGAAAAAGGTGAGCTAATTAACACAACTTGAATCAGTAGCATAGCATCTACGCAGGCATGTGTATAGTGTCACTTCGATTTAATTTTATTGAATAATCGTATCAAAACAATCGAAAACACTATTATGTATAAGTTATCCAAATATACAAACATAATTTCTAGAATATATGCATTAGTGTGATGTTTAAATATGAGTAAGTGCTGTGCCACTTCTAATCGTCGATTGCTTATTAGGTAACGTACTTATATTCTATTACTTATAATATCATTGGTGCGCCTCATCTTTTTTAATTTTTGTCCGAGCCAGAACACAATTAATATCGGTCAGCGCACTGTCTGATACACCGCTGCGGCTATCAAAATGTTCGAGCCCTGATGACCGGGGTTCATTCTTCATTGATACACGTGGCGTCCCTCCCACGGCCGGGCGGCCCTACAACCCCCACGGTGAGTGTCGCAGTCGCGCTGAGGCCTCACTGCGACGTTTACCAAAACAGATTTAGCGAGTTTTTATATGAAAATAAGCGTAGGAAGAATGTTTTGTGTATTGTGTGGTATAACGTGTTTATGTAAGTATATACGTTGAGAAATAATTTGCCTTTTTTGTATGTATCATGATAGAGTTCAAGCTTCGCTTTTGCATGGTTTCTAATGGGTGGCATTTAAAGGGGTTTATTTCTAGCTGTGGATTTATAGGATATATCATATAGATGATGGAACAGGAGATTTCAGACAACTCTGTGTGACCTCCTGTTACAGGCTTTTTAAATACAAGTCCAATGAAAATAAGGTGACTCTACCTTCCCTTTTAAAATAGGGTGATACTTACAAATAACATTCTATTATTTAAGCCATGGAATTTTTACGCCATACATCATTTGAAATAACAGTGACTTTAATAAAATATTGATTATTATCTATACATATAAAATTCATATTACATGTCCTGACTGACTGACTGACTGCTTCATCAACGCACAGGCCAAACTGCTGGACCTAGAAAACTGAAATTTGGGCAGTAGGTTCTTCGTATGATGTAAGCATCCACTAAGAATGGGTTTTTGAAAATTCCATTCCTAAAGGGGTTAAATGAGGTAGAAATAAACAATAGCGGGCGTAGCCGCAGGGAATTGCTAGTGGTAAATATTTTGCTAGATATGAGCTCGCAGACGTACAGGAATGTATTAGTAATAGGCTATTTACATAACTTTTGCCAACTGCGTATTCTCGGCATCATCCTCAAGGCCGTAATAATCGCATCAAACGTATCTAAACAACAACAACAAAAAATAAACCCCGTCGCGAAACATGATTACCGCAATATTTTCACAAAAGCACAACTGAAATCGTGAAGCATCATCGATCAAGCTTGGTGCAGTTCTTGGGAAGGGCCGGGCCCTCCACCGGGGGGTGGGGGGGCGGTACGTGTACCGTTGCTAAGCAATCGCGTACTACTACCCCACACCCTAGAACCAAAATAATACTGCCCTATTTATGTCCCATATTTTTCCTTCAAACGAGTGATAGTTTTTTTAATACTTGATAAAATACATTTAGTTTGTTTTAATTAAGTTAAATTATGGAAGAATTCTCTGAGGGATCGAATACGAAATGAAGTAGTTCGCCAGAGAACTAAAGTGACCGAGTGAAATCAAAGGATTAGCCATCTGAAGTGGCAGTGGGCTGGTCATATTTGTCGTAGAACCGAAGACTGTTGGTTTGAACTGGTTCTGGAGTGAAGACCGCAAATCGGGAAGCGTGGTGTAGGACGCCCTGTGACCAGGTGAAGCGACGATATCCGCGAGAGGTTGGCAGATACTGGATGAGGAGAGCCGAAGATCGGCCTCAGTGGCGTGCCTTAGGGGAGGCATATGTCCAGCAGTGGACTGATGTGGGGTGATGATGATGATGGAAGAATACATTATTGTAACCAGTTATTTGTTTTCTAAATATAAAGACTTTGGTAGTGGCGTGTCCTATTTTTCTATATTATATATTCAATCAATAAATAGAAACAAAACAAAACATTTTTATTATTATATAACAACATAATACATATTATATTCTCTCTACTCCGTAGCCAACGCCTACGCCGTAGCGGTGCTACGTTAGCGTAGCACAAATCACCCCCTCACTAAACTTTCCCTTTCAATTAAATATTCGGGGGTGGAAACAAATAAAGCCATAGACCAACAATATACATATCTAGCGATCTACAAACAAATCTCATTGACTTGTATAATGTTTCAACGGCAATCCATGGCCCTAACTTGATTTTTAACAACAGTTCCGCTTTGCCAACGAAATATGGAGCACAGTAACATAAGGTTAAGAAAAAATTGCATCAATTAAGAACCTTTTTTTTAAATTCTGATTAAGATTAATAATCACATTAACTGACAGGTCGATCCCCAGAACTGACATAGTGTTGTAACGAAGACGCCAACACCACCGCTAGTTTATAAATAACGTTAAAAAAACGGTTAAAATACCTCCGACATTTATCATCGTGTATCAAAATATGTAGGGCATGGCTTAAAGGTAACCAAGCCATAAAACCACCAAAAAAAAAAGGAGGGCACACTAAAAAGCATAGGAATAATAATAGCATTTAATTTCTTTAGCACTGAAATCAAACTACTTTTACGGATTATATCGCGGTTTATTTAGATATTACTATCCCGACGTTTCAAATGCTTTGCAGCACCCATGGTCACGGGAGGACTGAGATGTTGAACGTCCTTATGTCACAATTATGCCGGTGTACCCTCAGATCTTCTTAGTTATTATTGTTGGTCCGATCTACGCAGTAAGAGCTTACAGAGTATCTTGAGGCCGTGCAGTGTTTTGCTTGATATTGAATTTAATTATATATAACACAGGATCCCAAGCCGGTGGTAACACCCAACCATCTTCTCTATTGAAATTAGGATGTTTTTTGATTTCAATAGCCTCACGAATCATCCTAGGTAGGAATCGATGTTCTTTTGCGAGGATTTGAGGATTATCAAATCTAATATAATGGTGGGTGCGATCCTGAACGTGTTCACATACTGCAGACTTCGTACAGCGTCGGTGTTTCACATCAGCTATGTGTTTAACGCGAGTTTTTATGGTGCGCTTTGTTTGCCCAATGTACTTTAGCACTGCCTTTTGAAAATATTCATTGTCATATCGTGATAATAATTGTCGATTATCTAAGGATAATCTAAACATATTAATTTAATAATACGCGTGTTTTTCTTATCATTGTCATAAGCAACAAAAAATAAACGTTCTGAATTTTTAACAGCAGTCTTAAAGACACGTGTGGGAAACATGGATTATGCGTTACGCTTTGTATTTTCTAATATTCAAGTATGGTATATAATAATAATTTCCTGACCGATACGTCCCCATCGGCTAAACTTTCTAGATATTATTCGGAAGTGTTTGCGCAGGCACTTTACTCTCACAATCCGATGAGATGGAAGACCAACGCGACCAGGGACAAGCCAGGCGCAGGACCAACTTTACATGCCCGTTCCACGCATAGTTTAGTGTACTTTATATTCTAGACAATAAAGGTTCTATTTTCTTCTTTTTCACTTTCTAGGATCTTTTTTTTCTAGCAAGTTTTCCATATAAGTACCAATATAATCTCGCAAAACGCGCTCAATTAATATAAGTATAGGTACCTAATTATATTTTTTATTTTGTATTATTTCAGTTAGGAGTGTGTATGATTGAAATATTAACATAAAACACAAGAACGTTACATAAGACATTATAAACATTAATATTACAACATTTCACTGACCTCTGTAGAAAGCGATATGTAAAGTATACAAATATAATAAGTTTCTATCTAGCGAATCACTTTCGTATACGTTTCATTATTTTATTAGAAACTTATGGTAACATCGTTAAGATATCGCGTATTTTTAAATATCATAATTACATAATGCAATTGCGTAAACATATTTTAATGTTTAGAGATAAAGCTATCCGAGAAGAACATAATAATTATGTAAGTTACATCGAAATATTATACATCTACAAGTCTTTTACATTAATAAATAAATTTAATAACAAAGTTTTATAATTATAAACTGCTGTTGATATTTCCGTTAAAATGTTTCAGATTATCTTGGCTTCCATATACAGAGATACACACACGATTCTCTTACGTAACACGAGGGGTGGGAAATCGGTCATGTTCATTCATGTTGCATCCTAGATACGTCACCTTGACATCTGTCAAAATGGCACTAGTGGTGGCGCAATTTAAAAGAGGTTTTATTCGAAAGGCCAGTTTCAACTTACATTTTGCTAGAGAAGTAAGCTGTATTTAATGATTAAGTTAAGGAGACGTACGGATTTATCTGCATGGGTGAATAACTCATTATTTTTTTTTAAATATTTAGTCAATATTTAGTTTTTCTTAGTTCGATTAATTAAATTTTTGTAGTATCGACGCATTAATTATTCTACAAGTACTTCCGTGTTTTCGTGACTAATCGTAATATTTGGAATTGAAATATAAAAACTTGTTATTCGTGACATATCTGACATTAGCATACCCTGTAAAATAAATAAAATAAATAAATAAGAGACTATAACGAAACTAGAACTAGACTAAGGGGTTTAGAATAAGAACTCTACTCTTGCTTAGAGGCAAATCAGAATTCAGACAGTGGGATTGCTTCACAAATCTTCTACCATTTTGTTTCCAGTCCTGCTAACCCCCTTGTAGAAATAGGCGTAAATAGATGTTCTTAAAATAGAATACACAAGGTTATCCATAACAGGTTTTTCCATCGATGTGTTTTTCCTTAAAAAATAATAAAATCAACGTTCTAAAAATGATTACATAACAGTACAGAATAAAATCGAATTTCAAATTACGATCTGTCAAAATTGCACAAACGTCACTAAGCGGCGCGGTGCGTTTTATTTTTAAACTGGCAACGAGCGACCTCAGTTCATGAATGTAGTGCCAATGTCACAGTAACTAGGTCTATGTCAGGCGAGCGTGGCCTCAGCGCAACGCGGGGATATGTCTGTGCACGTTTTGTGGCCTTATTTGGCGCTTTTGGCGGGGTCACTGGGCTTTTCAACGATCACGGTTAATTTTCGACGTGCTGGCATCCTTAATCCTTGTAACAGGTTTTTGACATTTCCATCGCCTACAAAAGTATTTTAAAAAAAGTGAAAGTCAGCTATTTACTAAGATTAGCATCTACTACTAGTTTGTAACGGTACAAATCATAGTATTTGCCTAAAATATATAAAATCTCTAGAACTGTGATTTGTCCGACGTATTCGTCATATACTTTACTTAGCTTAAATATATTGTAATTAGTCCCTTGATTAGTCTATGCGATATATTATACTACTAATGAATAAACAATTTACATGTAAAAAGAGCACAAAGTAGTTAAGTTAAACTGCGCGCAGACATATTATTTGAAGTAAGAGTAACAGTAAACATATATTTTAAAAAATTGTACAGCTAAGGTTATTTATAAAATGGTGGCCCATGGTCAGATAGACAGAGACAGCACAAGTTTGTATGTTACGTCACAATCACAAGTTAATAACCATTTAATAACTGTTCGCGAAATTGGTAATGACAGGTCGAGTTGCATATTAGCAATAATAAAAGTTGCAGTAGTATTAGCTTCTGTCAATTGAACGTGACGTTTGGCAACGGACTACCGGAAATTATGACGTAATAGGACATGTACAATTACTCATCTATATCAGAGCATTTATCACCTCCTGTGCGTCATCTTGCCACTAGTGTATTATTAACTGACCAAATATCTTCTCCGCATTTCCTAGTCTCTAGAAAAACTTTCTTTCATCATTACTAATTACAAAAAATCATCTTGTGCGCACTTTGATATTTTCCATATTCTTGTACGGATCGGAGTCATGGACCATCAAAGCTGCAGATAAGCACAGAATCGACGCCTTTGAGATGTGGCGCTGGTGACGTATGTTGAGGATACCTTGGACGGCTTTTCGTACGAACATCTCGATACTACAGGAGTTATGCCTTGAACGTACCCCAAGACTGTCAACAATATGCGAGTCTAGAATTCTGCAATATTTTGGACATATCGCACGAAGAGATCCATCTAATTTAGAAAAACTGGTATTGACAGAAAAGATTGAAGGAAAGCGGCCAAGAGGACGTTGTGTAAAGCGGTGGTCGAACCAGATCTCTGAGATACTGGAGCGATCTGTCAGCTCTGCCCTTCACCTGGCAGAACATCCGGTTCAATGGAGGCGGATCACAGCTAATATAAATGAGCGTGCACAGCGGAGTCAGGTTCGTTAGTAATGAGGGACCGACTGGCAGAGAGAGAGAATCATTACTAATAAAATAAAATTAAAAGGGGCATTTTTATTCAAGTTAATAAATTTCTTATTTATTAAATGTATCACTGTTTTAATACTCTTAATTGTTAACATTTAAAGAATTAAATTATTTAGGTATTAAAGTACAAAAACTAATTAAAATTCGACTCTATCTTACTGGGTTGCATGCTAATATTCTCGACTAACATAGAGCTTGATTACTATTATGACCATATTATACACTTTTGTAGCAGTGTACAAACCCACAAAGAATGTAACCCACGCTACAATTACCATAGGTATTAATGCAACTGAGTTGACGACGTTACGAAAAGCTATCGAATCAAATATTGGAATGTTGTTATTAAGAAATAATATTTTTTTATTCAATGACAAGGTGGTATTGCTTTCACAGTAATTGTATAAAATCACTTAAAAATAATAATACTTTGTTTTTAAGAGATTTTATAAAAAAGTAAGTAGTATCTGCATAACAAAATACTAACTCAGATTAAATTCATTATAAATTACTTATCAAATCCTACAGGAATAACCCTTAAATAAAAAATAGATTATTTTTACCTTAGATGAATTAGATTTTTACCATCAATTTTAACTTAAGTATTTGGTGAACGTGCCTTCAGTCCGGTGTAAGAGATTTGCTTCTTTATTTAAAATAAGGACAGCTAAGGACTGGAACAGTTTGCCTGCGTCGGTTTTCCCGCCCATTATAATGTGGAAATCTTCAAGGCTAGAGGCATTTAATAAGCTTTACCATCCCTGATTGCGTCACCGCTTCCCATCGGGTGGGACTGTAGCCAAGCACAAGCACTGGGTTATATTTTGTAAAAAAAACATACTCTTGAAATTTATTCTTAAAAAAATATTGACATTGAAAAGCGCGCCAACTACTAAGTAATACCCAAGGTAAATACCATAAATTTATTTATTTTTCACTACGTAGGTATAGTTATTCAATCTCGCCAACACAAATTGAAATTAATATACTTTTTGGCTGCAGCAATATTTAAGCTAGTAAGACTAAATGTGTAATTAAAAACACATATACTTACATGCTTTCGTTAAACACGAATAATTAATATACTATTGTATACAGTACAAAGTGGCTGCATAGATAAATGCACGTTCAACTGATGTGCGGCCATGGATGTAACCTTGCTTCTGTCTCGATCGCACTCACACGATTAAATATTTCCATCTCTCTCTCACTGAACGCTTGCTATGACAACTACCGGATTCCGAGCGCGTTTTGCTATTTGATTATAATAACATGCTTTATTATATCGTCCCGTGTATTTTCGTAAAACGTAATTAAGGGAAACGCCAAGATACACAAATCTTACATTATAAGGGTTCCAAGTATTGTATATATACTTCATCTTTCTGATATAAGTATACTATTTTGTAAACGGATATGGTAACGGTAAACGGTAAATAATGATTCGTTGTTTTCTGGGTACATCTGAACAAATTAATTGATCAAAATTTATTCACACGATAGCACAGCGGCGAGCAATATAAACATGAATAACTTAAAAATATATATAACTAACTTAATAATATATAATATACCTAATTTAAAATATTATTTTTTATTGGATTACATACCACCTATACTGCGATCCCCAAGCCGCCTGCCAAGCGTGGGGATTATGGCAACCCCTCCCTTCTAAGGGGCTTTATTCAGCAGTAGACGTCTTGCAGTAGATGTTCTTCGACCCGCCAGCAACAGAGTAAGGGCTAGGGCATGTGACCTTTGGGGTGTTGGCCCTAGACATCTATCTACTACAGCTGAGTTGCAACCGACCACTGTCCCCGTGAGCATCGTGACAGGTTCATAGAGAGCGCCCTCTGGCGGTGAGCTCAGCCAAGGCACTGAGGGACACCAGGTGCAGATCCTACCAGAGAACCAAGGTTACCCTCTCATGTGCCGAAGCGACAGCCGTGAGCGTTTTAGTGACCCCCCCACACGATCCCGAGGACTTAAGGTTGCTCCCATGGGAACAAAAAAAAGATCATGTACAATCCAGCTCAGTCAAAGTGCGTTCCGGTGATTACCATATATACTTATATTTCCAGAAGTTACAGTAAACGTGCTTCACACCGCTATTTTCTTCAATTCAATAGACACTGTATTTAAATGGCATTCTAGATTGTTAAATTCTTTCGGTACATTCCTTGCTCTCCCCAGGATATGTTATAGCGAGCATCTGGCGCTGGAGAGAATCCAGGTAGGCCTAAATGTGGTGCTTAGGCCTCGTTTACGGAAACGCGGGGCGTCGCGCGTCGCGCGTGGCGTGGCGTCTCGCGGCGCGTCGGACGTTTTTACTGTTTACGTAGCGGCGGCGCGTGAAGCGGCGCGTATCATCGCACGCGTAAACACAAACTTATAGCAATATATGATGCTGTTTATAGAGACGCGGGGCGGGAAGAGTGGCGGCGCCCGCCGCGGGCGTAGCGGCGGCCACCGCCGCGTGCAACGGCGGTGCAACTCACTTTTGAACATACAATTATCTTCTAAAAAAATAATCGATCATATCATACTCCATTGCGATGGTGACTACGTCTGTGTTGCATGATGACCAAATAGACTGGCAGAAGGTTCCGCCACAGGCATCGCTTCATCGAGAATCGCCGCTGCGTGCGCCGTCGCGATGAACGCCGCGTGAGACGCGGCGATGCCATCCGCGGGCGCCGCCGTAAAACACGCTCCATTTCAAGCAAACGCGTGTAAAATCGCTTCTCCGTAAACACACTCATACAACGCCCTACATTTGAATTTAGTGCGGGCCGCGCCGCCACACGCGACGCGCGACGCCCCGTCTCCGTAAATGAGGCCTCAGAGTCTCCATTGTCGATATACGCCACCAGGGAAGTTTTAATGGAAAAAATCTTATTATATGTATTTTTAATAGTGTATATTGTCTCACATGTTAACTACCCCACTTTTCGTATTCCATGCAATCTTTTTTCCATCCCAAGGTTGCCTGGAAGAAATTGCGGATAGCGATAAGGCCGCCCTTTGTACACATTTCTTCAAGTCCTTTTTATTTTATTTTTATGTGTGTACAATAAAGAGTATAAATAAATAAAACACATACTCGGCCTCCGCACTTGAAGGTTTCCTCCCCACAAAAAAAAAGGTTGTTAAGTTCTCGCGTAAATAGGAAGATTAGCATCGTTAATGGGAGTATTTTTTCTAACCAGTACTGGAATTAATAACATACCACCGCGCTTCACAAAGGGTGCAGCCTATTTAACACGCTTCATAAGTACCATCTGTATGGACATTTAACGGACAAATTTCCCCAGGCTAGGTCATTAGTTATTTTTAATAATACTATCCGGGTCTATAATTGGTCTCTTGTCCACTTAACACATGCGAACTTAACGATCGCATAGTCACATTCATTGATATGAGTTTCGACAGTGATGGATAGGCGGTAGCTTGACAAGGAGTCAGATCTAGACCAGCTCCACCGTCTGTACATTCATATTCCGACATATTACCTCCGTGGCACAGTGAGAAATCGCTTGCTTTGGAATCGCTGTGGGTTCGAACTCGCGGGGATCAACAACTTTGTGTAGTTGTTCCTTACTGGCTGACAATGCATGCCGATCACCTGACTGTCTATAAAGTAAGATGATCCATGCGTCGAATGGGCATGTCAAAAATTCGGTCCTGCTCCTGACCTCTCCCCGGTCGTGTTGGTCTGTCGTCCCATCCGATTATGAGAATAAACGAAAGGCAC
Source organism: Furcula furcula (assembly GCA_911728495.1). Taxonomy (NCBI): domain Eukaryota; kingdom Metazoa; phylum Arthropoda; class Insecta; order Lepidoptera; family Notodontidae; genus Furcula; species Furcula furcula. Next base: position 1,712,009 of record OU452243.1, read on the forward strand.
GTTAAAATTCGGTCCTGGCTATTGTCATCTAGACAGCTAAGTCAGAAGCCTAACGGTAGCTTGAAAACTCTGACACCAGGTTGGCCATTAACCATACGACAAAAAAGAGAGTAGGTAAAGGAAAAGCGAGTGCCTACACAAGCACTTGTGCTCTCCCACGTAGATGGATGATCTTGTGAAACATTGGCCGCTGTAGTCCTATCAGTCAGGAGAATATTATTATTATGTGTAATAGCTGTGCTAACACATAGGCTGGAATATAATAATCTTTTTCTTACTGCCGCACCTTCAAACGCCAATTATAGTTAATTGTCACTAATCCATTTCTTGAAATCGGATATTATTTCGACACTCGCACAGCTAATTAATAGTTAATACTCTGTCAGTAAGTAGAGATATCATGTATCTCGTACTCAATAATTATAAATTTAAAAAAATAACCATAAACGACTCCGCGTGTCGAAATAACTAGATTTCAAAATGGCTTAAATAGAATTAACGTTAATTGACGTTTGTGAGTGCGGCAGATAGTTTTGTTAAGCTAGTACCATCCAGGGCTGCATCGCTACTTATTACTAGGTGCATCTCAGTCAACACTGGCTTATTTCTAGTAAAACAATAATGTTACGGTCACCTAGTTTCTACGCAAATTCAAACAACTAGCGGACTGATCACTATTAAATGGAACTATGTCAGACAAAATCACAATTAGGTATTCGAAATTACATACATACAGTTATCAAATCTAGGGCGCGTTGTGTAACATAATTGTGTTACTTATTGTTTAAATCAGATTCACAATATGTGCGGACGCAGCGCTGCGTTGTCGCAATGAGCGCCCTAAATTTCACTTAAGAAATGCACTGGCAGCGGTTTCGTCAAGTGCATGTGTTTGATGACTAGTTAAGAAGTTATTTAGTGGTAATTTTTTGCCCGATTGACCCAGAAGGACGGCTATGTTTTCTGAGAGTATGAACGCTTGTAGGTAGGTGTGTATTTCTCTTTAACACGGCCTGCAACCTGAACGGTTCTATATATTTTGATTTATGATATTTTGATAGATTAGGTAGGATTAGGTGCCACAGACTATCTAAATACTTAAAAAAAAATACAGAACACTGTCCGTCAGCTGCCATTTTATTTTGTTTTTACTGAAAAAAAACCATTAGAGTATCAAATGAAAGGTCTGAACTAGGACTTTATTAAGACTATTATGTTTATTCGCATTTGGGATTTTATAATGTTGTTGATCCACCTAATGGAAGTTTTGCCGCAAGCATATTAAATTCTCCTACAGATCCACATGCTTTTTAAAATCACTAAAAACATCTAATAGTTCCAAGATTATCAAACAGATAAATCTATTTAAGTAATTATTCATTGTTAAGAAAAAGTAAATAAGTATTTATAACAGTTGTCTTCTTGCTATCCTATAGTCTCTACCTAGGATGGGACCAAATAACCATGTGTGGATTGTCCCAGGATATTATTATATTATAAACTAACTGACCCACGCAGCTCCGCCCGCGCTGTGTTTACGTTAACTAAACTTTCACTAATACCTATACATTCGCATAGAATACAAAACCTCCTTTTTTAAAGTCGGTTAAAAACTTGGACCCACTACGTACTGGCCCTCCGAAGCACGGAGACGTTTAGTTCAAATGGCGTTAAACGGTCACCCATCTATTTAATGACCTTACCTAACGTTGCTTAACCTGATCGATTTCCAAACATTGTTAAAAACTGTCTATGAGTGTTCCCTTACAAATATTTATTATAATTATAATGAAAAATTGTTAAAATCGGAGCAAGCGTATAACCAAGTACACATTTTGACTTTAGTCCCCTCTCCCAAGGGAACCATGCCGAATGTCGGGATAAAAAGTATCCTATGTCCTACCTCGGAGTATGAATTCAAATCATGCCAAGTTTCGTTTCAATCCATCCAGTAGTTTCGGCGTGATGCTCAGCCGAGATACAGACAGACAGACAGATAGACAGACAGACAGACAGACAGACAGACAGACAGACAAAAATAAAAAGAAATACATTTTTGGCTTTAGTATCGGTTATAGAATGCCCTCCAAACATAATTTTCAAAATATCTTCAATGTACAGAATTGGACCTGTTACAGTTTTATTATAAGTATAGATAAATAGGAATAAGTAGGCCATTTGCGGTTGAGACCATGGGGCCTTGGTCTCATCAGACGCACGGTTTGGTAAACAAACTTATCGAAGTCTCAAGAGACCGTCGGGCTGGTATTTTTTTCTGCCAGTCTCTTAGGTACCCGTCCCTCTCAGTGCGGCGACAACTTAGAGGAAATCTTTTACTTAGTTTAAGAAAATTTAAGCCATTTGTACATTCTATGTTTTAGTTCTAAGTTTATACTGTAAATATCTTATTGGTGTACAAGAAACAGAATACTCTATTCTATTCTAAATTTGTAAATATACTGTAAATATTTAGTTGTTATGGAAATAAAGATATTTTGGCCTGTTAAATAAATAGGTATGTATAAGTTGCCAAAGACTTAGCCCGACCGTCTCATAAGGCTCACTGAACTTCTCAACACAATACCCTAACGAAGTCGGTTAAATATGACAAACAAGTTGTTTTGAATTCAACAGGTACACGGTAGGTAATAAAAAAACGCAAGTTGACCTTGTTAGCTTGTTCGATTTAGTGGCTAATTGCTACTTCGAGTCTCGGCGGGCCGTAAGTGTACCGATGTGCGAATGTTTCGAGGTCGATCCATTATGCTAACTTAAGTTCTTTATAATTACATACATTGTCATATCTGTAATGTTTTATCTTTAGTTAAATATATAATCAATATTTTTAACGTCTTGAGTACTATCCTATTTTTATCGGCTCTAATTGAGGCTCGGCAGTCACTAAAACGGACTTTAACCTTTTAATCCGTAGCTGACGTCTCGAATAGATCCCGAAGATGCCTGACAATTATGCCAACTTAGTATCGTGCCTATTTCCCCGAATGGATCGGTAGAATATTTAATATCTATGTCCACCTTTCTCTAGCTACATCAGGGCTCGTTCAATATGGGGCGAGGCTACTTCCATTAATCGGGCAATTTTCCAAACTCCGATAGTAAACATTTCTAGACGACAAAAGAAACAACCAATACATTGTGCGACCAGCACTGGCTGCCTCTAGAAACCAATGTCAATTTTAATCCAAATTTAATTTCGCCAAACTGTCAACACGGATGACAGTGGCACTAGATTTGAATGATTTCCAAATTGTCAGGATCAATCACAAACCGCACTTGCAATCATCAGGTCACAGACTCCTGCAAAATTCAGGACCAATAAGGTGCCACCGATGGTGCAGTGCAAGTGGCAAAGTACTAGGAGTGCATGGTCAGATTGGGTCTGTTGTTGACACTTAGAAGTAGAAGAAGGCATCACAATTCACATGCATCGTAATCTGAAGAGATCTGCGTATCTAAAAAGGCCACTTTCATTGAATCATAACATGAGTAAGTTACGGTTTAATTTTTATTCGTATAGTAGCATTAACACCAAATATAAGTCTACTAATTAATGCTAACAAATGAATTAAGTTTGATTGACCTAAAATGTGTAATCACTTTACGAAATTGCGAAGAATCTGCTGCCGATAGAGGTCCACTGCTGAAGAAAGGCCTCCCCCTTAGAAGGGAGGGGTTGCTATAATCCCCTCGCTTGGCAGGCGGCTTGGGTATCGCAGTATAGGTGGAAGATAAATCCAAAAGAAAGATGCTGCTGCCCGTCTTCCTGTTCTCGCTTAGTCGCCTGTTACGACACCCAACGAGCGGAGATGGGAGAATGCAGAATACGAATTCCTTTAATGAAATGCTTAACATGGCCTTTTTTGGCCCGCTGGAGTTCTTAATTTTTGTCGAAATCATCGGCTCTACATGTTGCATTAAAGTGAAATGTCCAGAGATTTCGTTTTAAACAAAGATGTTTTCCAAAGTATGAATTCTCTTTTAAAACGTCATTATTTTTTGAGAAATCAAAGACGTTTAATTAAAACTTGGTTATTAGTTGACGAGAACGTTGTATGATTGCGGGCGTTGTAAGACACGTGACAGATAACCGCCAATATTACCCAGGTACTGAGTTAAAACTAGTTTCAATTAATACATTTTAATTGGATACATACAAATGTCATTACTAGCTGACCCGCGCTAGCGCTAACACTCTAATTTCCGGTCTACTCCTAATTCAAGAATATTTCACCAAAACTAATCTATTTGTACTATTCTAAAGTACAGTACATATTTGCCGATTCCGTGAAAGTGTCAATACTACACATATTATGTGGCTTCGACGCTCTTCCAAGACGTAGGTTGAATTATCTGGAAGTAGCTTATCTTACACCGTATATGTACAGCTTCAAGCTGACGCAGTAGTCTTTTCTTTGAAATAAAATATTTCATATAAACTTTTAACGCCCTATTTATTTACCAACTGTTTTCAAACTCTTACTTTCCCAAATTCACCTACATTAGGTACTACACTAATATTACTACACAAGGCATTCTATTGAACTCTAGGTAATTTTAAGATAACGCATTTTACAAATAGCTATATAGGTTATGAAATGTTTAGTAACTTATTATATTACATCAAACGACATCAGCAGAACGCTGTTACACAAACATGTTCAAATATATTTTTCCTTGATTTTGACCTCAAAACGGTTCCGATTTCATGAAGGCAGCACAATGATTCACGTAGATGTGTTAATGTTGCGAAAAATCTGCCTCTCCAAGGCGCGGGGTATCGTGAACCACTCGCCAAAACCAATGTCACTCGTGCCCTGCCAATGTACTGCTTACGTACTTTGCGTATTTTTAAAGTACCCATATAAAATTACAAGTACAACTACAGTTTAATTTCCCTGACCCAATTAACCAATAAAACAAGTTTTATAGGTTTTTTTTTACTGCATTTTATCACTCTATGTGTAAGTATATGTATAAAGTAGTCTCGACTAGTGATACCTGTAAATATACCCATATTCCCACTTGAAATTTTCTGGGAACATTGCCGGCAATTTTCCCACGATTTGGGAATGTACCCCGCCCGGGACGGTACGTCACTAGTCTCCATACATAGGTAATACATACGTAACGGAAAACAAAGTTTATGATGGGAACATAAAGGAAAAAAATATATAGAACTACTTTATTTTTGATATCGTAAACTCATTACCACTGTTACCAACATAGCTCTTAGAATCTGCAAGTCGAAGTGACAATGAACAGGCCACGTCGCTCGAAGAACCGATAACTGATGGAGTAGAAAGGTTTTTGAGTGGCGACCACGAACCGGTAGATGCAATTGTGTTTTAAGGTTTTCTTTATTATTTATAGGTATTTATTACTAGGTACCATGTGCAAGGAGCCGTCCAGGTAGGTACCACCGCAGTGTCAGATATTCTGCCGCCAAGCAGCAGTGTGTAAGCATAACCAGCGTGAAGGCCACTGTAGCTGGTGAAATAACCGGACACATAGACTTAATATCTAATGTCATAAGGGTCGACAACCTGCTAGTGATTCTTCTGTGTTGCTAGCGTCTAGGCTGCGGTGACTGCTTACCACATTAGTAGTGAAAAAAAAGTTTGTATACGATACTTGAAACCTTGAATTGCTATATCCTTGAGTATGTGCTATGTTCAACCAGTCAGCCAGTATACTATGTACACTATGCAGTTATATTGATGATATATTTTAAGATCAGGTACATAATAGTTAATAATGTTGTGAGCTGGTATCCAGACGTCCCCGCGCGGGGCCTCGGAACCTTCGCAGCTCGCGGCCCTCACTTCAATTTATTTAAACTTAACCCAGTGATCATGACACACATTTTGTGATTACGTACGGCCGTGTGTGCGTCCGCGCATAATTCGTTAACGAATTTCATTCGCCTTTTTTATTTTACTTCAAAATAGGACGGCTTAGTAGGTCGATATATTTAGACGCGGCTTTTAATTTGGCACTTATAGGTCGAGATGGTGTATAGTCGATAATTTGTTGAATGACGAACAATGAAGGCCCAAATATTTTGGAGTTATGTGAATATTTTTATATGTTACAAGGACGTCCGTAATAAAGCGTTGTTACGAGGTCGTAGGAAATAGAATGATCGTGCGGCTTGACTGTATTTTATTAAGAAATAACTAATTATTTACAAACGTACTCTACACTTGTAATCAACTAATCAATAGGCTCAAGCCATATTAATTAGTGAGAAAATCCTATTAAACTGATCAGTTTATTAATAATATATAATAGTTACCAAACATTATATAATATTATTCTTTATATTCATTAAAATAGTAATGAAAAAAAAACAAAGATATTTTTTTAAATAACTCAATAAAAATAATAATGTTTAAATTGATTCGGCGAAGGCGGAAAGAGCGGTCGCCAGATAGAAGCGAGGCCAGCCGTCAAGGTCCTCAAAAAGGCAGCCATAAAATCATTTTAGACTTTATCACAATTGGAATAGTGTTGTTATTTATTTGGGAGTCTTTGTACGATGCAAGACAATAAGTTGGGTGTTTTTAATGCAACATTTTTCAGTAATAGGTAGAGATCAAGGTTGCTCGCCGACGTGTCGAGTGTAGATCTGAGGCCGGCTCGCACGAGCTGTGTGGCTGATGATAAGGCAACTCATACTACATCCCGTTGGGTGCCCGTAAGAAGCGACTAAGGGAAATAAGAAGGTGGGCAGCAGCGTCTTTCTATTGGCTGCGATCCACAAGACGTCTGCCAAGCGTGAGGATTATGGCAACCCCTCCCTTCTGAGGGGGAGGCCGTTGTTCAGCAATGACTTTCGGCTGCTGATGATGATGATAACTAGTATGGTGTGTGAAGGGGGATGTACTGACTTTAGTAGTTCGTGTACACCATTGCTTCATCTGTTTTGTTTGGATACTTGAATGAATTATTATGATAAATTAATAAGTTTTTCATTGCTATTCCTGCACTTTTTTAAATTCATCCATCTCTTTATTCATATATCAGTGAAAATTTAGTTTGAAATCTAGTTTCGTAACGCCATTAAAATAGAAGGATAAAAAGTGAAAGAACATTGTTAATTTAATTAACAACGCTTTATATAGAACTTTAAAATGGAGTGAGGTCGTCTATACAATACGTGTATTTTTTTTAATAAATATAGCCTGAATAAACACATCTGAATTCCACCTACAATCTAGTCAAGAAATTGAGTATAAATAAAATAAAATAAGCTATGTATTCCTTTGGCCCCGACCGAAGGGGCTAAACTAATCTCCTGTTTAATATATGAAATAGGAGATTAGTTTAGGACTCATTACATTAGAAAATAGTTTAACTAAAACCATGGCTTCGACTAATATTCTATGGTAATCAGAGAGAGCTATGCGACGGTGATCCCTGCTTACTCTCTCCCGAGGTAGAGTCGTGATATCGATAGGATTATTGTAGTAATAATAATACCATAAATTATTATAGCCATAGCAACACCGCATGCAAAATTAGGTCACAGATGGATGTCCCAAATTCATCGCAAACTTAATTAATAAATGGCTCTAACAGTGACAGAAATGCTGATGAAATAAGCGCCCGGAGATGCAAACATTTTGCTTTGCTGATGAAAGAACTCGCGGAAAAGAGATAGATATATTGCCCTGGATTTGACATCAGACCATTTATTTGTATTTGAAAAAGTATCAATATGTAGTAGAGTCCAACTACCATGCTCAGAATCCGATAATGACTCATTAGCTCATCATTTAAAATCTAAGTAATACCGTATCCAGCTTTAGTTCCGTTATCACAAGACCATGTAATTACGTCTTTTCTCGTTTAAAGTATATCTGACTACATTAATGAAGCTGCATAGTGTCAGATTTACAATCAGTTTAAAAACTCTAGGCCTAGGTGGTAGGTTCCTCGTGCATGAACCGTCCAGGTAGGGACCACCGCAGTGTCAGATATTCTGCCGCCAAGCAGCAGTGTGTAAACATTGCTGTATTCCGGCTTGAAAGGCACTGTAGCTGGTGATATTACCGGACGTCTCGGGTGACGTGCGACAGTGCGATGCAGCTGAGGCGGCCATGTTGCTTACCATCGGGCGTCACTGGGTTTGATATAGAAACCCCTCCCAGTCCATTGTAACATTTGATTACGGTACGGAACTTGATAAGTGCAACTCACAGTTGACCAGTTTGATTTTCCGAACCCTACATTGGGTCCCCCAAAAAATATAGGTAAACGAAATGTAATACATTAACATTGGCTTTGTAAACTTATCGGAAGTTTACAAATAACATAAGCAGACATATGACGTCACACGCATACAGAAATTCTTTTAGGAAGTGAATTATCAGAGCTATCTCTAACAGCTGCAAATTGGCTAGAGCCCGCTATCAAAGTAGGCCAAGGTCGCTGAGCCCGCGCGGATGTCCGCGGACCAGCCAAGCCTGACCTCCCAGATAACAGGACCGAATCTCCTGCAGTGGGCGATGACGGACTGCGCGCGGGGGTGCGAAGATCTATTCAATCTGGTAGCGAATCGCAACATTTTTGCCCCGATGTGAGCCGAAAAGTGCCGAACTTGGACGAGCACGCGTGTATATTATTTGGCGCATATCGACTGTTTTCTTTTGTTTGTGTTAGTGTGCAAGTGAAGCATTGTGTCGTTAATGTGGACTGACATGAGTTTCCAAGATTAAAAGTTAATCAAAGTCTCTAAATATCGCACTCCCAAACGTCAATTAGCGTTAATTCTCTACAAGCCTTTTTTTTGGTAACTGAATAGTCAGTTTCCGCTAGCAGAGTATCTATAATAATCAGATTTCAAGAACTATATTAGAAAATAGTTACTTAACCTATTATATTATAGCGATACCTACTATATCAGTGATAATTAACATTAATGGACGCTTGTGAGTGCGGCAACAAGACCTATTTTGGCGATTGGGTGACATAAGAATCAATATTGATACAACTCGAAAATCTAGAGAACCACGGAGGAAGCTCACATAAGTTGACATACATATTAAGTATATAATTTTCTATGACAAATATGCACTAATTTCACTTTATTAATAAAATTCATCAATCAAACTTTAAATCTCAACCAGCTAGATCATTTTATAAATAGACAATATGTACTCAACTTTCACATTTTTGTAATAAAAAATCTCCAAAGATATTTTTTTCCTTTTTTTATTTTCTTTATTCCACGGACCATAAACAAACCCTTTTACGATAGCGCCGTCGATAGAAAAAAAAACTACATTTTTTAACATTGTTTCGATAGCTCGTATATAACTGTAGTCCGTTTATGGCGGGATTTTTATGAGTGCTGTAAAAATACCGTAAATAAGCGCACATAATGACTGCGCGACAACCCTTTACAACATACCCTTTACAGCAGGGTTGGTAAAACAATGTAAACATAACAACTGTGTTTTCTAATGGACCATTCCTTTTTTAAATCTTTCACTGATGATTTATTTCACAAATTGGTAGATTTAGTTGTACGATGTCTTTTAGTAGAACACCTGCATTTAACTAATTTAGTTCTAGATCTTTCTTCTTTCTGTTTTTTAAATATGTAAAAATGTTCGCCAAAATATAACCACTTTTGAACAGATCAATTAGCTAAAATTTCCTATTCACAAAGCAATTACAAAACTGACTGCTACGTATATTCATTTTCACGACGAACACCGGCCTAAGACGTAAAATTGTTACCGTATGTGCCATATTACCTCACGTCACCTACAGGTAGATATCGTTCTACAAGAAGGCAACAATATCTAAAAATTCTAAATCTAAGCATAAGCTATTAGCGATACCTTACCAAGCAAAGCGTCACATCGTTCTTACAGCAGCACCTAGAAATCCAAATACCCACCACCCACTTAATACAGATTGACCTAAAACTCTCCGAATACCAATAATATAAATTTTCCCTACTCGCCCGGGGCGTCAGCTAGAAATAAGATGTAATCCAAGGCCAAGAATTAGCGTTGCCATAGCAACCGGTAAGTTTGCGGTATGAGCCCTAGATAGTCAATGAACTCTGCGCGATTTTGATAAGAAAATGTTAGGGAGAGACTTCATTAACGCGGTATTTATAGCGGAGATTAGTGCTCCAAATTTATGAGACACTTTCTGCTTAATACTTAAATAACACTAATTAGCATTTTGGCCCGTGGGGTGTCCGAGTAAGAATATCACCCTCTCATCTCCAGCCGTTGGGTGTCCGTAAAAGGCGACTAAGGAAAACAAGAAGCCGGGCAGCAGCGTCTTTTTATTGGATTACCTACCACCTATACCTCCTCCGATCCCCAAGCCGCCTGCCAAGCGTGAAGATCATGGCTACCCCTTCCTTCTAATGCAGAGGCCTTTGTTCAGCAGTGGACGTTTCGGATGCTAATGACGCATTTATTATGGTAGGAATACTTACAAAAAAAAACATCTGTGAAATTAGCTTAATGCAGGAATCAAAATCATCCGTATTGATTTAACATTCATAATATCCTGGGACAGTTTACACACGGTCATCAGACCCAAACTGGGATGAGCCTATAAGTACTATGGTAAGCACATCTATACCTATATATAAAAATGTATCCCTATTTCCCTTGGTCACGCACTGCATCACGCGTGAACGGATGGACCAATTTCGCTAATTCTTTTTATGTTGTGTTTATTATTGTCAGTAGGGAAAAAATAATAAAGTAGCGCAGAACATTATAAAATTATGCGGGCGGAGCTGCGCGGAACAGCTAGTAACTGATACAAATACTTACTTAAATAAGCTGTTTTTGTAAATATAAACTTATATAGGTAAACTAGCTGACCCGAGCAGCTCCGCCCGCGATTTTTTTTTATCACGATCTATTCTCATACCTACCAAATATACATAAAAATCAGTCGAGCCGTTTTGGAGGAATTCGATCACAAACACTTACTATCCAGGTTGTTATCGCACTTGTATTTGCGCATGTCGTGGTCACCTATAATTATTACAACATTTATCTCATGTTCTGTGCTCATGTTCTTCATTTTTGATAATGTATGTAATGTTGGCGATCCTTAATAAATTTAAAAAGAAAAAAAAAAACACCGTGACATGAGATTTTTATCTATACTAAAGATATCACACAGTCATAGGATAAACAGACAGGGTCATGCACACTGGGTGTCCATCTGTCCTGGGTGGGAATCGAACCCATGCCTATTATTATTAGGTAGCGGCCAGGTTATTTAACCACCAGACCAACGGACCCGTAAAATTATAAGGACCCCTTCATCTCAGCGATCGCTAAATATAAATTAATCAACACTAGTCTTACTCTGCGATAGACCTTACTCAACCGTTGCCTAGGCGACGGAACGAGATATGAACCGAAATACTAAATGTATTGTTACTTCATGAAACTTTCTCAGCGGATGTGGAAACAGGAACATTTTTTATCCACCGACATATTTACTGTACCGAAAAAAAATCAAAATCTATGTTGCCAATGTCTTATTCATCGGCGCGAATGTAAGACTGTAATAATTTTATAGACTAACGAAGTATTTATAGACTTACTCCGGGTATTTTCCATAAAAAGGCAAGATGGCTAAAAAATACCTTCGGAAAAGATAGTAACGTTGTCTAATACTGGATGTTAACTACTATTATTTTGTAAGGACAGGTCTAATCAAGAAATTCTCGAAGTCTAGCCCTATTTATTACTCCTAAAAAAGTTATATGTCTTTATTTTACTAGACTGGGTCTAGTAAGATTGCAAAATCAATTAAAATCCTAATCATACTAGAGGACTTTTACTCAAGAGCAAACTGTAGATATATTTATTACAAATTTACAGGGGATCGAAATTCTATTTCCAGAAAGAATAGAATTCCTTAAATCGTTTAGCTTTTTTACAGTGTGTTTGCAATTTATATATCACAGTCATGAAATTTCTTTTTCGTTCTATGAATGTGTTATACTTATGTTTCGTGCATGGTGACCGTGAATGCTGTAAAGTGTTCAAAACGTTGAGAAAGATAAGTTTTATTTGTAATATTTGCGTATAGTATCAGAAATAATATTTTAGGTATACTTTAGGTTTACTCTTAAAAAATTTGTTATATCAACTATATCTTAATCTTCTAGTGTAGCACTTGATCAATCCACGTGCTATCAGATCACCCACAATGTTATCTAAACATAATTGTACGATCAAAATTGCTAAACTAATTATCTACTAATATAATCATACAATGATACTATGAGGCTATGGCCAACAATAACCAATTAAGCCAACCTTAAACAATTAAACAAAATTAGACTTTCGTTAAAAGTTATAAAGTCGAATTCGCATTGGAGAAACACATTTGTTGGATATGTTAAGTGTATGAGGTGATCTTGCGCACGCGTCGCGGCCGGCGCGGGCGCATCGCCGAATGTGTGTCAAGGAAACGCGAGTATTGGAGAAAAATTTGCGGACCTTGGCGTTGCAGATTAGAATTAGGACTGTCTGTGTATATTTATTTTATTACGTGTGTTTATAAAAAGAAAATTGCGTGGGCGATAGTGAATGAAGGTTGACTAAAGATTGTAGTTTCATTTTTTTTTCGTATCTTATCTTCTGAACTTAGTGGTTACTTCGTCAATAATTTGTTACACCAAGGTGAAGTAACATTTACTTCAGATAATGGAAAATTTTGATAAGAGGTTACAATTTTTTTAGTTCATACTTCTAGTCAAGGTTCTAAATGATTAATGTCATTTACCGGACATGAAAATTGGACTAAAATAGTACTCAACCCCAGCATTGACGTCGGGATCTCACGGGACGGCACTTGTGGTCACTGTGACAGCCAGCTTACACAGAAAGGGCTTTCAATTAAGGCCGCGGTGTAATCCGATGCTGGCTTTAAAAATCATCGCAAAATAATAGAATTTCAGATTTATTATTTAAAAAAATTAAGAAATGACGTATCGGATGGGTTCAGAAAAATTCTGACCTGACTAAAGTCTCAAATGCACTATGAGTGTAGAGGAAGGTGGAGTGAATCTGTCTGCGCAATCAGTCCTACGCTGTTCCTGCTGATCTTCTCAATGATTGGTCGCTGAGCCGTATCGGAAAAAGGACATACATGTCATAAAACCTTTTCTATAGTTTCAGACATAATACTACATAAACAATACAGAGCAAGGTTCAAGAGGTGTGCGTATTAATGAATCACATGATTTAACGAATAATTTTAACTCATACCTCACGGAACATTTTGAATACCTCACCTCACTCAACATGTAAATCACATTGGAGATGTCAGGAGGTGTACTAGGGACACATAGGATTCCGTATTCTTAGAAAGTCTTCGGCACTAGGCTACCAAGATTGCTACTGTATTGATGAATAGATCTAGGAAGCAATCTTTGTGCTCACCGTGCCAGGCTCTGATCTTTTGTAGTTCTTATCGCCTCACGCTTCACCGCCCCAGAACTAAGAAATGGAAAAAATGCCAAACAATGAGAAAATTCGCCAATGTGGAATGGTATTAATTGGAGTTTATATTATAAGGAAATTGATATCTTATCATCTTTTGTTGTCTCACAGCGTGGAGATTAAATCATTGCAAATTAGGAAAGAATACAGTCGAGCGGCCATCTTTGACACTCTGAATTTTAAAAAAAATATTATATTTGTTAATAATTCTTCTGCATACAAGTGACTCTGGATTACCCCTAAATAGGTGAATGTGACTCTGGGAAGACACTTTGTTATTGTATTCTACACTGCACTAATTTAACACTTAAACTCAATAGGTTTTGTTCTTTTCAGTCTTCTCACCATGTCCGTTTGTCGAGGAGCTGGATAGCCTCGACAATCACATGGTGATGAAGCCAAGATTGATGAGCTTTCAGCTGTCCATAAATAAATCAAAATACTATAAAATCAATTGTCCAAGACTTTGTTTTGTTTTTTTTCATTTCCAAAGTTTCGTTACAGAATTTTATAATTTTTTTGACTGAGAAATCAAAAGTCGTTGAAGTTAACAATATATGTAATTGTAAGTATATTTATTTCCGCGATGATTATAATTAAGCTAAGTGACGGTAGTTCCTAATGATGCATTTTGCCTTAAAATTGTATAAGGCGATATAAAACAGATTACGATGATGCAAGACTTACCGTCTTTGATGTCAAAACGACGATTTACTTAATATCTTTTACATTTCTTGTTTGCCACGCATACTTTCACATTGTTCCTAATCAAAGGTCGCGGTTCAATTTGATAATGAGCTATAAATGTTTAGTACAGAGCAGATCGGTCAATGCCCCCATCACCGCGTCACGCGGACTATGAGTACCTAAATATTCCATGTTTAGATATTTTATATAACCTGTGACCATCTGTCACGTACAAGAACGCAATAACTAGTTCACACCGACAGAACAATATAACGTATTTGTGATACTAGTAGGACTCAATTATATATCGATGGACTCAAAGAACAACAACTATCATTAGCACAGTATCTAAAACCGATAAATATCAAGGAGACAAAAACATATCACACGTTGATTCTGCTAGTATAACGCTCTTACTACGTATCATATCGGAGTCTTGGGTAGAATCACTGACCTGAGGTACTATTATACTGATAGCTGGACATGCTTTAAATTGCCAAATGACAGCTATATGTTGTTTTGATTTGAAGCGCCTTTTGAGCGTCCAAAATGCGACATATTTTTGCCCGAATGCCCCAGGAAGAGGGTTACGTTTCTTGAGAGTATGTATGTATGTATGTCTAGTTCATTGGCACGGCCTCCAGCCTAACGGCTGATAAACTGCGAGTTATAATATGTGGTTGCATTCGTCTTAGTTGTGGGAGTGACCGGCTATATATTAAAAAAAAAATGGCAGCCGTCAGTCGCCATTTTGTAAGTAATTTTTTTTAGTTCCAAAAACATCAATATGGGTATCAAATGAAAGGTCTTAACGAAACGAGTTGATATATATATACTTACATGTGTATACGTTTTATATATGTAGTATAATGTAATTTAAGCCCATTTTGTTAGTGCGCAGTCGGGCTTTAAGTGCTTTTATAATGTATATACTTGATTTCTAGGGAATTATAGTTAATGTTGGCCTCAGATGGCCATGACTGCTTTACCCGAAAAGAGGAGGCGAGCACTTATATTGCAGGCGAGCACATTGATGATACAATGATGTCTCCTATCCAAGTGATGGTAAAATAGACATAATTAGATTTCATGTAAGTACATTGTTTAGAGCATAGAACGTGTACGGTGCAAGCATCGTGCATTACGTTGCGCTGTGTCATCATTTACGCCGAGATGCAGTATTGCAACGATTTCACAGTCAGTTCACGTTTAATAGCCAATCGGTTCGCGTGTGCTCATAACCATTAACCATTCCATACCATTTAGGGTTAAGTGCTTATAATAAACCATTTATCTGTACTTAACTCTTTCTCTTATTTATATACCATTATAAATACTTCTGTACGGCTACCAGATCGTACATTTTGGTCCTTCGAGCCGATTTCACCCAATAAAATAGCATTACGAAAAGTTTGCTTTGGAAATACATTCCATACGGGAAACTTCAAAACTGGTGTATGTAAATATGTCAGTATTTACGAGTATTTTGACTACACAGGCTTCCGGGCTGGAAACTCGCGGTATTTATAGCCCATGGGATTCGCTAAATAGACGTTTGATCGCCCATAAACGGTGCAGTGAACCCGACGGCGATAGTATTAGACTAACACGATTTCCAGTCGTGCTGGAAGATAATTCCTGCGTATTAATTGACAAATAATATGGTGTAAAACTGGATACTTGATACATACTGGAAAAAGACAAACACTTCTTGTTACGCCTCAAGCACACCTTTAGTTTCTTGAAGATATATTTACACCGGCATTCTTCAAGATTTAAAGTATGCCTGCATGATGGTGGTGGCGTTAATATCTTAACTTTTTCTTCCTAATCCTTTAATGTACCACTAGAGTCTACTTAACAAGTCTATTCTCGTCTGTTATGTGATATGAGTGTGTATAACACGAAATCCACCAATCGTAAGTGCGGATTAGTGGTACAGTTACGCCTATGTATACTAGAGCCTGAATCATGTCAATAAAAATGTCATCCATTATGGGTCAAGGAGGGACCTTGACCCTTAATGGATCACATTTTTATATCTGTTACTACTTTTTTAGACTACTAGTTATGAAGAGACTCGCTTGGCTATTCATTATAGACAGTTGCATTTCCGTTAATATGTGTTAATATCCGATAACCTGAAATAATAGTTTATAGACTAGTCTAGAACCTTTCAAGATTCTACAAGTCCTAGCAGACAACAAGCTAAACAAATGCGGTTATTTCTTTATTTTAGAGTCTTGACACTTCGGCACTCGGGCATTTAAGACAACGTAATCACCATGACGTTAGCATTTAAAGATACTTTCACTTTCAGGTGCGCACGCGCCGCGCCGGCGGTGGCGATCACCTCGGCGCGTGCGCAGCGCACTATCCACGACAACACACTACAATATTTAAAAATTGCGTTAAAAATGCTACTACCAATTATTTTGACATTAGAAAATCATTTTTTGGATAGTCGAAGATGAAAATAACGTGAACGTTGATAAGTATTTATATTGCAGTATTGTCTCCTAGCATTATACAATTAGGCCTAGAAAGCTCATGATTAGAAACTGCTGTGATCCAATTAAATCATTTATTTAAATAAATGCCATGCACAACTTTCTCAACAATTCAATCGAATAAAGCACCAGACCAGATTATATAAAAGATATCACATTATAAGATTTCTGATGTTCACAAACCGCGAACTATATCTTTATGGAGCACAACGTGAATTGCGAAACATTACTTGCCAAAGGAACTACTCCACTTGTAAAATGGAGGTCTTTCAGGTTGTTTAAATTTTTTGTGCGAGTCTGATGATCAGTTGAGATTATATCAGAAGCCATAAAATCTATACTTATAATAAAACTGTAACAGGTCCAATTCTGTACATTGGAGATATTTTGAAAATTATATTTGGAGGGCATTATATAACCGATACTGAGGCCGAAAATGATTTTTTTTTAATTTTTGTCTGTCTGTCTGTCTGTCTGTATCACGGCTGCGCATCACGCCGGTACTACTGAATGGATTCAAATGAAACTTGGCATGATTTGCGATCTTACTACGAGGTAGGACATAGGATACTTTTTATCCCATAATCTAGCACGGTTCTTTTGGGAGAGGGGATTAAAGTTAAAATGGGTACTTGGTTATACGCTTGATCCGATTTTATCAATTTTTCTTCATAATTATAATAAATATTAGTAAGGGAACACTCATAGAGAGTTGTTATCAAGGTTTTGTAATCGATCGGGTTAAGCAACGTTAGGTAAGGTCATTAAATAGATGGGTGACCATTTAACGCCATTTGAACTAAACGGGTCCGTGCTTCGGAGAGCAAGTAAAAAGTGGGTCCCAGTTTTTAACCGACTATAAAAAAGGAGGTTATGTATTCGATGCGAATGTCTGTTATTAAAAGTTTAGTTAACGTAAAAATAGCGCATGCGGAGCTGCGTGGGTCAGCTAGTGTTAAATAAGGTTTAAAAACCTACGTTATATGTAATATTTTATCATCTTCATCATTTAATTTTAATCCGCCTTGAGAATCGTCGTATTTAACTTCAAACAAACGCCTATCAACCATATATCATTTTATATATTCTATTCCTTCCTGTAAAGTTACGTAATGTAATGAGTATTAGCATGTATATCGTTAAGCTCTCCCAAGCGTTAATCCATTACAAAACATCACTTCAAAATCGTAGAGCTAACTGCATTAAAAAATAAAAGTTATTGTTAACAAGTGAAAGTAATTTCACCGACATGTGATTCCATCATTTGTGACCATCCAAAACCACGGTTACACGAGATATTTCACACGAAACTGTGTCGTAATACGTTTAGCGTAAGAATTATTATTGGACAGCGAGAGTTGGATGATTTAATGACAGCTCCAGTTGAGATGACACGCGAATTCGTGAAGATTGATCGATGCTAATGGCGATTTTAAGCAGTACGATGATATGTGTTTAGAGTTTCTAGCAGCATTAGAAAGAAACAAACAAAAAGAGAACTGCTAAATCAGCAAAATAAATTTCGAACCGCAGTATTCAGAGTTACCCCGCACAAAGAGAACATATTACAGGATAAGTTCACTCGGACGGACAACGGAACGTAGTTTGTCCAACTACATTATATTGATTACAGGTCTAGCGTATGCTGAAATAAATAAGTCAAGTGTGAGTCGGACTCGCGCACCGAGGGCTCCATACCATCTTTGGACGTATTAAAGTAATTTTAATATTCATGTTATACCGTCAGATAGCAAAAAAAATCAAACCGCAGAACTAAGTTTGTATGTCGAGATTTTTTTTAGGATTACTAAAAAACTGTACTATTAGAACTAGAAAGATCATTTTATTTTTCCTGTAAAATATAGATAGACATGTATTACCCATAATTATTTCAGATTTTTCCTTCCACTAACTTCGGAGATAAGGGAGTGGTATTCTTTTGACATTTTTGATTATCAGGCAAAAACTATGTGAAATAAACCAAAATAATACCCAACTCGATACAGTAGTCTCACTTTGTAATTTTGATGACCCATTTCGACCCGCATTAAAAAAAATAAAAATTCGTTTGCGATGAGATTGGGTAAGTAAAATTTAAAACTAATCCAAGTCAATAGCTTCAGTGGTTGCTGAAATATAGGTCTGACAGACAGACAGACGAATTCTCACCATACGGGTTCCTTTTTTATCTTTTACGTATATAACCCTACAAACCGAACCAGGCTTATGTATTTTAAAAGAAGAAGCAAATCGCTTAGACCGAACTGAAGGAACGTTACCACGTAAGGGTTTACTTGCCGTGCGTCTCGTCATCCGATGATAGAAATGGGATGGTGGAATCAAGCCAGTGACTGACTGGGCGTTTTGTTGACAATTAACCCTTCCCCTCCGGTGCACTTGAAACTATTGATATCAACACGTGAACAGATGAACGGCGTTCTGATAATATACAGCAAGGCCGCTTCGTATAGCGCAGATAACTTGACCTTATCAGTTGCATAGTAAGTATATAAACAGAATGTACGTATATTATACCGTTTATAGTATATTAGACCGCGGCCATTGCTGCAATAGATAAATTTCTTCTCTCATAGTTCTTAGGAGAACCATGGACCTGGAGTGTGCCTGTCAACCCCACCTATTATTATTTGTTTATTGTCCTAATGTTCAAGATTAAGTTACAATTTGATCGCATCTACCATAGAGAACTGTTTCTTGTTGAATTACCGACACCCCAGCATCTCTCGCCCATTGCATCTGATAGAACATTAAGTTTGTTCCAACCTTGGGAGAAAAGCTGTGTTGTAACGTGTTAAGGTTTTCGTATAGTCTCTAGAGATTCTAAATCAGTAAAAAAAGGGTCTGGGTCGAATAGGAATGTGTCCGAAGGAAAGTTTCCGCCACCTGTGAGCCTTAAAATTCAGAGGTATTGTCTATATGTCTATATTAAAATTATTTCAAAATTAGAGTCGAAGTCAAACGTTATGTGGTCTCCATATGACTGATGCAAAAAAAACTACCACCTAATATTATAGTACATATCTGTATTTACAGCCTAGCGGAAAAATAATACTGCGAATACTGTTGAATGCTAAAAATGCTAAGGAGAGAAAACAGTTACTTTTTAAATTTTATAATAAATTGATTATATGATTTAGCAGTGAAAGAGTTTAGTTATTAGTAAAAAAGAAATAATAATACTTTTTAAGTATTTGAAAGCCTTTTTAACATTAACACAAATTAGGTATGTATGTAAGTACTTATATTTTGATATAATTATTAGTAACTATTTTGATCCCAATAAACTGTACCTATTATGATTTCATATTTATAACTAAATTTATTTATAATTCATGAATTTCTCACGGTCTTGTATTGTTTTCTTACGCGATAAAAAAAGATTTTTGTATTTTATTAATAGTGTTGTCGACCTCCGAAATTTTCCTCTTAAATACGGATAAAATACTACCCATTATCTTTGTATTATTACTATTTATTATCAGTACAGTTATCGAAAACAAATCTCGCCATTTTGTAACAACGATAGGTAAATTTAAACTACTTGTAAAATTTAAAATCCAAAAGTGAATTGACAAAACAGAGCTTAATATTAGCATTAACAAAGGGCTTAATCTCTTTGTCTCTCTGTTTGTTCGTTTACTTCTCCGGAATCATAAGATAGATTTTGATACAATTCATATACCAACCCACTGATATTTTAGAGAATCTCTTCTCCTAGGACTAGGATATTTCTTCGGAGAAGAGATTCTCTAAAATATCAGTGGGTTGATATATGAATTATATCAAAAAAGCCCCCAAAGCCCCCTTAGGACGTCTACTGAGTAGGGCAGCGACCCCGAGGGAAATGGCGGCGGGGCTGTGACCGACGTCCCCGTGAGCACCGGGACTGGTTCCCGGTGCGCGCCCCCCGTCGGCGGGCTCAAAGGCAAGGCACTGACGGGGTTCTGGTGCAGATCCAACCGAAGAGGCCGGGGTGTGCGGATGCGACAGCCGCGGGGGTTTTTGTGGGTAAGACTCCCACATAGCTCACCTGTCGAGGCCCGGAGCTCCCGGAGACCTTTTGAAGGTACCCACGAAAAACACTAGGATATTAAGTTCCTTCCTTAAAATACTTTGTGACGCTGCCGCGAGTCTGTAGTATCAAGATAAAATAATGAACGTAAGGGTTTCCGTTCATATTCGGTACGTAACTGCGCAATACGTAAGACAATTCCGCGCAAGGCCACCACCGTCGAAAAACTCAGAACTTAGTCATTGTTGGAGAATGATTTAGGGCTTTGTTGGACAATTTGTAATGTTTTAAAAATAGCAGTGATAGGAAATTTCGTAGAAAACCCAGGGTGTAAGACACAAATTACCTTTTTTAATTTGAAATGTGTATTTAATATTATCGTCCCCGACTCTACATGGACTCTACTATTCCTAGGTTACGATATGTTTGGGTAGAGTGTGGTGTCTGGGTGAGAATAGCACCCTCCCGTCTCCCCCCGTTGGGGTTCCATAAGAGGCCACTAAGATAAAACAAGACGTCAGGCAGCAGCGTCTTTCTATAAGATTACCTACCACCTAAAACTAATACTGCGATCCCTAAGATGTCTGTCAATCATGGTGATTTGCAGTGCATGACTTTTGACTACTGATGATCATATGTTTGTTGCCTATATCATAATATCATGGTCATGTCTTTTGAAGAGCGGCTAATCCAGGTGATACGCCACATTTGATTAATTAAATAGTATTACATTTGTCAATGTCAACAATTTTTGTTTTGTTTTTTCCCGCCTTAAACATGTAGCTTATAGTAATTATCTAAACTACGCTAATCTTTTGTACTTATCTATATTTTGAGAATAATTTTATTCAATGTCGTCACTATTAAAGCAACTGCGTAGCCGACAATTCTCGTACTTATAATTTGTGTTAATTCAAGGGCATAGGTACATACTTACTGACAGGCCTCTTAAAATTGCTTTTTAGTCTAGTATTAAGAATGTATCCTTTTCCTTTTTAAAGTCCAGGGTATACATAGGTTCTCATATAAATACAGTGGTTTACCCATTATGCGTTAGTAAAATATAGTTTATTAAAAAAAAGGCGTTTGGCAATACAGAAGAGGAATCATATAAATAGGTTAGCCATGGATGAAACATGATGTTATTTTTTTTCTTTACCTCAAAATAAGGGTTACGTAGGCAAAGTCATTAGGTTTAATTCGCCTCAAAATAAAACTACTCCGAAATGCGAGCATTCATAATTTCCGTGTATATAATTATTATCAATTAATTATTCAGGGCTGCCAGGTTCCATTTAATATAAACATACAATGTATTTAATTATTGAAAGCACATAATGATTGATACTCGATTAAAAGTCAATCTCATTTAAGTACAATCAAATGGTATAAGAAAATAATTGTTATATTCTCAATGCTTATTAAAACAATATGGTCTATCAATTAATTTCTCATAACAGTATGCCTTAATAAAAAAGGTCACATAAATGAATTATTGTAGCTAAGAAAATAGACCAACCATTTTATCCTCAGCTGGTGATGTCTTATTTATAATAGCCTAAACATTAATAAAACATAAGCAACTAGAAAGTACGTTTACCTCCACTGTTCCTCGTTGTATGGACCAAAAAGGTTCATTATAATTAACTGTCCAACGACCGCGAGCTGCGTCTCTGCCAAAAAACTATCAATATTGTTGGTAACACCGTTTTTAAACAGCAGCACATGACCACAGACAAGGTAATTTAACTATCATTCTATTTACAAACTTTATTTTTAATATTACTTGCCATATTACAAAATTATCAAAACGATTCCAAATTCAAAAGTGAGTAACGTAAAATATCACGCAGTAATAAGAAAGTACTACTGAACGACCAGTGAATGTAAAATCGCGTGCGACTTTTAAGTAATAAATTGTTGTTGTTTTTACTTTCTTAAATTTCGAATATGAACACAAAACAATATTGGTTTAAATCGCACCGTTATTATGATGTTTATTTTTAAATAAAACGACAGTTTTATCTGTAATCATACTTGCTAGTACGCACTGGATTATAATTTAAATTACGACTAAGTGTTATCTAATTATTTTATATAAGTTGAGAGTCTTGAGAGTATCATTATACTGAATTATGTGATAAGTCAAAGATTACTTGTATTCGATGTTTCATTAATTAATCCATTTATAAATAATCAAAAAAATAGAAAATAAACCATTATAAAAATATATATATTTAAGTTCACTCACCAAGTCCAAAACGCAATCCAAGAGTTCACTGATCCGTCCACATGCACAATAATGATAATAATAATCAATAAAAATTAAAATAGTAATCTGAAAAAATGTCAGAACATCCAGTAAACAAAACGGTTATCCATAAAAAGCACTGGCATCACTGCTGTCACTGTCAGAATTCTTCAAATAAAGAACACACCACAAAATTTCAAAATACAGTTCCACGAAGGTTGCGTTCGTAACGTGTTCGGGGTTCTTTATCAAGCGACCGGCGCATACATACGTGCGTGCACCCGCTGCCGCGGCCCACGAGTCACTGAACTGGCGCACACCGCGCCCCCGTCAACCGGTGGATGGTCGCGTATATTTTTGTGACTGCTTCAACTAGTGTTATCATTGTCAAACCCTGAAATGGTTGTGGATTTAAGAAATTAGGTCAAGCGGCTAGCGCTGCGGCACGAAAGTGCTGGGGAGTCCATCGAGAGAAATGCTGAGACGTCCCAATGGATCCTTTTCGATGGAATAGTTTTAAACCTTCAAGAGTTGGGAAAAGCCAGCACGATACCATTTATTATTCTGAAGTCGACTTGTCGATCATTGAAAGATACCTGAAGAACTCAGACTAAAATAATTTTGGTCCCAGATTAAGAACAGTAACTGCTCTGTAACTTCAGATAATGGAGTTATGTACTTACTCTCTTATAGTGAGACTTCATTTATTGAGCGTTAGACATGACCAACAATTTAAAATAATTATATTGTTTCATTAATATTGGTATCCCATCCACTTTAGCCATAATCCTAGTGACTCTACATTTTATGAAATTAAACCTAATAATTGTTTATAATGTTTACTAGATAATAATATCATGTTATAAGTTAATTAATAAAAAAAAAACAATGAGAATAAATCTAGACAACCGGTTGATGAAGTTTTTATTCGTATCACTTCATTCCATTGTAACCCTCGATGTATTTTTGGACGCACTTTCGAATACGTCATTCCAATAACGTTTATAAAGAACTTGTAATAAAAACATAGTTAGGTATTGGCAAATTGTTACTAAACTTACTTTTCACCTGCTGAAAATATCATATATCAGCCGTGTTAACGTAGGTAAGCCTTTTAAAATATCCGCGAGGGGCTTTTAAAATATCCTTTAAAGTATTCATATACTTTAGATATTTTAAAAGGATATACTTCTCTATGCATTTATTTACTTATTTAACTCCAGCACCACTAGCCGAATAAAGAAAATGTATGGAGGAAAACTGAAAGTATGAGCGTTTGCCTATATGATCAAAACTGAACAGAGTGTACGCTTCATATTCGTAATTTGAATCGCTTTATCATGCAAAGTAGATGAAATCGTCCATCTTTATAGGATGTAGACCTATCCCAATTTCATCCATTTTTAAACTATGTAGACTTAGCCAGATTATGCACGATTACTTTGTTTGATTAAATTCAATAACTTATAAGTTTTTTGATAGAGTCGGTAGAGTTTAGAATATTAAAACAGAGTTTAATATTATTAGTATGCAAATACATAAATATCATAATAACACCGATAAAATACGTAAATTTATTACATATTACGATGCATAATAATTATACAAACTCAAGAAAAATAGATTTTAAAATTTAGATCAGAGTAAAAAGCTATATCTCTGTTTTTGCTTTGTTACTAGTTAATTCAACAGAATCAGTTCAAGACCAAAATCAAGAAAAATAATAACCATTGAATAAAATCTATAAAAATCATGTGATTTTTACATATTATTTTTAAGACACGAGTACTTTGATACATCGTTATAATTATTACATTTATGTAGAATTTTAGAGAATATTACAAATACAACCAATTAAAACGATCGAGCCAGCCGATTCACAGCGAGGACACCCGATCGTCGCCGAAGAGTGCCGACCAGCACCGGAGATTGCCGATGATGGCCGACTGTTCGCGGCCGCCAGCGAGGTCGCACAGCGCGGGAAGCGCGTCACTTCAAGGTAAATTCTTTTCCCGCCAAACTACGTCGTACTGACTTTGTATTGTTGATATTAATCAAAAGAAACAAGAAGCAATGAGTAAGATTAAGTAAGTCTGATGGATAAACAATTTAAACTTCTACGAAATAAGCGATCTGGTGTATGATGTAGGTCTAAGACGAATTCAACCTGCTTATTTTGATATGCTTCATACCTTAACATTTCTTACAAAATTATTTCTTGATTAGCCAGCTAATCTCTTCGGAACCAGTCTGAAGAAAAGAAAATATCACAATTCACAGCGTCCCCTGTGACACACTTTTTTATGAATGTCTTTTTAAAATTGTGTAGTCACTATGGATTTAAAAAAAAGAAAAAAAGTGTCATGTTTCTGTTTTTCGAATCCAATCATATCGATAAGTAAGAACGTGCGCAAGTGTTCTCTATTTCGTCTTGTCTTACTGTCCAATTAGGTACTTATAAATCTACTTATCACACAGACTACTCATATTAAGTAGTCTGTGACATGTCATGTGCTGTAACAGACTACCTGCCGCGCTCACATTCGTGAATTAGCATTAATTGTCACTTCATCAAAATTTAACAACAAAAATATTATTAATTTTTTCAAGGTTTTAACGATTGCATAATTATTGTAATAATGACATAAGAAACAGATAGAACAAAGAAACTGACAGATGTGATCTATTAAATTAAACTTCAAGCCATTTTCCTAATCTAAGTACTTCGACTTTAGTCCCATTGTTGTGTACGAGATAATCGTTATCTCTGCTCACTATCAGGGTTTTAATTGGCGTCGAGTATCAAATAATCCGATTTCAAGCACTAGATTAATGATAAATAACAC
Source organism: Furcula furcula (assembly GCA_911728495.1). Classification (NCBI taxonomy): domain Eukaryota; kingdom Metazoa; phylum Arthropoda; class Insecta; order Lepidoptera; family Notodontidae; genus Furcula; species Furcula furcula. Next base: position 1,737,865 of record OU452243.1, read on the forward strand.
TAATTGACGTTTGTAAGAGCGGCAGTAAATTCGACTGGCTTGTACCATATTACTACTATTTATTCATAATGAGTGAATAATATTTTTATTTTATTTTTTATTTATTTGTTTTAATATCATCATCATCAGCAGCTGAAATACGTCCACTGCTGGACAATGGCCTCCCCCTTAGAAGGGAGGGGTTCCCTTAATCCCCATGCTTGGCAGGCGTCTTGGGGGTCGCAGTATAGGTGATAGGTAATCCAATAGAAAGACGCTGCTGCCCGTCTTCTTGTTTTCCCTTAGTCGTCTCTTACGAACACCCAACGGGAGGAGATGGGGGGTGCTATTCTTACCCGGACACCCCACGAAGGTACATTTCATGGAGTCATAAACATTCAACAATCATAGATATTATGACATTAAATTACATGTCATACAATTACATTCCAATATGTAAAGCAAGGAAGATAGAGGAGTTCGATTTATATTTGTACGCGTGGCTGTAACCAGATAAGCACCGCGCTCTTGACGACGCAAAACTGTAGTCATAAAGCGCGTTTATGGTCCAGTTTTATTTCTTAATCAATATAAACTTGTGCTGTGAGTTGTGCTCCGCTAAAGTGGTGAAGCAGCCATGGAAGCACGGTTGTCAAAGTCAATATATCTTTAAACACTCCACTGTGAGACTATTACTGCCGAACCTACAAACGTCAATTAAAGTTGATATTCATTAATACTGATTACGCAGATAGTGAGTAGAGATATCAATTGTCTTAATTTTTTTATTTCTCGTTTTATTTTTCGAACGGCAGGACTCACTGTCGCTGTCGGCAGGAAAAAAAAGACTGATAAAAAAATGAAAAAATTACAAGCCGCTGATTTTCTTGCCGGATCTTCTCAGTTGAGCCGCCTTGTGATCAGGTGGTAGCTTTAAAAAATAATTAACCATTCAAAAGTGAACTGACTGAGTCGTTAGTCATCAGAAAAACGCAAATCTATTTTTTTTTGTTTATTTGGTGTGCAACTCGAAATATACACTTGATTATCTCTTATGGCTAGCTGAAACGAGAACTTTCACAGTGCTATTTCTGATATCAGTGAACACATCATGCATAAGATAAAAAAAACCTGAACAATACTCGAAATACAAAAGAAAAACAAAAAACTCAAAACAATAGATGCAAAAAAAATATATTTCATGCAAAACAAAGAAATAAAAACCAATATTTAAATAAGACTACTACGCATCATTACTGATTTTGGAAACATTGGCCCTTGCCGAGGATAGAGAACCAGAGAATATGTTTAATCGGGTTACTTGGCTGTGATTTTCTGTAAGTTGGGCGTGGCCCTAACTTTGAGTACCTGCCGCTTTTTTTTAATCTTTTTTTTTGGGAATGATAGACGCTGTTGGCCGCAGATGGCCATTACAGCTTCACCGGACAATAGGAGGCGAGCGCTGAAAGCGCTCTAGCCTTAACGGCAGAAGTAGCGACGAGCTCAAGGGCACCTCAGGGAGGCACGGCCTCGGCTTGGGCTGTCGCTTAAGAGAGGGCTGAGTTTACCACCGGTTCACAACGCGCCCCCACTGAGAAGAACCGGCAAGAAACTCAGTGGGGTGATGCACGTCGTTGAGGTCGCATACGTACGCCCTTCGGCCTCGCCGGCGAGACCGGTGTCTGATAGCTAGTGTAGCATACGGTTGTCGGGGAGGGCTCTCTGGTTTCCCTTCAAAACGTATAAATCTTTCGCCTTTTACCTGCCGCTTTTAAAGTAACCTCATTAGGCCAGGAAATAATTTAATTTTGCGAATACAATAAGTCAATTTTCGCACTGATACGTGTCCGGCGAACGTCAAATTACGTACGTGCAGTTGCCAATTTAATTGCGAAAGTTTACCGCACCATGGGCCTTGGTAAAGGTCGCGGCAGCACTTGAGCCGCGAGGTGAGGTCAGGCGCAGCGCACCACCTGCGGACTGGTCGCTGCATGCAGGCGGACGTCTGTGCGACTTTACGATTTAATTGAAGATGTTGCTCAGTGCCGACGTGTAATCATGGGCGTACTAGCATTTATTTCGTCAGGGGTGGGGCAGAAGCAACTAAACTTACGTTAAGTTTTTAGTAGGAATTTAAACAATATTTTTATTAACTGAGCTCCCTTTCTTTTTTTTATTCAATATATGTGGGACTGCAGCCATGCCTAGTTCTTGGCTGCAGTCCCACATATAATATCCATCTGATAGAAAGCAGCGACGCAATAGAGGACGGTAAAGCACACTAGCTTATTAAAAGCCTATTCACTATTATTCACTCAATAGACATTCCCGACGATTGACGGGCCCGTTGGTCTAGTGCCTAGGTTCCCAAACTGTGGGTCGCGACCCACTGGTGGGTCGCGAGCGAATATTAAGTGGGCCCTGAAAACCCGACCGATCGGGCTTACAGCCCCGGTCCGCCATTGAGGGAGGGGTAAGGGCGCGAACGCGCGCGCCCGTCGCCGTGGCGCTCGCGTTCGATGACTGCGAGAGGAGAGGAGCGAGCGGGGGTCGGGACAGCATTTCGTGGCGAAATGCATTTCGTGTAAAATGGTGAGCCTGAGTCGGACGTCTTTGGTTTTTGTGATATTTTTTAACCCCCGACCAAAAACGAGGGGAGTTATAAGTTTGACGCCTATGTCCGGAAGTCTGTCTGTCTGTCTGTATGTATGTCTATCTGTTGCATCGTAGCGGTCCAACCAGTGAACGGATTTGAATGCGGTTTTATTTAATTGTTTGAAGACCATCAGCTCCTTTCCGTGTCGAGGAAAAATGTTTAAAAAAAAAAAGTTTATTTAGGGTAGGTACGAGGTATTTTGTATAAAATTACTTCTATTAGTCCGAAAAATCTGAAATTTAGAATATGTAAATCCGATGATACTAAATAAAATAGTAACCTTCACCAGGGTCTGATGATTATCCGCAAGAACGTGGTAGCAGGATCTCGGCCCCAATAAACCTAGACCCATCGAGTTTGGGCTCGTTGGATAGGTCTCGACGAGTAGTTGCCAGAAAAATCGTGATCAGGGTCTGATGATGGAACAGGAAGGTGGTCACGGGATCTCTGCACCAATAAACGTAGACCCACCGAGTTTGGGCTCATTAGGTAGGTCTCGACGAACAGTTGCTAGAACAATGGTAATCAAGGTCTGATGATGGAGCAGGAAGGCAGTCACGAGATCTCTGTACCAATAAACGTAGACCAACCGAGTTTGGGCTCGTTAGGTAGGTTTCGAAGAGTAGTTGCTAGAAAAATGGTGATCAGGGTCTGATGATGGAGCAGGAAGGTGGTCACGGGATCTCTGCACCAATAAACGTAGACCCACCGAGTTTGGACTCATTAGGTAGGTCTTGACGAACAGTTGCCAGAACAATGGTAATCAGGTTCTGATGATGGAGCAGGAAGGCAGTCACGAGATCTCTGTACCAATAAACTTAGACCAACCGACTTTAGGCTCGTTAGGTACGTTTCGACGAGTAGTTGCTAGAAAAATGGTGATCAGGGTCCGATGATGGAGCAGGAAGGTGGTCATGAGATCTCTGCACCAATAAAGGTAGACCCACCGAGTTTGGTCTCGTTAGATAGGTCTCGACGAGTTGTTTTGTGGCACAACTTTAATGAAGGTAAAAGAAGTTTTTTCAAAGAAAATTATTTGACATGAAATCGTCAAAAAACATTGTTTCACATTTTATTAATATTATTGAAAATGCTTCGTACGCCTCGTGCCTCATTAGCTTAAGGATCGAATCGCCAGAGCAGGAAAGCCTCACACCATTGGGGAAGACTTAGTGTTACCGTCGATTAAAGATGCTGTTGGAGCGATGTTTGGAGAAAAATAATTAAAGGAAATCGAGTGCATACCACTGTCAAATAATTCTGTTGCACGACGTATCGACGAAATGGCTGAATGGGCAGAAGACGAATTAATTAACACAGAGACTAGGGAATCTGAGCATTACCAATATTGTATGCCCTTTTTAAGACGGCCAAGAGGTGGGTCCCGAATTTGGCAGTTTTTGTTAGGTGGGTCGGAGCCCAATCAAGTTTGGGAACCACTGGTCTAAGGCCTAGGTTCCCAAACTGTGGGTCGCGACCCACTGGTGGGTCGCGAGCGAATATTAAGTGGGCCCTGAAAACCCGACCGATCGGGCTTACAGCCCCGGTCCGCCATTGAGGGAGGGGTAAGGGCGCGAACGCGCGCGCCCGTCGCCGTGGCGCTCGCGTTCGATGACTGCGAGAGGAGAGGAGCGAGCGGGGGTCGGGACAGCATTTCGTGGCGAAATGCATTTCGTGTAAAATGGTGAGCCTGAGTCGGACGTCTTTGGTTTTTGTGATATTTTTTAACCCCCGACCAAAAACGAGGGGAGTTATAAGTTTGACGCCTATGTCCGGAAGTCTGTCTGTCTGTCTGTATGTATGTCTATCTGTTGCATCGTAGCGGTCCAACCAGTGAACGGATTTGAATGCGGTTTTATTTAATTGTTTGAAGACCATCAGCTCCTTTCCGTGTCGAGGAAAAATGTTTAAAAAAAAAAAGTTTATTTAGGGTAGGTACGAGGTATTTTGTATAAAATTACTTCTATTAGTCCGAAAAATCTGAAATTTAGAATATGTAAATCCGATGATACTAAATAAAATAGTAACCTTCACCAGGGTCTGATGATTATCCGCAAGAACGTGGTAGCAGGATCTCGGCCCCAATAAACCTAGACCCATCGAGTTTGGGCTCGTTGGATAGGTCTCGACGAGTAGTTGCCAGAAAAATCGTGATCAGGGTCTGATGATGGAACAGGAAGGTGGTCACGGGATCTCTGCACCAATAAACGTAGACCCACCGAGTTTGGGCTCATTAGGTAGGTCTCGACGAACAGTTGCTAGAACAATGGTAATCAAGGTCTGATGATGGAGCAGGAAGGCAGTCACGAGATCTCTGTACCAATAAACGTAGACCAACCGAGTTTGGGCTCGTTAGGTAGGTTTCGAAGAGTAGTTGCTAGAAAAATGGTGATCAGGGTCTGATGATGGAGCAGGAAGGTGGTCACGGGATCTCTGCACCAATAAACGTAGACCCACCGAGTTTGGACTCATTAGGTAGGTCTTGACGAACAGTTGCCAGAACAATGGTAATCAGGTTCTGATGATGGAGCAGGAAGGCAGTCACGAGATCTCTGTACCAATAAACTTAGACCAACCGACTTTAGGCTCGTTAGGTACGTTTCGACGAGTAGTTGCTAGAAAAATGGTGATCAGGGTCCGATGATGGAGCAGGAAGGTGGTCATGAGATCTCTGCACCAATAAAGGTAGACCCACCGAGTTTGGTCTCGTTAGATAGGTCTCGACGAGTTGTTTTGTGGCACAACTTTAATGAAGGTAAAAGAAGTTTTTTCAAAGAAAATTATTTGACATGAAATCGTCAAAAAACATTGTTTCACATTTTATTAATATTATTGAAAATGCTTCGTACGCCTCGTGCCTCATTAGCTTAAGGATCGAATCGCCAGAGCAGGAAAGCCTCACACCATTGGGGAAGACTTAGTGTTACCGTCGATTAAAGATGCTGTTGGAGCGATGTTTGGAGAAAAATAATTAAAGGAAATCGAGTGCATACCACTGTCAAATAATTCTGTTGCACGACGTATCGACGAAATGGCTGAATGGGCAGAAGACGAATTAATTAACACAGAGACTAGGGAATCTGAGCATTACCAATATTGTATGCCCTTTTTAAGACGGCCAAGAGGTGGGTCCCGAATTTGGCAGTTTTTGTTAGGTGGGTCGGAGCCCAATCAAGTTTGGGAACCACTGGTCTAGTGGTTAGTGACCCTGTCCGCTAACCAATGGGTCGTGGGTTCGATTCCCACCAAGTGTCTGGGTGTTATTTATCTATTTAAGTATGTAATTACAAAAAAAAATGTATATAAGTATTAGTATCAGTTGTCTGGTTTCCATAGTACAGGCTCTGCCTAGTTTGGGATCAGATGACCGTGTGTGGATTGTCCCAAGATATTATTATATTATTATTATTCACATTACAATTCATTCGCCTTCAAGACATCCACATTATAATTGGGCGGGAAAACCGACACAGGTAAATTATTCCAGTCCTTAGCCGGCCTTATTATAAATGAAGAAGCAAATCGCACGGAATCGCTTGAAATCTCAATGTTTACTTCAATAACGACCTACTGTTGTCCGAATGCCCCAGAAAGAGAATTATGTATTTCGAGAATAAGTATGTCTATTTCTTTGGCACGGCCTACAGTCTAAATGGCTTGACGTATTTTGACTTATAATATGTCTTTAGTTTCGTCTCACCTGTGGAAGTGACATAGCTCCCCGATACCACCTGTTATACCAGAATTATTATAATCTTTTCATGACACGAGGTAGAGACGTCAATATACGTAGTCTATTTCTCTGTCACTTTCTATCGAGAAAGTAAGGTTAGATACTGCTAGTGGCCAGCCTAACTCCTATCCTAGTCAGTGAGAAAACATTCTGGGGGAGAGGTAGAGCGCTCAGCGCTCATTTATACATTATAGGTATTAAGGGGAAAACACGAACCCTACTTTTAAGTCGTCGGTTAATAAATTATTTCAAAAACGCAGTAACACTGTCCAAGTGAGAGATAAGTTGCAAAACTTGCGCGTGTAAGCGCACACTGTAACCGCAGCGCGCGCAGATCCGCCGCATTTCACCTTCTCACGGTGCGCGGGCGCATGGTTACGTCACCGGCGGCCATTTCTAACGCACGCCGCAGAATTGCGACAATTACCATGTAATACGAATAAACCAATTTAATAGAATAGGAGTTAAAATCTGCATCGAATTATGTATTTTATTGTAGTGCATAAACGACCTGTCACACTTTTTCGAGGACGATAGTAAAATCCGGATTAGCCAGGTTCACCGTATGAGCGAGCTATCACTGTATCCTGCCTCGCTTAGTCAAATCAAATAAATTAGATTTAAGTTATCAAATAAATTAGATATATAGAATAGGAGTTAAAATCTGCATCGAATTATGTATTTTATTGTAGTGCATAAAGGACCTGTCACACTTTTTCGAGGACGATAGTAAAATCCGGATTAGCCAGGTTCACCGTATGAGCGAGCTATCACTGTATCCTGCCTCGCTTAGTCAAATCAAATAAATTAGATTTAAGTTGCGGTGTCCCACAGGAAGTTTTACCTGTTTTGTCCGAATGCCCCATGAAGAACGTTATGTTTTTTGGGAGTATGTATGGATGTATGTAGGTGTGTATGTATGTATGTCTATTTCTTTGGCACGGCCTACAGCTTAAATGGCTTGATGGACTACGAGTTATAGTATGTCGTTGGACTCGTCTTAATTGTGGGAGTGACACAGGCTATCAAATTTAAGTCCCCTTCTGTACATAAATCAACCTACATACTGCATAAAATAGCTACGTACATGCAATATTAATCTACGTTGTTTACACACACACGCACTCACACACACCCACCACACACGCGTATGGCACATACAAACACACACATACACACACTCACACTCTTTTTATTTTTAGTTTATTTTCTTATACTTACTTACTTTACTTATTTTTATTTAATTCTTGAGCATTCTAATTAAACAGGAAGTTGACAGCACTGTCCGGCGCTCGTCTTTTTTTTCGGGATTAATACTTTTGTACCATTAGGAGGAAAACCTGACTCCCAAGTCACAGGTTATACCTAGTTTGGGAGCCAGGGGACCCATTATTATGTACGGCCACTTGTTTCTTGACGTCTTTTCAAATGTTATCTATGTCATGTAATTTTTTTGTGATAAATAAAGATTATTTATTTATTTATTATTATCTGTTTTTCAAAAAAAGAAAAAAATATGGCCATTTTGGCATTTTTTTTGCTTCCAAAAAGATCAATATGGGTATCAAATGAAAGGTCTTAACGAGACGAGTTGAAATAACAATAATGTATGTATAATATAATTTATGACCATTTTGTTCGCAGTCGGGCTTTTTGTGCTTTATAATTTATACTTATTCATTATCACGTGTAATTTCTAGAGAAATAAATTGCATCAACGAACCAGTATTTAAGAAGACTATTATCTCGATCAATCAATTATACTATGAAAAATGATTGATGTAGACTAGACAAGCAATTAAACTATTTGCCAGGATTATCATACTAGTAGCCAGCACGATTAAAACGAAGACACAATTCGTATTTAACTTTAAAAAAGTTAACCACTTACTTATAAATAATTATGAACAGTTTATGATGCCTATGTTCAGCAGTGGTCGTGTTTGGGCTGATGATAATAAAGAAAAATAAAGCCACAGACTTAATTAATTAAATAACAATCATGCAATACAAAGTAGTATCACCTGTGAGGTGCCCGGTAAGAATAGCACCCGTTCACGTTCATGTTCACGTTGGGTCTCCGTAAAAGGAGACTAAGAGGAAACAAGAAGACATGCAGCAGCGTCTTTCAATAGGATTATCTACCACTGCGATTCCCAAGACGCCTGCTAAGCGTGGGGGATTATAGCAACCCCTCCCTCGTTATGGCAACTCCCTTCTTAAGGGGAGGCCTTTGTTCAATAGTGGACGTTTTGCTGCTGATGATGATGAGTATATGGAGTGAATTATGTAACAGAATATTCCTTAACTCACAAACACATCGTCTCCGATTCGATATAAAAACGATGAGCACGTATAATTATGAATATTCCTTAATTTGTCAAACGTTAACTACGAAATGGTTTGATATCATACATGACGATAGCCCAGTGAGTTGACAGGTGGTCATGCAAACAGAACCGCGTGGGTTCCGTTCCCGGTGCACCTGTGTATTGTGCAACACTTGCACGAGTTTCATTTCATTGAATTAATTATTGATCGTGGTTAAGTCAATATGGATTGCATAAGTGGGTAAATATTACTAAGTTATTGGTTTAGAAACTACAAGTGTTCATGCTAGACAACTAGACCTGACTATCTGACTAAATAAAGGAAGTCTGTAAAAAAATCAGTAGCAAAATAAGAAGCAGCATTCTTAATAAAAAAAACAAACTTAGGTTATCTTATTGGGTGATGAGGGAAAATCTAGATTATAAGACAGAACCTGTCGTGATTTAAAAATATCAGATACAATGAAATATCAAGAAACATAAGCATAAACGGTTCCGATAGTTGAAATACTCGGAATAAAAAAATGCTGATTCAAGAATAATTTTAAAAATGCTAACTCTAATAAGAATACATAGTTATTGTTATTCTAGAATAATTATATTAAATTTTCTTTTTTAATTCTGATTACTTCGACTCAGGGCTGTTGATTGGAGTTCGAAATAATATATTACCTAAGAGATAATTAGCGTTAAATAACGCTAATTTACTTCAGCAGCTAGGCGGTAGCTCAGTGGTTCTACTAACACAGGGACCTAATAATATAAATAAAAGCTTCACTTTAATATCTATGACGGGTTCTTTGGTCTTAGATCGTGGGTTTGATTTCCACCCACGACAATCATTTGTGTACACGGACATGACTGTTTGTCTTGAGTCTGAATATCATAATCATTAGTCGTACTGCACCCAGGCTTCCCCCTTAGAAGGGATTGGTTGCCAAGCCGTTACACCCACGCTAGGCAGGCGTCTTGGAGTAGGTTATCCAATAGAAAGATGCTGCTGCATGTCTTCTAGTTTTGAGGTGGAGATGGATAGGTGCAATTCTTAGCCGGACACCCCACGAACAGTCTGAATATGTAGGTATTAAAAATAAAGCATAGGTCTTCTGTCTGGTTACTAGTAGTCCAGTGCCTAATTCTGCCTAATTTGTGGGTTGGCTCAGTTTTTTTTTAAATAATTAGATTCTTGGTGCCATGCTTGAAATACTTTGCCTGGTATTCATTTGAAAAAAAATAGAGCTTGAATTATACAGAATTGGCACAAAGTAATCTATATAGAGCTCTTTTGAATTCAGAAGCTCTATGTTGGCACAAAACAATCCAATTAGCTCCCGTTTCAAACTAATCGATCTTTCAATCGGTTGTAAAGGTACAGAAATAAACCTAGGCATGGTTTTATTACAACCAATAACTGAGCGTCGAGCTAGACTTTCACTCGAGCACCCCTCTCTCAAGGAGTTGTCTCCCGATTACGTAACTATTGCAACTGCACAGCTGTTAACTGCTTTCAGAAAATTCGAGATTGTCGGCAATAGAGAATGCTATCGTGTTAGTAGCGGCGGGACATACCTTGAAGCAATCCATTGATAGTAACAGTGATCTCTATCACTAAGCAACTCTCCCCTTTTCAAAACACATCAATACTCTATGGAATAGATAATCATTCCATTTTGATGCACTAGGCGAGATTTTAAACTACATCAGGGATGGCGAACGACACAATATTTTGGGCACGCCACCGATGACGAAGTTCATAACGCACTGAGAAAAAATACTTCTATTAAGAAAAATTAATTGATAATAATAAGATTTTAAGGCCGCGGTGCTTGGGGTGACGGTGTCTTAGTCCATGGCCTTATTAAACATTTCTTTATAAAAATGGCACGTTGATACATATAGGATCGCCACCCCTGCACTATTTAGGTAAGTATAACAAAAAATAGCATACAGGTAAAACAAAAAGTAAATCCGATCTCTCAAATATTGTCAAAGTATAAGATTTACTACCACTCTATATTTTTTTTATACAATAAATTACAAAGGCCTACCGCTTAGAAGGGAGAGGTTGCAATAATCCGCACGGTTGACAGGCGGCTTGGAAACGCGGTATAGGTGGTAGGTAGGCAATCCCATAGATTGGAGGGGGCTTTCACTCAGCATTGGGCGGCAACAGGTTGAAGAAGTGAGAGAGAGAATCCAATAGAAAGATGCTGTTGCCCGTCTTCTTTTCCCTTAGTCACGTCGTACTACCCCCAACGGGAGGGGATGAGAGGGTGCTATACTTACCCGGACACCCCACGGGATAGTCTAACTAGTACCACTAACTAAAAATACCTTGCCTAAAATTAGAACAAGTAATAAGTTTTAAAAACTATAACCCGACTGCGTATAAAATCGCAGTCTAATAATGTGATATTATATAGCCTATAACCAGCGGACAATCAAGTCGCTTCTAACGACACCCTACTTGTCAAATTATGTTAAGTAGATTAGAAGATATGCGGGAACAGATGAACATACATACATACATTCTTGTTAAAATTATAACCCTCCCTCCATTCCGTAGTCGGGTAACAAGAATACTTAACTCAAAAAATCCTCAAAGTAACCAGTAAACTAGCTCTTCCTTTATTAACACCAAACAATATTATTCACCCATTATAATCTAATCTACATGCACTTTTCATAATCTAAACACAAAAACTATCACGCAGGTACACACACACGCGCAACATGTGCGTGTGCGCAAGCTTACATAACAGCCAGCGAGAGTGCATTCACTCTGGAGGGCGCCGGCGGGGGGAGCCCACGTCGCCACAGGGGCGGGGAGGGGGGAGCTCTGCGCGGGAGAAATGCATCGCTGCACTGCGCACGCGCAGCCCGTGATATAATACGTGACGGATTATGTCGGGTCCATCGAGATCCCAATGATATACGATGATTGTGATTTAGATGTTTGCTTAGCGTGACTTAGACGGTTTTATGTTCAGATTTCAGAGGCTTTCTGTCTGGAATAAGGTGGGAGTCTAGATCGGCTTTTCCCGACTATGATGAGTCATACAGTTTTGTATTGCTATAGATCGTTTAACTGTAATGGAGACCAGGAATCGGTAAGCGTAGCGTAGGCAATCCTCAGGCTAGATGGAGTGACGATATATGTAAAACAAACGCAAAACAAGAACAACAACAACAACAAGGCAAGAACTGGATTAGGTTAGCCAAAGATTGAACCCAGTGGTGTGCAATTGGAGAGGCCTATGTCCCTGGGCCCCAAGTCTGACTCCATTACAACTGCGACCGATTCGATATTCCGCTAAAACCCGATATTGGTGTCTCAGTTATGACGTGTGATTAAGTATCGGTTGAGTGTCATTTGAATAGTATTGGTATATTAATTGGTGTTGACTATTAAAATTTAAAATGAGTTTTTCTATCTATCAGCGGTTGAATGACACGCCACTAGTCTTATAAAATTAGTAGATTACCAAATGTGTAAAACCATTCAATTAATATGACACTCAATTGAAGAAGAATGTAAATTAGCAAACTTGGGGTACAGTAGTGGAGAAATAACGGCTGTCATAGCTTTGACACTGTATCTATTTAAAACACTATGAGCGAATATCAACAAACTTTACTTATCTTCATTGTAGAGCGAGAGATAAATTAAATTTATTTATTTCGAGTCGTTTCACGTCACAAAAGACAAACAGCTCTACATAAATATTACAAGGGCAGATATAAAATGACGTCAAGTGGTAGAGAATAGACCGATCCGGAACAGCACCTCTCCTACATGGAAATAAGAATCAGAATGCTCTGGAATTTGGTATAATTATGCATTATCAGCACCCAAAGGACGTCCACTATTACACAAAGGCCTCCCCCTTAGATCGAAGGGATTGAGATCCGTAGACAAACATACAGTCAGACTGAGGGGTCAAACTTAACTATTCTTATTTGCGTTGCCAATTAAAAACAAAGTTACTCCCGCTGTTTGTACACTTAGATCTTATAAACTACGCAACGGACTTTAATGTAGTTTTCAGCAATAGATTGAGTGGAGGAAGTGAGGAAGGTTTATATGTAGTATACCCGTGCGAAGCCGGGGCGGACGGCTAGTAAGAATTATAAACTTGAGACCATTGAAAAACTATGTTTTGTCCCTCCTGGTTTATGTTTGATTTAGGACCACATTATTGGTTCATTTACCAAATATTCTAGGTAACGAGGTCGCGAAACCATTGGAATATAAACAAGATAATAAAAACCGAAATTGTTACGGTTTTCGATGAGATTAATTTACGCAGGATTCAGCGTCGAATGCACGCTACTCAAAATGCCGAGATATGTCAACGATGTTAAATAAAGCGGCTCATTTGAATACTTCCACCACGTCGTCGTTACCGCGATGTTCACTTTACGGATCATTTGATATTGAATGTGACAGCGCGACGTCAGATCGCAACAGGGAGTTTATACAAATACAAGGTGTATAGTAATCAGTAGAGACCAGATTTATCTATTAAGGGGGTAACAACGGTAAAATTGCAAAAATAGCCTTTGTTTAAAGAGTTCGATGGATCAATCCGCTATTGCATTAGCTATGAAAATTATATGTACTTATACCTCAGATCTTCAGCAAATAGTTTTATTGATTAGATATTGGATTAAATATAACGTTTTCAAGCAATATGTATTTAAAAAATGTACTACGTTGGATATGAATTGTGTTAGCGTTCAATATCCGTTTATCGGATAGACGTCAAACTTGGACTATAAAAAGCATAATAACCTATTCTACAATTCGTATTGATTACATTTCTTAACTTCATTCATGTTTTACAAGAAATTATAGAAAAACCAAGTACGCGATGCATTTCCCCTTGCAGCGCCCCCGCGATCGCCTTTCATCAGTCTTTCGTGGACTGTTATGGAGGGTGGACGTGCTCGATTTTTTTTTGACAAGACGAATTTATTTTAAATGATTTTGAACATATTTTTAATTAAGATATGTTACATACGGTATAATTATAACATTATAAATCATTTCAAATGAAATCTATACTTTTATATTTAATTAAAGACATTTTTATAGTAATACCATATTTTTGGTTCATCATAGAGTATGCGAAAGTATCGTCGCCGAGTATTATGCCTAACTGTTAAAGCGTATCAGAGTCATATATGATCTTATTAATTGAAATCGTATTTAATACTGTGTGGGTCGACAAAATGACATACATTATGATATCCTTTACATTATGATTTTTTTTGTCAAAACATTAACGGTGTTATTATTACTATCATGTTGGTTTTTGCAACTTAGTAACGAGTCGAGTACCTGGGTGGTTGGCTTGGTGGTGAGCGACACGCTTACCTACGGACAGTTGCATTGGACAGTTGCTCGTCTTTTGAGACATCTGGATGGTTAAGTTGGAAGGGTACTCGTGTGCTATCTAAGGGGCGCCACTTTAATCTTAGATTTCTTCCGCTATGTAACATAAGTAGAAGGTCACTGTAGCTAGCAAAATAACTATCGGACCAAAAGGCTATAATTAAGTGATCAAACGAACTTACCTTAAGTGAAGTTCGATCCTAATTATCCAGTCCTTGACGAAAGATTACTTGTAGTCCTTGTACATATACGTTCTGGTCTAGTCGCACAAGTTTAGAGAGGTTTTATAGAGAAAACAATATTATTGTCTCCCTCTCAACCACCCCGCTCCAGCAGAACGGCAGACACCTCATTATCTTTAGAGTAAAATGAAATACAGCTGCAACATTGATTCAACAGGGACATTTAGGGTAGGGAAGGACCTTAAATCTTTCGTCAAGGACTGGATAATTAGGATCGAACTTCACTTAAGGTAAGTTCGTTTGATCACTTAATTATCCCGTCCTTGACTTCAAGATTACTTGTAGATGTTTAGAGATAAAAAATCAATGTTGCACTTAATGAGATTCCAGGATGTGATAAAGTTTTCTTAATTTGATGATTAAGCTATTAGTTATAATAAAACCAAAGTAGAAATTGCAAAATGCATACATACATTTAAATTAATTACTATAGTTATGTTTATATATTTAATGATTTCTGATATTTATATATTTCTTTAAGTAGGTATATTTATTTTAATTATTTATCTATTCAATAGTTTAAACTTTTACCTTAACATTGTTGAACAATTAATTCCGACATTGTTACCCAAGTAGCAATTGAGGTCCATTATAGAAACTTAGAGACTGCTTGCTAATTAGCAAAAAATAATAATTGCACAATTGTGCAGACCATCCTGAAAACATTTTTATAATGGTTTTAATAATAAAGCCTTTCTGGACAGCCGCTGAAGTCATGACTTCATTTCTCGTATCTACTGTAAGTAGTAAAGATAGAAGCATCAATTGTGCTGTTTAATAATATCACTTTTTTATATGTTCATCGTCCCATGGTTTGAGAAGATGTTGATAAATTTATTATATAAATTAATAATATACTTAAAATAATATTTTGAGACAATCCAAATACGGTAGAGCTTGCGTCATGGCAACCAGACAACCAATACTAATAAGTATTAGTAGTGAAGGTATATAACTATATACCTTTCCTCCTTGTAAATATAAACTAAAAAGATAAACAACACCCAGACACAAGCTAGGAATCGAACCCTCGATACATAGGACAGTGGCTAGAGTGACAAGATAAGACCATATCATGGAGGATATAACTGAAAAGTTAGTGTTGGTGCCAGACAAATATCAGGTCTTCGAATGAATTGATGCATATTTAAAATGGTTTGACATCTTAGAAATTCCTAAGGTTTTAAGTCTGTAACTGGCCTTACGTTTGATATATTCTAATAGTTTAACTTTTGTTTATTCTACAGGCAGAGAGTTAACGGTATAGCTATGTACTTTTAAGTTTTGAATAATATTTTCTAAACTAATAAAATCAGCTACTGTAAGTAATGTTTTATAAGTAACCAAAGATATTATGGTTGTATGTAATATAGTAATTAGATTCTATGCAATGTCATAGCGAGGAAATATTGGTTTCAGTTTACAGATTCCTTGAAAGAAACATTTAAAACTTTTAATAATATTGCCTATTTTGTTTATGTATATCAAAGAAATAGCTAATTTGTTACTCTTCAAATAAGTATAGAATTTATAAAAACTACTTATTAACGAACTTATCAGAGATGAGACGTTAATATCATTATAAAATCAATGTTCTTTGCTTGAAATTAGACTTATTTTACAAGTTCTCTGTGAAACAAGAGAGAATAACTTCTGCAAAAGCTGATCGTTGTATGTGTTGTCTTCGAAAACATACCAGAACAACAAATATGCTGCTAGAGGAAGATGGCAGTGTAGTGAATGCTTTGGAAATAATTTCTATATAAGTAAATATTTTCAGGATTTAAAGATGGTGTACCACGGTTAAGACGACTATAATAGGAAAACTCCTAATCAAGTTATTAGGGTTTATCCTAATCAGGTTAATAAAGGCTTATTAACATTTCCAAAATATAAGATGGAAAGATTTTCCTAGGCATTTAATTTCATCCGGGCAGAGTATAGAAAGCAAAAAGTCTGAGACTGCAGATAATATACGGGAACCGAACACAAGCGTAGATATTAATTACATTTGAGGCTCATAATAAAAATTATGTCTATAATAGTAGGTAATAATAGAACTTTTAAAGGCAGAACTTTCTGAAATAAGCTGTGCCTTTGTAGTAAAGAATAGTATCTTGCCTATATTTCTTATTTCCTTTATTGTTACTGTGTGTACATAAATTATAAAACAATAATATAAATGCCCTTCTGGTTGATACGGCCACAGCGGCCGATCTTTCACAAAATCAGCCTTCTACGCGAGAGATATTATAGTGAACAAGTGCTTGCGTAGACACAAGTGCACTCTATCTTCGTTTACACTCACAATTCGTTAAGATGAAAAATTGGCACGACTGGAGAGAGGCCAGGCGCAGGACTGACCTTTTACAAGCCCATCCGACGCCTGGATCATCTTACTTTACAGACAATCAGATGACCAGCCTGCATTGTCCAACCCAGCAATGAACAAGTATATAAAGTGGTTACTCTCCACGGGATTTCACAGATTTGAACCCGCGACCTCCGGTTTGCAAAACAAGTGGTTTACCGCTGCGCCACGGAGGCTATAATGAGACTCATAAAATAAGATATAAGATAAAGGCCTCTTAGAGGTCAACTTTTATTATATGACAGCCCTTTGTAATAATTTTGGTAATGGTTATTACGATTCCCAGCCTTTTGTTTTTTATAAAATCTCCATCTGCAACTAACTTTGAGGATCATGAATATGGCCTATATTCGATATATAATAAATGCCTCATTTCGATCGTTATCGCTAAAAAATAGTCTTGGAAAAAAATTTACATTTGTATTTTTGTGCCCTTACCTTAGTTTTTTTTTTTTATATATGAGAGTACCCTATGTTATTCAAAATATTTTTTCTTTTAATATTATTCTTTTAATGTTGTTATACATATATTATTATAATTGTTTACACCCGATCTCTTGTCTTGTGTCTTTGTCTTTGTTTACTATTATATCGGCCTGCATAATATAATAAACTTATACTTGAACTAATGAGTTTGTTAAGTGAGGTGGAAGTGAGGTGCACATACACCTCACTTCCAAATATTAGACTATCCTAATACTAGCTAGGGTAATAAACTGCTTATTCTGTGTTAATAAGAAAAGGCAGTGGTATTAGGTATACACACGATAGTCACAATTTTTCTTGTCTCCAGAGACTAAATCAATGGATTACCATTCGTTTTAACACACTCAATGTGGACCAATGCTCACCAGTTTTTCAAACCAATTGCTACGCTTCAACTTTAAGGTTTGAGTGCAGAGGAGTATGCCACTCGTTAGAAAGGCGTCCGTGAAAATCTGAAGAATATATTCATCTAAAAAAATCAAAAAGTTCACACATTTCACACAGTTAGAACATTCATTTAAGCAGGAGCTAAGTATCTAACTTGCTCAAGCGACATAGTACAACGTACATTGTCACAATGATGGGACTTGCCGAAATAAGTCTAAAAAGGTGCACTCATTTTTTTTTTTTTAGTATTATTATTATTTTAATTGTTTTTATTTTGTATTTGAGTTTAACTGTTGCGGGAAAAAACAAGCAAAATTATGGAGCCCAGAATAAAACTTACTTTACTACAAGTTTTCGAAATAAACATTTATATTAATAACTAGCTGACCCACGCAGCTCCGCATGCGCTCTTTTTACGTTAACTAAACTTTTAATAACAGACATTCGCATCGAATACATAACCTCCTTTTTTATAGTCGGTTAAAAACTGGGACCCACTTTTTACTTGCTCTCCGAAGCACAGACCAGTTTAGTCCAAATGGCGTTAAACGGTCACCCATCTGTTTAATGACCTTACCTAACGTTGCTTAACCCGATCGATTACAAAACCTTGATAACAACTCTCTATGAGTGTTCCCTTTCTAATATTTATTATATTATAAAGAAAAATTGATAAAATCGGACCAAGGGTATAACCAAGTACCCATTTTGACTTTAATCCCCTCTCCCAAAAGAACCGTGCTAGATTACGGAATAAAAAGTATCCTATGTCCTACCTCGTAGTAAGATCTCAAATCATGCCAAGTTTCATTTGAATCCATTCAGTAGTTTCGGCGTGATGCTCAGCCGTGATACAGACAGACAGACAGACAGACAGACAGACAGACAGACAAAAATTAAAAAAAATACATTTTCGGCCTCAGTATCGGTTATAGAATGCCCTCCAAATATAATTTTCAAAATATCTTCAATGTACAGAATTGGACCTGTTACAGTTTTATTATAAGTATAGATAATTAGTGATTAAACTGAGAGATAGATTGAGTTGCATAACGGTGCTGTGACTCGTGGCGGACACGGTCGGCAATCAGTCAAGCGGTGAAGATGGCAGTCCTCGACGCCGCGCTGGCGGTGGTTAGTGCTCACTAAAAACCTCACTGGTTTCAGTCCACGGACTATGTCAGTGTAGTTCTGGCCATCATGCTGGTGCTAGGATTCAACTTAGGTCTTCGGAGCCTTTCCCGTTTAAACTTACAGTAAGTATGAAATCTGGGCAAGTATTAACTTAACTTACTACTGGTTTTTATTCATATATCTACCTCTTTTTTTTTTTTGTATAATGCCTAGATATTCTCCATAAAATCTAACAAAAAAGAAATAAATCTGTTACACTATCTTTAAAGGGATCTGTCAAGGGTTGATCGATCAGTTGAATGATAACCGACCTACTGGTATCAGTTTCGGCATAGTGAGAATAAGCCAAGAGTTGACCCCTTCGTTTAGAGTACGGATATTATTAATATTTTTTTTTTTTATGATGTATAGGCTTGTCCACCTTCCCTGAAGCCAAAAGAGCTTTACTGACTAATAGACTTACAACTATCAATTAGCATGGTGCCAATCTCCAGGTTCAGAGTAGCTATTACAAATTGAGGAATAAATTTTCAGATACATAAAACCAAGTGAATCAACTTCGTTAGAGATTCCTTCCGCCTCACGAACAAAAATCTCATCTGATCAGGGACTATTATGTGACATTTGTTACCGTGCTTTGTTGCCTCCGCACCTTCGAGCACAAATCCCGTTTCAGCTCGAAGCTTACATTTGACCAATAAATACCATTAGGTATCTTTGCAGTTTTTTTTTTATCATAATTGAGGGTACGACACCAGCGAATATTTATTCGCTTTTATCTAAAATAGACATACTTACTTACTTGTAGTAAATAATGCGGGTAGTTAGGACACGAAGAAAAAATGCATTATCTGAAGAATACAACAGATAAGCTGCACGATTTGCGATGAATCCAATTGTCATATTTAGGACATTGTGATAATTAGGCAAAATAATATCCGAAGAATACAACGGATAATAAAAATTAGTGCTTCCCAATGAATGCAAAGAGTACACAAACTCAGATCGAGCGTAAAAATCTTCGCAGGTACAGGAGGTACAGCAGTGCAGCAGCAGCAGGCAGGCAGGATGATATTTAGACACAATCATGGATGAATTCATCCATGGGCACAATAATATCCGAAGAATTCAACGGATAATAAACATTAGTGATTCCCAATGAATTCAAAGGGTACACTTTAGCTCGAGAGTATAAATCTTCGTTAACAGCGACACGAACAATGTTCCACTATTAGTTTTATGACTTCCTTTACTTTTCTTATTTATTTTAGTTTTTTTTTCATGATTTCAAAGATCTTTTGTATTTGAACTCGTGCGAACGCCGTGAGCGCACGGACAAGAATGAGGTGTCTGCCGTTCTGCTGGAGCGGGGTGGTTGAGAGGGAGACAATAATATTATTTTCTCTATAAAACCTCTCTAAACTTGTGCGACTAGACCGGAACGTATATGTATGTACAAGGACTACAAGTAATCTTGAAGTCAAGGACGGGATAATTATAGTTTTGGATGACAGGGACAGGAAGAGACTTTTCTATGGGTGGGTGCTTCGATTACTATCAGGTAATACCTTGTTACTTAACTAAGTTGCGTAACAATAAACTGATGGTGTTGTTGGTAGGCACGAGAAAAAATACCACCGCGTTAAAATGTTAGTTACTCTAAAACCATAGCTAATGTAAAATTTAAATATCTATTTAAATTTTACATTACCTATGCACCTACCACTATTACCCTCTGCATCATCCAAAGGTAGACTGGCAGAGAATGCCTAAGGCATTAAGTCCGCCTTGTGCATATTTAAGTGTGCTAAAGAATAAATAAAATAAAATGTCAAATGCTCCACGTAGTTCAAACCCCGCGATGGGTACAGAACTCAAGATGAAGTTACGTTACGTACTCTCGCGGTCACGAACGGTCTATCACCTTTAGGACGACAATCGCTTCCACGTGCCGGCCCAAAATACATGCAGGTGGGGTAAGCGCCCGGAACGTCGTTCAAACTATTAACATTTGAAACTGAAACTTACACTAAAAAGACTATTACTGAATTCGTGCGTTCAAACAAACAGAGCTACGGATTCCTTTGGCAGCCACGTATATTGAATAACAACACAGGTCCGTTGATTTTGTAGTTTGCTACCCTGGCCGCTGACCTTAAGATCTTGGGGTCGATTCCCACACAGGACAAACATTCATGTGCATGACCATAATCTGTTTGTCTTGGGTCTAGGTCGTTTTTACCTGTACTTAATTATGGAAAAAGTTAAGTATCTTATCATAGTTTCAGTTCGATGGCCATTACGGAGTCGATCACGGAACTCATCTACATCATCATCAGCAGCCGAAACGTCCACTGTTGAAAAAAGGCCCGCTCACCCTTAGAGGGGAGGGGTCGCCATAATCCCCACGCCTGGCAGGCGGTTGGGGATCGCAGATAGGTGGTAGGTAATCCAATAAAAAGACGGCGCTGCTCGTCTTCTTGTTTTTCGCCTTTTACGGACACCCAACGGGAGGCGATGGATGGGTGCTATTATTCTTATCATGGAACTAATTGTCACAATAAAAATAATTTATGATTTTTGGGTCTGCACGACTTGGGTCGACGTTGGGTATCTGGTCTTGAGTAAGGCTGGAAGCTAGCAAGCTTCCAAGATTCAGGTACTTGTGCCCCTCTTAAAGATAATATACGCATTAGAATAGGAAACATTACACGCTTCTTTAATAATACCGCTAGCATCTCATCACTGCCACTGGCATGCATTGCAGCATCTTAAGTCACTCTGTTTGTTATACTCGAACATCGCAATCAATCATCAATTTGTTTTCAGTTCATTTTTCCAGGAATCAAAAAGCTCAACTATCAGATGGATGTTTATTGGTCAGAGAATTTGGAACCAATTTAGGAAATATATTAAAAGGTCCCTTTTAAAAAAATCAATATTTTGAAGGCTCTGTTAAACGCTTTCGTTTTGACGTGCAGAACAGAAACCTTAGAACTTTGTGCATAGTTTCATTTCAAGTACGCTTACAGTAGTCACGGCAAGACGCTGCGCAGTAGATATTTTTATGTTTATGTATTAAGAACTCGCAACTGTACTTGCGCAATGGTTCGTCAACCCTAACTTCAGACACACAAAAATCCGCTGTGACTGTAAGTTATAAGTAGTACGAATGTATATGGATTCCGAATGGCAGGCACAATCTATTCAGCTGGGTCGAAGTGCGTTTCGGTTGTAACCGGACCTAATAACCACCAACAATAGAACAGAAGTATGTATAAGTCTCGCTAGTCAGGCATTGGCCATTCTATAATAGACGGATGATATGATATGAAGTTTGGAATATGAAATGCAATAATCCGTATCCTGATGCCACACGTCAACTACGTTACCACTGTAAGTGGTTGGGTTGTCAGATTGTAATTAGGTGGCACGCCAAGGTATAAATCAAGATATAAAACAGTGGGTTACCGTTATTAAACTGCATCATTTCATTCTATAACGGAATAGGCAAAATTAAAAAAACTCCATTCGACACATCTACATATTTTTAGTCTATGATTTTTCAAATGTAATATTCATATCTGCTGGTAGCGCCCTCTACGATGACAACTCTCGGCCGGAGCGGCCAGATTCTCAAGGTCATTGGCGCATGTTACCCCCTTAAGTAATATAAACATGAATACCTGTCCGTAAGTCTCGCTAAAACTCAGAAACGGCTTGACTGAGTTAAATATTTTTGTTTTGTTTTATTCGCTCTAATCCAGCGGTCATTTAAGAGAAAAAAAAAATTAAAAAAAATAAAATTCTTAATTATAATTTTTTTAAATATATCTACTTCAAAGGGGTAATGCCGCCAGTCTTTTAGGTACCCTTCCTTCCCAGTGCGGCGACACCTTTGAGGAGGTTTTTTACCTAGTTTAAGTGTACATGTTTGTAAATAAACTGTAAATATTTAGTTTCAATAAAATTATTTTTTTATGTACTGAAAAATCTAAAATATAGAAAAATTGAATCTCTGAGGAAAAAATTATGAAGCTAAAAACGCAGTTGATCAATTTTTGTTTCAGTACATGCTCATGTGTGGATTGTCCACACATCGATAGCCGGTATATTAACATTTAGTTATGTATTACAGCGAATCAAAATCTATTTATATTATACAAAAGTAATTTTTTTATGGAAAAAAGAATTGGTTAATTGAAATTTATTTAATAGACCAGCGGACCTGCGCAGCTTCGCCCGCGCTAATTATAATAACAATTTTCAGTTTCTTGACATTTTTTAAATTCTGCCTCTATCAGCACGTGTCTTTGACATGACTCCCGCTCTGTAGTGAGGCGTGCAAACGGTGTAATATTTTTCCCTATATATAATTCACTAATCCCTGCACTTCCCCAAGGGTTGTTTTCGAAAATTCTTTTAATTATCTCATTTATAAAGCTTTTTCAGTAAGTATTGAGTCAATCGACACGTAAAATAAAAGTTTCATACTTTCCACACCGTATTTCATCCCCTTAGGAACTGTATTGCGAAAAATCCTTTCTTAGCGGAGTAATAAATTATAAGAATCCTACGTCCAAATTTCATGTTTCTACGTTCAGCGTTTGCGTTGATAGGTCAGTCAGTCAGTCACTCAGGACATCCCCTTTTGTATAGGTACTTCGATACTCTCATTTTATTTGAAATTAATCCTTTTACAATCCAACCTCTATTATGCTGCATTACACAACGTAATTTCATATTTACATATTTAGGGCCGTCAGCCATTTGTTCATTTTTCAGGCTTACTTTTACTCTACATTTCTAGACTTAAATAAATACAGAGAAATTAGGATAAAAGATTTAAAATTTTGATACAAATTTCAAAAATATAATGAATAAAAAATTGACATTGTGTTTTTGCGGTACGTACAAAAGCCCACAATGAACGCTAAGTTAGGTAAAAAGTCAGCTAAAATAAAGTGCTTTCACTACCCGCCCGTGAAATTGGTCACACTCGAATTTGAATTAAATTCTCTTTGGAGTACAAATGGGTCTTTATCTGAATGTAGACTATAGACTTCACGCTTTATTTGTAACATTGCCGCGTTGACGGGTAAATGAATTAAAGTATCCTTTTGTTTTCGCGGAGGAAACCTTTGATAGGTCCGGAACCTGTGGGGTACCGAGGTATGTGGGATTCTTACCCAGTAAAACCATCACGGCTGTCGCATCGGCACATAAGAGGCTGGGTTCTCCGGTGGAACCAGGAGCCCCCTGGTGCAGATTCCACCGGAGATTCCCTCAGTGCCTTGCCTTTGAGCCTGCCGCTGGGGGCGCAATATAATCCCCCCCCCCCCCATTCTGGTTTCTGACACAGTGCTCACGGGGACGGGGTCGCAATCCCGCCGCCGTCCTCCTCGGACCCAAAAGTACCTACTCTACTCTAGTGAATATAAAAACGGTTTTGTGCGCTCCATGTATGATTAGAGTCGTAGATATCACCCACTACTGATTCCAACCACTGGTACTACAGTGTCTTCTTCTTTCGTAAGCTTTTAGATGACATCATCTACATGGCAAATAATATTCGAGAAAAATAGGAAAAGATATATTACTTACTAGCTGACCCACGCAGCTCCGCCTGCGCTATTTTTACGTTAACTAAACTTTGAATAACAGACATTTGCAACGAATACATAACCTCATTTTTTATAGTCGGTTAAAAACTGGGACCCACTTTTTACTTGCTCTCCGAAGCACGGAGACGTTTAGTTCAAATGGCGTTAAACGGTCACCCATCTATTTAATGACCTTACCTAACGTTGCTTAACCCGATCGATTACAAAACCTTGATAACAACTCTCTATGAGTGTTCTCTTACTAATATTTATTATATTATAAGAAATAAAAATTGATAAAATCGGACCAAGCGTATAACCAAGTACCCGTTTTGACTTTAATCCCCTCTCCCAAAAGAACCATGCTAGATTACGGGATAAAAAGTATCCTATGTCCTACCTCGTAGTAAGATCTCAAATCATGCCAAGT
Source organism: Furcula furcula (assembly GCA_911728495.1). NCBI lineage: Eukaryota > Metazoa > Arthropoda > Insecta > Lepidoptera > Notodontidae > Furcula > Furcula furcula. The sequence continues at coordinate 1,762,614 of OU452243.1, forward strand.
TTCATTTGAATCCATTCAGTAGTTTCGGCGTGATGCTCAGCCGTGATACAGACAGACAGACAGACAGACAGACAGACAGACAAAAATTAAAAAAATTACATTTTCGGCCTCAGTATCGGTTATAGAATGCCCTCCAAATATAATTTTCAAAATATCTTCAATGTACAGAATTGGACCTGTTACAGTTTTATTATAAGTATAGATAAGTATAAAGATAAGATATATCTTCTTTTCAAGACCTGCTCCAGCTACCTGAGATAGAAAAAAAACAAACTGCAATACTAAGGTTGTTTGTAGAGGTTTTTTTAGCATTACTAAACACTGTACTACTTAGAAAGTAGGTACATTTTATTTTTCCTGTAAAATATAGAGGGACATTTATTACCTGTAATTATTTTAGATTTTCCCCTTCATTAACTTCGGATATAAGGAGTATACCCCTTCAGTATTGTATATATTCACTTACCACCTATATTCACTCGTCCAATATTCATGAAACCATCATCATCAACTTTTTTTTTGTCGTAAAGCTGTCTTGTGTGAACTATTCAAGCTGTTCTTTGTGAGTTGGCTTAACGACTGCTGTCTAGATGACATGGAACGACTTTTTACGTACCCTCCGAAGCACAGAGACGCTCAGTTCAAATGCCACTAAACGGTCACCCATCTATGTACTGACCTTGCCTGACGTTGCTTAACCTATTGATCGTTTACCGATCAGTGATTACAACTGACTATGAGCGCATCATCATCTATGGTGTTGTATAACTTATATAATGGTGTGCAGTGAGCGTGCAGGGCTGTCACAGCGCTCCGCTGCGCCGGCGCCGCGTGGCAGCTGGCAGCCCTGGCTGCAGTTTTCCATAAGAAAGCCGCCGAGGCCGACCACCGGCCACCGGCCACCGGCCACCGGCCACGGCCGATACTTCCGCGATAAACAGGCTGCTCTCTGACAGTAATCATTTAATTAATTGTTATATTTATTTTCTTGGTTCACAATTTATTCAGCGTGGAGCAAAAAAAAATCGGATTTTCGAATGTAATGACGAGTAAAATATGTAGCATTGTAATCGATGATAAGAAAGTGTAAATATTTTTATAATATTTTCCTACTCTTTATTCTAATTAATGATTATATTGCATATATTCCATTGTTGCATTTTTTATTAATTTGTGTCTTATTCTTTTTGTATCTGTTTGTTTGTGCGCAATAAAGAATTGTCTATCTATCTATCTATCTATATTATAAGACGAAATTTTTATACTAATAAAATACAACAGTGCTTACATTCCAAAAATGGATTCATCCATACACTGTCCTGAAATAACATTTATTTCCTATCTGCTGTAAAAAGGTTCACTAACTAACTAAAAATATTTTAATTTAAAACATCAAGCCTATAGAAGTGAAATAAAATTTATTTAATCGTTTACAAAAAAGCGCGTTAACCTGCGACGTGTTCATCACCCCGTATATTCTGAAAGCGCAGGCGCATTCTGTACGTGTGTGCGTGCGCGCGCATACATACACGCGACAGACACACCAACACACGCTCACTTTCACTTGGCAAACTATTCATAGGGCACGGTCACATTAGTGTGGAAAATTCTGAAACAATTACTAATCTGCTTCAGAGCAATTGTGAGTGACGGACTAAATAGTAACAAGGCTAAATAACCCGACTGCTTTCCTACAGGTCTTGTGTTTGATTCCCAGGACAAGCATTTGTGAGCCCGAATATTTTTTTTTAATCTTCTTCTGATAATCCCCCGTGGGGTGTCCGGCTAAGAATAACACCCACCCATCTCCTCCTGTTGGGTATCCGTTAAAGGCGACTAAGGAAAAACAAGAGGACGGGCAGCAGCGTCTTTTTATTGGATTACCTACCACCTACCATACTGCGATCCCCAAGCCGCCTGCCAAGCGTGGGGATTATGGCAACCCCTCCCTTATAAGGGGGAGGCCTTTGTTCAGCAGTGGATGTTTCGGCTGCTGATGATCGTGATGAATCTTTGTCCTCTGATAATCCATTATCTCTCTATTCTCTCTCTCTCAAATCTTGATTACGAAATTACGTATTAATGTTAGTTATAAATCAATATATGTATGCGTGTGTGGTTATGACTTTATTACCAATTGTCGGCTTTTGTTATCAGGGCTCAGTGGTCATAGAGATTGGCTATGGTAACTATTTAGGCAGAGCCATATACTTGCTCTGTAAATACATATTGTAATACTTCAGGTAATCAGGATGGTCACAATAATCAACACATAAGCATTTGACGGTCAATCATATTTTATAAACAATCGTGCAGAGTTTCCACTTACAACTGTTCTCAACGACGGTTACAGAAAGAATATCTCGAACGTTGTGACACCGGTATAAATAGGCAAACAGATAAGCTAATCAAGAGTCATACATATACAAAAACTATTACATATTTAACATTAATTAATACTATTTAGATTGGAGATTTAATTAGGAGAATTATCAATCAATAATACATATAAACCACAACTAATGTAAATATTACTCATAATCAGTATTTTGTTACGCCGGAAGCTGTCAAGCGCACGGCGTCATAATTATATTTCATTTAGTAGGTAGTTACAAACAAGTATTTAAACACAAATCAAAATAATGTCATGCTATAGAACAAATTAAATCACAAATATAATCAATATATAATTATCTAGGTGCACAAAGTTGAGCAGGGACCGGAAGTCTGTAACACTCGGCCATCCTGCTTTGCCGTGCCCCACGGCGATCAGTATTACCACTTTCAGCCTAGATTGTCCCTGATATACAGCATCTGAAAAAAAAAATACAAAAGCAGAACATCTATCCATGTAGTCGTAACTAATAGGTATTAAGCTTGTAGGCTGCTGCTGCTGCTGCTACTGCTCTATTAATAAACCATAAATTATGTCCCGATCTCAGTTTCTATCATTGCATTCATGAATGACAACATCTATATTCATAATGTATCCTATATCTATCACCTTTCACAAAGTTTTTATTTATCACACAGCATTTATTTATTCCATATCGCAAAGCTTTAATGAACCCCATATCACATAGCATTTACATATCCCTTATCACCCACTTTTTTTCATATCACACTTCCATATCACACAGATTTTTATCACATTGCATTTAATTAACCCCTTATCACTCAGCTTTTTATTTAACCCATATCTCACAGAGTTAAAGATTATTTCATATCAATGTAGCAGTTTATATATATGTATGTATGTATGTATATATACCTATAAATTTATCCATGTATTTATTTATATAAATATATATATATTACATAATTTATTTATATATTTAATTTATTTATTTATTACATAATTTACTTTGTATTTTTGTATGTAGTAATTTGTTGTACACTTGTTTGTATCCCCAACAGTATTTAAATTCTCCATCACTCAAAGGTTAGCTGTCAGAAAACTCAATGTTTGGGTTAAGTACGCCTTTGTACATTAATTTTCTTTATTTTATAATAATGTCTAATATTATTGTGTGCAATAAAGAATAAGAATAAGAATAGATCCAATTTAATCCATATCACATAGACCATATCTAACCCATATCACACAGATCCAACATATTCCATATAACACGGACTTTGACTAACCCATATCACATAGATCCAATTTAATCCATATCACACAGATTTTATTTAACCCATATAACACAGATCCAATCTAATCCATATCACACAGATTTTATTTAAACCATATAACACAGATCCAATCTAATCCATATCACACAGATTTTATTTAAACCATATAACACAGATCCAATCTAATCCATATCACACAGATCTTATTTAATCCATATAACACAGATCCAATCTAATCCATATCACAGATTTTATGTAACCCGTATAACACAGATCCAATCTAATCTATATCACACAGATTTTATTTAAACCATATAACACAGATCCAATCTAATCCATATCACACAGATCTTATTTAATCCATATAACACAGATCCAATCTAATCCATATCACACAGCTTTTATGTACATATTGGATGGTGAAATTCAGTTTGTATTGATTTGTTGGGATTATTAATTACATCAGTAATCATTGATAATCACTTTCGTGAGTTACCAATAATGAGTATCACTCTTACATATCCCCAAAACTGGCACGCGACGCGTAATAATATTGAAAGTCTGGGGCGCGATGCAGCTTCCTGTCAAACTAAACTTTTATGATTATGTTAGATACATTAACTTAACTTTCTAACAAGTCTAATTTCTCAACCCTATCTATTTCTATTTATCGGAGGATACTACTATGTTCTCATTAGGTATGGGTGAAGTATATGGTGTAAGGACTTCACCACGTACTATTGGAATAAATTTTCGATATCTTTTCATGCCCTTGATATAACTTATAACATATCTATTGAGTGGTCGGCTTTACATCCTTTATAGGTACAATCCGTTATTTTTTCTAGCAACATACGCATTTTACGTTGTCCTACAGAGTAGTTAACGCACTTCCTATATACGTGAATTGATGCCCGAATAATGGCTGAAAAGGAGGGAACCTAGCGATCGCAAAATCAGTATTATAAATTAGCGAGATCATGGTATGATTTTTATACATGCAGATTTTTTAAATGTTATAAAGTTACGACATTATTACAGTTTACGAACAGCTTTAGAAAATACTTTCACACGGTCATAGTCTATAGTCTATTAGTAGATCAAAGTCTTAAATTGAAAGCCATCAGCGAGCTATGCGGGGAATAATAACTAAGGTGGTCTCTAATGCGGCGCAGTCCAACTCTGCATCCACGGGGATGCCAATGAAATATATCCGATAACGTTTTAGTGACCAACTGCTAATGTATCTAGCTCGTAGCTATGATAAAAATTGTTTCTCTCTAGTCAATTACTAAATATGCAATCTGTTATATAACGCCAACAGATTGGTTTTGCAACAGTACTCCTCTCCACCTAATCCAAGCGTACTTGCTCAGTATGGAATATAGATTCTTGGACAGGACCCCGTCTATTCTACGTCCTTCTTGGTCTACTGCGTGGGACCTAGAGACATCAGCAAATCCGCGAGTAAACCTAATATACAACATTAATCCTAATTGACGCATCCCAAACAAATTAGTAAGTTTTTTTTTTTATATTCAGCTATGCAACGAATTTGAGTCTATCCCGGCCGCAGTGTTCCCGCGGAAATCTTGTGTTCTAAATAATTAACGCTTGTCTAAGCACATGAGGCATATTCCTATGATGGATATTGCTATTTAGCAGTACGTGCATTGTGCGCTCTGTAGTCTAATTATATACTCTAGAAGAAACCCCTTTTTTTACTACAACTCCTAGACTCGCATAGATAGACAGAGTCCCTCATAACGTATTGCATCACTGATGCGTACAGTGCGTGGGAGTAGCAACACCATGCTGAATGTTATTAGTACCTAGTAAGCCAGATTGTCCAATTATGGGGCACTGGGTACATTCACATGAGCTGAGCTGAGCACACCCGGTGTGTCAAACAGCGCGGGCAGGTACTTAAACTAAAATTATGCATTAAGTAATTAAATTCTGTATATAACCCATTATGGACCTTGTCGGTGTCTGTATTGTATTGTATTTTATTGTATTTTATTGTATTTTATTGTATTTTGCTGTATTTTGCGGTATTTAACTTTATTTAACTTTAAACTTTATTTAACTTTAAACTTTATTTAACTTTAAACTTTATTTAACTTTAAACTTTATTTAACTTTAAACTTTATTTAACTTTAAACTTTATTTAACTTTAAACTTTATTTAACTTTAAACTTTATTTAACTTTAAACTTTATTTAACTTTAAACTTTATTTAACTTTAAACTTTATTTAACTTTAAACTTTATTTAACTTTAAACTTTATTTAACTTTAAACTTTATTTAACTTTAAACTTTATTTAACTTTAAACTTTATTTAACTTTAAACTTTATTTAACTTTAAACTTTATTTAACTTTAAACTTTATTTAACTTTAAACTTTATTTAACTTTAAACTTTATTTAACTTTAAACTTTATTTAACTTTAAACTTTATTTAACTTTAAACTTTATTTAACTTTAAACTTTATTTAACTTTAAACTTTATTTAACTTTAAACTTTATTTAACTTTAAACTTTATTTAACTTTAAACTTTATTTAACTTTAAACTTTATTTAACTTTAAACTTTATTTAACTTTAAACTATATTTAACTTTAAACTTTATTTAACTTTAAACTTTATTTAACTTTAAACTTTATTTAACTTTAAACTTTATTTAACTTTAAACTTTATTTAACTTTAAACTTTATTTAACTTTAAACTATATTTAACTTTAAACTTTATTTAACTTTAAACTTTATTTAACTTTAAACTTTATTTAACTTTAAACTTTATTTAACTTTAAACTTTATTTAACTTTAAACTTTATTTAACTTTAAACTTTATTTAACTTTAAACTTTATTTAACTTTAAACTTTATTTAACTTTAAACTTTATTTAACTTTAAACTATATTTAACTTTAAACTTTATTTAACTTTAAACTATATTTAACTTTAAACTTTATTTAACTTTAAACTTTATTTAACTTTAAACTTTATTTAACTTTAAACTTTATTTAACTTTAAACTTTATTTAACTTTAAACTTTATTTAACTTTAAACTTTTATTTAACTTTAAACTTTATTTAACTTTAAACTTTATTTAACTTTAAACTTTATTTAACTTTAAACTTTATTTAACTTTAAACTTTATTTAACTTTAAACTTTATTTAACTTTAAACTTTATTTAACTTTATTTAACTGTATTTAACTGCATTTTACTGTATTTTATTGTCGTAAGATTGTTATATTTCATATATAATTCTCATCAGTACCTATTTCCCCGCTTGCTAAGAGTATATTATGCTTGCTACTCTGTGATAATTATTATCTCAGAGGATAACTACAAAAAACAATTCCTCAACCTTATGATACGACTACTGTCAACTCCACTACAACAATAAGTATTCGTGAGAAATATAAGGTTCGGGTTGATATTGACGTAAATTTGTACAAATGCATAATATCGTGGCGGTATTACATTACTGTATTCTAAATAGACTAGGAATTCAATTGCTTGTTGCATACTAAGTTTTTTTTTTATATTAAAAGTTATGAATTAATCTTATAAAATGTTCTGAGGTAACTAAAAATATCTTTTGATTTACCATTGACTACCCAATTATTAAGACTAATTATCAGCAAGATTTTCATCATCAAAAATCAACAATACCGCACAAAACATGAACATTATAATAATATAAGAAGTTTCCAATGAGTTTGAATATCAACCACCAAATCCTTTCATTTTAACTATAGAAGGTTTGATCCTCGGCTTTAAATTACGAGCTTCGTAAGCTTAAGTACTGTAATATTTTTTTTTTTTTACTACCAGTGTCTCCGCATGCAACAAGGTGCTAACCATTACTATTACTATTTGCTATATTCCTGTAAAAGTCCATATAAACATTTTAAGTTATAATTAAAACGCTACTGACCTTTTGTGCCGATGTGAAGAGCCAGCCGCAGCGCCTCGTAGCACGGCATCTTGCAGCCCCGTACTACATGGCCCTCTCCTAACCGCGTAGCATTTCCGATCTCTTGTGGATCCTTGAAGACTAATCGGTGAGCTGTCGAACAGTTTCGCCACAATCATACATGTCGTCCCACTGGTTAATTTAATTTTTTGTCGTTGCTTGATTCTTCATCCGGTAGTATAATGGAATAATCTCATCATCGTTTTGAAGTCCGCGGCGCCTTTTTCGTTGAACATGCGTTATCGATCTCCTCGTAGTCAGGTGAACAAGAAAAAAAATCTTAGTTTTCTTCGTCATCTCTTGAAATTGTTGTGTAGTTTCCATAAATCTTTGTACCAATTCCATCAACATGTGGGCCTGAATATATCCCACTTCTGAAGTGTAATACTTCAGGTAATCAGGATGGTCACAATAATCAACACATAAGCATTTGACGGTCAATCATATTTTATAAACAATCGTGCAGAGTTTCCACTTACAACTGTTCTCAACGACGGTTACAGAAAGAATATCTCGAACGTTGTGACACCGGTATAAATAGGCAAACAGATAAGCTAATTAAGAGTCATACATATACAAAAACTATTACATATTTAACATTAATTAATACTATTTAGATTGGAGATTTAATTAGGAGAATTATCAATCAATAATACATATAAACCACAACTAATGTAAATATTACTCATAATCAGTATTTTGTTACGCCGGAAGCTGTCAAGCGCACGGCGTCATAATTATATTTCATTTAGTAGGTAGTTACAAACAAGTATTTAAACACAAATCAAAATAATGTCATGCTATAGAACAAATTAAATCACAAATATAATCAATATATAATTATCTAGGTGCACAAAGTTGAGCAGGGACCGGAAGTCTGTAACACTATGTACTTTTATAGATAGATTAACAATACATAGTTTAACGCTTATTTACGTACAACATGTACTATCGAAGCTGGTAATTCGATTAGACGATTCCAATAGTACCAGTTCAATAGAGAACAAAACTATCATCAGTTTTTCTGCATTTCACACCAGTGCCTCAAGCGGTAACTATCGAAAACTAGTCAAATGAACGAAAGAAAACTGAAAGTATGAACGTATCCATTTCCGATCAAAACTCGTACTAGTGTACTAGAAACTGCTATCGTAAATCGATGCATTTGTCTAGTATTCAATGAAAACAGTGAAAGTTTTTCAAGTTTCAATGTCTGTCACGATATGATCTGTGTCGAACTATTTATCACCAAAACTGGTAGAACTAGTCCAGTTCAAATATATCTAGTTCATTCAAAATGTGTTTGTTTGCCCCGTATTTTTTTGCTTTCGTTTTTTTAAAGAATTTATTTTCTAACGACCTCTCTAAAATTAAAGTATTTTACAGTACCACTTCTGGTTGTTTAATTAATCGTTTTACAATATCTACGGGATTAAAATGAATAACGTTTATCCCCTAATTAAGAAGTTAATAATTTTTCAAGCAAATTTGCTATCCCGTGGGGCGTCCGGGTAAGAATAGAAGCCTCCCATTTCCTCCCGTTAGGTGCCCGTAAGAGACGACTAAGGGAAAACAAGAAGACAGACAGCAGCGTCTTTCTATTGGACTACCTACCACCTATACTGCGATCCCCAAGACGTCTGCCAAGCGTGAGGACTATGGCAACCTCTCCCTTCTAAGTGAAGGCCTTTCTTCAGCAGTGGACGTCTTTTAATTGCTCATGATAAATATTTTTTTTTTTTTGTTTTGTGTCATAACCCTTTTTTTAGCCTTTTAACGTTTCCCACCGCTGGGCAAAGGCCACACTCTCACTCTTCACCGCCGTCAATACCAGCCAAGTATAATATTATCCTAAATATAATATCGTGTATTGAGGGTCTTTGCGCGACAGAATTCGAAATGAGGGAATTTGCCGAAGAACCAAGCTCGGACGGATATGGCTCTTAGACCACATCGCTCGAAGAACCGATAACCGATGGGGAAGATAGGTTCTCGAGTGTCGACCACGAACCGGAAGACGCAGCGTAGGCAGGCCTCCCACTAGGTGGACCGACGTCGCATCGCAGTCAACCGGTGGATGCAAACGGCAAACTGTCTTTCACTGTGGTGGTCTAAGGGGGAGGCCCTTGTACAGCAGTGGACGTCTTCCGACTGATGATGATGACGATGATGAATATCGTATAACTTGACCGCATGACCTGTCACTGCATCACCCGAAGGTACAAAGGTAGGCAACGTCAGGCTAGGTCAGTCCTTAGATGGGTGACCGTTTAGTGGCATTTGAACTGAGTGTCTGCGTGCTTCGGAGGGCACATTAAAAGTCGGTCCCGGCTATTGTCATCTAGACTGCAGTCGTTAAGCTAAGTCCGAGACCTAAGGGCAGCTTGAAAACTTTGACACCAGGTTGACCACTGACCATCCGCCAAAAAAAGAAAAGTCCGCCTATGTACCTACTATGTTATGTGCTTAAAGTATAAATATATAATAATAGGTAATATTACATCGATCTATTTTATTATTTTCTTACCACGTAATTATTTATAAATGTCTGTTCATATTTTTCCATGTATATCAATAAAGACTGCATCTGGACTCGACAAAAGCATGGCTAACCAATAATAACCCAGCATTGCATTGTTTGTACAAGTGTAATTATTTTTGAATTAGGTCGAAACGCTTTTAAATTGAGACGCAATTTATACTGTTTTTTGCAAATTGATATTCTTAATTCAAGTACACTTTCTTTTTGTTATAAGTATACCTTTTACGATGACAAACATCCGATAAGCAGGACGTAAGTCTAATGGTAAACGACAGGGCTGCCAATGGCAGGTGCTTATACTACATTATATTAAATATTTGGTAGCTTCCGTGCCGCTGTGAGAAACCGCTTGCTTTGCAAGCCGGAGGTCGCGGGTTCGAATCCCGCGGGGAGCGACAACTTTGTGTAGTTGTTCATGTTGTTCCTTACTGGCGGACAAAGCAGGCCGATCAGCTGATTTTCTGTAAAGTAAGATGATCCATGCGTTGGTTACATGCCTATGCATGTAAAAAGTCGGTCCTGAGCCTGGCCTCTCCCCGATCACAGCAGTATATACAATTTACAGACTGCTGTTTTGCGGCAGAATCGGACACTATGGAGCCTAACTATCAATATGTTTATTTACTTTTTCAGTACATCTATACTTATAATAAAACTGTAACAGGTCCAATTCTGTACATCTATATTAATAAAAGAGCAGGGTGTTTTCTAGGAATCACGATACAGCAAAAACCATATAAAGTACAATCTTGAAATTTGGAACCAACATTATTCAAATAGTCTAGATGAACAATAAGAACGGATTTTTCGAAATTCCATACCTAAGTGGGTCAAATGGGCTCCCAAAGTTTGTATGGAAAAATAAATTTTTTTCGTCACACGGACTTGAAACTTTGTCAGTGTACTAAACAAAAGAAATAAAGAAATACGTGTATCACACTATTTGACAATCGACCCTTGTAGGGATTTTAGTATGGTTTTTGAGTATGCAAGGCGGAAAATAAATTTCATACTGCATCGCTGAAACTTTGCGAATACATTAATCAAATTATAGCAATCCAAGTGTAAATAATCATTTTTTGAAAATCAACTCCTAAAGGGGTCCAATTGGGGTCCAAAAAATGTTTCTCGACATACAGTCATGAAACTTAGTTTATATATTGCACACAAGAATCTAAGAAACCAATTTCCAGCATTTTTCAAAAAACTACCCCTAAGGGTTTTTAATGGGGTTTCAAAGTTTGCAGAAAGAAGGATTTCCATTTCATCCTATGATGCAGCTAGAGTAACGAAACTCGGTAAATAAACTCAACATAACAATTGATAAAACTCATTTTGAGCATTTTTGTAAAATCAACCCCTAAGTGGGTCAAATGGGCTCACAAAGTTTGTACGGAAAAAACATTTTTTCGTCACACGGGCATGAAACTTTCTCAGTGTACTAAACAAAAGAAATAAAGAAACACGTGTATTACAACTTTTTGAAAATCGACCCTTAAAGGGGTTTTTGAGAATGAAACGAAAAAAAAACATACCTACTTACTGCATTGATGAAATTTACGAATATATTTATCAAATTATAGCCATCCATGTGTGAATATGATGTTTTGAGAATCACTCCGAAATGGGTCAAATTGGGGTCCAAAACATGTTTTTCGACCTACAGTCATAAGACTTAGTTTATATATTGTACACAAGAATTAAAGAAACTATTTCCGACATTTTTCGAAAAACAACCCCTAAGGTCATTGCAAGGGATTGAAAATTTTGCACAAAGAAGGATTTCCATTTCATACTATGATGCAGCTAGAGAAACGAAACTCAGTAAATAAACTCAACATAACCATTGAACAAACTAATTTTGAGCATTTTTGTAAAATCAACTCCTAAGTGGGTCAAATGGGCTCCCAAAGTTAGTATGGAAATTTTTTTTTTCATCACACGGATATGAAATTTTGTCACTGTACTAAGCCAAAGACATTCAGAAACGCGTGTATCACAAATTCGACCCGTAAAGGGGTGTTAGCATGGTTTTTGAGTATCAAACGCGGAAAAAAAATCATGCTGCATTGATGAAAGGACAATGCCCATTTGTGCCCCAGAAATGCCCAGGTAAAGTATATTACAAGATTGCTCTAATAAATAAAAACTAGAATTATGTTGTTAATTTTAAATCATATGAAGCACTGGATAAAAAAAAATAAGACGTTCTTCTTGACATTGCAGTACCAGTGTATCTAACCAAATTGTTTTCACATACATATTGACACTATACATTGGAGACAGACTAGATAATTCCAAATAACTGACATGTTTATCTGTTAACATACAGATAAGTATATAAAAGAACACTGATTTGGCTTAGCTTATGTGATGATCATGAAGTTCCTAGTGAAAAACGAATAGCAATGCTGTCTATAAACGATAAAATTTATAAAAAACCAGTAGGAAGTTATCATGTTTAATGTTCACTATATTTTGAACCGGTGCTTTATATGACATTAAATCTAGATATCATATAAATACTGTTAAAAAGTTATCATATGACATAGAGCTGCAATTTGGGCATTGCATGACATTGCTGACTTTCAGCTCCATACTAATATGGGCATGATCCTTTGCCCCATTTATCAAACTGAATCAATTATTGTATAAATAATATTTTTTTGAAAATCACCTCTTTAAGGGGTCCAATTGGGGTTCAAAAAATTTTTTCGACCTTCAGTCATAAGACTTAATTTATGTATTCTACACAAGTGTCTCAGAAAGCTTTTTCCGGCATTTTGCAAAAAACAACCCCTATGGTCATTTAATGGGGTTGGAAAGTTTACATGTAGAACGATTTCCATTGAATGTTAAAATGTAGCTAGAGTAACGAAACTCAGTACACATTGTTTTGTTGAGTCTAACAAAACAATTTAACAAACTAATTTTCAGCATTTTTTGAAAATCAACCCCTAAGTGGGCCAAATGGGGTATCAAAGTTACTATAGAAAAAAAATATTCATCACATGAACACGAAACTTTATCAGTGTACCAAACACGGAAAGATAATCATGCTGCACTGATGAAACTTTGTGAATAAATTCATCAAGTTAAAGCAATTTATTTTGAAAATCAACCCCTAAAAGGTTGGACACAATAATCTAACAAACATATTTTAGAATTTAAATTTTAAAACTCAATTTATAAACTCAACATAACAACAAACAAATTTTCTGCATTTTACGGAAATCAACCCCTAAGTGGGTCAAATAGGGTATCAAAGATTGCAAAAAAATATTTTTCAACAGACGGACACAAAACTTTGTCATTAAAAGAAGTTGAGAAACACGTCTGACACATTTGTTTTGAACATCAACCCTTGACGGGGTTTTAGCATGGTCTTTGAGTATGAATGCGGAAAAAAATTCATGCTGCCCTGATGACACTGCGGATGCATTCATAATATAATAATAATAATAATATTCTGTTATGTGATCCCAAACTAGGCAGAGCCTTGTACTATGGAAACCAGATAACTGATACTAATACTTATATTTTTTTTTTGTAAATACATACTTAAATAGATAAATAACACCCAGACACTTGGCGGGAATTGAACCCACGATCTACCAGTTAGCAGTCAGGGTGTCTAACCACTAGACCAACAGGCCGTCGTCCATGAAATTAAAGAAATCCATATGTAATTTTTTTTAAATGGACCCATTTAAAACCGATTAATTAGGGTCCAAATCATGTTTTTTTACCCTACGGTCATAAGACTTATTTTATGTATTGCACATAAAAATCTAAGAATTAATGAATGTTTCCAATTAATGGTTTCAAAGTTTGCATGCAGAAGGATTTCCATTTAAGTTATAATGCAGCTACAGTCACGAAACTTGGTAAGTAAACTCAACACAATTTAACAAACTAATTTTCAGCATTTTTAATCGACTTCAAAAAAGGTGGAGGTTCTCAATTTGTCTGTACATATTTTTTATGTATGTTCGCGCATGACTGGCAATTATGAACCGATTTCAAAAATTCTTTCTGACTCCACTGATTGGGTCCCATAAAAAAATATTACTTACGAATAAGCAGTTCCTGAAAAAACAAAAATGGCGACTCAGAAAAAACTGTAGGAATTCCTAAAAGATGATGTTTTTATCGCTTTTTAAGGATAAAAATGGTCTAACTGTGGCAAATATTTACCAATTTTAATTATTATTTTTTATTCGAAAAAAGGAACTGTAATGAATATGTATAAATTTTGTCACAACTGCATAAGAACTTCCTGGAGAACCATGTTTGATGTGTAGGAATTTATCTGGTAAAAAAAAGAATGTATACAGAAGAATTGATAACTACCTCCTTCTTTGAAGTCGGTTAAAAAACCATGAAACTGATATTCTCCATTACATTACTCTGACAAATATGAACCGATTTCGATGATTCTTTTTTTATTCAAGAGAGTAAACTACTGAATTTCATTAGGACCGGATATTGTGCAAGGTTTTATTCGAAAATCAACCCGTGGGACAAATGAGTTATCAAAGTTTGTATGAAAAAAAATATTTTTTCAAAGACACGAATCTTTGTTAGTTCTCAATTTTCTCAATTTTTTGATGAGTATGTAACTCATCAAAAAATTGAGAAACACGTTTAACACATTTGTTTTGAAAATCAACCCATAACGGGGTTTTAGCACGGTTTGTGAGTATCAAACGCGAAAAAAAATTCATGCTGCACTGATGACACTGCGGATACATTCGTCATATTTAAGTAATCCAAGTATTTTTTTTTAATTAACCCCAAAAAGCGTTCAATTGAGTTCCAAAAAATATTTTTTTCCTACAGCCGTGTGGCTGACATATTTTATGTATTGCATACAAGAATCTAAGAAACCATTTCGGCATTCTTCGTAAAATCCCTAAAGTTTGAAATCAAACTACTTTTACGGATTTTATCGCGGTTTATTTTTTGATTTTACTATCCCGACGTTTCGAATGCTTTGTAGCACCCATGGTCACAGGAAGACTGAGGTGTTAAACGTCCTTATGTAACAATTATACCGGTGTACCCTCAGGTCTTCTCAGTTATTATTGTTGGTCCGATCTACACAGTAAGAGCTTACAGTATCTTGAGGCCGTGCAGTGTTTTGATTGATATTGGATTTAATTATATTTATCACAAATGTTTGCGTATAGAACGATCTCCTTTAATGCTATGGTAATGAAACTCAGTAAATGAACTAAACAAAACTTTTGAATAAACGAATTTCCAGCATTTTTCGAAAATCAACCGCTAAGGGCATCTACCAATGGGGTTACGAAATGGTTTCCACTTAACAACCTCATAAGTGTTTAATGGAATTGCAAAATAACTACAGTATCTTTTTCAATAAAGAAGTAAATATTTAAGAATCCCATTTCTTACACATATAATAGCTTACACAAAAATACATGCTACATACTCGATACCTATTAGATCAGGGTTAATAATAGTGTGAACAATATTGTTACATTAGTGTAAACAATATTTTAAAAACCTCGATCCATAATTCAAAACACGTTTGAGTAACAAAGTAAACGCGAGCGAAGCCGCGGGCTACAGCTAGTTGAAGATATTTTGAAAATTATATTTGGAGGGCATTCTATAATCGATATTGAGGCCGAAAATGTATTTTTTTTAATTTTTGTCTGTCTGTCTGTCTGTTTGTCTGTCTGTATCACGGCTGAGCATCACGCCGAAACTACTGAATGGATTCAAATGAAACTTGGCATGATTTGAGATCTTACTACGAGGTAGGACATAGGATACTTTTTATCCCGTAATCTAGCACGGTTCTTTTGGGAGAGGGGATTAAAGTCAAAATGGGTACTTGGTTATACGCTTGGTCCGATTATATCAATTTTTTTTTAAATATAATAAATTTTAGTAAGGAAACACTCATAGAGAGTTGTTATCAAGGTTTTGTAATCGATCGGGTTAAGCAACGTTGGGTAAGGTCATTAAATAGATGGGTGACCGTTTAACGCCATTTGAACTAAACGGGTCCGTACTTCGGAGAGCAAGTAAAAAGTGGGTCCCAGTTTTTAACCGACTATAAAAAAGGAGGTTATGTATTCGATGCGAATGTCTGTTATTAAAAATAGCGCAGGCGGAGCTGCGTGGGTCAGCTAGTATTATAATATACGATAATTATATTATATACCTATGCTTAATAAAAAAAAATCTTTAAACAATATTCGGAACTTCACACATTACAATAAAAAATATACAATAACAATTATTGAAATTTATTTTTACGTAAAGTGATAATCACTTTCACCAAATATAAAAAATAATATTAAAAAGTAATCCTAGACCAATAGCCAATGTGAACTCGCGCTCAACTTCTATTAGAACCGCACGCTAGTGTGTGTGCGCGAGAGTGCACCGTTCGCTAGTGTGCGTCTAATGCATTGCTATTATATCATATAGAGCGGCTAATTACAATATTATAATAACTATATTTTGATTTTAAATTATTTCCGCAGTCTAAAGTAGCGATTTGTAAAACACGCGTATTTTTTATTTTTGATAGACTGTGCATTTCAACATTATTATCAGCAGTCGAAATACGTCCACTGCTTAACAAAGGCCTCTTCCTTAGAAGAGAGGGGGTTGCCATAATCTCCACGCTTGACAGGTATCTTGGGGATCGCAGTCTCAAACTCAAAACTCAAACTCAAAAATAGTTTATTTCAAATAGGCCAAAGTGCTAGACTTTTGAAAGGTCATGATTTTTTTTTAAAGAAGGTGCCACCGGATCACAACGCGGCCTCAACTGAGAAGATCCGGCAAGAAACTCAGCGGGCTTGTCATTTTATCACTTTTTTTTAAACAGTGTGTCATGTTACAATTAGATCAGAGCGACAGTGTATCTCAGTGTGTCTTGCCGTTCAAAATCTATACTTATAATAAAACTGTAACAGGTCCAATTCTGTACATTGAAGATATTTTGAAAATTATATTTGGAGGGCATTCTATAACCGATACTGAGGCCGAAAATGTATTTTTTTTAATTTTTGTCTGTCTGTCTGTCTGTCTGTCTGTCTGTCTGTATCTCGGCTGAGCATCACGCCGAAACTACTGGATGGATTGAAACGAAACTTGGCATGACTTGAGATCTTACTACGAGGTAGGACATAGGATACTTTTTATCCCGTAATCTAGCACGGTTCTTTCGGGAGAGGGGATTTAAGTCAAAATGGGTACTTGGTTATACGCTTGGTTCGATTTTATCATTTTTTCTTTATAATTATAATAAATATTTGTAAGGGAACACTCAGACAGTTGTTAACAATGTTTGGAAATCGATCAGGTTAAGCAACGTTAGGTAAGGTCATTAAATAGATGGGTGACCGTTTAACGCCATTTGAACTCAACGTTTCCGTGCTTCGGAGGGCAAGCACAAAGTGGGTCCAAGTTTTTAACCGACTTTAAAAAAGGAGGTTTTGTATTCTATGCGAATGTATATTATTGAAAGTTTAGTAAACGTAAACACAGCGCGGGCGGAGCTGCGTGGGTCAGCTAGTATCAAATAAGACTATACTTATAATAAAACTGTAACAGGTCCAATTCTGTACATTGAAGATATTTTGAAAATTATATTTGGAGGGCATTCTATAACCGATACTGAGGCCGAATATGTAATTTTTTTAATTTTTGTCTGTCTGTCTGTCTGTCTGTCTGTCTGTCTGTCTGTATCACGGCTGAGCATCACGCCGAAACTACTGAATGGATTCAAATGAAACTTGGCATGATTTGAGATCTTACTATGAGGTAGGACATAGGATACTTTTTATCCCGTAACCTAGCACGGTTCTTTTGGGAGAGGGGATTAAAGTCAAAACGGGTACTTGGTTATACGCTTGGTCCGATTTTATCAATTTTTCTATAAAATATAATAAATATTAGTAAGGGAACACTCATAGAGAGTTGTTATCAAGGTTTTATAATTGATCGGGTTAAGCAACGTTAGGTAAGGTCATTAAATAGATGGGTGACCGTTTAACGCCATTTGAACTAAACGGGTCCGTGCTTCGGAGAGCAAGTAAAAAGTGGCTCCCAGTTTTTAACCGACTATAAAAAATGAGGTTATGTATTCGATGCGAATGTCTGTTATTCAAAGTTTAGTTAACGTAAAAATAGCGCAGGCGGAGCTGCGTGGGTCAGCTAGTATCAAATAAGACAGAAAATAATAATAATAAAGTAATAGGTAATCACGGATCGGTGGCGCAGTGGGAAACCACTTGCTTTGCAAACTGGTGGTCGCGGGTTCGAAACCTGCAGAGGAGCAATAACTTTGTGTGTCCTTACTAGCTAGGACAATGCAGGCCGATCACCTGATTGTCTGTAAAGTAAGATGATCCACGCGTCGGATGGGCGCTCCTGCGCCTGACCTCTCTGCGGGCGAGACGGTTTTCCGTCTCATTGGATTGTGAGAGGTGTAAAGGAAGAAAGGGTGCACTTGTGTCTACGCAAGCACTTGTGCACTACTCCCGCGTAGATCTTGTTAAAGATTGGCCCCTGTACTCATATCGGCCAGGAAAGGGAGGACCTTATAAATAGGTAATCAATAGAAAGACCTGTCCATCTTATTGTTTTCGCTTAGGCTGCGTTCTACTTGGGGCCCACTAGTCGTTCCACATAGCGACCGCGATCGTTGTGGTCGCGGCAAAAACGTCACTCATGACGTCATGACTTACGCTCACGAGAAGCTCACGACGACCCATCTAAAAAGGAGGGTCGTAATGATCGTTCCACTTGAGTTTACGCGACGGTAAAGCTCACAAGCAAGTGGAACGGGAAAACTGCCGTCGTGAGCGTGATCGTTGTGGCGCCAAGTGGAACGCGCTCTTAGTCGCCTCTTACGGACACCCTCGTCACCTGAGATATTTTTTATACTACTTATAACCTAGTGCTTGACTGCAGTCCCACCTGATGGAAAGCGGTAACGCAATCGAGGATGGTATTATAATAGATGTTGCTATTAGTTATTTTTATCATTTATGTTTTATTTGTATAATTTACTATCACGAAAACAAATAATTATTATGTAATTTTATTGCATTTTCTTATGTCACCATTTTTATAATAATAATAATAATAATATCTTGGGTCAATCCACACACGGTACGGTATAAGTACTTAGTACTTAATATTTCAATTGAAGAAAGAACATTTTTTCCGGGCGGTTATTTTAAATAATTCAGTATCTCCTGTTTATGCACTTTGCTGTGATTGACGATATTGAGATCAAATTTTCACATGACAAATTTTCCGAGGCATCGTCGAGGGTGTGCACACCACTCCATACCCTGTCCGTGCGTGTGACGCTGGAGCGAGGGGCGGGGAGGTAGCGAGCAACGCCGCGGGGCGGGGCTGCGTTCGGCACAATGCGCCGCAAAGACGTTCGTTGCTCCCGCACAGGTCATCGACTCTTTCACCGGCGCCCGCGCACGCGACCCGCCACTTTCGCGCCGCGATAACATTGCTAGACTTTGTCGATTTGGAAGGAGACGCGTGTATACTGGAACACTGTGTTAGAAAGAGACAGGAGACCGATTAAATGACCGTGTGTAGAAAAATGTTTAATTAAAGAAAGCATCGCATCGCAGGTTTTTTGCTGTCTTGCGGTTGCCTAATCGCATAAATTTATTAAATTACACACTACGTTAGCGTAAATGTGAGTTGTTAAGGTCAAGATTAAAAAAACAACACATTAAAATACAATAGCATTATAAGTCAGAAGGTTTTTATGAAAAGCAGAATTGATTTGGCGATTTTCCAGGTGTAAATTTTCTAGACAGATAAAATCTAGAGAAAACAAAAATTAAGAGCATGGCTTAGCTCAAAAGGGGTTGGTGAAAATGTATTTCAATTCACGTTTTGGCATGTAGGTTGGTTTTGGACGTAGGCGAGCGAGCCGACTGCCACATACCGCGCACAGTACCACACTCGGTATGCTATTGAAAATTATCTAATAAATAAACCAATTTTCCGGAACTAAGAATTGAACTCGATGCTTCACGATAACACACACGTACACTTTGGCCCCTGCGACAGAGGACCTGCATAGTGATACTATGCAAGCAGCAAAATGGATGAGTCCCGAGTCCCTCAGCTGCCGGCATAAGCAACACGTCTTAGAGTACAAGCAATCATATCACAGGGCCAAAGCCACTTGAAAATGGCATTATAAGGCGTGCTCTTCTCTGCGGGCATTCTCGCTGTAATATGGTCGTCCTTTTGACGTTGGAACCAAATATAAAGCTATATTAGAGCGAGAATTGGTGTCAACGACCATCCCCTATAGATAGTTAGGTGGTTTTTTTCACGACTGTAAACAGCAAGTTTTTTTTAAACGTATGGTTAGTGGCTAACCTGGTGCTGCCCTTAGACCTTGGGTTCACGACTGCTGTCTAGATGAGAACAACCGGGACTGATCTGAAGTTAGAACCAGGACGCTTAGCCTCCGAAGTTCCTATAATGAATAATAAATAATAAAGTCCTCTTGGCCGATACCACCACAAAGGCCAACTTTTCACAAGAGCAGCCATGTACGCGAGAGATATTATAGTGCACAATCCGAAGAGATGGAAGACCGACACGCCCGGAAAGACATCAGGCGCAGAACCGACTTTTTATATGCCCATCCTACGCATGGATCATCTTACTTTCCAGAAAATCAGCTGATAGGCCTGTGAAGTCCTTACCAATAGTGAACTACTCAAAGGTATCACCCTCCGCAGATTTTGAAACCGCGACCTCCGGTTTGCAAGGCAAGCTGTTTTTCCGCTGCGTCACACAGGCTACCTATATACTAGAAGAGAGAAGTTCCCATAGCTATGATATTTCATAACTTATACTAGAATGTTACCCGTGGGGTGTCCGGGTAAGAATAGCACTCCCCCATCTACTCCTGTTGGTTGTCCGTAAGAGGCGACTAAGAGAAAACAATAAGACGGGCAGCAGTTTCTTCCTATTGGATTACCTACCACCTATACTGCCATCCCCAAAACGCCTGCCAAGCGTGGGGATTATGGCAACCCCACCCTTCTAAGGGAGAGGCTTTTGTTCAGCAGTGGACGCCTTTCGGTTGTCGATGATGAAACAGGAATGTAACAGTAGTTGCGAGTGCTTTTACAATCAAGTGGTTCTCGATCCAATTGTATTTGTTTTGTTTGCATGTCACCTCATATTTTTAGAATCGGAATTGGGAACTGGGCCGGGGTGGTTTTAAAATACACATGTAGTAGTATAGTCCTTTAGAAATTTTGTGCTGATCTGATAATGTATAGCAGTGACAGCTCAGTGGGCGAGCGCTTGCCTTCGAAACAAGGTGAGGCTTGAACCCCGGCTGATTTCTTTAATTTACTATGTGCGAATCATCTTTGTGCCATCATTACTAGGTTTTGGCTAAATCTGCATGTCTGTGAAAATCTAACTAGCTTTCGAATGACGTGTGAAGACTGCCACCCCGCACTTGGGCAGTGTGGTGGAATATGGCCTAACAATGGGAAATAAACAAGGGCTGGAATTATTGATGAAGGGTATCAGGATGTGAAACTCCCACTCAACAAATTCTGAAGGTAGTGACATAATATATTATAAAGAACCCTAGCGGGTTCGTAGAAGATGTTCACCATATTTTGGAAAAATGTGTTTGGTACTGATGCGAAACGCAGAGCTTTTAGAAAGCATGAGCCTTACACGACTAAACATAGGACTATAACATAGTATTTTATGCAATCCAACCTCTAATGAGGCTACAACGTTGCTCAGACTTATGAGTTCCCAGCATTCAGTAGTCCATTTTCTTGGTTTCCTTTTGTTTTTCAAATATTATTTTTTACTTTTTGTTTTTTATTCATTTTAATATACAATACAATGGATACATATACAATACATACCATGTGTTATATACAAAAAATATTATATTGCTATTAGAATCACTCAGCTGACAACAAAAGGCAGCGACTAAAAATAGTTACCTTTATTTTTACAGACTTGTGCTGAGGTTTCTGGTAATTATAACTCTTCGGAATCGCTGGACATTTGAGGAGTGGATCCTAAAATTCTATCAAGTACGGTGGCGACTCCAAGGAGGACGGCGGCGAAGTTGCGACCCCCGTCGCATCTCTGATGCCCCCGAGAGCACCGTGACTGGTTACCGGGGCTACAATGCGGCGGCGATAGAGAGCCCAGGATCCCATCTCATGTATCGATGCGGCAACCACGAGGATTTAAGCACGGTAGGAATCCCATATAGGTACCTAGGATCCCGTGAACCTTTTACCAGGTGGTAAGTTCCCTGTGCAAGGGACCACTGCCGTGACAGATATTCTGCGGCCAAGCAGCAGTATGTAAACATTGCTGTGTTCCGGTGTGTAGGGCACTGTAGCTGGTGAATTTACTGGACACAAGACTTAATATCTAATGTATTTAGATCGGCACCGTAGCTAGCAGCTAGGTAGAAGAATTCTTCTGGCGTTGCTAACTGCGGTGACTGCTTATCATCAGGCGGGCCGCATGTTTGTCTGCCTTGCTAGTATAAAATAAGGAGGAGGCTTTTGAAGGTCCGCACGGACGCGCATGCTGGATCACGAAAAATCACAACGACCATGGCTGTAGATACAACTATCTGCGGGTCTAAAAATACCACTTTCAGTGAATCATAATATGAGTAAGTAACGGTATAATTTTTATTCGTATTGCAGAACACCAAATATGAATCTGCTAATTAGTGGTCACAAATGAATTGAGTATGATTGTCCTACAATGTGTGATCGTTTTACAAAAATTACTGGAATTGCGAAGGATCTGCTGAGAATGCAGAATACGATTTGCTTTTAGATAAAATGCATAATGTGGCATTTTTAGGGCACCTGATCCCCACTGCAGTTCCGTTTAAAAACGCCGGTGATACCATTAGTGTGCGAACATTATGGGCCGTTGTTGATGTGCTCGCCGCCGGCGCTCGGCTTTCACCGCTCGCTGCGAAAGCGACAGTGACTGGCAACGACACGACAACGATACGATTATGAGATTAATGTTTTACTATCACGTATGTATGGTTGAATGGATGGACAGAGTAATGTTTCAGCATGCACACTTCGCGTGAAATTTTAAAGTATTATTGCTTGAGATTATCTTGTCATCCCGCAGCCACATTCATTCGTTAGTTGAGAAAATCAAGTGTTATTACATAATTAATCTTAAAATTTCTCGTGTTTTAACTCGATTTAACATAGATTACAAACCGCCGTGGATCTGTTCGGTCATTTTAAAACTAAACTCTATGTATCGGCATACCCTATTACACATAAACATGGCGGATTAAATTCTCTTTAAGATGGTGAAAGCCCTATATCTATCAATTCTGTAGTTTAAATGAAATAAGCAAACAGACACATAAGTAGTGGCTTCGTACTATTTAAATGTGAAAATAAAAGAAGTTGCTATAATGTACAAAGTTTCTCAGGACTAATGGTACCAGTGGTGATCTCTTCCAGAAAACAACAAACTTCTTGCGAATACCTACGGGACGATGAGGACTATCGCATTCTTACCCCAAAGCACGTATCTTGAGTTAACGGCTAAATATTGGGCCTTTTTTTGTTCTCATAGGGGAAACCTACGTCGCCGAGACCCTGTGGACCTCAACCGGAGTATATGGGATTCATACCTAAAAAATGTCGCATCAGCACACAAGACGGGAGGAACTGGGCTCTCCAGTGAGATCTGCACCAGTGCCTTGCGGTGCGCACGGGGACGCAGCATCAAGACGAGATAACAGCCCCGCCGCCATCCTCCTCGCAGTCGCCGCGATGATGATCCTGGCTACTCGTAAAAGTGAGTTGTCTGAGATACTTTCTAGAATAAACAGACGAGAGGTATATCATCAAAGTAACATTACCAATACTGTCTATCGAGTAACATTCACGTAATATTTAACAGTTATGTGAGAAATCTTAAAAATGCTGCACATAGCAAACATGCGGCGCGGTGCGGCGCGGTGCAGCGCGGCGCGGCGGTACCTTTCACCAGCGTCCAACAGAAAGCGACAGTGAGCCGTGACGTGGTGGTGACGACACGGCTACAATACGAGAATTTCATTAATAACGCCACGAAAACCGGTCACATTATAGTCTCGAACTAACGCGTGTCCAGCGAGCATGATAATTCCTTTTTTTACTGTCGGGAGGAAACCTTCAAAAAGTTCCCAGTTCCGTATAGGCTAGGCCGATATGGCTTTATGGCTTTTTACCCACTGAAACCTCCCCGGTAGCCTTGATCGACGCTACGGAGACTCCGGACTTTCCATTCGGACCTCGCTAGTCTCTTCAGCGCCAGATGTTCGCTGGAGTACTTCCCGAGGAAAATGTATGCTCCCCTAGGCACCATCGCAGTGCGCGCGACGACGCAAGGCACAGGTCCCCCACCCGGGGAAGCCTGGTAATACCTGGACTAGTCAAGTGACAGACTGGATGTGACGGAACGGGACGGGATGAGTCGGGACGTAAATGGATAGTATACTGGTGTTGTGGATATGCCAGACGAAGTGTTTTCTTCGACATTTCTAGCACGTACAAGGAGAAACTGAAATAGTTTGCCTGGTTGACTTGAAGGTTGAAGAGGCTTTTAAGACGCTAGTGCACGTTACCATCCTAGACAGAGTTTGATAGTTTAAGAGCTCAATCAAACTATCAGTTTTCTCCCGCACATTTCACTAATTTTTTATAGTTACCGCTAGGGGCGCTGGTGTCAAATGTATGGAGAAAACAGTTTGATCAAGTTCATTCACTATCAAATCGAGATCAAAACCCGTACAGTACTCACAACGGATCTTTGTGAAATTGGGTGTGGCGAAGCATTGCACAACTATCGTCGTAAGTTGGCAATACCAAAAATACAAAAATAGCTACAGCGCAGCATCTAGCAGGCAACTTCAGGCACACAAAGATCTTCTGTGACTATTTTACTAGACCCCCTTTACTCAAACACATGACAGCTCTATTGGTTCTGAGTAGCAACAGCAACTTGCATATTTCACCGATACTAATAATAAATCGCCATTTTTTCCCCCTGAAACATTTTCCTTGAGACTACAAAAGACAATTTTTAGCATTGAAGTGCGCTAAAAACCGAGCTATCTAAAAAAGTTCTTATAATAAAGATTTAGGTTTTTTTCTCTCGCTCACGATTTGGGTCAGGCCGCTTAACTTAGGTCTTAATCTGCGATGTGAAACAAGGTGAAAATTTCTTATTTAAAGCTGTTTTGTTTCAATGCCGCACTTGGAGGCAACAATGGCGGAATAATTGTGTTCATGCTAATTATTGCATATTTAATTATTGCATGAATAATTCTGACGAATGGATAGCGGAACGGCGCGAATATGAGAAAACACAACGCATTCAAAGAATAATAATTAATTTTCCCGATCGTGTGTGGAGGAGTACCTACCCGTAGTCACATAATTATGTATGGGCTGGTGCAGCGAAATGCCATCTTGCAGCTTTGGAGAGACGCGCTAGGGGGCTTATTGGTGGACCCTGAGTGAGTAGAGACCATTTTACAAATCCTAGAGCACAGGCGCAGAGTAGCCAGCCTCTCAGTATTCTACAGGATGTATTTTGGAGATTCTGCGCAGGAATTACATGACTTGATTCCACCATCCCCCTTCTATCATCAGACGACGAGACGCACGGCAGGCATCCACCCTTTTTTTTATGCCACCAAGGTGGCAAGCCAGCGGCCTACCTGATGGTAAGCAGTCACCGCAGCCTATAAACGCTAGCAACACCAGAAGAATCACTAGCGTGTTGCCGACCCTTAAGACAGTAGACTGGGAGGCCTTTGTTAGGGAGATGATGATGATGAAACATGTGTGTGCTGATGGAGTAATATGCCAAAAACCGTCGAGAGTTTAAGGCATCAACAAATACGCCTTTGTCTCTGGTAAACCAATCCCATGAATCAAAATTTAAAAATAGTACTCGAGTACACATTAAAGTACTCAAGCAGAAGTTCGTTACGTGCCGACCTTACTTGGCGGCTTGGCGGCTTGGCGGCTTGGCGGCTTGGCGGCTTGGCGGCTTGGCGGCTTGGCGGCTTGGCGGCCGCTCGTTGCATGCGTATAGGTACTTATTTAATTTATTCATCTACACATGAATGCGATATACACGAGTTAATTTACGACACTGTAGATATATTGTATCCAGTTTACCAAATGGAGGGGAAACTCCCTTTCTCTATTTTTTTAATAATTGGTTATAATGTACCTACTTACTTACTTATATGATAATCTTCTGTAAATTGGTTCCAAAAATACATTGTTTAGACGCGTGAAGCCAGAAGCAAGAAAAAAATACATAGTTTATTTTCTCTTTAAAGATCTGGAAAGTCGTTTTGCAGTGGATCTTTGGACCTACGGTTGTCATCACGGAGTTGTCATCACAAAGAAATCATGATATCAGGAAGGTCACACGGAGACATAATATTATAACTCGTTATTAGTGTGAAGTCCATTTAATTGTTTAAGTTAAAATACTTAATTATTATACAGGCGCATTGAGAAGGTCACGCAATGTTTCATTGTTTAACACGACCTATACATAGATAAAAGCCTAATAGATAACGAATAGCATTGGTTTGTTCTAGCTGTGTGAAAAAGTGCCTCACAAGGCCGCTACCGGCCGGCCGGACGCCCTCATGCCACCGCGCCTTGGCCGCGCCGGGGGCGGGGGCAACGCTGATGAGATGACCAATTCATTACTTTTAAAATATCCACAGTTGGTACCATAAACAATTGAAGGTTAAATATGACGTGTCTACGTCCAATCATGTTACTCATTACACCAATCGTTTGTTCGACCAAAAATACTACTAATAGGTATTTTGTTTAAAAAATACGCTACGCCAATAAACGATACAAGCTCAAACTAATTTAACATTAAGAAACGAAGGCCGTCATTCACACATCAATATTTATTATTAGGTAACTAGGTACCTAGGCCGCACGTAACGCGCCCAACGACCGCGCGGTTTGTGACCCAAATTAAAAAAAATGTGCACGTCATATTTGACAGCGCGCAAAAATGTAAACCAATGCACAATATGGCCGGCCGAGACGATGAGCCGTTGCGCAAATGTGCGAATGTTAAAACGTTGTGCTCGGTGTATTATTTATTGATTGTTGAAAAACAATGGCGGGCGCTCGCTGGCAGTGAGTCAGTGGGTCAAGGGTGCCGTGGCCTAGTTACGCAGCGCCGCGCGCCGAAATTCGCGGGCTTACCAGTTGCTAACCTCACATAGTAGGGGAGGGGCTAGATATGAGTAGGTAGATAGGCAATACCGACGCCTTCGCCTTCACTATTTTTTTTGTAAACTATTTAAGAAAACTAAATTTTTATAATAATAATTGAATTAAAAATTTATAATAATAATTGTGCAATTTCTTAATATTTTCTCAAATCGCACAAGTACCTAGAGCCAAATTTAGATACGAGTAAGTTTTATTTCAATTTCTTGAAAATTTTCAAGACGAAAGTTATTCTGAAAAGAAAAACTGTTTAGTTGTCACCTGATGTAGCGATGAATATAATGTAGGCTGTAGGTAGCACGCATGAAGGTGGTGTTGCATCATAAATAAATACATGCTTCCAACTGATTCATACATTGAATCGCTTAAATATCACACTGATTATACCTAGCTAGTCATAATCTGGTTGGCATTCGTGTCTCCTAACAAACGGTAATCAGTTTTAACTCTATCCTTTTGTTTAAGGCTTTACAGGTCACAAAACTATAATGACAAAATAAGGCGACCATAATTTCTCACAATGACATACCTTACAGTGTAGTGTAGATCTATTCTAACCTCAGAGATTCTAACAGTCTGTGTGTGATGTAAGCTATGGGTGTAGATGATTGCCGCCGCTGCTGACAAGGAAGAAGAAAACATATTTTTTTCTTATAAAAGGTATATCAATATTCTGATTAATTTTACTTTTTTTAATCGATTGTATTACGAATGAGTCCCATCACTAGCCTATCAAGCCTAGCATTGAGCGTCACCTTAATAACGCCCAAGTTTAAGGTCGCCTACTTACCTACTACCTCTTGCTCTTGGGCAAGTGTAACTATGCCCCACCGCCACACCACACAGTGGCAACATGTGCGCCGCGGGATACGTTTCTAAATCCCTATCTTCAGAGACAGGCGTGACGTATTCCGTAAAAATTGCCTTGGCCTTAAATGTACAAGCCGACCAAATTATCTGTGCTGCTGTTGGTGTCGCTACTGTGTATGCAGAACTGTCAAATTACACGTTATTTATAATATAAATAATTCGTTTATATTTCCGGCACCGGTACAGATAAGTTGGTCGGCCTGTATCATTTTTCAGTCTCCGGAAGATTCAGCAAAACATTTACTTTCTAAATACAGAGATAAAATGACACTTATTTCTTGAAAATTGGAAATTTAAGATCCAAAAATGTTGACCTTGAAACTGTAGGTACGTAACAAGAGGAAGGCTAACGCCAAATGGATGGTCTACTGCGAGCGTATTGAGAACCTTGCATGTGAGGAAATTTTAGTGACCTCAATCCAACTGAGTGGAGCTAAGGAGTTTCCTAGGACTAGATTAACCTTACATTTAATAAATTGAAGGCTTCGCAGCTCAATTCGTTTATATTGTCCTAACCTCGACTTATTTAAACTTACGTAACACAACGAAATGCAAGTTGTTAAACTGTTTGATGGGTAGATGAAGAATAATAATAGGTAAGTATATTGCACTTAGTATTATTGTATTTATAATAAAATTATAATATAGGATATAATTAGTACCTACGACCGCAAATATAATGACATTTGTTGAGATTTATACTCTGTCCCTTTTATTATTGGTTTTTTGACAGCTGATGCCCATGAAGTTTCGTATTGTTAAAGTTACAAATTCATATAAATAATATTGTACTTCATGGACGCGTACCGCACTTTAGTGACTTGCCACACATAACGATTACTACGATTGTGCCACAGATTACAAATAATCGATAGAAATAAATGCTAATGTGTAAATAAGGTGTAATATGTTTTCATTACTTTCGTCTTGTTTACATTAAATTTCATTCATTTTATTTTGAGGGCCTCATGCATAAAGACAACAAATTTTTAAGGTTGGAACAAAAATATTTAATCGAATGTACATTTTTCGATATCGATTATTTCGTTTACTTACTATGTTCACGTTCCTATAAACGTCAAATGTCGAGCTGTCAAAACACCAATAATAAAATGGACAAAGTACCTATAGTAAGCCGATGCCGATATCTGTGGTGACATACTCGTAAATTACTTTATATTCACAGAGAACTCTTAACAACTGCCAATTAAAACTAATAATTTAATATCCTATATTCAAAAAATAAATTGTATAGCGTGTTCAGTCAGGGGGTCTAGTACGGATTCCGATAGTTTACAAGCTCGATTATACTTTAAATCAGTTTTTTCCAATCATTTCACACCAGCGCCCCTAGCGGTAACTACCAAAAACTAGTAAAAATGTACGGGAGAAAGAAAACTGACAGTTTGATCGAGCACGTAAAATATCTGAACCCGTACTAGACCCCCAGGACAAAAAGCGTAGACAGAATATAACAAGACATCTAGCTAGCGTGCCGCCGATAAGGACAGAAAATAACGGAAAATAATCATTCGTACACTTAACACACGTTATGGATATTAATTCAAATGCGCCTATTATGTAGTTTAAACGATATTTCATAATGCAATTCAATTTAAAACTCCAAAGCTAGGTCGTGAACTAGAAAATTTCATGAGTACTCGAAGAAAACGCACCGTAGGTGCGCCAGATTTTGAACACACGCTGAGGGACAAAAAATCATATGCTCTGTTTCTTTCTATCACATATAATATATATAAATGCATCCTTTTCTTGCGCGAATGAGAAAGAAAGTGCCAGCTCTCTAACAAAAAGTTACCATAGTAATATACTTCGCTTACCCAGTAAACAGTTTCACGGATTGCATATCGTTGTGTTACGTACTGTATATACTAATTTAATTAGATCTATTAAAAAATAACATAAAAGACAACATTATTAGATCTATTAAATTTACATGTTATGGAATACAATAAAATATAAGAATATAATATTATAATAATACTGTTATTACAATGCAACCCAAACACTGTTTTTGCTACATATTAATACGATGATGATAAACTCTATAGCGTTCAGCGCCATCTGCCACCGAGTAGCGCAACTATAAATTAAGTTCCTAAGATACAAGAAATGGTATCGATCCAACAGGTTTACATATTTTACTAGAGTAATGCACGCAAAAAAAAAACAATAGTTGAAGAACGTTAACTTACTACATTACTGACGAGACAATTTATAAGTTCATATATAAGCGTTCCTTTGTACAATGGATGATTTTGAGAAAAAAATCAGTGTCTTGTGTTTAGGACCAAAAGGTTCCGGTAAAACAACATTACTAAAAAGATTGCAAAACGTGGAAGGGATAGATAATACGTTTAGCCCCGTGCCCACAATCGGGACTAATATTTACGATATTTACTATCTAAATAAACACGGGAAAAAACAGATGTTATCGGTTCGGGAAATCGGAGGGGAAATGGCGCCTCTCTGGAACAATTATTTGGAAGGAGTTGAGAAAGTAAGTTGATTGAGACCATTTATACAAGATACCAATGGCCTTCATTTTAATTTAGTTAAATTATAAAAAAAATACATTTGTAGCCCGGCTGCAGTCTCGACATACATAGAAATTCAATTTATATATTGCAAAATATGAGTGGTTAATTACAGGTGTCATACAAAATAGCAGCGTTTTCCCTGAAAGAAAACGCATTTTA
Source organism: Furcula furcula (assembly GCA_911728495.1). NCBI lineage: Eukaryota > Metazoa > Arthropoda > Insecta > Lepidoptera > Notodontidae > Furcula > Furcula furcula. Next base: position 1,793,717 of record OU452243.1, read on the forward strand.
AAATACTTACCTTATTCAAAGCTTATTATGAGAGCGGCACTTCCTGTTTCCCGTCGTCTTTGCTCCTATTAGTCAACTTTCTTGTGATTTGACCGGAAATAGCATCACCATGGCAGGCGAGAGCAGCAAGGGTTTCTTAAATATGCCCGCTCGCTCCGCTCTTGTTCATTGCGACGAAGATTTACCAGGCAGGATTAAAAGTTAAGCTTTGAATAAGGTAAGTATTTTAATATGCGTTTTCTTTCAGGGAAAACGCTGCTATTAAATTACTGTACCGTTATTCAAAGCTTATTATGAGACGTGTTTGTTTTCGCCTGGTGATGCCAGTATACATGACGCCAATGTGATTGTGATACATAGATGTATTGTAATATCCATGTGTGAATTTTAAATAGAAATGCAATAAATTGCATACTTGTAGTGGCTTGTATAGTCTGCTACGAATTTCTTTTAGAAATGGGTAGCAAAGAGAACTGTATCTCAACCATTCCAATCAATATTATGGGCAATTGATAATAATTATTTATATGCGATCTACTTTTGACTTCGATTTTATAAAACTGTCTAAAATGTATTAAAGACCTCCAATTTCCAGGAGCTAGCTAGTATCAAAAACTTAACTATTCTTGTGGCGCATGATAGCTAACTATTTAAGCTAGATTATGTTGGTGATTTTAGTATTTTTAAACCAATCAACGGCAGCTATCGTAACTGGACTATACAAACAATTTGTTTTTGGTATTTCATGCTGATGCTTTAAGCGCAAAACCAATTTTATTTTAACGCTGCAGGCGTTGCAAGCAGGTGGTTTTCCGATTAACGCAATTCCAGGTCGCGACTATGAATTACATCCTACCGGGTGCTGTTGCAATGTTTAGCTAAGCTACTGCATGAAAATTATCCTTGAACAGGAAATTCACTAAATCATATCCTATTTAAAAGACTCTTGATATAAGAACATATCATGACAAGAAATTACCAGTAAAAAACTGGAAAGATCAGTAGGACTGTGCAATCGTCAGACAAATGATTTAGGCCAACTAATGTTAAATGACAATTGTTTACTTATGTTTATTATGTATTTATGTATGAATCTACTATAAAACTGTCCAAAATGATGTCAATACTTTAAATTAGATTAGAAAAAGTCGGCACAGATTTTACAGACTAGGTCCTGGTACTTTGTGAATGTCAATGTGTATATGTTTTAGATTGCAAAGTCAAGTCCTTCACATTTCCACTTTCAGGATCACGTTGTATGTTAATAGACAGTATGCCCACCTGTACGTCCAGTAAGACTAAGGTTGTGAGATATGAATCAAAACTCGTTCAAGAAACGAGTGTACTCCCCAGAATACTTCAGCGATTAAGTATGTGTTAACCCACACATTATGTTTACCTTATACTCAAGATTTATGCATAGATGATATTTTATGGTATACCTGCTCTGAAGTCCCGAAAATATTTATTGTAAATATTTATTTATGGACTTAGGTACTCAGTCTGTACGACTATCTCAAAAAAAAAATGATCTGTCAAGAGAATCTGTTTCTAAATGGATATTGTAAATAATCAATAAAATCTGATTTGTATTTGATTAAAATTTCGTAGCGAACTCTATCTGGTATGTACTTACATACTTATAATGTAATATCCGTAAGTGAATGGGTGAGACCCCCCCCCCCCCCCCGTCTTTGCGGAGGTAAAGGCAACTTTTTTGTCATAAAATCGAAATTGCAAGGGATAATAATCAGGATTGCTAACCTTTCTTTCGGTTATAAATGTCCTGACATTGATCGGAATTTAAATTACACGCTTTTGTCAACCAAAATTGTGTCGGGAGTGAATTTCTGGCTGATAAAAATGCATGCGATGCAGTGTTGCTACAATTTCGGGTAAGTGGTTTAATTACCATACAATACAATTGAGTTTTCTAATATGGAAACTCCTGGATAATTCTTTCAGGCATTATCATTTGATTGCATTATGTTATTATAGGTCCATTAAGAAGTATACATATATTAATATATGTTAAATATTCATGTTCATACAATCACGTATGTGCTATTTGGAATAGCAATTATACATACATCCTTTATCTGCAAAGTAAATCTCTGTGTTCCATCCCCCACGAGAGTGGGTCATATTCTGTGCAAGCTCTTCGAAACAGAGGTCAATAATAAGACGGACGATGTGCCAAGCGATGGCACTTATGTTAAAGTATCTAGGCTGAATTTATTCTTAAATAAGAGGTCAGTGTTCTGTCAAAGCGACATTTTGAAGGTCCCGATATTCAAAATGATCCTGAAAATCAGGTACCTACGTGCTTTCTTCACGAGCTGCTATTTGTATACCATCCCTGCGAGGGAGGTTAAGTCTATGTGTACCAACCCTGCGGGGGTGAGTAATAAATTATTTAGTCCCTGCAAAGGACAATATCATCATCATCATTAGCAGCCGATAGACGTCCACAGCTGAATAAAGGCTTCTCCCTTAGAAGGGAGGGGTTGCCATAATCCCCACACTTGGCAGGCGGCTTGGGGATCAATAAACGACAATATGCTGATGGTGAAATAGACTTATATCCTTAGTCTGGAAGACAAAGGAAAAGCAAATGAGTATATGTTATTGACTAAATGATTACGACTTGTTTGTTTTGAATCAATACAACTCACCCCCTTGGTGCACAATAGCTATATATATAGCTAAATTATTATCTCTCGCAAAATACGACCTCTCGCAAAGTACGTACATACCCGCACCGCTTTATATTCTATTAAATAATTTAAAAAACATTACAAAAAGAAACTTCGATTCTAAGAGGATACGAACTCGCGTCTCGCGAATTGCTTCCGAACGCCTTACCAAATATTCTACGGTTGCAACAACTGAGCGTGTAAAATTAGCATTCATGTCGTAACATAAATATCTATCGGGACTAAACTATATTGAAATGTCACTTTTGGTAGGCAGTGTCTCTCTGTGCCTCTGTCGTTTGTCTGTGTGCGTGATATTTCTTCTATTATACAAGTCAGATTATTTATGGGTGCGTGTATCGGTGTGAGTCTGTGTGCAATAAATCTCTTTGAATGTGTGAAAATCCAGGCCCCGCTGTGTCGTGTCTTTGCGTGGCCCGCGCGCGAAATCTATTTATGAGTAGATATAGTACAGTGAATTTATAAGTTCGTCGCGCATAGGTGATTGATTTCAAATATTTTGTGTGCTTTTGTTTATTTACAATGGTGAAATAATTGAAAAGAAAACGAAATTACTATTCACACTTTATATTGATATGTTTGATTGGGGAAATCACAGGGTAGGCAAACACTTTTTGCCTATATGGACTGCACGCCACTGATAATGAGTTAGCCAGATTTGTGAATTTCGTGTAGGCTAGAATATATATTGCCTACGCCATCGGCTTTCTTGAACACAAACATAATTGAACACTTTTATGGATCAAGATGGAATATTAATCTTTTGGTTACCATGATAGCTTCTCTACGTTACTTGATACTCTCAGCAATGTGGCCTTTGAACAGTTTCTTATAAATATTTTTATTTATTTATTACTAAAATTGTATTTTTAGTTACTATTTTACGTAGAATATACAGCGCTTGCCTTGGAAACAAGGTGCGCAGGTTCGATCCCCAGCTCGCACCTCTGATTTCTTTAAATAATCATGTGCGAATCGTCTTTGTGCGATTGTTACTAGCTTTCGGTGAAGGAAAACATCGTGAGGAAACCTGCATGTCTGAGAAAGCCTAACTAGCTTTCGAATGACGTGTGAAGTCCGCCAACCCGCACTTGGCCACCGTGGTGGACTATGGCCTAAGCCCCTTCATCTTGAAGGGAGGCCCGTGCCCAGCAGTGGGACATTAACAAGGGCTGGTATTATTATTATTTATTATTATACATTAACGTAATTGTATTTAACTCTCAATTGTAATATTTTCACCTTTCGGCACACAGACCATATCTGTAATAAACTACTTAGCCCACACAGGAAGATTACGAAAACTGTCCAGCAGGCTATTTTTTGTTTTAAGACACAATAAAAAAATAAAATGTATAACTGGGATACTAATTAACTGAACTCACTTGTTTGCTGCCTTTCACGTTGATAATAGAGTCACTATTTCACTGTTCAGATTATCGTAAATTGACAGTATTGCTACTGTCTGCATAATAATGTGATTTAAAGAAATATTCATTCTGAAAAAAAAGCTAGTTCTACTAACTGTAAGAAATGTATTATCATCGTAGGACTTTGCTATAAAATAATTCAGCAAATGTTTAAAACTGCGGGTAGATTGTAAAGAAAATAATTTGCATTATTAATATGATTTATGGGTCGCTTACTAAGAGTCGTTTTTTTATCCACTTAGAAATCTCGTACGTACAATTTACCAGCAATAAACTTTACGAAAAAAAACATCATTTCTGCACAAGTATTAAAAACTAAGTTTCGAATTTTCAAAATAAAATTGTCGGTAGACTGAATGGAAAATAATTATTTATAAAAATAATGCTTACATAGCCCAATTTACTTGCACTATATTCAAACCACAAAATATTCATTAGTATAAAACATTTCATTAGGAACAAAGAAACAAAACGAACGGCAAAAACCGTTAAAATATTTTTACTCACTGTTTGCTTGGCTTCCAACATTTTATTCCTTTGGAATTATTTAGAATTTGATTTGAATTCCATAAATAGTTGTAATATTGTAGCCTCGGACAGGTGTCCGTGACGGGAAATAAGACGCCAATGTGCAAGAGCGGAGCGAGCGGGCATATTTAACAAACCCTTGCTGCTCTCGCCTGCCATGGTGATGCTGTTTCCGGTCAAATCACAAGAAAGTTGACCAATAGGAGCAAAGACGACGGGAAACGGGAAGTGCCGCTCTCATAATAAGCTTTGAATAACGGTACAGTAATTTAATATAGTGATGATGTTCTCCAGCCGGTTTCGGCTACGGCGACCACTTTAACGCCGTTGTAAGTCACGCTCGTGCGCTTTTATATGGCTAAAATAGCCGATCTTTTTTGTAAAGGTGCGTGCACACGTAGGGCACGTGAGTACGCCATCACTGTAGCGATATACTACGGCCACTGGTGGTCGGACTCTTAGTTCATCGCGTTTAGCGTCAAGATCAGAGCGACGATTGCTTTCAAATTCAGTCGTTTTGGTTTTCACCAAAGCTCTCCACTCCGACCGACTTGCAGCGTTCTTTTCCCAGTTGGCAGGGCTTATGTTACATCTTTTCATATGGCGTTTAAGTACATCTTTATATCTCAGCATTTGGCCGCCCTGCTTACGCTTACCATCCTCCAATTCGCAATAAAAGATGCGCTTTGCTATACGCGCATCCGCCATCCGCGATACATGACCGCACCATCGAAGCTGCCGCTGTATTAGATAGGCCTCTATGCCACTAACATCGGCCCGCCGCAGAACCTCTGTATTCCTTACGCGGTCCGACCATCATATTTGACCTTGCGGTATGAAATTTTTATTTTTAAGCTGGTTTGAGATTGATAAAAATCCCTTCAGTTGTTCACTGACTTCATTTTCAAATATTTACATAGGATATTTTTAACGTTCAATTTGTAATATTGCAGGTTATTTACGTCGTGGACACGTCAAACTTGTGCCAGATCTCTGCGGCAGCAGTGCTTCTGTACACGCTCTTGGCTGAACCGAGACTAAAAAAAGCTAAGGTTACTATGAACATTATTTTTACCCGTTATTACTAGTTTTTACCATAAACTTGAACTATCTTACTTTGAATCAAATAGCTTTTTATCTCGGACACGCTTTCTAATAGCTCCCGCTAGAGATGTTGCTGTGTAATTTACAGGACAAGAGGAGAATCGTCTATAATGAACGTTCTATTACGTCTTAGTTTATCGTTACTAATGTACTAGTGTGTTTGCTACAGTTTAAAATGTTAGTTAGGAGGGAAAGGTTAAAATGTAAGAATAACCAAACCCAACTAGCGCTGTTTTGACACTGATTTAATGCAATAAAAAAAAACCTAATGAAGCCTAATTAAGTTAGGTTAACATTGTTTGCCACAATGCTGACAACATAGATAAGAGTATATTACTTAGAAATAGATAGGTAACTCCCACGTCAAAACGCGCCCCCTAACACCAGCGCCTCCAGCGGTGTGATTTGAAACTTTAATAGCCTCGAGAATTTTTAATAAAAAAAATAGCTAAAACTTTGTAGTATTCGATATAAAGTACGCGGACGTCAATAGTATATGCATTAAGGAATGAAATAAAAAAAGAAAAATGTTTTCGAACCCCATCCACAGCCCCACCCATGGGTTGGGGTTCGAACCCGCGCCCCCTAGACTTCGTATTAATTTGATTCCAATCTATTTACCGCTACCGCTGTAAGTCCTATGACGTCAGATGCAAAATACTGATCTACTATCTCAGTTTCATTCCGAACAGAGAAAAGTTGCAAATCACGCCGCAAGAGGGTGCTACTGGTAGCTTTTTCCATTTCTTCTAAGATACCATACCATGGCTGACAATCACTATAATGTGTCCGTTTCGACTGCTCGGCCTCGGATCGTGTACGATACCTCGTAGAACTATAAATAAGCAAATCTATCGTTCTTACATATCTTCTCTTTGTTTGTACTGCCAACACAGACAAGCTTTCTTCTTTTTTATGAATGTGCCGTTGACCGCACAGGGGTTTATCACGGGGTTTGATAGGTACTCGTAACAAACTCGATAATATACACAATCGAACTGACAATCTTCATAAATTTCACACCAGCGCTGGGTGCGCGGTAACTATCAAGAACTAGTAAAATGTACGGGCAAAAACTGTCAGTTTGATCGAGCTCGTAAACTATCGGAACTCGTACTAGACCCCGTAATTAACCCGCAGAACAATTTTTGAATACGGTTACGGTTCCAAAGAACACATACTGCCCACGGCTTGCTGCGCTGGACAAGTAGCGAAAGTGTTTATAGCGTTTCAGCCATATATTATTGAAAGCTCCACTCGAAATGCTTATTAAAATTTGTCTAGTCTCAGTCTAATCCATTGAAAATAGACTAGCTTTATGAACATTTTAGTAAAAATCGTAATATCGCTGCATGGTCGTCTGTAAATTTGAATAACCCAATTCTTCCATTCTTGTACAATTTAGCTAGTAACTAAGTGGTAGGTTCCTTGGCAGGGAACCGTCCAAGTACCACCGCAATGTCAGACATCCTGCCGCCAAGCAGCAGTGTGTAAGCATTGCTGTGTTCCTTCGGGAAGTGCACTGTATTTGGTGAAATTACCAGACACAAAGACTTATCTAATGCCTTATGGGTCGGAAACGCGCTGGTGTTTATTTTAGTGTCGCTAGCGTCTATAGGCTGCGGTGACTGCTTACTAAAGTTTTTCATCCAATTATTGTCAAACTGTCAGTGTATTAATTTCAGTTCATTTTGGTTCTAAGCAAGATGGATGCCGCGTACAGACAAATGAGGAACGAAGCGCTGCTGATGCTGCAGTACACGAGGCTGAGCGCCGAGCTGCCGAACGCGCCCGCACTGCTCGAAGCCTCCCCCCTCACCGGGGAGGGCATTGATGATTTAAAGGCATTCCTCGCTGATACGAAACTACCCGTGAAGTTACTTTAGACTGGATTAATATTATTAGCTGTAGAAGTAGTTAATTGTGTGGTGTCCGGGTAAGAATAGCGCCCTCCCATGTCCTCCCATTGGGTGTCCGTAAGAGGCGACTAAGGCAAAACAAGAAGACGGGCAGCAGTCTTTCTTTTGGATTACCTACCTCCTATAACTGCGATCTCCAAGACGCCTGCTATGTGGGGGAGGGGGGGGGGGGGGATTTGGTGTATTATAGCAACTTTAGAATATAAATTTTATGTGTATTGTAATATACGCCCTCTGTTGTTCATTAGCTATACTATTAACTTTTTTAGTTTACTGCTTGGTTTAACTAAAGGCAAAGTTATTATATAAAGGATTATTTCCAAACTAAATCAAATAGCAATCGGATTGAGGTTAAAGGAAGAGAGACTGCACGTGTGTCTATACAAGCGCCTGTGCACTACAATTACCACGCAGATTGCTGATCATAAGAAAGATAGGCCGTTCTGGTCGTATGGGCCAGTAGGACATCTATACTTATAATAAAACTGTAACAGGTCCAATTCTGTACATTGAAGATATTTTGAAAATTATATTTGGAGGGCATTCTATAACCGATACAGAGGCCGAAAATGTATTTTTTTAAATTTTTGTCTGTCTGTCTGTATCACGGCTGAGCATCACGCCTAAACTACTGAATGGATTCAAATGAAACTTGGCATGATTTGAGATCTTACTACGAGGTAGGACATAGGATACTTTTTATCCCGTAATCTAGCACGGTTCTTTTGGGAGAAGGGATTAAAGTCAAAATGGGTACTTGGTTATACGCTTGGTCAGATTGTATCAATTTTTCTTTATAATATAATAAATATTAGTAAGGGAACACTCATAGAGAGTTGTTATCAAGGTTTTGTAATCGATCGGGTTAAGCAACGTTAGGTAAGGTCATTAAATAGATGGGTGACCGTTTAACGCCATTTGAACTAAACGGGTCCGTGCTTCGGAGAGCAAGTAAAAAGTGGGTCCCAGTTCTTAACCGACTATAAAAAAGGAGGTTATGTATTCGATGCGAATGTCTGTTATTAAAAGTTTAGTTAACGTAAAAATAGCGCAGGCGGAGCTGCGTGGGTCAGCTAGTTATTAATAAAATAGCAAAAAAAAAAACTAACGTCTGATTGTTCCACACATAGATTGAAATGAAACTAATTTTACGGATTATATTGCGGCGCGGCTTCATTTCAATGTGTAGTATTCGCGTAAATCAGAAACCACACATAGATGTTAAACAACACTAAAATACATTATTGATAGCTGAACTTCGTTTTAATTCCTATCAGAACATGTTTCGTCTACTTCTCGCTAGGTGGCACTCTTAGAAAATGAGATATAATGTAAAGATGTAAAAAGTTTCCAAAAGCCAAACCTATATATTTAAAAATATAAAAATAAAATCCTATTGTCCTTGGTCACAGCAATACTTTCCCGATTTCATCCATCTTTTTTTAACTTATCTAATAGTTTGTAGAAGGTTCTTACGGAGAAAAAAAGTTGCGCAGTAAATTAGAAACGCGGGCGCAAGCCTGTGGTGTCCACCACTGGCGATCGCGAGGCGGTATGGCAAAGTAAGCGGCTACACGGAAGGTTCCACCGGGCTCTTCATGGCCCGTTGTAGACTTCTCAGTTTTCGTGGCCTGGCTACGATTCGGTGACCTCTTTGGGGAAACCGAAGGTTTCGTCTGTGCAATTATGGACGAAATTGTGATGACAAACAACTACCGGAGAAATATCCTGAGGGATGGCACCATCGGCATTTGTCGGCCATGTCATCGTCCTGGTGAATCCCTCAGGCATATTATCTCCGGTTGTTCGCGTCTCGCAAATGGTGAATACTTGCACAGACACAACGAAGTGGCCAGAATAATTACCCAGCAACTTGCTCTGAAGAACCGCCTTGTGACGTCAGAGGTGCCGTACTACAGACATGTGCCAGAACCAGTTCTGGAAGATGGTTGCATCACATTACACTGGGATCGATCTATCATCACAGACAGGACTATTGTCGTCAATAAGCCTGATATTGTGCTGATAGATCGCATCGAGTGTCGTGCAGTGATTGTAGACGCCACTGTTCCCCATGACGAGAACCTCGTGAAGGCGGAGAAAGATAAAGAATGCAGATATTTTGATCTCGCGCACGAGGTTGTCGATATGTGGGATATTGATAAGGCAATTATTGTACCCATAGTCATTTTAAGGCCAAGAGCCTCGATAAACACCTCAAGAGGCTCACAGACGGCTGGATCAAGAGCCAGATGCAGAAGGCAGTGCTCCTACGAGTATGCTCCTTTTGTTATTTTTATATGTGTTACGTAAGTGTTAGGCAAATAAATGCTTTTCTTCTTCTCCTGGAGACGCACGCATCGTGAGAAAGTTCCTCTCTGGAGCCTTAACGACCGTCTGCTAGGACCCTGTTCCCGCAGCCGGTTGGAAGGGCTTTTTTATATTTTTAAATGTATTTGTATTTTATGGTATTTATATTTTTAAAAAATGCGTGTGTGTCTATTTAATTAATATGAGAAAATATTATAATTAATCATGGTATGATATCCTTTCCTTATTATTTACTTTTGTATTGTACTTTGTGCATTTTCTAAATGCACATAGGTATTTTACTAGATTTTCAAAGGCACACGTCACGTTCGTTACGTTTTACCGGCGTGTGACTTACTGCTAGTTCACCCAATTTGGGTCTTTGTTTCACTTTTCGTGCGCTAATGGCACATCTATTGTAAAATATCATTGTCTGATTATGACAAAATTAAACATAGTTAATAAAGAATACGTGCAACACCACCGAGAACACCTTGACTATCAAGGTCGGTTCAAGCTTTTAATACGGTGAATTAAACAAGTAAAAATATTTATAAACTATTTATTATATTAATAAAATTCTCATTATACCTATTGAATGATAAACATTCATACAAACTTATAATTATTCTAACAATTTACAATCATTCACGTTGCGCTTAAGTAGTATAAGTATAAACATGGACTAACCATGGTGTATAAAATACTTATCACTTTCAATAGAAACGAGATGTAGAAACAGAACTATGGAAAATATGATGTTAATAGTTTATTTTACACTAACGTTTTAGTAACGTTCATTTACCATAGAATTTCGAGTTGCGTGATAGAATTGATTCTATGTGACGAAATTCTACGTTACAGTAACTTGCTGAAAACATAAAAGGTCTAAATCTCTTAAACTACAGGACCGATTTTATGAAACTTGTAAGTAGAAGTCCCCAAGTTGAAAAATACTCTAACTATTGTGTTATGCTCCGGTGTAATAGGCGGCCTGTAAATGCATTTCGGCTATTATGCTCCGGTGTAACAGGCGGACCGTAAATGCATTTCGGCAGATTACCGGAATCAATCCGGCTGTGGAAACCTTAAGTATTGCAAAAATATTTTTTTCAATCGGACTAGACTGTCTATTAGTTTTAAACAAACAAATAAATACCAGACATATGTAAGAAATAATCTTGAATGTGCGTTTTATATAACATGCATTTGGTTGAATCAAGACAGTCACGTAATATAAAACCACTGATACAGACCCTACGGTTTATACTATACTTAAATAAACTCCTATGTGTAATGATAACTGTAACGCGCTGTAGATAAGGGACAGCGGTCTACCAGTAAAATTAGATTCACCGTAGTTACCTACAGGGTGGAACAAACGAACGGGTCACTCACTGCACTGAGGGGAAGTACTATCGCGGTCACGTTTAGGACGACAATAGCTTGCACGCGCCGGCCGCGGCCCTAAATATGTGCTGCGGGTGGGGTAAGCGCACGTAACGTCGTTCAAACGATTCTGATTGAAAACTGGTACACAGTTCGTGTCCGCGATAGTACATTAGATATGAAACATATTAAAATACATTTTTTTTTTAAATAATTCATCATTTTAAAAAAGCTTGCTTAGGCAAGCCCCGGGAATCAAGCCAACTACAAACTTTAAAAAAAAAATTGAACCGACTTCAATATCACTGAAAAGTATAAAATAATTTAAATATTATAGAAGTTGGTGTTAGCGTACCTGCTGGGTATATTTGGCACCAACTTCAATAATATTTAAATTATTTTATACTTTTCAGTGATATTGAAGTAGGTTCAATTTTTTTTTAAAAAGATTTTATTTTAAACTTTTTAGTGATATTTTCATATATAAAGATTGAACCATCGAAGACCGTAAAATGATCTAGGTAGGTTATGATCACGTTATCGTCTACATAGTTTTACATAATTCATGTTTCTTCGGAAAAAAATATCCCGTCGTAATGAAATTTGCATGGAATCATCATAGTAGTTTACTCTCTCGAATAAAAAAAGAATCATCGAAATCGGTTCATAATTGTCAGAGCAATGTAATAGAGAAAATCAGTTTTATGGTTTTTACCAAATAAATTCCTCCTCATCGTTTATGGTCTTCCAGGAAGTTCTTATCCGGTTGTGATAAATTTCATACAGATTCATTACAGTGGTTTTTTCTTTCGAATAAAAAAAGAATCATTGAAATTGGTAAATATTTGCCAGAGTTATGACCATTTTTGTCCTTAAAAAGCAACAAAAAAGTCATCTATATAGGCTTTCCTGCAAGTTTCCATTATTGTTTTTTCAGGAACTACTTATTCGGAAGCAATCATTTTTTCATGGGACCCAACTAACGGATTAAAGAATGGAGGGAAGAAAGATTTTTGCAAATCGGTTCATAATTGCCAGAGTTATGCGCGAACATACATAGAAAAAATAAATATATATATATACAGACGAATTGAGAACCTCCTCCTTTTTTTGAAGTCGGTTAAAAAATGTAGCCAATATTGAAATTTAACAATTCAATCGAATTAACCTAGCCGCCAGTATGAATTTCGATGTGATTACAGACTTGCTATTGTAAGGCCTGACGCCAGTATGTATCCGGATATGTCTAACTAAAGTGTCTTTTGTGCTATAACTTTTATTACACACATTGCAAGTGAAAGGTTTGTAGCCAGTATGAAACCGATTGTGAATTTCTAAATACTTTTTTGTGGTAAAACGTTTACCACACACATTGCAAGGCAAAGATTTGTCGCAAGCATGAGCCCGGATGTGATTTTCTAAATATGTTTTGGAGCAAAAAGTTTTACTACACTCATTACAAGTGAAACTTTGGTCGCGAGTATGAATCCTGATATGAGCTTTTAAACCATTCATTGTGACAAAACTTTTGTTATATACATTGCATTTGATACGTTTGTCACTAGTATGAGCCCGGATGTGACTTTCTAAACATTTTTTTGAGGAAAAACTTTTATTACACTCATTGCAAGTGATGGAGTCGTCGCCAGTATGAGTCCGGATGTGACAATTTAAATATTTTTTTGTTCTATAAGTTTTATTACACTCATTAAAAGTGAAACGTTGGTCGTGAGTATGAGTCCGGATGTGACAGTTGAAATTTTTTTTTTTTGCTAAAAGTTTTATTACACTCATTACAAGTAAAATGTTGATCGCCAGTATGAGTCCAGATATGAATTTCTAAACTACATTTTGTGGTAAAACTTTTGTTACATACATTGCATTTAAAAAGTTTGTTACTAGTCATACTAGTAACAAACGGATGTGAAAATTAAAATATTTTTTTGTTCTATAAGTTTTATTACACTCATTACAAGTGAAACGTTGGTCGCGAGTATGAGTCCGGAAGTAAATTTCTAAATTATGTTTTGTGTTTGTACTTTTGTTACATACACTGCAAGTAAATATTTTACGGCAGTATGAGTCTGGATGTGAATTGCTAAAATATTAGCACTGGTAAAGCTTTTACTACACACATTGCAAGTAAAGGGTTTGTTGCCATTGGCTACAAGCTTATCGCACGCCATAACAGCGACTTTTTCAATACTTTTATTTAAAACGCTTTTTTGAGTTTCATCGAGTCTTCCCAAATTCGATTCAAATTGATATTTCAATGTCTGATTAGATGTAGTTGTAATATTATTCAATGGTATTGAATTACAATATTTTTTACTACTATTCTATTGTCCATCAGGCATACTATTGTTTTTATTTACACTCTGATTAATATTTTTCTCATTAAATAATTTAGATACGCTTGCCTCCACCATTGCGATGTCGAAATCATTGTTTATATATTTCGTATATTTTACACAATTTACAACTTCACTTGATTTCATTTGTGCCTCTAGCTAAGATTTATCCGCAACGGGCGCTTCTGAAAAAGAAACACACAATAGGCCTTTAGTGCGATCATCATCATCAGCCGTCCACTGCTGAACAAAGACGTCCACAGCTGAACAAAGGCCTGAGAAGGGGGGAATTGCTATAACCCCCACGCTTGGCTCGCGTCTTGGGGATCGCAGTATAGGTATTCCAATAGAAAGACACTGCTTGCTGCCCGTCTTCTTAACTTTTACATACACCCAACGGGAGAAGATGGGAGGGTGGTATTGTTAGTATTGTTACCTGGACATCTAACGGGACAGACCGCAGCGGCAGTTACAAACGTAGTCGTATAGATTGTGAAGTTGGCAGCAGACACAATTGACAACATTCAATATTTTTAAGCAACCTTATTTCATAAGTTTTCATTTCAAAATCATCTCATTCTAAAAAGGCGTCAAAAAAGGCCAAGGTAAAAGGCCTGATGACGTCATTTGTACGTTCGAATAAATCGCTATTTCGTATCGTATTGTTTTATGAACAAAGTTAGTAAATACAAAAATGTAACTCGCCGGTGCCGCGGATACAAGCTCAAAGTTGTGTTGCTTAGCGAATAGCACTGCTGTGAGGCATGTGAATAAAGTAAGTCATTAGAGTACTGGTACATAAAAGTAGTTTATGAATCTGTTGAATAATAGGGGCTATTAAAACACGAGTGTGTGTTTATACACCAATCCGAAAGCGAGTTTTATAATAGTATTATGTGCAGTTTCATACACTACTTTATCTTATCCCGTAGTCGGTTTGAATAACAAAGTTTAAACCACCAAACTGCAATACAAAACAGATAATATTTTGGCGCTCAATTCATTCTATTCGCATACATACAACTGCGCCCCCCTAGAGACAATGTACAGCGGCTTATAAATTCGGTTTGTAATCTCTAGTCGTTAAAATAATAAATAAATGAATAATTGGCAGTATGATCTTAGGGCTCCCGCACATAACTGCGAATTCGCATCGCATCGCAAATATCTGCGAGAAACAAATGCATTTTCAATACAAACATTCATTTGTTTCTCGCAGATATTTGCGATGCGATGCGAATTCGCAGTTATGTGTGGGAGCCCTTAGATCGTAGGCTATTAAAAAAAAAATTAGGAGGTTTATAATAGAAAAAAATTTATCAAGCATCGTATTCTTGGGGAGACTAAAACTATAAATTACTAATTATTATTATTGCACACATTGCAAGCAAGGTTCGGCGCCAGTATAAATACGGATTTGACTTTCTAACTTATGTTTACTGGTCATGGTTTTCACCAGTATGAGTCCGGATGTGATTATCTAAATTTTGTTTTGAGGTATAACTCTTATTACACACATTGCAAGTGAAAGGTTTGTCGCCAGTATGAGTCCGGATATGTCTAGCTAAACAATAATTTGTGATATAACTTTTATTACACACATTGCAAGTAAAACGTTTGCCGCCAGTATGAATTTGGATGTGATTTTCTAAACTTCGTTTTGATGTATAACTTTTGATACACACTTTGCAACTGTAAGGTTTGACACCAGTATGGGTTTGGATATGTCTATCTAAAGTAGGTTTTGTGATATAACTTTTATTACACACATTGCAAGTGAAAGGTTTGTCACCAGTATGTAACCGAATGTGATAATCTAAATACTTTTTTGTGGCAAAACATTTACCACACACATTGCAAATCAAAGATTTGTCGCCAGTATGAGTCTGGATGTGAGCTTCTAAATATTTTTTTGAGCAAAAACTTTTATTACACTCACTGCAAGTGAAGGGGTTGTCGCCAATATGAGTCCGGATGTGACAATTTAAATATTGTTTTGTCCTATAAGTTTTATTACACTCATTACAAGTGAAACGTTGGTCCCGAGTATGAGTCCGGATATGAACTTTTAAACTATTTTTTGTGGCTAAACTTTTGTTACATACATTGCATTTGAAAAGACTGTCACTAGTATGAGCTCGGATGTGACTTTCTAAATATTTTTTTGAGTAAAAACTTTTATTACACTCATTGCAAGTGAAGTTGTCGCCAGTATGAGACCGGATGTGACATCTTAAATATTTTTTAGTGCTATAAGTTTTATTACACTCATTACAAATGAAATGTTGGTCGCGAGTATGAGTCCGGATATGAATTTCTAAACTACGTTTTGTGGTTAAACTTTTGTTACATACATTGCATTTGAAAAGATTTTCGCCAGTATGAGTCCGGCTGTGAGTTTCTAGATTATGTTTTGGCTTTATACTTTTGTTACATACATTGTAAGTATAAGGTTTCACGCCAGTATGAGTCTGGATGTGAATTGCTAAACTGACTTTTTTGGTAAAACTTTTATTACATATATTACAAGTGAAAGGTTTTTCGCCAGTATGAGTCAGGATGTGACTTCCTAAATTACTTGTACTGGTAAAACTTTTACTACACACATTGCAAGTAAAGGGTTTGTCGCTATTAGCTCCACGCTTATCGCGCGCCATATCAGCGACTTGTTCAATACTTGTATTTAAAACGCTTTCTTGAGTTTCATTGAGTCTTCCCAAATTCGATTCAAATTGATATTTCAATGTCTGATTAGGTGTAGTTGTAATATTATTCAATGGTATTGAATTACAATATTTTTTACTACTATTCTGTTGTCCATCAGGCTTACAAATGTTTTTATTTACACTCTGATCAATATTTTTCACATTAAATAATTTAGATACGCTTGCCTCCACCATTGCGATGTCGAAATCATTGTTTATATATTTAGTATATTTTACACAATTTACAACTTCACTTGATTTCATTTGTGCCTCTAGCTCAGATTTATCCGCAACGGGCGCTTCTGAAAAAGAAACACACAATAGGCCTTTAGTGCGATCATCATCATCAGCCGTCCACTGCTGAACAAAGACGTCCACAGCTGAACAAAGGCCTGAGAAGGGAGGAATTGCTATAACCCCCACGTTTGGCTCGCGTCTTGGGGATAGGTGGTAGGTAATCCAATAGAAAGACGCTGCTGCCCGTCTTCTTGTTTTCCCTTAGTCAACTCTTACGTATACCCAACGGAAGAAGATGGGAGGGTGGTATTCTTAACCGGACACCCCACAGGACAGCAGCGGCAGTTACAATCAGCCAGCATTCACTGTCTGGCTGTAGTTACTGCCACTGCGTTTACATTCAGCTCACTTCCGCGGGAGTGAGCAGGGAAGTGGGCAGGGAATTAGGCAGCACGAGTATGTAAACACGTCACTCGTCATGCCGCTGCCCCTGCTCTTGTGATTATCATCTACGTCTTCTCATACGCCGACGAGGTATTTTTTTCCATTTTCTTTTTATTCAAAGCAGAAGGATAAATAAATAAACATAAATGGCAGAGTGCTAAAGACGCAACAATTTTCACGTCAACCATTGTCCACGGTCGAACGCGATAGAAGTACTTATGAAGCGGCAATGTAAACACTCACTTCTCCTGATACTCCCACAGAAGTATATAGAGAAGTATTGACGGCAGCGCGAGTGGCAGCGGGAGGGTGTGCCCCTCCCGCTGCATGTAAATGCAGCATATACATTGTGAAGTTGGCAGCAGACACAAAATTGACAACATTCAATATTTTTAATCATTCAATAACAAAGTAGGCTAATAAATATGGTAGCCGTATTTTTTAGTTTCTCAAAATATGATCATTTTCATTCATAACTATTCAATTATAAATTAACTCATTCTAAAAAAAGGCGTAAGTGCCTGATGTGATTTGTTAGGTCGAATAATTCGGGCGGGACTGTGGAGTGTGTGCGTTCGTGTGTGTTAGTCTGTGAGTGTATGTCTGTGTGTGCGTGTGTGTACTGACAGATACCTAAGTACTATGTCTATTTACAAAAAAGACAACACAAAACACAAACTAAAATTACTTTTAATTTTAAACACCGAAACAAAAGTAAACCGACTTTCATGCACCATTTACACGCAAGCCTATCCAGTAAGCGAATGTAATGGAAAATTAACTGTATTATGTCAGTTTTTAGTGTTTAGGTACAAGTGCACGAATACGACGGTGGAAAATAATTACAATATTATGGAAGTATTTTAGTCAGTCGATTCTGGTGTTAGCTTAAGTGATGTGTTTATGTAGCACCAACTTGAAATATTTAGCACATTTTAGTGTGGTGTACCGAAGTCAGTTTTACATAAAAAAAATTGAGATCGACTTTATTCAAGTAAGTATACCAGTTTCGATATACAGCTATGTAACTAAAAATAAATTTGGTATGATAATTTTTGTAGACAAATATATTTTATTTTATATTATAGTCTAGGTACTTACCTAGTTATATAGTTTTAATCATAATCAATGTTTCATCAGAAACTCTGATACTTGTCCGCTCATGATAAAAATTGCATGATAACGATTGTAATAGACCGCTCTTTAAATAAATAAATAAAAGAATTACGTACCAGAAGCAAAACTCTGCAAATTTTCCGCGTGTTCGCAGCGATCGTCCCAGGCGCCGGCAGCGGTGGCGCGTGTGCCGTGTGTCTCCTCGCTCTTGCAGCTGACAGCGAGCGACTGCTCCTGTTCGTCCAATACTTGCTGCGATCCAATCATGGTTGGTCCGACTGTGATGTCAGGAAAGTCTGTAAACGGAGTGCGCGTGATAGTAAATATCAATGTTGATACGGAAGAGGCGAGTAAGCATGGACCACTTATCCCATGGACTAGCTTTTAACAGAAACCCATATAACACCGCATGACCTGGTCAAAACCTCATGTTCGGTTCCAGTCGCACTTATAACGCGAAAGAAGGGATTACAGGATATACTCAAGGTCCACCAAATATAAGCTGTTTATATAGGGCCGCGCGCGTTATAATAACATTGCTCACTTTTCTTAATGTCTTAATGCTGATTTTTACATAGTATAACTTATAGAATATCATTAAAAAATACCAATCGATATTGCCCGACACATTTAATCGGCGCTAGATTCTGCGACACGACCAAAAAAAAAATATTTTCGCCTGATTTTTTGCGCTTAGCGCTTATTCTTACAGTTTTGCTTTGTTTTTTTTGGATGCAGTTTTTTACAATACAAATTATATTATAATAACATTAACTAGAGTTGTAATCTAAGCAAGTATGCTATAGGAAAACGAGTTGTTGTGCTTCTTGTGTTTTTTAATTAAGCCGCTGCCCATCTTCTTGTCTTTTCTTAGTCGCCTCTTACGGACACCCAACGGGAGGAGATGGGTGCGAGTGCATCCGTATATTATAAAGCTTTTTCAATTCATCCTTATATTATGATTAACTTGCGTCCAGAGAATGCGAGAGTTATCGGTACTGGGAAGCCGGTTACAGTTTTAATATAATTAGTACGATGGTGAGGATCAGAGAGGAAGGTGCGGTGATTGGCACTCTTGGAGGTTGCCAGCAGCTAATTGGAAAGGAACAATAATTGTTCCTCCCTCAAAACGTGCAGGAAAGATAAAGCAAATGTAACAAAACGACGTAGAGCCATTCCAGGCTTCCGTTACCCACCGTCCAGGCCCAAGTTATGACGCAAACTGAATAGATCTCTTTAAGAGACGTATCATATCAGCACAAAACTCGATAGGTTTACTAGTAGCCAGGGTAGCAGGGTTCCATCACCCTCCTGCCAGTTCAATTATCAGATCCTCGTTATTAGTCAAAGTGAACGGAACTTGTTAAGACAAATCTAATGAGCCCAAAATCGATGACTTTATTAGTAGCTATCCAAGGGTTATCCACCATCGAGCTTCATCATACCAGCTTGATGATACCGTATTATTGTATTGTTACAAGTCCTTGACACATTTGCAATATTTTAAACTTATTGAAGAAATGGATGAAAATTGACTTGTAAGTTTGCATTCTGTCTTCCTGAGTAGCATTTTTTTTAGAAATCATCAAAAATCATTCGTAGTTGGGTAATAATAATATGTGGTTGAACAAATGTAATGAACTCTTGTTTCCACAAACCTGATCCATCATCTGCGTCCGCCATGTCAACATCTTGCTCATCTACTACTTCCTGTTTAATGTCAGCGTCTTCTGTTGCACCGTCTTCATCATCTATGTTAGACATAATTAAAACGGGAGTTACAGACAGCGACGAACCTAGTCTCAATCTGTCTATTAGAGTTGCCTTGTCATCTGCCTGTAAACATTGTGTTTTATTCAACTTAGAGACAAACAAGACATTGGCCTAATGGTAGACGCCTATCTACAGACAGGTGCCGCTCGTCACTCGAGATATTAGTTACTAACTCCCACACCTACAAACGTCAATTATAGTTTTTTTTTAATCTGATTATTTCGACACTCGAAGCGAATTAATACTTAATACGCTGATAGTAAAAGTAGATAAATAAATTATCTCATAATTAATTATCAAAAATAATCATTAGAGGCTCTGAGAGTAGAAATAAATAGATTAAAAAAATACCAAGTTAGAATTAAAGTTAATTGTTAACGTTTGTGAGTGCGGCAACAGGCCTCTTAAGCCTGGTAATTTCACAAGCTAAAGTGCCCTTCACACCGAAACACGGCAATGTTTATAGACACTGCTGCTTGGCGGCAGCATATCTAACACTACGGTGGTACCTACCTGGACGGTCCCTTGCACAACAAACCACCTACTGGTATTTTTTCTTTTTTTATAAAATATATATAGAATATGGATTGGATGGAAATTAACGCTATTCCTCATCGATATATAATAAGTAACCAGATAAGCAGTCACCTACATAAAATATTTTAAAAAAAAATTGAACCGACTTCAATAACACTAAAAAGTATAAAATAATTTAAATATTAAAGAAGTTGGTGTTAGCGTACCTGCTGTGTATATTTGGCACCAACTTCTTTAATATTTAAATTATTTTATACTTTTTAGTGTTATTGAAGTCGGTTCAATTTTTTTTTAAAATATTTTATTTTATACTTTTTAGTGATATTTTCATACATAAAGATTGAACCATAGAAGACGGTAAAATGATCTAGGTAGGTTATGACATCATTATGATTTCCCATTATCGTCTACATACTTTTACATAATTCATGTTTCTTCAGAAACTCAGAAACAATTTGTCCGATCGTAATGAAATTTGCATGGAATCATCATAGTAGTTTACTCTCTCGAACAAAAAAAGAATCATCGAAATCGGTTCATATTTATCAGAGAAATGTAAAGGAGAACATCAGTTTTATGGTTTTTACCAGATAAATTCCTCCATATCATTCATGGTCCTCCAGGAAGTTCTTATCCGGTTATGATAAAATTCATACAGGTTCATTACAGTGATTTCCTCTTTCGAATAAAAAAAGAATCATTGAAATTGGTAAATATTTACCAGAGTTATGACCATTTTTGTCCTTAAAAAGCACCATAAAGTCGTCTATATAGGCTTTCTTGCAACTCGCAGTGCGCAGTCACCATTCTTGTTTTTTCAGGAACTACTTATTACTAAGCAATAATTTTTTTATGGGACCCAATTAACGGATTAAAGAATGGATGGAAGAAAGATTTGTTCAAATCGGTTCATAATTGCCAGAGTTATGCGCGAACATACATAGAAAAAAAAAAATATATATACAGACGAATTGAGAACCTCCTCCTTTTTTGAAGTCGGTTAAAAATTTCATCCAAAATATGGCAGTGATAGCTTAAATATTCCGTATGAACGTAAGAGCCCGAGTGACTAGTCCAGGACTACGCAGGATGTAAACGGTTTTATATTTACGCTACAAAAACAACGATGTATAGCGTTACAAACTTTTTCTACGATGGTCCTACCGTAGTGTAGTACCGTTCAAGCCACGCCACGAACGAGACAGGGATAGTGGCAAACAACGCGCGCAAGGGAGAAAGGGATAACCGGAGGCACGGCGGGCGACCGAACAAGTCTCAACGTAGGCCGACCAACTTATCTTTGCTGGTGGCGCAACGAGAATTGAACTATATTCTTATGAGAACTACGTGTAGTTTGAGTGTTTTGTTTAGACAGTAGCGGCAAACTTAATTTGGTCGGCCGGTAGCTTCGCAGTTGGCGGACTAGTAGCAGAGATATTTAAAGAAATATTTATTATTTTGTGTTTTAGTGATATCGTACTGATATCTATCATTTAATCTAATACTATTAACTACTACTAATGGGAAATATATGTTCCGTATGAAATTTTGCTGTTGCGACGTGTATTAAGTCAGATTTTAGACGCAAATGAGGCATTTCGACACGTCTTTACGCTAGCTGTTGTCGGCTCGTACTAATTTGAAATAGCGACACAACCGTCTCCGTAGCTCTATTTTCGTGACCACTTTTCGGGCCGTGACAGCTAATCTTGTTTAGATAGTATATCGATGCTATTCCTTGATAAGTACATCCCCACTGCGGGCTCATCAGCTCATTATTTTGTGTCATTAGTGTAGTGCTTGTGGCTTCACCCTATTTTTACCTACCACCTGGTTTTAAACTTACGTTTAAAAATGTCGAAAAAAATACTGTTCCCTATTTTATCTAAGTTTACAGGAAAACAAAACTATGTTTCTAAGAAGCAAATTTTTTTTTAGAAATCATCAAGGATTGCTTGACTACTTAAAACTAAGACCTTAGCTCTAGGAGAGCAATCTAGGCTGAATATATTGAATGAAAAATCATAACTAGAATACTACCTACGAAATATGGTAGAACATAATACACACATCAAAAGTGTCTAGGGATCAAGCATTTTTGGGCAAAAAAATGGGCAGAAGAACAATGGCGTTTCGTGTGCTTTTCTGATGAGTCTCGTTTTGGTATGAGACCGGATACAAGACGTATACGACACTGGAGAACCCCTGGACGCCAACAGCGATTAAAATCCTGCCAGGAAGTCCATCCTTATAGTGGTGGAACCATCATGGTATGGGCGGGTATTTGGATCGGCGGAAGAACTGAGTTGATTTGGATCAGAGGCAACCTCAACGCTCAAATTTATGATGAGACGATTGTATCAGACGTCATCGTTCCTCTACAAGTGCAAATCGGTCCCTTATTTCAGTTAATGCATGATAATGCACGACCGCACACCGCAAGAGTTGTAAGACAGACTCTCGCCGCAGCTAACATCAATGTCCTGCCCTGGCCTGCTCAGTCGCCAGACTTGAACCCGATTGAGCATGCATGGGATATGCTACAGAGAAGAGCTCTGCCGAATATGGAGGGTATCCAGTCGCAAGAAGACCTTTTTTTGTTGTTGCAACGAACATGGGCGGCCATTCCACAGCGTGATTTGGATGAACTCATTTTGAGTATGCCAAACCGATGTTCTTGTGTTGTTAGTGTTCGCGGTAGAAACACGGATTATTAATTGTTTAAGTTACCCAATAAAATTTTAAAGAAAACTGTTATTTCAGTCTTTTTTTCGAACTTTTGTGTTAGTGGTTCAAATGTCAAAAATCCCTTTATTAGGAAAATGGCAAATTTCTTTATTAATGCAAAGGTGACTTGGTTTATCGTTACTGTGACAAACGAAAACACTTTATTTGATGAATCCTTAAAGAAAATTTTAATTAATATCAATCAGGAGAAAAGTTATTGCAAAAATATATGTTGATCCCTAGACACTTTTGATGTGTGTATATAGGGGTTATTTGGGTCCGTCTAGGGGTGTTCTATCTCTGGGCTTCAGCTTTGCACTATTTTTGAAACAACCTGTATATTTATAAAAAAATATATAAATATATATATAAGTATTAGTATCAGTTATCTGGTTCCCATAGTACAGGCTCTGCCTAGTTTCGGATCAGATGACCATGTGTGGAATTGTCCCAGAATATTATTATAATTGTTCAACTGAAAGAAATTCTTACATAATGGAAAACAAGTACCTAAGTGTACCTAATAACATTTTGCCAACTTTTTACTGATTCTTTATTTGCTTGAATAATTGTCCACAATATTCAACTTAATTTAAAAAAAGACATTTCAAATGCTGGTTAATTTTGCTAGATCATCCATTTAATATGTTTTACAATCAAGATATTTTTAATATAAACTTAGAGATGTATACATTACCTCTTCTTCAGTGTCCGCCAGCTGATTCATAATTTCTATGAGGAGAGTTTCAGCAGTCAGACATTTCATCATAAACTTCTTGATAGTCTGCAGTTGTGCGTAGCATACGTAACACATGGACAGTGGTCTCATGTCGTTTGTCTGAAACTAAATGCCACACACATCTATAGAAATTATTATAGTTCTTATTTCAATCTACACAGAGCTTGTTTGTGCAGGGCACAAGTCGTTGATGAGAGTGTTTCTAACCCAGCTTTTGGCTGATGATGATATACCCTCATAATACCCTCACTATTTGATGTGATAATAGAAATACAAACATACAAGGTGTTAAATAACCCCATATGGGGAATATTCGTATTCCTGGTTACAAATCAGAAAAAAAATTATGAGATATTCAAAAAATGAGTTATATGAAAATGAAAATATCTTTCTTTACTTTAACATTATTACATTTAAAACATATTCATAGTTCCTGGAAATCTCTTTTAGGCATATATAGATGCCTGTGTCAGAGACCTCCGCTCTTCCATAGCATCATGTTAAATTAATTATGTAGGTACATTATAAAGTGCAATTACGAGGAGAAAAGTAAAAAATAAAAATTAAAGTGTTATATGTGCCTGTGTGGATGTACCTATGTATGTGTGTTTGTGATTGTGTGTGTGTGTGTAGGTATGTATGTTTCATGTCTGAGTATAGATGTATGATTTGTGTAGTAGTAGGTACGTGTAGTGTGCATTTGTGTCCAATCAGATAAATGTTACTAGGTATTTAGTTTACACTCAGTAGTGCTTCCGTTTCCTTGTAACTTAAAGTTTTAACCCATGCAATCAATATTTTTTTACACTCATTACATGATTTCAAATAAATTTGTAACTTTTTATTTACTTTGTTATATAAATTATATATATGATGATGATTATATGTATGTTTGTATTGCCACACTGAGTGATACTCTCAGCAGTCAGACAGGGTTTTATTAACAGCCTGTATATCTATGTAACTCATTTGTTGAAAATCCTTTTTTTCTTCCTAATTTGTATCAGAAATACAAGATCGGGGTCGTGCTGGAACAAATTAGGAAAAATAAATTATATATTTTACAAATGAGCTACACCCTGTATATCTATAGAAGATCAAAAATGGAACAGTGAATGTAGGAACACAGGAGTGATGGCTGGCCGCTGGCCAGCCAAAAAGAAAATTGATAGGGTTGCATTCAACTATCAAATTATCAACTTCTTATCACCGTCTACTGGCACATAAAAGCAACAAAATTAGCATAATTCATTTTTTTTTGTTTATTGCTCATCTGCTTGTACTATAAGCAGATGAGGGGAGAAAACAAATGTGAAAAGACCTCAATCCATTGATAGATCCTCTTTATTACTTTATCTGGATACAAATCTTTCATCCAGATCCAGGATCTGAGCTCTTTTAAGTCATTTTAGAGGATTGCCATGAAGTAGATCCTGTACTAACTCATTTGGGTGAATTCTAAGACGTGTTTTGTGTTTGGAGCAGGTTTTGGACCTCTCTTATTGTTGGAAATTTCGCAAAATGATGAATTTCAGCATTGGTTATGAACCAAGAAGCTTTTAGTATGGTCTTTTGTTACAGACATCAGTCACCCAACCATAGGATAATATTATTAGATATATTCTTTTGTCTCTTTGTTTAAGTTAGTTTAACAAACACGTGTGCGTTATGTATTTTTTGCGCCCAAACTTCGAGTGACGTTCTTTACGAGGGGACCTCAGCCCGGGCGGTCAGACTGAATCTGTACGCGTAGGGCGACACATGTGATCATATTAAATAGAAATATAAGTACATCAATTTTGTAATGGATAAACTATTTTCATTTCCACCGGCCCCTTCACACCTCAGAAGTGGGATTTGGAAAATGCTACGCCCTATTTAGTGATATTAAAATATAATAAATCGATGTTTAAAGAAAAACGATGTTTTACCTCGTTTAAACACAGACAGTAATGGACTACAAATTATGAAACTCAAGGAATATCGACTGATACATCGTATCTATGGATGCAGAGCTACCCAACCAACTACCCAAATATGTTCCGGAGAATAATAAATAATAATAAAATTTTATTTATTTCAAAATAATAGTACATTATGGTAGGTACATAAGTATATGATACAGACAATATCAATTAAAGAGCCCTACTGGTACTTAAAATAGGATACCCTGAGCTATAAGTACCAGTTTCCTTCCATCATGATACAGATACTATTACAAAATATAATGCAGTACTACCATATACTATCATTAAACACATAATCATATTACTTAGTTGATACAATATACTTCGCATCACAATAATTACGCAATATAATGATTTATGATCAGAGAAAAGAATACATGCGTGAACATTATATCACTGGATGAAGAAGCTTCTCAGTTTGTTCATAGGATAGTGTTAGGAGCCAATTTGTCACAATTTTTTTACATTCATATTTATTTTTATCGTCAATGTGCATTTTGTTTCAAGTCAGGTTATAGATATAACACCCGAGAAAGTAAAAGAATCGCTTACTAAAGACTGTTTTAGAATTACTAAGCGGTAATTTGAGTCTACGAGTCTGTTGACGAATAGATGAGTACGGAAGACCTGATTGCGAATTTTTCGCGTGTTGTCTTAGGACTACTTTGAGTATAAAAAGTTGACGAACCGTTAAAACTTGACAAAATTCATAAAGTTCTTTAGTAGGATAACGAAAGGGTTTAAAAGTACAGACTTTTAGCACCGCTCTTTGTGCACGTTCGAGTTTGATTAAATTAGTTTTGCATGCACCACCCCATGATAAGATGCAATATTCTAATAGGGATTGGCACAAAGCATAGTATACCATTTTAACAATGTTTGGGTCTGCCACTTTTCGCAAATGCTTAAAAACATATATTAGTTTGCGGATTCTACCTGTCATCTGGTCGATATGCGGTATAAAACTTAATCTATCATCTAGGATCACACCAAGATATTTTATATTTGTTACTTTGTCTAATTTTGGGCAGCTACAACTAGACGGCATATCATATGTATGCTCATGAGCGGTAATACAATAATTAGAGCTATCTACAACCTTTGGTTTTTTAATGCTAAACATAAGGTACTTTGTTTTTTCGACGTTTAGTGATAGGGAGTTAGCTGATAAACTCAAACTCAAACTCAAACTCAAAAATCTTTATTTCAAATAGGCTTAACGCTAGCACTTTTGAATCGTCATTTTTTAGAAGCTACCACCGGATCACAACGCGGCCTCAACTGAGAAGATCCGGCAAGAAACTCAGCGGGCTTGTCATTTTTTCACTTTTTTTTTTTTAAACATTGTTTTGTTACAAATGAATCGACATTAGCGATATTGTGTCCTGCCATTCGAAACATAAAGCAAGGGAGAAAAGAAGAAAACAATAAATTAAGACAAACTAAAAGGCCAAATGGATAGAAGTCGGACCAGTCCCCCCAAGCAGCACCCGCGCACGAGTTGACTCGAGCAGCAGCCATCACTCCCCTCAACCATATTAGAGGGAAGGGGGTGACCCGCCACACGAAGCCGCCACAAGCAAAGACTTTTCGATGGCGAGCATGACCGAACCAAAATCACAGTGGCTCACATTTAACTTCTGCTGTTAAGTAGTACCTCGACAGGCAAGACACAAAACACTTTCACATAATCTTTATATTATCAATCAATTGACTTGTGAAACAGCCATCAGTAATCCATCAGATTAAGAGGTGTTACAAACTGTAAGCCTACAATTCTAAGCTTGCATGAGTTGAGCAGTTCAAGCCCACGCAGCTTTATCCTCTAGGTAATCCGAGATTTTGTAATAAGCCTTTTTCGACAACCGGCTTCTTATCAAAGGTTTAAATTTATTCAGTGGAAGATCTCGGATATCCTGTGGCAGTTTGTTATAGAAGCGTATACTTTGGCCCATAAACGATTTGCTTGTTCTGTGGAGACGTGTGGAATGTAAAACAAGATTGTGTTTGTTCCGGGTATTAACACTATGAATCGCACTGTACTTTTTAAAAGATACACTATTTTTCTGAATATAAACTAAATTTTCAAATATGAATTGCGAAACAACCGTTAGAATATCTATTTCTTTGAATTTTTCCCTTAGTGAATCAGTAGGAGCCAGATTGTAAATGGCTCTCACAGCTCTTTTCTGCAGAATAAAAATGGTATTAAGTTCTGCAGAAGATCCCCACAGTAATAAACCATAAGACATAATACTGTGGAAATAGCTGAAATAAACAATTCTAGCGGTTTCAATATCAGTTAAACGTCTTATTTTTTTAACTGCATAAGCCGCGGAACTCAGTCTACCTGACAATTTCTTAATGTGTGGGCCCCATTGTAGTTTAGCGTCAATTGTTATACCTAAGAACACAGTCGACTCCTCAAGGTCCAACTTCGCTCCATTAATTTCCACATTGGTTGCCACCTGTCTTACATTTGGTGTTACAAATTTCACACATTTGGTTTTGCTCTCATTAAGTTTCAAATTATTAACATTGAACCAATGGACAACTTTAGAAAGTACATTGTTTACTTCGTCGTATTCATAGAGTTTACGCCTGACTTTAAATAAAAGAGAGGTATCATCAGCGAACAATACAACATTTAGTTTGTCCCCTACGTAGTAGGGTAAGTCATTAATATATATTAAAAACAGAAATGGGCCTAATATTGAACCTTGAGGGACGCCCATGGAGACCACAGAACCAGGAGATCTCTTACCGTTAATGTCAACCTTCTGAATTCTATTATGCAAATATGAAGTTAAAAGGTCAAGAGCTCTGTCCCTTATACCATAGTGGCGTAATTTCCTGACCATCGTATCATGATCTACACAATCAAAAGCTTTGGATAAATCACAGAATACACCAAGGGCGTTCTGTGATTCCTCCCAAGCCTCATATACATATTTTATTAATTCGACTCCCGCGTCAGTGGTGGACCGATTCTTTCTAAAGCCGAACTGTTTATCATGAAACAAGTTATATTTATTGAAATGATCTAACATTTGATGATTCGCTCAACTTCTTGCTCGTCAGTCTGTAATAAAACAAACGATTTAGAAGGAGTTATAGGATTTTGTACTGTTAAGTTCTGGTTCATTTTAGATGTTAGATTTACCTTATCAGCTATCTCCTTACCAATACCAACAAAGAATTTATTGACTTCATCAACCGACTCCTGTAAAGAATTTCTAATCGATAGCAAAGAGAAAGCAGTATTTTTCTGTTTAACAGTTTGGGTAACTTCTTTTATGACAGTCCAAAGTTTTTTTGGGTTAAATCTAGCCTTGTTTAATTCTTCCCTTTCGTGTTGTTTTTTAAGGTTTTTAAGTATATCATTACAAATGTTACGGTATCTTTTGTAAGTTGTTTTAAGAAGTTCATCATTAGGTGTACATTTCATTTTTTTAAACATTCTGTCCCTTTTTCTCATGCTCCTTAGTATACCTGGTGTGATCCAAGGTTTGATAATTTTTAAGCGATGTGGCACATCATATGACTTAGTGCTCATTTGTAAAGCCCTATTGATGGAATTATAAAAGTACTCAAGTGCAACATCGGCCTTTGTGCATTCGTATATAAAGGAAAAAATTATGTTTTTCAGTTGGCTTTCAAGAAGAACATGATCAGTAATTGTTCTCGTGCTAACAGCATTATCTGTATTCGCTTTGCCAAGGACAAGCAGGACAGCATTATGGTCGGTAACAGTAGAGTCGAGCACTATAGCAGTGGAATTAAATTTAGTTTTTAGCAAAACATGATCAAGTGAGGTTTTACGGTGAGTTATAAGAGTGTGAGCAGGTAGGAGTCCATGGCTAGCAGTAAGATTCAAATATTCAAGCGTCTTACTCTCTGTGTTACCGTCCACAATATCTATGTTAATATCTCCCATGAAAACGATATTACTAACATTAGAACTGGTTGTCAACAACCGATCGACTGAAGTTAGGAAGTTATCAATATCTCTAAAAGATGGCGGTCTATAAACGGCAAAAATAACAGTATTGTTACCAACTCTTATTTGTAAACAGTTAGCGTCTAGAAACTCAGGTTCATTTACGGAGATGTTGGTGATGCTACTTCTAATATAAACTACTACTCCGTCATTTTTATTTATACGTTTACTAGTCGTATAACAGGTGTAACCTTTTAACGGCGGGATATAAGGACTGCAAGATAACCAACATTCTGTCAGAATTATAATGTCTTGTGATATAGATATTCTAGCGAGTAGTGTTAATAAGCTAGACATGTTAGCTGATATGCTGCGAATATTTTGTGTTAAAATTGTGAGATATCCTGGTGTAATTAGCCGCATACAATTTTCGGGTTCAGATCTGTAAGAGTCTGAAACTTTTATACTATCTATTTCACTTAAGTTGTTACTTAGTAAATCGAATTTTGTTATAATTAATATAGGTGAACGTTATTTTTGACCAATGTATATAAAAATGGTTGTCGCGGCACGGGCAAAATACACAGGCAGCACAGAAACTAGCATGAACGAGATCAACTGAGTAAATAATTTGTTCTATATGTATGTGATTAGCATCAGTAATATGAAAGTAAAATATGAAATTAATTATTTTATACGACATAAGTTCTAAGATTAAATAGTAGTATTCTATGGTAAACAATTTAAGAACATGCATACACTTATCTAAAATAATATTGAATATTAAACAGCATAGTCAAGCCTTACTGAGCTTAGTAATATCGGATTCGGATTCAATACGAATTAAAGGTTTACCGTCCGCTTTACGTAAATATACGATTCCTCACAAGAGAAGGAGAAGATAATCACAACCGTGAAAGGATGACCGACCAACCGAACGACCAAGTGGGAGATATTTAGGAACGAGACTCAGAGACATTTATCATATAATGTGGACCCGGCTACGAGGAGCAGCGAGAGAGTGACACGTCAAACTAGAAGACTACGACATTAATTACTGCGCTAACTGGAAAGAAGAAAAATGTTGATGGTTTATCGAATATGTAAACCGCCTTTATGAAGAAAACTCGAAAGGAATCGGCAAAAATACGAAAACGAAACAAAACAGAAATATTTCCATGAAAACATTTATCACTACCAAAGAAATGCATCCTGGAACTCATTAGAAAATTACCAGACGAATTATCAAATCTCAAGGCATTTATTTCCTTCAGCAACGGACAGAACAGAAAAATTGTGGAACAGTAAGCGACCATTGAGGCGGAACGACAAACAATCCGTCAGCATTACAAGACTTCGCCGAAGAACAAGTCATCATGTATCCAGGTCTGTCGGATCAGGAGATGCCGGCAGTCAGTTAGCTTATTTAATTGTCGCTACAAGACCAGATATAAGTTACGCTGTAAGCGTTACATCAAGAAATTTAGAAAGTCCTACCAAGCTTGATGTAATGACAGTGAAAAGAATTTTTAGATACCTTCGAGATACTTTAGACAAAGGACTTGTCTTCACAAAAAGCCGGGGCAAGAAGCTAATATGTTTTAGTGACGCTGATTTTGGTGGTGATGAAACTACTGGCCATTCTACGTCAGGGATGATTTTCCTGTTCTCCGGTCCCATAATGTGGAAAAGCCAAAAACAACCAACAGTAGCAATCTCGTCAACGGAAGCAGAACTTGTAGCCTTGACTGAAACTGCGCGAGAAGCGTTATGGCTTAAAGACCTCCTGGAGGAAATGACAGAATTAACAGATCTCAATGAAAAACCGACAATTTATGTTGACAATGAGTCTGCAATTAAATTGTCTGAGAACCCGCCGTACGAGTTTCATAGGAGAACGAAACATATCAAGCTATAAAATATTTTTAAAAAAAATTGAACCGACTTCTATAACACTAAAAAGTATAAAATAATTTAAATATTAAAGAAGTTGGTGTTAGCGTACCTGCTGTGTATATTTGGCACCAACTTCTTTAATATTTAAATTATTTTATACTTTTTAGTGTTATTGAAGTCGGTTCAATTTTTTTTAAAAATATTTTATTTTATACTTTTTAGTGATATTTTCATACATAAAGATTGAACCATAGAAGACGGTAAAATGATCTAGGTAGGTTATGACATCATTATGATTTCCCATTATCGTCTACATACTTTTACATAATTCATGTTTCTTCAGAAACTCAGAAACAATTTGTCCGATCGTAATGAAATTTGCATGGAATCATCATAGTAGTTTACTCTCTCGAACAAAAAAAGAATCATCGAAATCGGTTCATATTTATCAGAGAAATGTAAAGGAGAACATCAGTTTTATGGTTTTTACCAGATAAATTCCTCCATATCATTCATGGTCCTCCAGGAAGTTCTTATCCGGTTATGATAAAATTCATACAGGTTCATTACAGTGATTTCCTCTTTCGAATAAAAAAAGAATCATTGAAATTGGTAAATATTTACCAGAGTTATGACCATTTTTGTCCTTAAAAAGCACCATAAAGTCGTCTATATAGGCTTTCTTGCAACTCGCAGTGCGCAGTCACCATTCTTGTTTTTTCAGGAACTACTTATTACTAAGCAATAATTTTTTTATGGGACCCAATTAACGGATTAAAGAATGGATGGAAGAAAGATTTGTTCAAATCGGTTCATAATTGCCAGAGTTATGCGCGAACATACATAGAAAAAAAAAAAAAAAAAAAAAAATATACAGACGAATTGAGAACCTCCTCCTTTTTTGAAGTCGGTTAAAAATATTTCTTCATTCGAGAATGTATACAGAATGGGGACTTTGATGTCAAACAAGTCTCCTCAGAACTACAATTAGCAGATATGTTTACAAAGCCATTATTTGGTCCAAGACTTAACATCCTAAGCAGTAGAATTGGACTTCGAGATTTGTCCAAGTCCTAAAAAGTATCGTGGATGTGAAGACATACAACCTTTTTATAGTGTTTATGTTTTTACGTCCGGTAGTTTTAGTTGCTTAGCGACACCTTTTGTTACTCAAGTCTTGTCACATATTCCAATAATTACTACTGCACAATAAAACAACGTTTTATTCAATTCGTATATTTCCCTACGCAAATATCCACGGATAATAATCCACAAGATAAAACTTCACACCTTTATTTTTTAAAAGAAAGAAAATTGCATTCGAATATTTTTTAAAATTCGCTTGCTGCACCCGGTAATCGAAACGACTACAATCTCTAAAAGTTGCACCCTGTACTTTTATTGCATCGATCGTTAGGGTCAATTATAAGGATGAAATCTCAAAAACTCTCAAACAAACTTCATAAATTAAATAAAAGGAAAACAATGAAATCTTAAATTATTAATTCAATGGATCAAGTTAAAGCACTTTTACTGAAAGATCCATCTGTTTACTTATGTTATTAATTAATAATTATCATTGACGTCATTTATCCATTAAAATGACGTATTACTATTTAGATAAGACAATTGCAATTTGCACGTATTTGTAATGCAGACTCCTTTCTTAGATGCGACATAACTCTGTGTGTGTCGTAGTTTAAATATGGAATGTTACATTTGAAAATGGATTTTCATCTGTTATTCACATTTGATTGTTTTTACCATCGATATACTGTATGGTATATCGATGGTTTTTACAAATCATTTAATTTCATATTTGTGTCACGGTAAAAATGGCTTATCTTACTGTGGGGATCTTCTGCAGAACTTAATACTATTTTTATTCTGCAGAAAAGAGCTGTGAGAGCCATTTACAATCTGGCTTCTATTGATTCCCATAAAGAGAAATTCAAAGAGATAGATATTCTAACGGTTGTCTCACAATACATATTTGAAAATTTAGTTTATGTTAAAAAAAATATCAGTTCTTTTAAAAAGTATAGTGATACACATAATATTAATACCCGGAACAAACACGATCTTGTTGTATATGCCACGCGTTTCCACAGAATAGGCAAATCGTTTATGGGCCAAAGTATACGCTTTTATAACAAACTGCCACAGGATATCCGAGATCTTCCAATAAAGAAATTTAAACCTTTGATAAAAAGCCGATTGTCAAAAAAGGCTTATTATAAAATCTCGGATTACCTGGAGGATAAAGCTGCGTGGGCTTGAACTGCTCAACTCATGCAAGCTTAGAAGTTTAAGGCTGACTTATGTATAATTTGTAAAACTGTTTTAAAAATAAAATGACAAAAAAGACAAGCCCGCTGAGTTTCTTGCCAGATCTTCTCAGTAGCGGCCGCGTTACGATCCGGTGGTAGTTTGTAAAAATGATTTTTGTGTAAGTGCCTCCGTGGGTTTGACTTTTATCAAGAACAATTTGATTTAATGGAAGCTTATTTTTTAAATAACAAATATGTGAATCGTGCTTTGCGGTGTCAAGTAAGATTTTCTTCAACGTTTGGTGCGGAATTATGAGAAATATGGTTGTGGTGTTAGTCCATGTGTACGAAGGTCACTTAAACACTGTCAAGTATTTAGAAATACTGGATTTATTAAGAAATGAGTTAAATGGTTTCTCCGAGGAAGAGTGAAACCAAATAATTCTACAGCAAGATGGTGCTCCAGCCCATAACAGCAGAATCACTACTGCCTACATTAATAACCATTTTAATACCTGGATTGGTACAAACGGCACAATCAGATGACCTGCGATCTTACCCCTTTAGATTTTTTTTTGTGGGGATATGTAAAAAATCAAATTTACATGAAATCTTATGAGAATGTAAACGAGTTGAGAGTTGAAGTTCAGAATACGATTTATAACATTCACCACAACACAATATTAGGTTACTAGAAATCAATTGTTAGAAGAATAAATTTGTGTAACCAAGAAGATGGAGCCCATTTCGAGCAATTAATTAGTT
This sequence comes from Furcula furcula, assembly GCA_911728495.1. Classification (NCBI taxonomy): domain Eukaryota; kingdom Metazoa; phylum Arthropoda; class Insecta; order Lepidoptera; family Notodontidae; genus Furcula; species Furcula furcula. The sequence goes on from OU452243.1 coordinate 1,828,581, forward strand.
AGTTTACCATTTTTTGTAAATAATTAAAATAATTTAAGATTTCATTGTTTTCCTTTTATTTAATTTATGAAGTTTGTTAGAGATTATATCCTTATATTTGATCCTAACGATTGATGCAATAAAAGTACAGGGTGCAACTTTTAGAGATTTTAGTTGGTTTGATTACCGGGTGCAGCAAGCGAATTTTTAAAAATATTCGAATGCAGTTTTCTTAAGTAAGTAGTAAAAATAAAGGAATGTTTTCTTTGAGTAAATTTTTTTACCTACAGTATTAAGAGTACTTCCCCTTCAGGTGGCATTACAAAATTCCACCCTGTATATACGTCGTTTATATAATCAAAGCTTTATACATTCTCTACCAGTCCACCTTTGGGTTAATGGCTAACACTTCAAAGTGGTACAAACAATATAATAAATTAAGTTTTCATTGTTTCTCACCGGCATTGCAGTCAGTTTTTCATAAACTATTTGAAGATGTGTATTTTTAATTGAATAATGATGAACATTTGCATTCAAGCAAACGCGACACAAAGCTAACTTTTCCATCGTTACTTGCTGGAATGATACTAAATTAGTCGGTGGCTGCAATTTAATTGGTACTTATTTGGTATTGGTAATTGTAACAATAAATAAATATGTAACACTGCCTTCATTAGGTACCTATATAAATCTGAGATATAAATAAACAAACAATTAAACATAAACAGACAAACTATTCCGAAAGGCTATTTCCAGTTTCCAGCCACAGATTATAGTATCCAGCAAAGAGGTGTCCACACGGATTTATATTTACTTCGTGGTGTCCAGGATTGGCATGGCATGGCATGGCCCATGCCATGAAGCTATTAGGGGTCAAAGTGGAGGAAACACTCCCAAATACATGCCTGAGGTCAACGCTATCCCTTTCATTGAGGTCGGATCTCTCTTTCTAAGAGGGCAACCTTAATGTTTCATGAAAAATCAGGACATCTTTTTAACTTCGTCGCATAATACGACTTACTTAGCTTGTTTACCAAGTGTCTGGGTGTTTTATCTATATAAGTATGTATTTACAAAAAAAAAAGTATATAAGTATTAGTATCAGTTGTCTGGTTTCCATAGTACAGGCTCTGCCTAGTTTGGGATCAGATGACCGTGTGTGAATTGTCCCAGGATATTATTATATTGTTAGACTTCAAAAACCGATATCAAATAAATTGTAGGTAGGATAGCCGAACGCGCTCAGCGAACGCGTATATAAGTCACAGCTCTAGCAGGTACCGCAGTCATTCGTTTCTCAGATCTCATACAGTGCGGAAGTCTCAGTGAAGTTGCTGCGTCATGGTGATTACAATGTATTCCTGCTGCAGGAGTGTGGTAATAATTCTTCAGTGGTATGTCCAGTTTTTATTTTACAAATGTGGTCCAGAGACAATGGTTTCTGGACAGATTCTCTTTTTTTTAAATAATCTTCTTTAGGATTTCTAATATCAGAAGTGGGATTGGATTCTGGCCTATCCGCTTCGCTTTCTGATGCTTTTTATTATATTCGCTTCTATTATTTTCATGTTTTTGTTATTCTCGGAAAAAAAATACATTTGCGGGTAGTTGATGTTTTATCAAAAATTATTAGCGATGCCTATAGGTTGTATGATTCATGTCGGTATTGTCTAGTCTTTGTTATGGTAATAGTAACCACTATTGCTAGAACACGTCTAAGTTTCGAGTTAGGTGATATTCGCTAGTCTGGTATAATGGTTTTCTTTTGTCGGCTACTCTCAAAATTGCAACTTTGTTTTGTAAAAATGTCTTTACCATTGCTATTCGGTATAAAAGTGTCTTTACTGTTCGGTATTAGTTTGTGATTGTGAGTGATTTTGTTCATGTGGTTGTTGTATTGGTTTTGTTCGGTCTATTTATTTAATTTGTTTCGTTATTTGAAGCAGTGGGTAGATTCGAGTGGGTAGATTTGAGTTCTGGCTGCTAGTGTGCGGTTGTTAATAATTATGGCAGTAAAACCGGATTTTATTGAAGGTGTTTTTCGTTAAGGAAGGTGTCGTTAGTCTCAATCGGTCATTGGAATTTGTAAAGTGCTGCTTTTGGCTCGTTGTTGACTAATAATCGTATTTGAAATCTGGTTAGATTTGGTTATGTTTTGTTAAGGACGGCCGAGCGGTTTTAGTCTGGTGGATCGTACAGGCGGGTTGGATATTAAATAGGCCTACTATTGTGTCTTGTCCTAAAATTCTGTTCACAGAAGGTGTAAGTACTAGTCGCCAAGGCAATTCTGCCGTTGGCGCTGCAGGAGTGGTGATGGCGCTGCACAAGTGGCGTTGCCGCCGCACCACTGTGGCGTTGCCGCCACGCCACGGTGGCGACCGGCCGCCACACCACGGTGGCGACCGGCTGCCACACTACGGTGGCGCTGAGCCGCCACACGCGACGGTGGCGCTGAGCCGCCACACGCGACGGTGGCGCTGAGCCGCCACACGCGACGTCGGCGCGGAGCCGCCACACGCGACGGTGGCGCCGGGCCGCCACACGCGGCGGTGGCGCCGGGCCGCCACACGCGACGGTGGCGCCGGGCCGCCACACGCGACGGTGGCGCTGGGCCGCCACACGCGACGGTGGCGCTGGGCCGCCACACGCGACGGTGGCGCTGGGCCGCCACACGCGACGGTGGCGCTGGGCCGCCACACGCGACGGTGGCGCTGGGCCGCTGGTGCAACGCACCGGCGCGGCGTTGATCGCTACCGCTTACATCGTTGGTCGCCGCGCTGCATATTGGCGTTTGTCGCTACGCCGTGGCCGTGATGGCCAGACACCGAAGTAAGAAAAACAGCTACAGAGATGACCGTGTGGTAATGACAGCCGCACTGGCGTAAGTTGCACACTGTTCTTTGAAAATAGCATTTATAGAGGTGTTATTTATTGAACCTATTTTTTGTCCAAGAGTAGACTATGGGAGCAATACGCTAATAATTTACAAGTAGCGTGATGAGGTGAGCAGAACAACACATGTCCGCCGAAAGTGGTTTATTGATGCGGTTGTAGCATACCGTTGTGGAGGACTGGAATCTTTATTTCCCATACCTCTATGGTATTGTGTTGGGTTCGATTCCCATATCTGGAAGTCTGTGGTATTGTGATCGCTAAGTCTTGGGTTCGATTCCCAGATCGGGTAGTTTATGATTTTGCTGTCGGTAAGTCTTGGGTTCGATTCCCGGGTCTGACAGTGCTGTTGTACTTCACTGTTGGTAAATTCTTACTGACAGGCTAAATGCGATATACGTAGATGTCGGACATATTTGCCTTGTTTGGTGTGTCACTGATATTTTCTGATGGGGCTGCGCCGTTAAGGTGCTGTGGACCCTAAATCCAAAGGAAAAGTGCTTGCGTTCTATTGTTCTGTTCGCAGAGGAAAATTCACACGTGGGTGCTAGCTATGGCGTGCTGAGGCCTGGCTTGCGAGGCGTGCGTGCAGAAGGATGATGGCGTTTGACGCCGTATCCTGCGAGGTGCACGGTGTCCCGAAGCGTACGGGGAACGTCGGCGTCTGTCGCAAAGTGTGTAAACAGTCGTTGGGAGACCCATGTAAAGCCATTCACGTGGTTTTGGGGTAACCACGATGTTTGTATTCACCGTTGTGGGAGAGACTCATGTAAAGCCATGTGCACGTGGTTTTGAGGTGACCACAATGTGTGAGGGTGACGGGTTGCGTCAGCGGGGCCCACGCTGACTAGAGACCTGTGTAAAGCCTGTACGATTCGTGGGTTTCGGGGTGACCTGTTAGAGACCGATGTAAAGCCTGGTTGTGCACAAGGTATCGGTTGCGCAGGAAGAGACCTGAGTAAAGCCTATGACTGAATGTTTTCTGCTATGACTGTATATGTTACTGACTTCTTTGTGTTCGTTTGTGTTTTGTGCAGGACAAGACAAGTGAATGAAACTGGGCCATGTTCGTCGCAGCCTAGCGGGATTAGAAGTCATCAAAATTTAGCGAGCCCGAGGACGGTCTCATGTCAGGAGAGGCCGTGTTAGACTTCAAAAACCGATATCAAATAAATTGTAGGTAGGATAGCCGAACGCGCTCAGCGAACGCGTATATAAGTCACAGCTCTAGCAGGTACCGCAGTCATTCGTTTCTCAGATCTCATACAGTGCGGAAGTCTCAGTGAAGTTGCTGCGTCATGGTGATTACAATGTATTCCTGCTGCAGGAGTGTGGTAATAATTCTTCAGTGGTATGTCCAGTTTTTATTTTACAAATGTGGTCCAGAGACAATGGTTTCTGGACAGATTCTCTTTTTTTTAAATAATCTTCTTTAGGATTTCTAATAATATTATTATTATGCTTTAAGTTTAAACCGATTAAATATGTCTAGTTGCTTAATCAGTCTGATTATGGGTTGGAGCAGCCCAAATACGGAAGAACTGTGTACAAGAAGAACAAACTGTGATTGATAGGGAAACAGATGATAAATAAATAAGGACCTCCTTCTGGCCGATATGACCACAGTGGGTATTTTGAAAGATCTCAGTCTACGCAAAATATATTATAGTGCGCAAGTGCTTGCGTAGACACAACTGCACTCTCTCTCTCTCTCTTCCGTTTACCTCTCAAAATACGATGGGATGAAAAACCGACACGACCGGGGAGAGACCAGGTGCAGGATCAACATTTTACATGCCCATCTTACGCATGGAGCATCTTACTTTACAGAAAATCAAGGGATAAATAATAAGCTAATGGTTGTGAAAATAAAAGCATATGAAGTTATGATTAAAAAAAATATTGTGCTATAAAATCATTTATTCAGTACGTTTAACGATCTCCGATTAATCACAAGATACTGAATAGCAATTAGCATTATATGCAAACAACTAAAACACCTTTTAACCAACACATTAGACGATAGAAAAAGCATTCGCGGTAAATTTAGTTTTCCATTGGACCAACAGCAGATCATTGCAGCTTCATCAAATTTATTTTCCAATGGGACAATGGATAGTCATAGGTACATTCCTTCACTCAATATTTTTAGGAAATCTACAAGAAAATAAAAAATGTATTAATATTGACCAGGGGTAAATAAAACAGTATGTATATTTATGGAATGATATAGGTACTCTCGCCGATATCCAATCCAAGGGCCAATCCAACCACAGCGGCTAATCTTTCGCAAGATCAGCCATCATCCAGTGCACAAATGCTTGCGTAGACACAAGTGCACAAGTGTACTTTACATGCCTATCCGACGCATGGATCATCTTACTTTACAGACAATGACCGGCCTGCATTATCCTAGCCAGTGAGGAACAACTACACATAGTTGTTGCTCCCCGCAGGATTCGAACCTGCGACCCCCGGTATGCAAGCAAGCGGTTTCCCACTGCGCCACGGAGGCTACTAGACGCGACAGGACTAGGAGGCGACAAGAATAAATATGATTTTAATAATATGTATCTAATAAGTTACAAAACTAACTGTACCTAAACTTAACCTACATACCTACACACTTGTAAAATTAATGAACATACAATATGTTTTCAATATCAATCCTTTGAACTAAATACATCGTTTATTTTTTGATCATAAAGTGGCGGTAAAAAATCCCCAAAACGGAAAGTCTTCAAAAAATCTTTACCATGGTTACTCTATTAAAATAATGTGAAATATTTTAAAATTAAATAATCAAGTACAAATTAATATAAACTTAAACCCAATACTAACAAACGAACTGAAAACGTGTTATGTGCCTATCGAAAGAAGAACTGATCGAAAATATGGTGCATAATGCACAGGGATCATCGGTAGGTAATTATTGAACAAAATCGCACTTACGAGTGATATTCGGTATTAAATACTGGATACAACATATTTTTGCAACCAAGTACTGCACATTTTATCACCATTTTTATGATTTTAATTCACTTTATCGTGAAATTATGGTATTTAAATGTTTGATCGATTTATATGACAGACAGTTTCATGCTGACAATAAGCGACAGTGTTGCCACAAAATACGAACCCTTAAAATCGGTAATTAAAATTGCATTTGAGTATAATTGGCGAAAACACAATAGAGCATTATTCTAATCGAACTCGCAGAACAGTACCAATAATTTTTTTATTAGACATGATTGTCATCATATTTTAAGTTTTCGGGTGGAAAACATTCTTTTGATGTGTAAGTAAAGCATTTCTATATTAGGGTATCCATTTCTCGGGTAATTTCAATTATAACATGGACCACACATCGGACCTCAATGAAAGGGATATCGTATGCCTCAATCAAGTATTTGGAGTTTGGGCTCCATTGTTGACCTACTAGCTTCATGGCCCATGCCAACATGGGCAATGGGCATAGATCATAGATTATACCAAGTGAAATTTTTTAAATCTATGGATTATACACGCTAATATTATACTATACTAATATACTGATATACTAATATACTGATTATACTAATATAATGGGATTGGCCTTGAGTAGCCCGGACCAAGCCCGCACACTGTCAATAATATTGTCAATAGTCTGCAACCCACCCGACTTAAATATGCACCTTGCAGACCTCGCTGGAACGCGACGTCACAGCAGCGTCAGGTGCACAGATAAGTTGCACGGGTTGTAGAATATTGACAATATTATTGACAGTGTGAGGCTAGCCTTAAACCAGTTTGTTTTTGTTCTTCCCAATCACTTTTACGTAGTGAAAAATCCTAAATTTATGCGATGTCCTAATAGAACGCGATCACGCGATCATCGCGCGAACGAACGACGCGACCATCGCGCTATGACTGGCGAATGTACTGGCGGTCGCGCAATTCGCCCGATCGCCCGTTGGACACTCGTTCGACGTCCATATGTTTGAGATTCATTCGCGCGATGGTCGCGTCGTTCGTTCGCGCGATGATCGCGTTCTATTAGGACACTCCCTTACGGGTGTTCTGTTCCTCAGAGTAAATATATAGATAGTTCTATTCAATCTGAGATTCTGTTCTGACTTTATGGCTTTTAAAAAATGATTGCAACATCGTTCTGGTTCTCTATCATCACTATTCTTTATGGTTCTGTCATTAAAATAGGATTACCTATCCTCTTTTTCGTAGTCGCAAAGGTTTTTTTAAATTATTTGTTTGTAAATAATAGCGAGATGAATAGGTAGTTAGCTGTTCTCCAAATCCGATTACATGTGACCATCCTAATACGTCTTTGCATGTGACACTTGAAAATGGATACGGCAAACCTTTGTCGCAGTTGTATGAAGGAAGTAGCTTCTTGGGAGAGGGAAAATTTCAACTCAAGAGCTGTCGATATGTTTTGTTTTTGCACTAACATATCTGTAAGTAATTCTTATTATAATAATATCCTGGGACATTCCACTCATAGTCATCTGATCCCAAACTAGCAGAGCATGTACTATGGTAACCAGACAACTTATACAAATACATACCACATACTTTTTTAGTATGCATTTGGACAAATAAATACGACCTAACACTTGGTGGATATCAAACCCATTACCTACTGGGTAGAGTCCAGGGTGTGTAACCACTAGACCACAGACCCTTCAATCTATTTAAATAATGCGAACGGCTGGAACAATGGCTGCTAATTGTTTATTGCTGGACTCTGGAGGGAAAATAAATTTGAAAGTTTTGCAGAAAATTACACAGGCGGAGCTGCACTGAACAGCTAGTAGTCAAGTGCTTGGAAATAATTTTGTTATGAATGCTTTTGAGAAGCTGATATAACCGTTGGGTGCCTTTGCTTTGTCCTTTAGCTGCTAATGCAAGGATTCCTCTAATTGTCTTAATATTGCTTTGTCATCCGTGACTGAATCATTCATGCATTTACTTATAATAATACCAGCCCTTGTTTATGTCCCACTGCTCGGCACGGCCTCCCTTCAAGATGAAGGGGCTTAGGCCATAATCCACCATGCTGGACAATCGCGGGTTGGCGGACGTGCATTTATTAATTTATGTAAAAATTAAAAAAAAAGTCCATAAAATTTGATTATATAAAACAGACGAAGTTTTATATAATCAAATTTTATCAATATTATCTTTCTTTTAAAAAGTAGTTGTTTGAGTCCACTTTCTTACAAAGTTGTTACTATGCTTATTTTTTTAATTAAGAAGCATTACATTGTTCAGAATTTACTTTCAGATTACAGAAGATGATAAATTACCAAAACAGTTTTGCTATGACTGCATAATCAAAATAGAATCATCGTACACATATATAATAGAAGCACGCAAAGTGGACATGACTCTAAAAAGTATTGTTTCACGGTACAACACTAGCGTGATTGTAGAACTAGATGCGCAAACTGTTACCAACCATCGCACAGACCACTTAAAACTCACATTACGAGACTATAAAATATGCACAACGACCGTAAACATTGTTAGCCAAGAAGAAATCCTATCCGATAATGTTGACACACTTACTAATGAGAACACAAAAATAACAGAGTGTGGCAATGATACTGAGTGTGACAATGTTACGGTGGAGGAAGCAGTACAGAGTGATATTCCCGAAAGTCTGAAAGAGTCAGATGATGCAAGTGATTTGAAAAAGAATGTGTGCCCTGTATGCAGGAAGGGATTCATGTCTAAAGCTTGGTTCAGTAAGCATATGGAGAAAGAGCACAGCGGGAAGAAGTTTGTTTGTTCACATTGTCCTAAAAGTAAGTTATGGGGTATATTATTTTCAATACTACACAACTACTTTTTCTAACAGCTCTTGTTTTTGTCCCACTGTTGGGCATGGGCCTCCTCTCGAGATGGAGAGGCTTAGGCCAGTCCACCACGCTGGCCAAGTGCGGGTTGGCACATAACTATGACCCCAACCTTAATTATTTTCTACCATATGGTTAACAGTAATGTATACCCTGTGTTTCTTTACTTTTTTGTCAGCCATCACTATAATGTATGGATGTATCATCATACATACATACTACTTATAATGTATGAATGTATGATATACATATGATCATACATTTATTTTATATATGTAGGATCATACATTTATTTTTCCGATTTTGATCTTGTAAAGAAAAACAGGTTGTTTTGTTATTTTATTTTATTGTGGTAGTCTGGCCGGAACTCAGAGTAATTAGAATAGAGCTAGTATTGCGTCGATTCCCCGAACAAATTTTTCGTGGCACTTTTGCGGGGTGCGGGAGGCGAAGTAAACACACACAGATACAATTTCACGCATACCCACACTATAATAAACTCGCAACACATTCAAAAAGATATGCACACAAGTAAAGAATGACCTGAACATATGAACAAAATTTGGCAGAGGAGTTAGCGCATCATGATCTCTCCAGTGGTATCTCCTCTAAGGGCCGGAAGCCACTGAGATCTAAGTGTTTTAAAAATTAAAAGTTCACACAAGTTTTATTTGTTAGCAAGATTAGTGTGCACGCCACCTAGTGCCTTAGTATGAAGTCCTTTAAAAATCAAATTAATAATATCTTTGTACAGCTTAGACCTCATGGGGCCTCCTACATGATGATCAACTTTGTTTTAAAACTACCACCAAATCATAGTGCGACCTCTCAACTGGGAATATCCAGAAGATCTGGCAAGAAACTTAGCGGTCTTGTCTTATTTCGATATAATGTTTATTTCAATATATTTTGAAATGGACTTTACAGTATAGAAGTATTTTATGGGTATTTATTAAAAGTAACTAACTCATTAAAATCCCTTATTTCATCCTCTAGCGTTCTCCAAAGCGTCTCAGCTATCCTACCATTCGGCTTCACACTCCGACGAGCGTAAGCGGTTCAAGCGACGTAAGCAGCTCACGACGCATGCGCGCGCACACGCCGACGCTAGGCCGTTCGCATGCGATAAATGCACTATGAGGTTTGTATTCTTATGATTTTACTAGTGGAACCAAACTATGGCAAAGCTTATTATGAATGAGTTTGGATAATTTATAGCTTTATCATCATCAGCCAAAACTAGAGTGAATAGGCTTTTAATAAACTAGTGTGCTTTACCATCCTCGATTGCGTCGCCGCTTTCCACCAGGTGGGACTGTAGTCAAGCACTAGCTTACAAGTAGTAAATAAACAGCTGAAATACCTCGACTGCTGAACAAAGGCCTCCCTGTTAGAAGGGAGGGGTTGCCATAATTCCCACGCTTGGCAGTTGTCTCGGGGATCACAGTATAGGTGGTAGGTAATGCAATAGAAAGACGCTGCTGCCCGTCTTCTTTTTTCCCTTGGTCGCCTCTTACGACACCTAACAGGAGGTGGGTAGGTATTATGTTTACCTGGGTGGGTGGGTGCTCTATATGCCATTTTAATTCCCTTGCTAATTTATTCAGTGACTAGTATAGAGACAGTTGGTATTAAATTGTGTCTGTTATATCGAATTTGTTAATGCTCTTTGACAGATTCAAATTGAAGAGTGTGCTCAAATGCCATATGAAGGTGCACGCGGGAGATAAACAGTATCTGTGTTATTTCTGTGGCTGGAGTTTTGCGCAAGGTATATTAACAATAATAATTGCTTCGCTTTCAATAAAGAAGTGCCATTATTGCCGCGATTTATTTTTTTAGAAAAAATATTCTCATGTAGTCATTAATCAATTGTAATAAAATTACCCTTACAGAATATATCGCGGTTTATTTTAGATTTTACTTTGTCGACGTTTCGAATGCTTTGCAGCACCCATGGTCACGGGCGGACTATACGGGCGGATATATTCTGTGCAGGACGGGCGGACCCGAATGCACGAGCCACTGACGTCCTGTGTGTCTGTAGCTATCGCTGGTACGGTATGAACCCGTCGAAGAGTGTTGACGCTGTTGGTTACAATGTAGGTTGGTTACAAGGTGTCCGTGAAATAAGAACTCGCTTGCAAGCAAGCAACTTGCGCTCACTCGATAGCAAGCTTGATAGTGGCTCCGACGGTGGCGCTCTTCGTACTGAATATTCTTTTCTTCTATTTATATCTTGCTTTTAGTTCCCGCGTCGACCGCTTGCTTGTTCACCGACAGTGGCGTCGAATGCGCATTTACTATCCTTGCAGGGAACTTTACCGTAACGAGAGCCCCACCGAGGCAGCCACTAACGTTTTATTTTTATTATAAAAACTGTACATTTTCGCTTATTCTACTTAGACTATTCTAGACACATACATGATACCGTTAGAAAGTGCGTGTAAGCAGCTTTCTAACGGTGTACATAGGGTTTATCTATCTATTTTTGTTAGGGAACTACAGGCCGATAAATACTGTAAGTAGGGGCGCGACGACTATGCTTTGGACGCTTGTCGCTTCGCCTGCGCCCTGCCCGTAGCATCCACATGCCCAAAAATAGTACCGATAGGTAGCCTGCGATGTGTACTATCTGTATGCCTATGATCTAGACCACCTAGGGGCCTAGGTCATAGCAAAAACCCTAGAAAACATGATATGCGATAGAACATTTGCCTATAACTACGGAAATATGTACAGCAGTGCTGTTTAGGCACTTAGACCCACCAAGGCGGACCCAGATCTAGGTCCTGAGTTGGTTCCTAGATTTGGGACCTAGCTGCAAATAACTATTTGCTGTTCATATATGTGCTTAGCACATCTAGGGCATGTGGGTACTTCTATCATACTATTACCCTACGCTAATTACAAATAGCAAGTACTATGAGAACTAGGCTAGGCTATCTATAACTGATTCAGCTCACCCCTCCTCGGGATAGTGAGCTTATACACAAAACTATATTATAATTTATTAGGAAATTAAATCTAGGCTCTTAACTATCGCAGAGTTATAAAACTTAATTATATATTACTATAAAACACAACACTCTGTAACACAAACACTATTTTGTCCTTTCGTAAACGTCGTCTTGTGGTCGTCCTGAACATATTCCGTAAGAATAGTTTGATTACAATGTGTAGTATTCGCGTAAATAAAAGACAACATTATATCATTAATATTTTTTGTAATCTGATTACTTTGACCCTCGAATCTAATTAATAATTTATGTATGTATGTAATTATTATGTTGATAGTGAATAGAAGTATTAATCTATAATCGAAGATAATAGGCATGAAGACTGCAACACAATATCAATAAATTTGTGGTTTTAAATATTAAAACAGATTGCACTGATTCCAAAAATGCATCTCATTTTCATAATAATAGAGAGATTTTCGTGATATTTAAGCAAATAAATTACTCAAATACAGCTAATCGCCATTTTGTAATAAACGCTGATCAGAGTGAACGACGTCAATCCTGTGTAAATAAACAACTGTCAAACTGTCATCTCAATTTTTTCTTTCATACAATGATTCACTTTTATACCTAGACAGATGTTTATTTACACCGCAGCGCAGTGACGTCACAATATGGCGCCATGCACAGGCCATCGTTTTGGAACGAAATTCTGCTGCTTTGCTTTGACAATTTTGATAAAAATCAGATATAGCTAATGTAGATAGATCAGGAGGAAGGTAGCAAACACATAAGTGTAACACAGCTGGAGATGACCCAGTCCTTACTGAAAGCCACAACTCCTCATAAGAACTTTCCCAAGAATAGTTACGTGTGGCAACTATATCTTTACGAACGGCAACTAGTACACCTCCTCCTTTCCTCTTTGTACTGCATGATGAATGCCGATCTCTACGAAATACAAGATACCTATCATCAATTAATTCTTCTGTGTATATATCTTTACATAAGTTGGTCTCAGTGAGACAAATTATATCAAACTTACTATTTAATATATTAAGATAAAGGTCTTTAATTTTTGTTCGTAATCCATTAACATTTTGATAAAAAATAAACATTAATAAAAAGTTTAAAATACCTAAATTACAAAACCAACATGAATATAATTTTATAGAAAATACATATAACACAAATTAAAAATTTTCTAACATGCCCACGTTCTTTACAAGTATGGCCCCACTATTTTCGTCCTTACGCATATAAACACGACCATACTTTACCCACACAAACTTGTATGCCTTCTCCTTAGCAAGTTTTCTCTCAGCTGCGTGAATCTCTTTGCCTTCTGGTGATAAGTGCTCTGCAACGTAAATTTGGACTTTGTCACCGGAGATGCCCAAATCATTCGAACTAATTTTATTAGTTTTATTGGATTTATTATACCGATGAACCGCTGATAAAATACCGTCACGATGATGCACGGATGTTAGACTAACCAGTATATTACGTGGACGGCCCGACTTTGGGTTTAACTTGGCAACTCTTCTGCATGCACTTATATCTTTATTGGCAATATCGTAGTTCACATGCTCACACAGCTTCTTAAAAATAGAAAGTACATTTTCATTATTTTTTTCGGGTACCAAGTGCAATTCCAAGTTCAAATTTCGTGTTTGCCTATCTATGTCATTTATGCGTTTGCTAAACGATTTAATCTCCTTTTCAAGATGCAAGCATTTTTTACTAAGCTCACTGATGGATTAACGCTAATTGACGCTTGAGTGCGGCAGTCGTTCTTCTGTAAATTATAGAACAAGCTCATTGAGTTTCTTTCCGGATCTTCTCATGTAAGGCCGCATTGTTCTCTAGTTTTGTAAGAAAAAGACAACTCAAAAGTGCTTATATTTGGCTTATTTGAAATAAACTATTTCATTTCAATAAGGCTACTTACAATTTTAATTACGCGTACCGGCTATACTTTGCCTCCTCTAAATTCCTGTATGTTTATGTAAAAATATTTGAATGTTAGTTGGCAACACCGCTATATGTTTGCTGTCAGCTATAATAACTGATAGGCTTAAAAGGGCTTGTACCCAGAGCTATAAAATAAAATTTAAAAATAATTGTTGCCAGCTGGCAACCTGAAAGTGCACATGCGCAAGCACACGGGCGAGAAGCCGTTCCGTTGCTCGGAGTGCGCGTTCCTGACGGCGGCCGCCTCGAGTCTGCGGCGCCACCAGCGTCGGCACCGCGCCGTGCGGCCCCACGTCTGCCCGCACTGCCGGAAGGGGTTCTACGACGCCAGCGGACTGGTCAGATCACGCTTATTTCAATCATCTTAGCTTACCCCTGGGCTACGAAACCATCAGCATCATTTCTAACCGTCAAATTGTTTTTGACGCTTAGAAATGTCGCTGCGTCACCAAATTCATTTGATTTAAACGCTGACGCCCTAGGCGACAGGCACGTGGCGCGACTGTTTCGTGTACGTTGCAGAGCTATCTCGTAAATTTGTTTTCGACACTCATAGAAAACGCGCGTCCAACCACACTCCACACTCGTGCAAATTCGGTCACAGCAAATTCGCTACAATTTGCAGTGATGTTTAAGATAACACGTACATTTGTTATTAACGCTCGACGCTGACGTTTGCAGCGAAGAGCGAATTCTGCCAATAGACAGCGGCATTGCACTGCCACTCGTCACTCGAGACATTAGTTATTAGGTCTCTTGTATCGGGAAATTTCACCAGCCACAATGTCTTTTATACCGGTACAGCAATATGTACAGACTGCTGCTTGGCGGCACGATATTTGACACTGCGGTGGAGGTACCACCGCAGTGTCAAATACTTGGACGGTCTGTGCTCAATGGATCGGACTACCACTAGTTCTTAAAATTTCGAGCTTATCGTACTAGGACCTTGTGTTGTATGGCATGTCTATATTAAAATTTAGTTATGAATTTGCACTATTACTATCACTAAATTATTATTATTTAAGTCCAAACCATATTAATAACTAAATTATTTTTTAAAGAAAATAATAAGCACCTCCAAAGAAAATAATCTAAAAAGCACTAAATAACGAAAATATATTATTATAGTTGATGCTATGCATGTTAATATGAGGGACATACATACATCCATACACTCATGAAATTTACGCATTTGTTTAGATGCCCACATAGACTGCCAACATATATGAATATTACGAATTTTTATTAATATTACATTACATACGCGTCAAATACAGACCTCCTTTTGAAGTCGGTTAAAGAAATGTGTTTGGTCAGTGAATTATTGCGTGTGCAGTCTCGCCACGTGCGCACCCACACGGGCGAGTTGCCGTACAGGTGTCCGGGGTGCGCGCGGTCCTTCGCGGACAGCTGGAAGCGCAAGACGCACCTCATGCGCGCGCACCACGTGCCTCTGCAGGACATACCGCGCATGCGACGCGACCCCCGTGACCCCCGCGACCCCGACCAACACATCCCACTTCTGATGCACGCGTAGTGCACTCGGACGTTCATTAGAGGTAAATAAGTATAATTAAGGGACCGAATACGGAATGAAGTAGTTCGCCAGAGAACCAATGTGACCGACATAGCAAAGGATTAGCCGGCTGAAGTGGCAGTGCGCTGGTCATATTTGCCGAAGAACCGAAGACCGTTGGTATGAACTGGTTCTGGAGTGGAGACCGCGAATCGGAAGCGTAGTGTAGGACGCCCTGTGACCAGGTGGAGCGACGATATCCGCAGAGCAATTGGCAGACACTGGATGTGGAGAGCCGAAGATCGGGCTCAGTGGCGTGCCTTGGGGGAGGCCTATGTCCAGCAGTGGACTGATGTGGGCTGATGATGATGATGAAGTATAATTGAGTCAGTAAAAGTCAGTATTAAATTAAAATAAATAATATATTTAAAAACATGTCATTTTTTTATTAAAACTAGAGAGAGTATGGCTTCACTATACAGTGCTTAAAAACCCCTGTCCGATTTGTGAGGGAAATAAGGGAATTCGCATTGAGGGTTAACATCAGGAAAAATAACAAATATTTAACAAATGATTTATATTAGGTATATAGGCTTGTAGTATTGAGACACCTAATCAGACAGGGTTTTTTATAACGCTGAATCTACTTACGCTGGAACTAGCCAATAATACAATCATAACAACAAACATGTAATATTTTAGTTCCTAGAACTATTCCGCACAAAGCGACCTGTAAAAATGCCGGTGTCAGCCGACTCCCAACATGGCTCCGGACTCGCCTACTTTGTGCGGTAATCTATTATTTAGTGGTCTACCGAAGCATTCAAGTCCGGACACCGCCGTACTCTTCCACACTACCTTACGCGTCAAAGCCTCTTTTCTATTACTAGGATTCCAACCAAAGCTAAAAATAATTAACCAATAGGTTCCTACAAAATTTACATTACTACTTTCATATTTATATACAAAATATTTGACTAAATACTACACTAAGTTTACAGGAAGAACGTGTTGAAAGACAATTTGAAAGAGCACCACAACTCTATTTATTATATTAAATACATTTTTTTTTAATTACCCCTTTCTTAAAGATGGTTGGTTTGACTAAATAACTCGATATTTTTTATCATTTTTACTTTTTCTCTTTTATATATATATATATATCCTTTTTTATATACCTCGTAAAAGAGCTCTAGATCAAATTGAATTTTCAAAATAAAATTCATTAAATTAATATCTCATCGCAACGAAAACTCAGAGGTATAAAAAAAAAACTTAATTTTTTTTTAAATGCGGCCATATTATTGGTACACTGTACACAAATGATACATAACTCCACTTCCATCGAGGTGTTCTCACACAGTGACCTGTACGTTCTGCACGATGTTGGACCACTCCACCTTGGAGGGCACCAGGTAGAACGCGGGGGCCACCTTCTGCCCGCACGGACACTTGCAACCTGCGATATCATGCAGAGTTTTAAAGCTTAATCTCTCGGCCAGAATACGTCCACTGCTAAACACAGGCCCTTAAGGGGCGGACGGGGGTGCGATAATCCTACGCTTAGCAGGCGTCTTGGGGATCGTAGTATTTGCTGTAATTTATAATTTTAATGTAACCTGTACTTTACCAGTTTGTATCATAAATGTGCTTTTAGACTTTCGCGTTCCTTTATCATCGAACTCAGACGTTTAATCGAAACGTCAAGCCAACGTATAAGTGAAATCACGTTAATTCCCGATTAAAATAATGTATGAAATGATACTCCCCAATTATAGAATTTTGGGGCAAAACAAGAAGAACAATGGTTTTTATTCTGAAAATCACACAGAACAACAACGCAAATTTATTTGGCAGCAACACACAGAATACTTGGAAAAACAACATCGAAACGTACATATACGGAGCGGCACTAACCCATGACCCAGGAGAAGCTGCCGATCTTGTTGTGGCACTTGGGGCAGTGCAGCTTCCCGGCGTCCTGCGCTTGGACCCCCTGCATCCAGGCCATGGGCTCCACGAACCACATGAGGCGGCACACGTCGGCTGCGTCGGCTCTGGCCGCAATGCTCGCGTCCACCATCACTCCCTCGCTGTAACCGTCTAACGCCTGCAAAAGAACACAAATTATAGCCTAGTACCATCATCATCATCAGCCGGAAGACGTCCACTGCTGAACAAAGATCTCTCCATGGAGAGTGGTTGCCATAATCTGCACGCTGGGCAGGTGTCTTGGAGATCGCAGTAAAGGTGGTAATCCACAAGAAAGACGCTGCTGCCCGTCTTCTTGTTTTCGCCACCCAACGGTAGGAGATGGGCCGGACACCCCAGAGGATGTGGGAGCCCCTTGCTGGTTTATAAGTCTACTATCGAACCGTAGGGAAAAATCTAGAATTACCAATAGAAAATAATCCACCCTTCTAGAAAGTTCTCTCACCTTTGACAAGTAGGTATGGTTTGTTTACGTAACCCTATTTTTATCGCCGTTTTGAATGGTGGAATAAATTGTGCATTGTATTCACATGAATCTGTGATAGACATAGACTCACGTAACGTCAACGGAGGGAGTGCGGAGCCAACGCATCTCGGACCGTTGACAACTTATATGACGTGGACGCCAACGCCTCAAGAGACCAGCGTCAACGCTTCTGATACCGATACCAACATTTGGAGACTGACGTCAACGCCTGGACACTGACGCAAATGCCTGGAGACCGGTGCTAAAGCGTAGACACTGACTGACAACGCTTGAACAACTAATCTTGTAGACTTATGCTAACGCCTGGAGACCAGTGCTAAAGCCTAGACACTGACGGGCAATGCTTAAACAATCACTCTTGTAGACTGATGCTAACGCCTGGAGATCGGTGCTAAAGCGTAGACACTGACTGACAACGCTTGAACGACTAATCTTGTAGACTTATGCTGACGCCTGGAGACCAGTGCTAAAGCCTAGACACTGACGGGCAACTCTTAAACAATCACTCTTGTAGACTGATGCTAACGCCTGGAGATCGGTGCTAAAGCGTAGACACTGACGGACAACGCTCGAACGACTACTCTTGCAGAGTGATGCTAACGCCCGGAGACTGGTGCTAAAGACTAGACACCGACGGACAATGCTTGAACGACTAACTTTCAGACTGATGCTAACGCACATTCCTTGAAGTTTAGGCAAATATTCTCATCTCTGGTAATGATTATCATTCCCAAAAAAAATTACCTGACTAGGTCCCTCGTCGCCATCCAGCTGTTCGCTCTGGCCCGAGCTGCGGCCCGAGTTGTCGTGCAGGTCTTCGCACCGCATCTCCATGATCTGCGAGGCCAGGCTCTTCAGCTTCTCGATGAGGATCTCGCCGTTCTCAGCACACGTGAGCCCGGTCAGCTTGCTCGGTGGCGGTCGGATACCTGGAAAAATGAAAAAAAAAAGAAATTGAGTATAAACGGAGGATCCTCCGACCGAGCGATGTGTGATGGTCGGTCAGAGCCGAATCCCGACAGTTGTATATATTCTCCAAGTTGGAGAAACTTAGCTTGCGAGATTCAGGATTCGGTGGTGGCGCCCGCCATCTATCATGTTGGATGTGACTCGCTTTTCATCACGTCGCTGTACCACATGTGGCGCCATCGTCGCCACACATTTAAGTGAGTTTTAAAGGGTGTAAGGACGCCCAGTTATAATATAACATCTTGATTATTAACGGATTTTTACTATGCGTTTCAACTAAGAATGTGGCCGCCATGATGATCAGGGGACAGGGGGTCGCCACCCCGCCGCCGTCCTCGGAGTCGCCGCTTATCGTATTCAATGGTCGTCTTAGACCTAGGGCTCACACCCCGAACGTTAACTTGAGAATTTTTTTTTACCTTCAAAGCGACGTACTTGCTAAATTTAAAATTTTCAGCCTTAGAAGAGTTTAAAATATAAGATTATAATATCTTGGGACAATCTACAACTGATCCCAATCTAGGCAGAGCCTGTACTATGGAAACCAGACAACTGATGCTAATATACTATTTTTTTGGGAATCAATCCCACAACCTATTCTGTAGCGGCCAGGGTGTCTAACCATTGGACCAACGAGCCTGTCAAGATCGCATCAAGCTTATAACCACTCATCAGTGGTTAAGACCATAAGATAGTCCATCGATAGTCACCTTTCTTGGCGAGGTCCAGTTTAACCTGCTTGGGCAGATGCGGTATGATGTTGTTCTGGCCGGCGACGACGTGGCGACACTTGCGACACCGGTAGTAAGATAGTCACCTTTCTTGGCGAGGTCCAGTTTAACCTGCTTGGGCAGATGCGGTATGATGTTGTTCTGGCCGGCGACGACGCGGCGACACTTGCGACACCGGTAGACGACGGGCTCGGGCCGCTCGCGCACGAGCCCCGGGTCCGGCTTCACCAGCTCCGCGAACGACTGCGGCAGGATCTTCACTAACATAATATATCATAGAGTTTATATATTAAGAATAGAGTACGTGTTTGTCTATGGTCCCATTAAACAAAGCGTAGGCAGATTTTCAGGGGCTGGAAAGTTGCTTACATATGATAATGTAGTTTTAGACAGTGCCATCTTTTACCTTTTCACCTGCACTAAGCGTAATAGTTCGTCTGAGGTGGCGTCACTGGCGTCAGCGCAGCGTCAGTCAGAGTCTGATTGCAAATGGCTGACATTTGTGTTTTTCGGATTACTTTCTGTTTTCGCACGATAGTTCTGTTGCAAGTACATTGAGTCGAGTAATTTCTTCTCCATCTTCTCATATAATTATCGATTTCGATCTGTGTTTTCGTCGAATTGTGTTTAACTTCGCGCTTGACGATCGGCACCGTGCCGGCCGGCCTTTTGTGAATTTGCGATACAGACGTTATTAGTTAAGTTTAGATAAGTTTTTACATATTTATGTCATCAGTAAGTTTGAAACAAAATAAAATACTGAAATTCAAAGGTTTATGTGGTTTTAGTTTACCTATTTAATGCTCGTAGTAGTTATGTATATATACCTAGTGAATTACGGGTATATGTATAGCTACCTATAGCAGCACGCTCTACGATAGTACTTAGTTTGAGGTGAACGTCTAATAGATGGCAAGGTTCATATTGAAATTCGGGTGACATAAAAATTGAGTCAGATGGTTCTCTATTTCCAAGGTATTACTTTTCTCTATGCAGATTTTCCTCTAAGAGGCAGGGGAATTGAACTATTTAAAGGTAGATTATAGGAGTTATATTGATATGTAAATGATACTATGCGTTTCAACTAAGAATCTGGCCGCCATGATGATCGCGACTGCGGAATTTCACTCATTTTTTACGATTTTTGTACCGGCAGCAGAATAAACACAAAATGCAAAATTTGCCCCGATTTTGATTATTTATTGTAATGTCTTGTTTTGCTGTCTATTTTTGTTGAAACATAATTTTTAGTAATTATATATATGAAATGGCAAGATGGCGGCCACCTTCTTAGTTGAAACGCATAGTAAAAAGTGATGAGTTTGATTTGTCACAAGCGCAAATGCCGATAAATACAACTGACGGTATAGTACCTATTGTCGTGTACCTGATATTTATGTATTTTGATGTTCTCACTCGTGGCTACTTGTTCTTACTGAGTTTGCTGAGTTAAGCATTCTATAGTGCATGTACTGATTTGTGTTCAGTGTCGGGGTGACGTGCAGTCCATTGACGCAAAAAATCTAAAAGGAATTTGCTTGTTTGCCTAACCTGTCATAAAAAAATTGTGAACGCCACTGGTAGCAACTATTTATTAATTTACCTTGCTTCAATTTCTGTCCCGCCAATTTCAATCTGAACTGCTTGAACCTCGGGTCGTCCTTATTCAATGTGTACCCCATGTGTCCGAATAATTTGAGTTGGGCCACGAAGCCCACGTTGGGGCCCACAAACCGTCGCTTGCTCTTCACTAACGTAAACGCGTCCTCATAACACAGCCCATATTTTTCCATTATGTATGCTATCACTACTGCCGCTGAACGGGATACGCCAAAATGACTGAAATGAGACAAGTTTCTCTATACTAATATTATAAAGAGGTAAAGTTTGTGAGTTTGGATGTTTGGGGTAATCTCCGGTACTACTGATCCGATTTTGAAAATTCTTTCATTGTTAGAAAGGTATTGTTTTTTATACTACCAAGGTGGCAAGCAACCAAGCGGCCCGTCTGATCGTGAGCAGTCACCGCAGCCTATAGACGCTAGCAACACCAGAAGAATCACTAGCACGTTGACGACCCTTAAGACATTAGACATTAAGTATTTGTTTTCACCAGCTACAGTGCCCTTCACGCCGGAAAATAGGAATGCTTACACACATGCTTGGCGGCAGAATATCTGACACTGCGGTGGTACCTACCCGGACGGTTCCTTGCACAACCAACCACTTAGTACAGTGATTCCCAAAGTGGTCTATATCGACCCCTAGGGGTCTATGACAACCTGCAAAGGGTCTACGTCAGCGAAAAAAAATTTGGGGGTCCATGAAATGAAAATTCGGGTCCACGATAGTGGATCTCAACACATACACTGATAGTACCTATTTACTTACATCATACTATCTTATAATATCAAGACATATACATATACATTATTTATAAAATTACCTATGAAGTAAAAAAATTATTATATATGGCATATGTTCGTTTTATTATGAATCAAGAAATCTACGAAGAACTGCTCTTCGCAAGAACTTTGATAACCGACACTAAAGGTGAATCAATATTTCATGTTTTAAATTTTAAACGATTACTTCATTGAAAAAGCAATTCCTTTATCAAATATAATATCAGTAGCTAGCTGGGGGGGGGGGGGGGTAAGTAGGGGGTCTACCCAACACGGAAAAACATGGCAAGTGGTCTACGACACAAAAAAGTTTGGGGAACTCTGACCTATTAAAATAATAATAATATTGCTAGTGTAAGAATCTATCTTTATTAATACATTATTAAACTATAATAAGTATTTATTATGATATTGTAAAGGTAGAACAGGTAGTTTTACATCGTATTTAATAGATGGCGCTAGTTAACTTGTACTGTTTTGTCGACGTAGCAATAGTCATTGTCGACTGGAATAGTTTAGTCAGTCAACGGTAGGATTTCATGGTGAACAGTCGATTGTGAGACTTTGTGACGGACGGCTGGTGTATTATAATGTGTTTGTGAGCTTGATTGGCAGGTTATCAAAGACGTGCCATCTGAGGAACTGCGTTGATGATTGAGATGCAGATAATCCCCACGCATGGCAGTTGTCTTGGGGATCGCAGTATAGGTGGTAGGTAATCCAATAGAAAGACGTTGCTGCCCGTCGTCCTGTTTTCCCTTAGTCGCCTCTTACCCAGACACCCCACAGGTCAAGTTTTTTGATAATTTCTATATACTATGCTATTTCTAAACACAGTTTTATTTTCCCTGTAATATTTACATAAACATAAACTGCAATTTTTTCAGATTTTGTAAATAATATTAAAAAAATTAAGTCCTGGGGCCCAACTGTCACCTCTATTAGCAGCGCTAATACAATATTAGATCGACTTTTCCTACTGGTACGTCCAAAAACTAATCTTATTTGGGTGCATAAATAACATTGTTTTTTAAGAAGTTTTGGTTAAATTAACGTTAAATTCTTTACTCAAGAAGCATTACAACTTACTGTGACGTGGCTTTTGATAGCCAACAACGCTAACAATATTGTTTTTCTTGTCAAAATTAGCCGTCATACAAAAGTTGCTCGGAGGCGACTGCAATAACATTATTTTGTAAAATTCTATATGAAAAACGCTGAGTTACTTACAAAAAATAGTTTTGGGGACATTTAAAGTTAGTGAAACTTATTTATTTGTATAAATATTACTTTAGTATCTACGTGTGTGTAATAAGTAAGTCTGATTTCAGATGGTGATCAAGCAAACGAATTATTTCAGTTTTTGGATGCTGTTTACGCTGAAACTAATAATAAACGAAAGCTGCGACGTATGCAGCTTCGTGAGTGACCACTTTACTTAAGTTGAAGCCAAAAAACACGGACTTAAAGAACCTAACGCATAATCCAAGCTAACGCCGTAAATCTCCGTCTGATGAAGAAGCCGACAACAATAGACTTGACGATTTGTGCAAATAATAAGTGTAGATAATATTATAGTTGTGAATCTCATGAAACTTGTATGTGTACCAGTGGACTATAAATCATCCAGATATTGCTTCCCAATATTGGATGCAACATCCGATTGTATCAAAGCTTGCTATAAGCATAGTGTAATACACAATTTGTGCAGCTTACATAACTGTGAAACAACGAAGTTGTGATTCGTGAACAACAATACCAGCGAATAGTCAGAAAGAAATTTATATAGCTCTGCAGCAGGGTTTATCGGTTAGCGATTCCCCCTGGTTCGGAGACTGTTGTAGTTTGATATTAATATACCGCTTTTATTTTCATTTTGGTTAGGTATTTATTTATCTAATACATAAGTAACTAACTACTATAATAGTTATAAGTCTAAGGTTATAATATAATAATACTGGGACAATCCACACACAGTCATCCAATGAAGGCAGAGGCTGTACTATGGTAAGCAGACAACTGATACAAATACTTACATACTTTTTATTGTAAATACATCCTTTAATAGATATAAACAACACCCAGATAAGGGGAAATGTGCCCATAACCTATTGGGTAGCGGACAGGGCACAGAACATTATTACTCTAAGGGCCAGGGTGTCCTACCACTAGACCAATATCTAGTAGTCAGTAACTCATAGTGTACATACTTTAATACATAAGATAATTTATAAATATTGATGTAAATATGCAATAAAACATGTGCTTTTTAAGAGATTTTTATTTTATTTCAAATTGTCAATAACAGATTAATACTATGCACTACTTACATGTTTTTACCAATAACATGTACTTTACTTATATACTTAGCTCATTTAATAATGATAGATTACCTAAAGGTATGCTTAAATAAACAAAACTCAGATACTAAACAGCAAGAAAATCAAAGTAAGTATAAGTTAACATTTTTTGAAACCGGGTTGCAGTCAAACAAGGCTGGTTTGCTTTTATTATAGAATCTTCATGTTATATTATGGTCGAGGCCTACTTACACACACAAATGTTTAATGCTGTTGTATGTACTTAGTCACTCCTTAGTACAGAGTTGCTAAGTGAATAGGATCCTATTCAACAATAATTATTATATCTGCGGCACACTATGATTAGAAATAAAGTATTGATGGATGGACTAAGGTACCACAATCTACCCCTTTGGTAGCCCGCACACTGTCAACAATATTGTCAATATTCTACAACCCGTATGATTTAAGTGTGCACCTGGTGGTGTGAACTTGCAATCCAGTGAGGTGCACAGTTAAGTCGGATGGGTTGTAGAATATTGACAGTGTGCGGCTAGCCTTTGGGTAAATTAATCTGCTATTTGTCAGAATTTATAGCCTATAATGCATTAAAATTACTATTCCGTCGTTTGAACTGTATGTGAACTCAGAATAATTATGATGAAATTTTTGTTTACTGGGATCACTGCACTGGGATCTAACAAATCCTCTTGAGTTTGTTGATATTTAAGTATTTTAAGTTCTAGCCCTGCTGCAGTGGCTCAAACAGCTAGCAGCAGCTGTTATTGCATTCATTGTGAACTCTTTCAGCATCACGTTTCGGAGGCGGCGACGTATGATGATAGTATTGAACTTTACTTCTGCAAGATGAATAATAAAACACGATTTAGCTTACACGTAATCATTTCATTAATAGAAAATACATATTCATTGTTTTAATTATGTTCAACTATGACTAATCCTTACCTTGTTTCCA
Source organism: Furcula furcula (assembly GCA_911728495.1). Taxonomy (NCBI): domain Eukaryota; kingdom Metazoa; phylum Arthropoda; class Insecta; order Lepidoptera; family Notodontidae; genus Furcula; species Furcula furcula. Next base: position 1,853,626 of record OU452243.1, read on the forward strand.
TAGCGAAAATTATAATTCTATGAACACAGTTTGTTTGCCGCTTATATATGCCGCCATAATTTTTCGCTTAGGAACTAATTCCATTTGTTTTATCTCATTTGTTTAGGCACCGAAAATTAAAACTTGAGATAAATAAATATTAAATACCTATGTATTGTCTCCGTCCCAGTGCCAATGTCTGTGTTGCCAGCAGATGAATCGAATGGCCGAAAGCCGAAAGCTTTACGGGAAAGGGCCGATTTTTTGTAGGAAAGGCCGAATATAAAAGATCATTGCCCAAATGCTTTGGACGGAGAATTATTTCTTTTGTCATTATATTCAATGTATGTACTATTTCTTTGGCACGATTGCTTATCTTAATGGTTTCTAACTTGCATATTGTTAGATTCGCATTAGTTGTGCGTATTAATTCATATTAGGAATTTATGCCTATTTCATCATAATCAGCCGGAAAATTTCTAGAAATAGGCCAAACCCCCGGAACACCACAAAGAACGACACTTGTCTATTTGCATCCTGCGACTTGTATAATGTCAGCGGTCACTCTAGTGGTAGGCCTGCTTATTTTTGTTGTCTGGGAGGAAACTTTCAAAACGTTTTCCTTACGGTGCAGGCCGGGGGATGTGGGATTTTTATCCACTAAAACTTTCCCGGTGGCCTTCATCGACGCTGTAGAACTTTGGGCACACCGATCGGACCTCACCAGAATCCCTCCAACACCGGACGCTTGCTAGAGCACCCGTCCCTCCCGGGAAACAGAGAAAACAAGGTCTCCCGTCCCCTGCACCGTCGCGTTACTTGCGACAACGCAGGATCTACACCGCGACGTCGCCTGCCTCGGATTGGTTACCTTGGACCTAAGAAACTTCCTTCCAGATTGTCCTCAGTGCATCATTCTACGAATAATGTGGCCTGCCCATTGCCACTTCAATCTCGTCAAAAAACTCCAAGCGTAGGTTGTTGCATGACTTTGAGCACCCACAGAAATCTAAATAACATGGTGGCCCATGTTATTTAGATTTCTGTGGGTGCCACACTAAACCAATAGAAATATGACAATCAAACCAATGTTTTGGATGGATTTGCTCAAAGCCGATGGCTGCCAACGTACATTCCGAAAGGCCGAAAATTGTTCGCCTAAGGGCCAATCTGGCAACATTGGTGTGCCCACTTTTTTGTTTTAGAGTTCCGTTCCAATTCACTTTAAATTTACTTATCTAAATATCGGCATAAATATTATGTAATTTTCTTTTTATTTTTACATTATGAAGTTATACAATTGTACATAATAAATATATGAATAATTATTAAACTAAAACAACTTTTAAATATTTTATTAAAGCAAATATTCTTACACATAATTTATTAATGTTTCTCCCCAAAATCGTAATTTGGAACGTCATATGAAAGAGAAAGCGCTACGTGCTCGCGCAAGAAGCTTACATTTACAACACTGGAGTTTTCGCCTAGAACAAATTGTTGAAGACAGGTTCATTCACCCTTAGTTATGTTTTTTATCCCTCTCACACTTTATCTAAAATTGCCATGATAAACACAAAAAATCCCAATCCTGATTGTGTGAATTGTGATAATCCAAGATTTCGCAACGTGGGTCGTGGTTCTCTTGACTGACCTTAAATGAATTATAAGAAAAATTACATCCACGTCAACTTGAGTACTGTCTATGGACGTCAGTAATAAATTATATAGAAATCATATTCCTAAACCAGCCCTTCACTACCCTGATTGTTGGTAGCTGCCGTTTTAACATTATGGCAACTCTCATTGAACACAATATGGCCGCTCCGTCATATGTTTTCTACCACTTCGGGTTTTTAAAAGATCAAATAAAACTGAATTCTCATTAGATTCGCTATTTAAACAATGTAACATGTTGTACACAATTGCAGAAGTGTTTGGAAGCCAAATTCGGCCAAAAAGTTTCACAGGTTAGTGTATTTTTGCGCTAATAACCGTATTTACTGTATTCATACATTTTTACCTTCGAATCATGTTAAAAACAAGTCAATAATGATTAATTTTAGTGTTGTGTGGCGATATTTAGATGATATACCTATTTTATTCCGTCAATTAGGCTCTATAATCATCTAATTTTAAATAAACATTTTACATCAGTAGGGTGACCATTAACACTGAAATTAAGATTTTCTGAGTCGAGAAGGATACGTAATTATACATAATTATGAGTTTAATAGAATATTTTTGCACTCATATGACCCATAGCCGCCACAGACGTAAAATATACCGAAGTTGTACCAACTGAAATACAATATAATTTCGACACATTATTTTTATATATTTAGTTTAAGCGAACTAGACTCAGATTTTGTATTCAGAAAATGTATTAATGAAAATCTTCATAATAATAGTGATGGTTATATACGCTACGTGATAAAAAGCCAACATGTATCAAAATTCTGCCTGGAAAGTAAGCCCTGATAGAAATAGTACTTAGTCATATCATTAATTCACTAGAGTAAACTGACGTTTACTGTGTTACCAGTTTTTGATGAAAAAAAATAGTGAAGTGACAAAATGATTCTATTGATCACTTAGTCAGTACTTGCGAGCAAAAGAAACATTCGTCCACTCAGACCAGAAATTAGAAGCCAAATGATGAATAATATGACGCGGCGTGTGTAAAGCCAAGGTCAACTTATTCCCACCGACTTGGTGAAAATTATAGCCCATGCAGCCTTGTTGTTCGTCAATTTCACTAGATTTATTTATAGTTATCATCTATTGACAACTAAATATAATTTCTAATTAAAATTATTGTGAGTATTAGATATGTTTTCATTAATTAACTTTGAGCAAGCAATTGCATCGCTATAGAATGGGAACATCACTACTACTGTTAATATGGCAATATTATTTTACAAAGTGACATTAGCAAATGTCAATTTACTCTAGTGAATTATTGATTGGACTTTAGTAACAAAATATTAATCATATTTATATTTCAGCTTCCCGAAAGGTGTTGCAAAAGGAAATACTTGGTTAGCCAATGTACCAATAAAGGATAAATTAATCCATGATATTTGTCAGCTTACATTAGCAGCAGCTTACATTTTAAAACAGAGGGGACTATGACCCACACAGACCAGGATTGTGTTTAAACTTTGACTAAGGTCAACTTTGAATAAGGTAATCAAAATATAATGTGCACGTGTGATTTCTTTGTTTGTCGAGTACTTTCGGTATCAATTGGCTTGAAATCAACGGAAATACATCGTAATTGCGTTATTACATCAATAATAATCGGTAATCACGATAATAAATGGAAAATAAAGTTATAAAAGCCAAAAAAGATAACGGAAATTTTGTTTGTCGTGACGTCACCAAAACGTTTGAAATCACGCACGCCATTTTATAACTTACTCACATAGCATTTAGAACATTTTTTGTTAGACACGTGTTTGAGCCGTTAGAATTGGTAGTGAAGTCCCACGCGTTCTTTGTGTTCGATAAATTCTATAGATTATCGTCATACATTTGACCGAGTTTGTAACATACAAAATATTATGTTTATTGGGGTTCCGTCCATGGTTCACGAAATATAATTTTCAGCATTCCGTAATAGTATCTTTATGTGTTTTGGGTTCCGTGCATAATATTATTGGTATGTTTTTAGGAACATGTGGAATCCTTCAAATACCCCTCCTCGAGCTGTCCTCGACATTTTGGATGACGATGACAGTGGCGAGGAGGACCTCGAGATGGACTTTGACCTATTTGAGTGTCTCGACTCAGACGACGACGATGATGAGAGACTGGGGATTGAGCAAGGGGTATGTTATTTTTATAAAGGTCTGACAGGTGCGCAGGACATAAAGTGAAATCCTTATATGCCGTCCAAATTAGGTAAGGAACCCTCTGTACGCGAGTCCGTCTCGCACTTGACCAGTTGTTTTATTACTGATGATATAAATAAAAAATAGTAAACAATATGATGCATTTTTATTTATAACGACTAGCTTTACATTTTATTGATTTGAGAACATACAATCATGTTGCGTAGGTACATATTGCAATCGACAATACATCAAATACCTATATACTCTCTTTAGCAATTGACAATACATAAAATACCTATATACTCTCTTTTCGTAATAAAAAAAAACATCAAACAGACCTAATTTTACCTATAACAAATTTTTTGTCGATAGTTCGTACCGTGGGGTCGGCACAGCACTGGTCGCGTGAGCAGTTTTGCGACAGAAAAATGGTTGCATTCATTTCGATTTTTTGATAGATTTTTGTTCCAAAACTAGTATGAAAAGGAGATGGGTTACAAATATGGTTCTTTTTTAGTGCCAGGGTCGATATTATAGACTCAAAATCGAGACCAAACATAGGTAAAATCAACTTTGCCAAAAATCCATCTATTTTTGACTTTCCCTTTGAAAATCGATATTTATAACTAAAAAAAAAATATAGTTTTCTCATCAGAACTGCGTTTACAGAATGTAAATCGGTTGAGTGATTTGGTTTTTATAACGCTCGTAACAAGTGGGCTCGCCGCGTTAACGGCGCACCGAAAAAAATAGGCGCTTACATGACGCGCGCGCGTAAAAACTCCGGCATTCGAGAGGTCTTGCTTTAAAATAGTTACATACAAGGTTGGATCCCTCAGTTAAGCATAATTATATGTATAATTGTTGTCATATTTCTTGAAGGAATTGAAGGAGAATTACGTAGAAATGTACAGTCATAGCAAACGCTTTAACCGCTTTTTGTTGTAAGTGTAAACCATCATTACAGACTGATGTCATTCTATATGTCAATACGTCATGCTTGCTAGTAATCTATGTTCACTACTCTCTCTGTGTAAAACTCGCTCGCTGTGTGTCTTTATTTGGTATCGCATTATATCTTGCAGAAATATTAATAATCGTTTTAATCCTAGACAGAACCCTTCAATCTGTGTATTTTATTCCTTTTGATTTAGGATTGTGATTAAATGCTTACAAACATTAGTGAAATTTCCCTGTAAAATGTTTTCGATTATTGACTGGCTTGTATAATAATGAATATTATGAATGTTAATAAATGATATACTATATTGTTGTTTTTCATTTCTATAAAATCTATCCTTGCATCCATCAGGCGAATGACGTCAACAGCCAGACAAAGGCCTCCCCCAATGACGTCCACACTTAACGGACTTTCACCACTCGCATCCCCTGGCTTCCTGCCACGCGTGTGATACCATCATCGGACCTTCTTGTTAGGGGCCATTCTACACACCACTTTCCGGACCGTGGTCGTTATCTAGAAACTTTTTGCCCAACAGCCATTGGTTCTTCCAGCTATGTGCTCCGCCCACTGCCAATTCAACTAGAATATTCTCAAAGCTATAGGGGTACTCTACTTCATATATGGCTCTTCTACGTAACCCCAAGGTTTCGCTACGTGATAAAATCAGAAATGAACAGGCAATGGAGGATGGATGAATATGCTTAGGCATAGCTAACTCCATTGCTTGTTGGGAGCTTTCTAAAGAGCCAATAGTAAACAACTATGTCTCTGTGCTTTAAGGTATCACTGACAGCACACGATTTCCCGAACGCTGCCCTTACTATAAAATACGTTTTATATGATATATACCTATCTTACGTTTTCATTTTTTTTATACGTAATCCGTATGTATTTATCCTAAACTTAGATTCGTCGTGGTCATCCTAATGAAAGTGACAAAAAACATAAGTGAAATGATTCAAGGCCAAATTTTTTGGCTTCAAGATATTATTTGCGTTGCATACTCCAGTGTTGTAAATGTAAGCTTCTTGTGCTCGCGTATAGCGTCATTTCTTTCTGACCTCAGCAGGCCATAGACAATTTGTATTATATCCTTTATTATTTTCCGCACTATTTGGTTTTGTATTAACCATGTTCAGCGTAGGTCACAGTATTTTTAAGAGTATAGTGAATATAAGCTCAAAACAAAACTCAATTGAATTAATGTTATTTCATTAAAGGTGACAGTTGGGGCCCTGGCCGGTACGACCACAGCGGCCATTCTTCTTACAAGATCAGCCACGCGGAATATATGTATTATAGTCATCGATATAATATATAAACTAGATTTGGTGTCACGGTTCAAAAAGTGGTAGCGAGAAATAGCGCCCTTGTGTCGCTATTTCTTTACAAGCCACATCCTGACAAGTTTATTTTTGCCGATAGGAGTGTCGCTACTGTCTGTATGAAACTGTTAAACTACAAGTCATTATAAATATCATTATCATATATATCATATCATTATAAAATCGTTAGTTCACGTTTCCGCACAGATAAGTTTGCAACCTTTAGACCACATTTTAGATGTCATTTTGTTTGTGAATGTTTATCTAGTTTATATATTATATCGATGATTATAGTGCACAAGTGCTTCCGTTGACACAAGTGTACTCTCTCTTCCTCGGATGGTGAGAGTATTTACCATCCAATGGGACGGACAACCGACACGACCGGAAGTAATCAGGCACAGGACAAACCCCCCATGCCCTTCCAATGCATGGATTTTACTTTCCCGACAATCAAGTGCTCCTCCATCTTGCAAAGCTCACCATGGAAGCTACTAATATGTAAATAATATAATTATAACTAACCAGTGCACCAGAATGGTGCCACCGGCGGCGATTGATTGCTTGATGAAACTGTTGGTTTCTGGTAAATGGGTGATCAGGTCTTCTTTTGGTACGTCTGCCACTGAAATCGGACAACAAAAAAATAATTCTGGGGTTAACAGTATTTTTTTACATTTATGATTATAAGCCAAAAACTACGACACATAAACCAAAATAAAACACTGTTATGAGATGTGCAAATGAAGCTCTTTCATATGATACCCCACTCGAGACTACTATAGTCTCACTTTGAAATTTCTATGACTCATTATGACCCCAATAAAAAATTAAAGAAAAAAAGATATGTTTCATTTGTGATGAGGATGTGTAAGATTAGGACTATTCCATGTTTTAAACCGATAGCGTCAGTGGTTCCTGAAATATATAGGTGTGACCATAGATTTAGGATTTTTCACTATCTTTGGGTGTGACACACAGACAGATGAAGTCAGACCATAAGGGTTCCTTTTTTACCTTTTAGGTATGGAACACTAAAAATACCTTTTCTTGTACAAACTACAAGTTTAACCACTCAACTCGACCAGCAACCGCAACAATACTACATAATAGAGAAGAACAGGATACAGGCTATTATCAGTTGTTCCAACTGTTTGCCTGTTAATTAATGATAACAATAAGTTAAACTTGATGATAACAATAAGTTAAGCTAGTGCGCCTTACCATCTTCGATTGCGTCGCCACTTTCCATCAGGTGGGTCTGCAGTCAAGCACTAGCTTATGTTGAATAAACAAAAAAAAACTTGTTTTTTTTTTATCTAGAGTAAACTTACATTTGATGTAGTGGAATATGAGGTTGGTTCGGTCTAGTATGGTCCTGGGCAGCGGCACCACATCAACAGTGAGGATGTGACTGATGTGCAATTTCTCCAGTGTTTTGTAATCACGGGCACATGCCAAATTACCTAGAATGAGTATGAATTTTAAAAATCTTTGATATGGGAGAACAGACTTTTCAAATGACATTCCTGCTCCATTATCAGAACAACTACTCATCAAGACCTATCCAATGAGTTCAAATTTGGTGGGTGTCTATTTACTGGTGCAGAGATCATGTGAACACCTTCCTGCTTCATCATCAGACCCTGATCGAGGAAGAGGATGAAGACAGTTGTAAGATGAACTTACTTGGCAGATATTTTTTTTTTAATTTTCCCAGTCTCATTTTATATTTTACTAGCTATCCCGCTGAGCTCCAACTGCTTAATTTTCTAGTTTTCTTTGCAGCCATCTGAATTTATGTTTTCGTAAGAACCTTCTACAATTTTAAAAAAAGATGGATGAAATTGATAAAGTTATTCTCAAGTTATGACATGACCAAGGGAAATAGGGATTTATTTTTATATATTTAGATTCAACCTTTGACAACAGAATATCGGCTGGGTGACCCATCTTTCTACTACAACACAGTATCCATATTTTCAGCGTGAACTATAAAATAATAATATACACTGATAATGAGCACTACCATACATACGCCTTCAAATAAAAAGTATTTGCCATAATAAATATGAAATGTAGATCTTTAAATGAGCGACAGATAGGTGCAAACAATGGTATCTTACCTAAATACAATCCATCATCAATAAGGTCCACGCTTACATCTAATGTTGTGTCAAAGAAGTCATCATTGGCTGCATGTATTTGAATATCAGCCAATTGCTTCGCCATCGCACTGAAAAAGATATGTGTGTATTGACAAGAGCAAGAGTATAGGGAGGATATTCTTCCTATACCTTTCACTTAGACTAAAAGTACCTACTACCTACACTAAATGTAAGTAAGCATAAGAAAACGCGTCCTCAACGAGGCTTATCAATGAAAATAATGAATGTAGAATTGTAGACATTGACTACATAGGGTAATAATTTGAAACGAAAATCAATAATTTGGAACTGAAATTTCAGGGTATATATTCACGATAGTGCATCAGTGCATTTTGTTTTTCAGATCCCTTGTTTCTAAACACATTGTAATTTAAGCAAAAAGACGCGCATTATGAATAAAAAATTACATAATATCAATAAATTGCATACCGTATCTTTTACTTTTTGTAATATAGAATTCGCCCGCGAAACGAAATACGATTATTTATTTATTTTGATTTGTTTGATTGATTGATGATCATGATGTTGATGTGAATGCACATGCACTGTGAACACAGAACACTATTTGACTGTGAATGTGATTGTTGTGGGCACAGATTAGAGAGTTATATGGTTGTGGGGGCCGATCCTATTTTAATGATTGAACTACAAACAAACAAAACAAACTACCAAGAAGCTTACAATGTAAGCTTCTTGGTTTCTATCATACATATCAATACCACAGTCTATAAACCAATACAGTCGTCCGACGAAGCCGTCTAGACAGGGCAATCGTGCAGGGTGTGAGGGGTGAGACGCGGGTAGGCGCGCCCGAGCTGCGTACGCTGCTGCCGCCCGAATTAGTTAGTAGCTCGGGACATAACTTTCAGGGCTGACGCGTATTTGTTTTAATTAACCGACTTCAAAAAAGGAAGAGGTTCTCAATTCGTCGTGTACGTATTTTTTTTTGTAAGCAGTTATAATGGTAGATAATTATTATTTTACAAATTTTCAATTCCAAAACGGCGGATTTTTTCTTTTTTCAACAAAATGTTATTGGTGTCATTTTCGAGTATTCTCGGGGTGCTTATTACGAAAATGGCATCCGTTTTGTAATCCAAAATGGCGAATAAAATCTTTTTTCAAAAAAATGTTATTGGTGTCATTTTCGAGGTTTCTCGGGGTGCTGATTACGAAAATGGCATCCATTTTCAAATCCAAAATGGCGGATTTTTTCTTTATTCAAAAAAATGTTATTGGTGTCATTTTCGAGATTTATCGGGGTGCTGATTACGAAAATGACATCCATTTTCAAATCGAAAATTACTGAAATATTTTATACATTTCATTAACAGAAATTTCAAATCCAGTAAATATACAAACCGAAAAAAAATATTTTCAGTTGGCTATTTAAAATAAACGTTTTGGAAATTTATTAATTAATTTCAATATATTACATAACATTGTAAAACTCTATTTGTATTGGTCTCCACGAAATGCCTTTTTGTATTTCTTACTATGAAGAACTTCAATAAATAAAGTAAATAATTATAATAATATTTTAAGTAAATTATAAAAACAAACTGTGACAACCCTACGTGCTACGGAGTACGCCATGCGGTGTCGGCTTTTACTCAAACATCAAAGGCGTCGAACTACTGTATTAGTTTATTATACTGTGTCAATACGCTAAATATCATAGATTTAAGATTTTTTTCACTACGTTCAAAAAGATGAACATAGCGTGGGAAGGAGAAGTTCTAATCAAATACAAACTGCACGGGTGCAACAGAGGCAGAGGTAAAATTCTTTTTTTTTATTCCGCATCACTTTTGACATTCGCCACTGCAACGCTGCCTCGCGGTCTGTTTACTGTCAAAGTAAATCATAATAATTTAGCACCATCTCAAATTTATAATATAAAATATTATTGTTCCATTATGGTGGCTTGTGCAATAAGTGCATGTGATGTTACAAATCGTAATACAACGAATAAGTAAACATTTCACAGGTAATTGGTTACTATTCCTGACTGCATTTTTGCTTGCTATATTTTTATGGTTTTGGTTGAAAATTTGGTTGAAAATCCTAATAATATCGTAGAATACATGTTTTTCTTCAAACTGATCATAATTTATTACTTTTATATGAAGAATAGCGGGATATTTTGTGTAAAATGTAAAACGATTTGTTTACAATAGGGCTTGAAAAAGTCCTGACGTCATGAGTATCGATATCGATATTAAAGCAAATAGTTTTTATTAGTGGCACAAATGTAAATTCTACGTATTTTTGTTTTAGTTTCAAGGAGTTTATATTTATACGGTCTAAAAATATTTTGCAGTCTCTATATTCTTTATGTAAATTGATATGATAATAATAATAATTCAAATGTACTTATTCCTTCAGATTATCAAAATAATTATTTGATAAGACAAAAATAGATGCGGATTAAAGACTAGGATGGATGGAATCCCTACAATATTCCATTGTCTGTGATAAAGATTTTGATTTCTGTCTGCGATATACATTTTGAGGCAAAATGTTTTATACAAAGTGTGTCACAACATCAACGTTGCCTAATAAGAGCCTGTACCTTATTTAATTTACTTGTACTTATGTATGACACTGAATAAAATATAAGTCAGTACCAGTTCCTTTAGAAACGATAACACTAAATAAATTATGTGTGTTAGCAGTTCCAATTGAAAAACAGATGATCTTGTTCTTACATAAATAAAGTTATTTTACCGCTATCGATACCCTGTGAACCTATTATTATGATTAAACTTTACTTACTTTAATTTACCCATACGCCACCAGGTATTTATGTCAAGTCGTTAGTCAGAAAATAAAATCAGAACCTAGAAACACAGAACCTCCTACACTGCGTTTTCCGGTTAGTGGTGTCTACTCCGAAACCACTGTTTCTCAATGACCATCGGTTTTACAGCAAATATGAGCAGCCACTCCAGTCTGGTAATTCGTTAAGCTACGTCGGCAAATTTGATTCTCTGGTGATAACTTAAAGAAGAAGAAGAGAAATTTAAAGAAATAGATATTCTAACGGTTGTATCACAATATATTTATGAAAATTTGTTGTATGTAAAGAAAAACATAAGTGCTTTTGCAAAGAATAGTGACCATCATAATGTAAACACCCGGAACAAACACAATCTAGCTGTACACTCCACGCGTCTCCACAGAATTAGCAATTCGTAAAGCAGCAGCAGTATTCGTATTAGCAGTTCGCAATAAGTATGTATTTTACAATATAAGTATATTGTTTGTCTTTATGATAATAACCTGGGACGAAGGTCTATTCCACTTTGATCTCCACACATGGTGATCTGATCCCAAACAAGGCAGAGCCTCTACTATGGAAACCAGGCAACTTTTATTTATACATACTCATATACTTTTATTTGTAAATACATACTTAATAGATAAATAAAACCCAGACACTTGGTGGAATTCGAACCAATGACCTATTGGGTAGCCAGCCAGGATGTTGAACTGTTAGACCAACACGTCCGCCTAATGTTTTGGTTTTATACTATTTAGAAATATTGCATACTTCTCAAGAATCTCATAGGGGAAGCTCCTTCACCTATACTGAACTTTAATAATTATTATTTATAATGCATGCTTATTTTCATGATCCGATTTACGATGTTTACAGCAAAAATAAACTACAATTTTTGTTTAGAATGACTGTTTTACCACTTTTGACAATTTCATTATGAAATTTGCAATACTAAAGGTTATTAGTAACTTGTTTTAAATCAACATCAATTTTAAATTATACAGATAATTGTGTATATATTCACACAAAATATCATCGATATCGATTACGTACGTAGTACTTTTTAACAACACTTTTTTTCCTTTACACATAAACAATTCACTCACACATAGGTTTTTCTTTATAGGTTTCATTTTTTATCGGACTATGTTTATCTTCTATATATAATATCTTTGCTAAATATCAATCCTGGAAATAGCTGATAGTAACCATAGTTACGATGATCGTGGATGCATGAAGCTATATGGATGAGATCATAGATTTTATTTACTACAAATCTAGGGATAGGCACGGGATAGGGATAGGGTAAGGCGTAGACAGAAAGGGGATAACCCTAGGGCTAGCAACGCACGTTCAGTAATATTGTCAATATTATTGTGTGTGTGTGTGCGGGCGGCCTAAGAAGCTTTGGTCTCTTTGGTGCGGCCCATAGATATAGGATTTTTCACTACGGCCGAAGTAAATAAATATTATATGCGTGGGTGCTTTAGGTGCTTTTTCAATAGCCTATCCACACACGGTCAATAATATTGTGACTATTTTACAACCCTTGCGACTTAACCACAGTATAAACGTGCTTTCCTCTTGAAATTGCATATAGAAATATGACAACTTTGCATCTCGCTGGAATGCGAAGTTACAGCGTCTGGTGCACACTTAAGTCGCCGCACGGGTTGTAGAATATTGACAATATTATTGACGGTGTGCAGCTACCATACAAAAAATATTATTGACAATGTTTTATGGTCAGCATGGTCACAAAGGTTCACTCACTGTGTTTTATTTATACGAAATGATACGAAACGAGTGATTACTCTGATAGAAGGCCACGATACTGGTTACTTCCTGTTTCGCTTGCACCTGGTGGCAGGTCCTTGTGCATGGGATGGTCCAGGTAGATGCTACTCCCTTCGAAGGCGCTGGACGTTCGGTGTGTGGGCTCTAGCCTAGTACGCCCATTGAATACGGCGCCGACTCCGAGGAGAACGAGCGGCGGTGTTGCGACCCCCGTTCTCGTGAGCACAGCGAATGGTTCCCGGGGGGCAGCAATGCGCCCCCGGCGGCGGGCTAAAGGTAAGGCACTGAGAGACTCCTCGTGCAGATCCCACCGGAGAGCCCAGGGGTCTCATGTGCTGAAGCGACGGGGGTTTTAATGGATAAGAATCTCATATACCCCAGTTGAGCCCCACAGCTTCCGGGAACCTTTCGAAGGTTTCCCCGCGAAGAAAAAAGGTAGGTGGGTGCCACTCCAGTGTCAGATATTATTCTACCACCTGGACCAGTGTCCAGGTGGTAGAATAATATCTGATACTATAGATACAGTTATCTGGTGAAATTATCGGGCTCATAAGACCTGATGTCCCGAGTCGAGCGGTAGTGCAATGAAGCCGTCTAAGTACTTGTCATCAATAGATGAAATTAAGGCCTCCTCAAATACACTCAACACAACATTACATAAATCTAAGGACGATAGGGCTCAGTGGGAACACCGTTTGGCAGCACTCGTTCTAGGATTTTTTCGAACCGAGGCTGAAACTTGATAGTGGCGCCCCTCTCTCTGCCGTTTAATTAAGAAGATAAATAACCTACAAAACACAAATATAGGTAGTATAATGGCTGGCATTTTACGTTAATGAATAGAAGAATAGAATAGATATATCTTTAAATTTCTGCTTGTAATTATTAAACTGTATGTAAGTAACTTTGATTATATATACGTCTAGATAGCGTGTTCGATGTTCAAACACTTGACAATATCAAGTATACCAAAACATCAAATTGGTATACTTGTTTGTTTAGTATCACTTGAACTCTACCGATGGTTTGTGCTAGCAAAAAAAAAACTTTTTGCCGAATTGTGTAATCAAATCGTGAAAATATTAACTAGGTAAAATTAATAAAGATCCTAACTTAATTTTCCATTCATAAGTCTTAAGATTCTGTGAGGGATTATTATAAAAACTCGATTGTTTTTTACCACAATTTGTACATTGTCCGACTAGACTGGTGTGGCTAGGTAATAATGGGGGAATATATCTAAAGTCTGGGGTAATTTTTCTTTTGACAAAAATGAATTCAATGAAACTTAATACGTACTTAGTGACCAAAACGTGAAATAAATGAATTAAGTATAATAATTTTAATTAATTTTTTTGATAAATTTATTACTTTTATATAGGTAAGTACTTAGAAGTATTTTTTCTTCCTGGTCATGAGGCAAATAAGACGTTCACCTGATGGTAAGGGACACGCCATTTAATTTAATTCAATTCAATTCTTTTCAATTCAATTCTTTTCAAATCAAATCTTTTATTTTATTTTATTTCGATAACGCTATGGCTATTTATGGGAAAAATATTTATAACTGGAGATCCCCAAACACGCACACAACCACAGATGACGCGAGTGTACAACGAGGCCTGCACGCACACACGAATAATGAGGTTGTTATGCTTATTAACGTAACGTTACAAGACTAATAGGTATCTAGACGTATATATAATCAAAGGTAAGTAATTAGTTTTTATTAATGTACTCTTTAATATCTATTACTTACGCTTTGTGGAGCTATTTTTTTTATTTTTAATCATATGAAATTACGATTCTGGCGCCCCTTGAGACTGCCACCCGGGGTGAGTGCCAACCCCGCCCCCCACTCTCGCTGGATCTATCCAGGGCTGCCATTTGGGGATAGTACCTCCACTTCACAAGAGATCGCAGCCAAATATCGCCAAGTCCAGTACTTCGTGTTGTCCCTATGATTACGTAAAGTTGCTAGGTAGTGCTTTGTATGGAAACTAAAGACCCGCCTGGGCTTTTCTATTCTATTCTATGTACCCTTTTCTATTTATATAGGGTAAAAGTGGGATAGTTGCCACACTTTTTGAAATTACTTTATATCTCTCAGTTATAAATGCAAAATTCTTTGGTTTATTATCTTCAAACTTTGGGAAAGGAAAAACAATTATCTTTGATATTTCCCGAATATTGGTGATTTTTAAGGACCTCTAAATTTTGGGGCATCCATCCCATATAGGGGATAATTACCTAATCTATGTAAATTACGTTTAGGATAGATGCCCCGCTGAAAAAAGAGGCCATCTATCTCGCAAAAACTTTGATTTCACCTTGCCTTTCCGTGCAATCGCACAGAGACATGCAACACGGTCAACTTAGTGGTACTTGTAGAGTCTTTCGAAAGATAAATAAAATAACATGTGGTTATCCGCCAAACTAGAGAAATTACAATCGAGTCAACTATACCCCTGAGGCAACTATCCCACTTTTCCCCTATTTCTATTCTATTTTTCTACTTACCCAAAATTTAATTAGGAAGTGTTTTAGATAATTACACAAACCTTCAGTGAAATATCATCTAACCGATGGTGAAAAACCGGTTATTGTTCCGTTGCTTATGTTGTTATGCTTATACTATTACTCCAAGAGCGTTGTATAGTAGAGGTCCTGCTGTAGTGTACTACTGAGGTGCTTTGAAACGATGTGGTGGTAGTACTGTAGGGAAGAGCAAAACAACAGGGTCTGTACCACTACCTCTAATAGCAGTATTATTATCATCTTTTTTGACACGAGGTAGAGACGTCAATATACGTAGTATATAGCTCTGTCACTTTTGAGGTGTATGGGATTTCGATACAATAAAAGGCGCGCGTCCGTTAGTAACCAGCGTATATTGCCGACTGTCACAAAGTAAAACTTAACTACCTACCACCCATTATTATACTCGCGTACCTTACACTACACTCCCCCACACTAAATTTACATTATAAATACTTAATACTAACACCCAAAATAATTACTATTCCTTATAATTAGGCACCTTAAGTCTACATTTTCTGATAGGACGGGTCTGAGGCGGTGTCACAGTAGGCGATGCAAACTGCCACTCAGGTGAATTAGGAACATCAGTATTAACCTCCCTAGTTGGTTCTGTTTGCTGAACCGTCTCGCTCGGGGACGCCATCGCTTCCGCCGCCCCCTCCGGCTGTGCCCCCGCCGCCGAAGTGATTGCCTCCGTACGTGCCACCTGAGAATCTGTGCTAGAATCTAAACCGGCAGTAGACGTTGCCAAAGATAACCTATTCCTACTGGACCTTCTTCGTAACTGGTCTATGTGTCTGTGCAGTATTTCCCCTTCCCGCCCTATAACTTTAAAATTACTGGAGCCCAACGAATCAATAACATTGCCTGGAGCCCATTTCTCACTTTTTAAGAATTGTCTGTACCAGACTTCCTCACCCCTTTCAATATTTCTATTGACACCGGGCGCATTGTCCACTTGGCGTTGCTGTGCAAGACGGATTTTCGCGTCTCTATTTGGTTTCACTACATCTAACCACGTACGTAATCGTCTTCCTTGCAAAAGCATGGCTGGGCTCTCCCCAGTGGTTGAATGTTCTGTATTCCTATAGTAAAGGAGATAAGTCCATAATGCCCTGTCTATATTTTGCTTTTCATGAATAGCTTTTTTAATCACCCTCTTCAATGACCTAACGGCATTTTCGGCTAAACCATTCGAGGCCGGGTGATACGGGGCCGTAAATATATGTTCGATACCATGACTCCTGGTAAAATTTTCGAATTCCTTTGAAGCGAATTGAGGCCCGTTGTCGCTCACGATTTGTTTTGGCAACCCCCACCTGCTGAAAGAATCGCTCAAATTATTTATGAGCGCTTGAGCTGAAGTACTCGAAACGTTATAAACCTCTAGCCACTTTGACATCGCATCGATCACTATCAGGTAAGTCCGGCCCGCTATGGGTCCCATGTAGTCGATGTGCAGTCTTGTCCACGGGCGGTGCGGCCAGGGCCAGGCGCGCGGCGCGTGCCGCGGCGGCGCGTCCGCCTGCGCCGCGCACGTGCCGCACTCCCGACACATGCGCTCCACCGCCTCGTCCACCCCGGGCCACCACACGTAACTACGTGCCAACGCTTTAGACTTCACGATACCCATGTGAGGCTCATGAAGCATGACTAGGATTTTGTCTCTGCACCCTGTCGGTACCACGAGCCTGTGACCCCACATTAGGCATCCTAACTCTTCGTATAGCTCGTTTTTCCTATTGAAATACGGTTGTAATTTTGCGATTTCACATTCACTAGGCCATCCGTCCCTCACGTAACTTAATATTTTTGATAAATCTCCATCTCGACAGGTTTGGTGTTTAATCTCTTTATAATCTAAAAGCAGAGACTGTTGCACAAAATGTAAAAAAGTTTGTTCCGGTGCTGATCTGCCCTCCGATTGTTTACTAGTGATCGGCAAGCGGGACAGTCCGTCCGCGCCGTTCTCGTTAGTACGCACATATTCAATATCGAACGTATAAGCTGAGAGAATTATCGCCCACCTCTGCATGCGACTGGCTACCATAGCGGGAATACCGGTATTCGGTCCGAATATTGATACCAAAGGTTTGTGGTCGGTACGTAATACGAAATGACGTCCGTACAAATATTGGTGAAATTTATTCATACAGTAAATAATAGCTAACGCTTCGCGATGGATTTGAGAATAGTTTTTTTCTGCTTCTGATAAAGTGCGTGATGCGTAAGCGACCGGCCGCTCTCCGGAGCCGTCGGCGCTCGACTGCGACAGGACTCCGCCTACTCCGCGCGCACTCGCGTCACATGTCAGGAATAACGGTTTCCCGGGATCATAATGCGCTAATACTTCCGCGCTTGATAAATGATTTTTTATTTCAATGAATGCCTTTTCACATTCTGTTGACCAACCCCATTGTCTACCCTTTTTCAATAATTCGTAAAGTGGTACCAACCTACTACTAATGTTTCTTATAAATTTACCGTAGAAATTTAATAACCCTAGAAAAGAACGAAGTTCTGTGACATTAGTAGGTCGCGGTATTTTCATGATCGCCTCCACTTTAGCCGGATCCGTTTTGATTCCCTCCTTACTGATAATGTACCCCAAATATTTAATTTCATTTACTAAAAATACACACTTGCTAGTCTAGTTTTAAACCGTAGTGATGTAATCTGCTAAAAACGGATTCTAGGGCTGATAAATGTTCCTGTTTTGTTTTCCCCCCTATAATGACGTCATCCAGAAATATTTCTACATTAGGAATACCTTTTAGCACATTACACATAATTCTTTGAAATATTCCTGGGCTTGAAGATAATCCATATACCAGCCGATTATACCTGTACAGACCTCGGTGGGTATTTATGACTGTAAACCTTTTCGATTCATCCAGTTCTATCTGGTTATAGGCTTGGGATAAGTCAATTTTTGAATAGAAATTTGCCCCACTTAAGCTAACCATTAAATCGTCTATTTTTGGCAACGGGTATCGATCTATCGACAAAACTGGGTTCAGAGTAGCTTTGTAATCTGCACAGATTCTCAGTGAGCCATCGGGCTTTCTTACCGGCACAAGTGGCGAGGCCCAGTCGGAGCAGTCGACGGCCTCGATGACGCCGTCGCGCAGCATGCGATCTAGCTCCGCGTCGACCTGCTCGCGCAGCGCGTACGGCAGCGGCCGCGCGCGATGGAACGCCGGCGTCGCATTGTCTCGCACCCGCAGCGTTGCCTTGCCGCCCGTGTACCGCCCCAGACCGCCGCTAAATAAATCCTTATACCTATGTAACAAGACATCAATTTCATTTGTCAGATCGACACTTTTCTCCTTTAAACTATTACAATTACTAGTAATCAACGGAACTGGTATACCTAATTCCGCTAACCATTGACGACCCAAGAGCGAGGTGGTACCGCCCTCGATCACAAATAACTCCAAATGCTTACTTTGGCCCCCGTAACTAACTATTGGTCTAATGACCCCTATAGGCTTAATTTTAGATCCATTGTAAAAATTAAGAACTAAATTGCATTTTTCTAGATTATGGTTCTTAAACTGGTTAACAAAAGTATCTTTACTTATACACGATATAGCACTACCCGTGTCTATCTCCATATTTACTATCTTCCGGTCTATAGAAATCGGCAGTCTTACCGCTCTGTAATCATTCAAGCATAAGTGGTGAAACTCTTCGGCCGGTGGTGAACAGCTTCCTTGTGATGCTCGCTCCTCCGCATCCCCATAGTGTACCAGCGGGTGATCCATGTTGCTGCGGCCTCGTTGACTTCTCCCCAGCTGCCTCCCAGGACACACTCGTCTTAGATGCCCTATGCGCCTACAACTGCTGCATTCGAATTCCCGATACGGACAAGCAGTATGCGTGTGATCAGTCGCGCCGCAACCTGCACAGTTGTGAGCTCCCTGGCTGGTTCTAAACTCCGGGCCTCCGCGCACTCCTGACCGACCGCTGGCCCTCCTGCCTCTGCTCGTCGCTCCGGCTCTGGCCCGCGGCCTCGGCGCGATGTGTCCGCCGCCGTTGCCGCCGCTACCGCCGCCGGCTCCGCTGGGCACGAGCGCATGTACCGCGCCCATTCCGCGCCCCGAGTCTTCTCCAATACCCGATATTATTTCTACCGCGGCTGCATCCCGTTCCGCGGCTTCGAGGGAACTCGCTATTCTAACCGCATTCGCGTACGTCAAGGAATCCTCTTCCGCGAATAATCGTTGCCGTATGATATCACTCCTCAGACCGCATACGAATTGATCTCGCAAATTTTCGTTCAAATTATCAGCAAACTTGCAATGTTTCGATAGTCTCTTAAGTTCTGCCACGTAACTTGCAATATTTTCCCCGCTGGCTTGACGACGTTGTCTAAACCGGTACCTTTCCGCGAGGACCGACGGAGTCGGTTGTAGGTGACTTTGCAAAAGTTCTACCGCCGTGTTGTATGGTATTTCCGCTGGCTTTTTCGGACTCGCTAAATTTGTCAATAACTGGTAGGCCTCGTCTCCCATTACCGCTATTAATGTAGGCAGTTTCATTTCCGCTGGTACTTTGTTAACCACAAAGTACATCTCCAGCCTCTCCACGTAACAGGACCACGTACCATTATTTACGTCAAACTCGCTCACTTTTCCGATCGACATTTTTTTTCTTGCAATTAAATCCACACAAGTAGTTAGCACGCGTTTTTTTTTCCAAACCAGCCTCGTTAGCCACTGAGGTGTATGGGATTTCGATACAATAAAAGGCGCGCGTCCGTTAGTAACCAGCGTATATTGCCGACTGTCACAAAGTAAAACTTAACTACCTACCACCCATTATTATACTCGCGTACCTTACACTACAACTTTCTATCGAGAGAGTAAGGTGACCACAGATATAGGGTAACAATAATATTTCTCTTAGAAGTGGTAGGTAGGGCCCCGTGTCTTCACAATAAGTGGTAGCTTGTGCAACGCTCCAAGGGTGCCGCGTCGGCTTTGGAGCGGTGGATCTTGGTCAACCAGATTGGATACCTTTCACTGTCATCAGTAGTAGTGCTATGCTGGCGGCCGAACCGGCCCGCCCGCGTTGAGGGCTGTAGCTAGTATATCGATGGCTGTAGCCTTCTTCTGTGCGACACTTACATCTCAGCAAGAGGCCGCTTTGCGGATCGAGGGCCGATCCCGCTCGGCGGAGTCCCACCACCGTTCCTACCCCATCGTCAGGGGCCCAATACAAATGTGACGAGGTACGAGTATCCCTGCCTTAGAGGGGGCTCGTGGCTCAAGGAACCACATTTCATAAGTTCGAAGAATCAGATTGTTCGATGGGTTCTCGGTCCGAATAACGACATTCCGATTTTCAATTGTGTTTTGTGAGGATTTCAGAGTGTGCTCACTCAGAGCACACTCCCAACTTAAAAAAAGAAATGCTAATCATTTAGTAAAAAAAAGGCCAGCGTGGTGGACTATGGCCTAAGCCCCCTCATCTTGAGGGGAAGCCCGTGCCCAGCAGTGGGACATAAATATGGGCTGGTATTATTAATCATTTAGTAAAAGATCTACAAAAAATTGTAAAATACTTCGAATAAACTGCTACAACAGGGCATCAAGTCCGCTAATTTACAAACGCTTCAATGGCGTGTCGATAGTGTGTCACTTAGATAATTTAACACACATGACAGTCTACTAATTTTATAAGACCAGTGGCTTGTCACAGAACGGGCCCCAATGCTGCTAATTTTTAATAAAATGACATAAAATTGCTATTGTAGCGACACACTATTCAAACCTAAAATTATAATGGCGTCTCAGTGGTGTGTTATTGTTATTATTATTATTAAACCTTTATTGCAGGCAACTATGGCCCATAGAAACAAATACCTTAAAGACTAACATACATATTAAATTATATAATACTAATTAGTGACACGGAGAGTCGTTGTGTCGCGCACGGTGTCATGTAGCCGACCTCTGAAGCGGCGAAACACGACACCCTTAACAACCGGACTACTGCGACTAGAGGATAAAAACGTACTTACACAGTATCAGTCATTATAAGTATTTGTGACAGTTGTCTGGTTATCGCAGCAGTAGGCTTTGCCTTGTTTTGCATCAGTTGACCGTGTGTCTATTATCCCAGGATATTAATATAACGAAACAATTTTTCCTCATACTAAGTCAACACCTTTATTATGCATTAAAGGTGTCTGGGATAAAGGTGTAGTTTGATGCAGCAGCTTTGTACAGGCAGGCGTGGCGCTTAACATCAGGCGAAAGTATTGCTTTTATTTTCAATAGGTAGTAAGTACTAATAGGTTGAAAAAAAAACTTTTGGCGTATGTATGCAAATTATATTTATTTACACAACAAACAATTATTATTTATACGGACTTATAGAACGGATATCAAAACCGTTTGAACGATGACGTTACGTACGCTTATGCAAGCGACTGTCGCAATGTCGTTCTAAAGTTGATATACCGCTTGTGACCGCGAGAGTACCTACAATAAGGCTGCCTGTCCACCGGAGCGGAGCGAGGCAGCGGAGCGGAGAAACAGAGAAATATTAACCAATAATTGCACAAAAACTCCGCTCCAAAATCTTAGTGCAATCTTATTGGTTAATATTTCTCCGTTTCTCCGCTCCGCTGCCTCGCTCCGTTCCGGTGGACAGGCAGCCTTAGTAAAGATATGCCTCAATCTTTACTAAGGCTGCCTGTCCACCGGAGCGGTCGTCCTGCTTACAGAAATAGGTAACATGGAAAATTAATGTAAAAAAATATAGAACTCATAAGTAATAAAAATACTTAGGTAGGTACTTACTAACGCTTCAGAAACTAAAATGGATATTATTATACCGGTTACCTATACAAATCTTACAAACAAAACGGTTACTTTATAAGGAACTTACATATTATTTTCAGGCATGTCTATACATACACATAGCAAAAACAAAAAGTTGAAATATGCACTATTAATTACATTACAATTATTTATTTATTATAAACCAAAAACTACGTGTTAAACAAAAAAAAATCTGTTTTGAAATGGGGCAATTATAGCCCTATTATATGATACCCTACTCGATATAGTAGCACACTGAAATTTTGTCGCCCTATTTCAACCCAAATAAAAAAAAAAAGAGAAATTATATTTTTTCACTTGCGATGAGGTTGCGTAACTTGCGCGTCCCAATTTTGGTCGCTCGCCAGTCAAGGGGGTAAGTAAGATCCAAAACTATTCTAAGTTTTAAATCGTTAGCATCAGTAGTTCCTGAAATTTATAGTTGTGACTGACGAAGTCGCACCATAAGGGTTCTTTTTTTACCTATTATGTATGGAACTCTAAAAAATTATAAAAAATACGTCTCATCTGGTTATCAGATGGGTGAAGGTCGATCTTCACCGTCTCTTAGACCATAACTTGTAAAGAAATGAAAAAAAGAATATATTATTTTCATTCAATCATAACCATGGTTATATGTAGGTACTAGGGATTGCAATCCGGTGTCATTTTCAGTACGGCCAGATCCGGCCGCATTCCCATTGATAGCCTCGGGCATTTTTAATAAAAAAATAGCTACAACTTTCTAGTATCCGAAATAAAGCACGCGGACGTTAATACACACATCAAAAGTGTCTAGGGATCAACATATATTTTTGCAATAACTTTTCTCCTGATTGATATTAATTAAAATTTTCTTTAAGGATTCATCAAATAAAGTGTTTTCGTTTGTCACAGTAACGATAAACCAAGTCACCTTTGCATTAATAAAGAAATTTGCCATTTTCCTAATAAAGGGATTTTTGACATTTGAACCACTAACACAAAAGTTCGAAAAAAAGACTGAAATAACAGTTTTCTTTAAAATTTTATTGGGTAACTTAAACAATTAATAATCCGTGTTTCTACCGCGAACACTAACAACACAAGAACATCGGTTTGGCATACTCAAAATGTGTTCATCCAAATCACGCTGTGGAATGGCCGCCCATGTTCGTTGCAACAACAAAAAAAGGTCTTCTTGCGACTGGAATACCCTCCATACGATATCCTGGGTGCGATACCCTCCATATTCGGCAGAGCTCTTCTCTGTAGCATATCCCATGCATGCTCAATCGGGTTCAAGTCTGGCGACTGAGCAGGCCAGGGCAGGACATTGATGTTAGCTGCGGCGAGAGTCTGTCTTACAACTCTTGCGGTGTGCGGTCGTGCATTATCATGCATTAACTGAAATAAGGGACCGATTTGCACTTGTAGAGGAACGATGACGTCTGATACAATCGTCTCAGCATAAATTTGAGCGTTGAGGTTGCCTCTGATCCAAATCAACTCAGTTCTTCCGCCGATCCAAATACCCGCCCATACCATGATGGTTCCACCACTATAAGGATGGACTTCCTGGCAGGATTTTAATCGCTGTTGGCGTCCAGGGGTTCTCTTGTATCCGGTCTCATACCAAAACGAGACTCATCAGAAAAGCACACGAAACGCCATTGTTCTTCTGCCCAATTTCTGTGTTCAAGAGCCCATTGATATCGAATCCTACGATTGTGCATTGCTATAGGTGGTACCCGTAGCGGTCTTCGGGAATGAAGGTTCACTTCATGCAAGCGGTTTCTGACTGTTTGGTCGCTAATTAAGTTCCCTGAAGAGTGATGAAGCCTCACGGCTAACATCATGGCAGTTATTGTTGGAGCTCTTCGAGTTAAGATTTGAATATATCGGTCTTGTCTCCGTGTGGTGCAGCGATACCGTCCTCCATGGCGCTCAGCCACGGTACCAGTGCTTCGGTAACGTGTCCAAAGTCGACTGATAACACTCTGACTTGTATTCAGAGCTAAAGCCACAGTACGTTGCCGGGAACCAGCTTCTATCATTCCCACGGCTCTGAGCATTTCTTCCCTGCTTAAATGACGTCGCCGCTCCATAATAACGTTGGTTTTAATCAGTAGTAGGGAAACAGTAGCACTAATAATGTCTTCAATGCGTTGTATGTTTTTATAGGGAAAATATTGACAGCTGATTTTCATCTTTTACTCGAATTTGATTCACAGTTCCTGATTCAAATTATGAAATGCACCAAAAAGGATCCATATAAATTTATAAAATCATAAATTTATTACAAAGCCACATCTCAATCTCAAGAAATCCGCTTAAAAATGCTTGATCCCTAGACACTTTTGATGTGTGTAGTTTAATAATAATAAAATAATGTCCTCCTGGCCGATACGACCACAGCAGCCAATCTTTCACAAGATCAACCATGTACGCAGGAGATATTATAGTGCACAAGCGTTTGCGTAGACACAAGTGCACTCTCTCTTCCTTTATGCCTCTCATAATCCGATGAACACTACGCGCAACGCATTTAAAGTACCTACTCATGCAACAGCTCTATTATTTTGCCAAAAATTGCTGAATCCGGATCCGGTCGCCGGATCCGGTATATTGGTGCCGGATCCGGTGAACGTTAAATGATGCCGGATCCGGCAAATTATCGGATCCGGTTTTCCGGATTGCAATCCCTAGTAGGTACCTATTATTTATTAATTATGCTCTATTTCCTCGCATATAACTTGCAGTAAGGTATTAATTTAACTTTTTTAGGGATAATACTATTACGCACGCGTGTGTTATAAGCTCGGTTTAAGGCCCTAAAAACGATGTAATAAATGGTCACTCACTTTACGAGCAAGTGTGTTGTAAAATAATATACCTATCGATAATCACAAGCTGCTGTGAAACTATTGTTTTAGAAATTATTATTATCGGAAGAAGAATACTTACACATTATCCCAACTGTACCATATTTTATGATGACATGAAACTTATCGCAAAGAATAATCGTAACTTTAATACCAACACTTATGTCAACACTGCAAATAAAAATCTATATATATATAAATTAATGTTTGTCTGTATGTCCTTTATAGAATCGTAAGTAGCTGGACCGTATTACATGAAATTTTGTGTATACATTCCAAAGTGTTCCTGGATGGTTTGTAAATATAATTGGACCAGGTAGGTGGCGCTGCTGTCGATATGTCAACAATTTAAACTTACTGGAAATACTTGAAAGAAGGAAACTCTCATAGATAGGCTGTAATCACTGTTCGGAAAACGTACAGGTTAAGCAACGTGTTAGGTGAGGTTAATAAATAGATGGGCGATCAGGGGACAACAGAGAGAGGGAGAGGGGGAGTGTGACGGGGACCGAAGCGGGAGGGGGAAATAGAGACCCTAGAATTAGATTTTTTTTATAAGAGAAAGTTGGAGAGAGAAATAAATCAATGCAGGAGGAAGAAAAGGGTAGCAAAATGTAATAAAAGCGCGGGCGAAGCTGTGCAGGTCAGCTAGTTGCAAATAAAAATTGTGTAAAATGATTCCTGATGTGAATTACTAATTGATCTATTTATACTCGTAGATTAATTTCTTATTACACAAATCGCAAGCGAAAAGTCGGGCGTCAGTATGAGTCCGGATGTGTTCTATAAAATGTTTCTTTAGTGGTAAAACTTATATTACTGTGTCTGAGTGATCACGGCATGGTACCAAGTATGTGAATTTATCATCAAGATTTAAAAAAAAAGCAGTGCCGCAATTTATAAAGTCGCGTCCTATTAAAGACATTAATTTCCAGTTATTTGATCTTGAATCTATAGATAGGCAGGATACTATTCGCCTAAGACTGATTATTTTTCTTGTACAAATGCGCTTTTAAAAAAAAATAGAGTAAGAGAATCCCTGAAGCCCTGGATCACCTTTACAATTATTTTAAATCTTACAAATGTACCAATGGTACTTATTTAGTACGTAAACTCAGTTTCAGGAAATGAGTAAAATAATAAATAAACTAACTATACCAATGCGTCTGGGTATGATAATCTAAATATTGAGTTGATAAAACTAGTTTTCCCCAAAGCATTACCAGTGATTACGAATATTGTTACATCGTAACGTATATCTTACATGCTGCTTGTAAGCGAGCTTTAGTAAAACAGATTCCTAAAGCTGGCACAGTTGAAGAATTAAATCATCTGCGGCCTATTAGCATTATTATACCGGTGCTGTCTAAGGTAATGGAAAGAGAAAATATCTACCTAATACCTTTTTTTTGTTTAAGTAACAGTCTGGATTATGAAAAAACCACGGCACAGAAACAGCGCTTGCATGTTACAGACGATTTGCTATCGACATCAGACTCTGGATTAAGTAGTGTACTTGTGCTTTGATTGCTTAAATCCTGAACTACTTACTACTAAGGTTTCATATTACGGCTTTACAGCGGAGGCATGTGAATGGTTTAGAACTTACCTTGCGGACAGAGAACAATACGTAGAACTTGAGAATCCAAATGAGAGCAAAGCCGACTAGCATTGAAAATTTACCCAGAGGAACCCCTCAAGAGTCAGTATTAATCCCTGTTCTTTTTTATATTTTCACGGCAGATATGCTAAGCCATATGAAAAGTTGTAAATACCACCTACTTATATGCAGATGACACACAAATCTATCATAACTTTAAATCGGAAGATACATTAAGTGTATGATGCAAACCAAAAAGGATTTGGATGCGATCTATAAATGGTATGTACGTAATTCCTTGATCTTAACCCTGCAAAATCAAAAAATGGTACGAAGGCACAAGCCAATAAAGCTTTGAAACATGACCCAAAATTTAAATTAATGGAATCGAGGTTTGTTAAACCCGTAACCAAAAAAATAAAGAATGCTTTTTATAAATTGAAAACATTTACTTAAGTATCTCTGTAGGAAAAACATTTTTGAAGGCGTTATAATTTGACTAAGTGATCTCTTAAT
Organism: Furcula furcula; assembly: GCA_911728495.1. Taxonomy (NCBI): domain Eukaryota; kingdom Metazoa; phylum Arthropoda; class Insecta; order Lepidoptera; family Notodontidae; genus Furcula; species Furcula furcula. The sequence continues at coordinate 1,880,837 of OU452243.1, forward strand.
TCCCCCATCGCTAAATTAATTGTAACGCAGTATACGGGCATACGGTCTAAGACTGAAGCGGCAATCCAAAGAGTGCAAAATGCTTGCACTCGTTCCTGTCTTGATATACTTACCTAAACGAAAACATGTCACGCCTTACCTAGTCAATAAAAGCATCCTAAATATGAAATTGCGTAGGGAACTCCATCTAAGGTTACACCGGGGGGAAGATTAGAAGCCAGAATAACTTAACGAAAAATTTGGGTGGTCGTAAGATTTAGTACAGTAAATACCACATCAAACATACATAACACTCTTACCATCACCAAGCACAATGCAGCTGGTTTTAAAAGGTTGCTTCAAATATAGAGCGTCAAAGATATGGAATGATCTACCGCCCCCTTTGAGGAAAAAAATAATTTTCATAATATTTAAAAAATCTACTAAGTATATCATTGTCATCGTCAAGGGCATAACTTTGAACTAACCTTTAAAATCATATCATGAAATACGCACATACCACGAACGCATATACGCACTTAAGACACATCTCACAAGCACAGAGACACATGCACACACACATACATACACAAACGCACGAGAGATCGCACGTGCTTAAAAAGTTATATTACTCTTTTTTTTCTCTTTTTTGACATTGTATAGTTTTTTATGTTGTTTTGTTAGTAGTGGTACTAATTAACATATTTCTTAGCCTCGCTTGTTTCTGTTTATTTCTTTCTCGGCAAGGAACAAGTCCAAGCTAAGTGGTAAACTGAAAAACAGCGTTGTGTGCAGACGTCACAGTGTGCATGCAGCATCAGCTGAGTCTATATCCCTATTGCCCCATGTTCCTTATATGTGCACAAAAATGTTTTAATAGTTAGTTTGTACTTAGGTGATATAAATTGATTTTGTTTACTACACATTGCAAGTGAAAGGTTTGTCCACAGCATGAGTCCGGATATGTCTAAATAAACTATGTTTTGATATACAACTTTTATTACACACATTGCATTTGAAAGATTTGTCGACATTATGAGCCCGGATATGTCTAACTAAACTATTTTTTGAGATATAACTTTTATTACACACATTGCAAGTGAAAGGTTTGTCGTTAGTATGAGTCCGGATATGGATAATTAAATTAGATTTTGAGATAAAACTTTTACTACACATATCGCAAGTGAAAGGTCTGTCGTCATTATGAGTCCGGGTGTGTCTTACTAAGTTTAGTTTATTGTTAAATCTTTTATTACACACGTTGCAAGTGAAAGGTTTGTCGCCAGTATGAGACCGGATGTGGCTCACTAGATTTGGTTTTGAGGTATAACTTTTATTACACATAGTACAAGTGAACGGTTTCTCGCCAGTATGGGTCAGGCTGTGGCATACTAAAGTTTGTTTTGCGCGAAATCCTTTGAAACATACGTTACAAGTGAATGGTCTGTCGATGGAATGAGTGCCAATGTGAATAAGCAAATTTCTTTTTGTGCTTAAACTTTTGTTACAAACATTGCAAGTGAAAGGTTTGACGCCAGTATGAGTCCGGGTGTGCCTTACTAAGTAATCTTTAGTGGCAAACTTTTTATTACACTCATTACAAGTGAAAGGTTTGTCGCGAGTATGAGTCCGGATGTGAGTTACTATATCACATTTTCTGGAGAAAATTTTATTACACACATTACAAGTGAAAGTTCTAGTATGAGTCCGGACGTGTCCATCTAAACTGGGTTTCGAGATATAACTTTTATTACACACATTACAAGTGAAGGGTTTGTTGCCAGTATGCGTTCGGATGTGAACATCTAAACTTTGTTTTGTTGTATAACTTTTATTACACATATTGCAACTGAAAGATTTGTCAGTATGAAGCCGGATGTGAATTTCTAAATAACGTTTTGTAGTAAATCTTTTATTACACACATTGCAAGTGTATGGTTTGTAACCAGTATGACTCCAGATGTGTCTTTTTAAACTATGTTTTGCGGTATAGCTGTTATTACATACATTGCAAGTGTAAGGTTTCTCACCGGAATGAATCCGGATGTGTCTTACTAAGATTTGTTTTTCGGTAAATCTTTTATTACACACATTGCAAGTGTAAGGTTTCTCACCAGAATGAAGCCGGATGTGTCTTACTAAGATTTGTTTTGCGGTAAAACCTTTATTACACACATTGCAAGTGTAAGGTTTGTCGTCAGTATGAAGCTGGATGTGTCTTATTAATATTTGTTTAGTGATAAAGCTTTTATTACAAACATTGCAAGTGTAAGGTTTTTCACCAGTATGAAGTCGGATGTGGCTTACTAAGACTTGTTTAGTGTTAAAACTTTTATTACACTCATTGCAAGTGTATGGTCTGTCACCAGTATGAAGACGGTTGTGGTGTCTTATTAAGATTTGTTTAGTGTTAAAACTTTTATTACACACGTTGCAAGTGTAAGGTTTTTGACCAGTATGAAGCCGGATGTGTTTTATTAAGATTTGTTTAGTGTTAAAACTTTTATTACACACATTGCAAGTGTAATGTTTGTCACCAGTATGAAGCCGGATGTGAATTTTAAAGTATCGTTTTGTTGTATAACTTTTACTACACACATTGCAAGTGAGAATCTTTTTGCCATTGGCTGAACGCTTATTGGACACAATATCGACAACTTTTTTAATACTTTTATTTGAAACCCTTCCTTCAGTCTCATTGAGTTTTTCCAAATTCGAGGTAACTTCATATCGTTTCAATGTCTTATTAGAAATAGTTTTTATAACATCCGATGGAATTGAATTATAATATATTTTATTACTGTTATCTGCTCTATCATACTTACTATTGTTAATTACACTCGTAGTAACATGTTTGCCGTTAAATAATTTAGATACGCTTGCCTCCACCATTGCGATGTCTGAATCAATGTTTGCATATTTCTGATGTGTTACACAATTTTCAACTTCATGTGCTCTAATTTGTGACTCTAGCTCAGGTTGGTTTGCAACGGGCGCTTCTGTAAAGAAGAAACATATAATGGGTCTTTATAGTGCAGTCACCACGGATTTTAGAATAACCTGAATATTTGTGTCCTTTAGGGCTCCCACATATAACTGCGAATTCGCATCGCATCGCAAATATCTGCGAGAAACAAATGAATGTTTCGATACAAATTGCTGCGATGCGGCGCCGCATCGCATCGCATCGCAGTTACGTGTGGGAGCCCTTATTTGGTATTCTTAATTATATCTCAATTAATTAGTCTCAAAAGGTCGGAAAAATGTAGATTTTTTTAAATATCGCTTTTTGTCTGTCTGTCTGCCTGTATCATTGCCGCGCATCACGCCGAAAGTACTGAATGGATTCAAATGAAACTTGCCATGATTTGAGTTAATACTACGAGGTAGGACATACGATACTTTTTATCCCGTAATACAGCACGGTTCTCTTGGGAGAGGGGATTAAAGTCAAAATGTTTACTTGGTTAAATGCATGGTCCAAGTTTATAAATTTTTCATTATAAAAGGGAATTAAAATCAAAGGCAATGTCTATAAGAGAGCAGTAAGACCAGCTCTATTGTATGGGTCGGAGTGCTGGCCAATGAGAAAGGTAGATGAACAAAAACTACACGTGACCGAGATGAAGATGCTGCGTTGGTCCGGCGGCGTCTCAAAAATTGATAAAATAAATAACGAATATATTCGTGGTACTTTTAAGGTGGCCAAAATACATGAAAAACTTAGGGAGAATCGCCTGCGTTGGTACGGACACGTGATGAGAAGAGATGATGACCACCTAATTAAAAGAGTGATGAATTTAGAAGAAGGGAGAAGAGGCCGTGGACGACCACCAATGACCTGGATGCAAACCATAAAAAATGACCTAATAAATGTAAACACAACTGAGGAGACAACCCACAACCGTATGGTGTGGCGCAGAAGTACTAGGAGGGCTGACCCCAAATAAATTGGGACAATAGCCAGGAGAAAGAAGATATTCCTGCCGTACAAAACGCCAATTTCATACGTAAGAACCTAATATCCAAGAAACACTCATAGACAGTTGTTATCAATGTTTGTTAATCGTTTAGGTTAAGCAACGTTAGGCAAGGTCGTTAAATAGACGGGTGACCGTTTAATGCCATTTGAATTAAGCGTCTCCGTTCTTTGGAAGGCAAGTAATATTCTTCTTCTTCTAATATGTGGGTCCCAGGTTTTAAGCGAACTTAAAAAAAACTATGTATTCAACGCAAATGTATAACATTTAGTTAACGTAAAAAGAGTGCGGGCGGAGCGGCGCGAGTCGGCTAGTGTTTTAATACGAAAGGTGCAGATCTATTTGCAAGAACGAAAGGACGTTTATAGGGTATGAGTGGACTATAAACGGGGTACAGGCTCTCCAATCTAATCACGTCGCTGACAGTAAATCAGCAATCGTAACTAATAAAATGGCTTTTTGATATGCATGTCAGGATTTATATTAATATCTGTAAATAAATACAGAGAGACTTGCTTCAGAATGCCTAATTCTTTCTAGTCCGTATTTTTAACACGGAGTAGAAAGAGAAAACGGGTTTTATAATTTATTTATTGTTTTAGTGCAGGGAAGCATATTTTTTTTAAGTTTTCTAGTAAACTGATATAATTTATTAATTAGGTACCTAATAGTTACGACTGGGCTAGCACGGCCCTTCAAACCTATTAGTAGGTACCTACCTAATTAAATTTATACTTTACCTTCTTTTATTTCAATAGGTAAATACAGCCAAAGAAAAAGAATTTAGCAAATATTTCTTTATTATTAATATATATATTTTTCTTTTTATATCAACGCAACACACATGCACACTACACAAAATTACTGTCACTATAGAATAGAACCTCTACCAACTTTATCTATATCTATACATAGCACTATGGATCTATTTGTGTTGTCTAAAATAAAGATTAATTAATTTATTTTAACTGTAGAAATAAATGTCTGTTTTCAAACGGAAACCGGTAAGAATCAAAATTTATGGAACCTTCGCCACTGCTCCATCTATGTCTTTATTACAAATACCAATTGCAAGTACCTAATGTAGTCAGTATTTTTATATTTATTTCCTTAACTTATCCTCTTTACTTTGTTTCCTTTTTTAGTATCGAAATTGTTGCACTTACTATAGAGCGTCCACAGAACAGGCAAATCGTTTATGGGCCAAAGTATACGCTTTTATAACAAACTGCCACAGGATATCCGAGATCTTCCAATAAAGAAATTTAAACCTTTGATAAAAAGCCGTTTGTCAAAAAAGGCTTATTATAAAATCTCGGATTACCTGGAGGATAAAGCTGCGAGGGCTTGAACTGCTCAACTCATGCAAGCTTAGAAGTTTAAGGCTGACTTATGAAGGTATAATTTGTAAAACTGTTTTAAAAAAATGACAAAAAAAGACAAGCCCGCTGAGTTTCTTGCCGGGTCTTCTCAGTAGCGGCCGTGCCTCCGTGGGGTCTATACATAATAAAGATATTTTGACTTTGACTTGACTTGCGTAACATGACGCAGTTACGTTCTATTGGTGCTGTCAAAAAGAAAATAAACGGTTGGACGCTCTATAGCTACCCCACTTTTTATGTTCCATTCTATATTTTTTCCATCTCAAGGCTGGTAGCCTCCGGCTGGAAGAAATCGCAAGTAGCGATAAGGCCGCTCTTTGTACATATTCTATTTTCAAGTCTATTTATGTGCTTTAATTTATGTGTAAGTTTATGTGTACAATAAAGTAAAACTAAAAGTAAAATAGCTCGCTGAACTGCAAATGAGTTTGTTGGCGTTGCTACGATCTAAACACATTAGTACGCCATGTCATTTAACACTTACATCATTAATAATTATAAGTACTTACATACGCTTATTATACAAGTATAAATTATAAAAGCACAAAAAGCCCGACTGCGAACAAACAAAATGGGCTTAAATTACGTTATACATACATTAAGCCTATACTTACATATATATTTCAACTCATTTTTTTTATACTACCAAGCAAGCATACGGCCCGCCTGATGGTAAGCAGTCACCGCAGCCTATAGACACTGGCAAAACCAGAAGATTCACTAGCGCGTTGCCGACCCTTAAGACATTAGATATTAAGTCTTTGTGTCCGGTAATTTTTCCAGCTTCACGCCGGAACACAGCAGTGCTTACCCACTGCTGCTTGGCGGCAGAATATCTGACACTGCGGTGGTACCTACCTGGACGGCTCCTTGCACAAGGAACCTACCACCTAGTAAAACTCATCTTGCTAACACTTCAATTGATATCAAAATTGATGTTTTTTGAAGTAAATAAAATACAAAATAGCTGCTAGCGGTTTCTTTTTGAAAAATATGTAGACTATGTCACTCCCACAACTAAGACGAATCTTACGACATATTATAAGTCACTGTCCATCAAGCCGTTTGGGCTGTAGGCCGTGCCAGAGAAATGGATATACATACATGCATACATATATACTCTCCATAAAACATAACCCTCCTATTGGGGCAGTCGGGCAACAATATAATCAGCATACATGTAGTAAACTCTCCGTACAAGTTTATTGTTTTATGTACAACGAATCTTTCTTTTTGGTGAAAATCCATTAGTATTTTTGGAATAAATAAATGTACTTACGTTCTTAATTAAGTCAAATGTTGTTTTTTTCCTTGAAAATGTTTTGAATAACGTAGTATGAAACTCGTGAGCTTTGCTCATTACACACTCGGCTGAATTACGCCCTCGCCTGCGGCTCGGGCTGCAAGGCAAGCCACAGCCTCGTGTGTTATGAGCACTCGCGCTTAGCTCACTTGTATCATAATTATTATACTATTTCAACACACTTGCTCGTAAAGTAAGCATTATTACTTCGTTTTTAGGGCCATAAACCGAGCTATAACAAACGCGTGCTTAATTGGTAATAGTGGCATGACGCACTAGTACGTAATATAATTATCCCTACAAAGTTAAATGTGTACCATACTGCAAGTTTTAATTGAGTAAACAGAGGGGCGTTGGTGAATATGTAGTAGGTCGCTGGCAAAATAAAAGGCTTCAGTGCGGTGATACAGATTTTCTATTCAAGAGCACACAATTACACGTCTTACAAGAAAAATTTGCCGAAACGGAAGGGGGAGTTCTATTAAGCATAGAGCACATATGAACGTTATTGCTATAAAGCATAGTTTACATACATGGCATTCAACTAGAATCTATGATCTTATATGATACATTGACTATTAACAATTTTATCGATTATCAGTTACATTTAATTGGAAATAAACATTAACATAATATCCAGGCGTTCTTAATTTAACCAGGTAATACAGTTCTTTTTTTAGTAACAGCAATAATATTGTGTGCCGCTGAAGATTCATATTCATTTTTGTAATAAATAAATATTCAACACACTTGCTCGTAAAGTGAGCCTTATTGCATCGTTTTTAGGGCCATAAACCTAGCTACCCACGCGTGCGTAATGACATTACCGCATTAGTGCGTAATATAATTATCCCTACAAAGTATCTTAGTACCTTACTGCAAGTTGTATGCAAGTAAACAAAGCATTTTTATTTTAACCGGGTAATACAGTTTTTTTTTTAGTTAAAGCAAACAGGTTTTGCGGGTGGAGTGCTACTGAAAATCTATATATATATTTGAAATAAATAAATGTGTACGTCCTTAATTAAGTCAAACAAGTAGCTAATATTATCAAATTATTCATAATTATAATATAATATAATTCAATAAATATTAAAAGTTAGAAATCAGTAACTACAAATAACATTGTATTGTGAGAGACTGGTGCCTGCGATAGGTGCATAAAGTACCTGTGTTGCAAGTCACCAAGGCCCCACTCCCAGTTAAGAGATGCTTAATAGTAGGTAACAATACTTAGTGAAGACAAGAGTTCAAGGCTTGCACTAAGAGAAAGGTAAAGAGACAAAAACAATATGCAGTGGATACAATATGCAAGCGGATACACAAGGCAATACTGTATAGAATACAATACTGCTTAATAATAAGTAATTAATGATAGATAGTAGTTTATGAAATTGTTGCACAACATGCACGAGTGTGTGTTCATAAACAGAGCCGAAGTCGAGGTTTATAATAGTATCACACGAGTGTTATTAACAACTAGCTGACCCACGCAGCTCCGCCTGCGCTCCGCTTACGCTAACTAAACTTTGAATAACAGACATTCGCATCGAATACATAACCTCATTTTTTATAGTCGGTTAAAAACTGGGACCCACTTTTTACTTGCTCTCCGAAGCACGGACCCGTTTAGTTCAAATGGCGTTAAACGGTCACCCATCTATTTAATGACCTTACCTAACGTTGCTTAACCCGATCGATTACAAAACCTTGATAACAACTCTCTATGAGTGTTCCCTTACTAATATTTATTATATTATATAGAAAAATTGATAAAATCGGACCAAGCGTATAACCAAGTACCCGTTTTGATTTTAATCCCCTCTCCCAAAAGAACCGTGCTAGATTACGGCATAAAAAGTATCCTATGTCCTACCTCGTAGTAAGATCTCAAATCATGCCAAGTTTCATTTGAATCCATTCAGTAGTTTCGGCGTGATGCTCAGCCGTGATACAGACAGACAGACAGACAGACAGACAGACAGACAAAAATTAAAAAATTACATTTTCGGCCTCAGTATCGGTTATAGAATGCCCTCCAAATATAATTTTCAAAATATCTTCAATGTACAGAATTGGATCTGTTACAGTTTTATTATAAGTATAGATAATTTGTTATGAACTATTAAAATATTTGCACTTTATCACTTAAAATTATAATTTTGAAGTAGGCTGTATGTTGACAAACATTGCATTGGTCCCGTGAAAAAAAAAACGCGCGCCATTTTCCATAATTGTCATATTTTGTTTTTATTGTGTTTGTCGCTGTGTGGTAAATTATTTTGTTTTTTCCTCGCAAGTGTGTTGAAAAACGTCGTATGAATCTCGTGAGCTCTGCTCATGACACACTCGGCCCCTTGTCCGGTGAAGCTGTAATGGCCATCTGCGGCCAACAGTACTACTCCTACACAAAAAAAGAGACACTCGGCTAAATTACGCCCTCGCCTGCGTCTCGGGCTGCAAACCGCAGCCTCGTGAGTAACGAGCAACTTAGCTCACTTGTATCATAAGATACTAATGTATACGTCCTTAAGTCGAACAAACATTTATTATTATCAGATTATTCACTTGTTATAAAATATTTGCATTTTATCACTTACTAGCTGACCCGCGCAGCTCCGCCCACGCTTTTATTACATTTTGCTCCCCTTTTCTCCCTCTTCCCTTGATTTATTTCTCTCTCCATCTCTCTCTTATAAGAAAAATTTAATTCTATGCTCCCTCCTCTCTCTTTCCCCCTCCCGCTTCGGTCCCCGTCACACTCCCCCTCTTCCTCTCCCCTTTGTCTCCTCTGAACCCCCTCCTCCTTTCTCATCTCCCACCTTGCTTCCCCTCACTCCCCCTATCCCTCACCCCATCACCCTCTCCTCGAATCCCCTCTCCCTCTCTCTCCTCTCTTGCACCCTCCTCTCATTCTATATACCTATCCTCGTCAATCATGGTATCTGGGATTCTTACCTACTTAAACCCCTGCAGCTATCGCATCGCCACATAAGAGGGGGACCTGGGCCCTCCAGTGGGATCTGCACCAAATACCCCTCAGTGCGCATTACAGCCTCCTTAATCCTGGCACCATGATCACGGGGACAGGACTCGCAACCCCGTCACCGTCCTCTTCGGAGTCGCGCCGTCACCCATCTATGTAATGACCTTGCCTAACGTTGCTTAACCTAGCAGCATGAAATATACTCTACGACCTATTCTCAGACCTACCCGATGCACACAAAATTTCATACAAATCGGTTCACGCATCTATGTAATGACCTTGCCTTATGTTGCTTAACCTGAACCTAGCGTTACGAACAACGTTCACAGCTATTTCTTTCATTGGTGTAAATATTAGTGAAGTTTACGTTTTATTGAAGAAGGGACAAATTCATGCAACAACAATTTATTATTAGTTATTAATTTCTCATAAAAAGTAAAGGATAAAAAATGTTTATTGTGGGTTATCCCTAAGAGATAAACATATACCATCGCGGACTTTTTTGTAGACCTTGTTAAGGTGTACAATACTGTAGTACATTAATTTGATCAATCTTGTAGGGTTCAGTCAGCGTTTGCAATGTAAGCGCAAAAAAATGTGTTTTTTTACGACATCACATTAAAAACCTCTAAAATTATCAGTGTTTCTCTACTATATTATGCATGTATTATACATATAAACCTTCCTCTTGAATCACTCTATCTATTAAGAGAAACCGCATCAAAATCTGTTGCGTAGTTTTAAAGATCTAAGCATACATAGGGACAGACAGACAGCGGGAGCGACTTTGTTTTATAATATGTATAGATATAAAATTATAATTTTAAAGTAGGCTGTATGTTCACTCAACTGCAGGGCTGCCAGATATCAGCTAACTCAATTCGCCTAATTTTGCCTACGGAGTAGCCTAAATCGCCTAATATATTATTTTTTGACAAATAGCCTAATTCGCCTAACATTTTGAGTTAAGTAACCTATATTTAGTCAAAAAAAAAAGAGAGTACACGTTAATAAAAACCTAGTGACCATCTGTCATACAGCGAGTTGGAATGAGTAACTTATAGAAGAAGAAGAAACGTTTATTTGTAGACACGTAGAAACAAAACAGAACTTATATTGAATACAGGGGGTATTCACAAACCTCGGAAATTATTAGCCTCGCTCGCTTTTTCAAACGTTTCGGGAATTTTTCACCTTGCTAGTTTTGGATCTGTTGATTCAGTTTTTATCCTAATAGATACAGGGTCACCTCCTGTGTCTCATTCCGGCAGCTTTAGGTAATTGCATAGAAGAAAGCTTCGAAAGAACCTGAATATTCCTCAGACTTCGTTACTCAGTGATGAAAGAACGTTGGACGTGCATGTTACGGTTCGTCAAAGCATACAAGTAACAAGAAATTATTTAATACATTTGGGGTAATCCTGAAGTAGCCTAAAGCGCCTATTCCTTTTTTCTAGGTAGCCTAAATGGCTACTGGTAGCCGATTGTATTTTTTGGTCGCCATTCGACCCCCCAAGGTAGCCTAAAAGGCGATAAATCGCTTAATCTGGCAGCCCTGCTCAACTGAGCTCACTTGTATATTACAGTGGTCACTGTTATAGTGGTCACATTCACTGACTTTCTATAACATGTACAAGTGCATAGGACTCACGGGGCTATTACACATTGTCAACTTTTTACAATACAACTAGGTACCTCTTAAGTCATCTTTCCCAGTAACACTTTTATTACACACATTTCAAGTACAATCTTCGTCGTCACTAGTGACCAGTATGAGTCCTGATGTGACTTACTAATCGACCTAATTGAGTAAATTTTTCATCACACACATTGCAAGTGAATGATTTAAGTTCAGTATGAATCGTCCGTACGTGTGCAACTAAAGTTTGTTTATTACGAAAACTCAGATTACACATGTTGCAAGAGAAAGCATTATCGCTAGTACAACTACGAATGTGGTTTTGTAAATATTTTTTACTGGTGTAACTTTTATTACACAAATTGCAAGTGTGAAGTCTATCTCCAATTTGAATGTGATTTCGTTGGATGTGATTTTGAATAGATATTTTTCTAGTGTAACTTTTATTACACACATTGCAAGTGAAAGGTTTTTCGCCAGTATGAATCCGGGTGTGTCTTACTAAGTCACCTTTTCTGGTGAGACTTACATTACACACATTGCAAGTAAACCGTCTGTAGCCAGTGTGAGTCCAGATGTGTCTTATTAAGATTCGTTTAGTCGTAAAACTATTATTACACATATCGCACGTGAAAGGTTTGTCACTAATATGAAACTGGATGTGACTTGCTAAATGACGTTTATTTGTGCATCTTTTATTACACACATTGCAAGTGAACCGTTTGTCGCCAGTATGATCGCCAATATGTCGTATTAACATTTTTTTAGTGGCAAATTTTTGATTACACACATTGCAAGTGAAAGGCTTGTCGCTAGTATGTTTCCGCTCACATGCGGATGGGTCAGTGAGAGGTTTGACTTGATTGGTTACAAGTTTATTGCACACCATATCGGCGACGATTTTAATATTTTTATTTGAAACGTTTCCTTGAGTTACATTGAGTTTTTCCAAATTTGAGTTAAATTCATATCGTTTAGAAATAGTTTTGATAATATCCAAGGGAATTGAATTACAATACACTTTATTCCTGTTATCTTGTCTATCAGGCTTACTATTTTTATTTATACTCGGAGTAATATTTATCTCGTTAAATTCTTTAGATACGCTTGGCTTAACCATCGCGATGTCTAAATTTATGTTTAAATTTTTCGTATCTTTTACACAATTTTTAACTTCACTTGCTCTAATTTGTGACTCTAGCTCGGGTTGTTTTGCAACGGGGGCTTCTGAAAAAAAAGAAACACATAATAGGCCTTTATCGTTCAGTAAGAGTTTTACCTCTATTAGGCATCTCAGGGACAACCATTCAGAAGATCTTGCATGAAGCGCTTGGTGTGAGAAAGCTAGTTTGCCGTTGAATACCGCATCTGCTTTCCGACGATCACAAGGCGGCCCGCTTCAGATGGTGTAAGAAAACTCTCCAAAGGTTCAACCGAGGAGAGTCAAATCACGTCTACGACATCATCAGTGGTGACGAATCTTGGATCTATGCCTACGATCCTGATTCCAAACAACAATCTGGGTCTTTCAAGACGAGCCAAAGTCGACTAAAGTTGTTCGTTCTCGAAGCACTTCAAAGAAGATGGTGGCCACGTTCGTTGGAAAAACCGGCCATGTTGCGACTATTGTACTTGAAGAACGGTTAACGCAGAGTGGTATACCACAGTTTGTTTACCACAACTCATCGCCGAACTCCGAAAATCTAACTCAAAGCGACGCATCATCCTGGACCACGACAACGCAAGCTCACACAGCGCTCGTCAAACGATTGAGTATTTGAAGCAGGAAAAAGTAGAAATTCTTGACCATCCTCTATACAGTCCTGACCTAAGCCCTAACGATTTCTTTACATTTCCTAAAATTAAGAAAAGTCTTCGTGGTCAAAGGTTCCAGTCCACTGAAGAAGCAGTCAACGCTTTCAAGTCAGCCATTTTGAACACCCCCACTTTAGAGTGGAATAAATGTTATAATAACTGGTTTGAGCGAATGGAAAAGTGTATTAAGCTACGTGGTGAATACTTTGAAAAACAATAAAAAGTACTATAAGGTTCTAGTTGTGTTTTTTTTCTTCAAACGACAAAACTTAAAAGGCATCACTCGTATGTTCGGACACCGTTATACAGATAGCAGAAGTTTATATTTACATTTTTATAACCATCAAGGTATGGGAGTTGCACCCGTCTAGTGGAGGTCCCCACTGCACTGACCCGACACTCTGGAGCAACTCGGGTCCGTGGTGTCGTTATGCACCAACAGCTTGCTTGCCCTGCGGGTTTATTTATAGAAACAGGTGGACAAGCTACCTGTTTTTTTTTATACACCCCTTAAACTTAACATATACCCCTACACATATAATTATGTGTATGTAATTTTATTCGGATAATTTATTGACATACTTATTGGGTTTTTAAATTTTATTGTATTTTTGTTAATTCTGATTTATTTAATTAAACTTAAAAATTCTATCAATCTATCTAATTCTATCAATCTATGCTAATTTATCTTCAAATATAATAATTATTTTAAATTTTAAGGCGTTGACCATAATATTGTTTAATTTACAGGTCGAAGTACCTACTTGTGAAATTTTAATGTATTTTTATTGTGTATATCTATTGTAATTGTGTTATTTTGTGTTCTATTCTTTAATGAATAAATAACTAATGACATATTAATAAGGACCAGTATGGGTGAATGGTCTATTCACTCATACTGGTCCTTATTACTTACGGAACTATTACATATTGTCCACTTTTTACAAATACCTATTAACACTTCTTCACTTAGTTCTTTCCCGGTAACACTTTTATTACAAGCATTGTAAGTTAAAATTTTGTCGACATTAGTTGCCAGTATGATCCCGGATGTGGTATACTAATTGACCAAGTTCTGTAAAATGTATATTACACATATTGCAAGCGAAAAGTTTGGCGTCAGTATGAGTCCGGGTGTGTTCTACAAATAATGTCTTAGTTGTAAAACTTAGATTACATAGATTGCAAGTGAAAGTTTTGTCGCCCGTATGAAGCTGGTAATGATAAAGTAAACTTTGTTTTGTGGCTAAACTTTTGTTACACACATTGCAAGTGAAAGATCTGACGCCAGTATGAGTCCGAGTGTGCCTTACTAAGTATCGTTTAGTGCGAAAACTTTTACTACAAACATTGCAAGTGAAAGGTTCGCCAGTATGAAGCCAGCTGATGTGAGTTTTTAAATGTTGTTCTGTAGTACAAGTTTTGTTACACACATTGCATGTTAAAGATCTGTCGCCAGTATGACTCCGGGTGTGTCTTACTAAATCACTTTTTCTGGCTAGACTTTTATTACACACATTGCAAGTGAAAGGTTTGTCGCCAACATGAAACCGGGCGTGTTTTGCTAAATCAGTTTTATTTGGGAATCCTTTATTACACATGTTGCAAGTGAAAGGTTTGTCGCCGTGATGTAAGCGGATGTGATTTACTAAAGAACTTTTAGTGGTAACACTTTTACTACACACATTGCAAGTGAAAATATTGTTACCAGTATGAGTCCGGGTGTGTCTTTTTAAGCTTTGTTTTAAGTTATAACTTTTATTACACACATTGCAAGTAAACTGTTTGTAGCCAGTATGAGTCCGGATGTGTGTTATTAAGGTTTGTTTAGTGGTATAACTTTTACTACACATGTTGCAAATGAAAGATTTGTCGCCGTTATGTAAGCGGATGTGATTTACTAAAGAACGTTTAGTGGCAACACTTTTATTACACACATTGCAAGTGAAAAGTCTGACGCCAGCATGAGTCCGGATGTGACTTGATAAGTGTTCTTTAGTGATAAAACTTTTATTGCACACACTACAAGTGAAGAGTTTTTCGCCAAGATGTATCTGGTAATATCCGGACGGGTCAGTGAGGGCTTTGACAACATTGGATGAACGCTTATTACAATCGGAAACTATTTCAATACTTTTATTTGGAACGCTTTCTTCAGTTTCATTGAGTTCTTCCAAATTCGGTTTTAATTTATATTGTTCCAATATCTTATTAGAAAGAGCTGTAATAATATCCGATTCAATTGAATTATGATATATTTTTTTACTGTTATCCTGACTATCAAGCTTACTATTGACATTGATACTCGGAGCAATCTTTTTCTCTTCAAATAATTTAGATACGCTCGCCTCTCTAGTTTGCGAGTCTACTTCAGGATGATTTGCAACGGGCATTTCTGAAAAGAAAACATATATAATAGCCACCACTGCGATATTTTAGTTTAAATTATAAACAAAGAGGCGTTCAACCCAAATTTGTCCTTACTATTTAGGCCAAGATCCCAGGGCAGCCAAACATTACTTATTTTCTGAGCAACAAAATGTGTCTCGTAGAGTAGTTTATGTAAATACTTTGAAGGTATACATACCTGCTTTACACATTTACCCCTACACGTACCTATTAAAAGTAATAAACGTATGACCAGTATGAGTGAATAGACCTTACGGAGCTATTACATATTGTCAACTTTTTTACAAATACCTATTAACAGTTCTTCACTTCGTTCTTTCCCGGTAACACTTTTATTACAAGCATTGTTAAGTTAAAATTTTGTCGACACTAGTGACCAGTATGATTCCGGATGTGGTATACTAATCGACCTAGATGGGTAAAATGTTTATTACACATATTGCAAGCGAAAAGTATGGCGTCAGTATGAGTCCGGATGTGTTCTACAAAGAATGTCTTAGTTGTAAAACTTAGATTACATACATTGCAAGTGAACGGTTTGTCGCCCGTATGAAGCTGGTAGTGATAAAGTAAACTTGGTTTTGTGACTAAACTTTAGTTACACGCATTGCAAGTGAGTCCGGGTGTGGTTCAGTGGCGTGCAGTTCATATAGGCAAAAAGTTTGCCTACCCTGTGATTTTCGATAACAAAATAATTTGTGTGCACAGTAACAGTCATTTAAATTATTTCATGATTGTAAATAAACAAAATCGCGGGAAATATTTGAAATCAATAAGCTGAGCGCGGTGCGGCCCTGGCGAGCAAAAGTGCATTAACCTATTCCTAAGTACGCGTAGACTCAAACTTCGCGCGCGGCCGAACCGCGATGCCCGCTAATCAAAATTTAAAGATTTTAAGATCAAAACTCTGAATTTGCACACATTCAAACATGTTCTTCACGGTAAGATTCACACACACAAAGGAACTTCGACAATTCAAACAGAATAAATATCACGCACACAGGCAAATAAATAGTCACTGTTTATCGGCCTTGTATATTAGAATACCCTAGTAGAGCAAGAGCAACCAACCGGCAGTGCTGCCAACTCGGATTTAAAAAAAGGCGTTGGCCAGGTTAAAAAAAATACGTAGATTTAGCAAAATTATCTTATGGAAAGTAGATGTTCGTACATTTTTTTTTGAGTTTATAACTTCGGATAAAAAATAGTCAAAGTCAGTCAGTTTCTTTTTTTTAAACCGACATGAATAATTTTTGTATTTTTCCCTCAAGTGTGAATATTTTGGTTCATAATACAGTTTTCTTTTTAGTGGGAGTAACATTCCGCTCTTCCTCACTGCCACTGATCGTTTTCATAATTGAAGTCTATTAAATTGAGCACGAGGCTAAAAATATCAAAAACCAACTAGTTTAGTTGGTTTTTGATATTTTCTACTTCTTCAAAATTTTAGTACGAAATATTTTTAGGTTCGGTTTCAGTATTTCTACGGTGCGAAGAGACATTTCATTTTACAAACACAGGAGTCACAACTATGTGGACTGTACACTTTGTCTTGTGTGGCGAGGCAAGTGTGTGTTAGTATGAGAAACGGAATGTTTATTTACTTATGTTCTCGAACGTAGAAATTATGCCCATTCAGCCTGTCATGTTATTTTGCAAACTTGTTAAAAAAATACGTAGATTCTGGGACTGAATTTCGTAGGTTTGCAGAAAATGATCTACGTAAAAAGACGTAGAGTTGGCAACTCTGCTTGAATCGGCCAATAAGAAAAAGCTCAATGCACCGACCGCGCTACTATTGGGCGATGATGAATAATACTACAAACTCTAAGATACCTGTACTTATAGGTATTTATTAAAAAACATCACTATTAGGTACTCATCAAATGTTTTGTGTTCACATCATGAAAGTCAATTTAGGTTGCATTCGGTTTTTGCCTACCCTGTCTTAAAACTCTGTGCACGCCACTGGTGTGGTTTACTAGGTATTGTTTAGTGCGAAAATTTTTACTACAAATATTGCAAGTGAAAGGTCCGCCAGTATGAAACCTAAGGATGTGAGTTTTTAAATTTAGTTTTCTGGCAAAATTTTTGTGACACACATTGCAAGTAAAAGATCTGTCGCCAGTATGAGTCCGGGTGTGTCTTTCTAATAGTTTTTTTGAGGTATAAGTTTTATTACACATATTGCAAGTAAATTTGTTTAAATTTGTTTTTTGTTTAGTATGAGTCCGGATGTGTTTACTTAAGATACACACATCAAAAGTGTCTAGGGATCAACATATATTTTTGCAATAACTTTTCTCCTGATTGATATTAATTAAAATTTTCTTTAAGGATTCATCAAATAAAGTGTTTTCGTTTGTCACAGTAACGATAAACCAAGTCACCTTTGCATTAATAAAGAAATTTGCCATTTTCCTAATAAAGGGATTTTTGACATTTGAACCACTAACACAAAAGTTCGAAAAAAAGACTGAAATAACAGTTTTCTTTAAAATTTTATTGGGTAACTTAAACAATTAATAATCCGTGTTTCTACCGCGAACACTAACAACACAAGAACATCGGTTTGGCATACTCAAAATGAGTTCATCCAAATCACGCTGTGGAATGGCCGCCCATGTTCGTTGCAACAACAAAAAAAGGTCTTCTTGCGACTGGATACCCTCCATATTCGGCAGAGCTCTTCTCTGTAGCATATCCCATGCATGCTCAATCGGGTTCAAGTCTGGCGACTGAGCAGGCCAGGGCAGGACATTGATGTTAGCTGCGGCGAGAGTCTGTCTTACAACTCTTGCGGTGTGCGGTCGTGCATTATCATGCATTAACTGAAATAAGGGACCGATTTGCACTTGTAGAGGAACGATGACGTCTGATACAATCGTCTCAGCATAAATTTGAGCGTTGAGGTTGCCTCTGATCCAAATCAACTCAGTTCTTCCGCCGATCCAAATACCCGCCCATACCATGATGGTTCCACCACTATAAGGATGGACTTCCTGGCAGGATTTTAATCGCTGTTGGCGTCCAGGGGTTCTCCAGTGTCGTATACGTCTTGTATCCGGTCTCATACCAAAACGAGACTCATCAGAAAAGCACACGAAACGCCATTGTTCTTCTGCCCAATTTCTGTGTTCAAGAGCCCATTGATATCGAATCCTACGATTGTGCATTGCTATAGGTGGTACCCGTAGCGGTCTTCGGGAATGAAGGTTCACTTCATGCAAGCGGTTTCTGACTGTTTGGTCGCTAATTAAGTTCCCTGAAGAGTGATGAAGCCTCACGGCTAACATCATGGCAGTTATTGTTGGAGCTCTTCGAGTTAAGATTTGAATATATCGGTCTTGTCTCCGTGTGGTGCAGCGATACCGTCCTCCATGGCGCTCAGCCACGGTACCAGTGCTTCGGTAACGTGTCCAAAGTCGACTGATAACACTCTGACTTGTATTCAGAGCTAAAGCCACAGTACGTTGCCGGGAACCAGCTTCTATCATTCCCACGGCTCTGAGCATTTCTTCCCTGCTTAAATGACGTCGCCGCTCCATAATAACGTTGGTTTTAATCAGTAGTAGGGAAACAGTAGCACTAATAATGTCTTCAATGCGTTGTATGTTTTTATAGGGAAAATATTGACAGCTGATTTTCATCTTTTACTCGAATTTGATTCACAGTTCCTGATTCAAATTATGAAATGCACCAAAAAGGATCCATATAAATTTATAAAATCATAAATTTATTACAAAGCCACATCTCAATCTCAAGAAATCCGCTTAAAAATGCTTGATCCCTAGACACTTTTGATGTGTGTATATTTAGTGGTTAAACTTTTATTACACACATCGCAAGTGAATGGTTTGTCGCCGTGATGAGACCGGACGTGTTTTGATAAATATTTTTTATTTCGGCATCTTTTATTACAAATGTTGCAAATAAAAGGGTTGACGACGTTATGTATGCGGATGTGACTTATTAAAGAACACTTACTGGTAACACCTTTATTACACACATTGCAAATGAAAAGTTCGGTATGAGCCCGGATATGTTTTTCTAAACGGTATTTTGTAGCATAACTTTTAGAACACATATTGCAAGTGAAAGGTCTGACCCCAGTATGAGTTCGGATGTGACTTGATAAGTATTCTTCAGTGATAAAACATTTATTACACACATTGCAAGGGAAAAGTGTTTCGCCGAGAGGTATCTGGTAATATCCGGATGGGTCAGAGAGGGTTTTGACAACATTGGATAAACGCTTATTACACACTATATCGGCAACTATTTCAATACTTTTATTTGGAACGTTTTCTTGAGTTTCATTGAGTTCTTCCAAATTCGGTTCGAATTTATATTGTTCCAATATCTTATTAGAAAAAGGTGTAATATTATCCGATTCAATCGAATTATGATATATTTTTTCACTATTATCCTGTCTATCAAGCTTACTATTGACGTTGATACTCGGAGTAATATTTTTCTCATTAAATAATCTAGATACGCTCGCCTCTCTAACTTGCGACTCTAGCTCAGGATGATTTGCAACGGGCATTTCTGAAAAGAATAAATATACAGAATGTAAAGAAACTGGTGTCCGATCCAAAAGGGGCGTATTCACAAAGGTTTGTACATAACCGGAAAAATATAAAAATAAATATTACGGCTACCCCAAAAAATGCTATGGTTTTTTAAAAATTGGAATTATTATAATATTTTCCCCGAAACTTCCCGATATCTTCAACAGCTGGTAGCACTTGTTTGTAGAAGGCAATGACTTCTGTCACAAGTCAGGTGCGTTGACCGCCTTTGATCAACTGCCGTCGTAGGCACACAATAAATAATATTCGTACATACCGTAGGTCAGGAATGACACCACCGTCAAACTACAGAAGGTCCATTCCGTTCAGAAAACACTCATGCAGTAAATGCATCAGACCATTCCTTAGAACAAATGTACGTGTTATCATCATAAGTAGTTTAATTTTGTATGGAAATCTAAACTAGAACTGATATCCGAAACGGTGACGAAATTAAAAGTTCAATTAAAGTACCATTTTAGTGTCTTACAGTATCGTTAACTATTTACATAAAAGCAAATGTCAAAAGAAACATATTACTACAGCCACTATTCACCACCTATGTTGGATTCCATCTAAATCAGTCCAGTTTATTCTCCTTATCATTTTCTTACTGGCTCTCATAATTATAGCCACCGTACTAGTACTTTAACACTAGGTACCGAGGCGAGGAAGTCTAATAGTAATTAATTCATATCCCTCTAATGTAAAACTGGACCTTCTGCATCCTATTTTACTGTGACAGATTTTATTACTCAATCGGCACACTGATAATAGGCACAAAGGCACAAAGGAACAGTCCTTTGTGCTATTGTTCGCGGGCCCGCTAAAAAGCGCCGCGTCGCTGTTTCGGCGAACGCAAATGCGGCGTTTCGCTTTGATCAACATTTATGTACCTATGTGGCACGTGTCGCATTCATTGCTACTCATCAATTGATTAGTCTTGCGCGAAGATTGCTTCCGGTTGGACGTCCGCATATGTCTTACTGAAATGCGAAGTACTTTAACGCGTTGATGTGCTTCCGTCGAAATAATTGTAATTAAGCAGCAACAGAAAAACGGACCTCGTATTCCCTACGTGCGAATACGAGGTCCGTTTTTCAGTGCGATTAGGTGTGCTAGTGCCATCGGTACGTGTTGGACTCGGAAATGAAGGACACCACAACTAAAGTGTACACCCGTTATTAAGTTAGTTAAAACGGCGGATTGCGGTGAAATAAAATAATGTGAATGCGATGTGGAATTAAATAAATTTCTGCATATCGTTTGAGTGTGTGTGTCTAACTGAGTGTGAGTGCCTCGTGCGTGCTCCGGTGGCGGCGCGCGCGGCACCGACCGAGTTACCAACGAAGGTAGCCCTCTGTTGTAGACCATATGATAGTAGGGCTCACTTCACAGTATTGTAAGATCGAATTGTTGTTACATAAATCCCAGTAGCCTTATGTAAGATACTTTATCTCTCATTTTGTTAGTGCGGGAAGAGTTTTAGCTCCAGGTCCGGCAAAGATGTTTAATCTATTAGTTTTTAGGTATCAGATTGTGCCCTTAATTAGCAAAAGGCTCACCTGCTACCGCGGACTCCGTCTGCCTCTTCGGTAATAATAGGCGTGATAGATTATTTTGATTACCTACACGTCGACTTTATGTGTGAATAGAGCGTTACGATCCTTTGAACTGCCGCCCCCGCCCCGGCCACCGCGCGTGCGCGCACAGCTGGCAAGTCGCCGGTCTGTTTGTGAAAGTGTGATTGACCTCAGGGCGGTATCAACGGTGTTGCCATGGGTAAGTTATGAGTAATATTATTTAATCAATTAATTTAAACGGGGTAAAATATTTATTCAATATACAAAAAAGGATAGCACGTATGTGGCCTTATTATGATACCAAATAATACCCTTATTGATCGGACACGAGTTTCTTTACAATCTGTATAATAGGCCTACACTGCGATTGTTTATAATTTAAACTAAAATGAGAGAGGCGTTCAACCAAATTTGTCCTAACTATTTAGGCCAAGATCCCTGGGCCGCCAAACATTACTTATTTTCTAAGTAACAAAATGTGTCTCGTAGAGTTGTATAAGAAAATACTTTGAAGGTATATACACCTGCTAGACTAGGAGTTTTAATTCAAGTCAGTAATCTGACATTAGCAGTGTTACCATTTTTTTTGTATTCTATAAATAGTGATGTAGTTCAGTCGACTTTATTCTCGACTAAGATTATATTTGTCACTTTATTCTCGACTAAGCTTAAAAATCATTAGAATTTACAATTTCATAGAAATAAAATAAACTTTCTACATGTTTTGAAATTGACGTCATAACATTTTCTGTATTGATTTCTCGTAATTACTCGATTTTCTCTTTATCCACGGAACAAACAGAAACAAAAAAAAAAAGCCTTAGAGCTGATGAAGTGAGGCCACCTTGCAATCATCAATCATCATTGCATGTATTTCTTACAACCGCTATTATTAAATAATTTATCTTATTTTATTTTCTCAACTAGCTGACCCACGCAGCTCCACCCGCGCTGTGTTTACGTTAACTAAACTTTCAATAATATACATTCGCATAGAATACAAAACCTCCTTTTTTAAAGTCGGTTAAAAACTTGGACCCACTTTGTACTTGCCCTCCGAAGCACGGAGACGTTTAGTTCAAACAAATGGCGTTAAACGGTCACCCATCTATTTAATGACCTTAGCCAACGTTGCTTAACCTGATCGATTTCCAAACATTGTTAACAACCGTCTATGAGTGTTCCCTTACAAATATTTATTATAATATAATAAAACTGTAACAGGTCCAATTCTGTACATTGAAGATATTTTGAAAATTATATTTGGAGGGCATTCTATAACCGATACTGAGGCCGAAAATGTATTTTTTTTAATTTTTGTCTGTCTGTCTGTCTGTCTGTATCACGGCTGAGCATCACGCCGAAACTACTGAATGGATTCAAATGAAACTTGGCATGATTTGAGATCTTACTACGAGGTAGGACTTTTTATCCCGTAATCTAGCACGGTTCTTTTGGGAGAGGGGATTAAAGTCAAAATGGGTAATTGGTTATACGCTTGGTCCGATTTTATCAATTTTTCTTTATAATATAATAAATATTAGTAAGGGAACACTCATAGAGAGTTGTTATCAAGGTTTTGTAATCGATCGGGTTAAGCAACGTTAGGTAAGGTCATTAAATAGATGGGTGACCGTTTAACGCCATTTGAACTAAACGGGTCCGTGCTTCGGAGAGCAAGTAAAACGTGGGTCCCAGTTTTTAACAGACTATAAAAAAGGAGGTTATGTATTCGATGCGAATGTCTGATATTAAAAGTTTAGTTAACGTAAACATAGCGCAGGCGGAGCTGCGTGGGTCAGCTAGTTTATTATAATTATAATGAAAAATGGTTAAAATCGGAGCAAGCGTATAACCAAGTACACATGCACAGCACACACAAGCCACCCGGGAAACTATCATCGTGCTCAAAGATACGGAGATCGCGGGGGAAACCTCCAATAGGCCCCCAGGATCCTGCGGGCGATCGACTGCGGTATGTGTCCCCCACGGCTGTCCACACAATAGAGGGGAGCTGCACCATATACCCCTCAGTGCAAGGCAAGGGCCTTTGAAGCCGCTGCCGGGGCGCATATAGCCCCCCGGGAATCTGTCACCGTTGTCACAGTTAAGGGGGTGGCGAAGGAAACATCCAATATGTCCCCGGGATCCCATGGGAAAGTCAACCTGGGTATTTGGGATTCTTACCCACTAAAACTCCCGTGGCTGTCACATCGGCACATGAGATGGAAACCTGGGTGCCTGGCCTTGAGTCCGCCACCGGGGAGCAAGCATATTATATCCCAGATTTACCTTATATTATATAGAATGATAATGATATAATATATATGATATAGAATGAACTTCTCTAGTACTTGATTGTTAAGTATGTACCTCCTTAGGTTTAGTCAACGTAGGCTAATTAAATTTATTTACTTAGATAAAACTTCTAAATAAATTCAGTTAATATATAAACCTTGAAAAAGTAAAAAAAATATCAAAAATAAAAAGTTTAAAAGTACACATAAAATTCCCAAAGAGAAATTTGAACCCGGACCCTGCTGTGCTTAGAAGACGCTTCCGTAACCTCCAGCCCACGGCTACTCTTATTCTATTATTCGAATTACTTGATCATATACTTGTTATAATATGTCTGCTCAGTCCCTAATGCATATAGCGTGATATTTTATCTTATGTATTAAAGTTATCCGTGTACAGTACCTAATTTACGTACTAAGCTAATCTAAGTGAGAATATTTGTACCGCCATCGGTTGAGTAATAATACTGCTTTTTAACCCTGATAAAGGATAAATTTAAAAAAGATCACTTCAGTGGCTTGCCTTTGAGCCCGCCACCGGGGGGCACAATAAAAAAATAACCTGTCACCGTGCTCAAAGTTTCGGGGATCACGGATAGACCTCCAATAGGCTCCCAGGATCCTGCGGGTGGTCGACCGCAGTGTGTAGGATTCTTAACCCCCACGGCTGTCAGCACAAAATATGGGGCTGCACCGGGTACCCCTCAGTGCAAGGCAAGGGCCTTTGAAGCCGCTGCCTGGGGCGCATTATAGCCCCCCGGGAATCTGTCACCGTTGTTACAGTTAAAGGGGTGGCGGGGGACACGTTTAATATGTCCCCGGGATCCTGTGGGGGATTCTTACCCACTAAAACTCCCGTGGCTGTCACATCGGCAGATGAGAGGGATACTTTGGTGGTATCGGCATGAGCTGTCCCTCAGTGCATTGCCTTTGAGTCCGCCGCCAGCGGGTATATTATATCCCGGGTATTTACCTACCTTATAATATATGGAATTGAGGAAATTCTATAGTACTTGATTGTGAATTATGTAGGTATCTCTTTAGGTTTAGTCAACGTAAGCTATAAGATCCAATACTACAAAAATCAATTAAGTTTCCACTAATATCTAAATCATAACATTAGAGAAAAGCTAACCACGTATGCATGATTTTAAATTTTTAAAAAGCATTAATTATAAAAAAATATATTAGAGATAGTGTGGAGTGCTGGAGTTAATATGAGTTAAATATTTAAAACATTGAATCTTAATATAAATAAAAAAAAATTAAAAACAAAGTTTAATAATACAAAAAAAAAATCCGCTCAGGGGTAGCGAACCCGGACAGTCCGTAATTAGAGGACGCTTCCGTAACCACTTGGCCAAGGAACTTTAATTTTTTCTTTCGAATTATTGTTATTGTTATTGTTGTTATTATTATTTATTATTATAATTATTGTATCTTATTGTTGTAATATATTTGTACCGCCATCGGTTGAGTAATAATACTTCTTTTTTACCCAGTAAAGGGATAAATTATGAAAAATATGAATTACTAATTCAATTAATTTTCTTAACGAATGTCTGTGCAAAATTTCAAGTCAATAGGACCAAGTAATCGCGTTCTCCCATACAAACTTTGCCCCCCCTGTTTGACCCCCTTAGAGGTTGAATTTCGCAAAATCGCGTCTTAGTGAGCACCTACGTCTTAAAAGGAACCCCCATGTAAAGTTTGAGACTCCTAGCACTTGTAGTTTCTGAGATTTCGTGATGAGTGGGTTTTAGTCTACTCTTTTATATAATAAGATTTGCAACAATAAACTCCGTAAAGGCGTACCATAGCCATTTAAAATTGGCGCCATTTTGTTTTTATAGAATAATAAAATGGCGTCTCACTCAACGTCAATTTCGTCACTTATTTGCTTACAGTCGCTGGAGTGCAGTCCTTAGTTATATGTTATAGTAGTATATTTTGTGCTTGTTGTGTTCAGTTTTCTTATTTGTTTATTTTTTCATTATTTATAATGGAACCCAAACCATCTACCTCAAGAGACGCTTCTTTTTATTCCAAGAGGAAGCGACAACGTCGTATCTTTTAACTTTTTGAGAAGGAAATGGTTGTAAATGCGTACAGATATGTATGGAATAACTAGTCTGCATTTCCGATTGATTTAGGTACCGAGCAATGAGGAATGTGTGAATACTACAGCAGGAATCTTGGGAATAATAATAAATAATAATAAATATTTATTTATTTCACAATAATAGTACATTATGGTAAGTTCATACATAAGTATATAATACATACAATATCAATTATAATGCACTACTGGTATTTAAAATAGGATACCCTGAGCTATAAGTACCAGTTTCCTTCCATCATGATACTGATACTATTACAGAATATTTGTTCAGTACAAATATCATCCAGATCTGTCTTCCAAATAGTAAAAGAATTTAAAGAGAACATGTAGTTAACGAGTCTGAAAAAAAACGGCACCAAAACTGAGTTAATCGACCGTGCTATCGATTAATTTATCTATACTTCTATACTATATTATAAAGAGGTAGGCCTTTTTTGTGTGACTGACTCAACACCGCAGAGCCGAAACTACCATACCATAGCTAGGACTACAAAATTTGGACAGGAGGTTCATTTTATGGCTTAACCAATCAATAAGAAAGGATTTTTGGAAATTCGAACTCTAAGGGTGTGAAATAGGGGTTGAAAGTTTGTATGGGAAAGGTGTAAAAATATTGTCTTTTAACTTGAAATTTTGCACTTAGACTCTTTAACGAAAATAATAAAACACGTGTATCAAAATTTTTCATAATTCGTCAGTTAAGGGTGTAATATGAACTAAAAGAGCTACGCCTTTTTCGCGTGACTGACTCATCAACGCAGAGCAGAAACTACCGAAGCAAAGACCAAAATTTGAACAGGAGATTCATTTTATAGCCTAGAGAACCAATAAGAAAGGATTTTTGGAAAATCGAACTCTAAGTGTGTAAAATACGGGTTAAAGTTTGTATGGGGTGGGTGTAAAAACATTGTATTTTGACTTGAATTTGTGTACTTAGACTCTTTACTAAAAATAATCAAACACGTGTATCAGCATTTATCATAATTCGTTAGTTAAGGGTGTAAATAAAGTTATATTATAAAGAGGGCCTGCTTCGCGTGGGTGACTCAACACCGCAGAGACGAAACTGCCGAAGCTAGGCATACAAAATTTGGACAGAAGGTTCATTTTATGGTTTAACCAATCAATAAGAAAGGATTTTTGGAAATTCGAACTCTAAGGGTGTGAAATAGGGGTTGAGAGTTTGTATGGGATGGGTTCAAAAACAATGTCTTTTGACTTGAAATTGGGTAATTAGACTCTTTATCAAAAATAATAAGACACGTGTATCAGCGTTATTCAGAATTCCTTAGTTAGGGTTGTAAAATAGAGAATGAAAGTTTGTATAGGATGGGTGTAAAAACATTGTCTTTTGACTTCAAATTTTGTAATTAGACTCTTTAATAAAAATAAAAAGATACGTGTATCAGCGTTTTTCAGATTTCGTCAGTTTATAGTGTAAAATAGGGAATGAAAATTTGTGTGTTAAAAAAACATATTGTATCTATCTATTGACCTGCCCTACCACCACCTCTATGAGCAGTATTATTATCATCTTACGTGACATGAGGTAGAGACGTCAATATACATAGTCTATACCTCTGTCCCTTTCTATCGAGAAAGTAAGGTGAAAATAATATTGTTATTATAGGTGATGGTACAGTGGCTGCAATTTAGCAAGCATACTATTTTAAAAGAATAATAAGACACGTATTTTTGTGTTTGTGAAAATTTATCACATAAGGGAATTAGATAAGATTTGAACCTTTGTATGGTGTTTTTTTTTGTTTATTGATTTGATATAAATGTATTAAATACATATGAACCACACATACTCTTACTTAAAAGCACCTTCAACTGAATTAAATTAAGGGATACGATTTGTATTGTATGATAGGATAGCAGCTAACAGTAATGGATATAAAATAATTGATACGGCTGTGGTGGATACGCGTGGTGTAGACACGGAAGACACAATACATTAGAGTGTTTTAAACCAATAACAGTTTTTGATTTCTATCAATACGTCATGACTTCCACCTCATAGCCTCAAATTATAGGTAAGGTATCCATACTTTATTCTAATCGGGAATTAACGCGATTTACCTTATATTAAGTTTGATAATGGAACGCGAAAGTCTAAAAGTATATAAGGTATCCATATATTATAATTTGATAAGTAATTTTAATCCCCTTCACATGTGCAAGTGTGCAATGGGATAAGATTACAGTTTAGATTATATAAAATAATATTGTTACGTGCGGGTGGGTAATCAAATGCCGATTAACGTAAAAGAAGATTTTATTCCACGTACACTCACTCTGTATACACTTTACAGACAGTATACACACAAGGCACAGTAGTCCGAGTCGCACAGTACTTCACAATAGTCCAAAGTCTTCGCAAGGGTCGCTGGTACAATTCTCTTCGATCGCTTCCTTAAGATGTTTCCGCTGTCGCTTGTAAACACAAACTGACTGGGCGCCTCTATGCGTCGGCTTATATACCTAAATTAACAGAGGGGTGGAACTCTCTCGAATGTAGTCGTAAGTACTTGTATAGTCTAGTACTTTCGAGCCGATACAATAGCGGCGTGACCTTCGAGAATGAACTAACAATAGGCGGGGGCAGTGAACCGAGCGCGAGCGTTTAGGTAGGTACATACGTACTTGCCGAATTTGAGGGAAGTACTTTCTATTGAAAATTCCAGATTTTTCGGTACGAATCGATAGTAGACCTATAGACTAACAATGCGTTTTAAGATCATTGCAATTAAGTAATAATTAACCGAGTAATTAACACTTTTATCTCCCGGTCGTAACACTACCCCCCTCTTAGTTATGCTCGTCCCGAGCATCATTATCACCATGATAACGTGCCAATCTATCCAGGTGAACTATCTTAGGTTTGCCTCGGGGTCCCTTCTTGATGCGGTAGGTGACGTCGTTGATCCTCGTAATAACAGTAAAGGGTCCTTCCCAGCGGGCTTGAAGTTTCGGAGACTTCCCTTTTCTGCGAAGCGGATTGTGAAACCACACTAGCGTTCCTTCATCGAAACCGTTGGTATTCGCATTTCGATCGTAGCGGGTCTTCATCCTCTCGCTGGTCTTCAGACTGTTCTCCCGCACTCTCTTGTGCACTTCGTCCAACTGATTTTGAAGATTGCACACATAGTCCGTAACGGGTTTAGGACTGTCAGGTGGGGTACCCGTTATTGCGTCCACCGGAAGTCTCATCTCTCGGCCGAAGTTCACCTTGGCTGGCGTGTTCCCCGTACTATCATGTACTGCAGATCGATAGGACATCAGGAACAAAGGGATGTACTGATCCCAGTCCTTTTGATGATCATCCACTACCTTGGCCAAGTGATTCTCTAGAGTTTTGTTAAATCTCTCGACCATTCCGTCAGATTGCGGATGTGCTGGTGTCGTACGGGTCTTGTGGATCCCAAGAAGTTTGCACATTTCTTGAAATACGGCAGATTCGAAGTTACGTCCTTGGTCCGAATGAATTTCCATGGGTACACCAAATCGACATATCACCTCCTGGACCAGTTTCTTGGCTACCGTTACTGCTTCTTGGTTGGGTGTTGCGAACACCTCAGGCCACTTACTGAAGTAATCCTGCACTACTATTATGTACTTGTTCCCATCGTCAGTCTGTGGAAACGGCCCAGCTACATCAATCGCGATGCGCTCCCATGGTGCCCCAACGTTATACAGCTTCAGCTGTCCCTTACTTCTGGTTTGCGGGCCTTTTACCGAGGCACAAGCAGTACATTTACGGCACCAATCTTCGACATCTTCACGGCATCGTAGCCAGTAGAACCGCTGTCTGACTTTAACGAGGGTTTTCTTGACTCCAAGATGACCACCAGAGACACCATCATGGACGTGCCGTAGAAGAGGGGCCACCATGATTCGTGGTATTACCACTTGCAGAGTGATTTCCCTTCCGTCGTTGGACTCCCATTTTCTGCACAGCAGATTGCCTTCCAGAACTAAGCTGTCCCACTGAGCCCAATAACTTTTAGTAGTCGCGCTGTAAGCAGACACATCCTTCCATTGGGGTTTGTTTCCACTTTGCTTCCAGCGCAGTATAGGTCCAAGATCATCATCTTCTTCTTGGGCCTTCCTCATATTGGGTCCAGTCCACTCATCGTCTAAGCCATACGTCCTTATAAGGTTTACTTCTTCTCGGGCTTCATTTTTACCACAGTGCTTGCAGTCGTCAGCGCACGGTCTTCGTGACAGAGCGTCCGCGTTATTGTGTCCTTTTCCACTGCGATGCTCGGTTACAAAGTTGAACTCCTGCAATTGCTCTATCCACCTTGCTACCTGTCCTTCCGGATTTTTAAACTGTAACAACCACTTTAATGCTGCATGATCGGTTCTAACCGTGAACTGTCTTCCTATAAGGTATTTCTGAAAATGTTGTAAAGTCTTTACCACAGCAAGTAATTCACGGCGGGTAACACAGTAATTTCTCTCTGGTTTTGAAAGTGCTTTACTGAAGTATGCAATTACCACCTGGCGGTCCCCTTGTGTTTGCGACAACACTCCACCGATTCCCGTATTACTAGCGTCCGTGTCCACAGTAAACCTTCCGTCCCTGCTTGGGTAACCCAATATAGGAGCTTCACAAAGCCGTTGCTTAAGTTCACTAAAAGCATTCTTGCAATTCGAGTCCCAGATGAAATCGCGTTTATCCTCTGTTAATTGATGTAATGGTTTTGCCACGTCCGAAAAATTCTTAATGAAGCGCCTGTAGTAAGTGCAAAGCCCAAGGAACGCTCGCACTTCCGTCTTATTTTTCGGTGTAGGCCATTCCTGAACAGCTTTTATCTTTTCAGGGTCGGTTTTTACTCCATCCGCCGAGATGACATGTCCTAGGTAACTGACTTCCTTCTGAAATAGAGCACACTTCTTTGGACTCAGTTTCAGATTTGCTTCTCGGATCCGGGTGAACACTTTCTCCAGGTTCTTCAGGTTCTCCTTGAAGCTGCGTCCCATCACAATCACGTCGTCGAGATAAACCAGGCATACGTCCCCAAGGAGGCCTACCATCACCCTCTCCATAAGGCGCTCGAAAGTTGCTGGAGCATTACATAAACCGAAGGGCATGACGTTGAAATGCCACAGTCCGTTCCCAATTCCAGTACTAAAAGCCGTCTTCTCTTTATCTTCTGGACTTAATTCCACCTGCCAGTAGCCACTCTTCAAATCAATGGTCGAGAACCACTTCATGCCACTGAGCATGTCCAGCGTATCATCAATTCTCGGCAGGGGATAGCTGTCCTTTTTCGTGACGTTATTTAACATTCGGTAGTCAACACAAAACCTCGTACTTCCATCCTTCTTCTTTACTAGCACCACAGGTGATGACCATGGGCTTGTAGAGGGTTCGATGATCTTGTTTTCAGCCATGTCTTTAATCATTTCGGCTACCTCTGTTTCTTTTGCCCACGGTATACGTCGAGGTCTCTGTTTAATAGGCCTGGCATCGCCTGTATCAATCTGGTGCTTTACAAGGCCTGTTCTACCACAGTCATTTCCGGTTGCAAAAATGTCCCTGAATGTAACCAAGAGCTCTTTGGCTTGCTGCAGTTCCAGTGGTGATAAATTTTCCTTACAATCTTCCAAAAGCTGTCGAATGTGATCATTTTTGGTCGAACTTACATTTTGATGAACTGCGGAAGTGTCTAACCGTTTCAGGTACTTTACTTCTTCACATCTTCCAATCAGGCTATTCTTCCTCAGACGAACTTCTTCATTACTCAAGTTTAAAATTCTTACTTTTGCTATTCCTTTTGTCATAAGTAATGTCCTGGCCGTGATTATCTGTGGATGATTGCAGGAGTCTTCTACTATAACACATTTGTTTGATTTGATCTTCTTAGGGAATTTCACTGATACTAAATTTTCAGATCTTGGAGCCAGTATGAAATCCTTTAAACAATAAAGACTGCATGGGTGTGATCCTTGCAGACAAACTTCTTGATCAGGGAACCTTAATACTCCTTTATCAATATCCAAAATGCATCGCTGATTTTTCAAGAAGTCCAGACCCAGAATGCAATCATCCGTAATATTAGCGATAAGAACTGAGTGGATGTATGTTCGGTCACCAATATTAATCTCTACGTCTGTATCACCGAGGACGGAGACTGGCTGGCCGGTTGCTGTCTGGAGACGACATGGTGGGGATTGCCTTTTCCACATAACAGTGCGTTTCAGTAGCTCTGGTCTGACTATAGTCCGCGAAGCTCCAGTGTCTACTGTCAAACTGCATGTCTGATTATTTAATGTTCCCTCGATGGTCAGACTATTTCCGTTGCGAACTTGAGTAATGGTGATGGTGGGGGCCTTATTGTTACCAGCCAGCACCCGCCCCGCGGTCCTGGCGACACTTAGTTTAACGACAGGTCTTGGTCTACTTGGGTCCCGGAACTCGTGACCCTCCTTCTCTTTTTACGGCATTCCAGTCGAATATGCCCCTTTTCTCCACAGCCATAGCAAGTGGGGATATACTGAGGCTTCCTGTCATCAGATGCTATTTCTCGGATTTTATGTACCCGAGTGTCTTGACGTACAGCTTCCACTTCGAGAGCATGAGCCAATGCGCTCTTTAGCGTCGAATGATGGCTCAGACGAACGGCAGCTCTGACTTCCACGTCCCGTATGCCATCCACGAATGCCTGTAGAAGATTCACCTCCACAGTCGCCGGTGCCGATGTGTATGCACGACGCACCAGCCTTTCCACCTCAAGCGCCCACTGTTGGAGGCTTTCCCCAGCCTTTTGAGTCCGCTCGCGGAGTTGTGCTCGAAAGACATGTTCTAGGTGTTTTTCACCATAACGCGTCTCTAATGCTTCTAATAGAGCATCCAACGTCCGTCCTTCAAGTGGCAGGTTTTCCAATATCATCAGAGCGTCTCCTCGCAGGGCAAGCGTGAGGGCCATAAAAGATTGGCCATCAGTCCAACCGTTTCCGTTGGCCAGTGTTTCGAACTGGTAGCGGAAGGCTGTCCACGACGAAGACCCGTCAAAGTGCGGAAGATCGAGTTTCGCTGCTGATGGTGCTGCTGAAGCCACAGTTAGCGGTTGGCGAGTTTCTAGTTTACGGATGCGGTGGTCGTGGTCATCAATTCGGCCTTCCAGGTTCTCAGCTTTAAGAGTAACCTCTTTGACGTCCGCTTCCAGTTTCATAACTTTCTCACCGAGTATAGTAATGCCGGCATCAATCTTACCCAGAACGGCCTCCTGGTTGGCCTGGATGGCTTCTTGGGTAGCCTGGATGTCACGGCGGGTAGCCTCCTGATTTACCTGAATAGCTTCTTGGATGTCACGGCGGGTAGCCTCCTGATTTACCTGAATAGCTTCTTGGATGTCACGGCGGGTAGCCTCCTGATTTACCTGAATAGCTTCCTGGATCTCGCGGCGAGTAGCCTCCTGGTTCGCCTGGATACTCTCTTGAATAGCGGCTAGCAGGCTTGTCAGGTTCAGCTCTGTCGTGTTTCCTCCTGGTGGTGCGGTACCAGATGACGTGGCAGTCTCAGGCTGAGACTCCTCCTCTTGACCACGGCGACGTGCAGCATCCATCTCCACCTGTCTTCTTGTTCGCGGAGTACGCACTTCTTCTTCACGCGGCAGAATCGGCATTCCGCTTCTGACACCAATTGTTACGTGCGGGTGGGTAATCAAATGCCGATTAACGTAAAAGAAGATTTTATTCCACGTACACTCACTCTGTATACACTTTACAGACAGTATACACACAAGGCACAGTAGTCCGAGTCGCACAGTACTTCACAATAGTCCAAAGTCTTCGCAAGGGTCGCTGGTACAATTCTCTTCGATCGCTTCCTTAAGATGTTTCCGCTGTCGCTTGTAAACACAAACTGACTGGGCGCCTCTATGCGTCGGCTTATATACCTAAATTAACAGAGGGGTGGAACTCTCTCGAATGTAGTCGTAAGTACTTGTATAGTCTAGTACTTTCGAGCCGATACAATAGCGGCGTGACCTTCGAGAATGAACTAACAATAGGCGGGGGCAGTGAACCGAGCGCGAGCGTTTAGGTAGGTACATACGTACTTGCCGAATTTGAGGGAAGTACTTTCTATTGAAAATTCCAGATTTTTCGGTACGAATCGATAGTAGACCTATAGACTAACAATGCGTTTTAAGATCATTGCAATTAAGTAATAATTAACCGAGTAATTAACACTTTTATCTCCCGGTCGTAACAATATTATCGAAACCAATATCCTCATTATGTCACCTACTTACCTACCTACAGACAGATCTTTTCAATTTAGCGTCAACAATTTCCGGTGAAAATTCTTATGATAATACTATAAACGAATTTCAAGGTCAAACCTTATAATATTTTGTTGGAGTCGATCTACGAGAAGAATGTTTTCCCATGGACAGTTATATGGTTGGTCTATAGTCATCTTGATGAACACTAATTGGAAGAAAAAAAGTCGTGTATTCATTAATTTTACTTTAATGATTTTACTCCTTCTTCATGTACAAAAACTATAGTCTGATCCGGATCTACGATTTTTTCGAACCAGGTCAGAAAGTTGATAGAGGCTGATCCGGATCTACGATTTTTTCGAACCAGGGCAGGAAGTTGATAGAGGCGCCCCTCTTGCGATTCAGATAAATTACTTAAAAAAGTTCACAAGTATAGGTAATATAATGGTTGGCATTATTCCTGAATAGGAAATTAAGAACCCTTAAATGAATTTGTACTCTTTATTAACTATTACTCTGATTTCTTTAATTAATCATATGCGAATCGTCATCGTGAGATTGTTACCAGCTTTCAGTGAAGGAATACATCGTGAGGAAACCTGCATGTCTGAGAAAGCCTAACTGCCTAGTGTGTGGTCAGACACCCTGCCTGGTAACCGATGGGTCGTGGGTACGATTCCCGCCAAGTGTCTGGGTGTAGTTTATCTATATAAGTATGTATTTACAAAAAAAAAAGTATATAAGTATTAGTATCAGTTGTCTGGTTTCCATAGTACAGGCTCTGCCTAGTTTGGGATCGGATGACCGTGTGTGGATTGTCCCAAGATATTATTATTATTATTAACTATCTTTCAAATGATGTGTGACGTCATCCAACCCGCACTTGGCCAGCGTAGTGGACTATGGCCTAAGCTTCTACATTTTTATGGGAGGCCCGTGTCCAACAGTGGGACAAAAACAAGGTCTGGTAAAAAAAAATAGGTTTCCATGGTGTAACGTAAAGTTTCTGGAACATTCTATAGTTTGTGTATGCCACCTGTCGACAAGTTGTATATATTTTTTTTGGATTGTTTCTCCTAAGAGGCAAAATAGAGAAGGAATGTTTGCAATTTGTCCAATTTACGTGAAACTAAACATGGTTATTCCTCTTCAACTAATTATTTACAACGGGTTATTCTAAATTCAATTTATAAAAGAAATCCAAAAAAAAGTATAAAATGGTTTGGATAGGAAAAAAATAAAGTATTTGGAAGAAAAAAAGTATTTTCCAAATTTTATGTTTTTATTGCTTTAAAAACTTATTTTTGTGTGCTTTTAGCACATACTATCAATTTTTTGTTATCTTTAAATGTTTCAAAGCTGGTTTGACAATTAATATTATTATTTATAATTAATATATTCCTTTTTAATTAAATTTATTGACGCTCTATTTCTCTCTTCTCGCCACTTTAGATTCATTGCTGAAAAAACTCTTACTTACGTAACTATTTAACGGTAAACTGTGTACCGTGTAACTATTTAACGGTACACTGTGTACCGTTAAATAGTTAAGTACCCATAATGAGTAGGTATTTTGTTTTACGCATCACAGTAAAGGTTGAAAATAAAGTATTTTCACATTTATTTGTATGTAAAAGTATAAAGTATAATTACCAAAAATAAAGTAGGATACGTTATTATAAAGTATGGTTGGCAACCCTAACTGTAGGTAAGGTTATTCTTTACACATATTATAATTTAAACATAACATTTTGCCACCCGTGCGAAGCCGGGGTGGGCCGCTAGTTATAAATAAATGTCACAGATTCAGACTCTGAATGTACTTAGTTCGTCAGATTTAGAATCAGTTTACATAACTTAATAGTTTTATTTCATGGCTCCCTATTAATATCCTGTATCTGTATTCTCATTTTTATTTTAAGAGGTATTTTACAAAATATTTGTCGCTCTACTACTTAAAATAAATGTGTTAAAAACTATTTTAAAAAAATATAAACCGACTTCAAAGTAAATTATCTAAAAAGCATAAAATAACGAAAATATATTGAAGTCGGTGCTAGCACATCATGTTAACTAAGACTAGCACGAGCTGACGGTCGGTCGTCGGGTTTTTTTAAATAGTTTATATAACACTTTTTAGTGACTTTTATTTTAGAAAAAACTATTTTTTTTTAAATAAAAACCGACTTCAAAGTAAATTATCTAAAAAGCTTAAAACAACGAAAATATATTGAAGTCGGTGCTAGCACATCATGTTAACTAAGACTAGCACGAGCTGACACCGACTTCAATATATTTTCGTTATTTTAAGCTTTTTAGATAATTTACTTTGAAGTCGGTTTTTATTTTTTTTTAAATAGTTTATTTAACCCTTTTTAGTGACTTATTTTAGCAAAATAGGTATCAGCACTATCAAGCAACTCGAACGTCTACGATACAGTAACTTACTAAAAACATAAAAAGTTTATATCTCTTAAACTACTGGACCGATTTTGATGAAACTTGTACTCTACCCTAAGTTGAAAAATACTCTAACTATTGCAAAAAGAATTTTCGAAATAGGACCTGTAGTTTCTGAGAAATCCGCGGACAAACCTACATACATACATACATATATACACACATCAAAAGTGTCTAGGGATCAAGCATTTTTAAGCGGATTTCTTGAGATTGAGATGTGGCTTTGTAATAAATTTATGATTTTATAAATTTATATGGATCCTTTTTGGTGCATTTCATAATTTGAATCAGGAACTGTGAATCAAATTCGAGTAAAAGATGAAAATCAGCTGTCAATATTTTCCCTATAAAAACATACAACGCATTGAAGACATTATTAGTGCTACTGTTTCCCTACTACTGATTAAAACCAACGTTATTATGGAGCGGCGACGTCATTTAAGCAGGGAAGAAATGCTCAGAGCCGTGGGAATGATAGAAGCTGGTTCCCGGCAACGTACTGTGGCTTTAGCTCTGAATACAAGTCAGAGTGTTATCAGTCGACTTTGGACACGTTACCGAAGCACTGGTACCGTGGCTGAGCGCCATGGAGGACGGTATCGCTGCACCACACGGAGACAAGACCGATATATTCAAATCTTAACTCGAAGAGCTCCAACAATAACTGCCATGATGTTAGCCGTGAGGCTTCATCACTCTTCAGGGAACTTAATTAGCGACCAAACAGTCAGAAACCGCTTGCATGAAGTGAACCTTCATTCCCGAAGACCGCTACGGGTACCACCTATAGCAATGCACAATCGTAGGATTCGATATCAATGGGCTCTTGAACACAGAAATTGGGCAGAAGAACAATGGCGTTTCGTGTGCTTTTCTGATGAGTCTCGTTTTGGTATGAGACCGGATACAAGACGTATACGACACTGGAGAACCCCTGGACGCCAACAGCGATTAAAATCCTGCCAGGAAGTCCATCCTTATAGTGGTGGAACCATCATGGTATGGGCGGGTATTTGGATCGGCGGAAGAACTGAGTTGATTTGGATCAGAGGCAACCTCAACGCTCAAATTTATGCTGAGACGATTGTATCAGACGTCATCGTTCCTCTACAAGTGCAAATCGGTCCCTTATTTCAGTTAATGCATGATAATGCACGACCGCACACCGCAAGAGTTGTAAGACAGACTCTCGCCGCAGCTAACATCAATGTCCTGCCCTGGCCTGCTCAGTCGCCAGACTTGAACCCGATTGAGCATGCATGGGATATGCTACAGAGAAGAGCTCTGCCGAATATGGAGGGTATCCAG
Source organism: Furcula furcula (assembly GCA_911728495.1). Lineage (NCBI taxonomy): Eukaryota > Metazoa > Arthropoda > Insecta > Lepidoptera > Notodontidae > Furcula > Furcula furcula. The sequence continues at coordinate 1,918,917 of OU452243.1, forward strand.
TCGCAAGAAGACCTTTTTTTGTTGTTGCAACGAACATGGGCGGCCATTCCACAGCGTGATTTGGATGAACTCATTTTGAGTATGCCAAACCGATGTTCTTGTGTTGTTAGTGTTCGCGGTAGAAACACGGATTATTAATTGTTTAAGTTACCCAATAAAATTTTAAAGAAAACTGTTATTTCAGTCTTTTTTTCGAACTTTTGTGTTAGTGGTTCAAATGTCAAAAATCCCTTTATTAGGAAAATGGCAAATTTCTTTATTAATGCAAAGGTGACTTGGTTTATCGTTACTGTGACAAACGAAAACACTTTATTTGATGAATCCTTAAAGAAAATTTTAATTAATATCAATCAGGAGAAAAGTTATTGCAAAAATATATGTTGATCCCTAGACACTTTTGATGTGTGTACATACATACATACACTCATAAAATTTGCTAAATTTGTTTAGAAGCCCACATAGACTAACATATATTAATATTACGCATTTTTATTAATATTACATACATACGCGTCGAATAGAGAACCTTCTTTTTGAAGCCGGTTAAAAAAAATAGGTATCAGCACTATCACGCAACTCGAACGTCTACATACGTTACAGTAACTTACTGAAAACATAAAAAGTTTATATCTCTTAAACTACTGGACCGATTTTGATGAAACTTGTACTCTACCCTAAGTTGAAAAAAATACTCTAATTATATAAGAATTTTTGAAATCGGGCCTGTAGTTTCTGAGAAATCCGTGAACAAACCGACATACATACATACACGTTAGTAAGTCGATCGATTATGGAACATCACTATTTTAGCTGGTCACCCTATTATACTTCATTGACAGTTCTACCTGTCATTTTACTGACTCGAATTAAAAATCCTAGTTGTGCTTATGCCGCAGGCCAATTTTCTGGTAACAAGAAAATAAAAATTAGGCTCACTTTTATTAGTCTAACTGCCACACTCACAAACGTAAATTAGCGTTAATTGTAGTTAAGGTTTTTATAACTTCATTATTTCGACTATCTGATCTTTACTAGCTGGCCCACGTTACTACGCCCCGCGCGTCCTGCGCTTTTTCTGGATATTTATTCACAAAACGTATTCAGTAAATTTCGTGTTTTAATTTCTTCGCCTTAACAGCCAGACGAATTGATACATTCAGAAGATCTATCCACAGTCCACCAAACAAATATAGAGGATAGTAACTATTTAACCCCCTGCGTTGAATATCTTAGTGAAGTCATAAATCAGTCATCCACTGTCCGAATGTTATGTTTCTAGGTTCGATGCAAGTTTTAATTTGATTGCACGACAATACACGTGCACATACGGCAAGAGCCACTAGAGCTGCTCTAGAGGAGGCTGATATCCAGGTTGACGGGCTTGTTGGTCTACTGGTTAGACACCCTGGCTGCTACCAATAGGTCGTGGGTTCAATTCCCGTCAAATGTGTGGGTGTTACTTAGCTATTTAAGTATGTAAAAAAAAGTATAAAAGTATTAGTATCAGTTATCTGATTTCCAGAGTACAGGCTCTGCCTAGTTTGGGATTGGATGACCGTATGTGGATTGTCCCAAGATGCTATTACTATACTACTACTATTACTTTCTATCAGGTTTTGCACTTTTTCTTCAAGAATTTGCTCCCAGTAAGATTTGAGCAGCCTAAAGACGTTAGATATTAAGTCTTTTGTGTCTGGTAATTTCAACCATATTTTTTTGTAAACACATACTTAAATAAATAAATAACACCCAGACACTTGGTCGGAATCGAACCCACGACCCATCGGGTAGCAGCCAGGGTGTCTTACCACTAGACCAACGGGTCCGTCTTGCCTTGAAGTGTACCTTGAAAGTGTGTATACACAAAGACTCGACGACCCAATAATCTATTCATATAAAATTACTTGTCCTGGCTGACTGACTGATTCATCAACGCACAGGCCAAACCGCTGGACCTAGAAAGCTGAAATTTGGACAGTAGGTTCTTCTTATGACGCATCCACTAAGAAAGGATTTTTGAAAATTCGACTCCTAAAGGGATTAAATGGGGTGTTTTCTTGTGTATGAAACTTTTTATTGTATGGTTCGATTGACTTGAAATTTACTGAAAATATTCTCGAAATAAAATAAATCAATACGTGGTTCGCGAATTTTCAAAAACAACCTTTGGGGGTGTTAGGGGTTGGTAAACTCTGTAAAAAAAAATAATAACACGTGTTAAGGGGATTAAAATTAATTTAAAATTGATTTAAAATTAATTACTCATCAAATTTTAATATTTGGATACCTGATCTATATTTTGAGGCTATGAGGTGGAAGTCTTGACGTATTGATAGAAATCAGAAACTGTTATTGTTTTAAAAAACTCTAATGTATTAATTTAATTCAGATGAAGATGCTTTTAAATGAAGAGTTTGTGTGGTTCATATGTATTTAATTTATCAAATCAATAAACAAAAAAACACCATACAAAGGTTCAAATCTTATTTTATAACCTTAAGTGATGATTTACATAAAACAGAAATACGTGTCTTATCAAAATAATAATAATACCAGCCTTTGTTTATGTCCCACTGCTGGGCACGGGCATCCCCTCAAGATGAAGTAGCTTAGGCCATAGTCTACCACGCTGGCCAAGTACAGGTTGGCGGACTTCACACGTCATTCGAAAGCTAGTTAGGCTTTCTCAGACTCCTTCACCGAAAGCTAGTGACAATCGCACAAAGACGATTCACACAGTCATGATTAATTAACTAAATCAGAGGTGAGACCCGGGGTTCGAACCTGCGCACCTTGTTTCCAAGGCAAGCGCTTGCCCACTGAACTGTTACAGCTACAACGTACGTACGTGTCTTATTATTCATATTACGTAAATATAATGCGTGCTGAATTGCAGGTCAATAGACAGATACAAAATATTTTTAACACACAAACTTTCATTCCCTATTTTACACCCTCAACTGACGAATTCTGAAAAACGCTGATACACGTATCTTATTATTTTTATTATAGAGACTAATTACAAAATTTAACGTCAAAAGACAATGTTTTTACACCAATCCCATACAAACTTTCATCCTCTATATTACAACCTTAACTGACGAATTCGGTAAAACGCTGATATACGTGTCTTATTATTTATTTATTTATTTATTCTTCATGCACAATTGTACATAGGCGCTATTATTGCCACCAATCCAATAATAAATTATTAATTTTGATAGAGTCCAATTATTAATTATTAATTTCCAATTATTAATTCAATTATTAATTTTCAATTCCAATTATTATTCCAATTATTAATTTTGATAAAGAGTCTAAATACAAAATTTGAAGTCAAAAAACATTGTTTTTGCACCTATCCCATAGAAACTCTCAACCCCTATTTCACACCCTTAGAATTCGAATTTCCAAAAATCCTTTCTTATTGATTGGTTAAGTCATAAAATTAACCTCCTGTCCAAATTTTGTAGTCCTAGCTTCGGCAGTGTCGTCTCTGTTGAGTCACCCACGCGAAACAAGCCCACCTCTTTATAATATAACTTTATTTACACCCTTAACTAACGAATTATGATAAATGCTGATACACGTGTTTGATTATTTTTAGTACAGAGTCTAAGTACACAAATTCAGGTCAAAATACAATGTTTTTACACCCACCCCATACAAACTTTTAACCCTTATTTTACACACTTAGAGTTCGATTTTCCAAAAATCCTTTCTTATTGGTTCTCTAGGCTATAAAATGAACCTCCTGTTTCGGCTCTGCGTTGATGAGTCAGTCACGCGAAAAAGGCGTACTTCTTTTAGTTCATATTACACCCTTAACTGACGAATTATGAAAAATGCTGATACACGTGTTTTATTATTTTCGTTAAAAAGTCTGAGTCCAAAATTTCAAGTTAAAAGACAATGTTTTTACACCCTTCCCATACAAACTTTTAACCCCTATTTCACACCCTTAGAGTTCGAATTTCCAAAAATCCTTTCTTATTGATTGGTTAAGCCATAAAATGAATCTCCTGTCCAAATTTTGTAGTCCTAGCTTTGGTAGTTTCGGCTCTGCGGTGTTGCGTCAGCCACGCAAAACAGGCCTACCTCTTTATAATATAGTATATATTCTATGAACTACGCACCTATACTACATCTACGTCAAAGTGTGTCTTGTTACGGTCTCATTGCAGCGACATTTATTTTTAAATTTGTGTATACTTGAAGTTTGAACCTTTCGCATCTAGTACCTATAAATTGGCCCGCAGGCCAAACTAGTAAATATGTTTAGATCGTTTGTATATACTAGTACTACTAATAAATACTAATACTACTAGATACGCGGTATAATGTCTGGCGGCCCTGGGATCTTGGACTAATTCAACTAACGTGAACTATCCGGCACCTCAAAATAGGTAGACTACTAATGTCTTAAGGTATGATTCCGCAGGCGACGACAGGCCACAGGCGACAGTGACAGACAGCTTCTGTTGCCGCCTATATATAGATTCCGAAGACAAGCATTTACGTCGTTGCATTACTAACTTTCTCACAGCAAGTTTGTGTTCTTTAAGACTTCAATCTTTATAATTAGTATTATTGCAGTCCCTTAAGCACGATGTTGAGATTCCACGTAGTTTTTTATTTAGTACAAAGCTCAATTTAAAAAATGTGATCAGACTCGCGCACTGAAGGTTCCATACCATAATATTAATGTAACACCTCAGATAGCAAAAAAAATCAAATCGCAAAACTGTTTTTTTTTTTAGATTTACTAAACTGTTCCTGTTACATATAGATAAGACATGTTGTACCCATAATTATTTTAGATTTTTCTCTCCACAAACTTCGGAGATAAGGTATATTTTTTTGACATTTTTGAATATAAGCCAAAAACTACGTGACATAAACCAAAATAAAATGTGCAAATGAAACCCTTTCATATGATACCCCACTCGATATAGTAGTCTCAATTTGAAATTTTGAGACCCCATTTCGACCATTAGGTATATATAAATTCAGCCATATTAAACAAAAGTAAACGGATTTTTTTTTTTCAGTTGCGATGAGTTTGGGTAAGTAAGATGTAAAACTATTTCAAGTTTCAAATCGATATCACCAGAGGTTCCTGAAATACATATATAGGTGTGACAGACGGACAGACGAAGTCACCATAATGGTTCCTTTTTTTACCTTTTAGGTATGGAACCCTAAAAAGGGGGTCAAGTGGGAGTCGCGCTTCCTCACCAAGCTTTCCGTACCTACTTTGGACTGCTGTAGCAAATGTATATCTTACTGGAAGTCTACTGAACATAAACTAACATACGTTTTAACTTTTATTAATTAGCGTATAGTCCGGTAACTTAAAGTACCGGATTCCGGTTCCAGCTGCTCACAACATTTAGGGCGAATTGAGAACACATAATTTATTAACCATACAAAAAAAATTCAAAAAAGAAATACGTACCATACGCGTCGCTGTGCGAATGTTCCGCGTGTTCGCTGCGATAGTCCCCGTCCCCGGCGCCGGCAGCGGTGGCGCGTGTATCATGTGTCTCCTCACTCTTGCAGCTGACAGCGAGCGACTGCTCCTGCTCGTCCAATACTTGCTGCGATCCAATCACGGCTGGCCCGACTGTGCTGACAGAAGAGTCTGTAACGGGAGCGCCCGTGACTAAATACTAACGTTGAGAGGCAAGCGACGAGTAAGCATGGACCACTTATGCCATGGACGAACAGTAATTTCTTGACATTTTTGATTAAACTAAGTGACATAAACCAAAATAAAAATCTGTTGTAAGATGTGAAAATAAAACCCTTTCATATGATACCCCACTCGATATAGTGTCTTACTCTGAAATTTTGATAACCCATTCCGAGACCCATTTAAAAAAGATTAAACAAAAATATTTATTTTTTCATTTCCGATGAGGTTGGGTAAGTAAGATCATTTTTTTTTTTTTTTTGGGAATGATAGACGCTGTTGGCCGCAGATGGCCATTACAGCTTCACCGGACAATAGGAGAGACGAGCGTTTAAAGCGCTCTAGCCTTAACGGCAGAAGTAGCGACGAGCTCAAGGGCACCTCAGGGAGGCACGGCCTCGGCTTGGGCTGTCGCTTAAGAGAGGGCTGAGTTTACCACCGGTTCACAACGCGCCCCCACTGAGAAGAACCGGCAAGAAACTCAGTGGGGTGATGCACATCGTTGAGGTCGCATACGTACGACCCTTCGGCCTCGCCGGCGAGACCGGTGTCTGATAGCTAGTGTAGCATACGGTTGTCGGGGAGGGTTCGGCGCATCCCGGTCCAATAGGACTGTCATGGGGTCGGGAGGGTCGAGCAGTACGTGCCGTGGTCTGCGGCGCGAGTCAGAAGGACTAGGGGCGTAATCGGCGGCGGCGCGGATTAACCTGTTCGCGTGACGGGACGCGGATTCAAAGTAGCGAAGGGGATCTAACTTGAAATCGGAATGCAGATCTACGTTCCGCATGTACCACGGGGCACCGACGGCACGTCGGAGGAAACGAACGAACGAAAAAAACCTCGTCAAACAAACTTAGTTATGCAGTTTGTTTTTTTTGCTATCTGAGGTGTTGCATGAATAGTAAAATTAATACGTCCAAAGATGGTATGGGACCCTCGGTGCGCGAGTCCGACTCGCACTTGACCGGTATTTATTTTACCTTTATGTATGGGACCCTAAAAATTAAAAACAGCCTTTTAGATAAATATTAAAAAAGCTATAACACACCCAGAGAAAGAACAAACCTACATGTTCATGCACACAAATATTTGTCTTGTGTGGGAATCGAACCCACAACCTACTGGGGAAGCGGCCAGGGTGTCTAGTTTAATGGGGATGAATAGGCTAGGCAAAAAATTTGTATAACAGCGTTACTAGATAGTTACATTATAGGTAGCCTTAAAATTCTAAGCTGGCATGAGTTGAACTGTTCAAGCCCACGCAGCTTTATCCTCTAGGTACCTAGTCAGAGATTAAGTGAACTGATATTTCTCTTAAAAACGAAACTTTAATAGGTACTAAACATTTTTTAAATTATAATCATTTAGAGAAATTACAGGGTACGCAAAGTCTTCTTGCCCGTGTGGACTGCATATCACTGTCTCACTAACTACAGTGTCCTTCACACCAGAACACAGCGACGACTATTTTACTGCTCGGTGGCAGAATATGACACTGCGATGGTACTTTCCTGACAAGTTCATTGCACAAGGAACCTAACAATAGATTTTGGGCTATACGATTATTACGTCCGTAGGAGCATACCATTCTTACCTAGGTGTTCCCCGGGTTGTGCACATTAATATTACAATGTAGATACATAATTACCAACTTGAAAACCTCTAGTTTGTTAGAAACAACTGTCTTTAGGAGCCGTTGGGTAAAAATATCGTTGAATAAATGTAATCAAGTCTTACTTCTACATACCTGATCCATCATCTGCATGGTCCATGTCATCATCCTGCTCATTTAATATTTCCTGTTTTATTTCCGGCTCTACTTCACCATCTGTACGATCGTGATCAGTACTAGATACAGTTACAATAGGAGATACAGACATCGCCGAACCTAGTCTCAATCTGTCTATTATAGTTGCTTTGTCATCGGCCTGTAAACATAATTTTTTTAAACTAAAACAAAAAAATACACTAAACTAACATTAAAACTTTAAACAGGCAGGTATCAGTATCCATTGACCGACTTAAGCCTGCATATGTATGTATTGTCGGACAACGATGTTGTGCTAGTCGCTACCCAAACCCTTCTGGCTGGAGCGCTTTAAGCGCTCGCCCTCTTGTCCGGTGAAGCTGTAATGGCCATCTGCGGCCAACAGTACTACTCCTACAAAAAAAAAACAACGATGTTGGCCTGGCCACAGAATACAATATAATAGTACTACGTGGCTTGGTGCCTGCTGTCCACCGCAATCGTCGTCGTCGCAACCACAGAACGCTAAGTCGACACATTTTAAAACACGGAGTGGCCTAGGGCAATTCATCTTCATCAGCAGCCAAAATACTTCCACTGCTGAACACAGGCCATAATCCCCACGCTTGGCAGGCGTCTTGGGGATCCCAGTATAGGTGGTAGGTAATGCAATAGAAAGACGCTGCTGCCAGTATTCTTGTTAGTCGCACCTAACGGGAGGAGATGGGAGGTGGTTTTTCCCCCCGGGTAGGGCAACTATTTAAGAGAATTTATTTGGGTTAGCATTATTTAATAGTAAGCAAAATAATAATATAAATTGCCCCACTCATAGCGTTATTCCGCGTACCTTCTTCTACGTACTACACAGTAATAAGTGCATATTTTTTTATGTGTATATTTAGTTATGTTTAATTTAAATACTCAAGATGGGTAATTACAATACAAAAGACGAAGTTATCTTGGCTGACAAGTCAAACAGTCAAGTAGAGGAACATTACAACCGGTTAAGCATTTGGTTCTTACTGGTTGATCATCTGGTAGTTCCTTGTGAAAACTACGTGTAAAGGACTGACGCGATGGGTGCGCAGACAAGCATCTGTTACTACTGTACTGTACCGAGAGCGCAGTCTCAGCTCAGCAGCAAACAAATTGCAACATTCAAAATGTAAATAGTATTAGTGAAAATAACTCTTTAGATTAGATTTACATCCCTAATAGGTGCACTCACGGGACATTTTGGTACCAATGAGCAACTCTACAGAATGAGGCTAAGTACTATTGATACTTGCAAATTCTGCGAAGGTGAAAAATAGTCAATGCGACACATATTGTGTGGCTACGACGCTCTTGCGAGACGCATACTCCATCCCAAATAAGCTTGAAGGCGATTACAAGTTCGTTTGCGGCTCAATAACTACATAACGCATACATTGTCTGTCTACGCACCAGCGGGCGAAGGCCTAGACGAAGGCGACGCGCGGGGTACGCGATGAGGTATCGGACCACAGCAGCGGGGCGTAGCCCCCACTACAAGGACTTCGCCTAGATCCGTCGGGGAGAACGCACACGGTCGCCGTTAATTATTCTTGTACCTAACTTTATTACGCAATATATATCTTATTGTTATACAGTTCAGTCTTCTATATCTATACATATTATAAAACAAAGTCGCTCCCGCTGTCTGTCTGTCCCTATGTATGCTTAGATCTTTAAAACTACGCAACGGATTTTGATGCGGTTTTTTCATCTATATCTATACATATTATAAAACAAAGTCGCTCCCGCTGTCTGTCTGTCCCTATGTATGCTTAGATCTTTAAAACTACGCAACGGATTTTGATGCGGTTTTTTCTAATAGATAGAGTGTTTCTTAAGGAAGGTTTATATGTATAATACATGCATAATATAGTAGAGAAACACTGATAATTTTAGAAGTTTCTAATGTGATGTCGTAAATAAGTACATTTTTTTGCGCTTACATTGCAAACGCTGGCTGAACCTTACGAGATAGATCAAAATAATGTACTACAGTATTGTACACCATAACAAGGTCAAAAAAAAAGTTTGCGATGGTTATGTTTATCTCTTAGGGATAACCCACAATAAACATTATTTGTCATTTATTTTTTATGAGAAATAATTACTATTATTAAATTGTTGGTAGCATGAATTGGTCCCTTCGTCTATAAAACGTAAACTTCACTAATATTTATACCAATTACAAAAAACCTGTGAACGTTGTTCAAACCTCTAAGTTAAGGTTAAGCAACATAAGGCAAGGTCATTAAATAGATGGGTGAACCGATTTGTATGAAATTTTGTGTGCATATCGGGTAGAATCAGAGAATAGGTTGTAAAGTATATTTCATGCCGCTAGGTTAAGCAATGTTAGGCAAGGTCATTACATAGATGGGTGACGGCGGCGCCTCCAAGGAGGACAGTCACGGGGTTGCGAGCCCCGTGCCCGTGATCAGGATGCCAGGTTTCCGGGGCCTATAATGCGCACTGAGGGGTATTTGGTGTAGATCCCATTGGAGGGCCCAGGTCCCCCCTCTTATGTGGCGATGCGACAGCCGCAGGTGTTTAAATGGGTAAGAATCCCCCATACCATGATTGATGAGGATACGAGGAGAGGAGGGTGCGAGAGAGGAGGGTGCGAGAGAGGAGGGAGAGGGAGATGGGGTCGAAGAGGGGGTGATGGGGTGAGGGATAGGGGGATTAAGGTGGAGCAATGAAAGAGTGGGGTGTGTTATGATAATCTTCAGTCCCTTAGAAGCAAAAGAGTTTTTAGAGTTCCAGTACCCAAGGTGAATTCAGTATTTGCGCAGCGTTTTTCACACTTTCTAGCACCTTACATTTATAATAAAATAACACCTAAATGTGATGTATCAAATAATACATTAAAAGATGCTAAACTTAAATTTAAACAATGTTTATTGCAGCTTGCCTATAGTGAAACTGAAAACTTATTAAAAATAGTGCGTTAAGCATGGTCTACAAATGATAAACCTATAAATATATATAAGTAAAATATTAATTTCATTTTCATTAATTTTCATTTTCATTTATGTCCGTACTCGTGATATGTGATAGATAATGATTGCGAACAAAGAACATTCCTAGCGGAAACTACGAATAATAATGACAGATAGAAGATTGACACAAGCACACCCATGCGCGCTCACATACGCACACATAAACACACACACATACACACACACACACACACCCACACACACACGCTAAACGAATACTCACTGGCTCATATTGTAGAATTGACCAAATTGTACCTATTTTAGTAGTCCTTTATATTATTTTAGTAGTTATAGTATTTTAGTAGTACTATTTTAGTATTCAGAAATTCTGCCCAGCACAGAATCGTTCTGACCAAATTTAAATCTACTGTAATCTCTGGTTTTTATTGGTCCTCACGATACAAGCTGTGCTTAGTGTGAGGGCCATAGGTAATTAAATAAAGTTAATCGTATCTAAGTACTGCACTATGTAAAACATGAAACATCTTTTTGTTAATATTTCTGTGTACTTATGGTAAATAAAGAATTTATTATTATTTATTATTAGTGAGGGGGAGCAAGGTGGGAGAAAAGAGAGGGGGAGGGGGTTCAGAGAGGGGATAACGGGTAGAGGAAGAGGGGGAGTGTGACAGGGACCGAAGCGGGAGGGGAAAAGAGAGAAGAGAGAGAGATAACATAGAATTAGACTTTTTTAGTGAGAGATGGAGAGAGAAATTAATCAAGGGAGGAGGGAGAAAAGGGGAGCAAAATGTAATAATAGCGCGGGCGGAGCTGCGCGGGTCAGCTAGTTACTTATAAATCGATTACGTCTCAACCATTGTCAATTAGGCGCGTCAGCAGAAACAACTTTGTATTACCAACCTTTTTTTGCTGCCGCGTTAACGGTCAACTATACAGCGGAGGTGTTTTATGACTGCATAATAAAGTTGTATTCGCCTTCAAGCTTATTTGGTTTGGAGTGTAGGTTAAATCATCCGGAAGCAACCCATCATAAACCCGATGATGAATGGAACTCTTCGACACGCCAGCAACAAAGTAAGGGCTAGACTTTGAGTATTAAACCAACCGGAGAGGCCACTGTCAGGCGTTCCCCTCTGTCATAGTACGAGAGCACCGGTCATACCCGTTATATAAAACTAGTTGACCCGCGTACCACGCCATTCAACAAATCCCGGTGCCAGCGCGTTTTCGTGTAAAAAAATATAAGACTTATCTAGTGTACCCAAGGATAACGTTACTTTCCATCTGTAAATATTATTTCGTTTATAAATTGTCAAATAATGCACTAAATTTGCAAAAAACTAAAAAATATTATTAATCAATAAGTGTTGCCACTAAATCGTACAAAAGCGTAACTAGCGTAATTTTAAAAGTTGAATGTACTGACATTAGTTTAAGACTTCTATTTCACGTAAATGATTGTTAATATCATTTATTTCTGTAGATGCATAATTAATTAATTAAAGATTACTGTTTGAAATTCAGTATCTTTACTTGAATTTTCTACATATTTTTTTACTAAACACTTTAAAAATTATCGATTCTATGAAACTGTATATTTATGTTTGGGTGTACTTAATTATTATAAGATATTTACGGTCGTCACTTTTATTCCGAATACTTTTATTTATTTTTAAATACATTGGCCACACCGCAGCAAAGTTAGCGCTGGGACAGCTCATAATCAAATATCGATATCGACTATCAGTATGTTATTCTGACTATTTATTAATCAGATATCCAAAAGAGTTTGTGTAGTGTACCGTATGCCGTGTCACTTTTTAGCCGACTTCAAAAAAGGAGGAGGTTTTCAATTCGACTATATATATATTTACATTTACGTATGTTCGCGCATAACTCTGGCAATTATAGACCGATATGAAAAAATATTTTTTGTACCGATAGGCCGATCCCCTGATTGGGTCCCATTAAAAACGATTGCGATTTACGAATAAGTAGGTAGTTCCTAAAAAAAACAAGAATGTCGCGTCAGAAAAATTTATAATAACGCCTTAAGGATGAGACTCGTCGTTTTTAAGAAAAAAATGGTCATAACTCTGGCAAATGTCTTTCTTTCACACTGAAAGTGCGCTGCCGGCCGCTGCCATCTTGGTGTGAATTGAGCCTAACTTCAAATATGAACCTATTTCGATTATTCTTTCTTTATTCGAGAAAGTTAACTACTATAATGATTCCATGCAAATTTCATTACGTCCTGATAAATTGTTCCTGAAGAAACATGAATGATGTAAAAAAATGCAAATAAGTATACTCCGTAGGTACGCTAACACCAATTTCAATAATATTAAAATTATTTTATGCATTTTAGTGTTATTGAAGTCGGTTCAATCTTTTTATATATTTTATAAAATGATCATAAATTCTTTGGAATACATCTATACTCCTGCTTTTTGTGGTGTATCTATACTGACATCCAATCCTCTAGATTTGTTAGGTCTCAATTTATCCTCCGACCTTAATTTCGGACGATCCATTGAGTCAAAAGTCAAAATCTCTGCTAAAAAACTTGGTATCTTGAATAAGGTGAGGCGGTATTTCACAAAGGAACAGCAGTTGAATCTTTACAAAGCTCAGGTTCGACCCTGCATGGAGTACTGTTCTCACCTGTGGGATGGCTCTGCCAAATATCAACTTGACTCTTTGGATTCGCTAGACAGACGCGCTCGCAGGATAATTGACGATAATGACCTAACAAATGAAAAACTGCAACAATTGGATCATCGTCACCTAGTTGCATGCTTATCGGTTTTTTACAGATTGTTCCACGGTGAATGCGCTCAAGCACTTTTTGACCTTGTACCACCATCCCCATGGGCGCTGGCAGCAGGGTGCAAGGGGATGCACTTGCACCCCCTTGCACCCTGCTTGTCACGGAAGAATATACATAGAAAAAATACATAAGTACGCTTTTGATTAGCGAAACATACTCAATCAAATACCCGCGTGTTTTGAATTTGACATTACATTTATTTACATCATATACATGTATAATTCTATAGTTTAAGTTAATAGTAAAATGTGTAGATGCAGATGCACCCCCCTGAAAGTAACTCTGGCGGCACTCATGACCATCCCCTTTCTTTTACCGGACTGCCAGGCGGCGGCAGGGTCTCCACCGCTTTAACGTTGACACTCCAACTTGCCGAACTAAGCGTTTCGCTTCTTCTTTCCTCATGCGCACGGCCAAGCTGTGGAATACCCTCCCGGACAACGTTTTCCCTGATAAATATAACTTGGGTGTTTTCAAGTCTAGATTGAACAGGCATCTTATGGGTAAGCGCAGTCCATCCTAGACCACATCTTATCTTCACTTACCATTATGTGAGATTGTGGTCAAGCGCAAGTAAACCTATCGCATCGCTGACGCATCGGCACATGAAAGGAGACACCCGGGCTCTCCAGTGGGATCTGCACCAGCAGCCCGTCAGTACCTTGCCTTTGAGCCCGCCACCGGGGGATGCATTATAGCCCCCCTGGAACCAGACACGGTGTTCACGGGGATAGGGTCCCCGCCGCCACACAGTGGACGGAAAAACGAGGTTCCCTTTCATATGATTATTTAAAAATGAAATATTTTATTTGATACTTTCAAGTATACAGTTTTGTCAAGTACATTAAAAAATTGAATAAATGAGTAGTTACCGGTTTTTTATCGAGTCTATACCATCAAAGAATGACTTTCTATATTTCAAATGTATGAAAATGGAATTAGTTTTCCTCATAACTTTTTTCTGTCTAGGATTGTAAAGCTGAAACTTTTAGGTATTGTTGCCGAGCCTATTAAAAAACCGAACTTCCCCGTTCAAAAGATATGAATCAATTAAAAATGCATATTTACTCAATGCATAATTAATGCATTTTATTTATATTTATTTATGATACTCTCTTTTTTTTTGTGATTTGTTTATTCTTTTTTATTTTAATATTTTTCCTGTATTTGTGTGTCAACCAAGAAAACACAATCCACGTAATTTTGATAGTCAATTTCTTTATTTCTCTAAAATGCAAAACGAAAATTAAACTTTAATTATACAAATTAAACCCAATTATACAAATAAAAAACGTTTTTAAAAAAATATTCAACCTCCTTCAAAAAGAATCTTCAAACAAAAATTAACAAACACTAAAAAACGAAAAAAATTATAATTAGAAAATAATTAGAATTTTTAATTCCAAGGACGAAAATGCGTGACTTTTTCTAACTTATCTTGGTACTTACTGAACTGAAGTCGGTGCCAAGCCAAAAGAATAAGAACGAATTATATTGAGATGATTGTAATGGCGAAAAACACCAGCAATCCAACTCTCGTTTATGTTGTTATTTAATTGCTTGTTACGAGCCAGTATGCCTCGTCAGCATATACCTAGACCGTGGGACATTTGCCGCGCATCGGACACCGAGCTCATGACGTCACGGCTTCATGAGATGGCTTTCCCTTACCTAAGATCGGTGGGAACAGACGCATAGACTTTAAGGATAGATACTAAGATTATATATATTTTAATAACTATTGTGGAAGATTAAATATACCACTTTATTAATTTAATCAAATATTTTATTGGAGTTCCTGTGTTCGGCGCCCCCAAACACGTAATTTCGTCACATACATCAAACAAACTCAATTTTTCTTGCTTTTGAGTTGGCAAAGATTTTAATTAAATCATTTATTTTTATATCAATTTTGGATTCTATACTTATAATGATGTATTTTTCTAGCTAGGTATGAGTACTTTTAGGTATCGGTATTGTACCTATGTATTGTATTTTAATGTTAACCGACGAGTTCTCGAATGGAAACCACTGTCCACGAACGAACGAACGTACGTAGCTTCGGACGCCCCTCCAGCCCACCGCTGGACCGACAAACAGCTAGTCGGTAGGCGCCTAGGTATTAGTTGGATGAGGATGGTCGAGATCTGCATGCTACCTAACACTTAAAAAATAAAATTGACTTACCTTGATATTTTTTCTCTTATTTATGACGAAGAAATTCCATTTATTCCATGAATTTCCATGCACTTACAATTACAACTTACACTATGGTTACACTATACATATAAATTAATGAATTTCTCCACTAGATCTTCCGTGCTAATTCGGCGGTCGTCGCAAATGAAATGAGCTAACGAATTTAATTACTTAAAAAGAAGAAATCAGATCAATCACTGACCGACACTTGCAAAGGCGCCGCGCGCCGCGCTGTGTATTCAAATAAACTTACACCTAATTGTAGTGATTTTTTAGAGATCATTTCTCTTTAAGTGCGAGTGCCCGGAGAGCTATGTCAAAGGACGCAATTACTCGCCTATGACAGACGCACAGGTGCTGCGCCGCGCACCAATTTCAAATGAATTTACGACTTATACTTTATTGACTTAGAGATCATTTTGCTTCAAGTGTGGGCGACCGGGCGGCAATGTGTCAAAGGTTATATACACTCTCTTTGGATTAGAGATTTTGCCACGCGCGTCTTGTATGAAATAAAATTGTTATTTCTGTACTAATAAGAGTCATTTTAGCTTGCACACCATGAGCGGTGTGACAAGCGCCGAAAGCGTAATACAAGTAAAAACTAATACCTAACCTGTGGTAAAACAATGATTTTTGTTGATGACTATTTTTTTTTAGTATTTTATTTTGCGCATACGTATTCGTCGTAACAAATATATGAAACTGTGCAATGGCGTTAAGTTCAATGAAATATCTAAATATTTAGCTATATTTCTTGAAGTTTCAGACTTAACCATACTGACTTATCCTAATTAATCGGATTTTGACGACAACCCAAGGTTCTTTTCCTATGATCCTAAATCTAAAAATACCTTACACCTATTTAACTTTCACCAAAAATATTATCGGAACTCATCGACAATAAAATATCGATAGTGTCATGCACTATCCTCGTTTACTTAAAATTGACGTCATCTCGTGTACAGACAGTGTTGTCACTGTGTGTGAATTTACTTGTGTGCGTATAGATTATGTTAGTGTTTGATAATATTGTCGTGTGCCTGCGTAGCGACGTGGCGAAGAATGCATTAGTAGTAGATAGTATCAGTCCGTTGCGCGCCCCGATCCCGATCGGTCGTGCGCTGCCAGTTCCCGATTAATTCGTGTGCTTGTGTTTCCAGAATCCGCCGCGTGGTGTCGACACCAGTCGCCCGCGTGCTGCGAGATCACTCCGTCTCCCTCGCACCGTCTACGACGTCTGCGAGTACTCTTCGCGTCCGTATTTTTGATCTGCGATTGTCGTTTTCACGACAAAAGCACATCCTCCTGTTTCCTAGAGACTTTAGCTTCACGGGTTGCTAAATCCACCGGTTTACGTGGTCGCCAAGGGTACCCTACGGTGACAACTGCCTTGGCGGAGCGGGACCCGAGCGCTCGCGCGGTTCGTCCCGGAACCGCGCAACTCGGACGGGATCAGGTTCACCGGCCCTGGGAGTGACCCCCTAGTCGACCCTGATCGTCTCCCTCCCACCCTCCTCTTCCTGATCCTATTCTTCGGGTGCTGTTTGGCACCAAGTCGGCTCCGGTCGGCTTGCTGTCTCTGCCCCGGAGCAGCTAGGGCTACTCACCTCTCGCACATTGAGATTGGCGAGAGACTCACGTTAGGGCCTACACGTTAGGCACTCACCCTTCCCCCACCTTCACCCGGTGGGGGGAGCCATTCAGTACACACCGACTGGGGTGTCCCCCCCAGTCGTGCGTTTCCCCCCGTACTACGAGCAGTATGGACCGTCCGGGCATGGAGTTCCTTTGCGGATTCTTTGAATTCGCGAAGGCGCGCTGGCCCGAGATGGTCAATGACTTCGCGTCCCTTACCGCGCCCTCCGCGACCTTGCCTTCAGCAGCCGCGCCCTCCGTATCCGCGATCCCCGCGACCGCGTCTTGCCCCGCGTCGACCGCGCCCGCCGCGTCCGCGACTCCGTTGCCGCCCGCCCTCCGTGCGGAGCCCGAGACGGACTCTGAGTCTGCCTCGAGCTCCGACATGGAGGTCGAGCTCATTAACTCGCCTCGTCCCACCACGCCTGCTGACGGTTTCACGTTAGTCAGCAGGAAGAAACGCGCGCTCAAGTCCCGCGACCTGCCACCGACCAAGTACATATGTACTGAGTCGGAAAGCCCGGAGTCTCCACCTCGCGTGACCCCCCCGATCCGTTCGACCCCGCCGCCGACGTACTTTTCGCCGATGGCTTCACCGGCTCCCGTACCCCGCAAGTCCCCTACGCCCTCGCGGCCGCCGCGTAGGTCCCCCCCGCCCCCGCCCATTGTCGTCCAAGACAAGGCCGCGTGGGAGCGCGTTAATAAGGCGATCTACGCCCGAAACATCATTTATACCAAGGCGGTCAACACGCCCCTTGGTATCAAGGTCATCCTGCCCCGCGGACCAACACCGCGAACTCACAAAGTTTCTCCGAGCCGAGAAAATAGGTTTCCACACCTACACTCTCGACGAGGACCGAGTCATCCGCGCCGTAATCCGCGGAGTCCCTACCCAACTCAGCAATGAGTATATAAAAGACGACCTTCTGTCGCAGTCCCTCCCGGTACTGGAGGTGCACCGTATGCACCCCGGCAACCGCCCGCTTCAACCGTACGAGTTGGTCCTAGTCCATCTCATCCGTTCAGACGAGGGCAGGCAGATCTTCAATTTGAAGACTGTTTGCGGCTTCGCCGTAGAAGCCCCCCACAAACGTGGCCTACCCGGGCAGTGTCACAACTGCCAGCTGTATGGCCACTCCTCCCGCAACTGTTTCGCGCGGCCTCGCTGTGTGAAGTGCACAGGAGACCACGGGACGTCTCAATGCGAGCGCGATAGGGAGACGGCGACCGAGCCTCCCGGATGCGTCCTCTGCGGGACCATCGGGCACACCGCGAACTATCGCGGCTGCCCGAGGGCCCCGAGGAGGAACCGCCGGGTGGCGAGGCGCAACAATCTCCGCGCTCCCCCCCGCCCCTCGGTGCCCTATGCACCAAGGGCCTCCGCCCCTCCACCCTTGGAGTCCTACCCGCCCGCGCCTTCAGCGCCTCAGGCCCCGGCGCCCTCAGCACCTCTTACGCAGCCGCTTCCGGCCCCCCGCGTCCCCGCGCCCTCTGCGCCGCGACCGCTCTCATCGTCCCAGCCCGCAGTGCGTCCACCGAACGCGTGGGATAAGACACTGCCATACGTCCGCCCCGCCGCTGCTCCTAAAGCAACGAGCGTCCCCGCCAAGCAACCGGCCGCGCCTGCGCCTTCAGCGCACGCGTCCAGCCTCGCTTCGGACTTCGAATTGGTCCGACGCTCTATCGATGGTATTAACATCGATAGAATCCGTCTTTTCGCGAGCCGCCTTCGGTGCGCACAGAACCCCTGCGATAGAGTACAAGCTATCGCCGAATTCGAGGACGTGTACTACGCCCTGTCCCCCGTAAACTCAAATGTAGGCCCGTAAATGGATATACACCAGAGTAGGCAGAAACCCCATTCCCTTTCCCTCGCATTTTTCAATGCGCATGGCCTCTCCCGACAAAGAGATCAGGTTGCTGACTTCCTGCGAAGTCACCAAGTTGATGTCTTGCTGGTGCAGGAGACCCTCCTGAAACCCTCTCATAGGAGTCCGAATATCGCCAACTACCATCTTGTGCGAAATGACCGTGACACCTCCCTCGGAGGTGGCACTGCCATCTATTACAGAAGGGCCCTGCACTGCATCCCTATCGATCCCCCTGCGCTCACTAATATAGAGGCCTCGGTTTGCCGCCTCTCTCTTTCCGGCCATTCGGCTGTCACTATCGCCTCTATCTATCTTCCACCTGATAAGCGGCCCCTCAGGAGTGATATCGAGTCACTCCTTGACCTGGACAACGCGGTCATTCTGGCCGGCGACTTCAACTGCAAGCATGTCAGGTGGAATTGTAACGTCACCACCGGCAACGGCAGGTGCCTCGACGGCTTGGTCGACGTTCTCGACTTTGACGTCATCGCACCTATGCGCCCGACCCATTATCCCAATAATGTCAATCACCGCCCCGATATCTTAGACATGGCCCTCCTGAAGGGCGTGACCCTCCGGTTGCGCTCCTTAGAGGTTCTCCATGAGCTAGATTCTGACCACCGACCGGTCCTAATGGAACTAGGTCCGCCACCCATTTCCCAGCCGGTCACTAGGACCGTTCTGGACTGGCATCAGCTAAACACCTGTTTAGCCGATGCCGACTCTCCGAATCTTGCCCGCTTCCCGGCGCAAATCTCGTCCCCTCAGGACACCGACCAAGCGATCGGCGCTTTCACCGATCATCTCAAATCGGCCATCAGCCAGTCCTCCCGGCAGGTTGAAGCGGACAACTTTTACGCTGTGCGCTTCAAGCTGCCCGATGACATTAGGGAATTAGTCCGCGCTAAAAACGCGGCTATTCGCGCGTACGACTCCTACCCCACCGATGCCAATCGGGTCCGCATGCGTGCTTTGCAGAGGGACGTGAAGCGCAGCATCGCGGAACTCAGGGAGGCTCGATGGGGAGGGTTTCTAGAGGAGATCTCGCCGTCACACCAGGCTTACTGGCGGCTCGCGAGATCCCTCAAAACCGACACCGTAGCTACCATGCCCCCCTTGACCCGCCCTTCAGGCGACCCACCCGCGTTCGAGGACGACGAGAAGGCTGAGGTTCTCGCTGACTCTCTAGAGAGTCAGTGCACACCCAGCTCCGCTCCCGTCGATCCGGCGCACCTCGATCTTGTGGATAGGGAAGTAGAGCGCAGGTCCTCACTCCCTCCCACCGAATCCCTCTCCCCGGTCACGCAAACCGAGGTGGAAGACCTGATCAAAGGCCTTAAGCCGAAGAAAGCACCGGGCTCCGACGGCATCTCCAATCGCGTTCTCAAGGTTCTCCCTGTCCATCTGATATGTCTTTTAGTGACTATCTTCAACGCAGCCATGACCCACTGCGTCTTTCCTGCCGAATGGAAAGACGCGGATGTAGTAGGTATCCCTAAGCCGGGTAAGCCTCGCAGCAGCCCTGCGAGCTACCGGCCTATCAGTCTTCTCAAGTCTCTCGGCAAACTCTATGAGCGCTTGCTATTAGCGAGACTCAAAGACTTTGTCAGTTCTAAAAATATCCTTATTGACGAGCAGTTTGGCTTTCGAACCAGACACTCTTGCGTCCACCAGGTGCACCGCCTCACGGAGCACATCCTGACCGGGCTCAACCAGCCCAAGCCCGTCTACACAGGCGCCCTATTCTTCGATGTTGCCAAGGCCTTCGACAAGGTCTGGCACAACGGCTTGATATACAAGCTCTTCCAGTTAGGAGTCCCCGATAGGCTCGTACTCATCATACGAGACTTTCTCTCGAATCGTACCTTTCGATACCGGGTCGAAGGTACGTTTTCTTCGCCTCATCCTATACAGGCCGGAGTCCCTCAGGGCTCCGTGCTCTCTCCCCTCTTGTTCAGCCTGTTCACGAACGACATTCCTCGTTCGAGCAGAGTCCAACTCGCCCTTTACGCGGATGACACCGCTCTCTACTATTCCCATAGGAACATGTCCTTTTTAACGCGTGCTCTTCAAGCCGCAGTCGACGCCCTGGGTCAATGGTTCCGTACGTGGCGCATAGAGGTGAACCCGGAGAAGAGTGCCGCGGTGGTCTTCTCCCGGGGACCCGCCAATATGTTCTCCGCGCGGAGCCTTCGGCCCAACAGACGACTAGCTCCAATATCCCTATTCAATCGCCCTATCCCCTGGACTAGGAAGGTTAAGTACCTCGGAGTCACCTTGGACTCCCGCATGACTTTCGGCCCGCACATTAGGTCCGTCCGCAATCGAGCGGCTTTCGTATTAGGTCGCCTGTATCCCCTTCTCTGCAAGCGGAGTAAAATGTCGCTTAGAAATAAGTTGACATTATACAAAGCTTGCATTCGCCCTATCATGACTTACGCGAGTGTAGTTTTCGCGCACGCCGCCCGCACCCATATCGATAGCCTCCAGGTTATCCAGAATCGTTTCCTCCGTCGCGCCGTCGGTGCCCCGTGGTACATGCGGAACGTAGATCTGCATTCCGATTTCAAATTAGATCCCCTTCGTAAGTTCCTCAAAGAAGCGTCGAAACGCTACTTTGAATCCGCGTCCCGTCACGCGAACAGTTTAATCCGCGCCGCCGCCGATTACGCCGCTAGTCCTTCTGACTCGCGCCGCAGACCACGGCACGTACTGCTCGACCCTCCTGACCCCATGACGGTCCTATTGGACCGGGATGCGCCGACCCCTCCCCGACAACCGTATGCTACACTAGCTATCAGACACCGGTCTCGCCGGCGAGGCCGAAGGGTCGTACGTATGCGACCGCAACGACGTGCATCACCCCACTGAGTTTCTTGCCGGTTCTTCTCAGTGGGGGCGCGTTGTGAACCGGTGGTAAACTCAGCCCTCTCTTAAGCGACAGCCCAAGCCGAGGCCGTGCCTCCCTGAGGTGCCCTTGTGCTCGTCGCTACTTCTGCCGTAAAGGCTAGAGCGCTTCAAGCGCTCGCCTCCTATTGTCCGGTGAAGCTGCAATAGCCATCTGCGGTTAACAGCGTTACCTCGTCCCCCGCGCAGAAAGTGACAGACTTTTTCTCATAGCGAATAGTGCGCGTGTCGTCTCCTTTTGGTTTAATACTCAAAGGGGCTAGAGCATGAACAATGGATCCAACTGGCTCGAAGTGCGTTCCGGTGGTTACCACGCCCAATTTTATAACCACCAACATAAAATGAAAGTCAAAATAAACTATTAAAAAAAAAAAAAACCGACTTCAAAGTTAATTATCTAAAAAGCATAAAATAACGAAAATATATTGAAGTCAGTGCTAGCACATCATGTTAATTAAGACTAGCACGAGCTGACACCGACTTCAATATATTTTCGTTATTTTATGTTTTTTAGATAATTTACTTTGAAGTCGGTTTTTTTTTAAATAGTTTATTTTTCACTTTTTAGTAACTTTTATTTTAGAAAAATAGGTATCAGCACTATCACACAACTCGAACGTCTACGTTCCAGTAACTTACTGAAAACATAAAAAGTTTATATCTCTTAAACTACTGGACCGATTTTGATGAAACTTATACTCTACCCTAAGTTGAAAAATACTCTATCTACTGCAAAAAGAATTTTCGAAATCGGACCTGAAGTTTCAGAGAAATCCGCGGACAAACCTACATACATACACTCTTAAAATTTTGTTTTGTTTAGAAGCTCACATAGACTAATACCACAGTCTATAAACCAATACAGTCGTCCGACGAAGCCGTCTAGACAGGGCAATCGTGCGGGGTGTGAGGGGTGAGACGCGGGTAGGCGCGCCCGAGCTGCGTACGCTGCTGCCGCCCGAATTAGTTACTAGCTCGGGACATAACTTTCAGGGCTTACGCGTATTTGTTTTAATTAACCGACTTCAAAAAAGGAGGAGGTTCTCAATTCGTCGTGTATGTATTTTTTTTTGTAATCAGTTATAGTGGTTTATACTACCTGTGCTGTGTGAGAGCGATATTATTTTACACATTTTCTATTCCAAAACGACGGATTTACTTTAAAAAAAAAAAATGTTATTGGTGTCATTTTCGAGGTTTCTCGGGGTGCTGATTACGAAAATGGCATCCATTTTCAAGTCCAAAATGGCGGATGTTTTCTTTTTTAAAAAATATGTTATTGGTGTCATTTTCGAGGTTTCTCGGGGTGCTGATTACCAAAATGGCATCCATTTTGAAATCCAAAATGGCGGATTTTTTCTTTTTTCAAAAAAATGTTATTGGTGTCATTTTCGAGGTTTCTCGGGATGCTGATTACGAAAATGGCATCCATTTTCAAATCCAAAATGGCGGATTTTTTCTTTTTTAAAAAAAATGTTATTGGTGTCATTTTCGAGGTTTCTCGGGATGCTGATTACGAAAATGGCATCCATTTTCAAATCCAAAATGGCGGATTTTTTCTTTTTTCAAAAAAATGTTATTGGTGTCATTTTCGAGGTTTCTCGGGATGCTGATTACGAAAATGGCGTCATTTTTAAGGTTTCTCGGGGTGCTTCAAATGACTTGCATTTTCAAATCGAAAATGACTGACATATTTTATACATTTCATTAACAGAAATTTGAAATCCAGTAAATATACAAAACGACAATATTTTTCAGTTGGCCAATGGTGTTTTAAACGATTTGGAAATTTATTAATTAATTACAATATATTACATAACATTGTAAAACTCTATTTGAATTTGTCTCCACGAAATGCCTTTTTGTATTTCTTACTATGAAGAACTTCAATGAATAAAGTAAATATAAACAAAGAAATCATTACCATCCGCTAATAGAAATATACTTTACTTACTGCCGCACCTACAAACCTCAATTAAATTTAATTACAATTAAGTCTTTTTTGAAATTGTATTATTTCGACACTTGAAGCCAATTAATACTATATACGCTGATTGTGAGTAGAGATATCAATAATTTCGTAATTACTAATAAAAAATAATCATAAGTGGCTCGGCGAGTCGATTTTTTTTTTTATTTGGTTTACAAAACTGGATATAAACTTAAGTCTTACAAATTTTGGAAATAATAATTACTTTAACATGCGTCAGTTTTACCCTATTGTATGTAAACACAGCATACTTGAAAAGCAAATGATTACACTACAATAATAAAGTACAATTTAAATATAAAACAATAATATTCAACAGTATACTTACTTAGAACTAATTATGAGGTAAATTTCATCCTCAACTTTTTTTTTATGAAACTTGGAGAATCATGAAATATATCAATTTCGAATTGGACAGCGTTACAACATGCTAACATTCTATAAACTGGAGAGTGTTGGCCAATATTAGTCCTGCATTGCGGTAGTTTAAACGTATTCCTATTTGAAAGACGACTGCTCAGTCGAGGAATAGAGAAACGTAGGCGTTGCAAAGTTGAAGGTGACTTTATATGTCCATGCAAAATTTTGTAGCAGTATAAAGTGTCAGAAATCTGTCTACGGTTCTTCAGCGAATTCATTTTGTAATGGTTCAACCTTTCCCCGTAAGATTTTAAAATGCGACATTTATTTTCAGAGTAAGCAAGTAAATATACCAAGCGTTTTTGAACTCTTTCTAATCTATCAGAATGGACACAGTACCCAGGGTTCCATACCGTGCTACAGTACTCAAGGATACTTCGTATTATGCTGTTGTAAATAAGAATTGTTAAACTAGGTTGTTTAAATATTTTCATCTGTCTAGTAACAAATCCGCAGAGTTGGGACGACTTTTTATAACGTTGTCAATTTGCAATCGAAAACTTAATGTATTGTCTATAATCACTCCTAAATCACGAAATAAATAGATTACAAAAATACTTCATTGTAATTAAAGTTAATTGACGTTTGTGAGTGCGGCAGTTAGTATTTTACTATGATCAAATAAATAATAAAATAATATTTTAAGTAAATTATAAAAACAAACTGTGACAACCCTACGTGCTACGGAGTGCGCCATGCGGTGTCGGCTTTTACTCAAACATCAAAGGCGTCGAACTACTGTACTAGTTTATATACTGTGCTAATCACTAATATATTAATATAATATTACGGATTTTTATTAATATTACATACATACGCGTCGAATAGAGAACCTTCTTTTTGAAGCCGGTTAAAAAAAATAGAAACTTACTCTACCTATGGTTATAAGTAATTTTGTAATCTGTTTTTGACAGTTAAATAAGTTTTCAGTGAAAATGTATGTATGAGCGTAATGTGTCATTAAACTTTTTGTAAAATTGTACACAACTATTACAAATGTAGCGATAAAAGTGTGATAAAATTATCTAAGTAGTATTAAGACTATAGTAGAATTATTTTGTCCGTGCAGTTTGGGTCATAAATAATAGCTCGGCCTCAGCCCGGCTAGGGCGGTGAGCATGTTGCGCGGGCGCAACAAGGCAGGTACACGGCGCCGCGGCGGGGCGAGGCGGTATACAAAAGGGTGGTGAGACATTTTTATGTTATGAGTCTTTATTATCTTTTTTGCTGTTAAATTTAAACTTAAAAAAAAATAAAAATATCCTGGGACAATTCACACACGGTCATCTGATCCAAACTAGGCAGAGCCTGTACTATGGAACCAGACAACTGATACTAATACATATATACTTTTTTTTTACACTAACCCACAAAATGACAAAACTAAATACACTATCGATAACGCTTATCGACAACAATAATGCGCATCACTATGCCCACCCATATCGATACCTCGGGGCTCAAAGGGCGTAACCACCATTTTGGCGAAAATGACTTTTTAATGCAGCCCTACTCAGTTTTTTCTGCTCTATCGATCTCTATATTTAACATCTTCCAATTCGCCAAAAAATGGTGTTTACGACCCCATTTTTTGTAGTAGTTTTTGTGTCGTAACCGCAACCACTGTTAATTATCATAAACGCGATGGTAATAAACGTCACCGTAGATTATACAAATGCTTTTACGCCTAACAATTTTCACCGATATATTTTTAGTTTTGAGTCGTAAACGACATACCTAGTAACATTATAGTGCTTACGCCCGAACATATCAATTTTTAAAGAATCAGCTTGCCCGATACGCCCTTAATAATGTCTGTTGGTCTAAAATAAAAGGACACATACACCCCAAAAATCAATGGATGTGTGATGAATGATGGTTGTAACCGTCATCTTGCCTACTAATTCAATCAGTTTGTAGACAGTTACTTTGTTTTCTTCAGTTGATTAAATATCAATTACAATTTTATATTATGGACTTTATTAACTTGGCATACCTATTTATCAACTCAGATAACTAATTATACACATAATTATTGATGTTACCTATACCTAATTACCTGTCTTACCCAAAAACTATTCAATAACACATTTTATTTATAAGTAGGTACTAATATAATAAAGCTGGATGGAACAGCTAGTTCATTATAAAAGGAAAATGATAAATAAAGAACACTTTACATAATAAAAATATTGTTTATCAAACAATCTAGGTATCGCCACAAAATTTAACACTATTAACTAAACATCTTAAAAAAAAAACAAGGAACACTTGAGTTCAATTATTGTAATTTTTAAGTCTTTTGGTGACCTGTTAGTAGGTGGATACTTTAAATCTACATAGACCTATGAATACCTAGGTATACCTGTGTAGTTACCTACCTAATAATCAGCCACCAAAATAATAAAAAAGTTTAATTATAATATGATCTCAAGATTGGTTTATTTATTTGTATTCATACTTTATGTTCACATTGCAAACACAGTTTTGAAATACAAAAAAAACACAATATTATGTACAATGGTGTACTTAACCTAATATGAGCTCTCTCCCAGCAGGCTCCTATAAGGAAAGAAGAAACAATGAATAGGTAGGAGCAAGTATACAATTAATAAAAATGAAATATAATAATAACACATACATATTATTATATTTATAATAAAATAAATAAACTAATACTATAAAAATAATACATATAAAATATTAAATGAGATCTATCTGGATGGTTAGGTTGTTAGTGCTAAATTTGAAGATAACTAGAGTATTTAATAAATTACCTACATAATGTGATTTTTATTTATTATTTTCCTTTTAAAATGAAAACTAGCATGTCATCTTCATCCACGAGAAACGTTTTTGCTTCACCCCCGAAGGTCGTAGCGTGATGTTAAATACCTTCCTCAAGAATTGAACTATCAAATTCAAAAATATTTTTTCAAATCCGACTGTTAGTTTCAGAGATTAGCGCGTTCAAACAAACTCTTCAGCTTTATTATATTAATTTGAATAGTTTTTAGGTAAGACATGACAATAACTACTGGACTAGGTAATACCAATCAATAATTATTTGTATAATTCGTTAACAAATAGCAGTGGCGTGCATACATTTTTATGCCAGGGTAGGCAAAAAAGAAAATTTCTTGGAATAGTTATTAAATAATAGTCATTAAGAAGAGGGTAGGCACAGTCTTTTTGCTTGTATGGAGTGCACGCCACTGATAAATAGGTATGCTACGTTGATAAAGTCCATATAAAATTGCAATTTATATTTAATCAACAGTAGAAATCAAAGTAACTGTCTACAAACTGATAGAATTAGTAGGCAAATTGGCGGTTACAACCATAACTCATCACACATTCATTGATTTTTGGGGTGTAACCGCCCCAAACATGCAATTTTTCGGGGCGTATAGGAAAGCTAATTTTGTTATTTTTAAATTTATTCCAAATATAATATTACTGTGTTCTGCATCAGAAAAAAATAAGACTTTTGGTGTATAAATGGCTTATTTAGGTCAAAAACCAAAAAAGTTATGTCAAAAATAAAAATTATTTTTTTGTTTTTTGGCTCTCCTGAAAAGTCGAGTTTTGGTGCTTACGCCCTTTGAGCCCCGAGGTATCGATATAAGGCCCGTGAGTGGAAGAGAGAGCGAAATACTCGCTTCACCGCTCCGATTATTCATGACCCAAACTGCACGGACAAAATAATTCTACTATAGCTTTTTAAGCCGTATCAACTATCATTATTATATTACGTCGAAAAAATAGGTACAATAAGAAAAAAGCTTTGTACGTCTAAACTTTCCTTATTTCCTATCTTGTCATGTTTTTTCTTTGTAACCAGGCGACATTAGTTTTAATTTGTATTATGTAGCCTTTAACTTGACTTGAGTTGAGGCCGCGTTGTGATCCGGTGGTAGTTTTAAAAAATTGACTATTCAAAAGTGCTAGCGTTAAGGGCTCTCACACTTAACTGCGAATTCGCATCGCATCGCAAATAACTGCGAGAAACAAATGAATATTTCCACACAAATTCCTGCATCGCATCGCAGTTATGTGTGGGAGCCCTAAGCCTATTTGAAAATAAAGAATTTGATTTAACTATTATAAATACGTCGTACCGTTTTGCAACAACGCAAGCGTTATCAAGTACACCGTAATTCGATCCTTTTGCTGTAGCAACGACTGTCCGCGTTATTTTTGCATGGTTGCAGTTTATATTACAACACTTAGGTTTATATTCATTTTGTAATAGTATGAGGTTTTTTTAATTATGTATTTCGTTTGTGATTACCTGTTATAGCGGGGCTACATCTGCGCGCTTCGGCGAAGATTCGCGTTGTCGCGACAAGTGTGGCCAAACAGCTCGTGCTAGCGCGATGTATGCGGGCGAACACGAATGCCTTCGCGGTGTTGTCGGTAATTTGACACGCATCAAAGGATTTTATCGCGACAAACTTCGCCGAACCGGCTACACTTCGCCCTTGCAGTTACAGCAGCGTTGCCATATATACAGATTTCTTATTCCGTAGTAAATTATAATAATCTTAAATGTTGTCCCCCTGTTGTTTCCTTTGGTCACGGCAACCAACAAGCCTTTTTTTGTATGTCATCTAGTGGTTAATACTAACGTCGTTATTATTTTTTATCCTTGACTATCAAACTGAGTTTTCCGGTTTAGTTGACTTGCTATGAGGTATTAGACGAAAGGTAAAATAACTATACGTCTAATCAAAGGTGTGCCCTGGAACCCTGGGTGCTCGAGTCCAACTTGCAGCTGTTTTTTTTCATTTAATCCTACCTAACCAATTCACTTGTTTTGGCTCTTTTGACCATACATATTTTATACAGATTTCATGTTAAAAAGGCATAGGTACAGATTTAAATACAGATTATAAAACGCTCAATGCATCTGGCAACACTGATTCCGACGAATATTCGCCCGAATACCA
Organism: Furcula furcula; assembly: GCA_911728495.1. Lineage (NCBI taxonomy): Eukaryota > Metazoa > Arthropoda > Insecta > Lepidoptera > Notodontidae > Furcula > Furcula furcula. The sequence goes on from OU452243.1 coordinate 1,948,162, forward strand.
CGTACATTTGCTAGGACGATATTGCGTCCATTCGCCGAACAAATTTTTCGTGGCACTATTGCGGGGTGCGGGAGGCGAAGTAAACACACACAGATACAATTTCACGCATACCCACACTATAATAAACTCACAACACATTCAAAAAGATATGCACACAAATAAAGAATGACCTGAACATATGAACAAAATTTGGCAGAGGGGTTAGCGCATCATGCTATCTCCAGTGGTATCTCCTCTAAGAGTTATACATAATCACCCTTGGTAAATAAAAATGCCTGCGCGAGGTATGCGCAACTACCATATGGCTTTATATGCTTAAATCACCTAATGTTTGTATAAATATAAATAAAATCTGGAAAATAAGAAAATTGCCGATCTGGCAGGGTGCCTGTAAACTCCTCACACTATTTACTGAGTAATTTATTCAAAGTATTAGTAGCCTTTTTTGTAAATAGGTTTTATATGTTTCTTTTATATAGTATAAAATATTAAATTGATGCCCATACAGTAAGTCTACATCTTACAACTATTTTGCAATTCTTTATATAAACTTTAAAATATAAACTTGAAAATGAGTCTGAGTAGGTATACATTACCTCTTCTTCAGTGTCCGCCAACTGAGTCATGATTTCTGTGAGGAGAGTTTCTGCAGTCAAGCATTTCAACATAAACCTCTTGGCGTTCCACAGTTGTGCGTAGCATATATAACACACTGACAGTGGTCTCATGTCATTTGTCTGAAACTAATTGCGACACATCTAAAGCCATTGAATGTTTCTTATTTGAATCTACACAGAGTTTGTTAATGCATGGATCAAGTCATACGTAGCCCATAAACCTACAATAATATTACTGAGACTTTTACTTTTGTTACATGACCTTTATGAGTACGATACTTTTTTTCGATACTAACTAATCATTACTGACCAATGGGGCCCATCAAAAGATGGGCCCCATTGGTCTAGTGGTTAGACACCCTGGCTACAACCCAATGGGTCGTGGATTCGATTCCCACCAGGTGTCTGGGTGTTATTTATCTATTTAAGTATGTATTTACAAAAAAATATATATAAGTATTAGTAACAGTTGTCTGGTTTCCATAGCACAGGCTGTGCCTAGTTTGGGATCAGATAACCCATGTATGAATTGTCCCAAGATATTATTATATTATATATTACTAAAGTATCAATACTTTCTATTAGTTAATTTAGGTAGGACTAAACAAATCACGGACTTATGAAAATCATGTTTGGAAAGATAACAGTCTACAGACACATAATACAATTAATACATAGCAAAAGCAGCAGTAATTATTCGTTATTGTATGTGTTTAGTATCTTACCGGCATCGCTGTCAATTTTTCATAAACTATTTCAAGATGTTTATTTTTAATTATATAATGGACATTTGCATTTAAGCAAACACGACACAAAGCTAACTTTTCCATTGTAACGAACGATTTAATGATTACTTATTTATTAGAAGTGAAACATTACAATACAATTATTTCTGGTCTAGAATCCAGTTTGTATTTGCCAAGGTATTTGCTTGCGCTCACAGCTTGAGTAATAGTGTTCTGTGGATCACAGACTACAACGTAGTTCTTACCATGAAGCTAGTAGGTCAACAATGGAGCCCAAACTCCAAATACTTGATTGAGGCATACGCTATCCCTTTCATTGAGGTCCGATGTGTGGTCCATGTTATAATTGAAATTACCCGAGAAATGGATACCCTAATATAGAAATGCTTTACTTACACATCAAAAGAATGTTTTCCACCCGAAAACATAAAATACGATGACAATCATGTCTAATAAAAAAATTATTGGTACTGTTCTGCGAGTTCGATTAGAATAATGCTCTATTGTGTTTTCGCCAATTATACTCAAATGCAATTTTAATTACCGATTTTAAGGGTTCGTATTTTGTGGCAACACTGTCGCTTATTGTCAGCATGAAACTGTCTGTCATATAAATCGATCAAACATTTAAATACCATAATTTCACGATAAAGTGAATTAAAATCATAAAAATGGTGATAAAATGTGCAGTACTTGGTTGCAAAAATATGTTGTATCCAGTATTTAATACCGAATATCACTCGTAAGTGCGATTTTGTTCAATAATTACCTACCGATGATCCCTGTGCCTTATGCACCATATTTTCGATCAGTTCTTCTTTCGATAGGCACATAACACGTTTTCAGTTCGTTTGTTAGTATTGGGTTTAAGTTTATATTAATTTGTACTTGAATTATTTAATTTTAAAATATTTCACATTATTTTAATAGAGTAACCATGGTAAAGATTTTTTGAAGACTTTCCGTTTTGGGGATTTTTTACCGCCACTTTATGATCAAAAAATAAACGATGTATTTAGTTCAAAGGATTGATATTGAAAACATATTGTATGTTCATTAATTTTACAAGTGTGTAGGTATGTAGGTTAAGTTTAGGTACAGTTAGTTTTGTAACTTATTAGATACATATTATTAAAATCATATTTATTCTTGTCGCCTCCTAGTCCTGTCGCGTCTAGTAGCCTCCGTGGCGCAGTGGGAAACCGCTTGCTTGCATACCGGGGGTCGCAGGTTCGAATCCTGCGGGGAGCAACAACTATGTGTAGTTGTTCCTCACTGGCTAGGATAATGCAGGCCGGTCATTGTCTGTAAAGTAAGATGATCCATGCGTCGGATAGGCATGTAAAGTACACTTGTGCACTTGTGTCTACGCAAGCATTTGTGCACTGGATGATGGCTGATCTTGCGAAAGATTAGCCGCTGTGGTTGGATTGGCCGTATCGGCGAGAGTACCTATATCATTCCATAAATATACATACTGTTTTATTTACCCCTGGTCAATATTAATACATTTTTTATTTTCTTGTAGATTTCCTAAAAATATTGAGTGAAGGAATGTACCTATGACTATCCATTGTCCCATTGGAAAATAAATTTGATGAAGCTGCAATGATCTGCTGTTGGTCCAATGGAAAACTAAATTTACCGCGAATGCTTTTTCTATCGTCTAATGTGTTGGTTAAAAGGTGTTTTAGTTGTTTGCATATAATGCTAATTGCTATTCAGTATCTTGTGATTAATCGGAGATCGTTAAACGTACTGAATAAATGATTTTATAGCACAATATTTTTTTTAATCATAACTTCATATGCTTTTATTTTCACAACCATTAGCTTATTATTTATCCCTTGATTTTCTGTAAAGTAAGATGCTCCATGCGTAAGATGGGCATGTAAAATGTTGATCCTGCACCTGGTCTCTCCCCGGTCGTGTCGGTTTTTCATCCCATCGTATTTTGAGAGGTAAACGGAAGAGAGAGAGAGAGAGTGCAGTTGTGTCTACGCAAGCACTTGCGCACTATAATATATTTTGCGTAGACTGAGATCTTTCAAAATACCCACTGTGGTCATATCGGCCAGATGGAGGTCCTTATTTATTTATCATCTGTTTCCCTATCAATCACAGTTTGTTCTTCTTGTACACAGTTCTTCCGTATTTGGGCTGCTCCAACCCATAATCAGACTGATTAAGCAACTAGACATATTTAATCGGTTTAAACTTAAAGCATAATAATAATATAATAATAGTATAATATAATAATATCCTGGGACAATTCACACACGGTCATCTGATCCCAAACTAGGCAGAGCCTGTACTATGGAAACCAGACAACTGATACTAATACTTATATACTTTTTTTTTGTAAATACATACTTATATAGATAAAACACCCAGACACTTGGTAAACAAGCCAAGTAAGTCGTATTATGCGACGAAGTTAAAAAGATGTCCTGATTTTTCATGAAACATTAAGGCTGCCCTCTTAGAAAGAGAGATCCGACCTCAATGAAAGGGATAGCGTTGACCTCAGGCATGTATTTGGGAGTGTTTCCTCCACTTTGACCCTAATAGCTTCATGGTTCTTACTGAGTAGTCTGTGCAGACTACTCACTACTCAGTAAGAACCAGGGGGGTGCAACCATAGATGATACTTAATATAGGTAGGTACTGAGATAGATGCGCAACTCTAAATAGTTTTCAATTTTATTTATAATTGAAGGTCTGTTTGCTAGATGGCGGTGCTTAGCACGTTATACCTTTAGCTCGCTAGATGGCGCTACCTTGTCATAATTATTTATATTTCTTGAACGTTACATAGTGTAATAGAGTAATTAAGTATAATTTTCAAAATACCTTATGAAATTCTAATATTCCAATGACAAAAAAAAAATATTATTGAAAAGACATAAATACCGCTCGCTTTTTTTTTTTTTTTTTTTTTTTTTTTTTTTTTTTTTTTTTTTGTATGAGTAGTACTGTTGGCCGCAGATGGCCATTACAGCTTCACCGGACAAGAGGGGCGAGCGCTTTGAGCGCTCCAGCCCGGAAAGATAGGTAGCGACTAGCTCAAGGGCACCTCAGGGAGGCACGGCCTCGGCTTGGGCTGCCGCTTAGAGAGTGTGTGAGTTTACCACCGGTTCACAACGCGCCCCCGCTGAGAAGAACCGGCAAGAAACTCAGCGAGGGGATGCATGTCGAGGTCGCATGTGTACGATCCTTCGGCCTCGCCGGCGAGACCGGTGTCTGTGTGTAGGTGTGTGTACGACTCGTGACGTCGTTGTCGGTGTAGGTGTTGGTGTTGTGTCAAGGTCCAGGAGGACGGACATCGGGTCGGGTGGGTCGAGCAGTACATGCCGCGGACGGCGGCGATGTACGGTAGGTAAACCGCTCGCAAATGTACTCTGGATATAAACGCATCCACTGTTAAACTTTACTTGCGAGATATAATTACACACTAGCTCCTTCTAACGGCGTTTACATAAAACTATATTTTTGGACACCGTAACACAGATGGCAGTGGCTTCTATTTACATTTTAATAACCACCAATGTATTCCCAGTTTTATCTAAACGCCGTTAGAAGGAGCTAGTGTGTAATTATATCTCGCAAGTAAAGTTTAACAGTGGATGCGTTTATATCCAGAGCACATCAACTACAAATCCAGAAAGAAATCAATAGAGCTGGCACTTTCTTTCTCATTCGCGCAAGAATAGGATGCATTTATATATATATTATATGTAGGAGTGGGTAATATCGCTATTTATGAATATCATATCGAAACTATATATCGATATTTAATATCGGATATCGAAACACTATATTTTGTAAAACTATATATTGATGGATACTGACTGACTGACGGATAAACCCGATGCGCTGTATTCAAAATATATCGCAAAAAAAATCGTCATACCTACCTAATACGATTTTAATGGTATTGACTATTGAGATAATAATTAAAAGGTGTATGAAAATTAAAAAATGAACCGCCCTTCATACTTTTACCAGGCTTAGGACTGGCTGCAATATTATCGTTTTGTAACAATATTTTACGTTATACATAAAATAATTTAATGAAGTGCTATTTATATTATTTAAATAATTATTATATACCTATTTATTTGAGAGTCGATACGTATTATTTTATTAGTAACCTATGAGAATCAAATATTGCAGGCGCATTTAACAGTTCATTTCATGATATATACATTTTTTGCTATCTACACTATTTACATTACCTATTTAAATTATTTTTGTATTTTTATATTTTTTATAGTTTATATTTAAATTTGTTTTTTCTATATTTGTACACTTTTTACATTGCTGTTGATTACTCAAATCTTTTTTTTATCAAGGTTAACATTTAAAAATGCAAGCTGCTTAACTTTTGACGATGTTAGCCGAGTCCGTCGATCATTTATGATCAGTCCCGTTTTGCTAAAAATTCTTTCACACGGAACCGAAGTCGCCATGATGTTTCCATATCTTTTAAAAAGGCGCACCAAATACGGATATGTGTATCGATGTTGACGCCACCATTCGATAGGACAATTCCATGAAGTCCCATTAAATACGGGCAAGAGATCGTCATTTAAATATGTGTCAATTTCTTTGACGGCTTTTGACAACGGTGTCCCGGTGTTTTGTTTTTTCCCCACTATTTCGCCAAGAATGGCCCATGGAGAAAATTTATCACCATTATTGTCGTTAGTAATGTTTGAATGTGATACAGGTGCCTGCTCTTGTGCCATTTCTTGTCCAATCACAGAAGTTAACATGTCCTGGATACGCTTTTTAGTATTTTTAGCCTCATTTTCGTCGGCAAATACTGCCAGTTTGTATCTGGGGTCCAAAAACGTACACACCGAAAATGTTCCGCTTCTCTCAACATTATGAAATTTTGTTATCAGCCCAGTCCTCAAATTTATAATAAGCTCCTCTGCTACATCGACGAAGTCTTCCTGTAAAAGTTTTTCACAAGATTCTCTAAGGCACCGCGTCATGACTATAACCGAGCTAGCTGTCATGTATTTCTCACCGCTCATTGACTCAGTAGCATCGTCGAATGGTTTTAAAATTTTCGCAATTTGAGCAAGGAGCAGCCACTCTTCATTAGAGATAATAGGCAAATCACGCCTGACACCTGCAACCGCATACCTTATAAACTCTTCTAACTCAACGAAACGCTGAATCATGTGGAATGTAGAGTTCCAGCGCGTTGGAACTTCTTGTATTAACTTAGATACTTAGATAGTATTATATAGGCACCATGCCAGTGGCACTCTCCTTAAAACAGCTGACAAAATTTTAATGTATGGAAACTAGCACAATCTTCAGGCAAGGGAAGGAACTAAATTTTAAGATTCTACTATAATTTGCCTAGATGGCGTTAAAAATGCAGTTTATATATTTTTATTTAATTAGTTTAATATTGTTATTGTATATCTTCAATTTATTTGAGTAAATCTGATACATTTCGTATATTTTTAGTAAACTTCCATAATGTAATAAAACCTATGCTACAGCCGGCCTTAACGGATGCCTAATAAAACACTATGGTTTTACTCAAGGAGGTTACCAGGTACTATTGTAAAATGCCTTTGGCGGTTACTATGGTAACCTAAGTTGTTATGTCATTTTTTCAAAATAACTTGTTTCATTGAAGATAAACAGCTTTTATAAATTTTATTGAAACTAAATATTTACAGTTTATTTACAAATATGTTTTTGAAGAATTCTGTTTGTTCTGTGTCTGGGTGTTATTTATCTACTTATGTAGGTATGTACTTATTTACAAAAGCTTAAACAAACAAGTCATTATGCACCTAGCATAAGTATATAAATATAATAATATTTATACTACTCGTGAACTATTTCAAGTCCACTACATCATTGTCTTTAACCACAATGGCTTGAATTGGAAAAATTTAATGCAAAGCTGTACTGAAACAAGAAACTCAAGGGGATTGGACTATATAATTAATAGAGTATGATTGTGCTTCAGATATGTTGAATAAAGTTATTGGTTACCAAATAAACTTTTACAATAAATATCTCTTTGGTTTGCCTGTAAACATGTTCCTTAATATTCATGCTTCATTTACCTATACGTAAAGTGATTATTTTAAAAAACGCCATCTGTTGACACATTTTGGATTCTTGTAAAGTTACGCCATCTTTAGGCGAGGGTAAAATTAGTTTAATAAAAGATGAACCAGAGTGACCCATCTATTCTTAAGTATATAGTGTATTATCTATGATAGGCACCCACCCGCCGTGCCGTTATTTTAAGCAGAGTCTATTTTAATGACTCAGATTTTTTGACCCTTCAGGCCCGGGTGATACGTATTTGTATCATGCGCCGTTGACGGAATTCACAATTTTTTTTTCATGGTAGAAATTTAATTTTTGTATGGGAACCCTATGCTTTATGGTTACATCATAGTCAGTGTTGCCAGATCGGCCCCTGGGGGGCCGATTCTCGGCCTTTTCGAAACTATGTCGGCCTTTGGCTGCCATCGGCCCTTCATCGGCCTTTAAGCATGCCTTTAAGCCTCCGTCAGCCCATCCATCGAAATCATAGATAATACACTATATACATCGAAATCATTGGTTCGGTTTCTGTGGTTCGGTTGACCAATTCCTATTGTAAAAGCATACTGGACTTGCATATTGTATTGGGTATTGTTGCATATTGTACTTTATATAAAAAGAAATAGACATAAGTCATACGTTCAAAACAAAATTAAAGATGAAGGATGGGCTGTGGGGAAGGATGGGTAAAACAGAAAAACTAAAATTTTGGAAAAAAAAATATTATAGATTGATTTTTTCCGATTTCTAGTACCGTTTCTGATGGTGAGGGCTCCCCCCTTCCCCTCAAAAACAAAGGGTGGACCCCCTTGTTTTTTACGCATATTTAATAATCTTAATTCATAAAATGAGGAAAGTTTCCTCAGGAGTAAAAACTAAAAAAACTCGAAAATGGGGGAGCTCCGCAATTATTCCTTTTAAGGGTGGGGGGTAGTACACCTCCCCCCGCCACCCCTTAACCCCTTCCCACCCCTCAATTCGACGGACGTCAAATAGAAAGTCGTACTTCGGCCTTTATCGGCCCCTGCCAGCACTGCTTTCGGCCCTTTCTTAAATTGTCTGCTGGCAACACTGATCATAGTATCATCTCCGGTGGAAATGAAAATAGTTTATCCATTACAAAAGTGATGTAATTATATCTCTATTTATTATGATCACATGTGTCGCCCTACGCGTACAGATTCAGTCTGCGGGCCCAGCTGCGGGCCCGCTATCCCAAGAATGCCACTCGAATACTTAGATGCAAAAAATACATAACGACAGCCAAAGAGTAATAATGATGTTATACTGTTGACAATAGCGATACGCACATAATCAGGTATACAAAAGGCTTAGAGAAAGAAAACAATAGAGTGCTGGCACTTTCTTTCTCATTCGCGCAAGAAAAGGATGCATTTATATATATTATATGTGATAGAAAGAAACAGAGCATATGATTTTTTGTCCCTCAGCGTGTGTTCAAAATCTGCCGCACCTACGGTGCGTTTTCTTCGAGTACTCATGAAATTTTCTAGTTCACGACTTAACTTTGGAGTTTTAAATTGAATTGCATTATGAAATATCGTTTATACTACATAATAGGCGCATTTGAATAAATATCCTTAGCGTGTGTTAAGTGTACGAATGATTATTTTCCGTTATTTTCTGTCCTTATCGGCGGCACGCTAGCTAGATGTCTTGTTATATTCTGTCTACGACAAAAGGGGATAGCTAATAATAATATTTATGGTTGCGTGATTGATGTCTGTAACATTCGGCCATCCTGTCAATAGACCCATTATTTATTAGTTATTTTGACATATTAATTATTATGTCATAACATAAATTCAGTTACGAAAGTCGGCTGGTCTCGGTCGGACGGAGTAAAAGTTGTGGTCACTGGCTCAGGGTCACTGGTCACGGAATGTTAGTTTTAAATCGTAAGTATTCTTTTATTTCAGGTGAAATGTTTTATTTTTTTGTTTTAACTTAATAATAAAGCTGTGTAGAGGGTAGTTAATGCATATTTTGTAAAAATATTGTATATTTTCGAACTGAAAAAACAAAAAAAATCACCATAGGTGATTTTTTTGTTTGTTTGTTTACTTTTGGTATAATTCCGTTATTATTTGTAATATAATTGTTGTAAATACATCGTAATTACATCATAACGATAATAACTCATCAATCAATCTAACTATCGAAAATTTTGCATACCATGACGTCATATCGCGGTGACGTCATTTTTTAAAAAAATTGAGTTCATTTTGATTTTTTGGTAGTGTTTTGTTTAAAACTTGTAAAAAAGGAGTTTGGATGCAAAGAATGGATCTTTCTTAGTGCCTGAGTCAATATTCTACCCTCAAAATCGAATTCAAAAATAGGTAAAAACAGCTTTGCCAAAAAATCACCTATTTTAGACTTTCCCTTTAAAAAATCGATATTTATAACTCTAAAAAAGCATATACTGGATAGCTTATATTTGTCTCAGTAGAACTCTGTTTACAGAACGCAAATCGGTTAAGTGGTTGTGTTTATATAACGTTCGTAAGTTGAAACCACGGCGGGCCGCCGAATAACATAAACAATTACGTCATCACAAAACGTGCGCGCGCGAAAAGCGGCCGGGCCTTACCGGGCCCGAAGGGTTAAGTAAGTAGCAGAGCCGAGCAGAGCGTTGCAAATGCCTGTTTTCCCAATTCCCAAAAAATGAGGTAGAATTCCCCGCATCCGGAGTGAAAAACAATCCAATTCCCCACGTACGAGTGGGGTATTATTAAATGAAAGGGCTTCATTTGCACATTTTAAATCAATTTTTATTTTGGTTTATATCACGTAGTTTTTGGCTTTTATTCAAAAATGTCAAATAAATAAGGAGAACCCCCCCAATCTCCAAAGTTTGTGGAGGAAAAAAAATCGAAATAATTATGGATACATGTAAGTATATCTATATTATACAGGAAAAATAAAATGATCTTTCTAAATAGGTAGTACAATTTTTTAGTAATCCTATATAAACCCTTTCAATGATGAAACCCTGGAAACATAAGAGAGTAAATTGGAAAAGATTAATACTACAGGTACAATACAAGAACACTACAATCAGATTGAAAAGGTGCTAAGAGACTTGGCCAAAGACCTATCGGACAATGAGAAGAAAAATCAAGAAGATAAATTGGGTTCTGATGCACTGAAATTAATAAAAGAAAGAAAAGAAATGTTCTCAAATAGGAAAATAAATAAAAAGAAGATAGAAGCACTCAGTAAGAAAATTAATATAGCTATAAGAAAGCATAAAAATAATGCCAGGTTTAAGCTAACAAGGTATGAAATCGAGCGTACAGGTGGAATCAAAAAAGCACTGAAGCAACTACAAGACCATAAAAATTGGATTCCAACTATGAAAGGTGCAGACAAAACAGGAAAGGAATACAAAACATGACAAAGACCTTTAATAAGTAGCATTGCCACTAATTTCTATCGATCTCTTTACACATTAGACGAAACATCAGTAACAAGCACGGAAAGCCATAAAAAGCTACTTGAAGACAAAATTAGCTCTTGTGGAACTGAAGATGTGCCATCTATCCTATGTTGCGAAGTTAAGAAAGCAATAGTATCGCAAAAATGTGGCAAAGCAACAGGCGAAGACCAAATATTAAATGAGTTACTTAAAGGTACAAGTACAGGTAGGTCATCTTAGATTTGCTGATGATTTAGTACTATTCGCTGAAGATGCAGAGTCCTTACAAACTATGTTAGCACAGCTAGCATGGGAAAGCGAGAAGGTGGGGCTTACTTGAACTCCTCCAAAACTAAAGTGATGACAAATTGTAACAAGACCACTATTAAAGTAAGAGATCAAGTAATAGATTACGTGGAAGAATATGTGTACTTGGGCCAACTGATTGCACCAAACAACCTTATGTCAAAGGAGGTAGAAAGAAGAATAGCTAACGGTTGGTCTCGCTACTGGTCACTCAAAGAAATTTAAAAAAATGATAGGATGCCCATTGCGGTCAAAAGAAGATTATTTCACTCATGCTTGCTCCCAGTCCTCAAATATGGCTGCCAGTCATGGTCGCTCACTAAACCGAATAATCAAAGATTAGAAGTATGCCAACATAAAATGGAAAGAAGCATGTTATACCTTAAACTAAAAGATCGGATAAGGCTTACTGACATAAGACATTTAACAAAGGTTAGTGATATCACCATGAAAATTCGACAGCTAAAATGGAGATGGACTGGACATATGATGAGGTCAAAGATAAAAAAATGGTCATACGACACAACAGTATGGTATCCTCGTGACGGGAAAAGAAAAAGAGGACGTCAGAAAAAGCGATGGGAGGATGACTTCCCAAAAAACTGGCGGAGGAAATGTCTTGATCGTAGGCAGTGGCAGGACAAGGAGGAGGCCTTTGTCAATAGACAACCTGAACCAGCTGAGGAAAACTTAAGGTACAGTTACACATGCTAGTTAGTAGCACGAAAGCATGCTACTTTTGAGCAATTGCTACTTAGTGGTACGTGTGTCGAAACAATGCTAATGATGAGCATGCTAGTTTCGAGTTTGGTCAAAAATCGACGGTCGTGCGATTATTGGGCATGCTACCTGCAGCGCGGGTGGAAGGGGGCGTGCTTATAGCGTGTGTGAACAGGTTTGCTTATTGAGCATGCTAGTATCGATCAGTCGTTAGCAGCAGGTGCGCGTGCACAATTTCGCGCTAAAAATGTCCCGCTGGGGCGATGAAAAAACGGTGAAATTTGTGATGCGCGGATTCCATAGGCATTCATTGTTCCGATATACGGAACAATGAATGCCTATGGAATCTGCGCATACCAGAATACAAAAACAATATTGCAAGAAATAATGCATATCAAGATATATTAACCAACATGGACGATCCTGCTTTGACTTTGAAAATTATAAAAACAAAAATAAAAAACTTGAGGTCTGTTTACCACAGCGAATTAAAAAAAATTGAGAGCTCCAAGCGATCCGGTTCTGGTACCGTTACTGTGTACAACCCATCCACATCCTGGTTTCACGAAATGCATTCTTTTCTTGGAGACACTGGCGAGTACAGGGACCCTATTTCTATGGAATTGGTAAGTTTCGATTTTTAATAAATAAAAATGCACTTAAATGTTAGTAAAACATAGTTATTTAATATCATAGAATAAGTACAGCATTTTCTATTCATTCATTTGTATCATATAGGCAGAACAATGAAATGATGATGGTGAATTTATATCATATGACATTGCCACGGTACTGCCTCCGTAGTTTCAAAGAGCTGCGCGTAGGTGTCTCTTATTGCTTCTGCCAGTCGAGAAGCGTGGTTACTGTAGCGTATAGGTGGTAAGCCTTCTAAAGTTCTTTGCAGTTGTGCCCTCCATGATCCTGGTACCACAACACGTTGTTGTATATCTTCAAAGTCGACGCATCTTTGTGTGATGTACATATCAGATGTTTTCCGAAGCCAATTGTGTAAAGAGCAGGCAGCTAATGTAATTCTATCAACATTTTTGGGGGCCATATCTATGGCATCCGAACTCGAAATCTTGTTACTAAAATACCAAACGCATTTTCAACGATTCGTCTGGCTCTCGATACACGGTAGTTAAATTTTTTTTTTTGAAGCGTTGGAGTTGTTCGATAGGGTTTCATAAGATATGACTTTAGAGGGAAAGCAGTGTCTGCCACAATAACTGATTGGTCTGGTAAATTGAGAGTATTCTTTTCCAAAGCTTGTGCTAAATTCGATTTTTGATAAACACCTCCATCAGAAGCTCTACCATTAGTCCCAACATTTACGTATGAAAAACAATAGTCATCATCAACTAATGCCAGAAGTATAATGCTATGGGCGCCCTTGTAGTTATAGTAGTCAGAAGTATCATCAGGAGCGAGTATATTTATATGTTTACCGTCCATCGCCCCAACACAACCAGGAAAGTTCCATTTAGTTCTAAATCCGTGTTCAATGCGTTTCCAATCTCCATGACCGGGAATCTGTAAAAAAAAAAAACAATAAATATGTGAAGTTGATATTTTATAAACTTAGTTTTTTTTTACAGATACAGGACAGAGAAGAGTCATCGCAAGATTCACAACCAAGTGATGCTGTTTCATATTCAAACTCGTTGATACCGCAATCGGTGAACTTGCTATCACCCTCCCCTCCTCCAACTACAGAAGATCGATCACAATCCCGTTCATCTAATAACAGCTCGTCAACACGACGTAGAAAGAGAAGCTTACAAGAAGAACCCATTACCTGTGCGCTCGTTCGTTTGGAAAATATTTCTTCTGCTATAAATACACAGTCTAATTGCGATGAATTCCATTATTTTGCTCAAAATGTTGCAGCTCAATTGCGATCCCTACCATTGTACGAGGCATTAGATGTACAAAATGAGATCCAAAAAATTCTGACTGCCGCAAGACGCCGATACCAGTACCCAAATTTGTCTCCCTTTACACCTGTCACTTATACACCTCCTGCTACAAATATACAAACAATGACAAATACACAAACAATGACTTTCATACCTTCCAGTACAAACACAAACACAGTCACTTACACATTTCCTTACTCGTTATCCCAATCAGATTCTACCGTCCCCGAAGAATATTTGTTGAACAAAGCATGGAAAACGTGTTAAAGCTAAGAATATAAATTTTGTTAAAACAAACAATAAATACTTGATCTTACTAATAATTACTGGTTTACTTTACTTACCCGCATATAATCCTTCAGAGCATTGTATATTGCATCGCACACTTCAGGTAAAAATAGAGCTATCGTAGATCTTGCAACTCTGTGAAGTGCTTCTAATGTGTATAACGAATCTCCAGTTGCTAGATACCTCAATGTCACTTCCAATTTCACTTTTGGTGGAATAGCATTTCGCATGTGTGTATCTTGTTTCTTTATAGCGCTTTCAATTTTAGATAGTAACCAGTCAAACTGATGCGGTAACATGCGCAAATGATTTTTGTAACCATTAATATCTTCTTCTCGCATTTCGACTAACAATCGAGTACTTGCTCCAAGTTTTTCTCTTCTACTTAGCCAATCACGGACCCAAATCTTCCTATTCCTTGTTTTTTTCTTTCTATCTGAGAGAAGTTTTTGGACGCATTGCAACGCTACCAAAAGAATAATTCTATTCAACTCCATACGAATGGCTGTTTGATTGTCCATGGTTTTGTTTGAACTGACAGTAAGCACGCTATAAAATGTCATGTGTACCGGAGTGTTTGCTTTGAGCATGCTCTTTCAGAAGCATACTTAAAACTAGCATGCTTATATCTAGCAAATGTAGACAAGTGCAGAGCATGCTCGAAATAAGTATGCTAATGAGCATACTAAAAAGCATGCTACTAACTAGCATGTGTAACTGTACCATTATAGTAGAAAATAGCAAATGATTTTGTTTTATATCATTAGCTATGTAACTTGGTCAGTGAATAAAGGCTATTTTATTTTATTTATTTTATTTTTTATATATAAACTTAGACAAACAAACTTAGTTTTGCGGTTTGGTTTTTGTGCTATCTGAGGTGTTACATTAATATAAAAATAACTTTAATACGTTCAAGGATGGTATGGAACCCTCGGTCTGAGAGTCCGACTCGCACTTCACCGGTGTTTTTTATTTTTATTCAGGCTTAAAAGTAATTTTTTTTTTAGTTTTGACCATAGATTTAGAATATTGTCACTACGTTTTGACAATAACTATACCACCCTGTTTCCTTAACGCATCTGTAGTTGTCATTAAAACACTATAGTGATAATTTCTATGTGCAATCTGTTTCTGTTCGCTATTATGATATTATTTAAGATGCATAATTTCCTCTCCACGGTTGCATTAGTGAATGGAAGCACAAGTAATAACGGGCTTGCAACTTTGATTTGGGAACGAATCTTTTCTCATGGCGTTTCCTGTCACCATATCGGTGATAAGTCCGTGCTGAGCGAAATCCAGTTTAGCGTGAGCTCGCCATCCAACGCCTATGACTAACCAAATTATTACTTTTCCGTCGATAAGGTATTCCCCATGTAGATTGTGTTTGTGTATTATAATTGTACATAATTAAAATATTAAAATACACAGATATAAACTAGGTGTATCCTGTATTGAATAAATATCGATACCCGTTAGTATAATGCATAACAATTAAACGTTTGAAGAATCATTTTAGGCCATTACTTTTGTGAAATACGAATTGGACTTGACATAAAAATACTGATTCTTCCAAACTAATTCTTTATAGATGTTAAATTCCCCACATATTCTCCACACACAACCAATCCCCAATCGAGTCAGGATTCCCCGCAATTTGGGGAATTCCCCACAAATTGGCAACGCTGTTAGTAGGTATTTTAATGTTTTAATCGTAGACAGAATATAAATAAGGTTTTAATCATGGTCGTATTATACCAACAGGACCACAGAACACTATCACTATTACTCAAGAGAAGAAGGGCCACTCCATACAAAAAATATGCATACAACTTCACATAGGTTGCTCAGTGGCGCCCACTAATCTTTCCCACATTAACTAATCTCCGCGCGAAATTTAAAAGGTATATTTGTAATTCGCGCCCAAAATAAGGAGGGAATTGGGATGCAGGGATGAATGGGCACT
The DNA here is from genome assembly GCA_911728495.1 of Furcula furcula. Classification (NCBI taxonomy): domain Eukaryota; kingdom Metazoa; phylum Arthropoda; class Insecta; order Lepidoptera; family Notodontidae; genus Furcula; species Furcula furcula. Next base: position 1,964,262 of record OU452243.1, read on the forward strand.
AAACTGGTTAAGATTTTAACGTTGAATTCATATAGTTTGTTGATTATAAATAAGAATCTCTAATTAAAAATACCTAACAAACTATATTTATTCAATGTTAAAAAATTTACGAGTTTTGTGCCCATTCATTCCTGCATCCCTATTTCCCTCGGAATATATTATTTATCTTTATTCTGCCATATACTTACTGATAATATTAAAAAAGGGGTTAAATTAAAAGTGTTTTATTCCATTATAAAGATTTATTACCAGTAAATAGGTACTTATGTATACTGATGAACATAATAGCAAATTATTGATCAGGCAACCGGGAAAGCTAAATCCACATGGTTTAAAAACTAAATATAGTATAATAACAGTTACTGACTTATTATCATCATCCCTACGATTGAAATATTCAAGATATAAAATGAAAGCCATTCTTATATAACTTATAGGAATTGATTCAAGTTTAAAATGACATAAGTATAAAATAAGTATATAAATCAATAAGACATTTCAAATTCACGGTAGGTACAACAAACGTATTACATTATCTATCCCCGCAGCGATACGTGTAATCTGTTTAAGTAGAACAACGTACCCTTGAAAAAGTTATCTTTAAAAAAAACCTAAATATTTATTATTAAATAATACATATAGGTGTAATACAATCCTGACGATGTGACGATATATTTATACATTATAGTGATATTACAAAACCTGTTAGATAAATTAGATGCCCTAATGAGGAAACATTCAAATTCAAAATTCTTTATTATGCATAGGCCTCACGGGGGCTCTTACATATTGTTCTTTTTTAACTGGCTTCAAAAAGAAGGTTCTCTATTCGACGCGTATGTATGTAAAATTGATAAAAATGCGTAATATTAATATATGTTAGTCTATGCGGGCTTCTAAACAAATTTACCAAATTTTATGAGTGTATGTATGTATGTAGGTTTGTCCGCCGATTTCTCAGAAACTACAATTCCGATTTCGAAAATTCTTTTTGCAATAGTTAGAGTATTGTTCAACTTAGGGTAGAGTTTAAGTTTCATCAAAATCGGTCTAGTAGTTTAAGAGATATAAACTTTTTATGTTTTCAGTAAGTTACTGTAACGTAGACGTTCGAGTTGCGTGATAGTGCTGATACCTATCTTGGTAAAATAAGTCACTAAAAAGTGTTAAATAAACTATTTTATAAAAAAATAAAAACCGACTTCAAAGTAAATTATCTAAAAAGCATAAAATAACGAAAATATATTGAAGTCGGTGTCAGCTGGTGATAGTGTTAGTTAACATGATTAGCTAGCACCGACTTCAATATATTTTCGTTATTTTATGCTTTTTAGATAATTTACTTTGAAGTCGGTTTTTATTTTTTGTAAAATAGTTTATTTCAACTACCACCAGATCGTAACGCGGTCTCCACTGAGAAGATCCGGCAAGAAACTCAGGGGGCTTGTCTTTTTTATATAAGATTTTTTTTTAACAAATTTACAATAAATATATCATAAACTATAAGCATGTAAGAGTACTGCAGTTCAAGCCCGAGATTTTATAATAGCCCTTTTTAGGCAAATGGCTCTCAGTAGTAGTTTTAAATATTTTTATTGGTAGATCTCATATATCCTGGGGCAGTTTATTATAAAAACGTATACCTTGAACCATAAAGGAATTGCTAATTCTGTGGAGACGCGTGGAGTGTACAGCAAGATTGTGTTTGTTCTTAGTATTTATAATTATGTCGATCACTAACCTTAGCGAAAGTATTTATGTTCTTTTTTACATAAATCAATAATATCGTGATTATTGATAAGTTATTATTGTTTACTCATTGGGGTATCTCAAAATTTTGAATTAAATTCGTCCGTTCAATTAAATCCTGATTAATTTCTAACAAGTTCTATTAATATCATTATACTCATTAGGACCTAGTTTCTATACCTATCTATTTTTTTTTAATATCCCTGTAATTTACTTAAATATCGTCTGTGACACTTTACGTATCCTCCTGGTACATGTATGTTATCACCCTTAAATCGACACATTCAGACAAAAACTAATTGAATAGGAATGCAATGGTAAATAGGAACGACACTAGTTTATAGATTTTAGCATTGTTACTAACACTGAAGTATATAAGTCTGTCGATATAATAGTGTTAGAAATCAAAGAAATTCCATTCCTATTTATTGTATTCCTATTCAATCCATTTTACGTTAGAAAAAATACATTATTCATCACTACCGTCTCACTTCTTTCAAAGGCCTTTAAAGGAGAAATCGCAGCGTCACACAGGTCACCAACAGCGTCACGAAGGCCGCCACCATGTAGAACAGATCGATGTCAAGTCGAGCAGATCGATGTTGCATCGCGCAGCCCTCCCTGAAATGTGATAATCATTAAATAAATGCGAGAATTGACAGTTGAAAACTCATCTACATGAGTAGCTAGTAGAAAAATTAATAAATGTCATTAGTGATTTCTTTATAAGATCGCCCTAAAACTACACGACATAACATAACTATTAAGGTTATTATTATTTTATTATTATACAATTATTCTAATGCAATATTTTTGTATTAATTTATCTATACTTAATGTTACATGCCAGATCTTAGTGAAACATGTCACATACCTAAATTTATTACCAAAATATTTAGGAATAGTGTAATCATCACTACACAACAAACAAAGTCGTTGGCGGGTCTTTCTGTCTGTCTGTCTACTGGCAATAAACTCAAACTACTGAACGGATTTTAAGGCGGCTTCCACTAATCAATAGTGATTCATGAGGAAGGTTTAGGTATCTAATTTGTCAATTGGTTAAAATATAACGATAATTGTTGGAAGTGTCAGTCAAAGCGCGGGCGCAGCTGCGCGTGTCTGCTAGTTCTCAAAATTGTAATAAAGGACCAGAACGAAAAAAAATAGAAGCATACTCACGTAGCGCAGAACACCGTTGTAACGTATAAGACACGTAGTATTGCTCAGGACACCGCTGCCTTGCCTAGGACACCGTCACACCGTGCGGAATACAGTCATATCTTGCCAGGACACCTTTGTTTCGTGCAGATCGCCCACAGCGACTTCAAATCATGCAACATTATATTTGTGTCTACTTCACAATTTCGTTTTATGCATATGTGCAATAAAATAGCCAATATTTATATTTTCTGTTTTGGGATCCACAATTATTGGCTGTAATCGACTGCCAAAACAATTTTACAGGGATCTTGATGCCATTCGGTAGATATACTAACAATATTCATTTTAATCAAACTATCATGCAAATGTTACATTGCATTTAGTGCGCGTATACAACCATCGTGAGAAAGTGGTCCAGTTCTTGTTTCCACAACTATTTTAATTACGATTTCTTTTCGTTAAAAATTTCCATAAGAGGGTTATTTCTTAAGAACTTTTTCCTTACTGTACTATCTTCGTTCGGGAAAGTTCGTCTGAAAAGAATAATATTTTATTGATTAAAGATAAGAAAGTGAAATCATTTTTCAATATCCAAATAACATACCGTCTATGACGACGATTTTATTTTAATGGTATCCTGGGTCAATTCAAAATTTCTAACATGGTCATCTGATCTCAAACTAGGCAGTAGTAACCAGACAAGTAACTGATACAGCTACTTATATACTTTTTTTGTCCTCTGGCCGATACGACCACAGCGGCCAACCTTTTACAAGATCGGCCAGTTGGCTGATAAACCTAATAGCTGGTTGGTACCTAAAAGTAACTACTTTTGTAACTATTTTTATTTTATTTATTTAGGTCAACAAATAGTTACAAACTAGGTTACAAAATACAAAAAATATTTAAGTTTTATATTATTAAGTAAGTAACCAACCCCGCAAATTGCTAAAATTAAAGTAATTGAGGAAGACTGTTTTCTTTAAACATACCTATGTAGAATTATGTACTCTATACAAAAAAAAACTCCATTTACTTACGGACTTCATTATGAAATCCGTAATCTACGCGGGATATTTTATAGTGCATAAGCGCTTGCGTATGCACAAGTACACTCTTTCTTCCTTTATACCTCGCATGGATCTTCTTACTTCACAGAAAAACAGGTGACCAGTGCATTGTCCTAGCCAGTAAGGAACAACTACATAGTTTTTGCCCTCGCAGGCTTCGAACCCGCGACTTCCGGTTTGCAAAGCAAACGGTTTCCCACTGCACCATGGTAGCTACGTTTTGTAAATACATACATAAGTACTCTTAAAGATAAATAACACCCAGACACAGAACAGACAGACATGTTCATGCAAAACAAATGTTTGTGCTAGGTGGGAATTGAATCCACGACGACCTATAGGGTCGCGGCCAACACAAAGATAGATGAGATACTTACTTGCACTAATCTTAGCGTGCAAGCCAGTCTCCTGAATGGCTGAGAACTTGTATAGGTGCTCCTTTATTTTCTCTTTTCCGTTTGAATCCTACTGCTGTGTTGTTAATGCAGACACGAAAAGCGTAATTAGGGCTTGTGATATCTTTAATCTTTGGCTCCATTATGCAATATCTGAAAAAGGTAAAAGGTTTACTAGGTATTTACCACACCGCAATGTGATGTTTTGCCGTTAAGTAGAAATGTGTAAACTTTGCTGTGTCACAGCGTGAACGACACCGTATTTGATGAAATTACCAGGCTCATAGAAATTAATGACTAATGTCTTGAGTGACGAGTGGCAGTTAGGAGTGGGCGTTGAATAAACTGTTTTTTTAGACTGTTTTTAAGACGTCAACTAATAAACTAGTTTACAGTCCACCGATAAACTGGTCGAATCGTAAACATCATGCTGCACCGCTTTGAATAAACTAGTCTAATTGTAAACAACATCATGCTGCACCGCTTTGAATAAACTGGTAGAATCGTAAACAACATCATGCTGTACCGCTTTGGCCTAAACTAGTAGATTGAACACTTCAGTCGACGTGACCATACACGGTTATTGACGAAGTGAGCCGAAATTAACCATGAGGGCGTTCATTTCGAACGATAATGATGATGAATGGTCATCATGTGTTATGATGGTGATGAAGATGTGAATGATGATGATGAATAGTGATAATGTGAAATGATGGTGATGAAGATGTGAATGCTAATGATGATGATGGTGATGAAGATGTGAATGCTAATGATGATGATGGTGATGAAGATGTAATTGATGATAATGAATGGTGATGAAGATATACCTAAATGGTGATGATGATGAATGGTGATAATGTGATATGATGGTGATGAAGATGTGAATGCTGATGATGAATGGTGTTGATGATGAATAGTGATAATGTGAAATGATGGTGATGAAGATGTGAATGCTAATGATGATGATGGTGATGAAGATGTAATTGATGATAATGAATGGTGATGAAGATATACCTAAATGGTGATGATGATGAATGGTGATAATGTGATATGATGGTGATGAAGATGTGAATGCTGATGATGAATGGTGATGAAGATGTAATTGATGATAATGAATGGTGATGAAGATATACCTAAATGGTGATGATGATGAATGGTGATAATATGATATGATGATGATGAAGATGTGAATGCTGATGATGAATGGTGATAATGTGGTTTTTAAATTGAGTCTTATATCTATTACAATAAGGTTGTTTTTCAATCATAGTAAGGCCAACGGATTAGTTTGTTGCAACATAGTTGCTATCAACGTTAAAACGAAATCGACTTATACTTGTAAGCGTGCTTATGCGCTTTTTTTGAAAAGCAGACTTTTTAAATAGCTTTTCGTTGAAACGACCACCTCTAGTTGTTCAGGAGAGTACGTTTTTCGTGTGTCAACCGTCATTGTTAGCTTCGCCAATCGATGGATCAATGAATTTTATTTACAAATTGAAATAAGTAAGTATATCGTGTATTGAACTTATGTACAAATGAAAACATACATCATCATAATCACATCATTCATCGTCATTCAGATCTTCGTCACACATCATCATACAATGATCATCACTATCGTCACATGGTCCTCATCATCATTTATCATCATCATCAAATCATCATTATTCATATCTTCGTCACCACCATAACATCATCATCATCACACAACGATCATTATCATCATCACCATCCTCACATCATTACCTCATATTAGTTCATAAGAATACATGAACCCAGTGACTTTGTTCCTTGTTCTTGTTCCCAAAGCGCTTATCGGGAACATTGGCACATTACAAATCATATTTAGACATACGTGTACAATCGGAACGTGTCAACATGTCTTTAGATAGTTATGTTACCTCCAGACTGTAGAGTCATCCTATAAAGTGCAAGCTTGCAGCTTGGGTGGTACCTCTGAGGGTGGCATGACTTCTTATTATAGATAAGAAACTTTTATACATTAGGAATAAGCAAAATTCAATCTTAGCCATACGAGTTGTATTTTAATTAGAATAAATTGGACGCTCTTCAAGCTCAGACGTCTTTTAAGTTAATTAGTTTTATTTTTAAAAACCTTATTTAAAGCTCCCGAATCTTGAGTGGCGCAGCCGGTAGGATCGTTGTCAGGCTGTGCCGTCATCCGTGAACCGAAGGGTATCAAAATTTACGCCATTTCGCGAGTTATCGACGGCTTAACGCGACGCGATCCGCGAACCAACAAATAAATAACTCATTATTCCGGGTAAAACCAGTGAAAAGTGCGAGTATGCGAGTAGCGGTTGGTTGGTGAGTAAAACTTTTCGCCATTCCCTCCTATACCCTCCTGTATTTTTATGCACATAACCATTGGTAGCAATACACCATTTGTTATTCTTGAGATAAGAACTCGCTCATTATAACGCATAGATTACTCTATATTAATGTGAAACATACCTATGAGGTATTTAATTTTAAAATAAATATAACTATCTTACATGAATAACGTATATTATTTTACAGAATATAATTATTAATTACAAGATTTATAATTATTAATTTCAATTTATACAAATTTATATAAGAAAGGAAAATTTTATACTTTTTACATTTTTATTTTCTACAGACATTTTTATACAATTTTACTCTTATATTACCCATTTTGCTTTTACTTTGTTACTTTATATTGCATTGTGTTTTTTGTGACATTGTGAAGTTGCATTCTCTGAATTAAATAATTTATCTCTACCAAGATGGCTCCAGAATCGCCAATTGTCGCGATTCCCGCGGAAATGATTAAGCTTATACCTTATTTTGGCGGAGATAAACGCCATTTAAATTTATTTATTCGCAAAAGTGAATATGTTATAAGCAAATACAGAGGTGGAGACCAACAGAATTTATACGTTTATCACTCTATAACGAGTAGGCTTACAGATAATGCAGCTGCACTCTTATCTGAACGTGAGGATGTTATGTCTTGGGCCGCCTTGAAAGAATTGCTACAACAGCATTTTGGAGATCCTCGTAGCGAGGAATGTATCAGTATAGAGTTGGAAACATTAAAAATTAAATCCGGCGAAAGTTATTTGGACTTTTGTAACCGTATACAGAGTGTTCGATCTTTGTTAGTTTCGAAGGTTAATACTATATCAGACGAAAATATTAGGCGGGCAAAATTCATTATATATAATAACATGTCATTAAACGTTTTTCTCTATAATCTCCCAGAAAATATGGTCCGTTTGGTCAGACTAAAGCAGCCAGACACTTTAGAAAGTGCTTTGAGCACTGTCCTAGAGGAAGTCAATTTTCACGAGCAGTATACAATGCGAAATCGTATGCACGGCAGTAATAGTTCAGCTCCGAGGCCACCCGCTATATTAGGACAAGGCTTTAAGTTCGGCAACAACCCTCAGGTTGTGATGTCACAACCTTCGATGGGCCCGAGGCCGAATAATAATGGTTTTACGCCAAAATTCCAATTTGGAATTCCGGGAAATACTCAGAACATTAGACCCCAATTCGGCCAGCTAAATTTCGGCTATAAACCACAACTAGGTTATCGGCCCCCACAATTTGGTTATCGCCCTCAACTGGCTCCCCAGCCACAGTTCGGTTATAGGCCGCCACAATTCGGTTACAGACCACCACAATTTGGTTATAGACCCCCACAATTCGGCTATAAACATCCACAAACCCAAACTTTTGGAATGACCCCGCAGCAATTTGGCTACAATCCACCCCAGGTTCAAAAGCCGCAAATGCAGCTCACTGACGTGTCTATGCGAACAGCGCCGCCTAGACCGCAGCAGGGATTTAGATTGAACGAATTGGAGTTGGTTGACAATGATGGGATGTATTACGGCGACGAGTATTCTTATGACGAACAGTACTATGACCATGAATCTAACGATGACAATTATAACTACAACCATGACCACATTGACTCTGAAGAGACTGACGTACCACCTGCTCAGGATTTTTGCGAGGCAGCCTCGAACCCCGAAAAGAAATAATAGAGTTAAATTGTGACCCCAATTTAAAACTCCCATATATATATTTAGAAGAAATCGATGCAAAAATGATGATTGATACGGGCAGTACTCGATCCTTTATTAGCCCTCGTTTGGCTTACTATTATTTTGGCAATTATATCCAACAAGAGCTGTTTGAAGTGGTTAGCACACATGCCTCAAGTAGACACAGTGAGGTAATTTATATTCCATTGATGCCAACATTTAACAGCTGTGACTGGCATAAATTCTACCTGTACGAAGTAGACTCGCGATATGATGGTCTTATTGGAAACGATCTTTTGCAGCAATTAGGTGCTATTATTGACCTCAAACGTCAAATATTAGAAACTAAAACGACTAGTATACCCATAATTAACAATAACTTAAATTACATAATTCATTTACCCCCACGTTCAGAGCAACGAGTAAAATTACCTATAGACCAGCATTCGGGTGATGCTATTCTCGACTTTAAAATGTTCACCAGTGACGTACGTATGCCTAGTGTACGTACGTTAGTACGTAATAGTGAATTGCGTTAACGGATACGCCTCAACAGTCATTCAGAACGCTTCTGACAAAAAAATTCAACTAACTGTGACGCAACCCTTTACTGTAACAAAATTTTATAAACCTGAACCTGACCTTCATTTCACTGAAAATAGTACAGACATAAAAACCGAAAGAATACTCGAAGCGAACTTACAAAAGATTAGACTTGACCATACAAATGACGAAGAGCGTGAGAAAGTTTTTCGTCTTTGTAAAGAGTACAAGGACATATTTTATTGCGACCAATTACCCTTGAGCTTTACTAATGAAGTCAAACATAGTATCCGTACTAAAAATGAAGACCCGATATACATAAAACCATATAGACAGGCACCCATACTTTTAGATGAAATTAACAGACAAGTTGACAAACTTTTAAATGACAATGTGATTCAAGAGTCTCACTCTCCGTGGAGCGCACCGGTACACTTGGTGCCCAAGAAGGCAGACGCATCCGGAGAAGTGAAGTACCGGATGGTAATTGACTATAGAAGACTTAATGAGATCACAATCGACGATAAGTACCCTCTGCCTAATATCACAGATCTTTTTGATAAATTAGGTAAAAGCACGTATTTTAGCACGATAGATTTAGCTAGTGGCTACCATCAGATTGAGGTAGAAGAGCAGGATAGACAGAAGACAGCCTTCAGCACGCAAAATGGTCATTATGAATTTTTGAGGATGCCATTTGGACTGAAAACAGCTCCGGCAACATTTCAACGTACAATGGATTCTGTCCTGAGAGGACTGCAAGGAATACACTGTATGGTTTATTTAGATGACGTCATCATATTTTCTAACAGCTTAGACGAAAAAAGTTAGAAAAGCAATATATACAGCAATTAGTCAGGGACCATGCCAAGCGAACCAAATTTTTATACGAACATATAGCGCAAAAGATGTTAAAAGGAAAAGAAAAGATAAGAGAAAAGAAAGGTGGTGAGTCAGATATAGATATTCCGCAGGGGAAAATTATTTTCACTAAAGATGTCAACAAAAGAAAAAGCAAAGACAAAGCACGTTATGTAAAGGCTACGACTACGGGAAAGGCAGTTAGAAATATTATTCCTATTAGGGTAGGACAAAGGGAAACTAAGGTCCCCATTAAAAACGTAAAACGCCCTCCACAGGTGGTGCATAGCGACGATAGTGATCGCGATGCCGGCGCTGGCCCTTCATCTGCGTTCACTTCAAGAGAACCCAGGAATACTTCCAATCAAAATAGGTGAAGCTCATATTCAAACCGATTATTGGACTATAATTAAAGTTATTAGTTTAGAAAAGATTTACGAAGACCTTACTTTTATAAATTTAAATTACATGGAATTTACCAATTTAGTGGGAAACAGTAACCCTAAAGATTTTTCCAATATAAAAATTCATACAGATTATATACGCGATACTACATTATATAAATATCAACAATTAGTCCCACAGCAGCGTTTCAAGAGAGGAATCCTAAACCCGTTAGGATCTATTATAAAGGTTATCACGGGTAACCTTGATCATAATGATGCGCTTAAATATGACCAATTAACATCTCAGTTACAGAAAGATCAAATAATTACCTCTAAAAAGTTAACGATAATCTCCAAAATGTTGGATAGCTTCATTAATGTCACTAAAGTTGTAAGTACAAATTCTGCTATTATAGAAAACCGGTTATCAAAGATTGAGACTATGTTAAATGATTTGGCAACAAAAGGGGACAATTGGGTTTTCTCCACACATATTTTAGGATTATTCAACATATTCATAAGCAGTTTTAGAACAATCTTTATCAAATTGAGTGAAATCGAAACTGCCTTAGCATTAAGCAAAGTCTCTATTTTACATCAGTCGATAATAAACTCTACTGAATTATTATATCATTTAAAATTAATATCACATACTGAAAATTTACTGTATCCACCTTTGGAAGAAAATTTATTTAAAATAGAAGGAGTTATAAGCGTTAAATCTTATCTCAAGAAAAACCAGGTGATCTTTGTAATGGAAATACCATTGGTTGATAACTGTACATACAATTATTATAAACTTTATACTATTCCGATTTTCCATGAACCTAATAATAAAACCTTTGCCATTTTCCCCAAATATCCGTACCTATTGGCGAAAGGGATGAAATTCTTACCGATCGTGAAAGCGTGCCGCTCATCAGATGTCAGCGATCATTTCCTGTGTACTGAGGCCGACCGAGCCCAGTATCCGGAGCCTACATTTGTGGAACAACTGATGAAGTTCGACACCAATACTACCAGCTGCATACAACGTGAAATCCAACTAGAAGAAATAAGGGTTCAACGAATCAATGAGGACAATTGGATCCTGTATACTAGAGTCAAGACCACTCTTGCAAAGCATTGCGACAAGGAGGTCAGTAAGCAGCCTATCCTGGGGACCTATCTCGTGACCCTCGATGAAAACTGCGACTTAGAAGTACAAGGGATTCAGATGTGTCACCATTACACGACTCAGGCGAACGATGATGTCGTGCCGATACCTGTCGTGACTCTACCGCAGATACGAACGAATGCAAGCACCCTAACAAGTGCACGTGCACTCGATATGAACGGGGTCAACTTGGACGAACTCACTTACATGTCCCACGCGCTCAAGAATAGTGAAGTGATTCAAAGTGTTCTTGATACCAAAGATATTAACTTCAGTGGGTGTACACATTATCACCATTCAACATAATCACTATTCTCATCTTCTTCACCATTATCCCATCATCACCGCATATCACCATCATCACATTTTCATCATCATTCACGTCTTTATCACCATCATCATTCACACCTTCATCACCATCATTACACATTATCACCATTACCATTCATCATCATCATTCACATCTTCATCACCATCGTGACATCATCATCATCCTCATCACCATTTTCCACCTTCATCGCCACCATCATCATTCAGTCCTTCATCACCATCATTTGATCATCATCACACATTATCACCATTCATCATTCACATCTTCATCACCATCATCACACATCAACATTCATCACCATTATAACACATGATCACACATTATCATTCACACCTTCATCACCATCATCACACATAATCACCATCACCATTCATCATCATTCAAATCTTCATCACCATCATTCACATCTTCATCACCATCATGTCATCATCATCACACATCATCATCATCCTCATCACCATTTTCACCTTCATCACCACCATCATCATTCAGTCCTTCATCACCATGATTTGATCATCATCACACATTATCACCATTCATCATCACCATCAGCATTCACATCACCATCATCACCATCATCACACATCAACATTCATCATCATCACCATTCATCACCATCATAACACATGATCACACATCATCATTCACACCTTCATCACACATAATCACCATCACCATTCATCATCATCATTCAAATCTTCATCACCATCATTCACATTTTCATCACCATCATCACACATCATCATCATCCTCATCACCATTTTCACCTTCATCACCACCATCATCATTCAGTTCTTCATCACCATCATTTGATCATCATCACACATTATCACCATTAGCATTCACATCTTCATCACCATCATCACACATCACCATTCATCATCATCACCATCATTCACATCTTCATCATCATCTTCACACATCATCACCATCATCATTATCGTTCGAAATGAACCCCCCATGGTTAATGTCGGCTCACTTCGGCAATTACCGTGTTTGGTCACGTCGACTGAAGTGTTCAATCTACTAGTTTAGGCCAAAGCGGTGCAGCATGATGTTGTTTACGATTCGACCAGTTTATCCGAAGTGGTGCAACATGCATGATGTTTACGATTCGACCATTTTATCGGTGGACTGTAAACTAGTTTATTAGTTGGCGACTAAAAAAAAACAGTTCGAAGTTAGAACTGCACAATTGCATAACTTTTATCAATTACGTTTACATAAAAAAAGTTAATATATATAAAAGAATAACGACAAAAGAAACAAACAGAACAAAGAAACTGACTTATGTCAAATGCGATCTATTAAATTGGCCCTACATTGATTTGGCAGGTATGTATAATATGTTTGTATTCATATATAAGTATTTTGCACACTAATTGGACCCCATACAATGCTAAACTGTTTACTAGTTGGATTGCTGGAAGAAAACTCATGAGTGAAGCTCATCAGTACCCATTTACTATTTGTATAATTAAAATTACAATTTGTAATAAACAATTTTCTATGTGCAATAAAAAATAAATAAATACTAACCTTTATTGAGTCTATAAGCAGAAATTCCCTTGAAAGGAAAATGCGAAAAAGGTGTTTCACATTTTTCCTAGACCTATGGCCATGTACAAACGATTTTAACATGCTACTCCCAGTCTCCTTCTTTGCTATCATTGCTTTGACAACCTGAAATTTTTACAGATTCATATGTCATCAACTGATAATAACATATCAACTAATAATAATAATTATCTATATAATGTAAACACAGTCTCCTAATTCTAATCTAGGCAGTGCATGGACTATGGTAACAAGACGACTGATATGAATACATACATACTAATAGCTTTTTTTAACAAATTAACACAATACTTGAAAATTTGTTTAGTATTGATTGAGAGTGGAACTGATTAGGTACAATACTTAATTAACATTAGTTAATTTTAATTATACCTATGGACTGTCACACCAGACAGTATGAAACAACCTGACATGTTCACATACAAACATATTTTATTAACAGGTGGGAATCAAACCCACAACCTATTAATATAAACATCTAGTGATAAAAAAATACTTTTTCAGAATGCCAAAGTTGCTACCGCTATAATATATATATATATATATATGAGGTTGTTCCCTTGTCAGGTATGCAACTAATGGGCTCTATTAAAAAGATTTAACTAGAAAGATAAACATCTGCTTAACACAATAATGACCATCAAAACAAAGTTTACTTCAGTATTATAGTCAAGCACATGCAGCTTTATCCTTCCAGATAAAAAGATTTAAAATTTATTAATTGGAAAACCTCAAATATCCTAAACATTTTGCTCTAAAATCATAAAATTTTAGATGGGTCCGGTGGTGGTCAGACACCCTGGCTGTTACCGAATAAGTCATGGGTTTGATTTCCACCAAGTGTCTGGGTGTTGTTTTTTATTTGAGTATGTATTTACAAAAAACGTATATAGGTATTAGTATATGTTGTCTGGTTTCCATTGTCATCTAGGCTTTGCCTAGTTTGGGATCAGAAACCATGTGCGAGTTGTTCCAGAATATTATGAAATAATTAACTACCTAATTGAAATGGAACTAACTTTAAAGTTTATATCACAGTTTGTTTTATTATCCCAATGCTTCAAACAGACCTCCTTTGTCCATGAATGCTGTAAAGTTAGTTTCATTTCAATGTGTTTCACATAAATATCAGAAATCACTATCATTTACTAATTCTGTGGAAGTCTATACTTCTATCAATACTGATAATCACTAGGGAAAGGGACCATCCAGGTAGTTACCACCAGTGTCAGATATTCTGCTGCCAAGCAGCAGTGTGTAAACATGGCTGTGTTCTGGTGTAAAGGACACTGTAGTTGGTGAAACTACTGGATACAAGAGACTTAATACCTGTCTCGGTTGACAGGAGTAAGTGCAATGCAGCCGACTATAGGCGGGCGCCTTGCTTGTCTTGCCACTGGGTAGAATAAGAAAATAGAATCGATAGTATCATTACTATTAGTAAACTGTTACTATTCATAGAATAGACATGTTATGTAAGTGTAAATAATATCAAAACTATGGCTATCAATAGCAATATCAATGTAATTAACGTAATTAATTACTAACAAGTTCAACTATAGTCTTTGTTTGGGTAACTAAATATAGCATGCATGAACACTGTAATAATAAGTAATATCCATAGGTACTGAGTAATCTCGTAGCAAATAACTTTTTGTCGTGTTAGAAGATCCTTTTTTACCTTTCTTTGTTTTTCTATTTATGTATTTTCATTTTCAGCACCTTCTACGCCACACTTATTTACTTTGTCGGTTTATTAGATCGTCGGTATAATTATATCGCGATACGTTTTTCATGAATGTAACTTTTATACTAAACAGAACTAGTTAGATGAAAAGATTCGCGAAATCAGTGTTGCCAACTCTATTTTTAAAAGATAGCCAGATCAGCAATAAAAAAAGCTAAAAAATAGCTGTATATTTAAAAAAAATATAGCCAAAAGGTTTTAAGGTGGCTTTTTATCAGTCAAACATATAAAAACCGGTCAAGTGTGAGCCGGACTCGCGCACCGAGGGTTCCATACCATCTTTGGACATAGCAAAGTTATTTTACTATTCGTCTAACACCTCGGATAGCAAAAAAAAACCACAAAACGAAGTTTGTTTGTGGAGGTTTTTTTAGGATTACTAAAAAACTTTACCATTTAGAAAGATTATTTTATTTTTTATATTATTAATACAACGTGTTTCAAAATACCCCGTAAAAATTTTATTAATTATCAAAGCCAAAAATGTTGTCAACCCTCATAAGGTTAGGTCTTTTAAATTTTTTGTCATTCCACGAATTAGGTAGAAATGTAGGTACATGTATATGTCTATCTATATTTTACAGGATACAGACTGTATATGACTGTATGTATAAATATTTAAATATAATTAACACATCTGAATGAATGAATGTATGTAAGGTCGACATTTATAAATTTTGAGATAGAGAAAAAAAAGAAGTTTGAGAAAATTGAACGAGATTTAACATTAGATAGTCGTGTGCTTGGAAGTCGTGTGGTAAACTTCTTGTTGTGTGGTCAGGGTCACTAGTGTCGAAGACAATTCGGAGGGGGTGTCGGCTTTTCCCTTTTAGAGGACATGTTAACCAAAAAAGCTAAAAAATGTAGTTAAAAATAGCTTAATAGCTAGACCGATTTTTTTGTAGCTGATGAAGTTGATTTATAGCTAAATCTAGCTATAAAAACACTGAATTGGCAACACTGCGCGAAATTATTAATAAAACCACGGTACCTAACCTACGGTAAAGTACCTAAGTTATTAGTAAGTAACTAGTAACATGCACTGTAATTTAAGTACTTTGTGTATGTATTTATTTTACCGCGTGAGATTTTACTCAAGCAAAAACGAGTGAAATTAGATAAAATATGAGATTTACCAACTTTTTTACCAAAGCAAAAAGAAATCGTCCGACATTTTGAATTATTTTTTCGTTTGTTTGTGTTGCAATGTGTAATTGTTTAAATTATACACAAAATAATGATCAACTAAAGTAAATATAATTTTAATTATGACTGGAAACAATATAATTAATAAAAATACCTTTGGTATTAAATTATAACAGCAAATCAGTTAAAATAATAGAATAAAAAAGAGAATTTTTAATAATTAACAGAAATGTAGCATAATTTTTCCTACCAAAATATTAACAAACTTCGGTAGAAAACTTGTACTTCACATGGCTACTATTCTTGTTATATCAACCTATGTCTATCTCCTTTTGGTATATAGCGGTGTCCCTATAAAAAAAATGCTCCCATAACAAACTTTCGTGTTGGCATTGGCTCCATACAATACAAAGTGACCTCCCCTGAACAGGACTGAGCAGTCTCAAAAAAGTGTTATAGTAAAACAAAACATATGCGTACGGCATAAGGTTTACTTTTGAAAACAAATTATAACAGAGGCAGAACGAGCCGAGAGAGATAACCAGTACCGATGCCCTCTGTCCCTTTTTCGCACTTGCCCCACGACAAAATTATTTACGGTAGTATAAAATATTTTAGGGATCGTAAGCAAAATATTAACTTAAATTTGACTTAATCTTAAGTTTAACTGATTGTAGTTATAAAACGTATTTTATTATTAAATTATAATACTTTTCATGATCAAAAAGAATAAAGGGTGCTGAACTAATTCTCGTTAGAAGTTTTTATAATTTACTAAATTGGCATCTCAGACAAGTGTCATGGCGTCTACTAGCATCCCTAATACGTCTGTGGCGTCTACGCTGCTTTCGTTGTGTTGAACTTAGCGTCGGTCGTATCAAATTTTGTTAAACTGTTAGCTATAACTGCAATTTTTAACCATGAAAATGGTGAAATAGTATTGTATAAAGGCTTGTAAAAATGAATCATACAGTGATTGCGGCATATCTTTTCACAGGCTTTGATTATATATACGTCTAGATAGCGTGTTCGATGTTCAAACACTTGACAATATCAAGTACACCAAAACATCAAATTGGTATACTTGGTTGTTTAGCTTAGAGGAAGAAAACAATAGAGGGCTGGACACTTTCTTTCTCATTCACGCAAGAAAAGAATGCGTTTATGTAGGTTACGTGTGATAGAAAGAAACAGTGTATATGATTTTTTGTCCCTCAGCATGTGTTCGATTTTTCCGCGCCGTGGGTGCGAAACAAATTTGACGTTTGCTCCCACTTTGCTCCGTGACAATTTTATCGTGGTTTTAATATTAAATAAATAACTTAAAATTCAATAAAAAACTAACTGTGACATTACTGTGTGTTGTGGAAATCCTATAAGAATCGTGCAGTGCAGTATTATAGGCTGTAAAAGTGACAGTGAACGTAAAATTAGTGGAGTATCGTTTCACAGGTAAACGTGAATTATTATGGCCAATTTAGAGATTACATTTAGAAACTAATACATGTAAACGACTTATTTAGATCTTATTGCTCTAAATTAGTTACTATTTTACTTGAAAGTTACGTGTAAGATCGATAAATTCTTGTTTTTCATCCATAACCTAAAATTTTCAGTTTATTGATCGCCATTATCAGTGTTGCCAGTGTATAAAAGAGAGACTACCATAAATAAGTGGTAAATTATTATTAAGTGCATCATACACGATCCCACATGCTGGGTGCATCGAAGAATTTCTCAGATTTCCCGAATTTATTTTTATGATTTCCTGAAAATATGGATATTTGTATACTGTGGATAGCAGCAACAAAAAGAATTAATTAGGTTGCTAAAAGTTATTCCCGAATGCTTAAATATTCAGAAATAACGTAAGCGCTCAAGTAATTCGTCCAAGGCTGCGCAGGACGTATTCATTCGTTATTTATAGGCACAATGGTCATTGTACATTTAATCGTGCTTTTACTATATGCATGTTGTTTAAATATATGTATGTATGTTGTTGGTTACAATTTATTGGTAAATGAGTTGTTCCAGAAATGTATGGAGCCTGGGCCAGCACCATGTACACTATATGAATATATAACTATGCAATATAGTAACTGTTTTGTAATGTTCTGTTTTTATAATATTGCTTCGTTTTCTTGTACATTTAAGATATCTTGGTCAAGGAGAGCAACACAAAAGAGAATATAATACTACTGTAGCAACACCACACAATAATATGATGGAACGGAAATACGTAACTTAAATGTAATTTTGACAACAACTGACTGAGTGAACATCATAGCAATCCATTAATGTTCGTAAACTTAAATAATTACTAAAAACACCGAAAAATAATATGTACTCGCGTAATCTATTACGAAACGTCATACCTATATCTATAGCATACACTGTCAAGTAGTAAACTAATGTCAAACACAACTGTCATAGCTGCCATAAAAATAGGGTGGACATACTAAATAACTCCATAAGTAATCATTTATGTACAATTGTACTCTGCTTCAAATTAATTTACAAGTATTTTTATGAAACTCTACTATGTTTTTCCTATTTTTCCATGTAGTGTACATAGTGGTGGCCCAAAATGGAACATCTCCTTTGTCTGAATTATAAATAAATAGTACCGACGTTGAATAGTTTGTTTAATTTGCCCCCCTATTATGTACCTATCTCGTTTGACAACTAAAGTGATGATCAATAAAGCAAAGTGACTATTAAATAACTATCAAATGATTCATTTGGTATTGCCTAACTTGAATCATCAATAAATACCAAACACACTTTCAGTAGACATCAAAGTTTGGTGGACAACTGAAGCTTGATAGCCACTTTGCTTTATTGATCATCACTTTTTTTTTGTAGGAATAGTACTGTTTCACCGGACAAGAGGGCGAGCGCTTAAAGCGCTCCAGCCAGAAAGGTTTGGGTAGCGACTAGCACAAGGGCACCTCAGGGAGGCACGGCCTCGGCTTGGGCTGCCGCTTAGAGAAAATGAGTTTACCACCGGTTCACAACGCGCCCCCGCTGAGAAGAACCGGCAAAAAACTCAGCGAGGGGATGCATGTCGAGGTCGCATGCGTACGGATCCCTTCGGCCTCGCCGGCGAGACCGGTGTCTGTGTGTTGATGTGTTTACGACTCTTGACATCGTTGTCGGTGTTGGTGTTGTGTCATGGTCCAGGAGGACGGACATCGGGTCGGGTGGGTCGAGCATTACATGCCGCGGACGGCGGCGATGTACGGCTGTTCGACGATCTGAGGGACCTGGCCGCTGCCCAATAGGACATGGGTTCGATTCCGAAGGATTCCGAACAATTGTCTGGGTGTTATTTATCTATTTAAATATGTATTTATACAGTTTACAAGTATTTGTAATCATTTATCTGGTTACCTTACTAAAGGATCTGCGTAGATTGAGATCAGCGGGTCTAAAAAGGCCACTTTCGGGGAATCATAATATGAGTAAGTTACCGTTTAATTTTTATTCGTATGGCAGCATTAACATCAAATATGAGTCTGCTAATTAGTGTTAATAAATGAATTGAGTATGATTGACCTAAAATGTGTGATCATTTTACGAAAATTACAGGAATTGCGAAGAATTTGATAGAAATTCAAAATACGAATTCCTTACAGAGGAAATGCTTAATGTGGCCTTTTTAGGCCCGCAGGTGGTCATTGGTCAAGCGTAGATTGTCCCAAGATACTAGTACTATAGATTTGTATATTGGAGAAATTTACTAAAACTTACCCGGTAAATGGCCATAGTATGTATTATATTTAGTATTTTTGCCTACCTCTCTGGGAAATAGCATATTATTGTTTTTATCTCTTAGCTTTTTTGTATGAGGCTAATAATTATCTACAGCTCTTAGCCACTTTAATCACCACGTGATATCACCCAGGTGAACAATGTGGAATAGACCTTAGCTACAGCATATATGATATTAAGTGTACATTCACTTTGTAGCCTCCGTCGTGGGTTCGAATCCTACGAAGGGCAACAAATTTGAGTAGTTGTTCCTTACTGGCTAAGACAATGCAGGCCGATGACCTGATTGTCTGTAAAGTAAGATGATCCATGTGTCGGGATTTGCGATAAGACGTATGCCCGACTCCTGTCCGTCAAATTAAAACACCGAGCTTTGGTAATAAACACTTATAAACAAATTGAGAGAGAACAACTTATAAAACAGTGGAGTAATCGTAATAATTAAAACATGTTTCTGCCATAGATACTAGCGCGCTGTCATCTTTTTGACAGCCCCTTTGGCGTTCCGAAACCGTGATCCGAGATACGCCACACATGCGTCGGATAGGCATGTAAAAAGTCGGTCCTGCGCTTAACTTCTCCCCAGTTGTGTCGGTCTTCCGTCCCATCGGATTATGAGAGGTACCTATTATATAAAGGAAGAGAGAGTGCACTTGTGTCTACGCAAGCACTTGTGCACTATAATATCTCCTGCGTACATGGCTGATCTTGTGAAAGATTGGCCGCTGTGGTCGTTTCGGCTAGGAGAACATTATTATAACAATCACTTTCGTACTTTTTGCAGACTGTCATAGATTAAGACGATATAATGTAAGAAATGTAAATGTTGTGTCAAAAAAGTGGTTTTTGGTTAGGAAAGAAAATATAATTTACAACAACCTCCGTATTTGCTTTCCACAAAGGGTAAAATTTCCCTTACGTGGCAACTCTAAATTTAGTATGTACTTATTTTTCTGTCCTTATCGGCGGCACGCTTGGTATATGTCTGTATTATATTCTGTCTACGTTGTTTAGTATCACATGAACTGTACCGATGGTTTGTGCTCGCAAAAAAAAAACATTATGCCGAATTGTGTAATCAAATCGTGAAAACATTAACTAAGTAAAATTAATAAAGATCCTAACTTAATTTTCCATTCATAAGTCTTAAGATTCTGTGAAGGATTATTATAAATACTCGATTGTTTTTTTACGACAATTTATACATTGTCCGACTAGACTGGTGTTGCTAGGTAATAATGGGGGAATATATCTTAAGTCTGGGGTAATTTTTCTTTTAACAAAAATGAATTCAATGAAACGTAATACGGTAGATAGTGACTAAAACATTAAATAAATCAATTAAAATAATTTATATTTTTTTTTATAAATTAAGGCAAATAAGACGTCCACCTGATGGTAAGGGACACGCCATTTAATTTAATTTCGTTTAATTTTAATTTCAATTTCATTTTCAATTTCAATTTCAATTTCAATTTCATTTCATTTTATTTTATTATTACACATTTACACAGTACATATCAATGCATAGCCCACAACGCTATCGCTATTTATGGGAAAAATATTTATAATTGGAAATCCCCAAACACGCACACAACCACAGATGACGCGAGTGTACAACGAGGCCTGCACGCACACACGAATTATGAGGTTGTGATGCTTATGAACGTAACGTTACAAGACTATTAGGTATCTAGACGTATATATAATCAAAGTTCACAGGTAAGCAATACGTAAATAATTTGTTTATTTAGTGACCATGATTCAGATTTTGCATGTATTTTCTTTTCAAACTATATTTATTCTCTTATTATTCTAGATTAAAGTATACATTTTTATCGAAACCTATAAATTATTTACTTTTTGCTCCCGTATAGTAGCGATTATTTTTGAAAATTACATTAAATTACATTGCCGCTTTCCGACAAAGCAAGAAATGAAACAAAGATGGTTGGATGTTATACCTGTATCCCAATACATCACCAAAAGTTGTGTGCATTCTTCATTTCAAGTCTGAAGACTTCTACGAAGAAAATTCACGGCGAATACTTATCTCTAATGATATTATCGTATGAAACTGTATCATCTTTTCAGTCCACCCCACCCTACGTTGAGTGTTTCACAGACGAAGAGCCGCATGATTGGAAATTAGATAAGGCATTAGCAAATTCATTTTTAAATTTAAGAATGTTTCAATATGCAAAATGTAATGCATTGAGAAACTTAGGCAGTGACATTAGTTTGCACCCATAGCTCAATAAAACAATCTTAGTTAGCCATATTTAATTGTATTAATGTTTTTTCTTTATTTTAATTTCATCGTTTTATTGTCCTACGCCTTTATCTTACTTCCTTTCCTTCCTACTAATTTTATAAATTTGGCGAAAATTTATACGATCATTTATTCAAAGTGCACAAACGCCGTAAGAGTATATTACAATATTGTCTATGTTTATGAACGCTATTATAATTTCTGAAATTCATTATTTTACTGGTTTTATCATTCTCAAGACTGGGCCGAACTCCGTGACTAGTCTCATAATTTTCCTATGTACAATAAAATACATCGTCACCCTATTAGAAGAGACCAAACAGCCCCCGTCTACGCCTCTCACTCGGCTCGTTTTTTTGGGTCTAGTGCTCAGTCCATGAATGAACCATAGAGTAAAGCCAGGTGATGCAATCTAAAAAAACTCCAACTCAAGTCGGATCAAGGTCGCACAATTTAAGGCCATGTCCTAACTAAACGCGATCAACGCAAGTTCGCGCGAACGAAATCTCAAACCTTAGAGGAGATACCACTGGAGAGATCATGATACGCTAACCCCTCTGCCAAATTTTGTTCATATGTTCAGGTCATTCTTTATTTGTGTGAGTATCTTTTTGAATGTGTTGCGTGTTTATTATAGTGTGGGTATGCGTAAAATCGTATCTGTGTGCGTAAAATCGTATCTGTGTGTGTTTACTTCGCCTCCCGCACCCCGCAAAAGTGCCACGAAAAATTTGTTTGAGGAATCGACGCGATACTAGCTCCATTCTAATTACTCTGAGTCTCAAACATATGTACGTCGAACGAGTGTCCTAACTGGCGGTCGCGGACAGAATTCGCGCGACCGCCAGTTAGGACACTCGTTCGACGTATCGACGCACAGTGTTTTTTTTACCCCAAAAAAGTGACATCGTTATTTTATTCATGAAATCTACAGAGCTTTCTATTTTGAATGCTAAAGTAGAACACCCGGATATTAATTCGCCATAGATTGTCTAAAATATTTTTTTAAAGATTTTTTGACCTTGTGCTCGAAAATTGTAAAATAATATATAAAATAATAACCGTACACAAATGATGGTTTAATTCGACAAGGGCTTATGAAGCAAATCTGGGCGCATATTAAACCGTCTTTATTTCAGTATAAAAGCAGATATTAACGATACTATCGGGATTTTTCATGTTTTTGGTTATGATTTTTTTCTGACTCTTCTAGGCTGAAGTAGAAGGTCGGTCTAAGACAGAAAGATGTCTTTAGCCAAGCCCAATAACCCATAAAAATACCGCCTTCAAACAACGCGTAGGTTTTGAGAAAATTAATTTTAAAAAAACTCGTTAGGGCTGCCACTGCAATTGACCTTTGCACTTAACACTTTCCATTGAGAACATGAAAAATATTATAATGTTTAATCATTCCGTAGAGGAGAATGGTAACTTGGGTAGATAATAATAAAACGAAACGAAGCGAATGAGCAGAGCTCACGTGTTTCATACTACGTTTCTTAACACAGTTGCGAGGAAAAATCAAATTAACTTATTAAGTACACAGCGACAAATACGATAAAAACAAAATATGAAAATTATTCTGTTTTAAGATTTGGTGTAATTTTCTGGGGGTTTTCAACAAATAGGGACATTATTTACAAAATGCAAAAAAGGTGCATTAAATCCATGTGTAATCTACAATGTACTGACTCATGTAGACCATTCTTCATTAAATACCAAATTTTAACTTTACCTTCTCTATATATATTTGAAACAGCAGATTTTGTAAAAATGAATCAAAAATTATTTACACGACAAAATGATATCTGCGATAGGAATAGACGAAATAATAACACATTATGTCTAAGTTCGTCTCGGACAGCTCTTTTACATAAAAGTATTTATTGCATTGCGCCTAAGATATATAATTCCGAAAGAAATTAAAGACCTTGAATTAAACTTATTTAAAAAGAAATTAAAAAAATATTTAGTAGATAAATGTTACTACAAAGTGTCCGATTTTTTAGCAGATCAGTGAATTATATGCAATTTTTGTGATTCCCTTAACTATGTTGTAGTTTTTGCATGCTTTCTTTCTTGGCAAAATATGGAGACTTTTTAATGTATATTATCTGTATAATACCCATATTTGTGAACAATAAATGATTGATTGATTGATTGATATGTACTTATGGTATTTGGCGCACGCGTTTTTTTTTCACTTGCCCAATTCAAGGTGAGTGAACATACAGCCCACTTCAAAATTATGATCTTAAGTGATAAAATGCTAATATTTTAATAGTTCGTATATAAATTATGATAAATTATGAATAATTAGATAAAAATAAAAGTTCATTTGACTTAATTAAGGACGAAAACATTTATTTATTCCAAAAATGTATATGGATTTTCAGAGGCGGTTTGTGCCTCTGAAAATCGTGGTTTCTCTCACTCTCTTCGTGGTTTTAAAAAAATGTATCACCCGGTTAAATTAAGAATGCTCTGTTTACTCGCATAGAACTTGCAGTAGGGTACTAACTTTGTAGGGATAATTCTATTACGCACTAGTGCGGTAATGTCGTTATTACGCACGCGTGTCTTATAGCTAGGTTTATGGCCCCCAAAAACGATGTAATAAGGCTCACTTTACGAGCAAGTGTGTTGAAAAAAATATTATTTCGATACAACACCATTATCATTATCTTCATCAACAGCCAGCCATTCAACCTACAGAATGAATCAAAATAAATCTGCATAAAGTGGATTACTGCGTATTTGTTATATTTTTGGTATTTTATGAATATTTCGGTTGTATTGTAATAAAGTTCGTTTGACTGTAACATTTTCTAATGACGGATTATGTGTGGTGCGGGAAGCAGTCCACTCTCGATAGGCTTTTGCTAAAACCCAGCGCACATGGTCCGGAAGAAAGGGGATGAGGCACCATGGAGCCTTTACAGACCCATTGCACTGCTTTGCCTCAGCAGGGGCTTACCCAAACTGCAGGGGGATGTCCGTCCGAGCCGCGACTGGAGAGCTTACTGCTAGGGGGCATGAGTGTGCCAACCCTCATGTTGGTACACAAGTAGCAAACGAAGCTGTAGACTGCGCCACAGCTGGTGCTTCCCAGCCATCAGAAGTATCCGCAAAATGCAGAAGGACCAACCAGATTGCATATCTACGAATGTTTTTGCGCAAAATCTAAAAACTGCATGCCGAGAAGATCTTCCATTTTCAAGGGTGCGTCCCATTTCATATAAAGTTCTTTGGTCTGTTTTCATTTCAATAACGTTCACAAAATATAATAAACATGAGATATAACAACTGTTGATATAATTTCTTAATAAATCACATTTATATATTCTAAAACTTATTTCGTATAATGTTATTTGGATATAATGTTTATCTAATCGAAAACATTAGTTCTATCGTTTAAAATATACGGGGTGTAAGCACAAAATATAGAGAGTACAGAAGGCAAGCTCATGTATGTACCTAACTTTTCATACCTACGTTCGGCGGTCGCGTTCGGGTTGTCAACTCTGGCTTATGCGAAAAAACTATCGTGGTAGTGGCACTCGTATCCTCGTTGTTTAATTGATTGGTGAGAATAAAACAGGAAGAACGGAAATAAAAACCGTTAATTACTAAAATAATTCAATTTTTAACACTTTCAAATTTAATGTTGTCTTTTACTTACGCGAATATTACACATTGAAATCAAATCAAACTACTTTTACGGATTATATCGCGGGAGGACCATGTCCTCATGCTGAAAAGAATTCGAAACGTCGGGATAGTAAAATCTAAATAAACCGCGATATAATCCGTAAAAGTAGTTTGATTTGACTTTCAAATTTACACTATTTTTGTTATTTATTACACTTTCGACGTCTCGTTGTTAAGACGTGTACGTGTTGTACTATCGTTTCGTATTGACATTCGTATTTCGAGACCTACCTAACGGGCCCAAATTCCGTGGGTCTACGTTTATTGGTGCAGAGTTCCCGTGACCACCTTCCTGCTCCATCATCAGACCCTGATCACCATTTTTCTAACAACTACTCGTCGAGAACTAACCAACGAGCTTAAACATGGTGGATCTACGTTTATTGGTGCAGAGATAACGTGACTACCTTCCTGCTCCATCATCAGACCCTGATTACCATCTTTCAAGTAACTACTCGTCGAGACAAACGAACGAAACCAAATTCTGTGGGTCTACGTTTATTGGTGCAGAGTTCCCGTGCCCATCCTCCTGCTCCATCATCAGATCCTCAGACAGACATACAGACCGACAGATAGACAGACAGACTTCCGGACATCAAACTAGTAACACTCCTCGCTTTTGGTCGGGGGTTAAAAATACAAGCTAGTTATAATACAAGCAAATACCTATTTACCTCTGTGAAACAACTCGTAGCTTAAAAAACGACCATTCACCGCGTTTAAAATAGAATTTAAACATCCATTTACTGAATAGGTGCAATAACCATCTTATTTAATAATAATAATACTATTTATTTCAGATAATGTTCCATAATTCATACAATTATAATATTAATAACAATCAGTAATAAATAATAATCATAATAATAACATGTTAGTAACAATATAATCTATGAATTATATTATTCATGCTCCATCTTTGCTCAAAAAATATCACAAGACGCGTACGACGCTTGTCTGAGGCGGATGGCAACCGCTTTCGCATTAGACTGGGATAAACCAAGAATTCGTGTCCGTGAGCGCTGTCTATGTGTGCGTTACTCGAGCGCCCATTGTATGAAGCTTGCCTTCTATACTCTCTATATTTTGTGGTGTAAGGGACATCGTACCGAAAACCGATATCAGGGATCCAGTACATGATTCTGAACATTCTAGTGTTGAACATTTTCATCGACTTTTTCATGAATTTCCAAAAAAAAATCCACTTTTTTAAATAAAATTAGGCATCATTATTGGTATAATAATAAAGTCTAATTTCAATTTAAAAACAAAAAAATACTTATTTGTGCAAAGTTAGCAATAATCAGCAGCCGAAATGTCCACTGCTGAACAAAGGTCCCTTAGAAGGGAGAGGTTGCCATAATCTCCACGCTAGGCAGGCGGCTTGATTAAAATTAGTCCGCACTTATTAATTACATGCTCAAAAATTAACAAGTTAGTCCCTTAGAAAGGCCCTTAGCCTTCATGCAAATTTTTTTATGACCACCCAGAAATAGGAGCCCCGCTTTGTGGGGCTCCGTCGAGTTATCTTGGCAAGGGTAATCACTTACTTGGTATATCTACTCTTCAGGTTACTAACTATGATAGAAGTTATTATTATTTTATTTTTAGCATATTAGACTAAATAGACGACGATGTATGTCGTTGGAGTGATATATCAAAGATCGTCGCGACGATCGTCGTTCGACTCGTTCGTTCGTTCGCGCGATGATCACGTTTAGTTAGGACACTCCCTAAAACATTTTCGTCGGAGTAATTTTAATATTCTCCAAGATTTGAGCAGAGCATATTCCGAAGTTTGTTTTTTAACATACGACAATTATTATTTACATATTTAAAAGGCACGTCCAAAAGGGCCATGGCGCAACATTAGCCCACATTTAAACTTGCGATAATAAAAATAAAATAATAAATAAATACACTTCAATCAATCAATTAAATGTAACTGGATATCATTTTTCAATTAAGTTAGGTAGATTCTATCTAGTGTAAATAAGGTGGTAAAACGGCGTAGGTCGCGGCGGCACATTAAACAAATGTAGGTGTTGCAATCCTGTCCATACTAGGAATAAACATTTTTGATACTTTAATACATTCGTTATAATTTAGAAGCCCAAGGTCTCTATTGTGTCGATAAAGGCCGCTGGGGAGGTAATGGGTAGAATCCCACATAAACCGGCATCCGCCGGGTTCCTTTAAGGTTTCCTCCCCGACAAAAGAAGGTGATAGGTCCCTTGTGCAAGGGTATCTAGGTACCAATGCAGTGTCAGAAATTAATTCTGCCACCAAGCAGCAATGTGTAAACATTATTTTGATCAGCCTGAAAGGCTCTGTAGCTGGTAATCCGAGGGTAAAATTACCGCCTCCAGACTCCATAACCATGTCTCGGGCGACGAGCGGCACTTCCATAGATAAAACACTAATATACTGTGAAGCAGTGTAGTGTAGCTGTCTATAGGCAGGTATGTCGCTTACCATCAGGCGAACGTTTTATTTGTTTCGTTACCAAGTCGATTAAAATAAAAGAAACAAGCTAAATAAAGATTAAATACTAACAGCTCAGTGGGCGAACGCTTGCCTTGAACACAAAGTGCGCAGGTTCGAACCATCATCATCATCATGGTTCATCGAATACTTCAGGGCAATCTCAACCACTGCGCTGCTGCTCAAGATCTCTTGTTGCAGTCCATGGCGGAGTGGTTGATCGATGTCGCTGTAGTCGCGGAGCGCTATTTTGTCCCCGACCGTTCTAACTGGTCGGGGGACGTTACGGGCACCCTGGCCATTGTGGGGGTTTGTGGTCGTGGAGTGGGCTGGCGTTGCGCTCGTCGGTGTCTACTTCTCGCCGAACAGAGTACTGGCCGACTTTGAGATCTTCCTTGACGAGGTTGGGGCGGCGGTGCGACGTGTCTCACCGCTGGCTGCCGGTATTCGTCTTGGGGGATTTCAACGCCAAATCGACAGCTAGGGGGCGGGGGGGGGGGGGGTCGTGGCCACCGACGCGCGTGGTGAAGTAGATTCGAAGTCTCCGCCCATTGTATTTCATATTGTACCCATATAGCACTTTTCGGTCACAGAATCATAAAAGCAGTAACACGTCGCATAGTTTCGTAACTGTTACGAAACATAGTTACTGTGTGGGGTTTGGTCTCTATGTGTGGTAACAGTTCCCACACAATGTGACCAGAAAATTTTTAGTTACTATGTGTAGTCTTTGTGTTCACACGTAACGTAAACATTTGTGTCGACTTATTTTTAAACACAATGTGTTTATGTGTAGTAACGGTGTGGTAACTATGTTACCAGAATAGTAATTTAAAATATATACTTAGGGTGATGTGGTAGCCAATGAACCACCAAAAGTTTTAAGAGCTGTATCACTATTTCTATGAGAGATTGTAGAAATATTTTTAGTCTGGGGTCTAGGTAAATTAATTAACTTTCATTATGAATATTTCAATTTGGTTTCAATTTAATATGATCGCGCTACGGAGGTTTTTTAAAAATAATGGTAAATGGTTCAATGCGTACACCCACTGGTATAGAATGAACCGGGGGGATTGTAGCCAATGAACCATGTAGTACACAATGAATCATTGTCCTGAATATATCTAATTTATGCTTACATTTATACCAAATAAAACAAAAAATCATGTTATTAGGCTTATATTTCAAAACGTAGCGACGTAGCGTAGATAAGGTAAATTTGGTAATAAGGTAAATTTGCCTCTTTTGCGGCTTTTCGGAGGCTCAGTCCCTTAAGATGAAGGTCAACCGTTTTTTACTTCGTCTGAAGTGTGAGGTCCTTTTTTTCGAAACTCTGCCTTCTGTGTTTCGCCCCATACTGAAAATAATAACATACCTACCAATGTTTTTTATAACAATTTAAGAATGCTATTAGGTACCTGAAAAGTCTAGTACCCAGTGAACCAGATGCAGTACTCCACAGAACAATACTACAAGCAGTACTGAATGAACCATGGTTCATTGACTACTTCGATTAAATGGTTCAATGAAAACCACCCGCCTCTCCTAAAATTTGAGATTAGATTACTTTTGATAGAAATACACTATGCTCACAAATTATATTGACAAACAAGCATAAGAACATCATCACCGGATTAAAACCATGAATGACATAAAATAACCACGAAAGAAAAGTTAGTAACAAAAATTAACTCACATTTTTTTCGTCGTTTTTGTAGCCGAAAACAGACTGACGAGTCTAACGTGGCCACTCCTTACAACAAACGCCCGTCGATTAAGTAGGAAAGCTTTGATCGGCGAAACGGTTCGAACGCGTCAAATTGTACAATCTGGCAACGTCGCGTTTGGTCTGTACCTGCTATTTTCATAGGGTACTCCTGGTTCATTGGCTACCACACCACCCTACACGAAGTGTAGTAACGTTACGACATTGTTACTGAATATATTGCTAAAATGTAAATAAATAAGTCGTCATAAGACACTGTTTTTCAAACTGTTCCTACAAGTGTAGTTAATAAAATCTTTTTTTTAAAAAATCGAACCGACTACAATATCACTGAAAAGTATAAAATAATTTAAATATTATTGAAGTTGGTGTTAGCTTACCGGCTGTGTATATTTGGCACCAACTTCAATAATATTTAAATTATTTTATACTTTTCAGTGATATTGAAGTCGGTTCGATTTCTTTTTAAAAAGATTTTATTTTAAACTTTTTAGTGATATTTTCATATATAAAGATTGAACCATCGAAAACAGTAAAATTATCTAGGTAGGTTATGATCACATTATCGTCTACATAGTTTTACATAATTCATAATAGTCCATAGCTGTTTAGGGTTCGTTTTGGTGAGTTCAAGTTTGTTACGTTCATATTGTGCTTTTACTTTTTTAAGAATTTCGTTACAAAGGTTTCTGTATCTTTTATAAGTTATCTGCAATATCTCATCATTAGGAAAACGTCTGGCTCTAGAATGGAGACTGTCACGGTGGCGGATGCAACGAAGGAGTCCTGGGGTCGACCATGGATTTAGATTGTATTTAGATCTGCTAACCTGTATCTGTTTTGAATTAGCTTCAATAGCGGCAGAGATTCTCTTAGTAAAGGCATCCACAGCATCATTCACAGCATTTTATTCCATGACACCGCTCCAGTCTTCTGACTGCAGATCACTAAAAACACTAGCATAGTCAATCACCATTCTATATCTATCCTGCCTGATACGTTTCTTTATAGTAGATAGTCCAAGAATAACTGGAAAGTGATCTGTAATATCAGCTTCGCAGACTACACCAATTGCTGGAGCCGTACATCTTATGAAGATATGATCCAAGCAGGCCGCCAATCTGGTGGGCTTAGTTATAGCAGGCCTAAGACCGTGCAGGCTTAACACATTTAAGTAATCAGAGGGATCGTTGTTGTTTTTTAACCGACTTCAAAAAAAAAGGAGGAGGTTATCAATTCGGTTGTATGTTTTTTTTTTTTTAGGTTTGTTACCTCAGAACTCTGTCGTTTACGAACCGATTAGGAAAATTATTTTTTTAATTGAGAGTATATGCTTCCAGATTGGTCCCATTTTTTTCAAAATCAAGTTCTGATGATGGGAACCATGAGTAACTGAGGGAACTCCTTAAATATTATAGGCATACATATAACGTTTTTGGTATTTTTAGAAACTAGTCAAGCATTTTGATTCAGAAAGTATCATTTGGTGAAGTGGATCTGATGAAGAAGACCATAGATGGCCACCGGAACTCTGTAATAAAATTAACAATCCATCCTATCCTAGCCGTGCCTACTAAACGTAGAACTATCGAATTTGGACTCGATGGATAGTTCTCGACGAGTAGTTGCTAGAAAAATGGAGATCAGGGTCTGATGGTGGAGCAGGAAGGTTGTCACGGGATCTCTGCACCAATAAACGTAGATCCACCGAGTTTGGGTTCGTTGGGTAGCTCTCGACGAGTAGTTGCTAGAACAATGGTGATCAAGGTCTGATAATGGAGCAGGAAGGTCATCACGGTATCTCGGCACCAACAAACGTAGACCTACCGAATTTGGACTCGTTTGATAGGTCTCGACGAGTAGTTGCTAGAAAAATGGAGATCAGGGTCTGATGATGGAGCAGGAAGGTCGTCACGGGATCTCGGCACCAATAAACATAGACCCACCGAGTTTGGGTTCGTTGGGTAGCTCTCGACGAGTAGTTGTTAGAACAATGGTGATCAAGGTCTGATAATGGAGTAGGAAGGTCGTCACGGTATCTCGGCACTAACAAACGTAGACCTACCGAATTTGGACACGTTGGATAGGTCTCGACGAGTAGTTGCTAGAAAAATGGAGATCAGGGTCTGATGATGGAGCAGGAAGGTCGTCACGGGATCACTGCACCAATAAACGTAGATCTGCCGAGTTTGGGCTCGTTGGGTAGCTCTCGATGAGTAGTTGCTAGAAAAATGGTGATCAGGGTCTGACGATGGAGCAAGAAGGTGGACACGGGTTCTCGGCACAAATAAATGTAGACCCACCGAGCTTGCAGTCCATGGTTTTCGAGAACTACGAGTATAACACCTAGATATCTTCCGTTTATGGCAATTGGTTAGTTTTATTAAGATATTGTCACATCTACATTTTTTTAAATTTTTGCTTAAGCTTATATTTTAGTGATGGTCCATAGTTGTGTTATGTAGTGGGTGTTTTTAAAATAAATATTAAACTGGCTGTTTGTCAGAATAAAATATAAGTTGTTAAAACTTAACCTAATAATACACCAATGGAACCACTAAAAAGAATAAAATAAAAATATTTTTTACAAAAAAAGAACCGTCTTCAAAATGCAACTAAAAAGCCTGAAATAATTTCTAAGAATTAGTGGTTTTTACATCTACATAGTTGGACTTGGACTACAACATATTATAAATACATATTACTATCGAAGTCGGCGCCTAACGTCTAGCAAATACTTACAAGGGCAGTAGGTACCTAACTGTTATCCAGTTTGGCGCCGTCTTTGATAGTAATATGTATTTATAATATCTTGTAGTCCAAGTCCAACTATGTAGATGTAAAAACCACTAATTCTTAGAAATTATTTCAGGCTTTTTAGTTGCATTTTGAAGGCGGTTCTTTTTTTTGTAAAAATTATTTTTATACTAGGTGATAGGATGTCAATATTTAAATCACCTGCCACAGCAAGACATTTTTTGTTTGTTAGTTGGTTTAAAATGTTGTCAAGACAGAAAATAAAATTGTTATTGTAATTAAAGGATGGCGATCTGTATATACCCATTACTGTAATGACTTCTGGGATAGCAATTATTATACTGCTAGCCCCATCAATGATGGGTTCTGAGATATTAACATTCCACCCGTCCCGTACGTATGCAACAACTCCACCGTTCTGGTTGATATTATTATGTGTGAAATAAGATGTATAACCTGGTATTTGTCCAATTACAGCTGCATCTGTTAGCCAACACTCAGTGAGTATAATAATGTCAAATTATTATTGTTGTATTAGATTGTGATTGTGGGCTCTCATAAGTCGGGCAAACAAAGCGAGCAGTAAAAACCCGTGTAAAAGAACACATAGCTGACGTTAAACATCGACGCTATACGAAGTCTGCAGTCTGTGAACATGTTCTGGATCGCTCCCGCCATTATATTACATTTGACAAACCACAAATCCTCGTAAAAGAACAGCGATTCCTGCCAAGAATGATTCGTGAGGCTATTGAAATTAAAAAACATCCAAATTTCAATAGAGAAGATGGCTGGGCGCTACCACCAGCTTGGGATCCCGTCATAAATATAATCAAATCCAAAGACAAGCATTCCACTGCAAGACCTCAAGATACTGTAAGCTCTTTCTGCGTAGATCGGACTAACAATAATAGTTAGAAGACCTGAGGGTACCCGAAGACAACTATGACGTATGGACAGCTACCACCTCAGTCCGCCCGTGACCATGAATGCTGTAAAGTATTCGAAACGTCGGGTAATTAAAATCATAAATAAACCACGATATAATCCGTAAAATTAGTTTCATTTCAATGTGTAGTATTCGCGTAAATATCAGAAATCATTATACTGTTCAACTAATAAAATTCACCTAAATCTTAATAAATGTTACTCAATAACATTCACCAAAAACATCAACAATTTTACTAATGCTGTCTTTTATTTACTATTTTTATTTTTACTACCTTTGTAACACTCCATTAAATAGTTACTTCACTGGGAGACCTTGATATTACTTTGGATCCAAAGCTACATCTTCATTTACATGTATCATCAATAGTTAACAAACTATACAGTATGAATGAATTTGTTATGGGATATTTCAGCATTTTCAGCAAGCGTCTACGTTTCGATACTTATTCATGTCTTCAATACGACTACACTTAGAATATGCAGTTACAGCACTGCTGCACTATCTATCAAAATTACACAGAATCAATTGAGGCTGTCAAACGTTAATTCTTACGTACCGTCCACTATACGTATGGTAAAACTCCCAATTATCGACACTTTAAGCGTACCTTAATGATTTTTTTAATATCTTGCACTGGGCATAGGTTTAGGGTTCGTTCTACATTATCTTAAAGTAAAAACGAGTGTGATAATAATAAGTAAATCAATAAATCAAATTAGATTTAGGCTATTTTTAGCCTAGTTATCGACTCCAAAATTCTATATATAGACACCCAGTAATCAACATGATCCAATAATCGTGATCCATTAATTAACATATTCTGTTAATCGTCATCCAAATATCGACATCATTCCCAAAGAGTCTTATTTAGTCATTTAATTATAATAAACATGTACTATCGCGGACACAAACGCTGTACCAGTTGTTAACCAAATTCGTTTGAACGACGTTCCATGCGCTTACCCCGCCCTCGTGTATTTTGGGCCGGCACGTGCAAGCGATTATCGTCTTCAAGGTGGTACACCGTTCGTGACCGCGAGTGTACATGTGTGAGCCCACAACTTTTATCCACTTTTATTATTATAATTAGGTTACAGATAGTGACCTAGCTTATTAAAAATCAATAATATTTAATGAGATCTTCTCAATGGCATGCAAGATTAACATTACTGTTGTAATGATATTTATTACAAACCGGGGCTCCGGCCCCGGGCGCCAGCTTCAGAGGGCGCCAAAATCATATCAAACCAAAGCATTTATTTTTGCAGAAAGCACTGTTACAATGGTGATAGGAAATAATATACTATGATTAAAAATAAAATAAATAAATAGTATAAAAAACTAAAAATACAAGCTTTTTAACACGCTTTTATTAGCTTGACCTGTATGTATGTATGATGGTAATGGAATCTTGCGATGCAATTTTGACTCACTTCTACACGTCCAAATCATTTGAAATTTTGCACATGTATCAAGGACCGGTGACAATACAATAATATGGTATCATCGAGCTGATCTGATGCTGGGGCTCGAAGGTGGATAAGAGATCCCTTGGATGGCTACTAGTAAACTAATTAAGTTTGGGTTCATTTGATTTGTTTTAAAGAGTTCTTTTCACTTTGATTATTAATGAGGACCTGATGGTGGAACAGGAAGGTGGGTAACGGAACCCTGGAATGGCTACTAGTAAACACATCGAGTTTGGGTTCATTTGATTTGTTTTAAAGAGTTATTTTCACATTAACCATTATTCAGGACCTGATGATCGAACAGGAAGGTGGGTGACGGAACCCTGGATTAGCTGCTAGTAAACACATTGAGTGTGGGCTCATTTTATTTTTTTTGAAGAGTTCTTTTCAGTTTGACCATTAATGAGGACCTAATCAATACTTGGGCTAAATTTATCCGTAGTTTTTTTATTACTAAAAAGTATAAAATAAATTACTAGTTTCAAAAACTTAAAATACACGCTTTTATAAGGACTACTGCACTAAAAAGCAATAAATAAATTATCAAAACCGTACTTTCTTTCTTTCTACCCCGTGCTTGTAATTTATGGATTATATTTATGTGTAAAAGCGTGGGGCGCCTTTTCTGAATAACAGCTTAACATTTCTGCCGAATTTCAAGAACGCTCAGTATTTGTATTCACATGACAATCATTTATAATCATTTGCAGAGAAAAGGCGCCCCACGCCAAGTAATTTCTAAAAAAAAGTGTTCTAAGTAATTTCTTAAAACGCTGACGGGAGGGGCGCCACTATCAAGTTTCTGCCCCGGTTCGAAAAAGTCGTAGATCTGGGGCTGACTAGTTCGGACATTGCCTTATCTATGTCAGACTCTTGGTACCAGATTTTGTCTTCCTTTTCAGGCCATTTGAACGTGTTACCCACTGAAAAGGTCATGGTGCTAATTTCAAATTTGTTTTTACCAAAATTTTTAATTACGCCTGGGAATTTTTTTTCTTCGTATTTGATTATCACAAATAATCTCCACTAGAATATGTTTATACTGGCTTAAAAAAAATACTCAGTGGTACATCTTCGTCTATTATTTCTTCTTTGATTTCCATGTTGCAACTATCATCACTTTCTTTATAGTTTACTTCGGTGTCTGTATTGTCCGAAGATGTGTCATTTGGTTTCGGGTTTGATATCCTATTTAGTTTCTTCTTCTTATTTTCGTTATGATTTAGTCTATTTTGCTTTTTATTTTCTATCTCTCTCTGTTTTAACTGTCTTTTCGATTATCTTTCTTGGGGTTTAATTTCTTTTTGTTTTGCTATTTCTATTTTTTCTTTATCTTTCACTTCATGACAATCCCTGCACCGTTTACTGCTGATGGCAGGAAGAACTTTTTCTCTTAATTTTCTTTTTTCCCCTTTTATGTCATCTTCTCCGGGCCGAAATAAATTTGTTTTGAATGGCGATGAAATATATGTGTTTCCCACTCGAGGTGTTGACATCCCTTTTAAAGGTGTTTTTTCTAAAATATTTTGAATACACATTGAAGAAGTTGAAGCTAACTGAAGTGAAACGATTGCTTGGTTCGATGGCTGATTAATGACCAAAGTTTCATTGGACTTTTCTTTAGATTCATGTGTGATCGTCTCTTTTGAAGATGTTGTTTCCACGTCAGAATTTTCATTAAGTGTAATCGTGGAATTGTTTCCTACATTAACAGCTTTACAGTTAAAAGCTGTCTGAAGTGGATTTATTACTTGGTTGGAAGAATTTTGCATATTAACAATCAATACATCATTGGACTTTTCTTTGGGTTCGGGTCTGGTCGTCTCTTTTGAAGTTGTGGATTCTACGGCAGCTCGAGTTGAAGAGCAAGATGTCGAAGCTGTTGCAATTAAATCTGTCTTGTTGGAATAACGTAGCTTATCAATAATTGATGTATTATTAGTTGTTTCTTTTGATTCTTGTCGGCCAGATTGTTTATTGCTAGCCCATATTATGTACAACGACGCGTCTTCTTCATTTAAAAGAGAATTGAATTCATTGTGTCCTTTATAGAAGAGTTCCTTAAAATACTGCAATTTTTCACTCCCTAACTTAATCACTGTTTCTTTTTCCAAATAATTAAAGAAGTTTGCCTGTTCCGCTGAAACTTGCTGCTTTTGTCTAGATTTTACTCTAGTCAGATCGACGTATTCTGGCCCAAAAGGATATAAACCACCAGCGTGAAATCCATTCTTG
The DNA here is from genome assembly GCA_911728495.1 of Furcula furcula. Classification (NCBI taxonomy): domain Eukaryota; kingdom Metazoa; phylum Arthropoda; class Insecta; order Lepidoptera; family Notodontidae; genus Furcula; species Furcula furcula. The sequence continues at coordinate 2,001,811 of OU452243.1, forward strand.
ATCGAATCTTCGGTTATTGATTGTAACGCTGTTTTAAGGACAAGGGCAAAATTTTCTTTTTTTAAATTTTGTCCTAAATGTTGTAGTTTCCAGTCCTTTACTGCTTTGCTCCAGTATGTTTTCAGTGGTCTGAATATAGACAGATCCATTGGCTGTAAAATGTGCGTACTGTTTGGGTGTAATGCTATAATTTCTATGCCATTTTCAGCACAAAAATTCGATAAATGCAGGGTCAAATGCGATCGATGACCGTCCAAAAAAAACACAACGGGTTTTTGGATATTTTGCTGTAGCAACCATGGATTAAAAATGTTCGCAATATATTCATAAAACGTGCTGCCACACATCCAGCCACTCTGTGAACGTCCAATTGCCCAATCTTCGGGAAACTGAAATGAAATTGTGGACGGAATACTCTCATATGCAAATACTACCATGGGAGGTGCCAATTGTCCAGCGGCATTTCCAGTAATTAATACTGTTAAATTATCTTTTTCATCTCCGGAAGATTGACATATATGTTTGTCACCTTTTCTTGCAAGAACTTTACCGAGCTTAGGCGACAAAAATAAGGCGTTTTCGTCAGTGTTGAATATTCTTGCCGGCTCTTCTAAAACATCTGTAAGATTTTTTTCACGTAGATAAGATTCCACTTCTACAAACCAATGCCTTATATTCTCTTCTGTAGCAGCATCTCGAGCTGTCGTTAAATTTTGTGCCATTCTCTCAGACAATGTAGGATGTCTATTTAGAAACAGGTTGTACCATTTTCTGCCCGGTCTATTGTCAGTAAATGGGGTTGTTTTTTTCTGATCAATGATAATGCGTTGGACACTATCGAGTAACTCATCTCTAGTAACGAGAATGTGCTTGTCAGCCATTTCAAGTACCCATTTCACTAAAATAGCCTCTTCTTCCGTTGACAAATATGTTTTAGCGCCCATGGAACATTCGACTGGAGTCTTACCGGAAATCTTATCATGTAATGTAATCCTGGGTACACCAAACTTTTTTGCAGCAGATGCAATTTTCTCACCTTTTCTGACCGCTTCTATCGCCTGTGCCATTTGAAACGGCGAGTAATTTTTTTTAGACGCCATTTCTGCAAGAAAAAAACTGTTATTGGAAGACATAGAATATCCAATCACCGACACAACTGTCGATCACTGGAAGCAGTTTGACGATTTAAATGAAAGAACTATGCTTTTAGTGCTGAAAAAATATAGCTAACTATATAATGAGCAAAAAAAAATTGTCAACATCTGTCGACGTTTGGAACAAGGGAAGAAAAATCTCCAGTTACCGACAGTTGTATATTTATATTTTATTATAACCTCACCCTTGTAAAGAAATTATTAAAAGCTAGTGAATTTATGTTCTAATGTTATAAATAAACAACGTTTTCGATACAGCAAGACCACTAAAAGTTATGAGCAATAAATTTTACTCACCTCCTTAGTGATTTCACTAGTAATACTGGCTGTACGGATCGTAAATTACGATGGAGATCTCCCGCAGTCGAAACTTATGACCTCGCCATGTTCTTCAAAATCGCGGAATGCGTGAAATTTTCAATGATAACTAGATAATCCGCGTATATTGTTTATGCTTGAAATGCATTCAGAAATCAGAAACTACTCTTATTTTTTTAGTAAGTAAATTATTTTTAATGTCGGACATTGGTGCTTTGTCGAAGATTTGAGTGTTTTAGGCACCTGATTTTCATTGTATTAAATCGAACGATGAACTTCTTAAATTATATAACCTTATACCCTTGACTAGTAGACGTTTAATTCTTGGTTCTAAATTATGTAACAACTAGCTGTAGCCCGCGGCTTCGCCCGCGTTGGTTTTGTAAGTAAAACGCGTTTTAAATCAAGGATGAAGGTTTTTAAAAATATTGTTTACACTTTTATTAAACCTGGACCTATTATGTGTCATCGTCAAATATACATACTTGATGACATAGCCTGTGTTTTTGTAACTCTGTCTGTCTGTCTGCTACGCTTTAACGCCTAATCCACTGAACCGATTTCGATGAAATTTGGTACAGAGACAGATTAGACCTTAAGAAAGGACATAGGCTACCTTTTATCCCGAACAAAAAGATTGAAGGGGTTGAAATAGGGAATGAAATTTAGAATGGAATTTCGTCATTGTTGAAAATAATACCATGACTTTGTTTTACAATTGATAAGAAATCCTACTGTCCCTACTTCCTCCCTACTTCTATACTATCTATCTATATCTATATACTAATGTATAGAAGTGTAGATATTGTAAAGAGTTTAAATTTGTATTTTTGTATGTTTGTGTGTTTGTAAGTATGTGTAATCTAAGGGTAATCTTCAGAACCACTGATCCGATTTTGAAAATTATTTTGCCTGGGTTGAGCCGGATCATCGTGCTAAAGCGAGCTGGATCATTTACCTCGGTAAATCCAGGTGGATCGATGTGGATCAAGATGGACCGAAGTAGATCAAGATAAGTCAAGGTGGGTCGAAGTAGCTCAAAGTGAAATAAACTGGTTCGAGATGAGTCAAGCCGGATTATCAAACTGCATCAAACTCGATAGAACCGAATTGAATAACAACTGGTTTGAGCTAGATTAAACTGGATCATGCAGGATCAAGATGAATCGAGGTAAATCGAAGTGGATCGATGTGGATCAAGATGGACCGAGATGGATCGATATGCCAAGGTGGTTTGAAGTGGGTTAAGATGGAATAAAGTGGATTGAGTTAAGCCAAACTCGATCATGAAATTGCATTGAACCGGATAATACCGGATTCAGCTGAATAAAACTGGTTTGAGCTGGATAAAACCGAATCAAGCAGGATCAAGGTGAACCGAGCAAAAGCGATCTGGATCAAAGTAAATCGAGGTGGATCGATGTGGATCGAGATGGGCCGAGGTGGATCGATATAAGTCAAGATGGTTTGAAATGGGTCAAGTTGGAATAAAGTGGATCGATATGATCCAAGCTGGATCATTAAACTGCATCGAACTTGATTGAACCGGATTGAGCTGAATAAAACTGGTTTGAGCTGGATCAAACTGGATTAAGCAGGATTAAGGTGAATCGTGCTAAAGTGAGCTGGATCGAAGTAAATTGAGCTGGATCGAGGTTGATCGATGTGGATCGAGATGGACCGAGGTGGATCGAGATAAGTCAACGTGGTTTGAAATGGGTCTAGTTGGAATAAAGTGGATCCAAATGAGCCAAGCTGGATCATCAAACTACATCAAACTCGATTAAACGGAATAAAACTGGATTGAGCTGAATAAAACTGGTTTGAGCCGGATCAAACTGGATCAAGCAGGATCAAGCTGGTTTGAGTTGGATGTAGCTAAAGCGAGCTGGACCGAGGTAAATCGATGTAGATCAATGTGGATTGTGGATCGAGATAGACCGACGTGGATCAATATAAGTCAAGAAGAAGAAGAAGAAGAAGAAGAAAAAACATTTATTTGACATGCACATACAAGATTACATTACATTACAGACATGTACAAACTATGTATACGAAAAAAAAAACAAAAAAACATATAAGAAAAATGAAAACTTAAAATAATGTTAAGTCTAATATTCTGTATGCCATGCCAAAAAGGACACCAACTCAGCATGAGCAGGGTGGAATGCACCCAGCGCTGATTTTCAGTTGGCAACCCTGTTTTTAGATCACTAAAAACAGTGAGAAGTGGGTCAATATGGAACAAAATGTATCAAAATGAGTCAAGCCAGATTATCAATCTGTATCGAACTGGTTCGAACTGGATCGAGGTGGATCGATGTGAATCTAGATGAACCGAGGGGATCGAGATAAGTCAAGGTGGTATGAAGTGGGTCAAGTTGGAATAAAATGGATTGAGTTAAGTCAAGCTGGATCATCAAACTGCATCAAACTCGATTGGACCGGATAATACCGGATTGAACTGAATAAAACTGGTTTGAGCTGGATCAACCTGGATCAAGCTGGATCGAGCTGGATCGAGCTAACGCGAGGTAAATCGAGGTTGATCGATGTGAATCGAGATGCACCGAGGTGGATCGATATAGTTAAGTCTGGGTGGGTCGATGTGGGTCAAGGTGATACAAAGTGAATCGAGATGAGTCAAGCTGGACTATCAAACTGCATTGAACTGGTTCGAGTTGGATCAAGGTTGATTGATATGGATCGAGATAGACCGAGGTGAATATAATAAATGTTGTCATCCTTTTACCCACCTTAGGGGTGGAATTTCCTAATACCCTGAAATTTTTTTTTTTACTGTAACACCAAATACCAATTTATATGCGTTTAACTACGAAAATCTCTAATTTTCATACAAACTTTTATCCCCCATGTTACCCCCTTAGGGGTGGAATTTCCAAAAATCCTTAAATATATATTTTTATGTTTAACTAACAGGCCAATTACTAAATTACATGAATTTAAGTTAAAAAATTACTGATTTTCATACAAACTTTCATCCCCAATTTTACCCCCTTAGAGGTGGAATTTCTAAAAATCCTGAAATATATATTTTTTATTTTTAACTTAAAGGCCAAATACTAATTTTCATTAATTTAACTTCAAAAATGACGGATTTTCATACAAATTTTCATCCCCTATTTTACCCTCTTAGGGGTGGTATTTCCAAAAATCCTTTAATATGTATTCTTTATTTTTAACTAACAGGCCAATTACTAAATTACATGAATTTAAGTTCAAAAATGACTGATTTTCATACAAACTTTCATGCTCTATTTAACCCCCTTAGGGGGTGGAATTTCCAAAAATCCTGAAATATATTTTTTTATTTTTTAACTAACATGCCAATTACTAAATTACATGAATTTAAGTTAAAAAATTACTTAATTTCATACAAACTTTCATCCCCAATTTTACCCCCTTAGAGGTGGAATTTCCAAAAATCCTGAAATATATATTTTTTATTTTTAACTTAAAGGCCAAATACTAATTTTCATTAATTTAACTTCAAAAATGACGGATTTTCATACAAATTTTCATCCCCTATTTTACCCTCTTAGGGGTGGTATTTCCAAAAATCCTTCCTTAGTGGATGTCTACGTTATAAAAGGTACCTACTGTAAAAATTTCAAGTCTCTAACCCAAGCCGTTTAGGCTGTGCGTTGATATGTCAGTCAGTCAGTCAGTTTCTTCTTTTATATATACAGATAGACTAAAATGCACGACATTTACCACAAAATATTGTACGAGTATGTAATCCCTAAAACTGTAAAGCGTCGTGGAGCACGCTCATACATGTTAACGTACATTGTACATGTTCGCGACAATATCATGCCGTACCATAGGTATGCCCGATTTTTTGCTTTGAATCGATCTTCTGGGCCGTAACCTCGTGAATCAATTTACGATTTAATCGTATTGCATTGAATCGATCTTATTCTAGATTTAATCGTATTACATTGAATCGATCTTTTTCTATCTCTGAAGATCGTATCGTAATTTTATAAAAATAAAGAAAAACACAGTATAGCTTGATTTTTATTAAAAATATTTCTTACGTTTCGGCAATGGGGATGATGACTGCGTAAAAAAATAATTCTAATTAGTCAGTCAGTTAGATTATCAAAAAATATGGACACTTATTTTTTTTATTTAACAAATCAATAGAAATTGCCAGACATAAAGCGTCAAAGTTCGAGAGTGGGGGCTCGTGAGTCGTGACGTCACGCCTCAGTATAAATTGTATACAGGCGTGCGGAATATCAACGCACTATATCTTCGTCATTTTTTGTTTATTTGACAAAAGAAAAAATACGTGTACAATATTTTTTGATTATCTAAATGACGGATAATTATATTTTTTTAGTCATCTAGTCTATTGGCGTATTACAACTTTCTCCACTTCATTTGCTTAGCTCAGAATAAGTGCCTGCCTATGTGATGACATCTGAGATGATTTTTTTAATTTGGTAGTATTACCCATATGTTTGCATATTTTACATTGTCCACCCATGTCACATTTGTCAAACAAGTATAAATTATAAAAGCATAAAAAGCCCGACTGCGAACATACAAAATGGTTCCAATAGTATATTATGATACAAGTGAGCTAAGTTGCTCGATACACACGAGGCTGCGGGTTGCAGCCCGAGCAGGCGCCCTCGTAGGCGAGGGCATAATTCAGCCGAGTGTTTAATGAGTAGACCTCACGAGTTTCATACGACGTTTTTCAACACACTTGCGAGGAAAATACATAATAATTTACCACACACCGACACACACGTTAAAAACAAAATTATACAAAATGAACATACAGCCTACTTCAAAATTATAATTTTTTAAGTGATAAAATGCAAAAATTTTAATATTTTACAACAAATTGTAGTTAAATATGAATAATTTTATGGTAATAAATGTTTGTTTGTTGTTGTACAAACCCTCTTCGATGTTTTTATTTTTTTTAATTGTATTACCCGATTAAATACTATACTTCCGACCCTCATCCACATTTTTCACTTTTCTTTGAACTCTTACTCTTTTCCTTTATCTTGGAAAAAGGCATTTGTAGTTCCTCTTTCTAAAACTGCAACAACTTCTCAATTTCAACCTATATCTAAGTTGCAATTGTAAGATTTGTTGCCAGTATGAGTCCGAGTATGACATACTTACTAAATAACTAATTCTGTTAAAATTCCTATTTTTCACTTTACAAGGGAGAGGTTTTTCGCCATTGCTAGAACACTAATTGCACACTATATCGAAGAATTTTTCAACACAACAATTTTTATTTGATACCCATCCTTCAGTCTCGTTGAGTTTTACCAAATACGAGATAAATTTATATTTGTTTCAATGTCTGACTAGAAATAGTTCTTGTAACACCCGATAGAATTGAATTATAATATTAGGTACCTACTGTGATCTGATCTATCATACTTACTTTTGTTAGTTACACTCGTAGTAATATTTTTCGCGTTAAACAATTTGGATACGCTTGGCTTCACCATTGCGATGTCCGAATCGGTGTTTGCATATTTCATATGTTTAACACAGTTTTCAACTTCACTTGCTCTTATTTGTGACTCTAGCTCAGGTTGATTTGTATCGGGCGCTTCTAAAAAGAAGAAACAAATAATGGGTCTTTATAGTGCAGTCACCTTAAGGGTTTCATTTCGGATTGATAATATGGAATAATATAAAGATGATGATATACTAAAGAATTTATGGTAACCTTCATCAGGGTCTGATGATGGACCAGGAAGGTAGTCACAGGATCTCTGCAGTAATAAACCCACCGAATTTGCACTCATCAGATAGGTCTAAGGTGGTCAGAGTATCTCTTCTCCAATAAACGTAGACCCACTAAATATGGACTCTTTGGATAGGACTTAACGAGTAGTTGGTAGAAAAACGGAGTTCAGGGTCTGATGATGAATTAGGAAGGTGGTCGTCTATGCACCAACAATAAACATAGAACTACCGAATTTGGACTCGTTGGATGAATCTCGACGAATAATTGGTAGATAGATGATGATCAGGGTCTGATGATGGAGTGGTCACAGGATCTCTGCACCGATAAACGTACGAATTTCAACTTGATGGTTAGGTCTTGACTTGAGTTGGTATACAGGGGTCTGATAATGGAACGTCATTTAAAGAGTTCGTTTCCCAATTTCAAATCTTTTTATTTTTATTTTAACCGTATTCTTGTTTTAATAAAACTTTTATGCCTACCAATATGGTGGGCCTATAGAAAGGTGATTTCAACGCGCAATTTCCTCAATTACAGTGCCCTTCACACCACAACACAGCAACATCAGTTAATTAGCTGCTTGGCGGCAGAATATGCTACTGCGATGGTACCTACTTGAATAGTACCTCGCACAAGAAACCTACTACAATCTTTGCACTATAATGAAGGCCTTGCGCGGTCGTGACCACCGCGAGGGTGCCAGGGAGTGTGCATTGCTACCACCACCACCACCACAGAAGCCCACCAGGAAGGTTTTAAGTGGGTGGGAATACCACTGGAGAATGGTACATTTTGGAGGTTTCCTCCCCTTCATTAAAAAAAGATATTCCCCAGGAAGTTCTTTCTTTTTGGAACTCTCTCTCTCTCTCTCTCTTTAAGAGCCGTTGGATAAAAATATTGTTGAATAAATGTAATGAAATCTGCTTTCTACATACCTGATCCATCATCTGCGTTCTCCATGTCATCATCAACTTGCTCATTTATTATTTCCTGTTTTATTTTCAGGTCTACGTCACTATCTTGGTCATCATCATCATATGTACTAAATATGGTTACAATGGGAGTTACAGACAGCGCCGAACCTAATCTCAATCTGTCTATTAGTGTTGCTTTGTCATCTGCCTGTGAACATTATTCTTTATTTAACTTCAGCGACAAGCAGGACACTGGCCTGATGGTAAGCAACACGCCTGCCTATTAAGCCATGCGTTATAAGCCTCTTGAGCCCGGTAATCTCACCAGCTACAGTGCCTCTCACATCGGAAAACATCATTGCTGCTTGGCTGCAGAATATGTGTCAGTCTGTATCATGGCCGCGCCTCACGCCGAAACTACTGAAAGAATTCAAATAAACCTTGGCATGATTTGAGTAAATACTATGGGGTAGGACGTAGGATGATTTTTATCTCGAAATTCAGCACAGTTCCCTTGGGAGGGGGATTAGTCAAAATGTTGATTCATTAACGTGAGATCCGATTTTATTCATTATAATATATAAGGAGACACTCATAGACAGTTGTTATCAGTGTTTGGCAAACGATCAGGTTAAGCAACGTTAGGCAAGGTCATTACATAGACGGGTGACCCGTTAATGCCATTTGAAACAAAGGCCGCGCGTTTCACGATCGCGTCAATAGTACGGTTTTTATTCCATCATCAGTTTATTTGCCCTTGTATCGATACAAACGCGCTGTCGGCAAAATGTCCTCCTGGCCGATACGACCACAGCGGCCAATCTTTCACAACTACTATATCTCTCGCGTAGATATGCGGGAGATATTATAGTGCAAAAGTGCGTGCGTAGACATAAGTGCACCCTTTCTTCCTTTTTTTGCCTTTCACAACCCAATGGGATGAAAAATCGGCACGACCGGGGAGAGATCAAGCACAGGACCAACTTTTAACATGCCTATCCGACGCATGGATCATCATATTTTACTATCTGGTGATCAGCCTGCACTGTCCTAGCCAGTAAGGAAAAACTACACGAAACTGTTGCTCCCCGCGGGATTCAAACCCGCGACCTCCGGTTTGCAAAGCAAGCGGTTCCCACTGCACCACGGAGGCTACAAAGGAGGCGGAGGTTTGTATATATAGTGACAGAGAAAGGGGGAATAATGGAGATCGAGAGAGTGAGAGATGGAGACAAGTGAGAGTAGAGAGATAGGGAGCGAAAGAGTGACGACAGAGAGTCTCACTCTCTGAGAAACAGAAATAAAAAAGTATTATAAATATTTGACTGGGAATTGGAGTGTTAAAAGAGCATAAACCAATTATGTTTGATACAAATACATTAATATGCCATTAGCGCACGAAATTCACCCAATTGGGTGAACTACCCGTAAGTCCCGCGTCGCTAAAATGTAACGAATGTGACGTGTGCCTTTGAAAATCAAGTCGAATGCAGTCATGCGTATTCCGAAAATGTACACAAAGTACTGCACAAAAGTAAATAATAGGTAAGGGATATCATACCACCTATAAATGAAAAAATATTTTAATTACATTGGTCACAATTTCTGGCGTGCATTAGTAGGGATATATCATATCTATTGTTTAATAATATCATTGGCATGAGCGGAGCTTTTTTTTTTTTTTTCTTGCAATCTGTCTAGTTGACATTCAGCAATTTTTGCGGCATTAGAAAATTGTCTTGTACGGTACATGTCCACTGACGTGCCCGTGTGCTCTTCATTAATCTAAATCAATAGATCTTGGGGTATTTTTCTTTTCAATCTCCGCAGTTGCATCGGCTCAGCCATTAAGTGCTTTGCAAGCGTATTAGGGTGTTGTAGTATTCTAGTTTTGTATGCTTCTGCACTAGTTCTAACCTCTTCCTTGACAGTTTTAATGCCGAGATCATGGTGTAGTCTATCATTGGTAATGTACCATGGTGCATCAACTATCATACGTAGCATTTTTGATTGAAACCGTTGCAGAATTTCGATGTTTGAGTTTGCTGATGTGCCCCACAGCTGTATGCCGTATGTCCAGACTGGCTTTATTATACATTTATAAAGTAACACTTTGTTTTCTAGTGAGAGTTGAGACTCTCTTCTAAGCATCCAATACATTTTCCGTACTTCTTGACCCATAGCTAGGCGTTTAGTAAAAATATGCTTTCTCCATGTTAGTCGTCTATCGAGGTACATTCCTAAGTATTTCGCTTCATTAGCTTGTGGAACTTGAACTCCATTTAGAGTTACTGGGGGACACGAGTTTTTTCGAGTGGTAAAAGTGACTTGGACAGATTTCGTTTCGTTGGCCTTAATTCGCCAGTCTTTGAGCCAACCTGAGATTTCATTTAGACTATGTTGTAATTTCTGTGATGCCACAATTGGAGATTCATCAGAAGACAGTATAGCAGTGTCATCAGCGAAAGTACCAGTAATAACTCCTTCAGTTGAAGGGAGGTCTGCGGTATAAAGTAGATATAAGATTGGATCCATGAAACTGCCTTGAGGTACACCTGCCTGTATTGAATGTAGGGCCGTTATGTCTTTACCTTGTTTTACAAAGAAATATCTGTTTTCCAGATATGATTTAATGAAATTAAAATATTTTGTTGGAAGAGTCTTCTTAATTTTGAACAGGAGCCCGTCGTGCCAAACTCGGTCAAAGGCCTGTGAGATATCTAAGAAGGCAGCTGTGCAATATTGTTTTCTTTCAAAAGTTCCATTTATACGGTCAACAAGTCTATGGATTTGCTCTACAGTGCCATGCTTTTGACGAAATCCAAACTGGTGATCAGGAATAAGGTTCCTATTATTTACTATTGGCATTAGCCTGCTCAAGAATAATTTTTCCATTATTTTAGATGGAATTGGGAGTAAGCTGATAGGCCTGTAGGATTTGACATCTTCTGGGTTTTTTCCAGGTTTTCTGACCATAATGATCTGAGCTACTTTCCACTGCTTGGGTACTATAGCATTTCTCAAAATTGAGTTGTAAAGGTGGGTTAGGAACAGTATGCCCTCATCAGGTAGTTCTCTTAAGATTTTAGCTGTAATTAAGTCATACCCAGGAGCCTTGTTTAAATCGAGTTTTTTTATTGCTTGTACTATTTCATGTTTGGAGAAATTTTTGATTGGGGTATCAAACTGGTTCATTTCTTTTAGGAAATTTGATACGTTTTCGATCTGGGTGGAACCATCATCAGGGTTTGGCGTGAAGACCGATTTTAAATGCTCAGCAAATGCCTGAGCCTTTTCTGTGTAATTCACAGCCCAACTATTATCTGCCTTACGTATAGGAGGTTGAGATGTGATTGGTTGTTTTAAAGCTTTCGTCGCCTTCCACAGGGAATAATCAGACGCAGCGGTGGTGCTTAGAACTTTTAGATGTTTTTGAACATTCTGATTGCGGTTTTCACCTAACATGAGTTTCAGGCGAGATGTTAAAGAATTTAGTAGGGATTTATCTGCAGGGTATCGTGTTTGCTGCCAACGTTTTCGCATTTGACGTTTCAGAGCTAATATTTCCTTGATTTTAGTAGGATATTTGTATCCATTAAAAGATGGGTCTGCGATTTCAGGTGTTTTTTTTTTTTGTGTAGGAGTAGTACAGTGTTGGCCACAGATGGCCATTACAGCTTCACCGGACAAGAGGGCGAGCGCTTTAAGCGCTCCAGCCAGAAAGGTAGCGACTAGCTCAAGGGCACCTCAGGGAGGCACGGCCTTGGCTTGGGCTGCCGCTTAGAGAGTATGAGTTTACCACCGGTTCACAACGCGCCCCCGCTGAGAAGAACCGGCAAGAAACTCAGCGAGGGGATGCATGTCGAGGTCGCATGCGTACGACCCTTCGGCCTCGCCGGCGAGACCGGTGTCTGTGTGTAGGTGTGTTTACGACTCGTGACGTCGTTGTCGGTGTTGGTGTAGTGTCATGGTCCAGGAGGACGGACATCGGGTCGGGTGGGTCGAGCAGTACATGCCGCGGACGGCGGCGATATACGGCAGTTCGACGATCTGAGGGACCAGGACCAGGGTCGGGGTCGGGGATATAGTCGGCAGCGGCGCCGATTAGCGGGTTTGGGTGGACGCACGCTTTTTCAAAGTAATGTTCGGACATTTCTTTGAAAAATTTGCGTATAGGGACTAGACCGAAGTCAGAATGAAGGTCGACATTCCGCATGTACCACGGGGCACCGACGGCATGTCGAAGGAATCTGTTTTGAATAACCTGGAGGCTATTGATGTGAACGGGAGCCGCGTGTGCGAATACGGCACTGGCATAAGCTAGGATGGGACGGATGCAGGTTTTGTAAAGTGTCAACTTATTCCTAAGCGACAGTTTACTCCGCCTGCAGATCATGGGGTAGAGCCGACTGAGGACGAAGGCCACTCGGTTGCGTACTGACCGTATATGCGGTCCAAATGACATGTGGACGATTTCAGGTGTAGCGAGCCACGCTGATTGTTGAACACAATGGTTAAAGTGTTCAACAGCTTCCTCTATGTCAGTTTCCGTTTTAAGCGGGAGCTTCATGTTAAGTGACGCTACCACTGACTCTTGAAATTGTTTCCAGTCTGTTTTTCGAGTGTGTAGTCGGCACGGTTTAGTCGTGGGTGTTATATTCCTATTCAACAGTACTTCGACAGGCGAATGGTCAGATGAGAGATCAAATTTTGATTTACATGTAAAATACGTGTTAGCTATTCCCTTAACAACACAAAAGCCAATTAGATCAGGGGTCTTTTTAACATCAGATGGCCAGTATGTAGGCTCACCAGGTGAGATGACAATTAAACTTAAGTTTTCGACGGCCTTGAGTAACTGTCGACCTTTCGGTGTAATAGTGCGTGAACCCCAGAATGTGTGTTTGGCATTATAATCGCCTCCAGCGATAAATCGCTGACCCAGTGAGGAGAAGAATTTTTCATAGTCGTCATGTTTTATTTTATGTTTCGGCGGGCTGTAGACAGCAGAAACTGTAAATGGTCCAACCCAATCATCAACAACTATATTTGTTGCCTGGATCTCATTTGTGCAATAGTTTGTCGTTTCGTGGTGTCTTATGTTATTTTTTATCAGCACGGCGCTGCCTCCGTGTGCAGTGCCGTCAGGATGCATCGTATGGTAAAATTTATATTTGTCCAATTTAAAGTGACTCTTTTTAGTAAAGTGCGTCTCAGAAATAAGAAGAATGTCAATATCATTCGTTATTATAAATGACTATATCTCGAGGGTGTGTTGTGACAGCCCATTGGCATTCCATATGACTATTTTTAGGGAGTCGAATTTGTCAATCTTGTCGTGAGTGTAATAATTAGATTAGTCATTGTGGTCAATTGTTGCATCATTTGTTTCATCATTATTATTAATTCTGATATGTCATTTGAGTTAGGTTTGTCATCAGGAATTCCGCGCGATGTTTTTATTGATTAATACGTCTCTATAATATGTGTCTTGGGTGTGCTTTTGAATTTGAAAGTCTTTATTTAGTATTGGTTGATTATTTTGTTGCGTTAGAATATGTCTCGATAAAGATTGTTTCTTTGTTGTGGCGGGATTGTTAGGGAACTTAATTTTTTGTAGCTCCCGATATACTTGACACCCTTTATTGTTTGCGGGGTGGTTTCCATCGCATAGGACACATTTTACTTGGTCTGATCTAGTCCTACGAGGACAATCCTTTGACAGATGATCTCCCGCGCATTTGATACATTTTGGTTTTCTGCGACAGTATGCTTTAGTATGACCATATTGCTGGCATTTAGCGCACTGGGGAATCTCACGCTTAGGCCGGGGGGGCTCAAATGATATCAAACAATTCAGGAGATGATCGACTTCATAGATACCTTTATTGTTTACATTTGGTTCCAACTCTACGATAAACATAGGTAAAGGCTTCTTAGTTTTGCTGTGTTTGATGTTCCAAATGTTTGTGCATTTATGCTCTAAATCTGCTAAAGATTGTTTTATTGCAACTGTATCAGTTGATGGGTGAAGATTTTTAAGTACTACTTTAAAGGTCCTGTCTTGTTTGGGTTTATATGTATAAAATTCGGTATTTTTCATTTCTAGTTGTTTGACTATATCTCTGTATACATCTGATGTTTTTGAGTGTATTCTAACTTGTTCACTGTTCAAAATTTTAAGCTCGTAGTTGTCTAGAGCATGTTCGTTAAGGAGATTAATAAGCGGTTGTATGTTCTCGACTTTATCCACATAAATAGGTGGAGGTTTTACTGACTTTTCTTTGTTTTCTTGAGATGAGTCATCATCAAGTTGTGCAAATCTGTTAGTTGTAGGAATTGGTTGGGATTGTGAGAGCCAGTAAGTATTTAATTTGGATTGCTTCAATGGTATTCTGGTATCATCTGGGCTACGAAGTCGCTTTTTGCTAGTTACTTCTTTCCAGTTGTCATTATTATCGTTTTGTGTGTCTTGGCTTCCTTGACTTTCAGATTGGCTGCATGGAGTAAGCAGAACTTCGCTTACAGAGTTTGAGCGTTGCCTGTTTTCAAACATTGCTTTGTGGAAGATTTGTTGATTTAAGGTCTTAGTTGTTGAGATATTGGAGGTATTTTTATTTGGGTGATTTTTATTATTTGGATCATTCATATTAGTCCCACGAGTAGGGTCGAATTATATGGTCACTCCTGGGGTGAAGCCCATTCCCAGAGAGAAGGCAATATACAACGACGGTTGCCCGTACCGCCGAGGTTGGTCGCTTTCGGCTGGCTCACCTGCCAGTCATTCATCCCCTTGGCGCGTCCTGCACCGTGGGATTAGGAGATTTTTGAAGAGGTTACCTTCCTCGCAGTCCAAGAGGTAAAGCTCAGACTCCCGTCCCTGCGAAACATGACCACAGGATTACGGTAATGAGGCGACCCTTTCGGGCCGCACGTTGGTTTTTCTGTCGGGGTTTTCTCCCTTATCTAGATGTTCGGTTTTAAGGCGCCGAAGATTCGCCTTTGCCCTTCTTACTTTGCTATCAAGATCACGAGGTATAATGCAAGACTCGCTATGGATCAAGACATTGCCCGGGGGGGGGGGGGTACGACCCACGTGATGAGGGCCCACTGTCAATCTGCGGCGGCAGTTTGGCAGTGGCGAGGACGTGTAAGATAGGACATTATGGTGCGCGTCTGGTAGCCCGTTCTTGCTCAACGGGCGTACGCTATCGGCTCTAACTCAGCTTTTTATAGATACATACTCACTAGCATAAATATGTACCACCGAGGCCCAACACCAATTTCCCTGAGCGGAGCTGCACTCTATTATAATGTATAAAGAACTTTGAAATGTGTATGTAGATTACCTCTTCTTCAGTGTCCGCTAGCTGATTCATGATTTCTGTGAAGAGAGTTTCCGCAGTCAGACATTTCAGCATAAGCTTCTTGGTGTTTTGCAGTTGTGCGTAGCATAGGTAACACACGGACAGTGGTCTCACGTCATTAGTCTGAAACTAATTGCAACACATGTGTGGTGTCCGGGTCAGAATAGCACCCTCCAATCTCCTCCCGTTGGGTGTCCGTAAGAGGCACCTAAGGGAAAACAAGAAGACGGGCAGCAGCGTCTTTCTATTGGATTCCTATATATACTGGGATCCCCAAGCCGCCTGCCAAGTGTGGGGAATATGGCAACCCCCCCCTCCCTTTAGTTTAGCGGTGGAAGTGTTTCGGCTTTTTTCAGCAGAGAACGTCTTGGCTGCTGATGATGAGGATGAAAGCAATTATATTGTTCTTATTTGAATCTTCACAGAGCTTGTTTACACATGAAACAATTCATGAATTTGATTAAAATGTCTAAGTTTTTAGCCTTTCTGGTGTAATAAAAAGAAACTCATTTTACAAGGTAGCTGACATATTTTTAAATCCTGCAGGGAGAAACTTTATGTAGTTCATCACTTAACTCTTACTCTTACTCATTAAAACCATAAAGACATTGGATATTAAGTCTCTCGTGCCCGGTAATTTCACTAGCTACAGTGCCTTTCACACTGGAACCAGTGGCAGTCCGAAAGCCCCCCCCTTCATGACCCCCCCAAATTCTCAAACTCATTCATGTCAAATTGACAAACTTAACTTCTTGCTTTAAAACGTCTGAACAATTTTATCCAAAATAGGTCATGGACTTGAAACACTCAGACGCAAGGTGGGAATCGAACCCACAACCAATTAGCTAGTGGCCAGGGCACTAGACAAACGGGCCCATCAACTCCACCAAAATCGTTGGCTGTGACCGCACCTGACTGGAACACAGCAATATTTACACACTGCTGCTTGGCGGCTGAATATGTGACACTGGCGTTACGTAGACAGTTCCTTGCACAATGAACGTAGGCACCACCTAGTAGACGATAGTAGTTCAAGGACATTATTAGTATTATAGCCTCTGCAGCGCAGTGGGAAACCGCTTGCTTTGTAAATCGAAGGTTCCAGTTTTGAATCCCGTAGGGAACAATAACTTTGTGCAGTGGTTCCTTATTGGCTAGGACAATGCAGGCCAATCTGATTGGCTGTAAAGTAGGATGATCCATGCTTTGGATGGGCAGGTAAACAGTCTGTCCTGCGCTGGACCTCTCCCTGGTCGTGTCGGTCTTCTGTCCCATCGGATTGTGAGACTAAAGGAAGAGAGAATGCACTTGTGTCTACGCAAACACTTCTGCACTATAATATCTCCCACATAGATGGCTGATCTTTTGAATGATTGGCCAGGAGGACATTATTATTATTATAGTAATGTAACTGCACATCGCCCCGCACAGGACACAGCTGACAATGCAAAGGAAATACATGATAGGAACATGAAACCTCGCATCAGACACCGTGCTGCGAAGGTCTAACGACTAATTACTATTTAGGACTACAAGGCAAAGGGAAAAGGCAAATCATGGACTCGATCAAACCTTGTTTGGAAAGATATCTTACCAAATGTTCTGGTAAAAAAAAAAAAAAAATTGTGCCCCGTTACGTATCCTCTGACCTTAGGTACCTACTTATAATATTATTGCTACTAACACCTAAAAGTGCAATACGGTTATCGATAATTTGTCTATCTTACCGGCTTCGCTGTCAGTTTTTCATAAACTATTTCAAGATGTGTATTTATAATTACATGATGAACATTTGCATTCAAGCAAACGCGACACAAAGTTAACTTTTCCATTGTTACTTTCTGTTTCTGGAATACAATAAGTTTGCAAGAAATTAGGCCAATTCCAATTTTTTAACGAAAGGCTTATTTGTATTTATTTGTTTTCAAATTATTTCCACGATCAGTGTTCCCAACTCTCAAAAATTTATCCCCCTAACCTAAGCTCCAATCAAAAACCCCTAAATCCACCAAAATTACGAGATTCCCCCTAAAAAAAAAAAAAATTTTTAATTAATAATACATTAAAAATGATAAAATATCATTAAACGAACAGTAAATTTTAAGCTATCAATAAATAATTTCATTCAGAAAAACCATATTTTTAAATTCTTTATTTATAAATTATCGAAAACTTCAACTGGAGACATTTGCCCACTGTTTATTACTTAGTTAATTTTAGTTATAAAAAACCCTAAAAATACCCCTAAGAATATAACACCCCTAAAAATCCCATCGCACATTTTTTCCCCCTAAATTTGGGGGGAAAACCCCTAAGTTGGGAACCCTTTTTTTTTCTTTTTTTTTTGTTTGCTTCTGGCTTCACACGGGTGTAGGCTTAGAGAAAGAAAACAATAGAGTGCTGGCACTTTCTTTCTCATTCGCGCAAGAAAAGGATGCATTTATATATATTATATGTGATAGAAAGAAACAGAGCATATGATTTTTTGTCCCTCAGCGTGTGTTCAAAATCTGCCGCACCTACGGTGCGTTTTCTTCGAGTACTCATGAAATTTTCTAGTTCACGACTTAACTTTGGAGTTTTAAATTGAATTGCATTATGAAATATCGTTTATACTACATAATAGGCGCATTTGAATAAATATCCTTAGCGTGTGTTAAGTGTACGAATGATTATTTTCCGTTATTTTCTGTCCTTATCGGCGGCACGCTAGCTAGATGTCTTGTTATATTCTGTCTACGGGTGTAGGTATTACGATTTAGCCAATGTCAGTTTTGTTTTTGCTTGTGTTGACAGCGTAGTGAAAAATTCTATATCTATGGTTGACAGTTTAAAACACAGGTTTAAAACGAAGGATCCAAAACTTAGAGGAAGAAAACAGAGGGCTGGACAGTTTCTTTCTCATTCACGCAAGAAAAGAATGCGTTTATGTAGGTTACGTGTGATAGAAAGAAACAGTGTATATGATTTTTTGTCCCTCAGCATGTGTTCGATTTTTCCGCGCCGTGGGTGCGAAACAAATTTGACGTTTGCTCCCACTTTGCTCCGTGACAATTTTATCGTGGTTTTAATATTAAATAAATAACTTAAAATTCAATAAAAAACTAACTGTGACATTACTGTGTGTTGTGGAAATCCTATAAGAATCGTGCAGTGCAGTATTATAGGCTGTAAAAGTGACAGTGAACGTAAAATTAGTGGAGTATCGTTTCACAGGTAAACGTGAATTATTATGGCCAATTTAGAGATTACATTTAGAAACTAATACATGTAAACGACTTATTTAGATCTTATTGCTCTAAATTAGTTACTATTTTACTTGAAAGTTGCGTGTAAGATCGATAAATTCTTGTTTTTCATCCATAACCTAAAATTTTCGGTTTATTGATCGCCATTATCAGTGTTGCCAGTGTATAAAAGAGAGACTACCATAAATAAGTGGTAAATTATTATTAAGTGCATCATACACGATCCCACATGCTGGGTGCATCGAAGAATTTATCAGATTTCCCGAATTTATTTTTATGATTTCCTGAAAATATGGATATTTGTATACTGTGGATAGCAGCAACAAAAAGAATTAATTAGGTTGCTAAAAGTTATTCCCGAATGCTTAAATATTCAGAAATAACGTAAGCGCTCAAGTAATTCGTCCAAGGCTGCGCAGGACGTATTCATTCGTTATTTAGAGGCACAATGGTTATTGTACATTTAATCGTGCTTTTACTATATGCATGTTGTTTAAATATATGTATGTATGTTGTTGGTTACAATTTATTGGTAAATTTGTCTGAATTATAAATAAACAGTACCGACGTTGAATAGTTTGTTTCATTTGCCCCCCTATTATGTACCTATCTCGTTTGACAACTAAAGTGATGATCAATAAAGCAAAGTGACTATTCAATAACTATCAAATGATTCATTTGGTATTGCCTAACTTGAATCACCAATAAATACCAAACACACTTTCAGTAGACATCAAAGTTTGGTGGACAACTGAAGCTTGATAGTCACTTTGCTTTATTGATCATCACTTTCTTTTTTGTAGGAATAGTACTGTTTCACCGGACAAGAGAGCGAGCGCTTAAAGCGCTCCAGCCAGAAAGGTTTGGGTAGCGACTAGCACAAGTGTACATTCACTTTGTAGCCTCCGTCGTGGGTTCGAATCCTGCGAAGGGCAACAAATTTGAGTAGTTGTTCCTTACTGGCTAGGACAATGCAGGCCGATGACCTGATTGTCTGTAAAGTAAGATGATCCATGTGTCGGGATTTGCAATAGGACGTATGCCCGACTCCTGTCCGTCAAATTAAAACACCGAGCTTTGGTAATAAACACTTATAATCAAATTGAGAGAGAACAACTTATAATACAGTGGAGTAATCGTAATAATTAAAACATGTCTCTGCCATAGATACTAGCGCGCTGTCATCTTTTTGACAGCCCCTTTGGCGTTTCGAAACCGTGATCCGAGATACGCCACACATGCGTCGGATGGGCATGTAAAAAGTCGGTCCTGCGCTTAACTTCTCCCCAGTCGTGTCGGTCTTCCGTCCCATCGGATTATGAGAGGTACCTATTATATAAAGGAAGAGAGAGTGCACTTGTGTCTATGCAAGCACTTGTGCACTATAATATCTCCTGCGTACATGGCTGATCTTGTGAAAGATTGGCCGCTGTGGTCGTTTCGGCTAGGAGGACATTATTATAACAATCACTTTCGTACTTTTTGCAGACTGTCATAGATTAAGACGATATAATGTAAGAAAAGAAAAGTTGTGTCAAAAAAGTGGTTTTTAGTTAGGAAAGAAAATATAATTTACAACAACCTCCGTATTTGCTTTACACAAAGGGTAAAATTTCCCTTACGTGGCAACTCTAAATTTAGTATGTACTTATTTTTCTGTCCTTATCGGCGGCACGCTTGGTATATGTCTGTATTATATTCTGTCTACGATCCAAAAGGAAAAGGTAATGAGAAAAATCGGAATTTTGTACAAAGGAAAGATCAGGAAGATATATACGATAAATAAATGTCTATATACAATAACAACTACATACAAAACAAAATCTATTTTTAATAATATTTTTTTTTTAATTATTTATGAATCTATTGCATTATAAATATTTAGGTACTTATATCATTTGTAAAGAAGTGATGGATGTAGGAAAAGGGATTGCAAGTTGCAAGAGATATTACAGAATTAAAAAAGGAGGCACGGTTGTAGTTCGGACAAGAAAAAAAAAATATTTAAATCACCCAATTCCGCCCCACAGTCACAGTGAGGGCTATTTCGTATATTAAGTCTGAAAAAATGAGCTGGAGCACATGTGTGTCCCAGTCTGATATGGATGATGATGGTGGTAGAGATTTTGCTATATTTAAATTGGAAGGACCAAGGCTTCAATGGAATGGAATTCTGGATTTGGTGGTAACTTAGAGGAGATACCACTGGAGATAGCATGATGCGCTAACCCCTCTGCCAAATTTTGTTCATATGGTCAGGTCATTCTTTATTTGTCTTTTTGAATGGGTTGCGAGTTTATTATAGTGTGGGTATGCGTGAAATTGTATCTGTGTGTGTTTACTTCGCCTCCCGCAACCCGCAAAAGTGCCACGAAAAATTTGTACGGCGAATCGACGCGATACTAGCTCTATTCTAATTACTCTGAGGGTGGTAATGTTTACCTGTATATTTACAAGTGTCTGAACAAAGTTGATTCCATGAGTCTAACAGATAAAACTTTGATAATGATAACAAATCATGGAAGTAATTTTTGAAAGGGACTATATCACCAGAATAGCAAGCCTCTTTAGCCAGACCATCTGCTTTTTCATTTTCATTTAAGTATACCAATGTGTCCTGGAATCCACGCAAGAAACACTGAGAGAATTTTTGACTTAAAAAGAAATCTTGAAAGTGTTAGTTGTAGTGCACTCAAAGAGTCTATAAAAATTAGTATATTACTTAGATTGAAAATATTTATGTACTCCAAAGCCTTAAAAATACCAAAACATTCACCTGAGAAGACTGACGCTTCTGAAGGTAACTTAATGTTGTCCGTGGTACCACCAGTAGTACCACCAGTGGTACCACGGACAAAAATAATTGTCCGTGGTACCACTGGGGTAGTACGGACAACTCCGTGGTACCACCAGAAATAAATTAATTATATTTCAATAATATTTTACTATTTTCGTTCATTTTGTTATCGTTTACTTGGTATCTGGGTTGGACTGTTTGTATTGCACAACATTATACATGAAATTTAAAAAAAATGATTTCTAAATACTAGAACCAGAATATACTATAGATGTGGTATTGAGTAATAAAATCGATAAATTATTACGGAAGTACTAGGGTAGCATAAAATAGCTGGTGCATAATCTTGTGCCTTATCTTGTGTGAGCATATGAACGTGGTTCAGACCTAACATGTTTATAGTAGAAGTACCAGGTTAGCATAGGACTTATGGAGGAGTCCTCACGTCTTGTGATATCCAGAGTATATCTGGCTTACTGGTTTTGATTGGTGTCGCGAATCAAGAGGTGAGGGCCCGGAGGGTAACGGATGTATCAAGAGGCGATATATCTCCTTGTACCTTGTGCTTCCCTGGTACTTCTGCTATAAAAATGTTAGCTACTTACTACTCATTAGATACCACATCCCCAGTAGGTATATTCTGGACGAAGTTGAAAATCACATTGGAAATTGTATTGGAGGTGGACTTGAGGACTCTTCCTTATGCCCTATGCTTCCCTGGTACTTCTACTATAAACCTGTTAGCTCTAAAATATTATTGAAATATAATTTATTTCTGGTGGTACCACGGAGTTGTCCGGGGTACCCCCAGTGGTACCACGGACAATTATTTTTGTCCGTGGTACCACTGGTGGTACTATTGGTGGTACCACGGACAACAAACGTAACTTTCTGTACTATATTATATTGTGGATGATAAATACCTACACCTACATAGCTGTTAGGGTTTTGTTTCGAAGCATCCGTAAATATGATACCAACCAGGCCAAGTTTTATCGACTACTTCTGTAAATTCAATATTGTGATCACTCTTGTTTTTCGTTAAAAGTTAATTAAGGAGAAAGAATTAGTGATTGAAAATTGTATTTAAATAATGGCAGAAGAGGAAAATTATGAACCGGAGCTCAAAGGGAGCGGTATTTCCTTAAACTATTCACCAAACAGGGATGAGATTTGTTTTTCCAGTAAGATGATGTAGGTATGGATTCATTTAATTGGTTTAACTTAATTAAAATGAGATGGTTAGAAAATTGTGAGCATCGAAATAGAAACCTATCAGCTAAATGCCGACGTAGGTTTAATGGAGGATCAACACATTCAGCTTGCAAAGCATTTACGGGACTAGAAGCCATTGCACCAGTCACAATTCTCAAACATTTAGATTGTATTAAATTTAATTTGTTAAGACCCGCTACATTGCAAGGTTCTAGTAAAAAGGTACCATACATAATCCAAAATACTCCTTATCATAGCATTATAAACTAATTTTAAAGAGTAGTGGTGTGCACCCCACCGCACGCCTGATAGACATCTCAACATATTGATTAAGCGTTCACATTTGACCACAAGATGATCAACATGAGGTATATCTGATAGCTTTGAATCTAAAATGACTCCTAGAAATTTGACTTGACTTTTTACCGGCAGTAAAGAATTATTATAATAAACACATACAGGTGGTGGTATTTCTATGCGCATTCTGTAAAATAATACGATGTTGCTCTTTGAAACAGATAATTCTAACCCATTGTTAAGCCACTCATTTAGCAAACTTAAAGACGAAGTTAACTTAAGAGACGCGTTATTTATTGAATTATCACAGACATATACATATGACGGGCCCGTTGGTCTAGTGGTTAGTGACCCTGTCTGCTAACCAACAGGTCGTGGGTTCGATTCCCACCAAGTGTCTGGATGTTTTATCTATATAAGTATGTATTTACAAAAAAAAAGTATATAAGTATTAGTATCAGTTGTCTGGTTTCCATAGTACAGGCTCTGCTTAGTTTGGGATCAGATGACCGTGTGTGAATTGTCCCAGGATATTATTATTATTATATATTAACAGATCATCCGCATATTGAAGAACGTTCACTGATGTAATCTGTGTGCAATAAACAGGCAGATTCCAGATCGTAAGTGTAAATGTTGTACAATATCGGACGTAGTAGGTACTGATCCTTGAGGAAGACCTTTATAATTTGTTCTGCACAAGGTTTTACCGTCATCCAGCGTGAGCTGAATATATCGCTCTGATAAAATATTTATAATAAAATTAACAAAAAGATGTGGGACTTTTAACTGCTGCAATTTTGTTTTTAATATTGATACATTAACATTATCGTAAGCACACGTGATGTCCAAAAACGCCGCTAATGTAAAAATATTAGACGGGGGTCTACTCCAAAATAGAAAAAATATGCGCAGACCCCTTGTCCCATAGACCACTTGTCTATGAATTATAAAAGTTTGGGAACATATACGCTATACACTATCTCACTCTCATCAAGAACAAAGGAGTGAACCCAGAAACCGGTAATTAACCGGTATTTAATTATTATGTTAAGCGGTAATTATTAACCGGTTTCTTTACCGGTTTCAGGGCCATGAACGTGTTACCGGTTCCATTTTTTACCGGTAATCCGGTCCCTGCTTCGGGATATGCTCTGTTCAAATCTTGCAGATTAAAATTACTCCAAGAAAAATGTTTTATGTGGGCTTTTTTAAGGGACTTAAGTTTAGGGGGGAAAGGAGTTGTTCCAGAAATGTATGGAGCCTGGGCCAGCACCATGTACACTATATGAATATATAACTATGCAATATAGTAACTGTTATATAATGTTCTCTTGTTTTAATATTGCTTCGTTTTCTTGTACATTTAAGATATCTTGGTCAAGGAGAGCAACACAAAAGAGAATATAATACTACTGTAGCAACACCACACAATAATATGATGGACCGGAAATACGTAACTTAAATGTAATTTTGACAACAACTGACTGAGTGAACATACCTGCAATTGAACTTGTTGTGAAATTGCACTCATACGACGGATTCCAATCCAAATCACAGCCGATAATCAATACCGTAAAGCCCCGGGCCAAGAAAGAAGCAATCAATTAATGTTTGTAAACTTAAATAATCACTAAAAACACCGAAATATAATATGTACTCGCGTAAACAATCTATACGAAACGTCATACCCATAGCATAAACTGTCAAGTAGTAAACTAATGTCAAACACAACTGTCATGGCTGCCCTAAAACAGGGTGGACATACTAAATAACGCCATAAGTAATCATTTATGTAGAATTGTACTCTCCTTCAAATTAATTTACAAGTATTTTTATGAAACTCTCTTAAGTTTTTCCTATTTTTTCATGTAGTGTACATAGTGGTGGCCCAAAATGGAACATCTCCTTTTCAAATGATTGCAACACCTTACTTTACTCTATGGTTTAATCTTTAAATAAATCTCAGAGAAAGAAACCAAAAGAGTGCTGGACACTTTCTTTCTCATTCAAGAAAGAAAATAATGCATTTATATATATTACATGTGATAGAAAGAAACAGAGCATATGATTTTTTGTCCTTCAGCGTGTGTTCAGCATTTGTCGCGAACTCGAAGAAAAACTGCACCGACGACGGTGCAGTATACTTTGAAGTTTTTTCGGCCACGATCTAGCTTTGGTGTTTTTAAATTGAATTGCATTAATCGATATTTCATAATGCAATTCAATTTAAAACTCCAAAACTAGGTCGTGAACTAGAAAATTTCATGAGTACTCGAAGAAAACGCACCGTAGGTGCGCCAGATTTTGAACACACGCTGAGGGACAAAAAATCATATGCTGTGTTTCTTTCTATCACATATAATATATATAAATGCATCCTTTTCTTGCGCAAATGAGAAAGAAAGTGCCAGCTCTCTATTGGTTTATTTCTTTAAGCTACGAACGAATTAAATAAAAAGAAATAAAATAAATAAAACAGGGCTGAGTCTTTGATTATATATACGTCTAGATAGCGTGTTCGATGTTCAAACACTTGACAATATCAAGTATACCAAAACATCAAATTGGTATACTTGGTTGTTTAGTATCACTTGAACTCTACCGATGGTTTGTGCTCGCAAAAAAAAATCTTTTTGCCGAATTGTGTAATCAAATCGTGAAAATATTAACTAAGTAAAATTAATAAAGATCCTAACTTAATTTTCCATTCATAAGTCTTAAGATTCTGTGAGGGATTATTATAAAAACTCGATTGTTTTTTACGACAATTTGTACATTGTCCGACTAGACTGGTGTGGCTAGGTAATAATGGGGGAATATATCAGTCTGGGGTAATTTTTCTTTTGACAAAAATGAATTCAATGAAACTTAATACGTAGTTAGTGATCAAAACATGAAATAAATCAATTATAATAATCTTAATTTATTTTTTTGATAAATTAATTACTTTTATATAGTAATTAATTTATCAAAGTATTTAATAATTAAGTACTTAGAAGTATTTTTTCTTCCTGGTCATGAGGCAAATAAGACGTTCACCTGATGGTAAGGGACACGCCATTTAATTTAATTTAATTTAATTTCAATTCAATTCTTTACAAATCAAATCAATTCAATTCTTTTCAAATCAAATTTTTTCATAAAAATATTTTATTTCATTTCATTTCATTTCATTTCATTTCATTTCATTTCATTTCATTTCATTTCATTTCATTTCATTTCATTTCATTTCATTTCATTTCATTTCATTTCATTTCATTTCATTTCATTTCATTTCATTTCATTTCATTTCATTTCATTTCATTTCATTTCATTTCATTTCATTTCATTTCATTTCATTTCATTTCATTTCATTTCATTTCATTTCATTTCATTTCATTTCATTTCATTTCATTTCATTTCATTTCATTTCATTTCATTTCATTTCATTTCATTTCATTTCATTTCACTTTATTTTACTTTATTTTATTTTATTTTATTTCGATAACGCAATTTAAGGGAAAAAAATTTATAACTGGAGATCCCCAAACACGCACACAACCACAGATGACGCGAGTGTACAACGAGGCCTGCACGCACACACGAATAATGAGGTTGTTACTTGTTACACAGGGTTGTTATGCTTATTAACGTAACGTTACAAGACTAATAGGTATCTAGACGTATATATAATCAAAGGGCTGAGTCTATTTTCATGATTGAACTACAGATTAATCAAAATGATTAAAGTAGGGTTGCTATTGCTAACCTCAGTTGCTTACTAACTATTTAATTTTTTTCCCATAATCTTATGTGAGTGAGTGCCACCTTCAAGCCACCTTGGTAGTCTACAAAATATACCGATTAATTCTACAACCCCAAGTCTCATTTTATTCAATCTACCACTGACAGCCTTTGAGTATTAATCCAAACTGACAGCTGTTAAAATGGCTACAAATCGTATTTGTTTTAAAATTAAGGTTAGTGAATAGGTACCTTTTGAGTTCATTGCCAGAATTATTGGTTCTACTTTTCATATATTTATGTATTACGTACAATGATATTTTATTATAAAATATTAGCCCGTGGCCCGTGGGGTGTCCGGGTAAGAATACCACCCGTCCATCTCTACTCGTTGGGTGTCCGTAAGAGGCGACTAAGGGAAAACAAGAAGACGGGCAGCAGCGTCTTCTATTGGATTACCTACCCATCTATACTACGATTCTCAAAACGCCTCCCAAGCGTGGGGGTTATGGCAACGCCTTCTTACTAAGGCCTTTGTTCAGGAAGAATAAGACTTTCTGCTGCTAATGATGATGATATACCTAGGGTGTCAGTCACTAGCTAGAGCAACGAGTCCTGAAGAACGATATTTGTTGCTTTAAAGTCTGGGTACGTACCATGAACTCTTATTAATCCACTTATGTCACTTTTCGTGTTAAATTGCCCTGCTATAAAAGTTCATGGTAAGGCCCCAAGTCACTTTTCGTGTTAAATTGCCCTGCTATAAAAAGTAAGGCCCCAAGTCACTTTTCGTGTTAAATTGCCCTGCTATAAAAGTTCATGGCAAGGCCCCAAGTCACTTTTCGTGTTAAATTGCCCTGCTATAAAAGTTCATGGTAAGGCCCCAAGTCACTTTTCGTGTTAAATTGCCCTGCTATAAAAGTTCATGGTAAGGCCCCAAGTCACTTTTCGTGTTAAATTGCCCTGCTATAAAAGTTCATGGTAAGGCCCCAAGTCACTTTTCGTGCATTGCCCTGCTATAAAAGTTCATGGTAAGGCCCCAAGTCACTTTTCGTGTTAAATTGCCCTGCTATAATAATTCATGGTAAGGCCCCAAGTCACTTTACGTATTAAGGGCTCCCACACATAACTGCGAATTCGCATCGCATCGCAAATATCTGCGAGAAACAAATGAATTTTTGTATTGAAATACATTTGTTTCTCGCAGATATTTGCAATTCGATGCGAATTCGCAGTTATGTGCCCTTAATTGCCCTGCTATAAGAGTTTACTCGATTTAAATCGCATGAAATTTAGCAGTTGACTAACTCGAATGCAACCGTGTGAAATGAGGAAAGATTATACATTAGGTACTTTCCTCATTGGATTTCGTATATCCGCAAGTATGTCTATGTGTGTTGACTTGTTGAGTAGCTGAGTTCTGCATTAAGTAACTGCTCGTCGAAGTACAAGGTCACTTACCAAACGTATAACGAAAGTGGATTAGGTACGTGGACTCACGTATTGCCAATAGTATCTAGTTTGTCACGACTTGAGCCAAGCTGTATCGATTTGTAAGGAGAAAAGCGTCAGGATGGTAGGTTTCAGATATGCCCCAAAATTATCAAAAAGCTTAGCGTTTTAACGCGGAGGTACGGTAAATGCAATCATCACTGATTATCGACACTATACACACCAATTAGACAAATAAATGGTGATTGGAAAACCTTAAGAATTCTCTGATGTAATCACGTGAACCAATAAAATGTAAAGGAGAAATGTACTTAATAGTGATTTTCATAGACAGGTACATTTTGGGTTCTGTTATATTTGAAGTTCTACCCTTACTATACATACATAAATAATACACTACTACACTACACAAATCTATAAAGGTATTTTCATTAAGGTTAGCATAATCTTTTAAAATAAAACTACTTTTACGCTATAATCGCGGTTTATCTATACTAATATTATAAAGAGGAAAACTTTGTTTGTTTGGTTGTAATGAATAGGCTCAAAAACTACTGGACCGTTTTTAAAAATTCTTTCACCATTCGAAAGCTACATTATACACGAGTAACATAGGCTAAATTTTATTTTGGAAAAAAATAGGGTTCCGTAAGATATTTGAGTTTTTTCGGACACAAGGTGTAAAAAATCAACCAGAAAAGTTACTTATTTTGCGTACGCTGCCTAAACTATAAAAGATAGAACCATAAAATATTCTAATTAATTGTAGATCTTATAAATATCTACAAAAAAGTCCGCGGCACACTATGTCGAGTGAGGCCCAACAACTATTCTTTTAATTTAAAAATCTTGAATTTTATATGGACTACATTTAAACGCATTTATTTTTCTCATGCTATTAATCCTTATCAAAATAAATTATTTCATCATTAAGTACAGTTTATGTAGATAATATTTGGTCTGTGAATGATTAAAATTGGACGTTTGGTTATGGCGAAATTAAAATATTACGATTTCTGCTTAGACTATAGTTATATGATTTAAGGATTTCTGCTGCACGGCCTGTTGCGAAGTGAGCGTCACCAAGGCGGGGGTGCGCATGCGAGAGGGGAGTTTAGATCTATGAGTAAGGTACCCGCTAGGCTCTGACGCGAGGTCGGCTCTTTACGCAGCGGTCGTGCGCGAAGTCTAATAATTTTCGTGCGATTCTTTTTAGATTTCTTTCTTAAAACTACACCTACGCAAAAGTTCTTCTCAGAGCTAAACAACAGTTCTTCTCAGAGCTAATCAACAGTTCTTTTCAGGGCTAACCAACAGATTTTTTCAGGGGTAACCAACAGTTCTTTTCAGGGCTAACCAACAGTTCTTTTCAGGGCTAAACAACAGTTCTTTTCAGAGCTAGAATATTACACGCTATTAGCATTTTCTTAAACATTTGAAAATGCCTAAGAGAGCCAGGTCTCAACTTTCTAAACATAGTTCTCAAGCACGGGCAACAAGAATACGTCGTATGGGAGAATCTTCACCTGAACGTTCACAACGACTTGCTGAACATAGTCAGAGAAACTCTCAGGTACGCGCACGAGAGTCGAGTGTCGAACGCAACGCCTTGTGTAAGAGTATTTGTACGGGGGGGAAATGATAACCCCGAATTTTAATTAAGAACTTTAATAATTTTTTCTTAAAGGAAAAAAACAGTAACAAAAAGGCGTAACTCCTTAAGTAGCTTAAAAAATAAACTTAATGAAGCGAATAACTCCTTAACCAAGTTGCTCCAGTAATAAAGGGCGTAACTACCTAACCAAGTAGTACAATACTAAAGGGCGTAACTCCTTAAGTAACTTAAAAATAAATGTAATAAAGCGAATAACTCCTTAACCAAGTTGCTCCAGTAATAAAGGGCGTAACTACCTAACCAAGTAGTACAATACTAAAGGGCGTAACTCCTTAAGTAACTTAAAAATAAATGTAATAAAGGAAGTAACTCCTTAAATAAGTAATACAAAAATCAAGGGACGACAGTACACCTTGATTTAAGAAAATAAAGGGGAGGGTTGTTGGGGACGCTTGGCTGGCCATCGTAAGAAATAAAAATAATATAAAATAAATTAAAAAGAAAGGTTAATTGAAGGTCCGTGACCCATTACGCTCACGGCCCTTGGGCGATAGTTCGCCAGAGCCACGCCAACACTAGCTGGGCAGCAGCGGCTCAGCCTGCAGCCTCAACGCACTCCCAAGTGGTAAGCCCGCACAGTACCACTTCACTCAGTGCTAAACACCGGGCCCGTACTAAACACCTCCTGTGTGATAAACACAGTATTTTAAGAATACAACACGGTATAATATTTATAGAATACAGTTGGGTACTAAGGAGATACAATACTTGGACTTGTGCTAAAAGTCCAATACTGGACAGAATCTAACTACACGCTACTTCTACTTTCATTGACATAAAAGTTAGGTTACCGCTCCATGAACCGAGGCGGACGCCTCCAGCGACACAGTCGCTGGGCATCGCACACCAACATATTCTTCCCCGACATTTCGGTTTCCCCGACCTAATTAACCAGTCGAAACTAAGTTAAGAGTAAGCTACATGCCCTAAAGGTACACAATTACAATTTTAATCTTGGGAAAAGGGCAAGTTAAATTAAATTGATACATGGTTGCTACAATGCAATAACAACACCTATGTACCTGGACCATTTTATTCACAAATTCTATAACTGGGGAAGATCAGTGAGTTTGAGGGTGAAATAACCAATACACGTACCTTCTCGGAGGTGAATTCCACGTCACACTTCGAAAATCTGCCCACGAGCAGAGTAACCAAACACACACAACAGGACTCGTGCTGCAAAATAATTGATCGCATTACAATCAAGTAAACGACGCAAAACAACGGGGACACCGGTAACCACCGGAAGCGTCACCCAGATTACTTACCACCAATCAACAAAAACGAGGCGCTTCCCGCGTCTCGACACGACACGCCAACACGCCGAATAAGTTTGCTCGCCGAATCTTTCCGATTCCGCCTAAATTACCCAAATTAATTTTCGAGTTGCAGTCTGCGCACCGGCAACTCTTGCCAGTCACGAAACGCCCCTCCAAATGGCCTCTCGCCTCGTCCTTCTCTCACATATTTTCCTCTCACTTGTGCGTTCCAGACCCAGCTGACAACACCACTAAACAATTAAGCTACAGTTATTGATAATTAAATCCGAATGCTTAGAATCTCCACAAACCATTTTAATTGCAACTCTGGAACGCGCGAACACAACGTTTTGTTATACGTCCCATGCCACAACACCGACCATAGAATGATAAAGTTTTAATGATTTTAAATTTAATTAAATGGTAACTATAAATGTCAGTTAAGGGTAAATTATCCAATTCCAGACTGGGGTACTCTTGAGTTTAAATCTCCATCAATATCTAACGCAAGTTTAATCTCACAACTATAATGTAAGCGTAAGGCTAACCAGAAACTAAACGTTATCCAAGTAACGTCACCCAGACATAAACAAAACAAATCTAAATTTACGAAATTAATGAAATTGAATGATTATTACAACAATAATACTAGTTATTAAACAGGAATATAATAAGGCTAGTATGTGTCGGTGACAAGAAGTGATGTTCAGTGCGCTTCAACAAAAATGTGACCAAGAAAAATGGACTGACACCCAATTTGGTAATCCTTATTTATTATCAGAAAAAACAGTGTTACAGTACCCCTTCACCCACCAGAATTTTTCGCGGAAGAAGAAAAATTCATGCTGGCCCTCCAGCATCATTCCAACAGTGTTAACACAGAACACTACTTACACACAACTAAAGGACGAAACTTTAAAACCAAAAATTCCTATCTTTGTCAATCTAGACCCTTAATGTCCTTTACATGACATTCACTACGTTTCCCCTTCTCATCCTCTAACAAATACACCAGCCTAGACAATTTCTGCACAATCTTACACTTTTCAAAACACGGCGCTAATTTATAAGAGAAATGTTTCACAGCATCACTACGAACATGCGGGCGACGCCAAACTACATCCTCCACCTCGAAGTCTGCATCTCTCTTACGCCTATTATAATATCGAGCATTCCGTGAGTGGGATTTCTTCAATTCTTTATCCACACTCGAGAATATCCCCTTCAAGGCACTCATCTTATCAACGTAGTCCACACGGGAACCTATAGCAATATCGTCCACAACTTCACTATCACCATACACAGTACCATCAACTAGAGCTTCACCATTTGCCTTAGGGGCCATAGTGATAGGGTTATTCCAAGGACTACAAATCGGCTCTACGACATCCATTTCAATAATTTCGTCAGGTTGACGATCTAACTCAACAAGTTTATCCAGCGACATCAGGTAATACCGCTGCTTAATAGGGTCGGCACCCCCAGTATCGATATGATGAGATATCTGATGAGTTCTTCCTAAACCCTTCTTCTCAGCTGAAATATCCTCAAACAACATACACACATCACCCGCCAATTTCTTTTGCTCTTCGGTTAAAGCATCGAAAGGGTGCAAACAATCCAGTTGAGAAGCCTCCACTTCAGAGGGATTTTGAAGAACTAAATCCTTCTGGCCTGTCAGTTGCAATACGTCAGGAGCAACCTGAAAAGCCTTCCAAAAATTTATCCCAAACAACAAAGACGTAGTCACACTAGGGACCACAAAAAACTTCACCACACGCAGAACATCATTAACAACCACGGGCAAAAACATAAATCCAGTGACGGGGGAAGTAGACCCATTTGCCGTCACCACAGAATCCATCACATCCGACTGATGAATATCAGCCAACTTAGACAACTCCTTCACTGCAGAACCACCAACAATAGAGATTTCCGATCCGGAATCCATTAAGCCAGAAAAAGGTACACCACATATCTCGACATTAAGGTAAGGGCGAACATCCTGACATTCATTAGGGGGAACAGTCGCTACTTTGGGCTTCGAATTCTGAAAGAATTCGCGTACAAAATCACACCATTCACGCCACTCCTCTGGGTAGGAACAATTTAAACGACGGCCCTCCTTTAAAAGTTTTTTCGATCCCGTTAGAGAGTTAACTTTTGGCCTACACTTCGAACAATTCGCAGCAGTAGCACCTTTTTCACCACAACGATAGCAAATAATTACATTAGGAGCCGTACAATCCACGAGGGTGTGATCGTTCACACGGCACCGCACACAAAACTTATCTAACACATCAGCCTTAGTCACAACTTCACATTTCGAACGAGTAGGTTTTACTTTGTACGCAAGATCTGGAGCAACCGCACCAGGTACATTCCGAGGAGGTTCAGTAAAAAACTGCGCCCTCTCTTTGGCTGCCTCCAACTGCCTACAATATTTTTTAAGCTCCGACCAAGTGGATACCTCAAAGTTCGCTAACGGAATGGAGTAGGATGGCCTAATATTAAATTTCACGATATCTAATTTTTCATCTTCGCTTAGGGGTTTCCTCAAGCGAGAAAAATAGTTTAGCATAATGTTAAGGTAACACGAAATAGACTCGTCAGGACCCTGGGTCCTCGATCGTATCTCCTGAAGCAAACGATTATTGTAATCGTACGGAAGAAATTCTTCCAATAACGCAGTTTTCAGTTCCTCCCAACTTTTCAATTTATCACTTACACCACGGTACCAGTACAACGCCTCATCCGTAAACAATTCAACAGCCGAATTAAATAACCTTTCCCTAGATATATTCCTAGAGATACACAACTCCTCTATCCGTTGAATAAAAGATTGTACACTATCCTTCCCATTAAATTTAAGGTTGAGAGAGTGGACGTTAGAAGCACGGTCACAAGTTACAACCGGTCTTACTATCACTGGCCCATCAACAATTGAACCACCTTCCCCAGGGACCATATCAACAGCTGGCTGAAAATCAACACTACTACGGAAAGTATGCGTCATCCCATCGATTCGTTGCAGCAGAACAAGGAGACGTTCTTCCAAAGGATCTTTTAGAGTTTTATCTTCCGCTTTGAGCGGCTCGACGCGACTCAACCTATGAAAAAGGTGGTTTCCTAACGCCTGGATGCGATTTAACTTTTTTAGTAGTAGGGGTTTCTGATCGCAAATGGCCTCCAACTCATTAAGCTTGGAGCCAATAGTTTTTAATTCGGCCACCAGATCACCCTCAAACACACTCACCTCATCGCTGGGTACTATTTTGGCTAAATTCCTAATTTGGGCACGTAGTTTATCAACGGTACTCTCTGGTACACCATCACGGATAGCGACTTCATAAATTAACTCATCTTTAGTTAAAACGTTAAAACGGATAGGGCGTTCCTCAATCATGGTTAAGATACAATTTTATGTTTACTTAGTACAACTAAAAATCCGCACATAAGCTTAACAGACTATTGAATCGTTACTCAATACAAGGTATTGAGTGACAATACAATACAGTACATTCAAAAGTACAATATGACGCACACAAAGTCAACGACTCAGAAAACGTAGTGATAATTATATAAGTAAAGTACTTAAAAGATAATGCGTGACCAACCAACCGTCAATGAGCGAAAGACCAATGGCGGGGAGCAGCTCCGCGTGCCCAACAACGTCCCTGTTCGGGCGCCATGTAAGAGTATTTGTACGGGGGGGAAATGATAACCCCGAATTTTAATTAAGAACTTTAATAAATTTTTCTTAAAGGAAAAAAACAGTAACAAAAAGGCGTAACTCCTTAAGTAGCTTAAAAAATAAACTTAATGAAGCGAATAACTCCTTAACCAAGTTGCTCCAGTAATAAAGGGCGTAACTACCTAACCAAGTAGTACAATACTAAAGGGCGTAACTCCTTAAGTAACTTAAAAATAAATGTAATAAAGCGAATAACTCCTTAACCAAGTTGCTCCAGTAATAAAGGGCGTAACTACCTAACCAAGTAGTACAATACTAAAGGGCGTAACTCCTTAAGTAACTTAAAAATAAATGTAATAAAGGAAGTAACTCCTTAAATAAGTAATACAAAAATCAAGGGACGACAGTACACCTTGATTTAAGAAAATAAAGGGGAGGGTTGTTGGGGACGCTTGGCTGGCCATCGTAAGAAATAAAAATAATATAAAATAAATTAAAAAGAAAGGTTAATTGAAGGTCCGTGACCCATTACGCTCACGGCCCTTGGGCGATAGTTCGCCAGAGCCACGCCAACACTAGCTGGGCAGCAGCGGCTCAGCCTGCAGCCTCAACGCACTCCCAAGTGGTAAGCCCGCACAGTACCACTTCACTCAGTGCTAAACACCGGGCCCGTACTAAACACCTCCTGTGTGATAAACACAGTATTTTAAGAATACAACACGGTATAATATTTATAGAATACAGTTGGGTACTAAGGAGATACAATACTTGGACTTGTGCTAAAAGTCCAATACTGGACAGAATCTAACTACACGCTACTTCTACTTTCATTGACATAAAAGTTAGGTTACCGCTCCATGAACCGAGGCGGACGCCTCCAGCGACACAGTCGCTGGGCATCGCACACCAACATATTCTTCCCCGACATTTCGGTTTCCCCGACCTAATTAACCAGTCGAAACTAAGTTAAGAGTAAGCTACATGCCCTAAAGGTACACAATTACAATTTTAATCTTGGGAAAAGGGCAAGTTAAATTAAATTGATACATGGTTGCTACAATGCAATAACAACACCTATGTACCTGGACCATTTTATTCACAAATTCTATAACTGGGGAAGATCAGTGAGTTTGAGGGTGAAATAACCAATACACGTACCTTCTCGGAGGTGAATTCCACGTCACACTTCGAAAATCTGCCCACGAGCAGAGTAACCAAACACACACAACAGGACTCGTGCTGCAAAATAATTGATCGCATTACAATCAAGTAAACGACGCAAAACAACGGGGACACCGGTAACCACCGGAAGCGTCACCCAGATTACTTACCACCAATCAACAAAAACGAGGCGCTTCCCGCGTCTCGACACGACACGCCAACACGCCGAATAAGTTTGCTCGCCGAATCTTTCCGATTCCGCCTAAATTACCCAAATTAATTTTCGAGTTGCAGTCTGCGCACCGGCAACTCTTGCCAGTCACGAAACGCCCCTCCAAATGGCCTCTCGCCTCGTCCTTCTCTCACATATTTTCCTCTCACTTGTGCGTTCCAGACCCAGCTGACAACACCACTAAACAATTAAGCTACAGTTATTGATAATTAAATCCGAATGCTTAGAATCTCCACAAACCATTTTAATTGCAACTCTGGAACGCGCGAACACAACGTTTTGTTATACGTCCCATGCCACAACACCGACCATAGAATGATAAAGTTTTAATGATTTTAAATTTAATTAAATGGTAACTATAAATGTCAGTTAAGGGTAAATTATCCAATTCCAGACTGGGGTACTCTTGAGTTTAAATCTCCATCAATATCTAACGCAAGTTTAATCTCACAACTATAATGTAAGCGTAAGGCTAACCAGAAACTAAACGTTATCCAAGTAACGTCACCCAGACATAAACAAAACAAATCTAAATTTACGAAATTAATGAAATTGAATGATTATTACAACAATAATACTAGTTATTAAACAGGAATATAATAAGGCTAGTATGTGTCGGTGACAAGAAGTGATGTTCAGTGCGCTTCAACAAAAATGTGACCAAGAAAAATGGACTGACACCCAATTTGGTAATCCTTATTTATTATCAGAAAAAACAGTGTTACACTTGCACAACAAAATCTGAGAACCTCTGAGTTACGTGCACGAGAGTCGGGTGAACCGATATGTATGAAATTTTGCGGGTAGGTCTGAGAATAGGTTATAAAGTATATTTTATGCCGCTGATACCATGATTGACGAGGATATATAGAACGAGAGGAGGGTGCAAGAGAGGGAGAGGGGGGTGATGGAGTGAGTGATCGGAGGAATTAGGTGGAGCAAGGGGGGGGGGGGGGTGAGAGGGAGCAAGGGGGGGGAGTGAGAGGGAGCAAGGGGGGGAAGTGAGAGGGAGCAAGTTGGGAGAAGAGAGAGGAGGGAGAGGGTTCAGAGAGGACAATGGGGAGAGGAAGAAGGGAAGTGAGACGGGGACCGAAGCGGGAGGGGAGAGAAATAGCATAGAATTCGATTTTTATTATAAGAGAGAGAGATGGAGAGAGATAAATCAAGGGAGTAGGGAGAAAAGGGGAGCAAATTAACGCGCGGGCGGAGCTGCGCGGGTCAGCTAGTTTAGAATATTTCGGAACGTCGGTCGGCGTCGTCGTGTCCTTTGGGTTTTTAGAAACGTCCGTCGCGCGTTGTTCGGGAACTGGGATAGTAAAATCCGCAAAAGTAGTTTTAGTTAAATGTACATAAAGTATACGCGTAATAAAAGACAACATTATAATCTTCCTTTATTAAGTTGAAATACGTATTAAAAGAAGACCTCGTGCCTGCGTAGAAACAGCTGCACTGCACGGCCGCTCATCACTCGAGACTATAATAATTATTATGTATTTTGAGCCCGGTAATTATAGCTGCTGTAGTGCCTTTCACACCTTAGATGGATCACGTTCAGGGGACCGTCCGTCCGTACCAATCTTCTACATAATATTAGAAAACTTTAACAAGTATAAATAATAAAAGCACAAAAAGCACGACAGCAAACAAAAAAAGGGGTCCCAAATTACATTAGATAGGTACTCGTATGCATACATAATGGCGGGTCACCCCCTTCCCTCTAATATGGTTGAGGGGAGTGATGGCTGCTGCTCGAGTCAACTCGTGCGCGGGTGCTGCTTGGGGGACTGGTCCGACTACTATCCCTTTGGCCTTTTAGTTTGTAGTAATTTTGTCATATTTTTTTTCTTTTCTCGCTTGTTTTATGTTTTGAACGGCAGGACACACTATACAAGACAAACAATGTTTAAAAAAAAGTGAAAAAATGACAAGCCCACTGAGTTTCTTGCCGGATCTTCTCAGTTGAGGACGCGTTGTGACCCGGTGGTAGCTTTTAAAAAACTGACCATTCGAAAGTGCTAGCGTTAAGCCTATTTGAAATAATTATTTTTGACTTTGATTTTCATTCTTACGTCCTTAATGATGTTTTGGAAACTAAAAAAATACAAAATGGCGGCTGGCGGCGCGGCGGCATATTTTTTTTTTGGAAAAATATTAAATAAAATTCAAAATTTCAATTTTTTTTATTTCAAATAGGCTTAACGCTAGCACTTTTGAACGGTCAATTTTTTAAAAGCTACCACCGGATCACAACGCGGCCTCAACTGAGAAGATCCAGCAAGAAACTCAGCAGGCTTGTCATTTTTTCACATCTTTTTTTTTAAACAAGGTTTGTCTTTTTACAATTAGATCAGCACCAGCGACAGTGTGTCCTGCCGTTCAAAATATCAAAAAAAATAAAAAATACGACGAAAATACAACAAACTAAAATGCCAAAGGGATAGTAAGTAGTCGGGCCAGTCCCCCCAAGCAGCACCCGCACACGAGTTGACTCGAGTAGCAGCCATCACTCCCCTCAACCATATTGGAGGGAAGGGGGTGACCCGCCACACGAAGCCGCCACAAGCTAAGACTTTTCAATGGCGAGCATGACCGATCCAAAATCAGAGTGGCTCACGTTTAACATTTACCTTCTGCTGTTAAGCAGTGCCTCGTCAGGCAAGACACTAAGCACTTTAACATATTACCAACTTTTATCTCAAGTCGTCTAAGTTAGATACACTCCAAGAATAATTTACAAGCTCAAGTGAATTGCCTTCCAGTCCCCCCAAGCAGCACCCGCGCACGAGTTGACTTGAGCAGCAGCCATCACTCCCCTCAACCATATTAGAGGGAAGGGGGTGACCCGCCACACAACACCTGTAGCCTAGGTCACTCCCCACAACTAAGGCGAATGTAACGACATATTGAAAGTCACTGTCCATCACCCCGTTTATGCTGTAGGCATACATACATAAATACATACTTTCGAAAAACATTACCGTCCTTCTGGGGCAGTCGAGCAAAATGTGAACAGATGCAGAGCATGCTACTTTTTACCCGACTATGGAACGGAGGGAGGGTTATGATTTTAACAAGAATGTATGTATGTATGTCTGTATGTATGTCTGTATGTATGTGTGTTCATATGTTCCCGCATATCTTCTAATCTACTTAACATAATTTGACAAGTAGGGTGTCGTTAGAAGCGTCTTGATTGTCCGCTGGTTATAGGCTATTAATATCACATTATTAGACTGCGATTTTAACCGAAGTTGGGTTTTAGTTTTTAAAACTTATTACTTGTAAGCATACTTACAAGCATGCTTAAATATGTGCATGTACTAGTATCTACTAGGTACTGACAAGTACCTTTATCCGTTAACTTGTTTCTCAACTACCCGCAATATTGCGTCCATGTTAAGTCACAACAATTACGTTCGTCATACGAGTCGACGCAGCTCTTTCGCTAACGTAATACCAGGAAAATGTTCTGTGAGCCATATCGAACAATACACCTTATATTGCACGTCTGCATATACAATTACTTGCAATACTGACGTAATTAATTGGTTTACCCATCGGTGGTCTTGGTGTGGCCCGCCATTATGTTCGGAATCGCTGGACGTTCGGGGTGTGGGCCCCTAGGATGTCCATTGATTACGGCGGCGACTCCGGGGAGGACGGCGGTGGGTTTGCGACCCCCGTCCCCGTGAGCACCGTGTCTGTCCCGGGGGGCTATAATTCGCTCGCCGGCGGCGGGCTCAAAGACAATGCACTGAGCGGCTCCTGGTGCTGATCCCACCGGAGAGCCCGGGGGTCCGTTCTCATGTGCCGATGCGACAGCCGCGGGGGTTCTAGTGGGTAAGAATCCCACATATCCCGGTCAAGCCCCACAGCTCCCGGGGACCTTTCGAAGCTTTCCCTCGCGAAAGGAAAAACAAAATAGTCATTATGACATTTTAGTACCTACCACCTAAATGATGCCCCAATTATATGAAGGTTAGGATGCTTGTATCGGAAAGCTTTCAGACTAATTTATGTTAGTCCCTTTATTGTACCTCTTATGTTGCGTTTTACGGGGGGGTTAAGATGAACGTGGACAAGACGAAAATTATGTAAAATATCCATGTTATCCCAGTCCTACCTACCGGTAGTTGTTGGGAACGGCCGATACACTCGAAGTTGTTGGCCACTATACAAGTGGTGACGACGGTATAGGTTTAATTGATACCACGAATAGGGTGTAATGTTTTAGGAGTGTACACAAATAATCTATCAGATACATTCAATAGTTTAGGCACAGGATAACTTTTTCAATTTCATAATATTTACACATACTGTGAATGCGTAAATAGGTCATTGAGGAACTCTGGAGAGTACTACTACTACTAAACGTTGTCACTCAACGTCATTCATTCGTCACTTAATAAACTCACTCTTTCTCTTTTACTCATGTTATCGAAATAAAAATGGCGTATGTTCAGTTTAGAGATTTATTCAGTCTGCATTTGCAGTCTAACAACTCGAAAGAAAAGACATTTACCCAAAGTGCTATGTTTTTCAAAGAAATCATGTTTTACAAGCCATGAATATCGGTCATTTTCGGTGTTCGAAAATAAAGACATAAATACCTACTTTTTATTGGAATGCGTTTGTTTTGCACAATTAAGGTAAGTACATCACACCATACCAAGATTTCAAGTATTTATGCGACATACACTTCACAAGATTATTATTATGTTGTAAGTTACGTACTTAGGTACCTACTGTTTACATACAAGTTACAATTATTATTGTAAATTCACTTGTTAACCACAAAACTTAATACTCTCGATTTATTTCCACATAATTTCGGTAGGTATTACTTTTATTATGCAAAATTAAAATTAATCAAAATTAAAATAAATAAATTATAATAAAATAATAATAATGGAACAAAATCAAATAAATAAAACTTGTTATTGTTACTAGGTTACTAGGCAACGTAGACAGAATATGACAAAGAGTATGAGGGGCAAACCACTGAGTAAGTAATTTCACTACGACTGTTACCAAAGAGGACATTACCTTTACATTTTACTATTAGTAAAGAGTTACTGCCAAAGAGGATCTAGATATTAAACGTCTTTTTTAAAACGCAACAGTTTTCTTTTGTGTTTTTTAAACAATTAGCCACTATGAATGTAGCTGCAACAGATATTACGCAACTATCCATTTCGGATGTTCAATGCCCGGCCTGGTTGTGAGCCACGCCTCGGGGTTTCCGGGCAAACTACTAATGCTGACTCGCGAGCAGGCTGTCGCGGGAGCCCGTGCACCCGGTTTGAACGCCGCTATTGGCAATGGCACGGCATACTTAGTAGTTACTGCCAAAGAGAATCTATTTACTACGTAGCGGAAATAGATTCGAGACGTACGTTTAGCTAGAAACCCATTAGATTCTTTTTCGGATGAGCCACAAACAAAACTAGACCAATACGAGAAACAACGAGGTTTACGTTACCTACTAATGTCTGTCAAAACTGATGTAAATGTAAATACTGAAGATTTGAATGAAATAATAATGCTTGTTTTGAACAATTTAAAAATTCTAGCTAACCAGGGCGACTTATTATTCCGAAAAGTAAGATCAACATGATCAGAAGATATCGTATGTGTCTCGAAAATCAGAGTATTGAGTGGTTATGTGTAGCAAGCAATTGAATTGTTCACGATGTGTTTGGTGCCTATGTATGACCGAGAGTGCGTGTCGCAATAGAAAAACGCGCGCGCCTGGGCTGCCGCCCCGCCCGCGCCGCCGCGCCAGTTCGCATGTCTTTAATTAATCCTTCCTCCAAGGGCCACACCGCCTAGCTTTGTAGGTACATGTGTGTGTGTGTGAATGAAATCCTTTGACGTTGACATTCTTATCAAGTCATACCAGGTCATTAAGTAATCATTATACATGGTGTTACACGATTCTACGATTATTTTACTATTAACTTTGTTTGAAAAAAACACTTTTAGATTTTTGGTATTACCAATTATTTTGTCATTTATATTTATTTTTAAGGATTAGTAGAAGCCGTGTTTTCATTTAAACCTATGCCCCCATCACCTCTCTGTATAATATATAGTACATATTATGTATACCTACGACAAACTATCCAGTTAGGTCGGTCCAACTTCGACAAAGAGGTTGCTCGAAGAATCCAACTCGGATTGGCAGCGTTCGGGAAACTACGCGAATAGTTCTCGTCCGTAATACCGCAGTGCCTGAACACGAAGGTTTTTTTTTTTAAACCCGTTAGTCAAAACATATTTTTCAATCTCCATGAAAGTTTAAAACAGAATTTGATTGATAGTCCGATTGATAGAGTTGCTAAGTTTGTCAATCTAGATTGAGACATACACAGCTACAAGACCTCAACAAGACCAAGAATTCAAACCAAGGGCTTCGAACTATCACCTTGACGAGCTAGACAATGGCGGGTGGTACGCATGACGGCATTTCACATGCTGCTCCCAGCGATTACAGCTCCCAACTATACCATGGAACCTTTCTATTGTTTGAGTATTGTCACTGTATCTTATGTACCTAATTATTAATTTAATTACCTGTATGGCTCCTAAGCCGAGTAGTTATAGCCACAGCAAATTCAGTAGCGGTCACGCACATATACGGATAGTCTATGATTGCCATCAAATTATTTAGTTACTAGCTGATACTCGCCGCCGCAACTGCGCAGTTTTAAAATGAGTCTAGTTTCCCTGAACTTCGGGGTTTACTGTTCAAGAAAATGAAAGAAACATAAAAATATTTTTACATTTGCAATGAGGTTGGGTAAGTAAAATCTAAAACTTTTCCAAGTTTCTAATCGATAGCATCAGTGGTTCCCTAAATATATA
This sequence comes from Furcula furcula, assembly GCA_911728495.1. Classification (NCBI taxonomy): domain Eukaryota; kingdom Metazoa; phylum Arthropoda; class Insecta; order Lepidoptera; family Notodontidae; genus Furcula; species Furcula furcula. Next base: position 2,044,945 of record OU452243.1, read on the forward strand.
GGTGTGACAGACAGAAATACGAACTTAGACCATTAGGGTTCCTGTTTTACCTTTTAGGTACAGTAACCCTAGTAGCAGTTGACGATTGACAACACAGTGTACCGTTGTATGAACCTGACGTGGTGCCAAACCGCTTTTTTTTGTGGGGTAACCTTCAAAAGGTCCCCGAGGCTCGACCAGGGTATCTGGGATTCTTACCACTAAAACCCCGCGGTTGTCACTTGAGAGGGGACCCCTGGGCTCTCCTGCGCCAGGAGCCTCTCAGTACCTTGACTTTGTGCCCGTACCCCCCGGGAACCTGTCGCGGTGCTCACAGGGACGGGGGTTGCAACCCTGCTCGGAATCGCCGCCGTACTCAATGGACATCCTAGGGCCCACACACCGAACGTCCAGCGACTGCGAAGGGTGCCAAACCCCTACGCTAACACTTTCTAGATCAAGGCGTACTAAATATTTCCTGATCTGTAGCGATCTTAGCTAATCACCACCACCACCATGTGTTTCTCGTGTGAATAATGTTGCGTTATTACATAATCAACAGAAATGAATAGTTTCTAGTTCAACTATCACGTTCTTATGTTAGTCCGTGTTCCCACATGGCGCTTTCTATGAATCACGGCTGAGAAACGAAATGCTCAATACTTCTTTTTAACCGGCTTCAAAAAGAAGGTTCTCTATTCGACGCGTATGTATGTAATATTAATAAAAATGTGTAATATTAATATATGTTAGTCTATGTGGGCTTCTAAACAAATTTACCAAATTTTATGAGTGTATGTATGTATTTATGTATGTATGTATGTATGTATATTTATGTATGTATGTAGACTGTTACTTAAACAAAAAAAATAAGGTATTAGGTAGATATTTTCTCTTTCCATTACCTTAGAAGGCTTAGACAGCACCGGAATAATGCTAATAGGCCGCAGATGATTTAATTCTTCAACTGCGCCAGCTTTAGGAATCTGTTTTACTAAAGCTCGCTTACAAGCAGCATGTAAGATATACGTTACGATGTAACAATATCCGTAATCACTGGTAATGCTTTGGGGAAAACTAGTTTTATCAACTCAATATTTAGATTATCATACCCAGACGCATTGGTATAGTTAGTTTATTTATTATTTTACTCATTTCCTCTTCTGAAACTGGGTTTACGTACTAAATAAGTACCATTGGTACATTTGTAAGATTTAAAATAATTGTAAAGGTGATCCAGGGCTTCGGGGATTCTCTTACTCTATTTTTTTTTAAAGTAGGCGAATAGTATCCTGCCTATCTATAGATTCAAGATCAAATAACTGGAAATTAATGTCTTTAATAGGACGCGACTTTATAAAGCGCGGCACTGTTTTTTAACCGGCTTTAAAAAGAAGGTTCTCTATTCGACGCGTATGTATGTAATATTGATAAAAATGCGTAATATTAATATATGTTAGTCTATGTGGGCTTCTAATCAAATTTACCAAATTTTATGAGTGTATGTATGTATGTATGTATGTAGGTATGTATGTATGTAGGTTTGTCCACGGATTTCTCAGAAACTACAGGTCCGATTTTGAAAATTCCTTTTGCTATAGTTAGAATATTTTTCAACTTAGGGTAGAGTACAAGTTTCATCAAAATCGGTCCAGTAGTTTAAGAGATATAAACTTTTTATGTTTTCAGTAAGTCACTGTAACGTAGACGTTTGAGTTGCGTGATAGTGCTGATACCTATTTTGCTAAAATAAAAGTCACTAAAAAGTGTTAAATAACCTATTTAAAAAAAAAAAACCGACTTCAAAGTAAATTATCTAAAAAGCATAAAATAACGAAAATATATTGAAGTCGGTGTCAGCTCGTGCTAGTTAACATGATGTGCTAGCACCGACTTCAATATATTTTCGTTATTTTATGCTTTTTAGATAATTTACTTTGAAGTCGGTTTTTATTTTTTTTAAATTGTTTTTTATGTAATTTTATTTTTAGTTTATATTGAAATGACATTTTTTTATGATTTTACAATCCCAAGCATTCCACTGCAAGACCTGAAGATACTGTAATCACTTCAGCGTAGATCGGACAATACTTCGGACAATAATAATTAGAAGATCTGGGCTGGGGTTACCCTGAGACAACTATCACGTATGGAGTCCGCCCGTGACCATGAATGCTGTAAAGTGTTCGAAACGTCGTGATGGTAAAACCAAAAGTGGACCGCGATATAATCTGTAAAATTGGTTGCATTTCAATGTGTAATATTCGCGTAAATATCATAAACATTGTGTTAAAACAACAGTTTTAATACATAAACATTTTTTGACTCAATCCTGTCTGATGTAGAGCAAGTCGTTCACCTCATGGTAATCAACACGCCTGCATATAGACAGCTGCATTGCACCGCCACTCCTCACCCGAAATATTAGTGTCTTGTGTCCGGTAATTTCACCAGCTAAAGTGCCCTTCACAGTAGAACACAGAAATGTATGCAGCTACACTGCGGTGGTAAGTATCATGCTTTTTTGTTTCTTTTTGTTTTTGACGCGGGGGAAATCTTCCAAAGATCCCCGGGAGCTGTGGTGCTCGACCGGGGCATGTGGGATTCTTACCCACTAAAACCCCCGCGACTGTCGCATCGGCACATGAGAGGCACCAGGGGCCCCTCAGTGCCTTGCCTTTGAGCCCGCCACCGGGGGGCGCATTGTAGCACCCCGGGAACCTGACACGGTGCTCACGGGGACGGGGGTCGCAACCCCGCCGCCGCCCTCCTCGGAATCGCCGCTGTACTCAATGGACGTCCCAAGGGCCCACACCCCGAACGCCCAGCGACTCCTAAGGGGTAAGTATCAACCTGGACCATCTCTTGCACAAGGGAACTACAATTTTTATTTTGCTGTCGAGGAGGCTGCCTTCAAAAAATACCGTTACCTACAATATTCTCTAGCGTTTCGTATTTTAAAATGTAAAATAGGCTAAGGGGGCAGTTCATAGTCTATAAAGACTGATACCAAATAAATACATACTATAAAATATCTAATAGTATCTAAAAATAGTAGGATGTAAATTAGCAAATACATTGTCAAATAAACCCGCACTCGGAAAAAGTGTATTCAAAATAACAAATTAATAATCACTTGCTAATGAAAATAAAGTCAAATACTAGTCATAATATTCAAATCATCATGAATAATGATGACTTGCATATTTTTTACTCGTTGATGGGACCTTATTTAATATCTAGAGTTCTTTGCTTATTTGACATGAAACCCGGTGGATTAAACATGAAACTACTATTATCCAATCTTTTGTATTTCTGTAAAATATGAAGGGAACATAAGGTTTTGCGATGTACTTGCTTACATAGTGTTTTAAAAATCAATAACGGTTAGGTATCATTGATTGCGCAAAGGGCTACTGGTCTATGGTATTTCGTATATGGACACAGGCGCAACGTAGCCAGCCTCTCGGTATTCTACAGGATGCATTTTGGAGTGTGCGCAGGAATTACATGAGTTGATTCCACCATCCTCCTTCTATCATCGGACGACGAGGCGCAGGGCAACTACGCACCCTTGTGAATGTCTCATCAGTCCGGATTAAACGTTTCCCATCTTCATTTATACTCGTAATAAGTCGAGCCCAGGACTGGAATAATTTACCTGCGTCGGTTTTCCCATCCGATTACAATGTGGATGTTTTCTAAACGCTGGAGTGAATAGGCTTTGAATAAGCTAGTGTGCTTTACCATCATCGATTGCATCGCTGCTTACGATCACCTGATGGTAGCAGCTAGATGGTGGATGGATGGCTAGTAGTTGACTGTAACGGCTTACAGTCAACTACTAGCTTTTATAGATTTAAAAAAAAGTAAAGCAATAACACCCATATGATCATAAAAATTTTCTCACCCGTCGCCGCTTCGTCTTTCTTCTGGACTGGCTAGAAAGCGGTCAGGGGAAGAAGTCTCATTAAAAATCAATCTCGTATAATATAGTCAAGTCAAAGTCAGTCAAAATATCTTTATTATGTATAGACCCCACGGAGGCACTTACACAAAAATCATTTTTACAAACTACCAAACTGTTATGGAATTAAATAACATGAATCAAAGATTTTCTTACACGCCGCAATAATGGTCACTAGGCCGTGGGATCTCGATGGTAGAGTCGAAAGGACAGAGTACGTTTAACGCGTTTTTTTATATTTTTAACCGACTTCAAAAAAGGAGGAGGTTCTCAATTCGTCTGTATATATATTTTTTATGTATTTTCGCGCATAACTCTGGTAATTATGAACCGATTTGAAAAAATCTTTCTTCAATCCATTGATTGGGCTCCATAAAAAAAGTATCGCTTACGAATAAGTTGTTCCTGAAAAAATAAGAATGGCGACTGCGCAGGAAACCTGCAGAAATTCCTATAAGATGACTTTATGTCGCTTTTTAAGGACAAATATGTTCATAACTCTGGCAAATATTTACCAATTTCAATGATTCTTTTTTTAAACGAAAGAAGAAACCACTGTGATGAATGAATGAATTTTATCACAACCGGATAAGAACTTCCTGGAGGACCATTAACGATGTGGACTTTTTTTATTCGAGAGAGTAAACTACTATGATGATTCCATGCTTTCATTATGACTAGATATTTTTTTCTGAAGAAACATGAATTATGTAAAAGTATGTAGACGATAATGTGATCATAACCTATCTAGATTTATTTATTCATTTTACCGTCTTCGATGGTTCAATCTTTATATATGAAAATATCACTAAAAAATTTAAAATAAAATCTTTAAAAAAAAATGAATCGACTTCAATATCACTGAAAAGTATAAAATAATCCAAATATTATTGAAGTTAGTGCCAAATATGCACAGCAGGTAAGCTAACACCAACTTCCATTATATTAAAATTATTTTATATCTACTTTACAGTGATATTGAAGTCAGTTCATTTTTTTTTTAAATTATTTTTTAAGTAAAGTTACATTATGATACAACAGCGATGCTTGGCGGCGGGTTAAGAAGCTGTAACTTTTTATCTGTCAAAATTTACTAGGCGGCAGCGGCGGAAGGCCCTTTGTGCAAGGGAGTGGCCTTTTGGGATGTGCCACCGAGTGACATATTCAACCGCCAAGCAGCATTTCGTCAACATTGCTGTTTAGCTGTGAAGGGCACTGTAGCAGTAACCAACATGTCTCGGGTAACGAGTCTCAGGTCAGTGCAGCTGTCTATGGGCAGCCGTTTCGCTTACCATGAGGCGAACGTCTTACGTATCTCGTCGCTTATTTGATTATACAAAGACTTAATCTTGACTTAATTATATTCGGCGAAAAACATTACATATTTATTAATCATTCAGTTGCAACATTGGTTATATGATTTACGCAATCGTGTGTCGTCTTACATAAAGTTCCGCGAATAATTTCATTCCATAACATTTTAATTTCGCAACAGAAGCGAGTTTTGTGATATTGCATGGTCATCGTAGCGTTTATGTTTAAAGCGGTAAGCGCACGGCCATAACGCTGAACGATATTCAATACCTCCTAGCTCATGAAATGAGTTCTAAACCAAAAAGGATACCACTATGTTTATTCATAACCTACCTAATAAAACACATGCGTACAGTAGTCACAGCGGATCTTTAAGTGTCTGAAGTTGACTGTAAGACGCTGCGCAGTAGCTATTTTTGTATTCACAACTCACGACTGTAGTTGCGCAATGGTTCCCCAAACCTAACTTCAGAGAGAAAAAATCCGCTGTGACTACTGTATAAAGCACTGTTCCTGAAAGTTATAACTCTTGTTATTAACTCACACTCACACACATATGCATATATCATTGCACATAGGAATACCTATTCAGGGACTTAAGGTATATACGCCGTGGGGTGTCCGGGTAAGAATAGCACCCTTCCATGTCCTCAAGCTATGTGTCCGTAAGAGGCAACTAAAGGAGAACAAGACAGACAGGGACAGGTAGCAGTGTCTTTCTATTGGGGGCCTATAGGTACTGGAATCTCCAAGAAGCTTGCCAAACGTGGGGATTATGGCAACCCCTCTCTTCTAAGGAGGAAGCTTTTGTTCAGCAGTGGACATTCATTCGGCTGCTGCTGATATACTTAAATAGATAAATAACACATTTGGGAATCGAACCCACGACCCATTGGGTACCAGCCAGGGTGTCTAACCGCTTTTTTTTTTGACGAGGGGGAAATCTTCGAAAGATCCCCGGGAGCTGTGGGGCTCGACCGGGGTATGTGGAGTTCTTACCCACTAAAACCCCCGCGGATGTCGCATCGGCATATGAGAGGGGACCCCAGGGCTCTCCGGTGGGACCTGCACCAGGGGCCCCTCAGTGCCTTGCCTTTGAGCCCGCCGCCGGGGGCGCATTGTAGCCCCCCGGGAACCAGACACGGTACTCACGGGGCCTGTCCCCGTGAGTACCGTATGGTCGCAACCCCACCACCGTCCTCCTCGCAGTCGCCGCCGTACTCAATGGACGTTCTAAGGGCCCACACCCCGAACGTCCAGCGACTCCGAAGGGGTGTCTAACCGCTAGCCCAACATGCCCGTCAAATAACATACTGGTTTTAGTTAATGATTGTTATTTCACAACATGTTGCCTGGTGTTATCATACATCATATATTATGTAACTTAGTGAAACATATCTTCAGATCTAGGTCGTGTCCGCCGTGCAATTCGCAAGCACTGCTTATTAATTTAATGATACATAATTATTACTATATATGCATAGGTATAACTAGCCCGTCCGGGTAAGAATAGCCCCCAGCCTTCTCCTCCCGTTTGGTCTCTAGAGGGACTAAGGGAAGACGGACAGCAGCGTCTTTCTATTGGATTACCACTTATACTGCGATTCCCAAGACGCCTACCAAGCGTGGGGGTTATGGCAACCCCTCCCTTTGGAAGGAGAGGTTCAGTAGTGGTGTTTCGGCTGCTGATGAATGTATGAATTACTTTCTAGAAAATCTAACCCTGATCCCGGGGAATCTAAGGTACCTCACGATTATATTATTAGAGCACCACAAAAGAGAAATAAACTGGGTTTTTCAATTACAATATTTTTAGTCTCAAACTCGTTCTTGGGATTACAAAAATGTGCGGAGAATGCTGTATCGTCGAAGGTTTTTCAGAAAAATAACTATGGGCTTTAAAAGAGTATAAAGGAGATGTTCCATTTTGGGCCAACACTATGTACACTACATGGAAAAATAGGAAAAACACAGGAGAGTTTCATAAAAATACTTATAAATTAATTTGAAGCAGGAGTACAATTGTACAAAAATAATTACTTTTGCAGTTATTTAGTATGTCCACCCTGTTTTTAGGGCAGCCATGACAGTTGCGTTTGACGTTGGTTTACTACTTGACAGTTAATGCTATAGTTGACGTTTCGTAATAGATTATTTACGCGTGGAGTACATAATGTATTTCGGAGTTTTTAGTGATTATTTATGTATGCGGACATTCATTGACTGTTTCTTTCTTGACCCGGGGCTTTATTGTATTGATTATCGCCTGTGATTTGGATTGGAATCCGCAACAAGTTCAATCGCAGGTATAGTCAGTTGTCAAAATGAAATTTTAGTTACGTATTTCCGATCCATCATATTATTGTGGAGTGTTGCTACAGTAGTATTATATTCTCTTTGGTGTTGCTCTCCTTGACCAAGATATCTTAAATGTACAATAAAACGAAGCAATATTAAAAAAAGATAACATTAAAAAACAGTTACTATATTGAATAGTTATATATACATACTAGCTGACCCACGCAGCTCCGCCTGCGCTATTTTTACGTGAACTAAACTTTTAATAACAGACATTCGCATCAAATACATAACCTCCTTTTTTATAGTCGGTTAAAAACTGGGACCCACTTTTTACATGCTCTCCGAAGCACGGACCCGTTTAGTTCAAATAGCGTTAAACGGTCACCCATCTTTTTAATGACCTTACCTAACGTTGCTTAACCTGATCGATTACAAAACCTTGATAACAACTCTCTATGAGTGTTCCCTTACTAATATTTATTATATTATATAGAAAAATTGATAAAATCGGACCAAGCGTATAACCAAGTACCCATTTTGACTTTAATCCCCGCTCCCAAAAGAACCATGCTAGATTACGGGATTCGGAGTATATCATTTTTGACAGTTGGGCGGTAGCTGGACGTTCCAGTGGATAGAGTACAATAAAACGAAGCAATATTAAAAAAGATAACATTAAAAAACAGTTACTATATTTAATAGTTATATATACATATAGTGTACATGGTGTTGGCACAGGCTCCATACATTTCTGGAACAACTTATTTAGCCTGGAGTTTAGGACTATGAGCGTCCGATAAAAGAAATAGGTAGTACATAGGACTTAAAATAGCTCTAATTGAAAAGAGCCCGCCTTAAATTTTAGGTAAAATTTTAGGTAAAAACTTCGAAGTCGCTGGACGCTTGCGGTGCCGAGCCGTCCATCTAGTATGGTGGCGACTGTGGACGGTGACGGGGCTGCTTACCTCGTCCCCGTGAGCACCGTGACGGTTCCTGGGGGACTACAATCCGTCTCCCGGCAGCGGGCTCAAAGGCAGGGCCCTGAGGGTTTCCTGGTGCAGATCCCACCGGAGGGCCCAGGTCGCCCCTCTCATGTGCCGATGCGACAGCCGCGGGGCCGGGGTTTTACTGGGTAAGAATGCCACATACCCCGGTTGAGCCCCACAGCTCCCGGGGACCTTTTGAAGATTTGCCCCGCGAAAAAAGAAATGGCTTTACTAAATACACCAACTTTTCTTCTTCATATACTTACCAGTATGATGTGAAATGTTTATATGCTTGTCAATCAATCAATATAATATAATCTAATGCAACTATGAGCACGTAGTTTGATACAGCGTACCGCCCTACAAGGATGCGGCGAGCGGCCGCGTGCGCGCGCGCAGCCGACAGTGAAAGTGCCGCGGTGCCTTCGTAACGGCGTTATGTCACAGCCTACGCCCCCGGCCGCAGTCGCTCCCCGACAACCTCGCCGCGCGCACTTTTCTACCAAAAAAAAACCGAATCCTAGTGTTGCCGCATGTGCGTGTAAAAAAAAACAAAATATTTTTTTTCGAAAATGTCTCCCCTAGGGATAGTTTTGTTAAGTGTTCTAGTTTTAGTAAATGCCAGTGAACAAACGAACGAGAGTAAAGAGAGTGCGAGGGAGGAGAAGTTGCGGAGTGCGTTGATCGACGCCTTTCAGACTATCAAGAAAGCGTCCGCGAAAGGTGGCATCGATGACGAGGGACCGCTGACGTCCGACCTGATCGGCTCGTTGATCCCCGAACCCTCGAAACGAGACGAAAAACCCACGACCGGCGCGTTCGACTTGTTCGCGGACGACGACGGATTATCGTTTGCAGACTTTAAAGACTTAGACGCTGAGCAAAAGCAGTCGAGCACGGAGAAGTCGCATAACGTCCAGCACATTGTGAAGACGACTAAGCAGTCGATAATAGTTGAGAAAACTACTTCCAACCCAACCAATGATGTTCTCAGCAAGCTGACCGACTCGATAAGGGACACGGTGAATGAGTCAAGGAATGTGTTGAAAAGAGAGAGTTTTAATACAACGGAATTGTTAGGCATGGATAGTATGTTGAGGTTGTTCGACTCCGAGATACTGGTGAAGCAGTGGTCGGAGTTGCAGAATAGTGTTAGTGGAGAATGTCGCGCTAATATGAAGGAGTATGTCGAAGGATTGCATGAGAAGCAGCTGTGGGCTTTGAAAAGTAAGTAATTTTTTTTATAAGCTCGCGCGTTGCTCAGGGATTAAACGAAATTGATTAATTCAAATTTCGAATCACTTCTATCAGTGTGACCAAACGAAATAAACTTTAAAAATTAAGCAAGCTGTACAAATTTTATGCAAATTATTATTAATACTTATTTAGATCTATGATATAATAGCCTCGTTAATATTAAAAAGTGACTTTTACCTAACGTACAAATGTTACGTTATGTTACATAATGCGAATAGCTTATTAGATATTTGTTTTTAAATTTACATATTTATCACTTTTCATACAAAATACTTAAGTAAGTACTTGTTTTAAGTAGCGGCAAGTCATGATTACTTTCGAAAATGTTAAGGATGACACTCATTGTTTCGTAACCAAGCAATGTCCATTAGTGCGGTCTTATCGCAAGTATATTAAATTCTTGTGCCACCGTCTTATGCTTAAGGATTTTTTTAAAAATTATTTCTCACCTCTAGCAGCAACGATTAAAGATTAAATAAAAGTAGGTCTCTCGACCTCCAGCAGAATCCCTACATGTTCTGTCTGTATACCTATAAGACATATCCTACTTATCTTAAATATTTTTATTTAAGAAGCAATTTTTCACACCGTAGATACAAAGCTAACTCGAAAGGGCTCGCGTGTTTCCAAAGAGAACATTTCCATGGTATATCTGTATACAGTTAAATTCTTAATCTATGTGTAGGTATAAAATTCTTTCTTCATGTTTATCTGTAAGGGCTCATACACATAAACACGACCGATGTCGTGTCGTGTCACGACACTAGGTCGTTTCACGATGTGACGTAAAAAACTGGGACGAGCATTATATTGTGAAGGCTTGAAAACTAACAGCCCGTCCCACTTGTCACGTCTTGGACCGAGATTTAATTCGGTTGCTCCAGTAACTTCACACTTGTCTAACACCGATTTTATGTCGGTAGTGACAAGAAATGCCGGGTGCTTTGCCAGCCCTCTACGCCTGAATATATAAAGAATATGTTGATTAGTGTGATAGAGGCGTCGACACCCAAATAAAATCCGGGCCCGACAGACGACAAGTGGGGAGGAATAGTAATTAACAGTTTTCAAAAATTGAGAGGATCAACGGATCCGTACATTAATCGGAGGTTCCACTTGCAGTGCATTTATGCACAAAATCAGCTTCTGATAAGTGTGAATAGCTTCATAAAAAATGCTCTGCCATTCAAACCTCCGATTACTATACGGATCCGACACACGAAAAGTATGAACCAGCTCTCACGCAAGCGAGCATGTCCTACGTACTTATCCTCTCAATTTTTGAAACTGTATTTATTATTCAAGATTTCACAATGCACTTTGTAGATTTTTACTACACGATGTCGTTCATAACACGACACGACGTCCTATGTGTATGAGCCCTAACCTAGACACTTCCCCAGTTGTATTAATCTTTTTAGCTGGTGAATCCTTTATTACCTCTCTTAAATAGCATACATCACGGTTGACATTATTAACGAGGCGGGCAGAGGTGTACCTGTGTATAAGTCACACAAGTAACCATCCTCGTTGTTTCAGTGTTGTTTGGGATGCAGATGAAAGTTTACGTAGGACGATAGTTTTCCACCTTTACGATCCGTGGCATTATTGTAAGCTTCGTGCTTAGACTAAGTAAGCAATAGGGTTTCGACAATGGAGCGGATCTGAGAGCCTAGACAATGTAACATATCACAAGCGTCTACACTAATAGAATTCGATCTTTCTTTACAATTAAACTCACCAAGCTGCCAGGATTTTTGCAAGCAATGCGAACGAAGTACTCAAGGGTAATGGATTTGCATATGTGTTAAATACCTAGAATGCTGATTGCACAAAAATGTTTAATAATAAATGTCGTGACTGAGTCAGACAAAAAAATGATTTTGATAAAATTGAACAAGAACATATTTAACATCAGATAGTCGTGTGATCACTGAGGGTATGTTGGCTTTTTATCCTCTTTTACCTGACTTTTCGGTCGACAGTTAGCTACCCTGTTAGGGTAGCACATCGCTCCTCAAGGGTTGTTCTAAGACAGATGAATGAAAGCTGTGTCTAGATCTCCAGTTCCTTAAGAACCGACACGTTAGTTCTCTTTACAATCTTGTGTATCCAAGTATTTTCCTCCAACACCACGTCTCCACCCCGTATAGGAAAATGGAGAAGACCAAAGTGTGTACCAGTTTTTAAAGTTATGTTTCTCTCTCTCCATATAGCCTGTAGCTGTGTCATGGCACCCTCAGCCATTCAAGTACATCAATGCACTTTATTCTCCCATAAACCAGTGTTATCGATGAGAGCCTCTGTACGTTTTCTTGTTTTAAATGTGAAGTTCCTTAGCAATATTTTATCCAATCTACAGTCTTAGTGTCAGCTGAACGAAGATCAAAATAGGGCACCTACCGCTAGTTTGGTCTTTTAAATTAGTGATAACTTAAGCACAGGTTAAGTACTGAATCGAGTTACGCAACGCTTAGTTATCTGGGTCACTAGCGCCAGCCGACGCGGACAAAACCAAAACTGTTTATTTGCACAAGAGATTTCTTTTTTTACCCCACTCTCTTAAAAACCAGCCTCAATGGTTTTCTCGCAATATATTTTATACGCTATTGAGTTCTGTTAAGGTTTAAATCCGTAGAATAAGGAAGCAGATTGGTTTTATAACTTAATTTGCTTTGAGACCATGTTCTCTGAATTTATATTAGACTACAACACTTGTTTAGTCCTGTTTAGTTCTTTTTATTAGCTTTTTTAAATTCTGATAGCAAAACAACGCACAGATAAAATAGATCAGTGAGAACAAGATGTAAAAACTATGTTGAAAAAATGGATTTATTAATAGAAGAAATAATGACATACTTTATTTCTAAATACATACATAAATAGATAAATAACACCTCGAAACCTGGTGGGAATCTAAACCACGACCCTATTGGGTAGCCGTGAGGGTCTCTAACCACTAGACCAACAGGTCCATTAAATGAATTTAAATGTCTTTGCTCCTAACGAAGAATAATATAGTTATAATTAATAATTCCAGCCCTTGTTTATGTCCGTCTGTTAGGCACGGGCCTCGCCTCAATATGAAGATGCTTAGGCCATAGTCCACCACGCTGCCGCTGGCCAAGTGCAGGTTGACGGACTTCACACGTCATTCGAATGCTAGTTAGGCTTTCTCAGACATGTAAACTACATGGCATAATGTTTTCCTTCACCAAAAGCTAGTAACAATCGCACAAAGACAATTCGCATATGATTAATTAAAGAAATCAGAAGTGCAAGCCGGGGTTCGAACCTCCGCACCCTGTTTCCAAGGCAAGCGCTCTCCCACTGAGCTGTTACTGCTAACGAAGAATGTCCTTACCGAATCCCCACGTGGCGCTATGTGTTTATTTATTTCAATATAAAATCTTTAAAAAAAAAATTGAACCGACTTCAATATTACTGAAAAGTATAAAATTATTTTAATTTTATAGAAGTTGGTGTTAGCGTACCTGCTGGGTATATTTGGCACCAACTTCAATAATATTTAAATTATTTTATACTTTTCAGTGATATTGAAGTCGGTTCAATTTTTTTTTAAAGATTTTATTTTAAACTTTTTAGTGATATTTTCATATATAAAGTTGAACCATCGAAGACCGTAAAATGATCTAGGTAGGTTATGATCACATTATCGTCTACATAGTTTTACATAATTCATGCGGTCGTAATGAAACTTGCATGGAATCATCATAGTAGTTTACTCTCTTGAATAAAAAAAGAATCATCGAAATCGGTTCATAATTGTCAGAGCAATGTAATGGAGAACATCAGTTTTATGGTTTTTACCAGATAAATTCCTCCACATCGTTCATGGTCCTCCAGGAAGTTCTTATCCGTTTGTGATAAAATTCATACAGATTCAATACAGTGGTTTCTTCTTTCGAATAAAAAAATAATCATTGAAATTGGTAAATATTTGCCAGATTTATGACCATTTTTGTCCTTAAAAAGCGACATAAAGTCATCTATATAGGCTTTCATGCAACTTTCCTGCGCAGTCACCATTCTTGTTTTCTCAGGAACTACTTATTACTAAGCAATATTTTTTTTATGGGACCCAATTAATGGATTGAAGAATGGATGGAAGAAAGATTTTTTCAAATCGGTTCATAATTGCCAGTTATGCGCGAACATACATAAAAATATATATATATATATACAGACGAATTGAGAACCTCCTCCTTTTTTGAAGTCGGTTAAAATTTTTATTTATATTGAAGTGCACCATCAACTGCTTTTTTTTTTTTTTGGGAATGATAGACGCTGTTAACCGCAGATGGCTATTGCAGCTTCACCGGACAATATCATCAACTGCCCATTATGTTTCTCTCTCGCTAATTTTCTAGTAGGTAGTTTTCTGGAAGAGATTGCTTTTTAGCGATAAGGCCGCCCTTGTACATTGATATCTTCAACGTAAATTGCTCAATTTACATGTAACTTTTGGTGTACAATAAAGTGTATTTATTATTATTAATATGTGCAGGTGCAATACAGATTAGGATTTATCAATCAAGTCCTACAGATTGGGTAATTAATTATACGCAATAATAAATGAGTTTTTACATCGCCTTTTCCCATAATTTAGGCGAAACAAATAAAACTGGTACTTATTTAAATAATATATAGGCGTATTGCGTACGCGTGAACAAATACAACTAATTGATTTTTACGTTTATGTTTCTTGAATAAATATATATATGTCGTTAAGAACGTAGTATGTGTGTACATATATATAAACACGACCTTCGATATTCTTGTGAAATGTAAGTATTCCTCACGCTTGTTACCGCGATGTGGAAGGCAGAGACGCTAGACTACGAGCAATAAAAATCCACACATGGTCATCTGATGTCAAAAAGCCAGAGCCTTTACTATGGAAACCAGACAGCTGACACTAATACTTAAGTAATATGCTTTTTTTTTTTGTAAATACATGCATATAAATACATAGATAACACCCACTACTCAAAAAGGGAATCGAACTCACGACGTCACACAACACCAACAACCCCGTCATCTATAAAGAAATCACGTTAATATTTTGATCAAAACCCATGTGCAACACAATATCGTTTTAGGGGTGTGCGTTGAACGAACAAACGGTTTTTTCGACTGTTTTTTGTCGTCATTGAATAAAGTAGTTTACAGACTGTAAACTAGTTTTTCACGTAGATAAAGGCTGTATCATAACTCACGTAAGTAAATTTTTCTCAAACGGGACGTCTGCATATTTTCAACAATAATAAATACATAGATCCTACAATAGATATTTATTACATACTTATATTGTTTATTAGTAGGTTTCCTGCAGTGTACAACCAAAACCATTTAACGTAAAATCTTGAAATTTGGAACCAACATTATTCAAATAAAACAAAAAACCATCTCACGGGCATGAACTTTGTCAGTGTCCTACTGAGAAAAAGAAACTAAGAAACACGTGTATCACAATTTTTTGAAAACTCAAAAACCGACATTTAAAGGGGGAGGTAGGTATGGCTATGTTATGTAGTTCTCGTGACTGCGAAGGTCAAAAGGGACATTTAAGGCGAGGCCCAACTAAATATCAGAACACCTGACCGGTTCGCGATGACATAATCTTTGTGCCGCTTGCACCAAAGGCTATTGGGAAATGCTGCTAGAAATTCTAGCGAAGGTCGTCGATGGAGTAACCATTATGTTATGGTTGCCGATGATATTTATTTATGGATCTTGTTTGGATAATTATGAAATGTTTTATACAAATTTTTTGACAGTTAGATAAAATATTTTTTTCGGTGTTTTTTTAAATACCTGTTTATGGTTCTTTTAGCAATTAAAATTTGGAGAAATATGTTTATTATGCTCGCACTGCTGTGGTATATTATGACCCGAATTCCCCAGAAAGAGGGTTATATTTTTCGAAAGTATGTATGTAAGTATGTTTATTTCTTTGGCACGGCGTACAGCCTAAACAGCTTATAATATGTCGTTAGATTTTTCTTAGTTGTGGGAGTGACATAGGCCATTTATTTTTTCAAAAATATTAAAGCGGTAGCCGTCAGCCGCCATTTTCTATTTTTTTTTACTTCCAAAAACATCAATATGGGTATCAAATTAAGGTTAAAAGTTCAAATATATAGACATATGTATACGTTTGTGGCGACTTGACATATCTCGATGGTGCCACATGTGGTACAATAACGCGATGAGAAGCGAATAGACTACATACAACGCGATAGATGGCGCCACCTCCGAATCCTGAATCTCGCAAGCGAAGTTTCTCCAACTCTGAGAATATATACATCATCCCGACAACAACAGTAACTGTTGGGGGCTTCGGCCCTGACCGAGCATCACACCTCGCTCGGTCGGAGGATCCTCCCTTTAGCACCATCGCCGTTGCATCGCTAAACGTTTTATGTATGTATAATGTAATTTAAATCCATTTTGTTTCTTCGCAGTCGGGCTTTTAGTGCTTTTATAATTTAGGTATTCCACCATACCTACCGTTCGCATCGAGACCAAAACTTATCTAGACATAGGAACAATAGCAGTAATTTAATGTGCATTAAAGATATCATTCAAGGCCAAGGTCACTGTCACCAGTCAACCCTTGCCTCGTACCACATCCATCATGTAAATTAGAGACGAGTATTCAACGAGTACTTGCGATACGATAAGTATCGTATAACAAGTACTCGTTGAACATTTTGAAATACTATTCTAATGTAGAAGCAAACGCAATTGGGACACATTTACTTTTAAAATTCAGTTCATTTCGAAGCGCAGGCGCCGGTTGGCCCGCTCGCATGACGTGTCGCACCGTCATCGAAAATCGACACCTGAATTTAAAGTGAATACAATGGTACTTAATTTGATGTCGTGCATGTTTTCCGCACATTTAAATTAGTCACAAAAGTATCTTATTGATATTTAAATTCTTGTATGAATATCTAAGGTTTGGCGTGATAATTAGTAAAACGCCTTAAAAGTTGAAGCGGAAAAGTTTTTAATAATAATAAATAAATAAGACCAGCCCTTGTTTATGTCCCACTGTTGGGCACTGGCCTCCCCTCAATTTGAGGGGGCTTAGGTAGGCCATAGTCCACCACGCTGGCCAAGTGCGTGTTGGCGGACTTTACACGTCATTCGAAATCTAGTTAGGCTTTCTCAGACATACAGGTTTCCTCACGATTTCAATTTCAATTTATTTGCATAAATGTGGTGCTTATAAAGATGGTACATTAAAAACATAGCGAGCGATACTCATTTGCCATTAAGTAGTGTTAGGGTTTGTAATTTTGTAGAGATTTATCGCTACTTATTTATTTCTTTATTTTAATTGTTTAATATTTTAATATACTGGTAACTACTTTTCGAGTACTAACAGAAGCGGAAGTTAGTCATAGACTCTGCAATTGATTCGTAGCGCCGCCGCCGGCCAATCACGGGGCCGCATTAAAGAGAACTGATGCGGGCTGTGATTGGTCGTGGCGTTGGGCGTTTTCGGGTAGGGATTTTTCTGATAAAAAGCATGGTCGGTGGTATTGTGGGAAGAATTCGAGTGTCAACCACGAGACTGTTAAGAGTTGGAAGTAACTGTTTATTGTGAATTTGATTTATCTAATTTATTGTAGTCGTGTATATTCAGTGTACAAAGTGTGTTGTAATAAAAGTGATTTATATTCTGTGATGATATCTTCTATTATTCTCCTCGGAGCAAGGTCGTCTTTATAGATCAGAAGTGGGATATCGCAACTAACTTCAACAAAATGTAAGTACACGCCCAAATCTACAATTTTTAGACAAGAAGTGTTTTGAATTAAGTAATCTTTGTTTTTTGAATTAGTTTGAATTGATATTTATCTCTATGCGTTGTAGTTTTTCTATATCGGCTTGCTGCTTAAAATTTATTATCGTGCATTGTGATTTCTAAATGAAATTTGAAGGTACCCGCAATACCTGGAAAAATAAAAATGTTTAAATATTTTTAAAGTACCTACCCTCTATTTTTATGTACAACGCTAATTGAGCAAATCAAACTGTTCGTATATTATATTTTGTATTTTCTCTGTAAGTGATTATCTTGTAATCTTTTGAGAAAATAAATTTCTTAAACCGTTTATGTATAATCCGCTATTTTCTGCAAATAAAAACAGCTGACGGTCAAGACGGAGAAATTTCAATAGGTAGTCCAATGATTGACAGATACATCCATACCAATTGTATTCTTATAAAAAATACATAGGTATGTAACAGTTTCGGAGAGCCTATAACTAATAATATAATTGGGAGATTGTATTCATTTCTTGCATGATATGGAATAATATGGAAGATGATAGCACTGTCTGTATTGTATCAAATTATAGCTGAAGTGCGCAGTATTAGTGTCAGATTGCAGTATTAGAATGTATTATGGTCTCGTCGGTTATTATTGGGTGACCTGATACCAAAATATTCCTACAGTGTATGGCAGTGATTGTGTTAGGTAGTCATCAATCTGTTTTCTTTTAACTACATAGGTAGTAATTTTAGCTTGCCTATATTAAATGCTCTCTAATATTTACAAGCTACCGTCATAATACGATACACGTGTAAGTCTGTAACATAATATTCACATAACCTTTTTGTTGCGAGTCGAGCGTGAGCTACGGAATGACGGCCGCGAGGATGACTAAGGTGGATCGGAATCAGCGTTCACAATCACGGCGGGACAACGACCGACGTGGAAGGAGCCATCGCAATCGGGCCGCTGACTGCCGGTAGCACAGAGCCACATGTCGACGCGGGACAATCTAACAGGTCACGTAGTCCTTCATTTAAAAAAAAAAGAGGTTTTCGATATTGTAAATGCGTTAGGGATGGTCTTGCAATCTTCCCAGGACGCAAAAACCGAGACTATTAGATTTTGGATCCTTCAAATCACGCATGCATGCTTTGTTAAATTAATTATATTTGTTTAACAAGTGTGCATCGCTATACGGGAGGGTGATAGAACTATCACTGATTTTGGTATTTAGAAGTTCTAGGATCTGGCCGAGGTCTGGTAGTTCGATTCTATTGACCTGGTAAGAATGGCAAGAGAAATTACTGTTTGCTTTTCCTTTCGAGCAGGATATAGCCGGGTTTTATGTCTTGAAGGGGGGGCTACTTAAGAGTCTTAGGACGAAGGAGTAGGTACGAGGTTTATTATGAAGAATTGACACACAATCATATTGTAGGGAAAACGTGCGGTAGATTGTATTATTCACAGATATAAGTATCGAACTTTGAGGTCTGGCTCTCTGGCATCGCGATGCTCATATCCTGATCAGCTCTTGCAATATCTTTGTGGTATTAAAAATCAGTCCTTTTTAAGATCGAACTCTCTTTACGAGCCGAAGTTGCTGACTGGTCCCCAGTATGAGTTCACCAGTATGCGTTCACCAGTATGCGTTCACCAGTATGCGTTCACCAGTATGCGCTCACCAGTATGAGCTCACCAGTATGAGCTCACCAGTATGAATTACTGGTGCTATCCTAATTCTATTAAAATGCATTGCAAAAAGCGAAATGTTATTGTTGTTGTTTAATTAAGTCAGAATAGCCGAGCCGTTACTCAAAATTTATGAATGAAGTACGGACTCTTCACGGCCTTTGTACCCTTTGGCAGTGACTCCACTTTAACGAATGGATATGTTGTACAAAAATTAGGACTGTCTAATCATCTCTCATCGGTTTTACAAAGGACAATCCCCATATGTACCCCAGAAATGCCCAGATAAAGTATATTACAAGATTGCTCTAATAAATAAAAACTAGAATTATGTTGTTAATTTTAAATCATATGAAGCACTAGATATAAAAAAAAAAATAAGACGTTCTTGTTAACATTGCAGTACCAGTGTATCTAACCAAATTGTTTTCACATAAAAATTGACATTATACAATGGAGACAGACTAGATAATTCCAAATAACGACATGTTTATCTGATAACATACAGATAAGTATATAAAAGAACACTGATCTGACTTAGCTTATGTGATGATCATGAAGTTCCTAGTGAAAAAAAACTAATAGCAATGCTGTCTGTGAACGATAAAATGTAAAAAAAAAAACCAGTAGGAAGTTATCATGTTTAATGTCCAATATCTTTTGAACCGGTGCTATAAATGACATTAAATCTAGATATCATATAAATACTGTTAAAAAGTTATCGTATGACATAGAGTGCAATTTGGGCATTGCATTGCTGACCTTCAGCTCCATACTATTGGCATGGTCCTTTGTTAAGTCTGGGTATGTTATCACCTCAACTATGCATGGACGTTACTGCCCAAGTTGTATCAGGGGGTGGTGAATGCATGTAAGACAAGCCAGTGTTGATGCGGCTTCAGCGGAAGCGCACGAACATTAATCGCTTATAAAAACTTGACTCAGTTGCAATTTCTTGATGTAGGTAATAAATTCTCCTTAACCTGAGTTTGACAAATGAGTGAATGTTCCCTTACAGCTTGATCAGTCGATGTCTTTGGGTTGTACGGTGCAGCCACGGTATTGGCTGACTGATCTATCATTTAGTAGCAGTTTTGAAAAAAAAACGCATTGCACCCGAATAGTACACATGAAAGAGAGTAGAAACAGTAATACATGTCTAATTACTCTTATCAAGCTAAGTGCGGACGTGTTGATGTTGTGATAGTACCATCATCAGCCATTTGTCGGATCTTGATAGATTTTGTATTTTGTCGTGAGAATAGTGCAATTTTCGGACAAGGCCATAACGGGACCACCGTATAATGTAGTCACAATCACAGCATTATAATAATCAGGCTCGTTAAAAAAAAAATGTGTGAAGATTAGCAACGTCTATTAGACATACTGAAACTCTATAAACATTGTCGACATCCCTCCATAATTTAGGACGCGCAAACATCATGAGTTGAATAGTTACCACTCAAATAGGTTGTCCCATCACGAACGTGAAGGTTCTCTCCATGTTAGGTGAAATGTTATATCCCGGAATAGTTAGCCCGTCTCAAACTAGTCTTAGTTTGCTTGTTCGTAAAAGGGATGGTTCATTTAGGATGTGCATTGATTATCGGCTGTTAACTTGAAATTATCTTATTCCTGTCATTGAAGACTAGATACCTCTACTTGCTGAACAGGCCTGTCATCGGTATTACCCGTAGTGCTGTTCTCTAAGCAGCAAGGGCTCGAGCTCGATGCTACGTCAGTGGCTTGTCACGTTTTCGTGTTCAATAAATTTGCTTAAGCAGCACTACTGTCACGAGGGTTATGGTTTTCAGTGAAACTACTTAAGGTCCAATAGTTTAACGGTCAGCTCTACGTTGAGCAGAAATTCGATAGTGAGTACGGATCCCAGCAGCATTAGGCTCTACGTCTAATTCGGTGCTGGCTCTACGTCTAGCATGCACTGCTACAATAAGTTGGGTTGATAGCTGGGTTCCAATTTCTGAGCAGAGCAAGCATATCGTCGCTTACTATACTACATCACAGACTTTAGCAGAAGCGAAGAACCTCTACTCAGTTATAAATTTTAGCTGTTATTTTCCTTCTGCGAAAGTTTAGGGTTAGTTTGGGGCTAGGTACGGTATTTTAATAATTACCGGTTAGTGAACTGCATTCCACATTTCTGTACCGGGGTTAATTCTGAGAATCTCTAGTGGGTGTAAACTTTGCAAGAGTTCGATTGTTCTGTAACATAGGACTGGTTCAAAAGTGGGTCATGTCGCCAAATAAGCTACCGCGAAGTCCCGTAGCCGTCAATGACCAATTTCTGAGTGTAATAACAATATTTAATGACTACTGGTTGCACTGCCCAACTGGGAGACAAATCTGTAGGATCAAAAGTATTAACAGCGATTGTGATGAAAAGTGCCTAAATTACATAAATAATTACGTTTTAAAAGACTGTCAAGTATTAAGTTATTTACATGGTAATAAAAGCAGTATTCGATGGGTAGTTCCGAGCGGTGACAACTGTGTCGTATGAACCACGGCGACATTGAACATTTCAGTGTCAAAAGAAGACCTTAGAACAGACAATCCTGGTTGGTCAGAAAACAATGTTAAAATTAATATATTCATATCGTTTATTGCATTCCATAATATTTACAAGGTGGTTATTTATTAAATTGGTAGCTTAAAGCTAAGTATAATTATGGATCGTGTAGGGCCACAAAAAAAGTAAATAAAATTAAAATTATGGTACAATATCGTTGGTATATATATGTATAAACGTTTGCATAGAAGTCTCTTATTAAAAAAAAAAAGCGAATGATTACTCCGCAATGTCACAAAAACAAAAATAGTGGTGCCGTTTCATGATTTGTATGTTGACCACCTTAGGCCCTTCGTAAGATCTAAGTAAGGTTATACGCACCTACTTGTAGTTGTGGGTGTGTTTACTTGATTGATTATACCTGTCAAGAAAACAAACAATCTGTGTTCGTTTTTGAAGATTATAATTTACACAATTAGGGTCGATCAGGGGATCGCTTGGCAAGCGATCACTGTAGTTATTCTGCATCACATGCTTTCACAAGATTTGCTTTTGAAAAGGTTTTAAACACTGTTTAGTCGGTGTTGATGGTTGTTGATTTAATCGTACTATCCTTGAATCGCTAAACGCACTAACATGATGAGAAAGATTGAGATAGGCTTTTGGGGAGGGTTCGCTGGATACTTAACAACGTTAGAAAAAAAACATAGGTGTATTCAGAGGTGTTATTTGGTGGCAGCATGAATGGGGTCAAAGCTCATTCTTAACGTGATACTTGATAGTCGATCAAAAACTCCTTAATAGCGGTCTGTTATTCGCAGTGGGGTTCAAGATAGGTAAGATAAGACAGAAATATAAACCCTGCATTAACAGTGATGGGCAAAGCAAAAAGCTTATGTCCATGTTTATAGAACCCTATCAAGACATTAATGTTTTGCGGTTTAGCAGCACGCATGCAAAACAAAAGTATAAACTACAGGCCTTTGAGCCACATAAGTTCAATAGAAGTTCACGAAAATGAATCTAAAGCTAATGTAGTAGAATAGTAATGATGGTGATTAATTTGAATCCATAATTTTGTATGTATAATTTGAGATGTTAAGAGTAATGTTGCTACAGAAGGTCTTTTGTATCTTTCCAGATAAATCGCAAGCAATCGATCGGTTTGTGCGCATCGACCAACTACGCCGTCGCAAGTAATCGATCGGCTTGTGCACGCCGTTGGTTTTAATCTGATTTCGAATTGGTAGTCGGGTGGTCATGCATGGTATCGAATCGATCGTGCCATGTTTTGATACGTTCGGTGCCACGACGGTGCGTCTCCACAAGTAATCGATCGGCTTGTGTGAGCCACCACAATGCATCGACCCACTGTGCGGTATCAAGTAATCGATCGGCTTGTGCCGCCAGTTGGAGTTTCGAATTGGTAGTCGGCCGGTCATGCATGGTATCGAATCGATCGTGCCATGGTTTGATACGTTCGGTGCCACGATGGTGCGTCTCCACAAGTAATCGATCGGCTTGTGTGAGCCACCACGATGCATTGTGCCACTGTGCGGTATCAAGTAATCGATCGGCTTGTATATCCGCCAGTCGGTGTCTATATTATTTTGAAATGGTAGTTGGGCAGTCCTGCATGGACTCGATTCGATCCCAATGCCATTAAGTAGTCTCACCTGCGCCGTGTGAAGCAATCGATCGGCTTGCGCTGGTGTGCACATCACCAGTCTAGCGTGGAGCTATATGTACATGATGTAAATAAAGTAAAAATAAAACAGGTTCTAAAGTATAGTTTGTACAAATTGTTGATGTTCAATTGATTGTATTAGAATGTTTAATTGTTAATTTATGTAATGGTTATGGAATTTGGGGACTTTCGTGCTGCTGACCATGTACTCGGACACCGATTGTTAGGGTTCCACCTGGGTCGTGTGCGGGGACGCACACGTCGTCAGGATGGTCGATTGTTAGGGTTTGTAATTTTGTAGAGATTTATCGCTACTTATTTATTTCTTTATTTTAATTGTTTAATATTTTAATATACTGGTACAGATATTCTATTTCACGAAGTCCGTTTGACTATGACTGTTGTAAGGTCTGTACGTGCACACTGTTTTAGTGTGCGTAACCTCGGGAGCGCTCAGTCACGATCGCGACGCGGTCAGAGTCACTAGTGTTTTGTTTCCGCGCTAAAAAAATTCAAAGAGTAACGTCAGCATGGCAAGTAAACGCAGAAAAGTTGTCCACAGTGAGGTAACATTTTTTTTAACTATTGTTACTACTTTTTGTGTGCTATTAAGAGTTTATCTATCTAATATTATGAAATTTGTTACTTAAATAGGTATTTCGATTTGGTTTTGTTCTAGGGTCGAAGCATGATAGCTAGCGTTTATCATTTCCTGCGAGAAGAGTATGAATTCACAAAATCAGTTGCGGAACCTAACTGTGATTTGTCTCATTTACGAGATATTACAAGGCGTACAGCTGAGGCTACAGGTGTTTCTATGAAAACTGTTCAACGGATATTAAAAGAAGAGAAGGAATTGCCATCCTGCTCATCAAATTTCACTTCTCCTATGAAGAAGAGAAGAAAGCGGAATAGTAAGATAGAAATAGATAATTTTACAGCCGATGTTGTTCGCAGTACTATACAAAATTTCCATGTCATCCATAAAGAAATTCCAACGTTGGCTAAGTTAAAAACTGTATTAAATGAAAAAATTGGTTTTGATGGTTGTATCGAAACTGTTCGTCAATTGTTACTGAAGTTAGGTTACAAGTGGCGTAAAACAGAGAATAACCGTAAAGTTTTGACGGAGCGTCATGATATACAAATGTGGCGTTTAAAATTTTTGAAGAAGATGTCAGAATATCGCAGTCAAGGTCGCCCAATTGTGTACACCGATGAAAGTTATGTCCTTTCAACACACGTGCGAAACAACACCTGGGCACAAAAGAAAGAGAGTACACCATTCTTAAAAAAAATTAGCACAGGCACTCGCTTTATATTAGTGCATGGGGGTACAAAGGATGGATTTATTGAAAATGCTTCATTGATTTATAAAGCCAACTCAACAGCTGGCGATTACCATTCTAATATGAGCTACGATAATTATGTTAAATGGCTAAACGAAAAACTTTTACCCAATTTATCCCCACGCTCTGTCATTGTCTTAGACAATGCTTCATATCACAACACACGGACTGAAAAACTACCGACGTCGGCTACAAAGAAAGCAGACATGCAGCAATGGCTCAGGGATAAAGGTATAGCATTTGAGCAATCTCTCCTTAAATTGGAATTGTACGATATTATAAAAAAACACAAAGATGAACACATAACGTATAAAATTGATGATTTTATTAAGAGCAAGGGTTTTGATGTAATACGTCTTCCCCCCTATCACCCAGAATTAAATGCTATTGAAAATATTTGGGGTATTGTAAAAAATTATATCGCATCAAAGAATATCGAACAAAACATGACGAACATGGAAAGACTGATCTTTGAAAGCTTGGATAGAGTAACCAGTGAAACATGGCAAAAAACCTGTGCTCATGTTGAAAAAATTGAAAAAGAATACTTAAAATACGTCGACCTGGATATTGAGTTCATAATTAACTTAGGGAACGATTCTGACGAAAGCGAATCAGAAATTGAATTTGATAGTGATTAAGTGCTGATTTTTTTGTTTCTTCTCTGTAATAAATAAAAATATTATTTACTTTCAACTGTTGTTTCTTTTCTCTGCAACTTATCATTCTAATAGCTAAATATTATTTACTTAAATTGTCTATATAATTTATTAAATAAATATATTATGCGTGTCAGATTTTTTTCCTAACGCTACCTACGTTTACACACACTAGCGCGCCTATCACTACACGTCACTACTACAACCAGAGCCAAACGGACTTCGTGAAATAGAATATCTGTAACTACTTTTCGAGTACTAACAGAAGCGGAAGTTAGTCATAGACTCTGCAATTGATTCGTAGCGCCGCCGCCGGCCAATCACGGGGCCGCATTAAAGAGAACTGATGCGGGCTGTGATTGGTCGTGGCGTTGGGCGTTTTCGGGTAGGGATTTTTCTGATAAAAAGCATGGTCGGTGGTATTGTGGGAAGAATTCGAGTGTCAACCACGAGACTGTTAAGAGTTGGAAGTAACTGTTTATTGTGAATTTGATTTATCTAATTTATTGTAGTCGTGTATATTCAGTGTACAAAGTGTGTTGTAATAAAAGTGATTTATATTCTGTGATGATATCTTCTATTATTCTCCTCGGAGCAAGGTCGTCTTTATAGTAGCATGCAAAGTTATATACAAATTCATATAGGATTTAAAAAAAAAATGTCAAGCCTGGAAAATGTCATATTTATAGCTTAATAGGTACTTACAATGTCAAGCCATATCAATTAATATTGTTATATTATGTACCCAATATTTTGTACCTCTTAATAATGTTATACATAAATAATTAAAAAAAACATCCATTGATAACATAATGTTAGATTATTATAAGGTTTAACCATTGATATTATTATTAATGTGCGAACAATAACATTCAGTCTACAATGCAGTTCTAACGTAGTAAGAATGTGAAGGTGATTTCTTTAAATAATCTTTAACTGTATAAAAGCATTCTTGTACTAACCATTCCCTTAGTTTCCGATGTTTTCCTTCATCAAAAGCTATAGTAACAATCGCACAAAGACGATTCGCACATGATTTATTAAAGAAATCCGAGGTGCGAGCCCACTGAGCTGTTACCGCTGGGAGTTTATATACATACTTATAACCAAATTATTAAAAAAGTACGGATTACGACGTAAAATTCGTTTCATTATTATTGTAACACTAGCTGACCCGCGCATCTCCACCTACACTTATTTTTACGTTCACAAAAATTTTAATAACATCGATTATATAACTTCCTTTTTTAAATGTCGGTTAAAACTGGGACCCACTTTTTACTTGCCCTTCGAAGTGCGGAGACGGTTAATTCAAAATGCATTAAACGGTCACCTATCTATGTTATGACCTTGCCTAATGTTGCTTAATCTGATCGATTACCAAATATTCAGTAGTTTCAGTGTGATGCGCGGCCATGATACAGACAGACACAAAAAAATAAAAAAATACAGTTTTGGAATCAGTATTCGTTAAAGAATGCCTTCCAAAAATAATTTACAAAAAGAATTAGTCCTGTTACTGTTTTTATAAGTAGTAAGTTGTGTCCATGATATAGATATACCTACCTAAATACGAAAATGTCTGTAATTTTGTTACAATACAAATAAGACGTTCGCCTGGTGGTAAACGACTCGCCTGCCCATGTGCAGTTGAATAGCTGCTTGTTAAGAAAGCAATTTAGCTATGAAGTCTATCACCAGCAGGTTAGGTATAAAGACCCACCCAACAGTTGACGGGTAGCCTTTTTTGGCGTCGTTGGGGAAACCTTCAAAAGGTCTCTGTAGCCTTGGTTACGTGGGATTTTAACCCACTAAAACCTTACTGGCACGAGCGGCCTGACCGACGTTGATAGGTGGCAAGCATCGACATAACAGCGGGGCTCCGAGGAGGATGGCGGCGGGGTTGCACCCCTCGTCCCCGCGAGCACCGTGACTGGTTTCCGGGGGCTATAATGCGCCCACTGGCACCGGGCTCAAAGGCAAAGGACTGAAGGACTCCTGGTGCGGATCCCACCGGAGAGCCCGAGCCCGATGCGACAGCCGCGGGGGTTTTAGTGCGTAAGAATCCACACACCCCGATCGAGGTCCACAGCTCCCGGGTACCTTTTGAAGCGAATATAAAGAATATAAAGGGGGTTTATCACTACGACAGATTCAGACAACGAAAGTCTGTGGTGTCACTCGTCAACTGTTATTACTGTTCCGTACCTAAAAGGTAATAAAAGAAACCGTTCTGGTCTGACTTCGTCTGTGTCTGTCACATCTAAGTATATATTTCGCCGCATTGAATCTGTCTTTTCTTTAATGTGACGTGCTCCTGTGTTGTGTTACTATGTGCCTAATATAAAATAAATAGAACCTTAGACCCTAGCCTTAGACCGCAGTCCTCTTGTGTAAGAAGAATAACCCAGACTTCTTCCAGGCTGTACACCCACATGTAAACATGAATGTCTAAAAGTAAATACCAGCTAATAGTAATTATCTATCACATTTAATATTATTATATAGCCTTAACCCTTTACGTTGTGTCGGCGCACTGCGTAGTTAGCGTAATGAGCTTAACATGCGCCGGCGCATACGCGTGGGAACTTCATTGTGAGCACGCGACGAATGCATCTGCATGGGTTTCCATATCATTTGGATACCCATTCGTAAGTAGTAATAATGATTTTATTCACGTTATACGAGCTATGAGATTATTTAAACAACAAAACACTTTATAAATTTAAACTCCCTTGACACAATAAACGAACTCATTCTCAAAAAGGTTTTATCTAACAACTAAGAACGTACCTGTTAGACTAGCTTTCAGATAGAAAATGAATACAAAATACAATTACATTAATTTAGAAGCTACAATGCCAGAAACATACACACAGTCAGGCAGTCAGACAGACCCTTATACTCGTATACTACACTGTCTACACTTAGAGACTTGTTAAATTAATTTTCTATGTATCAACACATTGAAATGAAACTAATTTTAAGGATTAATATGCAGACGAATAAGAAATACATTTATTCGACCACACAACTTAAAAAAAACTTAGAATATCTAAGCTAATAGATTACACAAAACTGTGTGGGGCCAAAAAGGGCTCTGTCTCAGTATTTTTCTGCGCCATAAAGACCGCCTCATAGCAGCGCTGTTATTCTGACAGCACCTTTAAAAAGAGGACATTGAAATGAAACTAATTTTACGGATTATATCGCGGTTTATTTTTTATTTTAATTTCCTGTTCACGATGTAAAGTATTCGAAACGTCGGGAAATTAAAATAAAAAATAAACCGCGATATAATCTGTAAAATTTGTTTCATTTCAATGTGTATCTGTACATATAAAAACTTCTGGGGCAGTCGGGCAAAAAGAGGTACAATAGTTAACTAAATCGTCTACAAGAAACAAAATCGGTCGCGATGAGCGCACGTGCAGATCGGTCACCAACCATTGCGCAACCGCTTACGTGAGAAGAGAGTGCGCTCGCGCCGCCGGCACCCGCCCGGCAAGTGTGCCGCGTTGTGCAACTATCACCGGATATACCGCCATCGTAGGTCATGCACGTGGACCTGATAACACTGCTCTTCGATCACTAATTCGATCGAATAAGGTTTCGAGTTTCGATCGAATAAGATAGTATGCTCTCTCCGATCCCTACACACTCTCAGTCAAGCCGTTTCTGAGTTTGAGCGAGACTGGACAGCTATTAATTTTTATACATATTTATACAGGTTGGAACAAACGAACGGGTCACGGAGGGTACATTAAATATTAAAAACCTCATCATTCACTGAAAGGAAACAGTTTCTATTTTTTTTTATAATAACCGCATTCAAGCTTTTCATAAAAATGCTTATTAAAATTAATTAATTTAATAAAAGAATATTTCCTATCAGTGAATTTTGATATCTCTTTAGATATTTAATGTTAATGTACTTCCATCCCGTGCCTGTAGCCCGATTCTCGTAATAACAAACAGTCCAAATTTCGTTGACGTTTTATTGTCGTTCGATCGAATTCCTATCCAAAATCGGTATTCTCGTATACCATATACGTAGTTCGATAGGACTTCAACTCAATTGGATCGAAACTAAACGATTAGTCAACGATTCAT
Organism: Furcula furcula; assembly: GCA_911728495.1. NCBI lineage: Eukaryota > Metazoa > Arthropoda > Insecta > Lepidoptera > Notodontidae > Furcula > Furcula furcula. The sequence goes on from OU452243.1 coordinate 2,074,589, forward strand.
TGTTCTGTACGTTTTGCTATTCCCTGATAGATGTCGCCCTAATAATTTTTTGGTCTTGGTAGGAATCTTGTGAGATGAGTTAAGAGTTTAGGGTTCGGGAAACTAGGGGTTAATTAGTTTCCGTTCCCTCCACAGACATACTAATTGTATATTAATTAAAAGACGTGTTTTTCTCTCCCGCGCAGCTCTGCCCCTGCTTTTTTCGATATCATCCGATTTTTTTTCTTCTAAACCGTCCCTGGATTAAAGCGAAAAAAACAAAAATTATTCAAATCAGTTATGTAGTTTCTGAGTTTTATGAATAATATCTGCGTTAATTCCAAGCTCCTCTTACGATTAAACCATATTCAAATTGATTACTTATAAATAAACATCGAGAAAGTCCAACCGAATTGGCCAGTGGGTCAAGCTAGAAAAGTATAGCCCAGTGGCGCCATGCGAAGGAAAGAGACAGACATAGTCACATAACAGCCTTACGTAAGTTGGAGGTTCCATTCTTGCAAATTTTAATCGTAGGGGATAATGTTTGTTTGTTGCGAAATATTGTGTTTTGAAAGTTGAAAAATACAAGAATGGAATGATGCGTGGGATAAAACATAAATGTAGGTACCTACAAATAAAAAACGATAAAGATTTGGAACTATACCCTATTATACTTACCAAAAAATAAAATGTAAACAAATCGTTTGTTAAAGTAGCGTGTTTGTTTTTTTCATTGTATTTGCTATAAGTATTCATTTTCCCAAAAAATAAAAGGTAAACCACTTGAGGTTATGTTGTTCAAGTAGCGTGTTTGTTTTTTTTAGCGTGTTGTCATTGTATTTGCTAGAAATTTAATTGCTTTGCATTAGAATTTGTCTAAAGTTATTATTTTATAACCTGAGTTCAGCGAAATCAGAATAGTATATCGATGATTTCGAAGCACAGTTGGAAAACTGTTGGTTTCTTTGTTTACATTTTATTTTTTGGTACTCCAGATAAGGTTTATGGGCACACCAAATATCCATATGACAAAAAGTAAATTACTCGACGGAGACAATTAAATTCGAATCTAAATATAGATTTGTGTGTGTTCCAGAGAGATAGAAGAAGTCACAATGTATGAAGTGAATTTAAGAATTGTCATATCGTTACTCACGCTAATCTATTGCTGTGCACTGCAAACATATTATTTACTTTATTAGTCAAAAATTTACATATATTCCTATCATCATCATCAGCCCACATTAGTCCACTGCTGCAGGCCGAGCACGACTTGCAATCTTGACAGATCGATGTGGAGTATGACATAGTTATCAACACCGAAATGTCAATTATCCATACAAAAATGTGAAATACTACGTCATAGTGACGTCATACTCACATCAGTCAAGATTTGTACATCGTGCTAAGCCTGCTGGACGTAGGCCTCCCTCAAGGCACGCCACTGAGCCTGATCTTCAGCTCTCTTCATCCATTTTCTGCCAACCGCTCTGCGAATATCGTCCCCATTGCGTGTTAGTAATTAACCTACTACATTCTGTAAACTATGCGTTCTTTCAATATTTAATTCATTTATAATACTAATCATCATCATCAGCAGGCGAAAGACGTCTACTGCTGAACAAAGGCCTCCCCCTTAGAAGGGAGGGGTTGCCATAATCCCCAAGTTTGGCAGGCGTATTGGGGATCGCATTATCACCTATATGGGCTCTCCTACATCGGGCAAACAAAGCGTGCCATAAAAACTCGCGTTAAAGACTGATGTGAAACACCGACGCTGTATGAAGTCTGCAGTATGTGAACACGTTCAGGATCGCACCCACCATTATATCAGATTTGATAAACCTCAAATCCTCGAAAACAAAACACCTATTTCTACCAAGTAGGATGATTCGCAAGGCTATTAAATCAAAAAACATCCTAATTTCAATAGAGAAGATGGACAAAACCAAGCAAAATACTGGATGGCCTTAAGATACTGTAAGATTTTACTGCGTAGATCGGACAAACAATAATAACCAAGAAGACCTGAGGGTACACCGTCGTAAGTGTGACATAAGGACGTTAAACATCTCAGTCCTCCCGTGACCATGGGTGAATTGTTGCAAAGCATTCGGGGGTCTGGCACGCTAGCCTTTTGAACAAGCTGTCAGCGTACGGCATATTCTCTGGTCTGATCGGCTGGATAAAGGACTTCCTGAGCGAACGGTCTCTCCGAGTGGTTGTTGACGGTTGCACATCGGAGCCGTTGACGACTAATGCCGGTGTTCCTCAGGGGTCCGTTCTCTCCGCAACTCTCTTCCTGCTGCATATTAACGATCTGATGATATCTATGGGTATGCAGATGACAGCACTATTGTGGAGAGATATATGCCGAGTGCTCGGGCCAGTAAGGATGTTATCCAGTCTGAAAGAGTAGCCATGGTGGAGCGCGCGAGTCTCACACTTCAGGCAGTCTCCGAATGGGGTGATGCCAATCTTGTGAGATTCAATGCCACCAAAATTCAAGCGTGTATATTCACCGCGAAAAGGAGTCCGTTCACCTTGGCTCCTACTTTTCAGAATGTATCCTTGGAATACACGGACCGCCTTCAGTTGTTGGGAGTTGAAATTTCCTCAAACCTCAACTTTGGGCGGTTCATTGAGTCCAAAGCCAAGGTAGCTGCAAGGAAGCTAGGTGTTCTTTCAAAGGTCCGCCTGTACTTCACACCGGGGCCACTTTTGATACTATATAAAGCACAAGTCCGGTCGTGTGGAGTACTGTAGTCACATATGGGCTGGCGCTGCTAAATGTCATCTTGCAGCTTTGGACTCAGTGAAGAGGTGTTCTAAGAGGCTTATTGTTGACGTAGGGTTAGTAGCGGCCAATTTACAAAGCTTAGAGCACAGGCGCAGAGTAGCCAGCCTCTCGGTATTCTACAGGATGCATTTTGGATTGTGTGCGCAGGAATTGCATGACTTGATTCCACCATCTCCCTTTCATCATCAGACGACGAGCCGTACGGCACGTACACACCCTTATGTGGTGACAGTGCCTTCAGTCCGGACTAAGCGGTTTGCTTCTTCATTTATAATAAGGACAGCTAAGGAAGCAAACTGTTCCAGCAGTTTGCCTGCGTCGGTTTTACCGCCCGATTATAATGTGGGTGTCTTCAAGACTAGAGTGAATAGGCTTTTAATAAGCTAGTGTGTTTTGCCATCCTCGATTGCGTCGCCGCTTTCCATCAGTAGTAAAAAAAAAAACGAAACGTCGGGAAAGTAAAAACAAAAATAAACCGCGATATATAATCTGTAAAAATTGTTTTATTTCACTATTACGAAGTATAAACGGTATAATCATTGAATCGCTTAACCAAATTCTACGCGTTATTGCAGACCTATGTAATTTCGACTGACACGCATTATCTAAGCTGTAGCTGGGCGACTGAGAAGCCATGTCTTTTGTTTATTAATATTGTGGTCTATTAAAAAAAATAAAGGCACCAACCAATGTATAATACTACCCTTAATACTACGTAACAAAGTTCCTATTAAAGTGAAAGCGATTGTCAAGGATGGAGGGTCTTTGCCCTCGCACCGAGGTCCATTTCACGCCATATTAACACCTATTACAGTGCAGTTAGGAACTAATATCGTGTTGAACTCCCCACTGATTAGCGTTTATTTAGTGCTGGTTATGAAAGTACTACTTACTGTTTTCTTTTTTCTTACGTTTCCTCATCGAAAATGCTACGTTCTATGCAAGTATTTAAGTTGTGCGTATCTTCCTTTTTTTTTTTTTTTTAGTTTTTTTGACGCGGGGGAAATCTTCGAAAGATCCCCGGGAGCTGTGGGGCTCGACCGGGGTATGTGGGATTCTTACCCACTGAAACCCCCGCGGCTGTCGCATCGGCACATGAGAGGGGAGACCCCAGGGCTCTCCGGTGGGATCTGCACCAGGGGCCCCTCAGTGCCTTGCCTTTGAGCCCGCCGCCGGAGGGCGCATTGTAGCCCGGGAACCTGACACGGTACTCACGGGGACGGGGGTCGTAACCCCGCCGCCGTCCTTCTCGGAGCCGCCGCCGTACTCAATGGACGCTCAAAAGGCCCACACCCCGAGCGTCCAGCGACTCCGAAGGTGCGTATCTTCCTAACCTAAGTCAGGTGTATTTGTGATTTTCCGTCGTAATCTGAAAATTAGCGCTTTCGAATTGACATATTTCATCGTAAAGACTACCACCGGATCAGAAAAAAAAAGAAAAAGATGATGGTCTGACCAGGGCCTGTACCATCACCTCTAACATCAATGTTATTTTCACCTTACTGTCTCGATAGAAAGTGACAGAGTTTTATACTACGTATATGTATTGACGTCTCTACCTCATGTCGAGTAAGATAATAATACTGCTAATAGAGGTGATGGTAGGGCCCAGTCCCCGCGCAGCACCCGCGTACGAACGAGTATGACTTGAGCAGCAACCATCACTAGTAACCCATCTATCCGTAAAACCGCAAACACCAAATGCCGTACCCAATGTTTTGACATGCTGGTTGGAAATTGCAGTTGCATTGCATATATATAACCAGTTATTTTGTCCTAGATTACGTCAATATTCTGTTTGCAATAGCGAACTGGCATTCAACCGAGGTATTTATTCACTCAAGTTGGTCAATTAATCATACATACATACTTACTTTTTATTTGGCACATTTTTCAAAAGGTCAACAGTGCAATTTACTGTAAATCTCTCACTAAAAAAGCAAAATACGTTATTTGTTATACTTTGGTTTAATATCTTCAAATTTATGAGAGGAAAAACCATTATCTTTGATATTTCCAGAGTAATGGCGATTTTTGCAGACCTCTAAATTTTGGGGCATCTATCCCATATTGGGGATAATTGCCTAATTAATGTAAATTATGTTAAGGCTAGATGCCCGGCTGAGAAAGAGGACATTTATCTCGTACAGACTACCCGCCCACGCCGCCGCCCTTCATATAAAAAGGTCATAAAAGCAAAATGACTCATAATCAAAACGACCGAAAAGCAGAACGACCAGGCAAAACGTAACCGCTTGGGCTATGTATTAGTCAAACGCCTAAAGCATTCGACCGCGATAATTCTTATAGAGAGTTACATAACAAAATTATAATATTTAAATATAAAATGTCCCGAAATGGTTCTTGAAAAAAAAACTAAAGAAGTATATTACATCATTCTAGTTCATAAAAATATCTGTATCTCAACTATTATAGATGTACCACAGCCGCGTCTCCACCGGCCCGTACGAACTCGCGCGGCAGTCTCGCGAGCCAAATATGTGGTCGGTTGAGTCACGCTCAGTTAAAGCAACGTGCGCCCAAATAACCCCGCCCGAGGCACTTCCACACATTTAGCTCGCGAGGCTGCCGCGCGAGCCCTTGCGCTCGTTGGAGACGATATCTTACCTTGTAGTTTGGAAGTTATACCGCACACTGACTCTCTCTTTTTAATGGGATAGATAACAACAGGTTTAGAACAATAAAGAATCCGACGGAGCATTTTTATGACCCTAAATATTTATTGTGTCCCTCTGACCGACATTCCGATCCTGTTTCGTAAATCTAGAGACGACGAAGACGAAGCTTTTCAACTCCCTTGAAGACATTGTCGCACAGGTTCTACGGAGAATGTATATAAGTTATCCCTAGAAATGTTTTTCATGCCTTTTACATATTTTCGTGGCACAATAATCCTCTAGTGATTTTAATTAGACACACTGTCAGCAACAGCAGTCGTAGATTCGATTCCCACCCAGTGTCTGGGTGTTATTTATCTATTTACAAAAAAAGTATATATATATTTGTGTGCCGTCACTTAATTTGCAACGACACTCTGGGTCGGATAACGAGATTACGCAGATTCCGCCGATATTCAATAGATGATGGAATACCAATTGTTCGTGAAGCCGGTAGTCAACAGCAAGTAGGTACAATACAGCCCTTACCTTAACAACGTACTCGGGTGGTTCGTCTCGGCGTCTCCAGAGATGCACGCCCACACCATTCAACTCTTTGCGGATAGTTATCCCGGGATCGTTCTTAATTGGAACTTGAAGTTTTATGTATTTTAGATCACCACACACCAAAAAAAAAGTAGGTAATACGAAGGCGGCCGGCCGGCGAATGATAATGTTCTTTTTTTCTTTCTACACCCTTAGCGCCAATCAACGGCGACAGACGCAAGGGCTGCATGACCGCTGGTCAAGCGGGCCTTGCTATTGGCCGACTCACAAAACAACGATAAGCGGTAAAATTTGAAATGTAAGCGTTGAGTGAACACACCGCCCACCAAAATACAGCTGGTATTTTCCAGATAAATGTTAAATACGATACATGCTACAAAATAAATAGATATAATATAATACTATGTGAACAAATAATAACTAATGATTACATTTAATTAAGTTTGATTTAATATTAAGATTCGGTAGGAAGGGGACATAATTTTACGAGTGGACGTGTCAAGACACCATCCTTGGTTTTTACAGTGGCTACACGAACGGTCCCATCTGGACCTACATGTAAGTCTACTACCCTTCCTAACGACCATTGCAACGGGACACGATTGTCGTCTTTTATAAGAACTATCGAATTTACAGGTAACGGTTGAGACGCACTCATCCACTTGGCACGCTGAGTTAAGGAGTTGAGGTATTCGTTTTTCCAACGTAACCAAAAGCTCTGAAGGAAAGATTGAATAAGTTGCCATCGATTTAATCGATATAGTTTAACGTTTGTAAAGTCTTCGTCGGGAACGGTTGTAAGAGGCTCTAGAGTCAAAAAATGGCCTGGAGTTAAAACAGCTAGATCGTTGGGATCGGAGCTTAATGGATACAAAGGTCTGGAATTCATCGCGGCCTCTATCTGCACGAATAAGGTGGCAAGCTCTTCAAAGGTTAAAACCTGATTACCAACAACGCGATACAGATGCGTCTTCGCAGCTTTGATTTGTATCTCCCATACACCACCGAAGTGAGGAGCCGAAGGGGGGTTGAAATTGAATTTAATACGTTCGGCTTTCGATGCTTGTTCGAGCATAGATAGGTAATTGCTAGCACCGACAAAATTTGTACCGCAATCTGCATGAATTACATTACAACGCCCTCGTCGACCTACAAATCTGCGTAGCGCTGCTATGAAACCGTCCGTTGAGAGCGTTGAGACAACCTCCAGATGTACCGCTTTCGTAGCTAGACATATGAATAGGCAAAGATAAGCTTTGTCCATCTTCGCACCGCGATGAGTTCCCACCTTGATACGAAAAGGTCCTCCAAAATCGACACCGATGACTGAAAACGGTTTAACCTGATTCAACCGGAATGCAGGAAGATCGCTCATGAACGGTTCTAACGGTTTCGGATGAGTACGAAAACATCGAATACACTTAGAAAGACAACGACGAATAACTCTTTTCGCGGCCAGAACCCAAAAACGTTGCAGTATCAAATAATGTGTAGTGTCTTGTCCTGTGTGACAATGTTGTCGATGAATGGACTCAATAAGTTTAAATGTGAATGGATGATCACTAGGTAACAGCGCAGGGTGCTTCTGTTCATATTCTAAACCAGCTCGGGATAGGCGACCGCCCACCCTGAGAATACCCTTCTCATCTAGAAATGGCTTTAGTTTTTTAATTGGTTTTGGTAACGGTAGATTTGATTGAAGGCGCTGGATTACGCTGGTAAAAGACGAGTTTTGTACGAACTTTACTATGAAAAGTAACGATTTGTGTGTTTCTGTTTCCGTAAAAACAGAATCATGCTGACGAGAATTTGGATTCCGTAGATTATGGATAAATCGACGAATATGCGATACGATACGAGTAATTTTATCGAGTGATGAAAAACGATTTAGTAGGTAATCGATTGGTGAATCGGGTTCATCGCTTGAATGAGTGACTAAAGTGGACAGATGACGCTCCTCCGTTCGTACCATATTCTCGTCGGCAGTGTCAAGATCGGGAAATTCTAACGATACTGGATAGTTCTCAGAACTCTGCGATAGCCAACCTGGACCTGACCACCATAGCGAGTTTCGAATAAGGTCTTGAGGATGTTGTCCCCGAGAGCAAGTATCTGCCGGGTTATCAGCTGAGGCTACATGATGCCAAAACTTCGCCGGTACAATATCTTGTATGTGACTGACCCTATTGGCAACAAAAGTGGTCCAACGCGAGGAATGGGCGTGCAACCACGATAAAACGATTGTCGAATCCGACCATAGATAGACTGAGTCAATTGGTAGCTTGGTGAGGAATGTATCGAGAGTGAACTTAACAAGATCCGCAAGCATTACGGCAGCACACAACTCCAAGCGAGGCAATGACATTTTCTTGATGGGAGCCACACGAGCCTTAGCGCATACGGGAAAAACGTGAACGGTTCCATCTTGATTTAAAACACGTAAATAGATTATAGCGCCGTAAGCTAGTTCTGAACTATCACAGAACCCGTGAAGTTCATATGAACACTTGTTATTATTCGTTAATCGGCGCGCGATTCACAGTTCTCGAACAATGCTCAATTGAGTGCAGAACATTTCCCAACAATCTGCTACATCCTGGGGAGGACTCTCATCCCAAGATACTCCTACCATCCAGAGCCTTTGGATGAGACATTTTATAAAGATAGTTAGCGGTGATAGGAATCCCAATGGATCAAAGATTTTTGCGAGTTCACTGAGAATCACTCGTTTTGTGCAAACCCTATTGGATGGCTTTACGTCAAATAAAAACGAATCTGATGCAGAATCCCACTTAAGGCCTAATACCTTTAACGTAGAGTCCTGACCATCAGAGAATACCTTTTGATCCAGAAGACATTCTTCCCGAGGAAGATCGGAGAGTAACTGTAGATCGTTGCTAGCCCATTTTCTCAGCTTAAAATGGCCAAGCTCGAACAATTTAACAAGTTGTGACTTCGCCTCCTTGGCATCCTGCAAGGTGTCACAACCAGTCACAACGTCGTCGACGTACATATCATTTATCAGTATTGTTTTAGCAAGGGGGAACTGAGTCCCTTCATCTTCGGCTAATTGCTTAACTGTTCGACACGCTAAAAAAGGAGCAGATGAGACACCATAGGTAACAGTATTTAGTCTGAATTCCTGTAAATTCTGACCGGGATCAGACCTCCAAAAGATTCTTTGGTAATCTCTTTGATCGCTGTTTAGGAGAATTTGTCGATACATCTGGCAAATGTCCGCCATAAATACGATTGCATGTACACGGAAACTAAGAAGAATGCTGACTATGTTCGATTGAAGTTTAGGTCCAGTTAATAAGGTATCATTCAAGGATTGGCCATTTGCATCCCTCGCTGAGGCGTCGAATACGACACGTAACTTGGTGGTGGCGCTATCAGGCTTCAGTACGCAGTGATGGGGAATGTAGTACTTGCCCTTGCTTAAATCTTTAATCCCTACGATAGACATATGACCACAATTCAGATAATCATCCATAAACTCGGTATATTGTTCACGCAGTTGGGGATTACGTAGGAGACGCCGCTCGATAGCATGAAACCGTCTTAACGCGACATCTCGAGAACCTTGAAACGCTGGTGGTACGTTATTTTTGAACGGTAATTGGACGACATATCTACCGGTATTGTCACGATAATGGTCACTGGTATACGCTTGCTCACAGGCAATTTCCTCCGGCGTTAAGAGTGACGCTGGGGGAATACTATCAATCTCCCAGAAACGTTGAACGAGGGTTGATAAGTCATCGTTCGGTTTTGATGAGACCTGCAATAAGGATGTAGTTACAAGAGGGGTTCGCCCTAATAAAAGCCAACCGAACACAGAGTCCATTGCGATAGGTTGATTGGCGTTGCCTTTGATGTGGCGATTAAGGAGCGATTCCGCGAATATATGGGCCCCTAAAAGGACGTCGATAGCGCCAGGGATATCAAATCCAGGGTCCGCTAATGGTAATGATTGAACGTGCGACCACCCTGCAGTGTTAAGCTTAGCAACCGGTTGATCTCCACAAATAGATGCTATGACATAGAAGTCTGTGTTAAATAACGTTTCACCTTGTGCTACAATTGAACAATTTACTAACCCTACGATATCAGCAGCCATACCTCCTAAACCCTTAATGTTAGACGTGGAAGACATTGGTTTAAAACTCAAACGTTGCGCTGCTTCCTGAGTGATAAAATTGTTCTGGCTACCTGAATCGAAAAGTGCACGGAGTGAATGACAATGCCCGTCGGAGTCACGGATTTGAATAATCGCTGTAGCGAGTAAGACAGTAGTATTAATGGATGAATTGGTATGTAGTACTGTACCTTCAGACATTGATTGGGTATCAACAATGCCTGATTTATCACTGTCCTTATGAAGGAGGGAGTGATGTTTACGTTTGCACGTTCTACATCTAAAGATAGAATTACAACTATTTATGTGATGAGACGATTTCAAGCAATTGAAACACCACCTCCCTTTATTCGCAATATCCATGCGTTCATCCACGGTTTTATCCAAAAACGATTTACAATTTATAATCAAATGAGGTTCTAAACAAAATGAACATTTTGGCGACAGTTGAGCAGGAGGAGCCTTGATATCAAAATTTGTGGTTGATTGAGAAAGGTGTAAATTACTTGCATTCGAATTATCAACAACAAGAGCATGAGAAACATTAGAAGATTTAGCATAGTTAAAAGAGGGCTTGGGAGAGCCTTTTGCCAGAGGAACTGGTTTGACACTTTCCGAAAAATGATTATCACGCATAAGCGCCTCACACTTGGAGTGTAAAAATTCCTTTATATTTGAAAATGTAGGTAGCTCGGTTTGATTATACTTTTCTTCAAATTCACGGCGTATTTTAGAATCCAATTTAGATAAAACGTGGTATACAATAACAAAGTCCCAATGCTCAATCGGAAGCTTTAACTTATTTAAAATACTTAAATTTTCATCAATACCGTCGAGCGTTTTACGAAATTCAGTTGCATTGTGAAATTTAAATGATATGTTTAGAATATCCCTCCAACAAGTAAAAGCTAATTCCCTTTTGTTTTGATAACGCGCGACTAAGGCAGCGTACGCGTCAGAATAATACTCTCCTGCCACTGGAAATGAACGAATAAGCGATAAAGGATCACCACTCAATGAAGAAATAAGATAATGAAATTTTTCGACATCAGATAATAATTGACAATCGTGTATGAGAGTCTTAAAAGTATCGATAAATTCAGGCCATTGTTTTATGCTACCTGAAAAGGTAGGTAATCGAATTTTAGGTAGCTTAATGTGCGACACTGGTGGTTTATTTTGAACAGAACTAAACGTCTGAGATGAACTCATATCGTTTTTTATCAAGCTACGGCGAATGGACATCACCTGAAAATAAGACTCATCGAATCGATCACGTATCTGATCATCGTGCTCATCATCGTCACCATCCTGAGAAGAACCTAGCAAGTCGAGAATTGCATAGTGCGCATGTTCGAAATCAGATACCATTTTTTCGGTTTCATCACAATACGACAAGAATAAATCGCAATTGTCAGTCGTCGCCAAAGTTCCAACCTGTAACGCTTTAGTCATGCGATTCAATGCAATGGTGCGCTTACGACGCAGTGACGGTAAATCACTCACAGAATAAGCATTCATCTCCGTATTCTTAAGTTTAGACTTACTCGGAAGACTGGATTTCCGAACGTTTCGTTTAGGTTTGAAAGACATCTTACAATCTGACTTTGAACTAAAATTGAAAAATAAATTTTAAGTATTATTAACCGTTTGTGCAATAATTAAATCCGTTCAAACAGAAAAGTGAATCGAGAATTTATTATTTATTAATATCAAAATTTCACGATACTATCTACGTGTTCGGTAGTAGGTATATAACGTACGTAGGGATATATATCTAGTTTAATTAACGCATGGAAGAGTGCAGCCGCTAGCCGAGACAAAAATGTAAACACTATAATAATTATTTATTAATATCTGTTGATGACCATGTTCTACAATCAACACGACATTTCTCGAACGTTATGATAATACACCCCTTAAACTTAAAACCACGGAGGTTTGGTTATAAAAGCCGCGTTACGGTTCGTGAATGTACGGTAACGAAATACGATAGAACTGCAATTGTTGAGATTTAATAGAAACTACTAAAGTGTACGAATGCATACGGCCGATACAAATAGATATAAACACCGATAATAATTACGATTGATTGTTTACACCATGATCCGGATGTACATATTATCCTATACTCGATAAATGATCGCTAGGCAGGTAGGTAGGTTCACAAACTCACGAACACGAACGTTGAAACTTGGTAAATATAAGTATGCAGAAACGAATAGTTTACGATAATATTTATTATGTATGCTCGAAAATCACTTTGGAATAACGAATTTGTGTAGCGATACCTTTACAACCATCAATATTACTCAATTACAGTTTCGTTGATATATAATAATTATATGTATTGTGGTTAATATAAAATTTAATGAATTAATGATTGAATGTTTGAATGTATACAGTAAACTCCCGAATGGATAGGTACGTTTTTCCGTATTCAACCCTATAAGTAAATAATAGATATGATAAACCGATACAATATTTTATGAAATATGAATTTTACCATACAAAAAACATTACAAGGAATTGAATCGAAACACTTGTTGAAATAATAATAATATGCAAGTAGGAGAATGGGTTTAGAAAGTAATATTTCAATACATAGGTAGGTACTTATTTAGATGTTAAGATGGAAGGTCGCATAAAATACCAGCTATTATTCAGAATGAAACGGTGTATTCCCGGGTTTCGGCACCAAAAAGATGTGCCGTCACTTAATTTGCAACGACACTCTGGGTCGGATAACGAGATTACGCAGATTCCGCCGATATTCAATAGATGATGGAATACCAATTGTTCGTGAAGCCGGTAGTCAACAGCAAGTAGGTACAATACAGCCCTTACCTTAACAACGTACTCGGGTGGTTCGTCTCGGCGTCTCCAGAGATGCACGCCCACACCATTCAACTCTTTGCGGATAGTTATCCCGGGATCGTTCTTAATTGGAACTTGAAGTTTTATGTATTTTAGATCACCACACACCAAAAAAAAAGTAGGTAATACGAAGGCGGCCGGCCGGCGAATGATAATGTTCTTTTTTTCTTTCTACACCCTTAGCGCCAATCAACGGCGACAGACGCAAGGGCTGCATGACCGCTGGTCAAGCGGGCCTTGCTATTGGCCGACTCACAAAACAACGATAAGCGGTAAAATTTGAAATGTAAGCGTTGAGTGAACAATTTGTGTTGACTGATTACCAGAGTACAGGCACTGCCCTTAGTAGGATCAGGGCCTTACCATGAACTCCTATAGCAGGGCAGTTTAACATGAAAAGTAACCTGTGTGCTTACCATGAGCGCACTAATTAGCAGGCCACCCAGCTATTACGTCACACAAACAGGTGAGTGGTCACGTGACAATATTAGTGTCACGCTAATTAGCGTGCTCATGGTACAAATTTGTAAGACAGGTCACTTTTCATGTTATAAGAGTTCATGATAAGACCCCAGATGACTGAGTTTGGATTGTGCCAGGGTATTATTATTTCTTAAGTTTATTTTAACTTATTCAAACGTTTATACTACCTACGCTCGCTGTATGCAGCGTGATTTGTTCTTATGTATACTATAGTAAGGTAATACATGGGTAAAAAGTAAAGCTTTTCTGCAAGCGGCCTTCTCTTCAAGCCTTCTCTGCAAGCGGAGTAAAATGTCGCTTAGAAATAAGCTGACATTATACAAAGCCTGCATTCGCCCTATCATGACTTACGCGAGTGTAGTTTTCGCGCACGCCGCCCGCACCCGTATCGATAGCCTCCAGGTTATCCAAAATCATTTCCTCCGACGTGCCGTCGGTGCCCCGTGGTACATGCGGAACGTAGATCTGCATTCCGATTTCAAGTTAGATCCCCTTCGTAAGTTCCTCAAAGAAGCGTCGAAACGCTACTTTGAATCCGCGTCCCGTCACGCGAACATGTTAATCCGCGCCGCCGCCGATTACGCCCCTAGTCCTTCTGACTCGCGCCGCAGACAACGGCACGTACTGCTCGACCCTCCTGACCCCATGACGGTCCTATTGGACCGGGTTGCGCCGAACCCTCCCCGACAACCGTATGCTACACTAGCTATCAGACACCGGTCTCGCCGGCGAGGCCGAAGGGTCATACGTATGCGACCTCAACGACGTGCATCACCCCACTGAGTTTCTTGCCGGTTCTTCTCAGTGGGGGCGCGTTGTGAACCGGTGGTAAACTCAGCCCTCTCTTAAGCTACAGCCCAAGCCGAGGCCGTGCCTCCCTGAGGTGCCCTTGAGCTCGTCGCTACTTCTGCCGTTAAGGCTAGAGCGCTTTAAGCGCTCGCCTCCTATTGTCCGGTGAAGCTGTAATGGCCATCTGCGGCCAACAGCGTCTATCATTCCCCCAAAAAAAAAAAAAGTTAAATACATTATTGATCTACATCAAATTTCATGTTGGTAGGTTATTAAACTACCTTTTTTTTATCCTACCACGTGACCCACATTATTGCCTTTACCAAGATCGTTTTAACAGTTTTAAAAGAAACGGTAAAATATTTTTAGAAAAATTTATATCGACTTCATAGACGTAGGTACTAAAATCAAAAATTATGAAACCTTGACAATACAATGATTGAAGTAAGTAGGTAGGTGCCAGTCAGATCATTAACAGTATATAACTAGTTACCTTTAGTATTCTTTTATTCGATTTATAATGAAAAGAGATTTAATAAACTTACAATTCAATATTGTAATTAAACTATTTTTACGGAATATATCGCGGTTTATTTCTGCTTTTACTTTCGCGACGTTTCGAATGGTTTGCAGCACCCATGGTCACGGGTAGAATTCAATAAATAATCGATAAGTAATTTCGAAAATGCTTTCGGATCAGGCCAGTTTGCAACCTGCACAGTAGCACTTTAAAAGCAATTTGGTTCCGGTAGCGCTAGAATAAAATAGGCTTACAAAATACTTACCTACCACAACGGATATTGTCATCTTCATTGACCTTTTAGCTTCATTGCCAACTTTCAAATTATCATCTATCTATATCTATACTTATAATAAAACTGTAACAGGTCCAATTCTGTACATTGAAGATATTTTGTAAATTATATTTGGAGGGCATTCTATAACCGATACTAAGGACGAAAATGTATTTTTTTTTTAATTTTTGTCTGTCTGTCTGTCTGTCTGTCTGTCTGTATCACGGCTGAGCATCACGCCGAAACTACTGAATGGATTCAAATGAAACTTGGCATGATTTGAGATCTTACTACGAGGTAGGACATAGGATACTTTTTATCCCGTAATCTAGCACGGTTCTTTTGGGAGAGGGGATTAAAATCAAAATGGGTACTTGGTTATACGCTTGGTCCGATTTTATCAGTTTTTCTTCATAATTATAATAAATATTATTAAGAGAACACTCATAGAGAGTTGTTATCAAGGTTTTGTAATCGATCGGGTTAAGCAACGTTAGGTAAGGTCATTAGATAGATGGGTGACCGTTTAACGCCATTTGGACTAAACTGGTCTATGCTTCGGAGAGCAAGTAAAAAGTGGGTCCCAGTTTTTAACCGACTATAAAAAAGGAGGTTATGTATTCGATGCGAATGTCTGTTATTAAAAGTTTAGTTAACGTAAAAATAGCGCTGCGGAGCTGCGTGGGGTCAGCTAGTCTTTGTATAAATATCAACATCTAGAATATAGGCAAGGCATTTTACCTAAAACTATAAATGTGCAACTCGCCGCTGCCACAGCGTCGTGCTCTAGGTTAGGTTCCTTATATAATGGTAAGTTACTACTGGACTCTCAGCGACGACTCGTTAGAGCGATCTGAATTATCTCAGATGTATGGACATTGGTTTAAAGATTAAACTGTAATAAAACGGACGAAGAACCCACTTCGCCTGGTCCGACTACTATCCCTTTGGGCTTTTAGTTATTTATTATTTATCCTTCGAACGGCAGGACACACTGTTTTAAAAACAAAGTGAAAAAAAATATGACAAGCCCGCTGAGTTCCTTGCCGGATCGTCTCAGTTGAGGCCGCGTTGTGATACGGTGGTAACTATTAAAAAAAATACCGTTCAAAAGTGCTAGCGTTAAGCCTATTTGAGATAAATAATTTGAATTTGACTAAGTAAATACAATATAGGTATATGATTTTTGTAATCGGTACCTATCAAGCTTTATAACACTGTGTTTTGGCAAAAAACTAATAAAGTCTAGATAGAAGACTTAGTTAGATTTTCAAAACACATCAACCGACATTGTATTGATACACGTGTTGCTTCTGGGTCAGATATTATAATAATCAATGGCAATACAACGAGTTGCGTTTGCAATATAATTATGCTTTCAGAGCACTGCTGTGTTTGCCGTGTCGATGTAGAGCGTCGGCGATATTTTGTTACTCAATTATAAGCTACCTAATATTTTAACTGAAATATAGTACTAACTATATTCATAATATTTTATACATACATAAAATACGCCTTTTTCCCGTAGGGGTAGGCTGAGCCCAAGGGCCGCTTTTCGCCTCCGTGAGAAACGAGACGTGATGGGTGGCGAACCACATCGCCGCCATTTTGGTTAATTTATATATTGACCATTGCGTTCTCACGAATAAGGAGGGAAAGGCTCAGACTAACTACCCGCACCCCGCGGCATGTAGTTGTGTTGCGAAGGACTCCAATGTATTTAAATTCCAAAACAAGTAAAAAAGTGTTTATTTTAATGTAAAACTTATATTAATGTGTAGATAATAAACATAACAATAACATACTCAAAAATCAGAAGTGTACATAAACTAAATAAAGTGCTATTATAAAAAAAAAAAACTATATCAAACGTTAACAAGTGATTGTTTTAGTTGGTGAGCTTCAAACGATTCGCAGAGGTGAATGACCGCTGCCGGACTTTGCACTTATTAACGCTATTGCTGTATTTGGCTTAAAGCATTGTTCTATTTCGCTACCATCTCATGGCCTGCGCTTAGCTCGGTGGTTAACGCCTTTGAACTCTACACCAAACGGGTGGACGTTCGAATCCAGCAAAGTATAAGAAGTGTATTTTTTCTTTTTGGATTTATTTTTACATTCTGTTATTAATATTTCATATTTAGTAAATTATTATACTACAGCTTTGCACAAATATAATTTATTCTAAAATGGATTTCCTGAGTAATATTACGTTTCGAAAACCTAGAACGAAATCTGACACATCAATAGATGATAGTTTAATACGGTCAGAAAGTGAAACTTTAAACTGCACCACCAATAGCATACCAGAGATATCTGACGATGATGATAATGATCAGATAAAAACACTAAAGGGACAAATTGAGCTGTTAACACTACAACTAAATGGTGCACACTCAGAAATTGATAAATTATCATTAGAAATTACCAATCTAAAGAAAATAAATGAAGAATTAGTGAAAAAAAATTGTCTCTACAAGAAAATTACGAATAGCCCAATACAGAATAAGCCTACTCCAAAAAAATCTAAACAATATCAAAAGGAAAGAAATACAACAACACCAACACCGCAGAATAGACCCATAAAAGATAACACGAAACGAGAAACATCGAAAAACTCGGATAGCACAACACAAAAACAAGAAACAGGTAATTCTGACAAGAATGAGATTTCATACACACAGTTTCCCTCATTCTCTGCTAGATCAAAAAATGAAGTTGAAGAAAAAGTATGCTTATTGAGTACCAATAATAAAAATCATATTTTGTCGATAGCGAAAGAGACTTTCCGAACTGATAAGATATGCCATTACGTGAAGCCAAACGGCAGTACTGAACATCTCTTAGACGGAATACAAACAAAAATACAAGATTTCAGCTCGAGTGATTTCTGCATTATATTAGTCGGAGAAGAAGACTTTAAGTCGACAAGCAATTACCATCAGATTATTGGACATATAAGAAACGTACTAAAAGAGATTCAACACACTAATGTTATTATTTGCCTACCGACTTATAAGTATGGAAGCTTTTCAAGCTTATTCAATTTGAGAGTGGAGACTTTTAATAACTCATTATACACGGATGTTGTGAACCATGGGCATGCATACCTACTAGATAGTAACCGAAATCTCCAAAATGACTTCAGCATGTTTAATAGACACAACGGCTCTATAAATAACCATGCTATGCGCACTATATTTAATGATTTATTGACATTAATCAAGGACGTAATACAAAAAAATGACATTGACCTGCAGACCGAGATAAAAGAAAATAATGAAGAGTCTATGACAAATATTTTTTTTCGTGACTAACTTCCTGAATGTGTTGCATCAAAACATTGCAGGCTTGTTATCCAAATCTGATGCTCTAACAATCAGTATTCAAGAACTGTTAGAGAGAAATGTAAATGTAGATGTTCTGTGCATAACTGAGCATTTTATGATGGAAGGATATGAAAATCACCTTCACATACCGAACTACTGCCTAGCAGCTTGCTTCGCTAGGAAAGAAAGTAAGAGAGGAGGTGCTTGCATTCTTGTTAAAAATGGAGTTCGATGGAAGGTAATACCGAAGATAGCAAAGATGTCTACATGCGGCATTTTCGAATGCTGTGCTATAGATTTAACTGACTATCAAACTGCAATTGTTTGTATATATAGGGTACCAAATAGTAGCAATCTTAATACATGTTTTGAGAAATTAGAACTTTTGTTAATAGAGCTAGCCAAAAAGCGTTACAAATATATTGTTATAGCAGGCGATTTTAATATAGATATGCTGAAGAAAAATTGTCAATCAATAGAGTTAGAAAATCTGTTACTAAATTTTAATCTGAAATTAGCACTCAATCAGCCCACACGCCTTAAAAGCCAAACATGCATTGACAACTTTGCGCATAATTTTGGTAGGTCCTGTAAAGCTACAGTATTAGAATTAGCGTTATCAGATCACACTGCTCAGCTCCTTAAATGCCCGATTAAAAAAGTATGTTGTCTTAGTAGCTGGCGTACAATGAGACGTGATTACAGTAAGGAAAACATCAAAAAATTTAAGGCTTATATTAGTAGTTTATCTTTCTATAATGTTTATGAATTACAAAACGCAAATTCGGCGTACAATTCCTTTATCGATATATTTTCTTTACTCTATGATCAGTGCTTTCCGTCAAAATTAATTACGGTTAAAATACATAAAAGGAAAAACTGGATATCCCGGGGAGTAAAATTGTGTAGTAGAAAGAAACGGCAACTGTTGTGGCAATATAGACTTAAACCTACTCTACATAATAAAAAAAAACTTAATAATTACTCGAAACTATTTAAAAGAATTGTAAATTTGACAAAAAGAGTACAAAATAATGACAAAATAAAGCGATCAAAAAATAAAACGAAAACGACTTGGCAATTAATAAATGAAACTAAATATAATGTACCAAAAAACAATATCAATAAACTGAAGGTAGACAAGCAGATTATTACGGACCCACAGAATATTGCTAATTTGTTTAATAATTATTTTATTGATAAGATTCAACCAAATGATCGAGCAGGTGTAGGTATAACTAAACATATTTCAACCAAAAGAGATTCAATGTTTATGGCTCCGTGTCTACCACAAGACGTACTAAAGATAATTTTTTCTTTAAATAATACAAACAGCGTGGGTTATGATGGTATTTGTACAAAGATAGTCAAAGAAGTTGCTGATGAAATATCTAAACCATTATGTCATATAATAAATCTAAGTATTAGTCAAGGTACATTCCCAGATGCTCTAAAAACTTCCATAATCAAGCCGATTCATAAAAAACAGGATAACGACCAAATAGAAAATTACCGACCAATATCATTAATACCGGTATTTTCTAAGATACTTGAGAAGTACTTTTATAAAGAATTAAATACATATTTAGAAAAAAATAATATATTATGTAATGAGCAGAAGGGGTTTAGACAACATAAAACCATAAATATGGCTGTGTATGACTTTCTAGATACGGTATTGAGAAACATGGATAGTAGTACTCCAGTTTCTTCATTATTCTGTGACATGACACAGGCTTTTGACTATGTCCAACATAGCATTTTATTAAAAAAACTGGAAGCTTACGGAGTAAGAGGAAATATCTTAAAACTATTCCAATCCTACCTCAGTGACCGGAAGCAAATAACACAAATTAGTACAGTTAACACCAAAAAAATGGAACAAATTTTCTCATCGGAAGAACGTAAAGTTATGTATGGTGTGCCTCAGGGAAGTGTCCTAGGCCCGCTTCTCTTCACACTGTATATTAATGATTTCCCTAAAGCTACTGTACACCCTATGACTCTTTTTGCTGACGACAGCACTGTCACTGTAACATGTAGAAACCAAGATACCTTTGCAAATGATATAAATAATACATTAATTTTGATAATAGAATGGTTAGAAAACAACAATTTGAAAATTAATATCAATAAGACATTACTAATTAATTTTAGCCAACGTTTGACATTTAATCATGACATTAGCTATAATAATACAAAAAAAAAAAGGAAAGGATAGGTGTTGTGAAAAGAAAGATTGGCAAGTTAGAATGAGAAATAGGAAAAGTAGGATATTACCGCCCAGGAGGGCAAGGGATGGGACAGTAATAACTAGGGAAGCCGGGGTCGCATACCCGTATACTATACCACAACCACCGGACATAATAATAATAATATAATAATAATATTTTATAATATTTTATGCCCGCCATTATAAGGTTACGTTGTTAAATTTTGAAGAAGTGTCAAACAAATGTCATCTATTAAATTGGCGTAGGGACAATTACATACCGTACTATATTATACCTACTCTTCCTCATGATGCTCACAATTGCGAAACACTAAGTCAATCCTCAAGACGCCTGCCAAGCGTGGGGATTATGGCACCCTTATAAGGGAAGGCTTTTGTCCAGCAGTGGACGTTTTTTGGCTGCTGATGATGAAGTTCAATTTATGAAAAAAAAACAGTTTCCTTAAGTAAAAACCAGGATTTCAGGATCCACAGGCTATTAATTTTTTCTTTATTTCTCTAAATATCTATAGAAATAAACTAAGTAAGTATACCTTCGTAATTGTATTGTCCTAATTGTGCGTACACAAACTTATAAGTTGATCAAAAAAATATATATTATTTCTGTTGATTTTTTACTAAATCTATTCCAGGTTTGATAAATTTACATTCAATAAATAACGAAAAAGCAATTTCGAAAATACTTTTGTAATAGGCCAGTTTGCAAACTGCACAATACTGCACCTTAAAAGCAGTTTGGTTCCGGTAGAGAAAAAAATAGAATAGGCTTACAAAATGGCTACCACACAGGCTATTGTTATTTTCATTGACCTTTTAGCTTCATTATCAACTTTCAAATCATCTTTAGATAGAACTCAACGCGTTAAATGAAGATATATAAGCTGCTACGTACGAATATGGACACTCATTAAGGTATAATGAACTAGAGAATAAATTACGTGAAGAATATTTATTTACATATGCTAATTATTCCAACATCAGTTTAGTTTTTTACGGGATTGACTCGGAAAGTAAGTAATGTATTTTCGCTAGTATGTTTGCACTTAGACCTAGCCGCTACCCAATTTTGCCGTGTACGAATATGGATTTTGGGGGGGGGGGGGTCATGACCCCTACGACCCCCCCTCTCGGACCGCTACTGGGTCTATAGCCTAAACGGCATGGTGGATTTAATATAAGAATCTAAGTACAATTTCCTAGCGTATAAGTGGGACTGACATACTTAGGCCTCGTTTACGGAAACGCGGGGCGTCGCGCGTCGCGTGTGGCGTGGCGTCTCGCGGCGCGTCGGACGTTTTTATTGTTTACGTAGCGGCGGCGCGTGAAGCGGCGCGTATCATCGCACGCGTAAACACAAACTTATAGCAATATATGATGCTGTTTATAGAGACGCGGGGCGGGAAGAGTGGCGGTGCCCGCCGCTGCGCCCGCGGCGTGCACCGCCGCGTGCAACGGCGGTGCAACTCACTTTTTAACATACAATTTTCTTCTAAAAAAAAAATCGATCATATCATACTCCATTGCGATGGTGACTACGTCTGTGTTGCATGACTACCAAATAGACTGGCAGAAGGTTCCGCCACAGGCATCGCTTCATCGAGAATCGCCGCTGCGTGCGCCGCCGCGATGAACGCCGCGTGAGACGCGGCGATGCCATCCGCGGGCGCCGCCGTAAAACACGCTCCATTTCAAGCAAACGCGTGTAAAATCGCTTCTCCGTAAACACACTCATACAACGCCCTACATTTGAATTTAGTGCGGGCCGCGCCGCCGCACGCGACGCGCGACGCCCCGCGTCTCCGTAAATGAGGCCTTAGGCTTATTTTTTTCGAAGAATTTAATATGGCTGCCGTCTTATTTTATTTGCAACTAGCTGACCCGCGCAGCTCCGCTCGCGCTCTTTTTATCCAGAAACCTTATTGGGCTCCTGCACAACACTTTGCTGAAGATCATGACATGATCAAATGCATAGTTTACGATTTTATAAAAGATATACAGACAAACATTCATTTTTATAATACAGATTTCCAGAACGTTAATATGGGTGTCTATCAAATAAAATGCTTGTAATGTACCTATATGTTTTATGCAAATACAATTTAACTTGAGTAGATTTCATTATTATTGAACTTTAATTTGCCTTTTTATTCTAATATTTAAAACGTGTTTGTGATATAAGATCACATCAACGATGTTACAATTCTTACATGATTATAATAAGGTGACGCGCAGGTGGGAGCGAGCCGCACGCTCTGCGTCATTGTGGAGGAGAAAGTGCGTCCCAGTAGCGTCATACATTTGCGCAAGCGCAGCTCGTTGTGTTGTGTGACAATCTCGTAGGGCCCAAGCCACAAGTGAAGAGAGGTCAAATTCACCCTATTCAATGCTTATTGCATTATGCTATACATACAATATGTAGGGACATCCTGTGCTGACAAAACATATAACACAGTACACACAACAGTAACACAGTATAGGTACAGTGAATTTAATTTACTAACTTTTTTTGCGCTAGTAATTAACGTTCAACACAGGGTCATGATTCGGTATCTTCTTTAGTGCCATCTTCGTTATCGAAACCATAACGATCGAAAAGTAATTGTGTAGGTAGATATATGTCTTTCCTAGTAAATATAAGGATAGTTTTTTCCTTACGCGTTTTGTAATAATTGGAATACGTTGTGCATTCAATTAGAGAGAGGCGGTTGTGAATATTTTTTCTTGAATCCATGTATCACTGTTGGGACCAGCTAAGAGTATCAATAAAAACAATTAATATAAAATTGGCAAACCGTCGACATTTGCACCGCACACAGAATCCTTTTTAGTGGCCACACACTGCGCCTGAGCACCCAGTGACCCAGTATGGCATGCAGTGAAATTTATTAACACCTGATCGTTGCTTAGCGCTATTATTTTGTAATATAAAAATTCATTTATCTATTATTATTGTCTTATATTTTACACTGTATATCTTCTACAAACTAAATGATCGAGCTTTGAAATCGGAGGATTTTTTAAAACTACTTGTTTGGACGACGACGATGACGTACTAGGTGGTAGGTTCCTTGTCCTTTGGAGTTGCTGGACGTTCGGGGTTTAGGCCCTAGGTCCTAGGGCCTAGGACATCGATTGTGTACGGCAGAGAGTCCGAGGAGGACGGCGGCGGGGTTGCGACCCCCGTCCCCGTGAGCATCATGACTGGTTTTCGGGCGGCTTGGCGGTATCCTGCCTACCTAAACTTCTATTTATTGATGACGTGTCGTACGTCACGTACCCGCCCCGCTTGCGCAGGCGCATCACATAGTCAGCGCGCGGATTGACTTGCGACACTTACCTTGCTCTAATTAAGATTACTCATTATTAACAATCGCTAAACAAAGTGTGTTTACGAAATAATTCGCATTCGTCTGCTTCTTGCTTTCTGTTAATTGTAAATGGTGGGAAATATGGTGAAAGTGGAAAAGAATAATAAGCACTCTGATTATGATCAACAGTCTTTTCTAAATTAATTAAAATTGTAAAAATAACTCTAATACTCATTCCAAACAAGAAGAAATACATTGCAAAAAAAATGTGGCTAAAATTTGTGTTCGGTGTTGCCAAGAGTGCGTCAGTCAATAGACCAACCACACCACTCCACTTGGACTTTTTTTTGTGGTATGGTTAGTGGCCAACCTGGGGCCCTATCACCGCCTCTATTAGCAGTATCATCATACTTGACATGTGGTAGAAACGTCAATATATGTAGTTTATAGCTCTGCCACTATCGATCGAGAAAGCAAGGTGAACATAATATTGCTGTTAGAGGTGATGGTACAGGCCCTGGTGTCAGAGTTTTCAAGCAGCCCTTAGGCCTCTGGCTTGGCTTTACGACCTGCCTATATGACAATAGCCGGAACCGACTTTTTACGTGTCTTCCGAAGCACGGAGACGCTCAGTTCAAATGCCACTAAACGGTCACCTATCTAAGGATTGACCTTGCCTGACGCTGCTTACCCAACTGATCGTTTACCGAAGAGTGGTTGCAACTGGCTATGAGCGTCTCACTTGCACTTGGCATTTATATTTAATCTGTGACGTAATAATAATTAATCCTCCTAGCCGATACGACCAAGGACTACTTACAGCTGCGGCCAATCTTATACAAGATCAGTGGGCCTAAAATCCACATCAAGCATTTACTCTAAAATAAATTCATATTTTGCATTTTCAGCAAATTTTTCGCAATTCCTGTAATTTTCGTAAAATGATCACACATTATGATTTCTGATATTTACGCGAATATTACACATAGAAATGAAATTAATTATTAGAAGACCTGAGGGTACCCTAAGACAACTATGACATATGGACAGCTACCAACCACCTCAGTCCGCCCGTGACCATGAATGCTGTAAAGTATTCGAAACGTCGGGTAACAAAAATCAATAATAAACCGCGATATAATCCGTAAAATTAGTTTAATTTCTATGATCACACATTTTAACTTTATCATACTCAATTCATTCATTATAAGTAGCAGCCATATGAATAAAAATAAACAGTTACTTAGGTACTCATATATTCACCGAAAGTGGCCTTTTTATACCTTTAACTATCTACGCGTGAGATATTATCACCTTCACTTGAAGGGTAATCTTATTTATAATGCACTGTACCCTTCACTTGAAGGGTAATTTTATTTATAAGTGAACTGTACCCTTCACTTGAAGTGTAATCCGATTCATAAGTGCACTGCACCCCTCACTTCAAAGGTAATCTGATTTATAAGTACACTATACAGCCACAGATAAAAGTGCACTAGCATACTTAACAAATAAAACCTAGGTCCCATGGGTAAGGAACCGTCCAAGTAGGTACCACGGATATTCTACTGCCAAGTAGCAGTGCGCAAACATTTCTGTGTTCCGGTGTGAAGGGCACTGTATCTGGGGAACTTGCCGGGCTCACGAGACTTAGTAAATAATGTTTCGGGTGACGAGCAACAGTGCAACTGTCTATAGGCTGCCATGCTCCTTACCATCAGGCGAACGTCTTGCCTTAATTTTATCATCTTACTCTTCTATTCTTTCTTCTAACCGTGCGGTGTCCGGGTAAGAATAGCACCATCTCATTTCCTCCCGTTGGGTGTCCGTAAAAGACGACTAAGGAAGGGGAAAGGGGGCTTTCTAAGGACCTTTGTTCAGCTGTGGTAGTCCACAAAGCCTAAAGTAGTCTTTAGCTGCTGCTGATGATGATGATGATTCTTCTATAATAATAATAATAAAGTTAAAGAAGATAAGTTTAATAGAAAAATATGATGATAATATTGGCTTACGACGGACCGATTTAGTGCAGGTGTAGTCGGCGACCCTCGTGTCGGGTTCATTGACTCCAGTTGCCTTGGCATAGATCAATCACTATCCAATCATTCGATATTAGATCGAGTACGGTTACTCGTTTTTAGGGTTCCATACCTATATATTTAAGGAACATCGATATAATAATGATAAGATTCTTTATTTAAGTAACTAAGACTCACAAACAAAAACAAAAAGGTATAACTTACTTCTAATTACCATAGTCAAATACTCCATCGATACGTAAATCATCACCGCACCAGACCATGGGATATGAAACTACTGGAATAGGTTTAGATCGCACGTACCCAATCTCAAGGCAACTGAAAAAATAAATTCTTTTAATGGGGCCCAAATGGGGCTACAAAATTTGCAGCCCCATTTGGGGCTCATTACAGAGTGAGACTACCATGTCAAGTGGGATATCATATGAAAGGGTTTCATTTGCACATTTCAAAACAGATTTTTATTTTGGTGTAATTTTGTTGCGTAATTTTTGGCTTAAAAGCAAAAATGACAAGAAAACCTTATCTCCGAAGTTTGTGGAGGGAAGAATCTGAAATAATTACAGTTGATAATTATATGTCTATCAATATTTTACGGGAAAAATTAAATAATGTTTCTAAAAAAATCAAACCACAAAACTAAGTTTGTTTGTAGAGGTTTTTTTAGGATTGCTAAAAAATTGTACTAAAGTACGGTCGCCGAGCAGAATTAATTTGGTACGTTGACCTGTCATTACCTGTCTCTGTTGCTCTCGGGCAAAATATATTGTGTCGCGCTCGCACAGATGCAATGACCGCGCGGCTGCATCTGTGCAAACGTGACGCAACAACACATCCCACCCAGGAGTGACAGAGACAGGTAATGACATGTCAACGTACCAAATTCTTCCTGCTCGGTGACCGTACTTTAGCACAGTTTTTTAGCACTCCTAAACAACCCTCGACAAATAAACTTAGTTTTGCGGTTTGATTTTTTTGTTAGACGGTTAGTAAATTAACTTTAATACGCCCAAAGAAGGTGTGGAACCCTCGGTGCGCGAGTCCGACGTGCACTTGACCGGTATTTTATTTTTGTTTCTTGAACATTACCTAATACATGTATGTATTACTTACAGCTATTTTATTATAGGTACTTTTTGCAAAATGTGTCGACTGAACGTATTAATATGTACAACATTGCCCCTTCAGGAACAAGGTGCTAGGTTTTACCATTAAAATATGGAAATGCAAGGCTACCTGTGACCTGTTACGGATTATATTTTGGAAAGCCACACCACTAAGGCCAACCACTACTCACTAGCCCTGTGCGAAGGCACTTAGTAATACATAATAATGGAGATTGTTTAAAACTTGATTAAAGACAAGGACATAATATCACGTTTGTACCGCCCGCGTCCAATCGGATCATACGGTCATATCATCAATCAATAAGCTCGTGAATTTTACGCATCTGCAATAAATAATATTACTTATATCCTACAAAATAACGCACCCGGCCGTGAAATCTTAAAAAAAAATATATTTTATAGTCATAGTTTCTTATTTTTAAAAGATTCCTTTTTTAGAACGAGCATTCTTTATCACATTTTACAAGAAAAGTTCCATTCTGCTGATTTATCGTATTATCGCGTCCCCGTATTACATATAACGGAAATAAGGATCTATGTTGAGATGGCTTGATACTTGATATTCTAGACAGTAATCTATGTATTGTAAATCTGTATTTTCAGCCCCTATTTATTGTGTATACAATTTAGTTTAAAAATATTTATTCATACTTCATGCACATAGTACATAGATGGACTTAATGCCTGAGTCATTCTCTACCGGTTATGGTAGTGCAAGCAAACCAAGTAAAACGATATTTTAATCACTCATAAATTATGAAATAAATAAAACAATACATACATAACATACTGCGAATATAAACGAAAATTAAAATAAGTAATTTACATATTAAAATACATAATAATAATAATAATATTATCTTGGGACAATCCACACACGGTCATCCGATCCCAAACTAGGCAGAGCCTGTACTATGGAAACCAGACAACTGATACTAATACTTATGTACTTTTTTTTTTGTAAATACATACTTAAATAGATAAACAACACCCAGACACTTGGCGGGAATCGAACCCACGACCCATCGGTTAGCAGGCAGGGTGTCTGACCACTAGACCAACGGGCCCGTCAAACACACATTAAAAAACACTTGTATTCAAAGAAATCCAACATTTGTTCTTATAATAATAGATATAATTTTTCTTAATAATTGTCAACAATATGCCAACTCTCGTTATTAGGTTCGTAATTTAAACTAAACAAATAACTAGATATAGCATGGAAGTAGTGTTGTTCTCTTAAGGATATCTATACTTATAATAAAACTGTAACAGGTCCAATTCTGTACATTGAAGATATTTTGAAAATTATATTTGTAGGGCATTCTATAACCGATACTGAGGCCGAAAATGTATTTTTTTTAATTTTTGTCTGTCTGTCTGTCACGGCTGCGCATCACGCCGAAACTACTGAATGGATTCAAATGAAACTTGGCATGATTTGAGATCTTACTACGAGGTAGGACATAGGATACTTTTTATCCCGTAATCTAGCACGGTTCTTTTGGGAGAGGGGATTAAAGTCAAAACGGGTACTTGGTTATACGCTTGGTCCGATTTTATAAATTTTTCTTCATAATTATAATTAATATTAGTAAGGGAACACTCATAGAGTTGTTATCAAGGTTTTGTAATCGATCGGGTTAAGCAACGTGAGGTAAGGTCATTAAATAGATGGGTGACCGTTAAACGCCATTTGAACTAAACGGGTCCGGGCTTCGGAGAGCAAGTAAAAAGTGGCTCCCAGTTTTTAACCGACTATAAAAAAGGAGGTTATGTATTCGATGTGAATATCTGTTATTAAAATTTTAGTTAACGTAAAAATAGCGCAGGCAGAGCTGCGTGGGTCAGCTAGTATTAAAATAAATCTAACTTTTATTCTTATACTAATAATTAAATTTTTTCTTAAAAGTTATGTTATTGCCAATTATATACCAACTCTCGTTATTAGCTTCGTAATTTTAACAAAACAAATAACTAGATATACCATGGAAATAGTGTTGTTAAGGTTATATATAAGTATATTATATATAAGTTAAGGATATAATTAAATAAATCTATGAATATTAAATTTAAGAAAACAATATTGAACATGAACAATTACTTTTGCAGTGGAAGACGCGAGCGGCCGGTACCCCTCCATGTTCTACTGGGGCAACAACTACTGGACCGGCTCGCTGGAGCTCTGCCGGACCCTCAACGAACAGGAGCCGCCGCCAAGGAAACACAACAGTACGTTTATTTACCTAATAGATATAAGACAATCGACCGCGTTCTTGCGTGATGAGGAGATTGCGACAGGCAAGTGGGCATGGAATCGCACTAATGTACAGCCAATTTAATAGATCACAATTGACATCTGTCAGTTTATTTGTTTTGTCCTTGTTTATGTCCCACGTTGGTCACGGGCCTCTCCTCAAGATCAGGGGGCTAAGGCCATTCACCACGCTGGCCAAGTGCGGGTTGGCGGACTTTACACGTCATTCGAAAGCTAGTTAGGCTTTCTCAGACATGCAGGTTTCCTTACGATGTTTTCCTTCACCGAAAGCTAGTTACAATCACACAAAGACGACCCGCACATGATTAAATAAAGAAATCAGAGGTGCGAGCCGAGGTTCGGATCTTTTGGGCACTTATAGATTAACAGTTTTGTAGGGGTACAAGTATCTTAATTAAGTAAAAAATATCATCAAAAGGCACCCGAACTAGGAGATTCCTGTATCTCAGGTACCAATAAACCCCAAAGTAGATACACTACTGTAAAGTTGTATGTACGTACGTACGTTATTGAAAAAAGTTAAGAAATTGTGCTTTTAAAAAAAAAAATTATGCCCGCCAAATTTTGATGAAGTGTCAAATGTAATCTATTGAATTGGCCCTACTTTAGTGTTTAATATTATATGTTGCCGGTCGCGGGTGAAGATTATGTTACTTGTTTCCCAATGTCGGTCAAGTGGAGGCAAGAAATCGTGAGAGGGATCGTAAAAGGGTTATTAAACTGTAAGCTTCATTAGGCAGTATTGCAATCGAGAGTCGTAAGATGCAAATACTGCGCGGGCCGGAGCCTCATTGAGACGTTACATATGGACTATACATACATAACGATTACCATAATGTCATAACACGATTATATAAGAATAAATTAAATTGATATATTTTATGGGTACAGCGGGAATATTTACTTATAAGGGGTCATCCATTAATCACGTGATGTTTTTTAGCAACTTTTTAACCCCTCCCCCCCCTCCTGGTGATATTTCGTGATTTTTTCGGAACCCCTCCCCCCCCTTTCGAGCCTCACGTGATTGATGGACGACCCCTAATTGGATCAGCCCAACTAGTACAAATAGTGCCACTTATCGTATATCAGGGATGGCGAACCAATGGCACGCGACACAATATTTTGAGCACGCCACAGATCAAAAGTTCATTACGCACTGAGAAAAAAATGCTTCTATTAAGAAACCTTAAAACAAGAAAATATACGGGCTGAGTATTTTGATTTTCCCAATCATCACAAAGTTAAAATTATTTGACGGCACGTCTATGGCTTTATTGAACATCCAATATACCCATCC
Organism: Furcula furcula; assembly: GCA_911728495.1. Lineage (NCBI taxonomy): Eukaryota > Metazoa > Arthropoda > Insecta > Lepidoptera > Notodontidae > Furcula > Furcula furcula. Next base: position 2,105,254 of record OU452243.1, read on the forward strand.
ACGCCCATTTATTTTGAAAAGTTCATTCTCTGTCTTTCTGACACAGAATCGTTTCTTTGTATATACGCTTTACGCAACCGGAAATCTTCAATAGGTCCCCGGGACCCTGCAGGCAGTCAATCGGGGGGTTTGTGGGATTCTTACTCTCAAGAATATCGGCACATGAAAGTCTGAATCGCCACCGTCCACAGTAGCGGTTTAGCCCAAACGTCTAGCGGCTCCGAGAGTCATGATCTAAACCTAGTTTATTTCAGAAAAAAACCTAGAGCTTCAAATTATTCGATTGGTGTGTCAGATATCACCACCTGGCCTGGTTTTAATATCATAAATCAATATTATGTCAATGGATATCTGTATACATTTAAAGGCATCAGGGCCTTCAGGTATAAAGGTTAAGACACACATCCGGTTGTTTAAAATTGTACATTCTTAAAATAGATTACAAGCTGGGTCAAGGGTTGCTTTACATCACTTTCTACGGTCCGCCGGCCTCGGTGCAACCTCTCACCGCCCAGCAGACCAACACCTCTAGAATATTCCTTGGTAAAATACCAGCCCGCAACACACTCAAAAACCTTGCGTTTTAAACAAACTTATTACGGTATCTTGCATATTAAAGGTTAAATTGAAACTTAATGTATTTGGGTTAATTAGTAAAATGTAATAAGAATTTAATAAAAAAATGCGTAAGTATGTGTCCATGGTTAGGTTAGATTATTCTTTTGTATTATACCTGACTAATGTAACGTAAACTAATTGCGAAAATATACCAGGTCTGCACGACCGCAGTGTCATATCTGAATCCTCCAAGGAGCAGTGTGTTAACATTGTTGTTGGGGCCCTGTAGCTAGCTAAATTAGGGTTAAAAAGGGTAGTCGTGCTGACCCGTCGAACTACAGACCTATCGCAATCACTTCCGTAATCTGTAAGATTATGGAACGTGTATTAAATGCCCAACTTCTCGGCTACCTAGAAAGTAATGATCTCCTGTGTGGTCGTCAATTCGGCTTTCGCCGAGGTCGATCTACAGGGGATCTCCTAGTATTTGCCACTCAGTTTTGGGGCGAAGCCATCGAAAAGCATGGTGAAGCATTAGCAGTATCACTGGATATCACGAAGGCTTTCGACAAGGTTTGGCATGAAAGTCTGCTTAGCAAGCTTTCTTCATATGGGTTACCTGCTAGACTGTGCGCGTGGATCTCCGATTTTCTGAGTGAGCGTTCAATTCGAGTGGATGGCTGCTCATCTGAACTTAAGGCCATCAATGCCGGAGTTCCTCAGGGGTCTGTTCTCTCTGCTACGCTTTTCTTGCTGCATATAAATGACATGCTCGGACCCGGTATCTACGGGTATGCAGATGACAGCACAGTAACAGAGAGATACGTGTCCGATCCACGGGCTAGTAAGGCCACAATCGAGTCTCTCAGAGAGAGTATGGTGGAACGGTTGAATTCAACGCTGCAGTCTGTATACGAATGGGGAATCGCAAATAGGGTTGAATTCAATGCCTCTAAAACACAGGCCTGTCTCTTTTCTGCCAAGAAACATCCTTTTCTGCTTGATCCTGCGTTTTGTGGTGTATCTATACTGACATCCAACCATCTAGATTTGTTAGGTCTCAATTTATCCTCCGACCTTAATTTCGGACGATCCATTGAGTCAAAAGCCAAAATATCTGCTAAAAAACTTGGTATCTTGAATAAGGTGAGGCGGTATTTCACAAAGGAACAGCTTTTGATTCTTTACAAAGCTCAGGTTCGACCCTGCATGGAGTGCTGTTCTCACCTGTGGGATGGCTCTGCGAAATATCAACTTGACTCTTTGGATTCGCTAGACAGACGCGCTCGCAGGATAATTGACGATAACGACCTAACGAATGAAAAACTGCAACAATTGGATCATCGTCGCCTAGTTGCATGTTTATCGGTTTTTTACAGATTCCACGGTGAATGCGCTCAAGCACTTTTTGACCTTGTACCACCATCCCCTTTCTTTTACCGGACTACCAGGCGCCGGCAGGGTCTCCACCGCTTTGTCGTTGACACTCCAACTTGCCGCACTAAGCGTTTCGCTTCTTCTTTTCTCATGCGCACGGCCATGCTGCTGCGGAATACCCTCCCGGACAACGTTTTCCCTGATAAATATAACTTGGGTGTATTCAAGTCTAGAGTGAACAGGCATCTTATGGGTAAGCGCGGTCCATCCTAGACCACATCTTCACTTACCATCATGTGAGATTGTGGTCAAGCGCAAACCTATTATTATAAAAAAAAAATTACAGTGGTCCCCGGTGAAGATACCAGTGGTCACAGTGGTAATACTTATAGACTTACTGTTTACAACACCGAGACGCTAGGTAATCTACTGCCCTTCTTTATGGTAAGGGCTTAGGTCATAGTCCACCACGCTGGCCAAGTGCGAGTTGGCGGACTTCACGCGTCATTCGATAACTATGTAGTTAGACTTTCACAGACATGCAGGTTTCCTCACGATGTTTCCCTTCACCGAAATCTAGTAACAATCGCACACAGACGATTCGCACATGATTAATTAAAGAAATCAGAGTTGCGAGATGGGGTTCAAACCTGCGCACCTTGTTTCCAAGGTGCCACATTTACATACATTATGTATAATATCTGAAAATCTCAGAGTCACTGTCAAATATTGGATATGTGTTCAAAACGCATTAAATTATTAAACTACACTCAATTATTTCAATTTAAGTACAAGTTTGTAACATACAGTTTTTTCTAAAAGTAGTTGTATCATTATTGGTAGTTTTTGTAAAAAAAACACACGATTAATTAACTCGACACAATAATTAAGTTCAATTTCACAAGTAACAAATGACTTGCATGTTGGTTACAGTGTGGTTAAAATATGTTTACACAATTTTTCGCGAGGCACTATTACCAATCGCGTTGTGCAAAACTTACTAAAACCTAGTACTGAGTGCATTTAAAATACGCGTTGATGTCTTTTGTATTACGGCCTCCTGACGCGGTCCGGCCTAGCAATTTTCGAGCTAAATTGAATATTATTATGATTTATTGCTTATTCGTTATCTATCTACATGGCCCATACAATAAGGATTCATTACAAAGATTTTTAATAATAACTTGAGAACTGTTAGTGGATTATATTTATATCTTATTTTCAGGAACATCGTCTTGCTTGTTTCCAAGTTCCATTCAAACATATGCACAGTTTGGCTCAACTCTTTATACATTATACAATGTGTATAATGTGTAAAGGGTTAGTTAGTTAGTTAGTACAATGATGGAAAATTAGTCAAGCCGGTCTGATATCTTCGCCAAAACGGGGTTTGGGCTGGCCTGAACCAAACTCCAATAATAATAACAGTGTTTTTGTGTTTCTTTCATAGTTGCTTTGTTGCAGACAGCGGGGGCTCAGCGATATTCTCGGACTGGCGGGAAGACGTGTCCATGGCGGGCTTCGGTCCCCCCTTCCCTACCGCGTTTTACGTGGCTCGAGTCACCGTCACTACCGATCTCGCTGAGATTGTCAAAAATGTGAGTAACAGTAAGGACATTTTATGAAGTACGTATACAGGATATGACGCGTATAAAAGTAGGTATGAAAGGAAGTCTAAAAGATTATGGTGACAGACGGTGAAATATTCTGTACCTCGAGTGTATACAGATACAGAAGTTTATTTGTAAAAACATAGGTATTTACATAGTTCGCTATGTTTTGCCTTATAGACATACAAATATGTAGGTGCGTAGCAGCAGCATGCAAATAAATTTATAATTAGTACATAATTCAAAATGAAGTTATACAATGTCAAATAAGAATTCAATTATTAATGTCAATGTTAAAGTTAAGTACATAGTCAAATAATGAAATATAAATTAGATAATCTTAATAATTAGTAGTGAAATATATTTCTATTCAAATTGGTCATTAAGAAACTCGTCTACTGTGTAATAGGATTTATTAATTCAGAAATATTTTTTTTAACTGTACTATCACGTATGTTTGACGTTCAAATGTATGGAAACGTAAACAGCGCCTCTAGCGGCAATTAGGGTAAACAAAAAATACGAGTGTGTTTCAATTTTATTTAACGCGTAACATGCGTTTTATTAACGTAACCATCTCATTATCGTTTATCATTGGTTTTAGGCATTTTTGCGAGTGTATGTTATTTTGACAGCTCAGACGGTTTTAACCTAAACTGAAAAGTTAAGTTATCTAAACATGCTCACTTGTATTTAGCCAGTGACAACGATACGATACGTACACTGGTGGCGTAATCTGCCACGTTATATGAACGAATTAATGTTTTGAATTTCTAATATTTGCATTTTTACATGATTTGTATTTACATAATATATTTGTATCGGCCTGGAAATTAATATTAAACTACTTTATAGACCCGTGGTATGCTATTCTTACCCGTGTCTGGGTAACAATTTATAGCACCCATCCATCTCGTTCCGCCTCTAATGGTTACCCCATTAGAGGCGATTAAGGGAAAACAAGAAGACGCGCAGCAGCGTCTTTGTATATGTTTGCCTACCACCTATACCTACTGCGACCCGCTCTCATCTAAGGGTGACACCTTTGTTTAGGGTGAACGTCTTTCGGCTGATAATGTACAAGGACCAGATGACTGCGTGTGGATTTGGAAATAAAATTATTTTTCTCTATAGTATTCCTGTTTTTCAGTATGAAAAGCTGGCTGTGAGCTGGAGTAATAACTAACTAGGCTTAAAAGACTTAATAACTAAGCACTTTTGGAGGCATATCGTTTGTCCAGCGAAGGGCCACAGGCCCTGTAGCTAATTTGTCATTCTAGAATACGAAACGAGAATAGAAAACAAATATATGGGAATGACATATCTCTACACCTGACTTAGCGAACTGATATGTATGTTCTAGTATTAAAAAACGTATGTCTTGTCCATCAGCGACGTACCCTGCACCTGGGCGTATGTTTGCCGGCCGCTTGCTCCCACGCGGCCGTGGGCTCCCTGATAGACGCCGTGCAAGCACCACTCCTGCGGCAAACCGTGGCTGCGGTGCGCTCCCCAGGCCGCAACGAGTACAACTACATCGAAGACCCGACGTTCAGAGTACTTCTGTAAGTATTCTTATATAGCTGACGAGTATTCTACATATTATTATGTAATATTACTAGCAATTCCCTGCGGCTTCGCCCGCTATTGTTTTTTCCATACAATCTTTACCAACACCTAGTGCACCCCTGTTATTAAAAATTTGCGAAACACGTATTTATTTTATTTATATAATCTTTTCTCGGTCCAACGGTTTGGCGTAACGTAGGTACAGACGTTAATAAATCAGTCAGTCAGGATAATTAATTTTATGTGCATAGATTGCCCTGGCATTAAACAAAGTTACCACTTCGCAAAGTTGTTGATCCTCGCAGAATTCAGACCCGCAAACTCCGGAGTGTATAGCGATCTGTTTCACACCGCGAACGATTTCGATGACAGAAGCCCTGCCAGCGAAAGCCTGATAGATCGATTGATGGTGATGATGAATTATCAAAATGAAACTAAACATAAATACTTTATCACCGTTGTCATGTGAATATACCTACGCTGTCGCTGAACGTTTGGGGTGTGGGCCCTTGACGTCCATTGGGTAAGGCAGCGAGCGACTCCAAGGAGGACGGCGGCGGGGTTGTGATTCCCGTCCCCGTGAGCACCGAGTCTGGTACCCAGGGGCTATCAGGCGGCCCTCGGCGGCTTAGTGGCTCCTGGTGCAGATTCCACCAGAGAGCCCAGGTGTCGCATGTGCTGATGGGACACCAGTAATAATTCCACATACCCCGGTTAACCTCCACAGGTTCCTGGGACGAGAAGGTCTCCCCGCGAGAACAAAAAAAAAGGCCATAAATGCTAGGTTAGACCACAATCCCACGTGGTGGTGATGGTGATTTGTTTTGTTTTGTTTTGTATTGTATAATAGCATTTTAATAAAATAACACAAGCACAATGAGACTGCCGAACTTAACGGAATATACTAACAAATAGCAATTTCCTGCGGCTTCGCCCGCTATTTTTTTTACAAAGTTTACCAACCCCTAACGCAGCCCCAAAGGTTGTTTTTTAAAATTCGTGAAACACATATTGATTTATTTTATTTAGAGAATCTTTTCAGTAAATTTCAAGTCAATCGAACCATAAAATAATACGTTTCATACAAATAAAAACACCCCATTTAACCCCTTTAGGAGCAGAATTTTCATAAACCCTTTCTTAGTGGATGCTTACGTCATAAGAAAAACTTACTGTCCCAGCTTTCTAGGTCCAGCAGTTTGGCCAGTGTGTTGATGAATCAGTCAGTCAGGACAAGTAATTTTATATGTATAGATATGCGACATCACATACTCCTTTTCTTGCAAATGGTCGCGAGATTCATGTGTTTAGGCGTTTACAACTTATAACAAAAATATACCTCCTATCTATATATATATATATTAAATATATCTTCTTCTTCTTCTAATATATAAAAATCTCGTGTCGCGGTGTTTGTGGTCACCCTGCTCCGAAATGGCTCGACCAATTTTCAGTTATTTTAATTATATAACCTAATGAGATTTATGTTAACAAGACGTGAAACGCAAATTGTAAACAGCTGTACAGTCTCAAAAACATGGTTAGTGCAAATTGTGAAATTGTTAACAGTTCTATTACGCACTCATTGCGAAAACTGTAACTCAAACACACTCGAGTGACGAGACACAAGAGCTGTAATACTTTATGTGTACGTATTTACACGCCGCGCCCTGCCCTGCTAATACCACGTGCCAGCCACCAGCAGCCGTGACGTGCACCAGCTGATCGCAGTACAGGTGGAAGATAAATCTAAAAGAAAGACGCTGCTGCCCGTCTTCCTGTTCTCGCTTAGTCGCCTCTTACGACACCCAACGAGAGGAGATGGGGGGATGCAATTCTAACCCGACACCCCGCGGAGATCGATCTTATCGTCTAATAGAACAATATTGTTTATAACTTCATATCAAAGTAACTTCTATAACGATATAAACATGATTAGGTAGACAAGATTTGAGCAGCCAAAGAATTAGGGCCCAGGATGATCGCCTTAAGGGCTCCCACACATAACTGCGATGCGATGCAAATTCGTATCGCACATAACTGCGATACGAATTTGTATCGAAAATTCTTTTGTTTCTCGCAGATATTTACGATGCGATGCGAATTCACAGATATATGTGGGAGCCCTATGGTCTGCCCGTCTAAGACATTATTTATTATGTTTCTAAGACCCGATACTCAGGCTAGATGACTAAAAAAATCTATTTAGTCCATCGATTTAGATTAGCAAAAAATTTTGGACACGTATTCTTTCTTTGGTCAATTAAACAAAAAATGACGAATATATAGTGCGTTGAAATTCCGCATGACGTCATGCCTGTATTCATTTTTTACTGAGGCGTGACGTCACGAGCCCTGAGACGTGACGTCATAGAGGGGTTGCCGTAATCCCCAAGCTGGGCAGGCGGCTTAGGGATCGTAGTATCAGTGGTAGGCTCAGGTGGTAGGTGATCCAACAGAAAGACGCTGTTGCCCGGCTTCTTGTTTTCCCTTAGTCGCCTCTTACGACACCCAACTGCAGCAAATGGGTCGGTGCTGTTCTTACCCGGACACCCCACTCCCATCTAGTATAGAATGTCTCATTCTTAGAGCATTAAACCAAATGCTCTAAGGTCTCATTGGATTGTGAGAGGTTTATAGGAAGAGAGAGTTCACTTGTGTCTACGCAAGCGCTAGTGCACTATAATATCTCCCGCGTAGATGGCTGGTCTTGTGAAAGATTGGCCGCTGTGGTCGTATCCGCCAGGAGGACATTATTATAATAATTCTAATTGACGTGTTATTTCCAGAGCCGTTTGCTGCATAGTAGGCGCCCTGCTGGTCGCTGCGACGGCATATGACATGAAGTTATCCCGTGACGTGCGCAAGAGCAGGCAGCGCGCAGCCAACATCACAAGCACGGGTGGCGCGCGTGCAGACCTGCGCCTCGACATCAACGGCATTGAAGGCATCAACGTAGCGAATGGTATAGTGTACCCCACTTACCTGTGACCTGTCAGTGTCGCCACTGTCTATGCAAATACGTCAAACTGATCGTAATTTTCATGAGAATAGAAAGATAAGTTGGTCAATCTGTAAGCACCTGATTTGCTTCATTTTTAATAAAAACAGCTAAGGACTGGAATAGTTTGCCGACGTCGGTTTCTCCATCCGATTATAATGTGGGTGTCTTCAACGCTAGAGTGAATAAATAGACTTTTAATAAGCTAGTGTGCTTTACCATCCTTTATTGCGTCGCCGCTTTCCATCAGATGGGACTGCAGGGGTGCACTGGTTAAAAATAACTTAAATTTCGAGACATCGTAAGTGCGGTCGCGGTCACGAACAACAACCTTTGGGTCGATAGTCGCTTGAACGTGCCAGCCCAAACCACGTGCGGGTGGGGTAGGCACCCGTAACGTCATGTCCGGTGAAGCTGTAATGGCCATCTGCGGACAATAGCGTCTACCATCCTCAAAAAAAATAAAAAATAAAAGAAACCCGTAACGTCGCACAGTATGAAAAATGACCCAAAAAACGGTCGTTTGTAAAATCGTTTGAACGACGCGTCGTTCAAACGATTTTACTTGAAAACTGGTACAGCGTTCGTGACCGCGATCGTACACACTGTAGACCGTGGCCGTCGATTGCCACAAAAGTGTTGCCTTCCAATCACTACAAAGCCGCCGAGAGATTATTGATTCGTTGCTTGTTGCAGGAAAGTCCATGTACAACGTTAACAACAACATAGCAATCAATAGCAACACGAGCGAGGAGCAACTGACTGCCGAGACCGCCTCCACAGACGAACTCAAACTAGGTCAGTTTAACCTAGAATCTGTAGTTATTACCGATAATAATAACACATACCTCATCACCAGCCGGAAGACGTCCACTGCTGGACATAGGCCTCCCCCTTCGAACGCCAATTGGCTATTTGCATCCACCGGTTACCTGCGACGCGCACAATGTCGTCTGTCTACCTAGTGGGAGGCCTGCCTACGCTGCGTCTTCCAGTTCGTGGTCGCCACTCAGGAAGGTTCTCCGAGCGATGTAGCCTGCCCATTGCCACTTTAAATTGCATATTCTAAGAGCTGTGTTGGTGACCTTGGTTCTTCGGTGAATCTCATTACGGATTCTGTCGCGCAAATAAATTCCGATCATATCTCTCTCCATAGCTCGTTGTGTGACTCTGAGCTTCTCTAAAAAGCCAGCAGTTAAACACATACATACACAAGAATAATTGTCAGCATTGGGAGAATTGCTGGTGGGGTATCCGGGTAAGAATAGCACCTATCCATTGCCTCCCTCTGGGTGTCCGTAAGTGGCGCCTAAGGGAAAACAAGAAGACAAGAAGAAGCAGCGTCTTTATTTTAGATATACTGCGATCCTCAAGACAAATGCCGATCGTGGGGATTATGGCACTGCTCCCTTTTATGGGGGAGGCCTTAGTTCAGCAGTGGACACTGCTCATGATGATGACACAAGCATAATAATAATACATCAAGAACAGGCAGTTCCCCTTTTCATAATCATCTTCACCAGCCGGAAAACGACCCCCGCGGTCATCTGATCCCAAACTAGACGGAGCTTGTACTATGGCAACAAGACAACTGATACTAATACTTATAAGTACCTATAACTTTTGTGAATACATACTTAAATGGATAAATAACACCCAGACACTTGTTGGGAATCGAGCCCATGCGGTGCCTACCTAACCACTAGTCCAACAGGCCCGTCAAAAATAAGGAAATATTTATTCGGTAAAAAATGATGACCTGTCAGACCCCATACTAGATTTCTAGAAATATTGGTATACAGTAGTGACTGTCGTCGACGCATTTATCTTCGACGAAACGAGAGCGTTTATCGTCAACGATAAACCGGTTTATAAAACAGTATAAGTATTATTATTAGACTAGTTTATACTGTTCAGTAAAAGTTTAGTAGTCGAAGTTCAGAGGCTACTTACGTATTTCATCGAGTTTTAAAGCAGTAAACCAACATCGAGTTCACTGATGAGTCTATCCTTAGATTTTATGGGTGGACCGTAAACTGGTTTATTGGTCGAAGCTATAATAACAGTCGAAATAAACTATTTAAAAAAAAATAAAAACCGACTTCAAAGTAAATTATCTAAAAAGCATAAAATAACGAAAATATATTGAAGTCGGTGCTAGCACATCATGTTAAGTAACACTAGCACCAGCTGACACCGACTTCAATATATTTTCGTTATTTTATGCTTTTTAGATAATTTACTTTGAAGTCGGGTTTTTTTTTTAAATAGTTTATTTAACACTTTTTAGTGACTTATTTTACCAAAATAGGTATCAGCACTATCACGCAACTCGAACGTCTACGTTACAGTAACTTACTGAAAACATAAAAAATTTATATCTCTTAAACTACTGGACCGATTTTGATGAAACTTGTACTCTACCCTAAGTTGAAAAATACTCTAACTATTGCAATAATAATTTTCAAAATCGGACTTGTAGTTTCTGAGAAATCCGTGGACAAACCTACATATATACATACATACATACATACATACACTCATAAAATTTGGTAAATTTGTTTAGAAGCCCACATAGACTAACATATATTAATATTACGCATTTTTATCAATATTACATACATACGCGTCGAATAGAGAACCTTCTTTTTGAAGCCGGTTAAAAAACAGTTTGTTAATTCAACGCCCACCCCTATACACTTGGGGTCTGCCAATAAGGTTCTGCCCATTTTTTAATACTTATCGACTGAAATTCGTTTCCATAACACAGCTCTGCCTTTATTTATTCAATACACAATTAAAACACGTCAATATTTTACTTTTAACTCATTTTCAATGCGGGACGCATTTATAGTAGCAGAAAACAACTGACTGCCATGCCATTCAATATTTTAAAAAAAACATTAAACATCATTCAAAGTTCTTTTTTTATTAGTATTTTAAATAAATCAAACTAATCTACCATATGATCCTCGGTTTCTATAATCGATAGAATCTCATAGTTGTTATAAGAATCAATTTCAAAAATTGGTTCTTGTTTCACATTCGTCACTGTGGCATTACTGAATCTTGGAGCATCTTCATTTTCATCAATGCCTGGCTCACTTTAAATTATTTCAGCGTCTTTCGAACAGTTAGCAAGTAACTGGTCTTCACATTTGATAAAGATTTCGTCAAGCACGTTAGACTTCGTGGTACATGGATCTTCTGATTCTCCTTCATTAGATAATTGGGAGTTCATTCGCAGTAACTTCTATTCTTCCAATATGTCACTCACAGTATTTTAAGAGACTCCCGTAGCTTATTTCATTCTCTCTCAAAAGATAACAACACAAGAACGCAAAATTGATATAATAAATATTAAAGTAAGTGAGCGACGTTGTATTTAAGTTTCTATAAGCAAGCCTGGTTATCCCATATAGCGCTTTTTGGTAGCCGTTACGAAACAACTCGACACTTTCGTGTCGACACTGATTCATTCTAGTAACATTTTCTGGTCGCCGAGTCGACTTTGTTCCGTCGCTGCGACTAAAAATGGGGAACAGTCGACACAGTAACATTTGGTTTTAAAGTTACGTCACAGTGTGGTAACATTGTTCTTAGTCTGCGACCACTTCTCAGAAATCATTCGTTCTTTCATGGTTCCTTCATTCAATTTTTGTTTAGTGAAGTGAAGTTTTAAAATGAAAAAATTAATAAGAAGAAAAAGTTATCGGCCATCATTGTTTTGTCAACATAAGTTTTTATTACTAAATTACTTGGTTTTTATCGTTCAAATAGAGGTGGGAAAGGAAATTCATTGTGTAATTTGTTGAAATAGTTTGAAATTTATCAACGCGCCATCATATTAATGTAATTTCACCTGTGTAGTACAATGTAAACAATATTTTTACTGACAAATCTTTACATTCCCAGAGCTTGGAAGCTTTTGCTTTAATAGATTAATCTCTTTTAATACTTACTATATATTATGGAACCAAGAATAAAACCATAAAGTTGGTAAATAATTGGATAAAACATTTGTATTTAAAGAAAATATTTAAGTCACAACTGGTCACTAAGTTACGAGACTGTGTCGACATATGTCGACGCAAAATCAGAAGTAGTTATAAAGTTACCGAATTTACAAAATGGTATATTGTTTCCAGCAATTCTCAAACTTTTGGAGGCCATACAAATAAAATGACGACTACAAGCAAATGTGGTGGCAAGTGTGGCAAGTGGTGATCAGGATCTAATCGATTTCTAAATGAATCATCAGTACGCAAAGGCATGTCCGTTCTGGGAAAACTCATATGCTGACCTCTTCTATGTTCTCCGATTACTGTACATTTCATGCATCCGTGGTAACTGTTAAACCCCACAGTACCTGAAATAAAAAATATCACGAAATACTTATATATTACATTATTTAAAACGCACCGTACCTCCACTCCGGTACACTACTTATATATTTAATTTTGCATTCACCTTTTATAAAGCACCTCGCAGGTGTATCACATATAAAGCAACGAATTTTGATGGTAACTATTTGCTTTTGAACCAGTAATCTATCATGAAGTAACTTTAAGAGCTAAAAATATGTACTTACTTGGAGGTAGATTTTCTGGAACCATTAATTTGTTTACTTTTCTGTAGAAAGTTGATGTGAGACGTGTGCGTTTCGGATTTTTACTCATTTTTAACCGACTTCAAAAAAGGAGGAGGTTCTCAATTCGTCTGTATATATATATTTCTTTTTTTTATGTAGGTTCGCGCATAACTCCGGCAATTATGAACCGATTTGAAAAAATCTTTCTTCCATCCATTCTTCAATCCATTGATTTGGTCCCATAAAAAAATTATTGCTTAGTAATAAGTAGTTCATGAAAAAACAAGTATGGTGACTGCGCCCTGAGAGCTGCAAGAAAGCCTATATAGATGACTTTATGTCGCTTTTTAAGGACAAAAATGGTCATAACTCTGGCAAATATTTACCAATTTCAATGATTCTTTTTTTATTCGAAAGAAGAAACTACTGTATTGAATCTGTATGAATTTTATTACAACCGGATAAGAACTTCCTGGAGGACCATGAACAATGTGGAGGAATTTATCTGGTAAAAACCAAAAAACTGATGTTCTCCATTACATTGCTCTGACAATTATGAACCGATTTCGATGATTCTTTTTTTATTCGAAAGAGTAAACTACTATGATGTTTCCATGCAAATTTCATTACGACCAGATATTTTGTTCTGAAGAAACATGAATTATGTAAAACTATGTAGACGATAATGTGATCATAACCTACCTAGATAATTTTACGGTTTTCGATGGTTCAATCTTTATATATGAAAATATCACTTTAAAGTTTAAAATAAAATCTTTTTAAAAAGAAATCAAACCGACTTCAATATCACTGAAAAGTATAAAATAATTTAAATATTATTGAAGTTGGTGCCAAATATACACAGCTTGTAACTACACTTGTAGGAACAGTTTGAAAAACAGTGTCTTATGACGACTTATTTATTTACATTTTAGCAATATATTGTTCAGTAACAATGTCGTAACGTTACAACACTTCGTGTAAGTATATATTTTAAATTACTATTCTGGTAACATAGTTACCACACCGTTACTACACTTAAACACATTGCGTTTAAAAATAAGTCGACACAAATGTTTACGTTACGTGTGAACACAAAGACTACACATAGTAACTAAAAATTTTCTGGTCACATTGTGTGGGAACTGTTACCACACATAGATACCAAACCCCACACAGTAACTATGTTTCGTAACAGTTACGAAACTATGCGACGTGTTACTGCTTTTATGATTCTGTGACCGAAAAGTGCTATATGGGATGTTTATATTATATTAAGATCCTCAGTTACAATAACCGTTAGAATTTCATTACCGTTATAAGAGTCAATTTCAATCTTCGGCTCTTGTTTTAAGTCTGACGACGTTAAATTGGTCAAGATTGTAGGTAACTTCTCTTGAATGTCTTCTTCGATTTTAATTGGATTCTCTTCATTGGTACCACTATCGTCAAGATTACTTTCGCCAATAACAACTTCTTCTATAGGTTTGTCCATCTCGGTAGAACTTAATTCATCGGTTACAGCTTCATTTGTAAGCTGACTGACGTGATCTCCTGTTATCTCCATTACAGTGGTTGTCGCCGGTGGTAGGATTTTATCAGTGTTGATTGATTTTCTATTTTTCCTCATAACGTCAACTACAGTCTTTTTAGTGAGTCCCAAAGCATGGGCTGTACGTTTTGCAATATCCGACATAGCTATTAGATCGCTATTAGCTATATTATTAAGCTTTACAGAATTGTATTCTTCTTTGAGGTAATTGTAAACTTGAGTGATGATTGCTGGATCCTATGCCAAAAAGATTTTTTTTTATTCCGCACAACGTTAGAGTTTGATTGCAGACCCACCGGATGGAAAACAGCGACGCAATCAAAGATGGTTAAGCACACTAGTTTATAAAAAGCCTTGAAAACACCCACATTATAATTGGGCGAGAAAGCCAATGCACGCAAACTGTAAAAAAGGAACCCTTATGGTCTGACTGTCTGTCTGTTTGTCACACCTGTATATTTTGTTCAGGCATCACTGGTGCTATCGATTTGAAACTTGGAATAGTTTTAGATCTTACTTACCCAACCTCATCGGAAATGAAAAAGAATTACTTTCTTTTTGATGGGGGCCGAATCGGGGTGTCAAAATTTCATTAAGAAGATAAATAAATAAACTTCACAAACCTCGATACTGTTCAATCTAGGTGTTCTATTCTTTAGAGCCACTGTTTCCGGATCATGAGTGCCTCTAATTCTTTGTAATTCTGCCAGCTACAAGGATAATATAGAGATATATCAAATCACAAATTTATACAAAGACAATATCTTTGAAAATGAATCATGTGTACGTGTAAGTAGGGACGTGTATGTGTAAGTGACTAACCGAAGATTTAGTTTCGGCAAGTTTCAGCAAGTTTCAGCAAAAAATCGAGTTTTCGCATCAATTTCGGTTTCAGCAGAAAATCTACCGAACCTTTGGTGGTTCGGTTGACTTCATGTGAGTTCGCATCTCGTATCAAAAGAAGAAAATAATTATTTTTTCACATACTTCAATTATTGCCTTTTATTTAATTTAACACGTTTTAACTGTTAAAATAAGCCATATTTCAGTAAACTCGGTCGTTTCGGATTCAGTCTCGGCCGAAACTGAAACGGATACGGAAGAGTTTCATTTCATTTATTTCATTTCATTTCATAGATATTCTGTTTCGGTCGGACACTATAAAAAATATTTGTTTGGTTGTATGGTTGTTTGGTTGCTTGGTTTAGTTATATTACGCTAGATGTCACTATTAAGCAGTACGTTCTTATTTCATCAGGCTATTAACAAAGTTTTTATTCAAAACTTCGATAGATGTATCTGATCTACACATGGGTTCAGAGTGGTGGATTTGGCCTAATACCTCTCGTGTCGAAGCCATTGCCCGGCCGTGGGTCGTGCTCGTGGTATACAATAAGAGTACCTAATATTTATTTTTATTATTATTTAATCTTGTAATTTCTTCTCACATGACTGTCTCAGAACATACGTTTTAAATCCTGTTTACCGCAGTGGGAGGGAGGAGGATTACATTATTATTACAGAAAAGATTTATTATTATTTTATTATATTACCATTATTATTATTTCATAAGCGGTAACAGCTCATTGGGCGAGCGCTTGCCTTGGAAACAAGGTGCGCAGGTTCGAACGCCGGCTCACACCACTGATTTCTTTAATTAATCATGTGCGAATCGTCTTTGTGCGTTTGTTACTAGCTTTCAGTGAAGTAAAACATCGTGAGGAAACCTGCATGTCTGAGAAAGCCTAACTAGCTTTCGAATGACGTGCGAAGTCCGCCAACTCTCGCTTTGCCGCCGTTCGCCACTACTCACAGCCAGCGTGGTGGACTCACCACGCTGGCAAAGTGAGAGTTGGCGGACTAAGCCCCCTCATCTTGAGAGGAGGTCCGTGCCCAAGTGGGGCATTATAACCCGTGGGGTGTCCGGGTAAGAAAAGCACCCTCCCATATTCTCCTGCCGTTGGGTGGCTGTAAAAAGTGACTAAGGCAAAACAAGAAGACGGGCAGCAGCATCTTTCTATTGGATTACCTACCGCCTGTACAGGCGCGGTCGCAGCCAAAGTTTTTGTGGGGGTTCATCTGTGACGAGCCATCTTTATTAGTGGCTAGAACCTGACCGTTACCCAATAGGTCGTGGGTTATGTACCTATACAACCCACGCAGCAGCAGGAAGTTAAGTTTGTTAATTTACCGTGAACAAGTTCGGTATTTTGGGAGGGGGTCGTAACCCCTACGATCCCCCTCTCGGACCGCCACTGCACCTATACCTACGACGATCCCCGCCTGCCAAGCGTGGGGTTTATGCCCCCCTTCCTTCTTAGCTTTGTTTTAGCAGTAGACTTGTTTCAGCTGATTCTGATGCTTATAAAAAATTTAAGTAGAGTGGGGGGAAGATGAAAGGCGGGGTAACACCAAAAGTCGCCTTTAACTGCCGCACCTACAAACGTCAATTATAGTTAATTGTGATTAAGTGTCATATTTTTTAAATGGATTATTTCGACTTTAGAAGCCAAATAATACTTCATACGCAGATGGTGAGTAAATATATCAATAATCTCGTAATTAATACTAAAAGATAATCATAAGAGACTCTGAGAGTCGAAATAAATAGATTATAAAAAATGACTTAATTGCGATTAAAGTTAATTGATGTCTGTGAGTGCGGCAGTAAGCCACTTACCTCATAGACGACTTTTTGTGTTACCCCGCCCCCCACTCACCCTACTTACCCTCCTATTCAAGCGCTTAACTTTCAATTGTAACCCTCTAATCGTTAATTTATCGATGTTTGCTTTAGATAGTAGTTTTCTAATGTTCATTTTTAACAATCGCTCTCTCGGCGTGTCGGTCAGCGTCAAAATTGTATCGATATCATTATTTGCCCCTGTTGAATTATTTCCATCCTGTAATGTTGATTCACAAAATATAACATAAAAATAAAAGTAATAAATGTATGATAATGATTAAATATGGTGTGACGAACCGCGATATCTAGGTTCAAACAAGGAAATGCTGCCGTTTTTATGTATTTCTGGCCTCTTTTGTTCACTCTTACGTCCTCATCTCTAAAATGATTTGAACAAATCATAGTATATTGCGTGGGAGTCCAATTTTTCCTATTAATTTTTAATGTCCATAGCTGTTTTTCGTATTTATCTTTTGGAAATCTAAAACATAATAAATAATGTAATAATATTAATGGCTACAAGCTCGAGTCTACTCGTGCGCGGGTGCTGCTTGGGGGGACTGGTCCGACTACTATCCCTTTGGCCTTTTAGTTTGTTGTATTTTCGTGGTATTTTTTTTCTCTCCCTTGTTTTATCTTTCGAACGGCAGGACACATCGCTGATGCTGATCTAATTGTAATAAGACAAAGACTGATCGGATCTTCTCAGTTGAGCCCGCGTTGTGAACCAGTGGTAGATTGTAAAAAAAATACCGATCAGAAGTGCTATCGTTAAGCCTATTTGAAATAAATAATTTGAATTTGAATAAGGCAGGTGCAGTTTCTCGTCAGTGTACCGTCACGGATCAGTGAAAAATTAATTGCAATTCCTATTGATTGAACTGCATAGTCAGTCGCGTATCCGAATCGCTATCGTCAGTAGTGTACTCAGAGTAAAAAACTCTGAGGTAGTATACCTAACGATACGTAAGAGATTAGACAACTTCGTGTCCTAAACACAGAGAAGGTTTATAACCCAAAAAGATATTCGTATTATGAAATAAGATATTAGTATTTTAGTGAAAAAAATTCTAAATCTATGGTATAACCTCATCGATTTATAATAAAACTAGTTTACATGACAATTGATACAACTAGCTCCATCTTTTGACGAGTGGCAGTAGAATTGTTATAAGATTAGATGGGTCTTTTTTCTAGGATATAAAATGAAAACTTTGAAAAACATGAGAATAGACGACGTGGTAGAAAAATTAATTAAGCCGGCAAGAGAAATAGGTACTAAAATGCAAAAGAATACGATTCGTCCCGCAGTTTATACCACTGAGTAAATAATTTCCAAAGAGTAAAGTAATAATAATTTTACTTCGCTACGCGCACGACATTATTTCATTCGCTTTAATGAATTCATTTCATCTATTCATTCACTCATAACTGCTTCAAATGCTTAAAAACTGTTCTAAATATAATTACTTATTTATAAGTAAGGACCGGGATTATATGTATATAGGGATTTAAGTATATGTATTTAAAATTCCAAAATATGTACATATAATATGGACTAAAAAAACGATAATATGGACTAAAAAGCGAAAATATGGAAAAATATGGAGTTAAAAATAACCATAATTTTCAGGTCTGTATGTCTGTCTGTGGCATCGTAGCTTCCTAACCAATGGATGCATGAAAATTCAAGGTCGTTCTGTTTGGTCAAAATAAGGCTTGGTACTGGCTGAATAATCTTTCAACATCGCAGTATGTGACTGGCCTCCTGTTGTAGCCTCAGTGGCGCAGTGGGAAACCGCGTGCTTTGCAAACCGAAGGTTGCGGGTTCGAATCTTACCGCTATTCGCGACTGATTTTTAAAGGAGTATTTATAAGGTAAATACGGGGAAAGAAAAATAAATTCAGTGCCTGCGATGTGACACGTTTACAAAATAATAAATATTTTGCTCATTCGCAAATTGTTCCTACCCCGTATGAACATTTGTTTGTGATTTACCTACGATTATCGTAAGTACTTTCTTTCGTATACCTCTATTTGCTACCTTTTTTAGAGAAATATATTCATTTTTGTAAAAATATGGAATATGCCAAAATATGGAAAAATTTGGAAAATAAAAATTGCATTTTCTCATTCTAAAAGTCATGATTCGTGAAGAAAACAACATACTGAGCAAAAACTATTGAATTCAAAATATGTATTTAGGTACATATAAATCCGGTCCCTACTTATAAGTATACATAACACTCAGACGTAAGTTATAAAGGCATATTTTTTTTATATATTAGGTTCCTTAATATTATGAACTATTTATGCTGTTTGTTTCTCTTATCTAAATAAATAAATAAATATTCATCACGCAAATCTTTGTTTTACTATTAGAAACCATTTACTTTATTATCGATATCGATAAATACTCATGACGTCAGACGAACTTTATCAAGCCCTATCGTAAACAAATCGTCATTTTACACAAAAATCCCGCTATTATTCATATTATTATAACATTAATAAATTATGACCAGTTTGAAGTAAGTAAAACATACAAGTATTCTACTAACTTTTCAACTAAAACCATAAAAATATAGGAAGCAAAAAATCAGTCAGAAATAGCAATAAATGACCTATGAAATGTGTATATAATCTGCTTATTACGATTTGTAACTTCACATACAATCATTGGACAATGTGTCTTACATTGTACTTATAAATTTAAGTACCTACTTATTCGTTCAAACTTTAGGCAATTACTTAAGCCACAGAATATTTTTATTGGTGATTTAAAATGACAATAATATTTTAATTGTGTGATACTCTTCTTTTACAAAATAGTTTAGTTATAAAATAAACTGACAGAAAACAGTCCGCGTTGCTAGGTGACCTACTTGATTTTAAAAATGATTCGGATCACGAAAAAAAGGATTCTATCTCTTTTGCACTCGTGCTGTTTGTATTTGATTAGAACTTCTCGCTCCCACGCTTTGTAGTTTGTACATCTTTTGAACGTAAAAAACCTAAATCTATGGTTTATACCTGTTGATTGAGATCTGAGATTGAGATTGTATCCATACTCACACATAAACCAGACTTAAGTACGCACACACCGACCGATTATGTCATGTGCTTCATTTATTATTGCGCGCGCCGCATCGTAGAGTCCATTTTGTCTGAACAAAATCATTGGTTCGAATGCAAATAAAATTACTTACAGATAAAATGAGATATCACCCATTGTATCACCTCGTTTTTCAGAGTTATTTTTGCATGATAAAATACAACACTTCATCTTTTTATCTTCTTTCAAATACAAAAATAAAATAACACGACTGAATGCAATAATATTACCTACTACGCTCGCTGCCGCTATGGGGCTACTGAATGAACAACTGTGATGAACAAGAATGAATGAAACTGCAGAATAAGGTCACGCACGTCACGCCAGAAGTTCTGAACAAATACAAACCGTACGAGTGCGAAAGAGACAACGATAGATACCTTTCCATCCTTTCCGAATCATTTTGGAATCAAATAGACCGCCCAGCAACGCGGTCTGTTTACTTTCAAGTTTATATTTACTTGACGTTTCAATTAAGAATGTGATCGCGACTGCGACAACTTCACTCGTTAATACGGTTTTTGTACTGCCAGCATTAGGGCCAGCAGAGTAAACACAGGGACAAATTCAGCCCAATCTTAATTTTTATTATTATGTTTTATTTTGCTATCTATTTTTGATAAAACAACACTTTTAGTTAAGTATAGGTATATCTGAAAGTACGTGTAACTTACATCGTACATTTTGATAATGACGACGGGAAAAGAGAAATTTACCATAGAAAACGATTGGTACACAATGTACTGAAATCGAATTCTAAGAATTTGATTATGACGGCCTATTTATTTTTTATAATAATATGGCTGAATTACGCTAATTTTCCTTTAATGTCTGTCATAAATTATAATTAATATTGGAAATTATTGTTAATTGTTATATATAATTTCTGACATTAAGTCAGAAATTATATAATAAGAAATAATAAATTTAATATATTATAATAAATATATTATCTCCCGTGTTAACAGATAATGCTATTCAAATTCAAGTGATGAATGCGACGTCGAACTGCCGCTTGACACCAGAGACATTAGTTATTGTCTTTTGTATCCGATAATTTCACCTGCTACAGCGCCCTTCACACCGGAACACAGTTACACAATGTTGTTTGGTCTTTGATTGTTTGGTGACAGAATATCTGACACTGTGTGGATTCTTTGCACAAGGGGCCTATAGGGGTGGACGTTAAACGAACAAACTGTTTTTTTCGACTGCTTTTTGTCTTCGACGAATAAACCGGTTTACAGTCCACGGATAAACTAGTTTAATGATAGACTCGTTTACGGTGAACTCCATGCATCGATATAATATATAAACTAGATAAACATACATTCACTAACAAAATGTCATCTAAAATGTGGTCGCGGGGTTCGCGGATTTATATGTGCTAGTGGCGGAAATGTGCTTATTCTATCGGTTTTTTATGGATAATAACTTGTAGTTTGACAGTTTTATATAGACAGTAGCGACACTCCTAATAATAATTTTGTCAGCCTGTGGCTTGAAAGGAAATAGCGACAAGGGCGCTATTTCTGTGTGCCACTTTTCGGACCGTAACCCCTAATCTAGTTAAAATATTATATCGATGACTCCATGCACTACGTAAGCAGTCTGTGAACGTTGATTACTTTTCGTCAACAGTATAAACTAGTCTGCTTTAGGTATAAATCGGTTTATCATTGACGATAAACGGTTCCGTTTCGTGTACTAAATGCGTGGATGACCCATCACTCAGGACCAGTGACAAAGTAGGGCCAATTTAATAGATCGAATTTGACACTTCATCAAAATTTAACCACTTAACCATGTAACGGCAGCCATTTTTTTTTTCGTAGTCTAGCTGCACAGTTGCTTAATTTTTTTACTTTTTTTAATTACGATTATATATTATATATTGTAATTATGGCAAAAGAAACAGACAGAATAAAGGAACTGACAGATGTCAAATGTGATCTATTAAATTGGCCCTACATTGGGTTATTTAGCTTAATAATCTTGGTCTATTGTCTCCAGGTGTGTGGTCTGAGCTGCTTCTGTCGTTCTCCATGAAGGTTAACATCCTGCAGATCTTCGACCAGTCCGTGGGCCCGGACACCGTGGCCGTGGTTCATGGCCTGCGCGCTTTCTCCATCGTCTGGGTGATCTTTGGACACACCTGCATTGTCTTGTTCAAGGTTTGCTATGTTGTGTTCTTCATCATCATCAGCAGTCGAAACACGTCCACTGCTGCACAAAGGCCTCCCCTTTAGAAGGTAGGGGTTGCCATAATCTCCACGCTTGGCTCGCGTCTTGGGGATCGCAGTATAGGAGGTAAGTAATTCGATAAGTAGACGCTGCTGCCCGTCTTCTTGTTTTCCCTTAGTCACCTCTTACGGACACACAACGGGAGGAGATAGGAGGGTGATATTCTGGGTACTCGGGTAACCACCCACTTGATCGTTTACGTATTGTATATAAAGTTTATTTTAGCATTATATTTAAGTGTGAAAGCGTGGGGCGCCTTTTCTGAATAACAGCTTAACATTTCTTTCCAATTTCAAGTAGGTAAGTAAGTACTTTTATCGACATGACAATAATTTGTAATCAGTGAATACAGAGAAAAAGCGCCCGACGCTTTCACACTTAAATATAATGCTTAATGACAAACACGGGGTAGAAAGAAAGAACGAGTTCCATAAATTATTTATTACTTTTTAGTGCAGTATAGGTACTGTAGTGGCATACATCAATACCTGCATCGCCACGCACGCGCAGCGTTGCTGTGCGTCCGCGCGCCGCTGCGTCAGCTGGACAACTATTGCGGTACGGAACGCGCGGGTCATATTTATGACTTCGGTCGCGAGCGCAACGCGCAGTAATCGACCAATCCCAGCGCGCGTTTACTGTGTAGAGAGTGCACTAGTGTAAGCATGTAAATATTGTATATATAGGCTATTTTTTCCCGATTAAATATGGTTTAAGCTTCAGTTACTCGCCTCTTATTTAAGAACCAACAACTCTCGGAAGATCGGAACCAAACATCCCGACATTGGTGACCCCGACGTGATAATGTCGGGATGTTTGGTTCCGATCTTCCGAGAGTTGTTGGTTCTTAAATAAGAGGCGAGTAACTGAAGCTTAAACCATATTTAATCGGGAAAAAATAGCCTATATATACAATATTTACATGCACTCTCTACACAGTAAACGCGCGCTGGGATTGGTCGATTACTGCGCGTTGCGCTCGCGACCGAAGTCATAAATATGACCCGCGCGTTCCGTACTGACCCTTCGGCGAGGCCGAAGGGTCGTACGTATGCGACCGCAACGACGTGCATCACCCCACTGAGTTTCTTGCCGGTTCTTCTCAGTGGGGGCGCGTTGTGAACCGGTGGTAAACTCAGCCCTCTCTTAAGCGACAGCCCAAGCCGAGGCCGTGCCTCCCTGAGGTGCCCTTGTGCTCGTCGCTACTTCTGCCGTAAAGGCTAGAGCGCTTCAAGCGCTCGCCTCCTATTGTCCGGTGAAGCTGCAATAGCCATCTGCGGTTAACAGCGTCTATCATTCCCAAAAAAAAAAAAAAAAAAAAAAAGTACCGCAATAGTTGTCCAGCTGACGCAGCGGCGCACGGACGCACAGCAACGCTGCGCGTGCGTGGCGATGCAGGTATTGATGTATGCCACTACAGTAATTTATAAAAGCGTGTATTTTTAGTTTTTTAAACTATGAATTTATTTAGGCCCAAGAAGCCTTAGTCTTGTTGCTGTTTGTTTTCCGCTGCGATACTAGTAGTGAGTTGCAGGTTCAAATCCTGTCGAATTCTGCCTATCTGTGAAGTTCTTTACTGATTAGGGAAATACAGGCCGCTTATCTGAAAACTATTATGAATCACTTGACGTGGTGTCGTGAGGGCATACAAAATGCGTGTCCTGCACCTGATCTCTAGTCGTGTCGGCTGTCGCTTCTATCATAGCCTGCAGACGACTTGCAGGCTTGACAGGTCGTTGTGGAGTATGACGTAGTTTATAACACCTAAAAGTCATTCTCTATACAAAAATGTGAAATAGTGACGTCATAGTCACACTTATCTGTCAAGGTTTGCATACCGTGCTAAGTGCTAACCGCTAAATATCTTGATAAACATTAGTAGCAATGGTGAATCCACCAGAAGATTTCATTTCATAATTTTTGCTTCTATCGTTATTCTGAAAGAAGGAAAGATGAAAAGGAGGAGGAAGATGGAGAGTATCTTTTGAATAGCACCAAACAATGACCAAACTTTTGTATTTCCAGTACGCAGAGAACACGGCCTTGAGAGCGGTGCTGGAGAAGAGTTTCTGGTTCCAACTGATCATCAATGCGGTGTACAGCGTCGACACATTCTTCTGCTTTGGGTAACGTGTTTATTTATTATTTAGCGGACAGCACTGCGACAGGTGGAGTATGCATTTAACCATCAAGAATTTACACGAAAACTATGCTTTGAAATATTTTTTAAACTGGAACTAAAACAGTCAAAGTCAAAATGCGTAAGCCAAGTCAAAAGCTGTGGTCGCGTCGGAACATAGGAACGAGTAGGTAGGTATCTCCGGCGGCGCTGTTGCCGCCCGTACCAGAGGTTTGTGACCCAATATTTACAAATGGTGTTTTATTTTGATTACGTCTTTCTGTAGTAAGTATAAGAAAATTGTTAGAACATATTTTTTTTACATTTCTATATTATAGCCATGTTGATACGCTAACAGATAGAGCATCAAACTACCCTCATTCCCCGCAGCTTATTCAGAAGACGTGTGCCATTAGGATTTGCTAACAATGACATTATGTACAAAAAGGTGTCTTATCTGGGTAAAAGCACCCCGGATAAAAACCCTCTTATAAAATTTGAGTCTTCTATAACCAGTTTAAGCTAAGCATGGTCTATCACCCGTGGGGCGTCCGGGTGAGAATACCACCCTCCCGTCTTCTGCCGTTGGGTGTACGTAAGAGGTGACTAAGGGAAAAGAATAAGACGGACAGCAGCGTCTTTCTATTGGATTACCGGTTGGTAATCCAATAGAAAGACGCGAAGAATAGGTGGTTACCTATACTGCGATCCGCAAGACACCTGCCGACTGACTTTTGGCTGCTGATGATGATTCTCTATCAGTCAGCATTGGAGTCTTATTAAGTAGAAGATGGCGTCTTTTAGTCTTAATGTTGACATAGGTACCATACCTCTTCGAAGTCGAGTTCGTTCGGGGTGTGGGCCCTTAGGACGTCCATTGAGTACGGCGGCGACTCCGAGGAGGAAGGCGGCGGGGTTGCGACCCCCGTCCCCGTGTCAGGTTCCCGGGGGGCTACAATGCGCCCCCCGGGCAAGGCACTGAGGGGCCCCTGGTGCAGATCCCACCGGAGAGCCCTGGGGTCCCCCTCTAATGTGCCGATGCGACAGCCCTGGGGGTTTTAGTGGGTAAGAATCCCACATACCCCGGTCGAGCCCCACAGCTCCCGGGGCATTTTGGAAGATTTCCCCACGTCAAAAAAAAAAAAAGGTACCATACCTAGTGTACTACAGGGTATTCATGTAATCATGGAGCGATTGATCATTCCAAAAGGGTATTCTAGTTAACCTCGTAGGCGGAGGGACCCGCTATTTACCTCCGTATACCCGGGAGATGGAGGAACATACATTTTTTTATACTACCAAGGTGGCAAGCAAGTATACGGCGCGCCTGATGGTAAGCAGTCACAGCAGCCTATAGACGCTAGCCGCACCAGAAGAATCACTAGCGCGTTGCCGACCATTAAGACTTTAGACATTCTTTGTGTCCGGTAATATCACCAGCTACAGTGCCCTTCACACCGCATCACAACAATGCACACAGCTGCTTGGCGGCAGAATATCTGACACTGCGGTGGTACCTACGTGGACGGTTCCTTGCACAAGTAACCGACCACCTAGTAAGACCTATATTCATCCTTGCCTTTTGACAGGTGTGTTTGATTTCAGCGGCATGCTGGTAACGTTCCTGTACTTCCGGTCGAAGGCCCGCGGCAAGCTGGACAAGTTGACCAACGGACGCTGGAAGATCACGTCAGGCGCGCTGCAGTTCCTAGGACTTATGGCATACAGATTTGCCAGGTCAATATTTCACCATATTAACTAGTTATTAAGGTCAAATTTTGTGTACACAAAAAAAGTTAATCTGTAATACAAAAAAACTCGTGATGAAGACGAAGGCACGTTGCAGGTTGACCGCCCCGTACCTCTTCATTCTGGGTGTGTTGGAGGTGACTATGAAGTGGTTCGCGTTCAACGCGGTGTTCGAGCCGCCCGCGATGGACCACGTCACCTGCCCCAAGTACTGGTGGAGGAACTTGCTGTGCATCAACACCCTGTTCCCGGTAGACCAGATGGTGAGTGCAGCATTTCATATTGTCATACAGCTGGTAGGAATAGAGACATCATAGAACACCTGCTCACGACATGGAATAGACTGCGGAATTAGGTCCGGATACGGATTACACCGCGGTTCTTTAGAACCCCATCTCTTTGGATTTGGGGTTCCAAAGAAATATAATAAATTAAATGTACATATAAATAAATCTATACTTATAATAAAACTGTAACAGGTCCAATTCTGTACATTGAAGATATTTTGAAAATTATATTTGGAGGGCAATCTATAACCGATACTGAGGCCGAAAATATAATTTTTTTAATTTTTGTCTGTCTGTCTGTATCACGGCTGAGCATCACGCCGAAACTACTGAATGGATTCAAATGAAACTTGGCATGATTTGAGATCTTACTACGAGGTAGGACATAGGATACTTTTTATCCCGTAATCTAGCACGGTTCTTTTGGGAGAGGGGATTAAAGTCAAAACGGGTACTTGGTTATACGCTTGGTCCGATTTTATCAATTTTTCTATAAAATATAATAAATAGGTATTAGTAAGGGAACACTCATAGAGAGTATTTATCAAGATTTTGTAATCGATCGGGTTAAGCAACGTTAGATAAGGTCATTAAATAGATGGGTGACCGTTTAACGCCATTTGAACTAAACGGGTCCGTGCTTCGGAGAGCAAGTAAAAAGTGGGTCCCAGTTTTTAACCGACTATAAAAAATGAGGTTATGTATTCGATGCGAATGTCTGTTATTCAAAGTTTAGTTAACGTAAAAATAGCGCAGGCGGAGCTGCGTGGGTCAGCTAGTCCAATAATAAAATAAGTAAATCTGACGGGCCCGTTGGTCTACACACCCTGGCTGCTACCGGATGGGTCGTGGGTTCGATTCCCACCAAGTGTCTGGGTGTTTTTTATCTATTTAAGTATGTATTTAGAAAAAAAAAAAATTTAAGTATTAGTATCAGTTGTCTGGTATCGCCTGTAGTTTGGGATCGGATGATCGTGTGTGGATTGTCCCAAGATATTATTATTATAAGTTGATTATATCCAATTATTCCAGTGCATGCTGTGGAGTTGGTACTTATCTGATGACACCCAGTTTTACGCCGTATCAGCCATCTTGCTGATTTTAGCTACTAGGTAAGACTATTTCTTGAAGTATAAAACTTAGTAAAGTAGGTCCAGTGGCGAATTTCCAATAGACTACCTACCTACATCATTAACCCCTTAGAAGTGTGCCATGTCTTGGGGATCGCAGTATAGTTGGTAGGTAGTCCAATTGAAAGATGTTGCTGCCAGTATTCTTGTTATCCCTTAGTCGCCTCGTACCCCGACACCCCACGGGTCTCTTCAAAAGTTAATCATTACAAATATTGGTTGGATGATAGTGATCACTAATACTAACTAAAGCCCTGCGGTTGTCGCATCGCACATTAAAGGCGGTTAGATCTGTACCAGATGTCAACATGTCCTAGTTATGGGTCGTCGACGTATTTACCGTCGACGAAACGAGACCGTTTATCGTCAATGATAAACTGGTTTATTAAACAGTCTAAGGTATAGACTAGTTTATACTGTTCACAGGTCACATCGCTCGGAGTTCCGAAAGAATGGTTCTCGAGTGGCGACCACGAACTAGTAGACGCAGCGTAGGTAGGCCTCCCACTAGGTGGACAGACGACATTGTGCGCGTCGCAGGTAGCCAGTGGATGCAAATAGCCAATTGTCGTTCATTGTGGTGTTCTAAGGGGAGGCCTATGTTCAGCAGTGGACGTCTTCCGGCTGGCGATGATGTTGACAGACTACTTACCTATTGCACGGAGTTCACCGATAAACTAGTTGTTCGGAACAAAACGCATTTTATTATCACTCAGTGGTGGGTAGTTTTAACGTAATCTAACCACCACCGTTCGGAGTATATTCACTATTCGTCGTGGAGCCGTGTCGAGCGCTATTAGGTAGCTGCGCGTGTTTTTGTTGGCTGAAGAAAGACCTGCACATCGGTGTGCCATCCAGTTCTTTAATATATCCGCTGCGAGGAAGAGAACCTCGTCCGTCAGCGTCGATTGTGCATATTTCGTATAATTTAACGTCGCGTGTGTGGAGTGGTTGTCCCCGCGATCGTAGCTGCGAGGTGCCGTAGACTTCGGGTGGTCGCCGCGCTGAACATGCGTGGCGCCAGTTCATCTTGACCAGGACAGTACATTTCCTTTTCTCTTAATACATAAGTCCCTAGTTCATTAGAATTTAAACGTAGTACACCTCCATATTGGGGTACCCCGCCTCCATAATTGAGACTGACTATAGAACTGCATCCCGTAGTACCTGATACAGCGAATTGAAGGGTGAGTAGGTATTGGTAACATCAGGGGAAGGTCGCACGTTGGTTATGTCGTAGGTTAGCCGATTACCGCTAGGTACGATACATAACAATTTTCTGGTAGCAGAGCGTGGTTAGGATTAAAATATCGGTATTATTTCGTTTTGTTGCGGCCTTTATTATCGCTCTGCTTACCTTTTCAAATAGATTCCGTAATTAAATAGGATAATCATTAGATATTTACTTGCATTACGGGTGCGTCCGCGCAATAGAATACTACATTCAGGTAGACGGGACGGACCGGGCGGTCGGGCGGCCGGCTGGCGCATCGGGGTGCCGCGCGCGATAGCTACGGGCTAACGTTATATGAGCGTACTTACTTATAGATAAGCGGTGTACGATCGTTAGTGAGCCACTATTGTATTGCGTGGATTCTTTTACTTTATACTTTATTTATTGACGCGGTAACGTCATATTTAGGTTTATTTACTTTATTTTGAGTAAATAAATAGTTTCTTTGTTACTAGTTAGTATTTTATAGTTACGTAAATTGGTAATTAACGTAATTATAGGCAATGATGGCCACCAAACCTCGCGCACGGATTGCCGCGGTGTTACGATGGCTCGGCTGGGCGGTTTTGAATATAAACCGAAAGGATCGTGAACGCGCGTTATTAAGTCGTTATGAGGACTTAGAAAATAAAATAACGGACTTATATGCGGCTTATCAGGAATTGTTGGAATTGAGTTTGGAACCGGAGGTAATGGAAAAAATTAATGCTGACGTTAGTCAGGCTGATGACTTAGCGGATCAGATCCGTCAAGCGGTCGGTATTTTGTCGGTCCCGTCAGCGGCTGGGACAAGTCTTCATTCTGACGAAGCCGCTTCGCCCGCGCTAATTAGTCGACTTCCTAAGCTCGATTTACCTCAGTTTAGCGGAGATCTGTGTCAGTGGGTAGCATTCAATAATTTATATGATAGTTTGGTACATACTCGTAAAGATTTAACTCCGGCACAAAAGTTGGCGTATTTATTGGCCTCTTTGTCAGGTGAAGCCAAGGGGCTCGTGCAGCACTTGGAATTAGTAGATAATAATTATGATATCGCTCGGGACCTGTTAACAAGAAGGTACCAAAATATTCGGCGGTTAGCAGACAGTCATGTGTCCACAATTTTGAACCTTCCCAGGATTTCCGGAACCCCGTCGTTACGGATGCGAATACTCAATCCGTTATTAGTATCCTATAATGGACTAAAGGGACTAAATCTACCAGTATCTAGTTGGTCATTTATGTTGCTGCATATCGTGTTAGCCAAGCTTCCCCATGATTTGCGGAATAGGTTCGAGCAGGAGTACGGTGGGGACTCAGCCACGCATCTTCCAAGTTTTGATGATTTGGTCTTGTTTTTGGAAGATGAATGTCGACGTGTAGAAAATGTTCCCCCACCCGGACCTGTTGATGTTGGTTCTCGGCCACGATTACAACAGCCACGTATGGAGCGTCGACAACCGGACCGGCGCCGTGAAGGACGAGTATTTAATACGGCTTCCGCTGCTCAAGAGCAGCAGGCCAGATGTGTATATTGTAAGGACTATGGCCATGTGGTCACGTCTTGCTCTAATTTCAGGCAATTGCGTTGGCAGGCTCGACGCAACATTGCTCGACAGCGAAATTGGTGTTACAGTTGCCTGGGTAATCACTTGGTTTCTAGATGCCAGAGAGTAAGACCGTGTGGCCAGTGTGGAGGTAATCATCACCTCCTACTCTGCGGCAATCAAAATGGCTCGCCTAGGCTAGTTGCTCCGGTGCCTTCGGCCGACCCCGCAGAGCTCACAAGGATGGGTGAGCGATCACCTGCTAGAAATAATTATCAAGTGCCTGATGGTTCTAGAAGACATCAGGGTTCTCCTGTTCACAAGCAGTCGCTGCCACAGCTCGCCACGGGCGGGGGTGCTTACTCACCTCCTCTAATAAGTCACGCAGCTGTTGATCAGGAGCGTCGGATTCGCTCTTACGTACCACTCCCGTACGCAGAATGGCCTCGTATGGATCGGCGTTTTATGCCGCCGGTGTATCAACCGTGGAATCCTCAGGTCATGCAAGGACATTCTGCTACTGTTCATCAACAGTATCCTCAATCGCAGTTCTGACTCCCAACCACACCTCCACCTTCGTCTACCCCTCTTCCTATAACAGTCTTGTTACCCACAGCTCAGGTTCGCGTCGGCTCACCACAGGGTGCTCATGTGACGGTACGCGCGATGTTGGATTCCGGTTCTCAAGGATGCATTGTGTCAACACGTTTGGCGACTCGTTTAGGGTTACGTGTTCGTCCTGGTGCAGACTATGTGCAAGGTGTGGGTGGAGTTAAGGTGTACGGGTTACGGGGTCAAGTATCGATCTCATTTTTCCCTCTCCGATCGTCATTTCCGGTGATCTGTACTTCAGCTATAGTTTTAGATTATATTATAGGACGTCATCCGTCGGTTACTTTGCCACCTGAAGTTGTTCGTTTGACGACAAGGCTTTCGTTGGCAAACCCAGATTTTCATCTTCCAAATACAAATTTGGATTTGTTACTGGGCAGTGACGTGCTAGGATTGTTGCAGTTGGGCAACGGAAAGCTACTACATTCCGGTGGGCTGGTAGCTATCCCAACTGTCCTAGGTGATGTTATTATGGGACCAGTATATTCCGTTTGTGATTCTCCCTCAGAGGATAGCCAGGTTCATGTGGGACTCTCACTTGCTGACGCTGTTCAGCAATTTTGGGAAGTTGAAGAACCTCCTACTGCGTCGCGAGAGGAGCCGGAACATCTGGAATGTGAGTCATTCTTCCAGAACAACACTGGTCGTCTTTGCTCGGGTCAGTTTGTGACGAGGTTACCTTTCTTGCCTTCTCGGCCTCGTCTTGGTCACTCACGAATGCTAGCTGAGAAAAGGTTAGCTTCTATGGAGAGACGTATGAAGCGAGATCCAGTGTTCCGACAGAAGTATATTGACTTTATGCAAGAATATTCGGAACTAGGTCACATGTCGGTTTCAAGTTTCAACTGGCGTATGCAAGAACATTACTTTATTCCTCACCATGCGGTGTTCAGGGCAGGAAAAATTAGGGTAGTATTCGATGGGTCTGCACCCACCTCTAACGGCGTCTCACTAAATCAGTGTCTACATTCGGGGCCCAAGTTACAGCGTGATATTTCTGAAATTCTGACGAACTTTCGCCGACATCAAGTCGTGTTTGTTGCCGATATTAGAATGATGTTTCGTCAGACTATCATTCACCCTGATGATCGAAGATATCAGCTTATACTGTGGCGAGAAGACCCTTCCAAGCCAATCACTGTTTTCGAGCTGAATACTAATACGTATGGGTTACGTTCTAGTCCTTTTATTGCTATTCGAGCTTTATTGGAATTGGCCGAACGTGAACGAATTAACTACCCAAGAGCATCCGACGTTTTATCGAGTGACGTATATGTGGATGACATTTGTACGGGTGCAGCCAGTGAAGAAGAAGCGTTAGTGTTGCGTGACGAGTTGATAGGCATTTTGAAAACGGCTGGCTATGAGTTACGGAAGTGGCTATCAAACTCTCCAGCTGTTCTTGATGGGTTGCCAGAGGCACATAGACAGGATCCTCACACATTTCAGAATGTTAATAATCCTGATACAGTAGCTTTGTTAGGAGTCCAGTATCAGCCGACACAAGATGTATTTACCTTTCGCGTTCAGGAGCTGGATATTTCTAAGTTGTGGACCAAGCGATTGGTACTGTCTACAGTGGCACGGATTTTTGATCCTAATGGATGGATAACCCCAGTTGTATTTTGGGCAAAATGTTTCCTCCAGAGACTTTGGTTGGAAGGATTAACATGGGATGCCCCTCTTATTGGTGACATATTACGAGATTGGACTAGGTTTGTATCATCTCTTCCGGATATACAATTAATAAAATTGGATAGAGCTTTACTACCTCCTGGAAAATGTAAGGTTACCCTGCACGGTTTTTGTGACGCGTCGGAGCGCGGCTACGCCGCCGTAATATATCTACGTTCTGTCGATGGGTCAGGAGCAGTAAGTTTAAAACTTGTAATGGCGAAAAGCAAGGTCGCCCCAATTCGATCGCGCCTAACTATCCCGAAACTGGAATTATCTGGAGCTGCGTTATTGTGTCGACTTCTCAATCATGTCAAATTAACCTTGGGGAAAAATATAGATATTGTGGAAGTATTCGCTTGGACTGATAGTCAAATTGTCCTCGCATGGTTGCGTGCACCAGTCCATGCACTAGAAGTTTTCGTTGCAAATAGGATCTCCCAAATTCAGCAGTCAGCTGTCTCCCTTACGTGGAGACATGTCCCTGGTGACTGGAATCCGGCAGATTGCGCTTCACGCGGTTGTGAAGCTCCGGTGTTGTTAGACCACCAATTGTGGTGGGGTCCAGCCTGGCTTAAAGAGCATGAAGATGGCTGGCCTAATTCTGATGTGGAGCCTGTAGATCCTCTTCCTGGATTACGATGTCACGTCATCGTTGCGGAATCGTCTCAGGATTTAGACAAGATACTTAACCGGTATAGTTCCTTGGATAAGTTGTTAGGGGTAACTGGTTGGATGCGTAGATTCGTACACAATACTAGGAATCCTGACAAGAAGATACTGTCTCCAGTTTTGTTACCGGAAGAACGGCAGGAGGCACTCTTGTTTTGGGTGCGTTACGTTCAGGCTGAGCAGTTTGCAACAGTATTATCGACGCTAAAGGGCGGTCGTGTCAAGTTAAAAGGTGCTGTCGCTCGGTTGAATCCCTTCATAGATGAGAACGGCTTGATACGTGTAGGAGGAAGGCTGCGTAATTCCAACCTGAGTTATGAGGCTCGTCATCCTCTCCTCATGCCCAAGGATGGTCCTCTCGGAAAACTCATCATCGCTGATCGGCACGTGAAGAATGCTCACGCAGGATTAACTACACTTCTCGCCGTCCTTCAAAGGGAGTTCTGGATTTTGTCGGCTAGACGGGCTATACGCAACGTCATTTTTAAATGTATACCTTGTTACAGGCTTAAAGCTGCCATCAAGCAACCTCTAATGGGTGATCTGCCTGCAGATCGGGTAAGGCCTTCCAGGCCTTTCTCTGCAGTTGGTACAGATTTTGCAGGGCCTTTCTCTATTAAGGTTTCATCAGTTCGGAATGCTAGGGTAATCAAGGCGTACTTATGCGTATTTGTTTGCCTTGCTACTAAGGCCGTTCATCTCGAGGTTGTGTCAGCTCTTACCACAGAAGCCTTCATCGCTTGTTTGTCCCGATTCGTCAGTCGTCGCGGGTTGCCGAACTTAATTCGGTCCGACTGTGGTACAAACTACAAGGGAAGCGATCGGTATTTAAAGGAAGTCACTAAATTTATTTCAGAAAATCAGGTCTCATTAGGTAATGAGTTTTCTCGTCGTGGTATTCAGTGGCAGTTTAGCCCCCCTATTTATCCATCGTGGGGTGGTATTTTTGAAGCAGTAGTGAAGGTGTCTAAGACGCATCTTCGTCGAGTCATAGGCGAAACGGTTCTTACTTTTGAAGAACTTTCTACAGTCTTCTGTAAGATTGAGGCGGCTCTTAATTCGCGGCCTCTTTGTCCAGTTTCTTCAGACCCAAATGACTTGGAGGTCCTTACTCCAGGTCATTTTTTGATTGGCGGTCCTCTTACAGCACTTCCGGAATACCCATTCGTTGAAGTCCCAGTATATCGGCTCTCGCGTTTTCAGTTGTTGCAGCAGCTATCTCAGAGCTTTTGGAAGAGATTTAATCTAGAGTATCTCCATCTCTTACAGCAGCGTGTTCGGTGGTCTGACAAGACAGATCCGCCTAAGGTTGGAGACCTCGTTCTAGTGAAGGAAATGAATATGCCACCCTTGTGTTGGAGACGGGGTAGAATATTGAGATTGTTTCCGGGAGCTGATGGTATACCGCGGGTGGCAGAAGTCTTAGTCGGGGATTCTGTTTTTAAAAGAGCCGTTGCCGGTTTGTCGCGACTTCCAGTAGCTTAGGTTAGCATAGTGTCTTCTGCTCCTCTGGTTTGGTACTCAGCCAGTTTGCGTCTGGCTGGGGCGGGGGACTGTTCGGAACAAAACGCATTTTATTATCACTCAGTGGTGGGTAGTTTTAACGTAATCTAACCACCACCGTTCGGAGTATATTCACTATTCGTCGTGGAGCCGTGTCGAGCGCTATTAGGTAGCTGCGCGTGTTTTTGTTGGCTGAAGAAAGACCTGCACATCGGTGTGCCATCCAGTTCTTTAATATATCCGCTGCGAGGAAGAGAACCTCGTCCGTCAGCGTCGATTGTGCATATTTCGTATAATTTAACGTCGCGTGTGTGGAGTGGTTGTCCCCGCGATCGTAGCTGCGAGGTGCCGTAGACTTCGGGTGGTCGCCGCGCTGAACATGCGTGGCGCCAGTTCATCTTGACCAGGACAGTACATTTCCTTTTCTCTTAATACATAAGTCCCTAGTTCATTAGAATTTAAACGTAGTACACCTCCATATTGGGGTACCCCGCCTCCATAATTGAGACTGACTATAGAACTGCATCCCGTAGTACCTGATACAGCGAATTGAAGGGTGAGTAGGTATTGGTAACATCAGGGGAAGGTCGCACGTTGGTTATGTCGTAGGTTAGCCGATTACCGCTAGGTACGATACATAACACTAGTTTATCATTAGACTATTTCAACAGTGGACTGTAAACTGGTTTATTCGTCTAAGCCAAAAAACAGTCTAAAAAAACAGTTCGTTCATTCAACGCCTACTCCTACCATGGGGGCTACTACCCTTCGTTTTCGTCTACACACTGGAAGGTATATCGTTATACCCCCAGCCACTTCAAACTGTCAGCATGCCTGACCGGCGTTCTGTTCGTGTCATCCCTGTTCACGACGGGCTACGTGTCCTGGAGCAACAACCACATCCCGAACGGCGAGGACCCGTTCCAGGAGTTCGACAAGATATACGAGAAGCCGTGGACGAGGCTCGGACCGTACCTCGTGGGGATGCTGACCGGCTGGATACTATTCAAGACTGATCTGAAGATCCGCATGAACAGGGTCAGTACTACAGCTTTACATGACATTCACTGGCAGACTCAATTAACAGTAATTTCAAAGATATTCTAAGTAAAAAGAGGTAGATAGGTTATAGGCGATCTGAGAGCGGCAGAAAAAGGTGAGATAATTAGCATTCAGCACAATTTGAATCAGTAGCACACCACCCACGGAAACATTGACAGACCCACTTCGTTTGAATTTTATTGAATAATCGCATCAAAACAATCGAAAACACAGTACTCCATACGGATCTTTGTGTGTCTGAAGTTGGGTTTAGCGAACCATTGCGCAGCTACAGTCGTTAGTTGTCAATACAAACATAGCTACTGTGCAGCGTCTTGCAACCAACTTCAGACACAAGACCAAAGATCCGTTCTGCCTACTTTATATTATGTAAACGATCCCCTACACAAACAAATTTTCAAAAAATCAATATTATTTCGGTTAACCGTCCAGGTAGGTACACATGGCAACAACTCAACCTAGACTATCTGTCTGACTGTCCCTTCCCAACAATTCTCTCTGTTTCGTATGTAGCGTAGTTATAGTTATATAGGGCGACACCTTAACCTAAACTGTTGGACTCTGAACTATTAGAAGATAAACGCTTCGAATCGTGCGAGAGGGTGCGATATGTTGTTGTTATTTCGACTCGGTGCATGTCCCGTCCCTTTCCAACAAGTCTCTGTGTTGTATGTAGCGTAGTTATCGTTATATAGGGTGTCGAACATGATAGGATATAGCCGTGTGTAGCACCACAGTGTCAGACATTCTACTGCCAAGCAACAATATGTCAGCTTTGCTGTGTTCCAGTGTGAAGGGCACTGTAGCTGGTGAATTTACTAGACACAAGAGAGTTAAATATCTAAGGGTAGCCATGAATTTAAGCGGACTGGCATACATCGGCATACCCGGGTGGCACAATCGAAGATAATGTATGTTCATGAATGTTCGAGAACAAGGCCACCCGGCTATACCAGTCGAACCAAACCGATTACCTGATTAGCACTAAGCGAATAAAATACAACATGTGTCGTAATTGCTTCGGGCCGAGCTGCGAACTGAATATGCAACAGGTGCCACATAATCTTTAGACAATATGTTAGTCTTGGAATAGGTAGGTACTAATGTATAGTGTGTATTGGGTCAGATATGGGCGTCGGTGGGTTGGATCGTGTGCTCCGCGACGCTTCTGTTCCTGATATTCGGTCTATACAAGACGGAGA
The DNA here is from genome assembly GCA_911728495.1 of Furcula furcula. Classification (NCBI taxonomy): domain Eukaryota; kingdom Metazoa; phylum Arthropoda; class Insecta; order Lepidoptera; family Notodontidae; genus Furcula; species Furcula furcula. Next base: position 2,142,328 of record OU452243.1, read on the forward strand.
TGAGCGTATGGGCGGCCGCCGTCTACAGCGCCCTGTCCCACGTGCTCTGGTCCGCCTGCATCGGCTGGATCATCATCGCCTGCTCCACAGGACACGGAGGTATGGACACAAACCACAGGACTACCCGGCGTTGTATACCCTGTTTTTCTTTACATCATCGGACTTTGTCACATTCTCCAATGGATGTTGGCTGGCCACCGGTCAGCCAACACTCCAAGAAAAACAGGATATACCTACCTATGTATTTGCCGAAAAAGTGTTGTGGAACACTAAGGAACGATTCATTATTAGTTTTCTACGTAGATGGTCTACTATACAGTGTTTATTTCGCATTATTGTTAGTGTTTGCAAATGATGTGTTTGGGACAGGTTGGGTGACCGCGTTGCTGTCCGCACCTGTGCTGTACCCGTTCTCGCGCGTGACGTACTGCGTGTACCTGGTGCACCCGGTCGTGCTGCGCTTCCTCGCCATGAAGCTCACGCACCCCATACACCTGCACGAGCTGCTCGTCGTGAGTATACCGACCTTTAGCTGGTTTTGCTGCGAACGCTGTGAATGCTATCTAACTGATAGTTATTAGCATTAAGTCTTTTGTGCATTAAATTGAGTATCTAGGTGGTAGGTTGATTGTGCAAGAAACCGTTCAGGTAGTTACCACCGCAGTGTCAGATATTCTGCCGCCAAGCAGCAGTATGTAAACATTACTATGTTCCAGTGTGAAGGGTACTGTAGCTTGTGAAATTACCGGCCACAAAAGACTTAATATCGAATGTGTTAAGGATCGGCAAAGCGCTCGTGATTCTACTGGTGTTGCTAGCGTCTATAGGCTGCGGTGACTGCTTACCATCGGGCGGGCCACATGCTCCCTTGCCGCTATGGTGGTTAAAAAAAAATCAGGCACAAATTAAAACTCATTTCTCATCCACAGTTTATCCTGTTCCTGGGAGTGACCGTCGTATCATATTTCCTCGCGTTCGTGATATCAGTGGCCTTCGAAGCGCCGATAGTGACGATGCTCAAGATCCTCGCGCCACAGAAAAAGCAGCATCGAGTGTGAATCACCAACCCCACTTGTGCAAGCGTACCAAGCTTCTTATTGTATCCCTAATGATTTCTATGTACCTGCGCCGTTTGGCGATTTGAGAGTGACTGGTTTGCCTTGTCCCGAATAATGTATTGGAGATTATTTTGAAATTTTATGTTGTTATCACGGGACGTCGTGGAAAGAAAAACTTTGGTAATTACGAAGTAACTATACATAAAACCTAGTTACCCGGTAGATCCATCGCATGAAATGGGTTTTAAGAAATATTCTCTTCACAATTTTTTATTAAATGTGCAACACGTCACGCATTGGAGCATTCATCGTATGTTATTACGTCTGTTATGTTTTAGGTATATTCACTTGTTGCTGATTTAAATTCAAAGTTGCAAATGTTCAGACTATGTTCAAATACGAGCTGTACACGGCTTCGCACGCAGCCAGTAATTTTCATGTTATACTCATAAAATCAAACTCGCGATAACACGATTCACCTCCATCCGACTTGATCAGATTCGGTACGATTCGATCCGACCATATTCGCGTCGATTTGACTCATCCAATTCCGTCCGACCACCCGATTCAACTCCCGATAATTATAGGTACGTAGGTATCCGAAATACGATCACCCATCAACGACTGACTTCGTCTGACGTTGCTTAACCAAATAATAGTTAACCGAACAGTGATTACTCACTCAGTAGTTGTTATTGCGTCTCACTCGGCGCGTGCGGTGCCGCATGTCCTGTCTCCTTCTAAAAATTCCTTGTGTTTTATGTAGCGTATTTATCGTTATAAAGGGCGTCGAACCTGACGTGTCGCCGTGTGTACTAGAGAAGAATTAAAATACTCCTTGTATTCTTCACCCTATGACAAATGTAGGGTAAAGTTATCGAGGTGATTGAGGCTATTCTTATAATTTTAACGACCAAAATAGATAATTTCGACTGATTTCTGCTGAAAAGAGAGGCTGTTGTAATTTCCTGTTTTGATAAAAAATTGCAATGATCATACAAATCATGACAAGGTTGACTGATTAATAGGAACTCAATATAATATTAATACCTAAAATTGATTTAATATGGAAAGTTCCAAAAGGATGTACTGAACTCTTGATTTATATAGGTAGCAATAATTGTAAATAATGTAAGGAAATATAAGTTACATGATCTCCACAGGAGTTGGTTATCGTAGAATAAATTTATGCCACCCCAATTCTATTGGCACGGGAACTATCGCCGTCTCTTTTACACTTAAAGTGTAATGAGAACTATATTATACTAGTGGTACCGTATGCTGGCAATTTTGACAGGTAACAATAGTGATTATTATAGATTGGATAGGTTTGGAGGAACAATTGAATATACTTACTTCATTATCTTGTTTGTGGGTACTCACGTATTATGAATACAGTTATGAGCTGTCAAACTTGCCAATGTATGGTGCCACCAGTATAGTGTATTAAGGACTTACTTTCGATGTTCGACTGTTTGTTAGATTTTCCCGCCAATGGAATTGGTAGGTAAGAAAAAAAGGCAAGCAAGTAAGTACTTACATAATATTTTTTTATTAATAAATTGCGACATAATTATGTAAATAGAATGTAAATATAAATAGGTCTAAGTAAAATATAATATTTTATACAGAGTCAATCTTTTTATTCATATTCCCAATATAACAATACCATTGCATTTCCTCTCCATCCAAAGGTTGCCTGGTAGAGATCATGTATGAGTTTTACCCCATACACCTTTTAGAAATGATAAGAAATGCTATTTTTTGATAATACTTATATTTGAGTTCACTTATGATAATATTGATAATGTAAATGAGCGTTGACGGCGCGGTCCGCGTGTGAACTGATTTGTATCGAGGTAATTGTGCAAAGGTTTGCAGTTTGCGCAATTACCAGGAATAATGTACGGTTGGACCGTACATGCTCCCGGGCGGGAGAGATGAGGAAGCTGTGAGATGATGTGATTAGTATGATTGATGCTACAAAATGATGAAACAATATCTCTTAAGTGTACGTTAGTAAGTGCTAATTACAAATGAATCCCGACATTTATGCTGTGTCGAATTTTTTAAAAGTACACTTATTTAGAATAGGCGACGTAGCTCTAGTGACTACCCGTGTACTCGGTTCTAGGTTAGCACTCGCGCACTGATCACTAGACTCTGCTTTTAGTTTTGCACTATTGCACTGATCACTAATTCTCGCAGTGTAGAAGACGCTCGGAAGCGGCGCCTGCGGCGCGGTGCGGCGCCCTCGGCGCGCGCGCACGCACGCGTACGCAGCGCAGGCCAGCCCGCCCGCCGCGACGCAGTAGATGGCTACGTAGTGGTGGACGTCGTGAAATGATAATCCGTCGTCGTCTTCATCCAAATGATCCATTGCTTTCATTTCATCTATGCTTTGCTTTGCTTTGAGATATTATGCAATGAATCTCGATAGCTGGTCTGCTGATACTCATTAATAGGGATCGATAAGTTGATAATGTTATTAACAGGTTCGATCTCTATTGCGACGACGTCCGGCTTCATGTTCATCTCAAGCGTTTGTTGTTTATGTGACGTAATTGTGAAGGTCTCGCCCTTGATGACGCAGTCGTTACCCAGCGCGATAATTTTTACTCCAGTCAGCTGTTCGACGGTAACCTGATGACCACATATGATTCGGAGCGTACAATGACCGCAACATGATAGTATGAATGTGTTTATTTTGATTAGTTCTATCCATGTGGTTTTGCAGGCCGTAGTTATGACCTTGCAAACGTTGCTTTCTTGACTCTTTGCACAGAGATTTTCATCTGAATCTCGTTGATAAATAGGTTTTTGCATTTGACACAGTTTAGTATCGGTGTCAAAGTGTGTACATTTATGTAACTCATCCTGAGATATGGGCAGGAATGTATCCTTTTTCATATTAAAAGCCAAATATTGTGCTACTGGTGCTATGCTCACCATTGTATTTTTTACTTGATATGGAATAGGAACCACCCTATATATATCGTAACTCTCCCTGCTGACGAGTGGTATTTGTACTTCAAAAATGAAGTATAGTGGAGTCATGCGTGCTTTCACTTGCATGATTTGATATATTTTATATAAATCTATCATTAGGTTATCAACCGGTAATGATAAATCCTTGGGTATCTGACTAGAAATGATGCTCAGTTGTTCCTGTAGCTGTGTTGGACTTATAAGATGAACATTTAAGTGTTGCATATTAGTTACAGTATCTAACAAGGTATTTTGGATGTTTCTTAAGTTTTCCAGGACATTATTGGCGGTAATACTTGATAAAATAAATTCTTCGATGCTGATTGATTTTTGAACTTCATTCTTTATTAGTTCAGTTGCTTGATCCAAATTAATTAAGTGTTGATTAAATATTTTATGCTGCTTTTCCATGCTTTCTTCGATTCTTTTCAATACATTATTCTCTGCTTCTATAACGGACGTCTGATTTCTCCAGAGTGATGCTAAATGCTTTTGGTTTTGTCTAACTAACGTAATATCTTTCTCATATTGCTCTGCAAAACGCTCGTCTAATATACCGAAAAGACCGTTAGCGACATATCCAATGCCATTGATAAGTCCTCGTCGCACGCGTTTGTGCGCTTCAAAATGCTGATTGAGCAACGTACGGTCATAGTATTCCAGTTCTGAGTATCCATGCCGTAATTGCATCATTATGACATTACAATGATTTTGTTCGACACGTCTTTCGTTATGTGTGCATATATTATCCAGATGCTTTAGATAAATATTAAATACTTTTGATCCTTGCCAATATGGTTGCATATCATAATAAACTAATAATTTCCATTGATCTTGTACCAAACGCATTTCGGAAAGCTTGTCCAAATAAATACTTTTATGATTTTCGAAAGATGATATGTTATAAGCTCCGTTTACGGTTACGGTGAATAACATAAAAAGCAATAGCAGAACCTTTGATAAGGCGTTAATACACGAACTTCCTTTGATTTCTGTTTTCTTGTCGGTTTTTGATGACGAAATAGATTGATGTGTGTCTCCGACTTGCTGCTCAGGGTGTACAGCTATGCAATTCATTAAAGTAACCAATCGTGACTACGCTCGACAGCAAGCTCGATGTCGAATTAGTCTTCATTTCGACGTCGAGCATAAATTCGCATTCTCTATCACATTTCGGCTCGACGACGAACTGGAGGCCGTGCCGTTCGCTGCCGTTATCTAAGGCGAGTTAAGGACTGCTCAAAGTTTATTTCGGTAAAAATCGGTTTTTATTTTAAACACGATTCTAATGGAAATGGCATCAATAATAAAATTTCTGGATGCAAAAGATGGTTCAATGAACATCATACTTTCAGTTTTAGGCACAGGAATGCACTATACATTGTTTTTTCTTGATATGTATTTGTGTTTGGCAGTATGTGGTCGATACCTTTGCTTGATTTTAATTCAAAAAATCACGCAGGACATTTTGACTGTCATTGTCAATGTCATGTCGCGTTCCAAGTGTCTATCTAGTCTTACCTAGACTAGATAGACAGGGTCTCCAGATTGGGGGTTTTTTCCCATTTTGGGGAAAAATAAAAACTTCGGGGAACTTTTGGCGAAACGAAAACTATGGGGAAAATTTTGGGGAACACATTTTTGCTTGGCGAAAGCTTGTGGAGAAACAAAAGTCTAATTCAGAAAGTTTATATCATTTTAAATCGTTTCATCAAACATATTTCAGAATCACACGTAAAACAATAAAATACTCATGGCTAATGGTCAGAATGGCGGGGGAAGGTGTGTTTTTTGATGGATAGAGATCTTATTTTAATAATCTCCGCTATAGTTTCATCTCATACTAGTAGTATAGATATGTGAATTTTGGTTCCTCTTGTCCCTCTGGAACAGTTTAATAAAATAATTCTTTTCCAAAGAGTAGCCTCTAACGTACAAGTTCCCATCTATCTCTATATGACAAAAAATCAGCCAAATACGTGAAAGCGTAACAAATAAACTAAGAAACTAACTCGTTTTTAGTTTTATAAAATTATTAGGTATAGCTAAGGAAGGATTAGATACGAAATTAATTTGGGGAAAATTGTATAAAAATGTATCTTTTTGGGGAAAAATAAAACCTGATTTGGGGAAATTTCACATGCAGGACCTGGATACCCTGTCTAGGTAACTGTTGTATATCGATGTGTTTACATTTAATTTTTTGGGAAAACGGATATGGTCTATAGTCAATCGATAAAATTAGCAATAAGTTGACTTTTTTCTTAAAATGTGAAGTGAACGAGTTGAAACGTTAGAAAAGCATAAGGTTCTCGCGACTGGACTTGCTCGTACTCCTCATACCACACACCGTACTCAAGGAAAAATGAATCCTGAATACTACTAATACTATGATTGCATCAAAACCTTAGTCACAGACTAAAAGTTAACAACGATGAGCTAAGGTCAGTTGTGTTTTGATAATTCTTTATCTTTTACTGTAGGTATAATTTACCACTGAACTAAACTAATACAATTTATTTATTTTAGTACAGGGAAGATAAGAAGGATGTCCTTGTCAACTTCATTGAGATATATTCATATATTGATGGCGGTTGCAGTGGAGGAAATCCATTTGAGAGACAGCTGTAAAGGAACACAGGACGGCGACTATTGCATCGTAGTGCCCCAGCTCAGAAATTTATAAATGGCTAGTTTGACTGAAAGCTATTGGAAGAATTCAGTGTAGCGATAGAACTGATGCATGCCTAAATTTTGGTGAGCATGGCTCAAAGTTTCGATCACACCAGCCTGGATTTCTTACAACATAGCAGGTTTTGCGGGCTCTGGAAGTCGATATAAGAAATAATCTTAGAATGACATCAACTGTAACATGCTGTGTTTAGGTGCTATCAATATCACAATAAATGTATGAACACAGGTGTAATGATGAAAGAAAATGAATTATTGACTTTTATCTTCTAAAGAAAAACAGGGGTTTATATAGATAGTTCTAATCTAAGTATTTGTCTACTAACTGTGTAATATTTTTAATAAATGTTTTATTGTAAATAATAATTGTTTGTTTGTTAATACTAATCTAAGTAGTTTTTTGTATGTAGGTGTAATCTGTGGAATTAATGAATTCTACAATCCTAAACTTTGCCCTCCATAGGTAAGATTTTTTCCTGCGGTTTCACCTGTTATATATTTTTTTTTAATATTATTTTTGTAAAGAAACAAATTTTACCAGTTTATGTAACTATTGTTTGTTTGTTTCCAAATAAGGTATGAAGTTCTTTTTTAAATATTTTATTTGTTGAAAAAACAATACATAATTAATATTAAATATTTTATTAAATTAATTCTTTCTTATTACAATGAAACCGGCTATCACCCACTCTCTTGTATTTTGTAGAAACTTCGTGAATTCCTTTTTACAATATTAGCCTTGCATTTACAACATGAATAACTTGTGTGAGAGGACTGCGATATATAGGTAGTAATCCACATTTGTGGCCACTAGCATCTTGTAAGTTCCTTGTTCCATTAGCCTGAGATGATACTTATATAGAATCTGAAAACAGTAATTATTTTAATAACATAAATCAACTCAAACAAGTTATTTAGGTACTTTTGCATTTAATAAGTAAGTATTCACTGGCATTGTATTGTTTATTTATATTAGATAGGTTATGCACAATATTTTGAATAACATATCTAATACAAATAAACAATTGGGTCAGCTAGTTGAAGACACCGAGGTTTAACCCACGGCACGTCCCAGGGAAACGGAACAAAGAAATAGATAGGTACACAGTACAGCAGGTATATATAGGAGTTAGAAAAATATAAATTAGTTACGAGACAAGTTAGTTACTTATATGAAAACGAATTGAGAGATTCAAATAGATACCCTTTTTCTTCTTTCCTTCAATTTATTAGTTAATGCACTAGTCATCTTCTATGTCGAGGTAGATAATTATGTTTTCTAAGTTTTCTGTATGTTTTACTTTGGTGTGCAAATAAAGAGTATTCTATTCTATGTTGAAATATTAGTAAATCTTCAAAAAGCCTTTAATTGAATTATGTAATTCACGAACTTGACGACGCTTAAGGAAATCATCAGATTTTTTGGCTCTTAGTAAATCTACGATGCACAACACACGTACAGCTACTTTAACACTATTCTAAACACAAAAACAATAAATATCCACGTATAATAATACAATTCAAACACTTTTAAAGCAGCGGTGGCAATTCGTTCACAAATTCGCCTACAAAAAGCTGCAAAATACAAGCTTTCTATTTTGACAAGTTATGTCGAGGCTATGGGCGAAGTCGAGGGCAAGACGATTGACAAATTTTGCTTAACGAATACGATTTTCACCTACGAACAATCAAATTATTCGACCGCAAGTAGTTCCACCAAAACGCCGTTAATTCTCGTGGCGCTAGTGCTGCGTAAGCAAAGTTAGTGAATGCGAAAACGCAATTCGCCGGTGCCGCGGCGTCGAACTCGAGGTTATTTTGCTTAGCGCATAACACTACAGGTAGCACTGATAACTTGATTATTGGTCGTTTTAAGACACCGCCTTTAGTTCTCACTGACACCACCCTGACGTGACCGTCTTTACCGGGGTGAAGGTCTATGATGCGTCCTAATGCCCACTTCCCGGAAGGCAGGTTCACGTCGTGTATTATTACAACGTCATTAATCTTGATATTTTCCTTTGATTGTTTCCACTTGCTTCTTGCTGATAAGGTACTCAGATACTCTGTGCGCCACCGTCTCCAAATATCGTCCGATATTTTTTGTGTGAGTTGCCACCTAGTCCGCTCATCTCTTTCAGTTGGAATGATTGTAAGAAGTGGTCCACTTGCCAGAAAATGGGATGGCGTAAGGTAGTCAATGTCGTTAGGGTCTTCAGTTAGTGCACAGAGTGGTCTCGAGTTAAGGCATGCTTCCAGCTCTGATAATATAGAAGAGAATTCTTCGTATGTGAGTTTTTGTTCTCCGACGACTCGTCTAAGATGATATTTGAGGCTTTTGACGGCTGCCTCCCATAATCCCCCTGCGCTAGGCCAGGAAGGAGCATTAAAATGCCATTCTATCTGCATCTCACTAATTTCGGTGTAAAACTCCGCTGATAATATTGATTTTAGATTTATAAATTCATTTGATAGTTTCTTGCTTGCCCCTAAGAAATTAGTGCCGTTGTCACTGTACATGTGACGCGGAGAACCTCTCCTAGCTGATAAACGGCGGAGTGCCATTAGAAAAGCTGATGATGATAGATCGGACACTAGTTCCAGGTGGACCGCTTTAGTGACCATACAGACAAATACTGCTACGTAGCCCTTTGATGTTTTTATTCCTCTGCCCTTACTCGCTTTCACGTCAACGTAGCCCGTGAAGTCCACACCTGTGTGATAGAAGGGTCTAGTCGGGTTCGTCCTTGCTTCGGGTAAATCACCCATTAATTGATGATTTTTAATAGGATTGTGCTTTCGGCATAGAACACATAGACGTAATCGTTTTTTGACGGCTCTATTACCCCTTATTATCCAATATTGCTGTCTCAACCGTGACATAGTGATACGAGCTCCGCCGTGAAAGGTGGACTTATGTGCTTGGTCTATCAAAAGATTGGTTACATGACCAGTATGTGGAATGATTAAAGGATGTTTCATATCTTCACTGATTTGGCTATTTCTAAGTCTACCACCGACTCGTAGTAATCCATTACTATCTATGAATGGGCTTAAATTGAGCAATTTGCTTGTTGATTTTAATTTGCTATGATTTTGGAGGTCCATGATATCCTCTGAGAATTCTGCTGACTGCACATGCTTGATAATTTTATGCTTTGCTTGTTGTAATTCATGTGCAGTTAAATACGAAGGCTTATTAGGAGTTCGTGATAATGCTCTTAATATCCATGCTAGGACACGAGTTGCTCGAGTGAAGCTGCTGTGCTTGTTGATTAAGTCATCTAAAATACTCGAGTTCGTGTCACCTTTAATGATAGTATTCGTTTGCTTGATTTTTCTTGATTCCAATTCTGTATTATAGACAACTGGTTTTAAATGCTTTTCATATTCCGACGTTGATAACCAACTGGGGCCGTTCCACCACAGTGTGTGTTCTTTTAGTTGCTTCACTGTCACGCCGCGGCTGGCACAATCAGCTGGATTTTCTGATGATTTGACATAATGCCAACATGATGAATCCATTGTTTCTCTGATTTTTTCCACTCGATTGGCCACAAAGGGTTTCCAGCGAGTTGGCTCTCCTCGAAGCCAGCCTAGCACCGCAGTGGAGTCGCACCAACCGTATGATATTACCTTATGCGGGCTTAAACTGTTGGCAACGGTGCTCATCAATTTTGAGAGTAAGTGTGCCCCACTTAACTCTAATCTCGGTAGTGATATTTCTGCCGTAGATTTTTGCGTTTTACTAACAGGAACTAGTTTGGTTTTTGCTGCCAATAAGTTCACTGATACTTTATGCTGCTGTTGGATCCGCACATACACGACGCAGGCATATGCCTTTGTAGATGCATCACAGAAACCATGTAACTCAATACATTCTTGATCTCCTGTTCCGATCCACCTCGGAATGCTAATTTGATTAATATTCTCTATATCTGATCTTAGTATTAACCATTCAGAGTAGATATTATCTGGTACGTCATCATCCCAGTTTATGTTTGCTAACCATACGTTTTGAAATAATAATTTTAATTGTACAATTGCCGGCGCTAACCAACCAAGTGGGTCGAAGACTTTCGATATCTCTGCCAATAACGTCCGCTTATTCGGTCGTGATGCAGACTGCTGACTCATTTTACATTGAAAAGTAAATGTATCTTCTTTCGCATTCCAGGTCAGTCCTAACGCCTTAGTAGACTCCTGATGTCTAAAGTCGAACGAATCTTGATGATCTTGTGATTTGCTTAAATTCTCTAACAGCTGTGGTTCATTAGATGACCATTTACGAAGGTTAAATCCACCACACTTAAGGAGTAATATTAAATCGGTTTGTAACTGCTTCCCGGAACTGATATCATGGCTTCCGCTTAACAGGTCGTCCATATAAAATTGTTGTTCCAGGACCTTTGCTGCTAGAGGGAAACGATGACGTTCATCGCTTGCCAACTGTCTAAGAGTTTTCATGGCCAAATATGGCGCTGATTTAGTACCGTACGTAACAGTTGCTAATTGATATTCTTGCAGAGATTCTGTAGGAGATTCCCGCCATATAATTTTTTGAAATCTTTGATCTTCTGAATGTACCATTATTTGCCTGAACATCTTCTCTATATCTGCTGTGAAGGCAAATTTATATGTTCTCCAGTTCAGTACCAATGATAAGAGATCCTTCTGTAGATTAGGTCCTCGGTACATTACGTCGTTTAAGCTGACTCCGCTCGTGGTAGTCTGCGAAGCATTGAATACAACACGCAATGAACTGGTACTCGAGTCAGAGCGCAGCACGCAATGATGTGGCATATAATAGCCGAGTGGGCTATTACCATTTATCTGGTACATATGCCCTAATTTTATATATTCGCTCATAAATGACTTATAATTATTTGCTACTTCTTCCTGTCTTTTAAACTTTCTCTCTAATTGATAAAATTGAGCTACTGCTTTATGTTTCGATGATCCCAATTTTTCTACAGCATCCGGGTGCATCGGCAAACGCACGATATATCTTCCATCCGGTTGCCGTGTTGTTGTCGACTCATATAACTGTTCACATCGATAGTCTTCTGCTGACATATTTATATCTTCTGTGATGTCTTCTATGGCCCAAAATTTCTGAATATCTTCCATATTGATTTTAACCACATTACATTGGAAAGATTGAATATTACCGCATAAAATCCAGCCAAGTCGCGTCTGCTGTGCTACTGGCATATAGTCGCTGTCCTTGACCACACCTTCTTGTATGATAGAAGAATAGACGCTTGCTCCCAGCAACACGTCTATAGAACGACTTATGTAATATTCTGAATCAGCTAATTGTAGATTATTGATATAAGGCCATGAAGGTTTCGCAAATGTTTTGTTCGGTAAATTGTTAACCAAATTTTTCATAATAAATACATCCGTTGATAGTGTGTATTCTTGGTCATATAGAGACGCTATATTGATAGTCACTAATCCTCTGCAGCTATTTTCTTTGGCTCCGACGCCGTAAATTACGCCTTTACAATATTTTCGAGGCAACGCCAATCTTTGAGCTGCGTTCTCGGAAATCAACGATGCTTGCGAACCCTGATCTATTAAAGCACGCAGAGTTAAATAGGATCCGTCTGCTGCTTGAACCCTAATTTTTGCTGTAGCGAGTAAAATTTCGCCAGTATTATTTTGCAATACGTTCGTGTTATTGTTATGCTGTTTTGGCGTTTTGGTTGCCGAGTGTAATATTGCGCCACTCGTTGATGCACCGGGTGCAGTACAAAAGACGTCATGTAGCAGTGTATTATGATCACCTTGACATTGTTGGCACCTTTTCGTTGAAAAACATTCATTGCCTTTATGATTATAAAGACAATTTTTGCATAGTGATAATTTGTTGATTGTTCTTTGCTTCATGTCCGGTTGAAATTGGAGAAACGTATTACATTGAAAAATGCCATGTTGATTGTTGCAAACCGGACATTTATTATGATGAAATTTTTTGTTGTTTGAATGATATGATGTTGTTTGATTTTTATACGCATTGAATGATTTGTTAAAATGCGGTTTTTTCGTAAATGTTGATACTTCTTGATGAGCGATTTTAGGTACATCTTGCTTGCGTCTTGTTGATTCCAAAGACGTAAATTTGTTTTCTAAGAATTCTAAAAATTCTTGAAGTGATGGCAAATCCTTTGGCTTCTTCAGTGATTCATTATAGTCATTATGTGTACAAAAATCCAATTTTTGTTGAAGAAGAAACACTATCAAAGGATCCCAGCTGCTAATGTCAACGCCTAAATTTTTGATGGCGTTGAGACACTCGTTTGTGGTGTCGTGTAGTCTCTTGATGCCTGCTGCTGTCTGATGCTGAAGTGTTGGAAGATTAAGTAGAATATGAATATGCGAGTTAAATATTAATTTTTGATTATTAAAGCGATGATTTAATAGCTCCCAACTAACTTCATAGTTCTCGGAAGTGATGCGCAAATGCTGTATTAGTTGTTCGGCCTCTCCTTTGACCTTAGACTTCAAAAATTGCATTTTCTGAGCTTGAGACAATGATCTGTTGCTATGTATAGCTTCTACAAACAGGTCCTTAAAGGATGTCCATTGATGGAAATTCCCGGTAAAGATAGGAATGTCCATTACTGGCGTTGATTTTTCTCTATGATTTTGAGACCACATTTTGCTATTAATAGACTTCTTAATATTGTTATACATTAGTTCATAACTGCTAAATGCTTCTTCGTATTCTTCGTTTTCCTCGAAGAGCTCGCTGTCGATCTCCCAGTGCAAGGAGTCTATGATAGACCAGCGTGTTTGTATAGTTTTTAAGAGGTCTTCCAATTCCCATTTTTCTGTGAGGGAATCAAGATTGATATTATTGATAGTACGACTAAGTGCTTTAAAGTTGCTTTTTTGCTTTCGCAACATTTCTTCCAGCTTGCTGCTGGTACCTTGACCCTTGAAGGTTGGCACTGATGCTGGTGACTCTAGGGGACGTGTTGCTGATGTACCTGGATTAGGGGTTCCCTGAGTACCTGATATCTGCTGCTGATTGCTAACGGACGGTTGGGCCGAAGTCCCTGGGGATGCTAGAGGAGTGGCTGGCTTGAGAAAGGACTTCTCAACCGATAAATATTTCATAATAAATGCTCTAGTTTCCTGATAGAAATCTGATACTTTTTGATAGTAATTGCTGGTGAAATATTCGTGATCCCTCTCCTCACATTCGCAAAGTTTTATGTGATTACTTTGGAATTCTTGATAGTAACCGTCTAATGTGCTGATACGCCGTTTTATGTGTGCCGCCGTCTTGCGATCGGCACCATCTTTCTTGAAATTGATGAGGAGTTGCTCTATAGCTCCCTTGATTTCCTGCTGACTTGTTAGAAGACCTTCCATGATTTTTAATTGGTAAATGAACGACTCACCAAAGGCTGCTGATTAAGACTCACCCACTTGAGTTAATTCAAACCTGATAATGGTACACTTCACTCGCGTAGGAGGTCCCGCCTTTACGGAGGCTCGAAGGACCAAAAAGATGTATGAGTTTTACCCCATACACCTTTTAGAAATGATAAGAAATGCTATTTTTTGATAATACTTATATTTGAGTTCACTTATGATAATATTGATAATGTAAATGAGCGTTGACGGCGCGGTCCGCGTGTGAACTGATTTGTATCGAGGTAATTGTGCAAAGGTTTGCAGTTTGCGCAATTACCAGGAATAATGTACGGTTGGACCGTACAGATCACTTTTAGTGATAAGGCCGCCCATTGTTTCATTCTATTTTACTGTTTTTTTTGTTCTTGTATTTTTGTGTTTTTTAATAATGGTGGAACAATAAAGTATTATCTATCTATTGATGGACCGAGCTGTAATAATTTATTGTAAGTACAATTTCTTAAAATAAAGTGTGCAGGACTCAACATCTAAACAATGGCGTACCTTGCCTGAGAAGAACTCTTATTCTGTTGAGGTTCCCAAATAAAGTTTCGGCCTAAGAGTTTATAAGTATGGGATTTTGGATAACATTTTACGAATTTTTGCTTACACACGTTCGGGGCCCCTGTAGGCCGGGGGCCCCGTTAACAGTCATACGACTAATACGTACCACGGACGCTGTAAGCCTCGTGTGTAGTCAGTACTATCCGTAGATCTTGCTAGCACTAGCATAACATCCATGTTCAACGCTATTGCGCCTCAATAATATGTTCCCACGTACTACGCCCTATGTCCTCGCAGATGCACAATCGGAGAGTCGCCTTAACAGACTGCAGGCAGGCATCTCGACTAGCAGAGACAGCAACAACGCAGCTATCACTGTCAGTACAGCCGTCCCCGCGAAGTATACCCACTGGGGATAAGACACTCGTATAAACAAGTACTTATTATAAAAGCACAATAAGCTCGAAACAAAATCAAAATGGGCTTAAATAAGGTACATTATACATACATAAAACGTATATACACGTAAATATATTTGAACTCGTCCTGTTGAGGCCTTTAATTTGATACCCATAGGTATTAATGTTTTTGGAAGTAAAAAAAAATACAAAATGGCGGCTGACTGAACTTTTTTTTTAATATAAAGCTTATGTCACTCCCATAAACTAAGACGAATCGAACGACATATTTTAGGCCACAGTCCATCAAGCCGGTTAGGCTGAAGGCCGTGCCAAAGAAATAGACATACATACATACACTCGATAAACATAACGCTGAGAGGCATTCTGGCAATAACCGATAACCAATGGGGAAGATAGGTTCTCTCATGGCGACCTCGCACCGGAAGACGCAGCGTAGGCAGGCCTCCCACTAGGTGGAGAGACGACACTGTGCGCATCGTAGGTAACCGGTGATAATATTGTCAATAAAGTACATATTGTCAATAATACTTATTGTATGTACCGTATTATATTTTCAATACAATAAATATTATTGACAATATAATTGAGCGTATGAGGCTAGCCTAACATATAAATTATAGCATTGAACTACAATCCAATATAGTTTAGAGATTTATTATTATAAGTATATAAAATAGTAAATACTCACAATACACGCGGTGTATGAGCAGAGGGCAGTATTGGTGGACAGCAGCACGTAACGCGCCACGGTTCCGTGCAATAGAACTATGCCGTAAGAGAGTCGGCTGAGAGCTGCCAGCCCGGGACTCGATCGCAGTGTACGGAAGACGCCTAATGGAACGTTTTAATGTGATGTCGGGTATGGTGTACCCGGGGCGGGTGTGTCACACCCGGGGAATGTTCTTTGGGTATCTCACACCCACATCATCGCCGACTTAATAATAATCTAACCCAATCACTGACCAGTCCAATAAATTTGTCGTATTTTTTTTGTATTTTCAAAGAACGCACACAATATGCTAGATGACTAAAAAAAACTATTTAGCCCGTCATTTAGATAATCAAAAAATATTGAACACGTAGTTTTTCTGTTGTCAATTAAACAAAAAATGACGAAGATATAGTGCGTTCAAAATTCCGCGTGACGTCTCGCCTGTATACAATTTTTACTGAGACGTGACGTCACGAGCCCCCACTCCCGAACATTGACGCTCTATTTGGCAACATTTATTGATTTGTTAATTAAAAAAATACGTGTCCAATATTTTTTGATAATCTAACTGACGGACTAATGAGAATTATTATTTTTTTACCCAGTCCATGCCCATTCAATAAAAAGTATCTTAAAACCGCTTTGTATATTGGTGGTTTGTCTGAATAACAATTTAGCCGAGTTGCTGAGATTTTCATCACCCAGTGTTTTGTTTGTGCCCTATATAAGTTAAAATAACTCAGCTAACGAATAGACCTAGTAGTCGTCTACTCACCAGCCACCTTAGCGCTGCACATAAGTACCGGCCACATGAGAGCTATCGGCCAGGTTAAGTGCAACCAGGATGCCAGCCAGGGCACACCGAGCCAGGGCACAGCTGATGACGCTATCACGAACGACGCTGACGTCATCCACAGCAGGCATGACGTCACCTGGAATGATCTGAGTGTTATAACGCCTCGTGAATGTATTATTAATACGAGATACATGCGGAAAAATATATATGTATATGTCACTACCTATGTCACTACCACAACAAAGACCAATCTAACGACATATTATAAGTCACTGTCCATCACGCCATTTAGGTTGTAGGCCGTGCCAAAGAAATAGACACACAGACATACATACTCACGAAAAACATAACCCTCCGCCTGGGGCATTCGAGCAAAATATAAGAGAGAGAGAGAATGTAATAATGACTTTAATTCGTGTATGGGGTCCCTCAAGAATTAATTTTGTCCACTTAAAAATAGTCTGACACAAAACCTATTCAAAAGAAATAACTTATATTACCTTAGACACCTTCAATTTCCCGTGCATGACGTGGGCCATCCATCCCGTGAACACTCCGATGAAGTACGGAGCCACGCGCGCCCAGGGACGGATAATGATAGTTGCATATGCCGTGAACACGCCAGAGATACTGAAAAATAATTTATATTTTTAACAACACTTGGCATAATCTAATTCTCCATTCCGAGTAAACTTGAAAACGACTAGGTACAACTTTATTATACAGTCGAGAAATATCCCAGCCGTACAATAATGTAATGTAATTGAAACAAATAAAATAAATAATAAATAAAATAAGTAATAAAATAATTAAAAAAAAAATATTATAGAAGTTGGTGTTGGCGTACCTGCTGTGTATATTTGGCACCAACTTCAATAATACACACATCAAAAGTGTCTAGGGATCAAGCATTTTTAAGCGGATTTCTTGAGATTGAGATGTGGCTTTGTAATAAATTTATGATTTTATAAATTTATATGGATCCTTTTTGGTGCATTTCATAATTTGAATCAGGAACTGTGAATCAAATTCGAGTAAAAGATGAAAATCAGCTGTCAATATTTTCCCTATAAAAACATACAACGCATTGAAGACATTATTAGTGCTACTGTTTCCCTACTACTGATTAAAACCAACGTTATTATGGAGCGGCGACGTCATTTAAGCAGGGAAGAAATGCTCAGAGCCGTGGGAATGATAGAAGCTGGTTCCCGGCAACGTACTGTGGCTTTAGCTCTGAATACAAGTCAGAGTGTTATCAGTCGCCTTTGGACACGTTACCGAAACACTGGTACCGTGGCTGAGCGCCATGGAGGACGGTATCGCTGCACCACACGGAGACAAGACCGATATATTCAAATCTTAACTCGAAGAGCTCCAACAATAACTGCCATGATGTTAGCCGTGAGGCTTCATCACTCTTCAGGGAACTTAATTAGCGACCAAACAGTCAGAAACCGCTTGCATGAAGTGAACCTTCATTCCCGAAGACCGCTACGGGTACCACCTATAGCAATGCACAATCGTAGGATTCGATATCAATGGGCTCTTGAACACAGAAATTGGGCAGAAGAACAATGGCGTTTCGTGTGCTTTTCTGATGAGTCTCGTTTTGGTATGAGACCGGATACAAGACGTATACGACACTGGAGAACCCCTGGACGCCAACAGCGATTAAAATCCTGCCAGGAAGTCCATCCTTATAGTGGTGGAACCATCATGGTATGGGCGGGTATTTGGATCGGCGGAAGAACTGAGTTGATTTGGATCAGAGGCAACCTCAACGCTCAAATTTATGCTGAGACGATTGTATCAGACGTCATCGTTCCTCTACAAGTGCAAATCGGTCCCTTATTTCAGTTAATGCATGATAATGCACGACCGCACACCGCAAGAGTTGTAAGACAGACTCTCGCCGCAGCTAACATCAATGTCCTGCCCTGGCCTGCTCAGTCGCCAGACTTGAACCCGATTGAGCATGCATGGGATATGCTACAGAGAAGAGCTCTGCCGAATATGGAGGGTATCCAGTCGCAAGAAGACCTTTTTTTGTTGTTGCAACGAACATGGGCGGCCATTCCACAGCGTGATTTGGATGAACTCATTTTGAGTATGCCAAACCGATGTTCTTGTGTTGTTAGTGTTCGCGGTAGAAACACGGATTATTAATTGTTTAAGTTACCCAATAAAATTTTAAAGAAAACTGTTATTTCAGTCTTTTTTTCGAACTTTTGTGTTAGTGGTTCAAATGTCAAAAATCCCTTTATTAGGAAAATGGCAAATTTCTTTATTAATGCAAAGGTGACTTGGTTTATCGTTACTGTGACAAACGAAAACACTTTATTTGATGAATCCTTAAAGAAAATTTTAATTAATATCAATCAGGAGAAAAGTTATTGCAAAAATATATGTTGATCCCTAGACACTTTTGATGTGTGTATTTAAATTATTTTATACTTTTCAGTTTTATTGAAGTCGGTTCGATTTTTTTTAAATATTTTATTATATACTTTTTAGTGATATTTTCATACTAAAAGATTGAACCATCGAAGACGGTGAAATGATCTAGGTCACACCATCGTCTACATAGTGTTACATAATTCATGTTTCTTTAGAAACAATCTATCCGGTCATAATGAATTTGCATGGAATCATCATAGTAGTTTACTCTCTCGAATAAAAAAAGAATCATCGAAATTGGTTCATATTTGTCAGAGTAATGTAATGAAGAACATCAGTTTTATGGTTTTTACCAGATAAATTCCTCCACGTTGTTCATGGTCCCCCATAAAATTCATACAGATTCATTACAGTGGTCCTTTCTTTCGAATAAAAAAATAATCATTACCTACAATTGATAAATATTTGCCAGAGTTATAAATATTTTTGACAAAAACGTAATCTTTTAGGCATTCCTGCAGGTTTCCTGCGCGGTCATCATTCTTGTTTTTTCAGGAACTACTTATTCGTAAGCAATATTTTTTATGGGATCCAATCAACGGATTAAAGAATGGATAGAAGAAAGATTTTTTCAAATCGGTTCATAATTGCCAGAGTTATGCGCGAACATATTTGTATACTTATTTGAATAGTTTATAGCTCTGTCACTTTCTATGGAGAAAGTAAGGTGACAATACTATTGCTATTAGAGGTGATGGTACAGTACAGCCCTGGTCATCCGTACCTGCCGTAGTCATAGTAAGCGGCGCTGGAGTCGGCTGCGGTGGCGGCGAGCACGGCCACGAGCGCGAGCGCGGCGGCGAGCCGAGCACGCGCGCTCGACCGCGCGCTCGCCGCGCACACGAGCGCGCCCAGTGCGTGCAGCTGCGTCTCAGTGGACAAGTACCACGATACTTGCATACACTGACCAGATAGATCATAGAGTGTATATAAGTACTAAGAATAGAGTACGCGTTTGTCTATGGTCCCCTTAAACAAATCTAGTAGGCAAGTTTTCCTCCAAGAGGCAGGTGAATTTAAAGTTATAAGAGTTATATTGATATGTAGGTGATACAGCTGACGGTATAGTAAGTAACCATTGTCGTGTACCTACATGGTATTATGTATTTCCATGTTCTTACTCGTACCTACAGTTCTTACTAGAAAATAAGCATTCTAAACATACAAGTAGATGAATTACACCATAGTTATATTTTTTTGCGGGGAAAAGGTCTCTGGGAGCTGTGGGGCTCGACCGAGGTACCTATGTGGGATTCGTACCCACTAAAACCCCCGTGGCTCCCCCGGGGCCCCCTGGGGTCCCTTCTCATGTGCGTCGCATCGGCACACTGGGGACCCCAGAGCTCTCCGGTGGGAATTGCACCAGGGGCCCCTCAGTGCCATACCTTTGAACTCGCCGCCGGGAGGCGCATTGTAGCCCCCCGGGAACCTGTTACGGTGCTCACGGGGACGAGGGTCGCAACCCCGCCGTCGTTCTCCTCGGAGTCGCCGCCGTACTCAATGGACGTCCTAGGGCCTACACCCCGGACGGCGGGATTTGAATCTGTGACCTGTCGTTTGCAAAGCACGCGGCTTCCCACTGCGCCACGGAGGCTACCAAAAATAGTGACCATTCAAAAGTGCTAGCGCTAACCCTACTTGAGATGAACTATTTCATTTCATTCAGTTTGTACCGTCTTTTGTTACCTACTAAAACCCTACTACTGGATAATTTTGAATGTTTGCGCAAATTCAGGTGCACTCTCTCTCTTTTTCTTTAAGACCGGGAAGAGACTATTCTCTTCTATACGCAGGATAGATTTTTAGACACCCATCCGAAGCATAGATCATTTTACATTAAAGACAATCACCTGTACTGTACGACGTGTAACAACGCAATATTGTTGCACCCCTTGGAACCTGTGACCTTCAGTTCAGTACCGGATTAGCCATGTGGCAGGAATCAGCAAATGCTACGGGCCCCGCGCCTTGGGGGCCCCGCATTGAGGTGTGTACCCAAGGAATTTGCATATGTCTTACATTATACCTCTAAACTGCTTCAGTAAATAAAATAGTTTGCCTGCCTCCTACTAGCTACGCCACAAAAGATAATTAAATATTTATAATCTGCTTATGTATACACTAACCTGTTCGCCACTAGGGAACATAGTAGACACGTAGAGCAGATTCCTCCACCAATAGACAGCGCAGTTGGTACCATCGTCTTCAGGTAGCGAAATGGCAGCCGTTTGGTCCAAAATGCGAGAGAGTACAGCTGATAAGAGCACCGCGTACGCATATGATGGTAACAACCTATAAGGAAAATGGAAGTTTGCACTTTGTAAAACGCTATACGACACATTTAAGGTTAAAGCGGGCCTAAAAAGCATTTCATCTAGAAGGAATTCGTATTCTGCATTCCCAACAGATCCTTCGCAATTCCTGTAATTTTCATACTCAAATCCATTTATTAGCAGATTCTTATTTGGTACTAGCTGACCCACGCAGCTCCGCATGCGCTATTTTTACGTTAACTAAACTTTTAATAACAGACATTCGCATCGAATACATAACCTCCTTTTATATAGTCGGTTAAAACTGGGACCCACTTTTTACTTGCTCTCCGAAGCACAGACCAGTTTAGTCCAAATGGCGTTAAACGGTCACCCATCTATTTAATGACCTTACCTAACGTTGCTTAACCCGATCGATTACAAAACCTTGATAACAACTGTCTATGAGATCTATCTATCCCTTACTAACATTTATTATATTATAAAGAAAAATTGATAAAATCGGACCAAGCGTATAACCAAGTACCCATTTTGATATTAATCCCCTCTCCCAAAAGAACCGTGCTAGATTACGGGATAAAAAGTATCCTATGTCCTACCTCGTAGTAAAATCTCAAATCATGCCAAGTTTCATTTGAATCCATTCAGTAGTTTCGGCGTGATGCTCAGCCGTGATACAGACAGACAGACAAAAAATAAAAAAATTGCATTTTCGGCCTCAGTATCGGTTATAGATTGCGCTCCAAATATAATTTTCAAAATATCTTCAATGTACAGAATTGGACCTGTTACAGTTTTATTATAAGTATAGATTATATTTGGTGTTATACGAAAAAAATACAAATATACGTAAAATCGTACCGTAACTTATTCATATTATGATTTACCGAAAGTGGTCTTTTAAGACCCGCAGAACTATTCCACAAATATAAAACCCTAAGATAAAGTGGACTTAACCACCTGCAAGAGAACATAAAACTAACATATTGGATTACCTTTAACCTACATAAGAATCATTTATAAGTATCAAGGCAAGAAAGGAAATGTCAAAATTGCCAAAATGTCGAAAGGTAATATAATTATGGTTAATTTAGATTTTATCTGGAACCTAAGTATACTTCTATAGTTAGTGATTCAGTTCCTGACTTCAACTTTATCTCTAAAACAGAGGTCTTTACTAACATACCTGATAACTCTGTTAGTAACGTGGCAAACAAACTGTAGGATTTGTCCACAGGCGCCGCGGAAACCAACCAGCTCCTCCACACTGTACTGACTCTTCAGATAAAAGAAGTGGTGGGAACTGAAGAGTCCACTGTAGTTAACAAAAATAATTGAACAAGTTTTGAACCTCGTATGTAGATGATATTTAGGAGCCAGGTCAATAATAGATAAAGAGAAAACAGAAATACAGAAAGTATACTCATAGGATGTATTAAATACGGAAAGAATAAGATATATTGGTGAGAAATTTGACCGAGGCTCCGGGATTAAGGTTAAGCGTTCAGCATACAACATCATTTTTTCCTATTTTTAAGTACTGAAATAATAAACTTCATATTACCTTACGAAAAACAGCGTATCAAATGCGATAGTACCCGTTGCTAGTATGTAGTATACATTACTGTAGTCAGCTGTATCTACAGCATTATCTGCAAAACAAATTCAAGCTTTAATTATAGTATTTTCTTTAGAGGATACTTTAATATAATCAAGATTACCTGACAGACGATCCACTATAACTGCAACATGCACGAACATTATCCAAAATGTTGCAATTATTCTCATAACGTGTACTAAAGAAAGGTCTCTGTTCGCAGTATTCGTATTAAAGACTCGATTCCAGCAATAATTTAATGAAAAACAAAGTAAAAATCTGCAAAGAATACTTCTTTTCTTGCTATCGGTGCTCAAGGTTAAGTTCGAGTTGTATTTAAGTCTAGGGCAGGGTGGAAGGTTATCGGTTTGCCTCGGCGAGTTGCATTGCCTCTTGTATTTCCCACATCGTTTACAACTACCAGCTAATGTGTCCGCACAATTTACGTCCAGCGTAATCGTGGGAGGACATTTCATTTGCTCCATTACGATATAACTCATTGCCGTATTGTCGACTTTTAGTTTATCAATATCTATTTGTAGTTTATCCTCGTACGATAGGTTGGGTCTATCATCGTACTTTATGCTAATATTCTTACTCGTGTGCTTAGCATCATTGTTATACTTTTCCAAATTAAATGACATTTTCTTATTTTTCAAAATTAGGCATTTGATTAAGTCTAAATCTACTGCTGTAGCAATAATGGCAATTATGATTAGTATGACTGTTATAGCAATCAACGCCATACCACCATTATCTGATTTTAAATCATAATATTCTTGTATTTGTCTAGCGCTTGTGATTTTTGCCTTGCGAGATATTGTTTTATTGGTTTTCAAGTTATCATTCATGATTATAGAGAAATTGATGATTGATTTTAGATCATAAGGCGAGCAGGAACGAGGTAAACATACACCCAGTACTATATCGTGCGTCTGAAAAAGAGGGTTTTATACTATTTAACTGGTTTTCAAAAGCAGAGTAGATTCTCTTTAAGTAGCTTCTAAAGCTGTTTCCTATTTTATTTATACTGTATGTCTTACCTTCATCATATTAACTTTAGTGATGTTCAAATTGATTCTCACGATGCTATAAGAGAGTCTGTACGGTGGTCGATGCTCTTCTGCGGCCACGCGCCGTTGCATTTCATTTCTTTGCAACGACCATCTCCACTCCTCATCTGATAATATGATTGCTTAGACAAAAGTATGTTTCATTGCAAGTTATTTCCACATTACTAACGTGTTTACCTGATTCATAATTCTGTTCTTTTTGTAAAGGAGTATCGATGACATCGCTACGTAATGTATCGAACGATTGATTGCCTCTTTTATCGATATATTTGGCATCCTAAGAGAAAAATGTGAAAAACTTTTAAAATGTGTGTTTATTGGTAACTAAACATTTTTGATATCTTGACTTACCAATTGAAAACATTGCGGTTTAGAACCCAACCAAAATCGTTTGCCGCTGAAGAATGCTGATCCGTAGCGCCCTGATGCATCTACAGCTGAAACTCGCCATAAGTTGTTTAAACTATTTGAATTTGGCACTAATAAAACTTTCTTTTAGATTTGACAGAATTCATATATTAACTGCAAAATAATCGGTTCCTTTTGGATCTAAGAATACCTACCAACCTACTGCCATTCGTAGTGCACTGAAGGAATTAAATCTGCTTACACTAGCTGGACTAGTTCTAACGTAGTTGCCCAAATCGACTAATATCTTAAAAATCTAAATAGTTAAACCCATTTGGATTTTATTGTTATCATTTGGAACCTATTCATGCCAGCTAACAGCCAATCTCGTTAGGCATTTGTTGATCATATCGTGGAAGGCAACAATGCATGACCATTCAGTGAGAGTTATGTACGCCATTCACATAAAGAAACACTTTGTAATTATGTAAGTATTTATACTAAGTTATCTCGTAAACGAAGGTTTACGATAAAAGACGTCGTCTGTACTACCTGAGTACGAATATCAATAAAGGGCATGCCTACTCCAATCTATCTATCTATATCTATACTATAATAAAACTCAAAGAGCACTTTTTCTGTACATTGAATATTTTTCCAAAATTTCTATGTGGGGATACTATACTATCGACATAGAAGCCAAAACAATTTTTTTTGGAATTATTGTCTGTCTGTCTGTCTGTCTGTCGTTCTGTTTGTCCAGGCATCATTCGAAAACCCGTGGATGGATTTTGATAGGACTTTCACTGATGTGTTGTGTAGAAGTAGGGGTATAAATTGGTATATAAAACATCACGCTATGTTTCATAGGGGCTAAGCAGTGAAACATTACTTGCACATATTACCACGTAATTTCCTTTGTATATGAATAGGGTAATTATAGACTGATCAGTTAATCATTGAGATATGTATTATTACGCTATATACAATAGGGACTGAGCAGACATTTAGTTTGCATAAGATATGGCAGTGGCGAAGGGTCCATTTTTGTAAGGGATAAGCCGTTCCGGTACACCCAGGAAATTTTCATTAGATTTCTGTATTGTTCTAAGTACTTTGCTGATAGCAATATGACATTATATCTTTGAAAAGTTAAAATCTGTAATTCCCGAGCGAGTCCAAACTAGATTAGGAAAGAAATAGGCAAGGGAAAATAACATTTCATTTTATTTAAAAGCCAGTTCATGAATTTCCCCAAGTCCAGGTAGTGTATAGGTATTGTATCACAGTCGCAACAATAAAAGATGCGAAACACTAAGAACTTTCATTATCGAATATCATTAAACAGTAATTTACGATGTTAGCGTGATTTACATTATGAACAGCGCCATCTATCGGCGGAATTGGACATACAATCACTATAGAACTTTTATAACTCAAGAACGGCCTATCCGATTCGGCTGAAAATTGGTGGGGAGGTAGCTTAGAATCAGGAAACGGACATAGGACTTTTTATCCCGGTAGGTTAAGGTTAAGCAACGTTAGGTAAGGTCATTAAATAGATGGGTGAACCGATTTGTATGAAAGTGTGCATATCGGGTAGGTCTGAGAATAGGTCATACAGTATATTTCATACCGCTAGGTTAAGGTTAAGCAACATAAGGCAAGGTCATTAAACAGATGGGTTACCCGATTTGTATGAAATTTTGTGTGCATATCGGGGAGGTCTGAGAATAGGTCATAAAGTATATTTAATGCCACTGATACCATGATTGACGAGGATATATAGAACGAGAGGAGGGTGCAAGAGAGGAGAAAGAGGAGAGGGGATTCGAGGAGGGGGTGATGGGGTGAGGGATCGGGGGAGTTAGGTGGAGTAAGGGGGGAGTGAGAAGGAGCAAGTTCGTAGAACAGAGAGGGGAGAGGGTTCAG
Source organism: Furcula furcula (assembly GCA_911728495.1). NCBI lineage: Eukaryota > Metazoa > Arthropoda > Insecta > Lepidoptera > Notodontidae > Furcula > Furcula furcula. The sequence continues at coordinate 2,168,613 of OU452243.1, forward strand.
AGAGGGGACAACAGGGAGAGGAAGAGGGGGAGCGTGACGGAAACCGAAGCGGGAGGGGGAAAGAGAGAGGAGAGAAAGAGCATATAATTAGATTTATTTATAAGAGAGAGAGATATGGATAGAGATGAATCTAGGGAGGCGGGAGAAAAGGGGAGCAAAATGTAATAAAAGCGAGGGCGGAGCTGCGCGGGTCAGCTAGTACTTATAATAAAACTGTAACAGGTCCAATTCTGTACATTGAAGATATTTTGAAAATTATATTTGGAGGGCATTCTATAACCGATAAAGAGGCCGAAAATGTATTTTTTTTTAATTTTTGTCTGTCTGTCTGTCTGTATCACGGCTGAGCATCACGCCGAAACTACTGAATGGATTCAAATGAAACTTGTCATGATTTGAGATCTTACTGCGAGGTAGGACATAGGATACTTTTTATCCCATAATCTAGCACGGTTCTTTTGGGAGAGGGGATTAAAGTCAAAATGGGTACTTGGTTATACGCTTGGTCCGATTTTATCAATTTTTCTTTATAATATAATAAATATTAGTAAGGGAACACTCATAGAGAGTTGTTATCAAGGTTTTGTAATCGATCGGGTTAAGCAACGTTAGGTAAGGTCATTAAATAGATGGGTGACCGTTTAACGCTATTTGAACTAAACGGGTCCGTGCTTCGGAGAGCAAGTAAAAAGTGGGTCCCAGTTTTTAACCGACTATAAAAAAGGAGGTTATGTATTCGATGCGAATGTCTGTTATTAAAAGTTTAGTTAACGTAAAAATAGCGCAGTCGGAGCTGCGTGGGTCTAGTACTTTATAATTCTACTTACGTCTGCTTAGCAAGTAGGTATACATACCGACCTTCTTAGATAGTCCACTCAAGGACGTGGTTTGAAACGGTGTTTTCTCGTGGACCCACTATTTTGTCCCACCAGTGGGTCCACGAGGGAGAACTATTTCTCGTGGACCCACTGTTGCTTATTAACATCCTATATATAGTTATAGCAAGGGTTGGGATAATAGTATGAAATTATCATATGAATAAAATAATATTAACTATAATTTATTAAATTAAATCTATATTATCGGACATTATATACACCACATAATATTACACCAGAAGTACCAGGGCGGCATAAGATACAAGGAGGCCTCGCGCATTTTGCCATCCAGTAATAAGCTCCGGGTATGAGTTGTTTAATGGTATGGATTATTAATCCCGTGAGATGTCCGGGAAAGAACAGACTAAGGGAAAACAAGAAGCAACGTCTTTCTATTGGATTATCCATTCCAATTAGTCCGATTAGTAGTTCGATCATCAGACAGATGGGAAAAATTTTCTTCGAATAGGCTTCTACGATCGAACAGTTTGGAAGTAAATATTCCAAGTAGTTACACCGGCTGAATGTGGTAGCTCCAGACGGAATTTCAAAGGGCATCCACGAAATAGCACGTGAAACTGCAAAATTGCGCATTCTTAAACATTATTACCAGAAGTACTATGGCAACAGAGGGCACAAAGAGGCCTTCCCCTTTCGTGAGACATCTAGTTTTACTAAACTGTGACTACTTTGCTTCAATATTTATACCAGAAGTACCAGGGTAGCATAGGACATAAGGTGGTCTCATCATGAATGATGGTTAACTTCTTAATGGGAAGTTTATAACTTAGTAATGCCCTTTAAGAATGCAGTTGTAGTGAAAAAATGGGAGTGGAAGCCTAAAAAACTATGAAACGATTTACACCGACCAGCGGAAGCGCATATTTTTTGTCTGCCACTTGTCACTTCACTATGCGATAGATAAATTTTGACAATGCAAAAAGGTGCTATACATCTTTATTATACAGGAGGAACATTTAATAACCGTTGAGTGCAGTGGGTCCACGAGAAATAGTTCTCCCTCGTGGACCCACTGGTGGGACAAAATAGTGGGTCCACGAGAAAACACCCGTTTGAAATATATATGTGTCTGTAGTCTCTAATCTCTAAACAGTATAAAATAAAGGCGTAAATGTCGTTATTTTGCTTGCGTATTCGAAGATATAAACATAGACAGGGCAGCGCGGACGAGCAATGAACTAAGAAGAGCATTCACATCTACTGCAGTCGAAAGTTGATGTTACAGGCATAATTCATTAGCCTATTATTCAATTCATTATCTTCTATCGGTAAGTATATATCGCACGTCCTCTAAAAACCCGTCATAACACAGCATTATTAGGTACTTAGATAAACCCCACTCGACGACCGTATTATTACTACCAAAAAAACCACCAGAAAGCGAGTCCCTAGATAGGATAAGATAATCCTAGCCAGTGAGACCTGCATTGTCCTAGGAGGAACAACAACACAAAGTGGTTGCTCCCCGCGGCATTCGAACCCGCGACCTCCAGTTTGCAAAGCAAGTGGTTTCCCACTGCGCAACGGAGGCTACACCACTACATATCCCCACATCACTTACAGGGACCGCTTTCATTCAACCCTAGGGTGTCCATGGGTGACAAATAATAACGTAGTTTCCACTTTCTTGCAATCTTATTTGATGGTAAGCGTTGATGCAGTTGCAGATGGTAAAGCAACTGGCTTATTAAAAGGCTATATTCACTTTAGCCTTGAAGACACCTATATTAAACTCGATTTCAAAAAATGGTGCAGGAAGATAAGTCGATTCTATAAAACAAGTAGGTACACAGAGTACTTGACCAAGGCTGGAGTGCCAAGCTATAATGGCCATCTGCGGCCAACAGCGTCTTATCATTATTCCCAAAAAAAAAACAGAGTTCTTGATCTGAGCAGGATTCGAACCCACGATGACCACAGACGATAAATACAGCAATTTCAATTACATTGCACGTAGTATGCGTTTCAACTAAGAATGTGGCCGCCGAACTTCACTCGTTTTTTACGATTTTTGAACAGGCAGCAGAGTAAAAACAAAATGAAAAATTCGCCCCGGTTTTGATTATTTATTGTAATGTCTTATTTTGCTATCCATTTTTGTTAAAACATGATTTTTAGTAACTAAGTAACTATATATTTGAAATGGCAAGTTGGCGGCCACATTCTTAGTTGAAACGCATAGTACTTACTTACCATTGAACGTCCACGATTTGCCTTCTGCAAAATCTTTGAAAAACACATTCATATCCCGCCAACACGAGTGATCCACCAATATATGCACGCCGTTAGTTATTTTCGGCCATACAATAGCCAAGAACGAGGGGTCGTATACGTTGAATAAATTCTCAAACACTTCTCCGCGAACCGCACGCCGGCCATTTTTTAAACGAGACTCCCGTTTCGATTCCGTGTTCCCCGAAACAATTCTGCTCCATTCAGCGAAAATTAAAACTATTAAAAACAGATACACTTTTATTATCTGCATTTTTTTTTACATCTGAACGTCGTGCGCATGCGCTCAATCCGTACACTGACGATCGCGAATCAACGTTGTTTGTTTAGTAATTATTCTCTGGATGCCGTAATTAAATAATTTATGTACGATATTCCAAACTCTAATTGTGCGTGAACGCAGCTAACGCACGAAGATTTAAAAAACTCTAAGATTACCAATTCTCCAACGATCTTGTTTATTACTTTCTCCGATACCATCAAGTTGTTAAAAGTAATTATAACGGTTATAAAATAACTAGTAATCATTGTAATTGTGTACAGAAACATTAGTAAATAGGAACTGTTCGTTTGGAAATGGCGCAATGGACAGGCTTGTTTATAAATGGCTATATTATTGGTCAACTGCGAATGTAACAGCAAAACGAATGCATGAACTAACTTTAATCTTGTCTTATCGTCCTGTGGGATTTTACTTGTCTCCCGCTTTACCAAGGAGGGAAAGTGGAATTTATAACTGCTCCTATATATAATGATTTCTGAAACTTACGCGAATATTACACATTGAAATAAAACTAATAATAATAGAAGAAGAAGAAGAAGAAGAAAAGCATTTATTTGCCCAACACATATGAAAATAACAAAATAATAACAGATTTCAATAATTGTGTGTGGACAAACAGGGCGAATAGCGATATAATCCGTAAAATTAGTTTTATTTCAATGCTCCTATATACTTTTAATTTAATTAAATTTGTTGCGGGTTCCAAGACAATTTTTAAAACGTTTAATTTCTCCTTTTTGCCCGACTGCACCATAAGGAAGGTTATGTTTTTCGAGTGCCTATGGAGGTATGTTAGACATACCTACAGCCTAAGACTTGTTGGATTTTGACTGAAAATATGTCGTTTTGGTCGTTATACAATTTATCTTCGTTGTGGGAGTGACGAGTGACATAGGCTAAATATTTTTTCAAAAAAGTTAATATGGCCGCCGTCAGTCGGTATGGTCGTGCTTTTGTATTTTTTTTACATCAAGAACCATCGACATGGGTATCAAATAAAAGGTCTAAACGAAACGAGTTCAAATATGTGTAACTGCCGCACTCACAAACCCCAATTAACTTTAATTATAATTAAGTCCCTTTTTAAAATCTCTTTATTTCGGACTGTCGGAGCCATTTATGATTAACTTCGATTATTGAATACGAGATAATTGTTATCTCTACTCACTATCAGCGTATTAAGTATTAATTGGCTTCTAGTGTCGAAATAATCCGATTTTTTTACTAGGTGGTAGGTTCCTTGTGCAAGGAACCACCGCAGTGTCAGATATTCTGCCGCCAAGCAGCAGTGTGTAAGCATGGCTGTGTTCCGGCATGAAGGGCACTGTAGCTGGTGAAATTACCGGACACAAAGACTTAATATCTAATGTCTTAAGGGTCGGCAACGCGCTGGTGATTCTTCTGGTGTTGCTAGCGTCTATAGGCTGCGGTGACTGCTTACCATCAGGCGGGCCGCACGCTTGCACTTGCTTGCCACCTTGGTAGTACAAAAAAATAATATTCTAAAAATGGATTAATCATCATTAACTTTAATTGACGTTTGTAGGTTCGGCAGTAAGTATATTAAACACGGACAAGAGATTAAATATTTTCAGGTCAGTAAGTACTTACACAAATAAAAACCCACAAAATAATTAATAATTTTAGTTCTGTTTATGAACCCTCGACTGTAAGTGATTCCTGGTCGCCACCTAATGAGAACTCTTCTAACGATGTTCTCCTCACTACTTTGCATATTAACTCCGACAAAATTCACAAGGCTCTTAAGTCCTTAGATCCTAATAACCGGACCGGATGGCATTCCCGCCTCCTTCCTGAAAAATACCGGTAATAGTATTCATGGTCCTCTGTATATTATTAATAACAAATGTCTCGCTGAGGATATTTTCCCCTCTGTGTGGAAATCAGCAAATATTATTCCTGTGTTCAAGAGTGGTTCGAAAAATGATGTGGAGAACTACCGTCCAATTTCCATTCTCTGTTCTTTGTCGAAGCTTTTTGAGTCTGGTACACGCAGAAATTTATCCTATTTTACACAATATCATAATACCCAAACATGGTTTTGTTAAACGCAGGTCAAGAACAACAAATCTAGTATGTTTTATGAATACGCTGTTCGAAAACATGGATAAGGGATCTCAAACCGATGCTGTATACACGGACTTCCAAAAAGCTTTTGACAAAGTTGATCAGGAATTGCTATTAAACAAACTAGCATTTAATGGAATAAGGGGAAAACTTTTACGTTGGTTCGCTGCGTATGTGGCTAATAGAGTCCAAAAAGTAGTTCTTAATGGTTATCATTCTGGCAATATACAGGCTACTTCCAGTGTACCGCAGGGATCATTGGACCACTGCTTTTTATTCTATTTATCAATGATATAAACAATTGTTTTCTTAAATTCTAAATTTCTCTTATATGCGGATGACCTTAAAGTATTTCGCATTATCAGTGCAATTGATGACTGTCATCTCTTTCAACAGGATTTGGATAGGTTGTGTGTATATTGCCAGGAAAATAAGCTTCACCTCATTATATCTAAATGTAGTAGCATCACATTTACTAAAAATAGGAATACCATAACTTATAAATACAAGCTTAATGGAACTGATCTCACCAAAGTCTCGACGTTACGCGACCTGGGTATACTACTGGATACTAAGCTACATCTTGATTCGATGGACACATTGACACCATTGTGAATAAAGCCTACCAGATGTTTTGTTATGAGAGTATGCAAGGAGTTTAAGAGTGAAGCCACTTATCTAGCCCTTTACAAGACCCTAATAAGACCTCAAGTTGAATATGCCTGTTGTGTTTGGAACCCCTTAAATAACAAATATGTTGATAAAATTGAGTCTGTACAACGTAAGTTCCTTCGCTCCATGCATTACAGGTGCCACCGCGCACGTCTAACTTATAGCCAGTTGTTGAGTAGGTACAAGATCTTAACATTAAAGTCTAGACATATACAACTGGAAGCCATGTTGCTGTATAAAATTTGTCATGGTGATATTGATTGCACTGAAATTAGTAATAAATTATGCTATATAGTCCCCAGAACTGTGTACCGGCGCGAGGTGAGGGCGCGTACAGTTTTTGCTACGACATCTTGCAGAACCAATGCTGGCCTACGCTCTCCTCTACGTCGACTCTTAGATAGTCATAACAAGTTATTTACAGATATTGATATATTTGCTGTAACTCTAAACCAGTTTAAAAAAATGGTAGATGAGGTGCTGAGTAGTGGTTAACTCACTGCAGTGTCTCATCTTCCACATCTTTAACAATCTAAGTAAATCATTATTTTCTTTATAAGTAAGTATATTTCTATTATTTTGGCAGAAGACAGAAGCTATTCAACTATATATTTATATATTATCAACAGTTATAGCTACGTTTGTAACATCGAGCCTGTCCCTAGAATAACCTTTAATCTTATTTATATGTAAGCCGTGGAAAATGTTGTTGGTTGTACATTTGTCTATACATTGCATGCATATTGTGTACTGATATTATAATGTATAAGTAACTGTTTGTTTTCCCCAATAAAATAAAATAATGATTTCATTTTTTATTTCATTAAAAGCACAATACACACATTATATTACAAAAAATAAATAAATAACGAAGCAAATACTTTTGATTTAGTACAATTTACATTTTGATCTAATACAATTTACAAATAAGTGCTCAAAAATAAACATAACTATTAACTAAACAGTAGGAGGTATTTTAGCTACCGCACATAACACCAAAATATTATAATAAATAAGGGTTATTATTACAATCACTAATGGATTACAGTTAATAATAAATAATACTGACTATTTATAACCAACAAGAGTCTGGATAGAGGCGGAGGATAACTTTCAATGTAGTTATAAATTTACCAAGACTAGAAATAAAAATGTCTAAAACTACATTCAATTTTGCCAAATCATTATACTGAGGAGCCAGTTTAAAGTAAGAAATGTTATTTCTGTAGATTTGTACAGCAAAAAATATTATCAAAAAAAAAAAAACGACTTCAATGAAAATGATCTAAAAAAAACAATAATTATCGAATATTGAAGTTGGTGCCAGCCGATGCTTGTATTCATGCATAGCACCAACTTTAAAATATTTCGTTATTTATTGGTTATTCGATTATTTTCATTGAAGTCTGCTTTTATTTTTTCTGAAAATTATTTTATTTAACACTTTTTAGTGAATTTTATGTTACCAAGATATCAGCGGTAGGTACGTGGGCTAAATTAAATCAGTTAATATAAAATGTGTAAGTACAACAAATATACTTCTCTGGGCACCCTTTTTCGGAATATGGTCGTGAAGTCCAAAAATGACAAGCTAAATGCGATTTACTATTATTCACCATCATAACTTGCGTTATCGTTATCCCGCATTTCGAAAGGCTATGTTAGAATAACTTACCGAAAACATTAACAGACCTATTACTAAGTACTATTACTGAACCGATTTTGATGAATCTTCCCTAAAGTAGAAAGATACTAAAACTATTGCAAAAAGAATTATAACAACATAAATATGAAAAAAGAAAGCGGGACAAGAAAATTGTTGGCGTTGATAATTTTGATGCTGTTACTTGAGAAAAGAATATTGGGTTTGTTAAAAGAGGCAGGTTTATTTTTTGGCGGTAAATAGTCCCTATCAAAGGTTTTGAAATCGATTGGCTTTAGATAAATTGAAGTAGATAGCGCAAGTCACAACTAGTGATGTGAACCGGTTTAAAAAAAACTAGAAAAAACCGGTTTTTGTAGAAACCGGTAAGGTAAAACACCCAGTTTATTAAAAAAAATAAGAGCTGTTTCTCCTTTCTGAATGGATTTCAAGAATAAACAATAAACGCGGAGTATCTAGTTGTCATTGCAAATGACATTTCACACTTTCGGCTATTTTTAAGAAAATGGCTTGGTATAAGTTTCGACCGCAAGTGATCCTCCATCGTAAGTCTAGTTTTACTAGCAAAATCGTTAAGGATGTGAGTAAGATTTATTGCTCATAACTTTTAATTGTTTTGCTGTATCGAAAATGTTATTTATTTATAAAATTAAGACATAAATTGACTAGTTTTTAATAATTGTTTGACAAGGGTGTGGTTATAATAAAATAAGAAAATACGCCTGTCGGTAATTGGAGTTTTTTTCTTCGCTTGTTCCAAATTTCAACACATGTCGAAAGATTTTTGTTTATTATTTTATGCACTTTATTTTATTACTTGGCTATGTTTCTTCAGCACTCTTAAAATATAGTTCTTTCATTTAAAACATCAAACTGCATCCAGTGATCAACAGTTGTGTCGATGATTGGATATTCCATGTGTTCCAATAACCGACATATTTTGCAAAAATGGCGCCTAAAAAGATACACGCCTTTTCAAATGGCACAGGCGATAGAAGCAGTCAGTCTGATCGACTTCAAAGTGCTATTGGGTGGAAAGCACGTCATTTGAGCACCGTAATGCGTTGGTACGCAGTGTTTGATCGAGGCCTCTCCATGATAAAATTCGTGAAGTTCGGCTCTGCCGTGTGCCGAACTGCGGTCACTGAGAAAATATGGCTACTGTCATGATATTTACGGGGCCGGAAGAGACCGTCATAGCTTATAAACTATGCTGGTTATAACCAGCACGTGAAAAAAATGCCCTTAGACCAATCCAGACCAATCAGGTCCTTATGTTTTCAAAAATAGTTTGACCAAATGAAATGTGTTTAAAATGTACACGGACACCAGAGTTAAACTAACCCGGCACTACTCTGAGGGCATCCCATACATCAGCCTGTACTAGATTGGAATGACTCTCAAACAGCTTAAAACAAAAAAGTGCCGGGTGAAGACGGAATCACAACAGAACTTCTGAGAGCGGATGGAAAACCGGTAGGTACTTTTAGTCCTCCAGAAGTTATTCAATTCCGTCTTCAGGTCTCGTCCGTTCCGAAGGTACTACGCCAGAAGCATGGCACAGGAGTGTGGTAGTGCTTCTCTTCAAAAAGGTGATAACACCTTATCGAAAAATTATAGACATAATATCTCACTTCTGAGCCGTATGTACAAGCTGTTTACGAAACGAAGGAATAGCAATAGTCTCGAACGCAGGTGTAATGATTTCCAGCCTACCGAACAAGCCGGGTTCCGAAAAAGCTTTAGCACGATATACCACATTCATACGCTCCGTCAGATGATGCAGAAGACTAAGGAGTATAATCGGTCATTATGTCTAGCGTTTGTGGGCTACGAAAAACCTTCGATTTAATCGAGACCTGGGCAGTATTGCTGTCCCTCCAGCGATACCATATTCACTATAGGTATCGAACTGTAGCAACGACCACCATGCCGATCCGACTACAGGACGAGAGTACAAAATCAACCCGATTGAAGAGAGTTGTGAGACAGGGAGACGTTATTTCCCCGAAACTGTTCACGAACGCATTGGAGGACCTTTTCAAGCTCTTGGACTGGTACGGATTCGGCATCAACGTCAATGGCAAATACATCACTCGCCTTCGCTTTGCCGATAGTATAGTAATTACGGCAGAATCGCTGAAGGACCTCAATACGATGCTCAGCGACCTCAGTAGCGTTAACCCAACCGGTGGGTCTTTAAAATGAACATGGACAAGACGAAGAATATGTCTAATGTCCATGTTGCATTCCCAACGATAGCCGTTGGCAACGATACACACGAAGTTGTTGATCACTATGTCTACCTTGGATACATTTAGTGGGTCCAATTTCGACAAAGAGGTCGCTCGAAGCATCCAACTTGGCGTTTGGGAAACTTGGTGACATCTTCTCATCTGAAATTCCGTAGTGCCTGAAGGCAAAGTTCATTCACTAATGTATGTTGCCAGTGATGACAATATGGTAATGAGACGTGGTCCTTAAAAGGCCACTTTTAGAGAAGCTCAGTCACACAACGAGCTATAGAGAGCTATGCTCAGAGTTTCTTTGCGTGACAGAATCCGTAATGAGGACATTCGACAAAGAACCAAGGTCACCGACATAGCTGTCAGAATCTGCTAGTTGAAGTGGCAATGGGTAGGCAACATCGCTCGAAGAACCGACAACCAATGGGGAAAAATGGTTCTCAAGTAGCGACCACGAACCGGAAGACACAGCGTAGGTAGGCCTCCTACTAGGTGGGTAGACGATATTTATTTATCTTTATTATAATACCCAGTTGTCGTTCATTGTGGCGTTCGAAGGGTGAGGCCTATAGTCAGCGGTGGACGTCTTCCGGCTGGTGATGATGATGATGAATACCAATTAATTAAAAACAGTTCTACAATTTATGTTAAATATTTGATTAGTTAAAATAATTCATTCGTGACAAAGAATAGTGGAAGTACGTAACGGGATAAGATCATTTACGATTTTTTAATTAAAAAATATTGTTATAATAGCATTAAAAAGTCATTACCTACTTAACTTTAGATGAGTTTAAGCATGCCACACACATGTACATGTCCCTGTTTGTTTATTATAATTAAAATAATTAATGTACTTAATAAGACTTTTTTGGGCATGGTGTTAAGATTCTGTCGATATTTGGGTGACGATAAATAGAACATGTCGATTACTAGATCACGATTATTGGATCATGTCGATTACTGGGTGTCGATATATAGAATTTCCTTGTCGATGACTAGGCCAAAAAGAGCCTAAATCTAATTTGATTTATTGATCTAGTCATTGGTATTACACTCGTTTTTACATTAAGATAATATAGAATAAACCCTAAACTTATACCTAGTGCATGAAAGTATCGTATAATATCATAAATAAACTAGATATTTAAAAAAATGTTCACTTGCCATCCTTAAAGTGTCGATGATTGGGGGTTTTACCTTATATACCGGTTTTTTTTATTAAAAAACCGATTACTTTTTTTTTTTTTTGTATTACGTATTCTGTAAGATGGCATGACATTTAGCTAGCGTACCTACCGCGAATAAGAACAGAAAATCAGCATTATTACACGATACACACGTTATGGATATTTGTTCAAATACGGTTTAAATTTAGTTATGAAAAAATTATTCATTTACACTTTCGTACAAACACAAATTAACGAATACATATAAAAATAAAACAGAATCATTGAGGCGGCCTTATCGCTAATGAGCGATTTCTTTCAGGCAACCCAAAGGATAACATGAAGGGAAATATAGATGTAGGTAGAGAGATAATAACAAAAGATCTTAGAAGTTTGTCAAAACCAAGTAGAAGAGCAAGCGCGACGCGTGTGCGTCAATCAGAGCAAGGCCGGGCGGTCGATTTCAATGATTATTGTACTGGCCGAGAACGCCGGCGCGCGCGGCGGCGGTAATATTTGAACTGATATGTACATAAATTTAAAAATAACGATACATCTGGAGAGGAAATATTGTTTTTTAATAATTTTTACTACTAAATTACAACTAGCACACAAGGAATGTGGAAGAGAATTTCATAGCCGCACTGCTTGCATGGTAAAAAAAACCGTTATAGCAACTAGAATAAAATTCAAAATTCAAAATTTTTTATTTCAAATAGGCTTAACGCTAGCACTTTTGAACGGTCATTTTTTTTTTAAAAGCTACCACCGGATCACAACGCGGCCTCAACTGAGAAGATCCGGCAAGAAACTCAGCGGGCTTGTCATTTTTTCACATTTTTTTTTAAAACAAAGTTTGTCTTTTTACAATTAGATCAGCACCAGCGACAGTGTGTCCTGCCGTTCAAAATATCAAATAAAATAAAAAATACGACGAAAATACAACAAACTAAAATGCCAAAGGGACAGCAGTCGGACCAGTCCCCCCAAGCAGCACCCGCGCACGAGTCGACTCGAGCAGCAGCCACCACTCCCCTCAACCATACTGGAGGGAAGGGGGCGACCCGCCACACGAAGCCGCCACAAGCAAAGACTTTTCGATGGCGAGCATGACCGATCCAAAATCACAGTGGCACACGTTAAACATTTACCTTCTGCTGTTAAGCAGTGCCTCGTCAGGCAAGACACAAAGCACTTTAACATATTACCAACTTTTGTCACAAGTCGTCTAAGTTAGATACACACCAAGAATAATTTACAAGCTCAAGTGAATTGCCTTCAGAACGTAAATAAAGTAATAATCAATTTTGCTGCTAGACTACAAAAGAAAAAAAATAAAATAAAAAAAAGGATAAAAGGACAGCGGCCGGACCAGACCAATAATGAGGAGGAACTTCAAAAAGAAGTTATACAGTAGAAGGTCAAGGCTTGTCACATGATTCAAGCAACGAATAACGCTGACCAAGATAAAGAGGAGATTAAAGATTGTTAAGTATACAATTTAGAAAATAAAAAATATGCCAGTCCAGTCGCTGATGGATTGGCAGCCATTCTAGTTGAGCCCGAAATTCCGACGTAACCAATTCCAACATATATCCGTAGCGAAAGATGAAACGAATACACAAATTTTGCAATCGCTCCTCAGTTGGATCTAGAAAACATACATCTGCATAATCGAAAAGAGGTAAAGATTAAGCAAAAAGATTCTTGTCTGACGCGGAAGAAATCTTTGAAGGCGTTTGTGAGACTGATAAGAGTCAAAGATCTTCCTACTTATCTCTCCTACATGATATTCCCAAGAAAGATTTTAGAATCAATCAGAACTCCAAGAATTAGTTTTATTCGAGTATGCAATTGGTACGGAATCAAAAACTAAACTAGAGAGTGAGTTAACCTAACGATTTAGCCCACTTACCTCTGCTATCTAAATCTTTATAAAGCGTAACTTCCCCAAGATTATCAATATTGGCATTTTGGCATGACGATAAAGCTATATAGAGCAACATAGATATGATCTGCATAGAGATGATAGTTAGAAAACGCTCGCGATGATATTGATGAAAACGGAAAAGAGGAGAAAGTACGCTACCCACTGGAACACCAGCCTCAAGCCCACATATTATGATGTCTCCTCAAAGCGGACAGATTGGGAGGGCCCACGAAGATATGAATATGATCAAACCACTTGATAGCTGAAGAATAGCTTGGACAAGGACTGTTCAAGGTTAGGTAACAACAATTTTAACTGAATATCATGATGATATAATTCCTAAGCCCCTCAGTAACCGACTTCAAAAAGAAAGGAGAACATGAAGACAAAGATAGCTGAGAGACAATTTAAAGTGGACAACTTTACATGATCATGAGTAACAAGTGACTTCAAAAAATGTGCATCAAGATCTAAACATGGAGCATCAATAGAAAATACCAAGTGATCTCAAGAACTGTCACGTCTGCACAGTATTAAGGTTCAATACATTTTTAGGCTCTGTTTTACCAAGTTAATACACTGTAAGTGTAACTATATAATACAGTATATTCTCTTAACAATTTCTTCTTTAGCTTCTGACAACTTAATAGTTGTCAGAAGCTAAGTTAAGTTGTTGCCCTAATGGGCAAGAAAAGTTATCCACTGACGTTTGACGATTATTATTTTAATGTTGTCTTTTATTTACGCGAATACTAGACATTGTAATCAATCTCCTCTTACGGATTATATCGCGATTTATTTTAATTTTCCCGACGTTTCGAATGCTTTGCAGCACCCATGGTCACGGGCGGACTGAGATGTTGAACGTCCCTGCGCTCTATTTATACTGTCATAATTTTATTTTTTAAAATTAAAATAAATCGCGATATAATCCGTAAGAGGAGATTGATTACAATGAATATTATTTTCTAAAGTACAATTATGAATGTGATAATCTTATGATAAATAAACACTAAGCACTAATTAGATATTGCTTTTTAGTGTATTTCATTTAAAACCTAAAAAACCCTTAAAAAAGCGGTTTATTTTTTAAAGTAATCGATAAAAACCGGTTTTGAAAATTGTAATCGGTTCACATCACTAGTCACAACATCTTCGTTGACAAGTGTGTTTTTTTCAATGAAACTTAGTTCCAACGCAACATGCTCTGAAATGTCCGCTCCATTGTTCGACAATTTATACAACAGCTGTATCAGATCTGTCCATCCTATTTCATTGGCGCTGTCATGAAAGCTGTTGGTCTGCCTTTCTTTCGAATGATCGCGAAAAGGTTTTTTTCTTTGTGCCCAATACCAAGTTGATTTTGGTATTAAACGTAGGAAAGTCAGATTCGATTCAATACAATTGTTGATGTACTCTTCAGATTGGATTTGTTCTCTAGTTATGTTGGTATTAGGAGCAATATGCTTAAATGCCACAGTCAAACAGTCACGAATCCGCAGTCTCATAATCTTCACAGCAATATACAACAAATAGTACGGAGTAATGAGCTCAACGGTCGGTACGACGCAATTCACTGGAAGCCATCTTGAATGGTGTAACTCTAATGCCTTCTTTAAATATCCTAAATTATCCCAAATAAATAGTTGGAAATGACAATTTTTCCGCGTGTTCATCAAATAATAAACTAGGAGGAATATTGTATTCACCAAGTGCGATTCTTAAATATTTTTCGTCGGTCCACAGAAGAGTATGTTGCTGAGCTGTAAGACTCTCCTCGATGTGAATATCTTCACTGACTTCATATATTACCTATTTGTTGAGTTTCTTCATCTTCACTGAGGAATCCACGATTAATTGTGATATTATAGTGGATATAAAGAGGCGTGTTCACCAAATATTGCAACCATGTCTTAATATTTTTCTTATTAATTAATCCATTGTTAATATGTCGACTTGTGAATTCGTTTCCTTTTGATATGAACGTAGATGCAATGATCATCGCTGATATCTCTTGGAAGTTGATTCACCATTGTTGTGACACATTGATAATTTGGCCGTATATATACCAAATTGCCCATGCACATGCCGTAGTCTTCATATCTGCATAAATGGGAGACGAGGAGAAATTAATCATAATCAAGTCAAGTTTCGGTGCAGGAATTTTTGGATATTTAAATCCATTGTACGTTGACAATATTGGAATATGTATTTTGTTTGCCAAGAGCAACTTTACAAGTCGAACAAATCTTTGCATCGTTAATGTTTTTTATATTCTGGAAAGCAAAAAATGTATTTTTATTAATTTCTTCATGGTGTTAAAGTATGTGCATACTTCGATATTATTTCAAAATAATATTTTTTCTTACCGTTATTTTCTTCAACAGATCTTCATAATTGTCAGATGCCTTTTTTAAGTCATTTTTAAACCACAATCTATTGCACACTGTATTGCAGACTGTACATGAATAACCAAATGGATTTTTCCGGAATTTTCGATCGAAATCTTTATGGGCCTTTTTATGTATTGTAGTTTCGTCGTACTTCAAAGTCAAAGTTGAATCACGGAGGTCTGATTGTTCTTCGTTATTTCCCGATTATTACTATGAACAGAGAAAAAAATATATTTAAACATAAAAATATGAGCCTACAATTTTTTATCAACAACACGACATTTGCAGATGTTAATATTATCATTTCTTCTCTCACGATGTTCTCGCCTTCAATTTGTTGCTGTGACAGTGAATTCCCTCTTCTAGTTAGCTCTGCGGATATGCTGTTTATTGTTGATGGACCAGCCCTTTAATTTACTTGTGATGATGATGTGCTGACTATAGCAACTAAATCTTAATCATTGCTGCTTCAATAGTATTTTCTTTGCTCCAAGTAAGAAATTGAAAATAAGAATTTTACGAGCCTTCAATGGCATAAGTTTTATAAATAAATTAACATCTACATTTTTTTCTCTCCCGATATTCTCGCATGCGTTTTGCTGCAGTTTTCGCCTGCTTTTTTGGTGACGCACTAACGCCTTTTTTTCTCTCTCTCCATCGCCGAGTTGCCTCTGCAGACTTTGCTCTTTTTTCTATTTTCCTTATTTCAGAGGGTCCAGGGACTTGATTGTCTTCTGATGGACCAACACTTGGAATATCTTCTGTAGCAATTTCAACTATTGCATCTGGTTCCTGTTGTTGCTTACTTTGTTGTTTAAGCAATGCTTTTCGTGCTCTGAATTCTCGACCACGTTCTGCAGAAGACTTCGGCGCTTTATTCAACCTACTAGCGACCCGCCCCGGCTTCGCACGGGTGTAATTGAGAAAAAAAAGAAGTGAATAATTTAAAGTTACTGCCTTTGATTATAGAATTTTTTCATAAATAATGTTTGTAGCTGACTTTTCGTAACGCAATATGAACCAATTTTGTTTAGAAGTGACGCGTGAAAGGGCTACGTATAGCTGTCTGTTCATGGGCAAAGTACTCAACGCTTAGGTTTAAGCCTGCAACGTTGAATCTCTGAGCTTGTGATTTGTTAATTGTATTTATAACTAGCTGACCCACGCAGCTCCGCCTGCGCCATTTTTACGTTAACTAAACTTTGAATAACAGACATTCGCATCGAATACATAACCTCATTTTTTATAGTCGGTTAAAAATTGGGACCCACTTTTTACTTGCTCTCTGAAGCACGGACCCGTTTAGTTCAAATGGCGTTAAACGGTCACCCATCTATTTAATGACCTTACCTAACGTTGCTTAACCAGATCGATTACAAAACCTTGATAACAACTCTCTATGAGTGTTCCCTTACTAATATTTATTATATTATAAAGAATAATTGATAAAATCTGACCAAGCGTATAACCAAGTACCCGTTTTGACTTTAATCCCCTCTCCCAAAAGAACCGTGCTAGATTACGGGATAAAAAGTATCCTATGTCCTACCTCGTAGTAAGATCTCAAATTATGCCAAGTTTCATTTGAATCCATTCAGTAGTTTCGGCGTGATGCTCAGCCGTGATACAGACAGACAGACAGACAGACAGACAGACAGACAGACAGACAGACAAAAATTAAAAAAATTACATTTTCGGCCTCAGTATCGGTTATAGAATGCCCTCCAAATATAATTTTCAAAATATCTTCAATGTACAGAATTGGACCTGTTACAGTTTTATTATAAGTATAGATTTTATTAGAAACTGCAGACGTGTACCGCTGCACAATTTGGGTGGATTAAGGACAGGAACAGGACACCATTTCTTTAAAACCAATTTATGGAAGCAATATGGGCTTCCTTGTTCGGTTTCATCGTTAAGACATAAACGGGGGTCAACCGGGGAATTCTTACCCACCAAAACCCCCGCGGCTATCACGTCGGCACATTAGATGGCAGACCTGGGCTATCTGTCGGTTTCTGCACCAGCTGATACCACTCAGTGCCTTGACTTTGAGCCCGCCACCGGGGGGCACAATAAAGCCACCCGAGAAACTACCATCGTGCTCAAAGATATGGGGATCGCGGGGGAAACTTCCAATAGGCCCCCCAGGATCCTGCGGGCGATCGACTGCGGTATGTGTCCGCCACAGCTGTCCACACAAAAGAGGGGGGCTGCACCGTGTACCCCGCAGCGCAAGGCAAGGGCCTTTGAAGCCGCTGCCGGGTGCGCATTATAGCCCCCCGGGAATCTGTCACCGTTGTCACAGTTAAGGGGGTTGCGGGGGAAACATCCAATATGTCCCCGGGATCCCGTGGGGAAGTCATCCTGGGTATTTGAGATTCTTACCCACTAAAACTCCCGTGGCTGTCACATCGGCACATGAGAGGGAAACCTGGGTTCTCAGGTGGGATCTGCACCAGGTGGCCCTCAGAGCCTGGCCTTTAAGTCCGCCGCCGGTAGGCAAGCATATTATATCCCAGATTTACCTTATATTATATGGAATGATGATATATAGAATGAACTTCTCTAGTACTTGATTGTTAAGTATGTAGGTTTAGTCAACGTAAGCTAATTCAATTTATTTCATCATCAGCCGGAAGACGTCCACTGCTGAACATAGGCCTCCCCCTTAGAACGCCACAATGAACGACAATTGGCTATTTGCGTCCACCGGTTACCTGCGACGCGCACAATGTCGTCTGTCCACCTAGTGGGAGGCCTGCCTACGCTGCATCTTCTGGTTCGTGGTCGCCACTCGAGAACCTTTCTTCCCCAACGGTTATCGGTTCTTCGAGCGATGTGGCCTGCCCATTGCCACTTCTACTTGCAGATTCTGAAAGCTATGTCGGTAACCTTAGTTCTTCGGCAAATCTCCACATTTCGGATTCTGTCGCGCAAAGAAATTCCGAGCATAGCTCTCTCCATGGCTCGTTGTGTGACTCTAAACTTTTCTAAAAGGCCAGCCGTCTTCAGGCACTGCGGTATTTCGGACGATATTGCCGCGGGATGCTGGCTAAGAATTGCATCCCCCCCTCTCTTCCCGTGGGTTTCGTAAAAGGCGATTGAGGGAAAACCAGAAGACGGGCAGCAGCGTTTTCTGTATAATATCCATCTCTCAGATGCCCCGCTACCCCCACCGAAATTTATTTACTTAGATAAAACTTCTAAACAAATTCAGTTAATATATGTATAAACCTTCAGTAAAAAAAATTAAAAGTTTAAAAGTACACAAAAAAAATCCCAAAGAGAGATTTGAACCCGGACCCGGCTACTCTTATTCTGTTATTTAATCATATTTAGAATTACTTAATCATATTCTTGTTATATGTACTAAGCAAATCTAAGTGAGAATATTTGTACCGCCATCGGTTGAGTAATAATACTGCTTTTTAACCCTGTTAAGGGATAAATTTAAAAAAGATCCCCTCAGTGGTTTGCCTTTGAGCCACCCACCGGGGGGCACAATAAAAAAAATTACCTGTCACCGTGCCCAAAGTTTCGGGGATCACGGGTAGACCTCCAATAGACTCCCAGGATCCTGCGGGCGGTCGACCGCGGTGTGTAGGATTCTTACCCTCTAAACCCCCCACGGCTGTCCGCACAAAATATGGGGCTGCACCGGGTACCCCTCAGTGCAAGGCAAGGGCCTTTGAAGCCGCTGCCGGGGGCGCATTAGCCCCCCGGGAATCTGTCACCGTTGTCACAGTTAAAGGGGTGGCGGGGGACACGTTTAATATGTTCCCGGGATCCTGTGGGGGATTCTTACCCACTAAAACTCCCGTAGCTGTCACATTGGCACATGAAAGGGGTTCTCCGGTGGGATCTGCATGAGCTGTCCCTCAGTGCATTGCTTTTGAGTCCGCCACCGGGGGGCGGGTATATTATATCCCGGATAACCTACCTAATAATATATGGAATTAATCAAATTCTCTAGTACTAGATTGTTAACTATGTATCTCTTTAGGTTTAGTCAACGTAAGCTATGTAAGTTTATTTACTTAGATAAAACTTAAAACCTTTAATGAAAAATTATCTAACCGAACTTTAGTTGAGTTTCCAACTATTTTTATATGCGAACAAGCTATATAGTAATATCGAACTCCCTCTGTACTGTATCATCTCTCTTTTAATTTAATTATAATACATTTGTGTAGCCCCTTTATCGTTTAATGTAGTCTTTTACTTACGCGAATATTACACATTGAAATCAAACTACTTTTACAGATTTTATCGCGGTTTATTTTTTGATTTTACTATCCCGACGTTTCGAATGCTTTGCAGCACCCATGGTCACAGAAGGACTGAGATGTTGAACGTCCTTATGTCACAATTATGCCGGTGTAACCTCAGGTCTTCTTAGTTATTATTGTTGGTCCGATCTACGCAGTAAGAGCTTACAGTATCTTGAGGCCGTGCAGTGTTTAGATTGATATTGGATTTAATTATATTTATCACAGGATCCCAAGTCGGTGGTAACCCTAACCATCTTCTCTATTGACGGCGTTCAAATTCAAATTAATTATTTAAAATAGGCTTAACGCTAGCACTATTACGTATCTCGTTTGACAACTAAAGTGATGATCGCTATAGCAAGTGACTATCAAAAACTGTCAAATAATTCATTAGGTATTACCAAAACTTGAATGTCCAATACATACCAATACTAAAACACTTTCAGTTGACATCAAGGTTCGGTGGACAACTGAGGCTCGATTGTCGATAGTCGCTTGGGTGGCTAAAGATACGGAATAACCCCGCAGAAGTGACTTTCTAAGTGTTTTCTACCGATAAAAATTTTACAACACACATTGCAAGTGAAAGGTCTATCGCCTTTATGATTCAAGATGTGACTTATTAAGTTATGTTTAGTGGTAAAACTTTTATTACACACATCGCAAGTGAATGCTTTGTCGCCGGTGTGAATCCGGATGTGATTTACTAAAGTCCTTTTACTGTTTAAACTTTTATTACATACATCGCAAGTGAAAGGTCTGTCGCCAGTATGAGTCCGGAGGTGATTTGCTAAATTTTGTTTTGTCTGAAATCTTTTGATACATACGTTACAACTGAAAGGTTTCTCATCGCTATGAGTCAGAATGTGCCTTTCTAAACTTATTTTTGTGGATAAAGTTTTACTACACAATTTACAAGTGAAAGATCTGTCGGCAGCATGGACCCGGCTGTGACTTGTTAAACAATTTTTTCTGGTAAAACTTTTAAAACACACCTTGCAAGTGAAAGATTTTACGCCAGTATGAGTCCGGATGTGTCTTGCTAACTGTTGCTTAGTGGCAAAACTTTTATTACACACGTTGCAAGTGAATGATGATCTGTCGCCAGTATGGATCCGGATGTGACTTGTTAACCTAGTTTTTCTGGTAAAACTTTTAAAACACACCTTGCACGTGAAAGATTTGTCACCAGTAAGTATACGGTCACATCCGGATGGGTCAGTAAGGGGTTTGACAACGATGGATAAACGCCTATTGCACACACTATCGGCGGCTATGTCAATACTTTTATTTGAAACGCTTTCTTGAGTTTTATTGTGAGTTTCTAAATTGGAGTTAAATTGATATTGTTCCATATCAGGCTTACTATTGACATTGGCACTCGGAGTGACTTTTTTCTCATTAAATAATTTAGATACGCTTGCCTCTCTTATTTGTAACTCTAGTTCAGGATGATATTGAACGGGCATTTCTGAAAAGAAGAAACATATTATAGGCCTTTATTGCAATAAGTATGTTAGTTTAAATTATAAACAGAGAGAGACCTTCAAACCAAATAATAAGAATAATACCCAGGGAAAATCCACACACGGTCATCTGATACCAAACTAGGCAGAACCTGTACTATGGTAACCAGATTACTGATTCGAATACATACATACCTTTTTTGTAAATACATACCTACTTATACATTCAGACAAAAAGTATCGGGAATTGATGATTTGTATATATGGTTCCAAAGGCAATTTTTGTTTTTTCTTGTTATTGTTAGATTAATTTTGACGAGTAGTTAGGAGACATATAGGTATTGATCAGGTTCTGATAAGTGCGCAGGAAAGTCATTTTAAGAGTTCGTTCACCTAATTCGGGGGTTTTTTTTAATTTATACTTGTTCAAAACTCAAATTACAACTTCGTGGCACCCGTTTTCATGTAGAAGAAATACACACGGTCGGGGGCTTATAACAGTATCACACGAGTAGTATTAATACTTATTATGTATGAGTTTCATACACTACTTTTATCTTAAATCATGAAATACAATTAATATATTTTTTACATATGTATTTGTAAATAAACTGTAAATATTTAGATTCAATTTTTTATTTTTTTAACTAGCTCAGAACATCCTATTTTAAATTGTTTTCATTCGGTAGAAGACATAAAAGAGAGAATTCGCGGCGAGAACAGAACTCAATTCCGCAAAAAGTGTTTAATTAAAAAATTTTTTGATGATCGGATTATTCGTTGGCGTAAGTAAGTAAGTGTATCGTTTCTGAAAGAGCATACTTTGGATTTGGACGAATAACTAACATTTTGTGTATTTTTGATCTCTTCCCGGTACTTTCTTAACACAATAGTATGCATACATAAATATCACCCGAACACTTCATCAGTTAATAAATACACACTTGTGTCATAATAACCCCTATTATGTATCAGTTTTATAAACTGCTTTACTGTCTTATACTGCGGTTTTTATAGATGTTATTTTCCCAGCTTTCCCAGCGAAATGCACATTGTAACATGAGTGTCAGTGTCATTGGCACCGGCTTCCAGTGACTTATTCCTGCTGCTCACGACATTCAAAGCGAATCGAGAACACATCACTATTAACTGTAAAAAAAACAGTAGAACTACGTACCATAAGCGAAACTGTGCAAATACTCCGCGTGTTCGCTGCGATCGTCCCCGGAGCCGGCAGCGGTGTCGCGTGTATCATGTGTCTCCTCACTCGTGCAGCTGACAGCGAGCGAATGCTCCTGCTCGTCCAATACTTGCTGCGATCCAATCATGGTTGGTCCGATTGTTATGTCAGAAAAGTCTGTAAACGGAGTGCGCGTGACACTAAGTATCACCCGTTTCATAACCGTTTATCCTTAATTTGGTATTGAACAGCAATGAGCAAACCATCTAAGGCGTCAGCTGAAAGCGCTGCATTTAAATGCAGCATTTAGCTGAGCTGTTGCCTTTTGGAGACACACTTACACACACCGAGATTGCTTGTCGTTAATTAATTAATTAAATGTAAAAGTCTTGTTTCTACATACCTGCTTCATCATCTGCATCGTCCACGTCATGTTCCTGTTTTATTTCCGCATCTACTTCCCCATATGTATGATCGTCATTTGTACTACATACAGTTACAATGGGAGGTACAGACAGCGCTGAACTTAGTTTTAATCTGTCCATTAGGGTTGCTTTGTCATCTGCCTGTAAACGTTATTCTTTAACCAACTTAAGAAACAAGCATGGCATTGGCCTGATGGTAAGCAACTGGCCTGCAGGCTGCAGATAGCTGCCGGTAGTTATCCGAATTATTATTAACTGCCATACCAACAAAAGTCAATTATAGTTAATGAACATTAATCCATTTTTATTGTTCCATGCCTAAAAGCAAAAAAAGGAACCTTTATGGAGTGACCTAATAGAACGCGATCGCGCAATCATCGCGAACTTGCGATAATTGCGTGATCGAAATCTCAATCATACTGATGTCGAACAAGTGTCCTAACTGAATTCGCGCGATAATTGCGTCGCGTCGTCATGTAGTGGAGTGAGGGTTACCAGGGCAGGTCAGGACCAGTGCATGACTGCTGCTCGAGTCAACTCGTGCGCGGGTGCTGCTTGGGGGGACTGGTCCGACTACTATCCTATTGGCCTTTTAGTTTGTTGTACTTTCATCGTATTATTATTTTTCTCTCGCCTATTTGATCTTTTGAACGGCAAGACACACTGAAAGCTAGCGGTGACGGAGGGGAGTTTAGTTATCACACAGCCATTTCATTCAGAAGTTCTGTTCAAGTACAAAAATGTCACTTATAACATGTGGAAAGAATATTTTGACGAGCGAAGCAAAGAGAAAGGCATGGTACAAGACTATACAGAGCGAGCCTCCTCGTATACCTTGGTTCATTGCCGTTCCACTGAATAGGTCCATTTTGAAAATAGCACTGAGGGGTATCTATCTAGTGCAGATCCCGCCTGAGATCCCATGTCCCCCCACTCAATTGCCGATGTGACAGCAGTGGGGTTTTTAGTAGGTAAGAATTCCACATTCCCCGCGGTTGACCTCCACAGGTCCCGGATACCTATTGCAGGTTTTCCCAGGTTACCGGGAACCTATTGGGCAATTCCCCAGGTTCCCAGGGAACTACAATGTGACTATCGGCGGCGGACTCGAAGGAAAGTCACTGAGGGGTCCGCGGGGGTTTTCGTGGGTAAGACACACATACACCGGTTTACCCCCTCAGGTCCTGGAACCTATTGAAAGTTTCGCCAGGCTACCGGAGACCTATTGAAGGTTGTCTTTGGTTCCCGGGGACCAATTGAACGTTTCCTCAGGTGCCCCAGGGACTACAAAGTGACCCCCGGCCCCGGTGACGGACTCAAAGGCAAGGAACTGAGGGATCCGTGACCTCCACAGTTATCGGGGCCTAAATATGGTAAGTGACCCTGGCCTTTTACAATAGCCCAGACTTCAGTCCCCCAAATGCCCACTTAAAAACATCTAGAAATCTTTCCAAATACTTATAATAATCCCTACACTTGCCAGAGTCAACTGCTGTTTATATCTTATTTCCAGCAGTTGATTCTGGCAGGTGTGTCCCATTTCATTACTTCCTCCCAACAGGCCTCTACGTGTTGGATTCGTCTCCACACAAGCCTTTTAAAAGTCCGGGTTTTTTGAGACTATCAACATCGCTGGTTATTATGAGACAGAGAGAGAGATAGGGTAAGAGAATATGTGAGAGAGAGAATATGAATGAATTCTTTATCAGATAGTGGGATCATTGACCGAAAGCGGCGCGGCCATTGTAAGCGGCCGTTGACGTTAGGGATGACTTAGAGTTGCTGGTTGCGCTGGATATATCCAAATTCTAAATTATACCATAAAATCCATGTCCACCTATCATCCTCCTTTATCCTGTCCTTTTCCTTCCTTACAATCGCTCGCACTGAAGAGAAAAACGCTGGCAAGATTGACGGCAGCCTTCAGTTCCGAAAAATATTGTGAAGATCTCGCACGTTCTTATATAATATCCGCGTTGTGAACATTTTTAACTCGCAATAAAGCTCCGCGCCGCGTTTGTGTTATATTCCCGCGATGATGTGTTAACAATAAACATTAACATTAATAAAAAGAAAGTGATCGCCCGCTCCGCGCCGCGCCAGGTCGACGTGTGTGCAGCGCTGTCTCGCTGTACGGCGAAAGGACTGAAGGCCTACAAGTAAGTGCGAGCCTTCCAAGACATTCTTTCACCCTTTTCACGTCGACTGTAAATACAGTCCACTAGGTTTTCCCTTTTGTCACCGCATTCATATTTAGCGCGATCAGTTGCCTATGAATAGTTTTAAGAAATTATTTTTTAATTGTGGTATGAAATTTCTAATTTCGACTTTTCCTTTGATTTATATTTTACTAGCTGACCCGCGCAGCTCCGCCCGCGCTTTTATTAAAATTTGCTCCCCTTTTCTCCCCCCTCCCTTGATTTATTTCTCTCTCCATCTCTCTCTCACTTATAAGAAAAATCTAATTCTAATTCTCTCTTTTCTCTTTCCCCTTTCCCGCTTCCGTCCCCGTCACAGTCCCCCTCTTCCTCTCCCCGTTGTCCCCTCTCTGAACCCCGTCCCCCTCTCTCTTCTACCACCTTGCTCCCCCTCACTCTCCCCTTGTTCTACCTTGTTGTACCTTAATCCCCCTATCCCTCACCCTATCACTCTCTCCCCGAATCCCCTCTCCCTCTCTTTCCTCTCTTGCACCCTCCTCTCGTTCTAAATATCCTCGTTAATCATGGTATCTGGTATCTGGGATTCTTACCCACTTAAACCCCTGCGGCTGTCGCATCGCCATATATGAGGGGAGACCTGGGCCCTCCAGTGGGATATGCACCAAATACCCCTCAGTGCGCATTATAGCTCCCGGGAACCTGGCACCATGATCACAGGGACGGGGCTTGCAACCCCGTCACCGTCCTCCTCGGAGTCGCCGCCGCCCGTCACCTATCTATGTAATGACCTTGGCTAACGTTGCTAAACCTAGCGGCATGAAATATACTTTACGATTTTATTCTCAGACCTACCCGATATGTACACAAATTTCATACAAATCGATTCACCCATCTATTTAATGACCTAGCCTTATGTTGCTTAACCTTAACCTAGCGGTATGAACAACATTCACAGCTTTTTTGTCATTATATTAATAGTTAATTATTTGTCATAAAAAGTAAAGGATAAAAAATGGTTATTGTGGGTTATCTCTAAGAGATAAACATAATTATACCATCACGAACTTTTTTGTAGACCTTGTTAATATGTACAATACTGTAGTACATTATTTTGATCTATCTCGTAGGGTTCAGCCAGCGTTTGCAATGTAAGCGCAAAACAATGTGCTTATTTACGACATTACATTAGAAACCTCAAAATTTATCAGTGTTTCTCTACTATATTATGCATGTATGTATTATACATATAAACCTTCCTTAAGAAACATTCTATCTATTAATAAAAACCGCATCAAAATCCGTTGCGTAGTTTAAATGATTTAAGCATACATAGGGACAGACAGACAGCGAGAGCGACTTTGTTTTATAATATGTATAGATTCGTTCGCCCTTCCAGTTGATACTGCAAAGGTATACCCATTCCGGAACACCCATTATAGATCAAGCAAGAAACTCAAAGGGCTTGTCTTTTTATGTTGTGTAAACAGTTTGACAAATTATATATAAGTAGCCATAAAATTCTAAGCTATGCAAGCTTAGAATTTTATGGCTTTGAGCTTTGAGTTGAGCAGTTCAAGCCCAGACAGCTTTATCCTCCAGGTAATCCGAGATTTTATAATAAGCTTTTTTTGATCGGTTGAATCGGTTTTTAACAAAAGTTTACATTTTTTATATTAACTTTGAGTTTTGTAACTATACATTACCTCTTCTTTCGTGTCCGCCAGCTGATTCATCATTTCTATGAGGCGAGTTTCAGCAGTCAGACATTTCAACATAAGCTCCTTGGTGTTCTGCAGTTGTGTGTGGCATGTGTAACACACGGAGAGTGGTCTCATGTCATTTGTCTGAAACTGATTGGACACACATCTATAGCTGTTATATTGTTCATATTTAAATCTAACCAGAGCTTGCTGTGCATGGCACAAGTCATTTTTACCCGACTACGGAACGGAGGAATGGTTATGATTTTAACAAGAATGTATGTATGTATGTTCATCGGTTCCCTCATATCTTCTAATCTACTTAACATAATTTGACAAGTAGGGTGTTGTTGGAAGCGTCTTGATTGTCTGCTGGTTATAGGCTATATTATTAGATGCGATTTTGTTCGTAGTCGAGTTTTAGTTTTTAAAACTTATTACTTGTAATAAAAATGTCCGGTTTCTATATAGTGTATAAGTTCTCAGACTTCCTGGCGCAATGGGAAGCAACTCACTTTACAAGCTAGCGGTCACATATTCCAATCTTGCAGGGAGAAACTTTATGTGGGTCTTCACTGATTAGGACAATACAGGTTGATAAATTGAGTGGCTGAAAAATAAGGCGAGTGATGCATCGCATGGTATATGTCACTACTTAAAAACTAACTGCGGGACACAGCAACTTCTACAAGGACTTAAAACTAAATTGACTGAATACACGATGGAGGACTATTGTATTATACTGATTGGTGAAGATGACTTTTTAATTACTATGGACTACTTTAACTTAATTTATTATTTAAGAGAGACATTGACAGAGATTATAAACACGAACATTATTATATGCCTACCTACTTTTAAATGTAACAACCGCTTAAACATGTTTAACTGGAGAATTGAAAATTTCAATAATCTGCTATATCTAGATATATTGACACATCAACATGCTTACCTACTTGATTCCAATCAGAATCTAAACTATGATACTACTATGTTCCATAATAATTCAGGAAGGGTAAACAAATATGGTATAAATATAATATTTGACGACATAAAAGAATTAATAGGAAACATTAATATAATTTCGTCTACTCAAAATACTGATTATGTCCGCCACTCAGACCAACAACAAAATAGGGAAAAGAAAGATCAAGAACTAAAGGATCAACAGTTTTTTCGATAGATATCTAAATATACTACACCAAAATATTGCTGGATTACTAAACAAATCAGACCAGTTAGCAGTACAGTTGGATAACCTTAAACATCAAGGAACTGTCGTAGACATACTCTGTATAAGTGAACATTTTATTACGGCTGGATGTGAGTGCTTACTGCAAGTGCCTGGTTTTCATCTCGCAGCATGCTTCTCTCGAAATACAAACCGTGGAGGAACGTGTATTTTGGTTAGATCAGGACAACAGTTCAGAGAACTGCCAGACGTAGCTAAGCAATCTGTATCAGGCGTTATTGAAATGTGCGCAATTGAACTAACTGCCTATTCTATGATTGTGATTTGTATTTATAGAGTACCAAAAGTTAACTACTTGACATTTTATGAAAAATTAGACATAGTACTGAAAAAAAATTGTATGACCTCAAATAGAAAAATTGTTTTATGTGGAGATATTAACATCGATGTATTAAAGCGAAATAAGCTTGCGTTGGATCTCGAGTACTTCTTGCTTAGTTACAATTTGTATTTAGCCTTAAAACAGCCAGCTAGACTAAAGAGTCAAACTTGCATTGATAACTTTGCACACAATTTAGGTAATAAATGTAAATCTCAAGTTACTGACCTCATCCTTTCAGATCACACATCTCAAATACTCAAAATACCAATTAAAAATAAGTGCGAATTAAAATTCTGGAAAGAAATCAAAAGAGATCTCTCGAAAGAAAACCTTATAAAATTTAGACAATATCTGAAAAATTTGTCTTTCAATGAGGTCTATAAAATTGAGGACAGCTTATGAAAAGTTTCATGAAACTTTCTCCCTATTTTATAAACTCTGTTTCCCCGAAAGAATTATTAAAATAAAAACAAATAAAACCGCGAAGTGGATATCTCGTGGCATAAAAAAATGTAGTAAAAAACAAAGACAGCTCATGTGGACGTATAGAATGAACCCTAGTCACAATACAAAGACTAAGTTTAAAAAATACACTTTGCTATACAAAAAAATAATAAAGTTGACCCAAAAATCTCAAAATGACCATTTTATTAAAACCTCACAAAATAAAGCTAAAGCTACATGGCAAATAGTAAATAAACATAAATTTAACCTACCAAAAGACCAAATATCAACAATTAAATTAAATGACATTACTCTGACAAAACCAATTGACATTGCTAATGCTTTTAATAATTATTTTACTGACGAAATTGAGAAAAATAGTAAACTTGACATAAAATCGAATAATAGATTAAATAACTTGACATCCCAATCGATTTTTATCCATCCAGTTGTAGAGAATGACATTATTTTATTGACGACATCGCTTAAAAATACAAACACTGTGGGAAGTGATGGCATATCTACAAAAGTTGTAAAATATGTGAATGATATTGTTGCACCTGTATTAACACACATAATAAATCTGTGCATTGTTAATGGTGTATATCCAGAAACTTTATAAAACGTTATTGTTAAACCTGTTCATAAAAAAGGTGATAAAAGCGATATAAGAAATTATAGACCAATAGGCATGATGACTGCAACACAATATCAATACATCTGTGGTTTTAAATATTAGAACAGATTGCACTGATTCCAAAAATGCATCTCAATTTCATAATAATAGAGAGATTTTCGTGATATTTAAGCAAATAAATTACTTAAATACAGCTAATCGCCATTTTGTAATAAACGCTGATCAGAATGAATGACGTCAATCCTGTGCAAATAAACAACTGTCAAACTGTCATCTCAACTTTTTCTTTCATACAATGATTCACTTTTATACCTAGACAGATGTGTATGTACACCGCAGTGACGTCACAATATGGCGCCATGCACCGGCCATCGTTTTGGAATGAAATTCAAACTCTGTTTTAAAAATTGAAAATATTGCTATTAATTGTGAATGTAATACAAAAATATGATTTTCGGCAATTGTAGATCCGTAAGTACATTATAGAGTATTTTTTCAAAATTAGTCATCATGCCTATTGCAAAAATCTCAGTCTTCTCTAAAATTTTTGAAAAAATCATCTACAATTCTCTCTATAATTATTTCAATAAATTCACCTTATTATGCAAAGAACAGAAAGGTTTTCGTAAGAATTCTACAATTAACATGGCTATATTCGATCTGTTGCGATACGTCATGGAAGCAGTTGATGATAAAACACAAATCTGTGCTCTGTATACAGATATGACTAAAGCTTTTGACTACGTAGACCATAAAACCTTATTACACAAATTATATTGTTATGGGATTAGAGGGAATATTCTTGAACTTATGAAATCATATCTCAGTAACAGAAAGCAATGTACAGAGATAGTAAAAGTTTGCACTAATACTACATTTGAAATTAAAACTCTATCTGAAGCTAGACGTATTAACTATGGAGTACCGCAAGGTAGCGTTCTTGGGCCGCTCCTATTTTTAATATACATTAACGATCTTCCCAATGTGACGCAACAGCGCATGATACTATTTGCAGATGATAGTACTGCCATAGTAAAATGTAATACTTAAATGTAATAATATTATAAATTATCAAAATGATATCAATAATACGCTTAATGACATAATAAATTGGCTAACAGAGAATAATCTTATAATCACGTGTTAGATCAGAAATTGCTCGGCGCTGTCCACGGTTTTCTTTACCGTACACATACAATAAGGTATGTAAACTAGTTCCGATAAAAAATTGTAACAATTATACTTGCAAAAATATAGTTAAGTCATGGCTGTACGAACTTTCATACAGTGATACAGAAAATCTTATTTAAGTAGCTGCAAATACACACACACACACACGCACACATACACACACACACACACATACACACACACACACACAACCGTACACATACACCACAACTGATAGATAACCTAGAATGAATTAAGATCTTGTGTTATATGTACCTACTTTTTTTTTTTTTGTTAAGTATTCTTTATTAAATTATTATTATTTTTATTTTTTTTGTACTTATTTTCTTTGCATAATTTAGTCTCAGCCTACAATCCTGCAGTTCCTAGTACACACTTTTAATTAAACTGTATAACTTCGTACCCCAGAATCCCAAGATACAGGCTTTTTGTCTAGTTTGGGCTTCGTCAGTATCCTGTGCCGACATTGTATTATCGTAGCGCTGATAAGTTTTTGTACTTACAAATTATTTTAAACTATTTGTGGCATTAAATAAATTATTATTAATTATTATTATTAATTAATCTAACGAAAACTAAAATTATGCACTTTTACCAAAGGATAGAACCACCAAATATTAGTGTCAATCATAATAATTTTGAAATAGAAGAAGTAAAAGTTACGCGATTTTTAGGTCTCTATGTAGATAGTCACCTTAACTGGAAAGCTCATATAGATGAACTATGCAAAAAATTAAATAAATCAGCCTACGCACTCTTACAAATTGCAAAAAAAGTTAATAGAGATGCATTACTAACTGCTTATCATGGTCTAGTTGCTTCAAATCTACGCTACGGCATTATATTTTGGGGTAACTCAACAGTTAGGTATCTGGTATTTAAAGCGCAAAAAAGATGTATACGATCTATGTGTGGTCTGAAATCAGATGATAGCTGTGAGCCATTATTTAAAGAGTTAAAAATATTGACTGTACCATCGCTATATATTTTAGAAATATCATTATTTGTTAAGAAAAATTTTCATTTATTTGAAAAAATTACATCTGTATGTGACGTTCCACTACGCACTCAATATAGAAACGCATTGTGTAATTATAGATGCAAGACTGCATTGCTGAAGAAAAGCATTTTATCTTTGGCTCCGCGTGTGTTTAATAGATTACCTGATGCCCTAAAATGTCTGAATGTAGTACAGTTTAAAAATCAATTAAAATCATTATTAGTTGAGAAATGTTACTACTCAATTAATGAATTCCTAAATAATAAATTATAACCTGTGACCTATAAATTTTTTATTGACATTTTATTATTATTGTATAATTATTTTCATATCTATTTTAATAATTTGATATCTTTATTTGACATTTGTAATATAATCTGAGTTCTAATCGCAATGATACTAACAATAATCACAATTAGCAATAATCATTATTTAGCTGAAAATAACATTTTTGTACGCCATCCGGCATAACATAGCGCTCCACACCTTATTTAACATCTAAATTGTTTTTACTATTTACACCTATGTTAAACAAAATTAATAAATGACTTATGGTCATATAATAGTGTCTTTTTACATGACCATTGTTGGCGTGCATCTGATCTCTCCCAGGTCACAGGATTGTCGGCGAAAAAAAAGCCCTTGACCACTGTATAGTATCTGGTACGTTGTGTCATAATTTTTGTGATTGGGATTAAGCATATCACACACACGAGGAAATCTTGATTGGAAAGATGTCTCAGGTATAAATAATAATAATATGTTGAGACAATGCACACACGGTCATCCATGAACTAGGCAGAGCCTGTACTATGGAAACCAGACAATTGATACTAATACTATTTTTTTTTTTGTAAATACATACATAAATAGATAGATAACACCCAGACACTTGGTAGGAATCGAACCCACGACCCTTTGGGTAGCAGCCAGGGTGTCTAACCACTAGACCAACGAGCCCGTCTGAAAATGAATGATCAACTTCTGTTCACAGCGTGAGTCTACCTACTGACACATTAAAAGCAAAACAGCAGCAGTAATATGGTAATTATTAGTCGTATGTATTAACAACTGTGTCTCACCGGCATCGCTGTCAGTTTTTCATAAATTATTTCAAGATCTGTATTGGTAATTGCAAGATGAACATTTGCACTCAAGCAAATGCGACATAAATCTAACTTTTCCATTGTTATTTTTTGTAATTCAGTTGGAAGGAATTGGATCCGGAACAATATTTTAATTTCAAGTCTATTTCATTATTTATCTCTAGATAAACAATAGGAATGATAACTGGGTAAAAAATAAGTCCAATCACAGACGTATTAGGGATGCTACTAGAACTAGATCAGTTAATCTGTGGATGCTACCAATTATTAATTCATACACTGGAGTAAACAAACAAACATATTTTGCTAATGTCACTTTATGTCACTCACTTTCAGTGTTGCCAGCAGACAGTTTAAGAATGGGCCGAAAGCAGTGCTGGCAGGGGCCTATTTTAGGCAGTAAACGCCACAGACTAGTAAGAGATACTACGTAAAGGCCGAAGTACGACTTTCCATTGACGTCCGTTGAATTGAGGGGTGGGAAGGGGTTGGGGGAGGCAGGGGGACTTGTACTACCCCCACCCCCTTTAAAGGAAAAGTTGCATTTTAAATTTTTAATTCTGAGGAAATTTTCCTCATTTTATGAATTATAATTAGTAATATTTGTAAAAAACAAGGGTTACCCCCTTGTTTTTTTGAGGGAAAGGGCGGAGCCGTCTCCATCAGAAACGGTACTAGAAAACGGGGAAAAAAGAGATGTAAAACAAAAAAAAACATCAAAAATTTTCGTTTTTCTGTTTTACAAGAGCCCATTCTTCATCTCTAACTTTTAATCTTTAATGTTTAGAACGTAAGACTTATGTCTATTTCATTTTATATAAAGTGCTATGCTTTTAGAATAGGAATTGGTCAACCGAACCAATGATTTCGATGGATTGGCTGTCGGAGGTTTAAAGGCCGGTGAAGGGCCGATGGCAGCTAAAGGCCGACATAGTTTCGAAATGGCCGATCTGGCAACACTGCTCACTTTGTAAAACAGTGTGACCAGATTAAATTTAACGAAAATACCAAGGCCTCGAAAAAATACTGAAATGTATCGAGGCCACCTCGAAAACATACTGAAAAAAATACTGATCAAGAGCGAGCTGGATTTGCGCACCGAAGGTATTTAGTTTCCTATTCATCTAACACCTCAGGTAGCAAAAAGACCAAACCGCACAACTAAGTTTGTTTGTCAAAGTTTTTTAACCATTTCAAAAAAAAATATACGCATATGCACAAGTAGCGCATTTTATTTCGTCAAACACTGTTTTATTTTGGTCAAAAAAACATCAACACTTATTATTACACCTGTAATCATTTCAGAATTTATGTCAATAATACAAAAAAAAATGTACGTGCGTGGAGTCCCTCCGCGCGGAAGAAGTGAATCTTCATTCTCGCTCAGTCGTTCGGTCGGTCGGTCCCTCACATACTCACTCACTCACACACACACACACACACACACACACACACACACACATACACACACTCAACTGAACTGAACTGAACCGAACCGAACCGAACCGAACCGAGCCGAACCCAACCGAACCCAACTCACCTACCACTCACCTACCACTCACCTACCACTCGCCTACCACTCGCCTACCACTCGCCTACCACTCACCTACCAATCACCTACCACTCACCTACCACTCACCTACCGCTCACCTACCACCACTCACCTACCACTCACCTACCACTCACCTACCACTCGCCTACCACTCTCCTACCACTCGCCTACCACTCACCCACTCACCTACCACTCACCCACTCACGTACCACTCACCCACTCACGTACCACTCACCCACTCACCCACTCACCTACCACTCACCTACCACTCTCCTACCACTCACCTACCACTCACCTACCACTCACCTACCACTCACCTACCACTCACCTACCACTCACCTACCACTCACCTACCACTCACCTACCACTCGCCTACCACTCGCCTACCACTCGCCTACCACTCGCCTACCACTCGCCTACCACTCGCCTACCACTCACCTACCACTCACCCACTCACCCACTCACCTACCACTCACCCACCACTCACCCACTCACCTACCACTCTCCCACTCACCCACTCACCTACCACTCACCCACTCACCTACCACTCACCCACTACCCACTCACTCAGTAACGGCGTCACATGAGCGCTTTCATAACCTTAACAAATTTACGCCTATCGTTTAACACCTATCACTTAACGCGTTAAGCGATAACGCGTTAAGGTGACTCATTTAACGCTTAACGCGTTATGTGATAACATTTTTGGAAGTCGCATAAGAAGTTTCACTTCAAAAAAATGCCCAGCCAATGTTTTTTGGTGGTCCCAAGATTTATGTTTATACATAATAATATATAATCCATGTCCAGACTCTGTTTAAAGCAGAGTTCCCCAAACTTTTTTGTGTCGTAGACCCCTTGCCATGTTTTTCCGTGTTGGGTAGACCCCCTACTTACCTGATATTGATTTCCTGTAAATTTCTAATTGTAGTGAAGTTTAGTGTTAAAAACTTAAAGTAAAAACACAATTTTTACAAGTTCAAAATGTATTGCGACCACAAAGCGAATACCAACATCCTACAACTTACACAATTTTATAAACATATATATTAATTTTTTTTCTTCATATGTACTTGAATAAATAATGTATATGTCATGATATTATATAATAGTATGATGTAAGTAAATAGGTGCTATCAGTTTATGTGTTAAGATCCACTATCGTGGACTTCAATTTTCATTTCATGGACCCCCAAATTTTTTATCGCTGACGTAGACCCCTTGCAAGTTGTCATAGACCCCTAGGGGTCGGTATAGACCACTTTGGGAATCACTGGTTTAAAGCATTGTGTAGTTAAATAACAGTACAACACAGCAGCCTGTAATGTTTTGTCTCTAACTAATTTAATGTTCCACGCTCTAAATGTAATCTATCTTCTTCTTCTATCTTCTATCTATCTATCTTCTATACTATAATAAAATTCAAAGAGCACTTTTTCTGTACATTGAATATTTATCCAAAATTTCTATGTGGGGATACTATACTATCGACATAGAGGCCAAAACAATTTTTTTTTGGAATTATTGTCTGACTGTGTGTCTGTCTGTCGTTCTGTTCGTCCAGGTATCATTTGAAAACCCGTGGATGGATTTTGATAGGACTTTCACTAATGTGTTGTATAGAAGTCAGGGTATAAATTGGTATATAAAACATCACGCTATGTTTCATAAGGGCTAAGCAGTGAAACATTACTTGCACATATTATCACGTAATTTCCTTTGTATGTGAATAGGGTAATTATAGACTGATCAGTTAATCATTAAGATATGTATTATTACGCTATATACAATAGGGACTGAGCAGACATTTAGTTTGCATAAGATATGGCAGTGGCGAAGGGTCAATTTTTGTAAGGGGTAAGCCGGTCCGGTACACCCAGGACATTTTCATTAGATTTCTGTTTTGTTCTAAGTACTTTGCTGATAGCAATATGACATTATATTTTTGAAAAGTTAAAATCTGTAAATCCCGAGCGAGTCCAAACTAGATTAGGAAAGAAATAGGCAAGGGAAAAATACCATTTCATTTCATTTAAAAACCAGCGGTTAGGTTCGCTGCAACACCAAGGCTACATTTATATAGGTAGGTAGAAATTGAGAATACGAAATTGCTAAATTTTTACTTAGGTAAAAGACCTAAAATGACTCGAACTCGGAGGAGGCGGTTATGGGGTGAGGCATCGGGGGAGTTAGGTGGAGTAAGGGGGGAATGAGAAGGAGCAAGTTCGTAGAAGA
Source organism: Furcula furcula (assembly GCA_911728495.1). Lineage (NCBI taxonomy): Eukaryota > Metazoa > Arthropoda > Insecta > Lepidoptera > Notodontidae > Furcula > Furcula furcula. Next base: position 2,205,134 of record OU452243.1, read on the forward strand.
GAGATGGGGAGAGGGTTCAAAGAGGGGACATCAGGGAGAGGAAGAGGGGGAGTGTGACGGAAACCGAAGCGGGAGGGGGAAAGAGAGAGGAGATCAAGAGCATATAATTAGATTTTTTTTATAAGAGAGAGAGATATACAGAGAGAGATAAATCTAGGGAGGAGGGAGAAAAGGGGAGCAAAATGTAATAAAAGCGCGGGCAGTGGTGCGCGAGTCAGCTAGTACTATAATAAAACTCAAAGAGCACTTTTTCTGTACATTGAATATTTTTCCAAAATTTCTATGCTATCCACATAGAGGCCAAAACATTTTTTTTTTGGAATTATTGTCTGTCTGTCGTTCTGTTTGTCCAGGTACCATTTGAAAACCCGTGGATGGATTCTGATAGGACTTTCACTGATGTGTTGTGTAGAAGTAGGGGTATAAATTGGTATATAAAACATCACGCTGTGTTTCATAGGGGCTAAGCAGTGAAACATTACTTGCACATATTACCACGTAATTTCCTTTGTATGTGAATAGGGTAATTATAGACTGATCAGTTAATCATTAAAACGGCCTACACACATCCCTAAAATCAGTGGCAATATCGGGACAGCGGTGGTGGGGATGAGATCGGCTACTACTCTACACACGTCCCTACCAGTTAGTACATAACCGACCGTGCAACAGACTGCTCGTTGATCCGAGATGCCGCCGACACTCTCAAAACAGCAAAAAATAGGCATTGCCTTGGCACTTACTATGGTGCCACCTAACCAGAGACGAAAAACTATTTTTAAAAAAATAATAACCGACTTCAAAGTAAATTATCTAAAAAGCATAAAATAACGTAAATATATTGAAGTCGGTGCTAGCTAATCATGTTCACTAACACTATCACCAGCTGACACCGACTTCAATATATTTTCGTTATTTTATGCTTTTTAGATAATTTACTTTGAAGTCGGTTATTTTTTTTTTAAATAGTTTATTTAACACTTTTTAGTGACTTATTTTACCAAGATAGGTATCAGCACTATCACGCAACTCAAACGTCTACGTTACAGTAACTTACTGAAAACATAAAAAGTGTATATCTCTTAAACTACTGGATTGATTTTGATGAAACACTAACTATTACAAAAAGAATTTTCGATATTGGACTTGTAGTTTCTGAGAAATCCGCGGACAATCCTACATACATACCATGGTTCATTTATCCATGATACATACACATAAAATTTGGTAAATTTGTTTAGAAGCCCACATAGACTAACATATTAAAATTAGCATTTTTATCAATATTACATACTAAAGCGTCGAATAGAGAACCTTCTTTTTGAAGCCGGTTAAAAACAGGATACCATAACGTAGCACCCGCACGTCGTATCGCCGCAGCACTCGAGCGCATACTGCATAGATAAGAGTATATTACTAACGCCCACGGATACCGTGGTATCACGGCTCAAAAGCGTGTTGACCGCCCGCGGATACCATGGTATCCAGTGGCGGTTAACCACTTTTTGATTGAGATTTCGTTTTCTGTAGCCGATCATAGACTATTAATCATTAAAATAGAAGCGCATCGGCATTGTGAAGTGAATTAGCCAACTTAATAAAATTATTTGGTACCTCAAGTAGAAAAAAATAAAAATAAAAAAAAATGACGAAGTTTGATATTTACGTACAGGTGTGTTTGTGGGTGCGTCGGCGGCGTTAATATTTGTTATTATTGTGAGATTATTGTTTATTTTGATGCATATTATACATAAAAATGATCGTGAAGAATAATGCTATAATATTTTGATGTAGGTAAGTGGAAATACAATCTCAATGTCTTAACTTTTTTCCCTTTGAAAAAAGCAGGTAGTTTTCGTGTTTTTAGGACTGATTTTCACTTCTACCCGTTTTTTAGAATTCTAAATTATAATTAAAACTCTTGATGTTTATTTAAGTAGCTTCGTAATACACTTAGCTTTTTAACGGTAGTTTTATCTTTATTCTAGCCCTTGTTGTTTACGAATGTCAAGTGTTTTTATCGCTCCGGGCTCGAGTGGGTTTCAAATTACATTTTTTTCGCGGAAGCTCGGACGAGTCGGATCACATTAGTCGCGAGAGCTGGGCGTTGCAGTGGTTAGAAAGCATACTGCGTAGAAATCAGTCCCGATTTCGCTACACACGTGCCGACAACGCTCCCTAGACGGTAATCGTCCATAAATCGTGAGCTCGCCCGAAGCGATTTTAGAATTTAGGGTAAACAATACAATCGGGTTACGATTTGCCTATACACGAGGTGATTTAGGGTACGATTTAGGGTCCTCCCCACCACTGTCCCGACATCGCCACTGATTTTAGGGCTGTGTGTAGGCCGTTTTAGATATGAATTATTACGCTATATACAATAGGGACTGAGCAGACATTTAGTTTGCATAAGATATGGCAGTGGCGAAGGGTCAATTTTTGTAAGGGGTATGCCGGTCCGGTTCACCCAGGACTTTTTTATTAGATTTCTGTATTGTTCTAAGTACTTTGCTGATAGCAATATGACATTATATCTTTGAAAAGTTAAAATCTGTAAATCCCGAGCAAGTCCAAACTAGATTAGGAAAGATATAAGCAAGGGAAAAATATAAGGCCAGGTCATTAAATTGATGGGTGAACTGATTTGTATGAAATTTTGGGTAGGTCTGAGAATAGGTCGTAAAGTATATTTTATGCCGCTGATACCATGATTGACGAGGAGGGTGCAAGAGAGGGAGAGGGGATGGTGATGGGAGGAGTTAGGTGGAGCAAGGGGGGGGGAGTGAGAGGGAGCAAGTTGGGAGAAGAGAGAGGAGGGAGAGGGTTCAGGGAGGACAACGGGGAGAGGAAGAGAGGAAATGTGACGGGGACCGAAGCGGGAGGGGAGAGAAAGAGCATAGAATTAGATTTTTCTTATAAGAGAGAGAGATGGAGAGAGATAAATAAAGGGAGTAGGGAGAAAAGCAAAATGTAATTAAAGCGCGGGCGGAGCTGCGTGGGTCAGCTAGTATAGAATATGTTTGGCCAAGTCCCTGAACATCAATATCCGCGAGGACAACTGCTTACAGTGTTAGCATATTTTTTTCCCCAATAATACCTACTGAAAAATACTGACTTCCAGCAAAATACCGATAAAAATACTGATCTTCAAAAACGACGTTAAAAAATACTGAAAAAGTATTAAAATACTGAATCTGGTCACACTGTTGTAAAATAATATTGCCATATTAATAGTAGTAGTGATGTTCCTATTGTATAGTGATTCAATCACTTGCTCAAAGAACATACCTAATACTAACAATAATTTTATAAAGAAATTTAATTAGCTGTAAATAGATGATTACTATAAATAAATCCGTTTGTTGTCCGTGGTACCACTAGTAGTACCACTAGGGGTACTACGGACTGAGCGTCCATTGAGTACAGCGGCGACTCCGAGGAGGACGGCGGCGGGGTTGCGACCCCCGTCCCCGTGAGTACCGTGTCAGGTTCCCGGGGGGCTACAATGCGCCCCCCGGCGGCGGGCTCAAAGGCAAGGCACTGAGGGGCCCCTGGTGCAGATCCCACCGGAGAACCCTGGGGTCCTCCCTCTCATGTGCCGATGCGACAGCCGCGGGGGTTTTAGTGGGTAAGAATCCCACATACCCCGGTCGAGCCCCACAGCTCCCGGGGATCTTTCGAAGATTTCCCCCGCATCAAAAAAAAAAGGGTTACTACGGACAACTCCGTTGTACCACCAGAGATAAATTAATTATATTTAAATGATACCTATTTCATTATTTTTGTTCATTTTATATTTTACTTTACTTGGTATCTTGGTTGAACTGTTTGTATTGCACAACATTACACATGAAATCTAAAAAATGTGATTTTTATATACTTATGTCCAGAATAGCCTAGAGACGTGGTATTGAGTAATAAAATCGACAAATTATTACCGGAAGCAAAAAATAGCAGGTGCATAATCTTGTGCCTTATTTTCTGTGAGCATATGAATGTGGTTTAGAGCTAACATGTACTAGAAGTACTAGGGAAGCATAGGACATAAGGAAGAGTCTTCAAGTCCACCTCAAATCCAATGTCCAATGTGATTTTTAACTAAATAAACTATTACAAAATAACAAAAATAATGGAATATTATTTAAATCTAATTATTTTATCTCCGGTGGTACCACGGAGTTGTAGTACCCCAGTGGTACCACGGAAAAAAAATTGTCCGTGGTACTACTGGTGGTACCACGGACAACAAACGGATATATCTAGTGATATGGACGAAAAACAAGGCTGCATGGGCTATAATTTTATCTTAGAAACATCACACAAAATAAAATAAAAATCACACATACCTACACCAAGTTAGTGGGAGGAACTTGACCTTGGCTTTACACACGCTGCGACACGCCATCATCTTATTATCATTTGGCTTCTAAATTCTGGTCTGAGTGGACGAATATTTGTTTTGCTCACAAGTACTGACAAAATGATTCTATTGATCACTCACAATATACCATAATCATTTTGTCCTTCACTATTTTTTTTTCATCAAAAACTGGTAATACAGCACGGCTATAAATCTCGGTACTTCTATTCCTCGCATTGTAGCCATATTGTAACTATCCATTTTGACAGTTTCCCTCCTCCCTCCTTCATACTTCATTCCTCTGTCGTCTGTAATATAAGTGTAATATAGATAGACGCCATATTTGATTTTAATAAGACAGGAAACAAGGACGCCATTGTGATTTTACCAAATTCGTTGTTCATTGTAATTTTAAAATTTTGTACATAATGAATGTGTAAAATCTTTAAATAACAACTTGCATTACGTTTTAAAAGACTGTGTCGTGAATTGTGCTTGTAGGAGTAAGGACGGCAATCAATTTAATGCTTTTCCCCAAGATTGTAATATGCAGGACTGTAACATATAAACATGAACTGTGAAAGGATATTCTTCACGGAAAAGTTCATTGCCTCATACCAGTGAGGCTTCGTCTTCGTGTTGAAGCCTATGCTACGTTATTTTTGGCTTACGAAATCAACAAATGCTCTCCTTATACAATGCACACTGACCACAATGGTAAGTACTTACCTTGTTACGAATATTTTCTCATACTTTTCATTAGAATGCTACCTAATTTAACTTATAATCTACTATATCATGCAATATATGAATTAACATTTATAACATTAGTTTTATATATTTTACACAGTTGTCTTGTATTTATACTATACATTATTGTACCTAATTTGTCCTCATTTACTCCGATGATAATGATGTAAATTTTGTGCTGTAGTAGGACAGTTCCATACTATTAGGCTAGGCTAATAAATCTGCAAGTGCTGAAAACTTATTACTGTAAAGATAAGATAGAATCATAATTAACCGGAATTATTCACTTTGCACTAGGTTCTCTTATCTTCTCTCTCTGGTAATTGTGTGTGTCATACAAAATACTAAAGCATGCCACTCTTTTGTTTCAGTTGGAATTTGTACACTCTGCGATGGTCCCTTTGATGCTGTTAACGATGCCAATTTATCGGACAAACAAACATATCTCTAAAAAGCTGTGACAAGCCACATCTCGACCATGGCATTATAACCCATTCTTTAATAATATTTAACTAGCCGCTATTATAAATGGAGACAGTTTATCAAACAAATGAATTAACTAAAAACTACCCGGAGAGTCTCTTCCTGACCAAAGTATTAACCTTATTAAATGTATATATTTTTTTTAAAGAATAAAAATATATTAAATTATGTATATTGTATTTTATTCTAAACCTGAATATGGAATATTAAAGAAAAATGGAATAGGAATATGAAAAGTAAAGCGGCTTAAAAGACTAGTCTCCGTTTTTTTTTAAACTGGGCGAAAAGTCCTGACCCACGGCACATGATATGAGCGTATTAATTAAAAAAAAAACAGACGTCATGTTCTATTACTGCAATTCCGTAATGTGATTTTTCCTCTAGGGCAGTTCACCGTCTGATGCTTAGAGGAAGAAAACAATAGAGGGCTGGACACTTTCTTTCTCATTCACGCAAGAAAAGAATGCGTTTATGTAGGTTACGTGTGATAGAAAGAAACAGTGTATATGATTTTTTGTCCCTCAGCATGTGTTCGATTTTTCCGCGCCGTGGGTGCGAAACAAATTTGACGTTTGCTCCCACTTTGCTCCGTGACAATTTTATCGTGGTTTTAATATTAAATAAATAACTTAAAATTCAATAAAAAACTAACTGTGACATTACTGTGTGTTGTGGAAATCCTATAAGAATCGTGCAGTGCAGTATTATAGGCTGTAAAAGTGACAGTGAACGTAAAATTAGTGGAGTATCGTTTCACAGGTAAACGTGAATTATTATGGCCAATTTAGAGATTACATTTAGAAACTAATACATGTAAACGACTTATTTAGATCTTATTGCTCTAAATTAGTTACTATTTTACTTGAAAGTTACGTGTAAGATCGATAAATTCTTGTATTTCATCCATAACCTAAAATTTTCAGTTTATTGATCGCCATTATCAGTGTTGCCAGTGTATAAAAGAGAGACTACCATAAATAAGTGGTAAATTATTATTAAGTGCATCATACACGATCCCACATGCTGGGTGCATCGAAGAATTTCTCAGATTTCCCGAATTTATTTTTATGATTTCCTGAAAATATGGATATTTGTATACTGTGGATAGCAGCAACAAAAAGAATTAATTAGGTTGCTAAAAGTTATTCCCGAATGCTTAAATATTCAGAAATAACGTAAGCGCACAAGTAATTCGTCCAAGGCCTCGCAGGACGTATTCATTCGTTATTTATAGGCACAATGGTCATTGTACATTTAATCGTGCTTTTACTATATGCATGTTGTTTAAATATATGTATGTATGTTGTTGGTTACAATTTATTGGTAAATTTGTCTGATTTATAAATAAATAGTACCGACGTTGAATAGTTTGATTCATTTGCCCCCCTATTATGTACCTATCTCGTTTGACAACTAAAGTGATGATCAATAAAGCAAAGTGACTATTCAATAACTATCAAATGATTCATTTGGTATTGCCTAACTTGAATCACCAATAAATACCAAACACACTTTCAGTAGACATCAAAGTTTGGTGGACAACTGAAGCTTGATAGTCACTTTGCTTTATTGATCATCAGTTTTTTTTTTGTAGGAATAGTACTGTTTCACCGGACAAGAGGGCGAGCGCTTAAAGCGCTCCAGCCAGAAAGGTTTGGGTAGCGACTAGCACAAGTGTACATTCACTTTGTAGCCTCCGTCGTGGGTTCGAATCCTGCGAAGGGCAACAAATTTGAGTAGTTGTTCCTTACTGGCTAGGACAATGCAGGCCGATGACCTGATTGTCTGTAAAGTAAGATGATCCATGTGTCGGGATTTGCGATAGGACGTATGCCCGACTCCTGTCCGTCAAATTAAAACGCCGAGCTTTCGTAATAAACACTTATAATCAAATTGAGAGAGAACAACTTATAATACAGTGGAGTAATCGTAATAATTAAAACATGTCTCTGCCATAGATACTAGCGCGCTGTCATCTTTTTGACAGCCCCTTTGGCGTTCCGAAACCGTGATCCGAGATACGCCACACATGTGTCGGATGGGCATGTAAAAAAACGGTCCTGCGCTTAACTTCTCCCCAGTCGTGTCGGTCTTCCGTCCCATCGGATTATGAGAGGTACCTATTATATAAAGGAAGAGAGAGTGCACTTGTGTCTACGCAAGCACTTGTGCACTATAATATCTCCTGCGTATATGATGGCTGATCTTGTGAAAGATTGGCCGCTGTGGTCGTTTCGGCTAGGAGGACATTATTATAACAATCACTTTCGTACTTTTTGCAGACTGTCATAGATTAAGACGATATAATGTAAGAAAAGTAAATGTTGTGTCAAAAAAGTGGTTTTTGGTTAGGAAAGAAAATATAATTTACAACAACCTCCGTATTTGCTTTACACAAAGGGTAAAATTTCCCTTACGTGGCAACTCTAAATTTAGTATGTACTTATTTTTCTGTCCTTATCGGCGGCACGCTTGGTATATGTCTGTATTATATTCTGTCTACGGTCTGATGCGTAGCATCCCTAATACGTCTGTGTAATACAGTAAACGTCAGTTGCATAGATTTATTTTTATTTTATTTATTTATTCTGTACACATTAGAAATATAGAAAGAATTACAATAGAATAAAAAAAAAAAATATGTACAATGGCGTGCTTAACCCAATATGGGTTTTCTCCCAGCAGGCCATTAAGGAGAAAAAAAAAGAAAAGAAACAAAATGGAAACACGTGCACAATCTATACTTATAATAAAACTGTAACAGGTCCAATTCTGTACATTGAAGATATCTTGAAAATTATATTTGGAGGGCATTCTATAATCGATATTGAGGCCGAAAATGTATTTTTTTTTATTTTTGTCTGTCTGTCTGTCTGTCTGTCTGTATCACGGCTGAGCATCACGCCGAAACTACTGAATGGATTCAAATGAAACTTGGCATGATTTGAGATCTTACTACGAGGTAGGACATAGGATACTTTTTATCCCGTAATCTAGCACGGTTCTTTTGGGAGAGGGGATTAAAGTCAAAATGGGTACTTGGTTATACGCTTGGTCCGATTTTATCAATTTTTTTTTTAATTAAATAAATTTTAGTAAGGAAACACTCATAGAGAGTTGTTATCAAGGTTTTGTAATCGATCGGGTTAAGCAACGTTGGGTAAGGTCATTAAATAGATGGGTGACCGTTTAACGCCATTTGAACTAAACGGGTCCGTACTTCGGAGAGCAAGTAAAAAGTGGGTCCCAGTTTTTAACCGACTATAAAAAAGGAGGTTATGTATTCGATGCGAATGTCTGTTATTAAAAGTTTAGTTAACGTAAAAATAGCGCAGGCGGAGCTGCGTGGGTCAGCTAGTAATATATAATAAAATAAATAAACTATTACTAACCTAAACATATATACTTATATATATAATATAATATATATATATATATATATTATTAGGAATTATAGTTGTCGTCAAATAAATTGTGGGTAGGAAGGATAGCCGAACCCGTATATAAGTCACTGCTCTAGCGGCACCGTGGTCATTCGTTTTCCCAGGTCTCATACAGTGCGGAAGTCTTAGTGAAGTAGCTGCGTCTTAGTGATTACAATGTATTCCTGTTACAGGAGTGTGGTAATAATACTTCAGAGGTATGTTCAGTTCTTGTTATACTAAGAGACCAACCAGTTTGTGGTCCAGAGACAATGGTTTCTGGACAGCTTCTCTTTTTTTTAAGTAATCCTACCTAGGATTGCTAATATCAGAAGTGGGATTGGATTCTGCCCTATCCTCTTCGCTTTCTGATGCATTTTGTTATATTCGTTTCCATTATTTTCACGTATTGTTTTCACGAAAAAAAAATACATATGCGGGTAGTTCGTGTTTCGAAAAAAATATTAATGATGTCCACGGTACGGTCATGTTGGAACACGAATAGGATAAGGATTATTACGATCGATCGTTAGATCAATCGATCATATGTAATACTTCAGTTTACAGTTGTAATAGTACTGTTGGTAGTCCAGTAGTACATTAGACATACACGATGGTTGAACGATCGAGTCAGTGAATCCATTTAGGTCTATAGTGAGTTCGTTCGTAGAAGTACCAAAGGACAGGCAAAGTCTAGTGTTACGGCTAGATTAGTACAAATGAACTTTATTTCGTTGGTTCGTATTATTTTAAGCAGTGGGTTGATTTGAGTTCTGACTGCTAGTTATAGTGCGATTACTAATAAACTATTTAAAAAAAAAAAAACCGACTTTAAAGTAAATTATCTAAAAAGCATAAAATAACGAAAATATTATTGAAGTTGGTGTTAGCGTACCTGCTGTGTATATTCTGCACCAACTTCAATAATATTTTCGTTATTTTATGCTTTTTAGATAATTTACTTTGAAGTCGGTTTTTATTTTTTTTTAAATAGTTTATTTAACTCTTTTTGTGACTTATTTTACCAAGATAGGTATCAGCACTATCACGCAACTCGAACTTCTAATTTACAGTAACTTACTGAAAACATAAAAAGTTTATATCTCTTAAACTACTGGACCGATTTTGATTAAATTTATATGAAATGAAATGAAAGATACTCTAACTATTGCAAAAAGAAATTTCGAAATCGGACTTGTAGTTTCTGAGAAATCCGTGGACAAACCTACATACATACATACATACACTCGTGAAATTTGGTAAATTCGTTTAGAAGCCCACATAGACTAACATATATGAATATTACGCATTTTTATTAATATTACATACATACGCGTCGAATACAGAACCTCCTTTTTTGAAGTCGGTTAATAAATCTGGCAGTAAAATTGTATTTCGTTAAGATGTTTTGTGGTTAATCTTGATGAGTCATCGCAATTTGTAAGGTGTTGTTTTGGCTTATCGTTTATTTTCTCGGTCGATGACTAATAATCGTATTTGAATTCTGGTTCGATCTGGATACGTTTTTTGAAGGAAGGCCGAGCGGTTACTGTCCGGTCGGTCGTACGGGCCTTATATTGACGAGTGCTGATTGTGTCTGTGTACTTGTTGATTTAACTATGTACCTACCTGATTTTTACATCAAATTTTTAATTCGGTTTCTGTAGTTATGTTCACAGAATGTGTAAGTGCGAGTCGCCATGCGCAAGGGCGATTGTGGCGTTACTGGCTGCATTGTGGCGCTGGCCGCTGCTGCATGAGTGGCTTTATGCGCCATACAGTGGCGTTGCCACCCAAACGGTGGCATGGCCGCCCAGATGGTGGTGTGGCCGCCCAGATGGTGGTTTGGCCGCCTAACGGTGCAGTGGCCGCCCAACGGTGTGGTGGCCGCCCAACGGTGCAGTGGCCGCCCAACGATGCAGTGGCCGCCCAACGGTGCCGTGGCAGCCCAAAGGGTGCTGTGGCAGCCCAAAGGGTGCCGTGGCAGCCCAAAGGGTGCCGTGGCAGCCCAAAGGGTGCTGTGGCAGCCCAAAAGGTGCCGTGGCCGCCCTAACGGTGGCGTGGCCGCCCTAACGGTGGCGTGGCCGCCCTAACGGTGGCGTGGCCGCCCTAACGGTGGCGTGGCCGCCCTAACGGTGTCGTGGCCGCCCTAACGGTGGCGTAACCACCCTAACGGTGGCGTGGCCGCCCTAACGGTGGCGTGGCCGCCCTAACGGTGGCGTGGCAGCCTATACAATGCGCTGTGCCGTGGCGTTGGTCGGTACGCCGTGGTCGTGGCCGGACATCGAAACAAGGAAACAGCTACTGATTTAATTGTGTGGTTATAACAGCCGCACTGGCGTGAGTTTTGCACATTTTGTTGTGCTTTTCATCAATAGTTGACTGTATGAGCTTATAAATCTACTAGTAGTGATAATAATTATCCCGAATTCAAATTTATGAATCTTAGTGAGAAAAGCAAAGCTTGCCCACCGATAGTGGTCTCTTAGTGTATCGTTGTAAAAAAGCTAGATCCTTATAACTACTTTCGTGGTCCTGGAGCTTGTAGTACACGCAGGGTCATGCCACAGGTTGGCCACTGACTAGCCGTGGTGTATCCGGCGTATTATTGATAGTTCGGGTTGAAATATGCTTTTATCTGGAACCGATTCACACACGCAAAGTTATGTCTCACGTAGATCTCTAGCGAGTCGTGAGGTGGCACTCCGCGAAGGGACCTGCCCCGGGTGGTCGGTACAGTTATCAGTTTATTTTATACCCTTGTGCTTAGGGTGAGTTAGGTGAGCTTAGCTTCCATATCTGTCCACGATAGGGAGGCATTGAGCTTCGGTTCTGCCTGGACATGCAAACTTGGCGCCTCTGTCCGTGATAGGAGGGCATTGAGCTTCGGTTCTGCCTGGACATGCAAACTTGGCGCCTCTGTCCACGATAGGGAGGCATTGAGCTTCGGTTCTGCCTGGACATGCAAACTTGGCGCCTCTGTCCATGATAGGGAGGCATTGAGCTTCGGTTCTGCCTGGACATGCAAACTTGGCGCCTCTGTCCGTGATAGGAGGGCATTGAGCTTCGGTTCTGCCTGGACATGCAATCTTGGCGCCTCTGTCCACGATAGGGAGGCATTGAGCTTCGGTTCTGCCTGGACATGCAAACTTGGCGCCTCTGTCCATGATAGGGAGGCATTGAGCTTCGGTTCTGCCTGGACATGCAAACTTGGCGCCTCTGTCCGTGATAGGGGGGCATTGAGCTTCGGTTCTGCCTGGACATGCAAACTTGGCGCCTCTGTCCGTGATAGGGGGCATTGAGCTTCGGTTCTGCCTTCCTATCTACCTATGTCATCTACCTATGCCATCTATCTATGCCATCTATCTATGCCATCTACCTATGCCATCTACCTATGCCATCTATCTATGCCATCTACCTATGCCATCTACCTATGCCATCTACCTATGCCTTCTACCTATGCCTTCTACCTACGTTTTTTGTTGTCAGTCGATGGAAGACACCCATGTAAAGCCATGCAACCATGGTTTTGGAATAACAATGACATGTTCTTACATATCGTTATTTCTTATAACAGGTTGCGTCAGCGGGACCCACGCTGACTAGACACGCGTAAAGACTAGAGACCGATATAAAGCTTATAGTGGCATACAAGGTATCGGTTGCGCAGGAAGAGACCTGATTAAAGCCTATGATTATTTGTTTTCTGTAATTATTACTACTTCATAACTTGACTGTGTTTATGTGAGCGCTTATTGCTCGCTGCTTATTCTGTTTTTCTTAGCCGCGTGCCATGCCATGCAGACAGCTGCAGGGCGTGTCCTAGCGTGACCTGTTCAACAGCGAAGATCTGCGCACCGGGTATGACTGCCTAACTGGTGCCATGCAGTGGGCGCAGTCAAAGAAGCACAAGGATATGAGTAACAGCACTAACTTTCTATTCTTATTTTTACTTTCCTATTTTTTAAAGATTTGTTTTTGAGAAAGTTTAAAATCTTTGTATGGCAAGCCGCCCCTTGTGCACTACTTGCTTTACTGCACAGTAGTAGTAACTATACGCCTTATTTGTAATTCAGAGTTAGACATTCTTACGTTCGAATCGAGGGACATTTTTACGTTCGAATTGAGTTGCATTCTTAAAATGTAATGTTATGTGCACACTTTGTTTGGGTGCTGTTTCGTGTTTTGTGCAGGACCAGCAAACGCTCCTAGGCGGTGCTCGTGGCAGCCTAGACTCCGGGATTTCCTGTGAACGATGGATCCCCTTCGTGTTGCTCTCGGGAAACAGCGAGCCCGAGGACGTGCTCATGTCAGGAGAGGCCGTATTAGGAATTATAGTTGTCGTCAAATAAATTGTGGGTAGGAAGGATAGCCGAACCCGTATATAAGTCACTGCTCTAGCGGCACCGTGGTCATTCGTTTTCCCAGATCTCATACAGTGCGGAAGTCTTAGTGAAGTAGCTGCGTCTTAGTGATTACAATGTATTCCTGTTACAGGAGTGTGGTAATAATACTTCAGAGGTATGTTCAGTTCTTGTTATACTAAGAGACCAACCAGTTTGTGGTCCAGAGACAATGGTTTCTGGACAGCTTCTCTTTTTTTTAAGTAATCCTACCTAGGATTGCTAATAATATATATATAAATATATTACATTGATATAAATATTATCTACAAATAATACATAATAAATTAAATCTATAAGGAGAGGAAATGCTTTTTTAAATTTTTTTTAAAAACGTCTAAATTACCGCTAATACGGAAGGAATGTGGAAGAGAATTCCATAGCCGTACTGCTTGTATGGTAAAAGAACCGTCATAGCGACTAGAAGAGTGAGAAGGAACTTCAAGAATAAGAGATACAGTGGAACGACAAGGTTTGTCACGTACAAGAAAGGAAAAACGCTCACGAAGATAAAGAGGAGATTTAGGATTGTTAAGTATAGAATATAGAAAAGAAAGAACATGCCAGTCTCGCCGTTGACGGATCGGCAGCCACCCTAATTGAGCCCGAAACTCCGATCCATGATCATATTTCCGTAGACCAAAAATAAAACGAATACACAAATTTTGCAATCGCTCCAGTTTATTAAGAAGCTCTTCAGTTGCATCTAGAAAACATACATCTGCATAATCCAAAAGAGGTAGAAGTAAAGATTGAGCAAGAGTGATTTTTATCTGAAACGGAAGAAATTTTTGAAGGCGTTTGAGAGACTGATAAGAGTAAAAGATCTTTTTGCTTATCTCACCAACATGAGATTCCCAAGAAAGATTAGAATCAAACATTTATAATATTTATCTTGGAGGAAGGAGATCATAGTGTTCTGTGAAGGAGATATTTATTATAAATCGTATAAATCTATGGTAATAAAATCGAAAAATTATTAGAGTCCTCAAGTCCACATCCAATCTAATGTCCAATGTGATTTTAACTACGTGCAGGATATACCTACCTACTGGGGATGTGGTACCTATTGAGTAGTAGCTAACATATTTATAGCGGAAGTAAGTAAGAGGATATCTCGCCTCCCGGCCCTCACCTTTTGATTCCAATCAAAACCACTAAGCCAGCCCATATAGCACTTTTCGGTCACAGAATCATAAAAGCAGTAACACGTCGCATAGTTTCGTAACTGTTACGAAACATAGTTACTGTGTGGGGTTTGGTCTCTATGTGTGGTAACAGTTCCCACACAATGTGACCAGAAAATTTTTAGTTACTATGTGTAGTCTTTGTGTTCACACGTAACGTAAACATTTGTGTCGACTTATTTTTAAACGCAATGTGTTTATGTGTAGTAACGGTGTGGTAACTATGTTACCAGAATAGTAATTTAAAATATATACTTACACGAAGTGTTGTAACGTTACGACATTGTTACTGAACAATATATTGCTAAAATGTAAATAAATAAGTCGTCATAAGACACTGTTTTTCAAACTGTTCCTACAAGTGTAGTTAATAAAATCTTTTAAAAAAAAAATCGAACCGACTTCAATATCACTGAAAAGTATAAAATAATTTAAATATTATTGAAGTTGGTGTTAGCTTACCGGCTGTGTATATTTGGCACCAACTTCAATAATATTTAAATTATTTTATACTTTTCAGTGATATTGAAGTCGGTTTGATTTCTTTTTAAAAAGATTTTAGTTTAAACTTTTTAGTGATATTTTCATATATAAAGATTGAACCATCGAAAACCGTAAAATTATCTAGGTAGGTTATGATCACATTATCGTCTATATAGTTTTACATAATTCATGTTTCTTCAGAACAAAATATCTGGTCGTAATGAAATTTGCATGGAAACATCATAGTAGTTTACTCTCTCGAATAAAAAAAGAATCATCGAAATCGGTTTATAATTGTCAGAGCAATGTAATGGAGAACATCAGTTTTATGGTTTTTACCAGATAAATTCCTCCACATTGTTCATGGTCCTCCAGGAAGTTCTTATCCGGTTGTAATAAAATTCATACAGATTCAATACAGTGGTTTCTTCTTTCGAATAAAAAAAGAATCATTGAAATTGGTAAATATTTGCCAGAGTTATGACCATTTTTGTCCTTAAAAAGCGACATCAAGTCATCTATATAGGCTTTCTTGCGGCTCTCAGTGCGCAGTCACCATACTTGTTTTTTCATGAACTACTTATTACTAAGCAATAATTTTTTTATGGGACCCAATCAATGGATTGAAGAATGGATGGAAGAAAGATTTTTTCAAATCGGTTCATAATTGCCGGAGTTATGCGCGAACCTACATAAAAAAAAAATATATATATACAGACGAATTGAGAACCTCCTCCTTTTTTGAAGTCGGTTAAAAATGAGTAAAAATCCGAAACTCACACGTCTCACATCAACTTTCTACAGAAAAGTAAACAAATTAATGGTTCCAGAAAATCTACCTCCAAGTAAGTACATATTTTTAGCTCTTAAAGTTACTTCATGATAGATTACTGGTTCAAAAGCAAATAGTTACCATCAAAATTCGTTGCTTTATATGTGATACACCTGCGAGGTGCTTTATAAAAGGTGAATGCAAAATTAAATATATAAGTAGTGTACCGGAGTGGAGGTACGGTGCGTTTTAAATAATGTAATATATAAGTATTTCGTGATATTTTTTATTTCAGTTACTGTGGGGTTTAACAGTTACCACGGATGCATGAAATGTACAGTAATCGGAGAATATAGAAGAGGTCAGCATATGAGTTTTCCCAGAACGGACATGCCTTTGCGTACTGATGATTCATTTAGAAATCGATTAGATCCTGATCACCACTTGCCACACTTGCCACCACATTTGCTTGTAGTCGTCATTTTATTTGTATGGCCTCCAAAAGTTTGAGAATTGCTGGAAACAATATACCATTTTGTAAATTCGGTAACTTTATAACTACTTCTGATTTTGCGTCGACATATGTCGACACAGTCTCGTAACTTAGTGACCAGTTGTGACATAAATATTTTCTTTAAATACAAATGTTTTATCCAATTATTTACCAACTTTATGGTTTTATTCTTGGTTCCATAATATATAGTAAGTATTAAAAGAGATTAATCTATTAAAGCAAAAGCTTCCAAGCTCTGGGAATGTAAAGATTTGTCTGTAAAAATATTGTTTACATTGTACTACACAGGTGAAATTACATTAAAATGATGGCGCGTTGATAAATTTCAAACTATTTCAACAAATTACACAATGAATTTCCTTTCCCACCTCTATTTGAACGATAAAAACCAAGTAATTTAGTAATAAAAACTTATGTTGACAAAACAATGATGGCCGATAACTTTTTCTTCTTATTAATTTTTTCATTTTAAAACTTCACTTCACTAAACAAAAATTGAATGAAGGAACCATGAAAGAACGAATGATTTCTGAGAAGTGGTCGCAGACTAAGAACAATGTTACCACACTGCGACGTAACTTTAAAACCAAATGTTACTGTGTCGACTGTTCCCCATTTTTAGTCGCAGCGACGGAACAAAGTCGACTCGGCGACCAGAAAATGTTACTAGAATGAATCAGTGTCGACACGAAAGTGTCGAGTTGTTTCGTAACGGCTACCAAAAAGCGCTATATGGGAGACATAAGTACTCTGGATATCACAAGACGTGAGGGCTCGTCCATAAGTCCTTTTTTTTTGACTCGGCGGAAATCTTCCAAAGATCAAAGATCCCCGGAGCTGTGGGGCTCGACCGGGGTATGTGGGATTCTTACCCACTAAAACCTCCGCGGCTGTCGCATCGGCACATGAGAAGGGTCCCCAGGGCTCTCCGATGGGATCTGCACCAGTGGGCACCTCAGTGCCTTGCCTTTGAGCCCGCCGTCGGAGGGCGCATTGTAGCCCCCCGGGAACCTGACACGGTGCTCGCGGGGACGGGGGTCGCAACCCCGCCGCCGTCCTCGTTCAAAGGGCCCACACCCCGAACGTCCAGCGACTCCGAAGGTTGCCAGTTGTTTATAGCCCCGGGCTTAAGGCTGGGGACGAGACGTTGGGCGGCCGCTTGTGGCAGCCTGCGCCTTCGTCGCCGAGCAGGATCAGCGCGTTCGCGTTCCCGCTCGGCGGCCTCCTTCTGGGACATGACAGTCTCGCAGAAGGCGGCCATCGCTCCCCACGCCGCATCCCCGGACAGCATAGCCGACACTACGCTGCCCAGGGAGAGGTCCGATCCGACGACTGCGACCAGGTCACCGAAACAACCGTGTCCGGTGATTATCTGCGTAAGCCTATAGGTGAGTCGTCCGCTCCGTCGCTGTATCCAGGCTTCGAGATGCGGCAGGAATGCCTCAACGACGCGTTTGCGCGCTATGTGCTCCGGCTGGAGCCGCTCGCGCCACGTCGTGAGTGCGTTGTGTTGTTCCCACCGCTTTATGGATTCGAACGCCACCGGCTCGCCTCCGCTTGGCGGGCGATGCGGATCCGGTGATAGACCCTTGCATACATGCCCGCCAGTATGTCTAAAGACGGAAAGCGTGCCAGTATGGTCGCCGCCTCAAAGTACACCATCCGGTATCCTCGTGCAATCCGCAATGCCATCCTACGCTGGACGCTGTAGATTTTAGTTCTACAGCGTCGAATGGCCAGCCTCGGCGCCCAGATGGGCGCCCCGTAGACGACTACGGACTGTACGACTCCGGCGTAGAGGCGGCGAACTTCCTCGCTCGGCCCCCCGAGATTGGGGAGCAGCCTGTGCAAGGCCGCTGCAACCCTGTCGCCTCGGGGGACCAGGCGCTCGAAATGCTCCTGGAAGCCCCAGCGACTGTCTAGGGTGAGGCCAAGATATTTCATGTGCGGCCCCACCCTGACTTCCAACTCACCCACACG
Source organism: Furcula furcula (assembly GCA_911728495.1). Classification (NCBI taxonomy): domain Eukaryota; kingdom Metazoa; phylum Arthropoda; class Insecta; order Lepidoptera; family Notodontidae; genus Furcula; species Furcula furcula. The sequence continues at coordinate 2,223,491 of OU452243.1, forward strand.
GACGCGCAAGTTGGGCGGTGGTTGCCGGCTCCTAGGAAGGCCGTGGAACCACAGCGCCTCGGTTTTCTGAGGCGCTATCTCCATGCCCAACTCGCGTATTTTCGCGACGACGATTTCCACCCGAAGCTCGGCGAGCTCTTTGGTCCTCTCGAAGGTGTCCCCACCGGCCATGATCAACGTGTCGTCCGCATAGCAGACGACACTTACGCCGGCGGGGAGTTCGACACGCAGAACCGCGTCGTAGGCGAGGTTCCATAGCAAGGGGCCTAACACTGACCCCTGCGGAACCCCTCGCTATACTTCCCTCAGGATCCTCGTACCGTCTCGGTCCACGTACAGGATGTAAATGTCGCGCAAGTAGTCCCTGATCAGGGCCTGCAGGTAGGGAGGCACACCATGGTAGATCAGCGCCTCCCAGATCGCATCCCAGGGTAGGGAGTTGAAGGCGTTGACAATGTCAAGTGACACCGCCAACGCCACGCTGCCCCGGGAGACCGCCTGCTCCGACAGGGCGCGGACGCGAGTTATCGCATCCACGGTCGAACGGCCCTGTCGGAATCCGAAATGCCCACTGAGACGAGAGGCAACTATTCTCTCGAACAGTTTGCCAACCTCGTCCAGCAGACATATGGGACGGTACACGAAGGGAGAATCCGCGGCTCTGCCTTCCTTCTTTATGAGGACCAAACTAGCCTCCTTCCAGGCCCTGGGGAACGTAGATTCACGGAGGCAACTAGTGAATAGCTGCCTCAGCACGTCCCCCAGGACAGCCAGGCTCAACACCAGCACCCTACCCGGAATACCATCGGGTCCGGGCGCGGTGTTTCGAGCTCTCAAGCGGCCAACGGCCCAGTCCATCTCCTCTATGGTCACCCCTAGATCGTCGCGCCATTCGGGCAACTGCGGGGGGTGGACTGAGGGACTTGACCGACCCGCCGGGAACAAGGTGTCTACCACGCCTCCCAGCAAAACCGGTTCTAGAGTCTCCGTCACCGAGGGCATCCATGGGCGTAGCTTTCCCAACACCATACGGTACAGCCGCCCAGATCCTCGTTGAGTCCCTCGAGGAGTTCGTCCCAGGACTGGTCCCTGGCGCTCTTTATGGCGTTTTGGAGCGCCTTGGTGGCCACTCGATATGCCCTGTCTACCTCGTCGGCTTGAGCTCGCCTTCTCCTTCTCGCCCTGGTGAACTCTCAGCGGCTTCGCCAACAGACCTCGCGAAATTGCGCGATCTGCGGCGTCTACCAATACACCGGCCTACGTCCTCCATAAGTCCTTTATGTCCATAAGTTTTTTTGACGCGGGGGAAATCTTCGAAAGATCCCCGGGAGCTGTGGGGCTCGACCGGGGTATGTGGGATTCTTACCCACTAAAACCCCCGCGGCAGTCGCATCGGCACATGAGAGGGGGAACTCTCCGTTGGGATCTGCACCAGGGGCCCCTCAGTGCCTTGCTTTTGAGCCCGCCGCCGGGGGGCGCATTATAGCCCCCCGGGAACCTGTCACGGTGCTCATGGGGACGGGGGTCGCCACCCCGCCGTCGCCGCCGTACTCAATGGACGCTCAAAGGGCCCACACCCCGAGCGTCCAGCGACTCCGAAGGACGTCCTCCATACTCAGAGTAATTAGAATGGAGCTAGTATCGCGTCGATTCCCCGAACAAATTTTTCGTGGCACTTTTGCGGGGTGCGGGAAGCGAAGTAAACGCACACAGATACAATTTTACGCATACCCACACTATAATAAACTCGCAACACATTCAAAAAGTTACGCACACAAATAAAGAATGACCTGACCATATTATGACCAAAATTTGGCAGAGGGGTTAGCGCATCATGATCTCTCCAGTGGTATCTCCTCTAAGCCTCCATAAGTCCTAGGCTAACCTGGTACTTCTACTATAAACATGTTAGCTCTAAACCACATTCATATGCTCACACAAGATAACGCACAAGAGTATGCACCTGCTATTTTATGCTATCCTAGTACTTCCGGTAATCATTTGTCGATTTTATTACTCAATACCACATCACAGAACCAGAATATACTAGATATATTCTGGTTCTATAAATAAAAAGCACATTTTTGAAATTTCATGTGTAATGTTTATTTTATTTTATTTATTTTCATACAAACAACTATCTTTACAGGCAATCCCAATTCGATAGTGTAGGTTCCTATTATAAACAACAACACATAAAAAAATATACATAAACTTATACCTAAACATAATAACATATTACAAACAATGATACTCTTGTGAATTCCCCCAGTGAACAAGAAAACAAATCCAGTTTTTCGGCAACGAGGTTTAGTGTGCGCAACGTTCGTGTCAGTGATATCTTCTGCAGTAATTTAGTGCGACTGCGTGGTACTGCGAATAAGCAGGGCCGAAGTCGCCCGTGCACGTATCTATCAGGAACTGATAACTTTATCCACTGCAGGACACCCGGATTGTTTATTTCTCCTGTAAATACTTTAAATATATATGACGCCATTGCCAGATCTCTCCTTGTCTCCATGGAGACTTATTGTATCCAACCATGCCTAAAACAAACAAGGTTGGATACATCAAGGGATAGAAAGGGACGCCATATTATCTTAAATACAGGTATCTCGTGAACTTGTTCTGTATGCGCTCCAACATGAGACAGTATTTGGTTTAATATATATGGTTTTGGTTTCATGTGGGGCCCACACAACACAGCTATTCTCTAGTTGACTCCTTACTAGTGCTTCATACAGTAAACATATTGCTTTAATGTTTGTAAAAGATCCTGCAGTGCGAAGTACAAAACCTAACGTTTTATATGCCCTTTTACAAACACTAGTCACATGCTCCCGGAATGTTAACTGCGAATCGATGCGAACACCGAGATCCCGTACCACTGATTCCCTTTTTATAGGCAAACCCTCCAACAAGTAGTTGTAATGGCGAGGTTGCTTAGCTCGGCTGAATGTCACGGTAGAACATTTTTCGACATTGAATTGCAGCTTGTTACTTCGACTCCATTCAACGACTCTATCGATGTCCTGTTGCAAGTGATGAGCATCAATGTCGGTTTCGACAGCCAGGAGCAACTTGAGATCATCCGCAAACAGTATACTGTTTGCGGATAATCTCAAGTTGGCACCTGGAAAACTTCACTACTTCAGGCAGGTCATTAATCATTATTATAAATTCCAATGCGCCCATGTTACTGCCTTGGCTTACTCCTGACGGAGTAAAATAGCAATCAGATCGGTGTCCAGCATATTCCACGTACTGTTGACGGTCTCTCATATAGCTTGCAAAGAATTGGAGCATTTTGTACGTGCAGCCAATCGCCGCCAACTTTGCCAGTAGGATGTTGTTATCCACCAAGTCAAACGCCTTCTTGAAATCAAAGTAGGCCGCATCTACTTGTACCCCGGCATCAATATTAGGAACCCATAAGCCATAGCATTCAGAAGATTACTGGTGGTACTGCGTGCGGGTCGAAAGCCGTGTTGTGCATCTGCTAAATACGGCGCTACCTGTTCCTGAATACTACGCTGTACTGCAGACTCAAACACTTTTGCAGGTGTCGACAGGATCGCTACCGGTCTGAAGGACTCTATTTCTGAACCCCCGCCCCCCTTTGGGTATCGAAATAACTCGAGTGAGCTTCCAGCGCTCCGGAAAATAAGAGGCATCTAGGCACAGGTTAAATATGTGAGTTAATGGTTCAGCCAGTACCGAACGACAGTCCCGAATTATGAATACCGGAATACCATCCGGACCTGCCGAACGTTTAGGCTTAAGCCGACAGAGCGCAGCCTGCACCTGCTCGAGTTTGAGCTTATCAACGTGCACACAGGCTGTATTTGCACCGCCTGCTGCCACTGCCTCATCCACATTTAGCTGCACCGATTTACTACTGTAAACGTGTAAAAAAATTTGCAAACTCTGCTGCACATTCTTGATGAGATAGTACCGACCCACCCTTTACTTTATTTTTATGCTTATTGGATTTCTTTTTTGATCTTATATGGTCCCAAAAATACTTAGGGTCTTCAGATAAATTACTCTGCACGCGACGCTGGTGATTTTGATACGCTTGGTCTACACTTAGTTTGATTCGCGCCCTACATTTAGAGAAATTATCATAATCTACCCGTAATTTGCTCAATTTATATTGCTTATGAAGTCTTGCTTTCAATTTTATTTCCTTAATAATTTCTCCCGTATACCAGTCTGGATAGTTAGACCTCCGATTCACCGTTTTAGACCCTTTTTTAGGAACACATTTCTCCATTAAATCATTTAATATGGAATAAAAATAGTCCAGAGCTTCCTCGGGGTACACATTTGTATATATATGACTCCAATCAATAGACGCCAACGAAGAGTATAATAAATTATAATCCGCCTTATAAAAATTCCACTGTGGTATAATCTCGCTTATCGCTTGTTGGGAAGGCTGCAAGCTGGCGTGAGCGCCGAGTTGTAGGGTAACCGCAAGCGGCGGGTGATATTCGTCCACCGGCACCGGAGCCCCGTCCGCTTCACATACCTGTATCATATCACCTAAACTATGCGAGCACAACACCAAATCCAATTGCCGGCCCTTACAGTTTGGTACTTTGTTTAACTGAGCTAATTCACAAAAGGACACAAAAAACTCAAAATAATTTCTAATATTATCATTACTTGAATATAAATTAAAATCTCCTATCAAAACAATATTTGTATATTTCACACATAGTTCTTCTATCATTCGAAACATAATCATATATTCATGTTCATTACTACTAGGCGGTATATAAACAACGCAACACAAAAATAAATATTTACATCTAACATGTACCGTCGCGCATACCAATTCAAATGTGCAGTTATCTACGCTTACATTCCCTGGTACGTGGACACACCGCAATTCTAGTCTATGTGTGGCCACGAGAAATGCGCCGCCCTGCTTACGTCCATCAATTCGATCACATCGTAAAATTTGATAACCTGGTGGTATAATTTCACCATCCAAAATAGAATCGTTACATCCGGTTTCTGTGATAGCTATTAAGTCAGCACTTAATAATTCTATGTTATTATGAAAACTTAGCAATTTCGTTCGAAGACCTCTTGCATTTTGATAAAATAATTCAACAGTATTATTTTTCGCGGACTGTATTGCCTGTTGGTCTCCGAAACCATATCCATTCGCTAAACTCTGTATTGACCGGCCATACTTCGGGCTGACACAAACTTTCATATACTGATTCAGATACAGTGTTGATAAGGGAAGCATAATCTCTTTCCATCTTGTGCTTGATCTTTTCGACCTTAACATAAATATCTGCCCCACAAATCTTCTTCACATGGGCTGTCAATTTCTCAATTGTAGTTTCTGTAGTCAATCTCCAAACATGTAGAAATGTCTTTTTTTCTGTCGCTTCAATTCCAATTAAACCTGTATTTTGTCCTTTCTTTACTTCTTTAAATTGAAAACTCTTCTTCTTTCTGTGAATAGTAATCCAGTCGTTATTCTCTTCCTTTTCCGTATCATTTAATTGAATTGGCTTACACGGATCACTCTGATCATTACGTTGAGAAAGCTGCGACTCCGCCACTGCTATCTCCACATTCGCACGTTCCGTGGTCTCATGTGCATTTTGTAATGGTTGCAATACCTGAGACCCTGCAAATGCTACCTCTACTGTCGCGTGTTTTGTGGCCTCACGTACATTATTTACAGTGCGGGTAGTTGTGTTTAATTTCTTCTTGTTAACATCGTTATCGTTATCAACACTTTTACTCGCCACTTTTGCAAATGTAATAGGTATCTCGAGGGAGCCAAACCTATCGACTGATTTCGCATTCTCTAATGGATGAGTAGCTAACGAATGTTTCTGGTCCAACTTTTGTAGAAGTATCTTCATATTCGTTTTTACTTCCTCTAATTCTTTCTTTGTCTCCGAACAAACATTGTGAAGAAGCTCAGCCAACAGAAGGGAATCGTCCCCAACGATAGATTCATCTGACATCTTATTACGACTGCCTCTTTGAGTGTTTACATTATTGCTGGTCGGGAAAATCCCAGGACTGCTACGAACAGGTGTTTCCGGATCATTACGTTTAGGTTTCGGTTTAGAACAAACGCACTCAGGACACACCCACTCTTGCATATATTTCTCAGGGAAAGCATTATACTCTTCATGGGTCAATCCCAGACACTTTATATCATACACTTTTTCGCACTTTCCTTTAGTACACTGCATGTATAATCCTTTTGGCACTTTCACACCACAAGCTCGGCAGTCCAAAGACATTTCGACAGAAAATTATTAATTTTCGTGATTTACGAAACGCAACGAACACGTCCGCTCGCGCGTGCGATCGAGCGAGCAAAAAAAAAATGTGCAATACAAACAGTCCAACCAAGTTACCAAGTAAACGATTACAAAATGCACGAAAATAATGAAATATTATCAAAATCTAATTAATTTATCACTGGTGGTACCACGCACGGAGTTGTCCGTACTACCCCCCCCAGTGGTACTACTCATGTACTACTGGTGGTACTTGGGTGGTACCACGGACAACAAACGAAAAAGTAGGGTAGCAGGCCATGCGTATTAAAATACAGGACATTCAACATAATTAAATTATTTACTTACCTATTTCCCACTGTCAAAAGCTTAAGGCTCAGGGTTCAACGTCAATGCATTAAGCATAAAAAAAATACTAAATTTTTTGCAAAATTTTTTCAGAGGATGCTCACTCAATCTACGAGGGCGGTCCGATAAGTACTTAGCCTCGCCGCCAGATAGCACCACTATCGCAAGATCATTTTTTTATCGCTTAGAACATTCTCGTAGACAGCAACTGTCAAAATTTCAGCCGAATCGGACGCGTAGTTCTGTTTTGTCCGCGGATTTCAAAATGGAAAAGAGCAATATCGGTCAGTGATTCGATTCTTGTTTTTGGAAGGGAAATCGCGCAGCGAAATCAAAGAACGCTTGGATGCAGTGTACGGTGACTCTTCTCCTTCGATGGCGACCGTTAAAAATTGGTTTAATGAGTTTCAACGTGGTCGCACGTCGGTTTTTGAAGAGCCACGCCCAGGTGCCCCGAAAACGGCTACCACGGAAAATAACGTGACAAAAATCCACGATCTCGTATTGGCAGACCGCCGATTGAAGGTGCGCGAGATAGCTGAGACAGTAGGCATCTCAAAAGCCCGCGTGGGTCATATCTTGCACGAAGTATTGGGCATGAGAAAGCTGTCGGCGCGATGGGTGCCGCGTTTGCTCACTCCGGAAAACAAGCGCAACCGAGACCACTTCAGAGCAGTGTTTGACAACATTTAGGCCTAGACCGCACTGCGATATTTCACCGCGCGATTTTTTTCTCGTAATTCTGTAACACGTTCAATACTATAAGACTAGCCGCACTGACGTTATAAAATTCGCGCGGAAAAAAAAACTGTGATTTGATGCAAATTGAACACGATTTATTCCCGCGCAAATATTTTGTGCAATAGTAAGTAGTATGACTATTGACTATGGCCGCACTGCGGAAAAAAAGTCGCGCGTTTCTCTCAGTCGCGCACTGACAACGGTATTGACAAGATGTCGCGGGCTTCGTCTCCCGCCCAATCAGCAGGCGAGCAGGAGTTAGCAGAAAATGACGACATTGAAATAGAAAAATCAATCACTCTGATGCACAGAAGATCTCCCCTGGGACAAATTTGCTCCTAAGTACCACGATCGAGTATTGAAAGCAAGATTGTGGTAGGAAATATACAAACAGATATACTTTTCGATAAACTTTTCACTGTATTTTCGTAGCTCTTGATGTTTTAAGTAGAAAAATCATTTCATAGGTCTCAAGGCCGTAAATGGGTGAATCCAGTATTCATGATATATTTGTATACGTCTGTTACGTCGCCGCCGTAGTATCAGGTAAATCAAAATATTTCTGTTGTCCATTACATGTTCGCATAGACTAGTATATTTATATTGGGAGACACGTTCGTCTCAGCCGGGAACAGCATCGAACTGACAAAACAAAAATCGCGCGAAATTTTACTCGCCGTGCGTACTAGGCGTAATTTCGAGCACGGAATATAAGTCGCGAGAATAAATATCGCGCGGTGAAATATCGCAGTGCGGACTAAGCCTTAAGCGCAATCCGAAGGAGTTTCTGCGTCGTTTTGTGACCGTGGACGAAACGTGGACACATTGGTACACACCAGAGACCAAGGAACAGTCGAAACAGTGGACTTCACCCGGCGAACGTGCTCCGAAAAAGGTGAAGACTTTCCCATCGGCCGGAAAGGTGATGGACACCGTTTTTTGGGACTCAAAAGGTGTGATCTACGTCGACTACCTGCAGAAGGGCAAAACGATCACAGGGCTCTACTATGCCGAATTATTGGACTGATTCGACGCCGAATTGAAGGAAAAACGGCCCCATTTGGCGAAGAAAAAAGTGTTCTTCCATCACGATAACGCACTGCCTCACACCTCCGCCGTCACCACGGCCAAATTGGTAGAATTAGGCTACGAACTGCTGCCCCACCCACCTTATTCTCCGGATTTGGCCCCGTGAGACTTCTTTTTGTTTCCAAATTTGAAAAGTCACTCGCCGGGCAGAAATTTGAGTCGAATGAGGCGGTTATCGCCGCCACGGAGGCCTACTTTGCAGACCTCCAGAAGACGTATTTTTCAGACAGATTAACCCCTCAAGTCCGTGTGTTTTAAAGAAGTTGGAACATCGCTGGGTCAAGTGTATCGAACTCAAAGGAGATTATGTTGAGAAATAAATCGCCACTTTTCCAAAAAATGTTTTATTTTTTTGTAGGCTAAGTACTTATCGGACCACCCTCGTATAAACGTAGTGTTAGATCCTCTTCTCATACATATTTCAAGTAAACTACTTATCTACTCGTAGTTAAGTACCGAAATTTCATTTTTTTTCGAAAAATTAGGTTTTTGGTTATGCTTGATTGGGGTTGTAACGGCAACTTCGCCTTAATGTACAAGGTGCTGCATGTCTGCACTATACTCTACCTACATAATGTGTTGATTGAAATTCAGTCATATAAAAATATTTGCTTATTTTTTACTTTTCAGATTTTCCATAGTCAGGTTTTAGTTTTTTAACTTTATTTTTATTTATTAACGTTTAATTTCTCCTTTTTTGTAACCACATCTCTCAATATCCATGATATAATTTAATTCGTTTTATGGGATTAAGTAATTAGGGACATGAGCTTAAATATTTCGGGTACATAAACAAATAAAAATACACAAAAAGTAATAATTTAATTGTTTATTTCGTGTTATAGTGCACCACATTTTCTGACAAATATTTGTGTCATTGGCATGGCGTATAATTTTACAGCAGGCTTAGCACGATGTGCAAATCTTGACAGATTACTGTGAGTATGACGTCACTATGACGTATTATTCGACATTATTGTATAGAGAATGACATTTCGGTGTTGACAACCACGTCATACTCCACACCGAACTGTAAAGAGTGCAAGTCGTGCTAAGACTGAAGGGCACGCGCTTGCTTGTCACGTGCCTATGTATATGACAATGGCGTTCCAAAGGTTGGTGACGAGACGAATATTTATATGTGATATTACGTGGTACATACCTATACTATGCTGTGATAATGGCGGTTCAAAAGATTTTTTGTCGAGACGAAGGCGTTGTCCTGATGGTAAACAACTCACCTGCCTATAGACAGCTACACTGCACTGCCTTTCAGTATAGTATGTTAGTGTTTTATTTATGGAACTACCGCTCGTCACCTGAGCCATGAGTTATTCCAGTCACTGGAGTCCGGTAATTCTACCAGCATTAGAGCACATCAAGCCGGAACACAACAATGTTTACACACTGCTGCTTGGCGGCACAATATTTGACACTGCGTTGGTACCTACTTACCTGGAAGGAGTCCCGGCCTTTTTGATACAATATAGAGACCTTGGGTTTCTAAAGTATAACAAATATATTAAAGTATCAAATCTCTGCAGCCTAGAAAGGGTTGCAACACCGTTTTTTTTTTAACACAAACTCTAACAAGAACATAGGATTCACGGAGATATTACATATTGTCAACTTTTTACAAATACCTCTAGGCCCTAGAGGTATTTGTTAACACTTTTATTACACACTTTGCAATATCAAACACTAGTGACCTGTATTAGTCCGGATGTGTATTTTCTAAGTGTTGTTTACCGATACGTATTACGTATCTCATTTGACAATTAAAGTGATGATCACTATAGCAAGTGACTATCAAATAACTGTCAAACAATTCAATTCGGTGTTGCCTAACTTGAGTGATAAATACCTACTAAAACACTTTCAGTTGACATCAAAATAATAATAAGAAATACACTTTATTGTACACCAAAAGTTAAATGTAAATTGAACAATACCACAACAATACTTTGAAGATATCAATGTACAAAGGCGGCTATATCGCTAAAACTATTCCAGGCAACCTACAAAGTCAAAAAGTTCAAGTAATTAAAGTTCGGTGGTCAACTGAAACTTGGCTAAAGATACGGAATACCCCAGCAGATGTGACTTTTTAAGTTTTGTTTACCGATAAACGTTTTATTACACGAATTACAAGTAAGGGGTTGGCGGCTAGTATGAGTCCCAATGTGACCTATTAAAGTTTGCTTAGCGGCAAAACTTCTATTACACACATCGCAAATAAAAGGTTTCTCGCCGGTATGACTTCGGATGTGATTTACTAAAGCAGTTTTACTGGATAAACTTTTATTACACACACTGCAAGTGAAAGGGTTGTCGCCAGTATGAATTCGGATATGTTTTGCTAAATGTTGTTTTGTGCGAAATCTTTTGGTACATAAGTTACAAGTGAAAGGTTTGTCATCACTATGAGTCAGAATGTGCCTTTTTAAACTTGATTTTGTGATAAAACTTTTAGTACACACATTGCAAGTGAAAGATCTGTCGCCAGTATGGGTCCGGATGTGTTTTGTTAAATTTTGTTTTGTGAGATAACTTTTGGTACATAAGTTACAAGTGAAATGTTTCTCATCGCTATGTGACATAATGTGCCTTTCTAAACTTATTTTTGTGGTTAAACTTTTACTACACACATTGCAAGTGAAAGGTTTTACGCCAGTGTACATGCGGGTGTGTTTTACTAAACATTCTTTTCTGGCGAAACTTTTGTTACATACATTGCAAGTGAAAGGTTTTTCGCCAGTATGAGTCCGGATGTGACTTGCTAAGTGTGGCTTAGTGGTAAAACCTTTATTACACACGTTGCAAGTGAAAGGTTTGTCGCCCATATTTATCCCGTCACATCTGGATGGATCAGTAAGGGGTTTGAAATTGGATAAACGCCTATTGCACAGTATATTGGCGACTATGTCAATTGTTTTATTTGTAACGCTTCCTGGAGTTTCACTGAGTTTTTCCAATTTTTTTTCAAATTGATATTGTTCCAGTGTTTTATTAGTAATAGATGTGATATCCGATTGAATTGATTCTTGATATATATTATCACTGTTACTATCGACATTGACACTCGGAGTTATTTTCTTCTCATTAAATAATTTAGATACGCTTGCCTCTCTAATTTGTAACTCTAGTTCAGGATGATAATGAACGGGCATTTCTGAAAAGAAGAAACATATTATAGGCCTTTATTGCAATATTTTAGTTTAAATTATAAACAGGGAGAGACCTTCAACCGTAATAATAATATTCTGGGACAATCCACACACGGTCATCTGATCCCAAACAAGGCAGAGCCTGTGCTATGGTAACCAAATAACTGATACTAATACATACATACATACTTTTTTGGTAAACACATAATTAAATGTATATATTGATATATAAAACCCAGACACTTGGTGGGAAACGAACCCACGACCTATCGGGTAGCGTCCAGGGTATCCAACCGCTAGCTAGACCAACAGGCCCGTTAAATGTGGCCTAATTGTTCAACTAACGCGATCTATCTATGAACTATCCGGCTCCTCGAAATTCGTACATTACTAATATCTTATGGTATGATTCCGCAGCCGACGACAGACCACAGGCGGCAGCGACAGACAGCCGACAGCATATGCTGTCGGGCTTCAGTTGTAGCCGTATTCATGGATTCCGAAAGAAAGAACTTACGTCGTTGCATTACTGACTTGCGGTTGTGTGTGTTCTTTCTTCAATCTTTATAATTAGTATTATTACAGTCAAATAAACACGATGATGAGACACCAAAACAAAATGAAGAGGGTGTTATACGCAAATACTGCACCGTAAACTATTACTGTTTTAAACTGCGGTTTACATAGACTTCGTTTTCCAGGCTTGTGAAATGCATATTGTAACTAGTGATGTGCCGGATATCCGTATCCGCGGATATCCACGGAAGAAGAAACACCCGTGTTCGTATACGTATCTTTTACCTTATTTATTGTCAAGACATAGATGAAATTTTATAATATAGGTGATAAGTAAGTAGCAACGACATTAAATTTCGTTCAAATCATTTTTAATTTCTTAAAATCCAATATTCGGCCCCTTTATTGACCGACTTCAAAAAAGGACTCACTAACGACTAACTCATTTGTTGAATATCACTCTGTTTCAGAAAAACGAATCCGATCTTGTATTTCAGGTACAATTTAAAAAAAAATTAGTTAGTTAAGTGTTTGTATTGATACACTGATTAAGATCCTCACATGTTTTTTTAACATTCTGTATAAGACATTTTTAACCGACTTCATTTGAAGTAGGTATGTTCGCGCATAAGTCTGGCAATTATGAACCGATTTGAAAATTTCTTCCTTGTTCGGTTAGTCCGATCCACTGATTGGGCCCCATAAAAAAATATTACGTACGAATAAGTAGTTCCTGAAAAAGGCCCGTCAAAAAACTAAAGTAAGACCCGCGTGTGCAAGTCTAAACATGTCCTGTCAAGCAAAACATCACGTGGCGTTAAGTCAATAATTGTTTCAAGGTCACACGCACCGACACTGATACAGTACGGTGGTTTAACAGTTACCTGACAGGTAGAAAGCAATTTGTTCAGTTGGAGGCTGACTCAAATGGTAATAAGGCCACCTCTAAACTAACTAGTGTGACCAGGGGTGTTCCTCAAGGATCTATTCTTGGTCCTTTGCTTTTTATTCTATATACTGCTGACATTACTAGGTGCATCAACCACGCCAAGTTCCATCTTTATGCTGATGATCTTCAGTTATACATCTGCTTTCCACCACAGAATTCTCTCCAAGCTGTAGAAAAGATAAATGAAGATTTACATCGGATTGTCAGTTGGGCAGAACATAACACTTTGGTGTTAAATCCAAATAAATCAAAATTCATGATCATGGGATCTAGAGACGTAATTCGGAAAATTGACATGGATAAACCTTCTATCAAAATCAATGATTGTCCTATAGAGCAAGTGGCAGAGGCACGAAATCTGGGAGTGGTTTTCGACGGTCAATTACGGTTTGAAACTCATGTACTTGAAGCTGTACGCAACTGTTTTTATCGTCTCAAGCTGCTTTACCGTATTCGTCCATATATTAGTGTTGATATGCGTATATTGTTAACAGAGTCACTTATCTTATCTAAACTGAATTATGCAGATACAGTATTTGGTCCCTGTTTGCTCAAAAGAACTGAAAAGATGATCCAGCGGGTACAAAATGCTTGTGCCCGGTTCTGCTTTAACGTACCCCCACGATCGCACGTCACCCCGTATCTAAATCGAGGTAATCTGATGAAGATGTCTGAACGCAGGAGACTCCACCTGGCCTCGCTTCTTTTTGAGGTTATTAAAACCAAGAAGCCTGTATATTTATATGATAAGCTTAGATTTTCCCGTAATTTCAATCCCTACAACACCAGGGCCTCTGCTTACCTCTTGTGTACGCCAAGACACAGGACAGCAGCCTTTCGGGGCAGTTTTAGGTTTGCGGCTACCCGCTGCTGGAATGATCTCCCGCCACCTATTCGTACTGTAAAAACAACAGATAACTTCAGAGCTAAATTTAAGATGCATCTTCTGAACCTACAAAAGATGCAATAACTACTTACCCTAAGGTTTTTACGCATGAGATACTAGTGAGATCTGCATTTCTGAAGCGGGTTGCGGAAATCCACCATATAATATACTACCATAGACAACACTAATTCCAACCTTAATTCCAATCTTAGTCTATTGCTATTTAATATATTACCTCTTTCTTATCGTAATTTTGTATACTACTTCACTACAATACACTTATGTTATATGATTTATGTATATTTTCCACTTATTATTATTTTATTACCTATCTGTATATTTTCTTCCGTGACTTCACTTATCTGGTCCTATCTGAAAATCAGCGCTGTAGCATCATATTCTTGCTGCAGCAACAAGCTGAGATAGGAGCCATTTTTGACATCGCACAGCTTGGTACCAACGAGGATCCATATACTACTTGGTACTGGCCTAATGGTCAGTCTCTGTTATGTCCTACTTATTGTAATTCTTTCTCTTTCGCACTATTGTACGTCTCTTTTTTATCTTCTGTGTGTATAATGTTCTTGTTAATGTTCATTGGGTACCTTGTCTTGTGTAATGTCAGAATAAATATATTTCTTCTTCTTCTTCTTCTTCGACACCCATTATTAAGATCTACCGTATCTACGGACCCTTATCACGAAATATCTGTATTCATATCCGTATCCGCGGATATACATTTTTAACGATACGGTACATCACAAATTAAAACGTGAGTGTCAGTCACATTGGCACCGGCTTCAATTGATTCCAGCTGCTTACTAAATTCAAAGCGAATCGAGAAAGAATGGGTGAACCGACTCTTGAAATGACTTTCCTGTGCCGTAGGTCAGACCCTGATCAGTAGGTATCTTTCTAACTGCTTGTCAAGATTTAACCATAGATTAATAATTCGGTGGGTCCTACATTTAATGGAGCCGAGTTCCTGTTGCCACCTTCCTGCTTGCTCCCATCACCAGACTCTGATCAAGATTTTTTCAACCTACGACTCGCAGCAACCTATCCAACGAATCCAAATTCGGTGGGTCTACGTTTATTAGTGCAGAGATCCCGTGACTACCTTCCTGCTCCATCATCAGACTCTGATCACCATTTTTCTAGCAACTGCTCGTCAAAATCTACCTTACGAGCCCAAACTCGGTGGGTCTACGTTTATTGGTGCAGGGATCCCGTGACCACCTTCCAGCTCCATCATAAGACCCTGATCACCATTTTTCTAGTAACTACTCGTCGAGACCTACCTAACGAGCCCAAACTCGGTGGGTCTATGTTTATTGGAGCACAGATCCCGTGACCACCGTCCTCCTCCATCATCAGATACTGATCACCATTTTTGTAGCAACTACTCGTCGAGACCTATCCAACGAGCCCAAACTCGATAGGTCTAAGTTAATTGGGGCCGAGATCCTGTTACCGCCTTCTTGCTGTTCATCATCAGACCCTGGTGAAGGTTACCATTTTATTTAGTATCATCAGATTTACATAATGTTCTACATTTCAGATCTTTCAGTATAATAGAAGTAATTAAAAATTTCTATTGCATATAAAATATCCATACCTCGACTCGGAAAAGAGCCGATGGTCTTCAAACGGCTGGACCGATTTTCATGAAACATAGCTAAGAACCATCTCGCTTAAACTAGCTATCAAATAATAACAAACCGCATTCAAATCCGTTCACGGGCTGGACCGCTACGATGACACAAACAGACATACATACAGACAGACCGACTTCCGGACATAGGCGTCAAACTTATAACTTAACTAACCTCGTATTTGGTCGGGGTTAAAAAAAGAAGAACTACTTACCATACGCGAAATTGTGCATATATTCCGCTTGTTCGCCGCAATCTTCCTCGGAGCCAGCAGCGGTGACGCGTGCGCCATGTGTCTCCTCACTCTTGCAGCTGACAGCGAGCGACTGCTCCTGCTCGTCCAATACTTGCTGCGATCCAATCATGGTTGGTCCGACTGTGATGTCAGGAAAGTCTGTAAACGGAGTGCGCGTGATACTGAATATCAATGTTGAGATGCAGGAGGAGAGTAATCACGGACCACTTATCTAATCGACTACGCATGTTAGGACGGAGCACACTGACCCATAACCGTTTGTGACCAGACATTTTGAATGAAGCTAAGCTAGTGTACCGTGCCCCGTGGAGTGCCAGGTTAGAATTTCACTCATTGGGTGTCGTAAGAGGCGACTAAGTGAGAACAGGAAGACGGGCAGCACTGTCATTCGTTTGGATTTATCATCCACCTATACAAAAGCCTCCCTTGTTTAGCAGTGGACGTATATCGGCTGCTAATGATGAAGCTAGTGCTAAATTAATACGTCATAATATTATAAACGCTGTAGTAGAACACCTGATACTACATTTGCTGCTTGGCGACAGAATATGATACTACAATGGTGCCTGCCTGGACGGGTTTTTGCACAAGGAACCTACAACATAGTAGATTTTGGGATGTGTGATACCCGCGTCTGTAGGTGCAAGCCATTTTTAAACGACTTCAAAAATACGAGCAGGCTCTCAATTCAGTTGTATGTTATTTTTATGTTAGTTACCTCAGTACTCTCTCATTTATGAACTGATTTGGTAAATTATTATTATTTACATCTACATAGTTGAATGTGAACTACAACATATATAAATACCAGTGGCGAAGGCTCCATATAACTCGATTCCTACCGGCTACCCTTAGAAAACAGGCGTTTGTTACGACGATCTAATAAGACATTTCTTTACTAACTAGCTGACCCACGCAGCTCCGCCCGCGCTGTGTTTACATTAACTAAACTTTCAATAATATATACTTACATTCGCATAGAATACAAAACCTCCTTTTTTAAAGTCGGTTAAAAGCTTGGACCCACATTGTACTTGCCCTCCGAAGCACGGAGACGTTTAGTTCAAATGGCGTTAAACGGTCACCCATCTATTTAATGACCTTACCTAACGTTGCTTAACCTGATCCATTTCCAAAAATTGTTAACAACTGTCTATGAGTGTTCCCCTACTAATATTTATTATAATTATAATACAAAATTGTTAAAATCGGAGCAAGCGTATAACCAAGTACACATTTTGACTTTAGTCCCCTCTCCCAAGAGAACCGTGCCGAATGTCGGGATAAAAAGTATCCTATGTCCTACTTCGGAGTATTAACTCAAATCATGCCAAGTTTCGTTTCAATCCATCCAGTAGTTTCAGCGTGATACAGACAGCCGAGATACAGACAGACAGACAAAAATTAAAAAAAATATACATTTTCGGCTTCAATATCGGTTATAGAATGCCCTCCAAATATAATTTTCAAAATATCTTCAATGTACAGAATTAGACCTGTTACAGTTTTTTTATAAGTATAGATATAGACATAACGTTAAAAACATAGGTATTTAATACACCATCAAATAAAATTAATTTAAAAATCGGCTTATACTCGTATTACGTTTTTAGTAATAGCAAAAAGTTACACTTTTCATTCACTTCAACCGCGCGCACGCCCCGGCGCGGCAAGCCGCTCGCAGGATCAGGAATTCAGGATTCTATGGTTGTTTAAAGTTTTGTTTATTGTGTATAATAATATTAAAGTTCTATAGTGATTGTGTGTCAAATTTCACCGATAGATGGCGCTGTTCATAATGTGAATCACGCTAACATCGTAAAATACTGTCAAACATACAATACTAATAATTCGAAACATATAATATCTTCGCATCTTTTATTGTTGCCACTGCAATATTGTGAACTACCTGGAATTCTGAGTTTCATTTCATGAACCTCTGAGCCCCGCCTGACCTTGAAGCGTTTTTTGGGAGAGCTGTTCATTGTGTGTGCATTTTCAATTTGCATGTTATTGCGTTGATCATTTCATAGATAATTTATCGATGAGATTTATCGAAGTAAATATTTAGCATATTCGTATTCTTAATTTCTAATTACCTACCTATACAAATGTAGCCTTGGTGGTGCAGCGGATCTAATCGCTGGCTTTTAAATTAAATAAATTGGTATTTTTCCCTTTCCTACCTATTTCTTTCCTAATCTAGTTTAGAATCGGTCGGGATTTACAGATTTTAACTTTTCAAAGATCTAATATCAAGTTGCTATCAGCAAAGTAGAACATTACAGAAATCTAATGAAAATGCCCTGGGTGTACCTGACCGGCTTACCCTTTACAAAAATTCTCCCTTCGCCACTGATAAATACATCTTATTAACGAAGTCGGCGCCTAACCTTTAGCAAAGTCTTCAAAGTCTTGTACAAGGGCAGATAGGTACCTAATTGTTTTCCAGTTTGGCGCCGTCTTTGATATTAAGATGTCTTTATATCGGGTGTCCGGTAAATAATGGGTAATCCTGCAGTTACTTGTTAGAGGCACCTACCTACAGGGTTACCCATTATTTACGAAATACCCTGTGTTACCAAATATGTGGTACCAAAAATGTGTGTTCACTTCCAACTATGTAGATCTAAAAACCACTAATCCTAAGAAATTATTTTTATTTCCTAGGTGTTCCCTGGGTGGTGCTCACTTAGATTACATACATAATCATCACCAATTTGAGAAGCTTCTTTCTGAAGGTTGCTAAAAACAGGCCTCTTTAGGAGCCGTAGGGTAAAAATGTTGTTGAATAAATGTTATGAAGTTTTGTTTCTACATACCTGATCCATCATCTGCATCGTCCTTGTCATCATCTTGCTCATTTAATAATTCCTGTTTTATTTTCGACTCTACTTCACCATCTTTATGATCGAGATCAGTACTAGATACAGTTACAACGGGAGATCCAGACAGCGTTGAACATAGTCTCGATCTATCTATTAGTGTTGTTTCTTGATCTGTCTGTAAACGTTATTTTTTAACCAACTTAAGGGACAAGCAAGACTTGGCCTGATGGTAAGCAACAGGCCTGCCTATAGATAGTAAAAGTCAAAATCATTTACTTATTTCAAATAAGCTTAACGCTAACACTTTTAACGGCCAATTTTTTTAAAACAAAGCTACCCCTGGATCACAACGCGGCCTCAACTGAGAAGATCCGGGCATGAAACTCAGCGGGATTATCATTTTTTCACTTTTTTTAAACAGTGTTTGTCATGTTACAAATAGATTAGCATTAGCGACAGTGTGTCTTATCGTTCAAAAGATCAAATAAGAGAGAAAAACAAAAAACTATGAAAGTACAACAAACTAAAAGGCCAAAGGGATAGTAGTCGGACCAGTAAAGCAGCACCAGCGCACGAGTTGACTCGAGCTGCTGGGAGTTATCCGAATTATTAGTTATTCACTGCCGAAACTACAAACGTCAATTATAGTTAATGATCATCCATTTTTACGGTTCCATACCTAAAAGCTAAATAAACTATTTTTAGAAAAAATAATAACCGATAAAATAATAATCTTTGAATTATCTAAAAAGCACATAATAACGAAAATATATTGAAGTCGGTGCCTAAGCATATCCTGTTAACTAGCACTAGCTGGCACCAACTTATTATTTTTTCTAAAAATAATTTTGTACGGTGTACGTACATGCATTGCAACATATTGAGCCGTTAGCAATTTGTCACCGCGCATCGCATTCTAATTTTATATAATTTTCAGTACACAAACAACCGCTGCGAGCGCGTTACCTACCACTATTACCATTCACCATACCATAACCATTTTAATATTAGATTATTGAATAAACCATACGTGTACTCAAACCAACCCCCTAGTTTCACCATTAACCACATCCCCCCCTACATATGGTCCTTCGATCGTAAACGAGTGTTATTTAACGGTTATTCGGGACTATTACCGTGCAAAAGGATTTAGTGTTGTGTAACCTGTAACATTAGTGAAGTGGTTCTTGAACAAAACCAGCGCAGCGCTGGTGATGGTGTTGGTTGCCTCTGGTAGTAGACTGATAAGTCTACTACCAGAGGCAACCAACACCATCACCAGAGTTGTAAGTCCGTGCGACTTGCAGCAGCGTACGTAACCAGCAACTGAAGTAAGGTCTTTTATTTACCAATATTTACCATTAACCAAACCACTATGGAGGGTTTATTGCAAACTCAACGACAAATCATGACGGGCATGGATCACCTTCTACAAAATTTTAAGAAGGATGGCCGTGACCGCAAGACACCAGATTACATAAAACGCAGGCTGGAGACACTGGATTCCTACTGGAAGGAATTCCATTCTAACCACGTCCAGCTATGCGCATTTGGGAACCAAAATTATTCTTACTTTGAGGACAACGACTATGAGAATACTAGGGACTTCTATAGTCAGGCTAGGCAAATAATTTTGAATTATAAACCAGAGACCAAACCATCGACACCAGTACTCAAACCAGCTACGTTACAAGACCCAGCACCAGTCGTTAGCGTGCCGAGTACGTCAAAATTTCAAGAAGGGATAGGAAATAAGCTGAATGAATTGCTGCGAAAGCAACAAAGCAATTTCAAAGCATTCTCTCGTACTGTGGAGAGTATTGATTTAAGTATCTTGGCTGAAAAATGGGAGTTCGAAGACGCTCTCAAAACCATTCAGTCTCGCTGGTCAGTAATCGACAGTTTGCATTGGGAAATCGATAGCGAACTTGACGGCGATCATGAATCGTACGAAAAAATGTTCAGTGAGTACGAAAAAACCTATAACACCATAAAGAGAACCATAAATACCAAAATGTGGTCTGTCTCACACAGGGAGAAGATTACACCTCAAATGGATATACCACACTTTTCAGGAAGTTACCAACAGTGGACTTCATTTAAAGATCTTTTTCAAGAAGCCATACATAACAATAATTCGCTGTCTAGTGCCCAAAAATTACAATTTTTGAAAAGTAAGCTAAGAGGGGAAGCAGAAAAATTGATACAACATCTTCCTATAAGTTCAGAAAATTACCAGATATCGTGGGAGATTCTCAACCACCGATACAATAACATCAATTTGATATTTACTTCGCATATTGACATACTTCTGGATTTGCCTGTTATGCAATCGCAGTCGGCAGCGTACATCAAACGATTACACGACACCACCAAGGAGTGTTTACATGCAGTTCAAAAGTTAGGAGCGAACACACTGTCTTGGGATCCATTATTAGTCCACCTATTATCGAAGAAACTCGACGCTGAGACCCACACGGACTACGTAGAGTCACTAGCAGACCCGAGGGAGCTACCAACACTTCGAGACTTTCTTCGCTATCTAGAAACCAAGCTACCAAGTAACCACGAAAATAATATGAAGAAATTGTCATCATATAATTTGCCTAGTAACCATTACCAAAAGAGTTACAAAAAACCATTATTATCACCATTTAAGGCACTGAACGTAACATCACATAATTGTCCAGTATGTCATGAAAACCATCCTTTATTTTATTGCAACACATTTCGTGATTCGAAACCGGATACGAAACTTAAAACAATCGCGAAATATAATTTATGCAGTAATTGCTTTGTCAATCACCAAGGCAAAGAATGCATGTTAAGCAAAACATGTCATTGCAATGAAAAGCATAATTCGCTGCTACATGACGCTATTGTGAAACCATTATCCGCCACTACCTATAATTATTCTACAAAAGCTCAGCGAAATTGTCACGTGTCGCAGGAAAACGTGGCCGAAATCCTGTTGGCAACTGCAGTTTTAAGAGTCGAAGGAAGCGATGGCAGTTCGTATCAGATGCGAGCTCTGATCGACCAGGGTTCCCAAACTTCTTTAATTACTGAAAATGCAGCGCAGCAGTTGGGACTGCCCAGGCGACGATGCAAGGGTGTCATATTCGGGGTCGGCGCCAAAGAAAATAATTGTAAAGGCGTAATAACTATTACTCTATCGTCTTTACCTAACGATTTTACCTACACCACGGATGTTTATATGATGAATAACCTTATAAAAAGATTACCAAACCAATCTTTTGCCAAACCAAACTGGCCCTATTTGTCCAATATTGAGCTAGCTGACTCAAATTTCAATGAAAGCCAAAATTTAGATATTCTCCTCGGGGCCGACGTTTACTCTGCCATCATACTAGGCGGCATAATCAAGACGGATCCATCGCAGCCAGTAGCTCAACAAACGCATCTAGGCTGGATTCTATGCGGAAACGTGACACAAACATACCACTGCAACGTCGTCATACATGAACTAGATGACATACAACGATTTTGGGAAGTAGAAGATGTACCAGAAAATTCATCTATACCAAGCTGTGAAGACCAATGTATCCAGTTTTACAAATCTACCACTAAGAGACATGAAGACGGACGCTATGACGTCAGATTACCATTGAAACCAAATTTCGAGGACAAGTTAGGTGCCTCAAAACCAATGGCTATCGCACAATTTCGACAGTTAGAACGTAAATTGTCTAAAAACCAACAAATTGCGCATGATTATAAAGTATTTATAAACGAATACATCGCCTTAGGCCACATAATACCAGCCGTCGGTAACACGACACGAGAATGTTATTTGCCTCACCATTGTATCCAGAAAACCGACTCAACCAGTACGGCTCTTAGAGTCGTATATAATGGATCAGCAAAAACGTCCAGTGGGCTAAGTATCAATGATCTGATGGAAGCGGGTCCAAACTAGTGATGTGAACCGGTTTTAAAAAAAACTAGAAAATACCGGTTTTTGTAGAAACCGGTAAATATCGGTTTTTTTATTAAAAAACCGATTACTTTTTTTTCGTTTTTGTATTACGTATTCCGTAAGATAGCATGACATTCAGCTAACGTACCTACCGCCAATAAGAAGAGAAAATCATCATTGTTAGACGATACACACGTTAAGGATATTTGTTCAAATACGGTTTAAATTTAGTTTCAACAAAATTATTCATTTACACTTTCGTACGAACACTATAGGCCGACCATTTATTACGCGTATCGCCTGAGGGGGTAGAAGGGGGCGAGGGGAGATGTTAGCGGATGGGTGAAAGGGGTACGCGGAGCAGAGAGCTTACGTCAAGTGCGGCAGTGCGCTGGCTGTGCTCGCAGCGCGCGGTTGGTGTTTTTGTTACGGACGCTTGAAGATAAACGCACAAGGTATACGACTGCCAAGATAAATCTCAAGATGAATCGCTCTTCCAGAGATGGACCGATTTATTATTAATTTGCAAGATTCTGACTCCTCAAGCTACACAGACAGTGATGATGATTCAAGCGATATGAATATTAGTGACGAATAGTCCTATAAAATTTTTATCTGTGGTTAAATATTTCTTAAACGGAGTTAATTATTGTTTTATGATTTTGTACCTATGAAGCTATTATAAAATATTTGTAAAACTTAAAAATAAATACTTAAAAAAAGATACTTATTATTTTATTCTTTACCAACAATGTCTATCTCGAGATAAATCTTTGGATTATTGACTCCGTGTGTAGCGTTACCCGCCCCCGCTCCCTTCTTACCGCGCAGGCGATACGCGAGTTAAACGGTCGGCCTATAATTACAGAATACATATAAAAATAAAACAGAATCATTGAGGCGGCCTGATCGCTAATGAGCGATTTCTTTCAGGCAACCCAAAGGATAACATGAAGGGAAATATTATCGATGTAGGTAGAGAGACAATGACAAAAGATCTTAGAAGTTTTTCAAAACAAAGTAGAATAGCTAGCGCGATGCGTGTGCGCCAATCAGAGCAAGGCCGGGCAGTTGATTTCAATGATTATTGTACTGGCCGAGAGCGACGGCGCGGCGGAGGAAAAGTCTGAGCTGATACCTATATAAATTTAAAAACAACTATATTATTATAAAAACACTAAATAATGTTGTCTTTTACTTACGCGAATATTACACATTGAAATCAAACTACTTTTACGGATTATATCGCGGTTTATTTTAGATTTTACTATCCCGACGTTTCGAATGCTTTGCAGCACCCATGGTCACGGGAGGACTGAGATGTTGAACGTCTTTATGTCACAATTATGCCGGTGTACCCTCAGATCTTCTTAGTTATTATTGTTGGTCCGATCTACGCAGTAAGAGCTTACAGTATCTTGAGGCCGTGCAGTGTTTTGATTGATATTGGATTTAATTATATTTATCACAGGATCCCAAGCCGATGGTAACACCCAACCATCTTCTCTATTGAAATTAGGATGTTTTTTGATTTCAATAGCCTCACGAATCATCTTAGGTAGGAATCGGTGTTCTTATATAATATAATCCGTAAAAGTAGTTTGATTTCAACACTAAATAAAATTATTAAATTAAATCTATCTGGAGAGGAAATGTTGTTTTTTAATTATTTTTTTAATACTAAATTACAACTAGCACACAAGGAATGTGGAAGAGAATTTCATAGCTGCACTGCTTGCAATTTCATAGCGACTAGAATAATGAGGAGGAACTGCAAAAAGAAGAGATACAGTAGAAGGTCAAGTCTTGTCACAAGATTCAATCAACGAATAACGCTCACGAAGCTAAAGAGGAGATTAAAGATTGTTAACTATACAATTTAGAATATAAAAAATATGCCAGTCCCGACGCTGATGGATTGAAGCCATTCTCGTTGCCGCCCGAAATTCCAACGTAACCATATATTCGTAGCTAAAGATGAAATGAATACACAAATTTTGCAATCGCTCCTCAGTTGGATCTAGAAAACATACATCTGCACAATCGAAAAGCGGTAAAGATTAAGAAAAAAAGATTTTTGTCCGTCGCGGAAGAAATTTTTGAAGGCGTTTGTGAGACTGATAAGAGTAAAAGATCTTCCTACTTATCGCTCCAACATGAAATTCCTAAGAAAAATTAAAATCAAACAGAACTTCAAGAATTAACTTTATTCGAGTATGCAATTGGTACAGAATCATAAATAAACTAGAGAGTGAGTTAATAGTCAGTCAGATTCATCAGGTATCTGCCACAAAATATGATAGCCTGAGAATTAGTAGGGTTCACTACCAAGCCAAACGATTTTGCCCACTTACATCTGCTATCTAAATTTGTATTAAGCGTAACTTCTCCAAGATTATCAATATTGGCAAATGCCAATATTGACATGACGATAAAGCTACATATGATCTGTATAGAGATGATAGAAAACCCTCGCGATGATATTGATGAAAACGGAAAAGAGGAGTACGCCACCCACTGGAACACCAGCCTCAAGCCCACAGATGATGTCTCCTCAAAGCGGACAGTTTGGGAGGGCCCACAAAGATATGAATATGATCAAACCACTTGATAGCTGAAGAATAGCTTATACAAGGATTGGTCATGGTTAGGTAACAACAATTTTAACTGAATATCATGATGATATAATTTCTAAACCCCTCAGTAACCGAGTTCAAAGAGAATGAAGACAAAGATTGCTGAGAGAGACAATTTAAAGTGGACAACTGTACATGATCATGAGTAACAAGTGACTCCAAAAAATGTGCATTAATGAAAAAGGTGCATAAAGATCTAAACATAGAGAATCAATAGAAAATACCAAGCGATCTCAAGAACTGTCATGTCTGCTCAGTATTAAGGTTTAATACATTTTAGGCTCTGTTTTACCAAGTTAATACACTGTAACTATATAATACAGTGTATTCCCTTAACAATTTCTTCTTTAGCTTCTGACAACTTAATAGATGTCAGTGCCCTAAAGGACAAGACAAGTTATCCATTGACGTTTGACGATTATTATTATCTAAAGTACAATTAACACTAATATTCCTTTAAGTATGGTCGTAAAAAATCTTGGCATATATATTGACAGTAACTTAACGTGGGATCACCAGTTAAAAGAAGTTAGTAGGAAGGTATTTGCTTCTGCCGGGTCATTGCGCAGATTACGCAATTTTATACCTACTGCCACAAAAATTGCTCTAGCACAATCCTTGTTACTTCCGATAATTGATTATGCCGATGTTAGTTTCCTTGACCTTCGGGAAGACCAACTTAATAAACTTGAGCGACTTCAAAACTTTTGCATTAGATTCATATTCGGTCTACGTAAATATGATCATGTTTCTCAATTTCGCGCTAAGCTCAAGTGGTTGCCAATTCGACTTCGCCGGAATTCTCATATTCTTAGTCTTCTTTATAACATTTTGTTTAATCCTGTTACTCCACGTTACCTAAAAAACCGTTTGGAGTTTCTTCATGCCACGCATTCTAGGTCCTTGAGATCATCAGAGAACTTGATGTTGAGCATGCCGGACCATTCCACAGTATTTTATGACAAATCTTTTGCTGTTCAAGCCGTCAGACTGTGGAACGCGTTACCTATCCAAGTCAGGAAAGCTAAGTCCTTGCCTAGTTTTAAATATCTAGTTAAAGAACACGATCTCTCTTTATAATCGTAATTATAAAATATATTTTCTATTTTATATTATACTACTATTATATATATTTTCTTTTTCTTCTTCTATTCAACAATAAAATTTTATTTTTATTGAAGTGCACCTTCAACTGCCCATTATGTTTTTCTCTCTCATTTTCTAGTTGGGTTGCCTGGAAGAGATTGCTTTTTAGCGATAAGGCCGCCTTTGTACATTGATATCTACAACGTATTGTTAAATTTACATGTAACTTTTGGTGTACAATAAAGTGTATTTATTATTATTAATTAATGTGATTATCTTATGATAAATAAACACTAAACACTAATTAGATATTGTTTTTTTAGTGTATTTCATTAAAACCTAAAAAAACCTTAAAAAAACCGGTTTATTTTTTAAAGTAATCGATAAAAACCGGTTTTGAAAATTGTAATCGGTTCACATCACTAGTCCAAACTTGCAACAGGATTTGTTATCCTTAATTTTGAAATGGAGACAATATCGCTATGGCTTTAGTGCTGACATAGAGAAAATGTTCCGACAAATTTGGATAAATAGAGAAGACCAACAGCTGCAAAAAATAGTTTGGCGGGACTATGCGAACTTACCATTTCAAGAATACCAACTTACTACTGTTACCTACGGCACCAAGGCAGCACCATTCCTCGCCATGATGACCTTAAAGCAACTTGCTGCAGATGAATATGCCAATTATACCAACACGCATGCACCAGATGTCCTGAAGGACTCATTTTACATGGATGATTTGTTGGATGGTGCCCATAGCTTAGATTACGCTATAAGTCTCAAGTCAGATTTAATCCAACTTCTCAAATCGGGGGGATTCAATTTGAGAAAATGGAAATCCAACGCACCAGAATTGTTACCAGAGTCTGGCACCAACCAGGAACACCTAGACTTCCGACAGCGGGAGTCCACCAAGACATTAGGCCTACAATGGAATCCACAAGAAGATTATTTCACTTTTAAATCTAAAATTGACCAAACAATGACCAATACTACCAAACGTACTTTGCTATCGGATATCTCAAAGATATACGATCCATTAGGCTGGTTAACGCCGGTAACCACGAAATTAAAATTATTATTTCAATCTGTATGGCAATTAAATCTTCTTTAGGATGACAAATTACCAGATAATATTTGTATGGAGTGGAGGAAGATTAAGGAAGATATACAGCAAATTGAACAGATACAAATACCAAGATGGATTCGTACCAGGGAAAAGGAGACCATTGAACTGCACGGGTTTTGTGATGCCTCCACCAAGGCATACGCATGTGTAGTATACTGCAAAATCAACCAGAACCAGGGAAACCAGTCCTCAGTAGCTCTATTAATAGCCAAGGCGCGACTTGCATCTACCAGCAAGAATATCACCTTACCAAGGCTCGAGCTCTGCGGCGCACATTTGCTGTCTAAGCTAATGTCTAAGATTACCACATGCCTATCTGATTACCAAATTCAGATATACGGCTGGATCGACTCTATGGTCGTTTTGGGGTGGATACATGGAGAACCAGGCCGTTGGAAGCCGTTTGTCTCCAATAGAACCAGGCAGATTAAAGAAACCATGCCAGCGTCTTGCTGGAGGTACGTAAAGTCAGTAGAGAACCCAGCTGACAGTGCCAGTCGAGGCGTGACCGCCGAAAAACTCAAACCGCTTTCCCTGTGGTGGAACGGACCACAGTGGTTACTAACGTATAAAGGAGACTCAAATAATAACCAAATTAATTACCATACCGACTTAGAAATTAAAAGGATTAAACACTCGAACGTTGTAACACGATCGGGCGATGACACCATCATAAAACAGCTGATTAAAAAACACGGCTCTTTTACGCGAGTAATTAGAATACTCGCGTGGATTTTGCGATTTTTATCAAGTAATAAGAACCAACAACCATATTTAAGCCTGTCCGAATTAAATAAGGCGAAATTAATGATAATTAGAGATTGCCAACATAACGAATTTTCGGAAGAAATTGCTAAATTAAGCGAAGGGAAATTGATAGAGAAGAAGAGCAAAATTTTGAATCTCAATCCCTATTTGGATGAAAATCTAATTTTACGTGTCGGTGGAAGAATTGAAAATGCTCACATAGACGAAAACATGAAGCATCCCTTTATTATCCCGCATAGTGGTAGGCTTACAGATTTAATAATAGACCACGCACACAAATTAACGTTTCACGGTGGACCACGTCTTAAGTCAGCGTTTCTTAGGAAAAGCTTTTGGATCGTAGGTGGAAACCAAGCAACCAAAAAACGCCTACGGTCTTGCGTAAAGTGCAGAAAAAACCAACCAAACCAGTTAAAACAGATAATGGGAGATTTACCGGAAGCTAGGAGCAACTACAGTAGACCATTCCAGCACACCGGAGTAGATTTTACCGGAAGTATTATGATAAAGGCCAATAAGGGTCGCGGCGTAAAAACCACTAAGGGCTACGTAGCAGTTTTTGTATGTATGGCTACCAAGGCTGTACATCTAGAATTAGTATCGGACCTTAGTACATCCAGTCTCCTGGCGGCTCTACGGAGAATGGCCGCAAGAAGAGGTACTCCACAACACATATACAGCGACAACGGTACCAATTTCGTTGGCGCTAGCCGTATCTTAAACCAAGAGCTTGACGATTTGAAGAAGGTGTTTGATGACCAATTTATGATGGAAGTCTCTGAAATGGGCATAGACTGGCACTTCAACGCCCCCTCATGGCCTACAGCTGGAGGTTTATGGGAGGCCGCTGTAAAGAGCCTCAAGTACCATTTAAAGCGCGTCATTGGAGAGCAGAGGCTCACTTTCGAAGAATTTACCACGATTCTATCCGAACTGGAGGTTTTTTTTTTTTTTTTGGGACTAATCCCACCACTCATTCCCACCACTGCGACTCCTGTTAGCCAGGATCTACAGTGGTCACCAGCGAAGACACCGAGGTTTGATCCTCGGCGAGTCCCGGGGAAATGCTAAATTGTCTTGGAACCCGCAACAAATTTAATTAAAAAAGTATATAGGAGGAGTTAGAAAAATATAAATTCCACTTCCCTCCTTTGCAAAGCGGGAGACAAGTAAAAATCGCACAGGTCGATACAACCTCAGAACGAGAGATTCTTACAGGTGCACCAACTAGATTCAGTCCACCTGTAAGGCACCACGGAAGTTACTGAATTTAAAGGGACCTAGATTTAGATTTCTACTGTTAAACTTGTTTCCAATAATAGGTATGGCAAAAACGCTTGAAAGCACGGAAATTTTCCGTAGTCGCCACAAGGTCCGAGTAATATACAGGTCCGGATGTTATTTCCAAACTGTCCAACATAACTTTGCGCTCATTGTGCCAGAGATCACACTCCCAAAGTATATGATGCGCAGATTGTTCGAACTCATTGTTCACCGTAGAGCATTGACAGAGAGGTGACGATACCAATTTAAAAGAGAATAATTTGCTTTTAAAGTTTCCATGTCCCGTCATAAATTGTGCAACGCAGTGGTCTACTTCTATCCATGGCCTATCGAGCCGCTCACGGACATCCGGGAAAAATAAATAAAGGTGCCTGCCCTTTGAGGACGCATCCCATCTGGCTTGCCATTCTGTTAAAAGGTCTTCATAAACAACCGCTTGAGCGTTAAATAATCGCAAGATTTTAGAACGGTCACGAATAGGTAGGAATTCGACATTTATGTTTTCATGAGAGGAGTAATACATAGCCGCACGTCTTTGTACTTCTAAGTCGACCGGAAGTACACCCGCTAGCACCGGTAAAGCTTCAGTACTGACCGTTCTATATGCTTTACACAAGAATATCAACGCCAGACGCTGACTTTGTAGCAATTTACGTCGTGCCGCCCCTATCGTGGCCTTGTCAGCCCATACTGGGGCGCCGTAACACATGCAACCAAGGTAAGTGGCTCCATATATAATCTTTAATGTATTGAACGAAAGTCCCCAAGTCGAAGTTGATATTCTGGTAAGAGCATAGAAATTGCGTTTAGCTTTTTCACCGACAGTTTTAATATGATCAATGAATGTGAAATTGCGCTCTAATATTAACCCGAGATAACACACTGAATCTTGTCGCTTGACACGCACGTTGTTAAATTTAATCCGCGGCGGTCCTACCAAGTTTCCTTTAAGTAAGAGCTGGAAGGTTTTTTCGGGTGCAAAGTTAAGTCGATTGCGTTCACCCCACTCCGAGATTAACCGCAGGCATGTCTCCGCCGAATTTTCTAGACCGGATCTAGTATCAGATTGTATTAGCAGAAGACCGTCATCTGCGTAGCCGGTTAAAGAGCACCCGCTTGGTAGAGGTATTTCTAGGAAATCGTCAAAACCTATATTCCATAAATAAGGGCTTAATACAGATCCTTGAGGGCAGCCAATCGTAAGTGCTTTAGTCTCCGAATGATGACCAAGCTTGAGTTTAGTTGTTCCGTGAGAGAAGTACGAGCAAATGAGTGCGTAAATGTTAGCATAGCACCCGCGAGATTTCAGTTTAAGGAGTAACATCGGCCACCATGCGTTATCAAAAGCGCCAGATATGTCTAGAAAAATTCCTAACACGTATTTGGAGTCGGACGCATTGACAGATGCTCTAACCGAAATGGCCGCATCGACGGTGGATCTACCGGGTGTAAAACCGAACTGTTTTTGATTGAACGTGGGACCCCCCGGCAACAAGCGCGGCACTACAAGTCGTTCCAGAAGCTTGCCTAACGAAGGCAGTAATGTAATCGGACGATATGATTTCGGGTCGTCGTGGGGTTTATCCCCCTTTTTGGGTATAATCCGAATAAATCCGCGTCGCCATACCCGGGGAAAAATGCCCTCGGCAATACAGCGGTTAAATACGGATAGCATTGAGTCACCGGCCGACTGGCATGCTACCTTTATCATTTTATTCGAGATTTTGTCTTCACCGGATGCTTTATTTAACGGCAATGCTCGCACAATGTTTTCGAATTCGTTAAGCGATGGTAAGTCGGACGACGGTGAGACAGGCGGCTCCGAAGCCCACGCTCTTACTTGGTGGTGATAGTCGTTGTCACTGGCCGTGTCGTCGTCAGGTATGAGAGTATCGAGTAGGACTCGCGTAGTCTCTTCTATACCCGTAGTGTGTTTATTATCAAATTTTATATTGTGTATATAAGCAAGATCAATTGCTCGATTAGCTTTGAACTCATGATATAAAGGAGACCACGGGCCCTCACTATCTAATTTTTCTACTACTTTGTGCACTAAAACCGTTTTAGATTTTTCTACCGCAGCTCTATAGCGCGACCTGGCAATTTTGAGCGCGCGCGATGAGTCCTCAAAACGCGGCCCCGTGATTTTTGATTTTCTAAGTTTATTAAGCTTTCTGCGCGCTCTGCGAAAACACCTGCGGAGGTAGGCTAATTGATTACTCCACCATTCGCATCTTTTAGTATTTGTAATAGTACATCGACCTATGGCTATATCGGCACAATATATTAGAGTATCAGACATTATTTCGGCACTTTCTTCCGCGGATAGGCCATTACGAGTAAAATCTCTGGCACACGACGCAAAAAGTGCCCCGAAAAATTCCCAGTTTGCCCCTTTACATTTATATCTGAAGCCAACTGCGTGGTTGGAAGGAACTTGTGACAGACTCGTGACAAACTCGTACACAATCAAGCGATGATCACTACATGACGCGTCGGGGAGAACGCGCCACCTATCCAAGCGAACGTCTGCACTTGATAGTGTGACGTCAATAGAAGACTCGCCCGTTGGGCTGCAATAAGTCGGTGGTGCATCGGGGGTATTATGTATGGAGAGGTTCATCTCAGCGATGAAGTCTTCTACCGCACACCGACGATCGGTGTCAGTATACCTAAACTTGCCATACCACAATGTAGAGGAAGCATTTACGTCGGCTCCTATTATGATTTTACGGCCCGCTAGTGACCGCAGGACATGTCGAAGATGGTGTAGGTGTGGAGTGACAGGGTCTGAATATTGAAAATAGCAGCTAATGACATAGACCCTACAGGATGGGGAAGTGACTTCCGCGACAGCGCAGTGTGACGTCATGAGATCTTGTATTGACGTTACAGTGAAATTAGTACGCGATACGTAAATACCGGCTCGTGACCTGCTATCAAATTGCACTACCCTATTACGCAGTTCGGTGTTTTGGTATTGTTCTTGAATAAGTACAATATCTAGATTAAACTCCGAAATTAAACGCTCTAATTCGGACGTCGCTACCCTATCGTTGTGGAGATTTAACTGTCCTATGATTAAACTATCCATTTTAATAATTAGTGTTTAGTATCAACTGTTCGAGCTTATATTTATACGTAGGACAGTCCGAGTCCCCGCAGCGGTGATCGTGCGGTTTTTTAAAACGCTTACACGACGCGCAAGCTGGTTTAAAATCTGGCTTGTCTTTGTTTGTACAAGATTTAGAGTCGTGTGCACCGGCACAGTGAGCACAAGCTGGAGTTTTCTCTGTGCAATATTTATGAACATGCCCAAATTGTTGGCAGTTTAAGCAACGCACTATATCCACGTCATCGAAGAAACGGCACCGGGCCCAGTCGATGAATAGCTTATCTTTTGTGTCCAGTAGATGTTTGCGAACAACCGAATCGATTTCTAAGCCGATCCATTTCCGACCGTGAAGAGACTCCCGCTTACGGATGATTTTGGTACTCTTAATGAAATCTGTTTCCTCAATTGGCATTTCGTCCTTAATATTTTGCCGGTATAGTGCAGTTAAAAAAGCTGTATCGTTTAAGGCATTAGGCACGTCTTTAATGAGTAGTCGCGGTCTACGTCCCTTCGGTTTCTCCAATCTTAGGCCCGCGGATTTAATTGCCTCAACGGATTCTAGCTTTTGAATTTGCTTTTCGTTAGTAACGCGTAGGACGACACCCGACTTAGCCGTTTTTTTAACGCCTACTATTTGGAAACCGTCATCGCTAGGCTTAATAGCTTGCATTAGTGCCTGTTTAGTCGCGGAAGATGACGCGTATTCAGCTGATCGCTCAACGGTTGGGTATGCGATTACGCAAGGAGCTGGTGCCGCGCGAGCTTCTACTACGGGGGCAGTTTTTGCCAGGCGCAGTTTTAGACTATCCGCGTAAGACAACTTATTTTCTATTTCTTTGGCCGGTACACTCGACTTTGTTTCGAGCAATTCTCGTTGCGCGTTCGCCAGTTTAGTTTCGTTGCACGATGACTTTAACGCGAGCAATGATACAATCGCGGTGACACGCTGGGTCATGTCCATAATCGCACTTTTGTTCGCAATATTAATGCGCGTGCCTTGGTCGTTAACGAGATCGTTAATTTTCGATAAGTATGCCGACGCCTCCGAGACTAAATCGCAATAATCGGCGCGGTCGGCGGCAGCGGTAATAGTCATAGGCGACTCAGAACATACCGTGGATTCCGATAGTTGCATGCGTTTGGAGCTCTCTTCAGGTGTTATGACTTCTGATGGTGACAATGTATCTTGGAAAAGCCGCTTACTAGTTCCAGGGGGTGGCGAACGACATACCAACTTACTTCGCCGGAAAACATTTCCACCACGGTCCGGTGGATCATCGTTATACGACGCCATTAGTTGTTAAAAGAAAAGAAAACGCAATTTGTTAACGTACGCTTTACCGACTGTAGATTTAACCGCAAAATAAAAAATGACTTACCGAAGAACTAGGTTACTTTTGTCACCTGTGACGCTCCACAGTCTACTCTGCTAGATCAGAGAGGTACCAGGAGCGACCCTGATGACAAGATTTCCCTAAGTCTTGCGACCACAAACGGGATAAAGCAAACACCAGTTATATTTTTTTTATACCGTACTACCGTCGGTGTAAATTATCACTACTCACCGAAAGAATTTTAGCAATTACAAATTAAAACACAATTAATTATCTAAAAACACGTATCCGTAGAACCAAAACACCTCACAGCACACTTTAATGCAACTCACAAGCCGGTGACTTATAATAAAACACGACAAATGAATTTATAATCAGCCCGAGCAACGAACACTCAGTGCACCGCGCGGATGCGGGGAGGGAAGTGGGGAGGGGAGAGGGAACTGGAGGCATGCCTTAACTCTAGGCCACTGTGTCCATTGACTGAAGATCCCGATGATCGAAACTACCTCACTCCGGCACACTTTCTAGCAAGTGGACCCCTTCTCACCATTATTGAAAAAGAATACGACTTGCGAACCAGATGGCAACTAACTCAAAAAATATTTCGCGACATTTGGAATAGATGGAAGTCAGAGTACTTAACACAGCTATCAGCGCGATCTAAGTGGCGGGAACCAAAAGAAAATATAAAAATAGATGACATCGTTATTATTCAGGACGATAATTTACCACCAGGAAAGTGGTCGCTGGGCAGGGTCATCGAGCTCCACCCTGGACAAGATGGCTTCGTCAGAGTTGTGATCTTGAAAACAAAGAACAACACCATAAAGAGACCGATCGTTAAGCTATCTGTTCTACCAGTAAACAGTAGTATATCGGACAAAACATCTGTAACAATAAATCAAAAAGACGTCAACCAACCAGTTTTATTAAACGCTCATGTAATTTGATTACGCTAGCGTTAATGTTATTTATGCTTATATTTACACCAGTACAAGGTACATATACCATTTCTAATTTACCAGACAACCAGACCATTTATTTTGACCAAATATCAACCATATACCCTGTAAGGGATGAATGGAGATTA
The DNA here is from genome assembly GCA_911728495.1 of Furcula furcula. Lineage (NCBI taxonomy): Eukaryota > Metazoa > Arthropoda > Insecta > Lepidoptera > Notodontidae > Furcula > Furcula furcula. The sequence continues at coordinate 2,258,601 of OU452243.1, forward strand.
GTAGTCTATTACGACTTAAAACCGTACTGGCAAGGAAACACTTTGTTTAGTAAATATTATAAATACCTAGAAAACATATGTTCACATGCCAACAGCATGGATACAAGTGCGCGTATTAATAATAATAATACGCGTACTAATAAAATGTTGATGGGTGAGCAGTTCACACCGCATCGCAAGCGACGTGGACTTATTAATGGAGTAGGGTATGTCGCTCGAAGTTTATTCGGGATATTGGATGAAGATTTCGCAGAACAATACCGAAAGGATATAGATTTAATTAAAACTAACCAAAAGCACTTATCGAATTTGTGGAAAAACCAAACCAGTATAGTAGAAGCGGAATATCTATTAAAAAGAGTGGAAGGAAATATGGACAGTCAACATAAGATATTTAACCAGCACCTTATGGCATTGGAAAGGGCTTCTAACGCAGCGAGTATAGCACTTCAAGATGTTGAAACAATCAACAACTTTGCAATGTCGTCTATAGTCGCTAATAATATACTGACCAGCTTGAGATACATACAAGATACTCTATTAGATACTATCACCAATATATACTACGGAAACTTCAACATCCATCTGCTAAGGCCAGAACAACTTCAACAAGAATTGAATATGATATCTGGACATTTAGATAAGGACTTGTCGTTGCCCGTAGATAATATACAAGAGAATTTGTACAAAATTTACCATTTACTTAAGGTTAAGGCAAGAGTTACCAATAATTATCTTCTAGTTGAGATTAAAATACCATTGGTGAGTCGAGATATCTATGACCTCTACAATTTGATACCAATTCCTCGAAAAATGGACGATAAGATGGTCACCCTAGTGCCAACCATTACACACATAGCAATCAACTTGAAAAAGGATTTATATTGGACTTTGACCGATAATGATCTTCAAATGTGTAGCCATTTAGATACTACCAGCAGTTTATGTTCTTTGCACAGCCCTATGTACCAGTACGAGACGGACCAGTCTCTGTGTGCCAAGGATCTAACCACAAAATCGTGTAAAACCAATGTTGTTTCGTGCGAACAGAGATGGACCCAGCTTAGAACAGTAAATACATTTTTGTACTCTTGTTGTGGCCAGTGCTCAGTGAGAATGATATGTGGACAATTAATGACAGCACTGAGACTCACTGGAGCCGGTATTATTACGCTGAAAGATGATTGCCTCATCAAAGGTGACACTTTCACTATAACAGCGCATAAATTATTTAGCTCTAAGCTAAATACTCAACCAGACACCATGATACCACTTATACCACCCATTAACCACGTAGTAAACATATCTCTACCATTGGAGACATTTATGATGAACACCAGCAATTTAAATGCTGAGTTTAAGGAGATAGGTGACCAGATCCAAAATTTGAAGTCACAAGAAGGCATTTCAGAAGGAATTTCTTACCACGATATACACCACTACACCGCCATCTACGTGCTGTGGGGAGCTGCAGCCGCCGTGGGTGTGGTGTGCGTCTGCCGCCGTGTGCGACAGTGGTCGCCCCGCGCTTCTGATCGTAGGGTCACCGTCCAAGACGATAGTCAACTTCAAAGTGAAAGTGCAACAGAGAGCCAATCTGCTCCTACCCCAAAAGTGTTTTGTGTTAGAATGGACGACAATACTGCTAAATTCAATGTGCGTGTTGATAAGGCTACGTCGCCTTCGCGTGTTAACAAATTTAGAGAAACTTTAGCGATGCCTATGGAACCATAGAGACATTAAATTTCAACCAATGTTTAATCATCTTGTTAATCATCCACTATTGTAAATCACCTTGTACCACTATTCCATCACCATTTTAAACAATTTCTCATTCGCATCTTCATCTCTCTTGTTCGGGAATATGTACGGTGTACGTACATGCATTGCAACATATTGAGCCGTTAGCAATTTGTCACCGCGCATCGCATTCTAATTTTATATAATTTTCAGTACACAATCAACCGCCGCGAGCGCGTTACCTACCATTCACCATACCATAAACCATATTAATATTAGATAACCATACGTGTACTCGAATCAACCCCTTGTTTCACCATTAACCACCACCATTCCCCCTCTACAAATTTATTTAAAACTTTTTAGTGACTTTTATGTTACCAATATGTCACGCAACTCGAACGGCTACGCTAAAGAACTTTACTAAAAAACAAACAGTTTATATCTTTTAAACTACTGAACCGATTTTGATGAAACTTGTACCCTTCCCTAAGTTGAAATGAAACAAAGTAAAACTATTACAAAAAGAATTATCGCAATCAGATTTGTAGTGAGAGAGTGGTTATAAGAAATCGTTGAACCTACATACATATTCATAAAATTTGGTACATTTGTTTACAGGAATGTAAACTACTACTAAAGTACGATCGCCGAGCAGGAAGAATTTGGTACATTGAACTGTAATTACCTGTCTCTCTGTCGCTCATGCGTGGGATGTGTTTCGTCACGCTTGCACATACGCGGTCATTGCATCTGTGCGAGCGTGACGCAACGTATTTTGACCGAGAGCAGAGACAGGTAATAGCAGGTTAACGTACCAAATTCTTCCTGCTCGGCGATCGTACTTTAACATATGTGAATATTAAGTTTTTTTATTAATATTACATACATACTTTATGAATACAGAACCTGCTTTTTGAAGTCTGTTAAAAAGGAATCGTCCTAATAGAACGCGATTACGCGATCATTGCGAACTTGCGATGAACGAAATCTAACATACTATTGTCGAACAATTGTCCTAACCGAATTCGCGCGACAATCGCGTTGCGAAAGAAACCCACATACCCCGGTTGACCTCCACAGGTTACGGAGACCTATTGAAGGTTTCCCCATTTTCCTAGGGAACTATTGGAAAATTCCAGGTTCCCGGGGGACTACAATGTGAACCTCGGCGGCGGACACAACGGCAAGTCACTGAGTTCTTCTAAGGTTGCATCAGTTAAGCAGGTCAAGCCCACACAGCTTTATCCTCCAGGTAATCAGAGATTCTTTAATAAACCTTTTTTGACAATTGGCTTTTTATCAAAGGTTAAAAAATTTTATATTAACTTTGAAATGTATTACTATAAATTACCTCTTCGTCAGTGTCCGCCAGCTGTTTCATAAATTCTGTGAGGCTTGTTTCAGCAGTCAGACATTTCAACATAAGCTCCTTGGTGTCCTTCAGTTGTGCGTAGCACACGTAACACACGGTCAGTGGTCTCATGTCATTTGTCTGAAACTGATTGCACACACATCTATATCTGTTATATTAATCATATTTGAATCTAACCAGAGCTTGTTGTGCATGGCACAAGTCAGTTTAATAAAAATGTTCGGTTTTTATATAAGGTAAAACACTCAGTGTCCGACACAGCAGCATTGTCCGACATTTAAAAGGTTTACTAAAAAAAATAAGAGTAGTTTCTCCTTTCTGAATGGATTTCAAGGTTAAACAATAAACCCGGGTCATCTAGTTGTCATTGCAAAGGACGTTTTACTTATTCGGCCATGTTGAAGAAAGTGGCTTGATATAAGTTTCGACCGCAAGCGATCCTCCATAGTACATCTAGTTTTATTACTAAAATCATTAAGGAGGTGAGTAAGATTTAAGTTCATAACTTTTAAGTGTTTTGCCGTATCGAAAATGTCGTTTAATTATAAAATTAAGACATAAATTGACTAGCTATGAATATATGTTTTACAAGGGTGAGGTTATAATAAAATATGAAAATATTGGAGTTTTTTTCTTCGCTGGTTTCAAACTTCGACAAATTTCGAAACGTTTTGTTTTATTATTTTATTCACTTTATTTTATTACGTAGCTATGTTTCTTCCACACTTTAAAAATATAGTTCTTTCATTTAAATCGTCAAACTGCTTCCAGTAATCGACTGTTGTGACGATGATTGGATATTCCATGTGTTCCAATAACCGACATTGTTTTCAGGAATGGCGCCTAAAACATACACGCCTTTTTAAATGGCACAGGCGATAGACGCAGTCAGTCTGCTCGTCTTCAAAATGCTTTTGGGTGGAAAGCACGACATTTGATCACCGTAATGCGTTGTTACGCAGAATTTGATCGTAGCCGTGTTTCTCTCCATTATGAAATTCGTGAAGTGCGGCCCTCAACTGCGGTTACTGAGGAAAATATGGCTACTGTGATGACTTTTACGGGGCCGGAAGAGGCCGTGATAGCTTATAACCAGCACGTGAAAAAAATGCCCTTAAATACCAATGGTCCTCTGGTTTTTTAAAAATAGTTTGACTGAATGAAAAAGTGTTTAAAATATAAGGAAACCAGAGTTAAACTAACCCGACACTACCCTGAGGACATCCCAGACATCAGCCTGTACGAGATTGGAATGGCTCTCAAACAGCTTAAGAACGTCAAGGCTTCGGGTGAATACGAAATCACAATAGAACTTCTGGGAGCGAATGGAAAACCGATACTTTTAGTCCACCAGAAGTTATTTAATTCGGTCTTACTCGAAGTTACTACGCGAGAAGCACGGGATAGAATTATAGACGTATCTCACTCCTGAGCCATGTGCATAAGCTGTTTTTAAAAGTCAATATGAACCGTCTTGAACGCAGGTGTGATGCATTCCAGCCTCCCGAACAAGCCGGGTTCCGAAAAGGCTTCAGGACCGTAGACCACATTCATACGCTCCGTCAGGTTATACAGAAGACTGAGGAGTATAGTCGGCCAATATGTCTAGCGTTTGTGGGCTACGAAAAAGCTTTCGATTCAATAGAGACCTGGGTGGTAATCTTGTCCCTCCAGTGATTCCTCATTGGCTATATGTACATCGAAGTGTTGAAGTGTTTTTACAACAACGCCACCATGTCGATCCGACTACAGGACGAGTCTACAAAATCAATCCGATTGCAGAGAGGCGTGAGACAGGGAGACGTTATTTCTCAAAAACTGTTCACGTACGCATTGGAGGACGTTTTCAAGCTCTTGGACTGGTTCGGATTCGGCATCAACGTCAATGCAATGGCGAATACATCACTCACTTTCGCTTTGCCGATCATATAGTCATTATGGCTGAATCGCTGGAGGACCTCAAAACAATGCTCAGCGACCACAGTAGCGTTAACCCAACAGTGGGTCTTATAATGAACACGCACAAGACGAAGATTATGTCAATGTCTATGATTCATCCGTACCGGTAGTCGTTGGCAACGATACACACGAAGTTGTTGACCGCAATGCAGCCGCCTATATACATCAGACCTTCGACAAAGAGGTCTCCCGAAGAATCCAAGTCGATTGGGCAGCGTTTGGGAAACTTGGTGACATTTTTTCGTCTGAAATTCCGCAGTGCCTGTAGCCAACGTTCTTTAACCAGGGTGTGTTGCCAGTGATGATATGGTAACGAAACGTGGTCCTTAACAGCCGTTTAGAGAAGCTTAAAGTCACACAATGAGCTATGGAGAGAGCTATGCTCGGAGTTTATTTTTGTGACACAATTCGTAATGAAGAGATTCGCCAAAGAACCAAGGTCACCGACATAGGTAGCTTTTAGAACCTGCTAGTTGAAATGGCAATGGGTAAACCACATCGCTCGAAGAACCGACAACCAATGGGGGAAAAGGTTCTCGAGTGGCGACCACGAACCGGAAGTCGCAGCGGTGGACAGACGACATTTATTTATAGCCAATTGTCGTTCATTGTGGCGTTCGAAGGGGTAGGCATATTCAGCGGTGGACGTCCTCCGGCTGATGATGATGATGAATACCAATTAAAAACAGATCCAAGATTAATGTTAAATATTTGAATAGCTAAAACAATTCAGACGTGAAAAAAGAATAATCGAAGTACGTAACGGGGGGTTTTGTCTAAGTTAAAGACTATTTACAAAAGAAAAGGATTTTTAAGTAAAAAAATAGTGTTGTCTTTTACTTACGTGAATATCACATATTGAAATCACACTACATTTAAGGATTTTAAAGTAAGGACAGAACACATAAGGACATTCAACATCTAAGTCCTCCCGTGACCATGGGTGCTGCAAAGCGTTCAAAACGCCGGGATAGTAAAATCTAAAATAAACCGCGATAAAATCTGTAAAAGTAGTTTGATTTCAATAAAAAAATAGTGTTAAAACAACATTAAAAAGTCATAGCTTAACTTTAGGTAAGTTTGTCACAAACATGTACATCAGTACATGTCCCTGACTGTTTATTATAATTAAAATGATTATCATTACTTAATAAGACTGTTTTGGCATGGTGTTAGGATTAGGTCGATATTTGTATGACGATAAATAGAACATGTCAATTACTAGATCACGATTATTGGATCATGTCGATTACTGGGTGGCGATATATGGAATTTCATTGTTGATAACTATGCCAAAAACAGCCTAAATCTTATTTGATTTATTGACCTACTTATTAGTATCACACTCGTTTTTACTTTAAGATAATATAAAATGAACCCTAAACTTATACCCAGTGCATGAAAGTATCATGAAATATCATAAATAAACTAGATATTTAAAAAAATGTTCATATGCGATCCTTAAAGTGTCGATAATTGGGGGTTTTACCTTAGTGTATAAGTTCTCTTCCTGGCGCAATGGGAAGCAACTCACTTTACAAGCTAGCGGTCACATATTCCAATCTTGCAGGGAGAAACTTTATGTGGTTCCTCACTGATTAGGACAATACAGGTTGATAACCTGAGTGGCTGTAAATAAGGTGAGAGATGCATCGCACGGTCAAGTAATAATGTCTGTTTACATGACCATTGTTGGCGTGCATCTGATCTCTCCCAGGTCACAGGATTGTCAGCGAAAAAAAAGCGTGCCCTCAAGGGCAACCACAATAATATGTGGTGCAATCAAAAATTCAGCCAACAACGGCTGAATTTTTGGTTGGAATTAACCAAATCACAGACTCAAAGAAATCTCGATTGAAGATGCATCAGGTATAGGTATAGGTATAGGTAAAACGGGCTGGTTTCCGCAACTCCACGTCAAAGCGCGTATTTTGCGTGCGGGTGGGAATGAACTTATTCGATCCACCCCAACTCCTCGAGAAAGGCCAGCAGGCGCCTAATGCCGCTGACGATCTCTCGGAGAGTACTCGGGTTTCCGAAGTACTTAGCCCTGTATGCTGCGACCTCAGCCGAGCCTGTACTATGGAAACCAGACAATTGATACAAATACTAATATAACTTTTTTTTTGTAAATACATACTATAATAACTAGATAACACCCAGACACTTGGTGGGAATCGAACCAAAATAAAATAAAACCCACGACCCATCGGGTAGCAGCCAGGGACTCTAACCACTAGACCAACGAGCCCGTCTATAAATTAATGATCAACTTCTGTTACAACAACAGTGTGAGTCTACCTACTGACACATTAAAAGCAGAACAGCAGCATTAATATGGTAATTATTCCTAGTGTGTATAAACAACTGTGTCTCACCGGCATCGCTGTCAGTTTTTCATAAATTATTTCAAGATCTGTATTGTTGATTGCAAGATGAACATTTGCACTCAAGCAAATACGACATAAATCGAACTTTTCCATTGTTATTTTTTGTAAGTTGGAAGGAATTGGATCCGGAACAATATTTTAATTTCAAGTCTATTTCATTATTTATTTCTAGATAAACAATAGGAATGATAACTGGGTAAAAAATAAGTCCAATGATTAATTCATACATTGGAGTAAACGCATCCCTAATACGTCTGTGGAGTAAACAAACAAACATATTTTGCTACTATAATGTCAGTGTCCTGTGTCACTCACTTTGTAAAACAGTGTGACCACATTAAAAAAATACCGAGGCCACCTCGAAAAAATACTGAAAAAAATACTGATCAAGAGCGAGCTGGATCTGCGCACCGAAGGTAGTTTCCTATTCATCTAACACCTCAGGTAGCAAAAAGACCAAACCGCACAACTAAGTTTGACAAAGCTTTTAAAAGCTTTGTCAAACTTAGTTGTTAACCATTAAAATGGTTAACCATTTCTAAAAAAATATACGCGCGTAAGTAAGTAGCGCATTTTATTTCGTCAAACATTGTTTTATTTTGCCCAAAAAAACATCAACACTTATTATTACACCTGTAATCATTTCAGAATTTATGTCAACAATACAAAAAAAATGCCCAACAAATGTTTTTTGGTGGTCCCAAGATTTGTGTTTATACACAGTATATCGTCGGCTTAGAGTGTAAACCTGCCAAATCCATTTTTTATCATTTCTGACTTACCGTTCGAAAGAGAAAGAGACGCCGCATCATCCAAACAAATCGGCTACTTATATTTAAGACTGTAAGCACAGTCTATAAACCAATACAGTCGTCCGACGAAGCCGTCTAGACAGGGCAATCGTGCGGGGTGTGAGGGGTGAGACGCGGGTAGGCGCGCCCGAGCTGCGTACGCTGCTGCCGCCCGAATTAGTTAGTAGCTCGGGACATAACTTTCAGGGCTTACACGTATTTGTTTTAATTAACAGAGTTCAAAAAAGGAGGAGGTTCTCAATTCGTCGTGTATGTATTTTTTTTTGTAATCAGTTATAGTGGTTTATACTACCTGTGCTGTGTGAGAGATATTATTTTACACATTTTCAAATCCAAAATGGCGGATGTTTCCTTTTTTCAAAAAAATGTTATTGGTGTCATTTTCGAGGTTTCTCGGGGTGCTGATTACGAAAATGGCATCCATTTTCAAATCCAAAATGGCGGATGTTTTCTTTTTTCAAAAAAATGTTATTGGTGTCATTTTCGAGGTTTCTCGGGGTGCTGATTACGAAAATGGCATCCATTTTCAAATCCAAAATGGCGAATGTTTTCTTTTTTCAAAAAAATGTTATTGGTGTCATTTTCGAGGTTTCTCGGGGTGCTGATTACGAAAATGGCATCCATTTTCAAATCCAAAATGGCGGATTTATTCTTTTTTCAAAAAAATGTTATTGGTGTCATTTTTAAGGTTTCTCGGGGTGCTGGCAACGAAAATGACTTCCATTTTCAAATCGAAAATGACTGACATATTTTATACATTTCATTAACAGAAATTTGAAATCCAGTAAATATACAAACCGACAATATTTTTCAGTTGGCCAATGGTGTTTTAAACGATTCGGAAATTTATTAATTAATTACAATATATTACATAACATTGTATAACTCTATTTGAATTTGTCTCCACGAAATGCCTTTTTGTATTTCTTACTATGAAGAACTTCAATGAATAAAGTAAATATAAACAAAGAAATCATTACCATCCGCTAATAGAAATATACTTTAATTACTGCCGCACCTACAAACCTCAATTAAATTTAATTACATTTAAGTCATTTTTTGAAATTGTATTATTTCGACACTTGAAGCCAATTAATACTATATACGCTGATTGTGAGTAGAGATATCAATAATTTCGTAATTACTAATAAAAGATAATCATAAGTGGCTCGGCGAGTCGAAGTAAATAGATTACAAAAATACTTAATTGTAATTAAAGTTAATTGACGTTTGTGAGTGCGGCAGTTAGTATTTTACTTGACCAAATAAATAATATAATAATATTTTAAGTAAATTATAAAAACAAACTGTGACAACCCTACGTGCTACGGAGTGCGCCATGCGGTGTCGGCTTTTACTCAAACATCAAAGGCGTCGAACTACTGTACTAGTTTATATACTGTGCTGTAAGTGTCAAAAAAAGTGTGATGAGTAAAACTGCTAAATTGAGTCACTTCAAATATTCACAGCTAAATCCAGCACCACCGCTATTTTGTATTGCGGTGTTGCCGCTGTTTTGTTACTCCGCTACAAAATAGTATATTTCGTTATCTAATACTTGATGACAGATATTTGCAAAGGTAGAAAGGTACCTATTATTTAAATTCAGTTTTATTTTAGATGAACTCATTGATATTTTAGAAAAAATATGGTTTGAAACAATATTACCTGTAAGTAAAAATAGGTCATAGCGATCTGAAAGCTGCAGCAAAAGGTGAGCTAAACGTGAGCACAACTTGAATCAGTAGCGCATCACCCACGGAAGTATTGTCAATTCGTTTGAATTTTATGGAATAATCGATCATCGAAACTATCGAAAATACTATTATGTAAATTATCCAAATACCTACACAAACAAAACTAGAAATTAATAAATCACATTTCATTATTTCTTCTAAATTAATTCTGTGTCACTTTTAATTGTCGATTGCTTCGTAGGTAACGTATCCATTACTTATAAATAATACCATTGGTTTGAAATACAATACCTAAACTGCTCGTGTTGCACTGTTAGCAGTTTTTTATAGACTATTGAACAGTTTTGAGACTTTGCTAGTATTTTGTATGTCTACTCTAAACATTTTCTTGGAGATTCATCCGACTTTAATAGTACATAACAACTTTAACGATTGTTAATTATAACAAAATATTATTTTTATTTATCAACCAAATGGTTATCTAAAGGTTTTGGACAATTACTACCTATTTACTGTGCTCTCTGTTACAGATGTCATTAATTGTGTTTTGACGATATAACAAAATAACGCTGATCTCAAACTAGGTAGTGGCTGTACTAGGCAGATACTAATACTTATATAGGAACCTTTTTTGTAAATATATACTTAAATAGATAACACCCAGATACTTGGCGGGAATCGAACCCACGACATATTGGGTAACAGCCGCCCAGGGTGACTAACTACAAGACCAACAGACCCATCAAACCGTTGTTCCTCAACAGTAACTAAGTACGCGTAAAAGTAATAATAAAGTACCTAATCTTTATAAAACCAAAACTTACGTTTAATTTATTATGTTTTTCCAAAATATATTGTTTATATGTATGATTGTATTTATTTATGGAAGTCTAATTGAATGAAAACATAACTTTATTTCTTGATTATACTTATTTCCTATAGTAACGTAGTTCTTTATTTAAACCAGAAAACCTGCTAAATTACATCGCAATGTACAACTTAAACATAATAAAACCTGCTATGTCACAAAATCGCTTATAAACCAGTAAATACAAAAAAATATTTATTAATTTATTGTTTATACTATAGAATATTACATAATAAATCACCCATATTTTGGGTTTGGTTCATACGCTACAAATATAAATTATAAGAAGTTTTTTGTCTGCCCTGTAAATTTATGTTGAAGTTAGTTAGCAGGTTTACAATGCGTTTACACTTTAAGCCGACGATATACGGACCTAACTATCCCCTCATACAACAAAAAACTTAAAGTCCAGACTCTGTTTAAGGATTGTGTATTAAATAACAGTAGTAACCCCCTACAGCAGCCTGTAATGTTTTGTCTCTAACTAATTTAATGTTCCACGCTCTTAAATGTAATCTATCTTCTTCTTCTATCTTCTATATACTATAATAAAACTCAAAGAGCACTTTTTCTGTACATTGAATATTTTTCCAAAATTTCTATGTGGGGCTAAACAATAATTTTAAATTAAATCGTTCTGTTTGTCCAGGTATCATTTGAAAACCCGTGGATGGATTCTGATAGGACTTTCACTGATGTGTTGTGTAGAAGTAGGGGTATAAATTGGTATATAAAACATCACGCTATGTTTCATAGGGGCTAAGCAGTGAAACATTACTTGCACATATTACCACGTAATTTCCTTTGTATGTGAATAGGGTAATTATAGACTGATCAGTTAATCATTAAGATATGTATTATTACGCTATATGCAATAGGGACTGAGCAGACATTTAGTTTGCATAAGATATGGCAGTGGCGAAGGGTCAATTTTTGTAAGGGGTAAGCCGGTCCCGTACACCCAGGACTTTTTTATTAGATTTCTGTACTGTTCTAAGTACTTTGCTGATAGCAATATGACATTATATCTTTGAAAAGTTAAAATCTGTAAATCCCGAGCTAGTCCAAACTAGATTAGGAAAGAAATAGGCAAGGGAAAAATACCATTTCATTTCATTTAAAAGCCAGCGGTTAGGTCCGCTGCACCACCAAGGCTACATTTGTATTGAAATTGCTAAATTTTTACGTAGGTAAAAGACCTAAAATGACTCGAAATGATCTAATCTAACGCAATAAAATGTACAACTACAATTCACACTACACACAATGAACAGCGCTCCCAAAAAACGCATCAAGGTCAGGACTCATGAAATTTTAATGAAACTTCCCAAGTCCAGGTAGTGTATTAAGTATTGTATTACAGTCGCAACAATAAAACATGCGAAAAACTTAGTACTTTCATTATCGAATATCATTAGACAGTAATTTACGATGTTAGCGTGATTTACATTATGAACAGCGCCATCTATCGGTGAAATTGAACATACAATCACTTGTAGAACTTTAATCTATAAATATAAAAGAAAGTCGTGTTAGTTACACTATTTATAACTCAAGAACGGCTGAACCGATTTGGCTGAAAATTGGTGGGGAGGTATAATCCTCGGCACGTAAGTTGGCAAGATTTTGGCGTAGTGGGGGAAAGTTCGCGCAAGTGCACTTAGTTGCAACAAAACATGGTCAATCTATACTTATAATAAAACTGTAACAGGTCAAATTCTGTACATTAAAGATATTTTGAAAATTATATTTGGAGGGCATTCTATAACCGATACTGAGGCCGAAAATGTAATTTTTTAAATTTTTGTCTGTCTGTCTGTCTGTCTGTATCACGGCTGAGCATCACGCTGAAACTACTGAATGAAATCAAATGAAACTTGGCATGATTTGAGATCTTACTACGAGGTAGGACATAGGATACTTTTTATCTTTTGGGAGAGGGTATTAAAGTCAAAATGGGTAGTTGGTTATACGCTTGGTCCGATTTTATCAATTTTTCTTTATAATATAATAAATATCAGTAAGGTAACACTCATAGAGAGTTGGTATCAAGGTTTTGTAATCGATCGGGTTAAGCAACGTTAGGTAAGGTCATTAAATAGATGGGTGACCATTTAACGCCATTTGAACTAAACGTCTCCGTGCTTCGGAGGGCAAGTACAAAGTGGGTCCAAGTTTTTAACCGACTTTAAAAAAGGAGGTTTTGTATTCTTTGCGAATGTGTATTATTGAAAGTTTAGTTAACGTAAACACAGCGCGGGCGAAGCTGCGTGGGTCAGCTAGTATAATATATTGCAATTTTATTGCCATATATTTAGTTATGTCATAAAAATAAAGAAAACAGAGGAATGATTGAAATATAATGTGATGTAATAAATTAAATTCATAAAGTTTAACTTACATAAGAAATGTATTCTAAAATAAAATATTGTGATAAAGTAATTACTGATATAATGCTTGGCGGCCGGCATGTTGCATGATGAAAAGTCAGAATCTACTAAGAGTGATAAAATAACATTTTCAAAAACTTGTAACAAATAGTTAACAAAAACAAACTGAACTATTTTAGTGCACCCAAGTTTACTCGGGAGCGAACGGGACGTAGACGAGTTGCGAGGAGCAAGGCACGACCGGCTAACCAATGGCGTGCCATGCGCCAGGAACGATGTTACCTTGTTCCCCGCGTCCCGCTTGATAACCAAAGAGACGTATAAAATGACTTCTGCACATCTAACGAATCTTGCCAAGTTACGTGCCGTAGCTTAGAACCAGGAAACGGACATAGGATACTTTTATCCCGGTAGGTTAAGGTTAAGCAACGTTAGGTAAGGTTATTAAATAGATGGGTGAACCGATTTGTATGATTTTTTTTTGTGCATATCGGGTAGGTCTAAGAATAGGTCATAAAGTATATTTCATACCGCTAGGTCAAGGTTAAGCAACATAAGGCAAGGTCTTTAAATAGATGGGTGAACCGATATATATGAAATTTTGCGGGTAGGTCTGAGAATAGGTTATAAAGTATATTTTATGCCGCTGATACCATGATTGACGAGGATATATAGAACGAGAGGAGGGTGCAAGAGAGGGAGAGGGGAGGGTGATGAGAGGAGTTAGGTGGAGCATGGGGGGAGGGATTGAGCGGGAACAAGTTGGGGGAAGAGAGAGGGTTCAGAGAGGTCAACGGGGAGAGGAAGAGGGGAAGTGTGACGGGGACTGAAGCGGGAGGGGAGAGAAAGAGCATAGAATTAGATTTTTCTTTTGATTCGCGACACCATTAAGCCAGACATACTCTGGATATCACAAGACGTGAGGGCTCCTCCATAAGTCCTTTTTTTTTGACGCGGGGGAAATCTTCCAAAGATCAAAGATCCCCGGAGCTGTGGGGCTCGACCGGGGTATGTGGGATTCTTACCCACTAAAACCCCCGCGGCTGTCGCATCGGCATATGAGAAGGGTCCCCAGGGCTCTCCGGTCCCATATAGCACTTTTTGGTAGCCGTTACGAAACAAGTCGACACTATTGTGTCGACACTGATTGATTCTAGTAACATTTTCTGGTCGCCGAGTCGACTTTGTTCCGTCGCTACGACTAAAAATGGGGAACAGTCGACACAGTAACATTTGGTTTTAAAGTTACGTTGCTGTGTGGTAACATTGTTCTTAGTCTGCGACCACTTCTCAGAAATCATTCGTTCTTCCATGGTTCTTTCATTCACTTTTTGTTAAGCGAAGTGAAGTTTTAAAATGAAAAAAATAATAAGAAGAAAAAGTTATCGGCCATCATTGTTTTGTCAACATAAGTTTTTATTACTAAATTACTTGGTTTTTATCGTTCAAATAGAGGTGGGAAAGGAAATTCATTGTGTAATTTGTTGAAATAGTTTGAAATTTATCAACGCGCCATCATAGTAATGTAATTTCACCTGTGTAATACAACGTAAACAATATTTTTACTGAAAAGTCTTTACATTCCCAGAGCTTGGAAGCTTTTGCTTTAATAGATTAATCTCTTTTAATACTTACTATATATTATGGAACCAAGAATACACCATAAAGTTGGTAAATAATTGGATAAAATATTTTTATTTAAAGAAAATATTTAAGTCACAACTGGTCACTAAGTTACGAGACTGTGTCGACATATGTCGACGCGAAATCAGAAGTAGTTATAA
The DNA here is from genome assembly GCA_911728495.1 of Furcula furcula. NCBI lineage: Eukaryota > Metazoa > Arthropoda > Insecta > Lepidoptera > Notodontidae > Furcula > Furcula furcula. The sequence goes on from OU452243.1 coordinate 2,273,616, forward strand.
AGTTACCAAATTTACAAAATGGTATAATGTTTCCAGCAATTCTCAAACTTTTGGAGGCCATACAAATAAAATGACGACTACAAGCAAATGTGGTGGCAAGTGTGGCAAGTGGTGATCAGGATCTAATCGATTTCTAAATGAATCATCAGTACGCAAGGGCATGTCCGTTCTGGGAAAACTCATATGCCGACCTCTTCTATCGTATTCTCCGATTACTGTACATTTCATGCATCCGTGGTAACTGTTAAACCCCACACACAGTACCTGAAATAAAAAATATTACGAAATACTTATATATTACATTATTTAAAACGCACCTTACCTCCGCTCCGGTACACTACTTATATATTTAATTTTGCACTCACCTTTTATAAAACACCTCGCAGGTGTATCACATATAAAGCAACGAATTTTGATGGTAACTATTTGCTTTTGAACCAGTAATCCATCATGAAATAACTTTAAGAGCTCATTATCGCAAAAATAATTCCAAACGCGGTTTTGTGCTTCCGAAAAATATTGCTATAACTAATGGAGCAACATCTATGCCGTCTATTTTACACAAAATAGGCCAGAATTCATTTTTTGTACTTTTAGCTATCGGTAAGCCAAAAATATGTCTATGTTGAAAGACAAAAATATGCATGTCGGCAACTCTGTGGTCATTTGAGACAAAACTTCTTTTAAACAATGCTCTATGCCATTATACCAATATTTTCCATTTTCCATTGTTATTATATTAAATACTAGCTGACCCGCGCAGCTCCGCCCGCGCTTTTATTATTTTGCTACCCTTTTCTCCTTCCCTTGATTTATTTCTCTCTCCACCTCTCTTTAAAAAAGTCTAATTCTATGCTCTCTCTCTCTCTCCTCTCTCTCCCCCTCCCCCGCTTTGGTACCCGTCTCACTCCCCCTCTTCCTCTCCCCGTTGTCCCCTCTCTGAACCTCTCTCTTCTCCCACCTTGCTCCCAATCACTCCCCCTTTGATCCTCCTTAATCCCACTATCCCTCACCCCGTCACCGCCTCATCCCCCTCTCTCTCCTCTCTTACACCCTCCTCTCGTTCTTTACTTATAACCTCGTCAATCATGGTATCTGGGATTCTTACCCACTTAAACCCCTGCGGCTGTCGCATCGGCACATATGAAGAGGGACTTGGGCCCTCCAGCGGGATCTGCACCAAATACCCCTCAGTGCGCATTATAGCCCCCGGAAACCTGGCATCGTTATCACGGGGATGGGGCTCGAAACCCCGTCACCGTCCTCCTTGGAGTCGCCACCGTCACCCATCTAACTCATCTATGTAATGACCTTGCCGCTTAACCTAGCGGCATGAAATATACTTTACAACCTATTCTTAGATTCCACCCGATATGCACACAAAATTTCATACAAATCAGTTCACGCATCTATTTAATGACCTTGCCTTATGTTGCTTAACCTTAACCTAGCAGTATGAACAACGTTCACAGCTTTTTTGTCATTAGTGTAAATATTATTGAAGTTTACGTTACATCGAAGAGGGGACAAATTCATACTAATTTATTAATAGTAAGTAAGTCTCATAAAAAGTAAAGGATAAAAAATGGTTATTGTGGGTTACCCTTGAGATAAACATATACCATCGCGGAATTTTTTGTAGACCTTGTTAAAGTTTACAATCTTGTAGTACATTCTTTTGATCTATCTCGTAGGGTTCAGCCAGCGTTTGCAATGTAAGCGCAAAAAAGTGTGTTTTTTTACGACATCACATTAGAAACCTCTAAAATTAGCAGTGTATCTCTACTATATTATACATGTATTATACTTATAAACCTTCCTTAAGAAACACTCTATCTATTAAGAGAAACCGCATCAAAATCCGTTGCGTAGTTTTAAAGATCTAAACATACATAGGGACAGACAGACAGCGGGAGCGACTTTGTTTTATAATATGTATAGATTAAAAATATACATCAAAGAGTAGACAAAAACCCACTCATCACGAAATCTCAGAAACTACAAGTGCTAGGAGTCTCAAACTTTGCATGGGAGTTCCTTTTAAGACGTAGGTGCTCACTAAGACGCGATTTTGCGAAATTCAACCTCTAAGGGGGTCAAACAGGGGGGCAAAGTTTGTATGGGAGAACGCGATTCCTTGGTCCTATTGACTTGAAATTTTGCACAGACATTCGTTAAGAAAATTAATTGAATTAGTAATTCATATTTTTCATAATTTATCCCTTTACAGGGTAAAAAAGAAGTATTATTACTCAACCGATGGCGGTACAAATATATTACAACAATAACATACAATAATTCGAAATATAAAATAAAAGTTCCTTGGCCAAGTGGTTACGGAAGCGTCCTCTAAGTACGGACTGTCCGGGTTCGCTACCCCTGAGCGGATTTTTTTTTTGTAGTATTAAACTTTGTTTTTGATTTTTTTATTTATTTTAAGATTCGATGTTTTAAATATTTAACTCATATTAACTCCAGCACTTTTTATCTCTAATATATTTGTTTATATTCAATGTTTTGTTTAAAATTTAAAATCATGCATACGTTAGCTTTTCTCTAATGTTATGATTTAGATATGTGGAATCATAATTGATTTTTGTACTATTGGATCTTATATTAGTAATAGTGATATCATTTGTTTGTTTCTCAAATATAATAAAAATAAAATAATGATAATATGTTTCCAAAATGTCTGTTTGGGTAGGAATACAATATTATATCGATGACAATATGCATGTATTGTACGTATGATATAAAAGTCAAAAATTTATTGGAATTATTGTCTGTCTGTCAGTCAGGGCTTTTTCTACATGTTGGCTGGTGTTGTTCACTATCGACGTCAAAGTATCTTTACATAGTGTGAAACAAAGTCGCTATCCGAGACTGTCTATATCCGATAGCACCACGAAACGATGGTGAAACCACGTAGCGGTTTTCACCATCGGTTAGATAATTTTTCATTGAAGGTTTTAAGTTTTATCTAAGTAAATAAACTTACATAGCTTACGTTGACTAAACCTAAAGAGATACATAGTTAACAATCAAGTACTAGAGAATTTGATTAATTCCATATATTATTAGGTAGGTTATCCGGGATATAATATACCCGCCCCCCGGTGGCGGACTCAAAGGCAATGCACTGAGGGACAGCTCATGCAGATCCCACCGGAGAACCCCTTTCATGTGCCAATGTGACAGCCACGGGAGTTTTAGTGGGTAAGAATCCCCCACAGGATCCCGGGAACATATTAAACGTGTCCCCCGCCACCCCTTTAACTGTGACAACGGTGACAGATTCCCGGGGGGCTAATGCGCCCCCGGCAGCGGCTTCGAAGGCCCTTGCCTTGCACTGAGGGGTACCCGGTGCAGCCCCATATTTTGTGCGGACAGCCGTGGGGGGTTTAGAGGGTAAGAATCCTACACACCGCGGTCGACCACCCGCAGGATCCTGGGAGCCTATTGGAGGTCTACCCGTGATCCCCGAAACTTTGGGCACGGTGACAGGTAATTTTTTTATTGTGCCCCCCGGTGGTGGGCTCAAAGGCAAACCACTGAGGGGATCTTTTTTAAATTTATCCCTTAACAGGGTTAAAAAAGCAGAATTATTACTCAACCGATGGCGGTACAAATATTCTCACTTAGATTTGCTTAGTACGTTAATTAGTTACTGTACACGGATAACTTTAATACATATCTAAGGTAAAATATCACACTACAGGGACTGAGCAGAGATATAACAAGAATATGATTAAGTAATTCGAATAACAGAATAAGAGTAGCCGGGTCCGGGTTCAAATCTCTCTTTGGGATTTATTTGTGTACTTTTAAACTTTACTTCACATACATTAACTGAATTTATTTAGAAGTTTTATCTAAGTAAATAAATTTCGGTGGGGGTGGTAGCGGGGCATCTGAGAGATGGATATTATACAGAAAACGCTGCTGCCCGTCTTCTGGTTTTCCCTCAATCGCCTTTTACGAAGGGAGGGGGGGATGCAATTCTTGGGGGTGCAGATACCACGTGGTATCTGCACCAGGGGCCCCTCAGTGCCTTGCCTTTGAGCCCGCCGTCGGAGGGCGCATTGTAGCCCCCCGGGAACCTGACACGGTTCAAAATCCTCGTTCAAAGGGTCCACACCCCGAACGTCCAGCGACTTCGAAGGTTGCCCATTGTTTATAGCCCTGGGCTCAGGGCTGGGGGGCGAGACGTTGGGTGGCCGCTTGTGGCAGCCTGCGCCTTCGTTGCCGAGCAGGATCAGCGCGTTCGCGTTCCCGCTCGGCGGCCTCCTTCTGGGACATGACAGTCTCGCAGAAGGCGGTCATCGCTCCCCACGCCGCATCCCCGGACAGCATAGCCGACACTACGCTGCCCCGGGAGAGGTCCGATCCGACGACTGCGACCAGGTCTCGACGCTCCAACGACCACGCAGGACAAGCCTCTAGCGTGTGTTGGGCGGTGTCAGACTGGTCGCAGTGGAAGCATCTCGTCGTCGCTTCACGTCCGATCTTATGCAGATAATCACCGAAACAACCGTGTCCGGTGATTATCTGCGTAAGCCTATAGGTGAGTCGTCCGCTCCGTCGCTGTATTCAGGCTTCGAGATGCGGCAGGAATGCCTCAACGACGCGTTTGCGCGCTATGTGCTCCGGCTGGAGCCGCTCGCGCCACGTCGTGAGTGCGTTGTGTTGTTCCCACCGTTTTATGGATTCGAGCGCCACCGGCTCACCTCCGCCACTCTGGCGGGCGATGCGGATCCGGTCATAGACCCTCGCATACATGCCCGCCAGCATGTCTAAAGGCGGAAAGCGTGCCAGTATGGTCGCCGCCTCAAAGTACACCACCTCCTCAACCGCAAACCGCTCCTCGTGCAATCCGCAATGCCATCCTACGCTGGACGCTGTAGATTTTAGTTCTACAGCGTCGAATGGCCAGCCTCGGCGCCCAGATAAGCGCCCCGTAGACGACTACGGACTGTACGACTCCGGCGTAGAGGCGGCGAACTTCCTCGCTCGGCCCACCGAGATTGGGGAGCAGCCTGTGCAAGGCCGCTGCAACCCTGTCGACTCGGGGGACCAGGCGCTCGAAATGCTCCTGGAAGCCCCAGCGGCTGTCTAGGGTGAGGCCAAGATATTTCATGTGCGGCCCCACCCTGACTTCCGACTCACCCACACGGACGCGCAAGTTGGGCTGTGGTTCCCTCCCGGCTCCTAGGAAGGCCGTGGAACCACAGCGCCTCGGTTTTCTGAAGCGCTATCTCCATGCCCAACTCGCGTATTTTCGCGACGACGATTTCCGCCCCAAGCTCGGCGAGCTCTTTGGTCCTCTCGAAGGTGTCCCCACCGGCCACGATCAACGTGTCGTCCGCATAGCAGACAACACATACGCTGGCGGGGAGTTCAACACGCTGAACCGCGTCATAGGCGAGGTTCCATAGCAAGGGGCCTAACACTGACCCCTGCGGAACCCCTCGCTATACTTCCCTCCGGATCCTCGTACCGTCTTGGTCCACGTACAGGATGTAAATGTCGCGCAAGTAGTCCCTGATCAGGGCGTGCAGGTAGGGAGGCACTCCATGGTAGATCAGCGCCTCCCAGATCGCATCCCAGGGCAGGGAGTTGAAGGCGTTGACAATGTCGAGTGACAGCGCCAACGCCACGCCGCCCCGGGAGACCGCATGCTCCGACAGGGCGCGGACGCGTTATCGCATCCACGGTCGAACGGCCCTGTCGGAATCCGAAATGCCCGCTGAGACGAGAGGCAACTATTCTCTCGTACAGTTTGCCAACCTCGTCCAGCAGACATATTATGGGACGGTACACGGAGGGAGAATCCGCGGCTCTGCCTTCCTTCTTTATGAGGACCAAACTAGCCTCCTTCCAGGCCCTGGGGAACGTAGCTTCACGGAGGCAACTAGTGAATAGCTGCCTCAGCACGTCCCCAGGGCAGCCAGGCTCAACACCAGCACCCTACCCGGAATACCATCAGGTCCGGGCGCGGTGTTTCGAGCTCTCAAGCGGCCAACGGCCCAGTCCATCTCCTCTATGGTCACCCCTAGATCGTCGCGCCATTCGGGCAACTGCGGGGGGTGGACTGAGGGACTTGACCGACCCGCCGGGAACAAGTGTCTACCACGCCTCCCAGCAAAACCGGTTCTAGAGTCTCCGTCACCGGGGGCATCCATGGGCGTAGCTTGCCCCGCACCATCCATACGGTACGGGCGTCCCCACGGATCCTCGTTGAGTCCCTCGAGGAGTTCGTCCCAGGACTGGTCCCTGGCGCTCTTTATGGCGTTTTGGAGCGCCTTGGTGGCCACTCGATATGCCCTGTAGAGCCTGGCTACCTCGTCGGCTTGAGCTCACCTTCTCCTTCTCGCCCTGGTGAACTCTCGGCGGCTTCGCCAACAGACCTCGCGAAGTTGCGCGATCTGCGGCGTCCACCAGTACACCGGGCTACGTCCTCCATAAGTCCTTTTTTTTTTTTTTTTTTGACGCGGGGGAAATCTTCGAAAGATCCCCGGGAGCTGTGGGGCTCGACCGGGGTATGTGGGATTCTTACCCACTAAAACCCCCGCGGCTGTCGCATCGGCACATGAGAGGGGAGACCCCAGGGCTCTCCGGTGGGATCTGCACCAGGGGCCCCTCAGTGCCTTGCCTTTGAGCCCGCCGCCGGGGGGCGCATTGTAGCCCCCCGGGAACCTGTCACGGTGCTCACGGGGACGGGGGTCGCAACCCCGCCGCCGTCCTCCTCGGAGTCGCCGCCGTACTCAATGGACGCTCAAGGGGCCCACACCCCGAGCGTCCAGCGACTCCGAAGGCCTCCATAAGTCCTAGGCTAACCTGGTACTTCTACTATAAACATGTTAGCTCTAAACCACATTCATATGCTCACACAAGATAACGCACAAGAGTACCTATGCACCTGCTATTTTATGCTATCCTAGTACTTCCGGTAATAATTTGTCGATTTTATTACTCAACTAGCTGACCCGCGCTGCTCCACCCGCGCTTTTATTTCATTTTGCTCGTCTCTCTTTCCCTCCCACTTCAGTCCTCGTCACACACCCCCTCTTCCTCTCCCCGTTGTCCCTTCTCTGAACCCTCTCCCTCTCTCTTCTCCCAACTTGCTCCACCTAACTCCCCCGATACCTCACCCCATCACCCCCTCCTCGAATCCTCTCTCAGTCTCTCTCGTCTCTTGCACCCTCCTCTCGTTCTATATATCCTCGTCAATCATGTTATCAGCGGCATAAAATATACTTTATGACCTATTCTTAGACCTACCCGATATGCACAAAAGATTTTATATTAATCGTTTTACCCATCAATTTAATGACCTTACCTAACGTTGCTTAACCTTAACTTACCAAGATAAAAAGTCCTATGTCCGTTTCCTGGTTCTAAGCTAACTCCCCCACCAATTTTCAGCCAAATCGGTTCAGCCGTTCTTGAGTTATAAATAGTGTAACTAACACGACTTTCTTTTCTAAATATAGATAATAAAGTTCTATAGTGATTGTATGTTACATTTCACCGATAGATGGCGCTGTTCATAATGTAAGTCACGCTAACATCGTAAATTACTGTCTAATGATATTCGATAATGAAAGTTCTTCACATTTTTTATTGTTGCGACTGTAAGTAATACAATACCTATACACTACCTGGACTTGGGGTTTCATTAGAATTTCATGAAACAACACCCTATTCACATACAAAGGAAGTTACGTGGTAATATGTGCAACTAATGTTTCACTGCTTATGAAACATAGCGTGATATTTTATATACCAATTTACACCCTGACTTCTACACAACACATCAGTGAAAGTCCTATCAAAATCCATCCACGGGTTTTCAAATGATACCTGGACAAACAGAACGACAGACAGACAGACAATAATTCCAAAAAAAATTGTTTTGGCCTCTATGTCGATAGTATAGTATCCCCACATAGAAATTTTGGAAATGTATTCAATGTACAGAAAAAGTGCTCTTTGAGTTTTATTATAGTATAGATAGAAGATAGATACCACATCTCCAGTACCTATATTCTGGTCCTTTAAATAAAAAGCACATTTTTGAAATTTCATGTATAATGTTGTGCAATACAAACAGTCCAACCAAGTAAACGATTACAAAATGCACGAAAATAATGAAATATTATCTAAATCTAATTAATTTATCACTGGTGACTGGTGGTACTACTCATATACTACTGGTGGTACTTGGGTGGTACTAAGAAGCTTCTTGGGTGGTACCACGGACAACAAACGAAAAAGTAGGGTAGCACGCCATGCGTATTAAAATACAGGACATTCAACATAATTAAATTATTTACTCACCTATTTCCCTCTGTCAAAAGGTTAAGGCTCAGGGCTCAAGGTCAATGCACTAAGCATAAAAAAATTACCGTGTATCCGGTTTTTGATTTCCTTCTGATCTCAGGTAGATAGTCAAATAAATATATGCAGAACGTCTGGATTGAGGAGCCAAATAAAATGAGCTTTTTTATAAATTTTACTAAGTCTTACTACTTTATTACTGTGTTACAAATTCAAACTCACCTACTACTAAATGATCATTTAATCAAACACATTAATTGACGAATAACTTTGGTAGTAGTTCACGCCATTGTGTATGGACTGAGGAGCCATATTAAAAGTTTTGTTATTTCGTGAATTTAAGCCGTACTCAAACCAGATTATTTGTAGGTTACATACATAATTACTACTAAATATTACAAAAATTTCAATTATATTCATTGGGTACTTTCCGAGTTCCAGCTGGCTCCTCAGTTCAGATGTTTAGACTGAGGAGCCACTTTTAAATTGATATAACTTTTGAAATATTTTATTACAAATTCCAGAATTTGTCCTACAAAATTATCTGCAGTACTACTAAATAATGGTGCAAGTTTTATTTTAATATCTGAAGTGGCTCCTCAATCCATACGGACATAAATTTCAGCCGAATCGGACGCGTAGTTCTGTTTTGAACGCATGTGGAAGCAAGCTTGTGCGCGGATTTCAGAAAAATGGAAAAAAAAGCAATATCGGTCAGTGATTTGATTCTTGTTTTTGGAAGGGAAATCGCGCAGCGAAATCAAAGAACGCTTGGATGCAGTGTACGGTTTTTGATGAGCATCGCTGAAGGATCATAATACTCAGTGACCTCAGTAGTGTTTCTCTAATAATGAGGTCTACAAGACGAAGATCATGTTTCATGCCCATGTTGCACCCGTACCGGTAGTCGTTGGGAACAATACACTGGAAGTTGTTGATCAGGATCACTTTGTTTACCTTGGACAGCCTATCCAGTTAGGTCGGTCGAACTTCGACAAAGACTTTGCCTGATGAATATTTAGACGAGCTAAACCTTTCTTTTTACATGTTTCGGTCAAGATCCAAGTTTTTCAAAATAATTTTGATAACCTATTTTCGATAATAATTGCTTAGACGTTTTAAAGCAGGAAGTTAAGATTGTCAATTTGACGTGAATGATTTTAGGATTTTGGGGGGGTCATGACCCCTACGACCCCCCCTCTCGGACCGCCACTGCCGGGCAGAAATTTGAGTCGAATGAGGCGGTTATCGCCGCCACGGAAGCCTACTTTGCAGACCTCCAGTAGACGTATTTTTCAGACGGGTTAAAGAAGTTGGAACATCGCTGGGTCAAGTGTATCGAACTCAAAGGAGATTATGTTGAGAAAAAATGTTTTATTTTTTGTAGGCTAAGTACTTATCGGACCACCTCGTATAAACGTAGTGTTAAATCCTCTTCTCATACATATTTCAAATAAACCACGTACTCGTAGTTTAGTACCTAAATTTCATTTTTCGGTAAGTACTATATAAAAATTAGGTTTTTGGTTATGCTTGATTGGGGTTGTAACGGCAACTTCTCCTTAATGTACAAGATGCTGCATGTCTGCACTATACTCTACCTACATAATGTGTTGATCAAAATTCAGTCATATAAAAATATTTGCATATAAAAATATCATTCAATAATATAAAAAATAAATAAATAGTCATATAAAAATATTTTCAGTCATAAAAATATTTTTTACTTTTCAGATTTTCCATAGTCAGGTTTTAGTTTTACTGTTTAATTTCTCCTTTTATGTAACCACATTTCTCAATATCCATGATATAATTTAATTCGTTTTATGGGATTAAGTAATTAGGGACATGAGCTTAAATATTTCGGGTACATAAACAAATAAAAATACACAAAAAGTAATAATTTAATTGTTTATTTCGTGTTATAGTGCACCACATTTTCTGACAAATATTTGTGTCATTGGCATGGCGTATAATTTTACATCAGGCTTAGCACGATGTGCAAATCTTGACATATTGCTGTGAGTATGACGTCACTATGACGTATTATTCGACATTATTGTATAGAGAATGACATTTCGGTGTTGACAACTACGTCATACTCCACACCGAACTGTAAAGAGTGCAAGTCGTGCTAAGACTGCAGGGCACGCGCTTGCTTGTCACGTGCCTATGTATATGTGACAATGGCGTTCCAAAGGTTGGTGACGAGACGAATATTTATATGCGATATTACGTGGTACACCTATACTATACTGTGACAATGCGGTTCAAAAGACTTTTTGTCGAGACGAAGGCGTTGTCCTGCACGCTTAGCACGATTTGCCAAGACTTCGTAATCTTGACAGTTCGGTGTGGAGAATGACGTAGTTATCGACCTAGCTAGTACTGAAAATGACGTTTCTACGTCGATAACTACGTCATACTCCACACCGAACTGTCAAGATTACTTGGCAAATCGTGCTAAGACAGCTGGTGGTAAACAACTCACCTGCCTATAGACAGCTACACTGCACTGCCTCTCAGTATAGTATATTAGTGTTTTATTTATGGAACTACCGCTCGTCACCTGAGCCATGAGTTATTCCAGTCACTGGAGTCCGGTAATTCTACCAGCATTAGAGCTAGGGTTGCCAACCATACTTTATAATAACGTATCCTACTTTATTTTTGGTAGTTATACTTTATACTTTTACATACAAATAAAGTATGTGAAAATACTTTATTTTCAACCTTTACTGTGATGCGTAAAACAAAATACCAACCCAGTATGGGTACTTAACTATTTAACGGTACACAGTGTACCGTTAAATAGTTAAGTAAGTAAGTAAGAGTTTTTTCAGTAATGAATCTAAAGTGGCGAGAATAGAGCGTCAATAAATTGAATTAAAAAGGAATTATTTATTTAAATATTAATTGTCAAACCAGCTTTGAATCATTTAAAGATAAAAAAAAATGTTAGCATGTGCTAAAAGCACACAAAAATACGTTTTTAAAGCAATAAAAACATAAAATTTTAAAAATACTTTTTTTGTTCCAAATTCTTTATTTTTTTCCTATCCAAACCATTTTATACGTTATTTTTGTCAAAAAAAGTTGGCAACCCTAATTAGAGCACATCAAGCCGGAACACAACAATGTTTACACACTGCTGCTTGGCGGCACAATATTTGACACTGCGTTGGTACCTACTTACCTGGAAGGAGTCCCGGCCTTTTTGATACAATATAGAGACCTTGGGTTTCTAAAGTATAACAAAATATCAATATGCTTCTTCCTAGTATAGAAATCAAAACAAATATTTAATTAATTCACCTGAATACAAAATATTATACAATCAATTGAGGCTCTGCAGCCTAGAAAGGGTTGCACCACCGTTTTATTTTATTTGCAGTCGTTTTACATTGTCAATTTTCATTAGACAAACTCTAACAAAACATAGTCGGGATATTACAAATTTCAACTTTTTACAAATACCTCTAGGGCAGTCATACTCAACCTGCGGCCCCATTTCTATGCGGCCCGAAGTCTAGTACAGTATTTTTAGAAAAAATGTCGTTCGACTAAGGTTCGAATGAATAAATGTTCATTTCACTCGCTTACTCTCATAAAATAGCGCGCACACAGAATTTATGTAAAGAAATGTCTTCTATTAGTTGTAAATTAAATAAATGCTATATCTATTTCAAATTATATGCGATTTATTGTAATTTAATATACCTACTTAGGGTAGTTATAATTAAACATACTGTTCCGTATCGGAACAGATTTGTAAATAAATAAGCAACACAATATTGGTAGGTAGAATAGAATTCATTTTTTTTTATCTGTCAATGGGTTTCGCGTCAGTGATCCACGGAAGCGCGCTTACGGCGCCGCCTATCGACAGAAAGTCTAAGTTAAGTAAGTAGTAATCTAAGTTTAAATGTATTTTTGTTATGGTGTGCAATAAAGTGTATTTGTATTGTATTGTAAAGTCGTTTAATTAGTCATTGTACTACCGCGCACGAGTGCACATCTAAATTGCTATCCCTCGAGTTCTCGCTCATCCAGAACAGACTATCCTTCTATCCTGGAAGATAACACGCGAACCAGTCGCCCTATGGACTCTATGTGTGAAGGTGAAGTGAACGTGATCGACCATCGTAAAAATCCCAGAAGTCGGGCCCGACAAAGCGGTACCAGCACAGCGCGAGAAAACGGTGAGTCGTTGAAACCCATTTCATATTCAACACATACAATTTAGGCTAGATTATTGCGGCCCGCAGGGTAAAGCAGAAGCGAATATGTGGCCCAGGGGGAAAAAGGTTGAGTATGGCTGCTCTAGGGTCATCTTTCCTCGTAACACTTTTATTACGCACATTGCAATATCAAACACTAGTGACCTGTATTAGTCCGGATGTGTATTTTCTAAGTGTTGTTTACCGATACGTATTACCATGGATAAATGAACTAAAGGATAAACAACCTCTATGGGGTCGTCCATTAATCACGTGAGGCTCGAAAGGGGGGGGAGGGGTTCCGAAAAAATCACGAAATATCACCAGGAGGGGGGGAGGGGTATAATGAGACATCACGTGTATTTATTTTTCGTTGAATGCACGATTTCGAAACCAAACAGCGGCACGTGGCCTTGACTCACCGTTGCCGGCAACGACTTCCCCTTCAACATTTAATCAGATAAGTACCTGTATTTAAAGATAATATTCCGAATTTAAAGATAATATTTACAAAAAAATACACGTGATTTTGGATAGGGGGGGGGGGTAGTTTAAAAACCTCACCACATATCACCAGGAGGGGGGGAGGGGTTAAAAAGTTGCTAAAAAACATCACGTGATTAATGCACGACCCCTATACATTCGAGCGTACCTCGAAGTTTTGCAAAAAAAATCCTTAGATTCAGGGTGCGCCACTGTGCACTGATCCTTAGAATTTGCCCATAATTTCCGCAAGCGCTAGTATAGCAGATAAATTAGAAAGAATACCAGTCTTATCAAGATTAACAATAGATGGCGATATTTTAAAAATAGCGTTTACACCCAAGGTCACATCATATAAAATGTACTTGTAATCAAACACTCAATCGGGGGATATACGCGCATCATTTGCGCGCGAGTGGAGAGTACATCGGGTGGACTTATCAGTCATACCTACGCCTATAAACGCACAGGCCAAACGGCTGAACCGAGAAACATGATATTTGGACAGTAGATTCCAGTTATGATGTATGACTCCAGAAAGGATTTTTGGAAATTCTAATTTATCATATTTTTCTAATGTATCATATTTTTTCGAATATATTTTTTGAAGTGAATCTTCTTAGGCGACTTCCAAAAATGTTATCACTTAACGCGTTAGACGTTAAGCGTTAGACGTGTGGTTCGGTGTGGTTCTTCGTTGACTTCGTGTTGACTTCGTTGACTTCGTGTTGACTTCGTGTTGACTTCGTGTTGACTTCGTGTTGATTTCGTGTTGACTTCGTGTTGACTTCGTGTTGACTTCGTGTTGACTTCGTGCTGACTTCGTGCTGACTTCGTGTTGACTTCGTGTTGACTTCGTGTTGACTTCGTGTTGACTTCGTGTTGACTTCGTGTTGACTTCGTGTTGACTTCGTGTTGACTTCGTGTTGACTTCGTTGACTTCGTTGACTTCGTTGACTTCGTTGACTTCGTGTTGACTTCGTTGACTTCGTTGACTTCGTTGACTTCGTGTTGACTTCGTTGACTTCGTGTTGACTTCGTTGACTTCGTTGACTTCGTTGACTACGTTGACTACGTTGACTTCGTTGACTACGTTGACTACGTTGACTTCGTTGACTTCGTTGACTTCGTTGACTTCGTTGACTTCGTTGACTTCGTTGACTTCGTTGACTTCGTTGACTTCGTTGACTTCGTTGACTTCGTTGACTTCGTTGACTTCGTTGACTTCGTTGACTTCGTTGACTTCGTTGACTTCGTTGACTTCGTTGACTTCGTTGACTTCGTTGACTTCGTGACAGTCTTCAGTCATTCCGTCATTCCGTCATTCAGTGTCATTCAGTGTCATTCAGTGTCGTTCAGTGTCGATCAGTGTCGTTCAGTGTCGTTCAGTGTCGTTCAGTCGCGGGGAGGTGGAATAGAAAGAGACAGAGCGAGAATGAAGTTTCAGTTCTTCCGCGCGGAGGGACTCCACGCACGCATATTTTTTTTTAATTACATTTATCACATACATTAATTTCGAATGTATCATAGGTATAAAAACATTCCAACCAAATACGGTCTACGTTTATCGGTGCAGAGATCCCGTGACCACCTTCCTGCACCATAATCAGACCCTGATCACCATTTTTCTAGCAACTGCTCGTCGAGACCTACCTAACGAGCCCGAACTCGGTGGGTCTACGGTTATTGGTGCAGAGATCCCGTGACCACCTTCCTGCTCCATCATCAGACCCTGATCACCACTTTTCTAGTAACTACTCGTCGAGACTTACCCAACGAGCCCGAACTCGGTGGGTCTACGGTTATTGGTGCAGAGATCCCGTGACCACCTTCCTGCTCCATCATCAGACCCTGATCACCACTTTTCTAGTAACTACTCGTCGAGACTTACCCAACGAGCCCAAACTCGGTGGGTCTACGTTTATTGGTGCAGAGATGCCGTGACCACCTTCCTGCTCCATAATCAGACCCTGATCACCATTTTTCTAGCAACTGTTCATCGAGACCTACCTATCAAGCCCAAACTCGGTGGGCCTACCTTTATTGGTGAAGAGATCCCGTGACCACCTTCTTACTCCATCATCAGACCCTGATCACCATTTTTTTAGCAACTCATCGTCAAGACCTATTCAACGAGCCCAAACTCGACGGGTCTACGTTTATCGGGGCCGAGATCCTGTTACCACCTTCTTACTGATCATCATCAGACCTTGGTGAAGGTTACCATTTTATTTAGTATCATCGGATTTACAAATTATGTTCTAAATTTCAGATTTCTCGGACTAATAGAAGTAATGGAAAATGTCTATTGTATACAAAATATCCCTACCTCGAGTCGGAAAAGAGTGACCACACTACATCGATATACTATCTAAACGTTTAGATAGTATATCGATGGACCACTAGGTCACTCACTCACCCATAAGAAAATATAGCGCGACCGCCGAGCGCAGGTATCGTAGACAGAATATAACAAGACATCTAGCTAGCGTGCCGCCGATAAGGACAGAAAATAACGGAAAATAATCATTCGTACACGTAACACACGTTATGGATATTTATTCAAATGCGCCTATTATGTAGTATAAACGATATTTCATAACGCAATTCAATTTAAACTCCAAAGCTAGGTCGTGAACTAGAAAATTTCATGAGTACTCGAAGAAAACGCACCGTAGGTGCGCCAGATTTTGAACACACGCTAAGGGACAAAAAATCATATGCTCTGTTTCTTTCTATCACATATAATATATATAAATGCATCCTTTTCTTGAGCGAATGAGAAAGAAAGTGCCAGCTCTCTATTGTTTTCTTTCTCTAAGGCAGGTATGAAAAGCGAGGTACTGGTATAACGAGTGTCCGTCAGGATGACCGGACCACAGCACGGATTCACGTGAAACTTTGCCAAGATTTAGTACCTATTTTGTACTATTTAGTACCTATGTTTAAATATTTTGTACCTCAGTAATAACAAAGTTATTTAATAAATAAAGTGGGAAGCCATTCTGACGTCAGGATGGCTTCCCACTTTTTACTTTGGGTACTTACGGTCCATATATTGCTGAAATCTTTGCATAATAATTTAGTACCTTTTTTGTACCTACGATAAATATATGAATACTTAATGTATTCCATTTAAAAATTACTTTTATTTCATTATAAACAATTATATATGGAGCATCATTCATCTGACATTTGTCTGACATATTATAATGTAACATGTAGTCCTCTATCCTGCGAAACAGAGCAAGTATTCAGTATTTTCTTTAGGATATTCCGACCCCGCTTAGCGTTTCATAATTCTCCATCACGGCATACATTCATGCAGTAACAATCATGTGCTACATTCGACCCTCTCTGATGAAATTTAATACATAACATTTGAAACTTCATCAAAATTGAACAACGTAGGTAACCTGGTAACGGCGGGCAAATAATATTATTAATTGTTTTTGAAGTTAGAAATGCACAATTTCTTAACTTTTTTCAATTACGATTACATATAATAATATAATATTCTGGGACAATCCACACACGGTCATCAGATTCCAAACTAGGCAGAGTCTGTACTGTGGAAATCAGACAAGTGATACTAATGCTTATATACTTTTTTTGTAAATACATACTTAAATAGATAAATAACACCCAGACACTTGGTGGGAATCAAACCCACGACCTATCGGGTAGCGGGCAGGGTGTCTGACCGCTAGACCAACAGGCCCGTCATACATAATTATTGTAATTATGACAAAAGAAACTGACAGATATTAAATGTGATTTATTAAATTGGCCCTACTTTAGGTAAGTTTTGCACTTCCGAGTTGCTAGGAAATTTCGAGTGTGGGTCCTAGACGTCCATCAAATAGGGCTGCAAGTCTTTTTTGTAGTCATAAGCACTAGCTTGGCTGCAATCCCACCTGATCGAAAACTTATTAAAAGGATAAAAATTAAAAAAGTTGCGCAGTAAATTAGTTAATTAGGTGGGCGGAGCTGCACGGGACAGCTAGTTTTATATAAATAAAAGTACATAAATAAAAAAAATATAATGTATAAATTAAAAATTATTCACATAAAATAATAATATCATTAATAAATAATTAATATCATTTTATACAGAATAGATTACATAATTCTAGCAATATAGTATATATCTTATACGATCTGTAAAAGGCACATTCTCATATGCTTGTAAACTTCAGGAAATTAATAAAAAAAATATTACTAGGATAAAAACAAAACATTTATTTAATTAATAACAATATAAACTATTACACTTATAATGACTTACAATAACTATGGCTGGCTATGCCAGAGTAATTTACTGGAAACTTAAACAGTCTATATCTGTTAAACTACTGAACCGATTTTGATATCGCTTGATCGCAATAGGATTAGTAGTTTCTGAGAAATACGGGGATAAACCTACATACATACGTACACTCATGAAATTGGGTAAATTTTGTTTATGCCCACATAGATTAACATATTATGTAAATATTACTTATTTTAATTAATATTACATACATACGCGCCGAATACAGAACTACTCATTTTGAAGTCGTTTAAAAGGAAACCTTATGGGTGTGCATGGTATGATGCATTGAAGTAAGGCCGAAGAGACATTATTTCATTCTCAGTGGGCCATTCGTCCCGTATGTATCTTAATACTCTGCCTATTAACTGATCACGGTTTGTTTGCTGTTTTATATCATTATAATCTAGTAACTTGGCACTTTGCGCAAAATGTACATAAGATTGTTCCGGAACGCAAACGCTTTGTGTAGTTTTAGTCAAAGCTGGCAATCGTGATACCCATCTGCTCTATTTTCTTTTGACTTTACATATTCTATGTCGTATGTATGTGCTGATAATTTAATAGCCCACCACTGTAACCGACTCGCAGCCATCGAGGGAACCCCCTGCTTAGGCTCAAAAATAGTCACCAACGGTTTGTGGCCGGTACGCAATTTAAAACGTCTCCCATATAAATACTGGTGCAACTTTTCTAAACAAAACACTATAGCCAGCGCCTCGCGTTCAATCTGAGAATAGCGTTTTTTAGCTGCGGTAAGTGCCCGCGACACATACACAACCAGTCGTTCACGCGCCCCGCGGCCGTTCACTCATCCGTCCCAAACTGTAGCCAAAGTTTTAGTTCCCAGAGAAACAGGTGGCAGAAGTTTTTAACAAATGTATGGGTTTTACTCCTCTGCCTGGATGCAGGAAAGGGGACTACATGGTTTGTGAAATATAATATGTCAGATGAATGATGCTCCATATATAATTGTTTATAATGTTATAAAAGTAATTTTTAAATGGAATACATTAAGTATTTATATATTTACCGTAGGTACAAAAAAGGTACTAAATTATTATGCAAAGATATCAGCAATATATGGACCGTAAGTACCCAAAGTAAAAAGTGGGAAGCCATCCTGACGTCAGAATGGCTTCCCACTTTATTTATTAAATAACTTTGTTACTGCTGAGGTACAAAATATTTAAACATAGGTACAAAATAGTACAAAATAGGTACTAAATCTTGGTAAAGTTTCACGTGAATCCGTGCTGTGGTCCGGTCATCCTGACGGACACGTATAACGAGGTATGAGCTTGCCTTCTGTCTGTACCGTAGACAGAATATAACAAGACATCTAGCTAGCGTGCCGCCGATAAGGACAGAAAATAACGGAAAATAATCATTCGTACACGTAACACACGTTATGGATATTTATTCAAATGCGCCTATTATGTAGTATAAACGATATTTCATAACGCAATTCAATTTAAAACTCCAAAGCTAGGTCGTGAACTAGAAAATTTCATGAGTACTCGAAGAAAACGCACCGTAGGTGCGCCAATTTTGAACACACGCTAAGGGACAAAAAATCATATGCTCTGTTTCTTTCTATCACATATAATATATATAAATGCATCCTTTTCTTGAGCGAATGAGAAAGAAAGTGCCAGCTCTCTATTGTTTTCTTTCTCTAAGGTCTGTACGCACCGCCGGCCGGCCGCCGCCGTCGGACGCGTCGCCGGCGCCGCCCGGTCGCCCGGCGAAATTCACCCGCATTTCCGCTGTGAGTGGCAGGCAGATCGTGACATGCTTCATACATTTTTGTTTGTACATTTGTTCCATTGGTCCGGAGCGCTTCGCTCGTAGCGAAATGTTCGTGGCCGGGCGGTCATGTGCCGATGCGACAGCCGCTTAGTTTTAATTTGGCGGGCCTCTTGGTCTAATGGTTAGTCACCCTGGCTGCTACCGATAGGTCTTGGGTTCGATTACCGACCACCATATGTCTGGGTGTTTTATCTAGTTCATCATCATCATCAGCAGCCGAAACTTCCACGAGGCGAGACCTTTGTTTAGCACAAAGGCCTCGCCCTTAGAAGGGAGGGGTTGCTATAATCCCCACGTTTTGCAGACGGCTTGGGGATCGCAGTATAGGTGGTAGGTAATCTAATAAAAAGACGCTGCTGCCCATTTTCTTATTTTCCCTTAGTCGCCTTTTACGGACACAAAACGGTTTTTTCAAGTATCAGAAACATTAAATTAAATACATATGTATATAATTTTATAAGATTATGAATAGTTCCGCAAACTCGATCTCAAGTTTTAGTCAATTAGTATTTTAGTTATTTGTAAATAAATGTACTAGATGGCGCTGATTTTCCAATATAAATGTAAAATTTGTGTAAATTCTACAAAATTGAGACTCTTAGTGCCATCTATGCACAAATTGAGAACTAAAAAACGTGGTACGCTGTTTTCTATGGAGGTTGTTTATCCTTTAGTTCATTCATCCATGGTATTACGTATCTCATATGACAACTAAAGTGATGATCACTATAGCAAGTGACTATCAAATAGGTAACTGTCAAATAATTCACTCTATATTGCCTAACTTAAGTGACCAATATCTACTAACACACTTTCAGTTGACATCAAAATAATAATAAGAAATACACTTTATTGTACACCAAAAGTTACATGTAAATTGAACAATACCACAACAATACTTTGGAGATATCAATGCACAAAGGCGGCTATATCGCTAAAAAACAATCTATTCCAGGCAACCTACAAAGTCAAAAAGTTTAAGTAAGTAATCCAAGTTCGGTGGTCAACTGAAGCTTGGCTAAAGATACGGAATAGGGCTGCAGATGTGACTTTTTAAGTTTTGCTTACCGATAAACCTTTTATTACACACATTGCAAGTAAAAGGTTTCTCGCCGGTATGACTCCGGATGTGACATACTAAAGAACTTTTAGTGGTTAAACTTTTATTACACACACTGCAAGTAAAAGGGTTGTCGCCAGTATGAATCCGGTTGTGTGTAGCTAAATTTTGTTTTGTGTGATAACTTTTGGTACATAAGTTACAAGTGAAAGGTTTGTCACTGTGAGTCAAAATGTGCTTTTTTAAATATGTTTTTGTGGTTAAACTTTTACTACACACATTGCAAGTGAAAGGTTTTTCGCCAGTATGAATCCGGTTGTGTGTAGCTAAATTTTGTTTTGTGTGATAACTTTTGGTACATAAGTTACAAGTGAAAGGTTTGTCACTGTGAGTCAGAATGTGCCTTTTTAAATATGTTTTTGTGGTTAAACTTTTACTACACACATTGCAAGTGAAAGGTTTTTCGCCAGTATGAACCCGGGTGTGTCTTACTAAACATTCTTTTCTGGCGAAACTTTTGTTACATACATTGCAAGTGAAAGGTTTTTCGCCAGTATGAGTCCGGATGTGACTTGCTAAGTGTGGCTTAGTGGTAAAACCTTTATTACACACGTTGCAAGTGAAAGGTATGTCGCCCATATTTATCCCGTCACATCCGGATGGATCAGTAAGGGGTTTGACATTGGATAAACGCCTATTGCACAGTATATTGGCCACTATTTCAATCGTTTTATTTAAAACGCTTCCTTGAGTTTCATTGAGTTTTTCCAATTTCGTTTCAAATTGATATTGTTCCAGTGTTTGATTAGTAATAGATGTGATATCCGATTGAATTGATTCATGATATATATTATCACTGTTATCCTGTCTATCAGGCTTACTATTGACATTGACACTCGGAGTTATTTTTTTCTCATTAAATAATTTGGATACGCTTGCCTCTAGTAGTTCAGGATGATATTGAACGGGCATTTCTGAAAAGAAGAAACATATAGGCCTTTATTGCAATATTTTAGTTTAAATGATATACAGGTAGAGACCTTCAACCCTAATAATAATATCATGGGACAATCCACACACGGTCATCTGATCCCAAACTAGGCAGAGCCTGTACTATGGTAACCAGATAACTGATACGAATACATACCTACATACTTTTTAGGTAAACACATATTTAAATGTATATTGATAAATAACCCACGACCTATCGGGTAGAGTCCAGTGTATCTAACCGCTAGACCAACAGGCCCGTTAAATGTGGCCTAATTGTTCAACTAACGCGATCTATCCATGAACTATCCGGCTCCTCAAAATAGGTACCTACATTAATAATATCCTATGGTATGATTCCTCAGCCGACGACAGACCACAGGCGGCAGCGACAGACAGCCGACAGCATATGCTATCGGGCTTCAGTTGTAGCCGTATTCATGGATTCCGAAAGAAAGAATTGACGTCGTTGCATTACTAACTTGCGGTTGTGTGTGTTCTTTTTTCAATCTTTAATCTTATAATGCTATAGGCATACTGTGGGACTTCTCATATTGGAGTGGTAAAATACTTCATTCAGCCAAATCTGTTAGGGCTATCTTTTGGTGGATCTTTAGTGGCTGTCTCGGCAGACACGTTGAATCCTCAGGGGTGCTCTCAATGACGAAGACTTTGGGTAATTTTGACAAATTGATTTATTTCGTAGACGATGATACAAAAAGTGTATTAGCGTAAAAGTAGCAGTTAGCGAATTCGAAATTGATTTAAATGTATCGAACTGTAGCGGATGACATTTGACAGACGTTTTTTTTTGACAGTTTTTGACATTGCGTTCCGTTTACGCCGTGACATACCGCCGGCCTTGAAGCTTGGCTTCAAAAAGTGTTACGTGAATCCTCTTCATGAAACAAGGGACATATCTTCGAAAATGCACGCCTGACGATAGTTCCCGACGCCGTGCGAATGTCCGCCACTCGAGAGATGCCTTGGTTGTCTTTGATGGTGTTAACGATGCGACCAATCTTCCATTTGAGAGGCGGAAGGTTGTCGTCCTTGATGACGACCATCGTATTAGGCTGCAGGCTGTCTTTGTTCTCCCTCCATTTGCATCTGGTCTGTAGCTCAGAAACGTATTCTTTAGCCCAACGCTTCCAAAAGTGATGGCGAATCTGCTCCACCCTCTGGTACCGGCTCAGCAGTCCTCCAGTTTCGTTTCGCATGTCCTGATACACCGGTGAAGTCAGCGGCCGACCAACCAGGAAATGACCAGGACTGAGAGGAAGGAAGTCCTGTGGATCGGAAGACAGTGGGGATAGTGGACGGGAGTTAAGGATAGATTCCACCTGCGCTAGGACTGAAGTAAACTCGTCAAATGTTAAGTGAGCGTTGCCGATCACGCGTGCCAAGTGTAGTTTGCAAGATTTTACTCCAGCCTCCCACAAGCCTCCAAAGTGAGGGGCGTAGCTAGGTATATTTTTAAATTTAATTGCCTGACTAGCGGCGTATCCAGCTATGTCAGCAGAACAGCGAGTTAAAAAACGAGAGAGTTCATTTTTCGCACCGACGAAATTTGTCCCATTATCGGAGAATATTGTGTCAGGTTTTCCTCGGCGAGAAATGAATCGTTTTAGAGCCAAAATGAAAGCCTCAGTGGATAAGTCACTTACCAACTCCAAGTGTACTGCGCGTGTGACGAAGCAAATAAATAGACAGACGTACGATTTTACGGTTTTAGCACCTCTACCCTTGCGATTTAATATGTGTACTGGCCCCATAAAATCGACCCCGCAGTATAAGAATGGGTAAGTAGGACTTAATCTTTCCTTTGGTAGCATTCCCATAATTGGACTCAAAGTCTTACCCTTCAGTCGTTTGCACACAATGCAATCGTTAACAATTTTCCGTGCGAGATTTCTTCCCCCGATAGGCCACCACCGCTGACGAATGTCATACAGCAGAGCTTGGGGAGCAGCGTGAAGCAAACGTTGATGCTCACTGCGCATGAGTAATACTGAAAAATGATGTTTAGACGAGAGTAACACCGGGTGCTTCTGGTCATACTCAAAATGGTCCGAGTTGCTAATTCTACCACCAACGCGTATAATATTCGAATCATCAATGAACAAATTTAATTTGAAAAGACTAGGTTTCTTTTTTAGCGGGTGACTCTTAGAAATTAAATTAAATTCTTCACTAAATGACTCGATTTGTGACAGTTTAGCTAATTCCATTTCAGACCTTCCAAGCTCGTCAACGGTGAGCTCGCCTGACTGACGATTTATTTTCTTGCGCGTATTATTAATAAATCGCAGCACGTAAGCGAATGCGCGTCTCATTCGTTCGAACTTAGAAAATCTTGAGAAGGGAAATATTTCTTCACCCTTCTCCGTGTGTAAAACATTTACAATGTTAGATTTAACTTCGGGTAAAATTTCAGGCGTCGTTTCCGAGTTAATACTTGAAGTTAAATCCACAGAATCTACCGTTGGTTCGAAGTTACGAAGGAAGGATGGTCCTTCCCACCACAACGATCAGGAAATAAGTTCGGGTAAGGTGAGTCCACGCGAGACCAAGTCAGCTGGGTTCTCTTTTCCACTCACGTGTCTCCACGGTAACTCTTTCGTGAGTTCGTGTATCTCAGCCACCCGATTTTGTACGAATGTTTTTAATAAATTCGGTGCCATTCGTAACCAACCTAAGACTATTGTCGAGTCAGTCCAGAATACAACGTTTTCAAAATGACAATGAAGAGCCTCACGTAATTTCACATACATCCGCGCGCCTAATAATGCTCCGCATAGTTCGAGTCTAGGTACACTCACAGGTTTTATCGGTGCGACCTTGCCCTTGGAGCATAACAGCCTAATAGATCCCGTTAGCCCATTCTCAGTTACCGTGCGCACGTAAGCGCACGCGCCGTATGCCGTCTGAGATGCATCGCAAAATATATGCAACTCTAAATACATATAATCGCTACCTATAACGCGGCGAGGCACTCGAACACTTTCCAGCGTGGCTAAACTAGTAGCAAACCGGTTCCAAGCCTCCTTAATATCACGGGGCAGCGCGTCATCCCAGTCTACTTTTAATAACCATAGCTGTTGCAATAGAATTTTAGCGATCATTATGGTTGGACTCAGCAAGCCAAGCGGGTCGAAAATTTGTGAGATGTGCGACAATATTGAGCGTTTTGTTACGGTATTGTCATTTTTAAATTCAGTTTTATAATTGAATTCATCGGACACGTTATTCCAGCCAATGCCTAGCGTTTTGCAATGGTTGTTCTCGTCCAGGTTTAGTGGTTTGACACCGTCGAAGATTTTTGTTGATGACTGATGACTTTCAAAATTAAAGATCCATTTGCGTAATGGAAAACATCCCGACTGTAACACTTTGTATGTTTTTTCGCATAAATCGAGAAGTTTATCTTTATCATCATGGCCGGTAATCAAGTCATCAACAAAAAAATCTTCGTTAATTATTCGCGTGACATCGGAATCTGTACAGCCAACAGCTGTTTCTTTCAGGCATCGGACTGCCATAAACGCCGCAGAAGCTGTACCATAGACGATGCGGTCATATCTATAGATACCTATGTTTTGTGTAGGTTCGTCACGCCAAAGGACAAGTTGCAGCTCGCGTTGGTCTTCTGCGACTTCGACCTGTCTATACATTTTTTCGACGTCAGCACAAGCTATGTACTTATGCAGACGTAGACGCAATAAAATGGCCTGCAGGTCACCCTGAATGGGCGGGCCAACCAGCTGTATATCGTTTAGTGACACCCCGGTGCTCGAGGCAGCACTTCCATTGTATACCACCCTAAGCTTGGTGCTGGTTCGATTCTCGCGCAAGACTCCGTGGTGTGGCATAAAAAAATGCGGTGACGCGTAGGATTCTATACGAGTCATATGACCTAGGGCCACATACTCGTGCATAAAATCTGCATATAATTATTTATATTCAGGAGCGCGTTGCAGACGTTTCTCTAACGATAGAAATCTGTTCAGGGCTTGAGGAAATGTCTCCCCTAAACTTTGTGGTGATGATTTTAGGGGAATACGAACGCAAAACCTTCCATCACTATTGCGCGTCGTAGTTTTGATGAAATGGTTTTCGCATTCGCGTTCCTCCTCGGTGCGTGTATCACAAAGCCTAGGTAGTTCTTCGATTTCCCAGAATTTGCGAAGCTGAATTTCTATCGATTGAGAAAAGTTGCATTGGACAGGGCCCGTTTTACATTCTGTACTTAAGGGACCCGATATGATCCATCCTAACTGCGTGTTTTGTAGGAAAGGACCACTGGACAATCGCATCTTTCCTTCGCATAATAAATCCCAGAATATATCCGAGCCTAACAGGATTGTTGGACTCTGGCATTCAAGGAAAAATGGATCAGCTAATTGAATATTATCAGGAATACCAACCTGCGTGTATTGTTTAGATATTACTGGAAGCGTAGACGTAATGTGTGGCAGTACCAAACATTGGATTCGCATCGTATAAGGGCTGGTGTGAGATTTGATTTCTATATTGCAAATTTGTGTGGATTGCGTAATAGAATTCCCTACACCACGTATTTCTTGAGTGGACTGTATTAATGGCGCATCTAATAGTTCGCATAATGATCGCGTAATAAAACACCTTTCGCTGCCCGAGTCGAGAAGCGCGCGCGCTTTGTGATAGATATTATTTTTACCTTTTACCTCCACTAACGCTGTCGATAATAAAATAGTTCGCGAACAAGGATAGCTAGCGCATAGTACGTTTGTATGCGCGGGACCGAGGTAGCTAGGCTGCGACGCGCGGAGGTCTGGGTGCATAGTTGAAACCGGTTTGTTGTCATCGCTTATTGAGTGAGATGCTACGTTGCAGCTAACTTCATTGTCATTATGAATCAACGAGTTATGTTTTTTATCACACTTGCGACACGGACCGAACTTACAGTCATTAATGCTGTGACCCGAGCGCAAACAGTTCTCGCATAGATTTTTATCTTTTACAACTTTTAATCTAGACTCTAAGTTCATGCTTAGGAATCGTTGACATGCGTAAAGTGAATGATTAGCGTTACAAAGTAAACAACCTCTTTTTCCTTGCGTTTGTGGCTTACTGGTGGAAACATTGCAGTGAACCTTAGTGTTATTGTGCTTGTTTGTGTTTATTTTTTTAGTGCAATAACTTGTGCTACTGTGGGACACTTGCAACGTTTCCAGCATGTCGGCCCTATCTTTTAGGAATGTTAACAAGTCGTTCACTTTCAGCTTTGACTTAGAATCATCAGATTGTTTGTGTGACGTGTTTTTATATTGCTCCCATTCGCGTTCTGTAATTTTATCTAATTTAGAGACAACAATGTAAATAATTAGCGTGTCCCAGCTATCGACTGGTTCACCTAACATTTTTAGGGCACGTAAATTTTTCAAAATCGTATCCACTAAATTGCGTAGTAAATCTGGTGATTCTTTTGTTAATGTCTGAATAGTGAACAGTGATTTTACATGATTGTGCACTAGTAATCTGCTGTTATTGTACCTAGTGAGAAGTAATTCCCACGCCACCGTGTAGTTTGCAGCAGAGAATTCTAGTGAATCGATTACCAGTGCTGCACTGCCTTTTAGGGAGGACTTTAGGTAATGGAACTTTTGAATGTTCGGTATGTGATCAGCATTGTGTATAAGCGACTGAAAGGTATCCCTAAACTCCAACCAGTTCTCATAAGAGCCATCGTAGGTAGGTATTGAGATAGTAGGCAGCTTTACTGAATCACTGATAGGCGCCTTTTGGTGACGAGAAGTGACCTCTCCACTGTTAAGCAAACATTGAGCCCTAGCCACGGTTTTATAGTAATTATCCTCGAATAATTCTCGTTGCGTAAGTTGATCATCGAGATCTTCTTCCAACACTGATTCTTCGAGCTTATTTTGGATATCATTAAACTCAGAAAATAGGCTTTCGGCTCTTTGGATGCGTAACTTTAGGTCAACGCGTGTTTCAATAGGCAAAATTTCGTCAGTTTTGAAAACATTTACATGATTAGCGAATTTAGTAAAGCGTCCTTTTAGTATGGATCGCTTTTTTATCAGATCGCGTAATAACTGATTCGTATTTTCATCGTCTGTAACGGTCAATTTGCATGGGGATTTCGACCTAAGTTCTGTGCTCATCTTGGAGACTTAGTGAAAGTTGGAGTACTTACGGTTGGAAGCGGCAGCTGATGCTGACAATGGCACGCTGCTAGACACTTGGCAAACGTAAAGACAGCTCCTTGCGTTTCAATCACTGGAATGTAAAATTCCACAAGATTAACACAGGTACAGGATAGGTTTTTGGAATAGGATGAGTGGCGGCCGTACCGTTTCTTCGTAAAATGGTGGTTTCAGGCTGCGATGCGTGTTGTGATGCCCAAAATCGCCAATGGCACCTAGCGTCCTTGAGGATATCCTTGCGTAGGTTCTTCGTAAATCCGACGTAGAAGGTCCAAATATGTCTCGGCAGACACGTTGAATCCTCAGGGGTGCTCTCAATGACGAAGACTTTGGGTAATTTTGACAAATTGATTTATTTCGTAGACGATGATACAAAAAGTGTATTAGCGTAAAAGTAGCAGTTAGCGAATTCGAAATTGATTTAAATGTATCGAACTGTAGCGGATGACATTTGACAGACGTTTTTTTTGACAGTTTTTGACATTGCGTTCCGTTTACGCCGTGACAGTGGCATTACTTTCGAGCTAATACTGATACAGGGTTAATATAATCTAAGTCATCGATTCGGAGTGAATAACAGAGAGACTACTTTAAAAGCTGGTATGCGACTTAGGTAAACTAGCTTGGTTAACGGTATTAGTAGTTTTAAATTCTCAAGTACTATCAAGTGTACCTTATACATATAAGCGCGGGTTACATTATCATGGGTTGTAAGGTGTAACGTATGTAATGCAATGTGTCTGTTAGTTTGGTGTCCGACTTTGGTATTTGGTGACCGGGTGTTGGTTGTCGCAGGATATAAATAATTTTATATCAATTATGCGGGATGTTATGGCAGTATTTGGAAACTTAAAGTTCGGAATGTTCTGTTTCTAAAGTAATGTTAAACAGTACGGAAATTAACAGTATAGACTGCAAAAAGGAGATTATAAATTCTACAGCGTTTATGTTAATCCATGCCTTCAGTTTTTCTTGTCTTATGTATTTTTTTTTTTGTTTTCAGTGTTTGAAAAAGCGGTGTGATGGGACATAAGTCCAGATCTGAATAAGCTGCTGAGTAAGACCGCGAAATATCTGGACGGCCGAGAAAAGCCGGTTTTGTACTGGTGTAAGCGTAATCGGTGCTGGACGTGGTGTATAGTCGACGTTCATTCATTAACAGGAATTAGTATTGGTATCTTATTAAAACAATCTCGTTTATCAAAGTAATTATGTGCGAGATAGGCCCTTGGGGTCGAAAGAGTTAAAGTGGGGTATATTGTTTTACGTCGATAGTTATTATTGTTTTTGCTAGAACCGTTTACATTCAATATTGATGATGTAACTACTCAGTAAGTGGAACTGTATTGACTACCTCGGGGACTGGTGGTGTCGATGATAATAACATTCTGGGACAATCACAGTAAAATTACGAGTAAATTGACACGTTGCATAAAATGGAATTGGGTTTGGGAACAAACGGGGAAAAGTAGTGTAGTAGTAATATCTTGATTAGAAACTAGAGATTGTCACATGGTGAAAATTAGTATTGGTAACTCGGATATGGTGAAGATCAAGCATTGGGTGAGTGTGTCAGTCAGTTCGGCTGTGCGGTCTCCGCGGCATCTGATCTGTATCAGGATGTAGTGATTGAATTTCCCTACTGGAGTAAGAGATTTCAACAGTTGAACGAAACGGGTGTACGTACCTACTAGTTGAAACGTGGACTATAATTGGGGACCGTTGACGTTGTTACAGCTGTAGTACAGTAGAGATGGTAGAGTAGTAGTTGCTTTTGTAGATTAGTGCGGTAAGACGACTGTTACAGTGGTCCCTCTTTTGAGGCCAGCTGGGCAAGACTGTTACAGTAGTTTCTTTGTGGAATTAGCTGGGCAAGATTGTTACAGTGGTCTCTTTATGGGGCCAGCTAGGCATGTCGAGTTGTTTTTTTTTAAATGATGGAGATGTTGAGTTTGAGAAATGGAGAGCGATGGTACAGTGGTATAGAGATCACTGTTGGGACCATCTGGCAGATTGAGTTTGAGAGATGGAGAGCGATGGTACAGTGGTATGGAGACCACTGTTGGGACCATCTGGCAGATTGAGTTTGAGAAATGGAGAGCGATGGTACAGTGGTATAGAGACCACTGTTGGGACCATCTGGCAGAAATGAGATGGAAGCGGAGAAATATTGAGTCGGCGGTTTACGTAGTAGGCCGTCGGGTTCAAATCATCGGAGAAATGGGGTTATTGGGGGATAATACTATGAGTAGATGTAAACACTGTCTGTTTTCAGGTGGAATTGAATGAAATGCGTATTCTCAGGAGAAATAACGCACGAGGTCGTGCGAATGTCAGTATTGGCCGTGTCGGGATATGGAACCAAGAAGGCTGGTTTACTCGGAGGCCAGTACCGCGAGTAGACGTCAGGCGGCGTGACTTGCGCGTGCTATCAAAACTCAGGGGCCGGCCGGCGCGGTAGCCATATTGGGTGAAACAGTCGCCGTCGCTGGATGCTTTTAGCAGTCCCCTCTGGATTGTGGTCTTTAGAGTAAACCGTTGTTACGAATGTGAACTGAGAATAAACGACTGTGTAATCTCTCAAGTCATCGTTTGTTATTGGGGAACCTGGGGTCAATACTCGGGTCAGGGATCTGAAGTTCCGTGATACGCCAGGAATCAGGGGGTGATGGCCATCTATCGACATATATATATATATATATATATATATACCTACCCTTGACTAGTAGATGATTAATTCTTGATTCTAAATTCCTCTTCTACTTATGTAATAATAGACTAAAATACACGATATTTACCATCGAAATATTTTATGTAATCTCTAGAACTGTAAAACGTCGTGGATCACGTACATTGTACATGTTCGCGACAATATCATGCCGTACCTACAGGTATGCCCGATTTTTTGCTTTGAATCTTCTGGGTCGTAACCTCGTGAATCGATTTACGATTTAATCGTATACATCCTTTGAGATCTCCTGACTCTCCTTGCAGATCCCATCTCCGTACTAACGTTCTATTATCTTCCCATAAAACTGACTTTTATTCCTATTCCTTTACTGTGCATGGCGTCCGTTTATGGAATTCTCTTCCGCCTGATATACGCCTGTCTGTAAATGTGACAGAATTCAAAAGACGAGTTAAAGAGCATCTTTATCTTGAGATTTTGTTATCTATATGTAGTATTTATCTGCTATAGTATATTAGTGTATATTCTATATTCTATTAATATACTTATTAGTATTATTGTATTTATGTTTACTATATTAAGTACATATATGTCTGTATGTATTTTATTTAGTTAATGTTTGTAAATTAATTATTTTCTTAGTTATTTATATTTCTTATACACACTACGTCCCATTTCTTTCTTCCAACTTTCCACTCGCAGGCCTGCTGGAAGTAATTTGTTTAGGAATAAGCTGTTCCTTTGTACTATTCTTTCCTATATTTCCGTATTCCTGTAATGTTACTGTGTACAAAAATTTTAGAATAAATAAATACATTAAGAATTCTCTGTTTACTCGCATACAACTTGTAGTAAAGGTACTAATTTAACTTTGTAGGGATAATTCTATTACGCACTTACGTGTGTCTTAAAGCTAGGTGTATAGCCTTAAAAAGGGTTTAATAAGGCTCACTTTACGAATAAGTGTGTTGAAATATTATATTATGATACAAGTGAGCTAAGTTGCTCACTATACACGAGGCTTTAGGTTGCAGCCCGAGCCGTAGGTGAGAACGTATTTCAGCCGAGAGTCTAATGAGCAGAGCTCACGAGACAGCTCACACAGCGACAAATACGATAAAATAAAATATGAAAATTATGTAAGTATGAGAAAAGGCGCGCGCGTTTTATTTTTCACGCGCCCAATTTAAGGTACATACAGCCTACTTCAAAATTACAATTTTAAGTGATAAAATGCAAATATTTTAATATTTCGTATGCAAATTATGATGAATTATGAATAACGAGCTGTAACTCGCGGCTTCGCCCGCCTTTTATTATACACATCGCAAATGAAAGGTTTGTCACCAACATGAGTCCGGTTGTGATTTACTAGATCCTTTAGTGATGTTTACCGGTAAAACTTTTATTACACACATTGCAAGTCAATGGTTTGTCGCCAGTATTAATCCGGGTGTGACTTACTAAATTAACTTTTTTGGTGAAACTTTTATTACATACATTGCAAAAGAACCGATTGCCGCCAGTATGAGTCCAGATGTGTCTTATAAGATATGTTTACTAGTAAAACTTTTATTACACACATTGCAAGTAATGGTTTGTCGCCAGTATGAATTCGGATGTGACTTACTATAAAAAAATAACTTTTTTGATGAAACTTTTATTAGACACATTGCAAGTGAAAAGTTTGTCGCCAGTATGAGTCCGGATATGATTTACTAAGCTTTGTTTATCTACTGGTGAGCCTTTTATTACAGAAATCGCAAGTGAAAGGTTTGACGCCAGTATGAGTCCAGATGTGTCTTATTAAGTATTTTTCATTGGTAAAACTTTTTATTACACACATCACCGGTGAAAGGTTTGTCGCCAGTATGAGTCCGGATATGACTTACTCAACTTTGTTTAATGGAGAACTTTTTATTAAACACGTTGCAATTGTAAGATTTGTTGCCAGTATAAGTCCGAGTGTGACATACTAAATAACTATTTCTGCTAAAATTCCTATTTTTCACTTTACAAGGGAGAGGTTTTTCGCCATTGACAGAACGCTAATTGCACACTATATCGAAGACGTTTTCAACACTTTTATTTGAAACCCATCCTTCAGTCTCATTGAGTTTTACCAAATTCGAGTTAAATTTATATCGTTTCAATGTCTGATTAGAAATAGTTCTTGTAATGCCCGATGGAATTGAATTATAATATTAGGTACCTACTGTAATCTGATCATACTTACTTTTGTTAGTTACACTCGTAGTAATATTTTTGTCGTAAAACAATTTGGATACGCTTGGTTTAACACAGTTTTCAACTTCACTTGCTCTAATTTGTGCCGCTAGCTCAGGCTGATTTGTAAGAAGAAACAAATAATT
The DNA here is from genome assembly GCA_911728495.1 of Furcula furcula. Taxonomy (NCBI): domain Eukaryota; kingdom Metazoa; phylum Arthropoda; class Insecta; order Lepidoptera; family Notodontidae; genus Furcula; species Furcula furcula. Next base: position 2,306,103 of record OU452243.1, read on the forward strand.
GGTCTTTATAGTGCAGTCACCTTAAGGGTTTCATTTCGGAATGATAATATGGAATAACCTGAATATTTTATGTCCTTTAAATTTTTATTCTTATTTTTAGTTTCTCAAATGAGATAAAACTTCACGATCAAGATATAGACTATTCATGATGAATATTAGTAACCCGTATTTTGCTTATCATAAACTCAGGTCATCAGAAGACGGGCAGCAGCGTCTTCTGTTTTAATTCCATCTCTTCACAAAAACTGCGATCCCCAAGACGCCTGCCAAGCGTGGGGATTATGGCAACCCCCCCCCCTCCCCAAACAATGATAGACACTAATTGCATACGGCCCCCAGTCCCCGGCGGCTCCTCTATTCCTCGCCCTGGTAGCAGGCGGGGTAACGGTCGAGCAGGGGGTGCTAAGAATCTCCGGCAGATGCCCCGCTACCACCCCCACCGAACTTTGGCCCTGGCAACACACAACATCCGCACGATGAGGACCAATGAGAAGATTGTCGAGCTGGAGGAAGAATTGAGCAAGTTGCGTTAGGACATCTTGGGATTATCTGAAATCCGGCGAGAGGGACAGGATACGATAACCCTTGATTCTGGCAACATGCTCTTCTTCCGGGAAGGAGACCGGAAATCCCAGGGTGGTGTCGGGTTTCTCGTCCGTAAGTCCCTTATTAACAACGTGATTAAGGTCGATAGTGTGTCGAGTAGGGTAGCGTACCTTATACTCAGAATAACCAGTCGGTATTCGTTGAAGGTTATACAGGTTTACGCGCCGACCTCGGCACACCCTGACGATGAAGTAGAGGCTATGTATGAGGAGATATCAGAAGCCATACATACCTCCAAAACACACTTCACCTTTGTTATGGGGGACTTCAACGCAAAGGTGGGCACCATTAAGTTAATGGAAACCCGGACTGAGATGAGACTGCAATCTTCAGCTGATATGTCAGAATATGCTGAACTCAATAGACGAATCTCGAAATCCATGCGTCACGACTTGCGTTCCTATAATACAGCATGTATTAAGGACGCAATTGAGCGGAACCAAGGCTCTAAAGTGTTCGCAAAGAATTCGTCTATTGGGCGCAGCCATATGACCAGGCTGAAGATCGACGACGGCAGTGTCATCTCATCGAAACCGGAGATATTGAGAGAGCTCGAGAGGTTTTACGGACAGTTATACACCTCAACACAGGAACCCATTGCCAGGACAGCTAAGGACACCAGAGCCAAATTAACCCGACACTATTTCATTTATTTTATTTCATTTATTTCATTTATTCACCAAACTTAAAGCTATTTTTTACAGGTTACCCTAATTAAATAGCAGCAACTAAACTATGTACTATTCATTTTAACATAAAACAAGTAATCCTATCCTTGTGAATTCACTCAGAGCACACGAGAATAGATCCGTTTCCTCAGCAATGAGGTTCAGTGTGCGAAGTGCGCGCGTCAGCGGCGCCTTGCTCAAGAGCTGCGTGCGCGCGCGCGGCAGTGCCAGCAGCGGCGGCCGCCGGCGGCGCCGCACGTACCCGTCCGGGACACACAGACGCACCTGCTCCAGGATTACCGCATTGTGTACCTTCCCCCTTAATATCTTGAAGAGGTACGAAATGAGTGTGAGATCCCTCCTGACGCTCAATTCGTTGTATCCGACCATCCCCAAAATAAAAAGAGTTGGTACATCAATGGGTAAAATGGATACACGCCGTACAAGCGCAAATACAAAAACCTAACAAACTTATTTTGTACTCGCTCCAACATGAGTCTATACTTAGTCTCATGTGGAGCCCAGATCACCGCATTCATCTCTAACTGGCCCCGGACCAATGCGTTATAGAGGGACACAATTGCCTTAACGTTATTGAAGCCTTTGACCGTACGCAAAACAAAGCCTAGATTCCTAAATGCCCGCTTACAAATCCCACTGACGTGGTCCCGGAACGAAAGCCCCGCCGAGACCCAAACTCCGAGGTCCCTAACCGTGCTAACCCTACTCAATGGAACTCCGTCAATGTTGTAGTCATATTGGATAGGAGTGAGTGCTCGCGATAGTGTGATTGTTACACATTACTACTACTTACACATTATTACTACACTGAGGACATCCCAGACATCAGCCTGTACGAGATTAGAATGGCTCTCAAACAGCTTAAGAACAACAAGGCGCCGGGTGAAGACGGAATCACAACAGAACTTCTGAGAGCGGGTGGAAAACCGGTACTTTTAGTCCTCCAGAAGTTATTTAATTCCGTCTTACTCGAGGGTACTACGCCAGAAGCATGGCACGGGAGTGTGGTGGTTCTTTTCTTCAAAAAAGGTGATAACACCTTATTGAAGAATTATGGACCCATCTCACTCCTGAGCCATGTATACAAGCTGTTTTCGAGAGTCATTACGAACCGTCTCGAACGCAGGTTTGATGACTTCCAGCCTCCCGAACAAGCCGGGTTCCGAAAAGGCTTTAGCACCGTAGACCATATACATACGCTCCGCCAGATTATACAGAAGACCGAGGAGTATAATCGGCCATTATGTCTAGCGTTTGTGGACTACGAGAAAGCCTTTGATTCAATCGAGACCTGGGCGGTATTGCAGTCCCTCCAGCGGTGTCACATTGACTATAGGTACATCGAAGTGTTGAAGTGTTTGTACAGCAACGCCACCATGTCGATCCGACTACAGGACGAGAGCACGAAACCAATCCCATTGCAGCGGGGCGTGAGACAGGGAGACGTTATTTCTCCGAAACTGTTCACAAACGCATTGGAGGACGTTTTCAAGCTCTTGGACTGGTACGGATTCGGCATCAACATCAATGGCGAATACATCACTCACCTTCGTTTTGCCGATAATATAGTCATTATGGCAGAATCGCTGGAGGACCTCAATACAATGCTCAGCGACCTCAGTAGCGTTTCCCAACAGGTGGGTCTTAAAATGAACATGGACAAGACGAAGATCATGTCTAATGTCCATGTTGCACCCGTACCGGTAGTTGTTGGGAACGTTACACTCGAAGTTGTTGACCACTACGTATACCTAGGACAAACTATCCAGTTAGGTTGGTCCAACTTCAACAAAGAGGTCGCCCGAAGAATCCAACTCGGATGGGCAGCGTTCGGGAAACTACGTGACATCTTCTCATCAGAAATTCCGCAGTGCCTGAAGACAAAGGTTTTTAACCAGTGTGTGTTGCCAGTGATGACATATGGTACTGAGACGTGGTCTTTAACAGCTGGCCTTTTGGAGAAGCTCAGAGTCACACAACGAGCTATGGAGAGAGCTATGCTCGGAGTTTCTTTGCGCGACAGAATCCGGAATGAGGAGATTCGCCGAAGAACCAAGGTCACCGACATAGCTCGTAGAATATGCAAGTTGAAGTGGCAGTGAGCCGGCCACATCGCTCGAAGAACTGATAACCGTTGGGGAAGAAAGGTTCTCGAGTGGCGACCACGAACCGGAAGACGCAGCGTAGGCAGGCCTCCCACTAGGTGGACCGACGACATTGTTCGCGTCGCAGGAAACCGGTGGATGCAAATAGCAAATTGTCGTTCTTTGTGGCGGTCTAAGGGGGAGGCCTTTGTTCAGCAGTGGACGTCTTCCGGCTGGTGATGAAACTCAGTTTCCAACACTTGAAAACTTCCTTAAAAACTACGTCTACTTTCGAAGAGCTAAACTTAGCTAACAATGTAAAATGCTCTCCATATCACAAGCATACTTTAAAAAGATTTCATATAGGTCTAAATATGTCAGTTTTCTTTATTTTGACGCACTGCGCATACACACCCTTATGTGGTGAAAGTGCCTTCAGTCCGGACTAAACGATTTGCCTCTTCGTTTATATTGAGGACAGCTAAGGATTGGAACAGTTTGCCTGCGTCGGTTTTCCCGCCCGATTATAATGTGGGTGTCTTCAAGGCTAGAGTGAATAGGCTTTTAATAAGCTAGTGCGCTTTACCATCTTCGATTGCGTCGCCACTTTCCATCAGGTGGGTCTGCAGTCAAGCACGAGCTTATGTTGAATAAAATAATTGAATAAATTTTCATGACCTCTACGACCCCCCCCCCCCCTCTCGGACCGCCACTGTGTGTAAATCGTACATACTAAAGAATTTATGGTAACCTTCACCAGGGTCTGATGATGGACCAGGAAGGCCAATGGTGCTCACCTGAATGGTCCCGTGCACAAGAAACCTACTACAATCTTTGCACTATAATGAAGGCCTTACACGGTCGCGAGCACAGGGGGGTCCCGGGGGGGTGTGCATTTCTAATACCTATCTGGAACTCTCTTTAGGAGCCGTTGGGTAAAAATGTTGAATAAATGTAATGTAATCTGGTCTACATACCTGATCCATCATCTGCATTCTCCACGTCATCATCAACTTGCTCATTTATTATTTCCTGTTTTATTTTCAGGTCTACGTCACTATCTTGGTCACCATCATCATATGTACTAAATAAGGTTACAATGGGAGTTACAGACAGCGCCGAACCTAATCTCAATCTGTCTATTAGTGTTGCTTTGTCATCTGCCTGTGAACATTATTCTTTATTCAACTTAAGCGACAAGCAGGACACTGGCCTGATGGTAAGCAACACGCCTGCCTATTAAGCCATGCGTTATAAACCTCTTGAGCCCGGTAATCTCACCAGCTACAGTGCCTTTCACATCGGAACACATCAATGTTTCAACATTGCTGCTTGGCTGCGGAATATGCGTCTGTCTGTATCATGGCATGATTTGAGTTAATACTATGAGGTAGGACGTAGGATGATTTTTATCTCGAAATTCAGCACAGTTCCCTTGGGAGGGGGATTAAAGTCAAAATGTTGATTCATTAACGTGAGATCCGATTTTATTCATTATAATATATAAGGAGACACTCATAGACAGTTGTTATCAGTGTGTGGCAATCGATCAGGTTAAGCAACGTTAGGCAAGGTAGATATAACATAGATGGGTGACCCGTTATTGTCATTTGAAACAAGGGCCGCGCATTTCACGATCGCGTCAATAGTGCGGTTTTTATTCCATCATCAGTTTATTTGCCCTTGTAAAGATACAAACGCGCCGTCGGCATAATGTCCTCCTGGCCGATACGACCACAGTGGCCAATCTATCATACCTTAACTATATATGAAAAAATATTTGAATTACATTGGTCACAATTTCTGGCGTGCATTAGTAGGGATATAAAGATCTATTGTTTAATAATATCATTGGCATGAGCGGAGCTGCACTCTTTTACATGTATAAAGAACTTTGAAATGTGTATGTATGTAGGTATACATTACCTCTTCTTCAGTGTCCGCCAGCTGACTCATGATTTCGGTGAAGAGAGTTTCTGCAGTCAGACATTTCAGCATAAACTTCTTGGTGTTTTGCAGTTGTGCGTGGCATAAGTAACACACGGACAGTGGTCTCGTGTCATTTGTCTGAAACTGATTGCAACACATGTGGGGTGTCCGGGTAAGAATAGCACCCACCCATCTCCTCCCGTTGGGTGTCCGCAAGAGGAGACTAAGGGAAAACAACAACGACGGTGACGACGGTATAGGTTTTATTGATACCACGAATAGGGTGTAATATTATAGGAGTGTACACAAAAAAATTATCAAATATATTCAATAGTTTAGGGGCAGGATAACTTTTTCAATTTCATAATATTTACACATGCTGTGAATGCGTAAATAGGTCATTAATAATATAATAATATTCTTTATTATTATTAATTTGCCTTGTACATTTTATGACTTAAACAAACTAGACAATTCACGGTGCTGCGCGCCGGCGGTGAAAAGGACACAAGGTCTACAATACTGTGTATGGCTGTGCATACAGCGTAAGAGGCAAAGAAGACATGCTGTAAAGTACGAAACGTCCCGCACCGCCATAGCACAGAGCCGCGAAATTATAATTATATCATAGTAGAGGCACTGGACCCCAAACTAAGCTAGCGCTTGTATTTTAGGTTTCCAGGTCTCGACACCCAGGTCACAGTAAAATTTATTTATGTATACATACAAGGTTTAATTTAGGTACGCATTGTGTTTTAGTTTACGAATAATATATACTTTCCATTTATCTTTTTTATTTTCTCATTAAATATGTACGACTATACGCTTTTTCAGTAGTTCTTCTGTCTCATGGTAATTTAAAGTTAACAGCCAATCAGTTAGTTTTTTTATACAAACTATTTTACTATCTTTATTTATCGTTAGTATCTTATTTGTGTAATTGTACATCCGTCCACCCCAAAACCCATAGAAACGATGTGCAAAAAAAGTCCTGCAGCCTAAGGTTTCACACACAATATAATCTCTTCTTGACAATGGTTTTAGCGGTATATTTTTAGATAGGTTAAAATTAGATGTGTACTCTTAGCACCGTTTGTAGAATATACAACTGCCGTACCGACACACCTGCTTCTTTGTAAGGTTTGTTCATTGAGGAACACTGGAGAGTACTACTTCTACTAAACGTTGTCACTCATCGACATTCATTCATCACTTAATAGTAAACTCACTCTTTCTCTTTTACTCATGTTATCGAAATAAAAATGGCGTATGTTCAGTTTAGAGATGTTAAGACACTTATCCAGTTTGCATTTGCAGTCTAAAAACTCGAAATTTATTATACCCCAAAGAACCTGTCACGGTGCTCACGGTGACGGAGGTCGCAATCCCGCCACTGTCCTAGCAGCCACCGCCGTACTCGATGGCTAGTCCCCACACTCGAAGCGTCCTGGTGACTCCGAAGCTTTATCGTTATATTAGAGTCCCGGGCTACAACCGATGCCTTTTTTGAAGCGGGGGAAACATTCAAAAGGTCCCCAGGACCCTGTGAGGGTTCCTGCGGAACCCTAAAATAGCTTAGTTAGCAACATATAATAATAATAATATCCTGGGGCAATTCACACACGGTCATCTGATCCCAAACTAGGCAGAGCCTGTATTATGGAAACCAGACAACTGATACTAATACATAATTATATACTTTTAGTATATTTTTTTTGTAAATACATAGTACATAAATAGATAAAACACCCAAACACTTGGTGGGAATCGAACCCACGACCCTTTGGGTAGCAGACAGGGTCACTAACCACTAGACCAACGGGGCCGTCATGTGTTTGTCATTTGTCTCAAGTGGAAGAAAGTTGAGCGCAGGAACACTAAAGGCACGCGTCCATTGGCCCGCGCCGGACGCACCGCACGCACGGCACGCAACGGATTTTAGTTTGCTTTCTATGATTTTACATAGCGCTGCGTCCATTATCCGCGCCAGCATTTTTCGATGCGGGCCGTCAAAATCATAGAAAGCAAACTAAAATCCGTTGCGTGCCGTGCGTGCGGTGCGTCCGGCGCTGGCCAATGGACGCGTACCTTTAGAATCCTAAGGTTACAACGACGTCAATTTTGTTATTGAAACAGCAGTAACAGATAGTTTAAAGTAAACTTTTTATCTGAGCTTGCTATCGGCGATAGAGTATTGGGACCGGCCGTAAGTAATTTCACTACGACTGTTACCAAAGAGGACATTAGATTTACATTTTACTGTTAGTAAAGAGCACGAACCTGTATTATAACTGGACAGCGCGGTCTACTAAAGATCACGAGCCGAATGAGAGGTCCGAAAGTAGTAGTGTATCTCTGTCTAATAGGGTGTCCACGCATTACTATAATAATAATAAATAAATAATAATAATATCTTGGGACAATCCACACACGGTCATCCGATCCCAAACTAGGCAGAGCCTGTACTATGGAAACCAGACAACTGATACGACTAATACTTATATACTTTTTTTTTGTAAATACATACTTAAATAGATAAACAACACCCAGACACTTGGCGGGAATCGAACCCACGACCCATCGGTTAGCAGGCAAGGTGTCTGACCACTAGACCAACGGGCCCGTCAACTATGTGGAAGGATTCTTTTTCTCACTTCTAAGGTCTTTTGGCAGCGGATCGGGTCACAAGGGCGGTGCCACATCGGTGCTCCTGCGTGACCTCCATCAATCTGAATGTTGCGAGGCGCACCGCACGAGACGATTTTTGCATTCAAATCGTAATTTTGGTGACATAATACTAATTATAATTATTATTTGTATTGTTTAATTGGATGGAATTTAATGGAAGTCCGCAGTCATTACATATAAGATCTGCTGTACTTACCACAATTAAGACAATAAATTATTTGAATTTGTGGTACTACCTAGGTATCGTTTTCTTCCGGATATCTGTATTTCATTACACAATTCAGGTTGAGTTAACCAACGTTTGTATGGAAACCATCATCCGAGACGACCGACGCGACGCCATACATAACAATGGTCACCCTACTCTAACAGTACACCGCGACACCGGTTTACTTACTACGACAATGTCGACAATCACACAACAGCTCAGTGCTGCTACCTTCATAATGATAAATTGTTACTAATATTATTGTTATTAAAAGTACTGCATGTTGGTCGTGTGCTAATTTATAATATTACATTTCATCGTCCTAGTAGTATTATATTTCAATGTTTTATTACACGAAAAGCTTATAAGCAAATGTAATCAACTTTGAAGAAATCTACCTAACACTACTAAAAATAATCATATTTTGCTTTGGCAACTTACTTGACAAAGGGGCAGACAAGGACACACATCTACTTTTGAGCTATCTCACTCGGCTCCTTTTTCTACTTCGACTTGTGTCATTGAAAAACAAACCTTAAGAATGTAGCATAAAGTTTAAATTAGTGATATTAATATATTTAAGTGATCTATCCAGTTTTTACGAAGTAAATATAAATTCGTGGTAAAGAGTTACTGCCAAAGAGGATTTAGTTACTACGTACGTAGCTAGTGTCTCTAGTCTCTTCTTGCTAGGCTCCATGGCTTTAGGCTTTACCCAAAGCCGCGTCCCCACCGAGCGCGGGCTCGCGTGGCTATCTTACGAGCCAAATGTGTGCTCGGTGTGGTTGTGGCTCGGGGTTTTTCGGGCGCACGTTGCCTCGTCGATCCATCGGTTGTCGGTAAACAGGACGCGCTCGACGGTGCCTCGGTGTGCGCTGTTCGTCCGGTGTGGACGCTAGTTTTTTGGATCGCGAGCCAGCTTTTACGGAAAATTCCATTAATTGTTCAAGTTTTATTAACATGAACACATGAGCAGTCGATTCGTGTCATATTAAAACGTCTTTTTTAAAACGCAACAGTTTTCTTTTTTGTTTTTTAAACAATTAGCCATTAAGATTGTAGCTGCAACAGATATTATGCAACTATCCATTTCGGATGTTCAAGGCCCGGCCTGGTTGTGAGCCACGCCTCGGGGTTTCCGGGCAAACTACTGATGCTGACTCGCGAGCAGGCCGTCGCGGGAGCCCGTGCACCCGGTTTGAACGCCGCTAATGATAATGGCACGGCATACTGAGTAGTTACTACCAAAGAGAATCTATTTAATACGTACATAAGTTTAGCTAGAAACCCATTAGATTCTTTTTCGGATGAGCCACAAACAAAACTAGACCAATACTAGAAACAACGAGGTTTACGTTACCTACTAATGTCTGTCAAAACTGAAGTAAATACCGAAGATTTGAAAGAAATAATAATGCTCGTTTTGAACAATTTAAAAATTCTAGCTAACCAGGGCGACTTATTATTACGAAAAGTAAGATCAACATGATCAGAAGATATCGTTTGTCTCGAAAATCAGAGTATTGAGTGGTTGTGTGTTCCAAGCAAATGAATTGTTCACAATGTGTTTGGTGCTTAAGCATCACTGAGAGCGCGTGTCGCAATGGAAACACGCGCGCGCCTGGGCTGCCTGCCGCCCCGCCGCGCCTAGCCGCATGTCTTTAATCCTTCCTCCAAGGGCCACACCGCCTAGCTTTGTAATGCGTGCGTGTGTGTGTGTGTGTGTGTGTGTGTGTGTGTGTGTGTGTGCGAATGAAATCCTGTGACGTTGACACTCTTATCAAGTCATGCCAGGTCCCGATATCGCCACTGATTTTAGGGCTGTGTGTAGGCCGTTTAAGTAATCATTATACATGGTGTTACACGATTCTACGATTATTTTACTAATAACTTTGTTTGAAAAAAAACACTTAGATTTTTGGTAAATATTACCAATTATTTTCATTTATATTTATTTTTAAGGATTAGTAGAAGCCGTGTTTTCATTTAAACCTATGCCACCAGCACCTCTCTGTATATACTGCGATTACCAAACCGCCTGCCAAGCATGGGGAATATGGCAACCCCTCCCTTTAGTTTAGCAGTGGATGTGTTTTGGCTTTTTCAGCAGAGAACGTCTTAGCTGCTGATGATGATCATGAAAGAAATTATATTGTTTGAATCTACACAGAGCTTGTTTACACATGAAACACTTCATAAATTTGAGCTTTTTAAAAATGACGATTCAAAAGTGCTAGCCTATTTGAAATAAAGATTTTTGAGTTTGAGTTTGAGATTAAAATGTTTAAGTTTTTAGCCTTTCTGGTGTGATAGAAAGAAACTCACTTTACAATCTAGCTGACATATATCAAATCAAACTTCTTGCTTTAAAACGTCTAACAGTTTTATCCAAAAAAGGGCATGCACATGAAACACTCAGATTCAAGGTGGGAATCGGACCCACAACCTATTGGCATCCTACTGGTTGACGGACCCATTGGTCTAGTGGTTAGTGACCCTGTCTGCTAACCAACAGGTCGTGGGTTCGATTCCCACCAAGTGTCTGGGTGTTTTATCTATATAAGTATGTATTTACATAAAAAAAAGTATATAAGTATTAGTATCAGTTGTCTGGTTTCCATAGTACAGGCTCTGCCTAGTTTGGGATCAGATGACCGTGTGTGAATTGTCCTAGGATATTATTATTATTTTATTATTATTGGCTAGCGGCCAGGGCACTAGATAAACGGGCCCATCAACTATGACCACCCCCCAAAATCGTTGGCTGTGACCGCGCCTGACTGGAACACAGCAATATTTACACACTGCTGCTTGGCAGCAGAATATGTGACACTGGTGTTACGTAGACTGTTTCTTGCACAATGAACGTAGGCACCACCTAGTAGACGATAGTAGTTCAAGGACATTATTAGCATTATAGCCTCTGCAGCGCAGTGGGAAACCGCTTGCTTTGTAAATCGAAGGTTCCAGGTTTGAATCCCGCAGGGAACAATAACTTTGTGTAGTGGTTCCTTATTGGCTAGGACAATGCAGGCCAATCACCCGATTGGCTGTAAAGTAGGATGATCCATGCTTTGGATGGGTAGGTAAACAGTCTGGCCTGCGCTGGACCTCTCCCTGGTTGTGGCGGTCTTCTGTCCCATCGGTTTGTGAGAGTAAAGGAAGAGAGAGTGCACTTGTGTCTACGCAAGCACTTGTGCACTATAATATCTCCCACGTAGATGGCTGATCTTGTGAAAGATTGGCCGCTGTGATTGTATTGGCCAGGACATTATTATTATTATTATAGTAATGTAACTGCACATCGCCCCGCACAGGACACAGCTGACAATGCAAAGGAAATACATGTTAGGAACATGAAACCTCGCATCAGACACCGTGCTGCGAAGGACTAACGACTAAATACTATTTAGGACTAAGGACTACAAGGCAAAGGGAAAAGGCAAATCATGGACTCGATCAACCCTTGTTTGGTAAGATATCTTGCCAAATGTTCTCTGGTAAAAAAAAATATCTTTTTCATAGTGCCCCGCTACGTATCCTCTGACCTTATGTACTTATAATATTATTGCTACTAACACCTAAAAGTGCAATACGGTTATCGATAATTTGTCTATCTTACCGGCATCGCTGTCAGTTTTTCATAAACTATTTCAAGATGTGTATTTATAATTACATGATGAACATCTGCATTCAAGCAAACGCGACACAAAGTTAACTTTTCCATTGTTACTTTCTGTTTCTGGAATACAATAAGTTTGCAAGAAATTAGGCCGATTCTAATTTTTTAACGAAAGGCTTATTTGTATTGATTTGTTTTCTTTCAAATTATTTCCACGATTTGCGATTGGCCTTTTTTTTTCTTTTCTTTTGTTTTTTGTTTGCTTCTGGCTTCACGCGGGTGTATTACGATCACGAAGATATAGGGTCAAAGTGGAGTCCAAACTCCAAATAGTTGATTGAGGCATACGCTATCCCTTACATTGAGGCCGGTTCTCTCTTTCTAAGTGGTCCAATGTGTGGTCCATGTAATAATTTAAATTACCCGAGAAATGGATACCCTAATATAGAAATGCTCTACTTCAACATCAAAAGATTGTTTTCCACCCGAAAACATAAAATACGATGACAATCATGTCTAATAATGTTTTTTTTTGGTATTGTTCTGCGAGTACGATTAGAATAATGCTCTATTGTGTTTTCGCCAATTGTACTCAAATTCAATTTTAAATACCGATTTTAAGGGTTCGTATTTTGTGGCAACACTGGCACTTATTGTCAGCATGAAACTGTCTGTCATATAAATCGATCCAACATTTAAATACCATAATTTCAAGATAAAGTGAATTAAACTAATAAGAATGGTGATAAAATGTGTAGTACTTAGTTGCAAAAATATGTTGTACCCCTTAGATGATACCGAATATCACTCGTAAGTCCGATTTGTTCAATAATGTACCTACCGATGATCCCTTTGGATTATGCACCATATTTTCGATCAGTTCTTCTTTCGATAGGCACATAACACGTTTTCAGTTCGTTTGTTAGTATTGGGTTTAACTTTCTATTAATTTGTAGTTGAATTATCTAATTTAAAATATTTTACATTGTTTTCATAGAGTAACCATGGTAAAGATTTTTTGAAGACTTTCCGTTTTGGGGATTTTTTTACCGCCACTTTATGATAAAAAATATACGATGTAGGTTAGTTCAAAGGATTGATATGGAAAAAATATTGTATGTTCAAGTGTGTATGTAGTTTTAAACATATTATTATAATATATTTATTCTTGTCGCCTCCTAGTCCTGTTGCGTCTAGTAGCCTCCGTGGCGCAGTGGGAAACCGCTTGCTTGCGTACCGGGGGTCGCAGGTTCGAATCCTGCGGGGAGCAACAACTTTGTATATTTGTTCCTTACTGGCTAGGACAATGCAGGCTGGTCATCTGATTGTCTGTAAAGTAAGATGATCCATGCGTCGGATAGGCGGTCCTGGTCGTGTTGATCTTTCGTATCACTAAATTGTGAGAGGTAAAAGGAAGAAAGAGTGCACTTGTGGCTACGCAAGCATTTGTGCACTGGCTGATGGCTGATCTTGCGAAAGATTGGCCGCTGTGGTCGTATCGGCGAGAGTACCTATATCATTCTATAAATATACATATAATCACGCCTCTTTCCCGTAGGGGTAGGCAGAGACCACTTCTTTCCACTTGCTACGATCTTTACATACTTGTTTCGCTTCGTCCACTTTCATTATTCCCTTCATACATGCTCTTCGATTTAGGGTACTCTTGACCTGGCCTTTTTTCAAGACGTCCCTGATTTAGTCTTGAAACGTCCGCCTAAGTCTACCCCTTCCAACACTTTCATTCACACCCGCCTTATACACTATTTTCGTCAATCGTTCCTCATTCATTCTCTCGACATGACCAAACCATCTCAGCATACCTCAATTTTTGTCACAACATCTTCTTTCATACCACAACGTTTCCTTATGTCACTATTTCTTAACCTGTCACTATATCTGTCACTATACATACTGTTTTATTTACCCGTGGTCAATATTAATACATTTTTTATATTCTTGTAGATTTCCTAAAGATATTGAGCGAAGGAATATTATGACTATCCATTCGAAAAGAAATTTTATGAAGCTGCAATGATCTGCAGTTGGTCCAATGGAAACCTAAATTTACTGCAAATGCTTTTTCTATCGTCTAATGTGTGGGTTACAAGCTGTTTTAGTTGTTTGCATATAATGGAAATTGCTATTCAATATCTTGTGATTAATTGGAGATCGTTAAACGTACTGAATAAATGATCTTGTAATACAATTTCTTTTTATCATAACTTCATATGCTTTTATTTTCACAACCATTAACTTATTATTTATGCGTCAGATAGATATGTAAAATGTAGGTCCTGCGCCTGGTCTCTCAACGGTCGTGTTGGTTTTTCGTCCAGTCGTATTTTGAGAGGTAAACGGAAGCAACTAGACATATTTAATCGGTTTAAACTTAAAGCTTAAACAAACCAAGTAAGTCGTATGCGACTAAATTAAGATGATGTCCTGATTTTTCATGAAACATCAAGGTTACCCTCTTAGAACGAGAGATCCGACCTCCATGAAAGGGATAGCGTTGACCTCAGGCATGTATTTGGGAGTGTTGCCTCCACTTTGACCCTATATCTTCGTGATTACGATCACATCATCACACTACAAGCCACAGACTACATCACAGACGTATTAGGGATGCTACGCATCAGACGGTGAACTGCCCTAGAGGAAAAATCACATTACGGATTTGCAGTAATAGAACATGACGTCTGTTTTTTTTTTTAATTTATACGCTCATATCATGTGCTGTGGGCCAGAACTTTTCGCCTAATCTTTAAAAAAAATGGAAGCTAGCCTTTTAAGCCGCTTTACTTTTTATATTCCTATTCCATTTTTCTTTATTATTTCATATTCAGGTTTAAAATAAAATATACATATTAATTTAAATTACTTTTATTATTTATTAAATAAACTATTTTTAAAAAAATAAAAACCGACTTCAAAGTAAATTATCTAAAAAGCATAAAATAACGAAAAACTATTGAAGTCGGTGCTAGCACATCATGTTAACTAACACTAGCACCAGCTGACACCGACTTCAATATATTTTCGTTATTTTATGCTTTTTAGATAATTTACTTTGAAGTCGGTTTTTATTTTTTTAAAAATAGTTTATTTAACACTTTTTAGTGACTTATTTTACCAAAATAGGTATCAGCACTATCACGCAACTCGAACGTCTACGTTACAGTAACTTACTGAAAACATAAAAAGTTTATATCTCTTAAACTACTGGACCGATTTTGATGAAACTTGTACTCTACCCTAAGTTGAAAAATACTCTAACTATTGCAAAAAGAATTTTCAAAATCGGACTTGTAGTTTCTGAGAAATCCGTGGACAAACCTACATTCATACATACATACATACATACCTACATACATACATACATACATACATACATACATACATACACTCATAAAATTTGGTAAATTTGTTTAGAAGCCCACATAGACTAACATTTATTAATATTACGCATTTTTATCAATATTACATACATACGCGTCGAATAGAGAACCTTCTTTTTGAAGCCGGTTAAAAAAAAATACAAAATAAGATTCATACTCTAGTCAGGATGCGACTCTCCGGGTAGTTTTTCCTTCATTCATTTGTTTGATAAGCAGTCTCCATTTATAATAGCGGCTAGTTATTATATATTATTAAAGAATGGGTTAATGTCATTGTCGAGATGTGGCTTGTCACAGCTTTTTAGAGATATGTTTGTTTGTCCGATAAATTGCCATTGTTAACAGCATCAAAGGGACCATCGCAGATGTACAAATTCCAACTGAAACAAAAGAGTGAAATGCTTTAGTATTTTGTATGACACACACAATTACCAAAAACAGAAGAGAAGAGAACCTAGTGCAGAAGTGAATAATTCCGGTTAATTATTATTCTATCTTATTTTTACAGTAATAAGTTTTCAGCAGTTGCAGCTTTATTAGCCTGGCCTAATAGTATGGAACTGTCCTACTACAGCACAAAATGTGCATCAGCTGTAGAGAAGTAAATGATGACAAATTAGGTACAACAATGTATAGATACAAGACAACTGTGTAAAATTTATAAAACTAATGTTATAAATGTTAATTCATATAGTACATGATGTAGTGGATTATAAGTTAAATTAGGTAGCATTAATTAGCATTATTATCATGAAAAGTATGAGAAAATATTCGTAACAAGGTACTTACCATTGTGGTCAGTGTGCATTGTCTAAGGAGTGCATTTGTTGATTTCGTAAGCCAAAAATAACGTAGGATAGGCTTCAACACGAAGACGAGGCCTCACTGGTATGAGGCAATGAACTTTTCGGTGAAGAATATCCTTTCACAGTTCATGTTTATATGTTACAGTCCTGCATAGTACAATCTTGGGGAAAAACATTAAATTGATTGCCGTCCTTACTCCTACAAGCACAATTCACGACGACACAGTTCTTTTAAACGTAATGCAAGTTGTAATCAAGATTTTACACAATCATTAAGTACAAAATTGAAAAAAATTACAATGAACAACGAACTTGGTAAAATCACAATGGCGTCCACATAGCTTTCTGGTTTTCTGTCTTAATAAAATAAAATATCGCGTCTATATTACAGACAACAAAGGAATGAAGTATGAAGGAGGGAGGAGGGAAACTGTCAAAATGGATAGTTACAATCACGAAGATATAGGGTCAAAGTGGAGGCAACACTCCCAAATACATGCCTGAGGTCAACGCTATCCCTTTCATGGAGGTCGGATCTCTCGTTCTAAGAGGGTAACCTTGATGTTTCATGAAAAATCAGGACATCATCTTAATTTAGTCGCATACGACTTACTTGGTTTGTTTAAGCTTTAAGTTTAAACCGATTAAATATGTCTAGTTGCTTCCGTTTACCTCTCAAAATACGACGGGACGAAAAACCGACACGACCGTTGAGAGACCAGGCGCAGGACCTACATTTTACATATCTATCTGACGCATGGAGCATCTTACTTTACAGACAATCAAGTAATAAATAAATAATAAGTTAATGGTTGTGAAAATAAAAGCATATGAAGTTATGATAAAAAGAAATTGTATTACAAGATCATTTATTCAGTACGTTTAACGATCTCCAATTAATCACAAGATATTGAATAGCATTTTCCATTATATGCAAACAACTAAAACAGCTTGTAACCCACACATTAGACGATAGAAAAAGCATTTGCAGTAAATTTAGGTTTCCATTGGACCAACTGCAGATCATTGCAGCTTCATAAAATTTCTTTTCGAATGGATAGTCATAATATTCCTTCGCTCAATATCTTTAGGAAATCTACAAGAATATAAAAAAATGTATTAATATTGACCACGGGTAAATAAAACAGTATGTATAGTGACAGATATAGTGACAGGTTAATAAATAGTGACATAAGGAAACGTTGTGGTATGAAAGAAGATGTTGTGACAAAAATTGAGGTATGCTGAGATGGTTTGGTCATGTCGAGAGAATGAATGAGGAACGATTGACGAAAATAGTGTATAAGGCGGGTGTGAATGAAAGTGTTGGAAGGGGTAGACTTAGGCGGACGTTTCAAGACCAAATCAGGGACGTCTTGAAAAAAGGCCAGGTCAAGAGTACCCTAAATCGAAGAGCATGTATGAAGGGAATAATGAAAGTGGACGAAGCGAAACAAGTATGTAAGGATCGTAGCAAGTGGAAAGAAGTGGTCTCTGCCTACCCCTACGGGAAAGAGGCGTGATTATATGTATATTTATAGAATGATATAGGTACTCTCGCCGATACGACCACAGCGGCCAATCTTTCGCAAGATCAGCCATCAGCCAGTGCACAAATGCTTGCGTAGCCACAAGTGCACTCTTTCTTCCTTTTACCTCTCACAATTTAGTGATACGAAAGATCAACACGACCGGGGAGAGGTCAGGCGCAGGAACGAATTTTATATGCCTATCCTATAAATATATTATAATAATATGTTTAAAACTACATACACACTTGAACATACAATATTTTTTCCATATCAATCCTTTGAACTAAATACCTACATCGTATATTTTTTATCATAAAGTGGCGGTAAAAAAATCCCCAAAACGGAAAGTCTTCAAAAAATCTTTACCATGGTTACTCTATGAAAACAATGTAAAATATTTTAAATTAGATAATTCAACTACAAATTAATAGAAAGTTAAACCCAATACTAACAAACGAACTGAAAACGTGTTATGTGCCTATCGAAAGAAGAACTGATCGAAAATATGGTGCATAATCCAAAGGGATCATCGGTAGGTACATTATTGAACAAATCGGACTTACGAGTGATATTCGGTAT
Organism: Furcula furcula; assembly: GCA_911728495.1. Lineage (NCBI taxonomy): Eukaryota > Metazoa > Arthropoda > Insecta > Lepidoptera > Notodontidae > Furcula > Furcula furcula. The sequence goes on from OU452243.1 coordinate 2,324,247, forward strand.
CATCTAAGGGGTACAACATATTTTTGCAACTAAGTACTACACATTTTATCACCATTCTTATTAGTTTAATTCACTTTATCTTGAAATTATGGTATTTAAATGTTGGATCGATTTAAATGACAGACAGTTTCATGCTGACAATAAGTGCCAGTGTTGCCACAAAATACGAACCCTTAAAATCGGTATTTAAAATTGCATTTGAGTACAATTGGCGAAAACACAATAGAGCATTATTCTAATCGTACTCGCAGAACAATACCAAAAAAAAACATTATTAGACATGATTGTCATCGTATTTTATGTTTTCGGGTGGAAAACAATCTTTTGATGTTGAAGTAGAGCATTTCTATATTAGGGTATCCATTTCTCGGGTAATTTAAATTATTACATGGACCACACATTGGACCACTTAGAAAGAGAGAACCGGCCTCAATGTAAGGGATAGCGTATGCCTCAATCAACTATTTGGAGTTTGGGCTCCACTTTGACCCTATATCTTCGTGGTTACAATATGGTTACCATGAAGATATAGGGTCAAAGTGGAGAAAACACTCCCAAATACATGACTGAGGTCAACGTTATCCCTTTCATTGAGGTCGGAGCTCCCTTTCTAAGAGGGCAACCTTGATGTATCATGAAAAATCCGGACATCTTTTTAACTTCGTCGCATAATACGACTTACTTGGCTTGTTTATGCTATAAGTTTAAACCGATTAAATATGTCTAGTTGCTTAATCAGTCTGATTATGGCTTGGAGCAGTCCAAATACGGAAGAAATGTGAACGAGAAGAACAAACTGTGGTAGATTGGGAAACAGATGATAAATAAGGTCCTCCTTCTGGCCGATACGACCACAGTGGGCGATATTTTGAAAGAGCAGCAGTCTACGCGAACGATATTATAGTGCACAAGTGCTTGCGTAGACACGAGTGCACTCTCTCTCTTCCGTTTACCTCTCAAAATACCACGGGACGAAAAACCGACACGACCGTTGAGAGACCAGGCGCAGGACCAACATTTTACATACCCATCTGACGCATGGAGCATCTTACTTTACAGACAATCAAGTGATAAATAAATAATAAGCTAATGGTTGTGAAAATAAAAGCATATGAAGTTATGATAAAAAAAAATTGTATTACAAGATCATTTATTCAGTACGCTTAACGATTTCCGATCAATCACAAGATATTGATTAGCAATTTCCATTATATGCAATTAACTTGTAACCCACACATTAGACGATAGAAAAAGCATTTGCGGTAAATTTAGGTTTCCATTGGACCAACTGCAGATCATTGCAGCTTCATAATTTTTTTTTCGAATGGGACAATGTATAGTCATATATTCCTTCGCTCAATATCTTTAGGAAATCTACAAAAAAAAATAAAAAATGAATTAATATTGACCAGAGGAAAATAAAACAGCATGTATATTTATGGAATGATATAGGTACTCTCGCCGATACGACCACAGCGGCCATTTTTCGCAAGATCAGCCATTAGCCAGTGCACAAATGCTTGCGTAGACACAATTGCACTCATTCTTCCGTTTACCTCTCACAATTCAGTGATACGGAAGATCAACACGACCGGGGAGAGGTCAGACGCAGGACCGACTTTTTATATGCCTATCCGACGCATGGATCATCTTACTTTACCTTACCTTTACTTTACTTTAATCAGATGACCGGCCTGCATTGTCCTAGCCAGTAAGGAACAAATATACAAAGTTGTTGCTCCCCGCAGGAATTGAACCTGCGACCCCCGGCATGCAAGCAAACGGTTTCCCATTGCGCCACGGAGGCTACTTGACGCGACAGGACTAGGAGGCGACAAGAATAAATATGATTTTAATAATATGTTTAAAACTACATACACACTTGAACATACAATATTTTTTCCATATCAATCCTTTGAACTAAACACCTACATCGTATATTTTTATCATAAAGTGGCGGTAAAAAAAATCCCCAAAACGGAAAGTCTTCAAAAAATCTTTACCATGGTTACTCTATGAAAACAATGTAAAATATTTTAAATTAGGTAATTCAACTACAAATTAATAGAAAGTTAAACCCAATACTAACAAACGAACTGAAAACGTGTTATGTGCCTATCGAAAGAAGAACTGATCGAAAATATGGTGCATAATCCAAAGGGATCATCGGTAGGTACATTAGTGAACAAATCGGACTTACGAGTGATATTCGGTATCATCTAAGGGGTACAACATATTTTTGCAACTAAGTACTACACATTTTATCACCATTCTTATTAGTTTAATTCACTTTATCGTGAAATTATGGTATTTAAATGTTGGATCGATTTAAATGACAGACAGTTTCATGCTGACAATAAGCGCCAGTGTTGCCACAAAATACGAACCCTTAAAATCGGTAATTAAAATTGCATTTGAGTATAATTGGCGAAAACACAATAGAGCATTATTCTAATCGAACTCGCAGAACAGCTATGCAATTCATTAAAGTAACCAATCGTGACTACGCTCGACAGCAAGCTCGATGTCGAATTAGTCTTCATTTCGACGTCGAGCATAAATCCGCATTCTCTATCACATTTCGGCTCGACGACGAACTGGAGGCCGTGCCGTTCGCTGCCGTTATCTAAGGCGAGTTAAGGACTGCTCAAAGTTTTTTTCGGTAAAAATCGGTTTTTATTTTAAACACGATTCTAATGGAAATGCCATCAATAATAAAATTTCTGGATGCAAAAGATGGTTCAATGAACATCATACTTTCAGTTTTAGGCACAGGAATGCACTATACATTGTTTTTTCTTGATATGTATTTGTGTTTGGCAGTATGTGGTCGATACCTTTGCTTGATTTTAATTCAAAAAATCACGCAGGACATTTTGACTGTTATTGTCAATGTCATGTCGCGTTCCAAGTGTCTATCTAGTCTAGGTACAGGGTCTCCAGATTGGGGGTTTTTTCCCATTTTGGGGAAAAATAAAAACTTCGGGGAACTTTTGGCGAAACGAAAACTATGGGGAAAATTTTGGGGAACACATTTTTGCTTGGCGAAAGCTTGTGGAGAAACAAAAGTCTAATTCAGAAAGTTTATATCATTTTAAATCGTTTCATCAAACATATTTCAGAATCACACGTAAAACAATAAAATACTCACGGCTAATGGTCAGAATGGCGGGGGAAGGTGTGTTTTTGATGGATAGAGATCTTATTTTAATAATCTCCGCTATAGTTTCATCTCATACTAGTAGTATAGATATGTGAATTTTGGTTCCTCTTGTCCCTCTGGAACAGTTTAATCATTCTTTTCCAAAGAGTAGCCTCTAACGTACAAGTTCCCATCTATCTCTATATGACAAAAAATCAGCCAAATACGTGAAAGCGTAACAAATAAACTAAGAAACTAACTCGTTTTTAGTTTTATAAAATTATTAGGTATAGCTAAGGAAGGATTAGATACGAAATTAATTTGGGGAAAATTGTATAAAAATGTATCTTTTTGGGGAAAAATAAAACCTGATTTGGGGAAATTTCACATGCAGGACCTGGATACCCTGTCTAGGTAACTGTTGTATATCGATGTGTTTACATTTAATTTTTTGGGAAAACGGATATGGTTATAGTCAATCGATAAAATTAGCAATAAGTTGACTTTTTTCTTAAAATGTGAAGTGAACGAGTTGAAACGTTAGAAAAGCATAAGGTTCTCGCGACTGGACTTGCTCGTACTCCTCATACCACACACCGTACTCAAGGAAAAATGAATCCTGAATACTACTAATACTATGATTGCATCAAAACCTTAGTCACAGACTAAAAGTTAACAACGATGAGCTAAGGTCAGTTGTGTTTTGATAATTCTTTATCTTTTACTGTAGGTATAATTTACCACTGAACTAAACTAATACAATTTATTTATTTTAGTACAGGGAAGATAAGAAGGATGTCCTTGTCAACTTCATTGAGATATATTCATATATTGATGGCGGTTGCAGTGGAGGAAATCCATTTGAGAGACAGCTGTAAAGGAACACAGGACGGCGACTATTGCATCGTAGTGCCCCAGCTCAGAAATTTATAAATGGCTAGTTTGACTGAAAGCTATTGGAAGAATTCAGTGTAGCGATAGAACTGATGCATGCCTAAATTTTGGTGAGCATGGCTCAAAGTTTCGATCACACCAGCCTGGATTTCTTACAACATAGCAGGTTTTGCGGGCTCTGGAAGTCGATATAAGAAATAATCTTAGAATGACATCAACTGTAACATGCTGTGTTTAGGTGCTATCAATATCACAATAAATGTATGAACACAGGTGTAATGATGAAAGAAAATGAATTATTGACTTTTATCTTCTAAAGAAAAACAGGGGTTTACATAGATAGTTCTAATCTAAGTATTTGTCTACTAACTGTGTAATATTTTTAATAAATGTTTTATTGTAAATAATAATTGTTTGTTTGTTAATTCTAATCTAAGTAGTTTTTTGTATGTAGGTGTAATCTGTGGAATTAATGAATTCTACAATCCTAAACTTTGCCCTCCATAGGTAAGATTTTTTCCTGCGGTTTCACCTGTTATATATTTTTTTTAATATTATTTTTGTAAAGAAACAAATTTTACCAGTTTATGTAACTATTGTTTGTTTGTTTCCAAATAAGGTATGAAGTTCTTTTTTAAATATTTTATTTGTTGAAAAAACAATACATAATTAATATTAAATATTTTATTAAATTAATTCTTTCTTATTACAATGAAACCGGCTATCACCCACTCTCCTGTATTTTGTAGAAACTTCGTGAATTCCTTTTTACAATATTAGCCTTGCATTTACAACATGAATAACTTGTGTGAGAGGACTGCGATATATAGGTAGTAATCCACATTTGTGGCCACTAGCATCTTGTAAGTTCCTCGTTCCATTAGCCTGAGATGATACTTATATAGAATCTGAAAACAGTAATTATTTTAATAACATAAATCAACTCAAACAAGTTATTTAGGTACTTTTGCATTTAATAAGTAAGTATTCACTGGCATTGTATTGTTTATTTATATTAGATAGGTTATGCACAATATTTTGAATAACATATCTAATACAAATAAACAATTGGGTCAGCTAGTTGAAGACACCGAGGTTTAACCCACGGCACGTCCCAGGGAAACGAAACAACAGGGAAACGGAACAAAGAAATAGATAGGTACACAGTACAGCAGGTATATATAGGAGTTAGAAAAATATAAATTAGTTACGAGACAAGTTAGTTACTTATATGAAAACGAATTGAGAGATTCAAATAGATACCCTTTTTCTTCTTTCCTTCAATTTATTAGTTAATGCACTAGTCATCTTCTATGTCGAGGTAGATAATTATGTTTTCTAAGTTTTCTGTATGTTTTACTTTGGTGTGCAAATAAAGAGTATTCTATTCTATGTTGAAATATTAGTAAATCTTCAAAAAGCCTTTAATTGAATTATGTAATTCACGAACTTGACGACGCTTAAGGAAATCATCAGATTTTTTGGCTCTTAGTAAATCTACGATGCACAACACACGTACAGCTACTTTAACACTATTCTAAACACAAAAACAATAAATATCCACGTATAATAATACAATTCAAAAACTTTTAAAGCAGCGGTGGCAATTCGTTCACAAATTCGCCTACAAAAAGCTGCAAAATACAAGCTTTCTATTTTGACAAGTTATGTCGAGGCTATGGGCGAAGTCGAGGGCAAGACGATTGACAAATTTTGCTTAACGAATACGATTTTCACCTACGAACAATCAAATTATTCGACCGCAAGTAGTTCCACCAAAACGCCGTTAATTCTCGTGGCGCTAGTGCTGCGTAAGCAAAGTTAGTGAATGCGAAAACGCAATTCGCCGGTGCCGCGGCGTTGAACTCGAGGTTATTTTGCTTAGCGCATAACACTACAGTACCAATAATTTTTTTATTAGACATGATTGTCATCGTATTTTAAGTTTTCGGGTGGAAAACATTCTTTTGATGTGTAAGTAAAGCATTTCTATATTAGGGTATCCATTTCTCGGGTAATTTCAATTATAACATGGACCACACATCGGACCTCAATGAAAGGGATAGCGTATGCCTCAATCAAGTATTTGGAGTTTGGGCTCCATTGTTGACCTACTTGCTTCATGATGGTTACTATTGCGAGGAATGGATGGAAGTACCGAGATTTATAGCCGTGGACTACATCCTCTTTGGCGACAGACGTATTAGGGATGCTACGCATCTACAAGCCAATGAGTATATAATCACTACGACTACAAGCTACAAGATTACGATTTAGCCAATGTTAGTTTTTTTTTTGCATGTGTTGACAGTTTAAAACGAAGGAACCAAAATTATAGGAAAAGGTAATGAGAAAAATCGGAATTTTGTACAAAGGAAAGATCAGGAAGATATATATGATAAATAAATGTCTATACATAATCACAACTATATACAAAACAAAATTATTTATGCTAATTTGAATCTATTGCATTATACTAAAATATTTACATAATTTGTACATAATAAAGAAGTGATAGATGTAGGAAAAGGGATTGCAAGTTGCAAGACTTGCAAGAGATATTAGAGAATTAAAAAAGGAGGCACGGTTGTAGTTCGGACAAGAAAAAAAAATATGATTTAAATCACCCAATTCCGCCCCACAGTCACAGTGAGGGCTATTTATAAGATTATGAATAAAAACGTTTATTTGTGACACATACAAGACAGAAACACAAAACACTCTAGAGCAAAATTATTGTGCCACAAAAAGGTCCCAACTCAGCATATTGCTGGTCGCGAACAACCAGCGCTGGTCTTCCGTTGGGACCTCCTTGGTGACGTCACGAGATAAACAAAAAACAAAAAAACAAAAAGCAAATAATAAAAAAAAAGAAAAACCCATATCACCCAATCAAAAAGAAAAATAAAGATAACAAGATAAAACGAGAACCAACCGAAGAAAAAAGTAAATATAAATGATGTGGCAAAAACATTCCATACGCTTAAACATGTTCACAGTATCGGCCGCAAACCAAATCCTCGAATAACTTAGTTTAAAATTAGGTATAATATGGCACAGTTTATTTGACATATGCATTATAGAGTACATAATCAATAAATAGTTATAATCCTCGTTGACAGCAATTGATGTGGCATGATTATCTATCATTACATAGTATTAAATAATGTTGCTTTCCGTTGATGTGGCATGATTATCTATCATTACATGGTATTAAATAATGTTGCTTTCCGCGTTTGTCTGTCTGTATATCCGCTTACTCCTCCTAAACTACGCAACGGATCTTTATACGGGTTTCATCGTCAGTAAGTTAATATCTCACAAAAGGTTTAGGTAAGTATTATACCAGTGACTCACCCGAGCAAAAGCCCGGGTGGGTCACTGGTATAACATAAAACATAAATTCCCATTTCCTTCGGTCACGCCATAGCATAATTTTAGAAATTTGCGAGATACTCAGAAAATTACGTAGGCGGAGCAGCGCGGGACAGTATTTCGTATATTAAGTCTGAAAAGATGAGCTGGAGCACATGTGTGTCCCAGTCTGATACGGATGATGATGGTGGTAGAGATTTTGCTATATTTAAATTGGAAGAACCAAGGCTTCACTGGAATGGAATTCTGGATTTGGTGGTAATGTTTACCTTTATATTTACAAGTGTCTGACCAAAGTTGATTCCATGAGTCTAATAGTTAAAACTTTGTTATTGTTATCAAATCATGGGAGTAATTTTTGAAAGGGACTATATCACCAGAATAGCAAGCCTCTTAGCCAGACCATCTGCTTTTTAACCGGCTTCAAAAAGAAGGTTCTCTATTCGACGCGTATGTATGTAATATTGATAAAAATGCGTAATATTAATATATGTTACTCTATGTGGGCTTCTAAACAAATATACCAAATTTTATGAGTGTACGTATGTATGTATGTATGTATGTATGTAGGTTTGTCCACCGATTTCTCAGAAACTACAAGTCCGATTTCGAAAATTCTTTTTGCAATAGTTAGAGCATTGTTCAACTTAGGGTAGAGTACAAGTTTCATCAAAATCGGTTTAGTAGTTTAAGAGATATGAACTTTTTATGTTTTCAGTAAGTTACTGCAACGTAGACGTTCGAGTTGCGTGATAGTGCTGATACCTATATTGGTAAAATAAGTCACTAAAAAGTGTTAAATAAACTATTTTATAAAAAATAAAAACCGACTTCAAAGTAAATTATCTAAAAAGCATAAAATAACGAAAATATATTGAAGTCGGTGTCAGCTGGTGATAGTGTTAGTTAACATGATTAGCTAGCACCGACTTCAATATATTTTCGTTATTTTATGCTTTTTAGATAATTTACTTTGAAGTCGGTTTTTATTTTTTATAAAATAGTTTATTCAATTTCATTTATACCACTGTGTCCTGGAATCTACTCAAGAACCACTGATAAATGCCTTGTTTTACATTTATATAATAAATTACGGATATCATACACTATGGGGAAATGAATTTTTAACCTATAAGGAAATCTTGAAAGTGCTTGTAGTGCACTCAAAGAGTCCGTAAAAATGGTTATATTACTTAGATTGAAAATATTTGTGTACTCCAAAGCCTTAAAAATACCAAAACATTCACCTGAGAAGACTGACGCTTCTGAAGGTAACTTAACTTTCTGTACTATATTATATTGTGGATGATAAACACCTACACCTACATAGCTGTTAGGGGTTTGTTTCGCACCATACGTAAAAATATGATGCCAACCAGGCCAAGTTTTATCGAGTACTTCTGTAAATTCAATATTGTGATCACTCTTGTTTTTCGTTAAAAGTAAGTGGCAATTTATTTCAGGAGAAAGAATTAGTGATTGAAAATTGTTTTTAAATAATGGCAGAAGAGGAAAATTATGAAACGGAGCGGTATTTCCTTAAACTCTTTACCAAACAGGGATGAGATTTGTTTTTCCAGTAAGATGTAGGTATGGATTCATTTAATTGGTTTAAATTATTTAAAATGGGATGGTTAGAAAATTGTGAGCATCGAAATAAAAAACCTATCAGCTAAATGTTGCCGACGTAGGTTTAATGGAGGATCAACACATTCAGCTTGCAAAGCATTTACGGGACTAGAAGCCATAGCACCAGTCACAATTCTCAAAGATTTAGATTGTATTAAATTTAATTTGTTAAGACCCGCTACATTGCAAGTTTCTAGTAAAAAAGTACCATACATAATCCAGAATATTCCTTATCATAACAATATAAACTAATTTTAAAGAGTAGGGGTGTGCACCCCTCCGCACGCCTGATAGACATCTCAACATATTGATTAAGCGTTCACATTTGACCACAAGGTGATCAACATGAGGTATACCTGATAGCTTTGAATCTAAAATGACTCCTAGAAATTTGACTTGACTTTTTAACGGCATTATAGAATTATTGTAGTAAACACATACAGGTGGTGGGTTGAGATAATTCCAGACCATTGATGTTAAGCCATTCCTTCAGCAAGCTCAAAGTTGAATTTAACTTGTGGGACACACTGTTTACTGAACTATCGCTAACATATATTAACAGATCATCTGCATATTGTAGAACATTCACTGATGTAGAATCGGTCTGTAATGAATAGGTTGGCTCTAGATCGTATGTGTAAATGTTGTACAATATCGGGCTAAGTACTGATCCTTGAGGCAGACCATTGTAAATTGTCCTGGACGTGGTTATACCGTCATCAAGTGTCAACTGAATATATCTCTCAGATAAAATATTTATGATAAAATTAACAAATATATGTGGAACATTTAACTGTTGTAATTTTGTTTTTAATATTGATATTACCACATTATCGTAAGCAGACGTAATGTCTAAAAATGGCGCTAATACACATTTATTCTGAGTTAATGCTATACGAATATCTTTTGTAAGTACTGCAATACTGTCTATAGTACCTTTTCCTTTTCGGTATCCGTACTGATTAGGTGAAAGTTTATTTGCGTTTTCGATAAACCACTCCACACGATTCTTTATTAAATGTTCTGCCACTTTTAATAGAACTGAAGATAAGGCTATTGGTCGATAAGAACATCTGAGGAAGGTTTATTGGGTTTAAGGAAGGGAATTATTGCTTGAGTTCTCCATGAATCCGGTATATTACCAGAACTCATGACTGAATTAATTATGTCCAGATAATATGATAGAGTAACATCATTAAGGTTAGCCAAAAAATAATAAGATTCCATCTACCCCAGGGGCAGAGTCTTTCACACATGACAAAACGCCTTTTAATTCTGCAAGCGAAAACGGCGAATGAAGATCTTTCTCACAGGAAGAAAGACGACATTCATTTGTAGGTAGGGTGAAACCTTGTCATGGAATTCTTTAACGCTAGCAGGGGCAATATGGTCTAGAAAAGATTCAGATAACGTAGGGGGTAGAATAGAAGTGGGAGGGTTAATTACACCACATTTAAATCTTTTAATATTTTGCCATACTGTGGAAGGAGGACTTGAAGGAGAAATTGATGAACATCAGACTTTTTTTACCTTAATAGATTTTTGGTATTGGCCATGACTTCAGTGAGGATTTCAAAATTTTCCGTAGTCATAGCTTCACAGTACACTTTCTCAGCTTCTTTCCTTGCTTTTACTGCATTTGAACATTCATCGTCCCACCATGATGGTGAAGGAATGGAACCTACCGGTTTTTTTGTTGGGAAAACTTTATCAGCTACATTTATTAGGGTGTCAGTAAACATCTGTGCACATGAATTTTCATTGCCACTAATATTTGGTGGTAACTGGGAAATATTATCTTCTACTTTATGTTTATAATTATCCCAATCAGCATTTCTTAATTTATATGTCATTCGCGGTTTCTTAATATGTTTTATAGATTTAGAAGAAGGAAAAGATATAACTATTGGAAAGTGATCACTACCAAAAGAAGAAGATAATACTTCCCATGATAGAGAAGAAGCAAGGTCTGGAGAACAAATAGACAAGTCGACTGCACTAACATTTTCATTCGGATTAGTTCTTCGAGTGGGGGACCGGTATTAAATAGGCATAAATTAAATGTATCTAAGATCTCCAACAGGGCGTCACCATAACTATTGGAAACTGAACTACCCCATATTTGATGGTGGCAGTTAAAGTCTCCTACAATTATAGATGGTTTAGGTAAAACTCTTAGAATATCTCTTAATTCTTTAAAACTATCTACAGACGGGTGAGAAATATATACATTTAGTATGTACAAATTATTTACACAAGCGGAAACTACACTAATATCATCTCTGTGAGATGGAAGAGGGAAGGAAGAAAATGTACAAGAATTTTTTACAAGAATGGCAACACCGCCATATCCATCCTCCCTGAGACAAGAAAAACCTGGAATCCTAAAATTGGATTCTGATTTTAACCATATTTCAGAAAGACATAAAACAGAAGGATTATGTTTATTAATTATATAAATTATGTCACTTTTTTTACTGACTGCGCTTCGGCAGTTCCACTGAAGTATTGTTTGGAGTTGTTGATCCATTTAGGGAAGAGGTGTTTAAAACAGAGTCGATGACTGTGGCAACGTTGGACGGTGGAATTAAACTAAACTGTGAAAGTGCATTTATTAACGCTATGATAATATCTGGTAATGACTGTTGTATCTTAACATCTTGGGAATCAGGTCCTCCTCAACAGTACATGTAGCCCCAGAATGGCCCTGACCACATCTTGGCTTAGAACGGCATTGTGTTTTGGTGTGTCCATAGCGACAGCAATTATAGCACTGTATTGTTGGAAAAGTATACAACTCTACTGGAAGAGCATTATAACACATAAATATGCGTTTTGGTAAAACTTGTCCATCGAACATTAAAATAACAGTCTGTGTAGGTTTCCATACAGGATTACCATCCACAATGACTTTATAATTTATTCGTCTTACTTTTAGGATTTCCCCGCAGCCCATGGGCACAATGATATTTTGCTTGACTTCATCAATAGTCCAGTCAGCTGGAACTCCACTAATTAAACCCATTCGAGTTACATTAAAAGATGGAATAAATGCTTTAAATTTATTTGAGGCAATGCTCTCATGAGAAAAAAAATCATTAGCATTGATATAGTGTTCTAAAGCCAGTGAAACCCTGTTTCTACCAATTTTCTTCACGGTACCACCCCTGGAGGCCCGGCGCTGTTACGCGCATATATCATGTTTTTGTTTATATCTTATCGCGCGCCGCGATCTCAAGTTTCAAACCACTTACGAATGTTATGTAATTTGAACCACTTATCCGATTTGTGTTCTGTAAACTGTGTTCTATTTATAAAACTATTAGCTACGTACTATACCCTTTGTTTGAGTTATAAATATCGATTTTTTAAAGTAAAAGGTCAAAATTGATGAATTTTTGGCAATGTTGATTTTACCTATTTTTGATCTCGATTTTGAGGATAGAATATTGACCCAGGCACTAATAAAGATCCATTCTTTGCATCCAAACTCCTTTTCATACAGGTTTTAAACAAAACACTACCAAAAAAAAAACAATGAACTCAAAATTTTTTACAACTGCCGTCATCGCGCGTCATGACGTCATATTATGAAAAAAATTCCTTTGTTAGATTGGATTTTATGGCTTTAACTTTGAGTTATTATCGTTACGATGTAACTACGATGTATTTACAACAACTACATTACAAGTAATACCGAAAATATTCCAAAAGTAAACAAACAAACAAAGTATCACCCGGGTCAGATTTCAGTTCGAAAATATCCACTTTTTTGATAAAATACGGACTATCTAACATCTACACTGGTTTATTATTACGTTATAACAATAAACATACCTAATTATAATCACTTTACCTGAAATAAATACTGTTTACATTAAAAAAATAAACATTCACTGACCGCCAAATAAACATTCACTGACAGGTACCGCCCACTTTTTTCTTTTTTTTGCCAGCTGAATTCATGAATTAAAAAGTGACAATGACAAGTGACTGATGGCTTTATAAAATCGGAGACACAGTCCTTTAAGCATAGATCTCAGAGTAACCAAACATGGAGACAGTTAAACCGGTAAAAAACCGGTATCAAAACGTGTCCGCACCCTTGGTGCATATAGCACCAACGGTCTCTGACGGAATAGCGAGTTTGCGTTATAATGATGCGGAGCGCACCAACGAGCCTCCAGGGGTTAATAATTTTTTGAAATGATTTGCCAAAAGTCAAGGGATGTAGAATAGTACCATCATTATCTGAGCTTTGTATTTTCTGAACATGTACTATGAATGGTGAGGAATCTGTGGATGAGTATAATTTTCGACCTACTGAAGGCGGAGGTGAGGATTCCCAACCCCGGTGACCTCTGAGGCTTTAGAGGAAGTGACAACAGTTCCTTCTGAAGTCCCGGAAGGCATCACTGGGTTGGAATGGAATTCATGAATTGCATTTTTATTAGTATCGTGTTCAGTGCAGTTGCAGTCCGATATTGACTTTATAGTATCATTGGTAATGTGCTTCCTCTTTTTTTTATTACAGTGCTTACACACTTTAGTAAATCTGCTGCGCTTTAATTTTCTAGCTTGACTATGAGTGGAACCGTCTGTTTCCATGCCGGATTCATTAGAAATAGTTACATAATAAGACGCCGGGGAGGGGGGGGGGGGAGGCGTGCCCCCCGGGACCGGAGGCTCCATTAAAGACTAATAGAAATTAAAAAACTTACCACTAATATGAAGAAATATATACTCTAATCCTAATCTATAATCAAAGTAAATAAAATATTATATACAATACCCTACTGATCGTCTTATTTATAATAAAAAATATTTTTCCAAAATACACACATCAAAAGTGTCTAGGGATCAACATATATTTTTGCAATAACTTTTCTCCTGATTGATATTAATTAAAATTTTCTTTAAGGATTCATCAAATAAAGTGTTTTCGTTTGTCACAGTAACGATAAACCAAGTCACCTTTGCATTAATAAAGAAATTTGCCATTTTCCTAATAAAGGGATTTTTGACATTTGAACCACTAACACAAAAGTTCGAAAAAAAGACTGAAATAACAGTTTTCTTTAAAATTTTATTGGGTAACTTAAACAATTAATAATCCGTGTTTCTACCGCGAACACTAACAACACAAGAACATCGGTTTGGCATACTCAAAATGAGTTCATCCAAATCACGCTGTGGAATGGCCGCCCATGTTCGTTGCAACAACAAAAAAAGGTCTTCTTGCGACTGGATACCCTCCATATTCGGCAGAGCTCTTCTCTGTAGCATATCCCATGCATGCTCAATCGGGTTCAAGTCTGGCGACTGAGCAGGCCAGGGCAGGACATTGATGTTAGCTGCGGCGAGAGTCTGTCTTACAACTCTTGCGGTGTGCGGTCGTGCATTATCATGCATTAACTGAAATAAGGGACCGATTTGCACTTGCATGAAGTGAACCTTCATTCCCGAAGACCGCTACGGGTACCACCTATAGCAATGCACAATCGTAGGATTCGATATCAATGGGCTCTTGAACACAGAAATTGGGCAGAAGAACAATGGCGTTTCGTGTGCTTTTCTGATGAGTCTCGTTTTGGTATGAGACCGGATACAAGACGTATACGACACTGGAGAACCCCTGGACGCCAACAGCGATTAAAATCCTGCCAGGAAGTCCATCCTTATAGTGGTGGAACCATCATGGTATGGGCGGGTATTTGGATCGGCGGAAGAACTGAGTTGATTTGGATCAGAGGCAACCTCAACGCTCAAATTTATGCTGAGACGATTGTATCTGACGTCATCGTTCCTCTACAAGTGCAAATCGGTCCCTTATTTCAGTTAATGCATGATAATGCACGACCGCACACCGCAAGAGTTGTAAGACAGACTCTCGCCGCAGCTAACATCAATGTCCTGCCCTGGCCTGCTCAGTCGCCAGACTTGAACCCGATTGAGCATGCATGGGATATGCTACAGAGAAGAGCTCTGCCGAATATGGAGGGTATCCAGTCGCAAGAAGACCTTTTTTTGTTGTTGCAACGAACATGGGCGGCCATTCCACAGCGTGATTTGGATGAACTCATTTTGAGTATGCCAAACCGATGTTCTTGTGTTGTTAGTGTTCGCGGTAGAAACACGGATTATTAATTGTTTAAGTTACCCAATAAAATTTTAAAGAAAACTGTTATTTCAGTCTTTTTTTCGAACTTTTGTGTTAGTGGTTCAAATGTCAAAAATCCCTTTATTAGGAAAATGGCAAATTTCTTTATTAATGCAAAGGTGACTTGGTTTATCGTTACTGTGACAAACGAAAACACTTTATTTGATGAATCCTTAAAGAAAATTTTAATTAATATCAATCAGGAGAAAAGTTATTGCAAAAATATATGTTGATCCCTAGACACTTTTGATGTGTGTATTATCAAAAAATCGCGCCAAATCAGTTCAAGAGTTCCCGCGCTTTTTTCTAAACAACAACAAAAATGTTTTATGTGGGCTTTTTTAAGGGACTTAAGTTTAGGGGCCAAATTTTCAAATGATTGCAACACCTTGCTTTACTCTATGGTTTAATTAAAAAATAAATCTCAGAGTAAGAAACCTTGGAGGAAGGAATAAAATCTGTGTAAGAAACCAATAGAGAGCTGGACGGAAAAGCGCGGGAAACGTTGAAAAGTGTAGGCGCGTTTTTTAAACAGAATTTTTATAATTAATTTTATTCTTGTAATATAGATCAGTTAGGTATTGTATAATAGTATTTAATCATTTAGTATATATGTTACAATAGTTAGTGTGTATATATCTTCAGTTTAGTGGTAAGTTTTATTCCTTATATTTATTGTCCCTTTCCATGGAGCCTCCTGACCCGGGGGGGCACGGCGTCATGCTTTATCACCATTTCAAATGAATCTGAGATGGATACTGATTGTTCAACTCGTAGCCGTGACATTTCTTCTCGAAAATTAAAACGCAGTCGGTTAAATAAAATCTGCAAGCATTGCAACAAAAAGAAAAGTACCAGTTCTGAAATTACAAATAGTTCTGATTGTATTTGCATTGACCAGGAATTAAATAAAAATACTACTGTTAGTGAACAACCAGTTGTCTATAGCACTACTTTGCCTTCTGAGACTTCACGGGGAACTATTAATACTTCCCTGAAAGCCTCAGAGATACCTACCATTCCGCCACCAGTATCCTCAGAGTCCACGTTCAATGTTGGCAGAACTTCATATGAAAGTACAGATCTCGCTCCATATGTTGTTCACGTGATTAAGACATTGATGCCCGAAAATACCAGCTTTCACCCGGTTTCATTTGGTAAATTATTAAAAAAATATAATTTTTCAAATATAGTTAATGGGAGTGTTAAAAAATCGGTAGAAATAAAATAACATTATCTTTTTCACATTTTATTGACGCCAACAATTTTATTTCTGATTCGCGCCTAGCCTCAGACAATCTTAAAGCTTTCATTCCTACATCAAATGTTACACGCATGGGTCTCGTTCGTGGTGTCCCAACGGACATGTCTGATGATGAAATTGTTTCCAACATTTCTCTTCCAGTCGGTTGTGGTAAAATTGTAAAAACTAGGCGTCTTAACTACAAAGTTCCGGTAACAGGAGACATACCAAAATGGAATCCATCTCAAACTGTTGTGCTCACCTTTGATGGACAGGTCTTACCCAAAAAAGTATACTTGTGCTACACTGCACTGCCTGTAGACTTATATATTTATCCTACTATACAATGCTACAAATGCTGTAGATACGGTCATACACAGTCAAAATGTAGGTCGCGTCCTCGGTGTTACAAGTGTGGTCAAGAACACACAGGATCCTCTTGTTGAGGACACATTGATGACGAAGATGCTGTTTGTTGTATATGTTCAGGCTATCACTCTGCAATAAATAAAATATGTCCCGAATATAATAGACAGTTAAACATTAAGAAATCAATGGCGCACAGTTGCATTTCTTGCGTGGAGGCATCGAAACTTCATGCCTCAGTCCAAAGACCATATTCGGATACTTTAAAAACTAGGTCAGACGTTAATAATTCTAATTCTTCTCCAAGTCAGCTACCATCTAGTAGTGTGTCATATAAAAAAACAGTATTTCTTAAACCTCGTCCACCTCCTAAAGTTTCTAAAGGGTATGACAGGGCTTCACATAACGAGCTAGTGAAAGATTATAGTGATTTACCATCGTCTTCTAATGGCCAGGCTATAAGCAGTAAAGAAAAGGATAATTCGCAAGTGTCAGTTGCAGATATTATTGCAGCTTTGATACAGCTGCTATCTGGAAATAAACATAATTTGAACATTGATTTACCGTCCAGCGTTGCCCCAATACTACACTACAGCCCACGGTTAAAATATAATCTATGTAATGCAGATTGGGATACATTCAAGCAGTTAGTTGAACAGAAGGTCGCTACACTACCAGACATCACTCAAGGAAATGAGATAGATTGCTCTAATTCTCTTGTTCATGCCATAGTAGAGATTGCAAATTCCGTATTTCCGATTAGAAATGGTGCATCTGGTAAAATACCATCTCCGCCTTGGTGGGACCATGAATGTACACTAGCTGTCAAAGAGAGAAGGGAGGCAGAAAAACGTTATCGAAGCTGTATGACATCTGAAAATTTTGAGTTATATTTGAGTTATATTTATATTTTGAGTTATATATATATATAGTTGCTCGTAAGACTCGTATATTATTACGGAAGAAAAAGTTTGATGGTTGGAGGCAATTCTGCGCTTCGATTTCTCCCAACGTGAAGGTTTCGCTTGTATGGAAGCATATTAAAAGATTTAGATCTGCCTTTAAAGAACCATTTAAATCTATGCCGCGTGAGTTAGCTGAAAGCTTTATGGACCATTTAGCGCCTCCATCAGTTCCTGATGCTAATGCTATCTGCCCTCTTGTTTTTCCTCCTTCCATTTCTAAGACAGCTCTTAATTCGCCATTTACACTACATGAGATGAAGGGTGTATTATCTTCTGTGAAAGATTCTGCTCCAGGTGAAGATGGTGTGCCATATTCTTTCTTGTCGAATTTAAGTGACAATATGCTGTCCTATTTTCTTGACCTCATAAACTCAATTATGTATTCTGGTAACATTCCTGATTCTTGGAAAACACAATCCATTATTCCAATATTAAAGCCTACTAAACCTTCTCGCGTAGCTACCTCCTATAGGCCAATTGCATTATCTTCAGTTTTTGTCAAACTATCTGAACATTTAGTGAAAAATCGTCTTGAGTGGTTCATAGAAAGTAACCAATTGTTAGCTAAGAGTCAATATGGATTTAGAAAGGGTAAAAGTACTTATGATAATCTAGGTATCTTTATACCCGATATTCGTATTTCCTTTTCTAATAATGAATCTGTGCTTGCTGCCTTCCTTGATATAAGCTCTGCATATGATAATGTGTTACTTTCAGTCCTGAAAAAGAAATTAATAACATTAGGGGTACCCATATTACTAACAAATTTTATTGTTAATATATTATCTGAAAGGATTATTATTTTATCTCTGGATGACAACACTAAGCTAACACGTTTAGTCTGGAAGGGCTTGCCACAAGGATCTGTACTTAGTCCAATATTGTATAACATCTTCACTTATGGTCTAGAGGCTACCCTTGGTAGTTCAGTAAAGGTATTGCAGTATGCAGATGATTTATTAATATTATTAGGAATTATAGTTATCGTCAAATAAATTGTGGGTAGGAAGGATAGCCGAACGCGTATATAAGTCACTGCTCTAGCGGCACCGTGGTCATTCGATCTCATACAGTGCGGAAGTCTTAGTGAAGTAGCTGCGTCTTAGTGATTACAATGTATTCCTGTTACAGGAGTGTGGTAATAATACTTCAGAGGTATGTTCAGTTCTTGTTATACTAAGGTGGTCCAGAGACAATGGTTTCTGGACAGCTTCTCTTTTTTTTTTAAGTAATCCTACCTAGGATTGCTAATATCAGAAGTGGGATTGGATTCTGCCCTATCCTTTTCGCTTTCTGATGCATTTTGTTATATTCGTTTCCATTATTTTCACGTATTGTTTTTCACGAAAAAAAAAATACATATGCGGGTAGTTCGTGTTTCGAAAAAAATATTAATGATGCCCACGGTACGGTCATGTTGGAACACGAATAGGATAAGGATTATTACGATCGATCGTTAGATCAATCGATCATATGTAATACTTCAGTTTACAGTTGTAATAGTACTGTTGGTAGTCCAGTAGTACAGTAGACATACACGATGGTTGAACGATCGAGTCAGTGAATCCATTTAGTGAGTTCGTTCATAGAAGTACCAAAGGACAGGCAAAGTCTAGTGTTACGGCTAGATTAGTACAAATGAACTAGATGGATTTATTTCGTTGGTTCGTATTATTTTAAGCAGTGGGTTGATTTGATTTCTGACTGCTAGTTATAATAAAGTGCGATTACTAATAAATCTGGCAGTAAAATTGTATTTCGTTAAGATGTTTTGTGGTTAATCTTGATGAGTCATCGCAATTTGTAAAGTGTTGTTTTGGCTTATTGTTTATTTTCTCGGTCGATGACTAATAATCGTATTTGAATTCTGGTTCGATCTGGATACGTTTTTTGAAGCAAGGCCGAGCGGTTACTGTCCGGTCGGTCGTACGGGCCTAATATATTGACGAGTGCTGATTGTGTCTGTGTACTTGTTGATTTAACTATGTACCTACCTGATTTTTACATCAAATTTTTAATTCGGTTTCTGTAGTTATGTTCACAGAATATGTAAGTGCGAGTCGCCATGCGCAAGGGCGATTGTGGCGTTACTGGCTGCATTGTGGCACTGACCGCTGCTGCATGAGTGGCTTTATGCGCCATACAGTGGCGTCGCCACCCAAACGGTGGCATGGCCGCCCAGATGGTGGTGTGGCCGCCCAGATGGTGGTTTGGCCGCCTAACGGTGCAGTGGCCGCCCAACGGTGCAGTGGCCGCCCAACGGTGCAGTGACCGCCCAACGATGCAGTGGCCGCCCAACGGTGCAGTGGCCGCCCAACGGTGCCGTGGCAGCCCAAAGGGTGCTGTGGCAGCCCAAAGGGTGCAGTGGCCGCCCAACGATGCAGTGGCCGCCCAACGGTGCAGTGGCCGCCCAACGGTGCCGAGGCAGCCCAAAGGGTGCCGTGGCAGCCCAAAGGGTGCCGTGGCAGCCCAAAGGGTGCCGTGGCCGCCCAAAGGGTGCCGTGGCCGCCCAAAGGGTGCCGTGGCCGCCCTAACGGTGGCGTGGCCGCCCTAACGGTGGCGTGGCCGCCCTAACGGTGGCGTGGCCGCCCTAACGGTGGCGTGGCCGCCCTAACGGTGGCGTGGCCGCCCTAACGGTGGCGTGGCCGCCCTAACGGTGGCGTGGCCGCCCTAACGGTGGCGTGGCCGCCCTAACGGTGGCGTGGCCGCCCTAACGGTGGCGTGGCCGCCCTAACGGTGGCGTGGCCGCCCTAACGGTGGCGTGGCCGCCCTAACGGTTGCGTGGCCGCCCTAACGGTGGCGTGGCCGCCCTAACGGTTGCGTGGCCGCCTATACAATGCGCTGTGCCGTGGCGTTGGTCGGTACGCCGTGGTCGTGGCCGGACATCGAAACAAGGAAACAGCTACTGATTTAATTGTGTGGTTATAACAGCCGCACTGGCGTGAGTTTTGCACATTTTGTTGTGCTTTTCATCAGTAGTTGACTGTATGAGCTTATAAATCTACTAGTAGTGATAATAATTATCCCGAATTCAAATTTATGAATCTTAGTGAGAAAAGCAAAGCTTGCCCACCGATAGTGGTCTCTTAGTGTATCGTTGTAAAAAAGCTAGATCCTTATAACTACTTTCGTGGTCCTGGAGCTTGTAGTACACGCAGGGTCATACCACAGGTTGGCCACTGACTAGCCGCGGTATATCCGGCGTATTATTGATAGTTCGGGTTGAAATATGCTTTTATCTGGAACCGATTCACACACGCAAAGTTATGTCTCACGTAGATCTCTAGCGAGTCGTGAGGTGGCACTCCGCGAAGGGACCTGCCCCGGGTGGTCGGTAGAGTTATCAGCTTATTTTATACCCTTGTGCTTAGGGTGAGTTAGGTGAGCTTAGCTTTAATATCTGTCCGAGATTAGGTGGCATTGAGCTTCGGTTCTGCCTGGACATGCAAACTTGGCGCCTCTGTCCACGATAGGGAGGCATTGAGCTTCGGTTCTGCCTGGACATGCAAACTTGGCGCCTCTGTCCGTGATAGGAGGGCATTGAGCTTCGGTTCTGCCTGGACATGCAAACTTGGCGCCTCTGTCCGTGATAGGAGGGCATTGAGCTTCGGTTCTGCCTGGACATGCAAACTTGGCGCCTCTGTCCACGATAGGGAGGCATTGAGCTTCGGTTCTGCCTGGACATGCAAACTTGGCGCCTCTGTCCGTGATAGGAGGGCATTGAGCTTCGGTTCTGCCTGGACATGCAAACTTGGCGCCTCTGTCCGTGATAGGAGGGCATTGAGCTTCGGTTCTGCCTGGACATGCAAACTTGGCGCCTCTGTCCACGATAGGGAGGCATTGAGCTTCGGTTCTGCCTGGACATGCAAACTTGGCGCCTCTGTCCGTGATAGGAGGGCATTGAGCTTCGGTTCTGCCTGGACATGCAAACTTGGCGCCTCTGTCCGTGATAGGGGGGCATTGAGCTTCGGTTCTGCCTGGACATGCAAACTTGGCGCCTCTGTCCGCGATAGGGGGGCATTGAGCTTCGGTTCTGCCTGGACATGCAAACTTGGCGCCTCTGTCCGTGATAGGGGGGCATTGAGCTTCGGTTCTGCCTGGACATGCAAACTTGGCGCCTCTGTCCGCGATAGGGGGGCATTGAGCTTCGGTTCTGCCTGGACATGCAAACTTGGCGCCTCTGTCCGTGATAGGGGGGCATTGAGCTTCGGTTCTGCCTGGACATGCAAACTTGGCGCCTCTGTCCGTGATAGGGAGGCATTGAGCTTCGGTTCTGCCTTCCTATCTACCTATGTCATCTACCTATGCCATCTATCTATGCCATCTATCTATGCCATCTATCTATGCCATCTATCCATGCCATCTATCTATGCCATCTATCTATGCCATCTACCTATGCCATCTATCTATGCCATCTACCTATGCCATCTATCTATGCCATCTACCTATGCCATCTACCTATGCCTTCTACCTACGTTTTTTGTTGTCAGTCGATGGAAGACACCCATGTAAAGCCATGCAAACATGGTTTTGGAATAACCATGACATGTTCTTACATATCGTTATTTCTTATAACAGGTTGCGTCAGCGGGACCCACGCTGACTAGACATGCGTAAAGACTAGAGACCGATATAAAGCTTAGTGGCATACAAGGTATCGGTTACGCAGGAAGAGACCTGATTAAAGCCTATGATTATTTGTTTTCTGTAATTATTACTACTTCATAACTTGACTGTGTTTATGTGAGCGCTTATTGCTCGCTGCTTATTCTGTTTTTCTTAGCCGCGTGCCATGCCATGCAGACAGCTGCAGGGCGTGTCCTAGCGTGACCTGTTCAACAGCGAAGATCTGCGCACCGGGTATGACTGCCTAACTGGTGCCATGCAGTGGGCGCAGTCAAAGAAGCACAAGGATATGAGTAACAGCACTAACTTTTTATTCTTATTTTTACTTTCCTATTTTTTAAAGATTTGTTTTTGAGAAAGTTTAAAATCTTTGTATGGCAAGCCGCCCCTTGTGCACTACTTGCTTTACTGCACAGTAGTAGTAACTATACGCCTTTCAGAGTTAGACATTCTTACGTTCGAATCGAGGGACATTTTTTCGTTCGAATTGAGTTGCATTCTTAAAATGTAATGTTATGTGCACACTTTGTTTGGGTGTTGTTTCGTGTTTTGTGCAGGACCAGCAAACGCTCCTAGGCGGTGCTCGTGGCAGCCTAGACTCCGGGATTTCCTGTGAA
Organism: Furcula furcula; assembly: GCA_911728495.1. Taxonomy (NCBI): domain Eukaryota; kingdom Metazoa; phylum Arthropoda; class Insecta; order Lepidoptera; family Notodontidae; genus Furcula; species Furcula furcula. Next base: position 2,347,264 of record OU452243.1, read on the forward strand.
CGATGGATCCCCTTCGTGTTGCTCTCGGGAAACAGCGAGCCCGAGGACGTGCTCATGTCAGGAGAGGCCGTATTAGGAATTATAGTTATCGTCAAATAAATTGTGGGTAGGAAGGATAGCCGAACGCGTATATAAGTCACTGCTCTAGCGGCACCGTGGTCATTCGATCTCATACAGTGCGGAAGTCTTAGTGAAGTAGCTGCGTCTTAGTGATTACAATGTATTCCTGTTACAGGAGTGTGGTAATAATACTTCAGAGGTATGTTCAGTTCTTGTTATACTAAGGTGGTCCAGAGACAATGGTTTCTGGACAGCTTCTCTTTTTTTTTTAAGTAATCCTACCTAGGATTGCTAATAATATATATTCAAGACAAATCATTTAAGAAAGCTAGCAAAAATTTATCTCTGCATCTTAAATTTCTAAAAGTATGGCTTGATGACAATGGTCTCGAGCTTTCAGTTCCTAAGTGTGCCATTGTTCCTTTCAGTAGAAAACGGTCTCCTCCCCCTTTTACAGTTATATATGATAATACTCTTATTCCCATAAAATCACAAATTATATTTTTGGGTGTTATCTTAGATTCTGGACTTACAGGTTTGCCACATTGTGATTATGTTGCAGCAAAATGTGAGAAAAGGTTGAATATCCTCAGGTGTGTTTCAGGAGTCTGGTGGGGTGCTCACCCTGCTTCTCTTATATTATTATATAATGCTTTAATAAGAAGTGTGTTGGATTATGGCACCTTTTTCTTGGAGCCTAGTAGTGTGTCAGGTTTAAAAAAACTAGATGATATTCAAATTAAAGCTTTAAGAATTGTTACAGGCACCATGAAATCTAGTCCCAAAAATGCATTACAAGTAGAGTGTCAAGAACCTCCACTAACACTAAGACGTCAACTCTTTTCAAACAGATTTATTTTTAGATGTGCCCAATTCTCCAATCATCCTTTAGTAATTAATTTACAACTTCTGTCAAGTCTTATTTTATCATCTACATACTGGACTAATAAAAAAGTACCTTGTTTAATTAACAGTTTCCATAAATTACAATCCATTTCTGCTCCTCTACATCAGCACCAAACACTTAGTATATTCCATAATGATTACAGTTCTTTAGTTTTCCCTGTAGTTATACATCTTAATATAGGTTTAAGTAAAAAAGATCACCAACATGATTCCTCTTTTGATTGCATTATTGATTCTGGATGGTCTGATTGGCATCACATATTTACCAATGCCTCCAAACATTCTCCCACTGGCAGTGTTGGTATCGGAGTTTACCATTCTCAATACAATATTGTCCAAAAAGTAAAACTTCCACCAGTCTTCTGTTTTTACGGGTGAATGTCTTGGTCTTCTGAAAGCTGTTGAGTATATATTAATAGCCAAACTTAGTAAAACTATTATTTTTACAGACTGTAAAAGCGCTCTTCAGTCATTAAACAATCATCCATTCAGTAGTCAATTAAATCCTGTAATTTATGAAATTCGCAACCTATTATATTGTGGCGACTCAACATAACCCGATGGTGCCACATGTGGTATAATAAAGCGATGAGAAGCAAATAGTACTACATACAACAAGACAGATGGCGCCACCGATTTCTGAATCGTGCAAGCGAAGTTTCTCCAACTCGGAGAATATATACAACATCCCGACAACATCTGTCGGGGGCTTCGGCCCTGACCGAGCATCACATCTCGCTCGGTCGGAGGATCCTCCCTTTAGCACCGCCGCCGACGCATCGCCAAACTGGTGACCCCGCACAGAACATCGTCGCAGCCTTCAGATCCGGACAACAGTGCAGCTTCGCCATCGCTCTCTCCCCACAGCAAGCAACTCTCCAGCAACAACCAGCGAGTCACAAGCCAGCCAGTACTCCGGCCTCATCGGACGACCACCGCATTGCAGCTGCAGATGCAAGCCTGGTCAACCTTCGGCCACTACTTGGCACAGCACCTCTGCACTACGGCCGGTCCACGTAAGAAGAGCGCATTCCTCTCACCGGTACGTCTAGCAGCCGCCAGCCATTCACTGCATACCTCGACTCACTGAGGACGACGCAGCAGCAGCCCCGACTCACTGGGACTGCATCCACTGGCACTGGCATAGCGACTGGAGCGCAAGGACAAGCTGGCACAAGAAGTTCATCGACTTCCAGTCTTCGGGGGGGAGTGATGTGGCGACTCAACATAACCCGATGGTGCCACATGTGGTATAATAAAGCGATGAGAAGCAAATAGTACTACATACAACAAGACAGATGGCGCCACCGATTTCTGAATCGTGCAAGCGAAGTTTCTCCAACTCGGAGAATATATACAACATCCCGACCATATCTGTCGGGGGCTTCGGCCCTGACCGAGCATCACATCTCGCTCGGTCGGAGGATCCTCCCTTTAGCACCGCCGCCGACGCATCGCCAAAATATCAATGTTCACAAAAAGAATTGTCTGTAGCCTTTGCATGGATACCTAGCCACTGCGGAATTTCTGGTAACATAAGGGTGGACTCCGTGGCAAATGATGCAGTACAATCTGGAGATATGTTCCCATACAAAAATTACAGTATTGATTTGATCTCAAACTCATCTTATTTAAGAGATACTTGGGAAGAACATTGGGAAAATAACAATACTAGTGTTGGCAGATTTTACCGAGCGATACAGCCAAAAATTGAATTATCCAGACCAGTGGTTCCCAAACTTGATTGGGCTCTGACCCACCTAACAAAAACTGCCAAATTCGGGACCCACCTCTGCCATCTTAAAAAGGGGGACAAAATATTGGTAACCTTTAGATACCCTAGTCTCTGTGGTAATTTTTTGGTCTCCCCATCTCTACTCATAGAACGCCAGGTCTCCTGATTTACCATTAAAAAATCTTTTGAATGTTCACTTTTCCTCTTTTTCACCTTTGCCGTCATTTTCTGGAACTTGCTTTGTAAGACATTTTGTTTGTCAGTTGATCAAGGGTTGATCAGTACTACTGCCGTACTACCCTCACCCTTATCCAATAATTATGGAGTATAATTTACTTGCTACAAAAACTACAAATAATGCCACCTTCTAATAAGTTACTAATGTTAGTTATAGTTTCTGAGTAAAACACTGGAGTTTCACAATCACACTAACACTAAATTAAACAACGAATGTAACTAATTTGTTTTTTTGACGTCATATTTCTTTACATGTCATCATCATCAGCCAAAACACGTCCACTGCTGAATTAAAGGCCTCTCCCTTAGAAGGGAGGATTTGCCATAATCCCCACGCTTGGCAGGCGGCTTGGAGATAGGAGTATAGGTAGGTAATCCAATATAAAGACGCTGCTTCCCGTCTTCTTGTTTTCCCTTAGTCGCCTCTTACGGACACCCAATGGGAGGAGATGGGAGGGTGCTATTCTTACCCAGACACCCCACGGGTCTTTTACATGTTAGCTAAGAATTGTCCTAATCAAACCAGTTTTTAATTCCGAAACCTATATTCAAATTGGAGCTGTGACGACACAGAGAGACAGACAAAGGTATGTCACCCCTCCTTTTTTTTGTGTCAGGGGTTAGAAATTAAAGAACTTTTACGTATAAATTAGTAAAAAGTGATAATTAAAACATCATTTATGCCAACAATTGATTTTTGTCTGATCTGATTTTTTGGTTCCAATTCTCCTGATATTTTAAAATACAGCTGGCCACTGTGCCCTCAGTGGTCGTCCGGCTGGACCGGCTGTTAACCCCATCGGTCGGGTTAAAATCTTATGTTTTAGGGCCCACTCAATATTCGCTCGCGACCCATACTTGGGGAACTCCTGGTTTAGAGAATCATTGAAAATAACTTCCATATTTTGGATATCAAGGCTATTAAGACTATTTTCTGATCTAATATCTAGTTCAATGTCTGGGCTGAGGTTCTGTGATTCTGGCTTTGGCATTTCTTCACTTTTTTCACTGCAGAAATACCAATTTTTTAAAGATATTTTAAGATACTAGCAATTCTCTGCGTCTACGCCCGCTATTCGAGTTTTTCCACCCCATTTAATCCCTACAGGAGTGAAATTTTCAAAAACCCTTTCTTAGTGGATGCTTACATCATAAGAAGAATCTACTGCCGAAATTTCAGGTTTCTAGGTCTGGCGGTTTGGCCTGTGCGTTGAATCAGTCAGACAGGACAAGTAATTTTAAGATAAATTAATTTAATTCAAAAAGGAACATACATTTATTTATGACCTTTTTGAATTACAATAGAAATCAAGCATATTTTACCGCGATGGCAAACTTTATAATCAAAACCTATTTTTGGCATGAGTGTCAATAAAATGGTTAATGACTTATTTTCGATACCTAATATTGGCACCGAGAAAAAAAGTATTAAAATCGTCAGTTAAAGCAAAAAAAATATTGGCTGATTAATTCTTATGCTCTCATAAATCAAATCAAATAACATTTGTTGCTAAAATTCAAAACATCAACTATATAAACAAAGACTAAAATGGGTCTTACCTTAGCAAGAAGTCAGGATTTTGAATTTTTTTTACATCCACGTACAGACTTGTCACAAAAGTATTAATTCCGACGCCTTATTGAAGAAATATCTATTTCTGTGATGCCAGTACTCTAACGTATAAATATACTGATAATTACCTGTTTAGAAAAAAATGTATTGGGGCCTGGTAACCTTAATAAAGATAAAAAATGGTAAGGTGTCAATAAATTGGTACGGTGTCAATATTTGGTTAGTTTACCCTATTAACCCTATTTTTAATCTATCTCTGCACCAAGCAGAAATGATATGTTATGCTGATGATACCGTTGTCCTATTCTACGGTAACAACTGGGAAGAAACTCACCTTCTAGCCGAAGAAGGTATGCGAAAGGTATTCCATTGGCTCCAAAATAATCTTCTAAATATAAATACCCAGAAGTCCAAGCTAATATGTTTCCATAAGACCTTATGTCACGGCGTAAACGGAACGCAATGTCAAAAACTGTCAAGAAAACGTCTGTCAAATGTCATCCGCTACAGTTCGATACATTTAATCAATTTAAAAAAAAAATTCGCTAACTGCTACTTTTACGCTAATACACTTTTTGTATCATCGTCTACGAAATAAATCTATTTGTCAAAATTACCCAAAGTCTTCGTCATTGAGAGCACCCCTGAGGAGTCAACGTGTCTGCCGAGACATATTTGGACCTTCTACGTCGGATTTACGAAGAACCTACGCAAGGATACCCTCAAGGACGCTAGGTGCCATTGGCGATTTTGGGCATCACAACGCGCATCGCAGCCTGTAAACACCATTTTCCGAAGAAACGGTACGGCCGCCACTCATCCTATTCTAAAAACCTATCCTGTACCTGTGTTAATCTTGTGGAACTTTACATTCCAGTGATTGAAACGCAAGGAGCTGTCGTTACGTTTGCCAAGTGTCTAGCAGCGTGCCATTGTCAGCATCAGCTGCCGCTTCCAACCGTAAGTACTCCAACTTTCACTAAGTCTCCAAGATGAGCACAGAACGTAGGTCGAAATCCCCATGCAAATTTACCGTTACAGATGATGAAAATTCGAATCAGTTATTACGCGATCTAATAAAAAAGCGATCCATACTAAAAGGACGCTTTACTAAATTCGCTAATCATATAAATGTTTTCAAAACTGACGAAATTTTGCCTATTGAGACACGCGTTGACCTAAAGTTACGCATCCAAAGAGCCGAGAGCCTATTTTCTGAGTTTAATGATGTCCAAAATAAGCTCGAAGAATCGGTGTTAGAAGAAGATCTCGAAGATCAACTTACGCAACGCGAATTATTTGAGGATAATTACTATAAAACCGTGGCTAGGGCTCAATGTTTGCTTAACAGTGGAGAGGTCACTTCTCGTCACCAAAAGGCGCCTACCACTGATTCAGTGAAGCTGCCTACTATCTCAATACCTACCTACGATGGCTCTTATGAGAACTGGTTGGAGTTTAGGGATACCTTTCAGTCGCTTATACACAATGCTGATCACATACCGAACATTCAAAAGTTCCATTACCTAAAGTCCTCCCTAAAAGGCAGTGCAGCACTGGTAATCGATTCACTAGAATTCTCTGCTGCAAACTACACGGTGGCGTGGGAATTACTTCTCACTAGGTACAATAACAGCAGATTACTAGTGCACAATCATGTAAAATCACTGTTCACTATTCAGACATTAACAAAAGAATCACCAGATTTACTACGCAATTTAGTGGATACGATTTTGAAAAATTTACGTGCCCTAAAAATGTTAGGTGAACCAGTCGATAGCTGGGACACGCTAATTATTTACATTGTTGTCTCTAAATTAGATAAAATTACAGAACGCGAATGGGAGCAATATAAAAACACGTCACACAAACAATCTGATGATTCTAAGTCAAAGCTGAAAGTGAACGACTTGTTAACATTCCTAAAAGATAGGGCCGACATGCTGGAAACGTTGCAAGTGTCCCACAGTAGCACAAGTTATTGCACTAAAAAAATAAACACAAGCAAGCACAATAACACTAAGGTTCACTGCAATGTTTCCACCAGTAAGCCACAAACGCAAGGAAAAAGAGGTTGTTTACTTTGTAACGCTAATCATTCACTTTACGCATGTCAACGATTCCTAAGTATGAATTTAGAGTCTAGATTAAAAGTTGTAAAAGATAAAAATCTATGCGAGAACTGTTTACGCTCGGGTCACAGCATTAATGACTGTAAGTTCGGTCCGTGTCGGAAGTGTGATAAAAAACATAACTCGTTGATTCATAATGACAATGAAGTTAGCTGCAACGTAGCATCTCACTCAATAAGCGATGACAACAAACCGGTTTCAACTATGCACCCAGACCTCCGCGCGTCGCAACCTAGCTGCATCGGTCCCGCGCACACAAACGTTCTATGCGCTAGCTATCCTTGTTCGCGAACTATTTTATTATCGACAGCGTTAGTGGAGGTAAAAGGTAAAAATAATACCTATCACAAAGCGCGCGCGCTTCTCGACTCGGGCAGCGAAAGGTGTTTTATTACGCGATCATTATGCGAACTATTAGATGCGCCATTAATACAGTCCACTCAAGAAATACGTGGTGTAGGGAATTCTATTACGCAATCCACACAAATTTGCAATATAGAAATCAAATCTCACACCAGCCCTTATACGATGCGAATCCAATGTTTGGTATTGCCACGCATTACGTCTACGCTTCCAGTAATATCTAAACAATACACGCAGTTTGGTATTCCTGATAATATTCAATTAGCTGATCCCTTTTTCCTTGAATGCCAGAGTCCAACAATCCTGTTAGGCGCGGATATATTCTGGGATTTATTATGCGAGGGAAAGATACGATTGCCCAGTGGTCCTTTCCTACAAAACACGCAGCTAGGATGGATCATATCGGGTCCTTTAAATACGGGATGTAAAACGGGTGCTGTCCGATGCAACGTTTCTCAATCGATGGAAATTCAGCTTCGCAAATTTTGGGAACTCGAAGAGCTACCTAGGCTTTGTGATACACGCACCGAGGAGGAACGCGAATGCGAAAACCATTTCATCAAAACTACTACGCGCAATAGTGATGGAAGGTTTTGCGTTCGTATTCCCCTCAAATCATCACCACAAAGTTTAGGGGAGACATTTCCTCAAGCCCTGAACAGATTTCTATCGTTAGAGAAACGTCTGCAACGCGCTCCTGAATATAAAAAATTATATGCAGATTTTATGCACGAGTATGTGGCCCTAGGTCATATGACTCGTATAGAATCCTACGCGTCACCGCATTTTTTTATGCCACACCACGGTGTCTTGCGCGAGAATCGAACCAGTACCAAGCTTAGGGTGGTATACAATGGAAGTGCTGCCTCGAGCACCGGGGTGTCACTAAATGATATACAGCTTGTTGGCCCGCCCATTCAGGGTGACCTGCAGGCCATTTTATTGCGTCTACGTCTGCATAAGTACATAGCTTGTGCAGACGTCGAAAAAATGTATAGACAGGTCGAAGTCGCAGAAGACCAACGCGAGCTGCAACTTGTCCTTTGGCGTGACGAACCTACACAAAACATAGGTATCTATAGACATGACCGCATCGTCTATGGTACAGCTTCTGCGGCGTTTATGGCAGTCCGATGCCTGAAAGAAACAGCTGTTGGCTGTACAGATTCCGATGTCACGCGAATAATTAACGAAGACTTTTTTGTTGATGACTTGATTACCGGCCATGATGATAAAGATAAACTTCTCGATTTATGCGAAAAAACATACAAAGTGTTACAGTCGGGATGTTTTCCATTACGCAAATGGATCTTTAATTTTGAAAGTCATCAGTCATCAACAAAAATCTTCGACGGTGTCAAACCACTAAACCTGGACGAGAACAACCATTGCAAAACGCTAGGCATTGGCTGGAATAACGTGTCCGATGAACTGAATTATAAAACTGAATTTAAAACTGACAATACCGTAACAAAACGCTCAATATTATCGCACATCTCACAAATTTTCGACCCGCTTGGCTTGCTGAGTCCAACCATAATGATCGCTAAAATTCTATTGCAACAGCTATGGTTATTAAAAGTAGACTGGGATGATGCGCTGCCCCGTGATATTAAGGGGGCTTGGAACCGGTTTGCCACTAGCTTATCTACGCTTGAAAGTGTCCGAGTACCTCGCCGCGTTATAGGTAGCGATTATATGTATTTAGAGTTGCATATATTTTGCGATGCATCTCAGACGGCATACGGCGCGTGCGCTTACGTTCGCACGGTGACTGAGAATGGGCTAACGGGATCCATTAGGCTGTTATGCTCCAAGGGCAAGGTCGCACCGATAAAACCTGTGAGTGTGCCTAGACTTGAACTATGCGGAGCGTTATTAGGCGCGCGGATGTATGTGAAACTACGTGAGGCACTTCATTGTAATTTTGAAAACGTTGTATTCTGGACTGACTCGACAATAGTCTTAGGTTGGTTACGAATGGCACCGAATTTATTAAAAACATTCGTACAAAATCGGGTGGCTGAGATACAAGAACTCACGAAAGAGTTACCGTGGAGACACGTGAGTGGAAAAGAGAACCCAGCTGACTTGGTCTCGCGTGGACTCGCCTTACCCGACCTTGTTTCCTCATCGTTGTGGTGGGAAGGGCCATCATTCCTTCGTAACTTCGAATCAACGGTAGATTCTGTGGATTTAACTTCGAGTATTAACTCGGAAACGACGCCTGAAATTTTACCCGAAGTTAAATCTAATATTGTAAATGTTTTACACACGGAGAAGGGTGAAGAAATATTTCCCTTCTCAAGATTTTCTAATTTCGAACGAATGAGACGCGCATTCGCTTACGTGCTGCGATTTATTAATAATACGCGCAAGAAAATAAATCGTCAGTCAGGCGAGCTCACCGTTGACGAGCTTAGAAAATCTGAAATGGAATTAGCTAAACTGTCACAAATCGAGTCATTTAGTGAAGAATTTAATTTAATTTCTAAGAGTCAACCGCTAAAAAAGAAACCTAGTCTTTTTAAGTTAAATTTATTCATTGATGATTCGAATATTATACGCGTAGGTGGTCGAATTAGCAACTCGGACCATTTTGAGTATGACCAGAAGCACCCGGTGTTACTCTCGTCTAAACATCACTTTTCAGTATTACTCATGCGCAGTGAGCATCAGCGTTTGCTTCACGCTGCTCCCCAAGCTCTGCTGTATGACATTCGTCAGCGGTGGTGGCCTATCGGGGGAAGAAATCTCGCACGGAAAATTGTTAACGATTGCATTGTGTGCAAACGACTGAAGGGTAAGACTTTGAGTCCAATTATGGGAATGCTACCAAAGGAAAGATTAAGTCCTACTTACCCATTCTTATACTGCGGGGTCGATTTTATGGGGCCAGTACACATATTAAATCGCAAGGGTAGAGGTGCTAAAACCGTAAAATCGTACGTCTGTCTATTTATTTGCTTCGTCACACGCGCAGTACACCTGGAGTTGGTAAGTGACTTATCCACTGAGGCTTTCATTCTGGCTCTAAAACGATTCATTTCTCGTCGCGGAAAACCTGACACAATATTCTCAGATAATGGGACAAATTTCGTCGGTGCGAAAAATGAACTCTCTCGTTTTTTAACTCGCTGTTCTGCTGACATAGCTGGATACGCCGCTAGTCAGGCAATTAAATTTAAAAATATACCTAGCTACGCCCCTCACTTTGGAGGCTTGTGGGAGGCTGGAGTAAAATCTTGCAAACTACACTTGGCACGCGTGATCGGCAACGCTCACTTAACATTTGACGAGTTTACTTCAGTCCTAGCGCAGGTAGAATCCATTCTGAACTCCCGTCCACTATCCCCACTGTCTTCCGATCCACAGGATTTCCTTCCTCTCAGTCCTGGTCATTTCCTGGTTGGTCGGCCGCTGACTTCACCGGTGTATCAGGACATGCGAAACGAAACTGGAGGACTGCTGAGCCGGTACCAGAGGGTGGAGCAGATTCGCCATCACTTTTGGAAGCGTTGGGCTAAAGAATACGTTTCTGAGCTACAGACCAGATGCAAATGGAGGGAGAACAAAGACAGCCTGCAGCCTAATACGATGGTCGTCATCAAGGACGACAACCTTCCGCCTCTCAAATGGAAGATTGGTCGCATCGTTAACACCATCAAAGACAACCAAGGCATCTCTCGAGTGGCGGACATTCGCACGGCGTCGGGAACTATCGTCAGGCGTGCATTTTCGAAGATATGTCCCTTGTTTCATGAAGAGGATTCACGCAACACTTTTTGAAGCCAAGCTTCAAGGCCGGCGGTATGTCACGGCGTAAACGGAACGCAATGTCAAAAACTGTCAAGAAAACGTCTGTCAAATGTCATCCGCTACAGTTCGATACATTTAATCAATTTAAAAAAAAAATTCGCTAACTGCTACTTTTACGCTAATACACTTTTTGTATCATCGTCTACGAAATAAATCTATTTGTCAAAATTACCCAAAGTCTTCGTCATTGAGAGCACCCCTGAGGAGTCAACGTGTCTGCCGAGACACCTTAGGTTCATCACCACCAACTTCATTAAATAACTTAAAAATACACTCATGTCAAACGAAAGTTAAAAATTGTTCTTGCAAAGCTATCACTAGATCAAAAAGTATTAAATATCTTGGCGTGATCATTGACGAGAATATGAACATATTCACTGTCTTTCGGGTAGAGTACGAAAAATCATAAACATTATGAAACAGCTACGTGATATTGCTTCTTTCAGAACTCTCAAAACCGTCTATTTTGCCTTATGCCAGTCGCTCATAAGTTACTGTATCTCAAGCTGGGGAAGTGCTCATAAGACTACCATGTTAGAATTGGAAAGGGCTCAAAGATCAGTTTTAAAAACTATGCTTAAAAAACCGTATAGATACCCGACTACAGATGTGTATAAGGAAAGTTCGGTGTTAAGTGTACGCCAATTGTATATTTTAAAAATATCTATTCTAATGCATAAAAGCGTTCGTAGCCTTGTCAATTATAATTATTAGAATATGTTAAAACAGCGTACTTATATTTAAACTACCTACAATTAAAGTCAAATCAACTTTTGCGCAACGTTTTCATCCTTTCATTGGGAATTATAGAATAGAATACTCTTTATTGTACACCAAGAAGATATTTACAATAAAAACTTAGAACTAAAACATAAAATGTACAAATGGCGGTCTTATCGCTATAAGCAATTTCTTCCAGACAACCATTTTGCAGGAGAAACACAATTAGACTAAATGGGCAGCTGGTGTACTACAAATATAAACTCAATACTATATGTGTAATTATTCAAGTACATCTTATTATATAAAAGAGTAGCCAAAAACCCACTCATCACGAAATCTCAGAAACTACAAGTGCTAGGAGTCTCAAACTTTGCATGGGGGTTCCTTTTAAGACGTAGGTGCTCACTAAGACGCGATTTTGCGAAATTCAACCTCTAAGGGGGTCAAACAGGGGGGCAAAGTTTGTATGGGAGAACGCGATTCCTTGGTCCTATTGACTTGAAATTTTGCACAGACATTCGTTAAGAAAATTAATTGAATTATTATTTCATATTTTTTATAATTTATCCCTTTACAGGGTAAAAAAGAAGTATTATTACTCAACCGATGGCGGTACAAATATATTACAACAATAAGATACGATAATTCGATAAATAAAATAAAAGTTCCTTGGCCAAGTGGTTACGGAAGCGTCCTCTAAGTACAGACTGTCCGGGTTCGCTACCCCTGAGCGGTATTTTTTTTTTGTATTTTTAAACTTTGTTTTTGATTTTTTATTTATATTAAGATTCGATGTTTTAAATATTTACCTCATATTGACTCCGGCACTTTTTATCTCTAATATATTTTTTATATTTAATGATTTTTTTTAATTTAAAATCATGCATACGTAGTTAACTTCTCTCTAATGTTATGATTTAGTTATTAGTGGAAACTTAATTGATTTTTGTACTATTGGATCTTATATTAGTAATAAGTGGTATCATTTGTTTGTTTCCCAAATATAATAAAATAAAAATAAAATAATGAAAATATATTTCCAAAATGTCTGTTTCGGTAGGAATACAATATGCATGTATTGTATGTATGATATAAAAGCCAAAACTTTATTGGAATTATTGTCTGTCTGTCAGGCTGGTGTTGTTCCCTATAGTGTGCATTACCCCAGCAAGAAAGATGGTCGTAGAGAAGATTGAGTTAAACGAATAATTAGAGCATAATCTGCTGTAAATGTGCGCGGAATAAAAAATTAGTGCATCCTTTCGTTTTCGAGAAAAATCCGAAAAACGATTCTTGCTGGGGTAACGTTGTTCCAGCAAGAAGATTCTAAACTAATGATCGGAGAGAAACATAAACTTCAGGAAAGATAGCTTATATTTGTGCGTAATTGTGCGCTGAAAATGATATTTGTGCGTCTTAAGATTTCAGAGTTATTACAATTCCTGCTGGGGTAACGTTTTGCAGAATCGTGTTTCTCGGAAACCAATAATTGTGCACCTATAGAATAAACGATTATCAGTAGCTCTTAATTTGTGCGTATTTGTGCATTAATTAGATTTTCAAAAATATTTACCGTTTTAGCGTAATAATGGATTTATGAAAACCAAAAAAAAGGTCCTAGAGCTTAAACGAACAAAAATTCATACACACTGAAAACGGTATTCGGTCCTTTTTAATACTCTTAACATCCACGTAAAGTTTCAAAACATATTATATACGCATTATTGAATAATATCACTTTGAATCAAAACTGATAATGTCTAGCTTTGACGTCAAAATACAAAAAACAAGACCAACCCTATAGTTTTTGGTATAAACCAAGAATTAGAGCACTTAATGAAATACATATCCTGAAAATTTCAGCTTCAAATATCTCATAATAAAGAAGATACAAACAAAAACTAGAACCCCTGTTAGATTACTGGTTATCCGACTAAATTGGAATGAACCCAAAAAAGCGAGGATTTCATACATACTCGTGACCTTCTTAACTTTGCACACAAACAGCTTTGCCTGGGTACACTGAAGTATAAAACTGTTAACGGAAGTTACTTTTATTCTAAATTTAAATATAATCAAGAACCAAAGTTGGTGCCTTTCTTTTTATAAAGTATGTACTATGCGTTTCAACTAAGAATGTGTCCGCCATACTGCGGAAATTCACTCGTTTTTTACGATTTTTGTATCGGCAGCAGAGTAAACACAAAATGAAAAATTCGCCTCGGTTTTGATTATTTGATGTAATGTCTTATTTTGCTATCTATTTTTGTTAAAACATCATTTTTAGTAATTATATATTTGAAATGGCAAGATGGCGGCCACATTAATAATAATAATAAAAACGTTTATTATCTCCCACATACAGTGCATACAGTAAGAACTTACATTTTTATAATATTGCTATTGGTGTTACAGTCGTTCATTACGCGCACATTCTTAGTTGTAAAGAGGTTGGTGAACAGTTCAATACAATGTCAGTCAGTTAAATAATTAAACTTTATTTTAAAACTAAATGTAGGTTGCCTGGAAGAGATTGGTTTTTAACGATAAGGCCACCTTTGTACATTGATTTCTTCAACGTATTGTTCAATTTACATGTAACTTTTGGTGTAGAATAAAGTGTATTTATTATTATTATTTTAGTTTTATTTTTATTTTCTCTAGTTTTCACACCCGGACTTTTTAAAGGCTTGCGTGGGGACGAATCCAAGACGTAGAGGTCTGTTGGGTGTAATGATATGAAAGACACCTGTCAGAATAAACTGCTGGAAATAAGATATAAACAGCAGTTGACTGTGGCAGACTACTATGGCCTATTATAAGTATGTGGAAAGATTACTATATGTTTTTGAGTGGATATTTGGTTGACTGAACACTGGGCTGTTGTAAAAGGCCGGGGTCTCTTGCCACCTACTCATTATTTTTTGACAAGTGGTGACTTGCAACCCACTAGATAGACTCTCCATACGGCCGTCATAAGACGGCGGAAGGCAACAACGGTGTGGGTGGCTCAACACACCTGTGTTGAGAGGTATGCTGCGCTTTCTCCGGAGTTACTCGCGGCGTTAAGACTTTTAGCACTTCCACCCCTGGAGCATATAGCTCTAACAACTCCTCTCTGGACGGCCAATTAAGGTAAGCCAGAGCTGAGTCCCGCGGGTCCCCTACGGTTTTCACTCGGCCGACGAAGACACGCCAAGGTGGGGGCCCTGACCAACTCGCTGGAGTACTCGGGTCCTTGGTGTCGTTACGCACCAAGACTAGTAAGTAGACTATCTTTCCATACATTTACAATAGTTCCCTTGGCTGCCGAGGTAAACTGTTATTTTTTCTTCAATTAAGTAGTTGACCTCGGTAGGTACCAAACAACCACACACCATTTAATTGTAAAAAGGGCCTCTATGTGTTGGATTCGTCCCCACGCAAGCCTCTTAAAAGACCGGGTAAATCCCGTGAAACAAAAAACATGAAAATAATAATAATATTTTGGGACAATCGACGAACGATCTTCTGATCCCAAACTAGGCAGAGCCTTTACTATGGTAAACAGGCAGCTGATACTAATACTTATAAGTATACTTTTTTGACATTGTGCGCGTCGCAGGTAACCGGTGGATGCAAATAGCCAATTGTCGTTCATTGTGGCGTTCGAAGGGGGATGCCTATGTTCAGCACTGGACGTCTTCCGGCTGGTGATGATGATGATACTTTTTTTGTAAATACATACTGATATACTTATGACGCCCAGACACTTGGTGGGAATCGAACCCGCGCCCCTCGGTTGGTTGCCAGGGTCTCTAACCACTACACCAACGGGCCCGTCAATTGTGAAGTGGAAAACCAGAAATTAAATTAAAACTGCATTGCAAATTCAATATGAGCAATGGAAAACGAAGATTTGCTACAAAATTCTTTGACCTTCTACCTGGATGGACGATCTAGTTACCTTTACCTAGTCCTTGTCATTAGATTCTTCAGTGGGCGGGAGTTAAATAGTTGTTCTAAGTTCCTTAGTTTAGCCCGTAAATAAGATATATGTTTTTTTTCACCCACCAATTTTGTTAATTAAACTAGTTTATCCCATTGTAAAGTTGGCAACACTGATCCCTGTTTAAAAAGTAAGTAGGTTGCGCTCGCTTAGCTCGAGTGCTACGCTAAGAAAAAAAATACGAAAAAATAAAATCAAACTGAAAGGCCAAAGGGATAGTAGTCGGAGCAGTCCCCCTAAGCAGCACGCGCGCACGGTTGACTCGAGAAGCAGCCATCACTCCCCTCAACCATATTGGAGGGAAGGGGGTGACCCGCCACACGAAGCCTCCACAAGCAGAGCGATTCGATAGCGAGCATGACATATTTTTTTGTGATGAAACTGGGAAAGACAAGGCTTATGTCTTTCCCAGTTTCATCACTAACAAGTATAAATTTTAAAAAACCCCGACATACATAACATTATATCAACTGATCATTATATCCACAGAACAACAATCAGTACAAGTACTATAGAATGCTCAAATGCAAGTAAGAACCGTAGGCACAGGTAAGAACATCAAAATACATAAATATCAGGTACACGACAATAGGTACTATACCGTTAGCTGTATTTATCGACATTTGCGCTCGTAACAGATCAAACCTATTACTAATTATCACTTACATATCAATATTCTTGTAATATAACTTTAAATAGTTCAATTACCTGCCCCGTAGAGGAAAATCTGCCTACGCTTTGTGTAATGGGACCATAGACAAACGCGTACTCTATTCCTAATACTTAACTCTATGATTATATCAAATAAAATTATAGATTCATTTGTTATATCTTGTAAATATTAGATTTTGTAATTATATCAAATATTACTTACCCCAATTTTATGGTCTTTACCCTTAGAGTGTCTTTACCAGATAAATTCCTCCAAATAAATCGTGGTTCTCCAGGAAGTTCTTAATCGGTGGTGATCAAATTTATACAGATTCATTATATACAGGTTCCTTCTTTCGAATAAAAAAAGATTCATTGAAATTGGTCAATATTTGCCAGTGTTATGACCAGTTTTGTCCTTAAAAAGCCATAAAAACATCAACCTCCAGTATTCCTACAGTTTTTTCAGAGTCGCCATTCTCATCTTTTCAGGAACTACTTATTCGTAAGTAATATTTTTTTATGGGACCCAATTAATGGAGCGGTCTATCCATACAATACGAATTCGAATTGAGAACCTCCTCCTTTTTTGAAGTCGGTTAAAAAGGAGGAAGTTCTCAATTTAATTGAATTGTATGTATTTTTAACACGCTTTTACTTGCTTGAGCTATATGTATGATGGCAATGGAATCTTGCAATGCAATTTTGATTTTGACTCAATGTAGTCTCGCGGTCACGAACGGTGTCGGTAGATAATCGCTTGCACGAGCCGCCCCGAAATACATGCGGGCGGGGTAGGAGCACGTACGTTCGTTCAAACGATTCTAATTGAAAACTGGTACACCGTTCGTGTCCACGATAGTTCGTACACAAAGGTCAGTGAACTTTGTCGGAGAGCGGTTTTTATTATAATTATTGGAAATATAGATTTTTTATTGCAATGCGAATCATTGCTATTTACACCTATAAACTTGCAATGCATTCTGTGGTTATCGTAATTAAATAGTAATTAACAGAACTGTAACAATATATTGTAAAAATAATGACAAACTATAACCACCTGACGGACTATTAAGATAACCGCAATTGCTGATAAACATTATGAACGTAACTGTACAGACAACAGCTTCACATAATACTGTCATTTAAAGAAGGTCACGAGTATGTATGAAATCCTCGCTTTTTTGGGTTCATTCCAATTTGGTCGGATAACCAGTAATCTAACAGGGGTTCTAGTTTTTGCTTGTATATTCTTTATTATGAAATATTTGAAGCTGAAATTTTCAGGATATGTATTTAATTAAGTGCTCTAATTCTTGGTTTATACCAAAAACTCTAGGGTTGGTCTTGTTTTTTGTATTTTGACGTCAAAGCTAGACATTATCAGTTTTGATTCAAAGTGATATTATTCAATAATGCGTATATAATATGTTTTGAAACTTTACGTGGATGTTAAGAGTATTAAAAAGGACCGAATACCGTTTTCAGTGTGTATGAATTTTTGTTCGTTTAAGCGCTAGGACCTTTTTTTTGGTTTTCATAAATCCATTATTACGCTAAAACAGTAAATATTTTTGAAAATCTAATTAATGCACAAATACGCACAAATTAAGAGCTACTGATAATCGTTTATTCTACAGGTGCACAATTACTGGTTTCCGAGAAACACGATTCTGCAAAACGTTACCCCAGCAGGAATTGTAATAACTCTGAAATCTTAAGACGCACAAATTTCATTTTCAGCGCACAATTACGCACAAATATAAGCTATCTTTCCTGAAGTTTATGTTTCTCTCCGATCATTAGTTTAGAATCTTCTTGCTGGAACAACGTTACCCCAGCAAGAATAGTTTTTCGGATTTTTCTCGAAAACGAAAGGATGCACTAATTTTTTATTCCGCGCACATTTACAGCAGATTATGCTCTAATTATTCGTTTAACTCAATCTTCTCTACGACCATCTTTCTTGCTGGGGTAATGCTCACTCCCTATAGACGTCAAAGTATCATTACATAGTGTGAAACAAAGTCGCTATCCGAGTCTGTCTATATCCGATAGCACCTCCTAAACCACGCAGCGGTTTTCACCATCGGTTAGATAATTTTTCATTGAAGGTTTTAAGTTTTATCTAAGTAAATAAACTTACATAGCTTACGTTGACTAAGCCTAAAGAGATACATAGTTAACAATCAAGCATAGTTAACTAGAGAATTTCATTAATTCCATATATTATAAGGTAGGTAAATTATCCGGGATATAATATACCCGCTCCCGGCTGCGGACTCAAAGGCAATGCACTGAGGGACAGCTGATGCAGATCCCACCGGAGAACCCCTCTCATGTGCTGATGTGACAGCCACGGGAGTTTTAGTGGGTAAGAATCCCCCACAGGATCCCGGGGACATATTAAACGTGTCCCCCGCCACCCCTTTGACTGTGACAACGGTGACAGATTCCCGGAGGGCTTTAATGCGCCCCCAGTAGCGGCTTAAAAAGGCCATTGCCTTGCAATGACGGGTACCCGGTGCACCTCTCCCGATTTTGTGCGGACACCCGTGGTAAGAATTCCACATACCGCGCTCGACCGCCCGCAGGATCCTGGGAGCCTATTGGAGGTCTCCCCCATGATCCCCATAACTTACATAACTCCCCAACTGAGCACGATGACAGGTGTCTTATTTTTTTTCTTGCCCCCCCTGGTGGCGCCTTCAAAGGTAAACCACTGAGGGGATTTTTTTAAAATTTATCCCTTAACAGGGTTAAAAAGCAGTATTATAACTCAACCGATGGCGGTACAAATATTCTCACTTAGATTTGCTTAGTACGTAAATTAGGTACTGTACACGGATAACTTTAATACATAAGGTAAAATATCACGCATTAGGGACTGAGCAGACATATAACAAGAATATAATCAAGTAATTCGAATAATATGAGTAGCCGTGGTCTGGAGGTTACGGAAGCGTCTTCTAAGCGCAGCAGGGTCCGGGTTCAAATCTCTCTTTAGGATTTTTTTTGTGTACTTTTAATCTTTTTATTTTTGATCATTTTATAATTTTGTTTTAATTTCTCACTGAAGGTTTTTATATTAACTGAATTTATTTAGAAGTTTTATCTAAGTAAATAAATTTAATTAGCTTACGTTGACTAAACTTAAAGAGGTACATAATGTACTTAACAATCGAGTATTATAGAAGTTCCTTCTGTATATCCTTCATTCCGTATAATATAAGGTAAATCTGGGATATAATATGCTTGCCCCCCAACGGCGGCGGACTCAAAGGCCAGGCACTGAGGGACACCTGGTACAGATCCCACCTGAGAACCCAGGTTTCCCTCTCATGTGATGATGTGACAGCCATGGGAGTTTTAGTGGGTAAGAATCCCAAATACCCCTGGGTATTTGGGATTTGACTTCCCCACGGGATCCCGGGGACATGTTGGATGTTTCCCGCCACCCCTTAACTGTGACAACGGTGACAGATTCCCGAGGGGCTATAATGCGCCCCCGGCAGCGGCTTCAAAGGCCCTTGCCTTGCACTGAGGGGTACACGGTGCAGCCACCATCTTTTGTGTGGACAACCGTGGGGGTACATACCGCAGTGGATCACCCGGAGGATCCTGGGGGCCTATTGGAGGTTTCCCCTGCGATCCCCGTATCTTTGAGCACGATGATAGATTCCCGGGTGGCTTTATTGTGCCCCCGGTGGCGGGCTCAAAGGCAAGCCACTGAGGGATCTTGGTGCAGATCCCACCGGATAGCCCAGGTCTCCTTCTTATGTAATGATTTAACGGCCGTTGGGGGTTTAGTGTATAAGAATCCTACATAAACCGGTTGACCGCCAACAGCGTCCCGGGGACCTATTGAAGGCTTCCCCCATGACCCCTGTAACCGTGAGCACGGTAACAGGTTCCCGGGTGGCTTTATTGCGCCCCCCGGTGGCGAGGTCACAGGCAAGCCACTGAGGGTATCATGGTGCAGATCCCACCGGATAGCCCAAGAAGGGGTTCTTATATGCTGATTGCATGGCCGTTGGGAGTTTTAGTGTATAAGAATCCTACATACCCGGTTGACCACCAACAAACCATCCCATTAAAGGCTTCCCCCGTGACCCCTGTAACCGTGAGCACCGTGACAGGTTCCCGGGGAACTATAATGTGCCTCTCCGGCGGCGGGTTCAAAGTCAAGGCACTGAGTGGTATCAGCTGGTGCAGATCCCGACAGATAGCCCAGGTCCGCCCTCTAATGTGCCGACGTGATAGCCGCGGGGGTTTTAGTGGGTAAGAATTCCTCGGTTGACCCCCGAAACCGAACAAGGAAGCCCGTATTGCTTCCATAAATTGGTTTTAAATAAATGGTGTCCTGTTCCTGTCCTTAATCCACCCAAATTGTGCACCGGTACACGTCTACAATTTCTAATAAAATAATAAATACAATTAACAAATCACAAGCTCAGAGATTCAACGTTGCAGGCTTAAACCTAAGCGTTGAGTACTTTGCCTATGGACAGACAGCGATACGTAGGTAGCCCTTTCACGCGTCACTTCTAAACAAAATTTGTTCATATTGCGTTACGAAAAGTCAGCTACAAACATTATTTATGAAGAAATTCTATAATCAAAGGCAGTAACTATAAATTATTCAATTTTCTTTCTCAATTACACCCGTGCGAAGCCGGGGCGGGTCGCTAGTTATAATATATATTATATATATATCATCTAATCATAAATCGTTGAACATGGTAACAATTATGTCTAATTTGTAGTTGAAGAATAGTGCAATTTTACCATCTGTTTAAATGATAACAGAGTCTGAGCACGTCTAATAGGAACAGGCAGAGCATTCCACAGGCGAGCAGCCTGAACTGAAAAGGATTTATCAAAATAGCTTGTAGAATGCACTGGTATTTGCAACTCTAAGTTCTCTGATGACCTCAAGCACCTTGAATGTGTTAAATGCAAGAATTCAAAACGATCTTTAAGATATGAAGGAGTTATGGAATTATGTTTATAATAAGATTGTCAATGTAGCAAACATCAAAATGTGCTCGCTCCAAGAGGCTAAGTTAGCAATTTTTACATGGCTATCTTCTTTGTCATATGACGCAACGGAACAATTGCTTGTTATTTTATCTTAACTCATATACACTCACATTTATTAATTTTATAATAGTTTAATATTATATTTTTCTATGATCTAAGTCATCATCATCATCATCAGCCGGAAGACGTCCACTGCTGAACATAGGCCTCCCCCTTAGAACGCCACAATGAACGACAATTGGCTATTTGCATCCACCGGTTACCTGCGACGCGCACAATGTCGTCTGTCCACCTAGTGGGAGGCCTGCCAACGCTGCGTCTTCCGGTTCGTGGTCGCCACTCGAGAACCTTTCTTCCCCAACGGTTATCGGTTCTTCGAGCGATCTAAGTAATAATATTATATTTCTCAATATTTATAGTATTTTATATTAAGAACATATTACACACTATATCATACATGCAGTGTCACAATAATCACTACTCGTTTTGTGTCTACTATTGTATTATTAGCCTTGATATGTACCCCTAGTTTTAAATTTCTAAACTTTATGTTAGCTGTAGCCGTAACAATTACTGGTAGTCGTACCGATGGCCACGATACAGGCTTGCCTAGTGTGGACATCAAAAGCAATGTATTTGGTAGGCAGTTTTAAGAAAATAAATAAATTGAATTGAAAGTATCAAAGCAGAAGCTCCAGTTATGGGTTTATCGCTTAGCCATTTTCTTGTCCAAAGTCGTTCTTTCTTCATAATTTCTTTCACTAATATATTAGTCAACTCTTCTAATAATACGAGGCCTGCCTTTTAAGTTATGTCGTTTCCATATTTCCCGGCAATTTTGAATTTGGAACTGTTCTATATTAGAATATGTTTAAATTTTTAATCTCAAAACAGTTGAAAGTATTAGGATTGTTTAGCTATTGTTTAGTCACAGCGTCGATTGGAATCTGTCAGGTTACGTACGAAAATAAATCTTTCTAAGGAAAACCTTCGTGCAATAATTTTCTACAACTTTAGAAGAGGCCTGACACGGCTTCAGTGTTTTGAAGAGCTAACATCTGTGTTCAGTAATGAAGCCCCATGTCTGCGGACTGTCGAACGCTGGAATTTAGAATTCCAGCGACACATCACACATCACACATCATCACATGTAGTGTTAGTGACAAATCTCGCGAAGGACGCCCAAAATCCGCCTTCACTGAAGATAACATCATTGCTGTGAGACAACTAATTCTCGAAGATCGTCATGTGACATATCGAGAGATAGAGGCTCTATTAGGCATCTCAGGGACAACCATTCAGAAGATCGTGCATGAAGCGCTTGGTGTGAGAAAGCTATGGATACCGCATCTGCTTTCCGACGATCACAAGGCCGTAATCACACCCGCCTCAGATGGTGTAAGAAAACTCTGCAAAGGTTCAACCGAGGAGCGTCAAATCACGTATACGACATCATCAGTGGTGACGAATGTTGGATCTATGCCTGATCCTGATTCCAAACAACAATCTACAATCTGGGTCTTTCAAGACAAGCCAAAGCCGAATAAAGTTGTTCGTTCTCGAAGCACTTCAAAGAAGATGGCGGCCATGTCCGTTGGAAAAACCAGCCATGTTGCGACTATTGCACTTGAAGATCGTAGAACGGTAAACGCAGAGTGGTATACCACAGTTTGTTTACCACAAGTCATCGCCGAACTTCTTAAATCTAACTCAAAGCGACGCATCATCCACCACGACAACGCAAGCTCACACAGCGCACGTCAAACGATTGAGTATTTGAAGCAGGAAAAAGTAGAAATTCTTGACCATCCTCCATACAGTCCTGACCTAAGCCCTAACGATTTCTTTACATTTCCTAAAATTAAGAAAATTATTCGTGGTCAAAGGTTCCAGTCCGGTGAAGAAGCAGTCGACGCTTTCAAGTCAGCCATTTTGAACACCCCCCACTTTAGAGTGGAATAAATGTTATATAACTGGTTTGAGCGAATGGAAAAGCGTATTAAGCTACGTGGTGAATATTTTGAAAAACAATAAAAAGTACTATAAGGTTCTAGTTGTGTTTTTTTCTTCAAACGACAAAACTAAAAAGGCATCCCTCGTAAAGCAGACTTTCTTTAAATATTTATTTTTCAACTGACGGGTTTGCCGCTCATTAATTTACACACATCAAAAGTGTCTAGGGATCAAGCATTTTTGGGCAAAAAAATGGGCAGAAGAACAATGGCGTTTCGTGTGCTTTTCTGATGAGTCTCGTTTTGGTATGAGACCGGATACAAGACGTATACGACACTGGAGAACCCCTGGACGCCAACAGCGATTAAAATCCTGCCAGGAAGTCCATCCTTATAGTGGTGGAACCATCATGGTATGGGCGGGTATTTGGATCGGCGGAAGAACTGAGTTGATTTGGATCAGAGGCAACCTCAACGCTCAAATTTATGCTGAGACGATTGTATCAGACGTCATCGTTCCTCTACAAGTGCAAATCGGTCCCTTATTTCAGTTAATGCATGATAATGCACGACCGCACACCGCAAGAGTTGTAAGACAGACTCTCGCCGCAGCTAACATCAATGTCCTGCCCTGGCCTGCTCAGTCGCCAGACTTGAACCCGATTGAGCATGCATGGGATATGCTACAGAGAAGAGCTCTGCCGAATATGGAGGGTATCCAGTCGCAAGAAGACCTTTTTTTGTTGTTGCAACGAACATGGGCGGCCATTCCACAGCGTGATTTGGATGAACTCATTTTGAGTATGCCAAACCGATGTTCTTGTGTTGTTAGTGTTCGCGGTAGAAACACGGATTATTAATTGTTTAAGTTACCCAATAAAATTTTAAAGAAAACTGTTATTTCAGTCTTTTTTTCGAACTTTTGTGTTAGTGGTTCAAATGTCAAAAATCCCTTTATTAGGAAAATGGCAAATTTCTTTATTAATGCAAAGGTGACTTGGTTTATCGTTACTGTGACAAACGAAAACACTTTATTTGATGAATCCTTAAAGAAAATTTTAATTAATATCAATCAGGAGAAAAGTTATTGCAAAAATATATGTTGATCCCTAGACACTTTTGATGTGTGTATTTTTAAATGTCAAACGTGTGCACACCACAAGTAAAATCCAAGCTGAATTGGCTACATCTAAACAATACGAGCCAAGCCAGCGGTGGCTGGTCTGAAGTACTGGCGCCAGCGCACTGGCTTCGTATAAACCCTACTTTAGGGTAGCGAATAGCACAAGGGCACCTCAGGGAGACACGGTCTCGGCTTGGGCTGCCGCTTAGAGAAAGTGAGTTTACCACCGGTTCACAACGCGCCCCCGCAGAGAAGAGTCGGCAAGAAACTCAGCGAGGAGATGCATGTCGAGACGAGGCCGAAGGGTAGTCCCTTCGGCCTCGCCGGCGAGACCGGTGTCTGTGTGTTGATGTGTTTACGACTCGTGACGTCGTTGTCGATGTTGGTGTTGTGCCATGGTCCAGGAGGACAGACATCGGGTCGGGTGGGTCGAGCAGTACATGCCGCGGACGGCGGCGATGTCCGGTAGCTCGACGATCTGTGGGACCAGGGTTGGGGTAGGGGATATAGTCGGTTCCTTCGGAGTCGCTGGACGCTCGGGGTGTGGGCCCTTTGAGCGTCCATTGAGTACGGCGGCGACTCCGAGGAGGACGGCGGCGGAGTTGCGACCCCCGTCCCCGTGAGCACCGTGACTGGTTCCCGGGGGGCTACAATGCGCCCCCCGGCGGCGGGCTCAAAGGCAAGGCACTGAGGGGCCCCTGGTGCAGATCCCACCGGAGAGCCCTGGGGTCCCCCTCTCATGTGCCGATGCGACAGCCGGGGGGGTTTTAGTGGGTAAGAATCCCACATACCCCGGTCGAGCCCCACAGCTCCCGGGGATCTTTGGAAGATTTCCCCCGCGTCAAAATAAAAAATAAAAAAAAATAAGGGGATATAGTCGGCAGCGGCGCCGATTAGCGGGTTTGGGTGGACGCACGCTTTTTCAAAGTAATGTTCAAACATTTCTTTGAAAAGTTTGCGGATAGGTACTAGCCCGAAGTCGGAATGTAGGTCGACATTCCGCATGTACCTACCACGGGGCACCGACGGCATATCGAAGGAATCGGTTTTGAATAACCTGGAGGCTATTAATGTGAGTGGGATCCGCGTGTGCGAATACGATACTGGCGTAAGCTAGGATGGGACGGATGCAGGATTTGTAAAGTGTCAACTTATTTCTAAGCGACAGTTTACTCCGCCTGCAGATCATGGAGTAGAGTCGACCGAGGACGAAGGCCGCTCGGTTACGTACTGACCGTATATGCGGTCCAAATGACATATGGGAGTCTAGGGTGACGCCTAGATATTTGACCTTTCTGGTCCAGGGGATGGGACGCCCATAGAGGGTGATTTAACCTAAACGACGACTGGGATGGCCCGCAGTGTGGGATCTGATGGTACCCCGGGAGAAGAACACCGCGGCCCTCTTTTCCGGGTTCACATCAATGAGCCACTTTCGGAACCATTCGCCTAGGGCGTTGACGGCGACTTGAAGAGTGCGCGTCAGGTGAGCCTTATTTCTGTGTGAGAAATATAGTGCGGTGTCGTCCGCATATAGGGCTAGTTGCACCCTGTCCGAACGAGGGACCGACCGATGTCGTTCGTGAATAGACTGAACAGGAGTGGAGAGAGCACAGAGCCTTGAGGGACTCCGGCCTGAATAGGGTGGGGAGTGGATCACGTACCTTCGACTCGATATCGAAAAGTACGATTCCTGAGAAAATCTCGTATGATGAGAACGAGACGGTCTGTCACGCCCATGAGGTAGAGCTTATGAAGCAAGCCATTGTGCCAGACCTTATCGAATGCCTTGGCGACATCGAAGAATAAGGCTCCGGTGTATATAGGTCTGGGCTGGTTGAGCCCGGAGAGGACATGCTCCGTGATGCGGTGCACTTGATGGACGCAAGTGAGTGTCCAGCCCGAAAGCCGAACTGCTCGTGTATGAGTATGCCCTTCGAGATGACAAATTCTTTGAGTCTTGCGAGAAGCAAGCGCTCGTAGAGTTTGCCCAGGGCGCTAACGAGACTTATGGGGCGGCAGCTCGTGGGATCGTCACGTGGCTTACCGGGTTTGTGAATGCCGATGACGTCTGCTTCTTTCCACTCCGAAGGGAAGATAGCGTGCGTCATGGCGGCATTGAAGATGGCTACCAAGAGATAGATCAAGTGGTAGGGAAGGGTTTTTAGTACGCGGTTCGAGATGCTGTCAGGGCCGGGGGGTTTCTTAGGTTTAAGGCCTTTGATGAGGTCTTCTAATGGAGGAGTGGATGACCGGGGTGAGCGTGTCAGATGGCGGGGCAGAAACACTGCGCTCTACGTGATCGCGATGGGGTGGGTCGGAAATTGTGACACTAGGAGAACATGTGACAATGGCGTTCAAAAGGTTGGTGACGAGACGAATATTTATATGTGATATTACGTGGTACCTATACTATACTATGATAATGGCGGTTCAAAAGACTGTGTCGAGACGAAGGCGTTGTCCTGATGGTAAACAACACACCTGCCTATAGACAGCTACACTGCACTGCCTCTCAGTATATTAGTGTTTTATCTATGGAACTACCGCTCGTCACCAGAGACATGAGTTATTCCAGTCAGTGGAGTCCGGTAATTCTACCAGCATTAGAGCACATCAAGCCGGAACACAACAATGTTTACACACTGCTGCTTGGCGGCAGAATATTTGATACTGCGTTGGTACCTACTTACCTGGAAGGTGTCCCGGCCTTTTTGATACAATATAGAGACCTTTGGTTTCTAAAGTATAACAAATATATTAAAGTATCAAATATGCTTCTTCCTAGTATAGAAATCAAAAACAATATTTATTTACCTGAATACAATAGGTATATTATACAATCAGTTGCAACACCGTTTTTAGGATTCCATACCTAAAAGGTAAAAAAGGAACCCTTATGGTGAGGCTTGAAACTTGGAACAGTTTTAGATCTTTTTTACCCAACCTCATCGCAAATGAAAAAAATATGTTTTTCCTTTTAGTTTTTTTTTAATGGAAGTCGAAATGGGTCATATAAATTTCAAAGTGAGACTACTATATCGAGTGGGGCATCATATGAAAGGGCTTCATTTGTACATCTCAAAACAGATTTTTATTTTGGTTTATGTCACGTAGTTTTTGGCTGATAATAAAAAAATTACAAAAAAATTACCATTTCCCGCGTATCTCCTAAGTTTGTGGAGGAAAACATATGAAATAATTATGGGTAGTACATGTAAATCTATATTTTACAGGAAAAATAAAATGATCTTTCTATGTAGGTAGTACTTAGGTACAGTTTTTTAGTAATCCTATAAAAACCTCGATAAACAGACTTGGTTTTGCGGTTTGGTTTTTTTGCTATCTGAGGTGTTACATGAATAGTAAAATTTCTTTAATACGTCCAAAAATGGTATGGAACCCTCGGTGCGCGAGTCCAACTCAACATTCTCAATTTTCACAAACACAAACTAACAAGAACATAGGATTCACGGGGATATTACATATTGTCAACATTTTACAAATACCTCCAGGGTCATCTTTCCTCGTAACACTTTTATTACGCACATTGCAATATCAAACACTAGTGACCTGTATTAGTCCGGATGTGTATTTTCTAAGTGTTGTTTACCGATACGTATTACGTATCTCATTTGACAACTAAAGTGATGATCACTAAAGCAAGTGACTATCAAATAGGTAACTGTCAAATAATTCACTCTATATTGCCTAACTTAAGTGAACAATATCTACTAAAACACTTTCAGTTGACATCAAAATAATAATAAGAAATACACTTTATTGTACACCAAAAGTTACATGTAAATTGAACAATACCACAACAATACGTTGAAGATATCAATGTACAAAGGCGGCTATATCGCTAAAAAGCAATCTATTCCAGGCAACCTACAAAGTCAAAAAGTTCAAATAATCAAAGTTCGGTGGTCAACTGAAGCTTGGCTAAAGATACGGAATAGGGCTGCAGATGTGACTTTTTAAGTGTTGTTTACCGATAAACATTTTATTACACACATTGCAAGTAAAAGGTTTGCCGCTAGTATGACTCCAGATGTGACCTATTAAAATTTGCTTAGTGGTAAAGCTTCTATTACACACATCGCAAATGAAAGGTTTCTCGCCGGTATGACTCCGGATGTGATTTACTAAAGAACTTTTACTGGTTAAACTTTTATTACACACACTGCAAGTAAAAGGTTTGTCGCCAGTATGAATTCGGATGTGTTTTGCTAAATTTTGTTTAGTGCGAAAACTTTTGGAACATAAGTTACAAGTTATAGGTTTGTCATCATCACTATGAGTCAGAATGTGCCTTTCTAAACTTGATTTTTTGATAAAACTTTTATTACACACATTGCAAGTGAAACATCTGTCGCCAGTATGAATCCGGATGTGTGTAGCTAAATTTTGTTTTGTGTGATATCTTTTGGTACATAAGTTACAAGTGAAAGGTTTGTCATCACTGTGAGTCAGAATGTGCCTTTTTAAATATGTTTTTGTGGTTAAACTTTTACTACACACATTGCAAGTGAAAGGTTTTTCGCCAGTATGAACCCGGGTGTGTCTTACTAAACAATCTTTTCTGGCGAAACTTTTGTTACATACATTGCAAGTGAAAGGTTTTTCGCCAGTATGAGTCCGGATGTGACTTGCTAAGCGTGGCTTAGTGGTAAAACCTTTATTACACACGTTGCAAGTGAAAGGTTTGTCGCCCATATTTATACCGTCACATCCGGATGGATCAGTAAGGGGTTTGACATTGGACAAACGCCTATTGCACAGTATATTGGCCACTATTTCAATCGTTTTATTTGAAACGCTTCCTTGAGTTTCATTGAGTTTTTCCAATTTCGTTTCAAATTGATATTGTTCCAGTGTTTGATTAGTAATAGATGTGATATCCGATTGAATTGATTCATGATATATATTATCACTGTTATCCTGTCTATCAGGCTTACTATTGACATTGACACTCGGAGTTATTTTTTTCTCATTAAATAATTTGGATACGCTTGCCTCTAGTAGTTCAGGATGATATTGAACGGGCATTTCTGAAAAAAGAAACATATTATAGGCCTTTATTGCAATATTTTAGTTTAAATGATAAACAGGTAGAGACCTTCAGCCCTATAATAGATCCAACCGTTTATTTTCTATTTGACAGATCTAATTTGACAGTTATAGTGTTGTGACCAAGTGATTATAGTGGACACGATATCGTTTCATTTTTCTATCGAGTCTGTGCGGAAGAAGAGAACAGTCGTTCGTCCTATTATCACTTTTGTTACATTGACACGTAATAATAATCTTCCTAAATATTAGAGCGGGGTTTTTAAAACGTTCTATTACTTACCCCATTTTTTGTCTATGGGTAAGCAGTAGTATTTTTTCAAGGTAGCAACACTCAATAGTCCACCGCCATTTTGTGTTTGTAACCGTCATCTGTCACTCTCAACAAGACGCCCGTGCTAGTAATTGTTTGCTCAGTTTTGTATTGTTTTATATTCGAACTATAAAATGCCGAAAGGATAAGTGCTGAAAGGACAGACGAGAGAAATGGTGATCAAGCTTCGTAATTACTTTGAAGCAGAGTATCAAAATGGCGGCCCGCTTTTACCATTTTTTTTTTTTTTTTTTTTTTATACCACCAAGGTGGCAAACAGGCATGCGGCCCGCCTGATGGGAAGCAGTTACCGCAGCCTATGGACGCTAGCAACTTCAGTAGGATCACAAGCGCGTTGCCGACCCCGTAAAAATTTGTTAACTCCCTTTTTAAAAAAACCCATGCTGTAATTATTCGGGAAAACCTCGGCAGGCAATTCATTCCACAACTTCAAAGTGCGGGGAAGAAAACTTCTTTGAAACCGCAGAGTGCGGGATGACATTGTTTTTAAGATGTGAGGATGAACTCCCTGCCGATGGCGAGAGGTGCGATGGTAAAAAGTGGCCGTGGGCATGATGTCAAACAATTCTTCAGAGCACTGACCGTTATACAATCGGTAGAAAACACACAGGGAAGCAAAATCTCTTCTCACCCGTAGTGATTCTAGACCGTTTGAGAGTTCAGGATCGTCGACAATCCTGATGGCTCGTCTCTGCACCGAGTCAAGTGGTCCAAGTTGGTATTCAGGCGCTCCCGCCCATAGGTGACAGCAGTACTCCAAATGCGGCCGAACTTGCGACTTATAAAGTAACAACCTATTGCGCGAGGTGAAGTACTTCTTCGCCCTATTAAGCACACCTAGCTTTCTAGACGCCAGCTTGACCTTGTCCTCAAGGTGCTCACGGAACTGCACATCAAAGGATATATTGACACCTAAGATCCCGATGCTCTTTGACATGCTAAGGGCTGTGTTCTGGAATTGAGGTATTACAGCGAACGGGGTTTTCTTAGTGGTGAACGCACAGACTTGTGTCTTAGTAGGGTTAAACTGGACTAAATTAAGTCGTCCCCAATTAGAGATCTTGTCGAGAGTACTCTCGATTTCAGACACAAGGCGTCCACGGCTTTCCTCCACAACAGAACGAGGGATATTGGCACGGCCCGAGTAATTGGTATCAACGGTACTGTCATCCGCATAGCAATGAATGCCATCGATGGATAGCATATCATTAATATGCAAAAGGAACAGCGTCGGAGACAGCACGGATCCTTGTGGGACGCCAGCGTTAATCTCCATGCTATCAGAGCAACTGCCATCGACTACGGCTCTAATGCATCTGTTGGACAAAAAGCTGGCAATCCATTTGCACAAACCCTCGGGAAGTCCGTAAGATGGTAACTTCGATAGAAGGCCACGCTGCCAGACCCTATCAAACGCCTTAGCCACATCCAGGCCGACGGCCAAGGCCTCGCCTTGACTCTCTTGACCATGTCGCAAGTGCGAGAGCGCGTTGCGGCCGCGTTAGGTATTAGTGCACCTACGGTTACAAAAATTACTACCGAAGCCTACGGAACAAGCGGCATGCAGGAGAATAAGCTTCGTACGCCGAAGAAAAAACGCCAACCACGTCGTGTGACATCGGTTGACAACATTGACGCAGACGCTATACGCCGTCATATATATAACTATTACTTACGTAAAGAAGTTTCAACACTTAATAAACTTGTTGCTTCTTTGCGTGAATGTGATTTGTTCCGAGGCCAAAAATCGTCATTGGCAAAGGTCTTGAAAGAAATTGGATTTACTTATAAAAAATCGGACATACGTAAAATATTGATAGACCGTCACGACGTAGCTTTCGCTCGTTGCGAATTTTTGAGCGAAGCCAAAAAAATTGCAGATTGGTCAAATGTTGTTTTCACTGACGAAACTTGGCTGAATGAGAACCACACAGTGTCTAAGAACTGGACTGATGACACCGCTGCTTCTACTAGTTCAGTGCCGATGGGAAAAGGAGAACGCCTAATCATTTGCCATGCAGGGTCTATGAAAGGATTCATGCCAGATGCTTTGTTGGCCTTTAAATCCAAAAAAACAGTTGAGTACCACGAAGAAATGAATTCTGAGGTTTACGAAAGTTGGTTTAAGGAAATGGTGCAATCATTGGAAGAACCGTCAGTCATTATTATGGATAACGCATCCTATCACTCACGCCAAATTGATAAAATGCCGACCCAGGCCGACAAAAAACAAGTAATCATTGACTGGCTTCAACGACATGGCGAAAATGTTGATAAATCCTTACTAAAAGTACAATTACTAAATATATTACGAACAAAAAAACACTTCCCAAAACGATATGTGATCGACGAAATAGCTGCAGAACATGGTCATTGGGTTCTTAGACTTCCACCCTATCATTGTCAATACAATGCCACTGAATTAATATGGGCTCAAGTAAAAGGACACACCGCTCGAAATAACACAAAACCCCATTCACGGCAAACAAAATGCTTGATTTATTAAAAAATGCATGTGTGGAAGTAACTGCGGAAAACTGGCAAAATGTAATTCAAAAAACACAAGAAACTATAATGGCAGATTGGGATAAACACGTGGCGATAGATAATATGAATCAACAATTAATTATAAATGTCGGCGATAGCTCGAGTGACAGTGACGATGAATCTGATTTTGATTAATAAATAAATAAAAGTAAAAGTCACAATAATGTTTCATATCATTTCATACCAATCTATACTTATACTACATTAGAATGCTGCATTATACCCGTGTAAAAATCTCAAAATCTCAATCGTAACATCACTATGTTGATAGCCATAGAAAGTAAATTTTTAAAAACGTTTGTTATTTTATTAACAGACTTCAAAAAAGGAGGAGGTTCTCAATTCGTCTGTATATATATATATATATATATATATTATTATGTATGTTCGCGCATAACTCTGGCAATTATGAACCGATTTAAAAAATTCTTTCTTCTATCCATTCTTCAATCCATTGATTGGGTCCCTTAAGTTCCTGAAAAAACAAGAATGGTGACTGCGCAGGAAAGCCTATATAGATGACTTTATGTCGCTTTTTAAGGACAAAAATGGTCATAACTCTGGCAAATATTTACCAATTTCAATGATTCTTTTTTTATTCGAAAGAAGAAACCACTGTATTGAATCTGTATGAATTTTATCACAACCGGATAAGAACTTCCTGGAGGACCATGAACGATGTGGAGGAATTTATCTGATAAAAATCATAAAACTGATGTTCTCCATTACATTGCTCTGACAATTATGAACCGATTTCGATGATTCTTTTTTTATTCGAGAGAGTAAACTACTATGATGATTCCATGCAAATGTCATTACGACCGGATATTTTTTTCTGAAGAAACATGAATTATGAAAAACTATGTAGACGATAATGTGATCATATTGTAACTAGATCATTTTACCGTCTTCGATGGTTCAATCATTATTTATGAAAATATCACTAAAAAGTTTAAAATAAAATCTTTTAAAAAAAAAATTGAACCGACTTCAATATCACTGAAAAGTATAAAATAATTTAAATATTATTGAAGTTGGTGCCAAATATTTACAGCAGGTACGCCAACACAAACTTCTATAATATTTAAATTATCTTATACTTTTCAGTGATATTGAAGTCGGTTCAATTTTTTTTAAAAAGGATTTTATGTAATTTATAAAAAAAACTACTGCACTTATGGACTCAATTTGTCAAAGATGATTATTATACGGGATCAAGGAGCAAACTTAGGCAGTTGTCATATTTTTAAAACCTCGCATTTAAAAGTGAACTTTTGCGTAACATGACGCAGTTACGTTCAATTGGTGCTGTCAAAAAGAAAATAAACGGTTGGATCTATTATAATAATAATCATGGGATAATCCACACACGGTCATCTGATCCCAAACTAGGCAGAGCCTGTACTATGGTAACCAGATAACTGATACGAATACATACCTACATAATTTTTTGGTAAACACATATTTAAATGTATATTGATAAATAACACCCAGACACTTGGTGGGAATCGAACGACCTATCGGGTAGCGTCCAGGGTATCTAACCGCTAGACCAACAGGCCCGTTAAATGTGGCCTAATTGTTCAACTAACGCGATCTATATAGATAGATCGCGTTAGTTGAACAATTAGGCTAGGTATTTAGGATAGTTCATAGGAACTATCCGGCTCCTTGAAATTCGTACATTACTAATATCCTATGGTATGATTCCGCAGCCGACGACAGACCACAGGCGGCAGCGACAGACAGCCGACAGCATATGCTATCGGGCTTCAGTTGTAGCCGTATTCATGGATTCCGAAAGAAAGAATTTACGTCGTTGCATTACTAACTTGCGGTTGTGTGTGTTCTTTCTTCAATCTTTATAATTAGAATTATTACAGTCGAATAAAAACGATGTTGAGACACCAAAACAAAATGAAGAGGGTGTTATACGCAAATACTGCACAGTAATATACTAACTGATTACTACTACATACTACGAAAAATGTTCTATCGTGACATTCAGCCGAGCTAGGCAACCTCGCCATTACAACTACTTGTTGGAGGGTTTGCCTATAAAAAGGGAGTCGGTGGTACGGGATCTCGGTGTTCGCATGGATTCGCAGTTAACATTCCGGGAGCATGTGACTAGTGTTTGTAAAAGGGCATATAAAACGTTAGGTTTTGTACTTCGCACTGCAGGGTCTTTTACAAATATTAAAGCAATATGTTTACTGTACGAAGCACTAGTAAGGAGTCAACTAGAGAATAGCTGTGTTGTGTGGGCCCCACATGAAACCAAATACTGTCTCATGTTGGAGCGCATACAGAACAAGTTCACGAGATACCTGTATTTAAGATACTATGGCGTATACCCTTTCTATCCCTTGATGTATCCAACCTTATTTGTTTTAGGCATGGTTGGATACAATAAGTTGGAGACAAGGAGAGAACTGGCAATGGCGTCATATATATTTAAAGTATAATAATAATAATATTACCGGCCCTTGTTTATGTCCCACTGCTGGGCACGGGCCTCCCTTCAAGATGAAGGGGCTAAGGCCATAGTCCACCACGCTGGCCAAGTGCGGGTTGGCGGACTTCACACGTCATTCGAAAGCTAGTTAGGCTTTCTCAGACATGCAGGTTTCCTCACGATGTTTTCCTTCACCGAAAGCTAGTAACAATCGCACAAAGACGATTCGCACATGATTAATTAAAGAAATCAGAGGTGCGAGCCGGTGATCGAACCTGCGCACCTCGTTTCCAAGGCAAGCGCTCGCCCACTGAGCTGTTACAGCTTCATTTGGATATTTAAAGTATTTACAGGAAAAATACACAATCCGGGTGTCCTGCAGTGGATAAAGTTATCAGTTCCCGATAGATACGTGCACCGGCGACTTCGGCCCTACTTATACGCAGTACCACGCAGTCGCACTAAATTACTACAGAAGATATCACTGACACGAACGTTGCGCTCACTAAACCTCGTTGCCGAAAAACTGGATTTGTTTTCGTTCACTGGGGGAATTCACAAGAGTATTATTATTTGTAATATGTTATTATGTTTAGGTATAAGTTTATGTATATTTATTAATGTGTTGTTGATTAAATAGGAACCTACACTATCGAATTGGGATTGCCTGTAAATATAGTTGTTTGTATGGAAATAAATAAAATAATAAAAAACTATTATGGTCTTATACTGCGGTTTAGCGGTAGGGGCGAGCCTCAGCTACCTACCGGGTCACAGGTGGCGGATAGTCACACATCCTATAGTATGTAGGATAGCTGCGAATAAAGGGAAACCGAAATAAGCAGTCCCGGACCGAGGCGGTAGGGTTAACAGGGAGTGTTGGAGGATTTGGTGGCGCAGATACTCCCAAGAAAAGACACAAATTCCTGACGACGACCCTATGACATGGCGAGTAAACACCGCCATTAAATAAGTGTTGCCCTGGCAGAGGGAAGCAGCCTGCCAGTATCTAGGAGAGCGGATCTCGCGAAGAGAGGAACGGTCGCTTAGAAAGTTTAGCTGCAGGCGATGATGGAAACCATCTCAACCGGCTGCAGTAATGCGATCACCAACCCGTTGTGGCTAGCGTGGTGATTATGGCTAAACATTCCCTCCCTTTAAAATGACAGACACAAATAAAAATCGACCCCGAGTTCCCAGCGCTCCCTGGGAGTTGACGCACTGCCAAAGAAATTATATTTAGCAACCTATAATATCCAGTCGATGTCCTCAGATGATCGATTATATGAATTGGAAAACGAATTGAATAACATCAAATGGGATATCCTCGGACTCTGTGAAGTTAGACGGTCAGGCGAGGAATTAACAACTCTGCAATCAGGTCATTTATTATATAACCGGGAAGGCCCATCAACTGGGGTGGGAGGACTTTGATTCATCATAAATAAAAAGCTGAAACACCAAATAGTCGAAACCAACAGTATATCACAACGAGTTGTGTACCTAAAGCTTAAACTCTCATCCATGTTTGAACTAAAAGTGATCCAAGTATATGCGCCAACCACCGATCACTCGGATGAAGAAATTGAACAATTTTATGATGATATATCCAATGTCCTCGATAACATAAAAACCCGGTATACCATACTGATGGGAGACTGTAATGCACGTATTGGTAACAAAGAATGCAAATCAGAAATCAGTATTGGGAAACATGGCCTGGGGAAAAGAAATGAACGAGGACAAACACTTCTGAACTTTCTTCGACAAAGACGCTTGTATGCCTCAAATACCTTCTTTGAAAAAAAAAGCCTCAACACAAATGGACATGGAAACATCCTAACGGCCGAAATAAAAGTGAATATGACTATCATTACAGATACTAAAGGAACTGTACAAGATATCTGCGTTCTTAACAAGGTTCTCTACAGGCAGTGACCACAGGCTTGTCCGAGCTAAATGCTTCTTTGATGCCAGGAAAGACAGAAGGAATCTGATCACCAAAAGACCAACACCAAATTATGTCAAAGCGGAAATTGTACGTCAGAATGAAGAAATCATTAAGAAGTATATTAATAAAAATGTTTGTGTTGAAGGAATGGACCAACTAGATGTCGAAGAAATAAACTGCAATATTGTGAACTGTTTAAGCTCCGCAATTGGGTCGGTAACTCCAAAAGTTGTTCAGGCTAGAACACAAAAGCTTAGTTCAGAAACTATGGATCTCATCGAGCAGAGACGGCAGCTGGCTACTGAGGGTAGCCCTAATGCAGCTCAGTTTTCCCAGCTACAAAAGACAATTCGTTGCTGCATCCGAAATGATCTTAGAAAACACGAGGAGAATCTCATTATGGGTGCCCTAGAAAGAAATACTGATCGAAAACACCTCAAATTGCAACTCAGTACTGGAAATAAAGGTATCTTTAAGCTGCAAAATGAACATGGAGACATAGTGACCAACAGAGATGAACTACTTAGTGTTGCCCAATGTTACTATGAAAAGCTTTACAAAAGTAGGGTGCCAAACCCCAGGAGTTTACAAAACACGGAAGCAGTATGTAAAACGCCACCAATAGTAAATGTCGGATCTGAAGATCTGCCCGATGTAACACCTGATGAGGTTTGCTTTGCGCTGCGCCAACTGAAAAATCGACGAGCTCCAGGCGAGGATGGCATTATTCCAGAAGTTTTAAAAATAGAATCGGAACCAGTACAACAAGCACTGGCTAAACTCTTTACGAAATGCTTAATCTCCACCAAAGTACCCGACAGCTGGAATAATGCTATTATCACCCTACTACACAAAAAAAGTGATATCAAACGGCTGGATAATTACAGACCAATCAGTCTATTATCACATGTTTACAAACTGTTCACAAAAGTTATCGTGAATAGGCTGAGAAACAAGCTTAACTCGTATCAACCAAAAGAGCAGGCAGGGTTTAGATCAGGATATAGTACTTGTGACCACCTGCAAACTATCAAAACAGTGATAGAGAAGTGTCACGAGTATCAGAAGCCAATCATTGTAACTTTTGTGGATTACGAAAAGGCGTTTGATTCCGTTGAAGTATGGGCTGTCGAGGAAGCACTGACAGATTGCCGAGTAGACGATAGATATATTAAGATAATAGGGTACCTACAGACACATGCTACCGCTTGCGTTAATTTGCATGAAAAGACGCCAGAATTCCCATTAGCTCGAGGAGTTAGACAGGGTGACACTATATCTCCTAAACTGATTACCGCGACCTTGGAAAACATATTTAAGAAATTAAATTGGGACGATAAAGGTATTAACATTGAAGGAGAAAACCTATCTAACTTAAGATTCGCAGATGATTTGGCCTTGTTCTCAGATAACGTTCCTGATATGTTGGTCATGATTGAAGATCTAAAGGTGGAATCTGGAAAAGTTGGCTTGAAGATGAACCTATCGAAAACAAAGATAATGACCAACATACCAGAGGCGACTAACTATCAAATACCGGTCGGCGTTGTAACAGAATACGTCTACCTCGGTCACAAAATAAAATTGGGCAGCGCAAACCAGACAGTGGAAGTTGAAAGACTGATATCTCAGACCTGTGCAGCATTCGGCGCAAATAAGAAAATACTGCGAGGCCAACTGCCTATGCAACTAAAGGCCAAAGTATTCGCGGAATGCATTATGCCGGTCTTCACTTATGGCTCAGAAACCATGTCTCTCACGGAACGATCAGTTGAGAAGTTCAGAGTCGCGCAAAGGGCAATGGAAAGAGCGATGCTCGGGATAACCTTGCGCGACAAGAAAAGAAATTAATGGATCCGGCGGAAAACGGGGGTGAGAGATGTGGTGCAGGAAATCGTTGAAAAGAAGTGGAGTTGGGCTGGTCATATTGCCCGCATGGACAGGGAACGGTGGACTAGACGAGTCCTTGAATGGAGACCATGGGCGGACAAAAGACCACGGGGTCGCCCACCTAAACGATGGGTTGACGACCTGAGAGGGCATGCGGGCCACGATTGGATGACGAAAGCGCGGGACCGGATTTTGTGGAGGAAATTGGGAGAGGCCTATGTCCAGAGATGTACCAAATAGGGCTGAAGAAGAAGAAGAAGACTGCGATTTATATAGATTTCGTTTACCAGGCTTGTGGAATGCACATTGTAACTAGTGATGTGCCGGATGTCTAGCAATTATGAACCGATTTAAAAAATTATTCCTTGTACGTATAGTCCGATCCACTGATTGGGTGCCATAAAAAACAAAGTAGTTCCTGAAAAAAGGCCCGTCAAAAAACAAAAGTAAGACCCGCGTGTGCAAGTCTAAACATGTCCTGTCCTGTCACGCAAAACGTCAAGTGGCGTTAATTATTGTTTCAAGGTCACACGCACAGACACCCATTATTAAGATCCGTATCCACGGGCCCTTATCACCAAATATCTGTATTCAAATGCGTATCCGCGGATATAGGTACATTTTTAACGATCCGGTACATCACTAATTGAAACATGAGTGTCAGTCACATTGGCAAAGGCTTAACGTGATACCAGCTGCTTACGACATTCAAAGCGAATCGAACTAATAGGTAAACCAACTCTTGAAATGACTTTCTTCTGCTATTATTAGACTCTGATCAGTATCTGTCTAACTACTCGTCAAGATTTAACCATAGATTTATAATTCGATAGGTCCTACATTTAAAAGAGCAGAGTTCCTGTCGCCACCTTCCTGCTTTGCTCCCGTCACCAGAACCCTGATCAAGATTTTTCAATGTACCTACTACTCGCAGCAACCTATCCAACGAATCCAAATTTGGCGGGTCTACATTTATTAGTGCAGAGATCCCGCGACCACCTTCCTGCTCCATCATCAGACTCTGATCACCATTTTTCTAGCAACTACTCGTCGAGACCTATCCAACGAGTCCAAACTCGATAAGTCTACGTTAATTGGGGCCGAGATCCTGTTACCGCCTTCTTGCTGTTCATCATCAGACCCTGGTGAAGGTTACCATTTTATTTAGTATCATCGGATTTACCTATTCTAAATTTCAGATCTTTCGGTATAATAGAAGTAATTTAAAATTTCTATTGCATACAAAATATCCATACCTCGACTCGGAAAAGAGCTGATGGTCTTCAAACGGCTGGACCGATTTTCATGAAACATAGCTAAGAACCATTTCGCTTAAACTAGCTTTCAAATAAAAAAAACAGCATTCAAATCCGTTCACTGGCTGGACCGCTACGATGCCACAGACAGACCGACTTCTGGACATAGACGTCAAACTTACAACTTAACTCCCCTCGTTTTTGGTCGGGGTTAAAAAAAGAAGAACTACGTACCATAAGCGAAACTGTGCAAATATTCCGCTTGTTCGCCGCAATCGTCTCCGGAGCCGGCAGCGGTGGCGCGTGCGCCATGTGGCTCCTCACTCTTGCAGCTGTCAGCGAGCGACTGCTCCTGCTCATCCAATACTTGCTGCGATCCAATCATTGTTGGCCCGACTGTGAGGTCAGGAACGTCTGTAAACGGAGTGCGCGTGATACTAAATATCAATGTTGAGACGCAAGAGGAGAGTAATCACGGACCACTTATCTCATCGACTACGCATGTTAGGACGGAGCACACTGATCCATAACCGTTTGTGACCAGACATTTTTAATGAAGCTAAGCTAGTGCCCCGTGCCCGTGGGGTGCCAGGTTAGAATTGCATCCCCCATCTCCTCACGTTAGGTGTCGTAAGCGGCGACTAAGCGACAACAGGAAGACGGTCAGCACCGTCTTTCTTTTGGATTCATCTTCCACCTATACAAAGGCCTCCCTTGTTCAGCAGTGGACGTATATCGGCTGCTACTGATGAAGCTACTGCTAAACTAACAGGGTGCGTCCCATTTCATATAAAGTTATTTGGTCTATTTTCATTTTAATAACGTTCACATGATATAATAAACGTGAGATATACCAACTGTTGATATAATTTATTTACATATAATATTTATATATTCTAAAACTTATTTCGTATAATGTTATTGGATATAATGTTTATCTAATCGAAAATCGTTAAGTCTATCGTTTAAAATGTATATTGATACCATCATGGTAAACAACTCGATTCAGAGCAATCCGACTCGGATAGGTTAGGTTAGAAGACTAAGCTTAGCCCCGCCTCATCATCATTATTTTCAGGTATGTGTTCCATGGTATCACGAAACCAAGGAAATATTTATTAATTACTGTATTTTATTGATTCAACCAATTATGTAACCTTTATACAATTATAATTATCAAAAACAAGAATACAAATCTCGAGATGATTCAGGTCAGAACCTTGTAACAATTAGACGTGCCAAACGGGTTGAAGGCACGAGACGAACTGCCTTCGAAGCGCACGGCACCTCGTTATAAATATTGGCAACACCCAACAAATTTAGAATATTTTTTATTTATTATAACGGCAACACTTACATTCTTCTAACTAATCGACTGTGCATGGTGTATATTAAAACCCTGTAAATAATTGCAATAAATCAGTGTGTTTACCAAGAGTGCCCTTTCATTAAGCTTCCATCGACTTGCCATCCACCAGCCCAAAATCTACAGTCCAACGAAGGCTACCTTTCTACAATAAAGGCGGCTGCCCCTCCCCAAAGCGCCCCACATAATAAACTCCAACACACTCGTACAAAACCTTACTTGAATGACCCTTGCTTCCACCATATCCCCTCACAGCCAACCCTGATCGACCAGCTTCCTAATCCGACCTTCAAGCTACATCAGGAACTAGTCACAATCATCCAGAACTATCACATTAGACCGACTCACTGTCACGACATAACGACTCGACTGACTCAAACAGACTGCTCCAGACAGACTGCCGCAGACAGACTGACCCCTCCGCGCTCCGAACACTTTTTATAAAGCCCATCGTTTGTTAGTTTCCCTCTCCATTACAATTTGTAAAATGACATCTACCCTACATTTAAGAATCAACACGATACTTTGTATTTCGTAGTCAATTGACGACCCATACTAATGACCCGGAGGCGACAAACATATAAATTAAAATATATTATTAATAATTAACGCCGACATATTCATCAACTTCTCTAATAATACTTTTTTGATAATTAACCCCGACATATATATGTGGTATAATGAGGTTATTGTTAGAATTTATTTAGTTTTCTCTGCTATCAATACTTTTTATATTTTGATTAGTATGGTAACTCGCGAATCGATGTCGGTGGTTGTCAATTATCTAAGACGTTAATAGGTAATTTTGGCTGTAAAAGAATAAAGAAATATTCAATACTTTCAAGACATTTTACTTATCACGCCCCACATATATATATCTGCAGGCTCCTTTATTGTTAATTTTAAAGTATGATATTTGATACTTTCGTTAATGTTATTGGGTACTACGATATTAATAATAACGAATAGATTTTTTCGGTATTATTCATTTCGGCGCCGTAGTACCCGTTAAATTTCGTGCTTAAAAAAAAA
Organism: Furcula furcula; assembly: GCA_911728495.1. Lineage (NCBI taxonomy): Eukaryota > Metazoa > Arthropoda > Insecta > Lepidoptera > Notodontidae > Furcula > Furcula furcula. The sequence continues at coordinate 2,389,476 of OU452243.1, forward strand.
AAAAACTGCTGAAGTGGTTAGGGTGCCCCCTACAAGTACCAGCAGGGTTACCCAATATTTACCAGACAACCTGTATATGGTTGTAGTCTACTTCCAACTATGTAGATGTAAAAACCACTAATCCTAAGAAATTATTTCAGGCTTTTTAGTTTTAAAGGCGGTTTTTTTGTAGAAATTATTTTTATATCCTAGGTGTTCCCTGGGTGGTGCTTACCAGTGGCGTGCACATAAAGTAGGTAATAATATCTGCGAGTTATCTATACTCTAAGCTATTTGTTAGTGTGCCACCACAAATATCCTTAAATGAACTAACATTACAGACATATCCATTTACATTTAAAAACATCACGTTAATACCAATCAGTACAAAATATTTTTAAATTAAGATTATTTAGAGAAGTCGTAGGTTAGGCAGTCTTTTTGTGTGTATGGACCCTCTGAATAATCTTATTACAGTTTTTAAATGCAAATTAATATGTCTATAGAATCTGTTAACTTATGGATATTTAAAATGGTACACTAATATACATATAATAGGTTAAACAAGCCAAATACGTTTCTTTGCCTACCCTCTGTGCACGCCACTGGTGCTTACATGCATAATCACCAACTTGAGAACCTTCTTTCTGAAGTTAGTTAATAAACTATTTTAAATAAAATAAAAACCGACTTCAAAGTAAATTATCTAAAAAGCATAAAATAACGAAAATATATTGAAGTCGGTGCTAGCACATCATGTTAACTAACACTAGCACCAGCTGACACCGACTTCAATATATTTTCGTTATTTTATGCTTTTTAGATAATTTACTTTGAAGTCGGTTTTTATTTTATTTAAAATAGTTTATTTAACACTTTTTAGTGACTTATTTTACCAAAATAGGTATCAGCACTATCACGCAACTCGAACGTCTACGTTACAGTAACTTACTGAAAACATAAAAAGTTTATATCTCTTAAACTACTGGACCGATTTTGATGAAACTTGTACTCTACCCTAAGTTGAAAAATACTCTAACTATTGCAAAAAGAATTTTCAAAATCGGACTTGTAGTTTCTGAGAAATCCGTGGACAAACCTACATACATACATACATACATACCTACATACATACATACATACATACATACATACATACATACATACATACATACACTCATAAAATTTGGTAAATTTGTTTAGAAGCCCACATAGACTAACATATATTAATATTACGCATTTTTATCAATATTACATACATACGCGTCGAATAGAGAACCTTCTTTTTGAAGCCGGTTAAAAACAGCTTTCTTTAGGAGCCGTTGGGTAAAAATGTTTTGTATAAATGTTGGTGAACAATGTAAGCAAGCGAATGCACTTACTTGTTTACTGCGTCGGCGGCTGGTTCAGCGTTTCTCAAGTGATTCACCAATAATCTCAAAAAAAAGGCCAGCGCGAGATAGTAAAGCGAGCCCGAAAAAATAAGTTAAAATTATTATTCAGCTTCGATAGCGTGCGGGGAGGGCTCAAGCTACTTGGTTGACTGTTACGTTGCGTGCGACGACGGTTTCGAATGGCGCGATGCGATTGGTCTAGGGGTCCATTCCATGCATTCGTTTGGGATAGGTGAAATTTGCGTACATAGATTAAATAGGTGTGTGAGATTGATTGAATGTTAGTGTAATAGATGTAATAGACATATAGATGGCACAACCAATGTGACGAAGTCTTGTTTCTAAATACCTGATCCATCATCTGCATCGTCCATGTCATCATCTTGTTCATTTAATATTTCCTGTTTTATTTCCGGCTCTACTTCACCATCTTTATGATCGAGATCAGTACTAGATACAGTTACAACGGGAGATCCAGACAGCGCTGAACCTAGTCTCAATCTGTCTATTAGTGTTACTTTGTCATCTGCCTGTAAACATTATTTTTTAACCAACTTAAGAGACAAGTAAGACATTTGCCTAATGGAAAGCAACAGGCCTGCCTATACATAGATAGCTGCCGGGAGTTATCCGAATTATTAGTTATTCACTGCCGAAACTACAAACGTCACTTTTATTATAGTTAATGATCATTCATCCATTTTTACGGATCCGTAAGTTAAATAAACTATTTTTAGAAAAAATAATAACCGACTTCAAAGATTAATAAAAAGCACATAATAATGAAAATATAATTGAAGTCTGTGCCCAAGCACATCATGTTAACTAACACTAGCACTAGCTGGCACCAACTTCAACATATGTTTGTTATTTTGTGCTTTTTAGATAATCTTTGAAGTCGGTTAAAATAATATTTTTTTAACTTTTTAATGACTTTTATGTTACCAACTAGCTGACCCACGCAGCTCCGCCCGCGCTGTATTTACGCTAACTAAACTTTCAATAGGTAATATACATTTGCATAGAATACCTCCTTTTTTACAGTCGGTTAAAAACTTGGACCCACTTTGTACTTGCCCTCCGAAACATGGAGACGTTTAGTTCAAATGGCGTTAAACGGTCACCCATCTATTTAATGACCTTACCTAACGTTGCTTAACCTGATCGATTTCCAAACATTGTTAACAACTGTCTATGAGTGTTCCCTTACAAATATTTATTATAATTATAATGAAAAATAGTTCAAATCGGAGCAAGCGATAACCAAGTACACGTTTTGACTTTAGTCCCCTCTCCCAAGGGAACCGTGCCGAATGTCGGGATAAAAAGTAGCCTATGTCCTACCTCGGAGTATTAACTCAAATCATGCCAAGTTTCGTTTCAATCCATCCAGTAGTTTCGGCGTGATGCTCAGCCGAGATACAGACAGACAGACAGACAAAAATAAAAAAAATTACATTTTTGGCTTTAGTATCGGTTATAGAATGCCCTCCAAACATAATTTTCAAAATATCTTCAATGTACAGAATTGGACCTGTTACAGTTTTATTATAAGTATAGATATGTCACGCAACTCGAACGGCTACGCTAAAGAACTTTACTAAAAACATAAACAGTTCATATCTTTTAAACTACTGAACCGATTTGGATGAAACTTGTACCCTTCCCTAAGTTGAAATTAAACAAAGTAAAACTATTACAAAAAGAATTTTCGCAATCGGATTTGTAGTTTCTAAGAAGTCAAAGTCAAAGTATATATACAAATACTCTTCGAATACAGAACCTCCTTTTTAAAGTCTGTTAAAAAGGAACCCATAGGAAGCGTCCTAATAGAACGCGATTACGCGATCATTGCGAACTTGCTATGAACGAAATCTAACATACTGATGTCGAACAAGTGTCCTAACCGAATTCCCGCGATAATCGCGTCGCGAAAGCATCCTACACACCCCGGTTGACCTTCACAGGTCACGGGGACCAATTGAAGGTTTCCCCATGTTCCCGGGGACCTATTGGACAATTCCAGGTTCCTGGGGGACTACGATGTGAACCTCGGCGGCGGACTCAAAGGCAAGTCACTGAGTTCTTCTAAGCTTGCATCAGTTGAGCAGGTCAAGCCCACACAGATTTATCCTCCAGGTAATCTGAGATTCTTTAATAAACCTTTTTATCAAAGGTTTAAATTTTTTATATTAACTTTGTAATGTGTTACTATACATTACCTCTTCGTCAGTGTCCGCCAGCTGTTTCATAAATTCTATGAGGCGAGTTTCAGCAGTCAGACATTTCAACATAAGCTCCTTGGTGTCCTGCAGTTGGGCGTAGCACACGTAACACACGGACAGTGGTCTCATATCATTTGTCTGAAACTGATTGCATACACATCTATTAAGCTGTTATATTGTTTATTAATCTAACCTGAGCTAGTTAAGCGTCGTTTTAATATGATAAATTTTCTCAAGAATTAAGTAACGACCTTTAATTCCAAAATATACAAATAATTACTTATGCTCACTGAATCCTCACACTTTTATAAGACCTGATTTCTTGAGAACTAAACATAATAAAAAAATAAATTATACCTCTAGCTAAGTAATGTTAAATAAGATTTTGCGAAATACTAATCGAACATGATAGTGGTGCATATTTGAATTTAATATTTCACTCACTTTTTTGAACGTAAAAAACATTGATATCTTTAAGTTTGTAAGTGTTACAAAAAATGTAAAAAGTTCAAGTTTTAGGAGACAAACACTTTTTAATGTTTGTATGGAGGTAACAGTGTAGGGTAGACATTAAGTAAAAAACATTACTAACACTTTTATAAGACCTGATTTCTTGAGAACCAAACTATACCTAAAATCAAAATAAATTGTACCTCTAGTTAGGTAGTTACTTTACAAAACTTTTACTAAATCCTCACACACACCCAATCCTGTGGGGAGAAACTTTAAGTAGTTCCTCACTGGTTAGGAGAATACAGGCCGATAACTGTCTGAAACTGACTGTCAGAAAAATAAGATGAGTTATATGTTGCAGGGTTAAGTAATAATATCTTTTTACATGACCATCCTTGACGTGCATCTGATCTCTCCCAGGTCTGTATGTAATGGTCTTTTATCCCACAGGATTTTCGGTGCAAAAAAGCATGCCCTTGACCACTATAGTATCTGGTGTGTTGCTGGCTGTCTTGTCAATGTTTTTGTAAACGTAGTAAGTACACTAAATCTTCCTTAGGATTAAGCAAATCACAGACTCGAGGAAATCTTGATTGGAAAGATGTCTCGGGTATAAATTTATGCCGTCCTTTAACTAGAAAGCTGTTAAGCCCAAAAAGATAATTGTAGATAACAGCAAAAACAGTTGCTTTTTAGTAAAAAAATCATCAATAAATGAAGGCCTACAAATTTTTTATATCTCTGGAACTATTCACAATTACGAAATGGTTCTTAAATAGAAATGTAGAGATTTTTGTGCTGTATCACAAAGTCAAAATCGACAGTTTGAGGGTTAACGGCCTTTTAGTTAAAGGAGGGAACAGAATCTGTTCCCAGCATAGAGTCTATATATTAAGAAGAATAGAGTACGCGTGTGTCTATGGTCCCATTAAACAACGCGTAGGCAGATTTTCCTCTACGAGGCAGGATAATCCAACTATATAAAGTTATATTATACGAGTTATATTGATATGTAAGTGATAAGTAGCGATGAGTTTGATCTGTCACAAGCGCATGTGTCGATAAATACAGCTGACGGTATGGTACAGCCATCGGCACGTAACTTGGCAAGATTCGTTAGATGCGCAGAAGTCATTTTTTAGGTCTGTTTGGTTATCAAGCGGGCGCGGGGAACAAGGTAACATCGTTCCGGGCGCGCTATTGGTTAACCGGTCGAGCCTTGCTCCCCGCAACTCGCCTAACGTCCCGTTCGCTCCCGAGTAAACTTGCGTGCACTAAAATGGTTCAGTTTGTTTTTGTTAAGTGTTTGTTACAAGTTTTTGAAAATGTTATTTTATCACTCTAAGTAGATCCCGACTTTTCATCCTGCAACCCGCCGGCCGTCAAGCATTAAATCAGTAATTACTTTATCACAATATTTTATTGTAAAATACATTTCTTAAGTAATTTTAACTATAAAAAAATAATTTATTACATCTCATTCTATTTCAATCATTCCTATGTTTTTCTTTTTTTCATGGCATGACTAAAAATATGGCAATAAAATTGCAATATATTATATTGACCATGTTTTGTTGCAACTAAGTGCACTTGCGCGAACTACGCCAAAACCTTGCCAACTTACGTGCCGGGGATTATACCTGCTGTCGTTTACCTGTTTATGTATTTTGATGCACGGGTAACCGTGCCTACCAGCAGGCCTAGCACGATTTGCAATCTTGACAGCTCGGTGTGGAGTATGACGTAGTTTTCAACACGGAAACGTCAATTCTCCATACAAAAATGTGAAATACTACGTCATAGTGTCGTCATACTCACTCTCGTATGTCAAGATTTGCACATCATGCTAAGCCGCAGCATGCTGTTCTTACTTGAATTAAGCATTCTATAGTACTTGTACTGATTTTTGTTCTGTGGTTCCCAGCGTGAGTCTACCTACTGACACATTAAAAGCAAAACAGCAGCAATAATATGGTAATTATTCGTGGTGTGTATTAACAATTGTGTCTCACCGGCATCGCTGTCAGTTTTTCATAAATTATTTCAAGATCTGTATTGGTAATTGCAAGATGAACATTTGTCTTCAAGCAAATGCGACATAAATCTATCTTTTCCATTATTTTTTGTAATTCAGTTGGAAGGAGTTGGATCCACTGAAACAATATTTTACTTTCAATTTAGGTATTTCTAGATAAACAATAGGAACGATGACTGGGAAAAAAATAAAAATTCTATATAGGATACGTATTTTTTTGTAAAAAACAAATCAATAAGTTTTACAAAGTTAGAGTTCAGTTACAGCAGAGCGTCAAAGTTCGGGAAAGTAGGGACTTGCTACTTGCTATAATAGATCCAATCCAATCCAATTTTGCTTTATGGCTCCATCGTTAACCGATGATTCTGCCAACGACAAGTGTTAAAACAGAAGAACAATAAATAATTTGACTAATAATCGGTTTACTACAAATAGTCGGTTTTAGTTAAGCTGAAACAAGATAATAAATAAAGGTTAGTGTAAAGACGACACATTATTATGTTAGAACATAAAAATAGTACTTAAATTTAAAAAGGTATATAATATAAACAATGTTAACATTATAAACTATTTGTTAGGTAGGAAATGTAAAGAGAGAGGACAGGGAGCTACAACTTTATGTCATTGATGCTAATAAATTTATACAGAATTTTTATGTAATGGGTATGTGCCAAGGACAACAAAAATGGAATATTAACGGGACGAGGAATATCATTAGGAAGTAGATCATATAAAGGAACAACTAGTTTGGGACAGGAAAAAAATAAGTGTTCCAAAGTTCCCTCGTCGAGTCCACACTCACAGAGGGAGTGGTCCCTCACCCGAATCTTCGCTAAAAAAACTGGCGTGCAAACAAAGCCTAGACGCAACCGGATGATTATCGATGTAGCCAGTTTGTTATTTTTCTGACGGTAAAACCAGGGCTTCCGGGGAATTTCAGGTTGAATAGACGCGTAATATTTAGCTTTATCTCGGGTTGCAGCTGTCCATACAGAATTCCAGGCCTTTGTAAGGGATGGTTGAGCCAGCAATCGCAGGTCACGAGAATAGCATGAGTTATATGTTTCGCAACTTTGTTGGGCAGCGGATCTAGCACACAAGTCAGCATTTTCGTTCCCTATTATACCGGAGTGGCTGGGAATCCAAGCCAATACTACTTGAAGGTTAGCATTGTGGCACCTTAACAGAATCTGCTTAATTTTGAGGGTAAGAATAAAATTGTCCCGAGAATGGAAGGGAACTTTCAGAATGTCCTGAAGGCAGCTCAGAGAATCAGATAAAATTATGACTTTATCAAGATTGTGGGATTCCACATATGTAACCGCTTCTAATAAAGCTATTGATTCCCCTGTAAAAATAGAGCTAGTAGGAGGACTTCCAAATTTCAAGATAATATTGAATTTTGGGATCCACACTGCAGATCCCACATTGCCATTACCAGATTTAGAGGCGTCCGTGTATATGGGAGTCCAGCCAGTCCAATCCTTCTCCAGGATATTAATAAACATCTGGTTAGCACCAGGACAGTGCTTATCTATACCCAAGTTAAGCAAGACTTTAGGTTTAAAAATTAGGGTCTCAAAATCCACTTCAAAGATAGAATTTCTGTAAAGACGAAAGATGGGGAAAGGAATAATTGCCAATTTGTTGAAACTTCGAACTAAACAGGGAGGATCTTTATGTTTCCAATAGGAAGAGGATAAAATGAGTTCTGCCAGAGATTCCAGGAGGGGAAGAAGGGGGTGGGAACTTGACTGAGCCAAATTGAAGAGAAACCTGTCTGAGAGGTATTGCCTTCTCAAGAACAGAGGAGGATCTAAACACTCAACTTGAAGTGCCATCACTGGAGAACACTTCATGGCGCCTGTAATTATGCGCAAACACTTAGCCTGAATCCTATCCAGTCTAGCTAGAGCAATTTTATTGCAGGGCTCCAGAAGGAAGCTGCCATAATCAAAGTGGCTACGGATAATCGCATTATAGAGGAGCTTCTGAGTTGATGGGTGAGAACCCCACCTAACGCCAGAAAGAGCGCGCATTACATTAATACTTCGCTCACATTTCTTAACAATATAGTCCAAGTGATGAACACCTGATAACTTAGAATCAAGAACCATTCCTATGAATTTTACCTTATCAAGGATAGTGATAGGTTCGTCGTTAATAGAGAGATCGATATCCGGAATAAGTCGTTTACGAGAAAAGACAACCGCATTACATTTGGAGATGGAGAGAGTTAGTCCATGATCAGTAAGCCATTGGTCTAGATAATAGAGGGCAGAATTTAAACGGGAAGAGGAATCGGAAAAGGAAGAGGATCTCGCGTAAAGAACAATATCATCAGCATACTGCAGTATTTTACAAAAGCAGTTCACAGAAGAATCAAGATCGGAAGTGTAGATATTATACAAGAGGGGGCTTAGGACAGAGCCTTGAGGGAGGCCTTTCCAGACCTGGCGCGGAGGATAAACATCATTTTGATGGCGGACAGAAATGGATCGTTCCATTAGGAGATTGCATATGACATTGATCAGTCTCGCAGGAATACTCAGCTGATGCATCTTCTGCCTGAGTAGTGGAAGCTGAACATTATCATAAGCTGAGGCAATATCTAAAAAGACACCAATAACGCTCTCATTACATGAAAATGCGAGTTGGACTTCAGAGGTGAAGATACTAAGGCTATCCATAGTACCAACCCCCTTTCTAAAACCGAATTGGGTATTGGGCAACAAGTTTCTGTTTTCAAGGATCCATTCAAGTCGATTTTTTAATAAATGTTCCATTATTTTTGCCAAAACTGAAGAAAGCGCAATAGGTCTATATGAAGAGGGATCACTAGGGTCTTTACCAGGTTTGAGAATGGGAATCACAATTTGTGTCTTCCATGAAGCAGGGATAGTAGCAGATACAAAGATGGCATTTATTATATCCAACAAAAGTTGCTGGGCTTTTAAAGAAGAATTTTTAATAAAAGAGTAAGGAATTCCATCCGCACCAGGAGAGGAATCACGAAGATGATCTAGAGCACAAGATAGTTCGGAAAAAGAGAAGGGATCATTCATCTTATCGGAAGACGAAAGAGGAATGAATTCGGATAAAGGAAGGGAGTCAGCTGTGGGGACAAAAGGAGGAGCAAGTTTATCAAGGAAATCATTAAGCCATGGGTTAGGATCATTTGAAGAAGGGTTTGAAGCTACAAGTGATCTGCGATATGCTTTGATTTTTTTCCAAACGAGAGAGAGAGAGGACCTGGGGGATAGGGACTCGCAAAAACTACGCCAACCAGTAGACTTCTTCTTTGCCAGCAGCCTAGAAGTGCAAGCAATGGTTCTTTTTAGGTTCAAATAATTAGGCATGGTGAGGTCTGCTAGGTACTCACGCTCGGTTTCCTTGCGCTTACGGACGCTCTCTGTGCACTCTGAATCCCACCAAGGAGGAGAAGGAATTAAGTTTTTGGATGAATCTTTCATAGGGATAGATTCATTGGCAGCTAGAAGAATAGCAGAAGTGAGCTCATCATAAAGAGAGAGAAAATTGGATGAGTTAACGGGAGGAAAAAGGTTAACAGACTCATCTAGTAACAAAGAAAATTTAGACCAATCTGCCTGGGATAATCTGTATTTGAGGAGGGGTTGGGATACCTGAGGGGCTGGTGGAGAAGGAGATTGGTGAAATTCCATTAAAATGGGGAAATGGTCACTACCGAAGGAGTTGGGAAGGACAGACCAAGAGAGAAGAGTGATGAGGAGGGGAGAAGCAAGGGATAAGTCAGGAACACTTACATTTTGAACAGGAGAAACCCTGCGAGTTGCAGATCCATCATTAAGGACGCATAGGTTAATAGAGTCAAGGATATCTAAAAGAGAAGAGGAAACGGAATCATTGCAATGTGAACCCCATAATGTGTGCCGGCAATTAAAATCTCCTAAAATAAGTAGAGGGCCAGGTATAGAGGATAAAATACTTTCAAGTTCCAATAAAATGGCATGGTTGGGATGAGGGATATATATAGAGACAAAGGTTACATTAAGAGCTCTAACAGCAACTATATTCAGACCTGGGTCGTGAGCAGGAATAGAAATTTGGGAATATGTGATGGATCTGCAAACCAGCAAGGCACAACCTGCATACCCATCACTTCTGCCATCCCCGAGGAACGAGAACCCAGGAACCCTAAAGTGGGAACCGGGTCCAAGCCATGTTTCCGAGATGGCAAAAATAACAGGCTTGTGTTTGTTCAAAAGAAATATTATGTCAGATTTTTTGTGGATAGCACTTCTACAGTTCCACTGAAGAATTTTGTAAATCATTATTGGTGATGAAAGATTGGAGGAGCTGTTCAAGTAAGACAGTAATATTGTTCGGTAGTGCGTCGCTAAATTTAGAAAGAATGTTAATAAGACTACATGTGAGAAGTTCAATAAGGTTGTCATTAGGTGTAGGTAAGGGAGTGGTGTCCTCAAACTCAGGGAAAGCACAACCATTAGGTAGAGAAGTCTTGGGGGAGTTAGTAAGGGACTTGTGAGCCTGGACATCGTATGACTTCCCTAATACAGGTCTGGGTTTTGGAGTAAGGAAAACAGTTTTTCTATAGGATGATTTAGTAGGAGAGGAAGTAGGAGAGGGAGTAGAAGAGTGAGGGGGAATCACATAATTAGGGATTGAACGAACAGAGGAAGGCAAATGGGGCTGAGAATTGAGAGCAAGCGTATCAGAAAAGGATCTTTTAGTAGCAGGGAAGCGACGGGATGCTTCTCCATAGCTAATATTTTCTTGAGACATTAGAACTTTAATACTCCTTTGTCTTGCATGTTCTGGACATTTTGAGTCAGTGGCCTTATGTTTGCCGCCTTGGCAAAGGAAACAAGTGGACTGGGCGTCGTCTAGTGAGCAACTTTCACCAGCATGAGGTTGAGCGCAACGGAAGCAGCGGGGCTTAGAACGGCACTGAGACTTAGTATGCCCAAACCTACAACAGTTGAAGCACTGGATGGTTGGTAGTTGATATAAAGCAACAGGGAGGGATGCGTGAAAACAAAAAATTCTCTCAGGGAGAGTCTGGCCTACAAAAGTTATCATTACAGTGGAGGAGGGAATCCATGTAACAGAGTCCTCCTTTCTGGATTTTACGTTAAGCCTCCTGGCCCTTATTACTTCTCCACAATTATGTGGAACAACAATTCCATTCACAAAATCCTCTAAGGACCAATCTGTGGGAATATCTCGGACTACCCCCATACGCGAAACAAGAAATTTAGGTATTAAGGATTGATAGTTTTCAGTCAAGGGATTATTATTAACAAAAGAATTTGCGTCCACTGAACTTTTAAATTCAACGGATACCTTATTCCTCCCAATAGTTTTTATACCACCCTCTTTAATTCCAGAAATCTTATATTTATGAAGGAGTTGGGCAAATTTAAGGAGCTTTAACGAAGAGCCGGCCGAGGGATCAGATTCGACCTTCGAAATATGTACAATAAACGGTCCTTTGTCACACTCATTATATTGCAATTTGGAAGAAAGAAATTCCGGTTTGGAATACGTGGACTGGATGGAATCAGCTGGAGACCGAGTTTTCTTGGACTCTATTTTATCCTCAACATCAGCGGGTCGCTTTAAAATAGATTTTGAAGGAAAATCTAAGTCCATTTCAACGGGTATGGAAGCCATGTCGGGAGGGCGTCCTCCCCCATCAGGGGGATCTTCCGCACTCATCTCCCGAGGGAAATGAGTGAGAACACAAATAAACTACAATAACTTACCACCAAGACAACACAATAAACAAAAACAAACACAAAAATAAACAAAAGCACAACTAAAAACGATAAAATTGATAACACGAGATTTTTTCACAACTGACCGCAATCCTTGTCAATGACAGAATCTATAATAGATCCAACCGTTTATTTTCTATTTGACAGATCTAATTTGACAGTTATAGTATTGTGACCAAGTGATTATAGTGGACACGTTCTCGATTCATTTTTCTATCGAGTCTGTGCGGAAAGAGAACCGTCGTAGGAATGGCGCTAGTTAGTAGTAGAACGTCATTCTATTATCACTTTTGTTACATTGACACGTAATAATAATCTTCCTAAATATTAGAGCGGGGTTTTTAAAACGTTCTATTACTTACCCCATTTTTCGTCTATGGGTAAGCAGTAGTATTTTTCAAGGTAGCAACACTCAATGGTCCACCGCCATTTTGTGTTTGTCACTGTCATCTGTCACTCGCAACAAGACGCCCGTGCTAGTCATTGTTTGCTGAGTTTTGTATTGTTTTATATTCGAACTATAAAATGCCGAAAGGATCAGTGCTGAAAGGACAGACGAGAGAAATGGTGATCAAGCTTCGTAATTACTTTGAAGCAGAGTATCAAAATGGCGGCCCGCTTTTACCAAGTGCGAAAGCGCGTTGCGGCCGCGTTAGGTATTAGTGCACCTACGGTTACAAAAATTACTACCGAAGCCTACGGAACAAGCGGCATGCAGGAGAATAAGCTTCGTACGCCGAAGAAAAAACGCCAACCACGTCGTGTGACATCGGTTGACAACTTTGACGCAGACGTTATACGTCGTCATATATATAACTATTACTTACGTAAAGAAGTTATTATTTATTTATTTATTTACACTTAAGTACAAACACAAAATACAGAACACATAAAAAGGAAACAGAAACATTGTACATATAGGCGGCCTTATCGCTAATAAGCGATTTCTTCCAGGCAACCCACAGTTCCAACAATTAATAAACTTGTTGCTTCTTTGCGTGAATGTGGTTTGTTCCGAGGCCAAAAATCGTCATTGGCAAAGGTCTTGAAAGAAATTGGATTTACTTATAAAAAATCGGACAAACGCAAAATATTGATGGAGCGTCGCGACGTAGCTTTCGCTCGTTGCGAATTTTTGAGCGAAGCCAAAAAAATTGCAGATTGGTCAAATGTTGTTTTCACTGGCGAAACTTGGCTGAATGCGAACCACACAGTGTCTAAGAACTGGACTGATGACACCGCTGCTTCCACTAGCTCAGTGCCGATGGGAAAAGGAGAACGCCTAATCATTTGCCATGCAGGGTCTATGAAAGGATTCATGCCAGATGCTTTGTTGGCCTTTAAATCCAAAAAAACAGTTGAGTACCACGAAGAAATGAATTCTGAGGTTTACGAAAGTTGGTTTAAGGAAATGGTGCAATCATTGGAAGAACCGTCAGTCATTATTATGGATAACGTATCCTATCACTCACGCCAAATTGATAAAATGCCGACCCAGGCCGACAAAAAACAAGTAATCATTGACTGGCTTCAACGACATGGCGAAAATGTTGATAACTCCTTACTAAAAGTACAATTACTAAATATATTACGAACAAAAAAACACTTCCCAAGGCGATATGTGATCGACGAAATAGCTGCAGAACATGGTCATTGGGTTCTTAGACTTCCACCTTATCATTATCAATACAATGCCATTGAATTAATACGGGCTCAAGTAAAAGGACACGCCGCTCGAATAACACAAAACCCCATTCATGGGAAACAAAATGCTTGATGTATTAAAAAATTCATGTGTGGAAGTAACTGCGGAAAACTAGCAAAATGTAATTAAAAAAACACAAGAAACTATAATGGCAGATTGGGTTAAACACGTGGCGATAGATAATATGAATCAACAATGAATTATAAATGTCGGCGATAGCTCGAGTGACAGCGACGATGAATCTGATTTTGATTAATAAATAAATAAAAGTAAAAGTCACAATAATTGTTTCATATCATTTCATACCAATCTATATTTATACTACATTAGAATGCTACATTATACCCGTCTAAAAATAGTTAATAAACAATATCGATATCTCAATCGTAACATCACTATGTTGATAGCCATAGAACGTAAATTTTTAAAAACGTTTGTTATTTTATGTAATTTATAAAAAAACTACTGCACTTATGGACTCAATTTGTCAAAGATGATTATTATACGGGATCAAGGAGCAAACTTAGGCAGTTGTCATATTTTTAAAACCTCGCATTTAAAAGTGAACTTTTGCGTAATATGAAGCAGTTACGTTCTATTGGTGCTGTTAAAAATAAAATAAACTATAAAAGAAAATGATGAGCAAATGCGAATGATTCATTCGAATTATTCGATTGTAGAAAATGGTATTCGAATGGAAAAAGGGTACGACTTTCCTTTAACTGCCGTCGAATTGAGGGATGTGAAGGAGTTGGGGGAGGTGGGGGGGAGGGGTATTTACCAAAAAGGAAAAGTTGCGGAGCAACCCCCTTTTCGAGATTTTTTAATTTTTAATTCTGAGGAAAATTTCATTTCATTGCATTTTGTGAATCTCAATGCATCAGAAATTTCGTTGTGATTGACAGTCTAACATAACATAACCTAACCCAAAAGACATTTCACGTCATTTTTACGGTGGACCGATGTTTTAGACTTATATTTAGGTACTTATAGAAATTGAAAAAGCTATGTGAAAAAAAAATTATGGTCAAAAATTTTCGATTTCACTTTTACTTTTTTACTTTTCGTTCCACAAGCCGGCAAAAGACAGTAAACACTACACATTTTAATTGTAATAGCTCGTAATGAAAATAATGCTGTAATGCTGAGAATTCTATACAATTTGTGGTAGGGATTGACATAAATACATATTACAAAATAATTCATTTTTAATATTTATTTCCTCAAAAACTACGCGTCTCCGCAACCCGCAAGCAAGCTCCGTAATAATGTACCTTTATGTAAAAAAATATCAACCCCCAACTCGACGGCAGGTAAAGGAAAGCTTAGCCGAAAAAAGTATTTGAATGAAAAAAAAGGGACTGAAAATCTTACTAATATTAAAAATATAAATGCGCACGTTGTATGCGTCTCTGTGTGTAAATGTTTGTAACCATGAATCTCCTAATAATTAAAACTCTTATAACAATGATCAAATATAAATTAATTGCAATTAATAATTATTATATTTCAAATTTATACAATAAAAGTAGGAACATCTTGGTTTGACAATATTTTTTTGTAATCAACCAGTTATAATGTTATCAATAAAGAAAAAAAGATATAGCAACACTCTTACCATAACAAACAAAAGTATAATAGTTATGTTTCTAAGAAATATTTCGATAATTTCAAACATTCACAAAATACCTATACACTTATTGCCGAAAATCAACAAAGAAGTACGGCTAATTTCAGAAACAAACACGGAATAAAAGCAGTGTCACACTTGCTAAGTATTAGACGTAATATCATTCAAATGATTCATTAGTTTTTTTATTTGAATGATTTCGTTCAAAAATCATTTGAATAGCGAATGGTCATTCAAATGAAAAAAAAAACATTCGAAAGACGAAAGATTATTCGAATAGTGCTTACTCATTCAATCGAATAATTCTATATTTGATGTTTTTAGCAATCGTTCGTCACTAGGCTTGTTAGTCTTGCCTTGCCAGGTGTAGTTTTAAAATATCAGGAGAATTGAAACCAAGATTTTAAGTATAAATAGTAATAATGGACATTTAATTACAATTTTTTTTTATTTTTTTTATTTTTTATTTTATTTATTTATTTATCTTTCTT
Organism: Furcula furcula; assembly: GCA_911728495.1. Lineage (NCBI taxonomy): Eukaryota > Metazoa > Arthropoda > Insecta > Lepidoptera > Notodontidae > Furcula > Furcula furcula. Next base: position 2,405,168 of record OU452243.1, read on the forward strand.
ACTACTATCATTACAGGATTACGACCTAATGCGATAGTGCAGCCACATTTTTACAATCCTTATAACATATGACAAATAATGCTACTCTTGTAAATTCACTCAGATTGCAACAATATAGGTCCGTCTCATTTGCTATGCTGTTTAGTGTACTTATTGCCCTCGTAAACGGTGCCTTATTCAGTAAGTTGGTACGCCCGCGCGGCACTGTGAGAAGCAGTGGTCGGCGCCGCCGCCACACATACCTATCTGGAACACACAAACCTACTCTCGCTAAGATATCTGGATTATGAATCATCCCTCTAATGACTTTAGCCAAATATAGAACGAGTGTGAACTCTCTCCTAACTTTTAGCTCATTATGTCCGACCATACCCAGAACAAATAATGTTGGATACATTAACGGGTAAAAAGGATACACTCCGTACTTTTTCAAATAAAGGTATCTAACAAATTTGTTCTGGACCTTCTCCAACATAAGACAATACTTTGCATCATGCGGGGCCCAAATGACTGCATTATATTCCAATTGTGTCCTGACCAAAGCATTGTATAGGGTTACAATTGCTTGTATATTAGTAAATCCTCGGACCGTACGGAGCAAGAAACCTAGATTTCTGTATGCTTTTTTGCATATACTTATAATATGACCGCGGAACGTCAACTCCGTATTTAGCCGTATTCCCAAGTCCTTGACCTCTGTGACTCTAGTAATAGGCGTTTCAGCAAGCATGTAACTGTACAATATAGGTGTGCGTCCACGAGAGAAAGTAACCGTCATACATTTTGAGGAATTAAATGCTAACTTATTTTCCTTACACCAGGTTACTACTCTGTCGATATCCTGCTGTAGTTTTCTACAGTCATCTTCGTTTCTTACCTCTATAGATAACTTAAGATCATCAGCAAATAGTAAACATTTTGCATGCTTAACAACCTTCGGCAGATCGTTTATCATCAATAAAAATTGAAGAGGGCCGAGATTACTGCCTTGACTTACACCTGACCTAGTAAAGTACGTGTCCGATCTGTATCCGGCATATTCTACATACTGTTGCCTATCCTTCATATAACTGGCAAAAAAAATTAATAGATGAGGGGTGAAACCGACTCCTGCCAACTTTTTTAGCAATATATCATTATCTACTAGATCAAAAGCTTTTTTAAATCGAAGTAAGCGGCGTCAGATTGACCCCCACTGTCAACTGCAGGCACAATGTCAGTCATGTAACTGAGGAGGTTACTGGTGGTACTTCTCGCTGGTCGGAATCCGTGCTGTGCGTCAGAGACTACTACTAATGCGTGAAAGCTCCCCCCTCCCCACTCCTTTCTACGTCAGGGGTTAAGAATAAACGATTATTCTGGGTGGGACATACGCCGCATGTGTTTGACTGTTGCATCGCAGCTCCCAAAAGAAGACCGACTTATAAGCAGTTTTTGAAATTAAAAGCTGGTTTAACTAGGATAAGTCTTAGCTATGTTTAACAGCGTGGCAACACAGGTTACTAACCAAGCTCCGACCAAAGTCAAGTTAGACCATTAGAGATGTAGCAAGAGCAAAATAAGGTATCGATAGAATATCGATAAATAAATGATATCGATATTTTTGAAATATATATTGCTTGAGATATATTGAATGAACAATGTCGTCATTATTTTAATGAATATTGACAGTGTTTAAGTATTAGTATTTTACCTAAGTATCACGAGGATATTCATTTTCACCGTCAGAATCTGGTCAAAATAGACAAAACACTTAGGTGGTGGGTGCTATACTCTTTATACTGTTCTCTAAAGGCATAGATATCGTAATTTAAACAACAAATACAGAATTTCTTATTATTTTTCGATATTTAATTTTTTATATCGATATATCGAGGTAAAATATCAAGTAAGTCGATCAAAGGATATACCAAAACAGTAAATATCTCCGAAAAAATATTCGTAAGTTAAACATAAAATATTGACGTATCGATATTTTTCCTACAATCGTAGCCACTCTATAGGTTTGCGATAGTGATGTACCGTGCTCGGGTATATTCCCAGAAACTGGGAATAAACTGGGAGTTTTGTTCGAGGACAATGCAGGCCAATCACCTGATTGTCTGTAAAGTAAGATGATCCATGCGTCGGATGGGCATGTAAAAAGTCGGTCCTGCGCCTAACCTCTCCCCGGTCGTGTCGGTCTCCCATCCCATCGGATTATGAGAGGTTTACAGGAAGAGAGAGTGCACTGTGTCTACGCAAACACTTGTGCACTATAATATCTCCTGCGTTTATGAAAAATTGGATGCTGTGATCGTATCGGGCAGGAGGGACATTATTATTATTATAGATGGTAGGTAATCCAACAGAAAAACGCTGCTGCCCATCTTCTTGTTTTCCCTTAATTTATAATAAGGACAGCTAAGGACTGGAACAGTTTGCTTGCGTCGGTTTTCCTGCCCGATTATAATAATAATATTCTGGGACAATCCACACACGGTCATCTGATCCCAAACTAGGCAGAGCCTATATTATACTATGGGAACCAGACAACTGATACTAATACTTATATATTTTTTTTTAATACATACTTATATAGATTGATTAGATAGATATAATGTGGGTGTCTTCAATTATAAGCTAGTGTGCTTTACCTCGATTGCGTCGCCGCTTTCCATCAGGTGGGGCTGCTGTCAAGCATTAGCTTATAATTAGTAATAAATAAATTTAAAAAAAAAACATTGTTTAAAATGGTTAATACAGGTATTGTCAATTTTGCCGAGAACTTTGGAAATTTGGCGGGAATATTTCCAGTAGGTATATACCCGAGAGTGGGATTGTTCCCAGTTGTACATCACTATTTTCAAAGACGTCCCTCCGACTTGACCTTGGTTGGAAGCTGGTTACTAGCCGTGTAGCCACCCAGTAAAGGAAATTCAATCAGCTGTATTTGAATTTAAAAATAGTCAAGAAAAATCAATTTGTCACATTAGTTTTTTATACTTTAGTGAATTATTTATGTAGATATTTCAGCTCTGTGAACAAACTAGAGTTTGTTTTGTTATTCATTTGAAAAAATCACTTGTTTGTTGCTTTTTACAAAAGTCTCTAGACAATTTATAAAAATCAGGATACTCCCCAAAATCAGGAGATCTTCTGATTAATCAAGAGACCTGGCAATGCTGATGTACGTGACGTCACGCCTTAGTAAAAAGTGTAAGTAAATATGACGTCAGGCGGAATTTCAATGCACTATATCTTGCACTAGACTAAATAAAAAATATGTGTCCAATATTTTTTAATAATATAAATGACAGACTAAATAGAATTATTCAGTCATCTAGCCTACAAAATAATCAGTGTACAGAAGTCAAGCTCTTGTAACTACGTACCTCACTTTTCATACCTACGCTCGGCGGTCGCGCCAGGGTTATCAACTCTGGCTTCTGTGAAAAAACTATTGTGGTACCATTTGAAAGGTGTAATGGAGTTTGTATTTGAGCACTCGTTTGAAAATCATAATCACATTGTACTTTTGCATCAGCTGTTTCTATAATTGCTTGAATTCCTTTATTTGCAAAATAATTTATTGGTAGGAGTAGTTGTGGAATTGCATTTTTTATTAACAGTTTCCGATTAGAAGTTATTCTAATGGAGTTGGGACTAAAATGAGCTTCACACACCCGATAACTAGAGCAATTTGAATCTATTAAATCTTCTCTATGTATCAATCTTAACCACTCAGTTCGCCTGAAACAATTTATAATATAACTTTATCTTAAAAATACTAGCTGACGCGCGCAGCTCCGCCCGCGCTTTTATTAAATTAACAATGCTCGCTCCAATTTCCGGGTAAATATTCTTCTCACTCTTTCTCCCCCTCTCTCCCATTTTGCTCCCCCTTTCTTCCTCCTCCCTTAATTTATTACTCTCTCTGTCTCGCAAAAAAAAGTTATATTTGGTAACACAGTAAACGTCAGTTTACTCCAGTGAACTAACAATTGGAATAATAATATGCGTTATTATTCTAAGTACTTACCTCTCTGATACAACTGGTAGCTTAAAAAACGACAATTCACCGTTTTTAGTAGAATTTAAACATGCATCAACTGAGCAGTTACAATAACCCCTTTTTTGTTGCTCCATCTTTGCATTAAACAAAACAAGACGCAGCGTGTCTGAATAAATTTAAAATCACAGATAAGTTCTTAAATACAATTACAAGCTCAATAATTACTAATTTACTACGCAAACCAAACAAATATTCTTTAATCTGTCTGGTCTGTGTGCGGTACGCATAAAATATAAACAAACACTGATCTATTTCAATGATTGAACCATAGAGTAAAGAAAGGTGTAGAAATCATTTGAAAAATGTCTCCCTAAACTCAAGTCACAATACTTTACGTGTCACGCGTTGCTTAAGTGTGTATGGGTTCACGTCCTGACTTGGACATTTCCAGGATTATAATTGGACCTATCCATCATCCATCGGGTCTAAGTAACTCCATTAAGGCGTTTACATTCAGCTTACTTCTGCGGGAGTGAGCAGGGAAGTGGGCAGGGAATTAGGTAGCGCGAGTATGTAAACACGTCACTCGTCATGCCGCTGCTCCTGCTCCTCGCGCTGCCCGATGCTCCCTTCGCCGGCGGTTTTTTAAGCAGAAGGCAGAAGCGAAGTAAATATAAATCCGTGGGCACTTGGGCAGAAGTCAAAGGAACGCAAGCACGAGCAGTGTTAGCAGAATTAGAATTCAGCAATTTAATTCTGATAAAATAGCAGAATTCTGCTATATTATCAGAATTGAAGCCCCATTTTAGGCTAAGTAATAATATATATAATATCTGAATTTTCCTTGGGTAATTGTGCAAACACATAATAAAATCTGTCACATTATACATAACTTTTTTGCTGTGTATATTTTAAGGAAAGTCCCATGAACACATCAATTGTCCCCCAGTTGTATGTTAAAGCAAGTACTCTCGAGGTCACAAGCGGTGTATCACCTTTAGGACGACAAACGCTTGCACGAGCTGGCCCAAATAACGTGCGGGCGGGGTAAACGCACGTAACGTAGTTCTAACGATTTGGATTGAAAAGTGGTACACCGTTCGTGTCCGCGATAGTACATACTACGAGCCCATTGGTCTAGTGGTTAGACACCCGGATATGCTGCTACCCGATGGGTCGTGGGTTCTCTTCTCACCAAGTGTCTAGGTGTTATTTATCTATTTAAGTATGTATTTACAAAAAAATGTATATAAGTATTAGTATCAGTTGTCTGGTTGCCATAGTACAGGCTTTGCCTAGTTTGGGATCAGATGACCATGTGTGTATTGTCCCAGAATATTATCATGTGATAATTATAATATATTTCAATTTTAATTATAACGCTATAAGTATATCATTGCATTTGATTAAAAGTAAAAGTTGCATACATTCTTATTGTGTTTATCATCCACATCCTTAGAGGAGATACCACTCTAATTCTAATTACTCTGAGTCCACATCTCTTCTCATACGCCAACAGCGTTTTTTTTTTCAAGTTTCTTTTTATTCAAAACAGTAAGATAAATAAATAAACATAAATGGGAGAGTGCTAAAGACGCAACAATTTTCACGTCAACCATTGTCCACGGTCGAACGCGATAGAAGTACGAACTTGTAGTATTGTTCTGTGAGTACGAAGCGGCAATGTAAACACTCACTTCTCTTGATACTCCTACAGAAGTATTTAGAGAAGTATTGAAGGCAGCGCGAGTGGCAGCGGGAGGGGCTGAAAGTAAATGCCGCAATAGATTTATAATAAAAACCATAGATTGGCTATTGTCAACTTTTAGCAATTACTGCCGCACTCAAAAACAAAAAATAACTTTAATTTTTGAAATCTATATTTTTCAACTGTCGGAGCCATTTATGATTAATTTCGATTATAAACACGAGATTATTGATATCTCTACTCACGATCTGCGTATTAAGTAATAATGGGTCGAGGGATCGAGTGTCGAAATAATCCGATTTCTAAAAATGGATTAATGATCATTAACTTTAATTGACGTTTGTAGGTTTGGCAGTTAGAGGAAGAATACCTATTGTATTCTGTTATATTCTGTCTAAGTTTTAGCAGGACCAAAATCGGTTTTGTTAAGCGGTGCGGCGTGAAACAAATGAATTTTCGATACAAGTTCCTGCAACTTGTATCGAAAATTCATTTGTTTCACGCCGCATCGCATCGCATCGCAGTTATGTGTGGGAGCCCTAATGTTTGAGTAATTTTCTTACGTGTGCGTGATTAGTGATGCACACAAACGATTACAGTATCGATACTTATGCAAGCAATAGTACTATTAGAAAGAATACATTATTACTGTTAATTTTTGAAGTGAAACTTCTTAAGCGACTTCCAAAAATGTTATCACATAACGCGTCAAGCGTTAAATGAGTCACCTTAACGCGTTAAGTGTTAACGATAGGCGTAAATTTGTTGAGGTTATGAAAGCGCTCATGTGACGCCGTTACTGAGTGAGTGGGTGAGTGGGTGAGTGGTAGATGAGTGGGTGAGTGGTAGGTGAGTGGTAGGCGAGTGGTAGGCGAGTGGTAGGCGAGTGGTAGGCGAGTGGTAGGCGAGTGGTAGGCGAGTGGTAGGCGAGTGGTAGGCGAGTGGTAGGCGAGTGGTAGGCGAGTTGTAGGCGAGTGGTAGGCGAGTGGTAGGCGAGTGGTAGGCGAGTGGTAGGCGAGTGGTAGGCGAGTGGTAGGCGAGTGGTAGGCGAGTGGTAGGCGAGTGGTAGGCGAGTGGTAGGCGAGTGGTAGGCGAGTGGTAGGCGAGTGGTAGGCGAGTGGTAGGCGAGTGGTAGGCGAGTGGTAGGCGAGTGGGTGAGTGGTAGGCGAGTGGGTGAGTGGTAGGTGAGTGGGTGAGTGGTAGGCGAGTGGTAGGCGAGTGGTAGGCGAGTGGTAGGTGAGTGGGTGAGTGGTACGTGAGTGGGTGAGTGGTAGGTGAGTGGGTGAGTGGTAGGCGAGTGGTAGGCGAGTGGTAGGCGAGTGGTAGGCGAGTGGTAGGAGAGTGGTAGGAGAGTGGTAGGTGAGTGGTAGGTGAGTGGTAGGTGAGTGGTAGGTGAGTGGTAGGTGAGTGGTAGACGAGTGCTAGGCGAGTGGTAGGCGAGTGGTAGGCGAGTGGTAGGCGAGTGCTAGGCGAGTGGTAGGCGAGTGGTAGGCGAGTGGTAGGCGAGTGGTAGGTGAGTGGTAGGTGAGTGGGTGAGAGGTACGTGAGTGGGTGAGTGGTAGGTGAGTGGGTGAGTGGTAGGCGAGTGGTAGGCGAGTGGTAGGAGAGTGGTAGGTGAGTGGTAGGCGAGTGGTAGGTGAGTGGTAGGTGAGTGGTAGGTGAGTGGTAGGTGAGTGGTAGGTGAGTGGTAGGTGAGTTGGGTTCGGTTGGGTTCGGTTTGGTTCGGCTCGGTTCGGTTCAGTTCAGTTGAGTGTGTGTATGTGTGTGTGTGTGTGTGTGTGTGTGATTGAGTGAGTATGTGAGGGACCGACCGACCGATCGACTGAGCGAGAATGAAGTTTCACTTCTTCCGCGCGGAGGGACTCCACGCACGCACATTTTTTTTTTGTAATTTCACTTAATAGCTGTGTTATGATGAGTGGAGAGTTTCCTGACCTTGCCACCACTATGGTTTGAGGAACAGAGCTCTAGACCTTCTTCATATTTGAATAATAGAATTCAGAAAGTTGATATAAATGGTAAGAGATCCCCAGGATATGTGGTTTCCTTAGGCATCCCTCAAGGTTCAATATTAGGCCCATTTCTGTTTTTAATATACATTAATGACTTACCCTACTTCGTGGGGGATAAACGAAATGTTGATTTAATTTGACTAAATTCGCGGATGATACCTCTCTTATATTTAAAGTTAAGCGTAAACTCCATGATTATGACGAAGTGAAAAACGTCCTCTCTAAAGTTGTCCATTGGTTCAATATTAACAATTTAAAACTGAATGAGAGCAAAAGAGCAATCTTGTAATATACTTTATCTGGGCATTTCTGGGGCACAGATGGGCATTGTCCTTTAAACTTTTGATAAAAAGCCGATTGTCGAAAAAGGCTTATTATAAAATCTCGGATTACCTAGAGGATAAAGCTGCGTGGGCTTGAACTGCCTGACTCGAAGCTTGCATGCTTCGAATTTTAAGGCTTACAATTTGTAACACCATATAAAGTGGTGGATAACTGATGGCTGCTGCACAAGTCAATTAATTGATGACATCAATAATATGTTAAAGTGCTTTGTGTCTTGCCTGACGAGGCACTGCTTGACAGCGGAAGTTAAATGTTAGACGTGTACCACTGTGATCTTAGATCGGTCATGCTCGCCATCGAAAAGTCTTTGCTTGTGGCGGCTTCGTGTGGCGGGTCACCCCCTTCCCTCCTATATGGTTGAGGGGAGTGATGGCTGCTGCTCGAGTCAACTCGTGCGCGGGTGCTGCTTGGGGGGGACTGGTCCGACTACTATCCCTTTGGCTTTTTAGTTTGTTGTACTTTCGTCGTATTTTATTATTTTTTTCTGTCTTATTTGATCTTTTGAACGGCAAGACACACTGTCGCTCTGATCTAATTGTAACATGACAATTAGCTTCATGAACATGACACACTGTTTAAAAGAAAAGTGAAAAAATGACAAGCCCGCAGTGTTTCTTGCCTGATCTTTTCATTTGAGGCCGCGTTGTGATCCGGTGGCATGGAAGTAATATGTACTACGTACAACAGGAATGAGCTCTATCTTTGCATCGTGCAGCTAAAATAAAGAAAATAAAACCTTATGTTAAAGCAATATTATTTGTTGCTACGTGTAAAGGCCTTATTAACGCAAAAATATTGTGATTGGCGTATAGGTTTTCTTTTATTTGTATGAAATACGGACACCTGACCTGACAACCCACATGAAATTGCCAACTCGGACGTTAATGGCGGTGTTTTTTGATATCGTGATATTTTTGAAGAATTTTAGTTAAAACTAGCTGACCCACGCAGCTCCGCCTGCGCTATTTTTACGTTAACTAAACTTTTAATAACAGACATTCGCATCGAACACATAACCTCCTTTTTTATAGTCGGTTAAAAACTGGGACCCACTTTTTACTTGCTCTCCGAAGCACGGACCTGTTTAGTTCAAATGGCATTAAACGGTCACCCATCTATTTAATGACCTTACCTAACGTTGCTTAACCCGATTGATTACAAAACCTTGATAACAACTCTCTATGAGTGTTCCCTTACTAATATTTATTATATTATAAAGAAAAATTGATAAAATCTGACCAAGCGTATAACCAAGTACCCATTTTGACTTTAATCCCCTCTCCCAAAAGAACGGTGCTAGATTGCGGGATAAAAAGTATCCTATGTCCTACCTCGTAGTAAGATCTGAAATCATGCCAAGTTTAATTTGAATCCATTCAGTAGTTTCGGCGTGATGCTCAGCCGTAATACAGACAGACAGACAGACAGACAAAAATTTAAAAAATTACATTTTCGGCCTCAGTATCGGTTATAGAATGCCCTCCAAATATAATTTTCAAAATATCTTCAATGTACAGAATTGGACCTGTTACAGTTTTATTATAAGTATAGATGGGGAGAATTTGTGTCGTGGAGGCTTGCGGAAGCGAGTATTATCCTGATTGTGGTTTATCTTTTCACAGGTTCAATAGTTTTAAACATAATTAGTCAGTGAAGAATTACGGTGACCATGCATGACTATCCAATCCTAGTTCAAGAACAAATAATTTAAATACCTACGCATTTTTTACTCCTTTCTCTATTAAAATAACTTTTTCTCTATTAAAATAAGTTTCAATTTCAGATTTCCTACAAACTACATACATTGTTAGATCCACCACATCCTCCTCAATCTATATTTGAAGATCCACATGATACTCAATTGGTGAAGGCGTTAGCGAATTCATATCTCAATTTACGGTTTGCGGCAGAAACTTCACAAGACTGTTTTATTTAGCAATGTCTGATTTAGAATTAAACTTAAATGTAAACTTAGCTGTTTTTTTCTTACCTAATTAATTAAATATACCACAATAGGTAGCTTATCGTAATTTTATCTCAGTCCAGCTGCATGTCATGTCCCACAAGGACCAGTAGGTAAGGTAAGTACCTACCTATATGACGCGAATGTGAAAAGCAAACAAAAACAGGAAATGTATAGTGCCGCTAAGGGCAAGTTTATCATTAGCATCAAAATCCATCTGAAGCAATGATCTGCTAACGTCAGATTACAAATCATTTTTTATAATGATTGTCCTTAAATCATATTTCAATATAGTCACCATCGCCAGAGAGGGATAAGAGGTACAGTTACTGAGCTCTCTTTCGGCTTCAATTTTGCGACAACAGCTCATTCTTGTTGTACGTAGTACTTATTACTTCCATGCCATCAACACATAGTTCTTTTCATCCTGACACGCTTTTTATGAAACGTGTAATTCCTGATGACATTGATAATATCATAAATAATTTAAAACAAACAAATAGTACTGGCTATGATGGTATATCTGTCAAAATCACAGAACACTTACTCAAGAGGTCAAAATACTAAAACATGTATCGAATAAGTTATCGTTGGTATTAAGTCACATAATTAATTTAAGTCTTTATTCTTATTCTTTATTGCACGCAATAATATTACACATTATTATAAAACAAAGAAAATTAATGCACAAAGGCGTGCTTAACCATGGCTTAACCCAAACATTGAGTTTTCTGACAGCTAACCTTTGAGTGATGGAGAATTTGGAGAAAAATTTAAATACTGTTGAGGATACAAACAAGTGTACAACAAATTACTACATACAAAAATACAAAGTAAATTATGTAATAAATCTATACTTATAATAAAACTGTAACAGGTCCAATTCTGTACATTGAAGATATTTTGAAAATTATATTTGGAGGGCATTCTATAACCGATACTGAGGCCGAAAATTTAATTTTTTTAATTTTTGTCTGTCTGTCTGTCTGTCTGTATCACGGCTGAGCATCACGCCGAAAGTACTGAATGGATTCAATTGAAACTTGGGATGATTTGAGATCTTACTACGAGGTAGGACATAGGATACTTTTTATCCCGTAATCTAGCACGGTTCTTTTGGGAGAAGGGATTAAAGTCAAAACGGGTACTTGGTTATACGCTCGGTCCGATTTTATCAATTTTTCTTTATAATATAATAAATATTAGTAAGGGACACTCATAGAGAGTTGTTATCAAGGTTTTGTAATCGATCGGGTTAAGCAACGTTAGGTAAGGTCATTAAATAGATGGGTGACCGTTTAAGGCCATTTGAACTAAACGGGTCTGTGCTTCGGAGAGCAAGTAAAAAGTGGGTCCCAGTTTTTAACCGACTATAAAAAAGGAGGTTATGTATTCGATGCGAATGTCTGTTATTAAAAGTTTAGTTAACGTAAAAATAGCGCATGCGGAGCTGCGTGGGTCAGCTAGTATTATATATAATACAATAACAAACATACACATATAATATACAATAAAATTAAATAAGTACATATAATGTTATATTTGATAATATATATATATTTATATAAATAAATACATGGATAAATACATAGGTATACATACATATATATAAACTGCTACATTGATAGGAAATAATCTTTAATTCTTCTTTTGAATACATCCGACGATGTGCTCTCACGTATAGTATGAGGAAGAGAATTTGGAATTCTCTTCGTACTTACTGCCTGCACAGTAAATGATCCATCATAGCGACTTGTGCTATGATTAGGAAAACTTAGAAGTAGAGAGGAGACTGAACGAGAGGGTTTGTCCCTGGGGGCGAGATATTCATAGCGTTGCCGAAGATATGTTGGAGACTTAGGATTGTGAAGGACCGAAAAAAGAAGAGCAAGAACATGAGAATCCCGACGCTGCCGGATAGGTAACCATTTAAGACGCTGTCGGAATTCCGACACGTGATCATACTTTCGAAGGCCGTAAATAAATCGAATGCATAAATTTTGCAAGCGTTCTAGTTTATTGTATTCCCGCTCACCACTCTGATTTATTATCTTCTTTTGATTCTGATCTAGTTCATGCTATCTTGGTTTCTGAAACTTTTCTGAAACCAGCTATACCTTCTATACAATACTCATTGCCTGGCTAAAAACTGGTGCGTAATGACAGAACAGGTAAGGGTGGTGGAGGAGTTGCCATTTCCCTGTGTGGCGATATTGACTATAAAGTTGTTGATCAGTCTCCGAGCAATTATTCTAGTTTTGCTGAACACCTTTTCATTGAAATAACATTTCATCATAACAAAATACTTTTAGGTATATTCTACAGTCCATCTTATCTTATTGAGTATTTCTCTTCATTTGAAACTACCTAAATTAGAATATCTAACATCTATATATGATCACAATATTATCCTCGGAGACTTCAACACTTGCATTAAAAGATGACTCTCGTAGCCGTAAACTCCAAGCACTTGCCTCTTCTGTCAATATGCATATACTTCAGCTTAATGCTACTCATCACGCCCCTCACTGTACTCCTTCTCTATTAGATCTTATTATAGTATCGGATCCTGGTAAAGTAGCTACTTATGGGCAACTCACCGTCCCTTTCTCCTATCATGATCTTTTATTTCTATCTTATAAAATACACACTCCTAAACGTAAATCCAAATTCCTTCACCTTCGTAGTTTCAGTAAAATTGATATGGACAGTTTGAGGGTTGATTTGAGCAATATTGACTGGTCATCTGTTTACAGTAGTAATGACATTGATAGTAAAGTATTTTGGTTTAACAAGTTAGTGCTACAACTGTTTGACAAACATGCTTCTCTAAAGAAAGTACGAGTAAAACATCATCCTGCACCCTGGTTAACTAGTATAATTAAACGTGAGATGTCGAAAAGGAATAAGGCCAAGAATCGGTATAAGAACTTCCCTACTGTTGAGAACTGGTCTCTTTATAAGAGACTGCGAAATCGTTGCAATCGCCTGTGCAGAGATGCTAAAAGACGTCACATTCATCATTCTGTACAAAATATCAACACAGCTCAGCAGGCTTAGCACGATCTGCAAATCTTGACAGATAAGTGTGAGTATGACGTCATGATGACGTAGTATTTCACACTTTTGTATAGAGAAATTACGTTTCGGTGTTGAAAACTACGTCATACTCCACACCAATCTGTCAAGATTGCAAGTCGTGCTAAGCCTGCAGGTATGGCAATTTCTCAAGTCTCTGGGTATAGGGAAATCTGCTAATTAAAACATACCTAACATAGACCTTAACGCTTTAAATTTACATTTTTCGGAATCACCAGTCAGTATCCCGAAGATAAGAATTGAGCCAAGCAATCACAGAAGTGGATACATTTAAGGAGGATAGGATTCCCAAAAGAATGTCCAAATCAACCGAATTAAAGGCACTGCTAAAGTCAAGTAACACCAGAACGGTTAAAAGCTTTTTCTCCATGGCCAATCGAATGTCGTCTGTTATCTTAACTAGTGCAGTTACAGTACTATGGCCAGGACGAAAACCGGATTGGTACGGACAGGCCATTAGAGGAGAGGTAATGAGACAATTGATTCTGAACAAAGCGTTCAAGGACTTTAGACAACACAGGAAGTATGGATATTGGACGAAATTGTGAAACTGAAGAGGGATTAGAAACTTTTGGAAGCGGTAAGATAAGAGCCTTCTTCCAAGCTGAAGGAAAGGAGTTAGTTTGAAGAGAAAAAAATATTATATGGTGAATAATAGGAACAAGGTCATCAAGAATAAGAAGAAGCATCTGGATCTGGAGGCCATCATTGCCCACTGCCTTAGTAGAAATAGACAGAATGGATTTCTTAACATGCTCTTCTGTAACTTGCTGAAATGAAAAGTAAAAGAAGAACACGATGGCAAAGGAGTGTAGTGTCGGGTTAGTATGGCTCTGGTGTCCTGAGCTGTTCTAGCTTCTGTGTTGAGGTGTATAACTGTCCGTAAAATCTCTCGAGCTCTCTTAATATCTCCGGTGTCGATGAGATGACACTGCCGTCATCGATCTTCAGCTTTGTCATATGGCTACGCCCAATGGACGAATTCTTTGCGAACACTTTAGAGCCTTTAGTCCTTAATACATGCTGTATTATAGGAACGCAAGTCGTGTCGCATGGATTTCGAGATTCGTCTATTGAGTTCAGCATATTCCGACATATCAGCTGAAGATTGCAGTCTCATATCAGTCCGGTTTTTCATTAGCTTAATGGTTGTATTGGAGAGCTTTTGAGGTTTTTTACGGCGTGGGGTCTTATAGAACTTGGACCCCATTGCGTGGACAGTTTGCACCAACCCATTATTTATCTCGTCCGCAGTTTCGCATTCGGCAAGTCACTGGAACCGATTATGCAGTTCGAGTTGAAAGTCTTCGGGGTTCTGGATTTGGGCGGATCCTGGACGTAACGTGGACTTCATCAGACGAGACCTTTCGAGCTTAACATTGATATTCAATGTGCCTCTAACAATACGGTGATCACTCCCGGTTTTCACCCTGCCGGTCACGGAGACATCATCAAATATATGCTTGGTCGTCATGATGAAGTCGATCTCATTTTTGGTTGAACCATCGGGGCTTATCCACGTCCACTTCCTGGATGGTCGCTTCTTGAAGAAGGAGTTCATCGCATAGAGTCCCTCCTTCTCCATGACGTCGACCAGCCGCTGGCCCCTTTGGTTCCGCTGCCCATACCCATACGACCCCACTCTCAACTCATCGCCATTCCGAGTGCCCACCTTTGCGTTAAAGTCCCCCATAACAACGGTGAAGTATGTTTTGGAGGTATGTATGTATGGCTTCTGCTCTCTCCTCATACTTCATCGTCAGGGTGTGCCGAGGTCGGCGCGTATACCTGTATGACCTTCAGCGAACGACTGAGCGAGAATGAAGTTTCACTTCTTCCGAGCGGAGGGGTTCCACGCACGCACGTTTTTTTATTTATGTATTAATTAAACTAACACACTGTAAAAGTAATAAACGTTATTTGCAATAGATTTTTTTTGTTTCAGTATTTATGGCAAGACTAGGTACATAAATAGGTAGGTAATTAAGGAATTCTTAGTAACTGAATACAATGTTGCGATTTTAACAACCATTTATACCACGACCAAATCTTAAAAATGTATTTTTTTTATTAATACACTAGCTGACCCACGCTGCTCCGCATGCGCTATTTTTACGTTAACTAAATTTTTAATAACAGCCATTCGCATCGAATACATAACCTCCTTTTTTATAGTCGGTTAAAAACTGGGACCCACTTTTTACGTGCTCTCCGAAGCACGGACCCGTTTAGTTCAAATGGCGTTAAACGGTCACCCATCTATTTAATGACCTTACCTAACGTTGCTTAACCCGATCGATTACAAAACCTTGATAACAACTCTCTATGAGTGTTCCCTTACTAATATTTATTATAATTATGAAGAAAATTGATAAAATCGGACCAAGCGTATAACCAAGTACCCATTTTGACTTTAATCCCCTCTCCCAAAAGAACCGTGCTAGATTACGGGATAAAAAGTATCCTATGTCCTACCTCATAGTAAGATCTCAAATCATGCCAAGTTTCATTTGAATCCATTCAGTAGTTTCGGCGTGATGCTCAGCCGTGATACAGACAGACAGACAGACAGACAAAAATTTTAAAAATTACATTTTCGGCACAGTATCGGTTATAGAATGCCCTCCAAATATAATTTTCAAAATATCTTCAATGTACAGAATTGGACCTGTTACAGTTTTATTATAAGTATAGATTTCATACGTTTTGAATTAGGACGTATTTCGTCAAGATCAATAGTCACAAAGTTAGTCTATCAAATCAAATCAAAAATCTTTATTTTCAAATATGCTTAACACTTTTGAATGGTCAATTTTTTAAAAGCTACCACCGGATCACAGCGCGGTCTCAACTGAGAAGATCTGGCAAGAAACTCAGCGGGCTTGTCATTTTTTCACTTTTTTTAAACATTGTTTTGTTACAATTGAATCGACATTAGCGATAGTGTGTCTTGCCGTTCGAAACATAAAGCAAGGGAGAAAAGAAGAAAACAATAAACTACGACAAAAAATACAACAAACTAAAAGGCCAAAGGGATAGTAGTCGGACCGGACTGGCCCGACTACTATCCCTTTGGTTGGCCCCCAAGCAGCACCCGCGCATATCAGGGATCAATACTGGGTAAAAAAAAACTTATTTTTGAGGTACATTACCGCGTGTTAAAACATCGTCCAAATATGCATTTTAATTGATTCATATCTTTTGAACGGGGAAGTTCGGGGTCAAGGTCAAAGGTCAGGTGGCTTTTTTTAAAGCTCAGCAACAATACCTAAAAGTTTCAGCGTTACAATTCGAGACAGAAAGTTATGAGTAAAACCACAGATATTAAAACCAATTCCATTTTCATACGTTTGAAATATATTAAGTAATTCTTTTAAGGTATAGACTCCATCCATCCAGTTCTCTGGTTGTCTAGCGATGGGATAACTCTGTAAATTGGTCGTAGTTCATTTTATAATAATCATAATACACGTTTGGGTATGAATGCAAGCCTATTTACATGTGAATAATAAAGATGTAACAGCGGATTTAGATGTAGCGACAGAGTTTGAACGATTTTTTACTGATGTTCCCATTAATATAACGAAATCTCTGAATTCGTCGTCCATTTCCGCTGAAATTTTATTAAAAGAAAACGTACCAGAGTGTGGCATAGCCTTTTAATTCTGTTTTGTTACTGCTAATGATATTATAAATACTTTCAAACAGCTTAATCAGAAAAAGACAGCTGATATATGGGGACTTTCTGTACAAGTAATAGCGTCAATAATTGAAGCAATTGCCCCTCAATTAGCAGTGATATTTAAATAGCACCTCGAAAACCTTTTTTTTATATATGAACTCGCAGTTTATTTTGGGGTCACCATCCATCATCCCCGTGGGGTGTCCGGGTAAGAATAGCACCCCCCCCCCATCTCTTCCCATTGGGTGTACGTAAAAGGCGACTTAGGGAAATCAAGAAGACGGTCAGCAGCGTCTTCTGTTTTTTGTGATCGATCTCATCACTTATACTGCGATCCCCAAGACGCCTGCAAGCGTGGGGATTATGGCAACCCCCCCCCCCCCCCCTTCCTACAATGACAGACAACATTTGCAGATGGCCCCCAGTCCCCGGCAGCTCCTCTATTCCTCGCCTTGGTAGCGGGCGGGGTAACGGTCGAGCAGGGGGTGCGAAGAATCTCCGGCAGATGCCCCGCTACCGGTGGGGGTCCACCGAACTTTGGCCCTGGCAACACACAACGTCCGCACTCTTAGGACCGATGAGAAGATTATCGAGCTGGAGGAAGAATTGAGCAAGTTACGTTGGGATATCTTGGGTTTATCTGAAATCCGACGAGAGGGACACGTCAGGGTGTGTCGAGGTCGGCGCGTAAACCTGTATGACCTTCAGCGAATACCGATCGGTTATTCTGAGTATAAGGTTCGCTACCCTACTCGACACACTATCGATCTTAATCACGTTGTTAATAAGGGACTTACGGACGAGAAACCCGACACCACCCTGGGATTTCCGGTCTCCTTCCCGGAAGAAGAGCATGTTGCCGGAATCTGTTAGAAAATGCCTAAGGCATTAAGTCCGACTTGTACTTTATGTGCTTATAGTTTGTGTTATATATTTTACACAAAACATCTAGGGTTGGTCCTGTTCCTTGTATTTTGGCGTCAAAGCTAGACACTGGTGCCGATTCTGTTGTCACACACTAGACTAAACTAGACTAAATTTTAGTTTAGTCGTGTCTTTCCTATTCAGACATCCATGACTTAAACTAAATTAGGTATAGTTTGATAGAATATAATGGTTTTAGTTACTCAACTTAGTTTTAAACGTATTTTGCTATTCTGTTGTGCACAGTTTACGTCATTTATGCCTAATATTAGAAACTTCAAACTAAAATTAGATCAAAATAGTCCGCATCTAAAAGATGTCGATTAAAATAGAATAGACTAAAATAGAATGAAATAAATATTAACATAAAAATTAGAATAAATATTAATATAAATAATAAAATAAATATTAAAATATAAAATATTTTTTATTAATAAATGGAATAAAATATTAAAATATAATAAATATTTTTGGCTTGCGCAAATATGACCATGTTTCAGAATTTCGTAAAAAGCTCAAGTGGCTTCCTATTCGCTTTCGCCAGAATACTCATATTCTTTCTCTCCTCTGAATAGAGGAGAGAAAGAATATGAGTATTCCGGCGTATTCTTTATAACCCTAAGTCACCCTCCTACTTAAAGGAGCGCTTTGCATTTGTTACTTCCCAGCACCATACTCTCCGCTCTTCATGTGAACTAAGACTTCTTACTCCTGCTCATACTTCTCATGCATACACAAAGTCTTTTACCGTGCTAGCGGGAAGACTTTGGAACTCACTACCGCAACATATAAGACGAGCTCAGAGTCTACTATCCTTTAAAACTCAAGTTGTATCGCACTATCTCTCCCTTCAATAATGGTTTATAGCTATTAATCTTCTATCACTTTCTTGGTAATAGATATGTATTAGTCTATCATAATCTATACATATTATAAAACAAAGTCGCTCCCGCTGTCTGTCTGTCCCTATGTATGCTTAGATCTTTAAAACTACGCAACGGTTTTTGATGCGGTTTCTCTTAATAGATAGAGTGATTCAAGAGGAAGGTTTTTATGTATAATACATGCATAATATAGTAGAGAAACACTGATAATTTTAGAGGTTTCTAATGTGATGTCGTAAATAAACAATTTTTTTTTGCGCTTACATTGCAAACGCTGGCTGAACCCTACGAGATAGATCAAAATAATTTAGGTCAGTATTGTACACCTTAACAAGGTCTACAAAAAAGTCCTCGATATCTATTTTTCATACCGCTAGGTTAAGGTTAAGCAACGTTAGGTAAGGTTATTAAATAGATGGGTAAACTGATTTGTATGAAATTTTGTGTGCATATCGGGTAGATCTGAGAAAAGGTCACAAAGTACATTTCATATCGCTAGGTTAAGGTTAAGCAACGTTAGATAAGGTCATTAAATAGATGGGTAAACCGATTTGTATGAAGTTTTGTGTGCATATCGGATAGGTCTGAGAATATGTCATAAAGTATATTTCATGCCGCTGATACCTTGATTGACGAGGATATAGTATAGAACGAGAGGAGGTGCAAAAGAGGAGAGAGACTGGGAGAGGGGATTTGAGGAGGGGGTGTTGAGGTGAAGGATAGGGGGAGTTAGGTGGAGCAAGGGGGGAGTGAAGGGGAGCAAGGTGGGAGAAGAGGCAGGGGGGAGGTGGTTTAGGCAAAGGACAACGGGGAGAAGAAGAGGGGGAGTGTGACGTGGACCAAAGCGGGAGGGGAAAGATAGAGGAGAGAGAGAGCATACAATTAGATTTTTCTCATAAGAGAGAGAGAGAGAGAGATGGAGAGAGAAATAAATCAAGGGAGGAAGGAGAAAAGGGGAGCAAAATGTAATAAAAGCGCGGGCGGAGCTGCGCGGGTCAGCTAGTATATTATAATATGTAGTTTATTTTTTATTTTATTTATTTCTTTTTAATTTTTTAATCCAATTAATTTATTTATATAATTGCACCTGCCCATAAGAATGCTCTGTCCTGTACCCCAAGGTTGACTGGAAGAGATCGCTTTAGCGATAAGTCCGCCTTGTTGTTCACTGTTTTTAATTGTTTTAATTTCAAATGTATATTTCATTTGTGTGCAATAAAGAGTATTTGTATTGTATTGTATTAATAAATATTAATATTTATTAAAAAAATAATATAAATATTTAAATAAATATTAGAATAAATACTAAAATAAATATTAATAAATAAAAAATATTAAAATAAATATTAATAAATATTTTAAAAAATATTAAAACAAATATTTAAATAAATATTTAAACATATTAAAATAAATATTTAAACAAATATTAATATAAATATTAAAATATTCAATATTTTTTATTAATAAATATTAATATATTAGGACCTTGGCTGTATAACAAAGTTTGTCGAACTATTCAGCAACTTGTGCTTAAAACTCACTACACTTGCAAGAAAACGATCTCTAATTACTTATTTACACTAGACTATGAATCTACTGAAAATATTCTCAAACCATGAGTCATTATGTATTATTATACTTATAGTAAATACATATATATTATATATTTTTCCTATCTACAATCGAACCACTATTATTGCTTATTAGTGATTATATGTAGATTACGGTACTTACCACTTCCTCTAATATCCAGTATACATTTTTTAGATATGTACATTTTGAATGAACTTTACATATATAAAGTACTGAAATGTACTTCATGCAAAAAACCCGTAGATATATGATTAAATTTACCATTATGTATTATATTATTATTATATTCTTGATCTCATATATATTACTTATATATATGTATATGTAGGTGCTTTAATCAGAATTATACGAATAATTCAATTGTTATCGTAGTGTGGACAAAACTTTAAATTAATTTCCTTTTGTAGTTAGTAAGTAAGATTGTCTAAAATCCTTGCTTGTACTATGATCATATGTCTAACTAACCAACCTATCCTGAGCTACTCTGCCAGGTGGAAAGTATTTACTCATGTGTCAAACATAACTGGTTATTTGAACGGTGATGCTATTCTGCCGCAACACAGTTTTATACTAGTGCGGGGGGTAGTTTTGTCATTATTTATAATAGCTAGTGGAAACAGTTTTAGCCAAGAATAACTAACAGCACATATTATTATTGTAATTATTTATGACCATTTATTTGTAAGGCATTAATTATCTTTGTATTGAAACTTGTTTTCACCATGTAATGCAAAAACCTTTGTTGTTTGTTTGTAAGAAAATAAATCATCAAATCATCATCAAAAATATTAAAATAAAATTAATATAAGTATCGTAGCCGGAGAATTATTTTAGTTTAGTGTAATCAGATGAACAAGAGATTTGTTTTCAACTAACATGATTTGACCAATGAAACCTCACTATCAACTCAATTTAGTAGCTGTCGAAATCAAATTAAGCACTTAATCATCGTTTGACACCACTAAACTAAAATTTAGTCTAGTTTAGTGTAGTGGTGACAACAGAATCGACACCATTATCAGTTTTGATTTAAAGTGATATTTATTCAATATCGGGGTTTCGTTGAAAATGAAACTACCATCTAAATGTTAGTAATTACATTTATTACCTGTCAAAAGACAATAGCTTACAATTATTTTATTTCATGTACTTAAGTAAATACAATTATCTAGATTTATTTTATTTATTACTGATACTGCAAAACATGTCACTGTAGTAGTCTTTGTAAGGGCGCTCTTCACACTCACACACACGAACATAGGAGGACGACTCACGAAACCGGACTTTATGTCTTTAGTAATACGGTTACATTTGCCGCAGCCGCTTGTTCGGCCGCTGGCCGTCGTTCATGAAGCCCTGCGGGGGAAAATAAACTTATGTAGGATGTTATAAGAACCGAGGTTGACCTACTCGCTCATTGTATAAGAATTAAATTTACATTTAACAATAAAGTATGATAGTTTCTGAGTACGAGTTAACTAGCAAAAAAAACTAGTCCCGAATGTTTTAGTCTTATTTCGGAACCATTCAACAAAAATAAAATGATAAAAAAATAAATACTATCTCAAATTATACGGTGGCAGAAATATTTTTTATTTGTTCTTAATAAAAATGACAGATGAAGCATAAAACTTCGTAAGACCCGACGTATTACCAACAATAAAAATATGTATTTAGTAACTGATATTTATTGAACATAAAGGCACAATTTGCAATTTAAACTATGGTATTTCTTGTTATATCGGGCTTACGAGTTGAGAACAGATTTACAAATTACCTTGGACATACTGCGTGTGCTAATGTTTCAACTACAGGTAATTCTGAAAAGAATGCACAGAACTTTGTATGGCTACCAACGGACGAGCAACGTTTCAACATGGCTGGCAGAAAATATTTCAGAATGCACTTTTACTGTGCTTTTTGTACGATTGTTACTAGCTTTCGGTGAAGGAAAACATCGTGAGGAAACCTGCATGTCTGAGAAAGCCTAACTAGCTCTCTTATGACGTGAGAAGTCCGCCAACCGGCACTTGGCCAGCGTGGTGGATTATGGCCTAAGCCCCTTCATCTTGAGGGGAGGCCCGTGCCCAGCAGTGGGATATAAACAAGGGCTGGTATTATATGGTGAGAATATAGCTGAGAGAAAGATAGCACACCTTTGTAAAGCAGCAGGATATCAAAAGTTGTTTTATTTTTTCATATAATTTGTACTGCATGTCAATTTGAAACACGACTCGTCTGACGGTAGCCACAATGGCAAAGAGTGCTGCAGAGCATTATTATCGGAGGGCGCCTCAGTATTGCTAATCACCGTATACTGCATTTCTTTGCACATATTTCTATGCACTCGTTTCCATACGTGATACTAGTGAGCATGCATCATGAGAGTAAAGCATTCAAGTACATATATTGCAAAAAAATACAGTTTGAATGTAGCCAGCGTAAAATAAAATGACAAAAATATATAAAATATTCACAGTACCTAATAATAATTTTATATATAAAGAATAGAATCAAACGTAATCATCAGTTCATCTACCATGTTATATTTCAGATCAGAATAAAATTAAATATGTACTCAAATTCAATAAACAATACGAGAAGCGGAAAAATATATAATATGCATGTTATGGTCCTAACCAGCAAAGGACGTGGATGGAGTTGAGGATATATATAATTAATTATATTGCTATTACATAAATTAAGTGTAGAAACATGTACATACATTGTTTTTAGACTCATATCCAGATAATACAGTAATAATATACCAGGTGTTCCAACGATAGTATATTGTCAATAATTTTAATGTTAAGCCATTCATTATTGCTTTTTTTTTGCACTTCAAATGAACATGAAAATTTCTGTAGAAACAAGGAAAATACACTTACTGCCGCACTCACAAACGTCACCTAACGTTAATTCTAATTAAGTCACATTCTAAGTTATATATATTTCGACTGTCGGAGCCGTTTATGATTATTTTCGATTATTGAATACGAGATAATAGATATCTCTACTCACTATCCTGCGTATTATGTATTAATTAGCTATGAGTGGCGAAATAATCCGATTGAGAACCTCCTCCTTTTTTGAAGTCGGTTAGAAAAATAGATTAATGATCATTAACTATAATTGGCGTTTGTAGGTTTGGCAGTTAATGATTAAGAAGCCAATCTAACTTAATCTAGCCAAACTAAGCTAATTCGACAATCAAATTCCGCTTGTTTCTGTGTAACTGAAGTAGGTATGTAGTGTATGTTCGTGTGTGTAACTGCAAGCGGTGTGTGTGCGCTTGTGTGTGTACATACCGGTCTCGGCATGAAGGACTGCGGCGGCATGTAAGTGTTGACGGGGGCGAAGCCGCCGCGACCGAAGGCGCCGCCGCGACCGCCGAAGCCGCCGCGCCCGCGCGCACCTGCACACACAACTTTTATTAAACAGTGACGCACTTATTTGACACACAGACTAACGAACGGACGGACAGACAGACAACAAAGTAATAATAATAATATTCTAGGTTCTAGAATCTAGGACAATCCACACACGGTCATCTGATCCCAAACTAGGCAGAGCCTGTACTATGGAAACCAGACAACTGATACTAATACTTGTATACTTTTTTTTTGTAAATACATACTTATATAGATACGACACCCAGATACTTGGTGGGAATCGAACCCACGACTTATTGGGCCAGGGTGTCAAATCACTAGACCAACAGGCCCGCCCGGTGATCATAAGTTCAGTTTTGTTCCTTTTGAGGTACGGAACCCGTCAATCTGTATATAAAAACCTATACATCAGTGCGAAGCCAGTGCGGGTCGCTAAAGTCCAATCATTAATTCACTAGAGTAAACTGACATTTGCTAATGTCACTTTGTAAAATAATATTGCCATATTAATAGTAGTAGTGATGTTCCTATTCTATAGTGATTACTCAAAGTTAATGAGAACATATCTAATACTAACAATAATTTTAAATATAAATTATATTTATTTGTCATTAGATGATAACTATAAATAAATCATGTGAAATTGACGAACAAACAAGGCTGCATGGGCTATAATGTTATCTTAAAAACATCACACATACACCAAGTCGGTGGAAATAAGCTGACCTTGGGTTTACACACGCCGCAACATGCCGTCATCTTATTTATCATTCATTTGGCTCCTAACTTCTGGTCTGAGTGGACGAATGTTTCTTTTGCTACAAGTACTGACTAAGTGATCAATAGAATCTTTTTGTCACTTCACTAATGTTATATACAATAGATATGCCATTAGCGCTCGCCAGACGTTCAGCGAGTATCCCCCAACTGGGTTTTGTCGCAGTTAGTTCGACGCCGTCCCGCGTAGTCAATGCAACATCGTGACGTCATTAAAAATTGAAAATGGCGTCCTGCGTATTTAATATGTGCACAAATTACCAGGCAAAAGTAAATAAACAGTCAGGGATAATATAGCACATGCAACCTTGAAAAAATAATTTGATTTTGCAAAGAAATTCAATGTTCTTAATAATATTGTAAGAAATAATTGTAAAATTGAATGTGTCAGTGGACAAGATGACACTGACAAGCATTTAACCAACGCTGACAACGGAACGTACAAAATATAGCCATCTCGTATTCTCTTACTTTTCTCGTTATGCATCTGTCCTTGTCAGACTATAGGTAGGAAAATGTGTAGCTAGGTATAGCTAACTACAAGTGACACAACTTTTCTCGTGCGTTAGTAAGGATATAACATATCTTTAGTAAAATATCATTGGGTAACACGCTAAACATCAGTTTACTCTAGTGAATTAATGATTGGACTATAGTCTGATATAACAATGTCAGCTGACCTCTGAAGTTGCCCCTCGCGTTGAAGGCGCCGCCGCGCGCCCGGAAGTTGTTGGAGCGGTTGGAGTTGTTGGGGCTCGCGGTGGTGGTCGCGTTGTTGTTGCGGTTCTGCTGTTGTTGTTGTTGTTGTTGCGGGTGCTGCCGCTTGTTCTGCGACACACGACGCTTGGTTAATAGTCAGATATTATTATAATAATACCAGCCCTTGCGTTGTCCCATTCAGTGGCGTGCACAGAAAGCAGGGAAAAATATCTTCGAGTTGTTTATTCTTTATGCTAATTGTTCGTGTTCCAGCACAAATATCCTTAAATGAATCAACATTACCAACTTACCCATTTACATTAAAAAAAAATACGTTAATTAATGTCCGAACTAAGATATTTAAAAATTAAGAATGTTTATAGAAATCCTAGGGTAGGCAAAGTATTTTTGTCATTATGGAGCCACTGAATGAACTTATTAATGTTTTGAAATGCAAATTAATATGTCTATAGTATTTGCTTGCTTATGGATGTATGAAATGGTATATTAATATACTTAAAATAGTTTAAACCAGCCGAATACATTTTTTTGCCTACCCTCTGTGCACGCCACTGGTCCCACTGTTGGGCACATGCCGCCCCTCAAGATGAAGGGGATGAGATAGTCCACCACGCTGGCCAAGTGCGGGTTGGAGGACTGCACACGTCATTCGAAAGCGAGTGGCTTTCTGAGACATGCCCTGCATGCTGCGAAAGCTAGTAACAATCGCACAGACGATTCGTAGATAATTAATTAAAGAAATCAGAGGTGCAACGCCAGGGTTTGAACCTGTGCACATTACATCCAAGGCAAGCGCTCGCCCACAGCTGTTACTGCTGTATATTATTACGTCTAGCTTCTACTTTATTGGTGGCTATTAATAGGTGACCACCGGAATGGCTTTGGAGCCAGCTGGATTAATTGTGCCTGCCCTAGCCCTTACTCTGTTGCTGGCTTATCGAAGAATTCCTTAATATACCCCACGATCGCGCCAGCTTGGTGCCGTACACAATCATGTGGTGTACGATAAGCTACTCTCAGATGACTCAATCTATGTCTTGCAAGAGCCTCGCAAGCACACAGTATGTATAACATCGACTCTTTTTCATCTTCACAGAATCAGCAAGTATCATAGCTTAAAGGAGGTCCAACCAATAATGATCACCGAGGTATTCTTCCTATGGCTATCTACTCCATCCATATACACAAAACCCCTGAATCTCTGCCAGCAGACTGAGCACGGCGTGTGTCTTGATAAATCAGTGAATATGACGTCACTGTGAAGTAGTATTCCTCCAACATTTATGTATAGAAAATGACGTTTCTGTCTAGAATACTATATCACAAGACCCGGCCCTCGCTAGGTTCTTGGAGTCAGTCCTACCTTGTTAGCGTTGGCGGTGTGCGCCTTCTGCTCGTCCTCGTCGCGGTACTTGGAGACTGTGACCAGGGTCCTACCTTGTTAGCGTTGGCGGTGTGCGCCTTCTGCTCGTCCTCGTCGCGGTACTTGGAGACTGTGACCAGGGTCCTACCTTGTTAGCGTTGGCGGTGTGCGCCTTCTGCTCGTCCTCGTCGCGGTACTTGGAGACTGTGACCAGGGTCCTACCTTGTTAGCGTTGGCGGTGTGCGCCTTCTGCTCGTCCTCGTCGCGGTACTTGGAGACTGTGACCAGGGTCCTACCTTGTTAGCGTTGGCGGTGTGCGCCTTCTGCTCGTCCTCGTCGCGGTACTTGGAGACTGTGACCAGGGTCCTACCTTGTTAGCGTTGGCGGTGTGCGCCTTCTGCTCGTCCTCGTCGCGGTACTTGGAGACTGTGACCAGGGTCCTACCTTGTTAGCGTTGGCGGTGTGCGCCTTCTGCTCGTCCTCGTCGCGGTACTTGGAGACTGTGACCAGGGTCCTACCTTGTTAGCGTTGGCGGTGTGCGCCTTCTGCTCGTCCTCGTCGCGGTACTTGGAGACTGTGACCAGGGTCCTACCTTGTTAGCGTTGGCGGTGTGCGCCTTCTGCTCGTCCTCGTCGCGGTACTTGGAGACTGTGACCAGGAACCCGTTGATGCGCAACTCGCGGTCCAGCTTGAGCGCCTTGTCGACGCTCTCCTTGCCGTGGAACGTCACGCGCACTGCACACAACACGACCATCGCATTCAACAATAATGGGGAACATCTACAATTTTTAATTGTACACTATATATTGCACTCTAATATCTGCTGACACTGCATCCGAAAGACGTCCACAATATAATAGAAAGACGCTGATGCCCGTCTTCTTGTTTTCCCTTAGTCGCCTCAATGCTAATATAATGAATTAAAATAATATCTTGATGCAATGTGTCTCATTCTTTGTTTAATTCTCACAAAAAAAAAATGTTAATGAGAATTTAGATTATAGTCCATATCATTATTTCTTCAAATTATTTAACTCCATAATCTAGTAACAAGTACCTAGTGTATGTGTGAAAATATTTTTTGTTAACTTGCAAGGTGTGGTAGTTATATTATGGCTGTAAACCCTTTCAATCCTTTTGATAGGGAGAAGAGCCTTAACCTTAATATGGCTATGTTTTTAACTCATTGCAGTATGGCAATCAATTAAAAATTCGTGCGGTTGTTAGTTGACAAACAGACCGTTATACAATTCAAAATACACAAACAACTGCTAGTGTACTGTACTAGTGTTGGTTGCGTATTGTGTTTTAAGTGCTAATGTTTACTTCGCACCTACACAAGGACACTGCTTATTGTTACAAGTGGCGATCTCTAATTTGGAATCAATGGCACCGAAACTGAAATGTACGTACGTACTCAAAATGTAATTCGACACAGACAGTTTGACCATAGATGGATTACATTTAAATGATCACAAATATTTACGAACAGACAGATTTAACTATCTATTAAATTGGGAGGTTACAGACATGTCGACATAATGAAGTTGTAACCACCCTAATAGGGGTTAATCAATTGATTAACAAACATTCAAAAGTAAAATTGAAAAATATAAATAGGAGGGAGGGGCGGGATAATTATCCCCCTCC
The DNA here is from genome assembly GCA_911728495.1 of Furcula furcula. Lineage (NCBI taxonomy): Eukaryota > Metazoa > Arthropoda > Insecta > Lepidoptera > Notodontidae > Furcula > Furcula furcula. The sequence continues at coordinate 2,433,274 of OU452243.1, forward strand.
TCTTATGTTTTATAGCCTATACATATACTGCAGTTTCACTTAAGATAACAGCTTCAAAATCCGTTCAGCCGTTTTGACAGGATGCACAAACATACAAACAGATACACTGTACTATTGTAAGATAACTTACGTATTTTGTACTTGGTCTTGCTGAACTCGTGTATGTGTGCGACGTCTCCGCACTGCGTGAACAGCAGGCGCACGTAGTCGGTGCTCGCCTCGTAGGGCACGCCCACCAGCACCGCGGTCTCGGCGCGCGACTCCACCGCCACCGAGATGGGGCTGCCGTCCAACACGGTGCCCTCCTCGGAGAGAGCCTGCGAGCCAGCACACACGTTGCAGCCGCCGATACAGGGTATTGGGGATCGTTATATTGCCCAAGGAACGACTGGCTGCCGCGCAAGGAGGTGAGAATTTGGTAGATGCAGAAGGAAATGTACCCCCACCCATTCGCCCTGTATCAGCGTCTGCTCGCCGTCGAACAATACTATAAACTATTTATCTGGTTCTTGTATTTATTGAACCAGTAACAAAGCAAATAAATATTGCAGAGAAATATAACGAAAACAGAATAGAATTATGTAAAAACTAGCAATTCCCTGCGGCTACGCCCGCTATTATTTTTTTCCACCCCATTTATTTTATTTTACATGGAAAACTTAGAGCCAAGAAACTATATTATCTATACTTATAATAAAACTGTAACAGGTCCAATTCTGTACATTGAAGATATTTTGAAAATTATTTTTGGAGGGCATTCTATAACCGATACTAAGGCCGAAAATGTATTTTTTTTAAATTTTGTCTGTCTATCTGTCTGTATCACGACTGAGCATCACGCCGAAACTACTGAATGGATTCAAATGAAACTTGGCATGATTTGAGATCTTACTACGAGGTAGGACATAGGATACTTTTTATCCCGTAATCTAGCACGGTTCTTTCGGGAGAGGGGATTAAAGTCAAAATGGGTACTTAGTTATACGCTTGGACAGATTTCATCAATTTTTCTTTATAATATAATAAATATTAGTAAGGGAACACTCATAGAGAGTTGTTATCAAGGTTTTGTAATCGATCGGGTTAAGCAACGTTAGGTAAGGTCATTAAATAGATGGGTGACCGTTTAACGCCATTTGAACTAAACGGGTCCGTGCTTCGGAGAGCAAGTAAAAAGTAGGTCCCAGTTTTTAACCGACTATAAAAAAGGAGGTTATGTATTCGATGCTAATGTCTGTTATTAAAAGTTTAGATAACGTAAAAATAGCGCAGGCGGAGCTGCGTGGGTCAGCTAGTCTATACTATAATAAAACTCAAAGAGCACTTTTTCTGTACATTGAATATTTTTCCAAAATTTCTATGTGGGGGTACTATACTATCGACATAGAAGCCAAAACAATTTTTTTTGGAATTATTGTCTGTCTGTCTGTCGTTCTGTTCGTCCAGGTATCATTTGAAAACCCGTGGATGGATTTTGATAGGACTTTCACTGATGTGTTGTGTAGAAGTCAAGGTGTAAGTTGGTATATAAAACATCACGCTATGTTTCATAGGGGCTAAGCAGTGAAACATTACTTGCACATATTACCACGTAATTTCCTTTGTATGTGAATAGGGTAATTATAGACTGATCAGTTAATCATTAAGATATGTATTATTACGCTATATACAATAGGGACTGAGCAGACATTTAGTTTGCATAAGATATGGCAGTGGCGAAGGGTCAATTTTTGTAAGGGGTAAGCCGGTCCGGTACACCCAGGACATTTTCATTAGATTTCTGTATTGTTCTAAGTACTTTGCTGATAGCAATATGACATTATATCTTTGAAAAGTTAAAATCTGTAAATCCCGAGCGGATCCAAACTAGATTATGTATGTATTACAGTCGCAACAATAAAAGATGCGGAAAACTTAAAACTTTCATTATCGAATATCATTAGACAGTAATTTACGATGTTACCGTGATTTACATTATGAACAGCGCCATCTATCGGTGAAATTGAACATACAATAACTATAGAACTTTAATCTATATATTATATCAAAGAAAGTCGTGTTAGTTACTATTTATAACTCAAGAACGGCCTAACCGATTCGGCTGAAAATTGGTGGGGAGGTAGCTTAGAACCAGTAAACGGACATAGGATAATTTTTATCCCGGTAGGTTAAGGTTAAGCAACGTTAGGTAAGGTCATTAAATAGATGGGTGAACCGATTTGTATGAAAGTGTGCATATCGGGTAGGTCTGAGAATAGGTCATACAGTATATTTCATACCGCTAGGTTAAGGTTAAGCTACATAAGGCAAGGTCATTAAATAGATGGGTGAACCGATATGTATGAAATTATGTGTGCATATCGGGGAGGTCTGAGAATAGGTCATAAAGTATATATAATGCCGCTGATACCATGATTGACGAGGATATATAGAACGAGAGGAGGGTGCACGAGAGGAGAAAGAGGGAGAGGGGATTCGAGAAGGGGGCGATGGGGTGAGGGATCGGGGGAGTTAGGTGGAGTAAGGGGGGAGTGAGAAGGAGCAAGTTCGTAGAAGAGAGAGGGGGAGAGGGTTCAGAGAGGGGATAACAGGGAAAGATATGGAGAGAGATAAATCTAGGGAGGAGGGAGAAAAGGGGAGCAAAATGTAATAAAAGCGCGGGCGGAGCTGCACGGGTTAGCTAGTTATTAAATATTAGACAAAAAAAATCAGGGCCAATTACAAGTCTTCACCTATAGAAATACAGAATTAACCCCTATAGGAGAGGAATTTTCAAAAACCCTTTCTTAGTGGATGCTTACATCATTAGAAGAACCTACTGTCTAAACTTCAGCTTTCTAGGTCCAGCGGTTTGGCCTGTGCGTTGATGAATCAGTCAGTCAGGACAAGTAATTTTATGTGTATTGATTGATTGGTGATGATACAAGTTAAGGAAAACAAAAAAAGTGTACACAAGTGTGTCTGAATTAAAAACTAACCATGGTTGATGTAAAGTAGCCTTGAGGGCACGAGAGCTCAAATGGCGATGCAACTCGTTTACTTATGTAATCTATGCAGAACAAAGTAAGGAAAACAAGGCTAAACGCGGATATTCAGTATTCTAAATTCAGGACAATATTACATACATCTTACAACATTTAAAATCAAGAAATTAACAACATAATTATATTTAGCTAGCAACCTTGTATGACAAGTATTAAAGTACAGGTGCATGAAAATGTATAGTATATTAATTCAGTGATAAACGTGGTTATAACCATTTGGATTTTAATTTTAAATCAAGTAAAGATATAATACTGAATACATGCACTCAAACAAGCGGTCGGTGCTTAGATGTTATTGTTTATTCAGCACAAGCTAGTACTTGGCTGCAGACCCACCCGAATGAAAGTGGCGACGCAGTCGAAGATGATAAAGCACTAGCGTACTAAAAGCCTATTCACTAGAGCATACAATCCCGAGCATCTTTTTCAATCCCGGGATTACGGGATTTCTGATTCGTAATCCCGGGGTCCCGGGACTATCCCGGGATTAGACTATGTATTATAAAATAAAATATTTTTTCCATAATATTTTTTTCCCTCTTATTTACCGGCTATTTTCAAAAAATGTATATGTAAAAACTTTATACCTACTACCTAATACCTATTACATACTTACTTATCTGTAGGGAATTTTATGAAGAATTCAAATAAATATTGAGTACATATATTTGTATAGGTTAGAAAATTTGGAGAAATTATCGAAAGAATGCATCTGTTTCTTCCCCGCGGGGTGTCCGGTGCGGCGCGGTCCGGCTGACGCGGGTATTGCGAGTGGGAAAGTCCCTTCTAAGTTCTACGACAAACTCAGAGAATTCTCTAAGACAACAAACATATTATTAGGGCTGTACATGTCGAATACGCCGTACGATACACGGCGTATCTAAGGATTGTTTTTGTCGTTATGAAATAAATTATAATAATATAATCTAGTCAAGGCGAAAGGGACTACGGAATGCAAACTAGACCTGTATTTGGCAATCCCGATAATCCCGAGATTAGCCAAATGCAGTTCCCAAGATTTTCGGGGCCAGAAAACGGCCGGGATCCCGGGATTGTATTCTCCACTATTCACTCTCTAGCCTTATAGACACCCACATTATAAACGGGCGGGAAAACCGACGCAGGCAAACTGTTCCAGTCCTTAGCTGTCTGTCCTTAATATAAATGAAGAAGCAAATTCCGGACTGAAGGCACATATCAACTTGTATCAAACAAGTATTGGAATTCCATTCTATACATTATAAAAACTCATTACCTTTATTGGTACCAGCAGATTATCGGTATATAATCACTGTTTCATTATAAAATGCTAATCAGTTTTTTTTTCTTTACAGAGTGAATACGTAAACTGAATAATTAAAAAAATATATTAATAAATTCTAATGGAAGGGATCATTTATAAATTATTATTATTATTATCTATACTTATAATAAAACTGTAACAGGTCCAATTCTGTACATTGAAGATATTTTGAAAATTGTATTTGGAGGGCATTATATAACCGATACTGAGGCCGAAAATGTAATTTTTTTAATTTTTGTCTGTCTGTCTGTATCACGGCTGAGCATCACGCCGAAACTACTGAATGGATTGAAATGAAACTTGGCATGATTTGAGATCTTACTACGAGGTAGGACATAGGATACTTTTTATCCCGTAATCTAGCACGGTTCTTTTGGGAGAGGGGATTAAAGTCAAAACGGGTACTTGGTTATACGCTTGGTCCGATTTTATAAATTTTTCTTTATAATATAATAAATATTAGTAAGGGAACACTCATAGAGAGTTGTTATCAAGGTTTTGTAATCGATCTGGTTAAGCAACGTTAGGTAAGGTCATTAAATAGATGGGTGACCGCTTAACGCCATTTGAACTAAACGGGTCCGTGCTTCGGAGAGCAAGTAAAAAGTGGGTCCCAGTTTTTAACCGACTATAAAAAATGAGGTTATGTATTCGTTGGGAATGTCTGTTATTCAAAGTTTAGTTAACGTAAAAATAGCGCAGGCGGAGCTGCGTGGGTCAGCTAGTTCATAAATAAAATAGGGATTTATGACATTAACTGTCGAACTCAAAGTCTATTAATGGGTCATTATGTCATCACTTAGCACAGATTTCATATTGAATTCAATCTATAACATTAATGTAGCGTTATGTACTATCGCGGACACCAACGCTGTACCAGTTTTCAATCAAAAACGTTTAAACGACGCGGCGACGGCGACGTCACGTGCGCTTACCCCGTCCGCACGTATTTTGGGCCGGCTTGTGCAAGCGATTATCGCCGTAAAGGTGATACACCGCTTGTGACCGCGAAAGTACATACATTTTACTGTGCTTATGTTTTGACAACCTGTTTAATATTACAATTAATCTTGATCAGACGGCTTCCATTTAAATAGGCGCTTCTTGTTTTACCACAACTCTTGAAATCCAATTTAATATTGAAATTAACATTGTACATAAATATCAATAATTTAAAAACATATATATATTTTTTTTAATTTCTCATAACTATGTTCTATTATGTTATCTGAAATGTATTAACATCAAAGAATTGCATTTATTACCATTTCTTTAATACAAATTCTTACTTATAAGTACATATATAAACGGGACTGTATTATTTAACTAGTGTGTGTGTGTGTGTTGTGTGTGAAACCAAACTGATCAAGATCTGCAATTTTGTTAAGGTAACAGGTACAGAATGTTTAGTCTATTATTAATTTGTTTATTCTACCTTCATATGGATATACAGTAGTACAAATTTAGCTCATAGTTATAACAACTTACCATGACGATAGTAGGTATTACAGGGTATATATTTTACAAGAGAATTCGAGCTCTCCCAGTGCAATTATTTAATAATCTTTCTGGCCGATACAAACATAGCGGCCAATCATTTACAAAATCAGCCATCTAAGTGGGAGATATAATAGTGCAAGAGAGCCTGCATACACACAAGTAGGGTTGCCAACCATACTTTATAATAACGTATCCTACTTTATTTTTGGTAATTATACTTTATACTTTTACATACAAATAAAGTATGTGAAAATACTTTATTTTCAACCTTTACTGTGATGCGTAAAACAAAATACCTACTCATTATGGGTACTTAACTATTTAACGGTACACAGTGTACCGTTAAATAGATAAGTAAATAAGAGTTTTTACAGTAACGAATCTAAAGTGGCGAGAAGAGAGAAATAGAGCGTCAATAAATTTAATTAAAAAGGAATTGTTTATTTATTTAAATTTAAATAGTAATTGTCAAACCAGCTTTGAAACATTTGAAGATAACAAAAAATTGACAGCATGTGCTAAAAGCACACAAAAATACGTTTTTAAAGCAATAAGAACATGAAATTTGAAAAATACTTTTTTCTTCCAAATACTTTATTTTTTTCCAATCCAAACCATTTTATACTTTTTTTTTGTCAAAAAAAGTTGGCAACCCTACACACAAGTGCACTCTCTCATTCTTTACTCTCACAATCGGATGGGACAGAAGATTGACACAACCAGGGAGAAATCATGTGATCATCCTGCATGGTCCACCAAAAACCACTACACAAAGGTGTTGTTCCCCACCAGATGATTAAACCAATATATACTATGCTTGTAAGACCCACTTTGTAGCACTTAATATTAACTTACCATATCTGCTAGAATACACAAGTACATGTCAAACAATGATCTTAGATAATATTCATCAGCTGATCTACTACATTAGTTATTGTAACAAAATACGTTTTTTTGTTTCTTTTTTCAATGAAAATTGTGTAGTTCCAAACAGATTTTAAAATAGTAGACCAGCTTGTACTGAACATTCAAATAGTCACTCATCAGCTTGACTCAAAAGAAGTTGAAATTACTCATAATTTAGAATAAAAAAATCTTAGCCATGTTACGCCTCGTTTTAGAAGCTGGCTAACAACTAAATGCTACTGCTTTATCAGTTAAAAAATTAAAAAATATATGTGAATAAACTTTTGTTTACCTTTTCCAGAGACTCTTTGTTTTTGAATTCGACAATTGCCGATAATGTCGGAGTTGTGGTCAGTTCAGTTACAATGATTGGACCACGTCTAAAAAGAAAGAAAAATTTGTCTCATTAATACTCCGCACTGTCTGTGCTGTGCATGCATTCCGAGTGCCATCTGCACCTCGAGAACACATCACCGTTAATTACATAGGAACAACAAAAATAGCATTTACTAATTACAATCATGACATCTCAGGACTGATATTTGAATGTTGGCATTACAAAAATGTTTTACATTACAACACTGTCATAGTGCATACTCACTTGACATTCACAACTTCTCCATGCTTCGAGAACAACTCCTTGAGCTTTTCCTGATAGTCAAACAGATAGCTTGATGGGAGGTTCTCGACCAGTATTTTACCAGATTCCACTTTCTCCTCCTTTTTGTCTTCAACCGGGGCTTCGGCTTCCGCGTTCTGGCTCTGGTCGGCCTCCTGCTGTTCTGGCTGGTCTCCGGCCGCGGCGGCCGCGCCCTCCTCGGTCCCACCTTCGGCCTGCTCCGTGTCGCCGTTATTCTCTTCCTCCGTCACAGTCTCCGAGGTCTCCATCTCAGGCGCCTGCTCCTCCTGAGCCTTCGGCTTTGCAGTCTGGTTTTTAGCACCGCGGCCTTTCTTCTGTGCGACCATTATGCTTACACGGCTGAAAATCACAAAACGATCTCAACGATCCGGACGTGGAATTCGTCACGCTCGCGCCCTATCTACGTTTTTTCCCGCCATATCTATTTTTTACTGAAACTTATCGACTTGTAGTACCTAGGTACTTGGCGCCTATTCACGAATTCTCAAGGGCGACTTTGGTTACGCGCGAAACGTCTTATTGCATCGAATTATAGAAAAAATGCATCTGTTTAGCCAGAAGCGCTGTTTATAATGATATGTATGCATGGATAACGGTTAATTCATCATATCAAGCCAAACGCGTTATGGAGCATGGCTGTATCAAGAGTGGAAAATTCAGGAACCCGCCTTGTTACTTTCCGTCCGTAACACTATACAATACGTAAAAGTTGAAATATGTAATTGAAATGTAATGTTTTACTTACCAAAGGGTTTTATTATAAAATCAATGGTATCACGAGTCCACAAGGAAAAGACGCCAAACTAAATGCAATAATAACACGAAACCGGCATCACGCAAGCGCATCCGCCATTACACGAATTAAAAAAGTAAGGTTATTGATGTTGCCATAGACAAAACCGACAACTTCGAAACCGCAGAAAACTTTTACGACTCAAGTACAACCCTATAGCTTCATGCCTTCAACTCTCATTCAACTCATCAAGCAACATTCTGCCGGCAGGCCGCGGCAGTGTTCTGTGGCCGCGGCAGTCACGGATTTATATTTTACTTCGTAAAAACTGGATAGATCACATAAATATATTAATATCACTAATTTAAACTTTATATTACATTCATAAGGTTTGTTTTTCGTTGACAGAAGTCAAAGTAGAAAAACGAGCCGAGTGAGATAGCTCAAAAGTAGATGTGTGTCCTAGTCTGCCCCCTTGTCAAGTAAGTTGCCAACGCAAAATATGATTCTTTTTAGTAAGGTAGATTTCTTAAAAGTTGATTACATTTGCTTGAAAGTTTGTCGTGTAATAAAACATCGAAATATAATATATCTCATCATCATCATCATCATCAGGAAGACGTCCACTGCTGAACATAGGCCTCCCCCTTAGAATGCCACAATGAACGACAATTGGCTATTTGCATCCACCGGTTACCTGCGACGCGCACAATGTCGTCTGTCCACCTAGTGGGAGGCCTGCCAACGCTGCGTCTTCCGGTTCGTGGTCGCCACCTGAGAACCTTTCTTAAATAATAATATATCTAGGACGATGAAATGTAATATCATAAATTAGCACACGAACAACATGCAATACTTTTATTGACTGATTATGAAGGTAGCCGCACTGAGCTGTTGTGTGATTGTCGACAAGTTGTCGACATTGTCGTAGTAAGTAGTAACCGGTGTCGCGGTGTACTGTTAGAGTAGGGTGACCATTATTATGTATGGCGTCGCGTCGGTCGTCTCGGGTGATGGTTTCCATACAAACGTTGGTTAACTAAACCTGAATTTGGGAATGAAATACAGATATCCGGAAGAAAACGGTAGCCAGCTATTACCACAAATTCAAATAATTTATTGTCTTAATTGTGGTAAGTATAGCAGATCTTATATGTAATATTATAATAAGTAAAATAAGACTTTAAATTTAAATAAATTGATTGCAACAAATTTTCAAAATTAATAATTGCTTTCTACATAGTAATTTCATGACTTGCCATTAAATTCCATCCAATTATACAATACAAATAATGACCAAAATAACGATCTGAACGCAAAAAACGTCTCATGCAGTCCGCCTCGCAACATTCAGATTGACGGAGGTCACGCAGGAGCACCGATGTGGCACCGCCCGTTGTGACCCGATCCGCCGCCAAAAAACCTTAGAAGTGAGAAAAAGAATCCTTCTGCATAGTAATGCGTGGACACCCTATTAGACAGAGATACACTACTACTTTCGGACCTCTCATTCGGCTCGTGATCTTTAGTAGACTGCGCTGTCCAGTTCTAATATAGGTTCGTGGTTCGTACAGACCCAGAGACTAGAAAGGAATACATCGCTCGCGAACGAAAGACAAAGTACTATGAATGATGTATTAACCCTTCAGGCCCGGGTGATACGTATTTGTATCATAACATAACGCACCGCGTTGACTCCCTCAGGCCCGGGTGATACGTATTTGTATCATCCGCCGTTGACGGAATTCACAATTTTTTTTTCATGGTAGAAATTTAATTTTTGTATGGGAACCCTATGCTTTATGGTTACATCATAGTATCATCTTTAAAATAGACCCGTTATTCATTAGTTCTTTTGACATTTTAAGTCATAAATTCAGTTACGAAAGTCGGCTGGTCTCGGTCGGACGGAGTAAAAGTTGTGGTCACGGAATGTTAGTTTTAAATCGTAAGTTTTCTTTTATTTCAGGTGAAATGTTTTATTTTTTTGTTTTAACGTAATAGTAAAGCTGTGTAGAGGGTAGTTAGTGCGTATTTTGTCAAAATATTGTATATTTTCGAACTGAAAAAACAAAAAAAATCACCATAAGTGATTTTTTTGTTTGTTTGTTTACTTTTGGTATAATTCCGTTATTATTTGTAATGTAATTGTTGTAAATACATCGTAATTACATCATAACGATAATAACTCAAAGATAAAGTCATAAAATCCAATTTAACTATCGAAAATTTTGCATACCATGACGTCATATCGCGCAGTGACGTCATTTTTAAAACAAATTGAGTTCATTTCGATTTTTTGGTAGTGTTTTGTTTAAAACTTGTTAAAAAGGAGTTTGGATGCAAAGAATGGATCTTTCTTAGTGCCTGAGTCAATATTCTACCCTCAAAATCGAATTCAAAAATAGGTAAAATCAGCTTTGCCAAAAAATCACCTATTTTAGACTTTCCCTTTAAAAAATCGATATTTATAACTCTAAAAAAGCATATACTGGATAGATTATACTTGTCTCAGTAGAACTCTGTTTACAGAACGCAAATCGGTTAAGTGGTTGTGTTTATATAACGTTCGTAAGTTGAAACCACGGCGGGCCGCCGAATAACATAAACAATTACGTCATCACAAAACGTGCGCGCGCGAAAAGCGGCCGGGCCTTACCGGGCCCGAAGGGTTAAAAAGGAATAGGAATAGCTGACCAGTTAGTACAGAACCAGAGGCTAAGAATACATCGCGAAAGACGAAGTACTAAAAGAATAATGTACTCTAACCCCGGGGCTACACCTGCGCGCGAATATTCGTGTCGCCCTGTCGCGATAAAACTTCGTCTTCGCCCAACGGCGAAGTCGCTGGCTACATTATCGTCCTAGCAAAAGCACGTGGTATTCGGGCGAATATTCGTCGGAATCAGTGTTGCCAGATGCATTGAGCGTTCTATAATCTGTATATAAATCTGTACCTACCTATGCCTTATTATCATGAAATCTGTATAAAATATGTATGGACAAAAGAGCTAAAATAAGTGAATTGGTTAGGTAGGATTAAATAATAAAAAAACAGTCAACTGCAAGTTGGACTCGTGCATCCAGGGTTCCAGGGCATACTTTTGATTGGACGTATAGTTATTTTACTATTCGTCTAATACCTCATAAACTAAACCGGAAAACTCAGTTTGATAGTCGAGGATAAAAAATAATATCGACGTTTGTATTAACCACTAGATGTCCCGCGCAGCTCTGCCCTCGTAATTTTCTAGTGTTTCTTTCATATGAACCTTCTCTTGACAATAACAAACACAAACAAAAAAAGAATTAGCGAAATTGGTCTAGCCGTTCAGGCATGTTGCCGTGACCAAAGGAAACAACAGGGGGACAACATTTAAAATTATTATAATTTACTACGGAATAAGAAATCTGATATATGGCAACGCTGCTGCAACTGCAAGCCGAAGTGTAGCCAGGGCTGCCAGATTAGGCGATTTATCGCCATTTAGGCTACCTTAGGGGGCCAAATGGCGACCAAAAAATCCAATCGGCTACCAGTAGCCATTTAGGCTACCTAGGAAAAAAGGAACGGGCGTTTTAGGCTACTTCAGGATTACCTCAAAATTTATTTATTTATTTATTATTATTATTTATTTCACAAAATGTTATGCCTTAAGATTAAAACAATTTAAGTAGGTACTTGGTTACATGGTACATCCTAAGGCCATAGTTAGGTTTCAATACCCCCTGTACTAGTACGAGTACTGTATTACAATGGGTATGTTCACCAAAATATGTCCCGTAATTGCAGTGATTGAGCTAGCTACACAAGATGAAGTAGTGTAAGTACAACACAATGTGTGATAAATTATTCAGTACCAAGGCAAGCAGTTTTTATATAATGATAAGACAATAACTGATAACTATCAAGTAATAATTATAGTAAGAGAAAAAAAAAAAAAAAAACAGAAAAAGGAGAGTTACCTAGGCTTGATTTTATGTATAAGTGTGTGTGAGTATGTGTGTTTGTGTGTGCATGTGTGTAAGTATGTGTATTTGTGAATGCTTGTGTGTGTGTGTGTGTGTGTGTGACTGAGAGAACAAGATGAATGCATCGATCAGCACGAATAAAGTGACTACGTTAATAGCTCAATAAGTTCCTCTGTGTTTTTATAATTTAGAGTAAGTAGGTATTTTCTTAAAGCTTTTTTAAGGGAGAATAAATTTAAATCTCGAAAATTTAAAATTCTATTTACTTTGTTGTAGAGGTGTGGACCCAAGAATGTATAAAAACGTTGTACAAATTTTGTTTTACATGCTGGTTTTCTAAAGACAATATCACTTCTTCGTCGATCTCCTTTATAATCAGGTATATGTTTATGTTGCCAGTAAATAATTGATTCAATAAATAATTGTCTAACCGTAAGAACTGAGGTCTGTCTATATAATTCGTCCGTTGGAAATAAAAACTTTTTAAATGTCATAGTTTTAAGAATTGCACGTTGTGCTCTCTCAACTTTTATAAGAATCGATTTTGCACAGCCACCCCAGATCGATATCCCGTAATTTATTATCGATTGACATAAGGCATAGTAGGTCGTCATGAGTAGTTTCGAGTCACAAATACGACGTAAGTTCCTAAAGATGTAAAGTAATTTTCTAATTCGATTAGTAAGTAACTTGATTTGAGTTTTCCAATTAAGTTGTTCGTCAATATGAACCCCCAAATACCGGACAGACGGAGCAACCGATAGTATACTACATCTACACGTTTGGGTGTTATGACACGTGTGCGCCTTTATAGAAATGCTTCCTGGTTGTGGTCTAGAGTTTGTATTTATAAAGTACGTTAAAATTTTGGTCTTGGATTCGTTAAGCGTTAGCAAATTATTATCGAGCCATTTAGTGATAGTTTTAAATCCCTCCTCTGCATTCTTATTTACGTGTTCCCAGCTGTCACCATTAAAAGTTATCACCGTATCATCCGCAAATGTGATGATGTCTGCATGGGGTAATTTAAGTCTCGATAAATCATCAATGTATATTAGGAATAATGTGGGTCCCAAGATGCTACCTTGTGGTACCCCATAATCTATACTTTCTTCAGGACTTAAGTATTCTTCAACTTTGACAACTTGTTTTCTTTTGGTCAAATAGTCAGTCAATAGTTTAAGTGGTATACCACGAATTCCTTTATTTTCCATCTTTCTTAAAAGTACTGGAACAGATACCGAATCAAAGGCCTTAGCTAGGTCCATAAATATACTTAAGCATTTAAGATTATTGTTAATGTTATGTGTTACATGTGCTATCAAGGATTTCATTGCATCGTCAGTTGACATATTCTGTCTAAACCCATATTGCTTTGACGAAATTAAATTAAATTTTTCAAGATAGTGTTTAAGTCTGTTATTTATTGCTTTTTCTATAATTTTAGACAGGGTAGGTAATAGCGAAATAGGCCGGTAATTTGATATCGTGTTTTTATCACCACATTTATGCAGAGGAACTAATACAGACTTTTTTAGTGATTCTGGAAACTTTCCTTGCGCAAAGCATAAGTTACAAATTATCTTAATAGGTGTTATGATAACTGGAGCTGCTAATTTAAAGAAAGAGGATGGCGTAGTGTCCCAACCACTGGAATTAACATTTTTTAGGGTGCCTATAATGTGTAATATTTCTTTTTCATCAACAGGTAGAAGTACAAACGAATGAGGAACTGAGGGAAGCGCATTTAATTTTTTTTTAATTTCATGTTGGTCATTATTTGTTTGCAGTAAAATATTTGTCGCTAACTTTTTTCCTACTTTTGCGAAGTATCTATTGACCTCCGTTAGAGAATCACTGGGAGTACTTTTTAAGTTTAGTAATTCTGCTGTTTTTACATGTCTGGTCTCGTTATTAACGTCCTTAATTATTTCCCACTGTTTCTTAATATTATTGTTGTGCATAGCGATTTTTCTCCTATAGTAATTTATTTTTCTTTTATTTAGTAAATTATTGCAAGTATTTCTGTATCTTTTATATATCGTCTGCAAGGTAGCTTGTCTCTATCTTTTTTTAGTTTTTGATTTAATTTGTCCCTGTGTCTAATGCATCTTAACAGACCTTGCGTAATCCACGGTTTAATTAATAGTTTTCTTTTAGATATATATTTAATTGTGGTATGTTTTTTAATTGTCTCACTGATTATGTTGAGGAAGATATTGGTCGCATTCTCGGGTTCCCTTTTATTTAATAATTCAATCCAGTCTATCTTACTAAGTTCATTTATTACAGTATTATAATCAATATCTTTATATTTTGTTAATTTAGGTTTAGTCTTTTCTTGCTTATGAATTGAAAATATAATTGTGGAGTGATCTGTGATAGTTGTTTCACATATTATTGTTTTTGTTGGTAGTTGTGTTTTGGCAATTGTATGATCGAGACATGTTTTTGAGCGAGTTGGTAAGAAATGAGTGGGTTTTAGGCCATGAGATGCAAGTAGGAAAAGGTAATCATCCGACTTTGAATCATTATTGTCGGGTGCAATATCTATATTAATATCACCAATAAGTACTATGTTTTTAAATAGTTTAACACTTGTAAGTAATTTGTCTAATGAATTTATAAAGCGGTCGATATTAGTATAAGATGGTGATCTATATACACAAATAAAGGCGTACTCATCGCGTATTGTAAGTAGTAAGCAACTCGCATCATCTACCAAGGGTTCCGAAATTTTACAGTTGATATGACCGTGTGTGGATTGTTCTTAAAAAAACCTATCCTTACCTAGAACTGCCATAATGAGACGTCACGAATCTAGGGCATGTATTCACAAACCTCGGAAACGTTCCGATCCCGAAAATATCTACTACCCGGTCGAGTTATCTTGCACCTTTAGGCGAACACGTTCTAAACTAGCGAGGTGTAAAGTTCCCGAAAAGCTCTAAAAAGCGAGCTTATGTGTCAATTTAAGTTACTCATTCCAACTTGCTGTATGACAGAGACGGTTACATATTTTTTTTTCAGTGTGCTCTCTATTTTCGGCTAAATATACTATACAACATTTTAGGCGAATTAGGCTATATGTCAAGAAAAAATATATTGGGCGATTTAGGCTACTTGGTAGGCAAAATTAGGCGAATTGAGTTAGCAGATATCTGGCAACCCTGTGTAGCCAGTTCGGCGAAGTTTGTCGCGACAAAATCCTTTGATGCGTGTCAATTTACCGACAACACCGCGAAGGCATTCGTGTTCGCCCGAATACTTCGCGCTAGCACGAATTGTTTGGCCACACTTGTCGCGATAACGCGAATCTTCGCCGAAGCGTGCAGGTGTAGCCCCGCCATAAAGGAAAGGGAATAGTACGTCCTATTCAGTGTCCGGAATATATTCCTCTTAGTACATGTACTACACAAGCCTACGCGGCAGGGCCTGTGGGCAGGGCTGCTGTGTGTGCTCTATCTATATGGCTATTCTGACTTGAGTTTAGTTGGTTAGGGGGAAATTTTTCAAATGATTGTAACACCTTGCTTTACTCTATGGTTCTATCATCATTAAAATAAACTCGGCCTGGCCTGGCAAAACATAACCTCAAAGTTATGATTTTGTGTCGGAAATAATGTGATAGGTAATTTATTTTCGAAGTTTGAAACATAAAAAGATACTGAAAGGAATTAAAATGAAGTCCAAGTCATTTGATCTCGCAAAAAGCCCTGCAGGACAACTGAAAACTTTCGATTTCGTAGGACTTTATAAACCAACAGCTGAAAGTGACGTTAAATTAGCTGAAAAAAGGAAATCTGGCGAGGTTTCCAAGAAGGAGTCTCCAAGAACTAAAGCAGGAAGCCCTGCACGTGAACGGTCCCCAAATAAAAGTAGAAAAAGGCATAAGCAAGAGCAGTTAGACGTATCCCAAATTAACATCGATGGTTCTGGTTTAATGCCCAGTTCCGGACGAAGCTCGCCGTCCATCGTTAATGCCAAAACAAAAACTCAGCATAATAAAGTTAAGTCTATAATGAAAAAAAAGTCACACGCGGCTGAACACAATGTCGAAGCTACTGAAGCTGTAATCCCAAGCTCTACTAGAACCAAAAAAAGGAACAAGTCTGTTAGTTTTATGTTAGACGACAATGAAGAAGTCGTTATTAAGAAAACCAAGTCTGAGGACACTTTAAATGTTGAGAAACCAGTCAAGAATAATATTAAGGATAAGAAGAAGGTAGTTAAGAAACTCAAAGTCCAACAATCAGAGAAGGAGAACACAGCTAGCGGTGTCAATAACCAGGATTTAGAGATGGGGAACAAACAAAATCCACCTCAAGAGCAAGAGCTGCAAAAAATTCACAAGTCTAAGAAAAAGTTGAAGCGGCCTACAATAGATCCCAATACAGATATTGAAAACAAAGCCCAAGATAAAAAGAAACATTTGAAGAATGTTAAACATCAAAATTCTGATCAGAGCACAGAGTCTAGAGAAACCAACAATAATGAAGTTGTTGGTAAAACTAAAAAGCCCAAAAAGAAGAAACGCCATAATAAGCCTAAAGATGATACAAATGTTGATGAACCAGCCTCAAAGTCATCCAAGAGTGATACAAAACCTGATATCACAGAAGATTTGGAGAATCTCAGCATCGGCGACAATGCAAACACACTAACAAATTTACTTGACGAAATGACTGTGGTTGACAAAGCTAATCGCAAAAAGTTGAGATCAAACTTTAAAAATAACAAGAAACCAAAAGCAGGTAATTCAAGCCCAGAGCCAGTTGAAACAGATAGCAATGAAGTTAAAGAAAAGATTAAATGGAAAAGGAGGAAATGGAACAGAGACAAAAAGGGAGATGTCAGTAATAATGGTGTTGACACCGCTGTGATTGTGGAGAACTTGCCACTGTCCATCATGTTAAGTTATAAGAAGCTTTTGACTGAGCATTTTGGAAAATGTGGAGCTATTAAAATGATTGGGTAATGTCTATGCTACTAATGTATTCCACATATTCTTCTAGTGCTAGCATCACTGAAAAATGAGAAAACTGCTAATACTTGGTGGACTCAATGCAATTTCATCATATAGTGTATTTTTGCTAGTTAGACAACTTACAATGTATGCTGTGGTTGGTTAGCTGTTAGGCTAACCCAAAGAATATGGCAAAAAAGTACCCAAATAACTTTCTGTAATCTGAATATTTTAATGAAACCCCTCCCTTCTAAAGGGGAGGCCTTTGTTCATCAGTGGATGTTGCTGGCTCCTGATGATAATGATGATATAATACAACTCGATTTTCTGAGGGAACTGTCTGTCCACAGACAGTCTCTTGAGGCCAGTAATTTCTTCAACCACAGTGCCACTCATTGGAGTACAGCTGTATCTACACATTGCAGCATCAGCTGCAGAGGTACTTTATTTTTCTTACCTAATGACGCGGCAAGCAATACACCCTCCTGATGGTCGCGCGACACGCCTGCCTATAGACACCTGCATTGCACTGCCGGCCGTCACCTGAGACATTACTTAATGCTTGGCAGCAGAATACCTGACACTGTGGTGGCACTTACCTGGAAAGTCCCTTGCATAAGGGACTGTTTTTTGTTGATGTGGAGGAAATGTGGGATTTTGCATAAGGCACCTACTAAACCATTACCACTTACCTAATGGTTCTCTGCTGAGTGGCACACACTTATGATGGGATTGTTAGATTATTTATTATAACTTCAATCATTCAGCTAAGTCACAGGGTACGCAAAGTCTTTTTGCCTGTATTGAGTGCACCCAACTGTCCTAACTCAAGGGCAGGTTGTTTTCTTATTTTTTTTCTGATAGGTAACCTACATACCCACTATCTATCCAGCTACACAGTTTCGGTAGTACCTGGAGAAGTGACATTGCATTAATGTTTCAGGGTTGCTGAGGTGTACCCTACAGAAGAGTCGAAGCCAGTTTTCACAACAACCATGAAATTTTCCAGTAATGAGGCTGCTGAACAAGTAAATATTGTATTTTTTTATGCAACTTATTAATAAGGTGTAAACATTGTTAATATATGTAAAAAGAGGTAGATACATCACCTAGAAGGCAAAAGACGATTACAAATGGCACAGAACTCACACATAGTAACATGTAACATTATCTATTTTGAACTAAAATACATTAATTGTGTTCACAGTAATAATGTAATAACAATGTCTCTCCAAACCGGCAACAGAATGTGTCATGCGCGTGCAGTATGCTTTTCTGACTACATGTGGAAGTCAGACAGAATGAAGCACACCTTTGTGCTAATTTTCTGTATTTTATAATATTGTATAACATTATTGTGTCCAATGACGTACACGCGGGTGCGCTGGGCGGGCGAGTTGTCGGGCCCGTGCAGGCCGGAGTGTGGGGTGCGGCAGGGCGGCCTGACCTCGCCCCTGCTCTTCGGTCTGTACGTGAACGCGCTGATCGAGGAACTCAGCAGCACCCATGTCGGCTGTTTTATCGACGGTGTGTGTTTTAACAACATTAGTTACGCGGACGACATGGTGCTGCTGGCCCCCTCGGTCGCCGCTCTGAGAAAGCTTCTCAAATTGTGTGAGACATATGCCGCCTCGCATGGACTAAAATATAATAGCGGTAAGTCCGAGTACATCGTCTTCAGGGCTGGTACCAAGTGTCCGTATACAGTACCACCTTTAGTGTTAAATGGAGAGCCTATAAACAGAGTTTATAAATTTAAGTACCTAGGACACTTGGTAACAGAAGACCTGAAAGACGATGTAGACATGGAGAGGGAACGCAGAGCATTGTCAGTCCGGGCTAATATGCTGGCCCGCAGGTTCTCCCGTTGTGCAGCGGCAGTGAAAGTGACTTTGTTCAAAGCTTACTGCACGTCGCTGTACTCGGGGGCCCTGTGGCTTAGATATACCCAAAAGACTTACAATGCTCTGCGGGTCCAGTATAACAATGCGTTCAGGATGTTGTTGCGGCTGCCGCGCTATTGCAGCGCCTCAGCAATGTTCGCCGAAGCGCACACAGACGGGTTCGCGGCTACCTGGCGCAAGCACACCGCGTCACTGCTGCGCCGGTTGCGCGACAGCCCCAACTCCATCCTGCGCTCGATAGCGGCGCGGCCCGATAACCCGCTCGTGAGAGAGATGGTCAATCGGACCAAATCCCTTTTAATTGTAAATTTTTAGTAATGTCATTTAATACTAACATAGGTTAAGTTTTTTTATTGTTACTAACAAATATTGGACCTAAGTTGTCTATATAAATAAATAAATCAAATAAAAAATCAAATAAGATAGAATGACATAATAGATGTGAGGGTAAACATTGCTGTATTCCGGTGTGTTGGGCACTGTAGCTGGTGTAATTACTGGACATAAGAGACTTAATAACTAAAGTCACGTGTGGGGAGCGGCAGTGCAAGGCAGGCGTGTCGCGCGACCATTAGGCGAGCATCTTTCTAGTCTCGTCACTCGTCATAAAAGAAATAACCATTTATCTCATCAATACAATATATAAACTAGATAAACATTCACTAACAAAATGCCATCTAAAATGTGGTCCCGGAGGTCGCGAACATATCTCAGCTGGTCAGTGGCGTGCACTGAAAGCAGGCAAAAATATCTGCGAGTTGTTTATGCTTTATGCTATTTGTTCGTGTTCCAGCACAAATGTCCTTAAATTAAACAATATTACCAACATATCCATTTACATTAAAAAAATTACGTTCATTCATGTCCAAACTAAGATTTATTAAAATTAAGACTGTTTATAGAAATCCTAGTTATATATATTATTTATTATTTTTTTCAGCCTGTGACTTGAAAAGAAATAGCGACACAAGGGTGGTATTTCTGTGTGCCACTTTTCGGACCGTAACAGCTAATCTAGTTTAAATATTATATCGATGATCTATCTTGTAATTTTAAAATTTTCAGGCTCTGGAGGAGAATGGTGTCAAGTTTGAAGGGTCGCGCATCCGCGTGAAGCGCCCCCTGCCGGCGACGGAGACCACGGTGGTGGTGCGCTCGTACGCAGACCTCACGGACCAGAGCATCAGCTCCGCCTTCCTGGGCGCCGGCAAGATCAGGAGCATACGGCATCTCGTTAAAGGGAAGAAGACTATTGGTTGGTTTTAGCTATAAATATTAATTAAACAGCGTTACACTATTCTAATATTTTCGCATTTAATTATTGCTAGCTTGCTTAACTACTTCGTGCTAGATTACTTACATGATGTTAAACAAATATTATATAAGTAGCTAAATTGAACATATAATTACATAGTTATAGTAAGTATTATTTTAGTTATCGAACCGGTGCATTGAAGTTAGTCTTAAAATTATGAGGGTTTTATGTAATATAATAATATTCTGGGACAATCCACACGCGGTCATCTGATCCCAAGCTAGGCAGAGCCTGTACCTTCAGCCCTGAGCCCGGGGCTATAAACAACGTGCAACCTTCGGAGTCGCTGGACGTTCGGGGTGTGGGCCCTTTGAACCTCCATTGAGTACGGCGGCGACTCCGAGGAGGACGGCGGCGGGGTTGCGCCCCCCGTCCCCGTGAGTACCATGTCAGGTTCCCGGGGGGCTACAATGCGCCCCCCGGCGGCGGGCTCAAACGCAAGGCACTGAGGGGCCCCTGGTGCAGATCCCACCGGAGAGCCCTAGGGTCCCCCCTCTCATGTGCCGATGCGACAGCCGCGGGGGTGTTAGTGGGTAAGAATCCCACATACCCCGGTCGAGCCCCACAGCTCCCGGGGATCTTTGGAAGATTTCCCCCCCAAAAAAAAAAGGCAGAGCCTGTACCATGGAAACCGATACTAATACTTATATACTTTTTTTCTGTAACTACATACTGAAATAGATAAAACACCTAGAAACTTGGTATGAATCGAACCCACGACCTATTGGTCAGCGGCCAAGGTGTTTAAGCACTAGACCAACAGGCCCGCCTTCTAATAGTATTCATCATCAACCGGAAGAAGTCCACTTCTAAACAAAGGCTTCATCTAATTTGGGTTCTGTGTTTCCATAATCTCCGCGGCATGGCAGGCGTCTTGAGGATCGCTGTATGGTGGGCATCGATATAATATATAAACTAGATAAACATTCACGAACAAAATGACATCTAAAATGTGGTCGCGGAGGTTGCAAACTTATCTGTGCTGGTGGCGGAAACGTGAACTAAAATTTCTATTATGTTAATTACGTGTAGTTTGACAGTTTCATATAGACAGTAGCGACACTCCTATCGGCAAAAATAAATTTGTCAGGATGTGGCTTGTAAAGAAATAGCGACACAAGGGCGCTATTTCTCGCTACCACTTTTTGAACCATGACACCAAATCTAGTTTGTATATTATATCGATGATGGTGGGTAATCAAATATAAAAACGCTGCTATTTGTCTTCTTGTTTTCCCTTAGTCGTCTCTTACGACACCGAACGAGAGGACATGGGTAGATGCAATATATTTTCATTATTTAATGGCGTTTAAATAATCTTCTTTCGTTTTTTTTTTATATTTTATTCATACTCCACTCTATACTTATACTGAGCCTACTAATACTCCTCTGTACTCTTTTGTATTGCTTATGCCTCTATTCTCTGTTTACAGGCACGGCATTCGTAGAATTCGACGGGCCTGCGGCTGTGGAACGGGCTTTAAAAATGGCCGCCGAGACTAAAATTGGCGGCAAAAAGGTCCACGTGGCCAAGTTCGAGATCCGAGCTAGAAAAGAGAAGACGCTTAAGGCCGACAATGACAGCGCAGCTGAGGCTGACAGCGGGGATTCCAGCGACTAAGCCAGGTCCCACCACACACGAGATGCTATGGGCGGCTAAACCCCCATGGTTTATATAGGGGTGAAAATAGAGAAAATACTCTGAATACTTAGATGACTGACCTTTGATTCAGATGAATCAAGTCTAATATCACTACCCTGTTCCCTGTGGTCTGAACCAGCTCGTCGACACTGCCTTGAAACAAATATTTTTATGAAAGTAACCGAGAATTATGAATGTGATAATTATTATCTTACCAAATTAAAATTACTTATGTTACCTTTCAGCTTCAACTTTATGAACTTCTGTTGAATTTGGACGTGTAATACATATTTTTTATGTTTTTGTTGGCTAAATTATAGCTTCTAGTTGGTGATGTTGGCCCAAAGCTCATATTTCGATTGTGCTTGTATGGAAGTGCTGACTCTTAAAACCGTAGTTTTAATTAAATCCTCTTTGGTCGGACCAAACCAACTTTGCCGGTATCAGAATGAGACTTCGGACCACAGAGAACAAGATAGCGAAATTAGACCTTTGCTTCAGTTATTACCCCCTTTACTCATATAGCTTCATGGGCAGGGGCGTATCTACCGCCGTATCAATTATACGGGGCCCCGGGCTACGGGGGCCCTTATCAATTTTTTTATACAGGGCGCCTCTAAGGCAAGTTACGCTACTATTTATGGGGTAAACACCTTGAGAGTTTATATCGCCGCGCACCGCAAATAATAATATTTAGTCCTACGCAACCGAAAAACCTGAATGTGGTTCGCGGTGTGACTATGATTTAACATATCTTATCCAATTGTCGTTATTTTATTTGTCAGCTAGTTATGTACAGTGTTGACAAATTATAGTAAGAAACGATGCTATGTATGCATGATAATAAATGATGCTACACTGTGCTACCAGGTAAACCTGACTCCATCATCGCCCGCGGATGGCGATGGATGGCGGATGAATGATTAATGACCCTGACAGTACCTTGACCACTCAACCAACCACTGATTACATATCAGAAGTATTGTATATCTCTACCCATTTTAAGGAGAAAGATAGATACAGATATGAGTAATATACGCCAGTTGGGATAATCAGTATCAATCAATCTCTAACAGTCTTTCTTAATATTCGGTCCCCCACAACCAGAATTTGTATACTTATTATGAACTAGCTGACCCACGCAGCTCCGCCTGCGCTATTTTTACGTTAACTAAACTTTTAATAACAGGCATTCGCATCGAATACATAACCTCCTTTTTTATAGTCGGTTAAAAAATGGGACCCACTTTTTACTTGCTCTCCGAAGCACGGACCCGTTTAGTTCAAATGGCGTTAAACGGTCACCCATCTATTTATTGACCTTACCTAACGTTGCTTAACCCGATCGATTACAAAACCTTGATAACAACTCTCTATGAGTGTTACTAATACCCTTACTAATATTTATTATATTATAAAGAAAAATTGATAAAATCGGACCAAGCGTATAACCAAGTACCCATTTTGACTTTAATCCCCTCTCCCAAAAGAACCGTGCTAGATTACGGGATAAAAAGTATCCTATGTCCTACCTCGTAGTAAGATCTCAAATCATGCCAAGTTTCATTTGAATCCATTCAGTAGTTTCGGCGTGATGCTCAGCCGTGATACAGACAGACAGACAGACAGACAGACAGACAAAAATTAATAAAAATACATTTTCGGCCTCAGTATCTGTAATAGAATGCCCTCCAAATAGAATTTTCAAAATATCTTCAATGTACAGAATTTGACCTGTTACAGTTTTATTATAAGTATAGATTGAAACTATCTATTAGGTATATTGAAGTTTGAAAAAAAAGCTAAAAATAGAATTAAATAACTGTCAGGATAATGACAACTATTATGTGTAAAATAATAGTTTAATGGATTTTGTAGCAAAGTAAGTGTATAATTTTTATTGTAGTAAATAAAATTAGCGTACGGCGTACATGTCTTTAGATCAGTGTTATTTACATTAATAAAAAAACTAAGAATGAGCGCATTTTAATAAATTTAATTATGGATTTGCATTAGGCTAGCGGTCCACTGATGCGCGCATAAAATAAGAAAAGAGGCGCTATAAAATGCTAAATGCTATGTTTGGTAACAGGTAATAGTTCGAACAGGACTGGCGTAGTTGCTGGGTAGTATATTGTGTATAATGAAAACTTTAGGTATTGTTCCAATAGCATAATATTTACAGTCCGCTCCAATCTTTTTGACCTCTCCGAACATAGCCGTAAGTTTGAACTTGCGCACGTACAGTCGAGTGGGCAATACATATAATAACCGCGAATAATATTAGAGATTCAATATATTCGTATTATTTTTCATTAGTATGTATTACCAAGGAAGTTAATTTATGAATATAATAATAATTGACCGATACGTCCATTACTTACTATTATTGTTTAAAAAAAACAATAACTAAATAACATAAGATGTACATATTTTGGGGTCCTTCGTTTTAAGTTTCAGAAACCTGTATTAAGATTTTACATAATTTTTGAAATAGATATTACCTAAATCAATTATTATTATGTTATAAAGTGAATACTTCTATGTTTTCTAAGTTACAACATTAATTTGTGTACCTACTTAATATCAATTGTGGTAAACACAGCTTTCATGGCGATTGACAATATTATATTGATTATAATTATACCGTGATCATGGCGCTTGTAACAGCGACGAAATATCGGAAACCCAACTATAATGGGTAACCCGTAAGTCAACATAATATCAATTGTGGTACTTACATAGTTGGTTTAAATTCAATTTTCTTAACAACAAAACTTTTTGAGCGCAACTGTACTGCGAAAAAGCGCTTGTATGTAGTACGTGTACGGATGTAACACTCACACATCGACAAAGGACTGGGCGGAGCGAGGCATGCGCGCGCGGTGTGCACCGCCCCCGCGCCTCGGGTCCGTCCCGCTGAACACAATATTAGGTAATATTGTGTTCTGCGCAGCGCAACGCGCGCTTCTTTGAGAGGCCATAAATTTTAGAGAGGACTGTAAATAAAATTAAACATAGTATGATTAGAATGACAGTCCATTGCGCGTCTGACTTTACATTTTTTTTGTTTATAAGCGTCGTTTATTACTTTTGCCTTTGAATGAGAATATTCCTAATCAAATATTGCACAAAATATTAAATTTTCTAGGGAGTAAGCTCTATTAGAGACATTTCAGCGTTTGTCGTTCTAATCAAGCTATTTGTGTCACAGCATCGGTTTAGTGAACAGTGGACCTTTAATGAAAAAAAACTTGTAAATTTAAATATTGATACATTTACAGTATGATTAAATTTGTTACCTTTGAAATAATATTATGTTTATATTATCAAGATTGTAATTAATTATAATAGATTATAAGAAACAATCACCTTTATGGTGGCCAGATTGCGATAGTAAATTGTTCTAAATGAAGTAACTCATTTTATTGTTCGCAACATGAATTTATATATCATTAGGCATTCTTTAATGTATAATTTTTAAGTTACGTTCGTAATGGTGGAATAAAACGATTCGTTGATTTTAGATATGTTATTTTTTACTTCAGTATATCGTGGATGAATCCACGATATATATTTTAGCGTGTTTGACGTAGGCGGACAATGCAATGCTATCACGTCGGATAGACTAAAGTGAAATACGTAAGACAAGAAGAGCAGACCCTCCCATCAGATAGAATAATTAATAAATGCTAAGGAGACGTAGGCGGGCAAAATTAATGAAAAAAAATCTTAACCTATGGCAAAATCAGTGGCATTATGGCAAGAAAAAATGAGCACTTTTTCTTACACCATGTCCGTAGTATTAAATGTATGACTACTTGGAATGAGCAGTTTTATCTAGGATTTGATTATCTGCACTACTACGTTATGGCTGGGGCTTGCAAGTATAATGTCCTGGCCGATACGACCACAGCGGCCGATATTGTTCAAGATCAGCCATCTAAGCGGGATATATTTTAGTGCACAAGTGCACTCTCTCTCCCTTAACTCTCACAAACCGATGAGTCGTCGTACCGGTCATCCGATACGACTACGGAGAGGTTAGACGCATGACCGACGTTTTACATGCCCACCCGACGCCTGGAACATCTTACTTTACAGACAATCAGGTTATCGGCCTACATTGTCTTAACCAATAAGAAACAACAACGCAGTCGTTGCTCCCCGCGGGATTTGAACCCGCAACCTCCATTTTGAAAAGCAAGTCGCTGGCTCAGCATTTAAAGTCCTCATCTCACACAAATGTACTTGTCTGTTAGCGTGGAAATACAATTTTATAGTTTTGTGACACTAAAACCGTATTTGGCAAAAATAATAAAACCAAAAAGATATGTTTCCGCCCGGGATCGAACCGGGGGCCTTCTGCGTGTTAGGCAGATGTGATAACCGCTGCACCACGGAAACTTGACGTGTTATTGATCAAATTTGAACGTTAATCTGAACTTAATATATGAAATTATAATAACGTTCCTTCTCACTTCTCATACATTTTTTCCCTTTAATTAAACAGGTTTATATGATTAGGTAGTAGTTATGAAGTAGAGATTATAATTTTTTTTTAAATAAATATTTGTTCAATGTGTCAGGTTTATGGTATAAGTACCTAGATGGTTTCAAAACAATAAAAGACATATTTGAAACAATAATTTATTGGGTCCTTAAAATCAATAATATACTTACATTAAATTTAATTATACTGTATACACAAGATCCTTAATTGTCTCGACATTAAGCTAGTCAATAATTACAAATAATTATATTTACAATAATTATGAATAAATTACATTTGCGTTGCGGCACGATCGGGCTTATATCGTACAAAATAAATAATACTTTCAAAAATATAAATTGTAATCAATAACGTATATCTGATTACATAACAAAGAATAATTTTGTATGCTCATACATTTGAAATACTCTTAGCGTAGTATGTCACGAGTATTTTGGTTTGGAGTGAATAGACTTAACAAGTTACTGTGCTTTATCATCATCGATTGCACTGCCGCTTACCATCAGGTGGGATAGCAGTCAATCACTAGCTTGGAGCTAGCAAAAAATTGGAGAAAAATGTTGCAGATGGTATGATGAACAATTATTCGCACCGTTAAAACGAAAACGACAATTCAAAAATTTATTGTTCGATTCAGAATTTTGTTTTGTGCCATTTTATGACCAAAACTCAATAGACGATTTTTTTAATTATGTCATTTTCGTTCTAAAGGTGCGATTGCCAAAATTATCTGCCCAACGGTCTCCTCTCAGGACGTATCCATTGGAAGTCACAATGGAGGTGCATTAAACATGAGATCTTGTGGTCTATCATACTACTAGTTTCTGATAACACTAGAGGCGCTGGTGTGAAATGTATAGAGATAACTGTCAGTTTAGTCAATTTCGTTAACTATCAATACCCGTGCCATAAGAAATTGAAATCGCGATGTAGCAATTTCATTGAAATTCGTTCGATGAAATCGGTACAATGCGATTAAAAGTGGTTGCCAGTGCCGTAGCTTATCCCTGTATAAAAAATATTGTTGGGGGGTCCAAATAAACGGTAAACGGGGCCTCAGTAGACCGGGGGCCCCAGATACGGCGGTAGCTACGCCTCTGTGCAGTGCACACAGCAATTAATTAAAAACGGGATGTAGAAATAAAGATGTTTGTATAGCAATAGGACAATATAAAGTGATAAAATGATTGCACGACGAGTTTCTTTTAATCACCTTCTACAGAGACTTGCCGTATCTTAATGAAAAAGCTAGCCAAATGTCTTTTTAGAATTAGTTTTAAACTGCAACGAATAAAATCAGCTAACCACATCATTGCATATTCACATTCAATTATTGCTTTATTATGCGTTATCATTTCAATAAATTACAACTTTTAATTTAAATACTTACTACAATTTGTTAATACTATAATAATATTTATATACGCATATTCAGCCGTTTCTTATGTTACAATGTTTTTTACAATATATATACATATGATGATCAGTTGCTGCCGCACTCACAAACGTCATTTATCGTTCATTTATAATTAAGACATTTTTAAAATCTAATTATTTCGACTACCGGAGCTGGCCCTCTAGAAAATGTAACATTCTACAAGCGATAACGCGAATAGAAACTATAAAAATGTATGCGAAGGACATAAGAAATCACGTGACAAATTATAGGGAATTAACATCGTTAGCGAAGTAAGAAATAGAATCGCTATGAAGCGATTGTAACTTGTCTAGGACCTCTGTTTATGCCTACTTTCCATTTTATAGTACGTGGTAATAGCTACTTCTACACACTATAACAGTAAAAATTATTAATTAGATGCAACTATCGAAACAATCCGATTTCAAGGTCTTGATTAATGATCATTAACTCTAATTGACGTTCGTAAGTGCAGCAGTTAGTGAGTTATCATCTCAGCCCTTAATTGTAGATTTAATAACTTTAACGGGCTATGAGTGCGGCGGTAATAACCATAGTAAATGCGATAGTTTTTGTCAATACTCCATGAGATAAATTTTTTAATGATTAAATTTGTCCGTAATATAACTGATGCAAATTGATTATGATTATAACTATATAGCTAGCCACAGACGGTCAATAATATTGTCAATATTCTATAACCCGCCCGAATTAACTGTGCACCTCGCTGGAATGCGTCGTCACAGCGCCAGGTGCACAGTTAAGTCGCATGGGTTGTAGAATATTGACAATATTATTGACCGTGTGCGGGCTACCTATAAGTATATACAGAGTGTTGAAAAAACTGTTGCCCGATGTGTACGGAAAAACATTAGCCTTTCAAGTACAAATCAGGAAAATATGATATATTTAACAAATGAGTTTTAAACGTTTTGCGATACTGAATAATACCCGCAGCGACACAGTTTTTCAACACTCATACAGTGAATATCAGTGTTCGTATTATAAGAAAAATGCCAGATAAGTCTAACAATCCTTTTCAACGTCGTTCAGTAGATTAAAGATCGTTATAGCTGTCTTTTTTTTACTCATATATTGAATTGCGCCAATGAAACATACTTCATATCATTGCAAAGTTTCGAGCAAATTCGCACTGATAATAATTTATAAAGGAGAATGCTCGTTCTTTAGGAGATTTGGGACAGTGACAATTTTTTTTGAGCGTTAATTACTTATTGGCTATTTAGTAGTTACAACCAGATAAGAAAAATACTTTCAAGTGTATTTTTTTTTCTTATTTGACTACACAAAGCCTTTTAATATTAATTATTATAATATTACGTGACAGTAAAAAAAATAATTATAAATTTAGATTAGTATCCCAGTAAAAACTCATGTTTATTTTTATTTGGGCAAAAATGAGCATTCTCCTTTTTAAAATAATTTATGCTCGGCGTTTGATACATCCAATTATCATATTTAATTGGTAAACCGCCGTCTCCGACGCGTTATAAATCAACAAAACAACACGGGCCTCGTTAAATAAATACAGCGTACCCAAAACGCAACACGCAGAGCGACCATAGCACCGGAGCGTGTATTGACCCCGCGGTGGTTGGGTGTAGTAGTGTGGTGGCTCACTCGCCTCGAGTGTGGCTACTCGTAGCGCGCCACCAACTACGGATGCCGCTGGTTCGGCACAGGGATGCTGCGGAACAATGCCCGATACGTATTAGTCAGTATTACCTTGGAATGTGTAAGAGACGAGTACAGTGGCTCGTCCCTAATCTATTACCATTTTTAAATTCCACAATTTAAACGTATTTGTGAAATCATGTTTATATCATTTTAATCATATCATATTTTATTAGAACCAAAACAGATGGTAACATTTATAGCGGCTCTGATAGGGGGTAAGTAAAGTGAGGCCTTCGGAGTCGCTGGACGTTCGGGGTGTGGGCCCTAGGACGTCCTTTGAGTAAGGCAACGGGGTTGCGACCCTCGTCCCCGCGAGCACCGTGACTGGTTCTCGGGGGCTCAAGCGGCAAACACCCGTGACCATGATCATTGCGCTTGTTGTGGATACTTTCAAGTGAAGTTATTGCGATATTTTTGTACCAAAGTTGGTATAACCAAAAAAAGACAAACTATATTTTTCAACGATCTTTTAGTATGCAAAATTTACACATTCCGAAAAAAAAAATACTGTATATCTTGGCTAAAATTCCCCACTCACCCGTTGAAAACGGGGAGGCAACGCATAATCAAGCTAGTCGGAGGCGTGCGGTTATCACGGCAGCGTAGGCTTCGCCCAGTTTGAGTTCCGATGTCGTTATTGTAAACTCACCCGTAGAAGGCGGGGAAGCTGGTGTCTGTGTTGAAGTGGAAGTTGACGGGCGTCTTGGGCGAGGCGCAGCTGTAGGCGAGGCAGTCGTCGGAGGCGTGCAGGTGGCGCGCGAGGGCGGGCTCGGAGCGGCTGCGAGTGATCTTGGGCATGGCGCGCATCATGGCCTCCAGCGAGGCCAGGATCTGGCGGAACTGCGGCCGCTGCGAGCGCACGAACTTCACGCACTCCTCGAACAGACGCTTCAGAGCCGGCGGGGAGTCTTGCCGGAGACGACGCGCGTCCGGCCTGAGCAGACCGCGCCCCACCATCCATAGGATCTGGGGGAGATTCACGAATTTACACTCCCACTAAAACTATTTTCCTTTCATCTAGTGACTTCGCCCTGTCTGCCAGTGTTCTAGGGTAAATAATGAGTATGAACAATCTGCCCAGTATATACTTAGGGAGTGCAGTCTCTGGCAACATGAGCGTAGCCTTGGTTAGACAGTTGGTGGTTGTGACATCAGGAGTCGTATATTACATGGACATTGTGGTTCTCCTTAATGGAGAACGCCCGTGCAAGGGTTTTTGCTATACCTATTATTGGAAACAAGTTTGAAAAATCGAATAGGACCCTTAGAATATTAGCAGAATCCGTGATGCCTTACGGGTGGACTAGCCTTCGTTAGTCCGCCTGTAAGAGTCTTCCCTTTTGAAATTGTATCGACCTTGTGTTAATTCATTCCTTCTCTCGCTTTGCAAAGGAACCAAGTGAAATTTATGTATTTACAACTCCACCTATCTACCTTTTTAATTAAATTTGTTGCGGGTTCCATTACAATTTAGCGTTCCCCTAGGACTCGTCGAGGGTCAAACCTCGGTGTCTTCACTGTTGACTACTGAATATCCTGGCTTACAAGAGTAACAGTGGTGGGAACGAATGCCCTACTATCAAAGTTCAAGGTTTCATAAAGTGAATCCAGCTTTAGAGTAACTTTGCTGGGGAGACTCTGACGAGATCCGATAGAGTAGATGACGCCACCAGCATGTTTTAAGTGTGGTAAGTATCCCATAAGCAGTAACAGCTAAGTGCAACTCTAATTTATTTGATAAATCATGTTCGAATCGTTTTTGTGCGATGTTACTAGCTTTCGGTGAAGGAAAACTTCGTGATGAGACCTGCATGTCTGAGAAAACCTAACTAACTTTCGAATGACGTGTGAAGTCCGCCAACCTGCACTTGGCTAGCGTGGTGGACTATGGTCTAAGCCCCTTCATCTTGAGGAGAGGTCCGTGCCCAACAGTGGGACAAAAACTGGCAAAAAAAAAGTATCCCATATAACCGGGCCTCCATCAAGTTTCCTTCCCAACAGCAAGAAAAAAAATCTAAATATTCGCCCTAATGTTCTGTGCACAAGTTAGATAATGTTACGTAGTTTGTAAATTTACAAGACTCTGATCCAAAGTTAAATAAGTTGTCAATAGTCAGTACGGATGAGTGAGATCTACGCTCGATCCTGTCGATGTTTAGTGTCACAGTGGAGCAGGCATGTCACCATCGGGAAACCGTCGAAGAGCTGTAGAGGGTTTGAGAGCTGCAGTGGGTATTGGTCGGGTACCTGGTCCTTGTTGTTGAAGTTCACGTAGGGCAGCTCGCCGGCCATCAGCTCGTAGAGCACGATGCCGTACGCATACACGTCCGACCGGAAGGTATAGGGCGCCGGCTCCTCCATGCGGATCACCTCGGGCGCCATCCACAGGATGGAGCCCGTGGGCTGCTGCCACTGCACGCCGCCCGCGCCCGACGTGTCTACACACACACACACACACACATACACACACTCCTCCATGCGGATCACCTCGGGCGCCATCCACAGGATGGAGCCCGTGGGCTGCTGCCACTGCACGCCGCCCGCGCCCGACGTGTCTACACACACACACACACACACATACACACACTCCTCCATGCGGATCACCTCGGGCGCCATCCACCGGATGGAGCCCGTGGGCTGCTGCCACTGCACGCCGCCCGCGCCCGACGTATCTACACACACACATACACACACTCCTCCATGCGGATCACCTCGGGCGCCATCCACAGGATGGAGCCCGTGGGCTGCTGCCACTGCACGCCGCCCGCGCCCGACGTGTCTACACACACACACACATACACACACTCCTCCATGCGGATCACCTCAGGCGCCATCCACAGGATGGAGCCCGTGGGCTGCTGCCACTGCACGCCGCCCGCGCCCGACGTGTCTACACACACATACACACACTCCTCCATGCGGATCACCTCGGGCGCCATCCACAGGATGGAGCCCGTGGGCTGCTCCCACTGCACGCCGCCCGCGCCCGACGTGTCTACACACACACACACACACACACATACACACACTCCTCCATGCGGATCACCTCGGGCGCCATCCACAGGATGGAGCCCGTGGGCTGCTGCTACTGCACGCCGCCCGCGCCCGACGTGTCTACACACACACACACACACACATACACACACTCCTCCATGCGGATCACCTCGGGCGCCATCCACAGGATGGAGCCCGTGGGCTGCTGCCACTGCACGCCGCCCGCGCCCGACGTGTCTACACATACACACACACACATACACACACTCCTCCATGCGGATCACCTCGGGCGCCATCCACAGGATGGAGCCCGTGGGCTGCTGCCACTGCACGCCGCCCGCGCCCGACGTGTCTACACACACACACACACACACACACACACACACACACATACACACACTCCTCCATGCGGATCACCTCGGGCGCCATCCACAGGATGGAGCCCGTGGGCTGCTGCCACTGCACGCCGCCCGCGCCCGACGTGTCTACACACACACACACACACACACACACACACACACACACACACACACACACATACACACACTCCTCCATGCGGCCACTGCACGCCCGTAAACATTCCATAATAATTTATATATAAATACGAGGGATGCCTTTTAAGTTTTGTCGTTTGAAGAAAAAAATACAACTAGAACCTTACACTTAGTACTTTTTATTGTTTTTCAGTATTTTTTTTTCCGAGTAGTCGCTGTTGGCCGCAGATGGCCATTACAGCTTCACCGGACAAGCATTTTTTTTTTCAAATTATTCACCTTAATACACTTTTCCATTCGTTCAAACCAGTTATTATAACATTTATTCCACTTTAAAGTGGGGGTGTTCAAAATGGCTGACTTGAAAGCGTCGACTGCTTTTTCACCGGACTGGAACCTTTGACCACGAAGACTTTTCTTAATTTTAGGAAATGTAAAGAAACCGTTAGGGCTTAGGTGAGGACTGTATGGAGGATGGTCAAGAATTTCTACTATTTACTGCTTCAAATACTCAATCGTTTGACGAACGCTGTGTGAGCTTGCATTATTGCGTTGTCGTGGTGCAGGATGATGCGTCGCTTTGAGTTAGATTTTCGAAGTTCGGCGATGACTTGTGGTAAACAAACTGTGGTATACCACTCTGCGTTAACCGTTCTACGATCTTCAAGTGCAATAGTCGCAACATGGCCGGTTTTTCCAACGAACGTGGCCACCATGTTCTTTGAAGTGCTTCGAGAACGAACAACTTTAGTCAGCTTTGGCTCGTCTTGAAAGACCCAGATTTTAGATTGTTGTTTGGAATCAGGATCGTAGGCATAGATCCATGATTCGTCACCACTGATGATGTCGTAGACATGATTTGACTCTCCTCGGTTGAACCTTTGCAGAGTTTTCTTACACCATCTGACGCGGACCGCCTTGTGATCGTCGGAAAGCAGATGCGGTATCCAACGGCAAACTAGCTTTCTCACACCAAGCGCTTCATGCAAGATCTTCTGAATGGTTGTCCCTGAGATGCCTAATAGAGCCTCTATCTCTCGATACGTCACAT
This sequence comes from Furcula furcula, assembly GCA_911728495.1. NCBI lineage: Eukaryota > Metazoa > Arthropoda > Insecta > Lepidoptera > Notodontidae > Furcula > Furcula furcula. The sequence goes on from OU452243.1 coordinate 2,467,366, forward strand.
GACGATCTTCGAGAATTAGTTGTCTCACACACAGCAATGATGTTATCTTCAGTGAAGGCGGATTTTGGGCGTCCTTCGCGAGATTTGTCACTGACACTAGTATGTCCACGCTGGAATTCTAAATACCAGCGTTCGACAGTCCGCAGACATGGCTTCATCACTGAACACAGATGTTAGCTCTTCAAAACACTGAAGCCGTGTTAGGTCTGAAGTTGTAGAAAATTATTGCACGAAGATTTTCCTTAGAAAGATTTATTTTCGTACGTAACCTGACAGATTCCAATCGACACTGTGACTAAACAATAGCATTAATCCATCGATATAATATATAAACTAGATAAACATTCACGAACAAAATGACATCTAAAATGTGGTCGCGGAGGTTGCAAACTTCTCTGTGCTGGTGACGGAAATGTGAACTAACGATTTTATAATGACGTTTCATATAGACAGTAGCGACACTCCTGTCGGCAAAAATAAATTTGTCAGGATGTGTCTTGTAAAGAAATAGCGACACAAGGGCGCTATTTCTCGCTACCACTTTTTGAACCGTGACACCAAATCTAGTTTATATGTTATATCGATGCATTAATCCTAATACTTTGAACTCTTTTGAGATTCAAAATTTAAACACATTCGAATATACAACAGTTCCAAATTCAAAATTGCCGGGAAATATGGAAACGACAGAACTTAAAAGCACAAAATACTGATAGTACAGAAGGCAAGCTTCATACAACGGGCGTTCGAGCAACGCACACATAGACAGCGCTCACAGACACGATATCTTGGTTGATCTTGGTTTAGTGCGAGCGAATTAATTTAGTTATTATTAGTTTTTATTTCCGTTCTTCCCGTTTTATTCTCAAGAATCAATCAAAATACTACGATACGAGTGCCACTATCACGATAGTTTTTTCGCATAAGCCAAAGTTGATAACCCAAGAGCGACCGCCGAACGTAGGTATGAAAAGCGAGGTACATACATGAGCTTGCCTTCTTCTTCTCAGTATTTTGTGTTAAAAGGCAGGCCTCGTAAAGTAGCCAGACCAGAGAAAATTACAATATTCGAATTTTATAGTGAAGGAATGAAATTCAGTCTTAATCTATCTTAATATATCTATGAATAGTACTTACCTGACCACCGCACCTTGGCCGTGGCTAGTCCGAAATCACCGATCTTGACTGACCAGTCATCTCTTAGGAATATGTTATTTGATTTCAGGTCCCTGTAAAATTATTTTCATTAACCTCGCTCTCTTTTTACTTAATTTGTATCTTCTATTGTGGTGGTAAATAACCGTTGGCTTTGATCTACCAAATCCGGAGATCATGGATTAAAATTTTGAAGGGAAGTTATCGAAGGAAAAAGTTATTGAACCCTGTGTGAACTGTGTGGCACTTTCTGGCAGGGCCACGGTGACTGATCTTAATTCTGATTGAACAGGGATTTGGTCGCTAATTAGTCGTAAAATATGAGAATTTTTTTATTCATTTCATGTATTCATTTGAGATATCTTGGTCAAGGAGAGCCACACCAAAGAGAATATAATACTACTGTAGCAACACCACACAATAATATGATGGATCGGAAATACGTAACTAAAATGTCGTTATGACAACTGACTATACCTGCGATTGAACTTGTTATGAAATAACACGTATACGACAGATTCCAATCCAAATCACATGCGATAATCAATACAGTAAAGCCCCGGGTCAAGAAAGAAACAGTCAATGACTGTCCGCAAACATAAATAATCACTAAAAACTCCGAAATACATTATGTACTCCACGCGTAAAAAATCTATTAAGAAACGTCTTTCGTTGTCAAGTAGTAAATCAATGTCAAATGGAACTGTCATGGCTGCCCTAAAAACAGGGTGAACATACTAAATAACTCCTTAAGTAATTATTTTTGTACAATTGTACTCTGCTTCAAATTAATTTAAGTATTTATAAGAAACTCTCCTATGTTTTTCCTATTTTTCCATGTAGTGTACATAGTGTTGGCCCAAAATGGAACATCTCCTTTACTACTATAACAGGCATGGAAAACATGAAGCAAAATTACGAAGAATAATATATGTATCATCAATCAGTCAGAAGACGTCCACTGCTGAACATAGTCACCCCCCCTTGAAACGACAATAGGCTATTTGCGTCCAACTTCCATTCCTACAATTTTTTGCCTGCGAATTGCACAATGCGCTACGCAGCGATTTTTTTTTTCGGTTCACTAGATTAACCTTTCTTCCCCATCGGTTATCGGTTCTTCAATCGATATGGCTTGTCCATTGCCTTGCCTTTTTAAACTTGACAGGGCATAGTGATTACATTTATCCATAAAAATTATAGAAGACTGACCAGGGACATCTGCGGGCAGGCAATGCGCTAAAATAGATTATCAAATGTAAATGAAGGTACCTGTGTATAATGTTCTTGGCGTGCAGGTAGTCCATGCCCTGCGCGGTCTGTCTGGCGACGTCGATGAGGTAGAGCATGGGGAAGGGCGTCTCGAGCACGTGCAAGTGCTGGTACAGCGAGGAGCCCTCGCACCACTGCGTCACGATCGCCAGCGAGGGCTGCGACACGCACCCCATGAACAGCAGGATGTTGCAGTGCCGCGTCTTGCGGAGCACCGCCACCTGGCAACACCGCGACCGAACATCTAGAGTGCGTTTCACGAAAGTGTTCCCTTCGTGGTTAAGTTGGTCATCCTGTTTGTCAAAGACTATCGCGTGTGTCAAAATGTTTTTGTTTTTCCACATTATTCTCTAATAAAAATCATGCTTATGACATTGAGAAGTAATGAAAGATAACTAATTATAAAGATGAAAAGGTTTTGTGCGCTTGAAAATCTCACCAAAGGACTTTAATTCCCTTCGAACAAGTACGATCCTGAGTTGCCGCCATTTCAGGTAGGTAAAATAATGTTACCAGGGTCCATGTTTTAATTCCTTGTTTTCCCAAGATGACTAATTATGAAATGAAATTAATTATATACTTATTTCAAATAAGCTTGGCGCTAGCACATTTGAATGTCATTATGATTATTTTGCATATTTCTGAGACTCGATCTTATTATCGTAGATGCACAAGAGACGTATTCGTTTGTGCACATGAGTTTTGTATAGTGTCTTTTTTGCCGGTTCGAGGTCCGGGTACTGGCTGAAATATTTCTACACCTACAAAAGAACTTATCCCCAAGGAAAAACGTGACTGAAAAGCCAAGCCAAACCTTATGATAGCATAAAATGATTGAAAATGATTTCTATCATTAATTCTATGTATTTACCTGTATAAATCGCAAAATATAAATTAAGGTACTGGGTATTTACGTAATTGTAGACTAATGGATACATCCGTGTGATTATAGAGTGTATTTTCCCTATATTGAGGGTAAATATTTTTAAATTTACACCTAATTCAATTATACCAACTTAACCACGAAGGGAACTCTTTCGTGAAACGCACTCTAAACTAGGCTACGCACGGCCTGCGAGGCTACGTTACCCCTGCAACGTCGTAGGAAGGGTTAACTTACGCGCTCCCACTTTACTGACTTACGCGGTTGCATTATAGTGAGTTACGCAGTCCCACAATGCTGTCAGCATTTGCACTATACCGACTTACGCGGTTTCACTAAACTGACTTACGCGATTGCATTATACTAACTTACGCGATCGCACTATACTGAGTTACAAAGCCGCACTACACTGACTTACGCGGTCACACTATACTGACTTACACGGTCACACTATACTGACTTACGCGGTTGCACTGTACTGACTTACGCGGTTGCATCGTACTGACTTACGTAGTTGCATTGTACTGACATACTCTGTCGCACTACACTGAATTACGTGGTTGCACTATACTTATTAGTTTTTATTGCGCGCTTTGTTTGCCCAATGTAGGAGAGCCCACAGTCACAATTGAGTTTATAAACTCCTGCATCTTGTAGAGGTATATGGCACTTGACAGGTGGTAAAAATTGACTAATCTTCCTCGGTGGCTTAAAATAAGTTTACTGTGGGCTCTCTTACATTGGGCAAACAAAGCGCGCAATAAAAACTTGCGTTAAAGAACACATAGCTGATGTGAAACACCGACGAAGTACAAAGTCTGCAGTATGTGAACACGTTCAGGATCGCACCCACCATTATATTAGATTTGATAATCCTCAAATCCTCGCAAAAGAACACCGATTCCTACCTAGGATGATTCGTGAGACTATTGAAATCAAAAAACATCCTAATTTTAATAGAGAAGATGGTTGGGTGTTACCACCGGCTTGGGATCCTGTGATGAATATAATTAATTCCAATATCAAGCAAAGCACTGCACGGCCTCAAGATACTGTAAGCTCTTACTGCGTAGATCGGACCAACAATAATAACTAAGAAGATCTGAGGGTACACCGGCATAATTGTGACATAAGGATATTCAACCTCTCAGTCTTCCCGTGACCATGGGTGCTGCAAAGCATTCGAAACGTCGGGATAGTAAAATCTAAAATAAACCGCGATATAATCCGTAAAAGTAGTTTGTTTTCAATGTGTAATATTCGCTTAAGTAAAAGACAACATTATACTTATTAAAGTTGTATTCACAGAAAAACATTTTCTTCTTCTTCTTGCTTTCATATCAACATGATCGAATACTACAGATCTTCCAGGGCTGAATGTCCATAGTGCACCCAGCACCAAATTATATTACTTATTTTTCGCGAAGGCTTTTTCTACGGACCCCACATAAACAGCTGTATTTTATTAAGTATCTAGCTGACCCGTGCAGCTCCCGCCTGCGCTTTTATTGCCTACATTAAAAATGCTCCGATGTCCAAATTTTCTCGCCTTCTCATTCTTCTTCTCGGAAAAAGAGGGGGCTCTTTTTCCCATTTGTTTCCCTATTTTTTCTCCTCCTTTAATTTATTTCTCTCTCCTCACTCTCTCTGCCCCCTCCTACCTTCCCGTCACATGCCACTCTGGTCTTCGCCCGAACTCTGCCCTCCTCGGAGTCGCCACCGTATTCAAAAGACGTCCTAGGGCCCCACCCCGAACGTCCAGAGACTCCGAAGGATCGCAAACCAAATCTAGAGATAGTCTCGGGATTATAAGAAGTTATAGAGTTAGAGTGATGGCTGCTGCTCGAGTCAACTCGTGCGCGGGTGCTGCTTGGGGGGACTGGTCCGACTTCTATCCATTTGGCCTTTTAGTTGGTCGTAATTTATTGTTTTCTTCTTTTCTCCCTTGCTTTATGTTTCGAACGGCAGGACACAATATCGCTAATGTCGATTCATTTGTAACAAAACAATGTTTAAAAAAAAAAGTGAAAAAATGACAAGCCCGCTGAGTTTCTTGCCGGATCTTCTCAGTTGAGGCCGCGTTGTGATCCGGTGGTAGCTTCTAAAAAATGGCGATTCAAAAGTGCTAGCGTTAAGCCTATTTGAAATAAAGATTTTTGAGTTTGAGTTTTTTTTATCCAAACCAAACTTTCTAACATTATTTCAGTCACCATCATCATCTTTTTACTTACGACTAATAAGATCATTATACGATATAAAAATTAATATCTATGTGATATAATTACCTCATTTTTGAATGCCTGCAGTTGTGCAGGAGTCGGTGTTTTGACGTTGAGCGTCTTGACTGCCACCGGCCCGTGCCAATGGGCCTTGTAAACGGTTCCGAAACTGCCCGAGCCTGGACAAATAGAGTAGGCATCTTGTGTAGACACGTAATTTTTTACATATATGTATGTACATATTTTTGGATGGTAAAGTACACTACCTATTCCCTCGTGCCTTGAAGACATACACATTTTAATCAAACTGTAAAACAGACCCAGGCAAACTTCTCCAGTTCTCAGCTGACCTTATCATAATTGAAGAAGCGAATCACTTATTCCGGGCTGAAAGCATTTTCTCAGAAAGGTGATGGTGCAATCAAGTTATGCAATTCCTGCAAACTTTCCAAAATGGTTCCTGTAGAATACCGAGAGAACGGCTACTCTGCGCCTATGCGGCTATGCTTTGTAGATTGGCTATATCGACGAAATACATTTCCTATCCGAATTTAGTAGCAGTTGATTTGGAGCAGCAGTCTGGAGAAAAAACCTCCATCTTATAGAAGATCCTAATAAAGCCCAAATATTCAAGTTGAGTATCAGCGATATTTTCGCTTTTTTTATATACTTTTATTTAAAATTACCCTGGTCAGAGTAACCTTAAGTGTGTGATAGCGCTCGATCGATACTATATGCGGTGGAAGCGTATGCATGTGCGCAGTCGTCGTAGCTCTCGCGCGGCGCCAGCGCGTGCTTCCACGACTCGTCGGCGGAGCTAGTATATGCGGTACCTATCCTCGCCCCGATGAGTATCTCGTCGGCGGAGCTAGTATATGCGGTACCTATCCTCGCCCCGATGAGTATCTCGTCGGCAGAGCTAGTATATGCGGTACCTATCCTCGCCCCGATGAGTATCTCGTCGGCGGAGCTAGTATATGCGGTACCTATCCTCGCCCCGATGAGTATCTCGTCGGCGGAGCTAGTATATGCGGTACCTATCCTCGCCCCGATGAGTATCTCGTCGGCAGAGCTAGTATATGCGGTACCTATCCTCGCCCCGATGAGTATCTCGTCGGCGGAGCTAGTATATGCGGTACCTATCCTCGCCCCGATGAGTATCTCGTCGGCGGAGCTAGTATATGCGGTACCTATCCTCGCCCCGATGAGTATCTCGTCGGCGTGTATGACCCAGTCGTCGTAGCTCTCGCGCGGCGCCAGCGCGTGCTTCCACGACTCGTCGGCGGAGCTAGTATATGCGGTACCTATCCTCGCCCCGATGAGTATCTCGTCGGCGTGTATGACCCAGTCGTCGTAGCTCTCGCGCGGCGCCAGCGCGTGCTTCCACGACTCGTCGGCGGAGCTAGTATATGCGGTACCTATCCTCGCCCCGATGAGTATCTCGTCGGCGGAGCTAGTATATGCGGTACCTATCCTCGCCCCGATGAGTATCTCGTCGGCAGAGCTAGTATATGCGGTACCTATCCTCGCCCCGATGAGTATCTCGTCGGCGGAGCTAGTATATGCGGTACCTATCCTCGCCCCGATGAGTATCTCGTCGGCGGAGCTAGTATATGCGGTACCTATCCTCGCCCCGATGAGTATCTCGTCGGCAGAGCTAGTATATGCGGTACCTATCCTCGCCCCGATGAGTATCTCGTCGGCGGAGCTAGTATATGCGGTACCTATCCTCGCCCCGATGAGTATCTCGTCGGCGGAGCTAGTATATGCGGTACCTATCCTCGCCCCGATGAGTATCTCGTCGGCGTGTATGACCCAGTCGTCGTAGCTCTCGCGCGGCGCCAGCGCGTGCTTCCACGACTCGTCGGCGGAGCTAGTATATGCGGTACCTATCCTCGCCCCGATGAGTATCTCGTCGGCGTGTATGACCCAGTCGTCGTAGCTCTCGCGCGGCGCCAGCGCGTGCTTCCACGACTCGTCGGCGGAGCTAGTATATGCGGTACCTATCCTCGCCCCGATGAGTATCTCGTCGGCGTGTATGACCCAGTCGTCGTAGCTCTCGCGCGGCGCCAGCGCGTGCTTCCACGACTCGTCGGCGGAGCTAGTATATGCGGTACCTATCCTCGCCCCGATGAGTATCTCGTCGGCGGAGCTAGTATATGAGGTACCTATCCTCGCCCCGATGAGTATCTCGTCGGCGTGTATGACCCAGTCGTCGTAGCTCTCGCGCGGCGCCAGCGCGTGCTTCCACGACTCGTCGGCGGAGCTAGTATATGCGGTACCTATCCTCGCCCCGATGAGTATCTCGTCGGCGGAGCTAGTATATGCGGTACCTATCCTCGCCCCGATGAGTATCTCGTCGGCGGAGCTAGTATATGCGGTACCTATCCTCGCCCCGATGAGTATCTCGTCGGCGTGTATGACCCAGTCGTCGTAGCTCTCGCGCGGCGCCAGCGCGTGCTTCCACGACTCGTCGGCGGAGCTAGTATATGCGGTACCTATCCTCGCCCCGATGAGTATCTCGTCGGCGGAGCTAGTATATGCGGTACCTATCCTCGCCCCGATGAGTATCTCGTCGGCGGAGCTAGTATATGCGGTACCTATCCTCGCCCCGATGAGTATCTCGTCGGCGTGTAGGACCCAGTCGTCGTAGCTCTCGCGCGGCGCCAGCGCGTGCTTCCACGACTCGTCGGCGGAGCTAGTATATGCGGTACCTATCCTCGCCCCGATGAGTATCTCGTCGGCGGAGCTAGTATATGCGGTACCTATCCTCGCCCCGATGAGTGTCTCGTAGGCGGAGCTAGTATATGCGGTACCTATCCTCGCCCCGATGAGTATCTCGTCGGCAGAGCTAGTATATGCGGTACCTATCCTCGCCCCGATGAGTATCTCGTCGGCGGAGCTAGTATATGCGGTACCTATCCTCGCCCCGATGAGTATCTCGTCGGCGGAGCTAGTATATGCGGTACCTATCCTCGCCCCGATGAGTATCTCGTCGGCGGAGCTAGTATATGCGGTACCTATCCTCGCCCCGATGAGTATCTCGTCGGCGGAGCTAGTATATGCGGTACCTATCCTCGCCCCGATGAGTATCTCGTCGGCGGAGCTAGTATATGCGGTACCTATCCTCGCCCCGATGAGTATCTCGTCGGCGGAGCTAGCATATGCGGTACCTATCCTCGCCCCGATGAGTATCTCGTCGGCGGAGCTAGTATATGCGGTACCTATCCTCGCCCCGATGAGTATCTCGTCGGCAGAGCTAGTATATGCGGTACCTATCCTCGCCCCGATGAGTATCTCGTCGGCGGAGCTAGTATATGCGGTACCTATCCTCGCCCCGATGAGTATCTCGTCGGCGTGTATGACCCAGTCGTCGTAGCTCTCGCGCGGCGCCAGCGCGTGCTTCCACGACTCGTCGGCGGAGCTAGTATATGCGGTACCTATCCTCGCCCCGATGAGTATCTCGTCGGCGTGTATGACCCAGTCGTCGTAGCTCTCGCGCGGCGCCAGCGCGTGCTTCCACGACTCGTCGGCGGAGCTAGTATATGCGGTACCTATCCTCGCCCCGATGAGTATCTCGTCGGCGTGTATGACCCAGTCGTCGTAGCTCTCGCGCGGCGCCAGCGCGTGCTTCCACGACTCGTCGGCGGAGCTAGTATATGCGGTACCTATCCTCGCCCCGATGAGTATCTCGTCGGCGGAGCTAGTATATGCGGTACCTATCCTCGCCCCGATGAGTATCTCGTCGGCGGAGCTAGTATATGCGGTACCTATCCTCGCCCCGATGAGTATCTCGTCGGCGGAGCTAGTATATGCGGTACCTATCCTCGCCCCGATGAGTATCTCGTCGGCGGAGCTAGTATATGCGGTACCTATCCTCGCCCCGATGAGTATCTCGTCGGCGGAGCTAGTATATGCGGTACCTATCCTCGCCCCGATGAGTATCTCGTCGGCGGAGCTAGTATATGCGGTACCTATCCTCGCCCCGATGAGTATCTCGTCGGCAGAGCTAGTATATGCGGTACCTATCCTCGCCCCGATGAGTATCTCGTCGGCGGAGCTAGTATATGCGGTACCTATCCTCGCCCCGATGAGTATCTCGTCGGCGTGTATGACCCAGTCGTCGTAGCTCTCGCGCGGCGCCAGCGCGTGCTTCCACGACTCGTCGGCGGAGCTAGTATATGCGCTACCTATCCTCGCCCCGATGAGTATCTCGTCGGCGTGTATGACCCAGTCGTCGTAGCTCTCGCGCGGCGCCAGCGCGTGCTTCCACGACTCGTCGGCGGAGCTAGTATATGCGGTACCTATCCTCGCCCCGATGAGTATCTCGTCGGCGGAGCTAGTATATGCGGTACCTATCCTCGCCCCGATGAGTATCTCGTCGGCGGAGCTAGTATATGCGGTACCTATCCTCGCCCCGATGAGTATCTCGTCGGCGGAGCTAGTATATGCGGTACCTATCCTCGCCCCGATGAGTATCTCGTCGGCGGAGCTAGTATATGCGGTACCTATCCTCGCCCCGATGAGTATCTCGTCGGCAGAGCTAGTATATGCGGTACCTATCCTCGCCCCGATGAGTATCTCGTCGGCGGAGCTAGTATATGCGGTACCTATCCTCGCCCCGATGAGTATCTCGTCGGCGTGTATGACCCAGTCGTCGTAGCTCTCGCGCGGCGCCAGCGCGTGCTTCCACGACTCGTCGGCGGAGCTAGTATATGCGGTACCTATCCTCGCCCCGATGAGTATCTCGTCGGCGTGTATGACCCAGTCGTCGTAGCTCTCGCGCGGCGCCAGCGCGTGCTTCCACGACTCGTCGGCGGAGCTAGTATATGCGGTACCTATCCTCGCCCCGATGAGTATCTCGTCGGCGTGTATGACCCAGTCGTCGTAGCTCTCGCGCGGCGCCAGCGCGTGCTTCCACGACTCGTCGGCGGATCTCGCGCGCGCTCGCCGCACGCGCAGGGTGCCCGTGGGGGACGCCTGCACATGTGCACACACACCACACTGCTATACCGTGTTTATCTTTACATAATCCATCCAATATACTATACCAACAAGATAAGCAGTCACGAACAAAATGACATCGAAAATGTGGTCGCGGTTACATATACTTCATCGATATCTATATCTATACATATTATAAAATAAAGTCGTCCGCCGCGTCTGTCTGTCCCTATGTATGCTTAGATCTTTAAAACTACGCAACGGATTTGGATGCGGTTTTTATTAATAGATAGAGTGATTCAAGAGGAAGTTTTTATGTATAATACATGCATAATATAGTAGAGGAAAACTGATAATTTCAGAGGTTTCTAATGTGATATCGTAAATAAACACATTTTTTACGCTTACATTGCAAACGCTGGCAGAACCCTACCAGATAGATCAAAATAATGTACTACAGTATTGTACACCTTAACAAGGTTTACAAAAAAGTCCTGGATAGTATATGTTTATCTCTTAGGGTTAACCCACAATAACCATTTTTTATCCTTTACTTTTTATGAGAAATACTTAACTATTAATAAATTGTTGTTAGCATGAATTTGTCCCTTCTTTAATGTTACGTAAACTTCAATAATATTTACACCAATGACAAAAAAGCTGTGAACGTTGTTCATAGCGCTAGGTTAAGGTTAAGCAACATAAGGCAAGGTCATTAAATAGATGGGTGAACCGATTTGTATGGAAATTGTGTGCATATCGGGTAGAATCTGAGAATAGGTTGTAAAGTATATTTCATGCCGCTAGGTTAAACAACGTTAGGCAAGGTCATTACATAGATGGGTGACGGCGGCGACTCCAAGAAGGACGGTGACAGGGTTTCGAGACCCGTCCCCGTGATCACGATGCCAGGTTTCCGGGGGCTATAATGCGCACTGAGGGGTATTTGGTGCAGATTGACTTAAGGGCCCAGGCCCCCCCTCTTATGTGGCGATGTGACAGCCGCAAGGGTTTAATTGGGTAAGAATCCCAGATACCATGATTGACGTGGATATTTAGAACGAGAGGAGGGTGCAAGAGAGGGAGAGGGGAACGAGGAGGTGGTGATGGGGTGAGGGATAGGGGGATTAAGGTGGAGCAAAGGGGGAGTGAGGGGGAGCAAGGTGGTAGAAGAGAGAGGGGGGAGGGGTTTAAAGAGGGAACAACGGCGAGAGAAAGAGGGGGAGTGTGACGGGGACCGAAGCGAGAGGGGGAAAGAGAGAGGAGAGAGACAGCATAGAATTAGACTTTTTTAGAGAGAGAGGGAGAGAGAAATAAATCAAGGGAAGAGGGAGAATAGGGGAGCAAAATGTAATAAAAGCGCGGGCGTAGCTGCGCGGGTCAGCTAGTAATATATAAACTAGATAAACATTCACGAACAAAATGACATCTAAAATGTAGTCGCGGAAAACGTTAACTAACGATTTTTTAATGATAATGACTTGTAATATGACAGTTTCATATATGTAGACAGTAGCGGCTTCGGACCAGTTGTACCATTGAATTGTTCCATTAATGGTACAAATGGGACTAAGTTGTCCCATTTATACCTGTAATGGTATAGGTGGTACTAGTTAATACCAGTTGTACCATTAGACAATTATCAATGGTATAAATGGTATTTTCTTGTCCCATCTTTACACCTAATGGTATACGTGGGATAGATTGATACCACTTATACCATTGGAATATACTCGTACCTTTATTGCAATAAAACTACTTCATAGGATTTTGTTCTCTCTTTATTTATTTTAAGATGATTTTTTGATGTTTTTTTTTCTCTTTTTATTTTAAGATGAAAAGAATATCTATGACGACTATTTACAAAATGTAATATTTACTTTATACTATCTTATATTAATAATATCCTGACACTCGGTCATCTGATCCTAAACTAGGCAGAAATGTATTAAAGTAACCAGGTTACTAATACAAATACTTACTTTTTGATAGGCTGATCCCACATTGGGCGTGCGCGTTACTCGAGCGTTTGAACGTGCGGCGTGTGTACAGCGTGAACGCCGCGCACACGCCGGCGCCGCCGCGCCGGTGTGAAACGCGACGACTACGCCTCGATGTCGCGGCTTGCACGCGCGCGCGCCGCGGGGCGTTCGAGTCGTTCACATGCTCGAGTAACGCGCACGCCCAATGTGGGATAAGCCTAAGTGGTTACCGTGCCGTATGGACAGGGCTGGGTTTATCACGGTGAAGTGGAGCAGGAAGGAAGTAGGGACACAGTATCGACATTGTACTTATGAGTAGAATCGAAAAAAAGTATCGGTCTCGTAAAGGGAGTCATGGGATACTCATCCCAACTTACCGTCCGGTAGTTGTGGTATATTATATAATACGGGTATGCGATCCCGGCTTCCCTAGCTATTACTGTCCCATCCCTTGCCCTCCTGGGTGGTAATATCCTCCTTTTCCTATTTCCTTTTTACACCACCTATCCTTTCCTTTCCCTCGTTATCCGTGAGAACGCAATGGTTAATCATAAAATAATTTAATTAACTAAAATGGCGGCGATGTGGTTCGCCACCCATCACGTCTCGTTTCTCACGGGGATGAAAAGCCGCCCATGGGCTCTGCCTACCCCTACGGGAAAAAGGCGTGATATTATGTATGTATGTATGTTCTCGTAAAAGTCGCATCTCATGAACCATTACAAATTAACAATGTAGTTTTAAACGAAAAGCACTCTGAAAAATATCTCGGTCTAAGAATGGATAGCTGTCTGACGTGGAATATACAGATTGAGTATGTCAGAAACAAGCTCTTGTCGCTAATGCGATCACTCCGACACATAGTTCGGTGTATCCCACGTCAAATACGGTATACCATTTATAACTCTTTAGTAAAACCACATCTACTTTATTTAATAGAAATCTGGGGGAGTGCTTCTAAAACAAAATTAGCTGATCTTCAAATCATTCAAAATAAAATAATAAAAATACTGTTTAACTATCACTATTTAACTTCTACATCCAAAATTTATCAAGAAACAAAGTTGATGAACATAAAACAATTGTACATTTATAATACATGCATTCTAGTTAAAAAAATATTAAGCAGCTCACTCCATACTAATTTATCCTTTGTAAAATCAAAACAAACAACTAAACGAGTTACGCGCCGCGGAAGTTTTTTAGTCCTACCCAAGATTAGAACGAACTATGGTAAAAAAATGATAACGTTTGAAGGCGCACAGCTTTATAACAAAGTACCTTCAATTATTAAAAATGCAAACTCATTAAACATATTTAAATCCCAACTAGCTCAACATGTTTTTGAAAAATACTTTTAACTACATAAGTGTTACATAATAAGTAGGTATCTAAAACTAACGAACGACTGTAATAGTTATATGTGAATATTGTTCTCAAGTAAGTGACTGTTTTGTCTTTTTTGGGAATAAATGTCTATAAACCGAAAAGTATCGATACTTCAAGGTATCGAGTACTTTTCTTAGGATCGAGCATTTCACGTCATGACGTCGCCGTCGCGAGGATCTTACTAGCTATAGTTTTTTATCTCGAAGATTTAGTCTTAAGTTTTTGCTGCTTTTGTTGGTGTGGTGACTGAGTTACGATAGTCTCAACCTTTTTTTTATATATCGTAGGTTATATTCCCACCTTGTGTCTGGGTATAACTTATCTGTAGATGTAGATACAAAAAGTAATACCTAAGTATTTGTATTAGTAACCTGGTTACTTTAATACATTTCTGCCTAGTTTAGGATCAGATGACCGAGTGTCAGGATATTATATTAAGATAAGATAGTGTTAATTATAATACAGTTTCTGAGTAAAACTTTTTTTATATTTTTTTTTTTTGTTTTTTTTTTTTTTTGGGAATGATAGACGCCCATACAATGAGGTTCCACCTTAAATACTAACAGACATTTCCCCCACCAAATTATCATTACAACAACCCATTCATAACACATTACCACTACTACCTTCCAGATTGTTATTTTTAAAATACATATCAACTATTTTAAGTCTCCTACCCTCATCAAGTTCACAATTTTAAAACTACCTGCCACATAACTTTAAATCTGTGATCTTAAAAATAGAGTTTTACAATCACACTAACAATAGTATTATGTAAATATTACATTTTGTAAATAGTCATAGATATTCTTTTCATCTTAAAATAAAATAAAGAGAGAACAAAATCCTATGAAATAGTTTTATTGCAATAAAGGTACGAGTATATTCCAATGGTATAAGTGGTATCAATCTATCCCACGTATACCATTAGGTGTAAAGATGGGACAAGAAAATACCATTTATACCATTGATAATTGTCTAATGGTACAACTGGTATTAACTAGTACCACCTATACCATTACAGGTATAAATGCAGAGGCGTATTTAAGAATTTGGCGCCCCGGGCCATTAGGATTTGCCGCCCCATACTTTAGTATGGGAAAAGAAACTAGGATTTAAAATATTACAGATTTACATATATTTTTTCGATTGACCAAACACGCCAGATCAATCGGGTATACTTTGAGTTTTATGGCATTCACTCTCTGCTTCGGGCAGTGCACGATTAGCCATATAGCAGGAGTCAGCAAATGCTACGGGCCCCGCGCCCTGGGCGCCCGCATATATAGCAAAGAAATAACATCTTTTAAAAAAAAATTGAACCGTCTTCAATATCACTGAAAAGTATAAAATAATTTAAATATTATTGAAGTTGGTGTTAGCTTACCGGCTGTGTATATTTGGCACTAACTTCAATATTTTAAAAATATTGAAGTCGGTTCATAAAAAAAAAAAAATTAAACTTTTTAGTGGTATTTTCATACATAAAGATTGAATCATCATCATTCATACACAGTGATCTAGGTAGGTTATGATCACATTATCGTCTACATAGTTTTACATAATTCATGTTACTTCAGAAAAAAAAAATGCGGTCGTAATTTTTAGTGATATTTTCATAAATAATGATTGAACCATCGAAGACGGTAAAATGATCTAGGTAGGTTATGATCACATTATCGTCTACATAGTTTTACAAAATTCATGTTTCTTCAGAAAAAAACATCCGGTCGTAATGAAATTTGCATGCAATCATCATAGTAGTTTACTCTCTCGAATAAAAAAAGAATCATCGAAATCGGTTCATATTTGTCAGAGTTATGTAATGGAGAACATCAGTTTTATGGTTTTTACCAGATAAATTCCTCCACATCGTTCATGGTCCTCCAGGAAGTTCTTATCCGGTTGTCATAAAATTCATACAGATTCATTACAGTGGTCTCTTCTTTCGAATAAAAAAAGAATCATTGAAATTGGTAAATATTTTCAAGAGCTATGACCATTTTTGTCCTGAAAAAGTGAAATAAAGTCACCTTATAGGCATTCCTGCAGATTTCCTGCGCAGTCACCATTCTTGTTTTTTCAGGAACTACTTATTCGTAAGCAATATTTTTTTATGGGACCCAATCAACGGATTAAAGAATGGATAGAAGAAAGATTTTTGCAAATTGGAACATACATAGAAAAAAAATATACAGACGAATTGAGAACCTCCTCCTTTTTTGAAATCGGTTAAAAAAACAAGTACATGTTAATACTATCCACCAATCTATTGAATGGGGAAACCGGGAGAGGAAATAGTGGTGGAAAAGATAAAGAAGCAAACAAAGGCTCTAACTACGTTAGAGGTACATAAGAAATTAAAAAAAAGATTCCGAGAGAGTCAGCCAAACGTGATCCTTCGCGTCAAGGCTCACTCGGATGAGGCAGTATCTCAGGGGCGGTGTGTTGGTGTCTCTTGACATCACCAATGCTTTCAACACACGATTCAGATGAGTAACGGAGGCCGTAAGATACCACCAGATCCGTCGCGGTTCCTGCCGAATCCGGGTGGCCCGACTGATAGTTGCCGTCACCTATATATGCGCAGTATGGCCGTTGTCCCTCTATGGTGCGCCAATGTGGGAGGACACCCTGACTATCCAAACCAAGACCCCGTTGCAATGACCACACATTTACGCATTTTATGTGAGGCGTGAAGGTCCTCCTACCTTAGGACTTGGAGGGAAGGTGCTGTCCACAGTTTACCAGCAGAACAATGAAATGCCAGGGCGGAGCACCTCCTCGTAAAGTTCAGCGCTGGTGAAGGGAGGCACAGGACGACGCCCTTCTGCGGTCGCTTGAATGAGTGGTGGAGTCAAGCCATGCCAGCCATAATTGACCATATCGGCGAAAATACGGCACGCTCACCTTCCGGCTCGTTCTGGTTCTGTCGGAGCACGTTTGCTTCGGCAGGACCTTCATAAGACAATTGTAAGGTAAGAGAATCCGAGCTGCCATGAGTGTGGTTGCGCTGGAGATACGATGCAACATACACTCGAGGTGTGCAAGGCGTCAACGGCGAAGCGTAGTGACTGCGCCGCAATTGGGGCCGACCCGTCGTTGTCAGCCATGAAAGCCATGGTAGGGAGTGATAGGGAGTGGTTGGCGGTAGTTTCCTTCTGTGAGAGCGTTATGTCGCAGAAGGAAGCTGCGGAGCGGATCAGAGAGAGAGCGATCCCCTCGTTGGTCCTCGATGCCGCAGAGGGCCTTGCAAAAGGCGGGCCAATGCTGATCTTATATCCCTGTAGCCAGGTAGCGCAGGCAGTAAGAGCGGGTGAACTGTTACCTGTGCACTGCACAGTTACAAATGATCGCGGAGGATGGAATGCTAAAGTTTCTCGGCAAGCCACCGGATGAGAGTCTGCGGAACTTATACATCCGCACACGTCCGTGGGTTAACACCCACAGACGTACGAATAGCCGCTGGCAGGACTTGGTCGAGTCACACGGGGCCCGTCAATATAACGGGATGAGTACACCATCGAGTTTTAGTCAGTAAGAGTGATGTCATCTCATGACGTGCCATAACATCACCCTCACTGCTACACCGGTATGAGTATTCATGAGGATTACCACAACAAAAAAATAAAAAATATTGGTATTCTACAGGATACATTTCGGAGAGTATCCTCAGGATTTTTACATTTACACCTTCTCCTTTCTATTACCGAACAATGAGATGTACGGCTTAGCTACGCACTCTTACGTTGTGAACTTCCCATCTGAACGGACAAAGCTTCGTCATTTACAATATGCATAAATAAGAACAGGAATAGCGTGTTTTTCCTGCCAGTTGCCCAGTCAATTATAATTATTTGTGTGTTTTCAAGGCTAGATTAAATAGGGTTTTTATAAGCTAGAGAGCTTTACTATCCTACATAAAATTGTCGCTTGCCGTCAAGTGATTGAAGTCGACTAAGTGAAGATTGAAGTTGATTGTCGCTTCATTAATTTTATTGAAAACACCTGGCGCAGGCGGCGGCGAGGTGACGGTCACCACATGGTCAACAAATAGTCACCAACGACGTAGCATGCGCCGCCCCACCGTCTCTCGCTGAATATGTTCAAAAACTACACGTGCACCAACGTTGAAAGTGAAACATCCCGAATTCCCGACTAGTTCAACCAAATGAGTTTAAGTTAATCATGTAGGTTTTTTAATCCTTCAATCATATAAAACCAAAAAGAAAGACGCACATAGCTAAGCGAGGTGCGGCTCGCGCCGCCCCTCGAAGCCTGCCGCCCCGGGCCATGGCCCCCTTGGCCCTAGGGTAAATACGCCCCTGTATAAATGGGACAACTTAGTCCCATTTGTACCATTAATGGAACAATTCAATGGTACAACTGGTCCGAAGCCACAGTAGCGACACTCCTATCGGCAAAAATAAATGTCAGGATGTGGCTTGTAAAGAAATAGCGACGCAAGGGCGCTATTTCTCACTTTTTGAACCGTGACACCAAATCTAGTTTATATATTATATCGATGATATACTTACACGACTATACACGTAGTTAGAAATTGTAGAAAATAGTTTTAAATAATTCGCAACGTCGCACTAATAGAAGCCTTTACAAGTAGTAATAAATTCTAATTCTGTATACAGTAATGTTGGCACATAAAACCTTAACATCAGAGGCAAAGTAAAGTAATAAAAACGACAACGTCATAGGAAAAAAATAAAAAAATTGTTTTATGTCAAAAAGAAGTCGTTTTGACATAAAACAAAAATATATTCATTTAAAAGGAAATCTTAAACACTATAAAATAAGGTTCAATACAATTGCAGACAATTCGCCACTTACACAGTTTTGGAGCTTAGAGATGTGTGCTTTCATTGTGTGTGTACTGACTTACCAACTTATCCGTGCTGGTGGCAACAATGAGAACTAACAGTTTTATTATGGTAATGACGTGTAGTTTGACAGTTTTATTTAGACAGTGGCGACACTCCTATCGGCAAAATTAATTTCGTCAGCCTATGGCATGGCAGTTGCGAACTACTAGCGGAGAAAATATCAAATAAATAATTGTTATTTCGTATTATAATGATATTGTACTGTCCTTGCTTGACGGTACACTCTTTTGATATGAGAAGTACGGAAATAAATAATTAAATAGATTGTAAAATATGTATAATGTCCAAAATGTCCTTAAAAGTAATGTGAATTAATGAATGGAATGGAAGAAATGAAATTAACACACGAGGCACACTTGCTGGCCTAAACGCGGTTTTACTAAGATACCACTTGCTTGGTACCGACGCACGGTTCTACCTACCGTACAGATATCTTACTTATATTTATTATTTAAACTAGTAGTAATAAGAATACTAAACGAAAAAAGTTTCTCCATCTGCAATTTTTGTATTACGATAAGTATTTGGACAGTTTTTAAACGCGCTAGCTGTGGTCGGTTCGGACTAATTTGAAATAGCGACACAACCGTCTCCGTGGCGCTATTTCCGTGACCACTTTTCGGGTCGTGACAGCCAATCTAGTTGGTATAGTATATCGATGACATAATCACATAATGACATAATAAATGTATGAACGCAGGCGTGATGCCTGGTCATTGGCCAGCCAGACGATAGGGTATAAAATGACATATTCGATCCTACTGGCCCTGTCTGACTGGCCGCCGGTCGGCCATCACGC
The DNA here is from genome assembly GCA_911728495.1 of Furcula furcula. Taxonomy (NCBI): domain Eukaryota; kingdom Metazoa; phylum Arthropoda; class Insecta; order Lepidoptera; family Notodontidae; genus Furcula; species Furcula furcula. Next base: position 2,486,907 of record OU452243.1, read on the forward strand.
CTGCGTTCATAAATTTACTGTTGTACTGCAAAATGTTCATCAAAATAATTAGTAGAAATATCAATTTAACAACAAAAGAGATGTTCCAAAATGTATGGAGCCTGGGCTAGGACTTAGTACACTATACCCTAAAATAAAGAACCACGCATAAAACAGTTATTAGCTATCAATTTACTTTAATTTAGCTTTATTTACTTGTAAAACTTAAGAATTTTTACTTAGAATTGCAACACATAACAAAAAACTGGCATGGCGGAAAAGTGTCACTGTCATGTGTCATTTTTATTATGGCCTTAAAAGTATTTTTACTACAGTACTCTTTGTATTTTTGTTTCTGTTTTCTTAGTACATCATTTTAATAATTAAAATATTAATGATAAATCAATTCACTACATACAATACACGCACGGAACCAACTGTGACAAGTGTGACAGCAGCAGTAGCTATTGGCTGGCTGACAGTTTAATTCGGCATCAGTGAGACGCCATCTTAGGACGCCATGTTGAATATAGATATACAATAAATGATAATTATAATTAAAATTACAACAATAATAGTAATTTACGCGAAATATTTATATTTTTCCCGAATTCTATGCATTTTTCTCGATTTTTTGAGGAGGTGTACATATTCCTAGCCCATTTTGCAACAACTCCTTTATTTGGACGAGGTTCACAAGTAAACTGCAATATTCAGTGCCCAGAGACGTGTTACGTCTCTGGGCTAATGGTTATTGAATAAATCAAAATTGGTATCTTGTACACAGATCATTAGGTCTATTATATTGTGCAGCTTAAAATAATATTCGATCATACATTTGTCTGACCTGCGTGCTCTGGCTGTGTGGCTCGCCGCTCTTGTCCTTATCATCCTTGTTATGTCGCCCCGATGTGAGGTAGTTGGACGACTGTGGCGAATTGTTGCACTGAACAATATTGCTAATATTTAGACACATCGAAAATTATGCTTTAATATGATTCCTTAATGGTAAGTACGTATTAAAATTATAATGTGTCTATATATTTTACTTTTACGATTCTGACGGCAACGCATACTATGAATTTATTTACCTTACATAGCAAATCTCTCTTTATTATGTCCGTTCTCCTTGTTAGTTCCAATTCTTAGCTGTTCGTATTATAAATTAAGAAGCAAATCGCTTATTCCAGACTCAAATATCCTGTAAAGTACTGGTCTTTGCCTAGTATGCCTGTTAAAATTTTTCAGGAAGACTTCATTCTGGTAAAATATCTAACTTTCTACATACAGGATGTCTAAATAACCCCTGTCTGATTTGTATGGGGAAATTCGCTTTGCTGGTACATTTCAAGAAAAATAATTAACAGATATTCAAATAATGAGTTATATACTTAAGTTTGTATTGCCACACTGCATAAAACCCTGAGCTATCGGACATGCCTTTATTAACAGCCTGTATAATAAAAATAGCATCTCACCTGGTTATATTTCCTCTGATGTTCGGCGAGGGTCATCGGCCGCTGCACCATGTTGATGCACACGTTCGGCGCCGAGTTGGATCTGTCCTGCTGGTTCAGCGAGCGCGGGTGCTGCTGCCTGCGGACACCGATATACTGACGGTATCGAAAACTATTCCTATTTTTTTAATTTAACCTAGTGACACTAGCAGTATGCCTATAGACAACTGCATTGGACTGCCCGCTCGTCACCCGAAGGACTTTTTTTTTCTGAGACAATCCACAAATGGTCATCTGATCCCAAACTAGGCAAAGCCCCTTTGGCGGCAGAATATCTGATACTGCGGTGGTACCTTGCATGGTCCCTTGCACAAGGGATCTACCCTATCTTCTTTCGCTGGGGAAACCTTCGATAGGTTCCAGGGATCCGTGGGGATCAACCAAGGTATGTGGAATTTTTATCCACTAAAACCTCCGCGACCGTCGCATCGGCACCTGAGAGGAGAGCCCAGCGGGTCTAAAAAGGCCACTTTCGGGGAATCATAATATGAGTAAGTTACCGTTTAATTTTTATTCGTATGGCAGCATTAACATCAAATATGAGTCTGCTAATTAGTGTTAATAAATGAATTGACTATGATGGACCTAAAATGTGTGATCATTTTACGAAAATTACAGGAATTGCGAAGAAATTGATAGAAATTCAAAATACGAATTCCTTATAGAGGAAATGCTTAATGTGGCCTTTTTAGGCCCGCAGGTCTCCGGTGGGATCTGCACCAGGAGCCCCTCAATGCCTTGCCTTAGAGCCCGCCACCGGGGGGCGCTTTGTAGTCCCCTGGGGAACCAGACACGGTGCTCACAGGGACGGGGGGTCACAACTCCGCCGCCGTCCTCCTCGGAGTCACCGCCGTATCAATGGGCGTACTAGGGCCCCCGCCCCTGGCCAAATTTATTTGTGACATCATAGCGTGTTATGCGTAGGACAGGTGAACATAGAATATTTGAAAAGTGGTGAAATTGGCCACACATACATCTAATTTGCGCTCATTGTACTTTCTAGAAGAAAAAAATAATTAGTTTCGAGACTTATAAATAGGCACTTATTTTAATTTATATTTCACGAATATAGATATAATAGTGCTGTTATGTAGCAATGTTCACGTAAATATAGAAACCATAAAAATGAAGAATAAAGTGATCACAGATAGAAGGTGCTGAGGCTATAAAACAAAGATGAAGTGTGTATAGCCTGTGCTTGCATATTTACGAAGCAAGCGAAATATTTCAATGGAAATAATCACCAGTGGACGTCAAAATCCTTTATTTTCTTCGCTGGTGAGATAGACCTGCACGATGGATATAGAATCTTAGTAATAGTGTATAAAGTTACTAGCTAACCCGCGTAGAGCTTCGCCTGCGCTGTTTCCGACACTTCCAAAAACTATCGTTATATTTAACTAATTTACACAAACCCTTGACAAATTATATATCTAAACCTTCGTCATGAATCACTCTAACTATTGGTGGAAACCGCATGAAAATCCGTTCAGTAGTTTGTGAGTTTATCGCGAACAGACTGACAGACAGAAAGACGTGCCGGAGGACTTTAATTTTTATATTATTTATGTAGTGCTGATGGAATTATACAATCATGCATACCAAACGGTCAATAACATCTTCAATATTGTTTGTTTTTTTTTTTTGTTGTCGACACTGTTAAGACGATTTTAAGGATTCTATAATTTTTGTTAATAAAAATAAAAAAATGAGTAGTGCTTGGGAATTACAAACAAACAAAACAAAGATCAAGTATAATTAGATTGAAATATAAAATCCAATTAAATTTTTATAAACTCTGACACTACTAGTCGACCTCTTCCTGTGAAGGGTAATTATATACATTTTTTACACAATAAAAGCTACAATCTCCCATCTCTCTCGTTGGGTGTCGTTAGAGGCGACTAAGCGAGAACAGGAAGACGGGCAGCAGCGTCTTTCTTTTGGATTTATCTTCCACCTATACTGCGATCCCCAAGCCACCTGCCAAGCGGATTATGACAACCCTTCCCTTCTAAGGGGGAGGCCTTTGTTTAGCAGTGGACGTCTATCGGCTGCTAATGATGATGATGAAAAGCTACAATCAACGAGTATCGACGTAATCACTGTTTATTTTTAAGTATATTTTGTACTTGTTTGCACTACTCGTGTCTATCTTTATTTATGTACGTACTCTTCTAGGTCGCCTGGAAGAAATCGCTTGTCAGCGACAAGGCCGCCTAGCTGCATTGTATTTCTTTTGTTTCTGTTTTGCGTGATCTGTTTCCTGTTTCTATTTTTTTTATGGTATGGTAACACCCTAATACGCTTGCAAAGCACTTAATGGCTGAGCCGACGCAACCGCGGAGATTGAAAAGAAAAATACCCCAAGATCTATTGATTTAGATTAATTAAGAGCACACGGGCACGTCAGTGGACATGTACCGTACAAGACAATTTTCTAATGCCTCAAAAATTGCTGAATGTCAACTAGACAGAGCGCAAGAAAATTCTACAAAAAAAAATGGTATGGTGAAAAAGACTGCACGGGTACTGACTTGTTCTGGTCGGTTCTGCTGATCATGTGGTGGTAGCCGAAGTGCGGCGGGAAGTGCAGGATGCCAGCTTGCGTCTCCGGGTTCTGCGCCAGCAGCGCCGCGTAGTACGTGTCACGCATCCGCACCTGCCCACACAACAACCAATTCATAATATCATAATTATCCATATGCCCCACATCTCCTACAACAGTTTACAACTACTACCGGATCGTAACGCTGCCTCCACTGAGATTATTTTTACTAGGCAGTCCAGGTAGGTACCACCGCAGTGTCAGATATTCTGCCGCCAAGCAGCAGTTTGTAAGCATAGCTGTGTTCTGGCGTGAAGGACACTGTAGCTGATGAAATTACCGGAAACTATGACTTACAGGTCGGCAACGCGCTAGTGACACTTCTGGTGTTGCTAGCGTCTATAGGCTGCGGTGACTGCTTACCATCAGGCAGGCCGTACGCTTGTTTGCCACGTTGGTAGTATAAAAAAAGATCTGGCAAGAAATTCAGAGGGGTTAGGTAAGAATAAAATATTTATTTAAAAAAAACTTGTACCTTAAAATTATAAACTTGTAAGGGTATATAATAATAACCCTTTTTAGAGTGACCTTTTAATAGGAGCTTTCGAATTTATTTACTAGTAGATCTTCTATGTCCTGAGGCAGTTTATTATAAAAGTGTATACCTTGGCCTATGAATGAATTTCATTAGCTTGCTACCAAAATTCCTATATTTACTCTTGATGCAACAGCAATATGCTGTATAGTATTTCATTTACAGCTTCAAGTTGTCAAGCTAGAAATTGAAGATGCATGTCTCATGATATGCAGCATCATCTTATCAGCTTATTCTGTCCTACTGCTGTGTATAGACACCCACTTTCCGTGCTCCACTTTTCGCTATGTATGGACTTTCTTCTCCAGTCCATGCAATATGATGGTAACACCAATTCTTCAGTCATAATTACAAATAAAAATATATATATATGTATACAGACAAATTGAGAGCCTCCTCCTTTTTTGAAGTTGATTAAATATAAAGTTCTCCTGGCCGATACAACCACAGCAGCCAATCTTACAGAAGATCTACCATCTACACGGGAGATATTATAGTGCACAAGTTCTTTACCTCTCACAATCCAATGTGTTGGAGGACTGACACAACCAGGGAGAGGTCAGGTGCAGGACCGACTTTTTACATGCCTATCTGACGCATGGATCATCTTACTTTACAATCAGGTGACTGCCTGCATTGTCCTAGCCAGTAAGGAACAATTACACAAAGTTGTAGCTCCTCGCAGGACTCAAACCTGCAACATCAGGTTTTCCACTACGCTAGGGAGGCTACACTAATAGTACAGTATTATCACATCATACCTGATTACAAATACTGGGCACTTTGTCAGCACATCTCTGATGAAATTTAAAGTTGCACTGTGAGCAGTAGAAACCGTTGAACAGCAGTCGCCTGCAGCACTCGCAGAACGCCAGCGTGAAGAATGTCTTCCTTGTGAACTGGTGTGAGATGTGAGACATTATCGGCAGCTTGTCTAGTGTCCTGACTGTCACCTGAGAAGGGTACAATATGAACTGTATTCTGATGTAAATTAAGTGCAACTTTGAACAGCACTCACACAGCTGACTAATCTGGATGAAATTTGACAAAGAAATCATAACAAAAGTATAGGTCTTTGTTCTATATATATATCTACTTTTTAAAGGTAAGAACTAGTAACTACTTATCTTGGACTTGGTGGACAGAAGAGTTGATATAATTTCAATAAAATTTTAATCCTACTCTTTCTACACTCCCAGCAACAATGATGTGAATTGGATCAAACAGTAATCCTATTTATTTGAAGTTGTTATAGATTAAAATTAGTTTTCAGAGTATGCCAGTTGGTCCACTAAATAGACCTATAAAAACTCTTTTGTTCTTGCATTTCATCTACACAAATCTTTTTTTTTTATACACTAAGGTGGTAAACTACCTCGTAGCGCACCTGTTTGTAAGCATTCACCACAGCCTATGGAAAGCAAGACCAGAAAAATCACTAGCATGTTGCCAGCCTAGATGTTAAGTCTTTTGTGTCCAGTAATTTCATACTATAAATTTTACAGCTTTAGTGCCTAAGAGACATTGTAAGGCATTCAAAATCAGAGCCTCAATGCACTCTATTTTATGTAAGAGACTGCATTATATGCTGCTATAAGTTTAGGAATATACCTCTAAATTAATGTATCACACACCGGACTGTACCATTTTACAGCTAACTAATTCTCATTCAAATTAATTGAACAGTAACACCATTATTTGTAACTATAATATACAGCGATATTAACGGATTATAGCTCACTAGTTACTCACTTGGATGACTGCCAACTCCAGACTGCTCTTTTGGGTAAAGTACCCACATCTTCATACATAACATGCCTTTCCCCCAAGACACGATCACTACCACTATAAGTTTTGACTTATAAAAGTCACTGTACTAATACTATGTAATTGTCCACTTATGCTACTTAAACTATGGGTATTGCGTTTTTGGAATTGAGTGCTATTCTTCTCCTATATTGTCTCTGCATCACCCTAAGGGCTCCCACACATAACTGCGAATTCACATCGCCATGCAAATATCTGCAAGAAACAAATGAATTTTCGATACAAATTCCTGCGATGCAGCGCCTCATCACATCGCATTTATGTGTGGGAGCCCTAAGGTAGACTGGTAGAGAGTCCGCCTATGTACTATTTTTGTGCATAAAGAATAAATAAAATAATAAATAACACAAAGAATGTTAAATTGTCTACTGTTTTTCTTTAAAAGATCTAAATTGGAACAATAAATGTATAAACACAGGAGTGATGGCCAACCAATGTCCAACCAAAGACAATAATAGTAGGGTCATATTCAACCCTACCACCCCTGTTGTACTGATTAATTTAGTGGGATCACATCCAGGTGGATATGGCTTCTTGGGTTCAGGATTCTTGACACTTGCGATGCAGAAACTCGACACAGTGCACCCGCTTCCTGGTCTTGCTGCTCCTCCTGTGTTCATACATTTAATGTTCCAATATTGATCTTGTAAAGAAACACAGGGTTTAGGTATATACCTATCACACACTACAATAAACACTCATGAATTAAATCTAACGAAGAACAGATATCATTCTGTAATAATATGTACATTTTGATGAGAAAAAAGTCCTTTCAAATTCTACTTACCACCACATGGAAAAACTAAATGTATAACACGGAACTGACCTCTTCAGCGTCAATCATGGTAATGTCGATATCCCATGGTATCACTTGGTTATATCCTGTCCGCACCACCTCGCACATTTCACAAGTCAGGTTTCGAAGCTTCAAGGCCTTCGAGAGCGCGTCCCGTAACGTGACTCCCTCCTTCACCTGCACGCTCGTACGCTGCTGGTTCGGCAGATGAGCCCTGAGGAACACCTTCGGCTGTCGCGTAAGCGTATCGAACTTTTTGCTGTCATCCTGCAATGAACACTCTTCGCTCCTGTCCGGCGACTCGGACTGCAGTAATTCCCGCAGAGTCTGCTCCCGCAACTCCAAATTATGAAGTTTAGACGTCAACTCTTGATATTCCAAGAGGTACAGCGACGGAGGATGCTGGAAACCAGCGAATTTAGCATTCAGCGCGTCAATGTTTTCACGGGTTACGTTTATAATGCTCTGTATGTTTCTAATTTCGTATGTTGGGTCCGCTACGTCGTCGCTATCCGTAGACGTCGACATATTATCGCTATTAAGAGATAATGCAGGTATATTTCCATTAATTTTTCTTGAACAATTTTCTTTCTCTCTCGTAACTGCCATTTCTTTTTTTCCTAATATTTTTTTATTTTTCTGCGACTTTCGCCGCGCAGCGCAAGGGCCCATCCTATTTCAATGATGGAACCATAGATTAAATCTAGGTGTTGCAATCCTTTATAAAAAAATCCCCCTAACCTCAAACCAGAATCCCTAACTCTACAAGTTTTGGAGAGCATATGCAAAGGCACGTACTAAATGGGCCATTAACCCGTCGATCTATCCGAAACTCAAAACATAACCGGATCAAACCACAAACAGTCGCAAGAACACAGAACTGGACATTGGCAGTATTGGCACTAAGTAGTAGCCGATTGCCAGCGAACAAAAAAGAAGAAGAAGAATGGGCCATGAGTAATATCAGCCCAAATTTACACTATAGCGAATAGCAATCAATCAAATGTTTGGATATCATTTTTATTTCACAGGTACAAAAAGTAAAACGCACGCACCACTGTTGCGGTTTTCTTCAAGTCCGTGACAGGTGCTGAACCTTAAAAAGTGAAAAATCCTAAATCTATGTGCTGAACACACACTGAAAGACAAAAAATCATATGCTATGTTCCTTTCTATCACATATGACACATATAAATGCATTCATGCATACATACATTACATATTTTGTATGGTTAGGGACACACAAATAAGGCGTGTCGTGGCGCAGTTCGAGTCCGATTGGCTGCTGACGCGTTGTGTCACGACACTAGCCTAATGTGTACAGCTTCATGGTTTACGGTCCCTTTATGTTCATCTGTCAGCTGTCATTACTGTCAGACTTCCTGTAAGTAGTCAGTAGTGTCACATTTATTTACATACCTATTATAATACTTTTGTTTTAATCGCAAATCCAAAATAATCAATTAAATTAATCCAAATGATGATAAATTACATGCTTCAGTTGTTGTCTTGTTGAGCTTTTGATAAAACTATTAAACTTGGATATAAATGTAGCTCACCTGCTTCTTCAATTATTATATGCATCGGTTCTTATAAATGATTTGTTATCTAAGACCTACCGGATATTATAGCACCCAGAAAAATGTCCGAAAGCAATGGTCAAACGCGTCATGTGTCATATGAACAGGTGAAATGTATCCTAGACTTCATGGGTCAACATATTGAATTTGCAATGGGCAACCTAAGGACCCTTGAGGCTCGTCACACATCAAAGCAATTGTGGAGTGAACTCACGAAGATACTAAACAGCAGCAAAGCAGGCACTAGAAAAACTTCAGATGGTTGGAGTAAGGTTAGTTGAATAACTTAATTGTATTGTAGCATCCTGTACTTTGTTAGGCAGAAAAAACTGGCTAAAGCTTTTCTTACCTGTATTGTTAAGGCAGAGGCTTAGCTAGCCTTAGCTGTCTAAGGCTAGCTAAGCCTCTGCCCAAAATTTGTTGAGGGGCCCAAAGGTAGCCCAGACTTTGTAAATCTTCTTCTTCTACGCCCCTGTGTTAGTGGTCAAAACAGTATATCATTATGATACACTGCACATGGCATTTTGTTTCAGTATTGGAGTGACTTCAAAAATAAATTAAAGAAGAAAGCATGGCTGTTAAAAAGGACAAATGGTGGAGCTGCATTGGAGGGAGGGATTAGGCCGTTGAGCAAATTAGAGAAAAGAGCATTGGTCATATTGGGACCATCCTTTGAGAGAAAGAGGCGTAGGATACAGAAAAAAGATGTACTTTCAGTTAGTATTCAAGAATGGTTTGGTATATGATAATAAATTCAAATGGTACCTCAAAAGATAGAATCTGTATATTCTACTAACTTTTGTATAACCTTTATTGTTTCATGTTTTTCAGGATAACTTACCTCCAGAAGTGAAGCTGGAGTCATTTCAAGAAATATTAACAAATGACTTTAACAACATTCACAGTGATTCTAGTGATAGATTGTCAGGTACATACCTAGTATTGATTGATATGACATTAAAATAATATTATTACAACCTCATATCAACTTAGCTATCAACTGTACTTTTTAAAGGTGGTGATAAAAGAAGCAATGGAAGTCAGTCCTCTGAAGAGGATATTGATGACAATGAATCAAATGGACCACTTATACAAAGTGAGTTTAATTATCTAGTATTAAATTCTAAACTCTACATCCTAAAGATCCTAGATTATTTTATGCTGACTAACAGTCCGGACATGGGCCAGTGGTATATTTTTTTAATAAAATGCTTTCTGTTTTATGTCACTATTTTTACAGATCTCTATCCAAAATGGTTAATAGATGTAGAGAAAAAGCGTGCAGAAGCTGAATTTATTCGAGCAAAAGCTGAAGAACAGCGTGCGGATGCTGCATTAAAGAGTGCAAATGCTGCACTTATACAAGCAGAGACTCTTAGAAAACTTGCAGAGGCTTCAACTACCCAGGCTGAAGCCATTATGAGGATAGCTTTAGTTTTGGAGAACAGAGGACATAGACGAGACATATTGGATTTATAATCCTTTCCTTCCATCCTAAGTGTTTTTGAATGAGTGAAAATGCAAAAAGTTTTAAGAGTCAAAATAATTTATTGTTCCATTTGGTGTAAAAATCTTCAGGTGTGACAATGAACCATTTAACAAAATCACTATTTTAATTTTTATTGGTTGTGGCTAAGTGTTAGAGTTTGAAATAGCTAACATTTTATGGTGGTGTTAGTTTATTTTAATTCCATCAAGAGTGAGAATGATAGCTATCAAAAAGTGAAAATTTGATTTGATATAAGTATTTAAATGTATGTTAACTACTGTGAATGAAGTATCATATACAGTGTTCTCAGTTCTTTTTTTTTTATTTTCATAACATTTCAAAGTCATCTCTCTGGAAAAAAAAAATACATATTATTAAATACTTGCTGCATTGTACATTTTCATGTCTTTATCTATAAGGGTAAACAGTCTAAGCAGCTTCAGCCAGCAACAACCCAATAGCGATGTAGAATCAACCTGAGTCTGTTAGCAATAGACTTAGACTTCTTCATTTCATCATTAAATTGCTTAAAAATTAAGGGTAACTTGACCTACATTGGCTAAATGAAGTCAGGCCATCATTATAGTCAAACAAATATGTTACTTAAAATGAGTTTTTAATTTTATGTTTGTTACACATAGCACTTGTGATCTAACCAGGCAACACTTTAAATACTTATTGAAATGGTTTAGGTACCAAAAATCCAATAATTTATAATGGTAGAATGCAAACTCACCATATCATTATATTCCAAAACATGTTTCCTAATAGCTGATCCATCAACCCATGTGACAAAGTCCTCCAATGCTCTGTTGACCAGAAATGCTGGGTCTTTAACCACCTCGGGTCCAACCCGGACATGACCTTGCTCTATGAACTTTGTGGCCTCTTTCATATTTTCTGACATCCTATCTGAAATTTATAAATAATAAGTTACAGAGAACATAATATAAATATCATAGGATACACAATACATATATGAGTAAATGGACAAGTGATACACAAATATACTTTGCTTTTCTTTACAAGATCAGATTCAGAACAATATGTCATAATTAACCCTACCAAAAGTCTTTAGCTGGTTATACCTGGTTATGCTGGTTCGCTTTTAGCGATAAGGCCGCCCATTGTTGCATTTTTTATTAATTTGTGTCTTATTCTTTTTGTATCTGTTTGTTTGTGCGCAATAAAGAATTGTCTATCTATCTATCTATACCATTTTTCTGAAAACAGGGTATTGTTCCAATTCTATGATATACTTACTCCTAACCATTACAGAAGGTAATCGTCGTCTACAGAATGCACTTGCAGAGACATCACTGGCCAGCACCAGGTCCCAACGCGTCGGTATCAGCCCCATTTGATACAATTTCTCTAATAATTGTGCGCTTGCTTCAGTCCTGAATTCACTGCTAGAGTCGAGGTCTTTAATTTTGTTTGCTAGTTCGCGGATATCTCTTGATAATTTATTATACCTGAAACGAAAATCTAATTCAGTACCTGTAATAATTCATGATTTGTTACTGATACATATAAAAAATCTAACTCACTCACTTCGTATAATCCTCACGTTTCTGTATATGATACTTTTTCATTACTTTTACTTCATTTAAGTTGTTGTCAACTTTCCATGATATAAAATCTACTTTTTTGAGCAATTTCTGCTCATGAAACTTTAATTTACGTACCATTTTGTAGATTTCAAACTTGTAAATAAATAAACCACGCACGTGCGCAGCAGTTGCGTTGCGCAGCGAGGCTGAGACTATTTTGATGATTGGACTCAAAGAGAAAATATTACTTAAACCATAGAGTAAAGCAAGGTGTTGCAATTACTTGAAAAATTTATCCCTAAATTTGCCAGACAGATTACCGCTAAAAGCATTTTCTTTTCTTTATTGCTCTGCAGGATTTGAACAGAATTTATTCCAAAGTTATTTTTGAAATGAAACTAATTTTACGGATTATATCGCGGTTTATTTTTGATTCTAATTTCCCGACGTTTCGAATACTTTACAGCATTCATGGTCACGGGCGGACTGAGGTGGTAGCTGTCCATATGTCATAGTTGTCTTAGGGTACCCTCAGGTCTTGTAATTATTATTGTTAGTCCGATCTACGCAGAAAGAGCTTACAGTATCTTGAGGTCTTGCAGTGGAATGCTTGTCTTTGGATTTGACTATGTTTATCACGGGATCCCAAGCTGGTGGTAGCACCCAGCCATCTTCTTTATTGAAATTTGGATGCTTCATAGTTAATTAGTTTCATTTTAATGTGTAATATTCGCGTAAATATCAGAAATCATTAAAGTTATTTTTTTTATATTCGATAAACTTATCGACGCATAAAAAAGGCACGTTCTAAAAGGGCCATGCATGACCATGAGTAACATTAGCCCAAAACATTATAGCGCTCAATAACAAATCTATCGATCATCATCTCTTTCATAGATTTCTCACTTTTTTAAATTCATTTGATCCATGTTATCGTATCTGACAATGGAGATAGACGAAAAGAAAGAAGCTTATACGTAAAAAAGCTTCGTGATAGACGAGCGTGGTTGTCTCTCTTACACACCTTGGTTTTCTTTCCTACACACCCTCTCATAAAGTACATGATATAAAAAAAATATTAGACAGTAGGTTTACTCCATAGATTTAGGATTTTCACTGGTCTACCAAAAAAAATTATGCTAACTGTCTCACTCTTGTTCTCGCAAAAAAAAAGAGACTGGATATAATAATAACCGGTTTCAGAAATAACATAACCGTTGTTTTAACCGGTAAGTGACACCAGTAACTTTTTAACCGTTATACAGGGCATGGGCAATGAGCTCAGAGTAATTAGAATGGAGCTAATAGCGCGTCGATTCCCCGAACAAATTTTTCGTGGCACTTTTGCGGGGTGCAGGAGGTGAAATAAACACACACAGATACAATTTCACGCATACCCACACTATAATAACCTCGCAACACATTCAAAAAGATACGCACACAAATAAAGAATCACCTGAACATATGAACAAAATTTGGCAGAGAGGTTAGCGCATCATGATCTCTCCAGTGGTATCTCCTCTAAGTCAATGAGCCATGAATGGGTGTAACCGGTACCATTTTTAACTGGTAATCCGATCCCTGCGTACTAGACGCTTCTAGGTAAAAGCGGAGGCAAGGCAACACTGTAAATACCTCAGTGAAGATGACTGTGGTGTAGCGTTTATTAAAAAGCATATCTTTCTCTATTAATATTTATTAGAGATTCTGAGGATTCCCCGCACCCACGGTATTCTGATTTAGGTTAGGGAGATAATTAATTACTTGGCAACCCTGTTTAACTCTATGGTCCAATCAATCATCAAAATAGATTCAGCCATTTCTTCGCAATTTTGCAGGCTATGTTTGTTTTTGTTTTGCTGTATCACGGAAAAAGTTCGAACATATTGATAATCCCGATAATCCACTGTGCTGGACGAAAGGAAATAATAAATCAAGTTAAGTACTAGTAATAATAAATAAAAAAACGCATAACATTTAAAGTTACCCACACCTACACAACATCGAAAATGGGCGAATCCTACAAAATCAACATGAACGATTTTGCCGGCTATTTACAATCGGTCGTAACTATAGACAGTCTCCAGCAAATGACTCAAGAGATGGACAAAGAGCTTAAAGACTCGCAAAAGGTTATGGAAACAATAAAAGCCATGTATAGCTCGATACCAGCACTGGGAACCGACCCGGTACGTATCGCCGAAGGCACTGAGAATTTTTCTAAATTAGACGTTGATTTACCTAACTTATTACTACCCGATATGGTCGACAACTCCATGGACGTCGATGTGAATGATATTATAGCGTCTATGAGGAGTTACGCAGAAAATTTGAAAAAGAATATCGTGGTGGTCGAGGTACAGCCTAAGCCAGAGGAGTTTGTGCCTGTAGATGTCGAACAATATGCCACTAGCTTGGATCATTTGGTCAAACGCTTGGCTAATATTAAGTTGGGTAAGAAAGATGATGCTAAAAATCGGAGCCCAGAGCTGGAGGCAAAGCTGTCACAACTTTGTGAAGATGTGGATATATTTAATAAGGTAGTACATGTTTTTATTCAATATTTGCATGTAAATTATTTATTTTCATTTAATGTTATCCTTTTTTTGAAGGATCAGTCTTAGCTATGAATGCCCACTGTGTAATATGTAATTTTTGGATAAAAAGTAGACAAGTGGTTGGTTTAAAAAGTAGACACTTTTTAAAATGAGAACAGATTCATTAACAAGAAATGTATCTGGTTATCACTAACAGACCAGTTTTCACACATAGTTTATTTAATTTAATAATAATAATACCAGCCCTTGTTAATGTCCCACTGCTGGGCACGGGCCTCCCTTCAAGATGAAGGGGCTTAGGCCATAGTCCACCACGCAGGCCAAGAGTGGGTTGGCAGACTTCACACATCATTCGAAAGCTAGTTAGGCTTTCTCAGACATGCAGGTTTACTCACGATGTTTTCCTTTACCGAAAGCTAGTACGAAAGCTAGTCGCACAAAGACGATTCGCACATGATTAATTAAAGAAATCAGAGGTGCGAACCGGGGTTCGAACTGCGCACCTTGTTTCCAAGGCAAGCGCTCGCCCACTGAGCTGTTACAGCTTAATTATTTAATATAATATTATTTTATTATTTAATTTAATATTACATACAAATTAACTGACTTAAATGGTATAAAATAATACAACTTAGGTACTTAATAATTTATTTTTTAACTTTGTAGATGGTGCAAGCAAAAACAACAATAGGCGAATGTAACAAGAACTGGGTGGACACTCAATTTGAGGACAACACACTCAAGTATAACAATATTGTCAATAAGCTACTGGCTGGCATCAATGAGGTCACATATTTGTTGCAAAAAATTAAGTAAACTTGTGCTTAACTCAATCTATCTTCTACTATAGATAAAGAATGGAATAATTATACAAAATTCCACTTATAATACCTACCTACATTTATTTTCTACCTCCACAGGGTTGGTGATTCACTAGTAACTGTTTTGCTGGTGCTAGTGTTCACAGGATGCAGTGATTGCTTATTATCAGGCAGGCTGCATGATTGTTTTCCACCTTGGTGGTATAAAAGTTAAAATTGTGCAACTGGAGTATTACAGTGACTGAAAGGTTTATGAGTAGGTACCCATCTTCTTCTTTTTGTTTGCTGGTCTACCACTTAGCGCCAGTGGCGAGCATACACTTTTACGACAGGGTAGGCAAAAAAGCAAATTTCTTAGATTATTTACTACATTTTAATCATTCAGAGGATTCTTAGGGTAGGCAAGGTCTTTTTGGCTCTATGACTGCACACCACTGCTTAGTGCCTACTACTTAGTGCCACTACTGACAATGTCCAGTTCTGTGTTCTTCAGTTTGATCTGGTTTAGGAAAACATGCAAGTACACATAAAAAATGACAGAGGCACTGGAAGGCACAAAGGGGATGATTATAGTAAGTGTAAGGATGGTGGGTGGATATCCATACTTGGCATTGTGAATCAGCCTGACATGTTCATAACTTTTTATTACCAGGTAGGTCTACTAACTTACAACCAATTTTTCATCATCATCAGCAGCCATAAGACCTCCACTGCTGAATAAAGACCTCCACTGCTGAATAAAGACCTCCGCCATAGAAGGGAGGGGTTGCCATAATCTCCAAGCTTGACAGGCGGCTTGGGGATCGCAGTAGAAGTGGTAGATAATCCAATAGAAAGACCCAACATTTAGTAAGTAATTATTTTATAAACCTGCCTGTCCCATTCTCTTTCCATATGTTATGATCCTGAGCCGGCAAATATGGCTCAATGGGACAAGAGAATGGGACTTCACTCTGAAACACAGAGGTGGTACCTCTGGTACCTCTCTAGTTCAAAGTGCCAACCAAAACTTCAAAGCGCGTATTTTGCGTGTGGCTGGGATCGCATCTATTCGATTCACCTTATCTCCCTGATGATCTCTTTGAGAGTACTCTGTTTGGTGTAGTATGCATGCAGTGACTTTTGCAAGTGGGGTGATATGGGTTGGTTGCTGTTTCCTCTTCCTCCATCCATACTCTACATAGAAAGCAGACTGTTACGTCTATCCCTTGTTAATTAAAACTAATAAGATTTTTTTGACTTTATTCTATCTGTTCCATTCTATAATATGTACCTTTTGTATAGATTTTGTATTTGTAGTTTTTTTTTTGTGAGATGGTGTTATGGATATAAATATTTAGTTTGTTCAGACAATTCAGATTTTATATTTAAAAAAATGTTTAATTAAGTATGTAGTAATGTTAAGTTTCTTGACACTGGAGGGCTAGAGTTATAAAATCTCATCATATATATAAATGGGGAAACTATGTAATATAATATTAAATGCCTATATTCTTACATTTTTCAATTAGCTTAAACTGAGAAAAAATATCAAGTCAACATCATTGAATTAAATTTAGGTGAGGTCTTTTGATCTATTAATTTATGACTGATTTATTACATTTTTATAATTATGAATTTATAAATTTTTGAGCCAAAGATTTGGCAGGGCTTAATTTCTTAGTGATATTTTCAATAGTATGAGTCAGATGAATTAGTACCTAATTTTATAGCATACCTGCTGTAATAGTTGTATTATGTATTCAAATTAATGGCGTGTATGTTCACTTGGTGTTGACTTCAGTTTGGAAAATAATGTGTAATGTATATTTGGAACAGATAATAATGTGTTGTGGATAGGTATAATCCAATAATTTGATTTTAAGCTATTGTAATACTGACTAATTTGTTGAAATGTATCTAAATAGTAATAAGCAATTCTTATAGTATTAATTTATAGTAAACAGTGAGACAGGCAACAAAAATTTTTAAATACTATTTTGGTCTTAAGCATTTTTATTATCTCATGTCAAGTTCATTGCTAGTCAAAATATAGTCTGCAAAATTAGAAGATAATTCGTAGTTAAAAAATATTTTTGTCAAATATTCCATGTAACAATGTCAAAATATAACATTTGTGGTCAGTTAAACAATAAAGCTCTTATTATATTATGAATCTGTCTTATTATTAGCCTGTCTAAAATAAGTCTGTAGTATATACTCCCGCGGTTACGAATGGTGTACCACCTTTGCACGATAATCGCTTCTGTAAGCTGGCCCAAACATACATGAGGGTGGGATTAGGTCATGGAAAACTGGTACAGCATTCATGTCCGCGATAGTACTAGAGTGTAAAAATTTAAGTCAGCCACCCATATTACTGTCGCTATCCTGAAACTTCATTCTCTTTCGTTCAGTGTCATGGTCAATACTGTTATCCTCTTCCATCGCTGTATTCTCATCTTTGTAAGGCCTTTTTTCAGCCTCCAGAACTTTCAACTTTATCCCACAGAGTACAGCACCATGCAAGGTCTTTATAGCCTCCTGAGCCGCTGCTTCAGAAGCATATTTAGCAAACCCAAATGTTTTGTTTGGAAGTGTAGATACATCTATAAGATCCCCAAAACGGCAAAAAGCATCTTTTAAAGCAGAAACTGGAGGTGGATGTGGCTTGCATACCAAGAAACATCTTTGAACAACTTTGCTAGTGCTCGCTAAAGGTTGCACAGGTGGTAGACTGACGCTACAGAAGTCTTCTTGGGGAGCTTTAATGACCCTGCCTGATGTGGCTGCCTTAATCAATGTTGATGCCTGTGCGATAGCATCAGCCAGCTGCATCAAATCAGGATTGCCATCCATAGAAGATTTCAAGTTACTTACAATATTGTTAAGGTTATTGGCAGCTTTGCTCAGTGGATTGTTGTCTGGCTGCACGGATACAATCTCACCAGATGGGAATTCAAAATTATTTAATTTTTCAACAGCACAGGCAGCTGCTATTTCTGTTTCATATGTTGCTGTAGCTTTACAGAAGCCATTAAAAGAGTCTGCCATGTACTTGAACTGAATCATTCCTGGTATGATGTTAAAGAGTTTCTCAAGGAATTTCTGTTGTACTTGTGGTCTACATGTCACACAAACCGTGTCATAGTCTTGCGCTTTAGTCTTTATAATTGAAATCGTATTATCTTTACTGTAAATATCCTCTCTAGAGTGATGGTAGTGTTCATAATAATTACTCTTAGCTATACTAGAACTACTTGAATGGTGACTGTCCACATAATTTTCCACACTGTTTCTACTCCTCTTGAGTTCATCTTTTGGTGCTGCAAACACCGGTTTGTATTTCCTGTCACACTCCTCTAATGCTAAAGCTGCATCCAGAAATGTCTTGAAATACACATAAGCAAAACCCCGAGATTCATTTGTTGTTTTATCTTTCTGTATATAAACAGATTCGACTTGACCATAGTTTGAAAAATGTTCTTTTATATCTGTTTCTGTTTGTTCCCTACCAACCTTAATGAAGAGACGTCTGTACTTTTCGTCGTTTGTGTCCGGGTTGTCGTGCTTTGTCGTGGCTATCATAACTTTTATAGGTTTGGAGCAATCTTCAATAGTTTTCAAGTGCATCTCCTTTATAGCCGCAGCGGCGGAAGAAGTTTTGCTATACTTTACATAGGCTATACCCTTGGGGTCTCCGGTAACGCGATCTGTTGGCACTCGCCAGTCTTCAATGTGGCCATAAGTCTGGAATACGGACTTCAAACTTTCAAATCTAATCTGTTTGTGGCACACGATAAAGATTTTCGAATAGGGAGGTATGTCGTCATTTCGGTCATCGTTACGCGTGCCTGGTCTCCTGTTATTCATGATTAGCGAGTCTTACGGTAATTTCAGTTTCCAGTCGGATAGTTGCAATGATATTGTTATATCATTGAAATAGTTGCTATTGGTGTCAAAGAGTTCGTGTTAAATCAAGTCTGAAATTAATAGTCTTACGTTAGTCTCATGTCACATTACACACAATGAGTATATAATCACTACGTTTTATTACACATTTAAAGCCAGCAGGAAATATAATAATGCTATGAGATATAAGA
The DNA here is from genome assembly GCA_911728495.1 of Furcula furcula. Taxonomy (NCBI): domain Eukaryota; kingdom Metazoa; phylum Arthropoda; class Insecta; order Lepidoptera; family Notodontidae; genus Furcula; species Furcula furcula. Next base: position 2,506,252 of record OU452243.1, read on the forward strand.
TTTTCACTATATTTTATGCACGAACGCAATCTATAACAAAAGTTCGTTCACCTCGGCTCCTGACACTGACAGATGCTGACAAACCAGTGTTGCCAGCAGACAGTTTAAAAATGGGCCGAAAGCAGCGCTGGCAGGGGCCGATTTTAGGCAGTAAAGGCCGAAGTAAGACTTTCCATTGAGTTCCGTCGAATTGCGGGGTGGGAAGGAGTTGGGGAGGCAGGAGGAGGTGTACTACCCCCCCCCCCTTTAAAGGAAAAGTTGCGGAGCCCCCCATTTTCGAGTTTTTTAATTTTTAATTCTGAGGAAATTTTCCTCATTTTATGAATTATAATTAGTAATATGTGTAAAAAACAAGGGTTCCCCCTTGTTTTTGGGGGGAAAAGGGGGAGCCTTCTCCATCAGAAACGGTACTAGAAAACAGGAAAAAGAGATGTAAAACAAAAAAAAACATCGAAAATTTTCGTTTTTCTGTTTTACAGGAGCCCATCCTTCATCTTTAATGTTTAGAACGTATGACTTAAAGTTCTAAGCTTTTAGAATAGGAATCGGTCAACCGAACCAATGATTTCGATGGATTGGCTGTCGGAGGTTTAAAGGCCGATGAAGGGCCGATGGCAGGCAAAGGCCGACATAGTTTCGAAAAGGCCGAGAATCGGCCCCCCAGGGGCCGATCTGGCAACACTGTGACAAACACCTGCACCCACAGAACACTATGCCTGCACCTGACCACAGCATCCCTAATACGTCTGTGCCTTAGAGGAAGAAAACAATAGAGGGCTGGACACTTTCTTTCTCATTCACGCAAGAAAAGAATGCGTTTATGTAGGTTACGTGTGATAGAAAGAAACAGTGTATATGATTTTTTGTCCCTCAGCATGTGTTCGATTTTTCCGCGCCGTGGGTGCGAAACAAATTTGACGTTTGCTCCCACTTTGCTCCGTGACAATTTTATCGTGGTTTTAATATTAAATAAATAACTTAAAATTCAATAAAAAACTAACTGTGACATTACTGTGTGTTGTGGAAATCGTATAAGAGTCGTGCAGTGCAGTATTATAGGCTGTAAAAGTAACAGTGAACGTAAAATTAGTGGAGTATCGTTTCACAGGTAAACGTGAATTATTATGGCCAATTTAGAGATTACATTTAGAAACTAATACATGTAAACGACTTATTTAGATCTTATTGCTCTAAATTAGTTACTATTTTACTTGAAAGTTACGTGTAAGATCGATAAATTCTTGTTTTTCATCCATAACCTAAAATTTTCAGTTTATTGATACCATAGTTAGATGGTTTACCATAAATAAGTGGTAAATTATTATTAAGTGCATCATACACGATCCCTCATGCTGGGTGCATCGAAGAATTTCTCAGATTTCCCGAATTTATTTTTATGATTTCCTGAAAATATGGATATTTGTATACTGTGGATAGCAGCAACAAAAATAATTAATTAGGTTGCTAAAAGTTATTCCCGAATGCTTAAATATTCAGAAATAACGTAAGCGCTCAAGTAATTCGTCCAAGGCTGCGCAGGACGTATTCATTCGTTATTTAAAGGCACAATGGTCATTGTACATTTAATCGTGCTTTTACTATATGCATGTTGTTTAAATATATGTATGTATGTTTTTGGTTACAATTTATTGGTAAATTTGTCTGAATTATAAATAAATAGTACAGACGTTGAATAGTTTGTTTCATTTGCCCCCCTATTATGTACCTATCTCGTTTGACAACTAAAGTGATGATCAATAAAGCAAAGTGACTATTAAATAACTATCAAATGATTCATTTGGCATTGCCTAACTTGAATCACCAATAAATACCAAACACACTTTCAGTAGACATCAAAGTTTGGTGGACAACTAAAGCTTGATAGTCACTTTGCTTTATTGATCATCACTTTTTTTTTTTTGTAGGAATAGTACTGTTTCACCGGACAAGAGGGCGAGCGCTTAAAGCGCTCCAGCCAGAAAGGTTTGGGTAGCAACTAGCACAAGGGCACCTCAGGGAGGCACGGCCTCGGCTTGGGCTGCCGCTTAGAGAAAATGAGTTTACCACCGGTTCACAACGCGCCCCCGCTGAGAAGAACCGGCAAGAAACTCAGCGAGGGGATGCATGTCGAGGACGGACATTGGGTCGGGTGGGTCGAGCAGTACATGCCGCGGACGGCGGCGATGTACGGCTGTTCCACGATCTGAGGGACCTGGCCGCTGCCCAATAGGATATGGGTTCGATTCCGAAGGATTCCGAACAATTGTCTGGGTGTTATTTATCTATTTAAATATGTATTTATACAGTTTACAATTATTTGTAATCATTTATCTGGTTACCTTACTAAAGGATCTGCGTAGATTGAGATCAGGGGGTCATTGGTCAAGCGTAGATTGTCCCAAGATACTAGTACTATAGATTTGTATATTGGAGAAATTTACTAAAACTTACCCGGTAAATGGCCATAGTATGTATTATATTTAGTTATAAGAAAGCCAATTTTTGCCTACCTCTCTGGGAAATAGCATATTATTGTTTTTATCTCTTAACTTTTTTGTATGAGGCTAATAATTATCTACAGCTCTTAGCCACTTTAATCACCACGTGATATCACCCAGGTGAACAATGTGGAATAGACCTTAGCTACAGCATTATATGATATTAAGTGTACATTCACTTTGTAGCCTCCGTCGTGGGTTCGAATCCTGCGAAGGGCAACAAATTTGAGTAGTTGTTCCTTACTGGCTAGGACAATGCAGGCCGATGACCTGATTGTCTGTAAAGTAAGATGATCCATGTGTCGGGATTTGCGATAGGACGTATACCCGACTCCTGTCCGTCAAATTAAAATACCGAGCTTTGGTAATAAACACTTATAATCAAATTGAGAGAGAACAACTTATAATACAGTGGAGTAATCGTAATAATTAAAACATGTCTCTGCCATAGATACTAGCGCGCTGTCATCTTTTTCACAGCCCCTTTGGCGTTCCGAAACCGTGATCCGAGATACGCCACACATGCGTCGGATGGGCATGTAAAAAGTCGGTCCTGCGCTTAACTTCTCCCCAGTCGTGTCGGTCTTCCATCCCATCGGATTATGAGAGGTACCTATTATATAAAGGAAGAGAGAGTGCACTTGTGTCTACGCAAGCACTTGTGCACTATAATATCTCCTGCGTACATGGCTGATCTTGTGAAAGATTGGCCGCTGTGGTCGTTTCGGCTAGGAGGACATTATTATAACAATCACTTTCGTACTTTTTGCAGACTGTCATAGATTAAGACAATATAATGTAAGAAAAGTAAATGTTGTGTCAAAAAAGTGGTTTTTGGTTAGGAAAGAAAATATAATTTACAACAACCTACGTATTTGCTTTACACAAAGGGTAAAATTTCCCTTACGTGGCAACTCTAAATTTAGTATGTACTTATTTTTTCTGTCCTTATCGGCGGCACGCTTGGTATATGTCTTGTTATATTCTGTCTACGGTCTGTGCTGACCACTGACCACCCGACAGTCAGGTCCGTAGACCGTAGACAGAATATAATACAGACATATACCAAGCGTGCCGCCGATAAGGACAGAAAAATAAGTACATACTAAATTTAGAGTTGCCACCAGTGTGACCGTTTCATAAAAAGGTAATCAACTAAAAGAATATGATTTCAATACTAAAAATACTAATATTTATGCAGGATTATACTAAAATTATACTAAAAAAAACGGTCAAGTGCGAGTCGGATTCGAGCACCGTGGGTTCCATACTCCGTATTCGGTTACTCCGGTTCCGTATTTTTGGACGTATTTAAGTTATTTTAATATGCGTCTGACACTCAGATAGCAAAAAAATACTCAAAACTTAGTTTGTTTGTCGAGGTTTTTAGGGAAATATAGTTTTATTTTTCCTGTAAAATATAGGTACGCATGTATTATCTGTAATTATTTCAGATATTTCCCTCCACCTACTACGGACATAAGGGAATGGTATTTTTTGAAATCTTTTATTTTAAGCCAAAAACTACATGGCTTAAAACAAAAATCTGTTTTGAGAAGTGCAAATGAAGCCCTTTCACATGATACCCCACTCGATATAGTAGTCTCACTTTGAAATTTTGATGACCGCTTTCAACCCCCATTATAAAAAAAAGTAAAAAAAATATTTTTTTTTCCATATAAACGAAGAAGAAGAATAATTTTATTTGACCAATGAAAAAAACCAGCTAGTTGTGTGGGGCCAAACACGATGCTGCCTCAGCATATTGCTGTGCCGTAATAAATTACAACACAGCGCTGGTATTCTGGCAGCACCTTAAGGCAGGCAGGCAGCACCATCAGAGAGCGGTGTCACAAAAGAACCCACGGATTTATTTTCTATTGAAATAAAACCTACATAATTTAGGGCAATTTATTATTCTTACTATGATATTACATCTCTTAACAATCGGGATCTTGTTGCCAACCGAGTGCCGCAGTGTTATGATGTTCCATCCATTAATTACCCACCCGAACGTGCAAGAAATAAGTAACACAACAACGAATTACGCATTGTGGAACTAAAAGTAAAATATTAATATAAAAACTGTACAAAAGAGATAAATAATACAGTTTCGGTAAACAACAGACAAAAAAACTACACAAGTGAAATTGAATGAATGAATGTTTGTGCTACCAGAAAATTTACCAAAAAATACACTACAAAATGTCCTTTTAGTTAAAATTTTACCAAAATATACTAACATTTGAAATTATACCAAAAAAATACTAAATCAAAATTGCGGAGCCCAAATTCTACCAATTTGGTATCGAATATACCAAAAACGGTCACACTGGTTGCCACGTAAGGGAAATTTTACCCTTTGTGTAAAGCAAATACGTAGGTTGTTGTAAATTATATTTTCTTTCCTAACCAAAAACCACTTTTTTGACACAACATTTACTTTTCTTACATTATATCGTCTTAATCTATGACAGTCTGCAAAAAGTACGAAAGTGATTGTTATAATAATGTCCTCCTAGCCGAAACGACCACAGCGGCTAATCTTTCACAAGATCAGCCATGTACGCAGGAGATATTATAGTGCACAAGTGCTTGCGTAGACACAAGTGCTCTCTCTCTTCCTTTATATAATAGGTACCTCTCATAATCCGATGGGACGGACGGAAGACCGACACGACTGGGGAGAAGTTAAGCGCAGGACCGACTTTTTACATGCCCATCCGACGCATGTGTGGCGTATCTCGGATCACGGTTTCGGAACGCCAAAGGGGCTGTCAAAAAGATGACAGCGCGCTAGTATCTATGGCAGAGACATGTTTTAATTATTACGATTACTCCACTGTATTAGAAGTTGTTCTCTCTCAATTTGATTATAAGTGTTTATTACCAAAGCTCGGTGTTTTAATTTGACGGACAGGAGTCGGGCATACGTCCTATCGCAAATCCCGACACATGGATCATCTTACTTTACAGACAATCAGGTCATCGGCCTGCATTGTCCTAGCCAGTAAGGAACAACTACTCAAATTTGTTGCCCTTCGCAGGATTCGAACCCACGACGGAGGCTACAAAGTGAATGTACACTTAATATCATACATGCTGTAGCTAAGGTCTATTCCACATTGTTCACCTGGGTGATATCACGTGGTGATTAAAGTGGCTAAGAGCTGTAGATAATTATTAGCCTCATACAAAAAAGTTAAGAGATAAAAACAATAATATGCTATTTCCCAGAGAGGTAGGCAAAAATTGGCTTTCTTATAACTAAATATAATACATACTATGGCCATTTACCGGGTAAGTTTTAGTAAATTTCTCCAATATACAAATCTATAGTACTAGTATCTTGGGACAATCTACGCTTGACCAATGACCACCTGATCTCAATCTACGCAGATCCTTTAGTAAGGTAACCAGATAAATGATTACAAATACTTGTAAACTGTATAAATACATATTTAAATAGATAAATAACACCCAGACAATTGTTCGGAATCGAACCCATGTCCTATTGGGCAGCGGCCAGGTCCCTCAGATCGTCGAATAGCCGTACATCGCCGCCGTCCGCGGCAAGTACTGCTCGACCCACCCGACCCGATGTCCGTCCTCCTGGACCATGGCACAACACCAACACCGGCAACGATGTCAAGAATCGTAAACACATCAACACACAGACACTGGTCTCGCCGGCGAGGCCGAAGGGATCCGTACGCATGCGACCTCGACATGCATCCCCTCGCTGAATTTCTTGCCGGTTCTTCTCAGCGGGGGCGCGTTGTGAACCGGTGGTAAACTCATTTTCTCTAAGCGGCAGCCCAAGCCGAGGCCGTGCCTCCCTGAGGTGCCCTTTTGCTAGTCGCTACCCAAACCTTTCTGGCTGGAGCGCTTTAAGCGCTCGGCCTCTTGTCCGGTGAAACAGTACTATTCCTACAAAAAAAAAGTGATGATCAATAAAGCAAAGTGACTATCAAGCTTCAGTTGTCCACCAAACTTTGATGTCTACTGAAAGTGTGTTTGGTATTTATTGGTGATTCAAGTTAGGCAATACCAAATGAATCATTTGATAGTTATTTAATAGTCACTTTGCTTTATTGATCATCACTTTAGTTGTCAAACGAGATAGGTACATAATAGGGGGGCAAATGAAACAAACTATTCAACGTCGGTACTATTTATTTATAATTCAGACAAATTTACCAATAAATTGTAACCAACAACATACATACACATATTTAAACAACATGCATATAGTAAAAGCACGATTAAATGTACAATGACCATTGTGCCTATAAATAACGAATGAATACGTCCTGCATAGCCTTGGACGAATTACTTGAGCGCTTACGTTATTTCTGAGTATTTAAGCATTCGGGAATAACTTTTAGCAAACTAATTAATTATTTTTGTTGCTGCTATCCACAGTATACAAATATCCATATTTTCAGGAAATCATAAAAATAAATTCGGGAAATATGAGAAATTCTTCGATGCACCCAGCATGTGGGATCGTGTATGATGCACATAATAATAATTTACCACTTATTTATGGTATTCTCTCTTTTATACACTGGCAACACTGATAATGGCGATCAATAAACTGAAAATTTTAGGTTATGGATGAAAAACAAGAATTTATCGATCTTACACGTAACTTTCAAGTAAAATAGTAACTAATTTAGAGCAATAAGATCTAAATAAGTCGTTTACATGTATTAGTTTCTAAATGTAATCTCTAAATTGGCCATAATAATTCACGTTTACCTGTGAAACGATACTCCACTAATTTTACGTTCACTGTCACTTTTACAGCCTATAATACTGCACTGCACGATTCTTATAGGATTTCCACAACACACAGTAATGTCACAGTTAGTTTTTTATTGAATTTTAAGTTATTTATTTAATATTAAAACCACGATAAAATTGTCACGGAGCAAAGTGGGAGCAAACGTCAAATTTGTTTCGCACCCACGGCGCGGAAAAATCGAACACAAGCTGAGGGACAAAAAATCATATACACTGTTTCTTTCTATCACACGTAACCTACATAAACGCATTCTTTTCTTGCGTGAATGAGAAAGAAAGTGTCCAGCACTCTATTGTTTTCTTCCTCTAAGCCGTAGACAGAATATAACAAGACATATACCAAGCGTGCCGCCGATAAGGACAGAAAAAATAAGTACATACAAAATTTAGAGTTGCCACGTAAGGGAAATTTTACCCTTTGTGTAAAGCAAATACGAAGGTTGTTGTAAATAATATATTTTCTTTCCTAACCGAAAACCACTTTTTTGACACAACATTTAATTTTCTTACATTATATCGTCATAATCTATGACAGTCTGCAAAAAGTACGAAAGTGATTTTAATAATAATGTCCTCTTAGCCGAAACGACTTGTGCTAGTCGCTACCCAAACCCTTCTGGCTGGAGCGCTTTAAGCGCTCGCCCTCTTGTCCGGTGGTGAAGCTGTAATGGCCATCTGCGGCCAACAGTTCTACTCCCACAAAATATCTGGGGAACATACAACCTCCTCACGATCAGCCAATAGTAAATACAACTATTACCTACCAGCAGGGCTATTGCGTATCTTTAGCCACCCAAGTGACTATCAAGACTATCAAGCTTCAGTTGTCCACCAAACTGATGTCTACTGAAAGTGTGTTTGGTATTTATCGGTGATTCAAGTTATGCAATACCAAATAAATAATTTGATAGTTATCGTAGACAGAATATAACAAGACATATACCAAGCGTGCCGCCGATAAGGACAGAAAAATAAGTACATACTAAATTTAGAGTTGCCACGTAAGGGAAATTTTACCCTTTGTGTAAAGCAAATACGGAGGTTGTTGTAAATAATATATTTTCTTTCCTAACCAAAAACCACTTTTTTGACACAACATTTCGTTTTCTTACATTATATCGTCTTAATCTATGACAGTCTGCAAAAAGTACGAAAGTGATTGTAATAATAATGTCCTCCTAGCCGAAACGACCACAGCGGCCAATCTTTCACAAGATCAGCCATGTACGCAGGAGATATTATAGTGCACAAGTGCTTGCGTAGACACAAGTGCACTCTCTCTTCCTTTATATAATACCTCTCATAATCCGATGGGACGGAAAACCGACACGACCGGGGAGAGGTTAGGCGCAGGACCGACTTTTTACAAGCCCATCCGACGCATGGATCATCTTACTTTAGACAATCAGGTCATCGGCCTGCATTGTCCTAGCCAGTAAGGA